>CM051519.1:76839538-81639538 GCA_028015205.1 Mytilisepta virgata
ATGTAGACCAATTTGAAAACGGGACCAAAAATTAAGATCCTAAATGCACGGTTAGATTCGGCATATCAAAGAACCCCAATAGTTAAATTTTCAATGAAATCAAACAAAGTTTAATTTTGGACCCTTTTGGCCCCTAATTCCTAAACTGTTGGGACCAAAACTCCAAAAATCAATCCCAACCTTCCTTTTGTGGTCATAAACCTTGTGTTTAAATTTCATAGATTTCTTTTTACTTATACTAAAGTTATTGTGCAAAAACCAAGAAAAATGCTTATTTTTGGCCCTTTTTTAGCCCCTAATTCCTAAACTGTTGGGACCAAAACTCCCAAAAACAATCCCAACCTTCCTTTTGTGGTCATAAACCTTGTGTTAAAATTTCATAGATTTCTATTTACTTATACTAGAGTTATTGTGCGAAAAACCAAGAAAAATGCTTATTGGGCCCTTTTTTGGCCCCTGATTCTTAAACTGTTGGGACCAAAACTCCCAAAATCGATCCCAACCTTCCTTTTGTGGTCATAAACCTTGTGTTTAAATTTCATAGATTTCTATTAACTTATACTAAAGTTATAGTGCGAAAACCAAATGTCTTCGGACGACGCCGCAGACGACGGACGACGACGCAGACGACAACGACGACGACGACGCCAACGTCATACCAATATACGACCGCAAAAATTTTGCGGCCGTATAAAAATGACATCATAGTCATGGATGGCAAATTTTAAATATACATAATTTAAAAGCAGTTTAGATAAGATAAACAAAAAAGCTTCATCAGCACATTTTATATTGGCAAATTTCCAATGGAATTTGTTAATAATAAAGTTTTGATAACAGGGCACACACATAAATTTCTTGCTATTGCACAATACTGTGCAATTGAAAATTTCTTCAAATATTTGACACATAATAGGTTTCTGACACAGAATAACTGAAATAAGGACTTAGAATTGGTCATATGATTTGAATTTATATTCAATTTTTTGCTTTTGTGTAATACAATATGCTGTGGAGAATTGCCCCCCCCCCCAAAAAAAAAAATAATTTACCCCCTTTTTAGCTTTAATTTTGGACCCCAATTTGGACCAACTTGAAAACTGGGCCCATAATAAAAAAAACTAAGTACATGTTTAGATTCAGCATATCAAAGAACCCAAAGAATTCAATTTTTGTTAAAATCAAACTAAGTTTAATTTTGGACCCTTTGGACCTTAATGTAGACCAATTTGAAAACGGGACCAAAAATTAAGAATCTAAATGCACGGTTAGATTCGGCATATCAAAGAACCCCAATAGTTCAATTTTCGATGAAATCAAACAAAGTTTAATTTTGGACCCCGATTTGGACCAACTTGAAAACTGGGCCTATAATAAAACAAGTGTGGACCCTAAAAGATGTCTCGCCTGTCCGCGCTTGACCCAGAATAACATGCACTATCAAAGACCATGCTATCATTTGCTATCATCTACTGACCAAAGATGATTGATGTACCACATGTAGTATTTTAGATATGAACCTTTACACAAACTTTAACCTGAGTCATTCAAGCAGAAATGTAGGGCAGAGTGATCCAATTATCATTTGAAGCAGCATCACTCTCCAAGACGGATCTACTGACCAAAGATGATTGATGTAGCACATGTAGTATCTTAGATAATGCAAACTTTAACCTGAGGTGGGACAAACGGACAGACACTTGGACGGACGGACGGACGGACTGACAGACAGACACTCGGACGGGCGAGATACTATATACCCTCCACAACTCAGTTGGGCGAGGGGATAACAATAACTAATCAATCAATAATTTTTCTATGGATCATCAAACTGTGCATTTTAAGTATTTCGTGCAAACCACCAAAAGATAAATAAATTGTCTCAAATTTTGATGATTGCACCATACTGCGCGCACCATCGCTCATTTTATGTCAATTCTTCGAGAACCGGCATTCAAGTGATAAATCAATGGCTTTTTTGTATGCTAATTTTAAATTTCAGAACCACCCATATTTATATAAAATTTTGTGTCAACAAATATAACAATTTTGAAACAAAGTTTAAATATATACTTATCCTTTTTATATTTATATCAATCCAAATATTCTTATTGAAAGGACATCCACACAAAAATTAACATTACATTACAGACTTATTTACAAAGTCATGAATCAATAGATCAATAGTTTTGATATGTTTTAGTAGTTCTCACAATTTTGCCAGGGGCTATTGAGGGTTGTGAAATTATTTATGTGTGAAATTTAATAAACAAGATCTTTGGTTTTATGATCAACAAAATACTTTTTCTCAAATAGATTATATACATAATCATGTAAGTTTTGTATCAATTATCTTAGGTATGCCATTCGAAGAGAAAAAACTAGATGGAACTTTATACACAAAGTTATACTTCTCCCCCCCCCCTTCCTGTTTGTCTATCCCCTAATTAAAACATTAGTGATCAATCTGAAAATATGAGGTGGGCAAGTTCTTATATATATGGCGAGTCTAGATATTGCAGTTGCTGAAAAATGGACTGTAAAAGAAAAAAATTGACAAAGTCACTGAACCATGAAATTGAGGTCAAGGGCACATGAAAGGTGTCAGACTGGCATGTACCCATACAGATCTTGCTATAAGCCATGTATGATGAGTCTATTCATTGTAGTTGCTGTAAAATAGACTTTAAAGAAAAAAATTGACAAAGTCACTGAACCATGAAATTGAGGTCAAGGACACATGACAGGTGTCAGACTGGCATGTACCCATATAGATCTAGCTATAGACCATATCTGATGAATCTAGTCATTGCACTTGCTGAAATATAAACTTTTGAGGAAAAAATTGACAAAGTCACTGAACCATGAAATTGAGGTCAAGGGCACATGAAAGGTGTCAGACTGGCATGTACCCATACAGATCTTGCTATAAGCCATGTATGATGAGTCTATTCATTGTAGTTGCAGAAAAATGGACTTTAGAAGAAAAAATTGACAAAGTCACTGAGCTGTGAAATTGAGGTCAAGGACACATGACAGGTGTCAGACTCCCATGTACCCATATAGATCTTACTATATACCAAATATGATGACTCTAAACATTACAGTTACTAAGAAAGGGACTTGAATGTAAAACTATGTCGCAGATTTTCGAAGTTCACTGAACCGTGCAATTGAGGTCAAGGACAAATGACAGGTGTCAGACTGGCATGTACCCATATAGATCTCACTGTAGACCAAATATAATAACTCTAGGTATTATAGTTTCTGAGAAAAGGATTTGAATGTAAAACTATGTCGCAATGTTTATGTGGGTATTGAACCATGAAAAAAAGGTCAAGGTCATCTAAAAATGTGCTGCTGAAAAGGTCATCACTTCATGCACCTGTGGACCAAAGATGAACATTGTAAGTATTATACTTTAAAAGTTATTAAGGTTTTACAAAAAGTTAACGCCGTCGCCGTCGCCTTCGCCGTCGCCGCCGGATTGCTATACCTATGTCTCGCTTCCAGCGACTTTCGTCGCAGGCGAGACAAAAACTAAGTACATGTTTAGATTCAGCATATCAAAGAACCCAAAGAATTCAATTTTTGTTAAAATCAAACTAAGTTTAATTTTGGACCCTTTGGACCTTAATGTAGACCAATTTGAAAACGGGACCAAAAATTAAGAATCTAAATGCACGGTTAGATTCGGCATATCAAAGAACCCCAATAGTTAAATTTTCAATGAAATCAAACAAAGTTTAATTTTGGACCCTTTTGGCCCCTAATTCCTAAACTGTTGGGACCAAAACTCCAAAAATCAATCCCAACCTTCCTTTTGTGGTCATAAACCTTGTGTTTAAATTTCATAGATTTCTATTTACTTATACTAAAGTTATTATGCAAAAACCAAGAAAAATGCTTATTTTAGCCCTTTTTTAGCCCTTAATTCCTAAACTGTTGGGTCCAAAACTCCCCAAAACAATCCCAACCTTCCTTTTGTGGTCATAAACCTTGTGTTAAAATTTCATAGATTTCTATTTACTTATACTAGAGTTACTGTGCGAAAACCAAGAAAAATGCTTATTGGGCCCTTTTTTGGCCCCTGATTCTTAAACTGTTGGGACCAAAACTCCCAAAATCAATCCCAACCTTCCTTTTGTGGTCATAAACCTTGTGTTTAAATTTCATAGATTTCTATTAACTTATACTAAAGTTATAGTGCGAAAACCAAATGTCTTCGGACGACGACGCAGACGACGGACGACGATGCAGACAACGACGACGACGCCAACGTCATACCAATATACGACCGCAAAAATTTTGCGGTTGTATAAAAATGACTTGCAGCTTAAAAAAAGACATAGAAACTACGGCTAATATATGGGGACTACTATTTCATGAAACGAAACGAAATTGTTTTATTTCTCATAGACAATTACTATTTCAAGAAACGAAACTGTTAGTTTCGTTGGCTTAGTAATCAAAATCATGCTGTTTCTTGTTTTAGTAAAAAAAATTTAACTTTCTTGTATATGTATGCCATGTGTATGTATATATATTTGTGTTTGTATGATTGTTTATACATCTGCATTTGCTTGTTTGTTACGTTTGGTAAGTTTTAACATTTTTTTTTCACTTTAAGTCCATGATACATTTGACTGGCTCTCTTTCAAGTCGGTATGTAGAAAAAAACCCACAGGAACGCTTGGTGTTAATGTGTAATGTCCATTTGTCCTTTTGAATTAAACCATTGAGAAGATCTACATAAAGGGCGATATTCAGAAACTAGAGACTCATAAGAGCCTGCATCGCTCACCTGAATTTAACTTGTCATTAAGCATGACTAAAAATCAATATAGTTGGTTTTCCCATAGGGTCCTATGTTAAACTAAGTTTGGTTATGGCAGTTATCTTGGTTGAAAATCCAGGTCATTATATAAACACAATTCTGAAAGAGGACTATTTAAAATCCATTGCTGCCGAGTCTGGTTCCAATTTCCCCTATGGTTTCAGACAAGAAGACTTTTAAATGAAATTTTCAAGTTGGGTCCTATGTTAAACTAAGTTCAGCTGTGGAAGCCATCTTGGATGACAATCCAGGTCATCAGACACATTTCTGAAAGAGGACGATTTAAAAACCATTGCTGCCGAGTCTGGTTCCCATTTCCCTGATGGTTTCACACAAGAAGACTTTTAAATGAACACGAGGTTGCATGTGTTATCGTGCAAAGTATACCCCCACTCTTTCCAACTGGCCATGTAGTTACATAGAAAAAGATCTTTTAAATTCACCCCCCCCCCCTCCCCTTTTCTATTTTTATTCACAGCAGCCACATCTGTTGAAGTCAGGGATGCCAGACAAAATTTTGGAAGGGGGTCACCCAAGAACCATTCCACCAGAGTTTGGTCCTAATTGACCCAGTGGTTAGAGGAGAAGACCTTTAAAGGAAAGTTTATGCCGGATGCTGTCTTTAAAGTGCAAAAACTTGTATAAGGGGTCAATTAACGATTTGCAGATCTTACTTTGTTGAACATTTTTGCTGTTCACAGTTTGTCTTTATATATAATAATATTCAAGATAATAACCTAAAACTGCAAAATTTCATTAAAATTAACAATTAAGGGGCAATAACCCAACTTAGGATTGACCTACTCGTCTGAAAATATCATAGCAGGTAGATCTTGACCTGATGAACATTTTTATCCCACATCAGTTTTGCTCTAAATGGTTTAGATTTTGAGATATTCATGTAAGCCAAAAACTGAAATTTACCCCTATGTTCTATTTTTAGCCATTTCGGGCATGTTGGTTGGCAAGTGGGGTCATCGGACACAATTTTTAAACTAAATACCCTAATAATAATTGTAGTCAAGTTTGGTTCAATCTAGCAAAATAGTTTCAGAGGAGATTTTTGTAAAACTTAACTGACGATAGCGGACGCCGGATGTTATGAGAAAAGCACACTTTACCCTTTTGGTTAGGTGAGCTAAAAAGTGTGTCTGAAATTAATTGTGAGGATTGGTCATGATGTTTTGTTAGTTTCAATCAAAATAAACTCATTGATGTTTACACACTTAAGAATAATCCGCCAAGTTTGTATACGTGTTCCAGACCATACGAGTATGGTCCATACCATATGAGTATAAGCATATGGTTGAGGCTGTCAAGTCAGACCACATAATTATTCTAGACCGTTCAGGTATTTCGAAAATATGATAAGAAATGGTAACCTTTTCCAATACTGATCATATTCTGTTTAAAATTCGCTTATCGTGTTAAAGAATATAAGGAGAGTGTCAAGATGTATAAAATACCGTTCTGTGAAAATAATCATATATATTTTATTTGATTGCGATCAACTATATATAATGATCTTTAAAAAAACTCTTTTTATTTTCAATTAATTGCCTTTGTTAGCTGTTCAAAAAGAGATATTTTTTTAAATGATTTATACTACACTTGCGCAATTTCATTCACAAACACACGTCGAATTTGCCATGTTGCCAGAAAAATTAACGATTAATGTGTTCTGTGTTAACTGTGTCTAACCTATTCAGACCATATGTGTACAGTGCGACCGTAGGATTATTTCAGAAAAATACTCGTATGGTCCAGAACGTACGCATACTGTCAAAATGTGCATATGTTCTGGAACAAACACTTATGCATAACCCGCCACCCGAGTTACGCAAATGGAACAACATCGTTGAGTTGTGGTGAACCGAAATCAATCCTTAAATACACCAAATTTTTAACATTTTTTAAAATGTTCCCGTGAATTTTTTTTCCATATACCGACTTTTAAGATAGCAAGTCAATGTAACAGACTAATTTAATGGCATGGGAAATATATGTGCAACGATTTTTGTCTAATTTTATTGTTAAGACAGCATTAAATTAAAAATGTATCGTACCTACATTTGTACATGCGCTGGGACTAAAAGTAAAAAATATGTTATAAAAACTTAAACATGCAAGCAAATGTAGATATATATAAACAATAATAATAATAATAATAATAATAATAATAATAATAAATTCTTTATTTAAAGAGGGTAACTCAATTAGAAGTAGTCTAATTTTCATTGAGGCCCTCAAACAAAATACATGTATACAGTTAACATTCATACATTAAAATACAATATATATTACTAGTATATACACAATTCAATCATTCAAACATACAAATGGCAATAAATGGCAACAATTGGTAAAGTTTTGATTAAATTTTCTTATTCTTACAACAAAAGAAAGATGACAAATTATTCGACTTGCAAAGAATTTTCAAGAAAATGATTATAACAATGTTTCTTAAATAATTCCACATTATGAAATTTTTTTATTTTGAGTGGTAAATTATTCCATACCTTTGTTGCAGAATAATGAAAAGATTTTTTATAAAAATTTGTATTTGGTCTTGGAACAAATAGATCATTATTAGAGACAGATCATAAGTTGTGGTGTTGCACATCATTAATATTCAGCATTGCTAAGTAATCAGGTGTTAGTCCATTTACAATTTTATACATTAGAATTGATTGTTGGTATTTTATTCTATTTGTAAAAGATAGCCATTTTAAAGATGAAAACATAAAATTAGATGGAACTGAAATATCGCATTCAAGTATAATTCTTGCTACTCTTTTTTGAAGTTTTATGATTCTATCTGAATCTTTTTGTAATAAATTTCCCCAAACTGAACTACAATCATACACACCCACAAAAATATATACATAAACATGGCATACATATGCAAGAAAGTTAATTTTTTTTTCTTTACTAAAACAAGAAACAGCACGATTTTGATTACTAAACTAAGAAATGAAACAGTTTCATTTCTCTTGAAATAGTAATTGTTCGTTTCTGTGTTGTTTCGTTTCTTGAAATAGTAGTCCACCTAATATATGGCATTAAACTGTGCTGAAACAGTTTTACATCGATATTTTTTTTATGTTCGAGACATAGGTGTACAAACAGAAGAACTGTGATGTAGAATATATAGGGCTATTATAGCCCTATATTCTACATCACATTTTAATGTGTAAAATGGATGCCTGTGAACAGACAATAGATGCAGTTGCATTTCTTTGGTGTACAGTTTTATTTGTAAAGATATAAATTTAGTTATATAAAAACAGCTTTATTTGTCGTTGGTGAAAATGAATCTAAAAAAAGTATTAACTGTCAGTTGTCAGACAACCGACTGCTGTCACCTACCGCTATTACGTTTACAAACGTTGTTTTCCCTGAATACTGGAGCCCTACTAGTGTTAGTTCCATCTCTTCTTTCCAGAAGAGACTTTTGAACCAGTCTAAAATTCTTTGAAAAAACGCTAGCATTGTGATAATTAAAAAATTTGATTAAATTCAGAATCTTCCTGGACATACAAAAGATCACATGACATTATACATTTAATTCATTCGGAATTTGGATTTTTTCATGTTTCTATAGCATAGAGTCGAGAAAGTCGAATGTAAAAACTATTACGGATCTTACGACAAAACGAATGATTATACTCCCAAAGGCTAGGACGGCTCCGAGGCCTCCGGGTTCAGGCCAAATAAAACTACATGTTTTCGTATTTTTTTTCTTGGCTGTCGTTAACTTTTATTGA
Source organism: Mytilisepta virgata (assembly GCA_028015205.1). Lineage (NCBI taxonomy): Eukaryota > Metazoa > Mollusca > Bivalvia > Mytilida > Mytilidae > Mytilisepta > Mytilisepta virgata. Next base: position 76,848,143 of record CM051519.1, read on the forward strand.
AATTTTTGTACAGGCACCATTAACAACCAAAAATTCCCCCTCAAGAGTATTATTTGAACAATCCTACGTCAATATTTACCCTCAATGTTTATGTTACAATTAACTTTATCAGCTGATTATGAGTCAAAGTTGCAAATGTACACAAGCAAAAAATCAATCACTAAATATATCAAATTTAATGTGTAAATGTGAACAAGAAATAACTTTATACATATTTATACTTTATGACATTTTAACTTAGCATGGATTGAATGTGTTAAGTTAATAAACTTACAATCATAACAAAAACATAATTGTCTTTTTAAACTGAAGAAATAAAATAGAATTACGTGAAATATTTCACGCAAAATACTTTAATCAGGTAAATGTATTGGTGTAAAACTTCTTTGTTGTTGAAATAAATCCAGCAAAAACCATTATGATATTCTACATAACAAACTTGTTTAATACTGCTAGTGAACAGGTTTAAATTTATTTAGCATTCCATATCTAATATAATAATTATTCTCCAAAAGAAAGGCATTTTCATGATGAAATTTTCAGATCAAATATAAATATAAAAATAAGAATATTTTATTCCAATGAAGAGTATTGAAGAGCAAGACAACCATGCATATACAATCGTATTACATAATTGGAGGCAATTAACACAAATAAAATACAAATAAGATGAGGTGACTATGCAGTCAGGTCAGAGCCATGACTGATGTTCTGATTTCAAAACATTTATTTATAAAAATTCCAACTTGAAGGTTTTTCAATATATCTTTATTATCATTGGTAACTGGGACTCACTACACATATAAAAGTCCCAGTTGGTAAGAAGCCAAATGTATTTTCCCTGTTTGTTCAGATAACTGAAATTTAAAAAAGGAGATGAGATCTTTCCAAAAAATTATTTTCGTTCATTTTCATATAATGAACATTCAACAAAAAAAGTGTTCTTTCTCAACAGAGTGTACATAATATCAGAGACTTATAAGTCTCTGATAATATATACTTAAAATTTTTAATTCTGATAAAATGAAACTGTTATATATGGCCTTCTTTAAACATAATAAAATTACGATCAAATTTCAATGAAAAAATATGAAACTTGGTATGTCATAAAAATTTGATTGTCTTTATTTTAGGTTACTAAATATTGTCGCATTAATACTTTATATTTTATATATACTAGTATTCACGAAATTTGTTTATATTAAATTTTCCTTCCTGTCAAGGAAGCGGTTAAAGAATACCGTAAACTGACCCAAACCAGGTTATTGAAGTATAACTTGTTCAAAAATTGGAAACATTCGTTATAATTTAATTTCCTAACAGAAGTACAATGATTCCCCAATTCATCGACAATGACATGGGACTATATCAATTTACAAGTGGCAGATTAATCCGTTGATGGCGTCACAAGACCAAACCAGGTTATACAGCAGTATTAGTAACATGGTCAAAGTATATATTTATAAGAACAAAAAGTAATCAATATTAATAATTTGTCAATATCGATAACATGTAAACTTACGTGGTTGATGTCATAGTTTGCCTAAATTTCTCGCAAAATGTCCCGTCACTGTAACAATTTAAGTCATCTCCCGTAACAAATAACGTTAATATAAACACTGTTTGGGGGGGGGGGGGGGTGCATATTTGTACAGTTTTGCAAATTAAATAATAATAGTTCCCCCGGGATTAAATACCCAAATTCTGGGAGTCTGTAGACCAACAGAAATTCTGACTTAGATAAAAACTAATTAGAAATAATATTATCTTGGTAAATAGTGTTACAAGAAAGAGATGAGTTCCGATGCTTTCTACTGCAAAGGGAGCAACAATTTGGTTTTTTTTTTTCTTTTTGGGGGGGGGGGGGGCAAATATTTGGTCCTACCTATTTATTTAGTCAAAATTTTGGTCCAGGAATTTTTTTTTGGCCGATATTACGGTCTAAATTTTTATTTTCATTTTAACCAAAAAAATTCTTGATTGACGCAGGTCCTGTATTTTTTTTCACACCTAAAGTGATCCTCTGCACCCCACCCCCGATAAAAATCAAATGGTTGCTTCCTATCCGACTAATGTTTTATCCAGAGAGCGTTTTATAGCTTTCGACACTGTAGCCATCTTCGCTAGCCAAGAGTACAAGAGAAGCGAATCATAACCCTTGGCTAGCGAAGATGAATGAATAATATCAATGTGAGGCAGACGAATGTCCCAGCATAAAAACACAGGGAATCATATATATATATATTGTTTCATCATTTTTTTAACTCCACGGGAAGGATAGAAATTTTAGGAATACAATATGATTTGTTTGTTCGAAAAAAAAAGGTAATTAACTTTTCCCATAAATACAACTCTGAATTCGTATATACCCGCTAAATAAACTTATACTATTCGATTACTTACTGCACGAAGACTTCCGAAATGTAACAAATGGTTTGTTTACTTCGTCTTCAGCTTATATTGTACAAGTTGTGATTTCGAAATCAGTATAAAAACGCATATATTTTCTAACATGTTAGCCAGATCTGCATAATGGTAAGTTAACAACAATATAATAATCTGCAGTGTTATAAAAGTTATTGCGAGAACGAGAACCCCATTTCTTTCTATGTGGCCTAACCGATAATTAAAAATCTTAATGGTTTGATCAATTGTAACAGTCCTCTTTCTTGGTCTTGAGTGGGTTTTCATGATATAAGGTTTCTTACAAGAACAATTGATATATATATATATATATATATATATATGTCCCAATTCAATATTTTCTGACAAAATTCTGATTGCAAGGACATATATATAGAGATCACCTCTATCCATGCTTAAGTGACTTGTTTAAGGTTTTGGGATAATGTCCATTTCTCAGCTACTGCTGTACATAGACCAACCATATTTGGTCAATAGATAGTCCTTGGTGGGTACATGGCTGTCCAAGACCTTGACCTGAATTTCACACTTGAGTCAAGTTTTCATGATTAAGTCCATTTCTCTGTAGCTGTAATACCTAGCTGACCTTGGACACAGTTTTAGGCTTGAATGAAATTTGACAAATGTTGCCTGACCATTACTATATCTATAAACAATGGATATGATATTCTCATATTACCATGATTATAGCAGCGTAGAATGGTCAGAATAAATATCGTGCAGTGAGATATATACCATTGATGGATGCAGAATTTCGATTCAGGAAGCTTTATTGTGACCTTGTGGATGAAGAATAGCAATAAAAACACTACTATTTGAACGTTTGTCATGTGATGAGTTGAATTTCTTGCCTATTACAGATGAACATTACAGATGTAACACCCCCATTTTGTTAGACAAAACTAATGAATGTAGCTACAATGAACATTCCGGCCCTTTGATCCTAACATAAATAAAGGTTTAGTGATTTAAAAAATATATGGCCATATAAGTTGTTTCACTTCCAATTAAGTATTATTTAAATAAAAATTTCCTGGAAAAGATAAAATAAACTTAAATTTGACCATTAGTAGTCTTTTTTCTGCTTCTGAAACAGGATTATAGTTTTATTTGTTTATATTAAACATTTAAATGCTTTTGACATGAAAAATGGAAACAAATAAAAAAAAAAACAAAAACAAAAAAAACAAAAAAAACAACCAGAATGCACATTTTCCTCTAAGAATATATATCAACCAACCATAACCTTGTTATTCTTAAACCAAGGAGCAATTAAGTATCCTGAATATGATTGTCTCTTGTATTTCAGATTGATTTCAAACTTGATACCAGATACTTGCTTTTGAATTTAATAGTGGTGGAATTAGTCTTATGTAATATTATTCCAAGTAAGTAATGAAATTAAAGGTGAAAGTTCAATGCTGATGGTTGACCCATTAAAGAATCAAATTAGTGTAATGGTATCAAGTCAAGTCGCCCCCAAGACAAGTTGCCCCCAATACAAGTCGCCCACTTTTTAGGACAAGTCGCCCACTCTCCCAAGACAACTCGCCCACTCTCTCAAGACAAGTCGCCCACCTTCTAATATCAAGATGTATGTTAATATATTTGTTGAAGAGAAATTCGTATTCAAGCTTAAATACATTTTATTAAGAGATATATAATTCAGTGGCAAATAATTAACAAATAATTTACATCAAAGACATACAAAGCATATACATAAACAAAGTCTTCACTGGTCGCCGTACTGGTCCCACAAGGTGAAGATACTGTGTCGTAGGTTGTCCTCTTCCTCTGGTAGCGTCGGAGTTTCCCCTCGGTCACCATCTTCAGCTGGGTTGGTAGTAGCTTGGCTTCCTTGTAAGAAAGGGTTAATTAAAATACGTTATTAAACACAACATTTAAAAAAAATTATTCCATAATTAATTCAGTTTAAAAATAGTTTGAATAGTTCAAACAGTATACGTATGCAACTTTTCCCATTATTTTTCAGAATGACATTATTCATTAAAATGTATATGATATTTATAAACAAGCTATATATATAATTATTATTGATACTGTATATAAAAATTTTGAAATAATACTTCATTTAATTTGTTCAGTATATATTTAACATACTGTCGCTGAACATGTAGTCTTCTTGTTCCGCACACTGCACCGCACGCTGTTCCTTACCTTTAGTAGCAAATATTCAGAACAATAAAACAAATTCAGCAATAAATCAAGAATAATTTAGAAAAGGCATGAATAGTAAGGAGCAACTAATATTGGAAAAGTCAGGAGAGACAACGATTTAGGCCTTCTGTATGGTTTCAACTAGCCTACAAATTTCATTGTGCGATGTATTTTGTGAAATCGTTTTCTACTGGCTGTTAAGCCTCCTGCTAAATCCTCACGTCTGCCCTACACAACCCGATGAAATCGCTTTGAAAGCGAAAACAATCTTACAAGAAAATCGAAAATCTCGTAACCATATTTTGATAACATGTGCTATATCTGCGTGCAATTTATGTATACCATATTTGAAGAGGTCACCACACAGCATTGATCCTTTTCATGAATGTTTGTTACATGCCACAGTGAAAAATCAATAAATCGTCGGAAAATTCTTCAATCAAATTAAAAATACAGTCATATTATATTCCAGATTTGGGTATTACTATTCGAAATAACACAAAATGTTATCGTATTTGAAATATTAATGTTTTGTTCTATTTCTTAATCATCGTCGATCTTGTCACACACAGAGAGTTGCCGTACACGCAGATTAACAATTTATCAGCCGTCTTAATTTCCATGGTACTCTTTAGTCGTAACTTATATATTTTGCCTCTACAAATCTACTCAGACCTGTGCTTGGGACAGCCTGAACTTGCAAAATTTTTCTCTATCGAAAGCCTCTACTGCAGTTATTGGATGAAGGACAGTTCCTTTATTTGAGCTTTTTGTAACGAGTGTGGTTAGGAGCACGACTTCGTCCTACCGCGGCCAAGCAAAGTAACTGCCTTTCCAGAGACTCGTTGTGGTAAAAAGTTGCACTTAGAAAGTATTTCCGTAAAGCAAAACTTAAAAATCTGATACCTCATTCATTAACATTTTTTAATATGTACTAATCGTTTTTTCAGGTAGCGAAGTAACAGACACACCCGATTCCAAAATTAGTCTGATTGTTTTAGGTACTGTGTGTTTTGCCTTTCTTATTGTTTTGGTGCTAGCTGTTTTATCATGTGGTGGTTGTAATGACATGGGTGGTGATGTAGCCACAGAAAACCACCCGGCTTGTGGAAAACCAGGAAGTAATTTTAATCCAATAGTAGCTGATGCAAACACGTCTGTTTTAATGTCATCCCATACAATGGGTGGTAGCACTGCCATGATTCCTCCTCAGAATTTACCATATTCGTTACAGCCTGCATCTACGCAAGGCTTTACGGGATACCAAAGTGGAGCCCCTCCATCAGCGCCCGGTGCTCAAGCTCCTGTAATGGGCAGCCATAGGCCAGTAATTGAACCGCCACCCCCCTCTTATGATCAGCTGAACAGACAAGGAAGCCTCTCAGGTTATGGCTATTAACCAGTAATTGTTTTGCTTGTTTATTATGCTGTGATATTTTTTTTATTTTTTGTATGGACTAGAACAAAGAAAACAATGTTTAAATTAATTTTATATAAAACCTATAAAAATAAACGTATACAGTAGTTATGGTACAGAAAATGGTTCATTATCATTTTTCGCTAATATATTTCTTTTTCCGTGTGTTTCTACGAAAGGGAAACTCAAAATTGGGAAAGGGGGTAGGATTACTGACTTGTATTTTGGACAGAAATAGAAAATGGAAACTTATGAATAAAAGGTTGTTTATGAAAACTTTGTATACTGAAAATACCTTTGGTTGCAATTCGATATTAGTTGTAAATGTTTGAAATTTTTATGATTGTTTCCATATATATGTATTGAATGAATTCGTAGCTTTTATTCACTTTTGATGAAAACATTTTTAGTTATAACACCCAGGACCAGCGTGTAAGATTTGCATTGATCCTTTCTGATATGAATCATATGTACTTAAATTGGTTTTTTTTCATTCTCAGAACAAGAATTGATCTGAATGATTTTATGTTATAGTATTCTATAAGAATGTAGAAATGTTTTAAGTCTGTCATTGTTTCGGGCATTGTTTGTCTTGTTACATAATTTGTGTTAAACATGTCAAGCATGAAACTGTCAAATAAAACTATTAATTTCATTTAATTATTATGTAATTAATAAAGACATTTACAACAGTTAGTTGCATTACCTATATTCAATTTCAAGTGTTAAAATATATTTACCATTTAATGTTATATGATTGTTGACTTTTTACTTTTCGACGCCTCTGATTGACACTCAAACTTGGCTGCTAAAAATTAATTGAATATATGAACCTCGTTCATAGCTCTTTCCTCAGACAATTTCAGTTCTACTCCTTATTAGTTCACATCAACTAAGTTGAGGGGGCTATTGGAGTACTCCCGGTGTCCACAACCAGATCTCAGTTACTAGACATAGGGTCATATAGTTTTATGTGCAGGTGCATGATGAAGAGACATAAGATGAAGGTCACATGTCCCATATTACACGGTTGACTGGCTTTTAAGATTTATGACAAAAATCAGTTTTAACATACAAAGTGACCTACAATCATATTACTTGGTGTGAGGCTGCATCTCGGGGAGTGACACAGCCGTCCACCAAAATTAGGTCACGCTGACTTACTTATCACACTTCATTGACTTAGGTTAAGTTTAACGCTCGAGTTAAGTTCTCCCATACTAAGGGACCTACAATCATATTACTTGGTGTGGGGGTGTATCTCGGGGAGTAACACAGCCTCCCACTCAAATTAGGTCACTCTGACCTACTTATCGCGCTTCATTGACTTAGGTTTTACGCCCGAGATCAATTCTCCGATACGAAGGGACCTACAATCATATTACTTGGTGTGAGGGTGCATCTCGGGGAGTAACAAAGCCTCTTACCAAAATTAAGTCACTCTGACCTACTTATCGCGCTTCATTGACTTGGGTTACGTTTTACGTCCGAGTTAAGTTCTCTGACACCAAGGGACCTATAGTCTTACAAGTTGGTCTGAGGATGCATCTCAGGGAGTAACAAAGCTCCCACTAAAATTAGGTCACCCTGATCTAGTTGTCGTGCTTCATTCGTTAGATTTTAAGTCCAAGTTCTGATCTCCGATACCAAGGGATCTACAATTATATTACTTGGCATGAGGGTGCATCTCGGGATGTAACACAGCCTCCCATCAAAATTAGGTCACTTCGTGCTTCACTGACTTGGGTTAACGTTTACGTCCGAGTTCAGTTCTCCAATACCAAGGGACCTACAGTCATATTACTTGCTTTCAGGGCACATATCAGGGAGTAACACTGCCTCCCACCAAAATTAGGTCACTGTGACCTACTTATCGTGCTTCATTGACTTAAGTTTTACGTCCGAGTTCAGTTCTCAAATACCAAGGGACCTACAATCATATTACTTGGTGTCAGGGTGCATCTCGGAGAGAAACACAGCCTCCCACCAAAATTAGGTCACTCTGACCTACTTATCGTGCTTCATTTACTTGGGGTAAGGTTTACGTCTGAGTTCAATTCTCTGATACCAAGCGACATAGAAGGCGAATCGTAGATTTCTTGTGGTTACTTTGGCATTCGAATCTGCTCGTTTTAAAACATTTTGGTTTTATGCTTCAGTTTTCAACACTTGATCAATCGTGATTCATAAAAGTGCATGTGTTGTACAGCAACATTGATAACACATAATATTTATTTCCACCTTAATAAATCATATACTCCTGCTTAAAACAATAACTAGAGGCTCCCAAGAGCCTGTATCGCTCACCTGAATTTAACTTTTCCACTTTCAGCAGGATTAAAAATTTTAGTTAAGCAGTCCATTTGGATGGTTTTCTCATAGGGTAATATGTTAAACTAAGTTTGACTATGATGGTCATCTTGACTGACAGTCGGAGTCATCGGACACATCTGAAAGACAACCATCTGAGAATCATTGCTGCCATTCAGTTTAAAATTGGTCAAGTGGTTTCAGATACAATTTTTAAATGAATTTTTCCACAGGGTCCTATGTTAAATTATGTTCGGCTTTGGTGGCCATCTTGGTTCACAGTCCAGGTCATAGGAATTCACCCCTTTTCCCTATTTTTAGTAAGAACAGCCTTGTCGGTTGGAAGTGGGGGATGCTGGACACAACTTTGGAAAGGGGCCACCCAAGGACCATTCCACCAAAATGTCCCAATTATCCAAGTGGTTTCAGAGGAAAAGATTTTTAAAGGAAAGTTTACGCCAGACGACGGACAACAGACACCTTATTGGCCAGGTGAGCTAAAAAAGCGTATCAATATAAAGTTATCCCAAAGGCCTTTAAAATAATTGGAAAGCATTTATTATTACAAGAACTCCACAACTGGTCCAAATAGCTCTCTCAGTCACAACTCCACACCTCTTAAAAAAGGGTTTCCTTGAACAAGAAAAAAATTTGCTGCATCGGAGACTAGGGGCTCACCTGGGCCTGTGTCGCTCACCTTGCTTCTATATTAGCTCATTTGAAAATGTAAGTTCTGTTATGTATCCGCAAGAAACACAAAATGTCAAAATGACCTTGACATTTGATTAAAAAAAAGATGGATCACTTGCATATGTCTTTAAATATATCATTCCTGCCAACATGTTACAATCTGGCTATTACTTCCTAAGAAAATGACAAAAAGATCATTTCCCACGGAATTTTTGACCAGCCACAGCCATCGGGTGAGCAGCTGAATCTTATAAGCAAAAGTGGGTCGTTTGTAGAGGGTATTGCTGTCATAAATCCTGCAAAGTTTCAAAACATTCCATAATGTAGTTTCAAATGAGAATATTTTTGAAAATATCTTATAAACTTATAGAGATATCTTATTAACTTATACAGATAACTTATTTAACTGGTTATAAAGATATCTTATTAAATATATAAGATATCTCTATCAGTTAATAAGATATCTCTATTAGTTTATAAGATATCTCTATAAGTTAATAAGATATCTCTATTAGTTTATAAGATATCTTATAAACTTTATAAGATATCTCTATAAATTAATAAGATATTTCTATTAGTTTATAAGATATCTTATAAACTTTGTAAGATATCTAATAAAGTATGTATTTAAAAGATATCTTTATAAAGAAGTAAGATATCTTATATACTTTATAAGATGTCTTATTAACTAATAGAGATATCTTATTAACGTATAGAGATATCTTATTAACTTATAGAGATATGTAAAGTCAAGAAATACCAAAGGGATATTCGAAGGAGAGAAAAATCGTTACAACTGACAAACTCCGGAGAACAACGAAGACAAGACCAAAACAATACATGCACTACAATTAAAAACTAAAAACGTATGAACAACATGGACCCCACAAAAAACCGGGGGTAGACTCAGGTCCTCCGGAAGAGTAAGCAGTCTCTGCTTCCTGCAGGACACCCGGCATGCTGCTCATATCAAATCCGGTATGAGGAAGGGATAATATCAATGAAACAGGTCCATTTTCATTTGGGAAACGGTTTTTTCATACCTGTCAACCAAGTCATGATGACGCCCATAAAACTTTAATAAGGATGACTTCAGCTTAGGAGTAACGTACCCCTGTCTGAGCAACTTTTCTGTCAGGAGCCGGGCTCTGTCCAGAAAGTCAATGTATATGTCACAAGCTCTGGAATAACGTAGGAGTTGTGAAATATATACTCCATACGCCGGCGCTTCTGGAATATTGCCGCTCAAAAATGGAAAGTTGACGATTGGAAAGTCAAAGTCATCCCGTTTGTCGTAAAGTTTTGTATTCAACCTTCCTCTGGTGTCAATTTCGAGGTGAAGGTCAAGATAAGATGCAGACTTGGCAGTGTCTGTGGTATCTTTAATTTCGAGTTCACTGGGATAGATGAGATGTAAGAAATTCCCAAAACGTGAATTGTTGAGTGATAAAACATCATCTATGTAGCGGAAGCTGAAATTAAAGGTCCGGGCTAACTTCTTTTGTTTTTCCTTAAGAAGTCCGTCAAGGAAGTCTGCCTCATATGAGTAAAGGAACAAGTCGGCCAGGAGTGGCGCACAATTAGTACCCATAGGAATGCCAATTGTCTGTTGGAAAACACGTCCACCAAATTGAACAAATATGTTGTCGATCAAAAATTCAATCATCAGGACAATTTCGTCCTCTGTATATTTTTTGTTAGATTTAGAGTGGTTTTTAACAAAGTATGATTTATCTCTATTATCTTATTTACTTTCAAATTAAATAAGATATCTTATAAAAAGTTAAGATATCTTAATACTTAATAAGATATCTTGTTAAATAAATAAGATATCTTGGAATTTGAATAAATCAAAAAACGGCGTGCCATAACCGTAAGTATGTAGAGTGAAAGGTATGATTAGCGCCATGAACAACGAGAGCACATCTTTCAGGGCGCGGATCCAAGATTTGACGTTAGGGAGGCGCCGAAGTGTTGGTAATGATTGATATAGCGCCGAGTTTTGGACAATTAAAAAAAAATCGTATGAATTGTCAGAAACTTGGCTTTTTGGCGATAAATCGGGGCGTATGCCCGTGATGGGTCAAGGGGGCAAAGCCCCCCCCCCCCCGGAAGTTCTTGAAATTCGGAATTAGAGGACCTTATTTTGACACCCAAATGGCTGTTATTTTAGTCTCTCTCCCTCTCTCCTTTTTTAATTTTTTTTTGGGGGAGGGGGTGCACGGGGTGCGCCCCTGTCTGAATCCGCGCTTGTCTTTTGAGAAGAAAAAGCAAGTTGATAAAGTCGTAAGTTATACTGTAAAATTTCCAAAATATCACTATTTTAAGGAAATGGCTCAAAACATATAGAGACAAATATAATCCCCCCAGTTTGCCCAGTTCTCCCAGATTGTGCCCGTATATCTCGATTCATATGGCCTAGGAGTTCAGTTGAAACGATCGATGTATATATCAATTAGATGATGGATGGATGAATTATTGTTTAACGTCCAGTGGCAACCAGGTACATATCAGGACGAGAAAATGTTGATATGATAATGAATATGACCATGCTTTGTCTGTTTGTACTAAACCGACACGCTGAGCCGGACGTTTAATGTGCTAGCTCACGAGGTAAATGTCCGCAGGAAGACATATCACCCCACTTGGACACATTATACCGACTCCGAGCCAGTCGATCTTTGCTCTTATTCCTTAAGAGTGCCCACAACAGTTTTTCTTAGTACTTTTCATGACGTCATGAATTGAAGGAACATACTCAAAAGATTGATAGCTGGACATTTGGCTGTATCATATACTCATAGACAACCATATATCAAATAAAACATATTTCTTCAAGCTTTCACTGTGTGTAATTTCTTTTAAGGAAATACTTTCCAATTTCTTACCTTTACAGAAAGATAACTGACAAAAAATAGGCATCCCCCTTCAAATAGTTAGAAAACTTACCAACCTCAGAGCATCCTAGCAAGGATTCCTGCGTAATTTAGAGAACTGAGTATATGTGTTTTCCAAAGTACACATTCAACTGCTTTCAGCATATGTAGTTTCAGGGTACATTCGCCGCCTTTTAAAATTACTACATGAAGTCAGGAACTGTATATGAAGTGTATGATAGTATTATATGATCCCTGATGAAGTGGTATAAAAATGTTGTGTTTTCACCTACCCTATTTTTTGGATGTTTTCAGAGAAGTCTCCCATTAATAAAACTTTTCTGAAAAAAATTACTTTTTTATATTTCATGCATTTTTTTAAACTTAAAATAAAGCCAAGACTCTAAGTTAAATAATGAAACCAAAAAACAATCGGAAATCAATATCTAGAACTTATAAATAGAGAGAATTCCATACCTATGACATAATATATTTAGAGGAAAACCACTGGAATTTTATACGAAACTTTTTTTTGCATTCTTAATGCAGCGTGCTTGGCGGACAAGCAGCAAATACCAATTTTAATGTCTTTGGTTGGACCCGGCCGGTGATCGAACCCGCGACCTTCCGCACTCAGGACGAGCACGCTACCACGAGACCACCGAGGCGGTCTATATCAATTAGAGCAAATAGCACTGGTTAATAAAATATATTTAAATTGAATGACTTTATTTTAGCATTTTCAAAAATATTTAAGTGAGGCACTGAATATATCGGAGTACAAAAACCACACAGTGATTTCATTTGCAGAAACTATCAATACATTGTGTTAGAATTTAAATTCACAGTGATTACTAAATATGCTGTTCTTTCTCTGTAAAATATTTGTAAGGAGGGGGAAGTTATTAATGTTGGAATAACTTGTCCGATCCTAATTGGTATACAATGCAATAAAATATTAAATAAAATAAATACTTAAAATGTTTTAACTAATAAAAGATGTACGGCAATTAATGGTTCTAAACAGCTAAAGGCTTTGGGAATGAGTAGATAATCTATGGTAAACAGGCCTCTCCATGAGGTAAGGACACACGTGGCTGTAGCAGCCTAGTAATCAATAGTGGTCACATCCTAGAACACTCCTCTACAGACTTGCCAGTTACTGAATTAAGAGATGATTATTATAAAAGATCTTCAAAAGATGACTATCATTGCATATAAGCACAGAAAAAAACCTAGAAGAACATTTAGCCAAAATAAGACTCTGAAAGAAAACATCAGTTAAGAGACTTTTGAGAAAATGTGATTTCACATATGGTTTTAATGGAAACTATGTACCACTAATGCCACCCCAATTATCTTCAAATGAAGATTCTCTGTAAACTGTACCAGAAAAAAAATTGTAAGTTTTCAAAACATTTGGCTTGATAGTTTCGGAATTTAAGAATGCCTCTGATGGCAATATTTCAACCAATTCAAAACAAATTCGTTATTTTTAGCAAGTCTGGTTATCATTGGTCAATTGCTTTCAGAGAAGAAAACAAAAATGTGATTTGAAACTACATGCCATCAATTCTACCATTTATCCACACAATTATATCCCAATGAGGATTTTCCAATTCTTTAACCCAGTAAAATTTCAAAACATTATACCTAATAGCTTCAGAAAAGAAGACTTTGAGAATTGGCCAACCAGAATCTATGAATGCCTCTAATATCAATGTTTTTTCCATTTAATCATAAAGAAATTAGGATCATTTCTAAAAGACATTCTATTCATCTTTCCTGTCAAGTCTGGTTAAAGTTGGTCCAGTGGTTTCAGAGAAGAAGATGAAAATCAAATGAAAATGGCAGTAGCCTTTGGGCCAGATGAGATAAAACTAAGGAAATTGACAAAAAACAGTTATGATATCCAGTCTTGAATGAGGTCCATGTTGAATAAGTTCCAAAGATGTGAAGGTTACAAAATTTAATCAGACTAAATGCAAATGTACATTCTTTGGCCAAGGCTTTGAAAGTGAGATAGGAATTAATTTAAGTTAGTAACTTGTTTGCCAATCCCTTTTATTAATGCATATTATATCTTAATGTTCACAGTATATTATGTTAACATATCTGTGATTTAATTAATAAAATATGTTTAAACTAAATTGAGAACTTAACATGATGAACTAGGTTGTAATGTAAATGATGGGGTAAAACTATTTTATTAATAAATTCAATTAAGGCTCAAATTGTGATTAAAAAAAAGAAAAATATATTCAGGACTGAATATTAAAAATTTGTATTGGATAATTGTAAATTTTGAAGAAAAAATAAGGTGTGCCCACAAGTGTGAATAAAAACGTCCGAGATCTAAGAATTTAAAAATCAAATGGATGCATCCTCAGTAACACACTCAGAGTCTGAGTCTTCAGGCTACCACAAGACAACATTTTAGTGTAATACAAATTTGTTGATTTAGCATTTAAATATTCAAATTTAGTATCATTCAAGCTTTGAATATAAATTAGGCTATGCTAAGTGTAATGAATATAATAATTAACCTGTAACACAAATACCAAAAGAAATTCAACCTCAGAATACTAATTAACTATGCTCTTTGTACAATTGCAGAATCAACCACTCATGACCATACTAAACTCATATTCTTTGTGCATTCACAAATTGACGAGAAATTTGGTCAGGTCAGTTTTTATAGATTTTCAATATTCAAACTTCAAGATTTGTTAGTTTGTATGTTTATTTATACAAATTTATTGATCAATATTTTCTACAGGTTTTTTCCTTGGTTTTAAATTTCTCTGTCTCAAAATCTCTGATCCTGCTGTGGATATAGTGTTCATTACGTAAGGAAGGGGCCATTCACATTTCTGAAAAATAAAAATAATTTAAACATTGACAACTCAAAGGGTATTCACTGAAAAATAAATGAACAAAAAATTCATTAAAATAAAATAAATAGTTATGATTTTAAATATGTGATGATGTGAATAAATTCATCTTCTACGAAGTTTGCTGTTGAGATATAGGTGTACAAATTTTAGTTACATTTAATCTTATCAATTGAAAGTTTTTTTTGAGGCATTCATGGCCACCTCCTTATTAATGATGGTAATGAATTTAACTATACTGTGTCAGTAAATCAGGCAAGAAATATTCAAAAGATAGTTACACTCCTCTAAACGCAGTCTTTACATTCATACCAATTACAGGCCAGTAATACTAAGCAAGTGTTAACTTGAGTATTTAGCATGAAGTTTAATTATATTGCAAAGATAAATTTTCTTTTTATTTTTATAATTGAATTGCTCAATACAACTTTGGATATATCTGTGCAAATTGTGTTATTAAGCATCTGTATTGTAATGCCAAGAATCTGTGTGAAATTGGAGAGACTGGAATGTCATCTATTTATACCTGATGTGTCATTAACATGTTAGGAAGATTTACGGCTCCTCTCAATAAAGTGTTAACATTCTTCAAAATATCTAATGATAAAGGTGTTATCACATATAGCTCTTTCTTTACAGGATCTATTCCTCGTATGATTCCTAAAGAGTAAAACATAAAGATTTTAAGTTTTAAAACTTCAATAATAAAATGTAATGCATGAGTAATAAATCAATCAAAATGATCCATTTCAAAATACCCTAATTTAAAGCAACAGTTAAATTGTTGACTTACATTCTAACAGAACAGCCAAGTTCTACTGAGTGTGTGTTTCAATTGCCAAGGTATTCTTTTCAAATTTTTGAAACTTGTATTTTTAGGGACCATTTAGTACTTGTCTTGTGCTATCACTGATGGCCACACAATATCTTTGGATATGATGTTCTACTAGGTTTAACATTGATTGCTAACAAATAAACAGAAGCTTGTTATTAGAGTAAAAACTGCACCAAACCCTCACATATGTGTTTAGTATATAGTACATACCAAATCCAAGACATTTACATATTGGTGTTTTCTTAAAGAATAAAGGTGATTCTTCGTTATCTCTCTCTGTCTGTAATAACATATTATAGATAAATAAATGGTATCAATATTACATGTCACTTATTGGTGTAAAATGTTCAATTAAATGAGAGATGTTTGGCACATTATCTTCTTGAAACAAGGTATAAGATATATAGCAAAAGGGGAGATAATTCTTCATTTGCATATGTTCTCATTATACTCTTACCTTGTTAAAATGTCACAAAATGGAACTCATCCACGAATAATACTATCAAAAGATCATACATTCACAAAATATTAGAAGTGATTGTGATTGTAAGTCCTTAGCATTTCATTATCAGTTGCATCTGAAATCACGCCTAAGAATTATTACTTTTTAATGAGTTGTATATCAATTCACAATGTATAAATTTTCTGAGAATCTGTTTTTCATTTAGGTTTAAAATACACAAGGTTCATAAGAGCAAAAAGTCATCATTAGTGTTGGTGTCAATAAAATTACAGCACATTGGTTTTTATCAACAACTATATTTAGTGATGACATTAAAATAAAGAATTCTTAATAAATGTGTTGAGCAAAGGTGGTATTTTGTATCTACAGTCCTAAATGATTGGAATCAATAAATTTACTTCTAAAAATATATTGGATAAAATCAGTGTTTACAAAAAATCACAAATAATCATTTACATGACATATTTCAATTTTAAACTAAATACTTACTTCTGAAAGATCAGCTTGACAGAGAGCTACTAAAGTACCATTAATGGCATACATTATCTGTGATCTTTCCACTGTAGAATGGCAAACATGCATTGCCACCAATTTCCATTGTATAATGTAAGGGGTACTAGAGGTCACAGTCATTCCTAGTTCAAGGTTACTGCTAAAATAGCTGAGTAATGTCAGATCTCTATGATCTGAAGGTCTGTACTTCTGAATATTACTGAAAATTACATTTATATAAACTAAATCATGCAAAATTAGAAATTTATTTAGACATGTTATTTACCAGTTAGTAGAATATCCAATTATTTTATTCAGTGTTGTATATATTGTTTGAAAAAAAAGATTCCAACATATATAGTAATACTTTGTCGTGATTGATAAATGGTTAAATCTAAATTGTCATACAATGTTTTACGATTTTATTAAAAACAAAGTATATTATGTTGTTGTTGACATTCAATCATGTTCAGTGACCAATCAGAATCATGCATAAAAGCATTCTCAGTTAAAAAAAAATGGTAAAATTTTCATTAATATTACACAACATGTTACTATGCACTTTTCTGCATTTATCTTTCTCTTTAATTTGAAAGTAATATTTATTATGAAATTAAAAAGAGTTGAAGCATAAACAAAAATCTAGGGTATTATTCATTCTGTTGAAATTTTAAAAGACAATTCATGAAAAAAATGAACAGAGGAAACATCTGATTGTTACCTCTCATAAGTATTGACAGGGGAATCTATTGTAATCCACTGATATTCTGGAAGGTCATCCATATACTTCCATCTCTTATCCTACAAAATTTTAAGAAAAAAACTAACACACCCAACTTATGTATCTTACTGTATACGTAGTTCTTCATTCTTCATTTTTATTCTTTGGTAATTGTTTAACTACTATTAGCAGGGTATGAAATAATACCCGCCTAAATGCCCAAGACAGCCTTTTTTCATGGCAGACGGTTAAAAAAGTCTGTTTTGGAGGTTCCCTGTTTCTAAATTTAGATTTCTATCTTATTTACATTGCAATAATAACAACATTACCACATTCCAAATTTATACATTAAAATTTAAATATTCCTTTCACTAAGATATCATAGAGAATGACTTTTTTTAAAAAATTGTGAATTTGTATAGATGGATTAATGAATTGTTGTTTAATGTCCAGTGGCAGCCAGGTGCATATCAGGACGAGAATATGTATGATAATGAATTTGATCCCTGCTTTGTACTAGACCGACACGATGAGCCGGAATTTTAATGTGCTAGCTCACGAGGTAACTTCCACAGGATGACATGTCACCCCTCTCGGACACATCATACCGACTCCGAGTCGACCAGTATATCTTTGCTCTTACTCCTAGATGCCGTGTGCTTGGCAAAGAAGCAGAAAATGCCAATTTTAATGTCTTTGTTTTTGACCCGGCCAGGGATCAAACCCGCGACCTTCTGCACTTGAGGCAAGCACGCTACCACAAGACCACCAAGGCGGTTGAATTTGTATAGAAACCTACGGGAAAAATCGAAGGTGACTGTACATGTACATGTTGGAACGTCAAACAATGAAAAATTGTTCATATCACATCTTTACAGTATCATTCAGATTGTAAAAATAAAGATTATAATGTTTGGAAAGAAAGGCTATATTCATGTTCTTTAACTATAAAATGCTCTGTACTTTTTTGTTATTAATGCAGCCATAAGTCAATAAGAAATGTCTGTCAAAATGATTAATTAAGTGCAAAACTGGCTATCATAAATTGTTTCTAACAGATTACCCAAATTTTTCCACTCCAGCCTGGTTCCATCTGTACAAATTCTGGGGATAATGGTGGAAAGTTGACTGTTGCTTTTCTGGTATTTATCTGTACCAACAGTAATGGATGTATCAACCTGATTGTGTCTACAGTCAAAGCGAGTCCAACACCTAAACAATATACATGTGTATGTATAATTAATAAACAAAAGATATTTCATTAAAAAAATTGATGATTACAAGCTATATTGGATAAAGGCCTATACAATATGCAAATATCTTTTAAATTTATTTTAGTTTCAAATTTAAAATTAAATGATGCAGTCATATAAGCAGAAACATTTTCTTTTAATTGATTAGTGATGAAGTGTGAGTGTTTATATCCTCAAAATATGGGAATTATAAGGAGCTCTATGAAAAACACAACTTTAAAAAATATCTGACAATGTGAGTAAAAATATATTGCATTTCCCATCAATATACAGTAGAACTCGGTTTGCTCAAACTACGATGGACTCACAAAAACAGTTCAAGTCATAGGGTAGTAAATGTAATTTATAAAAATTAGTAAGTTTGAATAGGATTTAAAAAAATGTAGTAAAAGACAACCATGGTATTGATGTTATTTGTTTTCCAATCACTATACTTTTGCTGTATTGTTGAATATAAATTTCTTTCCGCCAAATTACATTTTTTTGCTGCTCTCAATATAACATACCTGTATTCCATCCCATGGTATTTACAATAAGTGGTGATCCTTCACTGACCTCTAAATACCTGGAAAAACACTCTTCTATACAGGTCAGGTATCTGGTAGGGTCATCATTAGGGGTTACTCCACCAAAGAAACAAGAGCTGATATAATGAAAAAAAAAGAGAAGAATTTCAACTGAAATCCATATGACTAGAAAATTCTTAAAATCAATCTTTTCAACAAGTTTTTTTAGTTCTATATGGTAAAAAAGTTTTATTGAAACATTCTAATACTACATCTGTATACAAGTCTGATGTTTCACATATATACAACTACACACATTGCCGACTCCAACAGTACCAATACAACAAATTTACTGAGGTACATACTTATCCAGTATTTTAATGTTTTCACATTGATATTTTCATTTTTTATTTTTTTGGAATGTGAACATTAAAAGTAAAAACAGAAAACAGAAAAAGAAAAATAATAAAAAGCAAAATATGTAAACAGAAAATATCAGAAAACAAATGAGTAAGATAAATATCAGTCCCGAGGTCCTTTTTTATAGGACTACAGTCAAAGGCTGAAATATTGCAAATATGAGTTTTACCATTCATACTAGCGCTAGTCTAGTTCAATATAACATTAAATTGAATAATATAGGGTTATTGCACGAATATTGGGAAATATTATCCTGAGTAGAATGTAATATCGCACGAGCTTGTGAGTACGATATCATATTCTACGAGGGACAATATTTCCGAATTTCATGCAATAACTCTTTTATTGTATGGCAACACCACACAGATTCTGGAAAACTATCAACGAAATCATCCTTACAATGAAATATTGCTGTCCGTGCAATATCTGTGAATAATGCACAGTAGTTTTTGGTTATGTTCTATATAATATTACATTGCTGTACAATAAAATACTGTTCTTGATAAGAATATGTTAAAAATATTCATAATATTACTTGGAAATCACAGCATACCACTACTTTCAAAATACTGCAATAATGAAAAATACTCTATTTTTTTTATACTTTGTGTTAAAGGTTTAACTTTTTCTTCAGTTTAAGTAAAAAATATAAAGGAAAACTTACAACACTGCTGGTCTTTGGTGAGTAAATGGTGGACCTTAAAATAAAAAATGTTACCTTGTGAGTCAGTAATGTAAAAATAGTCATTAATTTATTTAATTTACAAGTTAATAAATACAAAACAGCAGAGGTGTTGAGAGGTGAAAATGAAATTAATATCCTGAGCATCACAGAATGATCTAAAGCTCACATCATCCAAACTGTCATCTTTTTATCAGCAGTGTCAATATGACATCACAGTAACAAATGCATATATTTTCATCATCGTAACCTGCAGATAATGCTGAAAGTATCCAGCAGTTGATTAAAAAAAAAATAAAAGAAATCTGATTGATGTAATGTCTAAATACATTGTATGTGAACAACATCATAATTGACCATCCTTTTTATTTTAGACGTTTTATGGTTTTAGCTGATTTTTTTTTAACAATGTTTTCATTTGCAGCAAGATAGAGCTTGTTGTAAGCAGATATAGCACATAGTCTTATGCTGAAGATTGTTTGCCAACCATGTTTCATACTTTTTCAATTACATTTAAGGCTGTTGTCTTATCAGCAATTATCCAACATTCCCATTCATTTCTAGATAATAAGGCTCTATATTTAACCTTTTTATGAACAGAACAAAAAAAATGCTTTAGTTGCTAATGGCCATTTAAAAACAGATTTTTCCATTGTAGTTGATATAAAGATTATAACATCTCTTCTAATTTAAGAGTTTTTTTATAATTTTACCTAGTATAGGATCAGATACACAATGTAATGACACACATCCAGGAGGAGTGAACTCTGTCTGTCCAACATCACATTCTAAGAAAAACACTTTCTTAACTCTGAAAATTAATGCATGTATATATTGAAAATTACATGCAACAGCAATACTTCAAAATACCAGTTGTAATAAACTTCAAAATGAATATACTAGTAAATAAGTGGCTGAGATTTCAAATTTTTTTTTAAAATGACATAAAAATGGTCTTTTTTTATTTAAAAATAATCAGTTCTCAATCATATGTTGCATCCAGTGCCATTGTGTTGCTTTTCCTACTAAGCACGTTATACTGATCATAAAAATCTGTATTAATTAGTGAATGAGAAATTTGTGTAAATTAAAACGATTCCAAAATATTATCTGGCAAGATAATGGCAAGTCATGCTGTCAAATTTGTTTTGTCTAATACTCGTACACATATTTTTGTTTGTAAAATCCAAAGGAATTAATGGAAAACTAGTTTTTGATCTAATACCTGTACTCATTTTTTTCCCAAAAACCAAATGAATTACTAATTTCTCAAATCATAATAAATAATAGATGTATACTTACTTGTTTAACAATGAATTCAACAAATATCTATTCAATGTTGATTTTCCAGAATTTTTACCACCAACAACTGATATTACTGGAGGTGGTGCTACAACAAAACACTGTGAATTAAGAATTTAAACACAAAGATTTTTATACTGAAAATATAAAATATGCTTAACACAGTTTTAATTTAAACTCTAATCTAATTTTTCCTACAAATATTCGATCAGAAAATGTAGTTGCTGGTTGTCTATAAAAAATCCTTTGGTGGAGTAACCCCTAATGATGACCCTACCAGATATCTGACATGTATCATGTGTATAGTACAGTGTTTCTGCAGGTATTTAGAGGTTGGTGAAGGATTACCACTTATCGTAAATACCATGTGATGGAATACAGGTTAATTATTTTAATAATGAATATGAAAGTTTACCAGACTTGACAATCAGAACCAATAAGAAACTGCTTAGGTAGTCTTGTAGAACCTGCTAATATATGTAAAATGTATAATTTTGTGTTTTTTGTTTGATGTACTTACTGTTTATATCTGAATCCCTGACCAAACTCTCAGCCATGTCTTTCACTGTGGTATACACTAAAGGAAATTTAACTCTAGGCTCAGTGTCTATCACATGCATACCAACTTTATACAGAGATCGTCTCCATGTGGTCAAAGTTTTATCATTGTCATGACGTCCAAATATTTGCAGAAATGGAGGATATTTTGTTATTATCTCACATGAACGTGAATTCAGATGTTCTACTTTGACCAATGCAGTCTTTTTTGGGGGGATTTCAATTTTATTTAAATCAACCCCATGATGATCTAAGATTTCTGTGATTACATGTTCTTTTTTCTCTACTTTCCTACATGTAATTGTCAGAAAACTATTTGTGTTTGGAGAAAAACAATCATAGTTTTTTCTTTTCTCAAGATGGCTTCCCAAAACAGAAAAAGAACCGCATAGTGGCTTCAAACTACAGTTTCCATGGAAACATATTTCACTGCCTTTTTCCATTGCCAATATCACTCCACAAGAGAAATCAATAACAGTCAACCTGAAGCAAAAAAAAAGAAAAGAAAAAAAGTCTGTATCAGTAATTCTTTGTACATGTATTTTAAAAAATCTTTTATGTGAACAATGCAAAAAAAAAAAATTATGTTCTTCTGAAAAGGAGATTTTATTAATTACATTGTACAGTAAAACTTACATATAGCGAGAATTTTAATGTTTCAAACTACAAAATGTATAATAGGGGAATTGAATGACATTATGCTTTTTGGTATATGACACTTTTCGAAAATTCATTCCGAAATTAACCATCTAACTCTACACTTATAATTTCATGCAGTCTTTTTTCTGTTAAAGGTAAGTGTATCATTTGGCTGAAGTACATACTCAATGGCTTTCAATTATAAAATTCATTTTATCCCTGTTCATTTAAATGCAAAATTTACGCTTTACACAACTTTCTAATATAGCTAACTAACCATACATAATACATGTAAGCTCTCTGCCAATGCAGTTAAAATATAGATTTGCAAAGAGACCCACCATCATACTTACTGTAAAGGAAACAACTCTAATGGAAATTTTTTTTAATTTCAGGCTCGGATTGGTGATTCAGGTTTCTGGAAAGGCCTGTTTAAAAAATTTATAATATTATCCAGGTACTACCACATAGTAAATACAAACATTACTAACCCTTTTATTTCATCATTCTCCATTTTACTTTCATCTTTTTCATCTGCCTGAAGCTCAGCAGACTCAACATCCACTACAATACACTGTTGTTGTTCATCAGCAGAGGAACTTTCTACTTCAAATGATCTTTCTAATGTTGACGGGTGTGGTTCAGATACAGAGGTAGAAGGTAAAACTTCTTCATTAGACTCACTTTTCTTTTTCTTATTTTTCTTCTTTTTTTGTTTTGTTTTCTTAACTTTGTGAGTTTCATCATTATCAGAATTAGCTAGGGTTATTTGAATAAACTGTTCATCACTGTCTAATGGTAGTTTTCTTTCCTCACTTTTCTGACTATTTCCTTTAATATCACTATTACATACAATGTGCGTATCAACTTTGCTGCTGTTATCATTTTCTAGCTTTAATGGAGCTGTTTTATTTTTATTTTCACTAATTTTTTGGTACTTTTGTCTACTTCTTTCCCAAAAATTAGAAATTAATTGCTCACTCTCAGTGCTATGCTTTCTTTTTGCTTGAGTAGTGTGTGTCGACTTGTCAATACTGATAAGACTAGTTTTATCTTCCGAGTGTCTCTCACTGCCATCTCTATTCACATCTGATTTAACATATCCTGCAAGTTTACCCTCAGATGATAAACTTTTCTCATGTCTATCAAAAACCCTGTTGTCTCCCTTTGGTGTGAACTTCCCAGTCTTTTCATTTACAGACCCTTCAGAAATCTTACGATATTTTTTCAATGGCTGGGGATCCTCCTGGTGCTTCTTACTCTTTGTTGTCTTGTGCTTAGCACCTTTTCTCTTCATATTTTATGTTAGTCTAATATTCACCAAATGTGGAATTTAAAAGACCTCAACATCAACGTTTATCAAAACACAATATTCTTTGGATTTGAATATTGTTTCTAGTCTACAAAATAAGGATGAAAGCTACATGTAAGTGTTACTTTGGCTAAAAAAACTTGAAATCCAATATTTGGGGCCACTGGGTTTTTAGGAAGACTATCATTTTTTTTAGCTTTATTAATGCAATAAAAAATGCCATAGTGCTCCCCTGATTTTCTTCTCAAATATTAACTTGATATACAATATATGTACTTTGTTAGAAAATCAGGGTTCATTTGCTTGAGCCTAAGAAACAGCTAGAAGTGTGAGGTTGACCAATCATTTCTCAACTACATTTTGTATTTAGTGGCAAATGAACTGTATACTTTCCATTAATGTATATGTAATGTTTTACCTGTTGTGGCAAACTATTATATGTTACTGAGATGAATTCAAGGCTTTTCGGCCAGATGTCATTTTGGCCATCAACCAGTTCGGCTTTGGCCATATCATATAACATACAGGTAAGTATATTCATTTTAAACAAAACACAGTATTTTAAGACCATGTCAGTCTGATTTGTACAGTGTAAATACAAGTTTTTATTTCATTCTACTTTGATTGTCGGTGGGGGGGGGGGGGAGTGGAGGGGAGGTTGGTGGGTAAAAAAGCCCTTCCCAACAAGAAATATACTTATTTTTGCTGATTTTGGGAACTTCCCGTTGCCATGGAAACCAGAGTAAATGCCCCACATACCTAGTAATGCATGATGTGTTAGAGTGGACTGCCATCTTCCCATTAATTCCTGTCAAGAGGTTAAACTAACTAAAATGTGTTGTAGGATCGATGTATGTAAGTCCTTGGAGGCCAAAAGAGCAATTTTGAGCATTTTTGCACAGTTTAGGGTGCTCACACTGAGGTATTAAATGACCATTGCTGTTCCTGTAAATTTTCCCACCCCACAATATTCCATTTGGGGCCCCAAAGTCAGCCCACCCACCCCTCTTAATTCCCCCTTTGTGACAAATGATGGCACCAAGGCTATTCTGCATTGTACTGTTAATTCATACATGTGAATTTGGGTCCCAAATATTACTGCTTCTGTAGCTATAATGTTTCTCTTGCAATCAAGACCAGAAAGTGTATCCAAATATCGGTGCAGAGGATTAGGGGCATACAAATGGCTGGAGATGGTTAATGCACATTTTTAAATTAAATTTACTTATATCCCACTGTAAATTTCAGATATTTACCTGTAATCAAGTACTTAATTACTACCAAAACATATATTGTATTTTGTATGGTGGTATTCCTTGAAACCACCCTAATATTTGTTGTGCAATCAACTTTAACTAATATTAACAGATATGGACAATAATTTGGTATTTGAATCGTTCCCTGTAATGATAAAAAAGTATCAAAATTGCATATTTCTTTGATATGTACTATAATTAAGTTGCAAAATAATTGGTTGTGTGTTCCTTTTATAGCTCTGACTAATATTTTCTAAAATTAAAAAAAAAAAATTATTGCCCATATTTGTGTTTTTAATAGTTTTAGAAAATGATCTATGGTCAAACAACTTGCAAGTAATCACACATAACAGGTAAATTATAGATCATACTTGTTTAGTTTTATTTGGTTTCATGTCACAACTTTTTTCAAGTATCGTTTATGTGATGAACCATATATTAATCTTTGTTGTTTTAAATATGTGAGAGAGATATTACTCAAACAGCCAAAAAAATGGACAAAAGGGCTTGTATATACCGATTTTTTAAAATGTTTTTATTTAGGAAACAACAGACATTGTTTCTTCAGTTATGATGTCTTTTTAAATATCAATATTTGTATTCCAGAAATTGAACAGGGAAAAATCTGACAACTCTCCTTATTAACTGCTTCATGTAGTTTGTAATTTATCTTGCATTTGCCGTAATTTCATGTCCTTTTTACAAAAAAGGTTATTTTAAAAGCTCTGTTTCTTTTTGCTTCCTGTTACCCTTATAAATAAAAACAGAATGTTTGGCTTTATTAATCTTTCATCTGATAATAAAAAAAAATCTATTAGAGTATACAAAACATGATAGAATGAAATAATAATAATTTTTTTTAGGAGAAATTTTCTAATTTTCATTTCGGTATCTCATGGTATCTTGTCATGAAAAAGGTGTTGAGAAAAGAGGGTTTAAAGAAAATCTTTTGTCCATCTGATTCTCTTATAAAATGTTGTTTTATACATATTCCACAGATTAAACATTCAAATTCAAGTGATTAAAAATTGGAAACCAAAGATACCAGATTGTGGTTCATATACGAATTATATTTTTATAAAAACAAAAATTAAGTGAAAATTTTTAATAATTTTACTCTAAAAATTATGTTTTTTAAAATAACCATATAATGTAACACAATTTATTAAACCAATATATACCATTAACAAGTTAATGAGAATCGACATATAAAAGCATGGCCGAAATGACTTTCATTATATGGCCGAATAAAACAAGAAGGAACTGGTAGCATGGCCGAAACATCCTGTTTCCATTGAGATGAGGCATGAAAATCATGTTTGTCATAAAAATTATGAACTACAACACAGTACAACCCATCACTGAAAGTAAGGACAAGGGTAAACAGAAATAATATGCTACTTATTGAGCCTTAATGAGCAGAATATAGAAAAAAATATTCAACAACTTTTATTTGGCAGGAATAAATTTAGGAAGGCTGAAGGATAAATCAATTTTGTATGATCCTTCTAAATGTATAAAAGACACAAGTCGAACCCAATACAAATACAAAATCATACAAAAACAACAAAAGTTAAAAGTTGAACGTTTCGGTCAATATGGCCTTGATCATGAGCTGGAAAATATTAAAGATGTTGACTTAAGACTGAGTCTGTACATAAAAAGTAAACTGTACATATTTTCTTAAGACAATTTGTGGTTACATTTCATTTTACCAAAGATTTAAGCATTATTTGGCAATAAAAAAAAGTTGAATCTCATCTCTGAGATATTGTAAGAGTACTTTCATTCTGATGTGTATATCATCCAGTATACTATTAATTCCTAGGGTATCATATCCGTAAATAAGTGTACATAAATCTTTATTTTTTTTCTCAAAATGTTTATTTACATCGATCACCTGTTCTGTGATTTCATATACATATGCTACGTTAAATATAACTTCACATGATTTAATCACCTGCTTTCTGTTTTTAATTTTTGGGCAATGGAAAAGGAGAAGTATGAGACCATACTCTGTTATATAAAGGATAAAAGTATGTGGTATTTCTGAGAATGAAAAAAGACGTATCAGGGCTCTAATAGACATCTTTGTTATCCTTAAGGTAGAGATATCAATCGAATTATTCCTACTACTATGCCTGCTAAAAAGTTTCAACAACATGGTGGCATCCACGCGAAATCTCGCTTATGCTTCCGACATGATTATGTGAATAGAGATTATCTTAAACAAAATAAGTTATTATTACTTTTTTAACCTCTAGTGTCATGAAATTAAAATAAATACGAAAGAATTCATCTGGAATCAAATTTGACAAAAAAAAAAAAAATGGGGATGCAAGTGTGACATTTTCCTGACGCGGTAACCGGGCAAATCGGCCCGGGAACAACTCAGACTGTATTATTGCACAATTTGGACCGTGTCATCAGACAGCTCGGACTGTGTGAAGTCAGAGCATTGATATTATGAACCTAATACTTTAAGTGAGATTGTTACGGCATTATGATGTTTTCACTAAATACAGATAAAGCAAACGTAAAAACCTTATGCTTCGCTCGCTTTCCAGGTCACACCTATTTCATATTACACAATGGAAGTCTAGTTAACCCAAAAAAGAAAATTAGCATACATGATATATGCCACATTCAATCTTACAGGTATATATTGTAATTTGTATTTCCATTTATTAGCGCCAGAATAAATATACTAGTGTGAAATGTAAATGGTTGTTGAATTCCATCCGAAACATTTCTTACAATAAAGGTTTTTATCAACATTTACTCTTTATAATAATGCCAAAAATCAAACATTTTTTATAATGGTTCCCTAGGCCTTCAAAAAACTGTTTTAAGAATCATGAGGTTTGTACCAGATATTTTACACTACACATGGAATTATTAACCTATTGTATCTTTGATCGACAGTGAAAATTTTTCCCTAGGCATATCAGTATTAGTATTTTCTTCAACCAGAAAAAATACACTGGCGGAATCAAATCATTGTTACAAGATCGCATACATGCATGTTTTTCGTTATAATTATTCCACCTCACGTGCTTTCAGTTTCATTTTGGTATTTACTTTTCTATAACATCACTAAAACGTTTGAATTTGTACGCCACACTTACTTCAAACGCACTTAAGACTTGAGTTTTTGATTATCTCCCTTTAACTGTTTATCTCGAGTTATTGCTGCAAAAAAGTAAAGATGTATGTTAATTAACCTACTTAACAAAATTTTACTCTTCACATAACATTAGTCAGAAAATTGTCAAATGTTTTTGTATCCTTTCCGTAATCAAGACCATGGCACTGCACTGCCAGAATGAATAATGAGCGTATTTGATTTATTATCATATTATATGGCATGTAAGTCAACTCTCAAATATTTTTGTCACCAATGTTAACCACCTTACTGATTACAAACTGAGGTTGTATGGGAAAACCGTATATGTATCTGTATGGGTACGTGTAGAATCCTATTTAGGCTTTTATACACGGTGGAGAAGAGCGCCGTTGTTATTGGCGGTGTTCCTGTTCCAGTCTTGAATGCCTCCACAGAATCTGCACGCACAACTTTATCTGGCAGTTGGTTCCAGTTTATAGTCAGGTAGTCAGGAAGTTTGATAGCCATTTGTGTGTATTTCCTTTTATTCCATATTGCTCTAGTTTGTGGAGTAATTTGTTGTGTGGTACTGTGTCGAAGGCTTTGGAGAAGTCTAATATGGCTATGTCGATTTGATGTCCCTTGTCATGGAAGTCATTGATGGTACATGTGGTAGTGATGAGTTGTGTTTTGCAAGAATATCCTGACCTGAATCTTGTTTTTCTCCTGATGTTTTGGGATGTGCCTGCATATGATGTGTTCTAGAATTTTGCTGGCGACAGATGTTAATGATACAGGTCTATAGTTCTCTGTGAGGTGTTTGTCTCCTTTTTGAAGATACTTGATATATTTGCATCCCTCCAGTCTTCTGGTAGTTCACCTGTGTCGAGCGAGCATTGCGTTATGATTTAAAGTAACCAGGGAAACAATGTCATTTCTTAATTAAAATCAGGCCTTTCATCCCAGGGTAAAGCATCTGGACAAAAAATAGTTTTTAGGTAAATTTGCTGATTTTTATAGTAGAAAAATTGTTAATTAACAACAAAACATGTCATTATCGATAAAAATATGCATTTATAGTGTGTGTTGTGGTGAAAAGACACGCCAACATGAAAATGGGCAATTTATTGTAAAAAAACTTACTCAAAATTTACATTTATATCATTGTGAAAATGTTACTTGACATATAGCTACGCAATTGCTTACTGGTTCATCATCTAACTGTAATTTTGTACTTTTAACTTATCACAACCTAAGACACCAATTTACTTGTATATAAAGCAGGAATGAAAGTTGAGTGAAGAGGGCATCGAGAATGGAAGCCAATTCTATACTACAAAGAGAAATGCAGACACAGTCAGACAATAGTGATGTTTCAGAAAAAGATCAAGCCATGAAATCTGCTTCTAATGAGATGGAAGGGGAAGTAGAAAAACGACAGAGTAGCACAGAAATACTTGAACAACAAAGTGATAAAACATATTTAGAAATTAGTAACCCAGAAAATCAGGATTGTGGTAATTTTAATGAATCAAGAAATGGATCAGAAAACCCAAAACCAAGATTAAGTGAAAGTTCTAGTGATGGTATGATTTCAGTCGGGCAGCGATCGAGGCTGACATCAGCAGAAGATACAGATGGTACTATTAAACCTAGTAAACAAATTGATTCGGACAGCTCTGACAGTAAAAGTATAGAGACTTTAGACTACAGCAGTAGTGAAGACAAAAGTATAGAAACTATTGATAGTGAAGAAGATAGACAGTATACTGGCAATGAAGAAAATTGTGAAGGGGCAAATAGACCAGAAAGTTTACTAATCAAGAAACCAGTTCATTATGAAAAGAGGAGGAGTCGTAGTGATGAACACCAAAAAATTGACACCAGGACAATGAGTAGTAGTACTGCTGTTGACATTCCAACAAGAAGAGGTTCTGAATTTGAAAACATTGAGGAGACAATGTTGTCTAAAAGTATGCCTCATGGTACTGTAATGAGAAAGGGAGATATGATTGAATTTGTTGCAGATGATTTGCAAGAAATGATTAAACGAAGCAGTCCTATGACTCAAACTGGTAATTAGTTTATCTACAATTATTTTGTAATATTACAACTGAAAATGAAACTAAGCTTTGATGATTTAAGATACATGTATATATATATTATTGTTTGGGATAAATTTGGTTATAATTACATGGCATCATAATCTTCTCAGTTTAATACTTGTTGGAAAAATTGTTTTGTGATGTGCCTGATGAATGATTTACGTGTTAAAAGATTTTTAAAAATTGTAAATTTGAATATGTTTTATTGAAATACCATGGATATATCAAAGCATTTAGTTTACTAGAATTCTTCCTTAAGGTTTTAAAAGATTTGTGTGCATAGTAAAGTTAATGTTCTAAGAGTTTAATTGTAATTCACTTTAAACTGAAATATTTTTGATATTGTTTTATTTAGTAATTGGTATTCATCTATAAAGTTGAAACTATAATATTTATCTAACATTGTTAGAGTAAAATTATAAATATATTATTTATATCATATACCTGTATAAGCATCCAGTGAAACAAGCAGTAGACGTTCAAGTCTGAGAAGTTATTCCAGCGTATCAAGCTCTGCATCATCAGCAATAGGTACAGGGATGTCTAGATCACCTAGCAGTTTGTTACAGCAGAGTCCTGATGATATACCACCTATTGATCCTAAAGCAATTCATGACCTTGAAATGCATGCACTCAAGGTTGCTGATGATCTTGATCTGCTGATGGGAAATTTGAAAACTAATCTCCATAAGGTAGTGTATACAGAATTGACATTTTGTAAATTGGCAGCTTAAATTGAGAGTTACTGGAAAAAAAAATAGAAATAAGTCATTGATACAATGCTCTATGCTTATTTTGACATTGAAAGGTATTATTTCTGTTTATAGTTTTCCAGAAAAATAGTTTTTTAATTTCTAACACTACAGAAACAAATAATGTCTTTCATTTGGAATAAACTAAGTAAAATATGTACATGTAACTAAATATATTTATAAAATTTCAGATGTCAGCCATTACTGTAGGATGTCTCAGTGCATATAAAACATCTGTAGATACAACATGTGATTCTGTAGATAGCAGTATTAAGGTATGCACACAATTATTGATACATTTGTATCTCCCTTTACGAAGTCAAAAAATCATTTCTTTTTATATACTGTAATTTCTGAAATTTATACAGGAATTTATTATTGTAAATCATTCTGAAGATACAAAAATGTGACCAAAGTTAATTTTTGTAATACAATGTAGAATATGATGGTGAAAAATTATTGCAGTCTTCATCCTATCTAAATTAACAGTATTGTCATTGCATTGTAAGAAAAGTGTTGTTAACTGTACATGAATTTCATGTATACAAATTTGTTTAACATTAGATATTAGAAGGTACTTTATTATAAGGGTAATGGGGAAACTTGGAAATTTTGTAAGAATTTTTCCTAAAAAAAGAAAAAGAATAAATATCTAATCAAAGAAAACAAGTCTATATGTGTCCAATGGATACTACATGCCCCGCCAATGATGTAAGTATTTAGTAAATAGAATTACATTTGTATATTGTTGACTTTGAAGTCCCTAACGACTTCATGAAAAACTCTCTTTAACCAAAATGCCACTGTTCATATCACAAGCTATCCATGTACAAAGTTTCATGATGATACCATAACTCCTTCATGAAAAAGTACCTTAAACCTGAACCTTATTCTAGTACAGAAGGACAGACGCACAGACCGAAGAACAACTGTGGCTATTTTACCGTTAGTAATACCCTTAAACTATAATTTTAAGGCAGTTATTGTCCTTTAAAAGTAATAGTACAGATTATAGTCTATAGATTATTCAAACAGTAAAGAATATTCAAATTACTGTGCATTGTTGCAGACTAGCAGTCATACTTGCATAGGGAAGTACAATTTTAGAGAAGGATCTGTGAAACAAATAAAGGGTTTGTAAAAAGGTTATTATATTATAGTTACCAAAATTAAGATAACTCTTATAAAACCAGTTATTTGAAAATATTGATTGATTGATTTGTTGTTTTTTTAACGTCCAGTGGCAAATATTTCATGCTTCTTCAGGGCGAGAACCAATTCAACAATTAATTATTAACAATTCAAATAGGGATGGGGGGGATACAGAGGAGGACTTATTTTGATTGCCACTATAAAAGTAGGGTCGGATAATTTAGCCTTTTATAGCGGCCATCATGCTACTCTTTTGAAAACTACAGAAAGGGGTCTTTAGTGTGCAGGCATTCTCCAAACATGTTACCCACTATGGTCCAAGGTCAGGCTATGTGTATTATATCCTGCCCCCCCCCCCCCCCCCCCACCAATATCTGCCACCTGGGGATGTGCTACGCAGCACTGTGGGTTGAGCTCCTGTGATCTGTCACAGGTGCCTAGTGAAAATATTGAATTGATAGTAAAACATAATACTTGAACAAGATATTTCTCTTCTTAATACAGAAAAGGTTAGCTTATGGAAAGTAGAATTTTAAATGTATGATTTTTTAATATGCATATTATGTGTGAATGTTTTTACTTCTTTTTGTTGCAGTCCATGTATGCTTTGATGGCAAAGTGTGAAGAATTAAGTAATAGTATGAAGCCTGCAAACAAATTAGCTGAACAAATGTATCCTTGATTAAATAAATGAGACCATTGATGAAAGGTTCGTGGTTAATTTTGAAGAATTGTAATACCCTGTTTAGATTACACTTAATTTTATATCGATATGGCTGTTGCGATACAGATTCTCATTATTTATAGTGCTCCAATCCAAATTAAGACTGTAGGATCTGTTGAATATAAATTCCACTGATCTGTATTAGCATGACTTAAAAATGAATGCATTTTGTTATTTTTTGTTTGTAAAAAACGAGGCTGACATATTTATAACGATATATAACTTATATTACTCTCAAACTACCATTGAACAATTTATTTGTATAAAACATTATAGCGATATGAATGGCATAATGTAAACAGTTTTGGGGAACTGATAACGCAACCATACAACAATAAACTGCTAGTCTAAGCGGGGTATTAGACCTTTAAACAGAAATTAGTTTGCCTTCAAAGACTGTATCACTTCTGTCTTCTTTGAATCTTTAGTGTAAATGTATAGTTGAACAGACAATTATAAAAAAAAATGATATTTCTGATTATCATATCCTTCTATGGTAAGACAAACTGTCACATAGTTGAGATTACTTCTAAATTTGTTGAAATTTTAGGTCTACAATATGCAAAGATTTATTCTTCATTTTCTCAAACTGAAAATTTACTAAATTTCTGGAATTTTCTGCTTTTCACTTGGATCAAAACTATTACTAGTACTGTTATATTGTATTTATTATACCCCCCGCAAACAAAGTTTTTTTTATATAGGAATCACCCTGTCTGTCTGTCCGTCCATGTACCTTGTAAGCCCAAATCCTCCTGACTCAAGATAATTATCGCTGGATGCTTGCAAAGGGAGATAATCCAACTTAAGGGTTTTACAAGTTAAAATCTTGTAAGAACATATCCTAGTATTGCAAGAGGGGGTATCACTCAGTGAGGTCACTCACAGTTCTAGTTTATTTTGTATTAACTGGGACTAAAAATGTAACGTAGTCTTATACATAATATCCTTAACTAATTTTCAGAAAAGAAATTAAAAGATTATTGGATAGATTTGAAGCACAGATAGCTGATAAACCATGAATCAAACAGGGGCATATTAGTTTTGTTATCGTTGTATTATGATATATGTCATAGTATTTAGAACCGGGCAATATTGTATGTAATGTTAAAAAATTCGTAAGGGTTCCGCGGAACCCAGTGTCTCGCCTACTTTTGATGTTGTCTATATTTTCAGTGTGATAGGTGAATGCAAACTTAATAAAAATAATAAAGTTATTAAAATTTTTAAAAACTTTCACAACATAGTGAATGCAATGTTAAGTCCATTTATACGTAAAAAACTGAAAAACAGAAATAAATATTTTACAAAATTTTCTCCTGGATACAATCTTTATATCATAAACAAGCTTCTGTCCAAATTTGGTAAAATTCCTGGATAGTTTAAGAAAGTTATTAAAATTTTAAAAACTTTAACCACAGAGTGAATGTAATGTTTCCTGGCAGAAAAACTAAGTCCATTTATAAGTAAAATACGGAAAAATTTTTTTTTTTTTTACTAAATTTACTTCTGGATACTATATTATGATCATAAACAAGCTTCTGTCCAAGTTTGGTACAAATCCAGGATAGTTTAAGAAAGTTATTAAAATTTTGAAAACTTTAACCACAGAATGAATGTAATGTTTCCTGGCAGAAAAACTAAGTCCATTTATAAGTAATATACAGAAAAACTGGAATTTTTATTTTACAAAATTTACTTCTGGATACTATCTTATGATCATAAACAAGCTTCTGTCCAAGTTTGGTACAAATCCAGGATATTTTAAGAAAGTTATTAAAATTTTAAAAACTTTAACCACAGAGTGAATGTAATGTTTCCTGGCAGAAAAACTAAGTCCATTTATAAGTAAAATACGGAAAAACTGGAATTTTTTTTTTACAAAATTTCCTTCTGGATACTATCTTATGATCATAAACAAGCCTCTGTCCAAGTTTGGTAGAAATCCAGGATAGTTTAAGAAAGTTATTAAAATTTCAAAAACTTTAACCACAGGGTGAATATTTGTGGACGCCGCCGACGACGACGGAATGTAGGATCGCTATGTCTCGCTTTTTCGACAAAAGTCGAAGGCTCGACAAAAAACTGATGAAAATGGCAAGTTTAAATCCACTGTGAAATAAGATTTGAGAAAGTTGCCAGCCAGTCCAGATTATTTTTGTCATATATTTTCTTAGGCAATTTATTTGCTTTAAAAGAAACAGATTAAATTCATGAAGATTATTTTATTATTGTTTTTATAATTTTTGGAGTTTTGCACTTATAATTCAAAGTTTGTTCACAAAAATTATAATAAATGCTGGAAGGTTACTGATGAACCCCAGAAAGTAATGGAAATTAAAAAAAAAATTGTTGCAACAAGAACTCGAGTAAAAGGGCCTGTGCAATTGTTTAGAACTATATGTTAAATTGTAACACTATATTGTTATTTTTCAGTTTAATATTTATGCTAATAAACCAACATTCCTTATACTAGCTTGTTAAGTGATGATATGGCCTTCTTAGGATTTCAATATTGCTGTTTATGATTTGCACTTTAATTGCTGCTCTTCATCTGTCACTCTAAGGTCTTCAATATAGAGCCAAAAGCTGAGACCTTGTAGCAAGATCAAAGCAGCCCTGTGGTAATATGGTAGTGTCCTGGTTTTGAGTGCAGAATGTTGTGGGTTTAATCCTGGCCAAACAGGTCTTTAAAATTCAGATTTGCTGTTGCTCCACCAAGCACATGGCATGTAGGAGTAAGCACAAAGAATGGTCAGCTCATAGTCGGAATAATGTGTCAGTGTGTGATGCTACATCTTCCCATGGATTATTACCTGGTGAGCTAGCACGTAAAAAAATCTGACTCATTGTGTCAGTCTGTTAGAAAGCAGGGTTTGTATTCATATCACATCAACAAGTTCTCATCAATATGCATGGCAATAATTGCTACTGGATGTAAACAAATAATCTCAATCAATCTTACATCTGTCTATATTATTGCCTTAGATTGCCTGTCCTCAAAGGTGAGCATTTGTAATCATATCCATCCATCTCTAATTAGACTTTCATTTAATATTCTGATATGAAATCCCTGGCACAAATGGACTTAAATTTGGTATGAAGCAACAGTGGAATATTTTGATCTATTCAGAGTATTATCATAGTTGCAATGAACAATTTTTTTTTCAAATGTTGAATTTAGGAAAAAAAATTCTGGGATGCTGCCTTTTCAAATGAATTGAACGTTGACAACAGGCATCTTCTGGGGGGTCTTTGGAAAGGTTGCATATTTGACTGCATTTTTCTTCATGTTTTCATATAGCGTCAGCATGTGACCATTTTAAAGTTTTATATACTCCAATAAAAGCCTGTATAAAAAAAAAATTGGATAGTTTTAAGTTTTAAGCTTTTCCACTATATAACATTTAGTTATGATAAATTTGGAATGTCGACTTTTAACTTGAAGAAAAGTGACAAAATACAACCTTCCTCAAAATAAAGTCCAAATATTGGCTAATTTTAGAGCAATCTAGTGATAATATGTGCAGAATTTAGAGGTTTATGATTAAATGGATTTAAAAGGTTATATCAATCTGTTTTTAGAACAGTTTCATGATACATTTACACAGGCTTTCAAAGTTACCAAAATTTAGAATTTTCCCTTTATTTATGAAGTTTTCTACCATTAGTTAATATTTGTTAAATGGGTTACTTCTGATCTTATTACATTTAAAATAAAGTTCAGGTCTTCATTCCGATAATAAAAAACAAAAGTAATCAAATGTGTTTTCCATAGAAATTTTAGTTTCTGATTGGTTGAAATTTAAAAATTTATGTAACCACAATTGGCCTTATGAACTGTGAAATGTTTTGAACCATATATGGGAGAGTTCATATAACTGACAACTTTGGTTCCTGATTGATTGAATTAAAAAAATATACTCTAAAACTGTTTTCCAAAATGAACTGGAATTTCATAGGATGTATGGTCTCTTAAGTATTTTTCCATACATATTTTTGTACCTACCCACTAACCAATACGGATGCTGTTTTTCTCTTAAATGTATTGCCAAATGAAACTTGATATATATAATGAGGGTCTGTATTTTGCTTATTTCATCCTAGTTGGACAATTAACATTACTGCAATTATATTTTATTTCACAGGTCGTAAATTTCTAGGGATTGAATATTGAAATTTTTGGTTCCCTTGTAACCATAAAAACAACTAAACTAGCAATAAAAAGAATATAACGAGTCCGTAGGAAAACTTTACATATCAAAATGGATAGATTTTTGGGACTACCATGAGATCTACACATCATAAAGTCTGGAGTTTGTTTTATGTTCTAGTACCATACTTCTTGGCAATGATATTCTTAATCATCCTTTATTTTATCACTGGCCATGGAGTTGGAGGAAGATTAGGTAATCATTAACATATATAACCCACTTACATTTTAAATGTGCTTGACCCAAGTCAGTATCCTGCTTTTTCTGTGGTCAACTCTTGACTAGATATTGTTATATGTTTCATATATTGAATGCCATTTTCATTTACGTTTTTAAGGGGAATTTTGTACATGTACAATTTTTGACAGGCTGTTACCCTTAGCCTTAATGAGCCTTTTCCACTGTTGGCTGTCTCTATATCCTTTCATCAATGACAGATAGTACCAACTACCTGAATTATATAGACAAAATTTAAGATAACCTTACAAAGCCCACAACCTGAAGATGAAAATAATATAATACTGACCGCAAAATCTAAGTATAAATTTGCCTGCCATTTGTCTCGAATTTTTATATTTTCTTGCTGATATTTGGGAACTCCTTAAAAACCTCAACCATAATAAATTAAAAAGTGATATATTACAATTATGAAGCTAATACTATCTCTTGATAATCAAGAATTCTGAGAGCAATACAATGTCCTACTGGCTTGAGCTGTGAGAAAATACACAAAATGCTCCTTAACTATGTGAATCTGATGCAGGACGTATAGACAGAGTGATTCCTAAAATCCTGAAACTTAAATTTGATCTGTAGCTCACTAAAATTAAGATCACTTGGTAAAAGGGTTTGGAAAGAAAAGTCGTAAAAATTAATATTTTGACAATAATTCCTATGTCCAAGGGCAATAACTCTACCAATAAGTGATCCGATCATTGTGAAAGTCCAACTTGATCTGTAGCTCATCATTATAAGCGCATACCAAAAATAAGATCATTTGGTAAAAGGGTTTGCTTTAAAGGTCCAGAAAAATGTTATTTTAGCAACAATTCCTATTTCTAAGGGCAATAACTCTCACAATTATCCAATCAGTGTGAAACTCAATCTTGATTCGTAACTCATCATTATAAGCTGACATAACAAAAATAAGATCAGTTGGTTAAACAGTTTTAAAATAAATCTGGAAAACTGTAGAGTCACTGACGGATGGATGGACAGAGTGCAAACTTATAGTACCCTTCAGTGTTGACTTTGGCAGACTAAAAAAGTTGCTGTTAAAAGTAGAACTTTGAACACTGAACACCAAGTCCTGAAAATTGTAGTGTGAACCGGATATATTGTTTAATTAACTGACACTTTTGGGGAATTTTTAGGCAGATGATCAAGAAATCAATTGGTCATGAGTAATAAATATGCAGACATCAGTTTTAAACATGTAATTAAGACAATTTCATCAACCAATTACATTTATAATTGCATATACAATATTTCCTATATCCTTTTAACTACTGGTACATTTATTTTGTACATTTACAACAATTCATGTGTACCATCTTATATAGATTTTTTATGTATCCTAGAATCAGCATAACACTTATTGCACATGATGGTCTTTAAAACAAGAAATAAAAACTTATCTTCTTACAGAATGTAAGAAAAACTTTTAACATCTTAACTGTTAATAATGATTATTAAAAACTAATACTGTTTTTAACACAATGATTCAGTCATCTTCTGCTAAAAATTTTCGTTTCTTTGCTGTGTTCATGTAAGGTCTGTATACCCATTCTACATCTGCCGAGTCTTTGGTATCAATTGTTCCAAGTATTATTTGATACACTGAAAAATAAGATACAAAGGTTCTTCTTTTAAAATTAACATTATAATTTCATATCCAATGGATTTTGAAGTACTTCAATAGTACAGAACTGTCTTCATGAATTCTACACATTAAAAGTCTTGGTTCAACTGGAGTATACAGGTTTAAGGTATGCAGACCATAAATGACCATGTGATTATTCAAAAGTTCCTGGATGTTCCATACAACGCAATTGAAATGACCTCAGTAATTATAGGCAAACTTCAGAAATGCCAATATAATTAACTTATTTTTACAGACTATGCATATAAGCAACATAGTGTGTTTCAACTTGAGAAATATATATATACAAATTCCAGCTTTAAATGGTTTGGTTCAGCAATTCACGGTCAAAAAGAGATACAATTTTCGATCATGATCTATTGTGGTCCGGATACCTTAAAGTCACAATTTAAAGTAATTTGGCCAATGTCGTATTCATAAAAAGTAAAGTTGGCAGGTCAACAGTTCGGCAAAAAATAAGTCGGCGGATAGGCAAGCAAAAAAGTTGGCAGGTTGACAGGTCAGCATGCAAAAAAGTCGGCAGGTCTGCATGCCAAAAAAATTGGCAGGTTGGCATGCTAAAAAGTCACCTGTTCAGCAAAAGAGAAGGAATGTGATTTTAAAATCCCTTATATTAAAACTGCCAAAAAAAGCATGTACAGCTTCATCTCAAAGTTGGAACACCATTTTAGCTTAACATGGCCCTAAAAAGATCATCCTTAAGTTGAACATTTTTATGAGGTTTTATGAATATCAATATTTTATTGATTTTGTGATTTGTATAAAAACTAAAACAATGTTTATTACATTGAAAATTATTCATTTAATTTGTTGTTCTAACAAATTATATGTGGATATAATCTATTGAGATATCCTTAACGCTATGATATTCACCTACATGTCTGCCAATTTTCCCTCTTGCCCACCTATCACTCATTTACGACTGCTGACCTGCTGATCCCCCTATTGCCTTAATCACTCATCTACCACCTACCAACCTGACGACTGCTGACCTGCCAACATGCTGATCCACCTACCACACTCTGATCGCCAACCCACCTACTCGCCTATATCACTCATTACCAAACTGCACACTGCCTATCTGCCAACTTGCCTACTCACATATATCACTTATTTACCACCTACCAACCTGACGACCACCGACCTGCCATCTCGTTGATCTGCCTACCACACTGCTGACTGCCAACCTGTTGATCCACCTACTTGCCTATATCACTAATTTACCACCTACCAATCTGCCAACTTGGTGACATGCCGATCCCCCTTCTCACATACATTACTCATTTACCACTTATTAACCTGCCAACCTGCTGATCTGCCTACCTAACTGCCGAACTGTAGCTCCGCCTACAGAACTTGCGACTTGCCTAACCACCTACTCGCCTTTTTGCCTACAAGACTACTACTAATCTAAGATAATTTTTTATACTGTAATGCTGACCTGCCAACCTCCCCATTTATATGTTGACCTTTCAACATTAAAATATTAATACTCGTTGCAAGAGTCGAAACTATTTGTCAGTATACTTCTGTTCAGCCAAATTCTTTACTAGGTACTGTGGATTCATTTATTTTCGTGGATACCAATTTTCGTGGATAGACGAAAAAAGGCATTTCGTGGGATACCTAAATTCGTGGATTGCAGGCTTAGAAAAAAATATAAAAAGTTGTTGAAATACTTAAATTCGTGGCTTGGCACATCAGATATCATGAAAATACTGCGACAAAACGTGCCGATCAGACTTGATATTGTACAGTAAAGTACTGATTTAAAGCGCTCATTAAACAAAAGTCTAACAAACAGATTCTTTAAATTTGTAACGGAACAATTAAAGCTTGTCATGAATTTAACAAGATTAACAAAATCTGTAATTATTTACTCATTAGGTTAAACAGGTGTGAAATATATATTGACAAAATTGCAATCACTGGTCACCAAATACCTCGGGGGCATATACATACATATGTTTAATCCGATTACGATCAATAATTTCTGTTTTATTATCTTTTGACAAGATGTTTTGACTGTAATGTAGGAGAAAGTCTGTATTGTTTAGACCTACTTAGGATTAAGATTTGTTTTGAATGTTTGAAAAAAAACCGGAAGTGAATTCCGCGACAATTTACACAGTCAAAATCTTTTTAAAGAAAATAGTTAGAGCGTTTATATGTTACCAAAGACAAAATTACATGAAACACTGTATCTGTTGTGGATATAGCTGACTCATCATATGTCAGAATTCAAGTACATGCTGTAGAAACGCAATTGTTCAAAACTCCGTGGTTTCAAACTTTAATGCATTTAAACAAGAGTAAAAATATTATTTTTCGTTGGATATTTAAATTCGTGGTTTACTGGGACCCACGAAAACCACGAAAATTGGTATACAACGAATATTAATGAATCCACAGTATACAAATGTACTCTGATATAAAGATTTATGAATTTTCGCAGTGATCAGAATATCTAAGATTGATTATTTTAGGAATATTAAATCCCTTGTGATACTAGACTGTTTATTATTCATAGAGCAATCTCGGACTAAAATAAAATATAAACCAAGATGTACAAATGATCTGAAAAAATCCTAACAATAAATTTGAAATTTGAAATCAATTCTTTAATCGAATTAAATTTTCTTTAAAACTTGTGCTTTGAGACTCTAACATTAGCAATCAGACTTCTTGTCAAAGAAATGTTCTTCAATACAATTTAACTTAAAAGCCAGCTGAATTATAAAATGATTTACAATATAAACATCGGTCATCCTTTACACATATTAATTACTTACACTGCATTTCAAATCTGGGCCCAACTTCATTTAATTCAATATCTTTTCCAGCCTCAGTTTTCTTGTACACATGATGTCTGAAACATACCCCATTATTAATACATATTGATTAGCATATTCAAGAACTTTTCTTTTACCGGTACTTAAATTTAAATTTATTGCCATGAGAGTGATGAAATACAATGTACCACATTATCCATCTAAAATAAAAACAAATTATTCACTCAATGAAATAAATCATATTTCACTCTAGGAAGTAACGTTAACAATAGCCATCACCAACATTACTACCACACAAACTGCAATGCATAGTCATTCCATATATCTTCTCATTGAATCTTAAATTTTTAAACACAATAAACACAATAAGTGATCATAAATTTGAAAACCATTGGTCTACCAATAAAACAAAAAAAAAGTCTTTCCTGAGCTATATTTTTTATTGAAATAAATGTGTTTTCTCTGGTTCCTGGTTGCAGATTTTAGGATTTCAATATTAATTATGCTATATTTCTTTATATATTAAATAAAATGAGTTTTACTTAACATATTATTTTTTTTTCTGTGATGTAACATTGTTCATACAGACTTTTATATTTCAAATTCAAAGACAAGTTAAATTCCATGATTTCCAAGCACTCCACCTCATTCTCAATGACTTTCAAAGACCAAAGTGAAATTCAAAAACTTCCATGATCTGTGCAAACCATGTGTAAGGTTTTATTTGTGTAAAAGATATTGCAGATAATTAATTTTTAATGCATTTGGTAATTGGATTCGTTTCAAGTCTTCAGCTAGAACTTAGGAGCAAGTACATAGTATTCCAAATATATATTACCTTTACTGTGTGAATTTTTTTTTGATATTTCTAACACCAGCCTATAGAATTTTATCCTGCAACTCTGCTATATGAGCAACAAAAATTCATTGACTGTATATTTAAAAGTGATATACAGATACCGTACAAAACCTTGGAATTTTACTTATGATGACATGAAATGTGACAGTTATGCTGTCTTCCCGGGGAGGTTACTGACTATCCTTTCGGGCATAACTGTGCCGACAGCACTTGCCAAATCATATCCTGTTCTAACCAGAAAACATTGAAAAACATACCCTGTTCTAAACAGAAATATTGAAAAACACACCCTGTTCTAGATATGCTCAGAAAATGTATACCCTGTATAAAATAGATGCTGTTCTAGACCCGAGGTCTAGACTGTATCTTAAACAGTTAAATAAGCGATCCTGTTCTAGACAAATACTTTGTTTAAAAAAAGACCCAGTTCTAATCCAACAGGGCATGAAAAAGAGACCCTGTTCTAACCAGCAGGACATGAAAAAGGGACCCTGTTCTAACCAGCAGGGCATGAAAAAGCGACCCTGTTTTGCGGCGCACTCGTGCTACTAAAATTATAGGAAGTAACCCCCCCCCCCCCCGGGGCTGTCTTTTGACTTTGCTCACTTCAATGCAGAAATTCAGTGTTTTCCAGCTATCTTTGACCGATTTTATGTTGCAGCATAAACAGAATATGTGTAAATTGTCCCCTAAGGCCAACTAAAATTAATTAGTAGATTTTCATCCAACTTTTTGAAAAAAATGGGGCGGGTGGGAGGATTTTATTTTTTATTTTTTATTTTCATATGAAACTATTTTGTAAGGTGTTATTAATATGTAAACGTTATGAAATAGCGTACCACGATTTCTTTTCATTCACACCGCTTACTACTCTAAGAATCACGAAAACCATGTTGAATTGTTACAGGAAGTTAACAAAAAACGAAATTATTGACATGGATACCGGTAACGGAGATGAACAAAATCCAGAAATCGTAAATATTAGAAAATAAAAAAAATCGGGGCGGCACAATTTTCGAGGGGCGGGCGGGGATGAAAATCTATCAATTAATTTTAATTGGCCTAATATAAAATTTATTTGAACTTGGCAAAAGAATACTCATAATTTTTTAAAAAAAAATCTATCTGCTGGCTTTGTAAACTACAACGTACTAGAATAAAGAATATGTGATGATACTGATAATGATGTACAACTGCTGATTGTTAGCAATGGTGATTCAAATGGAAACACAACTATAAACAGACAAACCTAAATGAAATGAAGTCATCTTCATTGGCAAATGTCATCACTCGCTTACTATCTTCCTTTGGTACAGGGAACAAGTATTTCAGAATATTCATTACCTGAAAAAATATAATATTAAATGTTACAGACAAATACTAATACTGGTACTGAAACTGTTACTACTGTTTTCTATATGTGCTTATTATAAATTATATTTTATGAAGACAAATAGTGAGACAATATGCAGAGATATGTCTTTATTCAAAATATTCCATGAATCTTGAATGAGAATATATATAGTTATACTTATTTTACTACAAGTAAGCAATTCAAAATGTATTTATTGGTAAAAAT
Organism: Mytilisepta virgata; assembly: GCA_028015205.1. Lineage (NCBI taxonomy): Eukaryota > Metazoa > Mollusca > Bivalvia > Mytilida > Mytilidae > Mytilisepta > Mytilisepta virgata. The sequence goes on from CM051519.1 coordinate 76,892,536, forward strand.
AATTTGTATTCCAAAGAAGTGATTTATGTAAGAAAGAAATCTCACCCTTCTACCAAGTCTGGTGGTAAACTTATTAAATATGAGATGTGGATAAGCTTCTGACATAGTTCCTACATCTGGGATATCATGTCTCATTACAACATTTGATAATGTAAAATAAGCTGTGGGTCCATATGGAAGGTGGCAAACAACAAGTCCATCTGAAATATAGAAAACATGCAGAGTTATTTCCCCTGCAGAAATAACATTGAAAAAATTACAATGAAAATTATCCACATTAAGATCATATATAATTGCTTTGGGAAAAAAATTCAATAACACAGAATTGGTGAATTTTTATTTAATTAATTTTTCATGGGTGTTTATGGCAATCCAAATTCACCATACCTCTTGAACACAAAACATTTCAACAAAACTCTTACTAAATTTAAACTGAAATATTTGTATCATTATCAAATGGAGGAAAATAACAGAGTATTTTTTGAAGTATTGCCGATGCTTACCACATAATAGTTTTTATTTGACTGAATGGTGTTGATCAATTTGTGTCCAACTTTCTTTTTATACTAAAGCTCTGTTCTTTTGATGTGCTTTGCAGAGGAATAAATTGAGGACTTATGAAATATACCTGGGACACCTCTGTGTTCATGTAAAATTATCAGATCTGTAACATCATTGGCCCTACAGGCTTCTACTATTTGTTTGATTTCATAATTTCCCCTGTTTATTCTCTGACTGTTAGGAAAGAGTAATTTCATCTCCTAAAAAATACATGTATACATAATACTTATTATAAATGTTTATGAATTTCAGAATACAAATGTAATAATTCAAGAAAATTCTACATATAGGATAAAATGTTGTACTTCTGTTTTGAATCAACAAATTTGATATATCTGCACATTATATATTCTGGCAGCTCATTATAAAGTGGTACCCTAATAACATCAAATTGTTGTTGAATTTGTGTTGGAAACGCTTTTAAGTACTAGTAAGTTGATATCATGGCAAAAACAATACTTTTATAGGAGAATATATCTATTTTAACAGTATGCACATTTGTTAATTATTGGGTTGTTGGGTCACTCAAAGAAAAGTTTTTGAAATTCTGTGATGGTTATAATGTCACCTTTTTCTGTGACAGTCCAATTACAGTCAAACCTGCTTTAAAGTGCACATCTACAGCAAACTATTGCCTATATAAGGCATTGTAAAAATATCCCACTTCAGAAAAAACAAGAGTGGACACACAAAAATGTCTCGCCTGTCATGTATTTCTAATGAAAGTAAATGCTATCAGACACATTGCATACAGTATTTGAAAAACAGGCCAAAACACAAAAACTTAACTATAACCACTGAACCATGAAAATGAGGTCAAGGTCAGATGACACCTGCAAGGTGGACATGTACACCTTACAATCCTTCCATACACCAAATATAGTAGACCTATTGCATACAGTATTTGAAAAACAGGCCAAAACACACCACTGAACCATGAAAATGAGGTCAAGGTCAGATGATACCTGCCAGTCGGACATGTACACCTTACAATCCTTCCATACACCAAATATAGTAGACCTATTGCATACAGTATTTGAAAAACAGGCCAAAACACAAAAACTTAACTATAACCACTGAAGCATGAAAATGAGGTCAAGGTCAGATGACACCTGCCAGTTGGACATGTACACCTTACAATCCTTCCATACACCAAATATACTAGACCTATTGCTTATAGTATCTGAGATATGGACTTAACCACCAAAACTTAACCTTGTTCACTGATCCTTGAAATGGGGTCGAGGTCAATTGAAAACTGTCTGACGGGGATGAGGACCTTGTAAGGTACGTACATACCAAATATAGTTATCCTATTACTCATAATAAGAGAGAAATTAAGATTACAAAAAATCTTAACTTTTTTTTCAAGTAGTCACTGAACCATGAAAATGAGGTCAAGGACAATGTACATATGACAGACAGAAACTCCGTAACATAAGGCATCTATATACAAAGTATAAAGCATCCAGGTCTTCCACCTTCTAAAATATAAAGCCTTTAAGAAGTTGGTTAATGCCGCCGCCAGATCACCATCCCTATGTCGAGCTTTCTGCGACTAAAGTTGCAGGCTCGATAAAAACTTGCAAAATTAACCTCTGTGTGAAAGGTTATTCCCTAGAGATTTTCATACACAGACTTGCAAGAAATGCAATTAATTACAAAATAAAGAAATCTAAATCACTATGTGATTACATAAGGGGTCTAGAAACATCTTTCAGGTTGAAATATGCCTTTGTTTTCTATATTTGAAAAGAAATTTTTGACTCTAATCATAAGCACTGAGTTCCAAAATATTTGATTTGACATGAAAATTTTCAAAATGATTAAATTCATTTTAGGTAAATAATGTTATATTTTAATAAAAATTTACCTTAGCAAATTGTTTTAATTTAGAACTGGGATCTCTGGATGTGGTCACCATGATTTTAGGGTCCTCAACTCCAGCCCACTTATACTCATCATCCATGTGAGAAGTAAGTCCTGAAATAGACAGTAAAGAATGCGAGTATACTGGCAATAAAAGTTAAGAAACAATTTCCTGAATTCATGCTCTATGCTCATTTTTAACATAGATCGGCATCATATTTGTTTGCATTTTTCAACAGGCAAAAGGAAAAGGTAAAATATCAACAAATATCATGCTTACCAATGTTAAATTAACAATGTTACAAATGAAAGATTTTGATTCTAAGATTTCTATGTATTAGTTTTTATATTCAAAGCAAACCTTGAGGTGTATTCTAAGAGCATCCTTTTCCATACTGATTTTAACAAGGAGATAACTTTAACAGAACCTGTAAGATGTTTTAAAATCTGACTAAATTTTAGTGCTAATTTAATGCAAATGGAAGCATTTTAGGTCATTAAAATCAATAACTTACCATTCGGACTGTCCATCATTTAAAGTAAGATGTTGCATTTTCGACTATGATGGTCATAATTACGGAATAGAAGCATAACTTTGTTTGCAAAGCAAATAAAGCAAACCTTATTAAAATTAATTATATTTTACTATAAACAGTAAAACTTATTATAAAATAACTTAAAAATATATTTAAGGTGTTTTATTCTTCAACATTAAAGACTATAAAAGCCATATTCAAAACCAAGGATCTAATGTATTATAAATCATATAAAATATGATGTATTAAAATACTACACTGAAAAATGAAACAAAAATATTCAATGTAAAGAGACCAAATAATCTCATGTATTTAGAATTAAAATACTATTCTTCAAATAAAAATCCATATCAGTCTTGGAAGAAAGTAGGACTCTGATTTAATACTATGTTCCTAATCAGCCTGTAAGACAAAATATGTTCTGAACAGCTGTAAAAAACTGTATTTTGTTTTAGATCTCCCTTAAAAATTAAAACATGAATATTTTTGTTGAATTATTTAAATATATAACTGACCATCAGCTCCTCCATCATCCCAGTTCAATGTCTTCTGAAGGTCAACTGCATCCTTTCTTAAATCTAATGGTATACTTTGATTATCTGAAATATAATTAACAGTAAATTATACCAAATTAATATTTTATCTGAAAATAACCATGATAAAATCAACGAATGTCATATTTTGTTAAAGTATGTTAAGAGCCTGTCTTTACATATAAAATAAAAATGTAAAAAAAATTACTACTAGTACATCTAATTAGTATAATTTATAAGAACTTTACAAAACTTCTGTTACTGCAGATTTATACTACCTCTATATTCAAAAATTCAAAATCTGTATTGGAACTTGCTTTCCACCTGCAAATACAAATCATCCCATCTTTCCTGAAAATTAACAAATTTTGTACCAAGGTGATACAAAATGTCTTTTCTTACCATCCAAAGAATTTTTCAGTTTCTGTTTTTTCTCTAAAATCGTTCTTTCCCTATCTTCAATGGACTTTCTATATATATACTCTCTGCGCAATCTTGCTTGTCTTCTCAACTGAAATTTTAAAGAATTTAAAAAGAATCAACATATGAAAATTATAATGTTTTATTAGTTTTTTGTGTAAAATATTTTTGGCTGAAATCTTTTAACAATTAATATTTCATATGTATTATTTTCTACAATATAATTTTAACAGAACAGCAAAATTGTTCTATTCAAGACAATAATATTTTTCATATGAGATAAGATGTTTTTTTGTATAAATTCAAAACTGGGATATTTTTTACATGGTTTTAAAAAGCTTTTGATTTTATCTTAATATCAAGGTAACAGAGATACAACTGAAACTACACCTTCTGTGAAATTTTCATACACAAAACTTTTTTTGTAAAAACCTAAACTTCACTATGAAATGGAAAGGATGTATATTATTGGATAATACATTCATTCATTCATATTAATGGCTACATTAATTGGGAAACAGTTGTGAGTATGTGAATCCACAGAATATATATCGTACACTATATGTTTTCAATTTTTACTGACTGGAGATATCTTTTTTTCTCCTATTCTGGACGTGTTTAATCGGTGGGATAAAAATACATAATATTTTTAACCACTTCCCGGTGATTAAATTTCTACGTGGGAATTACCGCTGTTTTTTCTACTGTTATTGGACCGATAAACTAGAGAAGTCCTGTAATGACGTCTATGTAAACAAACTACATAGCAACGACATTTTCTTGAGGTTTTTGTCGAAAATCATAGAAGAAACAGATTCTCCTTCAATTTACTCGTGAGTTATGGAATTTCTCCACCCTCGATAGTTAAATTTTAGATTTTAACACGCTTGCAAAAGCTCGCATGTTGAAAATCGAAAATTTAACTATCTCGGGTGGAGAAATTCCATAACTCACTATTACCTGAAGGAGAGCATTTTGCATTTCAAGACAGGCAATTGGATTGAAAAACAAGATATTCACTAACTGTCAGTTTGTCAGTGGAATAATGTCAGCAACAACCACAGACATGTAAAAAAAGAAACTGAAGGGATCTACTTAAAAATACTATAAAAAACTCATTTGACAAGGCGAAAGGGACAACAAAATCACTGTCCAGAAAAAGGGATTTAATATTTGAAAGAAAAAATCATTTACATTAGTAGAAAGATTTTCTTTATGACTAAGATAAATGGTTGACAAATGCACTGCATAGTAACGATGAGAAGTAAAAAGAAAAAATCTTTATTACTTGAATAATCATTTATTTTTAATTTTATAGTCTTAAATTAAATAGTATGAATAATTCTGAAATTTATAAAACAAAAAAATCATTAGGGATTAACAATTCCTGACTTCTCACTAGCATAAACCAGTAGTCATATCATATAAGGCAACATTATAAAATCAAATAAAATAGTACTCATGTTTGTTCAATTACCATGTGAAAAGTTGTTCTGCTTTTGTTTTGTGTCCATATATAATATCGTAATAGTTACTTTCATCAAATGAACCATAAATATGAGTGTGTATTGGAGATGACAACTGGGTAAATTGTGTCAGTCAAAAAATTATTCTTGAAAGGATTTAAAGCTTACATAAGGTAGGGCATAAAAAATAAAATAGAAATATTCAAGTCAAATCAAGGGTTTGGGTAAAATATATATCTTTTTCTAGCAGCCTACATGGACAGTAAAACTTTTCAAATATACATGTATACATAACTATTTGTAAATAGATAACAAATGCTAAATGTTTTTAGCTAATTCAGTAATTGCCTGTCCAGTTTATCAATGCATGTAAATGTTTTTATTACCATGCAGTGATGGGCATGTAATTAAATCAATTCAGATTACTAAAAGAAAACATTCAAACACACTGTAATAATAACTCAACATTACTGTATGTTTTTCATCCACTGCAAGTAATTTTTTGAAAAAGAAAAAAATATTAGTCTACATTGTCTCCTATATCTTAATTATTTCCCCTTTAAATGGTGATATGACTCAAATTTTCCAATAGAGGGGGGTTTTCCTTTTTGTGCAATTTGTCAATTTCCACTTTATTGAGAATTATCTCTACTGGCTTTTAACTAAGGTAATCAGCACTTATGAATTTATTACAATATACCCAAATCATGTTGTTTATTCTTGCAATTAACAAGTCCAGCTCTTCAACTGCATGGGATTAATTGTCCATCAATTACATATTGTGTCACTTGCATAATAGGTTTGACAAAATTCTTAATATATATAACACAGTCAAATATCCATTAACAGTTAGAAATCAGGGAGGGTAATACATGTTGAATAGAGAGGTGGCCATGATCAGTTTGTTGATTAAGTAAAATATGACATTCCCAAAAAAATGTGATGTCAAATTAAATTGAAATTTAAAATATACATTTTTGTATAGAATAGTAGTAGTCTATAAATTTTTATCAAGAAATCAGTTACAGAAATATATGAGACATACTTGGTAGGATTACACAATAGCCTAATAAATAATAACAAGAAAATCGGTTTTAGTTGCATCATCTGTCAAAATTAACACAAAAAATATGGTACTAATTTCGGGTATTTACATGCATGATGATTTGACTCAATTAAAATTATGAATTTGTTGTTTGCAGTTGTTTAACGTGTATTAATGTATTCCCCTTAATTATGACAGCCAAACTTTACAAATTACAGTTAGCTTTTAAAACTGAAACTATATTGAAATCATATTGGTAAATCTCTATAACAAACAAAAATAAAACGGTCTCCAAATGAAATGAAAGGTTTGACAGTTTTTTGTACGTTAACCTTTTTCTTACCATTTTGCTTTCAGTGCGTTTTTACATTATAACTGTTCACGGTAGCGCACGTGTTGCCTTTCGAAGTAAACATTTATTTCGGAAAAGCATAAATTCAAACATTACAGTCCGAATTCGGTTCAATATGTGTCGTAATATTCACCCAGTCTTTCCTTATATTAGCATACAGAAGCTTATTATTCGTCTTAAATTGATTTTTATTTTTGGAAAAATAATATGGGATGTTTAAAAATTAATAGTATTGTGCGATTTCGCACCATTCTAACAGCGCACGGAACTTTTCAGCCTAGGTTTTAGATATATCTTTCTAAGATTAACACTTCCGGAAATCGTTTTGGAAATGTTTGAAAAGTGAAAGATATCATAAAATGGTAATTCAGTAATTTTAAAGGCACCAGTCCATTTATACTCAATCCTCTACATTACAAAATACCAAAGAAGCGGAAATATTTCCAAATATATTCAAAAGTCCAAATTTGTACTCTAGAACAGGACCCAAATAAAAAAATTTCATAATGGTAGTCCCTTACCCAATAAAGAAGTTTCGTGTTATATCCATCACCGGAAAAGTTCGTCAATTATGCGCGCCTTTATGACGTCATTTACCAGATTGTGGGGCACGCCTGTATCCCTACACTATTAAAGTTCATCAAGCGTCTTCGTGATCGTCATTATGCAGGATGATCTAGAAATATATTTTGCTCCGTAGGTACTTTATCACAATTCCTTCATGACTGCGGACGACGATGGACTTATAAGAATTTAATTTGCCAAATATTTCATGCAACATAGCATCATTTTTTTTCAACCGTTCGCTCAACACGGAGACGGAAGTGACGATGCCCGTAAACGCACTAAAGACGTTCACTAAAACCAGAGTTTTTGACGGAATTGCAACGAACTCGAAAGTGGCGTATTGCCCAATGCCCACCCAATCAATAAATATTATTATATCAATGTTTTTCACTCATTTTCTCAATATATTCTCCATTCTGATATGACCTGCTTCAAACACTTTCACACTAGATCCGCATACATTACATGTGACAAATTCAGAATGGGTGAGATTTCGGTCGAACAGTTTACCGAAAACAACCAAAAAGAACCGAAATGAATTGAAAACAACTTGCTGTTTATAGTATTTTTATAACAGAATAATACACGACAATTTTATGGTATTTTTTAATGGTTAAAATATTTCCACAACCGATTGATATATTTTATGTACAAACTTATTTAAATAAAAAATAATTCTTTATCCTGAAGTCATTTATTATCCGGTTTATAAAATTTTGACAATTATAAGCAGAATTAAATGCAATTTCTCGTAAGTTTTTAAAAAAAAAAAAAATTTAATTTGAAAGTATTCATGAGTTGAACATAAAATTAAACATATACTATAATCTTCGACATGATAATTTCATAAAAATCAGATAGAAATGGCATCAGAATTTTTTTAAAAAATTGGTGGTTTCATATAAGGAAAAATGTTTAAACCAGTAATCACTCTTATGAACTATTGTTTTTTATGTGGACATTTCTTTTTCATGTAATTAACAATGTATAAATGAAATACATTGTACAGATGTCGTTTTTAGAGGAATTGATATATGTCACTAATTATTATTATCATTTATTTGGTTTAAAATATTGACCAATAATTATGTCTCCCCTTCTCGAAGGGAGACATATTGTTTTAGTGATTATTATGTCGCCCCGAACGTAGTCACGGGACGACATATTGTTATTCTTCCGTTTCTTTGTTATTATGTCGCCCCGAACGTAGTCACGGGACGACATATTGTTATTCTTCCGTTTCTTTGTTATTATTATTATTATTCTTTCTTTCTTTCTTTCTTTCTTTCTTTCTTTCCAATGATTTTTGTCCGGCTTAGTTCTCGGAGATGCCTGGATAGAATTGAATGAAACTTGGCAGAAAGTAAGATCACTATGTGAAGATGTGCAATCAATACTTTTTTTTTCGAAATGGCCGCCATTTTCAAGATGGCCGCCATTCAAAGATCGGTACCCTCCGAAAATTTAAAACGTTTATATCTCAAAAACTGTACCATAGAATTTCATTAAACTTCGTAGGTTTGTAAAGTACAATTAGAAGAACAAACTGATGAAAAAAAATGGCGATCGGTTGGAGACGTTTGACGGCCATTTTGAAAAATGATGTTAAAATGGCGAAAAACTTAACATGGATAGAATTGAATGAAACTTGGCAGAAAGTAAGATCACTATGTGAAGGTGTGCAATCAATACTTTTTTTTTCAAAATGGCCGCCATTTTCAAGATGGCCGCCATTCATAGATCGGTAAATCTCAAAAACTGTACCATAGAATTTCATTAAACTTCGTAGGTTTGTAAAGCACAATTAGAAGAACAAACTGATGAAAAAAAATCGCATTTTCAAGATGGCTGCCAGGGGCGACATCTGCTATTGCTCGCAATTGCAATTCTAGTTATTATTCTTTCTTTCTTTCTTTCTTTCTTTCTTTCCAATGATTTTTGTCCGGCTTAGTTCTCGGAGATGCCTGGATAGAATTGAATGAAACTTGGCACAAAGTAAGATCACTATGTGAAGATGTGCAATCAATACTTTTTTTTTCGAAATGGCCGCCATTTTCAAGATGGCCGCCATTCAAAGATCGGTACCCTCCGAAAATTTAAAACGTTTATATCTCAAAAACTGTACCATAGAATTTCATTAAACTTCGTAGGTTTGTAAAGTACAATTAGAAGAACAAACTGATGAAAAAAAATGGCGATCGGTTGGAGACGTTTGGCGGCCATTTTGAAAAATGATGTTAAAATGGCGAAAAACTTAACATGGATAGAATTGAATGAAACTTGGCAGAAAGTAAGATCACTATGTGAAGGTGTGCAATCAATACTTTTTTTTCGAAATGGCCGCCATTTTCAAGATGGCTGCCAGGGGCGACATCTGCTATTGCTCGCAATTGCAATTCTAGTTATTCTTTCTCTTCTAATCAAATTTTTTGTCCGGAACATAACTTTTTTGTTTCTTGAGCTAGCCTCATGATATTTGGAAGGTATATGCATCAGGTCATGGCGGAGTGCAGAGTACCACATTTGGGTCCCTGGGGGTCAGTCCCCACCCCCTAGCCTGTAAAATGTAGGCTAAAATAACAAAATACTTAATATTTTGAAAACCATTGTGATCCCCACCCTATAACCATATATATATTATTACTCCTTATGATAAGACAAATCATTTGGTACCATAGGGGGGTCTGAGGGGGGTCATGCCCCACCCCCTCAAACGATAAAATACTAAATATTCTGAAAACCATTGAGATCCCCACCCTATAACCATATACATTATTACTCCTTATGATAAGACGAATCATTTGGTACCATAGGGGGGTCTGAGGGGGGTCATGCCCCACCCCTTCAAATGATAAAATACTAAATATTCTGAAAACCATTGAGATCCCCAACCAATAACCATATATATTATTACTCTTTATGATAAGACGAATCATTTGGTACCATAGGGGGTCTGAGGGGGGGTCATGCCCCACCCCCTCAAATGACAAAATACTTATTATTCTGAAAACCATTGAAATCCCCACCCTATAACCATATATATTATTACTCCTTATGATAAGACGAATCATTTGGTACTATAGGGGGTCTGAGGGGGGGGGGGGGGGGGTCATGCCCCACCCCCTTAAATGACAAAATACTTATTATTCTGAAAACCATTGAGATCCCCACCCTATAACCATATATATTATTACTCCTTATGATAAGACGAATCATTTGGTACCATAGGGGGTCTGAGGGGGGGGTCATGCCCCACCCCCTTAAATGATAAAATACTTAATATTTTGAAAACCATTGTGATCCCCACCCTATAACCATATATATTATTACTCCTTATGATAAGACAAATCATTTGGTACCATAGGGGATCTGAGGGGGGTCATGCCCCACCCCCTCAAATGATAAAATACTAAATATTCTGAAAACCATTGAGATCCCAACCCAATAGTGTTCTTCTTCCTCTTCTAATCAAATTTTTTGTCGGGAACATAACTTTTTTGTTTCTTGAGCTAGCCTCATGATATTTGGAAGGTATATGCATCAGGTCAAGGCGGAGTGCAGAGTACCACATTTGGGTCCCTGGGGGTCAGTCCCCACCCCCTAGCCTACATTATCTTGGAAAGGGTTGAAATCCCCACCCTTAAACCATATATTTTATTATTCATGATAACAAGACAAGTTGAATGCAGTATACATCTGAGCCCCGGGGGTCATCCGCTACCCCTCAAGACCAGAAACCTTAATTTATCTTAAAAATGGTTGAAATCCCCACCCCTAAACCATATATTGTACTACTCATGGTTACAAGACGAGTTGAATGCAATATGCATCTTAGCCCTGGGGGTCATCCCCACCCCCTCAAAATCAGAAACCTTATTCTATCTTAAAAATGGTTGGAATCCCCACCCCTAAACCATATATTGTACTACTCATGGTTACAAGACCAGTTGTATGCAATATACATCTTAGCCTTGGGGGTCATCCCCACCCCCACAAAATCAGAAACCTTATTTTATCTTAAAAATGGTTGGAATCCCCACCCCTAAACCATATATTGTACTACTCATGGTTACAAGACGAGTTGAATGCAATATGTCTTGGCCCCAGGGGGTCATCCCACCCCATCAAGACCAGAAACCTTAATTTATCTTAAAAATGGTTCAGATCCCTTCCCCAAAACTATATATTACCTTATTCATTCCTTGTTGAAGCACATATCTGTAGGTAACTACATGTATTATGTACCATAGCTCTTAATTTGCCACCTTGATGATCCCTAAAAAATGTTAAAAAAACTATGGGTATGGAAGGGGAGACATCAGTTTTAGCGTGCTAAAACAGTCCAGCATGCTGGACTCCTGTGACAACAGTACCTCTAGTTATTTTATGTAATATGCCCTTAATGGGCCGTTGATTGGTTTAATACAATATTCGTATTCGTATAGAATATTTGGGGAAATATTTGGTTTTGGATATGTATTCAAGTTCATTACATCACACGTATGGAAAGCGTTAAGCAAAAAAAGCCTTTTTTCACTCATTTTTCATGTTGTTTGATAAAAAAAATCTTAAAATTTAACACTTAATTAGTTCATGTAAGCTCTCAACGGAAAATATGGAACTTTGATATAACGGCATTGTCATGTAAATCACCAGTCGATGTTCTACTTTCCAGTAGAAAACAATTTTTATATATTGAATAAAATAAGCCTCTAGAACATTTTATGTCCACTGTAATTGTCTGTGTGAAGATAAACTCACCTAAACAAAGACTGCTAGCATAATTATTATGAATGATAACATATTAAATACCACATAGTTATCGTTATTTTTTACAATAAAATTTTATTTAGCAAGTTGTTTACGGTTCTGTTTGGTTATTTTCGGTAGTTTTCGGTTTTTCTCTGTTGTTTTGGGCAAATTGTCGATGTTTTTGGTAAATCGTTGAACCTGTGAGATTTTGCTCATTTAAGAGTTAATAACTATCATACAGTAATAATTTATTTTATCTTATTCACTGATGTATTGTTATTAATAAAGGTAATTTCTTCTAACATTTCTTTATCCTTGTTGTTCAAATTTATTTTACCAATATAATTTATTCATTAGCATGTTGAAAATATAGACATTCTCAGTGTTCTATATTTTGGTATTAACTTATATAAAAAAAATTCAAATCTATTATTATTACTTCTAAATAGAAACAAATTTGTGAAATTTTGACTTAAACAAGGGAGATAACACAACATTGTTTACGAAAATAATGACACAGATCGCTATTGAAGGACACAAGTTAGCCATAAAATGATTATTTCAGGAATAAAAAAAAAAATCTGGAATTTTCATGTCAAGGATGATTTCAAAAAGAAAAAATATTCCTTTACTGTTTAAAGTTGGATGGCTTTTACAAACATTTTATTTATTCACCGAAGAGAAATCATTGCCGTGTGTCAGGTCATGAGATTGGTTCAAAATGCGAGGGATATCACGTATGCATCCGTGGTAAAATATGGATATTTCAGTTGCAACGTCACAGTCAACAGACTTGTTTGGCAACATCATAGTAAAGTATTAAACAATATTCTCGATTTCATAGAATAACTTGTGTTGTGTAATGGTGTCTTTAAGTTTGAATACTTATGTTGCAGCATTTCAAAATGTCCTGGAAACTGTCCTATGAGAACAGATATAATTCACAGTGGCTTGAAAATATGATGATTTTATCATGGGTAGGCCCTGTATGCCAATATTTTACCACTCGCTCTTGCTTGTGGGAATATCCGTTGACTACCCATGGTAAAATCAGTATATTGAAGTCACTATGAATTATTTCTCAAATATATATGATGTTTTGTTTAATTATCTGGGCCATCACAGTAATATATAGGTTGACCACTTCTGGGAATTTGGGTAATTTGTTTCGATGAAATATTCCGTGTTTGATCTGTGTGTATTTACCCTTTTAGATATATACAACTGTCGATGAAAAATCTGCTCTGAACTAAAACTGGCTATGAAAGAGATGTAAAAGTAGTTCAGAGCAGATTTTTTAGGTTACTCATGTTTAATTGACTATAATTAAACAATCACAGCAAGAAAATTATATAACAGTAAATCACATTCTTGGATTTTTCAATTAAATTGTAATAATTAGACTATTTAAACATTATCATTTGTTATGCAAACAAGAGATAAGCAAGCGTGTATATAGAACCATAGACTTTTCCAAAATAAATGTTATTTTATAAATGTGTGTTTTATATGCCAATTTTCTTAATTATGAAATTTAGGTTTTGTTTCTTTTATTTCAGGCTAGAAATAGTGAGAAGGCCATGTAAGTATTAGTGACACGTTCCCACAAATGTAATTAATTACATTTAAAATCTTATAAACATTAAGAGGGTGATTTCATATGTGTTCAACAAATAATATTCATACTGGATCTGGTGCATATTTATAAATACCACACAGCCAGAGTTAGGGCTCTGCTTTCCTGCTATTGAACCAAGTAAATTTTAATATAGTTGTATGTTGTAAAAAGTTCCTCTTGTTCCTAAATTATTAGTGATACCAAATATTGATATATATGATTGAACAAGGTTTTTTTTTACAACCAACATTTGACCAAGATGCTTTCTCTTGTGAATACATGTAAATCAGTATTTAATTGTTTCTCAAGCTCTCTGTTACCATTTTTACAACAGTTATTTTTAATATACATGTACATATGTTCATATTTCATAATTATTTATATCTTTTATTTTAAGGACCACCCTGGCCAGGTGGCGGGCTGCTCATATTGAAGGAGGCCTAAAGGAAAAGGTTTGTTGATGATGATAATGTAGTTACAATTTCCTTTTTACTGTTTCAACACTGACTTAGCACACTTTCTATGAATATAAAAATTTATTATTATAGTCTACAGAGAAGGAATACAATGAGAAAATAGTGGACATTATATAGTCTGGATGAGAATATATATACAATATTTCCAATACTAACTTTCTTATCATAGCTACAGGAATCTTCAAAATATCGTTCTGTTGAAGGCATTTTACAAAGTCTCGGTAAAAATAAAGAATATCAGTTTTTGTGTTTATGAAAAAAATAAAACTGATGATTAATTGTGTAAATTGATATATAATATATAAATTTATATTGTTTGACTTCTTTACAAGATTGAAAATATTTATTTTGATGTTTGCATCAAGATGGATGTGAGAGATCGGGTAAAGAAGGCTAGATAATGTTTTTATTGCTCAATATCAGCCATGAGACATAATATGAAGATTTCTCAGCAAATGAGTGTAGCAAATGAGCTATAAAGGTTCAAATAGTTTTGAGCAGCTGATATTTTACAATATTTGTTGGAAGAAAATTTCACAATGGATAAATTGGATTGTTTAGAAAACAATTTTTACCCTAATCTGTAACTTTTTAATGTCTTTCAAGCTACCAGCAAGTAGTCCAGATACATTTGGTTCAACATTGTATCATACATTCTGATGTCACTGAGGTGTATTGGTCAGCAGTTTTGGATCAAATCTGTATGACATCATAGTGTTGCAATACTGCAAATGCTTCAAACATTTGAGTATTGATGTAGGTGGAGGAAAAGCCAATAATGTTTCATATCAAACAAGTAGCATGATACTAGAATTTACTAGGGAAACGGACATAGAACAAATTTATAAAACAATGAAAATATAAATATTTATGATTTGTACATATTTTTGGAAAAGGTTTTTTAGCAGTATAAAAGCTGTAAAATGTCTTTTATATAAGGTCATCACACATATCAATACAATGTATCTATTATATGTTTACACTAAAAAGGGAAGTTAAATGAATTACAGGAACGACGTCCATATTTAGCCACAGAATGTGATGATTCACACAAGTGTGAGAAATGGAGGAGACAGATTATTGGTGAAGTTTCACGCAAAGTTGCACAGATTCAAAATGGTAAAAGCATCTTTAGCTCACCTGTCTAATGCATTTAGAGCAAAACTGATGGGGTGAAAATGTTCATCAGGTCAAGATTTACCTGCCATGAAATTTTCAGACGAATCGGTCAACCTTTTGTTGGGTTATTGCCCATGAATTGTTGCAGTTTTAGGTTATTATCTTGAATATTATTATAGATAAGGACAAACTGTAAACAGCAAAAATGTTCAGCAAAGTAAGATCTACAAATAAGTCAACAGACCAAAATCGTCAATTGACCCTTTATAGGAGTTTTTGCCCTTGAAAGATTATTTACATGTAAACAGTAATTATCAGTAAAAATAATAGTCTGACATATTGTCACAGATGTTTAGAGCATAACTTGAAATAAACTAAATGGTAGCAGTACAACTAAAATGGAAGGTCAAGGTCATTTAAAGAGTACATAGCAACCAATGAAAAAGTCCATAGCAACCATATATATTTAAATTCAGGACCCTATTATTTAGCTTTACAAGTCAATATGGAGGGTCAAGGTCAAGGTCATTGACAAAATCCATAGCAACTGATGGAAAAGTCACTAGCAACCAAATATATTTGGTTCAGGACCCTACAATTTACCTGTTCAAGTCAATATGTTAGTCAAGAGTCAATGCCATTGAAAAAGTCCATAGCAACCGATGAAAAAGTCCCTAGCAACCATATATATTTGATTGCAGGATTCTTCATTTTAGCTGTCCAAGTCAATATTTAGGCAAAAAATGCAACTGTATGCATTAAATAGCAAAAATAATCAATGATGCAAGATCTACACAAAAGATAAAAAGTGAGCGATTCAGGCTCTTGCGAGCCTCTTGTTTAAATTTGTTTCACTTGTGTGTAATACATATTTTCATAATTTAATGAGTAAATTTTATTTTTGTTTGTAATTGTAAAATTGAAAATATCATAAACTTATCTGAAAATTTTAAATCATGCCTTATTAAACCTACCGGTATCTTAGAAATAATTCATTTTGTGAAATGAAATATTCATATGATCTTTCACATTCACAGGTTTTAATAAGTCTTATCTTTGTATTGTTATAGCTGGTTTGGGAGAATTTAAGTTGCGAGACCTGAATGATGAAATTAATAAACTATTACGAGAAAAGGGACATTGGGAAGACAGAATACTAGAACTTGGAGGTCCTGATTACAAAGTATGATGTTTCTTTTTTTTTTTTTTAAATATTTTTGCTTTTTTAATTTCTATCACATTTTATTTTGCAATCTAAACAAGTCATATTGAGTTCTAAGAAGCAAGATTTTGTTTGTACTATAGTGATAAGAGTTGTTTTGAAGCAATTTATCAGTGTATAAAGGAGACCAGTTCACTCACAAATTGAATAAACACCAAAGGACTTTATGTTGAGTTTGTGAGTGACCTGGTCGAGTTTATACACCGATATGGGAAACAACTCTTATTACTTATAATTCCATAACAATTACACTTTTTGACAAAATAAGAAGGAAATGAGCAGTTTAAAATGGCACTCTTTTACTGAGTCACATATGCATACGCTGAACATCATGTATTGGAAAATAAAATATGACAGACATCACTTGATTTACCAATTAGAATCAACAATACACACCGTAATGGAATTATATTTGAATTACCGTATTTTCCTGCCTAAAGGTCGAGACTGTTTTACTTTAAAATGTTCATTTTACCATTATAAGTCTATGGAGAAAGTATCAATTAGACCTATAGTCCAGAAAATACAGTAATTGTATGATTAATGTAGTTGACCTGCTTCTATAATTATACACCACATGTATAAACAAGATCCAAAAGTATTAGGCAATTCTTGTTTAATCATTTGTATAAATTTATCTAAAATGATTTAAGAATTCCAGTTTAACTTATCTGAAAAATATTTGCATGCATTTATTATTGTAATTATTTACTGTAATTTCAGAAATTATTGCGATGTTTTTATTATTGCGAAAAATGAGACAGGGTTGTAATCGCAATAATTTAAACTCGCATTTTGGAATTTTTTATATGAATGAAGGGGATTTTTCTTAATATCGCAAAAATTAAAATCGCATTTTGGTCTAAAATGACAAAATCGTAATAATAAATGCACGCAATAATTTCCGAATTTACAGTATTAACAGACATAATTTCTAAATTAATTAATTTGATTACTGTATTTCATAGTAGAATACATGCATAGGTAGCAAAAATGCTAGTTTTATTTTGAGAGATTCACCTTGTCTCAGTTTTTGCAATGATATAAATATAGCATTAATTTCTCAATTTAAGGTTTAAACTTAGTAAGTTCTAATTTGCAATAGTAAAGACCATTTAACCATTATATACTGGACTCTTTATTATACTGTATGATATTGAGACTCCTGTTTTATTTTGTCTCAAAAGTTTAATTGATGTAATTAGACAAAAGAAGCTTCAGTGTTTTTGATTTTTATACCAGCCAATGAAAATTTTATTGAATTTCTCTTATAATTTTACAGAAAATTGGACCAAAAATGTTAGATCAAGATGGTAAAGAAGTTCCAGGAAATAAGGGTTACAAGTGAGTTTTATATTATACATGTACTAAATGACAACCAAGACAGGATGCATAACTTTTTTTAAAGTTAGGTTGTTATGGTTGATTTAAGAATAATATTTGTAATAGACTCCATATTCAAGGACTATTCTAGACAGCGAAATAGAGGTTTAAGTCTGCAAAAAATTTCAAAAACACCCTCAAGTGGCTGACTTAGGTGAAGAAAAATTGTCAAAAAGGGAAACAACTTTTACTCATTGTGGCAAAATAATAATAAATGAACTGGAGTAAAAGTTTCGTTCTATCATTTGTTGCTTCAGATTCTGATAAAGCCATGTGGTAAACGATACGTACAGAATTTACTTTGATAATGTCTTCAGAAGAGTATTTTAATAGGATGTATTATTTATAAATAAATATGTCAAGGAGTAAAGAAAATGATAACAGCGATTGTTAATCTGGGATCCGGAAGTGAAATCCTTGTTGTCCTTAGTGGTCTTCCTTTGGATGTACACTCCAGTCATGGAGAATGAATACTACGAATATATCGTAGTATTACCCCTTACGTCAAAGATTTTAAAGTAAATAGATAATATTTGACCAAACTATAATGTCGTTTAATTGAGCTTAACGTTAAAATAAGTATGAGGATGTCACTTCCGCCAATGCTATTTTTGTACAATAGAAAGATGTGAAGTTTGTTGTCATGGAATATAAACAATGATGTAAGATTTGAATAGGGTTTTCCTCATTCCAAGAATAGGAATCACGTTATTCGCAAATATTTGATAAAAAAAATGGCGTCTGAAAAGAGACCAATGACAGAGGAGAGGCTGTTTGCCCTGACCTGGTGTTATATTTGAAGTGCAGCTAGCGCATTGAAAAATATTTCACCAGGGTACAGGTTAATCGATTGTGAGTAATTAAAGAGCATGAATCAATCATATCACCCATTTTTCTTTGACTTAGAGATGTTTGCTGCTCAGTTTCAAAATAACAAGCTTTTCATAACACTGGTAAGTGGATTAATAAAGGAACTAAAAGAGCGAAAAAAAATTATATAGGTCCTTGTGCTTGTTTTAGAGAAAAATTTAAAAAGAAAAAACACAAATGGACAAAATGTCTCACAAAAATGAAGAACCAAGAAAATCACTGTAGAAATTAGTGAAGAAAGCTTAAAATGACAAATTTGTCTCTCTGCATTGTAATATGTAACTATTAATTTCATGTTACATTCACTTCTCCTAATGAGTCTTCAATTTTTTCCTATTCTGTCTTGTAGGGAGATGTGACCCAAAATTCTAAAGTCTAGCTTAAACCCTGATATTTGTTTATTTCTTTAAAATAAAGGAGTTTTAAATGATAACATTCTTCATACCTATCCATCCAGATACTCTTGCATTGGTTCTAAGATCATCTTGTGAAACTTTGTATGGTCTTGGTTTTTAACTAAAATTAAACACACAGGAAGTATAGCATATTTGACCCATTGGTTTTTCATGTGATTATTTATGACCAATTGAGAAATGATAGATTCGGAATTTTTAAATTTTGTAAAAAAATTCAGATATGTGATTATTTGTTGAAAACAGAAATTTCATGACAGAGTTGTTTTTAATTCCTGTTTCAGATATTTTGGTGCAGCAAAAGATTTACCTGGGGTTCGTGACTTGTTTGAACAAGAACGTAAGTGGGAAATAAATTTAATGGAATTTTTTCTCAGTGTTTATATACAATTATTGTCCACCGCTCCAATAGGCAGCGGGAGGATGTGGAAATGCCAATGTCAGTTACAAGATTTTAAAGAAATTTATATGAAAGGTTAAGATCATCATTCTCTCAGACAAATTTAAAAATCACTAAAATTGGATACTTTTCATTAGAGTAACGGAACAGGAAAAATGACTTTGTAAGCACTCTCATGACTACATTTCTCAAAAGATTTTAATGAAATTTATGTGAAAGGTTCAGTTCAGCATTCTGTCGGACAAGTTTGATTGATTGATTGATTGTTGTTTTCTTATATTTCATGTTTCTTCGGGACGAGAACCAGTTCAACAATTTAACACTATTCATATAGGGGCAGGACACAAAGGGGAACCAATTTTGACTGCCAATGTAAAAGGTTGGGTGGATGGATAGGGTGGGATAATTTAGCCCTTTGGAGCAACATTAGCCTTCTCTTTTTCGAAAACTACAGAAGGGGTCTTTAGTATGCAGGGAGTGTGGCATTTTTCCAAACATGTTACCAACAATGGTCTGTGGTCATGTTTTCCGTATTATGACCTGACAGCCCCCTAACGAGAGGGTCTCCCCAATCCGCCACCGGTTGACATGCTAGGCAGCTCTGCAGATTGAGCTACTCTTGAGCTACTCTGATCCATCAGAGGTGCTTAGTGGACAAGTTTGAAAATCCCATTGAACATTACAAATTGATTTTGTAAGCACTCTCAACTTAACATTTCTCAACAGATTTTAACAAAATTTATTTCAAAGTTCGAGACCATCATGGTCTTGTACAAGTTAAGTTCAATAATTTGCAAGTTTCTGTCTTTTTTATACGACCGCAAAAATTTTGCGGTCGTATATTGGTATGACGTTGTCGTCGTCGTCTTCGTCGTCGGAAGACATTTGGTTTTCGCACTATAACTTTAGTATAAGTTAATAGAAATCTATGAAATTTAAACACAAGGTTTATGACCACAAAAGGAAGGTTGGGATTGATTTTGGGAGTTTTGGTCCCAACAGTTTAAGAATCAGGGGCCAAAAAAGGGCCCAATAAGCATTTTTCTTGGTTTTCGCACAATAACTCTAGTATAAGTAAATAGAAATCTATGAAATTTTAACACAAGGTTTATGACCACAAAAGGAAGGTTGGGATTGTTTTTGGGAGTTTTGGTCCCAACAGTTTAGGAATTAGGGGCTAAAAAAGGGCCCAGATAAGCATTTTTCTTGGTTTTTGCACAATAACTTTAGTATAAGTAAATAGAAATCTATGAAATTTAAACACAAGGTTTATGACCACAAAAGGAAGGTTGGAATTGATTTTTGGAGTTTTGGTCCCAACAATTTAGGAATTAGGGGCCAAAAGGGTCCAAAATTAAACTTTGTTTGATTTCATTGAAAATTGAACTATTGGGGTTCTTTGATATGCCGAATCTAACCATGCATTTAGATTCTTAATTTTTGGTCCCGTTTTCAAATTGGTCTACATTAAGGTCCAAAGGGTCCAAAATTAAACAATAATTGAATTCTTTGGGTTCTTTGATATGCTGAATCTAAACATGTACTTAGTTTTTTTATTATGGGCCCAGTTTTCAAGTTGGTCCAAATCGGGGTCCAAAATTAAACTTTGTTTGATTTCATCGAAAATTGAACTATTGGGGTTCTTTGATATGCCCAATCTAACCGTGCATTTAGATTCTTAATTTTTGGTCCCGTTTTAAATTGGTCAACATTAAGGTCCAAAGGGTCCCAAATGAAACTTAGTTTGATTTTAACAAAAATTAAATTCTTGGGGTTCTTTGATATGCTGAATCTAAACATGTACTTAGTTTTTTTATTATGGGCCCAGTTTTCAAGTTGGTCCAAATCGGGGTCCAAAATTAAACTTTGTTTGATTTCATCGAATTTGAACTATTGGGGTTCTTTGATATGCCGAATCTAACCGTGCATTTAGATTCTTAATTTTTGGTCCCGTTTTCAAATTGGTCTACATTAAGGTCCAAAGGGTCCAAAATTAAACTTAGTTTGATTTTAACAAAAATTGAATTCTTGGGGTTCTTTGATATGCTGAATCTAAACATGTACTTAGTTTTTTTATTATGGGCCCAGTTTTCAAGTTGGTCCAAATCGGGGTCCAAAATTAAAGCTAAAAAAGGGGTAAATTTATTTTTTTTTTGGGGGGGGGGGGGGGGCAATTCTCCACGGCATATTTTATTGCACAAGAAGCAAAAAATTGAATATAAATTCAAATCATATGACCAATTCTAAGTTCTTTATTTCAGTTATTCTGTGTCCGAAACCTATTATGTGTCAAATATTTGAAGAAATTTTCAATTGCACAGTATTGTGCAATAGCAAGAAATCTTCAATTGCACAGTATTGCACAATAGCAAGAAATTGATATGTGTGCCCTGTTATCAAAACTTTATTATTAACAAATTCCATTGGAAATTTGCCAATAACTCTAGTTTAATGAACTTCATTGGAAATTTGCCAATATAAAATGTGCTGATGAAGCTTTTTTGTTTATCTCATCTAAACTGCTTTTAAATTATGTATATTTAAAATTTGCCATCCATGACTTTGATGTCATTTTTAGCTCACCTGGACCAAAGGTCCATGTGAGCTTTTACCATCACTTGGCGTCCGTCGTCGTCGTCGTCGTCGTCGTCGTCTGTCGTCGTCGTCTGTTAACAATTTTTCAAACGTTAACTCGTCCGACACCATAAGTCCAATTGCAACCAAACTTAGTACAGTTGTTTATTGGTATATGTGCTACAAAACTGTCGTTTGGATTTTTGATTCGTAAGAAAACATGGCCGCCATGGCTAAAAATAGAACATAGGGGTAAATTGCAGTTTTTTGCAAATAACTCAAAAACCATAACAGATATCAAAATTCTGGCAGAGGGTAAAAGTGTTCAGCACCTCAAGATCTACCTGCCCTGAAATTTTGAAGAAGATCCAACGACCCATGTAGGAGTTATTGCCCTTTTTCTGCATTTTTTCCAAATTTTGCACTTATTAAGCTCAATATCTTGGATACTATAAAGGAAATTTGAAAAATTTAAATTTCATATTGTTAGGCACACAAAGATCTACAAAATTTGTAACAGGATCGAAGTTGTAGGTTCGTTCCTTTTAGGAGTTATTCCCCTTAGATCGTCAAAATTGACCATTTTTGCAGTCTTTATTCATTGTAATAAAATCGTTAACTCCTCTTACACCATAAGTTTAATTGCAACCAAACTTAAAGTAGTTGTTCCTTGGCATGAGTGCTACTAAACTATCGTTTGGATTTTTGATTTGTAAAAAAACATGGCTGCCATGGCTAAAAATAGAACATAGGGGTAAATTGCAGTTTTTTGCAAATAACTCAAAAATGGTGACAGATATCAAAATTCTGATGGAAAGCTAAAGTGTTCAACACCTCAAGATCTACCTGCTTTGAAATTTTGAAGAAGATGTAACCACCCATGTAGGAGTTATTGCCCTTTTTCTTGATTTTTTTTAAAAATTTGTACTTATTAAGTTGTATGATCATTCCGTTTAGGAGTTATTCCCCTTAGAACATCAAAATTGACCATTTTCACAGCATTTCCCTTAGTTTGCAAAATGTTTAAATGAGCCCTTTAGGAGTTAAAGTTTTGTCCCTTAAATGTCAAAATAACTGTTGATGCCTTATAGATGACCCTTTAAATGTCAAAAATAGCGTTTTCTCTTGTTTTTGCCCTATAGAATGAAAACTATTGCCGATAGAGAAAAGCTGTTGTTTGCTTAAACAATCAGCTCATTGAGCTCTACAAAAGTCTGAATTGGGTCGAAGTTGTCAGATGATCCATTATAGGGGTAATAGCTCATGAAAGACTCCCTTAAAGCTTAAGGACCAGGTGAGCGATTCAGGCTCCTGGGAGCCTCTTGTCTATTTTAATATGTTATGGTGTATTTAAATGGGCTGTTATGGTTGCAAAGTATAAAGAAATGGGGGGGGGGGGGGGGGGGGGGGGTTGAAAACAAAATTTAGGGGGGGGGGGTAAATGAGAATTTCAGTTAGAAACCTATTATGTGTCAAATATTTCAAGAAATTTTCAATTGCACAATATTGCGCAATAGCAAGAAATTGATATGTGTGCCCAATTTTAAATTTTAAATTGGTTATTTCTGATTTATATATAAAAACAAATAATACTGATATGGTTTGAATAGGTAAATTAAAAATTTTTAGGTTCTTAGACAACATTCATTCTGTGTCAGAAACCTATGCTGTGTCAAATATTTATTCACAATCCAAATTCAGTATTGTATCAAGCTTGAATGTTGTGTTCATAATTGCCCCAACTATTCAGGGTTCGACATCTGCGGTCGTATCTAGCTGCACCCAGTGGAGCATTTTATTTATTTATGTTATTTTACTATTATTGGAGAGGGACATTGGCTATTCCATAATTGTAATTTCAGCTCCCAAACCAGCAAGAAAAACTAGATCAGAATTAATGAAAGACATTGATGCTGATTACTATGGTTACCGAGATGAAGATGATGGTATAATTGTTCCTCAGGAAATTGCAGTGGAGAAAAGAGGTAACATTTCATAACTGGATTATATTTCTTCATGTTGATTGTATGGTTAAAACAATTAAGTGTAAACCAAAAGGGACAGGATACAATTTTGTACAATTCTTATTTGATAAACATAACAAAAACGTTTTTTTCTAGTCCTTTTGAAAAACTTCGAAAATGCAGTATTTTGGAAAAGTAGACATTTTTTGTTTGCTGTCAAATTATTCTGATTTATGTTATTCTTGAATAAATAAATCTTGAAAAAAATTAATTTTATAATAAAGTTATATATGATTTGAAGTAATTTATTTGAAACATCAACATACCAAACAGGTTATTCAGTACATGTACCTATGATATGTGTATGATTTAACAGTAGTTAAACATCTCTTAAATCCATAATAAGCATGATAATACAAACATTGCTAATAGTCTGTTTTAAACAAAAATTTAAAAGCAAATAAAATATGAATCATTTAAATTAATTCAAAACTGAAATAATTTTTTATTTTGCAAACAACTACCATATATGACAAATGCTAAAATAACCATACATTTATATGGCAAATGCTAAAAAATTACTATGTATGGAAAACACAAAAATATCCCAAACAATGTACAGTAAACCATACCGTGCACACTAAACGGAATGCTAAACCGTATGTTATACACTAAAAGATCGTTTAATGTATTGTTTATGATATAAGGTTATCATCCGTACATCATTCATGGAGCAATTGATCAGCATTCGTAAATTGTTTGTTCAGCATTTATGCATCGTTTGTTCTTCATTCTTTCATTTTATATTTACATTTACATTAGTGGGTGTGTACCAATTGTCTTTTTTGTTTATTAATCATACATGTATTAACACAAAAAAACTTGAAAAAAAAGCAGAATCTGACTGATGATAGGAAAGAAGTTTTTTTTTAAATTAACAGGTGGTACACTTTTCTAATTTCTATCTCCATAAAGAGTTAAAAAATCATATACTTTGTTGAGGTTTAGGTATTACTTGTATATTAGAATCTATATATATTCTGATATATAAAATTTTGACTATCTACAATGTATTTTCATTATAATACCCTATAAATTTACTATAATCTTGTGTATGGCATCTCCTTTATACAAAACTACTGAATACTTTTATAAAATTTCAAAGGTCACCCATATAATTCCCCAGTGTTCATTAAGGATCTTTGTTAATTGTTTTAAAATCCTACTGTAAATTGAGAAAAAATATCTTAAAATGATGCTAATAATAGGCCTAGGAAAGGTTCATAATGTCACACCTATTAATCAACTACATGTATACTTATTACAAAAAGAGTATATTTTAATTGGTTAACAAAATTGATACATTTCAGTAATGGCTGAAAAGATAGCAGAGTGGAAAGAGAAGGAGGGAGCAATAGCTAGAGGGGAAATAACTTCAGATAATGATGTAGAGATGGAAGAAGAACCATTATATAAACCTGAAATAGATGTATGTTTAGTCATGAGTAATTAATTGTAATGTCATTCTATTGTTTGGCTTCAGTTACTAAAAATAGAAAGTTCAGTAAAAAATGTGTTAAAAAAGGTGTTTTTAAATGTCCTGTGAAATTTTTAATTAGTGCTTTGAAGGTTTATTTTCTAGTCTGAAATACATAGAGTTTAAGATTGTATTCATTAGATACAACTTTTAAGAATGTGGAAACCAAAGTTTAAGGTATCCGGACCATAAATGACCACATGATTATTCAAAAGTTCCCGGATGTTCCATACAATGCAATTGAAATGACCTCGGTAATTATCGACAAACTTCGGAAATTCCAATATAACTAACTTATTTTTACAGACTCTGCATATAGGCAACGAAGTGTGTTTCAACTTGAGAAAAATATATATACAAAATTCAAGCTTTAAATTGTTTGATTTAGCCATTCACGGTCAAAAAGAGATACAATTTTTGATCATGATCTTTTATGGTCCGGATACCTTAAATCAATCTGAATTGCTGTAAATTCAGAAATCTTGCTTGCATTTATTATTGGGAACCTTTGTTATCAGACAACATTGTGAGATAAATTTTTTATAAAATTTAGAATCTAACAAATACAATATCTTTATTATAATCAGATGTTTGGAAGGCTTTCTAGTTGTGCAAAAGATTTGAACTATTTACAAGTAAATTTATTGCAAACCTTAAATCTTACCATCTTCATAGTAAACCTTCATAAATCTGGCTTTGGATTAGTTTAACAGCATTAGTAATAGGAGGCTTTATTTTCTATGTTAATTTTAATTCTAGGTCATTGAGGAAGAAGACAAAAAAGAAGAAACAAGAGAAACTGAGGAACATTTTATAGCCCATGTACCTGTACCATCCCAGAAAGATGTAAGTAATAAACTTAGCTTATGTACATATACTTGTACTGAACCAAAAATCAAGGTTGAAATTTTTATAAAATGACCTTATAATTCCATTGTTGTTTTCAAAACATCGAATGCAGTAATTTCATTGGCAACAGCAACTTCCAGTTAAAAGTTTATAACTTGATAAATTCCTTTCATGACATCGTGTGTTTATGAATACGTATGCATGCAATATAGTGCATGATGAAAATATTAATTCAAATGGAAAACGTCATATTTCTGTATTACTTTGGAATTATAATTAATAAAGGGTATTTTTATGGTACTTATCAATGTGTAAACTTGGGCTTATCGCTCACAAACTTTGCTTAAAGTCCTTTGGACTTTATTTAGTTTGTGAGTGAATCGCCCGAGTTTATAAATTCCTTCAAAATAACCTTTATTACTATAATAATTAATGAAATATATAATTAACATTACAGATGTGTCATGTGACATTACTGGAATCCAGTTTTCATTGACAGCATTTTTTATGTTTGATGTTTTCATTTCTTTTATAATACAATATATAGTTGATATATTTCATTATTGGATAAGTAAATAAATTGTTTATTTCAGATTGAAGAAGCCTTGGTTATGAGAAAAAAGATGGAACTTTTACAAAAATATGCAAGTGACAATTTACAAGACGAGGAAGAAGAATCTAAGAAATTATTGGGCTTATGACAGTGAACAAATCACTGCTGTCATTATCATGTAGATACTTGTTTGATACCATTAATGAATGATCTCCGAGATAAAACTGTTATCATGTTAGGTCTTCACAGATATGATTTGAACTTATATAAGATACTGGTTGAACAGATGCAAATATGTAAATGATGTATTTACAGCTAATAGATTTCTGCTATACTGTGAGATTCAGGTAACTACAAAATCGCACTGAAGAATTGAAATTGAAACAGAACATCCTTCATATTATTTTTTCTTTTAGGAAAAAAAATCATGGAATATTTTTCCTTTGTAAGATATATGACCATATTTGTTCCCGATGGAATAAAGGGTACAGAATATGTGTTCCAATACATACTTTTGTAATAGCATTGTGTATAACAAAGTTGCTGGAGGAACTTTAGGTAGACAGAAAAAATACAGGTTGACAAACACAGAATATTTTTACATGTAGATGTATTTATGTGCAATTCATATATCTAGTATCAATGAAACTGACATCTATTTAATTTTCATTATTCAAAGTGCTCATTTTTATGTATATATTGATTTTTAAGATACAGATCCACTACATGTAATATCATTTTTAACATAAAATTTTTGTATGAAATTTGAAAAGTATTCTTGAGTTGAAACATTCCTTATATAACAACTTGTCTAAATTGAGACAAACATTTTGCTTTGAATTGTGATATTATTCAGGTGAACTTTGGTTGGTATTTAAAACTAAAAGTATATTTTAAGTTTCTTTGCTGGTGCAGTTAAATAGAAATTTATTTGAATGTTTCTGTATAATTCAAACTGTTATTGTCTCTCCCTTTGGTATTCAGTGATTAAATTTCTACTTTAATACAGTCAAACCTGTGTATTAAGCACACCCCTGGGACTAGGAAAAAGTAGCATTGATGAGCAGGTGTCCTTTATACAGAGGTTATTTTTGCAGGCTTTGTTCAGTTGCATATTTATAGTGATTTATTATATAGAGGTGTCCTTAAAAGCATATTTGATTTCATTTACAAATACAATATAGATTTAACTTCTATGTATGTTAAAACTAAAGAGAATATATATTATATGATGGTTTACAAATACTAATGTGTATTTCACATGTAGGGTTATTGCACTGGTATTTGTGAATATTATCCTTAACAAAATTTTATTGCATGAAAGTGCAATTATAGGTCTGCAAGGAATAAAATTCACAAATATTTGTTCAATAACCCTCAACAAATGATCAGTACATAGAAATATTGTCATGATTTTTTCATCAGGCACAGTCTTGGTGTTGTTAAATAATGCATTTTATCCTGCAACTGGCCTTATTTACCATCCAAGTAAAGGGTGTCGGATATTGGTTTCTGCTGGTAGCAATATATCATCTTATCATTTCTTGATAAAAGATAACAATTTATCCTTGTAGCATAAAAGCGATATATGTATATGCTACAAGGATAAATTGTTATCTTTTATCAAGAAAAGTCATGAATATTTTTTCGGAAAAAATACAGTCTCACTTGTAATTTATACTTAGGCAAAACAGGTAAGAAATAGTAGGTAAACATTTCATTTCCATCTGTTTCTAACGATCATACAAATAAAGTCACAATACAGTGAAACATGCTTTAAAAGGGCACCTCTATATAACAAATTACTGTCTATAAAGAGCATTGTGAAAAAGCTTGTAGAATTAACTTCTGTAGAAATGGCACCTGCCCATAAAGGGCATTTTTCACTAGTCCCTTGGGTGCCCTTTATAAACAGTTTTGACTGTATATTTTCATGTATCAATTGGTTACATTCGTAAAAAGATGTAACATTACTATAGAATAGATTGTCATTGAATATACCATATCATAATGTGTAAAATATTCTGAAAAATTTTTATTCAGCAAAATTAAAAATAAACAATTTTTCTGCAGTTTGTCTCTTTCTTCATGTTACTGATGATTGAATATGTTGAATTATATGTTCAGATTTCTAGTTGGTGGATATTTCTGTTTTGAAAGTGAATGTGATAATTTTGAAATCTGAACTAAAAAATGTTTTAACATGAGGAATCAGTTTGACTTCAAGAGGAAGAAAACCAATAAAAGTGATGTTTTGTTGGTTATAATTTTGTCATGTGTGAAGAGTTAATCCATATATTATTATTGTTTCTCACTATGTTTGGAATCTGTACATCATATACTTTAGTGGCTCAGACTATTTAATTTCACCATTTAGGTTTATATTCAGAAAATGAATGTAGTATTGTAGATTTCTTATTCATAACAATTTTGGTCAATTTTGTTGGTAGTGGGAAACAAAAAATTTAGATAATCAGTTACATACAATTGATTAGTTACTATAATAAAAGCAAACGAAACCTTGAAAGAAAACAAGTAGATATGTCAACCAAGCTGAACACATTTTTCTGACTCTGAGTTGGCTAGACTTTGGTCTTATTCCTAAATGATGTGTTCTTAAATTAGTAGAGAAGCAGCAAATACTAATTTTAAATTCTTTGGCTTGACCCAGCTGGGGATTGAACCAACAACTTTTTGCAGTCGAGGTAAGCATGCTATTTACGAGACCCATTCAGGAAGTTCATGTTGTAGATTATTTTGGAATTATAACAATAAATTGAAGGAGGAAATTCAAAGCTCAGTAAAGTAAATTTAATCCTGTCGCATTTTTTTGTCAATATCCAGAGACAA
Source organism: Mytilisepta virgata (assembly GCA_028015205.1). Lineage (NCBI taxonomy): Eukaryota > Metazoa > Mollusca > Bivalvia > Mytilida > Mytilidae > Mytilisepta > Mytilisepta virgata. Next base: position 76,922,465 of record CM051519.1, read on the forward strand.
TTAGTAAACATGTGAGAACTAGTTAAAAAGTTATACAAAAAGCAAGAAAGGTAAAAATAAAGAAAGAACAGCAAAAGTTTTGAAAAAAAACCAGAACAATACAATACAATACTAATACTAAAGCATCTTTGATGTGAACTCCCACAAAGAGCCGAAATTGACACAAAAAATACTGAATGCCAGTAGTAACAATATCATAATGTACAGAATGTATTAGAGCTTGAAATAAAACTTATGACTTAATCTCTGTGGGAGATACTGGTATATCCCATAGTAAAAAAGTTTTACAAGATAAGTTTTAAAGTATCACATTCTTAACCTGTTTGGTAATACCAATAAACATGCAACCGACAAAGAAGAATCCTCCAGTGTTAGAAATAAATATTCGTTTATCTAAACTTTGAAATATTTGACTCACATTTGCACGTGTCTTTGTTCAGTAATGCTCAATACCAACAATATAGAACACTGTAGAAAGCCGAAACAGATACATATATAGAGCCGTAATAATGCCAAAAAACAAGATATGAATTATTGCCAAATCTATCTTTGGCAGTGCTATATTTATATACAACAGGGAGTAGGTCCTGAGTTCCAAAATAGAAATACACGATGTAGCGTATTAATTAAAGATTTTAACATACAGATTAACTCCAGAATTTTGAACTTTTTTAACTATATTGAATTTTCCATGTAAGTGCGCCTTTTCTTGTCATCAATAGATATCTGATATTGTTCGTTATTGTTTGTATGTTTTCTTGTTCGGGCATTTTGGTAGGAAGACACCTTGCTTTTGAATCCAACAATTATTTTTGTAAATCCCTTTGTAATTGACAATTGATATTTATAAATGAATACAATTGCATGACGTTAACATTTAAAATGTGGAAGATTGACACATGATTAGCAGTCTACATTCATAACTATATCATACATTTAAACTATAGTAAACATATTAATCTGGCTACTTTGTCGCGTTATAGCTTGTACGTAATTGACAAAACAATAATTTAAGTTTCTAGGAACATTAATTTACTACAATGCCTTTTTATCACACCAAACAAGGACTACATGAATGAAAAAGACAGGTTATGGCAAAGAAACCGAAAGAAAAAGATGAGGGTAAGGAACTATTTAAATCACATTTATTAACCTAAATCATAGTTCTTATAAGACACCTGCTTACTTACATTTCACGTATTTATATATTTAGTAACCCTTTTCATACCCAATAAAGTAATCGCTCTAATATTTTACTTACTTTGTGTCTACATCAAATGTAAATCATTTTTGTAGAATATCCTAATATGTCTTTCAAATATCAATAAAACGGTTCCTAAATCACATTAGTTTATGAAGCTTTCAAAAGCATCAGAGTTTTTTTTCCATTCATTGGTTTTGCGTGAATTATCTCATTATGTAAATTGAATTCACTGTATAACGAATGTGTTAATACTTAAAGTTTTAAATTCTTGCTTTTTAATACAATATTTGATCAAACCAAGATGATAGCTCATTTTATCGTTTTAGTTGAAAACAGCTCTGACTTTGAAGAAATATCTTTGTTAACGAAGCTTGAAATGGAACAAATTCAGTAAGTCAGTAATAAAAAGTACAATTTTAAACTTGACCGACAAAAACATGGCCTAAAACCAAAATGAAGTCAATATTGGCGTGAAGAAACATTTTCTAAAATTAAAGGAGAAAATGTCAGGCTCTAAAATGTGTTAAAAGATTCCCGTGTATTAAATCGTAGTATATTATTGAAAAAATATTTGGAGAGCTTTAATATATATATGGTTCCTTGTCACCCCAAATCCCTCACCACCATCATAAAAGTCAAATGGGTGCTTCATTAAGGAAAAAACCACGTCATTATTATTTTATAAAATATACTTACTTTTAAGTGTTAATCCGGTTATTTTGATAGTGTCTTTACTTCATGTTTTACTTATTTCATGGCTATATCGGTCAAACGAAATACAAAAATCGAACATGACATTTCACTGGATTTTACATGAGTAACATGGCGATTTTCTTATAAGAGTTAGTTACGGCTTACCTTTCCGGATCACCTGAGTTCATCCCGTTCTTTAAAAAAAAATAATTATGTGCTTCTGGTGTTTTTTCTCGTCCATCCCGGTTTTGTCTCGGTCTCTGGATTTATTGACTTTCATCATCTTATCTTGCAATAACGTTTTACCAGAATTCTAATTTCGTGATTTATTGAATTACCTATCTCGCATTTTGATAAACTGTAAATACACTTTTCATACCATTGATGTCCCATCAGCAGTCTTAGTAGGCCAAGACTTCGTGTTAGACTTATTTCTTTTTTTTTTTGTTGGTAAGGAATAAAATTTCAATGAACATCCTTTTTTATTTAAAATTTTCTTGGAATAATTTAAACACCGAAACGTTATATAACCGATTTCGCAACTGCCAATAAAATTCCTTTTCTTGAATAATAATACCTTACCTGTAGCATTTTTGTCTTGTTTCTGTTGTTACAAGCCGTCAAAATTCAGTACGGACAATGCATGGACGAGTAAACTGACCTGCGCAAACACGACCTTGGAAATTCCCACTTCAAACAAACATCGTATGTCACGAAGAAACAACCCCTCGAGAGACAGCAATTGATAATTACTTTATCAAGATATAATTGTAATATAAAGAAAGAATTCGCATCGTAGTAGGGTACACGTAATACAAGGCTTCGATTTGCAGTCATATGCACAGGCATTCGACGACTGGATTGTAAAGCGTCTTTGCTTTTTTGCACTTTAACGTAAATCTTTATTTCATATAGTCTGGCAATGAAACGAATACAGTAATGCATGACATTTTAAATACAATACATAGTCATTGTTGAAAAATATATAAATTTATATCATCAGTAAATTGATAGGAGTACTTGAGGGTAATCAAATTCCCTATTTCGAAAATACAATCCCAGTGGGCCGCACTTTTTGAAAAACAAAATTCTAAAACCTTATTGCGCATCTACATAGATATGTGACAATACTATATAGAAATTAAATGCATAAAGTCAAAAATGAAAGAGGAGTTTACGTCACAAGCTTAAATTCCCAATTTTCGAAAATTCGACCCTGTGGGCCCCAATTTTTGAAAATCAAAATATTATATTTTTTGTTCTAAAACCTTATTGTACATCTTCATACAGTTTGCGGTAACACTGTATAGAAATTAAATGCATGACATGTAAAATGAACGAGGAGTTCTGGAGACAAGATTATCTAACAGACGGTACGACGGACGGACGGACCGATTACAAATATCCTCGAACTTCATTCGAAGTGCGGGGATAACAATTTACCAGTACCGTGGGTTATACCAGAAGTACAGACACTGATAGACACTGGAAATATTCTAGTTTTGCTAGTTTTATAGATATTTTTACACTTCAGCGTTTTGTTATACATATAGTTTTTAAACATTTTAGGCATTCAGAACAACTGACGAAATTGGCAGATCCTGTGCATTAAATTGATACCATAGAATTTATTACTTGTTATACTCCTTTATGTTCGGTGAACCTAACTTAAGTTTCATTTACAGTTCATTGTCATAATCGTATATATAACAAGACACTAGCTGATTGCCAGCAAACTAGATTTTCGATCAACACTGTTTGGCTAATATTTACTTTTTAAATCACTGGTTTTATTTTAGGGACTTTGGTAAAGTACTTATTCAGTCAGCAGTTGGCGAACTTAGAAAGGAGTTCCAGAAACTTGTCACACAAGCCGTAGAAACACTTATAAATAGTGATAGCGCGGATGATTTACATTCTCAAGTCGATAAACAAGAAAAACAATTAATGAAGATGAAGAATGAGCTGGAAAGACTGCGGGAAGAAAGCAAGAAACAAAAAGGTGGCAACAAGGACCTCCTAAGAAAAATAAGTGAAAAAGAAAAAGAAATAAAAGTGAAAGAACTACAGATATCCCAGTTAAAGAAACGTTTACAAAAATATCAAAAAGAGTTTACAGAGGAACAATTACGACGGGATAGAATAGAAGCTGAGCTAAAACAAGATTTATACGAAGTTAAACAAAGGTATAATAATTTACGAGGAAAACAACTGGCAAAAGAGGCTGCTGAAAATATTGCACGAGACAAGATTGCTGAGCTCAGAGCAAGAATTGAAGAACTTGAAAATGAACTGAAAATTTTGAAAGCACGAAAACACTGATTTATGCAAAATATGAATTTAAGGTGTATTAAAATCAGGGCCCAGTTTGTCAACTTATATAACCCAAAGTTACTTTTAACTGAGTGATAAATAATATATGAATGCAATACGTTTAATCTGCGGTTAAATTTAACACTAGGTTTTATACGTTGAACAGAAGGGAACAGATGATCATAGAAGTCTTTATTAATTAATGACGTATTCCATATGTAATAAAAAAATCCACACAAACATTCTAATAGATTTCATATAGGGCATACTAAAAACATGGGATGTGGTCATGGGATGGGTTCGTGAGATGGGGCCATGGGCTCAAAATATCATGGGTTCATGGTATGGGTTCATGGGATGGTCTCATAGAATGGGTTCCATGGGATGGGCTCATTGTCTCAAAAAAATACGGAAAAATTTCTATTCTTAAAAGTTTGTACCTATTTTGAAGAAATATGATTTAGGTCGTAAATTATCACAATTACATCTGCAAGATGGCTACAATCGTGGAACATAATTTTGCATAAGACTGCTGTCAACAATTCGAACCAAAGTAACAATTATACAAACATTATAGCATCACTGTTCTTAGTTGTGTTCAATGTCAACCAACACATCTGTGGTTACTATAAATAGCAGCTTACATCTAAGCATCATTTTGATGGGTATGTTTTCTGAGGTTTTTATCAACCCCAATTAAGAAATCACCATATTTCAAATTGATATGTCACTTCAATTATAGTTTTTAAAGTTGATGAATACAACATGTAACTAAGCTACAGTTAATACAGGTAATTAATAACATTAATAAAAATGTTTTGATAAAATTAGCAGGTATTGAAAAATTAAAAAAAATGTTTAAGAATAGCGATACAAAAAATAGCAATCTTATGAAATATGTAAATGGTAATTTCAACATTATATTTTATATTATAAGTAGCAGATGAAAAATAAAAGCATTCAAGAATCTGTACATGTATTTAGAGATAAAACAAAATAAAAATTAGTATTTCTGTCTCAGTTGAAAAAAGAACGTCAAATTGAATGAAAAATATAGGATAAAGTAGATAATTGCCCCTCATATCCAGCTTGTATCTGGAAAAAGTTATGATAAAGATAGTGTTATTTGACTTTCTACAGCTAATATGGAGAAGAGGAAGATTAATGAAAATAATAATTTTGTATACGGAAAGAAAAAGGACAAACATTGACCCTTCTGCATGGACACCTTTGATACTCCATGTACCGTTACATTGTGTACAAAAGTCATGTTAAAAGTCAACCTTTGGGCTGAAATTCATTCATCAGAGTAATTACTTCTATTTAAATTTTATTTTACAAACCATTAATAGAGATACACACCTACTCAGCATACCGAAGAACATATTTTTTTCCCAATATGCTGAATGCAGATATCACCCCATGGCAGTATATCTCCTGCTTTTTTTAATTATATAATGATTCAAGAGCCCATCATTTTTGAGCCCACCACCCTATCCCATGAACCCATTAACCCATAATATCTTGAGCCCATGCCCCATTCCACGAGCCCATCCCATGACCCAATCCCATGAGCCCATCTCATGTTTTCTAGTATGCCTTCATATAGATACATACGTAACAAGAAAGCTGGACTGTCGGAATCCCTGCAATTAGTTTGGACACCTACCCAATTCACAAAGGAAAAAATCACAAAGGAAAAAATATTTATGTCACAAACTTAAATTGACAATTTTTGAAATCTGACCCTTGTATGCCCCAAGTTTAGATAATTAAGATTCTTAAACCTTACTGCACATCTATATATATTGTGTATGACACTACTGTATAGATATAAAATGCATAAATTGGAAAATGATAAAGGAATTTATGTCACAAGCTTAAATTGACAATATTAGAAATTCGACCCCTGTGGGCCCGAATTTTAGAAAATTAAACTTCTAAAACCTTATTGCACATCTACCTAATGTGCATGACAATACTATATAGTAAAAAATGCATATATTGGAAAATGAAAAACATGTTTATGTCACAAGCTTAAATTTACAATTTATTAAATTCGACCCCTGTGGGCCCCAATTTAAGAAAATTAAAATTCTAAAACATGAATATGCATCTACATAATGTGCATGACAATACTGTATAGAAAAAATGCATATATTGGAAAATAAAAAACAAGTTTATGTCAAAAGCTTAAAATGAATTTTGGAAATTCGACCCTGTGGTCCCAAATTTTAGAACATAACACTTCTAAAACCTTGCTGCACATCTTTATATTGTGCATGACACTACTATATAGAAAAAAATGCATAAATAAAAAAAATAAATAGTTTACATCCTCATCTTCATCTGAAAATTTTTGAAATTCGACCCCTGTGGGCCCCAATTCTAGAAAATCAAAATTCTAAAACCTTAATGCGCATCTGCATATGGTGCCTGCAAATATTATATAGAAATAAAATGCATAAATTGAAAAATGAAAGACGAGGTTAGGTCACAAGCTTGAATTGACAGTTTTTTAAAATTCGACCCCTGTGGTCCCGATCTTAGAAAATCAAAATTCTAAAACCTTATTGCGCATCTACATATGGTGCTTGACAATATTGTATAGAAATAAAATGCATAAATTGAAAAATGAAAGAGGAGGTTAGGTCACAAGCTTTAATTCCAAATTTTCGAAGTTCAAGCCCGTTGGCCCCCTTGTTTAGAAAATCAAAATTCTAAAACCTTATTGCGCATGTACACATGGTTTGCAACCATTCTATATAGAAATTAAATTCCTAAACCCAAAAGTGAAGAAGGATTTGATGTCACAAGAAAGTGTGATGGACGGAGGGACGGACGGAGACAATCGCTATATCCCCGAGCCTTCTTCGAAATTAATAGTTACCCAAGAACAGTGGTATTGACTGAGAAACCCATAATGATTGAGCCGCGGGTTTTTAAGTCAATACTACTGTCCGAGGGTAAGGTATCTACATAAGGTAGGGAAAAATCAATTGGGGAAAAAAAGACAAATTGTTGCAAAAAATCTCGTTTATGAAATGTAGTTTATGTAAACTAGAGGCTCTTTAAGTTATACATGTATTCTTGTGGCGTTTGTTGTTTGTGTTCCATTCTCCTGTTGTCTGTGATAGTATCTTTGATTTTGAGTGTTTGTCTTGTATTGTTTTATTGTTTTATTTTCTCCTTAAATATTATTTGTAAATAGTTCATTCGTTTTACATAGTATTCGTTTTAACATAGTACTTAATTTAATTAGTTCTCGCCGTGATATGGCTTCAATGTCGCCCACACGGCGTAAAACAATAATCAATCAATCAATCAATCCATTCTCCTGACTTTGACTTTTCCTTGAACTTCGAATTTGTGGACTTTTCTCACTGTTTTGTCGCTTCTGTATTTTTTTGCCAATATCAATGTTTTGGTGTATATTTGTAAAAATACAATCATAATTGGAGTGCTCAAAGAATGGAAAGCGGTAAATATTCAAAGAACGAGTCTTTTTACTTCAATATTCCATTGATTGTATTTTAACATAAATTTGTGTGTTCATATTTCGAGTTGTATTCAGTGTTCAATAATTTGTCATTACTTATGGAAATCTAGGAATTAGTTTACCATGTAGACAAATGTAAAAAATTCGACGGAATTATATTCTTCTATATAGGCATCTTGTCTGGGGCTCCATTGAAGTATTTTTTTTATAATACGTGTAATGTTATATATCTGTTAACTTAAAACAGTTCTTTGTTCTATTGTCATCAACAAAGACTGTCCTTAAATTTATTATATCTTTGCATACATAATTAACACTAATCTGTATTTAAGACATTTACATTTATTCTTTATAATAAATATATCATCCGTACTTAGTAATATATATATATATATATATATATATATATATATATATATATATATATATATATATATATATATATATAAAACTTAGATAATCAAACTGTTTATTGTACAATAACAATGTTTTCTGTATTTAGTTAATACTGACGCAAGCAATTTTGAAGGTCTTTCGTTGTCATAGGTTAAGATCTAACCGTACTTCGTATGATTCATTGTGTATATTCAAAACGCGACCTTTCAAATCAAATTGGCGTTACTTGAATAATTTCGGACACAACAACTTACACTTTCTGAATATTTTGCCTCACACGAAGCCATTCGTCAGATAATTGGTTACTCACGGAAGACAGGATACATTTCCGTGTCCGAGAGTTTTGATTGCAAAATGAAAAGTGTATGCTTTTTTGCATAGTTAACATTACAATGCTGCGTGTCAGGTACACGAACGTGAATTTGCTTCAGAGATTACAACATTTCTTCAAATTTACGCCGTAAAGTCAGTTATCCTAATAGTCAATATGAATAACTAAACTATTTTTCTGGCTGTATCTTTCCTGTACAGCTTTTGAACTGTCATACGGAAAAGATTTTGTAACACCCCCTTTTCAGCTAGCGGCAACGCACGCTTTCAGCTACTGACAGAAAACCATTTTCTTCCATTGACTCCACGCTGACGTCTTACGGAGTTTAAAGGGGTGTTTTTAAATTCCGCACTTGATGGTATACGCTAAACATTTGAATTTCTAGGTGTTGATACTGCTGTTGCTAGATGTTTCAGATTTTGTTAAACTAACAATAACCATTATATGATTGGAATAAAAGGAATATAGCTTTTATAACAACGATAAAGAATATTGTTTATGAAAAGTTCATCTCAGTTTTCCGCCGGGTCTTTCTTAGTAGTAACCAACGTCTTTAGCTAATAGCATTTATATTTCACAGTTGACTCGTTAGTGTATGTGATTTGAACGTTGACCTTTCTTCACAGAACGAAATAGCGATCAAATATACTTCTAAGGCAAGTCTATATTCAGACTCTATTAATGTTATCACTCCTGACATTTTATGGAAATTATTACGGGTACGACTTTATTGAGCTATACAAAGTTTCTATCTCACAACTTAGAATAGATATCTTCAGTTAGATTTAACGTCTGGCTATAACTCACGCTCCACTGCACTTGACACTATATAGAATTTTCCCCAAATTTGTAATGTGAGGGGTCCGTTAAAGGAGTAAGACATGCTTATCCTTCCACAGGATATGCTATCACTCTTTGTTTTTGTGAGAGTCCACATTGCTAGTCCTTTAGTTTTCGTGCTGTTTCATTCTAGAAGTCCGTTTAGTTTTGTTATGATTTTTTTCATCTTTTATATTTTTGCTCTGTTTCACTCTCACTAGTTTACCTAATATTCAACTTTATAGTTAGAGTCTATTACCCTTGCAAGAAAAATAAGGTCAAGGTCATATTCTGAAGTTTTGACCTTTGCTATCACATTGAGACATAAGGGGTACCTCAATAAATCAGTGGAATCAATTCTAATGTAGGAGGTGTGAAATCTCAGTATGTACAAATGAATGGAAGTTTTGTTAAATTCTGTTCATTAGTTTGATTTGATTGAGAGATGTGGATACAAAATGAGGACAGTTTTGCAATATTTCTTTTTGTAATGAGAAGTGAACTTCTACATGCAAAATAGTAATTTCACATCGCAAATGAGAATTTCATTTTAGACATGAAAAGTAATTCAAGGTAATTTATTGATCATTTTGAGTTCCATAAAGTTAAAAAAGTTTTTCCTTTAATTTTTATGCTTTTGTTAGTTTAATCTGCGCTTTAAGCCTTTGTTTTAAGGGAGGGGTTGCTTTTGCTTAACAACATTTTAATAATTGTAAGGGTTAGAAAATACATTGAGTTACATACACAAACAACGCATGACATAATAATTAAAGTTACATTAAGTCCAGAGATAAATCATTTGACCAATGAATATCTCATTCTCGCTTTTCTCCAGATAGATTGTTTTGAAAAATCACCAGCATTTGGTAAAACAATTTTATCTAGATTCAAAATAAGTCGTAAAGTCAGCTGGTTAAAATATGGGTATTTATTAAGAAGAGGCTTTCAACTATTTTTGAAGTTGCCCTTCAATTTTTTGGATTTTTTTATTGGTTTTCAACAGTTTAGGCTTGGGTCACAACTGATGACTAAATGGAGGAAATTGTCTTTTTTTAAATCAAATTTCGTATCAAAGAATTAATTATGCATTACATTTATTATTAAGCATTGAAAATCTTATAAAGTCTTTGTTCACAAGGAACTTTTATAATGCCTTTCTTCCATTTCTAAATGTTCAAGTCATTATTTCTAAAGTTAGTAAATTTTGTTGCACATGTTTGTTGCAAAATCTAATATTATCTAAAATTATTTACCAATTCTTTAGTATTAATATGACGTTTGTAATTGGTCGTTACAATGTACCAATATAATGACGATATACTTATTCTCTATGAAGTAGTTGATCATATTCCTATACTGATTTGAATTTATTTTGTTGGAACACACAACAAGTGTTTTTCCCTCCCGGAACTCACTGGTTAAATAGGAGTTCCTTTACTTTTACTTTTTTAGTTGCCTTCGTTGAGTTTACTGATTTTTAGCTCAATTATGCCATCACTTGACGTCCGTCGTAAATTCCCTTCGGATATCTTCTCCTCTGAATCCATTGTGCCAATTGTACCCAAACTTTGGTGGAATTGTCCTTGGGTGGCCCCTTTCAAAATTGTGTCCGGCATCCCCGACAGCCAATGGCTGTGACTAAAAATGGGAAAAGGGAGATGAATTTAAAAAATCTTCTATGAAACTAAATTGGAAACAGACTTCGTAGCAACGGTTATTAGTTGGACTTAGGTTAGATTTGTGTCTGATGATGGACTGTCGACCGAGATGGCTGCCACAACCGAACTTAGTTAAACATAGGACCCATCGGGAAAATTCATTTAAAAATCTTCTTGTCTGAAACCACTTGGACAATTGTAACCAAACATGACAGCAATGGTCCTTAGATGGTGATCAAGAAGATATTTAAATGATTTTAATATTTGGTAGTATGCTAAAATATGTTAGTATGTGACAGTAATCTCGGTCGACAGTCTAGATCATCAGACACAAATCTAACCCAAGACCAACTAATAACTGTTGCCGCTAAGTCTTGTTCCAAATGGCCAAGTAATTTCAAACAGAATTTTCTCATAGGTTTCTATGTTAAAGTCAGTCCGGTTGTGGTGGCTATCTTGGTTTGAAGTTCGGCTCGGCACACACAAATCAGAAATTAGAATAGGCTCTAGGAGCCATGTTTCTTTACCAATCGCCACCAACGTTACAATTCTTACAAGAAACATCTCTTCCAAGTTAGGTCAATTAAATTCTGTTCCTTAGTTCTTAAAAGGATCGAAATGTGAAAAAATAACAGCCGACTGACGCCAAGTAGTGGTAATAGCTCACACTGTCCTTTGACCAGCTGAGCTAAAAAAACAGTCTATTAAAATATCATTCATACCCGATGTTTGTTGCAAAATTCAACAGAAATGTTGCTATAATATTCCCATTGATAACATTTTTTCCGAATAAATGTAGTCCATTGGCGATTTGAAATTCTTTTTAATAGAATACTGGTTTATTTTGAACAATTCAATAAAGTTCCATAAAACAGAGATCGTATTTCTTATTGAACTTCGAATAAATACGCGATAAAACATATATGTACTTTTATTTATATCTAGCAGATGTTAATGATGAATTGATAATAATTATGATAATAATAATAAGCTATGAAAGCTGCTTTGTTATTGTTTATGTTATAGGTTTAAACAAAATAACTCGTTATTGTTGATTTACAAAAGCCATCAATAGTCTTTCTCGAAATCATAACAATTCCTATCGATATCTCTACCTTTTCCTTCTCAGTTCTTCCTCTATTTCTTCTATTTTCTGGCGAAGTTTCTGACATTCCTCTCGTGCTACGTTATCAGCTGCTTGTTTCTGTCCAAGTTTTGATCGTACTTTGTTATATTTTTCTTTCATAGTTTCTAATTCGGATTGAAGTGCCCGTTCTCTCTTAACTCTGGCTTCCATTTCGGCATCAAATTCTTTCAATCTTTCCTTCATTATTCTTTTCTTCGCGTTTAACTCATCTTGACATTGCTTTATTTCTTTTTCTATCTTGTTTATCTTAAATTGTAATTCATCGTCCCTTCCTTTTTGCCTTTTAAGTTCGTTTTCAAGTTCTGTCTTTTCGTGATGTAATTTTGACAGCTCTCTTTCCTTTTGTCTTATTGCCTTCTCTAATTCTGCTATATGTTCTCCGTGAATCGCCATCCCTGCTCCAATCTTACTTCCCTCCATAGCTATTTGCTTGAATTCATCTCTTAGTTCATCAACCGCCAGTTTCAATATTTCTTTTCCGAACTCTCTACAAAAATAGTTTTATAAATTTGGGGATAGATTGGCAGCAACTCTTTTATGGTTTCAATAATACTTAATATTTACTAGGGAATATCCCCTCGTGCAAAGGTCTGTCCTTAGATGTTTTTTTTTTCCTTTAAATTTTTGTAATCATTTTTGGTAAATGTGTGGGGTATTAATATATCTATTGAGCACAGTTGACGAGTCGTAATTTGATGAAATGTGTATATTTTTATTCAAAATTATTATCATATAATGCGTAATACTTCTTTTACAAAATATCAAAATATTGCCCCCCCCCCACACTCCCATCAAAAATTGACTGGAAAAGTTGCATAAAGAAAATTTGTCATACTCTCTCTGCCTATCTCAACAGCGGGAATGATCGATGATAGTCATGATAGTCGTAGAAACATTTTTCAGAAAGAATATTCGACGTCCAATGATTTTACAGCAGCTAGAGGCTCCACAAAATCAGATCCAAGCAATGCAGATTCACCCTCTATATAAAAGTAATAAGTTACGAGATTTATATTTGTACCAGCTGATACGATGGTAAACAACGTTTCGGCTTGACCTAAATATATTGTAGTTAAAGAAAAATAAATTATCAATTCTAATTACTTTCAATATTGCGTCCTTTTTGGAATAAGCAATCATAGAAAAATACATCAATGTATAATAGATAACAAGAAAAATAAATGGAAATGGTGAGCTGTCAAAAGGGGCGTAAAACGACTGAAATGTATGAGTCGAACAAAACCAAATATAAAATAGTGAAAAACAACAATAAACTAAAAAGTTAAAAATACTCAACGTTTCGACCACGAGTATGTAAAAAATAAAAAATAAAAAGGTGTTGACTCTTTGAAACCCAGAGCAAGACTGAGTCCGTACATAAAATGTAAACAAAAACAAAACATTATTTCACGTGGGTGTCATCAGTAAAACGTACTTCATAGAAAATACATAAATGGCAAGGTAGATAGTAAAACTATATAGTAAAAATAATTAAAATAATATATTTGACGTTGTGATGTATAGAAAACGTACCATATATAAGATAACTGTACCGCAAAAAGTTATTGTGCATAGTTATTAAAGGAATTGAAATTAAGAATTTTTTACATTAATTCCACGGGTCGGAGTGTCCACAGGCTAAATATTATTTTCTCGTCAAGGCGTTGTCTGTATTGTTTTCCTCCGTTAACTGTCCTTAAAACGGTTACGCGGACATCTGGCGAGCTGTGACCAGGCAATCGAAAGTGATTGCCAACTGGACAATCAGTTCCATTCTTTATAGAACGCAAGTGTTCTGCAAAGCGGTCACCAAGGCGACGACATGTCTCTCCGATATATACCTTATCACAATTCGTACAGATGATTGCGTAAACCAAATTTATATCGGTACAGATATACCCAATTATGTATTTGTTGTCAGGGCCCCAAGATCTCTTTAGTATCCATGGTGTAGGGGCATGTCACACATCTGGACCTTTTACATGACATGCAAAATGTGATATATAAATAGCAGTACTATAATGTTTGTGAAATCTACAGTCCTTCATCAATTAAAGTGTCGCTAGCTCATGGCTAAAACGTTGGAATGTAGACACAGTGTTGGCAACAACAGTAAGAAGTTCTGTATTACCTTTGGAGAGCTGGAGCTTAATTTATAAATAAAACATCAAAGCAATGACTGAGTGGATTAACTCGCTGGGGGATAGAGACAACTTGCAACAGTATGACTTTAGAGGTATGAATATAACCTGTCGACAAACCCGCTCGGGCCATGTTTTAAATCAATTTGTATATGAAATACAGAGCATGTGTCTGAGCCTTATTTTGTTTATTTGTTTACTCAACTATCCTGAATCAATTCCCATTTAGTGATATTATTACTGGAAGAATGCCAAGACTTACGAAGTTGTGGAATATGATAATTTGGAAAAATTTTTAATGTCAATTACATGATCAATTGCGCAGTTTTTATAAGATTTACTGTATTTCTTCCATATATTTTCTGTCTTTTATAAAAGCATGTCTAGGTGAAAGTGAAAACAAATAAAAATTACGATCAATAAAATTGAAAAGAGCTTGTTTTCCTTACCTGTGTTCTCGTTCTTTGATTTTGTCTTTTGCGTCTGTCTTTTTGCCATGCTTTAAACGTTCTAAGTTAACATATGGTTAATGTATTAACTACAGTTCTCCAATAATTATATTAGTGTCTCGGACAATATCACAATAAAGAGAACATCTGCAGATTTCAATATTATTTCAAATGTGCCTAAAGATTCAACTATAAAAAGATTCAAACAAAGAACTTTTATGGATGAACAGATACATTACAAATTATAACTAACATATTTAAACTTCTGCCAACTTATTATACTGTGTCTCAAACTGATTTTGGTACAGTAACAAGTGATCTATTCACACGACGAGAGCTTATGACTGTTTTTATATATAATGTACTGTGATTAGGAGAGCGTTCAAGGGTAAAAGAAAATTATATATTTTCATAGAATTACAATTATGAGACCAATGTTTAGGCATATACAATATGAAACAAATAATTTCTCATTGAGAACTAATTGCACTATGAGAGTCAAAAAAAATAACCCAAAATAATGATTGGCATAGTCAGCTCCAAAACGATCATAACAGTAAAACCAAAAGCTATCGAAGGCTTCAAAAAAATGTGATTTAAGAAGCATAACTGCATCAACTCTTAATTTTATATACTGGCTATATAAAAGTCATTTAAAAAAAATTATTTGCAAATAAGAGTACAAATTAAAAGTGTTTATTGCCGATATATTATACATGTAACCGGTAAAGAAAAACATCTGTTTATAGAAACTTTAAATGAAGGGTTGATACAGTTATGTCCATTACAACATATAAATTGCACACGAGAGTACAAATTAAAAGTGTGATTCTTGCCGATATATAACACACGTAACCAGTACAGAAAAATGCAATTTTTTATAATGAAAATTATTTACACTTTCTTACTGCTGGGAAAACAAATTAAAGTTCATGATTAAATATTTACTTAGAAAAAAAGAGGGACGGTCTAGGGGTATTGAAAAATACATATATGCCGAGCTCATTACCATATACAATAGTTATTAATACTTCCACCAAATTAGGTATGTTAAGTTTCTTGGTTATTTTTACACTAATAACAGGTGGTCCGACATTAATTGCATATAAAAATGAGCAGGTAAAGATCAGTCGTAATATTTTGTTTGTGTTTGATTATTTAATTTTTTGCTTTCTAGGTAAAGACAAAAAAAAATATTTCTTCTACTTCTTCTTTTGACAAACTTTTTTCCCCGACACACCGTTTTTGAATAAGGAACTGGTATACCAGATACATATATAGAGCCGTAACAATGCCAAAAATTAAGATATAAATTATAGCGAAATCCATCTTTGGCAGTGCCATATATATATACCAGGAAGTCGGTCCTTAGTTCCAAAATATGAATAGGGTATTAATTTAAGCATTTAACGTACAGGTTAGCTCCAGAATTTTGAACGGTTTTAACGTTATTAGATTTTAAGTGCGCCCTTTCGGGTCATCAATAGATATCTGATATTGTTCTTTATTGTTTGTATGATTTGTATCAACATCTATGGTTAACATATTAATCTGGGTACTTTGTCGCGTTATAGCTTGTACATAATTAACAAAACAATAATTTAAGTTTCGAGAAACAATATATTTTAATACAATGCCTTTTTATCACTACATGAATGAAAAAGACAGGTTACGGCAAAGAAACCTGAAGAAAAGATGAGGGTAAGGAACTATTTAAATCACATTTATTAACCTAAATCATAGTTCTTATAAGATGCCTGCTTAGTTACATTTCACGTATTTATATAGTTAATAACCCTTTTCATACCCAATAGAGTAATCGTTGTAATATTTTACTTACTTTGTGTCTACATCAAATATAACTCATTTTTGTAGAATATCTTAAAATGTCTTTCAAATACCAATAAAACTGTTCTTAAATCACATTAGTTTATGAAGCTTTTAAAAGCCTCAGAGTTTTTTTTTCCATTCATTGATTTTGCGTGAAGTATCCCATCATGTAAATTGAATTCACTGTATAACGAATTTGTTAATACTTAAAGTTTTAAATTCTTGCTTTTTAATACAATATTTGATCAAACATAGATGATAGCTCATATTATCGTTTTAGTTGAAAACAGTTCTGACTTTGAAGAAATATCTATGTCAACGAAGCTTGAAATGGAACAACTTCAGTATGTCAGTAATAAAAGAACAATTTTCGACTTGACCGACAAAAACATGGCCTAAAACAAAAATGAAGTCAATATTTAAAAAGTCTTTGGTGTGAAGAAATATTTTCTAAAATTAAAGAAGAAAAAGTCAGGCTCAAAAATGTGTTAAAAATTCCCGGGTATTAAATTGTAGTATATTTTTGAAAAAAATATTGGAGAGCTTTTAATATATATATATATATATATGGTTCCTTGTCACCCCAAATCCTTCACCACAATCATAAAAATCAAATGTATAAATAAGGAAAAAAAACACGTCATTATTATTTTATAAAATATACTTACTTTGAAGTGTTAATCTGGTTATTTTGATAGTCCCTTTACTTCATGTTTTACTTATTTCATGGCTATATCGGTCAAAAGAAATACAAATATCGAACTTGACATTCACTGGATTTTACATAAGCAACATAGCGGTTTTCTTATAAGAGTTAGTTACGGCTTACCTTTCCGGATCACCTGAGTTCACACCGTTCTAAAAAAAAGAATTATGTGCTTCTGCAGTTTTTTCTCGTCCATCTCGGTTTTGTCTCGGTCTCTGGATTTATTGACTTTCATCACCCTATCTTGCAATAACGTTTTACCAGAATTCTAATTTCGACATTTATTGAATAACCTATCTCGCATTTTGATAAACTGTAAATACACTTTTTATACCATTGATGTCCCATCAGCAGTCTTCAAGGCCAAGACTTCGTGTTAGACTTATTTCATTTTTTGTTTGTCAGGAATAAAATTTCAATGAACATCCTTTTTTATTTTAAATTTTATTGGAATAATTTAAACACCGGAACATTATATAACCAATTTCGTAACTGCCAATAAAATTCCTTTTCCTGAATAATAATGCCTTACCAGTAGCATTTTTGTCCTGTTTCTGTTGTTATAGTGTATCCAAGCAAGAACAATGCTGACAAAATATTTCGATGTTATTTTATGATATGGGGTGAGGGGGCATAACTTTTGTTTAGCAAGGGAAAACTTGTCAGTTCTTTAAAAATTGTTTATTTGAACTTGCGTAAAAAAATTGTAGAGGTCAGGACATTGACCACTATTATAAAATGGTGATGTAATTGAGAATGCTTTTGCCCATAAAATGTATTTGTTTTAGTTACTGCAGAAACACGCAATATTATGTTGGACTTGTGTTGATTTGTATTTGACTCCGGTATTTGGCACAAAAAGAATGGGAATGTCGGTGCTTACGATTGATTGGGTTTAATCATAACATTAATGTTTATTTTCCTTATACAATCGCCGACGGCATGTAGCAAATATTTATACAATCAATATAATGTCTCTACACAAGTAATAACTAGAAATTGGTGCCATCATAAACGATGTACATCTCCGCACTACATAAACAGTGAAAAATTAACAATTTCACAATTTCAGTCCAAAAATTGGAATCCGGAATCAAATTTCAAAATTGCAAACCTTATTGCACATCTACACATAGTAAAGAACAATATTATAAACAAATAAAACCACTGAAACAAAAACTGAATGAGTATTCCAGAGACAAGGCAAAATAAGCAATTTCACCATTTTCGGTCCCAAAATTGGAACCCTTTATCGATTTCAAAAATTCAAAACCTTTTAGCAATTCTACAGTTAATAAGGAACAATATAATATACAAATAAATTTGCTAATTAAAAATGAATGGAGTTCAAGTCACAAGCTTAAATTCCCTATTTCGAAAATACAATCCTAGTGGGCCCCAATTTTTGAAAATCAAAATTCTAAAACCTTATTGCGCATCTACATACATTATGTGGCAAAACTGTATAGAAATTAAATGCATGAAGTCAAAAATAAAAGAGAAGTTTACATCACAAGCTTAAATTCTCAATTTTAGAAATTCGACCCTAGGGGCCCCAATTTTTGAAAATCAAAATATTTTATTTCTTATTCTAAAACCTTATTGCGCATCTACACACAGTTTGTGGTAACACTGTATAGAAAATAAATGCATGGCATGAAAAATGAACGAGGAGTTCTGGAGACAAGATTATCTAACGGACGGTACGACGGACGGACGTACGGACCGATTACAAATATCCTCGAACTTCATTCGAACTGCGGGGATAATAATTTACCAGTACCGTGGGTTATACCAGAAGTACAGACACTGGTAGACACTGGAAAATACTAGTCTTGCTAGTTTTACAGATATTTTATAACACTTCAGCGTGTTGTTATACATATAGTTTTTAAACATTTTAGGCATTGAGAACAACTGAGGAAATTTTGCAGATCTTGTGCATTAAATTGATACCATAGAATTTATTACTTGTTATACTCCTTAATGTCCGGTGCACCTAACTTATTAGTTTCATTTACAGTTCATTGCTATAATCGTAAATATAACAAGAAACTAGCTGATTGCCAGCAAACTAGATTTTCGATCATCACTGTTTGGCTAATATTTACTATTTAAATCACTGGTTTTATTTTAGGGACTTTGGTAAAGTATTTATTCAGTCAGCAGTTGGCGAACTTAGAAAGGAGTTCCAGAAACTTGTCACACAAGCCGTAGAAACAGCTATAAATAGTGATAGCGCTGATGATTAACATTCTCAAGTCGATTAACAAGAAAAACAATTAATGACGATGAAGAACGAGCTGGAAAGACTGAGGGAAAAGGCAAGAAACAAAATGGTGGTAACAAAGACCTCCAAAGAAAAATAAGTGAAAAAGAAAAAGAAATAAAAGTGAAAGAACTACAGATAACTCAGTTAAAAAACGTTTACAAAAATATCAGAAAGAGTTTACAGAGGATCAATTACGACGGGACAGAATAGAAGCTGAGCTAAAACAATATTTATACGAAGTTAAACAAAAATATAATAATTTACGAGGCAAACAACTGGCAAAAGAGGCTGCTGAAAATATTGCACGAGACAAGATTGCTGAGCTCAAAGCAAGAATTGAAGAACTTGAAAATGAACTGAAAATTTTGAAAGCACGAAGACACTGATTTATGCAAAATATGAATTTAATGTGTTGTATTAAAATCAGGGCCCAGTTTGTCAACTTATATAACCCAAGGTTAATTTTAACTGAGGGAAAAATAATAAAGGAATGCAATACCTTTAATCTGTGGTTAAATTTTACACTAGGTTTTATACTTTGAACAGCA
Organism: Mytilisepta virgata; assembly: GCA_028015205.1. Classification (NCBI taxonomy): domain Eukaryota; kingdom Metazoa; phylum Mollusca; class Bivalvia; order Mytilida; family Mytilidae; genus Mytilisepta; species Mytilisepta virgata. Next base: position 76,942,471 of record CM051519.1, read on the forward strand.
GGGAACAGATGATCAGAGAAGTCTTTGGTAATTAATGACGTATTCCATATTTAATAAAAAAAATCCACACACACATTCTAATAGATTTCATATAGGGCATACTAGAAAACACGGGATGGGGTCATGGGATGGGTTCGTGGGATAGGGCCATGGGCTCAAAATATCATGGGTTCATGGGATGGGTCATGGGCTCGAAAAATGATGGGCTCTAGAAAACAAATACGGAAAAGTTGTTTTTTCAATTCGTAAAAGTTTGTACCTATTTTGAAGAAATATTATTTAGGTCGAAAATTGTCAGAATTACATCTGATGATCCCTCAAGACATCCAAGATGGCTACAATCGTGGAACATAAGACTGTTGTCAACAATTTGAACCAAATTAACAATTATATGAACATTATGGCATCACTGTTCTTAGTTGTGTTAAATATCAACCAACACAGCTGTGGTTACTATAAATAGCAGCTTACATCTAAGCATTATTCTGATAGGTGTGTTTTCTGAGGTTTTTATCAACCCCACTTAAGAAATCACCATATTTCAAATTGATATGTCACTTCAATTATAGTTTGTAAAGTTGATGAATATAACATGTAACTAGGCTACAGTTGATGCAGGTAATTAATAACATTTTAAACATGTTTTGATAAAATTAGCAGGTATTGAAAGAGTAAAAAAAAGTTAAAGAATAGTGATACAAAAAATAGCAATCTTATGAAATATGTAAATGGTGATTTCAACATTATATTTTATATAAGTATCAGATGAAAAATAAAAGCATTCAAGAATCTGTACATGTATTTAGAGATAAAACAAAATCAAAATTAGTATTTCTGTCTCAGTTGAGAAAAGAACGTCAAATTGAATGAAAAATATAGGATAAAGTAGATAATTTCCCCTCATATCCACCTTGTATCTGGAATACTTTATGATAGAGTTCTTCGACTTTCTACAGCTAATATGGTGAAGAGGAAGATTATTGAAAATAATAATTTTGTATATGGAAAGAAAAAGGATAAACATTGACCCTTCTGCATGGACACCTTTGATACTCCATGTACCGTTATATTGTGTACAAAAGTCATGTTAAAAGTCAACTTTTGGGCTGAAATTCATTCATCAGAGTATTTACCTCTATTTAAATTTCTTTTCACAAACCATTAATAGAGATACACACCTACTCAGCATACCGAAGAACATATTTTTTTCCCAATGTGCCGAATGCAGATATCACCCCATGGCAGTATATCTCCTGCTTTTTTAATTATATAATTATTCAAGAGCCCATCCCATGAGCCCATCATTTTTTAGCCCACGAGCCCATCCCATGAACCCATTAACCCATGATATTTTGAGCCCATGCCCCATCCCACGATCCCATCCCACGAGCCCATCCCATGACCCATCCCATGAGCCCATCTGTTTTCTAGTATGCCTTCATATAGTTTCATACTTAACTAGAAAGCTGGATTATTCGAATCGACAGTTATCCCCGCACCCCTGCAATTAGTTTGGACACATAACTTATTGCATAAATCTAAAACCTTATGCCAATTTAAAGATGTTATGCAATCATCCTATGAAGAAATCACAAATGAAAAAATATTTATGTTACAAACTAAAATTGACAATTTTTGAAATCTGACCCTTGCATGCTCCAAGTTTAGATAATTAAAATTCTAAAACCTTACTGCACATCTATATATATTGTGCATGACACAGGCTTAAATGGACAATAATAGAAATTTGACCTCTGTGGGCCCGAATTTTAAAAAAATAAACTTCTAAAAGCTTATTGCACATCTTTCGCGACCTTTCAAATAAAATTGGCGTTACTTGAATAATTTCGGACACAACAACTTACACTTTCGGAATATTTTGCCTTACACTTACACGAAGCCATTCTTCAGATAATTGGTTACTCACGGAAGACAGGATACTTTTCAGTGTCCGAGAGTTTTGATTGCAAAATGAAAAGTGTATGCTTTTTTGCATAGTTAACATTACAATGCTGCGTGTCAGGTACACGAACGTGAATTTGCTTCAGAGATTACAACATTTCTTCAAATTTACGCCGTAAAGTCAGTTATCCTAATAGTCAATATGAATAACTAAACTATTTTTCTGGCTGTATCTTTCATGTACAGCTTTTGAACTGTCATACGGAAAAGATTTTGTAACACACCCTTTCAGCTAGCGGCAACGCACGCTTTCAGCTACTGACAAAAAACAATTTTCTTCCATTGACTCCACGCTGACGTCTTACGGAGTTTAAAGGGGTGTTTTTAAATTTCGCACTTGATGGTATTCGCTAAACATTTTAATTTCCAGGTGTTGATACTGCTGTTGCTAGATGTTTCAGATTTGTTAAACTAACAATAACCATTATATGATTGGAATAAAAGGAATAAAGCTTTTATAACAACGATAAAGAATATTGCTTATGAAAAGTTCATCTCAGTTTTCCGCCGGGTCTTTCTTTGTAGTAACCAACGTCTTTAGCTAATAGCATTTATATTTCACAGTTGATTCGTTAGTGTATGTGATTTGAACGTTGACCTTTCTTCACAGAACGAAATAACGATCAAATATACTTCTACGGCAAGTCTATATTCAGACTCTATTAATATTATCACTCCTGACATTTTACGGAAGTTATTACGGGTAAGACTTTATTGAGCTATACAAAGTTTCTATCTCACAACTTAGAATAGATATCTTCAGTTAGATTTAACGTCTGGCTATAACTCACACTTCACTGCACTTGACACTATATCGAATTTCCCCCAAATTTGTAATGTAAGGGGTCCGTTAAAGGAGTAAGACATGCTTACCCTTCCGCAGGTTATGCTATCACTCTTTGTTTTTGTGAGAGTCCACATTGCTAGTGCTTTAGTTTTCGTGCTGTTTCATTCTAGAAGTCCGTTTAGTTTTGTTATGCTTTTTTAAATCTTTTATATTTTTGCTCTGTTTCACTCTCACTAGTTTACCTAATATTCAACTTTATAGTTAGAGTCTATTACCCTTGAAAGAAAAATAAGGTCAAGGTCATATTCTGAAGTTTTGACCTTTGCTATCACATTGAGATATAAGGGGTACCTCAATAAATCCGTGGAATCAATTCTAATGTAGGAGGTGCGAAATCTCAGTATGTACAAATGGATGGAAGTTTTGTTAAATTATGTTCATTAGTTTCATTGGATTGAGATGTGGATACAAAATGAGGACAGTTCTGCAATATTTCTTTGTAAAATGAGAAGTGATTTTCTTCTAAGGTTAATCATACAACTTCTATATGCAAAATAGTAATTTCACATCGCAAATGAGAATTTCATTTTAGACATGAACCGTAATTCAAGGTTATTTATTGATCATTTTGAGTTTTTACTAAGAGTAACATGAAGTGAGCCCACGAATGTTTCAACAAGTGAACAAATGCCAACTAGTCATGTTTTCTTCGTGCAAAACGAATTACTTATTACCCAAAAGTAATAATGGGGAAAAGAATACTTTATTATTCTTTAGATTGATTCTTTCTTGAAGTCAATACCTATTTGCCCATATATCCTGCGCATTTAATCCGCACATTTTATAAAAAAATTTTTTATGCTTTTGTTAGTCTAATCTGCGCTTTAAGTCTTTGTTTTAAGGGAGGGGTTGCTGTTGCTTTACAATTATTTTAATAATTGTAAGGATTAGGAAATACATTGTGTTACACAAACAACACATGACATAATAATTAAATTTACAATAAGTCCAGAGATAAATTATTTGACCAATGAATTTCTCATTCTCGCATTTCTCCAGATAGATTGTTTTAAGAAATCACCAGCATTGGATAAAACAATTATATCTAGATTCAAAATAAGACATAAAGTCAGCTGGTTAAAATCTGGGTATTTATTTAGAAGAGGCTTTCAACCATTTTTGAAGTTGCCCTTCAACTTTTTGGATTTTTTTTATTGGTTTTCAACAATTTAGGCTTGGGGCACAACTGATGACTAAATGGAGGAAATTGTCTTTTTTTAAATCAAATTTCGTATCAAAGAGTTAATTATTCATTACATTTATTATTAAGCATTGAAAATCTTATAAAGTCTTTGTTCACAAGGAACTTTTATAACGCCCTTCTTCCATTTCTAAATTTTCAAGTCATTATTTCTGAAGTTAGTAAATTATGTTGCATATGTTTGTTGCAAAATCTATTATTATCTAAAATTATTTAACAATTCTTTAGTATTAAATATGACATTTGTAATTGGTCGTTACAATGTACCAATATCATAATGACGATATACTTATTCTCTAAAGTAGTTGATCATATTCCTATACTGATTCGAATTTATTTTGTTGGAACACACAACAAGTGCTTTATACGCAGCAACAAGCGTCCCCCCCCCGGAACACACTGGTTCTAGGAGTTCCTTTACTTTTACTTTTTTAGTTGCCTTCGTTGAGTTTACTGATCTTTAGCTCAATTATTCCATCACTTGACGTCCGTGGTAAATTCCCATCGGATATCTTCTCCTCTAAATCCACTGGGCCAATTGTAACCAAACTTTGGTGGAATTGTCCTTGGGTGGCCCCTTTCAAAATTGTGTCCGGCATCCCCGACAGCCAATGGCTGTGACTAAAAATGGGAAAAGGGAGATGAATTTAAAAAATCTTCTATGAAACTACATTGGAAACAGACTTCGTAGAAACGGTTATTAGTTAGACTTCGGTTAGATTTGTGTCTGATGATGGACTGTCGACCGAGATGGCTGCCACAACCGAACTTAGTTAAACATAGGACCCGATGGGAAAATTCATTTAAAAATCTTCTTGTCTTAAACCACTTGGACAATTGTAACCAAACATGGCAGCAATGGTCCTTAGATGGTGATCAAGAAGATATTTAAATGATTTTAATATTTGGTAGTATGCTAAAATATGTTAGGATGTGACAGTCATCTCGGTCGACAGTCTAGATCATCAGACACAAATCTTACCCAAGACCAACTAATAACTGTTGCTGCGAAGTCTGGTTCCAAATAACCAAGTAATTTCAAACAGAATTTTCTCATAGGTTCCTATGTTAAACTAAGTCCGGCTGTGGTGGCTATCTTGGTTTGAAGTGCGGCTCGACACACAGAAATCAGAAATTAGAATAGGCTCTGGCAGCCATGTTTCTTTACCAATCGCCACCAACGTTACAACTCTGGAAAAGGACCTTACAAGAAACATCTCTTCCAAGTTTGGTCGATTAAATTCTGTTCCGTAGTTCTTAAAAGGATCGAAATGTGAAAAGTTAACGGCCGAATGAGTCTATTAAAATAGCATTCATACCCGATGTTTGTTGCAAAATTCAACAGAAATGTTGCTATAAAATAATATTCACATTGATAATAGTTTTTTCCCGAATAAATGTCGTCCATTGGCAATTTGAAATTCTTTTTAATAGAATACTGGTTTATTTTGAACAATTCAATAAAGCTCCATAAAACAGAGATCGTATTTCTTATTGAACTTCGAATAAACATGCGAAAAAACATATATGTACTTTTATTTATATCTAGGAGATGTTAATGATGAATTGATAATAATATAATAATAATAATAAAAAGCTATGAAAGCTGCTTTTTCGTTGTTTAAGTAATAGGTTTAAACAAAAGAACTCGTTAATGTTGATTTACAAAAGCCAAAATGATAATAAACAATTCCGATCAATATCTCTACCTTCTCTCTCTCAGTTTTTCCTCTAATTCTTCTATTTTCTGGCGAAGCCTCTGACATTCCTTTCGTGCTATGTTATCAGCTGCTTGTTTCTGTCCAAGTTTTGATTGTACTTTGTTATATTTTTCCTTTATAGTTTCTAATTCGGATAGAAGTGCCTGTTCTCTCTGAACTCTAGCTTCCACTTCGGCATCAAATTCTTTCTGTCTTTCCCTCATTATTCTTTTCTTCACGTTTAACTCATCTTGACATTGCTTTATTTCTTTTTCTATCTTGTTTATCTTAAACTGTAATTCATCGTCTCTTCCTTTTTGCTTTTTAAGTTCGTTTTCAAGTTCGGTCTTTTCGTCATGTAATTTTGACAGCTGTTTTTCCTTTTGTCTTATTGCCTTCTCTAATTCTGCTATATCTTCTCCATGAATCGCCATCTGTGCTCCATACTTACCTCCCTCAATAGCTATTTGCTTGAATTCATCTCTTAGTTCACCAACCGCCAGTTTCAATATTTCTTTTCCGAACTCTCTACAAAAATAGTTTTATATCGTGCATATTCATCATATATCTGATTTGGTTCTCGCGCTATTATATGTCAGGATAGTTTCGGAGATTGTTTACATAAATTTGGGGGTACATTGGCAGCAACTCTTTTATGGTTTCAATAATACATAATATTTACTAAGGAATATCCCCTTGTGCAACGTTTTTTCCTTAGATGTTTTTTTTTTTTGCTTTAAATTTTTGTAATTATTTTTGGTAAATGATAGTCATGATAGTCGTAGAAACATTTTTCAGAAAGAATATTCGACGTCCAATGATTTTACAGCAAGCATCTAAAGGCTCCACAAAATCAGATCCATATTAATAATCAAGTAATGCAGATTCACCCTCTATATAAAAATAATAAGTTACGAGATTTATGTTTGTACCAGCTGATACGGTGGTAAACAACGTTTCAACTTGACCTAAATATATTGTAGTTAAAGAAAAGGAAATTATCAATTCTAATTACTTTCAAATTGCGTCCTTGTTTGAATAACCAATCATAGAAAAATACATCAATGTATACTACATCCTTTAAAGATCGATCAGAACAGGAGAAAGTACTTACTAGGTACTTGTTTATTGAATTACAAATGAAACATTTGACCTTTGATTTACGTCATCTTCTACTGAGCAGATTCACCCTCACTGATAATTCAACCAAACACAAAATCGCGAAATTTGTCCATCTTTTGACCTTACTATTTCAATATTTTATAGCTTAAATACTAAACTTAATGTTTGCTCTTTTTTAATGGCGTTGTTCTTGTAGTGCCATCATGTGTGGTTTTTATATTTAGTTTTATTTTATACCTATCTGTTCCCTGTGTTAGTGTTTTCGTGTTTTGTTTAGTCAATCTATGTGACCTATCTGTTTGTGTTAGTGTTTTTATGTCTTGTTTAATCAATCTTTGTGACCTATCTGTTCCCTATATTAGTGTTTTTATGCCTTGTTTAATCAACTTTGTGACCTATTTGTTCCCTTTGCTAGTGTTTTTATGTCTTGTTTAGTCAATCTTTGTGACCTATCTGTTCCCTGTGTAAGTGTTTTCATTCTTGTTTAGTCAATTTTTGTGACCTATCTGTTCCCTGTGTTAGTGTTTTTATGTCTTGTTTAGTCAATGTTTGTCACCTTTCTGTTCCATTTGTTAGTGTTTTCATGTCTTGTTTAATCAATCTCTGTGACCTATCTGTTTCCTGTATTAGTGTTTTCATGTCTTGTTTAAAATCTTTGTGACCTATCGATTCCCCCTGTGTTAGTGTTTTCATGTCTTGTTTAGTCAATCTTTGTTACCTATCTGTTCCATTTGTTAGTGTTTTTATGTCTTGTCTTAGGATTTTCGGCTTATGTACTGAATACTGTTGCTCCGGAATTCTTTTTCCGATAATAAATCGAGTGGTTTCATCAGTTCAAATTATGATCAATAAAAAAATAATGAAAAAGATAAAGTTACCACGATTAAAGTGCTTCACAATCAACAAAGGACTAAGAAAAACTACAAAATATTAGATATTCTTTAAATTCTGATAAATGTAGAATGCATCTCTTATTTATTCAGTCTATTAATAATGTTCTTGAACCAGTCAATTTTCCTAGTCTTATGACGTGACAAAAAGAGATGAAGCAGTCAGGATATTTTCATTGCATTAAAATGACTTTTTTTTTACTGTTACAGAATTTAACAAACCATATTTCGACTTACCCAACGAGTGCTTTTCTGAAGTCCAAGGATTTAACAGCTGCTGCGGGGTCTTCAAAATCCTTTATTTCACCTGATATGTAAATAGCAGTACTATAATGTTTGTGAAATCTACAGTTCTTCATCAATTAAAGTGTCGCTAGCTCATGGCTAAAACGTTGGAATGTCGAAACAGTGTTGGCAAAAACAGTTCTATATTACGTTTAGAGCTGGAGCATAATTTATAAATAAAACAACAAAGTAATGACTGAGTGGATTAACTCGCTGGAGGATAGAGACAACTAACAACAGTATGACTTTAGAAGTATGAATATAACCTGTTGACAAACCGGCTCGGGTCATGCTTTAAATCAATTTGTATCTGAAATACAGAGCATCTGTCTGAGCCTTATTTTGTTTACTTCTTTACTCAATTATCCTGAATCGATGCCCATTTATTGATATTATTACTGGAAGAATGTCGAGACTTACGAAGTTGTGGAATATGATAACTTTTAATTTGATTTTTTAATGTCGATTACATGATCAATTGCGCAATTTTTATAACATTTACTGTATTTCTTCCATATATTTTCTGTCTTTTATAAAAGCATTTTTAGGTGAAAATGAAAAAAAATAAAAACTTATGATCCATAAAATTGAAAGAGCTTGTTTTCTTACCCGTGTCTTACCCGTGATTTTGTCTTTTGTGCCTGTCTTTTTGCCATGCTTTAAAAGGTCTTAGCTAACATATGGTTAATGTATTAACTACAGTTCTCCAATTATCATATTAGTGTGTCGGACAATATCACAATAAAGAGAACATCTGCAGATTTCAATATTATTTCAAATGTGCCTAAAGATTCAAATATAAAAAGATTCAAACAAAGAACTGTTTATGGATGGACAGATATATAACAAATCATAACTAACATATTTAAACTTCTGGCAACTTATTATACTGTGTCTCAATATGTAAATACTGATTTTGGTAATGTTACAAGTGATCTATTCACACGATTAGAGCTTATGATTATATATATATATATATATATATATATATATATATATATATATATATATATATATATATATATATATATATATATATATATATATTGTACTACTGGTGATTAGGAAAGCGTTCAAGGACCAAAGAAAATTATATTTTCATAAAATTACCATTGTGAGACCAGTTTTTAGGCACATATAACGTGAACAAATCATTTCTCATTGACAGTGTATGACAAGCCGTTCTCGTCAAAACTATGTTTAAAACATTTTTCGAAATTTTACACACTGAGAATTTAAAAAAAACACACTGAGATTAAAAAACCTAAAAATACACACTGAGAATAAGAAATTACACACTGAGATTTCATAAAGACGCATTGAGATTACGAAAAATGAAAAACACACACTGAGAATTGAAAATTACACACTGAGATTTCAAAAAGACACACTGAGATGAAATAAACTGAAAAACACACACTGAGAATTTGAAATTACACACTGAGAATTTAAAATTACACACTGAGATTTGTGCGCATTTTTTATGCGTACATATCTAATTAGCATACGTAATCTTAATCTATTACAAGCTTAAAACAACTAGGGGACAGAACTCGTTAGTCCTTCACTCTGACGCCAAATGTTTTATAAAATACATTAGAAATACAACGTAAAAGACCAATAGAACAAGAAAAATACCGAATTTCTCTCTTTACAAAATATAACCAGACACGGCATGTATTATATGTCTCTGATATAACCAAATGGTGAAAAACTTTAATAAAATTATAAGTATGTTAAGTCTTGAAATTTATTATGAATGTTCATTGAAGGAACCGCATTTCATTATAATGATAAGAGTTCTAGAGACCAAGATATTAATCTGTTGAATTATTCATCTCATGAATATTCATTAGTAATTTGCATATTAATCTCAATGTGTATTTTTGAAATCTCAGTCAAGTTGAATTAACAATTCTCAGTGTGTGTTTTCCAATTTATTTCATCTCAGTCTGTCTTTTTAAAATCTCAGTGTGTAATTTTAATTTCTCAATGTGTGTTTTTCATTTTTTTTAATCTCAGTGTGTAATTTTAAAATCTCAGTGTGTAATTTCGATTTCTCAGTGTGTGATTTTAGGTTTTTAAATCTCAGTGTGTAATTTTTTCGAAAAAAGGGTTTAAACATAGTTTTGACGAGAACGGCTTGCCATAACAGTGCACTAGGAGAGTCATACTCAAAATAATGACGAGCATGTTCAGCTTTAAAATAACCACAACAGTAAAACCAGAAGCTATATAAGGCTATAAAAACAAAACAAACAAACAATGTAATTTAATGATGTAAGGGCATATATGTATCAACCCTTCATTTTATATACTGGCTATATAAAAAGTTATTTTAAAAAAAATAATTTGCAAATAAGAATACAAATTAAAAGTGATCATTGCTTATATATTATACATGCAACCGGTAAAGAAAAATATCTGTTTATAAATCTGTAAATGAAGGGTTGATACAGTTATGTCCCTTACATCATATAAATTGCACATGAGAATGGTTACGTTCACAGCACGGGCGATCAAGTCAACCATGGCCTTTTTGTAGAAAAAAAAACCAGATGCCGTATTAATATTTTAATAGAAACATAGAAAGGCGAGTTTAGTGAATATTCAACTACAGGGTTCAACAGAATCACAAGGTTCGTAAAAAGAAAAAGAGGACAAGAAGACATAGCGGTGGACTACAACATATTATAAAAAATACCTTCAAAAGGGGTTAACCTATATAAAATATCACCTTATTGAAAAATCGTATGCGGATGAAACTAGATAAAACATATACTTCTATTTTGATCAAACCACTATGAAAGTGACTTTTGTTATGTTGGAAGAAGAAATTTATAATTTTTCAAGAAAAGGTAACTTTTACTCATATGGGACTTTAATTCAAGGACTGGGGAAAAGCCATGTTATATAAAAAGCGATAGTAGAGATTGAAATAAATGTTGATGCATTTGGTATGTAATATTGAACAGATATATATAATGGAGCAGGAGTATATATCAAAAATATCAGTCGAGACGAAGGAAAAATAATCTCGAAACTAGTAGTTTGCATATACCACACCCATGTATTATATATTTGTTTATTTGCACCCAATAACTCGAGTTTAAAGTGAAATTGCCCACGTCTTGAACTTTGGAAAACTGTAATAATAGCAATTGCTTTGCTTAGACTTTATGAAGTGTAATGGATATCTTGTTTATGTATGTATGCATGTATGTATGTATGTTACGTCAATTTGACATCAATGGTCTAAATGTCAATAAGAAATTCAATAAACCATTAAGATCGTTCATATATACAGTCAAACCAGTGTATAAAGGGCATCCTCACAGTGCCCTTTATAGACGGTGCTTTGCTGTATAGAGGTGCCCTTTCAAGCAGGTTTGACTGTAGGAGATAAGTCCACTGAAAATGGTAATAGGGACCATCTTGAACTTGGGGGGGGGGGGACGAGATGTTAGTTTTCTCAAGGTTGAGGACCATACCGTGATTTTTTTTTTTTTTTTTTTTTTCATAAAAGCGCCCTTCCTTGTTTGAATTTTTGCCAAGTAGATCTGGAGATCTGTTTCAATAATTTATTAACTATATACATGATTTTGTGGAAGACATTAAACTTAACAATCGATAAACGATAACGGTAATACATTAAAATACGACAATAGTATTGCGTTTTATGTGTCATTTATCTTTTGAAAAACGGAAGATTGTATTTTCATTTAAAATTATCACCATACAAATTAAAATTTGATTGTATTAATTCTGTACGCATTTTTATTTTAAATCAGAGACTTTTTGTGTGTTAGAGCTCGTCTGTGTTGAAATTAGAAAAAAAGTATGAATTGTTAAGTATTACACAAAAGGAAGTGTACAAATGACAGATATAAGTCAAAGATTTTATCGTTTGAATGCTAATTTAAATTCATACAATGTACATGCATAAACAAGATATAACACACATGTTAGATTTTCTCATAGACAACATATTTCTTAAATTTGGCGGTCGAATTTTTCAACAAACAATCGGCATTCCAGTGGAAACCAACTGTGCTCCTCTCCTCACAAATCTATTTCTGTACTCATATGAAGCGGACTTCATTCAAGGGCTTCTACGTGAAGACAAAAAGAAACTAGCCCAATCCTTTAATTTCACTTTTCGTTATATAGATGACGTGATAAATAACGATAAATTCCAAGACTTTCTACATCTCATCTGCCCCATTGAACTTGAAATTAAGGATACTACAGATACATCAAAGTCCGTTTCATATTTGGATTTGTTTCTCGAAACAGACAATGAGGGACATCTGAAGACAAAACTTTATGACAAACGTGATGACTTCGACTTTCCTATTGTTAACTTTCCATTCTTGAGTAGCAATATACCAGCATCGCCTGCTTATGGCGTCTACGTTTCTCAGCTTATCCGATATTCAAGGGCATGCATGAGTTACCATGACTTTTGAGAAGGAGGATTACTGCTGTCACAAAAGTACCAGGGTTTTATCAGGGATAAGTTGATGTCATCACTTATGCTACCTTCACATACACGGATTTTTCTTACGAATCCTTACGTATGGCACAAATTCGTAAAAGTACACGGATCCTTACGATTTGACCACTTTTATGAGCGATTTAAGAGTGGTTACGAGTAATTACGAGCCATTTACGGTTTATTACGAGTTATTACGATATATTTACGGCTAATATCTACGATTTGTTCCGAGTTAGCATTGTATCATCATTCGACAACTGACATCCAGCGAGACAAATTTTATACCTTTCCTAAATCGTAAAGTATAGGTATGTATTCGTAAAGTACTCGTAACTATACGTAAAATGCTCGTAACAACTAAAACAATTCGTAAAGCCATTGTAACACGACCTGAATGAAATCATAAACATCACTTAATAGTAAGCACTCGTAAGAATTCGTAAATAAATCGTAAAGTTATCGTGACAAATCGTAAAACAAATTGTTTACGAGACATTTACGGATTCTTGCGAGTAGTTTACGGAGGGTTACGTGCGGTTGCGACCGTTTTAGGATACTTACGGATTGTTACAAGTTATTTATAAGTTATTTACAGAAAATGTAATCCGTGGACAATTACAAGAAAAGTTTTGACATGTCAAAACATTTGCATCTGCTTTCACGAATCGTCACGAGTGTCTGCGAGTGTCTGTGAGTTTTGACGAGTTATTAACGGGTAGGAACGAGTTATGTACAGATGCTTGCGATTGACTACGAGTTGGCGATCCTTAAGGACTCGTAAGAAAAATCCGTGTGTGCGAAGAGGGTATTTTGAAATTTCACGGTCGTCATCACGATTTGATTGACCTTTACAGTGTTCCAATATCTAAGATCATGTTGGACATGTTCCCGCTGTCGTCACATTTCATGTACCTCCACCGATTTGTGACTACTACCGGATTTTTCTTGAACTTCACGACGGGTGCCGTATACGGAGCAGGAACTGCTTACACTTCCGGAGCACATGAGTTTACTCTTGGTTTTTATAGGAGTTCGTCTTCTTCATTGTTGTTTAGTTTTCAGTGTTTATTTTTTGTGCTTGTGGTTGTTCATTTGTCTTCCCGGGTTTTGTCTGTCTAATGGATTGCGTTTTTTTGGATTGCTCGTAAGGTATATTTGTCCTCTTTTTAAACCTTTTCAAAACTAAACAATGATATAAAATTGAAAATGCAACCGGGAATTCACTATGCAGTTGTGTGAAAATAAATTATTGTCAAATTTCTTCAGTTAAAAAGCATATTAACCATCTAAAACGTGTAAGTACTAGTATTATATATAAAACTTGTTCAGAGATAATAATATAACCAACAATAATAAAAAATTGAGACTTAAACTTAGATAATTATGGTCTTTATTGAACACCTTCAAACTTACCATTTTGTCTTATTTATTTCAGAGTTATTTAAAAAAAAATAAAATCAAAAAAAATCTACCAATCAAACTCCAAGAACTGGAAATAACTGGCATGCAGGTTAGTTGCCCGATTCCATTGGGTTTCAATTAGATGGTCTAGCAACAAGAAGAAATCTTTTGTTAAAACAAGACGGATAAAAAACAGAAATTTGGCAAAAAGGCCAAAAAGACAAATGAAGAAACTTATTAGAATCTCTCCTTTAAATCTTTCATTTGCATTTTCAGTTAATTTGGCAAGTGGTAACACACCTGCAAATGTTTTTTTTTCTTCCTTTTTTCTTTTGCAATCAGATGTAAGAATCATTAAGGACATGTCTGTTTTCCTGTAAGAACTAAACGCAGAAACTTCTTAAAGATCTCCGAGAGTTATAGTTAAATAATGATGAAACTTACGGATTGTAACAAGTTATTTACGAGTTATTTACGGAAAATGTAATCCGTGGACAATCGCAAGAAATTTTTGACATGTCAAACAATCTGTCTCTACTTTCACGGATCCTCACGAGTGTCTGCGAGTGCTTGCCAGTTGTGGTGAGTTATTAAAGGATAACAACGAGTTATGTACAGATGCTTGCGATTGACAACGAGTTGGCGATCCGTAAGGACTTGGAAGAAAAATCAGTGTGTGTGAAAGGGTATAAACCAGAGCCTTCCAAAATACCTAGTAAAATTCTGGTTCATTCAGCAACTTAGTATCAGTGGAGATCACATAAAACTTAATGGTGGAAAACTGCTGGAAAAGAAATTTGGAGGTTAGCTTTTAAGATTATACCTGATGGGTAAAGTATATAGGTATAAGAAATAGTGGAGCGAAAATAACCTTTGATAATTCAAATTTTTAGCAATTTATTGTGTAGATTATTAACAAAATTGAGAAAAATATAAAACTGACGATGGAAAGTGCAACATAGGTTTAATTTTGCCTTTACACTGCTTGTAACCCATCTAATTTGAATAGCCTGTGTTGACAAGTAATAACAAAGGTCGAAATTAAGCAACCAGTTTGTACCGAGATGTTTTTTTTTTTTTTTTTTTTTTTTTGTAAACAAAGAATTACGTTGTACTTTACAGTAATTGATAAACAATTATGATGCAGCGTCAGTGGTTTATGTACCGGACGGATGGAGACCAGTCACTGATGCATCATGTATTTGGTATTTTAGTATATGGTCAGAAATGTCGATCTTATTCTTGTAGTTGAATGTGGAATAAATAGACTACTGCCGCAATGACAAATAAATATCCTTTGTGCTTCAAGTCAAGAATATTTCCCCCTGCTGTGTTAAAATGGCATTGAGGTGTTTGATAGTTATTTTGGAGTTCCTATTTACAAAAATATATCTTGACACAAGAAAAAAATTTCTTTAATCTAAAAGATTGTTTCAGAAAAATCTAAATTATTTGACAGTTTTTTATTCAGGACCAGGAATCATGTACCAATCGTCTTTTATTTGTATCTCTCAACATTTGTTCCTTTAATTCTGCTATTTGTTGTCTGAGTTTTGGATTTTCTTTTGTTGCCACATTGACGGATGCGTTCCTAGCAAGTAATCTAGACCGGAAGTAGTTTACTTCTCCTTTCAATTTATCAGTTTCTCTCTTGTGGTCACTGTCCATCTTCTCCCTT
Source organism: Mytilisepta virgata (assembly GCA_028015205.1). Classification (NCBI taxonomy): domain Eukaryota; kingdom Metazoa; phylum Mollusca; class Bivalvia; order Mytilida; family Mytilidae; genus Mytilisepta; species Mytilisepta virgata. Next base: position 76,958,055 of record CM051519.1, read on the forward strand.
AATATCTTGTAATCATTTAAATCCTTCTCCTTTTCCTTTCTCAACCTTCTAGACTGTTGTAATTCTGCATCTCTCAATCTTATTTTTTGAATAAGCTCTTCGTTCTTGGCCCTTTCTTTTGTAAAATCTATTTGCAAGTCTCTGTTTTTCTTTTCTAATTTTGTAATTTCTTGTTTAATTGCTGTAATTTCCTTATACAATTTCTCCATAGGGGTTTCATGTAAGTTCCTACCATAAAGATGAGGTCTCAGTGGTAGCATTCTGCTCGGATCATTTTGTGGTCTCATTTCTGGAAAATAAATCTAGATCTTAAGCTTAAATTAAATTTTAGTATTTTTGAATAATTTGAATTGAAAGCTCTTACATTTTATTTTATTGTGTGGAGTAATATACGGAACAGAATAATATATTATTTTATCTCAAAACAGGACGAAGAAAATGTGAATATTACCACCGAATTGGCAAATCGGACAGAGAGAAATCCGTATCAGTTGACAAAACTATTGCAAAGTAAAGATACATAAAAGATAAAACACAATTATATTTAAAACAAAAACCAGAACAGTGCAAACTTCCACAAATTATAGCAAGTGAATTTAGGTCCCATAAAGGTTCACCATATTCTGTCTCATGCGAGACCCACCCTATTCTCCAATAATAATACATATAGTTACAAATGTAAATGAATACCCGATTTTTGTCATGTCGTAAAACTTCATTTGTCGTCTAAAAACAAGGCTATCATATTTATTACAGAATGATTCTCTTACCTTTGCCTACAGATTTTCAAAAATTCTTCATTCCAGAAATCCAAACATACATTAATATTAAGAAGAACAAACTGACAAAACTATTTATTCTTTAGCCTAGTACTAAACATTAGTATCTGGTACCTGGCGTAAACTACAATTAAGGAAACCATTAGTTTTCCTTGGTATTAATATAAATGTTTTAATATGTACAAATCGATTTTTGTTTTGTTTTTATGTTGTTTTATGTAAAAAAAATATTCTAGTAAAAGTGAGTTTTAATATTTGGATCTGCTCAACTTTTTGTGTGGCTGTTTCAGCTTTCACCATTTTAGACCTTGACTACATCTGATGAATAGTAATATTAAAGAAAATACATATCTGCTGCATTATAGCTATATATCTATATAATACCTTACTTTTCTTAAAATATATTGAGGTACCCAGAGATACATAAATTGGTGTAATCTTGGGTTCCATTAATTCTTTTTCATATATATTTATATATTCAGAGTTTAAAAATTCGAACCCGGATTTGTTAAGAAAGAAAAATAATCAATAAATAATCCAATTCAAAGATACTACTTCCTTCTGGGCTTACATTCGAATGACAAATTATTTGATGAAAGTGACTTCGATTAAACCATTATTTTCCAATGGCAAAGAAAGTGAAAAAATTTGATCTTAAAAAGAAAAATGCGAAAGATGATGGTGAGTTCTTTTTTCTCATTTTATCGAAACTCTTGTAATTAATCTTCAGTTATAATTCTTTATATGCTGTACGATATATTTACTTATCCTGCCCCCTTTCCTTCTATTCTTATCATAATGTATAATAATTATTACTATTTTGTTAAAAAAATACTTCCTAAAGAAAACGTTTTTTTTTCATTTTATTGAGAAAATTTTATTTTCACTGGTGTGATGTTAAAATTCCACTTACATATATTATATATTATTAGGTGGAATTTTTTTAACGCCACACCTGTGAAAAAAGACGAAAAAAGTTTGAGGATTTTCATGTTTAATGAATTTCGATACTAGCCCGAAACTGATGCTTAAAATTTACTGTTGAAAAACTGTAAAATTTGCAAAAACTAAGGAGTATCTTCTTCCTGCATAGCTCTGACCACAGATGGTTTTGGCATAACCCCTTTTGGTCATTTTGGTAATATCAAAATGCTCTTCAACATTTTGGATTTAAACATTTCCGATGAGTCGTAAATCGACGAAATGTGCGCATCTTGTGCATCAACATTGGTATCAAAGAATTGTATTGGACCAATTACAAAGGTGTAAAACTAAAATTGAGTGATCATCTGAGCCTGTATTGCTCGTCTTGCAACGTGTATATTTCTGCCCTAGGAAATATTTGAAAATTTTATTAGTAGAAATAAGAAATGAAAATGGCTGTCAGATATGCTGTTCCAATGAAATAAAAGTAAAATATTTAGCTAGTATTTACCGACCAAAACAGAACTTAAAATTATTTTGTCGTTTCCACAGCGTGATTCGTACTGTTACTACAGTACACAGTCCGTATCGATTGCCTATTGAAAAACGTCATGAAACGCTGAAGATATAAAATAATTCAAACAATTCAATGTATTTAAACTGGACAAAAACACTCTACCAATAGAGCTGTATTTTGTAGGGCGCTAAACGAGCATGCTAGGATCAAATCAGAAAGAGTAAAAACAGGCAGTTCCACTGTCACTTGAAATCGAAATGTCCTGAAGATTGAATTTTTGATCAACAACATATTTGTTCAGTTTGGTGGACGTGTTTTCCAACAGACTATTGGCATTCCTATGGGCCATTATTGTGCGCCACTCCTGGTCGAATTGTTCCTTTACTCATATGAGGCAGACTTCCTTGACGGGCTTCTTAAGGAAAAACAGAAGAAGAAGTTAGCCCGTACCTTTAATTTCAGCTTCAACAATTCACGTTTTGGGAATTTCTTACATCTCATCTATCCCAATGAGCTCGAAATTATGGATATCTTGACCTTCAACTCAAAATTGACACCAGAGGAAGGCTGAATACAAAACTTTACGACAAACTGGATGACTTTGACTTTCCAATCATCAACTTTCCATTTTTGAAGCGCCGTCGTATGGGGTGTATATTTCACAACTCATACGTTATTCCAGAGCTTATGACATATACATTGACTTCCTGGACAGAGCACGGCTCCTGACAGAAAAGTTTCTCAGATAGGGTTATGTTGGAGCCATCCTTATTAAAGTTTTATGGATGTCGTCCTGACTTGATTGACAGGTATGAAAAAACCGTTTTCCAAATGAAAATGGACATATTCCATTGATGCTATCCCTTCCTCATACCGGATTTCAGCATGGCGGGTGTCCTGCAGGAAGCAGAGACTGCTTACGCTTCCAGAGCGCCTGAGTCTATCCCCGGCTTTTTGGTTGGTCCATATTGTTGATATGTTTTTAGTTTTTAATTGTAGTGCTTGTATTGTTTTGGTCTTGCCTTTGTTCTCCGGCGTTTGTCAGTTGTTTCGATTTTTCCCTCCTTCGAATATCCCTTTGGTATTTCTTGACTTTATTTAAGTTAAATTTCAAGCTGTAACTTGATTTGAATAAATATTATGATCTACTGAGTTAAGTAGCAAGATATTCTTTTATCAAACGGCTTTTTGTTGTGGTGCACTGGGCAGTGGGACGACAGAGCAAATTCATCACGTAAAAGTGGGAAATTTATTGAACGACGATTAATTATTTCCAATTTCACTTACTTTTCTGTTTAAAAAGGTTATATGTTTCGTGTCTGCATGCATTTGATTTATTTTCTCCAAACGCTCTGTTCGTCATCTTGATATTTCTCTATTTTATCAACTTACCGTTACCTGCAAAGTTGACACCACCTGAATTTTGGCTAAACTATTTAGGCTCTTGGTTGTATTGCTAACAATGTTTAACAACCAGGTACTTGTCAACATTTGTACATCAACAGCGTTGGTGATGTCTAACAGTATTGTTACGTCACTTCCTTGAGTGAAAGAACGACATTAATTAAACTGGACCCCTGCTGTTGTTTCGCTCTTATCTACACGGAGCATCAATCAGCGTGTGGCCAGTTTAGACATTAATTACACATGTGAATATTATCGGATTTTCTGTCACTAAGAAATCTCCGTATTCGATAGCTAATGCTACAACGCTATGTCTATCTGTTAAAAGGTTGCCTTTCTATATCTTCAAATTTCGGTCCTTTACAACTCTTTCTTTTTTATACTAACTTATTCAGGTTAAGCATGACTCGCTCCAACAACAAACCTTATAAAGTCAGTATGAGAAAATAATTAACAAATAGTTCATGACACTGAGGGTCATATGGCAGTATATGGACCAGTTGGTCGCCCGACAAAAATTATACGGACCGAAGCCTTCTGTCCGTATAATTTTTGTCGGGCGACCAACCGGTCCATATACTGACATTTGACCCGAAGTGTCATGAACTAATTGTTATATTATACTTTTCTGGGATTTAATCGAATTTAATCGATTTTGCCAAAACGAGGCGGTCCATATAATGTACAGCCGGTCCATATAGCATTATATGGACCGGCGTAGATAACATAGATAAATAGAGTAGTAAAAATGTAAAAGTATAATATTTGCCATTATTCTATATATAAAAGACAGATAAAGATAAGCTAATAAGATAGTAAAAATTATCAATATTTTGCTTAGTACAATTAAATTTAGAGAATTGAAGTTTTAATGAATACAGCTTTTGAAAAGTACCTTTTATAAAGGCGTGTACGGTTCTTATAAGTTATCAAACTTCAAATATATTTTTATCATAGTAATCAACTGAGTTTAATTTCTTGTGAGACCCTATCAAATATAAAATATTGTGTTATCTATTAAAAGACAAGTTTATATTTTTGTGGAACCAGGTTATTCTTTTTAATGTCTTTTGTTTACTGATTAATCTGAATAATTATACTATTAAACAAACAACAAAATGATAACAGAAAAGGTTAACAATGACATACCAGCAATGAACGCCATCGAATAGACGGACCTTTATACAAAAATTAACATAAAAGAGAAGAAAAAATTAACATATATATACTGATCAGAGCTATACATTGTGAAACTAGAATGTTAAAATTGATCGGACGTTACATAATTTAGATAACAGGATAAAAAAAAACATTTTAACTGTAAACTAGGTCGGCTACTCTCGCACATTACACACATCAGTCTTCTTTTTCCTCATATATCTGTAATTTCAACTTTGTCTTCAAAAGACGACAATTTTTGACTAGTAACGGATATGTAGCCGACTTGGTATTAAAAGGGACTCCTATTTAAGGACAAGATCTCAATGTAGCCTATACCTATGTTCGTATATTGTTTCATAATAATTTTGAGTTTGAACTGGACAAAACATTACGGATGATCTGAACAAAAAATTATTAAACATACTTTTAAACGAAAAATGCAAAACAGTTATCGTTGATATATAAAAAATAAATTTTCTATTCTTTTGTTTGTTTATATAATGTCTTGTCAGAATAAGTATGTTTAAATGAAATAGTAAATAATTAATTTTATATTCGTGTATGTATTTTACAACAAACTTCTAATAAAAGAATTTAAAATGAATGAAAGAAAATTATGTTTAATTGTCAAATATATCGCGACGCAGAAATGCTCAAATTATTGTTATAAATATTTCGTTTATTGTGTAAATATAATCTCCTACAAAGTAATACAATTTAACATCAAGACTAATAGATATTTAAAAACCCATCCAAAGCTTACATTAAAACATAATTTTACATATTTGAATTATACCTTCGAATCAGGTGTTATTATTATTGCATGTATTTTGAAATTGACATGATAATATTTCGTGATCCTTTCTGTAAGATCGTGTTATGTTAGAAACCATTTAACAGCAAATATTTTGTGAATTTATAAACTGTTTAGTTTAGTTTACAAAGAAAATCAAATGACAGGACCATAATACATTCTATGGTACCGGTTTAAATCACCAATTTAGATTTCAATATTAACTCGTGACCACGATTTTCTAACTCCTGACTCATGATCAGGCTTTATATTGACTCGTGATCACGCTTTATTTACACTCGATCACGCTTTATGAACTCGTGACAATTCTTTACCAACTCGTGTCCACGATTTCTTGTTTTTCTTTACTATACATTTTGACGCAAATAAGCTTTCGAACATGTATCAGTATCTGTTCCTTTAAGTACACCTAGAAAAGCGTACCCAGTTTATGGATGTTAGCGCGAAATATTTTTCGATATACGAACGTGTATCAAATAAATATAGTTCTGTGATTGTTGTAAATCTATGAATTTATTGCAGATAACATCAGCGAATCGGACTTTGAAGAACCAAACAACTTTTCATCTGAGGAAATTAAGAAGAATCTAGTGGGGTAAGACAAAGGACATATTTTCAGTTTTATTTTAAATTACAAAATAACATCAAAAGGTTTGGATCAGATTTACACAGTCCAAGAAAAATCTAAACCTAATCAGGCTACCAAAGGGTTATGAGTACAACGTTAAGTATACTACTGTGACATAAGCCTCTCTAATAAGATAAAATCAAAATTTCTATATATTTGTGTATATTAGAAATGTAAAAGTTATACAAAGAATATGAATGTTATTTCGTAAAATAAATAGCTGAAACTAAGATATTAGTAAAATAAGTAATTGTAAAAAAAATTAAAAACAATAAAAATGCTGTACGCTGAACTGTTAGAGTAATGAAAGTATCTTTTGTATTGTCTGTGGCTGTCTCATGTCTTCGTATTGATATTGTATGGAATGCTGTGTTTTAGGATTTGTTGTTACTTTTGATATATTTTTTTATGACTTTAAAGTTTAATAATTTAACTGTCGGTACTTGAAAAATCCGATAATCCTCGAGTAACGATGTAAGAATCTGTCGCTCTGATTATGAAATAAATTTTCATATTTGATAAACCCAAATCCCCTTCGAGTACCTCCATATTCCTGATTATCACATCAAACACTTGCGCAATTCTTTTTATGTTTCTATGGTGTTATTAATCGATCCCGGAGAAGTCCGAATGTAAAAGTCTTTCCAATAGGTTATAACCTTTTGTCTTTAACCAGACACCGCCTGAGATTGTCCGTGACCTCACGTTTATTAAATTTTTGATAAACAAGGGGTTCAGAAAGGGTTAAATTGACAGATAATAAGGGAAACAAATGTCTTTTAAACACGACTGAAAAAATATAACATAAAAGGTCAAAAATTACATACCAATCAATCAACGGCATCCATTCGACAGATCCAAGACGAAAATAACAAAGGGTGGGGATTGTCTGACTTGGTAGACACTTAAAAGTGATGGTGTTAAACCGATTTCATATCTAAATCTTCCCTCTGGTGTATTAAAACACATTAACAACAAGGTAAATGATAAAACATTGTCAAACTCTGCTAGTTTTGTTCGGATACTGTTTTACAATTAAACGAAATGATCAGAAATAACACTCCCAGAAAGGTTTAATGCTATCTCGTAATGGAGTTCAATTATTCTGGCAGTATTTGTGAGGGGCCATTATAAATTACGTACCCAAATTCTTACTTTAAATATAAGTAAATTTCACCCCTTGAAGATTAACCCGTACCACTATACCAATATTGATCAATACTTAAACTTTCAATAACTTTTAGTTAACATTTATAGCTATCACATCATCCTGCATTGGAATCCGTTGTATAAGACAGTCTATATTATCTATACATCTAGGTAACTATCCGGTGCAAGGACGGGAATCATAAAAAGGTATAGATTAGCTTTTCTTACCCCTTGGACAGACTCTTTCGCAGGATGAGATATTTGTTTCTTGTAAAGCAAAGGATGAAAAACTTTAAATTGTTTCATCAAGCAGATTCGCCCGACTTTTTTTGTTACTATGACTTATCTATTCCCTATAACAGTAATCATTTATTGGTACAATTTATTGTTATAAATTGAAACAATATTCAATATTACCGGTGAATGCAAGCACGGGTATCATAAAAAGGTGCAATAGCTTTTCTTACCCCTTGGACAGAGAACCACGTCATTTTCGGAGGGTGAGATATTTGTTTCTTATAAGCAACGGACGAAAAACATAATATTGCTTTTCCAAGCGGATTCGCCCTACTTTGTTGTTACTATGACTTGTCTATACCCTATACATAGCAATAATCATTTATTGGTACCAATTTATTGTAATATTAAACAATATTCAAAAGTAAACCGAAATACTTTAATTCCCTTCAAAAAAGAAAGAAAAACGTTCTCTTGTTATGTGCTTGTGGTATCTATATTAATTGATTCCTTTTAAAAACTTATTAAAACTTATGATTTTATGTCTTATCCAAGTGTGAAATAAAGTTTCCTTTATTAACTGTTCCATGTGTAAAACTATTCAGCGCGTAATCTCTATGTCATTGTCTTAATTTCTCATGTCAAAACCACCTGCACTTTCAATATTAAGAAGTGAAAGTAGTTTATTAATAGTATCATCTGCCTTATTATTACTGCGCATATTGGTATATGTCCGGTTACCTCTGGTCACCTTATAGCATAGCGGGACAATTACCCTTAGAACGGAAGTGGAGACGATGACGAATAATAGAAACATGTCGGATTGGTTCGGATCGTGTTAACTTATCGATAATTCCAGCAATTAAGGATGCTCGCTGGTCATGTTTTGGTATTTTTGTCAGATTTTCGGAATCCTCAGGTTTTATCCATTTCTTAAACATGAAATTTTTTTCCCCATGAACCCCCACTTTTTCTTTTATAATTCAATCATATATACCTTAAAATGGTATTTCAAAAAATTTTATGAAATCCTTTTTATTTTTTCATACATTTTTGAGAGATTGAAATTGTCAATGCAAAGACAATGAAAAATCCAGAGAAAACCCATTTCCTGCAAATTTTCAAGGCCTTATAGCTCTAAAATGGGCACATGAACCTGTATTTTTTTCTTGCTTATTTGTTTACTATTCATATGTTCTCTCAAACTAAAACACCTATTTCAAATTCTATTTATTTCCTATTAGACCAACGATCATCCTTAAAGAAACGTATCGACCAAAACGGGTGAAATTTTCAGACAACATATCTATCCTCAATCAGTCAAACTCTGATTTGAATTGTGCCTATTGCAGTTGTTACGTGATGACGACCTAAAGAAATCGAGCCCTAAATTTTAGTATTATTATAGTAATGAAGATTATTTTGAAGGAATTTTATAATATCAATGTGTAAACTCGGGCGATTCACTAACAAACTAAATAAAGTCCGAAGGACTTTATGCAAAGTTTGTGAGTGATAAGTCCGAGTTTACACGTTGATAAATTCCGTAAAAATAAGCTTTATTATTTATAATTCCAAAATAGTGCAGAAATATGACGTTTTCCATTTGAAATTAACATTTTCTTCATGCACTATATTGCATGCATACGTATTCATTCGCACGACGTCATGAAAGGAATTTATCAAGTTATAAACTTTTTACCGGAAGTTGCTGTTATCCAATGAAATTACTACATTTGATGTTTTGAAAACAACATTGGAATTATATATAAATGTAATGCGTAATAAAATAGCGTTAATTAAAAAAAATTAAGATTATAAAGATATCAAAATTATTTTTCAGTCACTTTGGGAAAGAACTAATAAAAGTAGCTGTCAATCAGCTGAGAGATGAGTTTAAGCAAATTGCCATGGAAGGGGGTAGATATGGAGCACAGATGGCCTTACACGGAGACGACATGATAGAACTACAACAGGAAGTTGAGAAAAGGGAACGTGAATTATTAAACCTCAGAAAAGAAAGAAAGGAACTCGAAAATGAGCTTCAAAAACAGAAAGGAAGAAACGAAGAATTAGAATTGAAAATAACACAGAAAGAGCGGGAGATAAAATTTCGAGAGGATCAGCTTGTAAAATTAAACAGACTTTTAAAGAAACAGGAAAAAGAGTTAAGTTCTGAACAAGCTGAACGAGAGAAAAAAGAACAAAAACTGCTCACAGAAATAAAGGATCTAAAAGAAAAATACAACAAGGCAAGGGGGAAACTCTTGGCAAAAGACGCATCAAAAAATATAGCCAGAGAAGAACTACAGAAGCTACGTAAAAGAATAGAAGAACTGGAGGCAGCACTTGCTGATGCTAAAAAGAGAAAAAAGTAGGGACTGTTCTTGAGATTGACACAATATAAAGCATCATTCACCAATAAACTCGATCTTTTTTGCATGATATTTCTGGAATATGGCCCAAAACCACAATCAATGCGCATTAACTCGTAGCTCAGGATTATAGTTTCCCAGATTCTAGAGATTTTTTCCATTTAAATTTTTCCACTTTCTTTCTGCCTTTTTCCAATTTTTGAGTTAAAGTACTTGTCACCAGATTATAGTACTTAATTTTAAGCACATGTTATATCAGATATTCCCTATTTGCGGATATTGGAGTTGTCTCCCATATGCATGAGTCATCTTTTTTCTTGACAGAAGGTGTCGTCTTGTGTTAAACATAAAGGGCAAAAACTACTTTTAATCTTTATAAAAAATATTGTATATGGGAGGTCCTTCCTCAGATATAAAAATTGTGGGAAAATATACCCCAGAACATATATTTAGTGCCTGTGGATCGAGAATATTGTTAGAAAGGAAAAATGTTTTGCAGAAAAATGACACATTTTTTCCATTGATATCTATGGAAGAAATCCTTTCCAAAGAGCAAATAACTCCGTAAATGGCAGACAACTCTCATGTACAAAAAATGGAGAATATGTACATGCTGTAATTGTTATCGAAACTGTCCAATTTCAGGATGTCGGGTGTTAAATGAATGAAAAATATACACCTGAAAAACATTTTGCGCATTTTTCTTATTTTTTAGTAGTATTTTAAGACAAGGTGAGGAAAATCAAAATGGAATTCCAAAGACCGAGACAAAACCGACAACAAACAAACAACAGACAATTTTGGTATCTTTTCCTGTTTATAACTGCACACTTTGAATAAAAGAAGATTATAAAGTTTGTTTTGGTGCAATTTATTTAATTCGACTTTGTGGTAATATAAACACGGACTAAAAAATTGTGGTCTTGGTCATATGGTCATATAACAAGGTATTTTTTTATTATATTTTTTTCCAATTATTTGTTTAAGTGTTGTATATGTAATATTAATACATTTGTAATTATGTTCTAGATTAGCGCAGGCCACCTTAGAATAAACAGACTAGTATATGATGCACTTTGTTAGTCCCTTTATTAAAAGTCTTGGTTACTAAGGAAAGCAGACTAAGAAGCTACATAAGACGTTTATGCCTGTTTCAGTTTGTTTGTTTATTATTTATTTTTAAAATTTTTTCTGCATTATAAAATTTGTCTTGTTTAAAAGGCTTGAGTATTACTGTGCTTTCATTAATAACTTATTAATGCATTAAAATTTCTGTTATGAAATTGTTAAATTTTGTGGACCAAGCCAAGTGATGAATCATAGGAACTCAACCCATTGTGACGGACAGGGGAGACCCTCTCTTTGGTTTGTCTAGTCCCGTCCCCTATTTTTGTGTACTCTGATAAATTGCTGAACTGGCTTCCCGTCGAACAAATTTTTTGTTAGAAAGGATTATCTTCCTCTTTCAGAGCTCTGTCCTAATATGATTTTTTTTAATTTTTGCATGTGAATCTGCTCTCCAACGTTCTGTGTAATTGTATAGGCTTTCAATTATTTTTCGAATGATTAAAATTTTCGTAAAACGTAATTTGACATAATTGTGTATGCAAGAATCAAATCGTAGGTCTAGGTATGAAGTGGAGGTGGATATGTCTGTGGTCACTTTAATTACAAGTATACTGGGCTGGTTGAGATGACCATGAAGATATGACTATAGAGAGAGTACATTAATGCTTCTGTTCAAGTATATAAATTGTGTTGTGCTTTTGTTACTAAATATTGGTATAATTGTAATGTTATGAAAATTGTTGCTGTTTGAAAAACATATTTGTAATTTATTGATGATATCGGCAAAACAGTAGGAAAAGTCCATAAATTTGAAATCCAAAGAGAAGACAAAGTAATGAGAATGGAACACAACAAATATCGGCAAAAGAATACCGAAGCGACAAGACAATGGGAAAAGTCCACAAATTCGAAGTCCAAGGAAAAGACAAAGTCAGGAGAATAGAGCACAACAAACAAATGACACAAGGATACATTTATAACTAAAAGACTAAAAAAGTTAAATAAACTAAACAAAACTAGAACAAGACAACATAGAACCTAAAGCACTAGCAATGTGGACTCGATCCAATTAAGACAAGGAGTGTCATCAGGTGCTCCGGAGGGATAAGCATGTCCTGCTTCGTCAACGGTGAGGTGTCAAGTCCGGTGAGGTGTCAATTCCAGAATGACGTGAAATCTAACTGGAGATATCAAGTCTCATACGCGAGATATAAACTTCATATAGGTCCAATCAATTCTTGATGACGACCGTAAAACTTTTGGAGTGATAAAATTAACAGAGTCTTAGAATTTTATATGACAGCAATCTTGCCATGTCGATAAAAACGCCGTATAAATCACACGCATGGCAGTAACGAATCATCTGTGAAATGTACAACGCATAGGCTGGAGACCTTGGTATGTAACTGCTAAAAAAGGGGAAGTTCACAATCGGAAAATTAAACTCATGACGATTGTCCAAAAGTTTTGATTTCAATCGCTCATTATCATCTATGTACAAGCACAAATTTAGATAAGAAGCAGCAATTGGTGTGTCTGTGGTATCTTTAATTTCACGTTCGCTGGGATAGATGAGATGTAGGTAATCCTTAAAGTAAGATTTTTAAGTGACAACATATCATCTGTATAGCGACAACTGAAATTAAAGGACTGGGTTGTTTCTATTCTTTCCGATTCAGCACCCCCTGTAAAAATTTAGCTTCATATGAAATCAAGAACAGGTCGGCAAAAAGCGGCGCACAGTTTGTCCCCACTGGGATGACGATCGTCTATTGAAAAACATGTCCTTCAAACTCAACAAAAATGTTGTCGATGAGAAATTCCAGCATGTTAACGAACAAACGCCACAAGGATAACTGAAAGAATAAAATATATAATAAACTAAACAAAAATAGAACAAGACAGCACAGAAACTAAAGCACTAGCAATATGAACTCCTACTGAAACCGGTAGTGACTTCAGATGCCCCGGAAGGGTAAGCATGCCCTGTTCCGTTTCCGTCACATTGCCAGATTAGTGCGTATAAAGAAAAACAAATAATGTGTATAAATTTTTAAAAATCGGTGAAATTATGACTTTAAAACTGGGATGTGTGTCTATCAGTATTTACTACATTTAAGAGTATTGGACATATTTAATGGATAAATTTTAAAGATTTATGCACATCATTTTTTGCATAACCAGAAGAAAAAATAGAAAATGGTTTATCACTACACTGAATATAGTTTATACATGTAGTACTGAGGTAATCCTTAAAGCTAGGATTATTGAGAGACATTACATAAATTAGCGCTTCTCAAGTTCCTTTTGTTAATTAATATCTGTTTGAAAATCATAGTTTATAACTAGACATTGAACCCGCGCGAGCGTGGGAAAATAAGCATTTTTTTTTTTGTGGTGGCCATATTGACTTTAAAAAGTTTTTGCGGCCATGGTATTCGTGGAACAGGAACTCAATGTGGATGTTGTGGCAGGCTTCCCATAAACTTTCCTGTCAAGTAGGTGGTATCAACTGATAGTTTCATGACTATATATGCTGTAGTATTCCACAAATGGATGTTAATGCAAACTTTAACCAAAGTCAATGAAGCGTGAAATGTAGGTCAACGTGACCTAATTGTCATATGGTTGTTCGTTACTACCGAAGATGTATCCACTGATGACGTAGACTGTATGCCATGTAGAATTACTAAAATGGACCTTAAGGTTCCATCATAGTCAAAATCTATGACGAAAATACAACCACATAAATTGTCAATATGTTTATGTTACAATTAATTCTGAACTGGAACTTGATGAAAAGCTTTCATTAAATACACATTTCATAATGCATTACCTTTTTCATTCAGAATAAATATGAAAAAGAATATGAATAAACATTTCCTTAGTGATGGATGAATTTTTCAAAAGATGCCGTGAGTTAAGTAGAGCATATTTTTGGAAAATAATCGTTCCAATTGTTCATTGTCATCAGGGGCAGGGCAAGCGAGGCTTAATTTCATAAATAAATCCAATTGACGATAAAAGCATTTTTACTGTGTGGCTCAGTGTGCTGTCCACGTTTATAAAGATGTCCGAGATAAATTTCGTCATTAATGATAAAGATGTTAAAAATATTTTTATCTAGGGCTTACAGGGAATTGTACGGTAGAGATATATTTAGACAGGTCACAGGTAAACATCCGAGCAATCCAAAAAACTACTAAGTTAGGAATCCTCTGAACTTTGCCTTACTTCTTCATAATCTTCAAAGTTCATAATGTTTATAGTTAGGAGAAATTGCGTTATTGTAGATAAAACAATCCCGAATACATGAAGCGGAAACATCCCACTCGAAGGAGAATGTTTTTAATTTGTTTTATTCTTCTTCCGTAATTTCAAACAAAAATACATTTAAAATATGTGCATAATTGTTTATTTAAATGAATGTGTTAAAATGATGCATTCGAGAACCTTCTAAGGGATTTGTTGGGAGAATTCATACCGGAAAAGTCCATGCAGATTCCATTTGCACATAAACAAAACTGCAGTTTAAATTTATAAATGCAGATTGTCAAATCCGATAATAACCTTTATAATCTGAACCATACATCGTTTATTTTGAACCATGCGTTTTGCCGCCTATTCGGCTAATTCGTAAATTTAGTATTATAGATGAAATTCAAAAAAGTAAGTATGTTGTGACAGTATGTTGTCAACACCTTTTCCTTTTTTTCATGCTCTTGTTCAAGGCCATATTGGTGGAAAAGTTAGGCAATTTTTAATTTTTCCTGTGGTTGTTGTTATTTTATGTATATGATTTCATATTTGGTTTTGTTCAGCTTGTGTATTTTGTACATTGAAGTTGCTTTATGACCCTTTTGACACCTCGCCATTTATTTTCCTCGTTTTCTATAATGAATTTTATTTTGTTGCAACTTAGAATAAACAGTTTTTCTCCAAAAACAAATTTTTAGGATTTTTGTAAAGACATTTTTTTTTCTCCATAGAATCGAACAACTCATTATATTTCTATGCCAACATTTTATAGTTTGTTTAAATTCGAATTAACATCATGATATCCATTAAGAAAACATTTGTTTAAATAGGAGGTGCATAATGCAGTTATTAAGGATTCCCTGAAAGTTTTATGGAAAGAGAGGGTATTAGCAAACATAAAAAAAGTGTGGTGCCGACGACAATGAGATACAAAAGATAGTGATCCCTACGTTTCGACACTGCTATAGCAAACAATGTAAAAAGACATTCTTTATTATTATAGGTACAATGCATCTCGTGTATGGAAGAATAGTACGAAGTTAATTACTTCCGGAGATAACCATTCCCAACGGATTTTCCAGACATTTTGGCAACTTATAAAACTGTTCAAGCTTTATGTCTTAGTTTATTGAATATAAAAAAATATTTTGCTTCATTTCAATCATTATTTGTTAAAAAAAAATCCCACAAATTCGAATGTCTCCAAACCTAAATTGTTGCACAATGACATGCTGAGATCCTTGCCTGACCAGCACAAGATTCACTTTACGACCACCGAATTAATAATTTATATTATTGCCAAGAGATAACAGGGGCGTAGCTACAGGAGGCACGACAGCACGTGCATCCACGTCGTTTTCACAAAAAAAAAGGAAGAGAGCGAGAGAGAGAGAGAGAGGGAGGGACAAATATAACATATATGAATTGGTCAATCGGAATCGGACAGAGTGGAAGGGGTATCTATTATCTATTATGAACGTGATATTTGTTGAACGTTCGGAGACTGTCTGTGTCTTTTCCGTGTATCCCGGATGTTAGTTTGACAGCCTAATAAGAAGTGTTGATGAAGCTGTTCGAGTCATGCAGAAAAAGATATTTTCTTATTTCAAACCGAAGCCAGACTCATCTGCTTAGAGTTCTGAAGGAAGAGGTTCAGATGATCACACCTCAACAAAGATCAATATCAAATGCAATAGAGACGACCCCCCACACTAACTGACTCGCGACTTCGTCTTCATCTAACCACCCTTCTTATCCAGATTTTGGCAATGTCTCCATAGAATGTTCACAACAAGACAGAGTGACACCAGATTTGTTGACAAAAAGATCATGGGAAAATGTTGCAAAATACAAGTTTCCTTTAAGGTAATTCATAATTTTACGAACAAAAGAAGTTTAAAATTATTAAGAAATTGAACAATATATACAGAATGTATTTTCTACGTTAATAGATTAGTCGTGCAATCTGTGGCCACCACCTGTAAAAACGGCTCGTTTAATTCCCACATAATGCACTTAGTTGTTGTGAATGCCATTTTATTCCCCTTTTATCCTCCCGTTCCTTGCCCAACGGAGTACGGGGTATACTGGTTACTGTGTACCTCTGTCCGTGCGTCCGTCCGTAACAACATTTTTCTCAGCAATTATTCATCACAGCAAATTACTCCTCAGTTTCCGACTTCCTGTTTCTCCGACCTCTTTTTATTTTCGTACATATGGTCATACATGGAAGTTTTCGTGGCATTTTTCTCAGGAACTATTTCTGGCAGAAATCTAATATTTAGTAACAAGGTTCATGAATTTTTTATCTGTCAGTTCCCTTCCTACTTCTTGTCTACCAACTGAAAAAAGTAAAATAACAAAAATACCGAACTCCAAGGAAATTCAAAACGGAAAGTTCTTTATGAAATGGCAAAATCAAAAGCTCAAACACATCTAACGAATGGAAAAGAACTGATACCACTTTGTAATGTAGGGGTTTTACTCATTGTTGAAGGCCGTACGGCGACCTTTAGTTTTTAATTTCTGTCATTTGGTCTCTTCTAGAGAGTTGTCTCATTGGCAATCATACCACATCTCCTTATTTTTATATCTACTTTGCTCAATACAAATACTTATATATGGAACAAATCTCCGTGATTTTAAAAGCTCTCACGACGTACAAAAAAAACGCAAAAAACAATGTTTAGTCTTCATTCGACTCGAACATGTCGAAGTTAAACAAATAATTGACCAAAACAACACTACAAACATGTACAAATTTTAATACGGTGGTGATTGTTTTAAAACGCTATATATGCGGAGCGTCGGGGGGGGGGGGGGGGGGGCTTCGCCCCCCTGGCCCCCCTACAAAGGCTTTGTCCTGGACCCACTGGGGGGCCTTAGTACCACTTCATTTACAAGGTAGCTACGCCCCTGGATAAAACCGTTTCATTAACTTTAGAATTACTTTCATTTAAGGAAAAAATTATATAGCATTCAATTGTGAAAATTTGTCCGCAATGTTCAGTTTTGAATTGCTTTCCTTTCTGTCTATTAAACTTCATAATAATCTATCTATATCTGGAGAAAGTTTACTAGCAAATGAATTATGAAGAAATGTTCTTCGGGACAAAACTTCAAAGGAAAGTATTTTGCTATACATATTATGCTATGCATTTTATTGCTATTACTTGAAAAGTGTTAGAACACAGACGTTTTATTGGATTCCGAAAAAAAGAAACTGAATAAATGTAAAATAAACACCTAACATAGGAATAACGAGTAGTAATTGTAACAGTGAACTGTTACGAAGTCTCCCAAACGAAGTAACTGATATCTCAAATGTATTCAATAAATTATTTGTTTTTCAGAGACTGAAATGGGGATATTGTTCCCTATAAAGTTTATGCATACTTAATGGAGATGTTACTTGAAAATCGTGATATGGGTATTTTTGTGACCGAAGTTTTACAGTAATACAATGTCAAACTTGATCAACTTTTGCTTGTCGACATGCTGCATTGACAGAGATATATCGCAATATTTCTGAACCGTTTACGAGAACTGATTTTATTGTATGGTGTAATAAAATGCATTCGGTTTCATTAAATAAAAATAATAAAAAAGACTTCTTACCTGCCATGATAACTAATGAAAAAAAAATCATCAAATCCGAATTAAAAAGTTTCAAAAATTAGCGCGTCACCTTATATCTCAAAAACGAATATGTTCAGATATAGACAAAAACGGATCGAAAGTGATATTTTTTTTCTTTTCCAGCAAGGAACATAATAAACAAGCCCCATAAAAATCAGACAAAAAATAAAAAAGTTAGACCAATACAGTTTAGCATAAAATATTACTAATATTGGAGAAATTGCTATGATATATAACAATGAGGATATCTGAGCTTTTCACAAAGAATATGAAAATTATGTTTATAATCAAGGGCCAAGAATCTAAATTTCTTTTTTTGATTTTTTACGAGGGAATACCCCCATTCCCCGGACAATGTGTAAAATCATTTATTGCGTCTCCTTATAAGCAATTAGAAATATATGTTGTTATGGGGTATGGAGTTAAATGGTTTATGAGATTTGAATATTGCGTATTAAAACGTGTTAATGGGGTAAACATTTTAACGGATTTTGAAATAATTAAAAAGTATTGATTTGAGGGGCGAGGATGAACCCCCGCCCCCACACACACTTTAAGTGGGGGTGTTAGGTTTTAATCAATATGTTTGTCTTGTCATGGGGAAAGAGAAAATATATGATTTAGGGGCAGGGATTTCAATGCTTTACGAGATGATTAAAGACTAATGATTCGAGGGGTTGGGGATGAACCCTTAGGTAAATGAGGTATATATCTGTTCATGCGTTTTGGCCGTCGAAAATTCCTGAGATAATTGAACATTATTCATTTGATGGGAGTGGTGATAAGCCCCTGGGAAAGCGAGGTATGTGGTATTTGGTGCATCTTACCATGGGGAATAAGAAAATATATGGTTTAGGGGTGGGGATTTTAACAGTTTATGAGATAATTAAACATTATTGATTTGATGGGAGTTGTGATAAGCCCCCCCCGGGAAAGCGAGGATGTGGCATTTGGTGCGTCTTGCCATGGGGAATAAGAAAATATATGGTTTAGGTGTGAGAATTTAAACGATTTATGATATAATTGAACATTATTGATTTGATGGGAGTGGTGATTATCCCCTGGGGATGCGAGGTATGTGTCATTTGGTGCATCTTACCATGGGGAATAAGAAAATATATGGTTTACGGGTGGGGATTTTAACAGTTTTTTTAGATAATTGAACTTAATTGATTTGATGGGAGTGGTGATAAGACCCTGTGGATGCGAGGTATGTGTCATTTGGTGCATCTTACCATGGGAATAAGAAAATATATGGTTTACGGATGGGGATTTTAACGGTTTTTGAGATAATTGAAAATTATTGGAGTTGTGATAACCCCCCGGGGAAACGGTGTTTGTGTCATTTGATGTGTCGTACCACGGGAAATAAGAAAATATATGGTTTAGGGGTGGGGATTTTAACGGTTTATGAGATGGTTGGACATTATTGATTTGTGGGGGTGAGGGTCACCCTACTGAAAGAATGAGGTACATGTCATTTAATGCGTCTTGTTACGCGGAATAATAAAATATATGATTTAAAGCTATTGATTGTAATTGTATATGAAATTTTCAAGATTTTCGACTTTGGGGGGAGGGCATTACCCCCCTAGAAGAACGAGGTATATGTCATTTAATAGGTGTTTTCACGATGTATAATAAAATGTATGGTATGAGATGGTTATTGGTCACTCTCGTATAGGGTCCTATAGTAAACCCATAGCCCCTTTGAACTGCTCATTATACATCCCAGTGACTCCCATCAAAAACTGAATAGTATTAGGCACATCTAGACACAATGATCTTTCATAATTGAAAACCTCAAATCCATATATCTGACGGTTATTGAGATTTCGAACGAACAAAATCGGAGAGGAAGAAAAAAATGTTCGATAAAAATCGCAAATCAAAATCTATAAATCAAAATCTATAAGTATCACACTTCGTTTGGGAGACTTAAAATTAGAATTTGGATTGGTTGTGAAAAGTCGTAAAATCGATATATAATCCATTGCTACGTGATTTGTACTTATTTTTTACTTCTGGGTTTTATTTGTTCAGATACGAATAAAATTTGTTTTACGACAGTAATTTCGATTGAAGATATCTACCAATGGCAAATAAAACAAAACCTTCAGAAAAGAAAAATATAACATTTAGAGAACAAAAAGATGATGGTGAGTTATTTTTTATTCGGTCTTCATCAAAACTCTTCCAATAAATGAATTAAGTTTTTCTTTGTGTTTTATTTATTCATTCAGCTATTCCCCCCTGACTCTTCTTTACTATTTTTAATAACATTTATTTTAATTATTTCTACTTTTGAAAAAAAAAATCATGTAACTTTACTATTTTTTATATATATTTTTTCATTATAAAACCTCAACAGTTCTTAGATCTCATTCCGTTACAGAATATTTTTTAAAAGTCGCGTTCTTAAATCTCATCCCGCTATTTTTAAAAGTGAAATTTAAACTTGGAACAAAATTATTTTGATGGAATCATCAGAATATATGATGGAGCAATTACTTATAAGCGAGCGAAGGGACGGATCTCCAGAGTAAACGTGTAGGACAGATTTAGGGTATTAAATAAGGGAATAAGGCTGTTGGACTTTTTCATTCCTTTTCCCTTTGTCCGTTGAAAATTTAGACCTTCCATTGAAATATCCTTATGTTATATACCCATTATTAGTCATGATGTTGATCAGCGGGCTGTACTTGTAGCGGCAATAGCAATTTGTTATAGGAATGAAATGTTTCAAACATGTAAAATGCAAACTGCTCCGTTAACGACACCTGTCAGATATCAAATTTAAACATATAAAATTTTATGTCTATACGATCTTATTTTATTTTTCGGTATTTAGTGAACACCAATATGAAGGAACAATTTTAGAAACGCATCAAATCAAATTTTATTATTCTCATTTCACAAATCGTACTATAATATATTATATAATGTATTTGATAATAAGAAATCATGTTTAGCTTTGTTATAAATCAAACAGTAAATAATAAGTCTAAGGATCGTGTATGTATTTTTCCACAGACACAAGTAGGAATTTGAATGAACGACCTATTTGTATATAATAATGTCAAAACTGCGACTAAGAAATTTTCTGATAATGTAATCAACTTACAATACGTGTACTGCCATTTTCTATGTCAAAAATTCTCCTTTGATACGTTTTCTTTTATAAAGTTGTACAGTTAACCAGAAAAATAAATATTTATAGATACTTGGGTATTTACAGACATTAAAGGACAAATGCACCATTATCATTTGAATCACACGGGTTATTCCTGTTGAATAAAGTTGACTGACTCTATATTATTTAAACAATTTCATTCTCTCTAAGTTTACTTATATTATTGTTATGCACCTTTCTATGATGATTTTTTTATCTTACGATTAGTAATTTTTGTTGGAAAAAATAAAAATGCAATTAGAACTAGATGGAGCCAGTGGAAAGTATAGCTATACCCGCATTCGCCACACGTTGTATCCCTCCTCACCACATTTACAATCATATATTTGAATACGAGCCCAAATTTTTGAACATTACTGAGATTATTAGAAAACACCCTAGCAATTAGGACACCTATGTAATGTCCATTTATAGATGTGTCACAAGCTAAAATTCACGATTTTCGAAATTCGACCCCTATGGGCCTCAAGTTTTGAAATTGAAATTTTAAAACCTTAGTGCCCATATAGATTTTGGCGTATTACAACAATGTAAAGAAAAAAAACGTAAATTGAAAAATGAAACAGGAGTTTACTTCACAAGCCTCAATTCACAATTGTCTAAGTCCTACCTTCATTGTACCTGCTGACAAAGCTCTTAAACAACTCGTTTGTGTCTCAGTGAAAAGGAATTTCATTGCCTGGTTAAGGAGATTGGTATTGACAATTCACTTGGCAACCCCACTTTCACGCACCTTACGATACCAAAGGAAGATCTTATCAATAATCATATTTCTGTTCTATTTTCTTCGGTATTGTCGTAAGTGATGACAATAATAAGCTTCCTTACGATCGGTATTCCAATGGGAACAAACTGTGAGCCCATTTTGGCCGATCTTCTCTTGTTTTCATATGAGACTAAATTTTTACAGGGGATGCTTAAGAGAAAAGACAAGAAACCAATTCAAACCTTTAATGTCAGTTTCCGCATACAGATGATCTGTCAATTAATAATCCTAACTAAGGGTCACCTACATCTCGTCTATCCCACTGAAATTTAAATTAAAGAGAGAGGACACACCAACTTCTGCTTCATATCAAGACTTGTACTTGTGAATACCAGATAGTAATGGACGATTCATTTCAAAACTTTATGACATACGTGATTGATGATTTTCTGATTGTGAACTTTTCCTCCTTAGCAGTAACATTCCAAGGTCTCCAGCATTTGATTGTGCATTTCACACTCGATTCGTTACTCTCGTACATCTGATATATACGACGACTTTCTCGGCAGGGCGAGATTGCTTTCATATAAACTTCTAAGACAAGGTTATGTTCATATCTTGTTAATTTCATCACTCCAAAAATCTTACGGTCATCATTACGAATTACTTACTGGCAATATGAGGGGCGCCGTTAACGGAGCACCTGTTGTCACTCCAGGTTTTCAGTTGGAATGAAGAATGAAAGAGGAATTTATATGTCTTAAGCTTAAATACCCAATTTTCAAATTTGACCCAAGTGCGGTGGGCCCAAAGTTTTGAAAATTAAAAAATGACAATTCTGTACAGAAATAAAATGCATAAAAAGAAGAATGAAAGAAAAGTTTAATTCACAAGCTGAAATTCACACTTTTCGAAATTCGATCTCTGGGGGCCCCAATTTTTGAAAATCAACATCCTAAAATCTTATTGTATGCACTTTTACAAAGAGTGTATGACAATACTATGTAGAAATAAAGGAATGAGGATAAAAACGAAGGAGTTTAGGTCACAAGCTAAATTTACAATTGCAAAATTTGTCCACTGTGGGTCCTAGTTTTAAAAATCAAAATTCGTAAACCTTATAACGCATCTATCTATAGTGTATAATAATATATGAAAATAAAATGGATAAAATGTATAAAATGTAGAACGAAAGAGGAGTTTAGGTCACTAGCTTAAATTCACCCCTAAATGGGCCACAAGTTTTAAAAATCAAAAAATTTAAAACCTTATTGCGCATCTACATATAATGAATGATAACATTGTATAGAAATAAAATGCATTTGGTCAATCTGAAAGATGAGTCTAGGTCACAGGAAAAGTAAGACGGACGGATGGATAGACAGAAACGAACTCCAGACACAAGCATGGTAGAGTTCAAAAGGTGTAAGATTGCGATTTTGGTCTAAAAGATTCGAAATTTGTATATTCTTTTTAAATATAACTAGGTTTGCCAAGGTTAGATGTTTTACAGTGGTCATAGATAACTGAATAAGATAAAACTGGTTAGCCAAAGTTAATTAATTGATTAGTGTGACGAAGTATAATATACAATTAGGGTCCTCAAAAGAGGTGAATGTCCACAATTATCAAGGTGATTCCCCTTAGATCTTTCAGAATATAGAACACCTATTTTGTGTATTCAACTCGTCTCAAATCTTTTACCCCATATTTTGAACCGCCTCGGTGATTTCATGGTAGCGTGCTCACCTCTTGTATTTTTAAAAGATCTTGGATTCTATCCCCTGCCGGGTCAAAATAAAGACTTAATAATTAGTATTCTTTGCCTCTCTACCAAGAACGTGGCATTAGGAGAAAGAGGTCGGAATGATCTGTCCGTGTGGAATGAAGTATCTTCCTGCGGTACGTTAAACATCCGACAGTGTGTCAGACTAGTACAAAGCAAGGTTCATATTAATATAACATCAACATGTTATATGAAACTGGATGTTAAACAATGGCCATCTATCCCATATTTTGGAAACTTGTTGGAGGATTTTTTCCGAAATTTTCAAGTTGTGGAAATTAGTCATATTTTGCGTAATAAATTCTTCTGCAGTATTTACCACTTTTAATGTAAAGCATGCGGGAATAGATAAATATACCCCATGTAATTGTTGCACTCGGATAGTATTTTTACCTAAGGCTTGTTTTTGACATGTCTGAACAAGGTTTGTCAGCAATCTGTCCGTCATTTTCTTGATTTCGTCTTATATAAATGAATGTTATAAGGTTTATATGATTAGCCTGTCCCAAGGAATTTTAATCCTTTTCATATGCAAAAATTCAGCGTATTCTTAGATAGCCGATTTTTATCAAAATACACAAAAGGAATATCTTGCAGTGTTATAATTGGATAGTGTTATTGATATCTGTATCATCATTGTAGATAATGTCAGCGAATCAGATTTTGAAGACCCAAAATTAACCTCTGAGGAATTCAGAAAGAATCTAATGGGGTAAGAAAAATAGTTCATTCGGGTAACAGAATTAGCGCCATTAAAATAAGGCTTCAGGTTTAAGTATGAACGCTCACTTTTTGTTAAGAAATTCATAATGATCAGCTTCAAAGGAGAAAATTATTGAAAGTTCTACCTAATATTAGAAATAGTAAATATTTTTATACCTCAATATGTTTTTTCTATATAAAAATCAAAACATTAATTTTACTATTTTTTTTACCGTGATTAGTTTCCAAAACTCATCACCGGTAAAAAGTGACCGGTGATTAGTACTGGAAACTATTGACCGGTAAAGTGTTTCGGTATAATAAAACAGTTATTTAACAGTCATTTCGGGATATAACCATTTTATTTGTACCCTCAACACATTGACTATTTCCCTCCGCTACGCGTCGGGCAAATAGTCAGTGTCTCGGGACAAATAAAATGGCTATATCCCTCAATACTGTTAATAACTGTATGCTAAAGACTCACATGTACTTGTTCAAATATGATCAATTAGATCAGTAATTAGTATACATGTACATGCACAGATCTCCATCATCGTTATTAACTACAAATATGTCAAATGTTTTAAGCAAAAGATCTGATCCTTCAAACAGGGTTGATATACAATGCTAATAGACGTATAATAACATAAGGCGCTGACATTAAAGTAGCTACATCTTACATTTTGAAACAATAATAACTACATGAATTTAACTGATTGAATTATATTAGTATATTTGTAATTGATTCGTTTTGCAGTCATTTGGGAAAAGAACTAGTTAAAGCGGCCGTTGAACAGCTGAAAGGTGATTTTCAACAAATTGCCATGGAAGGGGGTAGATATGGAGCACAGATGGCCTTACACGGAGACAACATGATAGAATTACAGCACGAACTTGAGAAAAGAGAGTTTGAACTGTTAAACTTGAAGAAAGAAAAAAAGGGGCTCGAAAATGAACTTCAAAAAGAGAAAGGAAGAAAAGAAGAATTAGAATTGAAGATTAAACAGAAAGAGCGGGAAATACAAATGCGAGAAGGTGAGCTTGAAAAATTAAAAAGACTTATAAAGAAACAGGAAAAAGACTTAAATGCTGAACAAGGAGCACGGGAAAAAAGAGAACAAGAACTGCGCACAGAAATAAAGGCTCTGCGAGACAAATACAGCAAAGCACGAGGAAAAATCACGGCAAAAGATGCATCTAATAATATAGCCAGAGACGAACTACAGAAGCAACGTAAAAGAATAGAAGAATTGGAGGCAGAACTTGCTGCTGCTAAAAAGAGAAAAAAGTAGAAAAAGATTAATTGAGCGTGACAAGATATAATGATTACTTAGCGATGTATTTTAGAATTTCTTGTATATCGAGATATCTTGTATCTATATTTATATTCTTTTTCAGTTGACACTTATTAGTTGATTTCTAGCCGTGCATTTAATTTAGAGATAACTGTATTGTATTTTAATATTTGCCGGATAACACTGTGGATCTGATGGTTCCAAATTGGGTTTAGTGACGACGCGTTAACGGAGCCAGTAAATGGATATTTGCAACCATCAAATCAAAATTGATGTTGGCAAATAATAAAATACAATACTCTATCTCCATTCTAATGAAAGTGTAAAAAATTTAAGTAAAATAAAGAATTTTTTGAAAATGACGCATTGCACGTGCTATCATCGAGGGCATCAATTTTAGAATTGGAATCAATTACTTCACAATCTACAGCATTTTCCTCAATTGCAATCGGACGGGTGCCTTAACGGAGTAGGACATATTTTACCTTTCCGGAGCACGTGATGTCACTACTTTTTTTGTTGGAATTCATGTGTGCATGTGCTTTATTTTTTTGTGCTCTCTTCAGCTGATTTTCTTTAGTTAGTGATGTATTTTTTTACTCTGATGGTATTTGCTGTGTAAGTGTTCTCTCGAATTCACCTTGTCATTGATTTTAGTTATTATAGAATTTGGTCAGTGACTTATAGCTTTGGAATTCTTTGTGTGATAATTCTTACACCTTTACACTGTACATTATGACTTAACAAAAATATCATTACTCATATTCATAATTTATAATTCTAAAAAGATAAAAAAAAACTGATAACAAACGCAAATCCCATATATATAGCTGTGTAGCTGGAGCTCAAGTCACAAGACAAGTAAGTGTATTAGACGGACAGATGTAAGTTCCACAACGATCACTCGGGTGAATGTTCATGTATACGATAAGGAGTATACATGTAATAGTGTTTTGTTTAACATGCAGTAAGAAACGAAAAGTAATTACTCTATTATGACACAAAGCAGTCAGCCAAAAGTATCATGATGCGTATCTCTCTATGAAAGTGGATACCTTCCGCCAACATTCTTTGAATATCTATGGTCTGGTTTATGGATCAATGAAAGATTATTTTGAACATGCTTTTATCAGAATACAGCAGCGGTGTTATTTTGCTATTTGTTGTGGAGGAATAGATAAATAGCAGGATACTTTATTATGTCTAAATTTCATGATTCATGACATTATAATTTACTTTCAGTATTTATGTATAGCTATAAAACATTCATTTTGATGTTTAATTTCATATGTATATATAGGAATTTTTATATACTTCATTTTTCAGTCTTATTAAAAAAATTCTTATTTAGTTATATATTTATGTCTCCTCCATGCGTAAGCATGGGAGAGAGACATACTGTTTTTACTTCGGGTGTCTGTCACAAATTTAGTTTCGCTCGTTTGAAGAAACTACTCCACGCCATGCATTGAAAATTGACATATAAACTCTTTATATTATTATCTAAGGAATGTATACTTTATAATTCATTTTCATTTGGTTATTTTATGCATTTAAGATGCTTTCTTATTCCGTTTACTTATCATTGCGCTATTTTTAGCGGTTAATATAAATAAGTCGGTCATGCACTTGACCCAGATAACAAGTAGATCTATACTAATTTACAATAAATATAAACGATGAAACAAATTCTTTTTTTTTTTTAATTTTATTGCTTTCGATACACTTTTCTTGTTTAATATTACTGTATACATTCTTTTATATTTTTATTTTAAATGATTATCGATTTAATTTACTTGATCACGTGACTACTACACACATACTTCTCTATTCAGAATTTAATACAGGTGGGAGGGAGGAGACATTGTATTTGATCACCAAATACTTTACATCTAGTTTGTAAATTGTCATTATTTTCTCAAACTTGAAATCTAAAAACATTACATAATATAAAGATTAAAGCACATCAAGGTAAATTAATATTAATTTCAAGATAGGTTATGAAAACATGAAATTTCCTGAAGGAAATGTTTTGGCAATATCATTTGATTTTATTTGTCAAAATGCATTGATGATGATTTTCCAATGTTTTGATGAAGGTTGCGAATAATGCATTGTTAATTTGGTATCATCATTACGGTTAATGCCTGTTTATATACAGCATTCAACTCTGATTTAGAGATCTTAAATTGAAAGAGGTGCAACTATTTCACTTGCATCTACGTCTATAAAAAGACAGTTTAAATTGTACCAATAAATGAATGATTCATTTCGAAAAACTTCAAAACAAGTAAGAACATTTTCCACATGTAATAAAAGAGATAACATGAAAGGTTAACCAATTAAAAGGCCAACCAATTAAAAGGTCAACGAATTAAAAGCATCCAGTATTCAAGAAGAAAACAATAGTTAACAAAGAGCACACGAAGTAAACATAAAATCATAGCCAGGATAAACTGACTTGATAGTGGGGTTAAACCATCTAAATCTACTTATCTGTTCAGCTCCTCTGTATTATAAAAGCCAAGACCATGAAGGTGACAGCTAGCTAGAAAACTAACGTTCGATCTTCGGCAAATAATTCATATCACAGGGACAAAGATGTGTTCGTTTCTTGTAAAACTAACTAAGAGTCATTGCGTTATAATTCTGTATATCTTACTCGGTTAAGAGGTAAGACAAAAAGGAAAAGAAATATTGGCCAAAATAGAAACTGCTTTTTGAGAGCCATATTTTGTGTTAGAATATTTACAAATGTGCTTAAAAATCATTACAAAAATAGTTAAAAGTTAACATTTGCACCCTTTGCTCTAAAAAAATCCATTAAAACTATTTGCAATCTCAATTTCAATAAATAAAGATAAGGAAAGCGAACTGCCGGCTTCGTACGTATTTTATTAATATCTAAATGATGCAATATTTTCAACAGGTGAAACTTCTATCAAAATACATACATGCTGTCTATAACTGTATATATTTTTTTTTCAAAAAACTATGAATTTCAGTGCAGAACATTTCCTCGCCCAAAACAGTGCATCTGACGTCAAAATTAATTGATAATAAAACGAAACAATCATTTACAAATACTTGTACCTATCTATACAGATTAAATCCTACGATATTTTAATATGAAGAAAATTGATATAACGTGTTGTTTCTGATAAGATGAGTAGGTGTCTATGTATCTTAAAAATCTATCATCTGTTTTGAAGGTGGGTTAGGTATCTGTTGCCATGAGCGACACTGCATCTCTGTCTTAAATTAGATGTCAGGAAGTGGAAGCGTATGAGTAATTAGTTTCTCCTCTGTGTAGAAAGGTAAAAGTGTGTTGAGAGATCGATAATAAGAAGGTAAGAATTAAGATAATGTAGAGGTATTTAAGTTTACTAATTATATTTAGTTTATTTACTTTCAAAATCTATTTGCAAAGTGTTTCATACACTACTTCAAAAATTAAGGAAACAGTACTTAAACATTGTTTTTTTTTTATAGTGACACTGAATAAGTATCTACTATAAGCTGTATATATACTAAGTTTTGCTTTATAGAAGTTGATGTGTTAATGAGATTAGCTAGAACTAGGCTTTGTCGTATAGCAATAGAATCCCAACCTGAATCTTACTAAAAATATTAACAAATTATCCCTTTCCACATTTTATTACCACATTTTAATCCATGTGCAGTTACCAAACAACGCAGTTTCCCCGAAATACCACCCTCCCTCTTTTCCACACCCGAAAGTTTTAATATATTACACTGCATTCAAAGCACCCACAGTTCAGTTGCTAATTACGGCGGTTCGCGCTTTTATATATATATATCGCTTTGTTCATGAATAAACGTAAAGTACACCGAGATTCGAAAATTGAAAAGGAAATGGACTTGTTTGGTTACTGCTGTACGGACTTAAGACAGGTAAGTATATACTGTCTGTTTATATGTGCTACTATCGCAGCAGTCGAATTCACCCGTGGTGCACGCAAAATCAACGCATAGTGAAAATGATTGTATTTTATGCAAAAAATGCTTAGTTTTAATTGGCTTAGAACTTGGCGCTATGACACAAATTTGTGCTGGAACAGACTGATAAACTGCTTTATTTCATTCTTTCGCGCATAGCTTAACTTAAAAATAAGAAAAAATACACAAAACACTCCATTCTAAATTGATAGACAAGATTATTCATGCGAACTTTTTCGTAGTTCAAATATGTATTTTCCAGCATTCAGTATGATTAAGAAAAATAATTTGGATCTGAAAGGATGGTTCCATGAAAGGTCAATGTCAATCAGTACTTTGCATTGGCTGACTGAGAAGCAGTTCTGTTCCGTTCTGTCAACTATTCGGTCATATGTTATTCATATTACAAAAAATCATTTATTAGCACGACTTACTAAAGAAATTCAAATAGAAACGATTATCAGATTCTACAGTAGCATAAATAAAGTCGTTTCTAGGCAACAAAACTACAAACCTATACATGTCAACTAATATTGTGTGTGATATTAATGTTACTAACTTGTCTTTCAATAGATATTAAGCCTGATGTATACCTCTTATATACTTACACTCTATAATATGCGATATATCTGATATAGACCTACCTTGTTATTTGTAATCAACAAAATTTAGTAAAGTGTAGGTTTCGCTTCTCGATTTTTTAGTTGTCGAGAACCCTCTTTTTTTATTACATGTAAAGGACATGGTTTGATTTCGCCTGATATTTGGCCCCTTGAATTCCAAAATCAAAAAGCAATGAAATACTTACTCTCAGCTATCATTACATTGTACGTAGTCTTAAAATGCTACAAAAGGAATACATTTTGTTTTCAACAAGAAATATCTGTAATATCGACAATACGCTGTCAAAGGTGGCTAATTTTAAAGAAATCAAGGGAAAAACTCCAAATTTAACTCATTTTTTGGACCTTTGAATTAAAATTTTGATATGAGCAACACTCTTGCCCAAAAAACATATTTCACTGAAATGTGTCTTTATGTAAGACAAACATTATATTAAAAAATCTTTTTAGGCAAGGCTGATGCTCATAGTTGTTTTGACCAAAATCTACTCTGAAAACACTAAATTTTCTTCAAATCTTTGATTTAGCAGAGATTCATGACGTCGCTGGTGCATCATGGGAAGGAATTTTTTCCAATGATTGCTAGATTTTGAAAGTTCGATTATTATACTATATTTTAATTGTTCATGTCAGATGGGGCCGTATAATGGCTGAAAGCATACCATCTCCTTTATATTCTTCAGTTCTAAAGCAATATTATCTTCACATTTATACATATTACAGTATTGAAGTTATTGCATTAATATTGTGTAATATCGTCCTTTGCAAAATAATAGATTGCACTTGCTCCTTTCCTTCTACTGGAAGTGTAATATATTATTTTACAAGGGACAATATTCCTCAATATCAAAGCAATATATCAAGATCTCTTAAAAGTGAAATAAATCTATTTCCTATATCAATTGCATCAATTTTATCATTTGTACAGTTTAACAGTTTAGACAAGTCATTTAATTAAAAAAGAGAAAAGACGCTGGTTATACACAATTTGAAATAAACAGATGATTGATATTGAAATTTAAAACTAAGGCATGAACTACGCGAAATAAAAGTATACTGTCCGTTTTCAGCCCCCCCCCCCCCCCCAAAAAAAAGTACAAATACCATTCTTAAATTCTTAAAAAAGGTAATTTTTTGTTCGAGGAACAAGTCTGATTCCAGAGAAACACTATCAATGCAAGTGAAAAGTTAAGTTTTTTAACGCATGCTAAAATTCCTCGTATCCTGACCATGCGCATACAGACTTTTGTTAGGATAGAACAATTACTGTAGTCGTCAGCTGAAGCATCCAAGATAATTAATATAGATATAAAGACAGACATTATTCTCCTATATGATGTATGTTTTTGTTTGTTTCGTTGTTATATTTATCAGTTGTAATTAGTTGGTATATGTAAAAAAAAAAAAATATATATCATTTTAATTATCACCATTGATAGAGTTGCCAATTTTTCCGGCAGAAACGCAACAAAATAATAGGAAAACAAACTGTTTTGTTGAGAATTACAGGGTAATGACATAAGAACCAAATCAATTCACATCAGTTTACTACATTGATAAAAAATACATAACAGAGTCTAATTGTTTTTTGTGTTAAAATTCTGGCTTTTATCCATATAGATTATCTTGATTCATTCCACGATTACCCTGTCTTCAACTGGATTTTAGATCTTAATATACGTACGCAGCCAGGAGAAGCTTTGTATTTATTTGACAGAAAGCAACTTTCCTAAATGAACTGAGTTAATAACCACTATGATAGACCCTTGAACAGTGAAAATATATCACCAGGACCTATTTAAGTGAAATGGCCCAAAAACCACTGAGCGGCTATCGATTGTTCCTCTTTGATTCATTCATTCAAGTTTGGCGCTGTCGCCCAATAACCACATTAAAAAATTAAAATTTGGAATAGGGCCACTTTCCCGTGCGTTTGTTTCACTCATTAACATTGATTTTTAATCTTAAATATTTACCTACTTTTAATCGTAAATGATTTTATGCAATGCATTTTCATGATAGCAAACAGAAATGTTATGCTTAATCATTAATAAGTTCAAGTTTTCTTCCTGCAAAGGTCGTGTATAGAGGCGATTTGGGTCAATTTGCATCACTTTTTGGAATATTGCCAAGAAGGAAATTCAGAACCAAAACCATTCTAATGTAGTATTAATGAAGATACATACTCTAACTTACAGCTAAAAATTCGTTTTGGTTCTGAGTTTCCTTCGCGTTGATAAACTATCTTAAAGACGTTGATTTGGCAAATATGTGCTAAAACTGTCTCCCAAAGCGATATTGAGGTATGTAGAAAATTCTTTAGTAACTTACTTGTTGGTTATGATTAGCAAATATTTAGAGACCACATACACTATGCCTCCAGAGATGTTGAAAAGTTTTCGGCGACTTTTTGAAAATGGCCCTAGAAGTGAAATAAATGCAGGGGGGACGGCCCAGCCCGACTTCAAATTTTATTGGTAAAACATAACTCGTACTAAAATAAGATCTCTCGAGAGTTGTAAGCTTTGGAAATAAGGATGACTAAAATATTTGAGTCCATTTTTCTGATAATATGTAATACTTCTTTCTGTTATGTCTTAAATATAAAATCTACTTCTAGGTTGTAACAGCAATCAATTTAAGATGGAAGGAGATATAGGAGAACTGGAACAGGATTTAGTAAAACAGGAGCGTGGGCTCGCGCAATTAATGAAAGACAAATTGAGACTTGAACAAGATCTTTCACGCGCAAAGGGTGCCGATTCTGACTTAAAGAAGGCTCTTAAAGACAAAGAACATGAAATATTGCTCCGAGAAACTGACATCTGCATGATGAAGAAGAGAATAAAGCAGAGAAAAGATAAAATTGCCATGCTTCAATGCGAAAAGGGAAAGGTAGCAAAAGGAGCTATCGACACAGAAATAGAAAAAATAAAACTTGAAGAGAATATAAAGGGAATGAAATATGGATTGGAAAATGTTGAAGATCGATTGAAGAGAAATGAAGAGGTGACAGGTCAAACCGAGGACATTTTGGCAAAACTAAGGGAGCGAGAAGCTGAATTAAAGAGAGATATAGAAAAATTGAAGAATCAGTCAAAATAAAATATACAGCTTAAATGTACGCCATGTAGAGCATAATTTACATTGGCTTGATGGCAGAAAAAAAATTGGATATTTCAAAATTGTCTTGAATTTCAAAGAAATTTTCATCGTCCATAATTTGTTATCGGTTCTTTTCTTGTGTAGTTGTTATTTGTAATCAATAGCTGAGTTGAACATTACTTTGGTATGAAAATGCGTTTGTCTCTAACATCTCTCGATAATAAAGATGAAGAAGACTTCTTACGAGGGAAATCTGTGTCAAAAATCATATGTATATTATTGTTTCAGTTCTAAATATACAGATTTAAATCTTTTTCTGTGTGAAGTCATTTAAATTTCATTTGGTATAACTTTCAGCGATTCTCCTTCGAACGAGATGATGTTATCGTTTTAACATTCGAAATTTATATAAGTCCTTTGACGTATAAAAAACTTGTCTTTTACAAACTGCCTTCGACCCAAGCACAGTTTAAAAAAATGGTCGGTCGACGCCAGAGAAATCTCGAACTATCTGTCCATCTGTAACAGTAGCTTTATTCCTTCAACTTAGAAAAATCAAGGAACCTTTGTTGACACCAATCGTTGAGCAGTTCGTATCATGTTTTAGTTATTTTGGTCTGACAGAAAAGATGTTCTTAAGAATTGCTAAATTTTAACAAGATAGAAATGTTTAATATAGATGCAACATTATCAGTGATACGTCTGTAGATTATATGGTTTGTGCAAAAATGTAGTAAAGATAGTTGTCATATTTCAACAAAAAAAGGTGGAGACTTTGTATTTTCCTGCTTAAATCACAGTTTCATTTAATGTTGCATTACGGTTTCAAATTATAAGAACCGTAATAACCTTATTTTGCTATACATTTTGGTGGAAATTAAAGCATCTTATAGCCAAAATTCTTTCGTATTTCTTTGTAAGTTAATCTCTTGCAATTTTCGAACCCAGCTATATTTTTGCCTTGTTGTGATGGATAGAAGATTAATGTCGGTCAATTGTCAAATTTAAGAATGTATCTGAAACTTGCAAACGTTTTGGAAAATATGGTGATCAGCGCAACCAGCGATTGCAGATCTAACTTTTAGAACTATGATAATAAGATTAAATTAAAATACATATATTTCTTTATTGACAGATTCGCTGAGTTGAAAAAAAATTGTCCGACGATGATTTTAACTTTATTATTATTATTCACATTCTATATCCAAACTAATATGATACGATTATCTAAATAACTTACAAATATACACATATCTTATATGCAAAAGTTTATTCGTCGAAAATGCCTGAGTCCGAATTTCGGGACTACCGATTCTATTCTCTTGATTAATCAAAAAAGAGAACTATAATGGTCATTTCAGAGAGTGGAACGGAATGATACGAGGAAATGTTATAGATGTCATGGCAGGGGGGTTGCTACCATCTGGCAAAGCACGTTCATTGATTTTTTTAATGACCAATCAGACAAAAAAGGATTAAATATACCAACAATGTTTGTTGTGCTATTATGACAAAAGGAGGGTTTATTTGTTTAAAATTCAAAGAAGTACTAAATTTTAAATCAAGAATTACCATGGCCGTTTAGTTTTTTTATGAGGACGAATAACAAAAATTGAGGCCTGATTAATATTACATGTAAAGTTCGAAGTCATTTCGCATTTACTATGAGGACGAAATAACTAAATTCGAAGCCTTATTGGTGTTACATTTAACGGTTGGGGTTATTAAGAGAGGATTAAAAAGACCACTAGCAAGACAAAGGAATGGATATAGCAATGATGCTAGTTATTCTACTAGAACGAAACATTATAGATAAAAAAAAATAATTTATACTATGTGTCCTTTCAATCTACTCAGAAGTTACAGAGAACCGATAAAAATATAACAGATTAAAATGTAATTAAGTGATGGCAAAAGCAGAGATAACACTCACTAACAATATTCTATTACATAGGCTCCTGCTATATTTGCCGGTTTGCTTATAAAGTAAGCATGTGTTATGAACACCGAATGCCAGTTGAAGATATTTGTCTGAAAGCTTTCAAATAGGCAAGTTATATGCTTTTTGTTTTGCTTGGTTTAACAACGACTAATCATGTAATAAACTTTTCTTCATTTGAATTTCCAAAAATCATAAAAAAAAATCACTAAATATTTTATCTCATGTCGAGATGTGTATTATACCAATGAAATTGTTATCTACCAAGAAGATGTGAACCTCTCTTATCAATAAAACATTTTAAAATAAAGTATAAATGTTTAAAATTATTTCCATTTTTATAAGGAGGATATACAGGAACTACTGGGACGCATGTATTACATTTAAATGATCATTTGAAATGTGAACATGAACTGAATCAATGACTATGAATATTTATCTAAATTCGTATTTAGAAATTTTGTCACTTGCATATATGTGACAAAAGTTCTAGAAAACGAAAAGTGCTATTTTGCACTCTTCATCTTGAAGTTACACTGAGGCCAATAGATAGTCTTGCACTTAGACTGTGAATTTTTCCGGGTGGTTAAAATTTAGGCATTGTCTTTATTGCTTTTTTACTTGATTAAAGCTGTAGTTTGAAACCTGCAAGCAAATACATACGTTTACTGTTTTCATGCCAGAAAATATAAGATATTTAATCATTGGAATTAGCAACTTCGTATATCTGCTTTCAGTTTCTAGATAGCATTCAGATATCGGTTAAATATAAATCAATAACGAAAAAACCAACAACTAAAACTACAGCGTCCTGGTTTCGGGATAGTCTGTCCAAAAGTTGGATAAAAAAAAACTAAAAAATATAGTTTACTAGATCTCATTCTATGTTTGTATTTATATATAAAACAAACAAGAAAACTTAACCTTGCAGTTACTACTTAATTCATTGAAGAGAGCTTCCATGACTTTCGACAAAAGGGATTACTGCTGTCACAAAAGCTGCTTAATCAGGGTTTTATCATTGATAAGTTGATGTCAACAGTTAGGAAATTTTACGGTCGTCAACACGAACTGATTGACTGTAACAGTGTTCCAATATCGAAGATAATGTTGGACCTGTTCGCACTGTCGTAACATTTCATGTACCTCCAAAGGTCTGTGACTATCACCGGATTGACTTTGTTGAACTTCACGATGGGTGCCGTATAAGAAGTAGGAACTGCTTACCCTTCCGGAGCACCTGAGTTCACTCCTGGTTTTGATAGGAGTTGTTCATTGTTTTTTTTTAGTTTTCAGCGTTTATTTGTTGTGCTTGTGGTTGTTCATTTGTCTTCCCGGGTTTGTCTGTCTAATGGATTGCGTTTTTTTTTTTTTTTTTTTTTTTTTGTTTTGCTCCTAAGGTATGTTTGTCCTCCTTTAAAATACGACCGCTAGAGTGATATAACGCATATGTAATATGCAAGCTCAACAAACTTACTGAGCATTATTATAAGTTTTTCTTACTGTATGGTATTTATGTAGCTTAATTTCGTTAACAGTGTCATACCATAATGTCACACGGTTTCTACGAATTTTGCAATGTCCCAAGGACATAGTAAATATATCGATATGTAGTAGAGGAATAAAATTCAGTAAATGAGATGGGTGTACAACATATTAGGTCGGAAAAACGGCACAATAAATTGTATCACAAAATACCGATTAAATTTGATGCACTGTATGGCCATTTCGTTGACTGACAACATTTGATTATACAATCAATGGCCACATTTAGCAAGGATTAACTGTTGTTTACTCTGATCTAGAGAATATTTTACATATTGAACGTATGCTGTTTGAGGAAACGGTAGATTTTCAGATGCGACCCATAAAGATCCTTGCTGAAGGTATAAGTGTGAGAAATCCGGTCCGGTTGTACACTGTAAGTCATTGTAGTCATTCGATGACAAATACATGTTTTGTGCATCAGAATTTGTATCATATTTATTGCTACCAATGAGTGATTCCTCTGCTGGTGGACATCACGTTCCCTAGGATACCACCAGCTCAGTTTCTGGTACATGTATTTCGGTACAAGCTTGAAATTGTTATAAAGTTTACTTTGTTTAAACTACCCTCGTATATATCACTGGCCTTATGGCATTAGAATCTGCTCTTCTTGGGTCATTGTTTCGGCTATCAAATTTTTCAGCACAACTGACGAGTGAAAATTGATTTCCTGTACACTAAAATGGTGTCACATTATTCTTATTTCACGACGAAAATATTTTTACATAGTTTCTGTTGCAAATTAAATTGTGTTGATTTATTTGCTTGTAACCTCTTACAGTCAGTTGTCAAACACCCATTTCAAAGATCTTAAATCTACGCATCAATCTCATGGAACCAGTACATAATGTAGAAAATATTGTAAAAAAACAAAAAGATAAGATAAACATTATTTTTAGAACTTCTTAATTACTTACAACTATATTCAAAATTGTTGCTTCATTTTTGCAGACTTTAACTATGAAATGCTGAGGGAAGAACGATTTTTTACATCAAAATCTTTTCTGTTATTAATGTGCACAACTTTATCTCTTTTAGTAGTCCTGGATACAGCAAAGGTAAATAGCTGTGCCAAAACATAAAGGAGTTATACCATGGAAGAAGAACTCGAAAACTTAAAAGCCAAACTTGTACAAGAAGAGAAAGATCTTGGCATTTTAGCAGAATCGAGAGCAAAAATTAAAGCAGAAATAGAAAGCAACGATGTGCCGGATACTAGTCTTAAGAGACAGCTTAGGAATATCGATCATGATATTTTGGTGAAGGAATCGGATATCTGTTTAATGAAGAAAAGGATCAAACAATTAACATACAAACTTGAAATTTCAACGAAAATGACTGAAATTGAATACGAAGAGGATATACAAGACCTGAAGTCAATGTTAGGTAATGTTGGGAAACGTCTACGAAAAAATAAAGAACTGGCAGATGAGACATTTGATAGCATACAAAAAATGCATGAAAAGAGTAAAGAACTGGTAAAAGGTATAGAGGAATCAAAACAAAAGGCGATGGGCGAGTGTGACATACGGTCAGACAAACTACAGGCTCGTTTAGATGTGAGACAGGAATTTGTCGACCAAAAGAAGAAGGAAATACGCGAAATTAGACGTGCATCTGGAATTCCTGATCCGGAAGAATTGGCAGAAATCAGAAGACTTGCTGCAGAAAATCAGGCCTCAAACCAAACGGATGATGATTAATCTGATTGGATTAGTTTCGAAGGTTTTTAATCGTTTAATAATGAAAATTTACAAACATTTAAATATGTAATTAGTTGGATTCTATCAGTGATATAACGACATGTGTTATACTTATCAAACCGAAAAATGCGGATTAGTTGTTGGAAATAGCAGATTGTGTGTTTTTGAAACTTTCCCCCGAGACGTGTCGAGAAATCCCAGTTTGAAAACATCTTTTGTTTTATTTTAAGAAAGTTGACTATACATACTGTCATATATTCATTCAGTCATATTTGTTCTTGTTTTATTAGTTTTTGTACCGTGCTGTAATTAAATAATGCTTTACAATTGTTGTTGTTTCCATAGAAAACGGACTTGTACTGCAAAAATCGTGATTGATGAATTGGTGGATACATAACGCATTCAGGTCACTGAAATTTGAATATTTGCCAAACATCAGAAAAGATATACACCATTAGATGGAATGATATGTCCATGATAATTTGTAGGAAATGTACATTTTTATAATATAATCAACCGAAAGTGAGTACAGTAATACAAAGAACGAATTAATAAATCATTGCTGGTTTGTGGTTGTTAAATTCTTTTACTGCCATATTTTGATACAGTGTATAAAGAATTACATGTAAATGATATTTACGAAATGAAATGTTATAGTGGCACCCGATGTTTCAAACTATTATTATTTTGAACACGAAGTCCACTTTTTTGTAAAGCAGTTGTTCATGTGTTGTTCATATATATATACGACCACTTTCTTGGAACTTTCCTTTCTTTGCAGTAACATACCATGGTCTTCGGCATATACATTTTCAGATAATTCTTTACTGTCGTGTATGTGATATAGACGACGTTCTCGGCATAGCGAGATTGCTGTCACATAAACTTCTAAGACAGTGTTATGTTCAGTGTTTGTTAATTTCATCACTTTAAAGATTTTACGGTCGCCATCACGAATTGATTTGATGTTACGAAATTTCTATCTCACGTATGAAAGTAGATATCTTCGGTCAGATTTCAGGTCCTTCTGGAATTCACACCTCACCGGACTTGACACTTCACTGGATTTTACTCATTGGCAACGTGACGGGTGCGATTAACGGGGCAGGATATGCTTACCCTTCCAGAGTACCTGGTGTCATTCCCTGATTTTAGTGGTAGCTGACATTACTAGTGCTTTAGTTTCTTTGCTGTCTTGTTCTTATTCTGTTTGGTCTATTATATGTTTTTATTCTTTTATTTATACATTTATCTTTGTGTTCATTCTCATGACTTGGTCTTTTGCTTTGGATTTCTATTTTACGGAATTTTCCCACTGTTTTGTCGCTCTGGTATTCTTTGAAATTATTTGAAAACGAATAATTTAGGAGAATAAAACAGAAATCTTAAAACACGGACAGATGCAACAGTTGATTGGTTATGTTCATGTGGAAAGCACGCAATCGGAAACTATACCTTTTGATTTGTTACTTTTAAAATAACGGTATTGATTAAAATGTGCGTTTAGTGTAGTAGATCAAAACTTGTATGATCATATAGGCTTTTTACTTGACGTTTGTCATTTAGTGAAGGGTAAACTTCATTAAATTAAAACACAAAATAGGAGTTGAAGATATATGTTTAGCATTGATTAGCAGTTGACCATTAAAAGATACTTATCTTAACAAAGTATGTTTCAAATTTTAACAAGATATATTGAGCACATCGAAGTCTACACGATTTTTAATTTACCCAAAAATTGTTAATTTTGTGATTTTTCGTGCACATTTGATTTTTTAACGGACAAGGCGACATAACTCCAGAACAACATCTGACTTTAATACGGTAACAGTATAGACATGATAGAGGAGCCTAAGGAAATTTCAATCTAGCGAGTCTTTTTAGCAACTTCAAACTTTGATCACAGATACAAAGAACTTGGCAATATTTTGTAACCATTTTTCACCATTTTATTAAGGATGATTTAAGTTTTTTAGAATAATTATGAATATTTACCCTGGAAACAATAAGAAAAATGTGTTCATGTACTTATTAATAAAGTTTCATTTTTTTAAGTAGAAAGGCTAGATCATAGAAACATACGATCGAATTCAAAACTTTATTTCACTAGTGAAGGTTTTTTCGTGTTATGAAATGTCCTTTTCTTAGCAGTCATTGAATGAAGCCTATGATATATATATTTCATAAATTCTATAATACAAGTTTTGATTAGTACATTTATGACTAATCCGTTCTAGACCTAACACACTGAAGACCATAACTTTGTATAGAGTCCACTTGCAGAGGTATATTAAGATTTGATTCTTAAGTGTTTTTCATGTGAAAATTTGTTTAAAGATCTTTTCTGTCTGCTGAACCCGAGCCAAATTACAGAAATTAATAGTCCTTATGTGTTTTCCTCAAGGACATTTGTTTGTCCTTATACCGCCATCAACCGAGATGACCTCCGATGTAAAACTTAGCTTTACATATGTCTTTTCGGGAAATCTTGCTACTAAAGTTGGCGTGTGTGAAATGACTGAGTCACTTGGAACTTAATTTGGCAGTGGTGATCCTTAGGTTGTTTTCTTTTACAATTAAATCCCTTGACTCTGACGACAAAGATAGTCACACAGCGTGTCGATAAAAATGGTTTTTTTCTGATGATAAAAAGTATGTTAGAATAGAAGATAGACAAGTGCATTGGGTGAATTTTTTTTCTTTCTACCGTCATATACCTAATAAGCTGTGATCATCTGAAAAAGTAGTATATCAATGTATCAAAAGAGGAATTGCATACCAAGATAAGAACATAATTGAAAAACACATTAAAGGCACAGAATACTCCATATTACTAACCAACACTACAAAAAACATCCCTATTAAAGTCCCGACCTGGCGAAAGTTTTACAATAGCTAACAAAAATGCGTCAAATTGAAAGCCTGTCTTGAACCACAGCTAGCTATCGTTGAAAGCCTGGCTTTCAAAATGCTTTCAACGGTTGAAAACTTTTCGCCAGCCTTAGATATCGTAGTCAGCAATCGTAGGTAGCTATTGTTGAACACTATCTAACTATCGTTTAAAACTGAAAAGCTTTTCGACAGTCTCTCATTTTTCAGCTTTGTCGTGAAGAAAAATAACGTATGTGCACCTAATAGTGTCTGAAAATAACTTGCATACTGCCTTAGTATAAAGAAAAGATTTTACGGTCTTGGCACCTTTTATTATATATTTTGTGAATGGGTGTCTCCGTCTAAAATTACAATTATAAATCTATAAACATTCCAGGTTGTTACAATAAATAAATAAATAAATAATATCTAAATTAATTTTTAAAAATGGTAACAAAAAATTTAATTAAAAAGGTTTTTTCTATTTTATCTTATTTTATTTTTTATTTTATTTGCTTATTTATTTACTGAATACTTATTTATTCATCTATTGTAAGAACCAACAAAAGAGATATTTCTTTTCAATAATAGAAAAAAAGAAGAATAAAATCAAATGTCACTGAATATTCGCAACTAATGAAAAAATATCCGTAATTATATTTCAATTTATACCTATGCACCTTTTATAAAATTATATATTCTTAATATTGTTAAATGAAATAAATATCAATATATATTAATCTAATATAAGTATATAATAACATATTTATCATATAAATTGTTTTTGGTATTTGAACCGACTATTCATTTAGTTCAATAATAGAATCCGATTACGTTCAACGATAGCTAACTAATGTTCAACGCGTTGAAAGTTTTCGACCTTCAAACAAGCTGGCGAGCGTTCAAATTGGGATGTCAATTTGAACACTTGCTAGCCATCTTTCCCAGCAATTTGAACACTAGCTTGGTATTATCGCCAGATTTTTGCCAGCCTTGCGTTAAAGTTTAGCCTTAACCTTAAATTGCCTAAATTACACAATCCTCTTTACAACTTTCGATCCATTTCTGCCTCTAGCAGATGTACATAAACTCAATTGTTCATGTTTAAAAAAAATTCTTAATTGCAAAGTGGAACTGCCATTATTTATTATAGCAAAATGTACGAAAAACAAAATACGATAAAATTATTTTTATAACTTCTTAATTACTTAAAACTATATTCTAAAATTGTTGCTTCATTTTTCATGGTTTGACTATGAAATTCTGAAGGAAGGGCGATTTTTTATTTCAAAATCTTTTCTGCTATCAATGTGCACAACTTTACCTCTTTTAGTAGGTCTGGATACAGAAAATTTAAACAAAGGGACCGAATTGTACCATGGAAGAAGAACTCGAACATTTAAAGGCTAAACTTGAACAAGAGGAGAAAGATCTTGACATATTAGAGGAATTGAATGCAAAAAAATAAAGCGGAAATAGAAAGCAAAGATGAACCAGAAATTAGTCTTAAAAGACAGCTAAGGAATTTGGATCATGAAATTTTGGTGAAGGAATCGAATATCTGCATAATGAAGAAAAGAATTAAACAATTGATATACAAGATCGAAATTGCAACGAAAATGGCCGAAATTGAATACGAAGAGGATATACAAGACCTGTTATCAATGTTAGATAATGTTGGGAAACGTCTACGAAAAAATAAGGAACAAGCAAATGAGAAATTTGATAGCATACAAAAAATGCATGAAAACAGTAAAGAACTAGTAAAAGGTATAGAGGAATCGAAACAAAAGGCGATGGGCGAGTGTGACATACGGTCAGACAAACTACAGGCTCGTTTAGATGCGAGACAGGATTTAATCGATCAAAAAGAAAGGGAAATAGGCGAAATTAGACGTGCATCTGGAATTCCGGATCCGGAAGAATTGGCAGAAATCGGAAGACTTGCTGCACAAAATCAGGCCTCTAACCAAACGGAAGATGATTGATCTGACTGGAGTATTTTCGAAGGTCGTATCTTCTAATAAAGAAAATTTACAAACGTTTATAGATGCAAGTAGTTGGATTCTTTCAGTTATATAACGGCATTTTTTATACTGATCAAAACACAAAATGCTTATTAGTTGCGGGAAACAGCAGATCATGTGTTTTTGACCCACCCTTCTAGAATTTTTAAAAACTGAATCTTTCGAGAGACGCCTGTTTTGAAACTTTTTCTTTATATTATACAAAGTTGACAGTATAAATTTATACGGTCAAAATGTTCATTTCATTTTGTTATTGTTTTACTAGTTTTTGTACCGTACTGTCATGAAAAAAATGCTTTATAATTGTGAGTGTTTCCACAGAAAACGGACATATACTGCCAAACTCATAATTGATGAATTAGTGGATACATAATACATTCAGGTTACTGCAATTTGAATATATAATGCTAGAAATTTTAATTGTTCCATATCAGTGTTGTCTGGACTAATAATATTCACCATGAAATAAATACAAAAAAGCGCTAAAATTATATAGTCTCTACCAGCAACTGATTTATATCAAAGTGTAGGGGAAATCGCCGAACTCCAGTTAGTTGCTGTTTTTCAGTTTATTAATTCTGGGTAATATATGAAATTTGAGCGGAAGTCGCAATAAATAAAAATTAATCTTTGACCTCT
Organism: Mytilisepta virgata; assembly: GCA_028015205.1. Taxonomy (NCBI): domain Eukaryota; kingdom Metazoa; phylum Mollusca; class Bivalvia; order Mytilida; family Mytilidae; genus Mytilisepta; species Mytilisepta virgata. The sequence continues at coordinate 77,002,108 of CM051519.1, forward strand.
TTGAAATTCAGATCCTTTGTTTCCTGTGTATCAATATTTAAATATCAGTCTATGCAGTATTACTTTTTCGCTAAAATGTTTTCCGATTACGTTTGTAATATTGATGCATGTACCTCTTTAATTCCATTGACAAAATTCACTGTTTTTTAACAGGCGTAATAAAGTCTTCAGCCAGATACCGAAGTTATGCTGAGAATATTTTTTTCATATATCACTCCGACGTAAAGTTATGTTGAGAACTGAAAAGTGACATTTTTATCTATTTATTTTTTAATACTGTCTGAAAATAACTCGCATAATGCCTTAGTATAAAGAACAGATTTGTAAGGTGACTTCATTTTTGCCTTTTATGTTTTGGGGTGGACACAGATGACAGTAAGGGACACCTTACCAATAGTTCTATTTAATATTATCTATATTTGGGGGGAAAAGTAATACGTATGTAGTGGCAATTCGTAAATGGCAACTGGAACTGCTTAAGTGCACTTGGGGTCGTTTTAGTTATCTTGCTATAAGGTACGGGCGTTTAGGTTACCTTACACAAGTTTTCAAGATGAAGAACAATTATATAAAAATGTCTATCGAAAAGTCACAATAAATAAAACCTGCTTTTTTGTATCATATATGTTCCAGTATTATATGAATTTTTGTCTTATACTATATTTAATTTCACATCCGTCTTTTAACTTTATACAATGTAAAAACTGTTCTCGGATATACACGTGTAGTATAGATATGGAGACCTGGAAGAAAACGCCAACAGAAATGCAAAGGAAGTTTTGCTTCGGACACAACGCAAACCCTTCCTAACATATCAGTGGAGGATGTGATATATTAATTACATTGTATAAAAGATATGAAATAACATGTCATTTTATTTGTATTTAATAATAATCAGAATAGTTTAAAACAGTTTATCTCAAATGCAATATCTATCAAAACTAAGAAATTTAAAGGGATAAAATTCTAACAACAGTGTTATCTACATTAATTATATTTTTTGTTCTCATATTTTAAGAAACAAAATCTACCTATAAATACATGAGAAAAAAACTTATTTACTAAAATGAAACGATATTGAGTACCGGTATGCCGCGTCTATGAAACAGCATCACCAATGATTTAAACTTGTTCAGTTTAAATAGGTTTAAAGTGAAGGTTAATCCTAAAAAAATTCTAACAAATTCAAGTTCCTGTCCTATAAAATATCATCATTATCAAACAAGTCTACCGGTATTTTGTTAAATTCAACATGGACGTGAGCCATCGTCGAATTAGAAGTCGATATTTTAGCAATGTCTTCGTCGATAAAATCGTCGTTCTCATCAATGATTTCTGGAATAAAACACGCAGTACCAACATTAGTTTTATTTGAATAGGCTGAAGTTGTCATCGTAACAGTTTTGTCATAATTGCCAGATCGATGAAAAGTTTGTGCAGAATTTCCAAAAACTGTTCTGCTTTGAGAGTTTGTTGAGGTAGATATTTCGTGTCCTGATTTACTTCCTGATTTACTAGCTGATCTAGATGCGCCATCTTTCGCAGATGAACGCTTTCCGTTTGGATTCATACCCTAAAACAAATAGAATGGTTTAACTAAATGATAACGAAGATTGTCGAATAATTTTCATACATACATACAAAATCTGAGAATAAAATCCTTGTACATGCAACCATATACGTTAAAAGTTTGCGATTCATTTTTTTTTTTTTTTTTGCTTCGGTGCTATTCCGTTGTGTTGCTTTAGGAAATTTTGACATTTGAATGAAATGGAGGGTGTAGTGGAACAAGGCTGATTAGGACGAGATGCTCACTCTTTGTAGTTTCAAACGTCACTGATAATGATGATGACACAGTTGACAAAAAATACTAAGCTTATAGGAAAACTTGTTTTTGGTGTTGAGAACTTTTGATGAGAGACAGTGCATTCAAATAAGTATCATAGAAAATTTATTTTAACAACTTTGTTGATGTCTCTGCAGCTCAGTAACTGGGATTTTGTAATCGCTGATGCTTAAATTTTCTGTGTTACAGTGACAATTGATAAACAATATGTATCTATAATACTATATTTACGAATTAGCCGAATAGGCGGCAAAACGCGTGGTTCAAAATAAACGATGTATGGTTCAGATTATAAAGGTTATTATCGGATTTGACAATCTGCATTTATAAATTTCAACTGCAGTTTTGTTTATGTGCAAATGGAATTTGTATGCACTTTTCCTATATGAATTCTCCCAACATATCCCTTAGAAGGTTCTCGAATGCATCATTTTAACACATTGATTTAAATAAACAAGTATGCACATATTTTAAATGTATTTCTGTTTGAAATTACGGAAGAAGAATAAAACTAATTAAAAACATTCTCCTTCGAATGGGATGTTTCCGCTTCATGTATTCAGGATTGTTTTTCTACAATAACGCAATTTCTCCTAACTGTAAAGGCTATGAACTTTCAAGATTATATGAAGAAGTAAGGTAAAGTTCAGAGGAATTCCTAACTTAGTTGTTTTTTTTTGTTTTTGTTTTTTTTTTTGGATTGCTCGGATGTTTACATTGCACAAAGTGATTAAACCAACAATTATCTATTTTTACATTATTTGTCATGTGACCTGTCTAAATATGTCTCTACCATACAATTCCCTGTAAGCCCTAGATAAAACTATTTTTAACAAATGGTCATCTTTATCATTAATGACGAAATTTATCTCGGACATCTTTGATAAATATAAACGTGGACAGCACACGCATCTACACACTAAAAATGCTTTTATCGTCTGATTATTGGATATATATGTGAAATTAAGCATCGCATGCCCTGCCCATGATGACAATGGAACAATTGGAACAATTATTTTCCAAACATATGCTCTACCTAACTCATGGCATCTTTTGAAAAATTCATCCTCACTAAGGAAATGGTTACATCTATAATTTCATTTTCATATTTATTCTGAAGGAAAAATGTAATGCATTATGAAATGTGTATTTAATGAAAGCTTTTCATCAAGTTCCAGTTCAGAATTAATTGTAACAATAAAAATATTGACAATTTTTGTGGTTGTGTTTTCGTCATAGATTTTGACTTTTGGTAATTCTACGTGGCATACAGTCTACTTCATCAGTGGATACTATCTTCGGTAGTAACGAACAGCCATATGACAATTGGGTCACGTTGACCTACATTTCACGCTTCATTGACTTTGGTTAAAGTTTGCATTAACATCCATTTCTGGAATACTACAGCATATATAGACATGAAACTATCAGTTGATACCACCTACTTGACAGGAAAGTTTATGGAAAGCCTGCTACAACATCCATATTGAGTCACTGTTCCATGAATGACATGGCCGCAACAACTTTTTATAGTCAACATGGCCACCACAAAAAAAAAAAAAAAAAAAAAATGCTTATTTTCCCGCGCTCGCGCGGGTTCAGTGTCTTGTATATATTAACATATGGTTCATTGAAATTGGAATACATGTATAATGTTTATTCTAAAATTAATGCAATGAATTAATGCTTTAATTATTCTCATGAGGCAGTGAGCAGATTAATTGTTACCTTTGACTTGTAAAGCCAATGGGATAGATATTCTATTGGATCTCTAGGTCTCCTCTCTGTAATTTCTGCGATAGCCCATGATAATGGCTCCCCGAGATGTTGTTTTACATACTCTGCATATTGGGCATCATCTAGTGACGAAGAACATATTTTTACTTGGAAATACTTGAATATTTATCATTTTAAATGTTGGCTTCTACACCGAAATAAAATGACTCTTAAAGGTCGTATTGATATCCTTATGGTTCATTTGTGGTTAATCTCATATATTAGATATTGAAATATAAATAAAATTAATATATTAAAATGCCCCCATAAATTGAGAAAATATAATAAAAACAAACCTCTAGTCTGTCCTTCCATATGTTGAATATCTTTTCTCCATATTTTAAGGCAGTACTTCCTAGGTTGCCAATATAAATAAGTATTTGTATACTTCCGGTTTAAAGTTAAATAACTTATATTTAGAATACATTGACTTTTAAATGGCAAAATCAAACTGTTACATACATATACAGTATAACTGTATTTAAATGTATCCACAAGAATAACAGTTTGAGCGTGACGGACACAACTTCTTTGAAGCTGAATTCTATATCACAGAAAAAAGAACTTATATTCATTTTTTTCCTAAAATCAATGATTTTAATTTTTTTCCAAGACTTATAGATCCTCGTCAAAACTTTTTTAATATACCAAACAAATAACTATAACCTAGTTCATGCGTTAGGGAACAACAGTTTAACTCAAACCGTGAAAAATAGTACTGTACTAGTATTAATTCAAACACTTCTTTAAATCCAAAATTAGTACTACATATCGACAAAAGAATACCGAAGCGACAACAGGTGCGAAAAGTCCACAAATTCAAAGTCCAAGGAAAAGACAAAGTTAGGAGACTGGAACACAACAAACAAACGCCACAAGGATACATGATTATCTATAGGAATAAAAAAAACCGTATCATGAACTAATCAAAACTAGAACAAGTCAGCACTAGTAATGTGAACTGCAATTAAAAACCGAGATTGACATCAGGTGCTCCGGAAGGATAAGCATGTTCTGCTCCGTTGACGACACTCGTCACATTGCCAGTGAAGTCTCAAGTCTGGTAAAGTGTCAAGTCCGGAGAGGTCAATTCCAGAAGAACCTGAAATCTAACTAAAGATATCTAGTCGCATACTTCGTATCGGCCAATCAATTCGTGATGACGACCGTAAAACTTTGGAGTGATGAAATTTACAGAAACTGACTGACATAACCCGGTCTCAGAAGTTTATGTGACAGCAATATCGCCCTGCCGATACCGTCGTCGTATAAATCACATGCTCGGCAGTAACGAATCAACTGTGAAATGTACATCTCATAGGCTGGAGACCTTGGTATGTTACTGCTAAGAAAGGGGAAGTTCACAATCGGAAAATTAAAATCATCACATTTGTCATAAAGTTTTGATTTCAATCGCCCATTGTTATCTATTGTACAAATACAAATCTAGAGATGAAGCAGAAGTTATATCTGTGGTCTCCTTAATTTCAAGTTCACTGGGTGGATGAGATGTACGTAATCCTTAAAGTAAGGATTATTAAGTAAAGTCAAGAAATACCAAAGGGATATTCGAAGGAGAGAAAAATCGTAACTGACAAACTCCGGAGAACAACGAAGACAAGACCAAAACAATACATGCACTACAATTAAAAACTCAAAACATATGAACAACATGGACCCCACCAAAAAAACCGGGGGTAGACTCAGGTGCTCCGGAAGAGTAAGCAGTCTCTGCTTCCTGCAGGACACCCGTTAAGTGTTAAGTGACAAAATATCATCTAAATAGCGTTAACTGAAATTAAAGGACTGGGCTAATTTTCTTTCCGATTCAATAGTCCCTGTAAAAATTTAGCTTCATATGAAAACAGGTCGGTGATTTACTCTGGTTCACGGCTGGATTATGAATGGAGTGTAGTTCTCTCAATTATGACTTATTCAGCAAGAACATATCTGAATCCCTGGATTTCCCCTGTCACCACGGTTTTCTTGAAACCACGACAAAGTCCACAATTTAACGAACTAAGAACTCGATACATTCACAGAGGACTTTCCATTGAAATTATTATATGGTTCTTCACATCTCACTTTCAACCGTGCAGAACTTTATCATTTAAAGTAAGTTATTTACTAATTGACTAATCAATTTCTCTCCTATAACTTTAAAACTTGTTTGATTTTCTCTACAGTTTTCTTATATAATAGTTAAACCATATCAAGAATCATGCCAACATTACGTCTATCAATGTACATGTAAAACTATATACTATAAATACAGGAAAATGGATTAATAATTGTATCCGAATCCATTTAATTAACGAATGTTATGTCTTAATGTTCACTGTATATATAGATTATCCTTCAGGTACAAGTCAGTTATGGAATTTCTCCACCCGAGATAGTTAAATTTTCGATTTTCAACACGCGCTCTAGTCTTTAGCGAGCGTGTTAAAATCTAAAATTTAACTATTGAGGGTGGAGAAATTCCATAACTCACGAGTAAATTGAAGGAGAATCTGTTTCTCCAATGATTTTCGACAAAAACCTCAAGAAAATGTCGTTGCTGTAGTTTGTTTACATAGACGTCACTTCGGGACTTCTCAAGTTTAGAAAAACAAGAGGCTCCCAGGAGCCTGAATCGCTCACCTGGTCCTTAAGCTTTAAGGGAGTCTTTCATGAGCTATTACCCCTATAATGGATCATCTGACAACTTCGACCCAATTCAGACTTTTGTAGAGCTCAATGAGCTGATTGTTTAAGCAAACAACAGCTTTTCTCTATTGACAACAACTTAATAAGTACAAATTTCAAAAAAAAATCAAGAAAAAGGGCAATAACTTCTACATGGGTAGTTACATCTTCTTCAAAATTTCAAAGCAGGTAGATCTTGAGGTGTTGAACACTTTAGCTTCCCTTCAGAATTTTGATATCTGTCACCATTTTTGAGTTATTTGCAAAAAACTGCAATTTACCCCTATGTTCTATTTTTAGCCATGGCAGCCATGTTTTTTTACAAATCAAAAATCCAAACGATAGTTTAGTAGCACTCATGCCAAGGAACAACTACACTAAGTTTGGTTGCAATTAAACTTATGGTGTAAGAGGAGTTAACGATTTTATTACAATGAATAAAGACTGCAAAAATGGTCAATTTTGATGATCTAAGGGGAATAACTCCTAAAAGGAATGAACCTACAACTTCGATCCTGTTACAAATTTTGTAGATCTTTGTGTGCCTAACAATATGAAATTTAATTTTTTCAAATTTTCTTTATAGCATCCAAGATATTGAGCTTAATAAGTGCAAAATTTGGAAAAAATGCAGAAAAAGGGCAATAACTCCTACATGGGTCGTTGGATCTTCTTCAAAATTTCAGGGCAGGTAGATCTTGAGGTGCTGAACACTTTTACCCTATGCCAGAATTTTGATATCTGTTATGGTTTTTGAGTTATTTGCAAAAAACTGCAATTTACCCCTATGTTCTATTTTTAGCCATGGCGGCCATGTTTTTTTACGAATCAAAAATCCGAACGATATTTTTGTACACATAATGCCACTAAACAAATGTACCAAGTTTGGTTGCAATTGGACTTATGGTGTCGGACAAGTTAATGTTTGAAAAATTGTTAACAGACGACGACGACGACAGACGACGACGACGGACGCCAAGTGATGGTAAAAGCTCACATGGACCTTTGGTCCAGGTGAGCTAAAAAGGCGGTAATTCCCACGAAGAAATTTAATCAACGGGAAGTGGTTAAAGATATTTATTATTAAACACGTCAAGAATAGGAGAAGTTATGTTAACATACTTGTAATTTAATCAATAAAGTATACTAACCATTTAACTGACTCGGTTGTTTCTATCTCAGTGTTTTGTGCTCTTTTATCTTATTTTTGTTTGAAGGTCTGTCGCCGATCGGATGGCTTTAATAGATTTGTATGTCAATAATGATCTTTTGACATCAAACTTTGATGCAACGCCGTTGAATATTTTCATATACATGTACAAAACTTCGTTATGCAATTTTTCTTCACACGTAAATATTCGTTTTCTCTTAGGGGTCACAAGCAGGAGCACAAATGCATCAGACTCAACTACAGTCCTAAAGTAACGTGGTGGTAGAGAGCTTTAGACGAGCTAAGTCCTAGTCAAACTACCTTTTTTAGAATTGGTTGGGACCTTTGGACATCAGGACGCCCTATACATGTACATGTATATATATATATAACTCTGAAGATTTATTTTCTACCAAATAACCTTATATATGTCACTTCAATAATGATCCAGCTCTTCACAAATGTGTATTGTTTTATTAAATATCCCCCATTTATCATAAAGCTTGGTATGGATGATGTATTTGTGATGTCTGTTTTTATTTTGCCTTATCAGAAGTGACAATCTTAAACTTTTTTTTAAAATAATTATTCAAATGGTTACTAAATCTCGACAGAATTTAAATCTGAGATTCGAAAAAAGCATTGAAAAATCTTGTTCAAAAATATCCCACTGTCCTAGGCAGGGATCATATAATACTTCATATACAGTTCCTGTCCTAGGCAATTCTAAAAAGCCATTTGACATCATATGAATCTCAGGATATAGATAAGCATACTTTATTAAGGCAGGATGCTGAGGACATACCAGTTCATACATACTAAAATTCAGTGGGAAATGAATGAAAGATTTCTTTCATATTATATATTTTGTTTACCAATTCTAGAAACAACAAAAAAAAACACTTAAAAAATTGAAATAAAAGTTTTCTGAAAATAAACCATATTAATCGTGAAACATCCCCATTCAAGGTCCTTGTGTGGCTCTTGCCTTGATATCTTTTTGCTGGGAATGTGCAAACACAATATAAACTACAATTCATCCATTTCCATTGCAATATCAGGGGCAGATAATGCAAATTTCACATTAAAACATTAGGTACAACAGATTGTACAGTGGAAATCATTACATCCTGTTTACTCACTTTTAAACAGAATTACTATGTTTAGACTACAAAAAACACTGCAAAAGTTTTATTCAGTTGTTTAATAACCATAAAACAAAGCATTTATAAACTAATGAAAGCACTGGCAGCATTAACATTTGTAAAAACCAATCAAATTAACAAATATTATCAAGGAAAATAAATTGCATAACAATGATGTTAGAGTATAAATATGTTTATTCTATTAGACTGTGATATAATAGTATGACAAGGCAACTTTTTCCTTGGCAAAAATTGGCAAATTACTTCATCTGGCTAATTAACAATCTGTGATCATTACATTATAATCTAGTCCTTGAGCTATCCATTTATTTCACTCTGACTAAAATTATTGCAAAGCTTTACAGTAAAATGTTGAACACTGTATTATTTTAAAAAGTTTACAGAAAATCAGAGGTGACTCTTTAAGTCCACTCCCAAAAAAGATTTTACTATAGGTTTTTAACCAAAACTGTACCAAACTGCTCGATTTTAGGCATTTAAATAACATTTGTAAAATGGCTGCTTTTGAACTTGCTCGTGTTGTCGCTATGACTTCATATATTGAATGTATGCTTCACAAAATTAATTTGAAATATATGCATACACCTTTGACCAATATTTATCCAAAATTCTTAAATAAGGAGACAAAAAGTTGCTTTATCATTCTTCCTAATTGTTAAACAGAAGCTTATTCAACAATTAAGACAATACATTTTGGTTTGTACTTCAAAACACTAATTCATTGATAAACATTCAATTATTGGAATATATATGTTGCATTTGTGCAAATATTCCTTGAAGAAAATGACAAAGCGACATGTATCTTTAAAAATAAATTCGTAAGAAGTGAAGTTAGGTTACATGAGAAGTGTAAGGTAAAACAAAATGAAAACAATATACTAGTACCGTATATAAAAGTAAGTAAGTAACCCTCAACTTTCTACCAAATTAACACCCTAAAAATAAAAAATGTCTGACAATTAGTTTTCATTGTCAATCACCATGGGGCAAAATACCCTCACAGGGTATGTTTGCAGCAGAAAGTATTGACGTAAATCTTCAATTTTCAACAGACAATTGTATTAGAGTGTAAGTATTTATGACTTTCTTAAAGTCACCAAAATTTTGTCAATCAACAAATGACTTATAGATACATCTATTAACTTGAATGTCAATGAAATACAGTGAAGTAATGTTTCTAATTAAAATTAAATAAAGTGTGATTGTCTAAACTTAAAGGTACTCTAAACTGTCTTATGCAGACAACATACATCAAATTGATTGTTTGTTGTTTGCATAACGTCCAGTGACAAAAGTACATGCTTCTTCAGGACAAGAACCAGTTCCACAATTTATCAAACACAATTCAAATTGGGGAGGGACAGGACACAAAGGGGAACCAATTTTGGCCAGCACCGTAAAAAATTGGATGGTTGGGTAGGGTTGGATAATTTAGTCTTCTGTAGTGACCATAAGCCTACTCTTTTTTCGAAAACTACAGAAGGGGTCTTTAGCGTGCAGCTAGTGTGGCATTCTCCAAACACATTACCCACTAGGGTCCACGATCAGGCTTTCCGTATTATGACCTGACAACCCCCCCCCCCCAATGAGAAGAATGTCAAATTGAAAATGCACTATGATGTGACAATATGATGAAGGGGAAATAATCAAATATTAACGATTAACAACTCTGAAGAATATTACAAAGGGGAAATAACCAATAATCACAGTAATCTCAAACTACTATCAGAGAACAGACAGAAAGATGAATTATAAGCTTCTGGTCTCAATAATTGTTTTATTTAAAACTAACAAGGAAGGACAAGAGAAAAAAAATAGCAAAAGGCTGCAGAAAGACTGTAACATAAGTGCTATAACATTAAAGAAGTAGAATGCAATGAGATATGTTGGGGGCTCATTTCGGTCTGGTGAAATCTGAATTTCCTCTTTTATGCAATTTCTGATAAAAATGTAAACTAGGGCTTTCCCAGATGTGTGTGAAGGCATGGTAAATTTCGTATTTTGAGGTTTCTCAATGGTTAAAAAAGATAATACTGGGGGCACCCCACCTTGACATGAGGGCAGTATATTAATCAAAACCTGCAATAAACAGCCTTCCCCCTAGTGTGATGGTGGAAAAGTGTCATAAAAGTGTGCCAACACAACAGGGGTATATGATTAAATGCAAATTAGTTTCAAAAAGATAAGAGTAAACTAAAAATTGAAAGTTAGGTTTGGCTACCTGGGGGCACATTGTAAAACTCATGATGAGGGCAGCATGGTGCTTGAAGATGGGGGCATGGTGCAGCACCATGCTAAATTGGTCTATGAAAACCTCTATAAACTTTTACAATCAAGACAAAAAATGTTACAGAAGAAAGAATTAAGTATCTGGCAACTTTGTTAAACGTATTTTTAATTTTGGTTTTTAAAAAATCTAAAATATAATAAATTTGATTTTTAGAAATAAGTATCTGGCAAGAATCTGAAAAAAAATTACAAAATAAAAATCAAATAAACAAAAACATTAAAAAGTCTGGGCTAATTTTCAATCTGTTTCTTCAACAGTCATTTTTAAATGAGTAATATAGGTTCTAACAAAAAACACTATACAAATTTATCTACAGACGTTTGTGTTGAAGTGTTTATTGCAAAGTTTATTGACAATTGATTATTAATGAAATACTCAGGGTTTTTGCTATAGATAACATTTAACAATTAGGTACTGATCAGAAACAGAAGGTGGGCCTCTTGCAGTGATTGATTATCAACTTCTAATACAGTATATAAAAATGAAAATAGAATTTCTTTTATAATACAACATTGTTTGCTGAGAAATGCTTAATGCAATCTGGTATTAAGTCAAGATGTCTTGCAATAATAGACATCTTTTACCATGTAAACAATATAAATATTAACTGGATTTCGTTAAGTAAATCACAATCAAACATAAATTAAATCTGGCAGTCTGTACACAATATTTCAAACAATCTGCAAATATGTATATCTAATAAAAAAGAAAATAAAAATACATTCTAACCTGATAATTAAATTCAATTGTGGACAAATTTTTGGTATCAAATCACAATTACAATCAAAACAAATTAACAAGTTTAAAACTCCACAAACATAATAAACTGTATCTTTAATATAATAATATGCCGTTATTTCGTAGTTTCAGTATATAACTTCAACTGACTAGACAATATCTACCACTGCATATATCATAAACAGAAAATTTATACAATGCAAATACAAGAAGCTGTATGAGTGATAGCAAACATGAGCACCTGCTCATCTGATTGTCTATCAGCCTGCCACACATCACCAAACAGATAACTAGATTTTTGTTGTAATATCTGGTTAAAAATTAACTCCTGTCTGCTGTTCGTAGGATAATATAATATTTAGAGTTGCATAACTCATGTACAGCCAGATAATATAACCAAGGTATCCTGTTTTTTACAAAAATCTAGCTTTTCTGACGGTAAATGAAATTTTGTATCTTACTTCCTACTGTCTATTAATATGAATCTACTGATGGTATAAAGATTTCAGTAACGATCCTTCTTATTTATGATGTCACAGACATTGGTTGTATCAACTGTAAAATTTCTTAGATTGAAAGGGTCAAAGGTTATACAGGGGTATACAGGATTTTCATTGACCCCATACATGTATATTCCAGTATAACCTCTGTATGTCACTTTATCAGTAATACTACACTTTTCCTCCAGCGTTATGTTTAACTTCTTACAGGTATAGCCATGGACTTTATATATACTACTCATATTTCTTTTTCTTTTCTAGAAGTTTGTCAATTGAAAAGATTTCTGTAAAGATCAGAGTTCCAATAAATACAAGAGATGTGCCTAACCAGTGAGTAGGTGTGAACGGATTTTTGAAATACAATATGGAAAATATTAGGCTAACAAATTTCCTAAGTGTAACAACTAATGTCACTGTCAGTGAGGAACACTCTGTGGTTAAAATAAATACACTACGTATACATATATATCTGATGTTAAGTTAAGGATGGTAAATTATTCAAGTCATTCAAACAGGTCAAAATTCAAGAACCCTGTCCTAGTTAGCAATGTCAGTAAACGCCAGGTGGAGCTGTTTTGGGGGAAGTTATTTGAAAACTTGATTCCGCTTCTTACAACCTTTCCCAGCCTATTTTGGGACCAGTATACTGTAAACAAACTGTGGTTTCCGCCCAGTGGTGCCCCTAGTGTTTACTGACATTGCTATCCTAGTCAATTATCTTGCTATATTTTTTAAATACTTCACTCTTGGTCAAAAGACATATCTCTGTAGGCACTTATTTTTGTGACACTGGGGTTTTATTTACATAGATAAAGAACAAAAAATGATGAAACTTTGACCCATCTCATGTTTTAGAGCGATCCGAGTTCCAGGCAACAAAGTTCAACTGTATATGGATTAATAGGCTGTTGTCAAAACTGGACATCAGAGACATACCAGTACATATTTTGTTGTTAAATATAAAACTGTGTAGGTGCTAAAATTACAAAAATATGGAAAACTGGCATATTCAAGATAACTGCCAAACATGTAATTTCATAAAATGGCCATTTAAATGTAATAATACAAAATAAATAAGATTTTATTTTAAATCCTGAATCAGTATATTTCCCCCCACAAAATGTTGTCTTTATATACACTGAGGCACCAATTTTATAATATTTTATAAGGATACTGTGTAATCACATTCAGTATGAGGAAGAACCACATCCTTGGAATGGTAAAACCTAATGCCACTTCCAAAGGAGCTGCAAAAAAAAAGAAAACAGGTATATTACTTATATCATAGATATGTACAAATGGTAGATGTTTCTCAAGTTACAATTCGTTTGCAATTCAGATCTGGACAATCTGTATCAAAAGTTTGGTTTTTGAAGTTCGACCAATGGAAACTAAAATTGTCCACAACTGCCATGTATGTTGTCCAAATAGGCAAAAAAATGCTCCGCTGGGCGCAGCTAGATACCACCGCAGATGTCGAACCCTGAATAGTTGGGGCAATTATGAACACAACATTCAAGCTTGATACAATACTGAATTTGGATTGTGAATAAATATTTGACACAGCATAGGTTTCTGACACAGAATGAATGTTGTCTAAGAACTTAAAAATTTTTAATTTACCTATTCAAACCATATCAGTATTATTTGTTTTTATATATAAATCAGAAATAACCAATTTAAAATTTAAAATTGGGCACACATATCAATTTCTTGCTATTGCGCAATACTGTGCAATTGAAGATTTCTTGCTATTGCACAATACTGTGCAATTGAAAATTTCAAATATTTGACACATAATAGGTTTCTGACACAGAATAACTGAAATCAAAGAACTAAGAATTGGTCATATGATTTGAATTTATATTCAATTTTTTGCTTCTTGTGCAATACAATATGCTGTGGAGAATTGCCCCCCCCCCAAAAACAAAAAAAAATTTACCCCTTTTTTTAGCTTTTGTGCAATACACTATGAAGTTGCACATTGACCCCCCCTCCCAAAAAAAAAACAAAAAACAATAAAATTTATTGTAACCCCCCCCTTTTTTTGCTAAAAAAATTTGAAATTTTCTTTTTAATTTATGAAATATGAAATGAGAAAAAAATTACCCCCTCCCCAATTTCTGATTTACCCCCCCCCCTTTCTTTATACTTTGCAACCATAACAGCCCATTTAAATACACCATAACATATTAAAATAGACTAGAGGCTCTCAAGAGCCTGTGTCGCTCACCTGTATCTAATGTGATTACAATAGCTACTGAAGACATCTTATCATTATTATTTTTGAATATGTGGTCAAGTTGTGACCATTCAGAATATTTTTTACAATTTTCTGATAGACTTCTAAACATCTTGGATGATGGGTCGGCAACAAAGTAACAACACTTGGTCAGCACCTCATAAGGAACATTCATGCTATGTTTTGTTACATTCCATTCAGTGGTTCTCTAAAAGAAGTCATTTGTATGCATTTCCCATAGGGTCCAATGTTAAACTTAGTCCCCCGCTGGCGGCCATCTTGGATGATGGATCGGCTACAAAGTAACAACGCTTGGTCAGCACCTCATAAGGAACATTCATGCCAGATTTAGTTTCATTCCGTTCAGTGGTTCTCTAAAAGAAGTCATTTGTATGCATTTCCCATAGGGTCCTATGTTAAACTAAGTTCCCCGCTGGCGGCCATCTTGGATGATGGATCAGCTACAAAGTAACAACACTTGGTCAGCACTTCATAAGGAATATTCATGCCATGTTTGGTTTCATTCCATTAAGTGGGTCACTAGAAGAAGTCATTTGTATGCATTTCCCATAGGGTTCTATGTTAAACTAAGTCCCCCGCTGGCGGCCATCTTGGATTATGGATCGGCTACAAAGTAACAACACTTGGTCAGCACCTCATAAGGAACATTCATGCTATGTTTTGTTACATTCCATTCAGTGGTTCTCTAAAAGAAGTCATTTGTATGCATTTCCCATAGGGTCCAATGTTAAACTTAGTCTCCCGCTGGCGGCCATCTTGGATTATGGATCGGCTACAAAGTAACAACACTTGGTCAGCACCTCATAAGGAACATTCATGCCATGTTTGGTTTCATTCTATTCAACGGTTCTCTAAAAGAAGTCATTTGTATGCATTTCCCATAGGGTCCTATGTTAAACTAAGTCCCCCTCTGGCGGCCATCTTGGATGATGGATTGGCTACAAAGTAACAACACTTGGTCAGCAACTCATAAGGAACATTCATGCCAGATTTAGTTTCATTCCATTCAGTGGTTCTCTAAAAGAAGTCATTTGTATGCATTTCCCATAGGGTCCTATGTTAAACTAAGTTCCCCGCTGGCGGCCATCTTGGATGATGGATCAGCTACAAAGTAACAACACTTGGTCAGCACTTCATAAGGAATATTCATGCCATGTTTGGTTTCATTCCATTAAGTGGGTCACTAAAAGAAGTCATTTGTATGCATTTCCCATAGGGTTCTATGTTAAACTAAGTTCCCCGCTGGCGGCCATCTTGGATTATGGATCGGCTACAAAGTAACAACACTTGGTCAGCACCTCATAAGGAACATTCATGCCATGTTTGGTTTCATTCCATTCAACGGTTCTCTAAAAGAAGTCATTTGTATGCATTTCCCATAGGGTCCTATGTTAAACTAAGTCCCCCGCTGGCGGCCATCTTGGATTATGGATCGGCTACAAAGTAACAACACTTGGTCAGCACCTCATAAGGAACATTCATGCCATGTTTGGTTTCATTCCATTCAATGGTTCTCTAAAAGAAGTCATTTGTATGCATTTCCCATAGGGTCCTATGTTAAACTAAGTTCCCCTCTGGCGGCCATCTTGGATGATGGATCGGCTACAAAGTAACAACACTTGGTCAGCACCTCATAAGGAACATTCATGCCAGATTTAGTTTCATTCCATTCAGTGGTTCTCTAAAAGAAGTCATTTGTATGCATTTCCCATAGGGTCCTATGTTAAACTAAGTTCCCCGCTGGCGGCCATCTTGGATGATGGATCGGCTACAAAGTAACAACACTTGGTCAGCACCTCATAAGGAACATTCATGCCAGATTTAGTTTCATTCCATTCAGTGGTTCTCTAAAAGAAGTCATTTGTATGCATTTCCCATAGGGTTCTATGTTAAACTAAGTCCCCCGCTGGCGGCCATCTTGGATTATGGATCGGCTACAAAGTAACAACACTTGGTCAGCACCTCATAAGGAACATTCATGCCATGTTTGGTTTCATTCCATTCAACGGTTCTCTAAAAGAAGTCATTTGTATGCATTTCCCATAGGGTCCTATGTTAAACTAAGTCCCCCTCTGGCGGCCATCTTGGATGATGGATCGGCTACAAAGTAACAACACTTGGTCAGCACCTCATAAGGAACATTCATGCCAGATTTAGTTTCATTCCATTCAGTGGTTCTCTAAAAGAAGTCATTTGTATGCATTTCCCATAGGGTCCTATGTTAAACTAAGTTCCCCGCTGGCGGCCATCTTGGATGATGGATCGGCTACAAAGTAACAACACTTGGTCAGCACCTCATAAGGAACATTCATGCCATGTTTGGTTTCATTCCATTCAGTGGTTCTCTAGAAGAAGTTCAAAATGTAAAATGTTAACGACGACGCCGGACGACGGACGACGACGGACGACGGACGCCAAGTGATGAGAAAAGCTCACTTGACCCTTTGGGTCAGGTGAGCTAAAAATGACATCATAGTCATGGATGGCAAATTTTAAATATACATAATTTAAAAGCAGTTTAGATAAGATAAACAAAAAAGCTTCATCAGCACATTTTATATTGGCAAATTTACAATGAAGTTCATTAGAGTTATTGGCAAATTTCCAATGGAATTTGTTAATAATAAAGTTTTGATGACAGGGCACACATATCAATTTCTTGCTATTGCGCAATACTGTGCAATTGAAAATTTCTTCAAATATTTGACACATAATAGGTTTCTGACACAGAATAACTGAAATCAAAGAACTAAGAATTGGTCATATGATTTGAATTTATATTCAATTTTTTGCTTCTTGTGCAATACAATATGCTGTGGAGAATTGCCCCCCCCCCCCCCAAAAAAAATAATAATAATTTACCCCTTTTTTTAGCTTTTGTGCAATACACTATGAAGTTGCACATTGACCCCCCCCCCCTCCCAAAAAAAAACAACAAAAAACAATAAAATTTATTGTAACCCCCCCCCCTTTTTTGCTAAAAAAAATTTGAAATTTTCTTTTTAATTTATGAAATATGAAATGAGAAAAAAATTACCCCCTCCCCAATTTCTCATTTACCCCCCCCCCCCTAAATTTTGTTTTCAACCCCCCCCCCCCTTTCTTTATACTTTGCAACCATAACAGCCCATTTAAATACACCATAACATATTAAAATAGAAAATGACATCATAGTCATGAATGGCAAATTTTAAATATACATAATTTAAAAGCAGTTTAGATAAGATAAACAAAAAAGCTTCATCAGCACATTTTATATTGGCAAATTTACAATGAAGTTCATTAGAGTTATTGGCAAATTTCCAATGGAATTTGTTAATAATAAAGTTTTGATAACAGGGCACACATATCAATTTCTTGCTATTGCGCAATACTGTGCAATTGAAAATTTCTTCAAATATTTGACACATAATAGGTTTCTGACACAGAATAACTGAAATAAAGAACTTAGAATTGGTCATATGATTTGAATTTATATTCAATTTTTTGCTTCTTGTGCAATACAATATGCTGTGGAGAATTCCCCCCCCCCCCCAAAAAAAAAAATTTACCCCCTTTTTAGCTTTAATTTTGGACCCCGATTTGGACCAACTTGAAAACTGGGCCCATAATAAAAAAACTAAGTACATGTTTAGATTCAGCATATCAAAGAACCCCAAGAATTCAATTTTTGTTAAAATCAAACTAAGTTTAATTTTGGACCCTTTGGACCTTAATGTAGACCAATTTGAAAACGGGACCAAAAATTAAGAATCTAAATGCACGGTTAGATTCAGCATATCAAAGAACCCCTATAGTTCAATTTTCGATGAAATCAAACAAAGTTTAATTTTGGACCCCGATTTGGACCAACTTGAAAACTGGGCCCATAATAAAAAAACTAAGTACATGTTTAGATACAGCATATCAAAGAACCCCAAGAATTCAATTTTTGTTAAAATCAAACTAAGTTTAATTTTGGACCCTTTGGACCTTAATGTAGACCAATTTGAAAACGGGACCAAAAATTAAGAATCTAAATGCACGGTTAGATTCGGCATATTAAAGAACCCCAATAGTTCAATTTTCGATGAAATCAAACAAAGTTTAATTTAGGACCCCGATTTGGACCAACTTGAAAACTGGGCCCATAATAAAAAAACTAAGTACATGTTTAGATTCAGCATATCAAAGAACCCCAAGAATTCAATTTTTGTTATAATCAAACTAAGTTTAATTTTGGACCCTTTGGACCTTAATGTAGACCAATTTGAAAACGGGACCAAAAATTAAGAATCTAAATGCACGGTTAGATTCGGCATATCAAAAAACCCCAATAGTTCAATTTTCGATGAAATCAAACAAAGTTTAATTTTGGACCCTGATTTGGACCAACTTGAAAACTGGGCCCATAATAAAAAAACTAAGTACATGTTTAGATTCAGCATATCAAAGAACCCCAAGAATTCAATTTTTGTTAAAATCAAACTAAGTTTAATTTTGGACCCTTTGGACCTTAATGTAGACCAATTTGAAAATGGGACCAAAAATTAAGAATCTAAATGCACGGTTAGATTCGGCATATCAAAGAACCCCAATAGTTAAATTTTCAATGAAATCAAACAAAGTTTAATTTTGGACCCTTTTGGCCCCTAATTCCTAAACTGTTGGGACCAAAACTCCAAAAATCAATCCCAACCTTCCTTTTGTGGTCATAAACCTTGTGTTTAAATTTCATAGATTTCTATTTACTTATACTAAAGTTATTGTGCAAAAACCAAGAAAAATGCTTATTTGGGCCCTTTTTTAGCCCCTAATTCCTAAACTGTTCGGACCAAAACTCCCAAAAACAATCCCAACCTTTCTTTTGTGGTCATAAACCTTGTGTTAAAATTTCATAGATTTCTATTTACTTATACTAGAGTTATTGTGCGAAAACCAAGAAAAATGCTTATTGGGCACTTTTTTGGCCCCTAATTCTTAAACTGTTGGGACCAAAACTCCCAAAATCAATCCCAACCTTTCTTTTGTGGTCATAAACCTTGTGTTTAAATTTCATAGATTTCTATTAACTTATACTAAAGTTATAGTGCGAAAACCAAATGTCTTCGGACGACGACGCAGACGACGGACGACGACGACGCCAACGTCATACCAGAGGGGAACAGTAACCTGCCACTTACCCAATGCATCCCTCCAACCTTTCAGTTCATGAAGTGTGATAGAAATTACATTAAAAGACTTTTAATACCATCAAATAACACAGAATGAATCAAAAATCCATTAAAGAACTCTTAAAAGTGCATTACCTAATTGAATAAATGTTACATCTTTGAAACTGACATCATTTTGTTTGCCCTTTTTTGACTTGAAAGCATTTGAAAGGGATATTTATTCTATAAATTTATCCCTCTGCCATCAATTCTGCTGGAATACTGAAGGTCTATACTCAGAACTAAAGAATTTGACATTTTATAAGTACACTGAAGTATTGTAATCAATACATTGCACATGTACATGGTTTTTAGGCAGAACGGAAATTTGATTTTGAAAAGTAGGAAGAACGGGAACTGAAAATTTGAAAATCAAGCAAAACGGGAATTGAAATTGTGAAAAGCAGGCAGAAGAGGAATAAACCAGACCAAGTTCCTGACAGCAACACAAATAAACCCAAATTATCCAAGCATTGTTATATGTATGCCATCTGCATTTTTTGATAGACGAAAACTTGCAAGTAAAATTTAATGTTTTCCAACATACCTGTCTGATTAAAATTTTGTATATGATTGTAGATGTCTGTTGCTAGTAAAATAAAACCTGGTAATGGCAAGGCATGCTGAAACATACAAAATTTTTTACTGATGTCAAAACTGGAAACATCAATATACAACATGTAATATCACAAGATTGCTTCACAAAGCTAAATTTCTAAATTAACAAATTTATATTATGATCAACTAGGGGTGTTGACCATCATTCTGCCAACATTTAGAGCTTTTAAGGCTAAGTTCTTTAGAAGATTTGTTGTCATATATTATTTTTATCTTCAACAGACATGAAAACAACAAATTAAAGTTCCATGACACCAGAAAAATAGCTCACATCACATTTGCATTAACAATGTGTTTACTCCAAAATGGTATTTGTTCAATATCAAATGCTATTCTTGTCTTTTGTTTCTACAGGATGACTTACATTATAAAAAAGACTTTCCTTTGGATGTTTGCCGTACTTTGCATAAATCTTTTCTTGATATATGCCCATACCAGCTGTCAAAAACAGGGCTCCAGTTAACATCAGTATACCTGTAATTGACAAAATACAACAGAATATGGAAAGTCAATTTATTTCATTCATATTGTAATATAATCATTAACAGACTTAGTTTAAAGAGACATCTCATTCGTTACTGGAGTTGGTTATATATTTGTGTTTTCTTTTATATCTGTTCATGGTTAGGATGTTGAACATACATCAGATGCATGAACAAGTTAAATGCTATGCTGCTATCATGAAACTGGTAATGTGAACATTTCACAATTTTATAATAATAGTACAAAACAAGAGTGGACACACTACATGTCTCACCTGAGTATGCACATGGACACAGAATAATGATTATCTGATACCCGACATTTTGCAAGTCAAAGATAAATGTGTTAAAAGAAATTGAGATCAAGGTCAAAAGGAAGGTGTCATACCGACAAGTATCCACTAAGAACTATCTATTAACCAAATATGGTGGGTCTTTGTATAAAAGTTGCTGAGAAATGGACCTAATCTCAAAAATGTGACTAGGTCACTCAAGCATGCAATTGAGATCAAGGTCCAAAGACAGGTGTCAGACTTGCATGTACCCACTAAGAACTATCTATAGACCAAACACGGATGGGTCTAGGTATTACAGTTGCTTAAAAAAGGACTTAATCAAGAAACTTGGATGAAAGTCATTCAACCATGAAATTAAGGTCAAGGTCCAGATACAAGTGTCAGACTGGCATGTACCCATCAAGAACTATTAATAGACCAAATACAGTGGATCTAGGTATTACAGTTACTGAGAAATTGACTTAACCACGAAAAAGTGACAAAGTCACTCAAGCATGAAATTGAGGTCAAGGTCCCAAACCAGGTGTCAGGCTGACATGTACTTGGACTTAACCATGAAAAAGTGAAAAAGTCACTCAAGCATGAAGTTGAGGTCAAGATCCCAAGCCAGGTGTCAGACTCGCATGTACCCACCAAGAACTATATATAGACCAAATATGGTTGGCCTAAGTATTGCAGTTTCAGAACTGAAAAATTGACGAAGTCACTTGAGCATGAAATTGAGGTCAAGGTCCCAAGCCAGGTGTCAGAGAGGCATGTTCCCACTAAGAACTATCTATAGACCAAATATGGTTGGCCTACGTATTACAGTTGCTGAGAAATGGATTTAAATTCATGTTTATGAAGTCAGTAAACCATGAAAATGAGGTCAGGGTCACAAGACAAGTATACTGCAGCAAACCTTATATGATAAGCTAACTTGTGGACGATAAATCTTAATTGTAGGTATTACATTTGCAAAGTTATTAAAGTTTACTCCGCCGCTGGAAAGTAATACTTATATCTCGTCTCCGCGACTTTTTGTTGCAGGCGAGACAAAAACTCAGTAATGTGTTTGATACTTCTGAAAGCATTTTAATCTGTATTTTTAACAGTTCATGTGTTTATACAAGTTTTTAGCAGTTTTTAATGATAATGATGTCAGAGTATCAAGAAAGAACCATCATTCTTCCATAAATGACCTTTTTCAGTTGGAGATAATCCACTGAAGATCGGTACTTTTGTATCAAATCAAATTGACTCATTGATGGAATATTGTGTATTCCATCAATGAGTCAATTTGATTTGATACAAGAGTGGTTTCATCTATTTATGTTTTAATGTTAGATTACACTTCTTTTGGATTTACACTCAGACTATTTGCAGAACAACAGACATCATTATAATTTCTGATAAATTACTTGTCCAAAACATGGTATACCTAATTGTGCATTTGAAATTGATTATTTATGGAACAAATAGGCACTTTGGCATGTTAAGGTGGAACTAGGTTGGCTCTTCCACTATGATCCACTCTTGAAAAAAATCACTCGCAGAAGAAACATTGCTCTTTCATCTTAGAAAATTCATAATTGTCAATTAGGACTGAAGTAAAAAGACCACCAGACAGAAGCCTGGTTTAAACTCAAAACACAATTATTTACAGTAGTGGTGTTCCGATGATCTTTTGTTTACTTTTCATATTTCAGTTAGCAATTAAAACAGTGAATCTATTAGAGACCAGATTCAGACTGGACATATTTTGTATTATAATTACAACATTTATTTGTGAATAAATTTCAATGGTATCAGTCACATGATAATTTAAAATACATAGATGTATCAAAATTTGAATTAAGAAAGGTAAGTATCTGGTCTCAGACTGATAAATTGTTTACTCTTTAGTTTTGTTTCCACTAATAACACATGTTGAACTTGTTATTTGATATTTGTTGACTCCAGTTGATATCGTATTTCTGATGAGTCCTGAATACACGGTACGGGTCACTAGCATCAATAATCCGCTGCGATTTTCAAATTTTGTACAACTGCGCATGTAAAATGCAAACTGGAAACGGACCAAAAGTAGATCAGCTAAAATTCCGGAAACGTTAATGACAATCGATTTAACAAAATCCCAATCGATTATTGACATCGCTAAGACGAATCAACTGATTTCCAACTTATTCCAATTATCGGAACACCACTACTTCTCACTACTTTGAGGGCCTCAGGGAAGATTAGTTTTATAGCTAACTGTGTAACCCTCTTTAAATAAAGAATTATTATTATTATTATTATTATTACTTTTGGATTTTGGAATTCAAGGGTCAAATCATACCCTGTCCTTTGCTAATGGTACATGTATCAGAATACATCTGATGCTACAAGAAATTACCTGTAAACCAGATTGCTAAATCATAAGCTATGTTTCCTGTTGCTGCGTGTGGATTGTCTTCCTACAAAGAAATATGTTTTCATTATTACTTATTTACATGGTTTTCTACTGTTAATGCATTGTTATGGAAACTTATCACACATATGAATACTATTCAGAAAAGAAATGCTCAAAATGACATAAACATTTTATTGCATTAATAGAAGAACACTATCATTATTTCTGATTACTGTAAATTCGGAAATTATTGCGAAAAATGCAACAGGGTTGTAATCGCAATAATTTAAACTCGCATTTTGGAATTTTTTATATGAACGAAGGGGATTTTTCTCAATATCGCAAAAATTAAAATCGCATTTTGGTCTAAAATGACAAAATCACAATAATAAATGCACGCAATAATTTCTGAATTTACAGTAACTCTGGGACAGGTTTGAGAAAATATATGGTTTTACTAGAATGAACCCTACTGCACATCAATATTTTGAAATTAAACTAGGGACTCTGAGAAGCCTACACTGCTGACTTTGATTTGTCCATATAATCAAATCTAAATATTTGATTTTTTAAAGAGGACCAACTAAGGACACTTCTTACCAACTTTGATTCTTACTAACTCAATGGTTTCAGCCAACAAGGTCTTCAAATGGCTTTTCCCCTAGGGTCCATGTTAAACTAACTTTGTCCTTGGCAGAACTCTTGGTAGGCTGCCTGGGCCATTAAACAGGAACAGTTAAGGACAATTGCTGAAAATTTTAGTTCCAACGGGCTTAGTGATTTTAGGTAAAGATCTTTATGCAAATTTTCAATGGCATTTATATCAAACTTTAGTACATAATATGTAAAAATTTGTACATTTGATTGGACAATGAGTATTCACTATTAAACAGTCTTTTCTTAATCTTGACTACGGGATCACTATACCTAACAACAGGACTATACTTGTTTTCCCACGATTTTCAAAAAGTTTTTTTGTAACGATTATTCCCCTTTGATAGAGAGCATAACAAATAGTTTTCCTTTGCTGCAAAACAGCTGAGGTTTGGAGAGTTTTGTGATTATTGATTTCAAAATGTTAACAATTTGTCATTATGAATAATAATTACATGTAAAATGAATGAATTTATTTTATTTTGTTATTAAGAAAACTATACTTTAAATCACTATATCTACTAAATGTATTATGGACTTCTCCCTCAGAAACAGTTTTCCTATAGTGTTGTCTGGGGAGGTATAGTGCCCAAGCTTTAGGCTTCAGGAGAAGTCCATAACAGATTCATAATCTGCTTTAGTGGCAATCTTGGTTGGTGGTCCAAGTCATCTCATAAATTTTTGAAATTGGACACCAAAGATTGGTTTCAATACTTAAGTAGTTTCAGAGCCTGACCAAAGAGAAGATTTAATTCTAATGATTAATTTATTTCTAGTAATGGCAGCAATATTGTTTGACCACTGAACAAATGTTGAAAGGGGACAAACACAAACCATTCCATCTAAAAAAAAGTGTCAATTGGCACAGTAGTTTCAAAGGAGATGTTTAAAGGAAAAATTGTGACAAATTATGTTTACAAAGAGTGGGCATTAAGTAATGGCCTTTTAGGCCAGGTGAGCTAAAAAGAAAGCCTTACTCGGGAAAGAATTGCTGAGTTTAAAATTGGCTCTCACCACAATAATTAATTACAACTGAATAAAACACCAAAATTAGTCTTATTTCATTTTACTTACAACTTGTTTAGCAGATGCTATAGTACAGAGAATAATTCCACATGTTATCATTATGACAGATATGTACTTTCCAACGCTGTATCTGTAAATATATATACATTACTCACTTAACATTCTATCACTAAACTGTGTGTGTGTATGTCTTTCTGTATGTTTAATATAAGTTTAGTAAAGGAGGGAGGTACCAAATTGAACAACCCTAGTCGATTCCTGGAAAACGTTGACGTTACTTTGGGAGTTATTCCCCTTTGACTACAAAATAAAAATGTCCAGTGGTTTCAGGTTTATTCACACCATACAAGGGACATTTTTCGGAAAAAAATACAAGAAAAACCTACAAAATCTTGATCAGGGTAAAAGTAATACTACAGTAGATGATACATGTGATACTACTTCAACAACACAAGAAAATCCATCCTGCGACGAGTACTGTGACTGGATGAAAAGAAGACGAGTTGCAGAGTTGGGGTGTCTGCCCGACCAGTTAAAAGGATGCAAAAATTGTGATTCCCCTTTATTTTTACATTATTGTAAAACTGAGCAACAATACGGGCTCGACAGTATATTATATATACGGTGTACAAATTGTCCCTATGTAAATCCAGTTTCCACAGGGAAGCAACATAGAGCAGAAAAAACACAGGATCTGAGAGGAATGATGATTTGGGATATCAACACAAAGTTAAGTTTAGGTAAGAATGTGAAAACAAATTCTGATATTTTATCAAAGCCACATATGTATCAGTTAGTTTAATGAATGTTCAAATAGGCCTAACTTCTTTGATTTTTCTGTTTCATCCTCTCCCCCTTTACTCAGTGGCTTTCCATGGTAGAGAATATAAAGAAAAATATTAGAACAGAACAATATCTGAGGTACTTATTTCATAGTCACTTCTCCATTTGTATCCTGTAATTCACCTCAAAACAGGCCAAGCTGTTCTGAAACAGGTATCGTTACAGGTTTCATGGTTTACTTACTTTTTACTGGCAGTTCTGGGATCTTTCATTGCAATATCGATTGAAATCCAATTGAAAGCATGAATTTTGACTTCTATGTAAAACGTACTCCCATAAAAAACCTGATAAATGAGGATACTTGTTCTAAATCGTTTGTTCTTCAATAAAAAATGAAAAGGTCTGCGTCCAAGGATAATCTATAAGACAGGTTTCGATCCCGAACACAAATTCAAATCCAAATTGTTTATTGATTTAGGATTCAGCATAGAATTACACTCAGTCAACAAATGGAAAATTAATAAATACAGAAAACTGACCATTATTTATTTTACATGGACTACATAAAAAATAATAATGAAAATAGAATAAATAATAATAAAATAATAAATAAATAAAATAAATCAATTACTGTCACTTTTTAAAACTAGGGCCTCAATTCAGAATTTTATTTTTAGTGAAAATATGTCATATAAAATGTTTTGTTGAGCTCCTCCAAAACAAACAAATCCAAAATTTATATATATAAATATCTTTTTCACTGCTTTCAGCCTACAATGACGCAGGAATGGGTCCTCACCAGACTGCTAATTTCCTGGCTGCAATGAATATACTGCCAATCAGTGTAAAAAGTCTTAAACAAAGGGGGTGAGAAATTGGAAAAGGATAGAAAGCTGTACAAATCAGTAATGCAAAAAAGAGGAAATTGCTTTGAACAAGTCAGTATCATAATTTATTACTTTTTTTAAATTTCTTAAATTTGAGGTACTGAGTAAACTCTAGTATACCAATATAATTAATTCTTTTGTTAAAAAGAAAATCACAGTTCGTCTAATTTAAATTGTGAAATTTTTTACTAAACATAAATTATTCTTTTTTTACTCTAGACTGCACTCCAGCTTTATTCCTGTACGCTCAGTGCTATACAATGTTCAAATGTGTTATTGAGTTATAAAAATTCGGGGTATGATTTTATTTTTTATTTCATACGCTGTTTATAATTACCGGTATTTCCGTATGTTACAGATTGAACTCAGATCAACCAACAGAAAGTGACATTGAAGAAGTGACAACATCATTTGATGGAGGATGGCAGAAGAGGAGCAGTGGCAGAAGTTACAGCAGTCTAACAGGTAACTGATGCCAACTAGAACCAAACTTTAAAGGAATCGTTCTGAAGTGGTCTCCTTTCAAAACTAGATGTACTGTGAGAAAGGATACCCCCCGCTTTGCCTTGCCCAGGGTAAAGTTTCATAAGATATTTGCATCAATTATTCTCGCTTGTGTGATATCGGAAAGCAAAGTTTTTCTTCATGCACATCTTTGGATGATGTACTTCCTTTCTGTAAAGTTTCGTTGAAATCCATTGAGTGGTCTAGGAGGAGTTGCGCTTACGAGGTTCATATATAATGTATAAGCCAAAAAAAAATAGAAGTCCAATTATCTCCCTTGTGTGATATCGGAAAGCAAAGATTTTTCTTCATGCACATCGGATGATGTACTTCCTTTCTGTAAAGTTTCGTTGAAATCCATTGAGCGGTCTAGGAGGAGTTGACTTACAAGATATATGGACAGATGGACAGACAGACAGACAGACAGATGGACGGACAAGGCGATTCCTATATACCCCCCAAACTTTGTTTGCGGGGGGTATAAAAACATTTTAGTTGGGTTAAATTACCTATCTGAACAAATTTTATCTCAGTTTAAAGAAATGAAAAGCAGTAACCAACTACATTGTACTGGGTCCTGTTGTTCACCTTGTTGAATCCAATTAAGTTGAACAACAGGACCCTGGTATTATATGCAACTCTTACCTTTTCTTCATGATGATCATTCCTAGTGTTAAGTTGGCTATGAGTGATCCCTTAAAAATAAAGCATATAATACAGAAATCACTTATACTATGTTTCCTGGGATGCCAATTTTTGAGGTTTTTGAGATCTAATGGAAACATAAATTCAAGTGTTTGATAAAATAAGGATTATCTTACTGCTAAAAAATTTCCAAAATCATGAAATTTGGAATCCTTCAACCTCTAAAATTGATACCCATTAAAATAATCAAATCAAATGCACAAGTTTTCAATTATTGAAACATTTTTATAAATTTTTCATTTTTCCCTTTAAAATCAACCTATACAACAGGAAACAAAACTAAGAAAACAATGAAAAAAATAAAAATTAAAACACAGCAAAATATTAAAAAAAAAATTTTTTTTTGCTTGCATGGGTCTTTTCTAGAAAATTTTAATAAGCAAACACTGCATCATAAAAAGCCATGAAAACACAATTTTAAACATTTAAAAAATTTTTTTTTTCTTTTTCCTAATAACTTTCTAAGAAGCATATCAGATATGTGTAGCACTATTTAACACATGGTAATGCAGTATATACCCATAACAATATTGGTACATAAAACCACAGTTATACACATTAAATCATTGACCTTATTACATTTATACTCTGTATATGTACCTGCCCTTAAGCAAAGACCTTTCATTTTTAGTAAATGTCTGATGAGAAAGTTACACAAAGACCCATTTATTCTATCAAAAATGTTTGAAGTGATAGGAGATGCCATAACTGGCACTTATCCAATAGCCTTTAATTTTCGTGAATACCAAAAAATTACAAGTATTTATTTGAAATGAATTTTTTTTATATTTTTTGGATAATTTTTTGTATTTATATTTCAAAGTTTCAGATGTTGCTGTTCACAATGAGTACAACCACCAGGCAGTGAAATTTCTTAATAATAACAGTCTGCATTCCTCTCAAATGGCATAAAAACATCACATAGTTCTCCTGAAACTATGTGCATTTCCCACTCAAATACTAGTATATAAGTATTTTTAATATAATAAAACACTATTTCATGGATATTATATTGTCCCATTGTTACAAACTATTGCCATCTACTAAACCTAAGGTTAAATTTGGTACCTCAGGAACAACAAACTTACTTTTCCCCTCATACCTAAATATAGTCTATAAGTATAAAATATATAAAATAATGCTTCCTGTATTATACTTCCTTGGTATTATTTTACTATAGACCTTGTATTTCATTGTTAGGATGGATTTTATCACAGGAGCTTGAAATCTTATCAATAAATGTCTGTAATACTATGAATGTAAAAGCCTTCTATATCTGTATATATGCCCTCAGTGGAAATGTATCGAGAAGTCGTAGATTCGTTCTAATAAATTCATCCGACTCGCGTCTTGTCTTCGAAATAATGTCCGGGAATTCCATTTTATTTTCTTGGAAATTTCGGTAAATAACAAACATTATGTTTAGTTAAAAATATTACTTCAGATATTATCAACAAGAAAGCACTCGTAATTAAAAAAATGCTGTCATCATTAGAACTACATTTTATGTAATGGTATCGAATAGGCCATACTACCAGTTTTGGAGACCGATGAATAGGAATGATTTGCAATCCTTCCAAAAACTAAGTCCATTTATAAATAAAATACGGAAAAATGTGAAAAAAATTATTACAAAATTTTCCCCTGGATACTTTCTTTTGATCATAAACAAGCTTCTATCCAAGTTTGATAAAAATCCAGGATGGTTTATGAAAGTAATTAATGTTTTAAAAGCTTTAACCACAGAGTGAATGTAAATGTTGACGCCGCCGCCGCTGCAGGAATGTGGGATCGCTATGTCTTGTTTCCGCAACAAAAGTCGGAGGCTCGACAAAAATTATAATCTTTTGTGAATGATTGTTATGAAAATATGTATATACATATATATATATATTTTCTTGTTAACTAAAGCACTGCAAAAGCTGGTTTTACATTTCTCTAATTAAATAAAACACAGATAAAAGTTTTTCTTACTGATTAATATTCATCTTGGATAACTAGCTAGCTACAGCTGAATCTAATTATGAAGATAAACTGGCATATAGCTACAGGAATCAAAGACTCAGAGACATTATTTATATCTATATATCATATTAAAATGCAGTAAAAGTGGCTTTGAAAGAAACCTGAATGCATACAACAAAGACAATGTAAAATTACCTGTCAAAAACACCTTAAGAATTTTACCATTTTTTGCTCTGAAATTTTAGTTATCAAGATAAGTTCTGTCTATGCAAGTGTGCAAAAACTCCCTAAATTTTGCACACTGAAACATTTTTTGTAACTCTTAGAAATAAAGATAAAAAAGTCAAGTCATGCCTTTTTATACATATAAGATTCAACTGCATACATGTATACAGACATAGAAAAATACATTGTTCAGCAATGAAGAAATTTCTGATAATTAGTAGGCTTGTCTATTTTACTTTTAGTGCAAGTCAAATTATGAATTTAAAGTATACTCACTGCTGTTACATGTATATGTTACCAGTGACTATTTCTTGTATTTATATACCATGCATGTTATTCAATATCAAGGTATCTTCAGTGTCAAAACGTGATTTTTATAGCTGTTCAAAAGTCATGAGGTCTTTCAAAAAACTTCAGTTACCTTTTTAATATAATTAACTTATACAGTCAAAATTTCAATATCCCCATTAAACTCAGTTTAAATTTGAGGTAGTGTTATTAGAATTTTTGGGCTATCAAAACTCTATGCCTATATACATACATAATTCTGTTAAGTTGAAAATAGCTAGCCCAACAAACCTCAAATGCTTTGCAAAGTGAACAGGTAAACTAAATGTAGACACATTAATATGCTCGAGTTAAAAAATGTTGGCTATTTTAATAAACATTATAAATTACATGTATATATACCCCCTACCACCCCCCACCCCCCCCCCCCCCCCCCAAAAAAAAATTCCTAATAAATATAAGAAAAAAAATTGCATATCCTACAACATTGCTACTTTAGGCCCCTCTTATCCCTTGATTATTAAAAATTGAAAAATACAGGAATTCTGTTAACATACTGCTGAAAGTACTTATCAATATGAATAAAAAGAAAAATCCCCATGAAAATCATATGAAAAATAAAAATTTAACATTATATGTTTCAAAATTGCGTTTTGGCCCCTTGTATCTCAAAAACCATAAAAGATGGACAGAATCTGACTATTAAAACAAGAGTGGACACACTACAAGTCTCTCGACTGAGAATGCACATGGACACAGAATAATGAGAAATAGACTAAATCATGAAAATGTATATTGTCACTCAAGCATGAAATTCAGGTCAAGTTCAGCTGAAAGGTGTTAAGACTGATATGTACCCACTAAGAACTATCTCTTGACCAAATATGGTGGGTCTAAGTATTAAAGTTGCTGAGAAATGGACCTAATCTCGAAAATGTGAAAAAGTCACAAAAGCATGAAATTGACGTCAAAGTCCAGAGACAGGTGACAGACTTGCAAGAACCCACTAAGAACTATCTATAGACAAAACATAGTGGGTCTAGGTATTACAGTTGCTGAAAAATGGACTTAATCAAAAACTTGGATGAAAGTCACTCAACCATGAAATTGAGGTCAAGGTCCAGAGACAAGTGTCAGACTGGCATGTTCCCACCAAGAACTTCAATAGACCAAAAATGGTGGGTCTAGGTATTAGTTTCTGAGAAATGGACTTAATCAGAGGTCACTCCAAGTGTGAAATTGAGGTCAAGGTCAAAAGGCAGGTGTTCGACTGACATATACCCACCAAGAACTATCTATTGACCAATTATGGTGGGTTTAGGTTCTCCAGTTGCTGAGAAATGGACTTAACCACAAAAATGTGACAAAGTCACTCAAGCATGAAATTAAGGTCAAGGCCCCAAGCCAGTTGTCAGACTGGCATATATCCACTTAGAACTATATATTAACTAAATATGGTTGGCCTAGGTATTACAGTTGCTGAGAAATGGATTTAACCACATAAATTGGATGCAGATTTAACATTTATGTTTTTGAAGTCAGTGAACCATGAAAATGAGGTCACGGCCACAAGTCAAGTATACTGCGGCAAACTTTGTGACTTTTCGTCACAGGCGAGACAAAAACTCCCCACTGAAATCTAAAGAAAATTAAAAATTTCAAATATGCTGCCTTGTTTGTGAAAATTTGTAAGAGAGAATAATGGCCTACTACTGAAAGCACTCAATTAAAAGAATCCCCAAGAAAACTGGATTAAAACATGAAAATTTTTCATACCCTGCAACAGTCCTTCTTTTTGCCCCCTGAAAATTTTTATTCAAAAATTTTAAAACAATTTCTGGAGTAGCTATTATTTAGATTTTCATGAGGAAACAATTAATAACTAGAAATTTTGTCTGTAAGACACGGATGACCCCCCCCCCCCCCCCTAAAATTTAGGTCATCATGTATGAATGCTCAGTACTATCAAAGGCAAATCCACTGATGAAGTTTTGTTGATACACTATGCTTAGTTCCAAAGAAATGAAAAATTTCAAATATGCTGCCCTGCTTGTGAAAACAAAAATGCAAAACTTAACCAGTCGCTCAAGCATAAAATGTAGGTCATAGCGACCCAAGTGTTGCTGAACTGCGTTGTACTATACAAGAGGAATGTAGTGGTGAAATATCATTGATATATTACTATAGGTTTCTGAGAAATGGTGCTAAAGGCAAGACTTAGAAAAATCGGGATGAACATATGGACGAAGAGCTCTAACAAGAAGTTGATAGGGAAAAACTAAGACAAGGGCAGTAAAATTTTGAAATTGATCAAGGTTTGCCCACAAACAAATTTGATATACTGGTAAATTTTGTTGAAATCCGTTGAGAAATGTAGAATTGAGAGCATTAATAAGAAGTACATAGGGAAAAACTAAGTCAAGGGCAGTAAATCCAACAAAAATTATCCGATAGCGCTCGTTTTTGAATTGACCATATACAATTCCATATAAATTTAGTTGAAATCCTTTGAGACATGTAGAATTGAGAGCACTAACAATTGTTGATGGAGGGACAGACAGACAGAGTGAAAACAATCTGATGCGAGGCCCTAATAAGTTTCAAATGTTGCGGTGCAACCATTTTTGGGTCCTAAACAGTAAACTATAATGAAAAAAAGGTTGGACATGAAGACAACTAAACAAACATCACAAAAATTTGATGAAGAATAAAAAAGTTACATCAAAATTACAAAACCCTTATACACTTCCAGAAAAAACCAAGATGGGTTAATTTCCCCTAGCCAGACATCGTGATATTTTATGCCAATATCTAAAACTTTAAAAAGATTGAGATTCTTGAACCCCAAATCAAAAGATAAAATTATTACCCATAATTCAATACTTACTGCTCTAAAAATCATCTGTAATGGCAAAGAGACATTGAATGACAAGGAATAGTTATTGGCAACTTGGACAACAAAGAAAAAGGCCACCATAACTGTATACACACTGAAACAGAAAATCAGCATGCAGTCAGGTACATTGTACTTACTGCCCTGAATATCATCTGTAACGGCATAGATATATTATAAGAGTATGCAGCATTATTTGCGACTTGAACCAAAAAGAAAAGTGACACCATCAAACCATAAACACTGAAAAATATAAATAGTTATAAAATTATGCTTTGATGTTTTTTGAAAATTATACATATATCTATACTCACATATACTATTTACCACTATTAAATTAAACAAATTCCTTTCTCTTATTTTCTTTTGTAATAAAGCTTTAACAATACATTTAATTATCCTACCATCTTCAAATTCTAAATTTATGTGACTAAAATATTAATGATTTAAATGTTACAATTAAAAATTATTAAAAAAATTATTATTAATATACCATACATTTGTATATACTAATTTTTTCTACTAAATAGTCATGCTTCAAAACATTTAAAAACCTGATTAAAGTCACAATTTCTTCGTTACATTATTTTTCATTACAAATAAAGCTTTTTTCTTTCTATCTTTTTAACCATACATGTATATGCATGAAATTTCTCCATAATGGATGTACAATAAGGACAGAGTTTTTCAGCTCTAACAGGCATATTGCCACCCAAGTTCAATTAGCATATTCAACCACTATCTCTGTGACAGGTTAAATAGCTAAGTTAACTTACTATTCAGATACAAAACAAATCTTTATTGTCCGACATATAACTTGTTTTAGTAACACAATAATGCCTTATGGTATAAAAGTTATACGACTGTAATTCCCTTTGATGAAATAATTTAACTTAGGGAACCCCGAAAGAACCCGAGAATTCTATTCCTCACAGATATTTTGGGCTGAGCTCATTTTTGTATATAACTGTTTACTTAATGAGCTTCAAAGTCTTGTTGTTTTCAGGAAAGTATTTAAAAGAACTAAGGATCTACTCTAGATCTAAATATTCTGATACTAAGGGCTAAAAAAAATTTAAAAATTACAGATATATATGTATGTGAACTATATTTCCATTTTCTGTAGAGAAATATTTATCATTTACCAAAACTTATTACAAAATCTTACCCAATAGGAATATTTGGTCTAACAGTTCCAAATTTAGAGGTAAATATTAAACCTTCTACTGCAATAAAAGCAAACTGGAAAAAAGTAATTAAGTTTCCACTTCCTGGAAAATCACTGAAAAAAGAAATATAACATGTTATAAAATATCCTGTCAAAAATATTACAGTCTGCCTTACTTATAAGATGAAAAGCAAAGGAAAAATAAATAAGTTTGAAATCAGAAAAAATAACACTTTTACTGTTTATATTCCTTCACTGCACATAATGTACAGCTGTCATGGATTGTGATGTTTACACGTGGATGCGTAAAGGGACCCATCTGAGATAAAATTGCTGCATCAAGAGTAAATAAAGGGTTTGCTAAATGCAGCATGTTTTTTTTTTAAATTGTATTAAAAATAGCACAATTTACATATCATATTGCTTTTTTGGCCCTTTTAATCCCATCTATCTGTAAATCTATGGTCATACCACTGGAAACACTCATCAAAATGAATAAAAAGAAAAGATTCCCATTAAAATTGGATGAAAAATAAAAAATTAAGGCATCCTGCAAATTTTTTCCATTTTTATCAAGGAACATTATAAACCAAAAAATCATAAAAATTGGATAAAAATTCAAAAAGTTACTGTTACACCAAAATTATCAACTAGATATAGACAATGCCTCTCCCTTTTTTTCTGCCCTGCCATATGCATGAGTATAGCTCCACATTTTTTAGATTTGACAAACAATGATGTTGGCACACAACTTGAAACTGTTACGCTGTCTGTAAGACACAAATGATGCCCCCGCCTGACCACAGGAAAATGACTAAGTCCAACTACCTGTCATTTTCAGAATATTTGGTAATAATCAAAATCCTGTTACCACGCACACCTTCATTATGTGTATGAACATCCTACAAAATATTAAAGTTGTACCTTCAAAACTGTAGAAGGAGATAGCCGGACAAACCATAATCTCCTTATGCAGCTAGTACCAAAAAATAACTAAGTCCAACTACCTATCATTTTCAGACTATTTGAAAAAAATCAAAATCCTGTGGCCATGCACACCTTCAGTATGTATATGAACATCCTACAAAATATTAAAGCTGCTCCAAAACTGTAGGAGGAGATAGCCGGACAAACAATGTATAATAATCTGGACGGATGGACAAACGGACGGAGAGGGGTAAATTAATATGCCCCCCGACATTTTGTCGCTGGGGCATAATAAAAATCAGGAGTGAACTCAGGTGCTCCGGAAGGGTAAGCAGTTCCTGATCCATATACGGCACACATTGTGAAGTTCAACAAAGTCAATCCGGTGGTAGTCACAAATTGGTGGAGGTACATGAAAATAAAATGTACCTTAAATTAGCTATTAATCGTGAATATAATACTATTATATTCAACTAGTACATGTACATTAAATATTACTTTTAAGTTGAAAAACACTAATACATATGATTGACTTCTGTCAAATTTTTTTAACTGTTTAAAACAACTTATTTATTATTATCATTATTTATTTATCTATAATTTTTAAACATACTCTCATTTTCTTCTTATTAACCTTGTTTTAACACCTTAATAATCATGATAATCAATATTGACAAAATTTCCACTTGTGCATATATGAAAAAATATAAGTCAATGTCTGCTAAATCTATTTTTAAATAAGGCTTTGTTACCGGTAGTTAAAAAATCTGTGGTCAATGAAAAATCGTGATTGCTGCCATTCTAGCTTACTGTTTTGTTGTTATCCATCCCTTCCCCTATTGATATCCACAAAAATCATAAAGGACCGCAACATGTCAACAGGTAAAGAATTAAAGTAAATTCAGACATATTCGGACATATTATTAAGCTTTATCCAAAAAGGTGTTGGATAATATAACATACATTACACACAAATATTGGACGTACCACAAAAACCAGATGAAAAACCAAAAAAAATTAGAATTCCAGTCACCTTGCTTTTATGACCCCTTTCACCACCTACATCCCAAAAACTGTACTAGAAAGGAAAAATATGTCGACATACTATTGAAAGCACTCATCAAGGTGAATTAAAATAAGAAATGTCCATTGAAATTGGATGAAAAAAATTTATGTTTCCTCCAGAACTGCTAACTTGGACACCTTATACATGTATCTAGGAAACCAAACAAAAGAGAAAATGAAAGCACTCCTCAAGGTGAATTAAAAGAATATATCCAAAAGAATTGGTTGAAAAATTTTAAAAAATTACATATCAAGCCACTTTGCTTTTTTGACCCTTTAAACCCTTACATTTCAAAAACCATAAATTATAGCCTGAAGAACTTTGTTGACATACCTCTGGAAGCACTCATTAAGGGGATAGGCCTTGGGTAAGGAGATAACTCCTATTGTTAATCGTTGATGCATTTGTAAGAGAAGCTTCGCTTCAAGTATCTTGATAACACATATTGTTTACATTGGATTCTATGACGACAGACGGCACTCGAATCCGTAAACATAGTGACAAGAGATAGTTTGCATCCAGTAGTTCATCACAGACCGTGTGGTGACCTCTGGATGTTTTGTATTTGTTGATCTTCGTTGTTTGATGTGATTTTTGCTTTACTTTTTCAAACTGCAAGTGGTTTTTCGGGAATATCTCAAAAGTTTCTTTAAAATGAAAGTAAAAAGTATTACACTACCTTTTGTTTGCAATAGTCGTAGTGAATTATTGCCTTTTCCGCTATTGAAAAAAGGTCCAAAATATCTAACGACAGCTGATTTTCCGATTTTCGTGTGCATTTCATTGATTTTTGCATCACATATGACATAACCACAGAGAGATGTGACATTGCAGAATAAATTATGTGCAAGTTATGTCCACGAAAGTTTGATCCATGTTGACCATTACGTCATACAGAATTTTTATTTTAAAAGTACAGAATAATAGTAAGGTCTGGAGGACATATTTCATGTAGAATGGAGCTGCCGAATTATATGAGACAAACAGTAGTCTGGGATTAGGATCTAATTATTATGCTCCCAGCTCTAGTTTTTGTTAGGAAGTTTAAAGTTAAATAGTTAAGCAGAATTTAGTAAAGGGGCTGCTAATGATTATCATCTGACAGAGGAGAGTATGGGTACATGTGAATGTCGCAACCGCTGACTGTGGCCTGAAATTATTCAACATATTATGAGACAGAAAATCTTCCAGCATGTACCAATTATAATGCCAAACATTATCCAAAACTAGAAACTGATTCGTTCAATTATCAAAGTTCAAAAATTATTACTGTATAAAATCCTTGACAGGAATGGTGAAATTTGCATGGTACATGTTGTTGTACCATATTAATTCGACCCGAAATTTGATTAAGATGAGTCAATGTTTGCAATAATGTCATAAATCCTTACTAGAATTTGCTTGTCCCTTAATATATAATCTTAAATTACCCCCCCCCCCCCCACCCTTTTCCTGAAAAGTGTGTGTTTGTAGTGTGTGCTTATCTCATTCTTATCTCAGTGTGTGGTTGCTTATATCACATTATAATGATAGTCTTCTGAAATCTAAAGAAAATTAAAAATTTCAAATATGCTGCCTTGTTTGTGAAAATTTGTAAGAGAGAATAATGGCCTACTACTGAAAGCACTCAATTAAAAGTAATAGTTCATCACACATCAAATGTTACACTCTTGACATTTTCAGGAATATTTTAAATACAAGCCGTCAAAATTCAGTATGAACAATGCATGGGCGAGTAAACTGACCTGCGCAAACACTACCTTGGAAATTGCATATGTCACGATGAAACAACCACTCGCACGCGAGAGACAGCAATTGACCACGTCACGCTGAACTTGTACGAACATCCAATCAAATCATGTTTAACACGCACACCTCCCAGTTCAAATAAACAGTAAACAATGAAACGTGTACGATAGTAAACAAAATAAATGATCGATATTAGATGCTTTATTAAAATATAATTGTAACATAAAGAAAGAATTCGCATCGTAGTAGGGTGCAACAATATAAAAAATTATGTCATCAGTGAATTGACAGGAGCACCGAGGGTAATCAAGAGAAATATTTGATATTTTGATTATTTAAAAAATTCTTACCATTTCCAAAACTTATTTCGGGTATTATTCCTTATCTTTCTACAAACTATGTGAATAAAATTTTATATTCAGCCAAACAAGACAATTACAATATACGTGTTTTTTTTAAATGTATTCCACAAATATTTTTTCCTGAACCTTTCTTTCAACTTCTAACTTTAAATGCATAAACATAAGTCTATCTATCATTTTTTTCATAATATACATGTATTTAAATTTCAAACATGTCTAAATATAATGTGCACAAAACACGTTTAAATTGAGCACGCATTACGTCGTATGTTTAAAACTGGTGGTTAGATTAACATGTTTTGTTTGTCGTAACTTATAGCACGTGCTGTTTACTATTTTCTTCTCGTACGTAGTAAAACATTTTACAGGTGAGTAACCACATCTTGACAAAAGCGTGGATAGTAAAAGCGCGGGTACACAACAAGCCTTTTATGGTAATTGTTATTGCTCTCCACAACAAACAGGAAATCTCGTGCAAAAACGAACTGATGACCACCCACCCACATTTGAATTTCCACCAAGGCGGTGCTTTGCAGCATTTTTTGGCACGATAATAATTAGTTTTTATTTTTATATCGCGATTTGTAAGTATTGATCATTGATTGATTGAATTTGTATGCTGAACTTCTTACTTGATGAAAAGAAATAGTAAACTTGATTTCATTTATTTATACTTTGAATGGGAATTTCCTTCATTTGCGCTCATCAGTTGGGGCATTAGTATTACTCTTCCGAAGCGATTGGTCCGTCGTATTTGACGTCGTGGAGAGAGTTTGCGCAGGTCAGTGATTGGTTTTTAAATTGTGATGTACAATGTTTATGTCTTTTTCGAATAAGTTTTGTTTGCGCAGGTTCAGATCTTTGTCCTTACTGAATTTTGACGGATTGTAGCATTTAATTGAAGACTTGAATGTTTTTGAGATATTTTCAGCCTTAAATGATATACTAGTAACCATGATCTGTTGTATAGCATATATAAACTATATTTAATGCATCTTCAAATAGTATGGGAAAATCTTTTTTTTTCTCAATGTCTTAATATCAAAACTGATAGAGTATTTTGTGAAAACTTGTGGTTAAAATTTCATAATTTTTTGTCATTTAACACACATATATGTATATATGGTATTTGCTGTAACAGTTTTTTGTAAGAATTAAACGACAGCATTATTTTACAGCAGTGTTTGAATATTGAATGAGGCAGCTGAAAATGGACAAAAATCCTATCATGTCTGGTACTTTTTACCTTTGAATTTGCATATAAAGAATGAATTTTACCATCACATTTCTTTTTTGATTAAGACTATATCCCTGTTCTTCAGTTCAACAATTATAACTATTTTTTATCAAATATATGTGATATAAGAGGTAGTAATATTCTTTAATTTGTGTCATCTCCTAGAGTGAAGAGTACCCCTTAAATCCCCATTTTCAATTAACCCTGTGGAGGAAACACATGGTTGTATTTCAACAAAACTTTGTCAGGTGGTGTATTGAGAAAACTATAATGCATGACGAAAATATGAAAAAAATTAAACAAGTGGAAAATTTTGTCCCAACCCAGGACTACCCCCTTAAGATGAACTAAAAGAAAAAAATCCCCATTAAAATTGGATGAAAAATAAAAATTAAAGGTGTCATGCAAAATGGCTAGTTTTGATCCATTAATCCCCTTTACCTCTGAAACAGCAAAAGTTACACAAAAATGCCTTGAGTAACTTTTATTGTATTTCTTATGATGAACCATTTAAAAAAAATCATTAAAATGGGATAAGAAATAAAGTTTAAAAAAATTAAGGTGTGTCCCTTTACAGCCCTTTATATCTGGAAATCATTAAGAGATTCGTGTGTAGTGAAAAACAGATGGTACATAAGTTTTCTATTTTCATCAAAGAACATTAAAAACCAAAAATCATAGAAATCGGACTACTATTAAAAAATGAAGCATGAAATTTACATCAGAGTGACATACTTTTGATGGGAAATTGTTACATTCCCCTAGATGCATCCTTACACCAAGAAACATGATTGTAGGTTACTTAGTATCCAAGGACTCATATCGGATGTAAATTTAACCTAAGTAAATGAAGCATAAAACTTAGGTCACAGTGACCTAATTTTGGAAGATGGCTGTTAAACTCCCCGAGATGCATCCTTACGGCAAGTCATATGATTGTAGGATGCTTGGTATCAGATGGATGGATGAATTGTTGTTTAACGTCCAGTGGCAGCCAGGTGCATATCAGGACGAGAACATGTTGATATGATAATGGTACTAGACTGACACGCTGAGCCAGATTTTTAATGTGTAATTCTGCAGGAAGACATATCACCCCACTTGGACACATTATACTGACTCCGAGTCGACCAGTACACTTGGTATTGGAGAACTGAACGCGGACATAAAACTTAACCTAAGTCAATGACCCGCAATAAGTCAGTCAGAGTGATCTAATTTTGATAGGAGGCTGTGTTACTCCCCAAGATGCACCCTGACACCCGGTAATATGATTGTAGGTCACTTGGTATCGGAGAACTGAACTCAGACATAAAACTTAACCTAAGTCAATGAAGCACGATAAGTAGGTCAGAGTGACCTTATTTTTGTGGAAGGCTGTGTTACTCCACGAGATGCATCCTCACATAAATGAATATGGCTGCAGGTCGCTTCGTATCGGAGAACTGAACGCAGGCGTTAAACCTATATCAATGAAGCACGACAAGTAGGTCAGAGTGACCTAATTTTGGTGGGATGCTATGTTACTCCCCGAGATGCACCCTTACACAATGTAATATGATTGTACAAATCTAGGTCCCTTGCAAATTGGTATCAGAGAACTGAACTCGGACGTAAAACTTAACCTAACTCAATGAAGCCTGATAAGTAGATCAGAGTGACCTAATTTTGGTTGGAGGCTGTGTTACTCCCTGAGGTGCATACTCACACCAAGTATTATGATTGTTAGTCCATTATATGTTAAACTGATTTTTGACATACATGTAAATCTTAAAAGCCAATGAACCATATAATATGGGTCATGTGACCGTCATCTTAGGTCACATGGTCAGTCTCTTATTTGACCCTATCGGCCTATGTCAACTAGTAACTGAGAACTGGCTGCGGTATATCGAATCACCGAAAACCTCTCGGAAACACCGAACACTTGATATAATATTACCTAAACCTCATCAAATGTTGCGAAAACCACATCCATTCGATCAGTATGCCAGTTTTACATCCAGAAAACATAATTTTATCAATATTGTATACGAAATGTGACTTTTATGAATGATTTTCTTAGACATAGTGCATTCCATATTAAATCAAAATGGCTGATCGAAAACCTCCCGAAACACTGAAAACCTGATATAATATTACCTAAACCTCATCAAATGTTGCGAAAACTACATCCATTCGATTGGTATGACAATTTTACATCTAGAAAACATAATTTTATTAATATTGTTTAAGAAATAAGACTTTTATGAATGATTTTCTTAGACATAGTGCATTCTATATTAAATCAAAATGGCTGATCAACGTATCGATTAATGCCTGAAGGTAAATTAAAATTAATTATTGTGTATATTAGAAACCAATATTTGTACTCTATGGTATTAATCAACTTTAATTGCCAATTAAACATTAAAGAAAAACAAAAAAAGTTGTATTGTATAACTGTGGTTATAGCCCAATTAGCATAATTGTTTAGAAAAAGATGAAAGATGGTTACTTATTATAATTAGAAGAAAATTTCTCAAAAATTGTGTTTTTATAAAATGGATATGAGATTTATGTTTTCTTTAATTTAAATTTACTAAATTTTTATTGGATAAATATTTTGTTTTTCTTAGATGAAAACGATCTAAATAAATTTTAATTGGATCATTTATTTTTGTTGTCTTAGATGAAAACGATATATAAGTTTAATTTTTTTCAACCAATTATCATTTTCATGATGGCTTTCTATCCGTGTATTCAATGTGACGAGGAGTGTCTTGATGACACAATTCAATGTTCTATTTGTGATAAGTGGATTCATAGTGTGTGTGTTCCAATGAGTGGTAATTTGCTGGAGGAATGGTCGGATCCAACATGACCTTCATTTGCAGAGGATGTTGTTTCACGGATGGAAAGTTCAATGCTACTAAGTCCCTTGCAAGGTAAGAAACTCTTTTAATTATATGTTTTTAATTTATTTTACCAAATAATGAAAATGCATAATACAATAATAATAAATACAGCTTACAGTTTTATTAAATACAATAATTTAAATACACCTAGCAAT
Organism: Mytilisepta virgata; assembly: GCA_028015205.1. NCBI lineage: Eukaryota > Metazoa > Mollusca > Bivalvia > Mytilida > Mytilidae > Mytilisepta > Mytilisepta virgata. The sequence goes on from CM051519.1 coordinate 77,044,978, forward strand.
TTAGTTTTATCAATTTATACAAAAATATGTGATTAAAATATAAGTGTGAATTTGAATTAAGGCTTCATTATTAAATGCAATAATTATAAATACAGCTAACAATTTACAGTTTTATCAATTTTAAATATGTCATTAAAATATATGTGTGAATTTGAATTAAGGCTTCATTATTAAATGCAATAATTCTAAATACAGCTAACAATTTACAGTTTTATTAATTTATACAATAATGTGTGATTAAAATATAAGTGTGAATTTGAATTAAGGCTTCTTGATTACATGCAATATTTTGTGGCATACTAAAGCAAGATACATGTAAAACAAATTACAAATAAGCTATTATTTTAATTTTTATATAAACAAAACAGCAGTAATTTTATCAAATCTTTCTGACATTTATCATAGATTATATAGTGTATTATACAGTTCCTTGATTTCTGACACGTTTGTTAATTGAGATGACATCACTTCTATTGCTGTCCACTTCTATCTGTTTGACCTGTAAAAAAAACTGTACTTATTACATTTTCTACAAATTAAGATAATATATGTTTTATTTTTATCTACAATGCACATTACATTTGTTATTTATGAAAATAAATAACTTTTTCGCAGACTATTACAGATATACCCGTGCCTTGTGCAGGATATCTCAGGAGTTTTAACTTATCTTTTTAAAACATAAAAATAAATAACATTAAAATCATACTATTATCAAAATAAATGTATATGTATATACTTTAAAAAAAAACTTAACAGCCCAAATAAAGGTCTGGGATAGGGGGATTCTATCCTCACATCGTTCATGGCCTTGACGTGGCGTGAGGGCTCTTCCATTATTTATATTATTAGTGTAATGATAATTGTAAATAATGGTTGTCCAACATGAATCGGTAATAAATTTAATTTATTCAAGGTATACACATAGTGTATTGTACTTTACCTTAGGGCATTTAATACATCTGTCCGTCCGCCATATTGAATTACGGGTAATATGAAATGCACTATGTCTAAGAAAATCATTCATAAAAGTCTTAATTCTTACACAATATCAATAAAATTATGTTTTCTTGATGTAAAATTGTCATACCTATCGAAAGGATGTGGTTTTCAAAACATTTGATGAGGTTTAGGTAAAATTATATAAGGTTTTTTGATGTTTTGGGAGGTTTTCGATCAGCCATTTTGATTTAATATGGAATGCACTATGTCTAAGAAAATCATTCATAAAAGTCACATTTCTTATACAATATTAATAAAATTATGTTTTCTTGATGTAAAATTGGCGTACCGATTAAATGGACGTGGTTTTCGCAACATTTGATGAGGTTTAGGTAATATTATATCAGGTTTTTGGTGTTTACCTGAGGTTTTCGGTGTTTTCCAAGGTTTTCGTTGATTCGAGGTACCCAACTGGCTGAGGTTGCGAATGCGTATTCTCAACTTCGGCCAGTGAAATTTGTCCATTCCAAACTTCAAATGAAAACACTGAAATGAAAGTGGGGTGTCAAAAACTAAATCCATCAAGCTTTCACTGCAGGTGTACATGTGAATTGTATTTTCACTTGCACTCAGCTGATTTTTTAAATTTTATACCATCTATTTTCATATATGGCTAGAAATTAGTCCAAGTCAATTTTGACATACTTGTTTTGTAACCAGTTACAAAATGGTGACAATATATTGCCAAATTAAAGCATCGATGCACATTAAGCACAAGCCATGTCAAAATCTGAAATGGTTACATACCAGTTACATATATTTTTGTGTTGGTGACATACCAGTTAAAAATCTTTCTGGAGATATTTTATAAAAAGGTTACATATCGGTTACAATTTTCTTTTGTATATTTTATGAAAAAATATGTATCAGTTACAAATCTTTTCGGGACTTTCTTATAAAAAGGTTACATACCAGTTACAATATTTTGGTCTGGTTACATTCCAGTTACAAATCTTTTTTGGACTTTCTTATAAAATGGTTACATACCAGTTACACTGGGTTTTTTGTTTTTATTTTGTAAACTAGTTACATACCAGTTACAAATCTTTTTGGGTCCTTATTATAGACTGGTTACATTCCAGTTACAAATGTTTTTGTCTTTGTTTTATAAAAAGGTTACATTCCAGTTACAAATCTTTTTGTCTTTATTTTATAAAATGGTTACATACCAGTTACAATGTTTTTTTTGGTCTTTATTCTATAAAATGGTTACATACCAGTTGCAGATCTTTTTGGGACTTACTTAGAAAATCACAGGACAAAATCACAATTTAAAGTTTGACATATTATTTAGAACAAAAAGTCGCAATTCATAATTTGACATATTAGTTATAATTTAAAATTTTCTGAAGATTTTGGAAGAAACAACCATGCAGGTATTATACAATCACCTTTTATAAACAGAAAGTAATTACAATTGAATTCAGGATTAAAAATTTCTTTTAAATGGTTATAATTTATAATAGAATAATATTTTTTATATCTATTTTAATTAAAAGATATTTTGCAAATTAAACTATAAACTGGTGCCATCAGAAACAATGTCAATCCCGCACTGCACAAGTAAAAGAACAATTAACAGTGAAAAATTATCAATTTAACAATTTCAGTCTGAAAATTGGAACCCTGAATCAAATTTCAAAATTGAAAACCTTATTGCACATCTACTCACAGTGAAGAAAAATATTATACAAAAATGAAACCACTGAAACAAAAAATGAATGAGTATTTCCAGAGACAAAGCAAAATCAGCAATTTCACCATTTTCAGCCCCAAAATTTGATCCCTTAATAGATTCTCGCATATCTACAGAAAATAAAGAACAATATTTTATAAATTTGTTAAATCTAAATGAAAAATGAAAGAGGAGTTTAAGGCACAAGCTTAAATTTATTATTTCCAAAATACAACTTCTGTGGGCCTCAAGTTGTCAAAATCAAAATTCTAAAACCTTATTGCGCATCTACATACAGTATCTGACAATATTGTATAGAAATTAAAAGCATATTAAAATGAAAAATTAATAAGCAGTTTAGTTAAAATTTCCAGTTTTCGAAAATCGACCCCTGTGGGCCCCTATTTTTAAAAATCAAAATACTAAAACCTTATTCTACATACAGTTTGTGACAATACTGTATATAAATTAAATGCATGAAGTTAAAAATGAACGAGGAGATCTGGAGAGAAGATTATCTAACGGACGGACAAACGGACAGATTACAAATATCCCCGAACTTCATTCGAAGTGCGGGGATAATGAAGAATTCACGACTGGTAGTCAATGAATCAACAATTAAATGGTGTGTTTATAATTGTAATTACTATAGAGAGAATGAGATGTATACAGCAATAAATAATAGTTAGATTAAACTTTATTTCTCATTAAACATTTAAATGTTTGTGACATAAAAAAAAACCAGAGGCTCTCAAGAGCCAGTATTGCTCACCTGATATATCAAAAACAAATTTTGTACAAGACTCTTAAATGAGGTTTCCAGCAAATTTTGTTTTTAAATGCTTAAAAAAACTTCATAGAAGACTCTTAAATGAGCATTCTTGCAAATTTTGTTCTTAAATGCCTAAGTGGTTTTAGAGAAGAAGCATTCTAAAACATTTTTGCCATAGGTTCCTATAATGTTCAAGAATTTAAACTTGGCAAAAAAACCTAAAAATTAGAAGAGAACAACCCTAGTATTATTTGGTCTAAATGTGTGAAATGGTTTTTGAGAAGGTACAATGTATTTCCCATATGGTTCTATGTTATACTATGTTCTGCAGTTACAGCATCTTGATTTCAGATCTGCTCCAAACTGTCTAAATTAGTACCGGATCAGCCTAGTATCATTTGAGCATGATTTGGTTTCGATGTTTGAAACGGTTTCTGAGAAAAAGCTGTTTGTATGTATTTCCCATTATAGGGTTCAATATTAAACTATGTTCCACAGTGGTGGTCATCTTGGATTTCAGATTGGCACCAAAAACTCAAAATTAGTAGAGGACCAACCTTGTAACATTGCTGCATGATTTGGTTTAAATATTTGAGATGGTTTCTGAGAAGAAGCTGTTTGTATGTATTTCCCATAGGGTTCTATGATAAACAATGTTCCAAGGTTGCCATCTTGGATTTCGGATCAGCACCAAAAACTCAAAATTGGTAGAGGACCACCCTAGTATCTTTCGTGCATGATTTTGTTTAAATGTGTAAGACTGTTTCTGAGAAGAAGCTGTTTGTATGTATTTCCCATAGGGTTCTGTGTTAAACTATGTTCCACGGTGGCGGCATCTTCGATTTCGGATTGGCACCAAAATCTTTGTAAAAACAACCAATACTCATCACTTGGCGTCCGTCGTCATCCATTAACTTTTACAAAAATCTTCTCTGAAACTACTGGGCCAAATTAAACCAAACTTGGCCACAAGCATCATTAGGGTATCTAGTTTAAAAAATGTTTCCGATGACCCAACCTGCCAACCAACATGGCGGACAAGGCTTAAAATAGAACATTGGGGTGAACTGCAGTTTTTGTCGTATATATCAAAAACTAGAGCATTAAGAGCAAATCTGACACCAGTAAAAATATTCACCAGGTCAAGATCTAACTGCCATGAAATTTTCAGATGAATCGGTGAACCCTTTAATGGGTTATTGCCCCTGAATAGTTAATTTTAAGGATTTAAGGAAATTTTGCGGATTTAGGTTATTATCTTGAATATAATTATAGATAAAGAAAAACTGCAAACAGAAAATAGAATGGTAAGATCTACAAATAAGTCAACAAAGACAACATGACCAAACTCATTAATTGACCCCTTATAGGAGTTTTTGCCCCTTAAAGAGAGCATCCAGCGTAAAATTTCCTTGAAAGATCTTCTCTGAAACAACAGGGGCAATTGCGACCAAACTTTGGTGGAATGGTTCTTGGGTGGCCCCATTCCAAAAGTATGTCCGGTATCCCCGACTTCCAACCGACATGGTTGCTGTTACTAAAAAAATAAATAGGAAGGATGAAATTAAAAATCATTTTCTATGAAACTAGAAGGCCAATTGGAACCAAAGTTGGCAGTAATGGTCCTTAAGGAGGTTCTTTTCAGAAATATGTCCGATGATACGCCACAGCCGAACTTAGTTTAACATTGAACCCTATGGGAAATTCACTCAAAAATCTTCTCGTCTGAAACTACTGAGCCAATTGGAACTAAAGTTGGCAGCATTGGTCCTTAGATGGTCCTCTTTCAGAAATGTGTCAGTTCACCCTGATTATCAACCCAGATGGCCGCCATGGCCGAAGCTAGTTAAAATATAGGAAAGCCTCAAAAAGATTTGTATCTGGTATGTAACCCTTTTATGAAAAAGCCTCAAAAAGATTTGTAACTGATATGTAACCATTTTAAAAGAAAGCCTCAAAAAAGATATGTAACTGATATGTAACCCTTTTATGAAAAACCCTCAAAAAGATTTGTAACTGGTATGTAACCAGTTTATAAAATAAAGACTAAAATAAATTGTAACTGATATGTAACCATTTTAAAAGAAAGCCTCAAAAAGATTTGTAACTGGTATGTAACCCTTTTATGAAAAAGCCTCAAAAAGATTTGTAACTGATATGTAACCAGTTTATAAAATAAAGACTAAAATAAATTGTAACCGATATGTAACCATTTTAAAAGAAAGCCTCAAAAAGATTTGTAACTGGTATGTAACCCTTTTATGAAAAAGCCTCAAAAAGATTTGTAACTGATATGTAACCATGTTAAAAGAAAGCCTCAAAAAAGATATGTAACTGGTATGTAACCCTTTTAAAAGAAAGCATCAAAAAGATTTGTAACTGATATGTAACCATGTTAAAAGAAAGCCTCAAAAAAGATATGTAACTGGTATGTAACCCTTTTAAAAGAAAGCATCAAAAAGATTTGTAACTGCTATGTAACCAGTTTATAAAATAAAGACTAAAATAAATTGTAACTGATATGTAACCATTTTAAAAGAAAGCCTCAAAAAGATTTGTATCTGGTATGTAACCCTTTTATGAAAAAGCCTCAAAAAGATTTGTAACTGATATGTAACCATTTTAAAAGAAAGCCTCAAAAAAGATATGTAACTGATATGTAACCCTTTTATGAAAAAGCCTCAAAAAGATTTGTAACTGGTATGTAACCAGTTTATAAAATAAAGACTAAAATAAATTGAAACTGATATGTAACCATTTTAAAAGAAAGCCTCAAAAAGATTTGTAACTGGTATGTAACCCTTTTATGAAAAAGCCTCAAAAAGATTTGTAACTGATATGTAACCATTTTAAAAGAAAGCCTCAAAAAAGATATGTAACTGGTATGTAACCCTTTTAAAAGAAAGCATCAAAAAGATTTGTAACTGCTATGTAACCAGTTTATAAAATAAAGACTAAAATAAATTGTAACTGATATGTAACCATTTTAAAAGAAAGCCTCAAAAAGATTTGTATCTGGTATGTAACCCTTTTATGAAAAAGCATCAAAAAGATTTGTAACTGATATGTAACCATTTTAAAAGAAAGCCTCAAAAAAGATATGTAACTGGTATGTAACCAGTTTATAAAATAAAGACTAAAATAAATTGAAACTGATATGTAACCATTTTAAAAGAAAGCCTCAAAAAGATTTGTAACTGGTATGTAACCCTTTCATGAAAAAGCCTCAAAAAGATTTGTAACTGATATGTAACCATTTTAAAAGAAAGCCTCAAAAAAGATATGTAACTGGTATGTAACCCTTTTAAAAGAAAGCATCAAAAAGATTTGTAACTGCTATGTAACCAGTTTATAAAATAAAGACTAAAATAAATTGTAACTGATATGTAACCATTTTAAAAGAAAGCCTCAAAAAGATTTGTATCTGGTATGTAACCCTTTTATGAAAAAGCATCAAAAAGATTTGTAACTGATATGTAACCATTTTAAAAGAAAGCCTCAAAAAAGATATGTAACTGGTATGTAACCAGTTTATAAAATGAAGACTAAAATAAATTGTAACTGATATGTAACCATTTTAAAAGAAAGCCTCAAAAAGATTTGTAACTGGTATGTAACCCTTTTATGAAAAAGCCTCAAAAAGATTTGTACACCCCTTGTAACTGATATGTAACCAGTTTATAAGATAAAGACTAAAATAAATTGTAACTGATATGTAACCATTTTAAAAGAAAGCCTCAAAAAGATTTGTAACTGGTATGTAACCCTTTTATGAAAAAGCCTCAAAAAGATTTGTAACTGATATGTAACCATTTTAAAAGAAAGCCTCAAAAAAGATATGTAACTGGTATGTAACCCTTTTAAAAGAAAGCATCAAAAAGATTTGTAACTGCTATGTAACCAGTTTATAAAATAAAGACTAAAATAAATTGTAACTGATATGTAACCATTTTAAAAGAAAGCCTCAAAAAGATTTGTAACTGGTATGTAACCCTTTTATGAAAAAGCCTCAAAAAGATTTGTAACTGATATGTAACCAGTTTATAAAATAAAGACTAAAATAAATTGTAACCGATATGTAACCATTTTAAAAGAAAGCCTCAAAAAGATTTGTAACTGGTATGTAACCCTTTTATGAAAAAGCCTCAAAAAGATTTGTAACTGATATGTAACCATTTTAAAAGAAAGCCTCAAAAAGATATGTAACTGGTATGTAACCCTTTTAAAAGAAAGCATCAAAACGATTTGTAACTGCTATGTAACCAGTTTATAAAATAAAGACTAAAATAAATTGTAACTGATATGTAACCATTTTAAAAGAAAGCCTCAAAAAGATATGTAACTGGTATGTAACCCTTTTATGAAAAAGCCTCAAAAAGATTTGTAACTGATATGTAACCAGTTTATAAAATAAAGACTAAAATAAATTGTAACTGATATGTAACCATTTTAAAAGAAAGCCTCAAAAAGATTTGTAACTGGTATGTAACCCTTTTATGAAAAAGCCTCAAAAAGATTTGTAACTGATATGTAACCATTTTAAAAGAAAGCCTCAAAAAAGATATGTAACTGGTATGTAACCCTTTTAAAAGAAAGCATCAAAACGATTTGTAACTGCTATGTAACCAGTTTATAAAATAAAGACTAAAATAAATTGTAACTGATATGTAACCATTTTAAAAGAAAGCCTCAAAAAGATATGTAACTGGTATGTAACCCTTTTATGAAAAAGCCTCAAAAAGATTTGTAACTGATATGTAACCAGTTTATAAAATAAAGACTAAAATAAATTGTAACTGATATGTAACCATTTTAAAAGAAAGCCTCAAAAAGATTTGTATCTGGTAGGTAACCCTTTTATGAAAAAGCCTCAAAAAGATTTGTAACTGATATGTAACCATTTTAAAAGAAAGCCTCAAAAAAGATATGTAATTGATATGTAACCCTTTTATGAAAAAGCCTCAGAAAGATTTGTAACTGGTATGTAACCAGTTTATAAAATAAAGACTAAAATAAATTGTAACTGATATGTAACCATTTTAAAAGAAAGCCTCAAAAAGATATGTAACTGGTATGTAACCCTTTTATGAAAAAGCCTCAAAAAGATTTGTAACTGGTATGTAACCAGTTTATAAAATAAAGACTAAAATAAATTGTAACTGATATGTAACCATTATAAAAGAAAGCCTCAAAAAGATTTGTAACTGGTATGTAACCCATTTATGAAAAGCCTAAAAACGATTTGTAACTGGTATGTAACCAGTTTATAAAATAAAGCCTTCTATAAGATATATACCTGTCAGAATTGGATAAACCTTTCAGAATTGGATAACTGTCACCATTTTGTAACTGGTTACAAAACAAGTGTATTAAAATTGACTTGGACTAGTTTCTTGCCATATCTATCTATTTTTCAAGACTCAAAAGTTTCAGAAGGAATAATGATAAATATATATAATTATACCTGATCAAATATTCAAGAAAAACAACATTACTACAACATCCAACGAAAACGAGAGAAATCGGAATTGCAGGATGCATTGTCAGTTATTAGGTTAAAATAACGACTTTTCAAAAAGCCTAAAACCTTCCCATACGTCAGCACCGGCACCGGAAGTAAAGTAAATCTGAAGGCATAAGACATTGAAAAAATTTTTGTTTTTTAATATCACATTTATAGCAGACAGGCCTTATCAATCTATATTTAACAACCAAGTTTTCAGTCAATATGAGATATTTATCTCATTAAAAGCCCTTTAAAATAAATTATGTTCAATGACGTAAGGATCTCAAACTTTTCATCCGAAGACCGTCTGTTGTCGAAAAAATGTGACAGATAAAGTAGGTAAAACCCATATGAAGCATTAAATAGATCAACGAGAATAAGGTTTTACCCGACATTAACATAACTTGTTAGTGTAAGAGATAATTGAATGTACCAGAAACCTCTGCCTGTCCTAGACTGTTGCCTACCAAAAAAAATTATGACCATTTTTCTTTGTTAGTGATTTCCCATTTTTTACATTTTGAGACCCTATGGCACTCAGGAAATACTTTTCGAATTTAAATGCCTTTTACACAGTTTTTGACTGTTTTTAGAAACAATACTTGCAATTGCGTCTCAGCTGTCTGGTTCAAAATATTATGCTAATTGCCAAATTGGTGTCAAAATGGTTTATTACACTTTTGCCAGGATTGGTCAGAAAGTAGTTGATTTGAAGAAGCAATTCTTGCTAAACTGCCCGATATGCGAGAAGAATTTTAAAAAAAAATGAAAGAAGGATCTTTGCAATGCATCTGGATGTGTCATTCATCAATTTTTCTTCCTTATTTGGGCCTTCATTTACTTTAGGTGTCCCACTCCATACGGGAGTATCCTATACTAACGTTAGGCCCTTCCATAACCTAACCCTCCATACGGGAGTATCCTATACTAACGTTAGACCCTTTCATAACCTAACTCTAAGCCTAAACCCTAACCAAACCATAGTCCTAAAGTTTCATGAAGTAAATGATTAATGAATGCCCTGATTTGTCCATGTACACAACAGATTTTGATTTTTATACTCATATTTGTCAATAATCCACATGGAGGCTACAAAAGCTTACCTGTGAATAACCAGGAAAATGGAAAATACACAAGACTTTACACAAACATTTATAGACCACATCTACATTGTAATTGATATTTGGTGTGAAGCATGATCATTATATAATTTTAAGGTATTACCATAGAGGTCTTTCATAGTTAATGTGAAGCATAACGGTGATGTATTGTAAGCGGGTAACCATTTTATACCTGTGGCACAGCTACTTCCTGCAGCCTTTCATTTTTCACAAAATATATTTCGAAAAATGTCCTATACCAAAATCTCAGGACTAATTCATATTTGGCAAGACCATTATGAGTTATAGTAAGAGTTTCGGTATAGGGTAGGTAGGTAGGAAAAACATTTTATTTTAAAAATTATTTTCTTGTCTTTCCGAAAAATGGTAAATGGTCAAACTGGAAATTACTTACCGAACAGCTTGACTTCTGGCAGATAAAGGTAGGTATACATGTACACCTACATGTATAACAAAAACGTTGGTCAGGTGTCAAAAATTAATCTGTCCATTACCTTATAACAATTGAAGCGAATCTCCTGTTTATTACATTTGAAACAACAACTTGTTGATTAACATGTGAATAATTAAATGTACACATGTATCAAACATTTTTTATCTATTAAAGGATATTGAGCTTTTTCTAATAATTATCCGTATTTATAAATTCACAATGTTTTTTTACATTAATACAAACATGCATGCATTGAAGAATTATGTAATTAAGGAAAAACTAGCATTGACAAAGTATATTTTGTGTGTTTTTATAATTTCGAAATTATAGTTCTGAAGGGTAGGCAATGTTTTAATATTTAAAATTCACAAAATCCACTATAGACCTTCTATATTTATTCCATACTAGATATATATAATTACCGGTAACATAATCATACTCTGAAAACATGCTTTAATTGTAAGCTGACAACACCTTCAATTTGGAATAACAGGTGTGTTGTAAGTAAGAAATATATGTTAACAAATAAAATTATATAAACACTCACTGCAACTATGCAGTATTTGAGAAAGTATATGAAGATGAATTACAACATGTATTTACAACAAGATAAAAAGATGTATATATATATTGACTATATATATTGACACTGGCATTCTCAGAAAGGTAACTCACCTGAACAAGAAAAAAATAAGCATGTAGCTAATCAGTGCACTTTATTATAAATAAATAAATAATTGATCATAATTACATTGGAAAACAATTGACTCCTGTTTTTACTGGCTTGCAAGGTACCAATAAGGTAAATTACTAATACCGCAGATGCCAGAATAAACAATGTCACATTTTTATGACACACCTGAACACCTGCGATTTTAAATATAAAAAACTCGGGATTGTTAACACAATAATCTCTGGAAAAATACGTTCAACTATTTATTCTGCGATCATACCAATCTGCCCACTGTGATTTTCCTCGTTCGTTGAGAAGTGCCCTTGAAGGGAAACGAGATTTTAAGCTAGAACATCTATCTGTACTGTACTTACGCTTGATGCATATAAAAATTCTGCTGAAATCATACATTTTAAAGCTGCCATTCAAAGGCTAATCTAAATAAAAAACTGTTTCCGGAAAAACTGATAAATTCTTTATTTTTTTCCTGATCTAACGTCAAATGTTTGAGATCTCGACCAAAAATGAGGTTGGTCGGGTAACCAGAAACACACATATATTTCATTTTGAACCTATCTATGGGGATACATGTAAGCTCACCTCTCATTCATTTGCAAAGGGTACATGTACATACATTGTACCTGATATAAATGTTTAACCAATGATCATAATGAATATAGTGCAGTTTGGAAAAACAAGTTCCTTATAAATTCTATAAACAGTATTTAGGTCTATTAGTTTTAAATTTTATTGATGGGACAAGAACCTTGTAATTGAATAAAGAAAAATGAGTCATTATACAGTCATTGTTCAGCACAGAATATATACATATATGTGCCTAGGGTCACTCTTCATGACAAGTTCTTAATGGCACAGTATTATTAAGAGAAGAAAAGTCAGCTGAAATAACAAAATCCAATACCATGTTGTCAGAAGTTTGACTTTAACTTTTTTTTCTTTTAATTTTGATTTACAGGTTTTGCAATAATTTCAATTTCAGATTGAAGATACTTCTTAATAAATGAGAATAAAGTTAATTGATGAGGCATAATGTCCATATGACAAATTATTAATACTATATTTTTTAAATTGAAGTGAAGGACTTACAAATTCTAAAAATTGCATTTTTATTGATCAACTTATTTAACTATGTTTAATTTTTTAAATAATTTTTTCCATATTATCTGCTTAATTCTCCCTTTTTGTGTATGTTTTGTTTTTTATTTTGGTTAATTTTTGTTTAAGGAAATTCTATGAAGTCAATGATCTTTATAAGAAACCACCAACCACTGTATTGGTGCACAGTATCCCACCGGTGACACCAGGATGATCAAAAGAATCAAGCGACGTTTATCACAGAGTTTCAGTAAAGACCAAAATGTGGATGATAGTTTTTCTGAACTTACTATTGAGGACCATGGAGCAAAAGAAAATGGATCAAGTAAGTTATTAACATTACAACTAACAATTTGAAAAACACATACTGTACAGTAATGTTAAAGCCTATGAGAATCTCATGGTTTGGTTGAGAAGTCATTGTGCTCTTTTGAAGGTCTCTTGAAGATTTGATTGGAATAAGAGTGAACCATATCATTCAGAAATTAAAACAAAACTCTTTTTGCTACAAATCCATGTTTAGAAACATTGAATATTGAATTTTACAAATGTATGTCCCCTACCGACAACACCAAAGGGGACTATAAGTTTGCACCCCACCCGTCAGTTACACTACAGTTTTGCTGACTTTTTCAGAAGCCGTTTAACCAACTGATCTTATTTTAGGTATGTGAGCCTATAATGATGAGTTACAGATCAAAGTTTGAGTTTCATGCTGATCAGATAATTATTTCCAAAATAACAGTTTTCTGGATTTTTTTTCACAAACCCTTTTGCCAAATGATCTTATTTTTAGTGTGTGAGCTTATAATGATTTGTTACAAATCAAGTTTGAGTTTCATGCTGATCAAATAATTATTGTGAGAGTAATTGCCCTTGGAAATAAGAATTATTGTCAAAATGATAGTTTTCCATACTTTTTTTCTGAAACCATTTAACCAACTGATCTTATTTTGTGTATATGAGCTTATAATGATGAATTACAGATAAGATTGAGTTTCAGGCTGATTGGATAATTATTGTGAGAGTAATTACCCTTTGAAATAACTATTGCCAAAATAATAGTTTGCCAGACTTTTTTCACAAACCCATTTACCAAACGATCTTATTTTTGGTATATCAGCTTTTAATAATGAGCTACAAGTTTGACTTTCAAGCCGATTGGATGATTATTGTAAGAGTTATTGCCCTTGGAGATAGAAATTATTGTCAAAATTTTAGTTTTCCATACTTTTTTGCACACAGTTTTACCAATTGATCTTTTTTTTTCTTATGGTTATAAAAATGAGCTACAGATCAGCTTTGAGTTTCAGGCTGATTCGGTAATTATTGTTTACTCCGTGCAAGTTAAACATAGATTTGGGGTTTTTAGGAATCACTCTGTCCATACTTTTGCATCCGATTTACATTCTCAAGGATCATTTGGTGTGTTTTTCACAGCAAAAGCCAGTGGGAGACATTGTATTGCCCAGCAATACTCTCAGAATTCTTGTTTAATATACAATTCAAAAAAGTGCATTTACATGTACCATAAATAGTTGTACTAAATTAGCATTGGTAGATTATATATGTACAATGTATACACCCCTTTTTTGCCACTAAGATTGAGGGATAGAACCTTGTTCTACTATTCAGTATGCAGGTCCTTTTTGACAACAAAGTCCAAGATGAAGTCATAATCATAGTTTTTCATTATTGTTGGTATTGAAATATATTTTTTACACTATCAAGTCTAAAATTGTTTCAATATACATTGTTCTGTAATCTGTATTATTGAAATAAACAATTAGTTGTGAAACATACGAAAATCTAAATGCTTTTGTTTACCAAGGACGTTTTGGTATAGATGGTAAATTCAGATGGATTTTAGAGTGGCACAAATATATTTTGCCATTTAATTGATGTATTATTCAAGTAAATCACAACAAAATTTTGAAAGGACTGTTGAAACAATTTTTATATATTTATATAAAAATCAAATGTGTGATCAAATAATGGTGAAAATTCGGTTGACATACATGTAAGTGTAAGGTCTATCTTTTATCTTTTGTCAAACATGACAGTTTATAGTTAGGAAACATTTTTTTTTTGTCAGCAGTAAGAATACATTTGTATAAATAAAAGTATATACAAATACAAGAAGTATGTAGTATTGTTTCTTTTAGCATCAAATTGTCGAAATCTGATGTTACATAACACTGTCCTTGAGACATCGGGAGAGAATGTTGATATTCATATATTGGTACAAAATATACCTCCATTTATTGATTTGATATATAAATTAAGAGTAAAATAGTACATATTACATATAAAACACAACCCATTATGGTACATCTTATTTTCAGAGGTCAAATGATTAATGAAAATTAAAATATTTTACCATTATTAATGTTTTGTTTTCTTCTATTTTTAAATGCACTATTGAGATAAAAGTTAGCATATAAAATAAGATGTTTTCCTTTAATTAAGTTGTATTTATATTAATTTCTTATAAAAAATGTCAGTATAAAGTATGTATACATGTAACTTAGTTCGAACCAGACACTCGGCAGATGATAAAATGTGTTTTAAGACCTAAAATAAATTGATAATTATGCAGAAATTTTTATTAATTTTAAATATTATAGATTGTTCCTTGATTGCAACATGCACATTACGCTGTAATTTTTTGCAACAAAGGAAAGACTTCTATAGCAAAATATAAAAAACAGCATCCTCACAAGTCAGGGTTTTGTATCCACGTTCGTTCCTACAAACCCCTGACATTACACATTTATATTTTACGGGTCGAACATAAAGCTCCTTGGTGTGTGACCTAGAAAATTCTACCTACGACGCAAATGGATTCTCTTTTCAATTTGAGAAGTAACCAATGAAAATCGTTCACTTCCGACCCGTAAAATATGAATATGTGATGTCAGAGGTTTGTAGGAACGAACTTGAATACAAAACCCTGACTTGGGAGGATGAATAAAAAGTTAAAACACTTTATTGTATAAAAATAGAAGAATATTGGGAATGCAGTAGTGGGACATCCCATGAGATAATATATGATTATTAATACATTTGTGTAGATAAGCAGGAGGTAAGTCCTTGTCTGGCCTTCAACATTCAGCCATAACCATCATACAAGCATTAAATGGGCCATATACATGTAAACACAACTGTTCCATGTATTTCATCTTTTAACATGCGCATGATGATAAAACATTGTTTTTTAATTTAATCATATCAGTATACATGTATATATATTAAAATTGGTGAGAATTTGTTGGTCATTTCAGATGTGACGACAACACTATTTTGCTGTAAGCCATTACAAGTCATTTTCCTATTAATATATTCTTTTATACATGTACATATTTCAGATTTGAGAATTGCATGTACAGAAACTATCAATATAATGTGATATTTATACATTTTATTTTGAATGAGCATAGGACTGAATTTGAGTACTTAGACAAATAGTAATAATTAATTTAAAATAGAATGAATAATTTCTTTTAACTGTCGATATATTTAGTCTTTTTTTTCTCATTCTTTTTAATTAACCTTCTTCATGATATAAATACCTTTCTTGGATCTTCCTTGATGTTATTCTAGCCTGGTGTTTAGGTAAGAGTTTTCTAGATGTGTTTGTTGTTTACATAATAAAATCGTTATTATTTTAATTTTTTTCACATCATATGTTAATATATAGCAATGTAATATTCCATGTAGAACGTTACCAAAATTTAGTGTGCAATACTCTAAGATATTTCATTTCATGCAATATTGCTCTAAAAATTCTTCTCATTGATGTAGAAATAGACTTATTTTACATTTAAAAAAATTAAAATTCCAGTGTTCATGTACACAGGATGGCCACCACAGCCGAACTTAGTTAACAGAGAACCCTATGGGAAAATTCATTTAAAAATCTTCTTGTCTGAAACCATTTGGCTAATTGGAACCAGACTTGACAGCAATGGTCCTTAGATGGTCCTCTTTTAGAAGTGTGTCCGATGACCTAGATTGTCAGCTAAGATGGTTACCACAGCTGTATTAATTTAGGATAGGATTCTGTAGGGAAAATTTAATTTAAAAATCTTCATGTCTTAAACCACTTGGCCATTTGGAACTAGAATTGGCAGCAATTGTCCCTAGAATGTCCTCTTTTAGAATTTTGTTTTATGACCTGAACTGTAAACCAAGATAGATAGCCACCACAGAGTAGAAATCCATTAAAAAATTTAGCTGATGAAATAGTCCAATGTCTTTTTGAGATTATTCTCTGGCTGTTGTTGTATTAATGACAAATGTAATATTTATGTGAAAAGAATTCTGTAACATTGGAATTTCCAGAATTGTTCTTAGCTGTTTATAATTGTTAAATTTAGATTAATTTCTGGGAACCTCATCTAACCTCTTTACCAAGCTAAATTACATGCCATTTTTGACAATTATTTATTTATGTTTTAGTAAAAATTGGAAATTTAGGAATGAATAGTGTTTGTATAACATGTTTAATTAAATCTAATATTGAGCAGTATATACATTTTAATTCAGTTGTATCCATTATTTGCAATTTATTTTGATGGTAAATTAATGTCTATTAAAATTTTGAGAATTTGTCCTGTGAGTCACACATTCATGCTACTTGTTTAATGTTTCTGTTTACTCAATGAAGTTGAATGAATACAAAATTTTAGAATCTGCTACTGAGAAAGCGGAATACGTAGTTTATCAAGAAAGCAATGCATTAAAAACACAAGGTACACAGGTCTCTTCTGGACCACTGTACATACATGTATATAAAATTTTAACATAGGCAGCAAGAGTATTTTTGTTACATGTATATGTATCAATGAGATAAGCCCACAGATAAAAAAAAACCTAAATTGCTCATGGGAATATTTGTTAAAAAAAAGCCAATTAATGTAATGTACTGCATATAAATTCCTTCATATCATGAGTTATAAAATATGGTTGAAGTAATGTTTGTAAATGTTCCATTCTCCTGGCTTTGTCTTCTTCTTGGACTTTGAATTTGTGGAATTTTCCCTATGTTTTGCCGATATTTCGATAGTTTGGCAATGTTCAATGTCATCAAACAATGATGAAGGAAAACCAGGTTTGTTGTCAACTTGGCAGGTCATTTGTTGTTCAATATTTGTACAAGTCAGAGATAAAATATTACTGGAAAAGTTTTTGAAAAATACAAGAACAGGAAAAGATTATTTTTTGGACTAGGAAGTACAAGTATCCAGTACACCATTTACAAGTGTTAAATTTGAAATTATCCGCCTGAGTAATATATATCTTGATGTACTTGATGTACTAGGTATTTTTGTTGCTGATTGCTTTGATAAAAATCAGAAACCTATTTCAGCAAGACTAAAGCTGTGATAAAGCTCTTGTTGTTTTGACATATCATAATGACTTAGACAAAAATGTGATGAAAAAAGAAATCATCTTTCAGAAGATAAATAAATCATTGACTGTAATAATAGTCAGGTATTTTGTTTGTAGAATGTAGGTCTATAGGTTTTAGGTTATCTTTAAATATTCACTCTATCAACTGGTGATAAGTTGTGATCATCTGCTGAAAGTTTATCAGATTGTGTTTGCCCCTCTTGGGACCTTCCAGAAAAAAAGCTGTTGTTTTGATAATGAATAGATAATTACAAAATTTAGAACATATCTGTGTAATACCATGATGTTGCCAAACAATTTCAGTTGAAATTTGTCCTTTTAAGTCTGAACCCATCTTGGAACTATCAAAGTTTCTGTACCATAAAAATCTATTTTGATTGTCTGCATATGCCCCTTTTATGTGACTAACTGGAAATAATGTATAATACGTATACACACCCATAATGTACTGAATCTTATTCACAACTTTGAAATATATTTGTCTATATTTGTCAGGGGTTACTCTTAGGATGCATCACTGTAGTTAATGAGAAGCATTGATCAATTAGCTCCGTTAATTTCTGTTATACTCTCTTTTTCCCAAAGTGTAAAGTGAGCTTTTCTCATCACTTGGCGACCGTCCATTAACTTTAAAAAAAATCTTTTTCTCTAAAACTACTGGGCCAAATGGAACCAAACTTGGCCACATGCATCATTAAGGTATCTAGTTTAAAAGTTGTGTCCGATGACCCCACCTGCCAACCAACATGGCCAAAAAGTAGATACATGTACATTTTAAACTTGCCAATGTTAAAGGGAGACTACTGTCTCTAGAGTTAGGCCAGTTCAAGTTAAATGACAGATTATCACCCCTACCCCTTCCGTGAAAATCCACCAATCTCATTTTTAAATATTTTAATTTTTCTGCAATGTGATTTTTTGAATGTTTTATGTCTGTTTCCAGACAAAATCTATGGTTATTTCATGACTTCCATTTCTTAACCTTGAAAAATTAGTATTTTCTTTTTTCCCAAATTGAGATAAAGGATGGTATGCATGCAATTTTATGATACGAAAACAATATTTGACATTTACGTAGACTCTGTACATGTATGATAACTGGCAAATTTTTAAGAAAGACTATCGGTACTCATTATCACTTTGAGGAAATTTGTTAAACCTATGTTGAAAAGAGACAATTTACTTAGAAAACTTTTATAAGGGTAGATGACTGGCTAATGTTTCTCATCAGGAACTGGATGATATAAAATATAAGTGTTGCCACAGAAACAAATAGAAACAAAACCATGTAAACAAACATTAAGTCAGCCAAAGGGCATTATCAAAACAAGATAAACTAGACAGCTTTTGTCATTAAAGTGTGAGTCTCATCTGTTGAAACTTTTGTCACACTGTTTTAAAATAGTTTGAAATCATTTTTATTGCCAGGTCATTCTTTATCTTTGAATTAACGAAAAAATTAATATCTGACATTTTTTTATTGTATTTGGAGATGTATTAATAGGAGTATTTTAAACAATAACTTCCTTAACCCCAGTTTTGCCTCCCATCAAATGTTTATGTTGTATTTCCTGTCAGTCAGATTGGAATCTATGCTGGTTTTATGCCAAACCAATTATATGGACAGGAAACACTGAGCATCCTATATTTGAAATCTTCCATTTATTGGTATAACTATCATATATTATGATAGGATGGACATTATCACTTTTCAGAGTTCAATAGTTTATTGACATTAGATATTCCAGAAATTTTGATCAATGGTTTTCACAAATGAGAAGGTTCAATATTTTTTTTTATAACTAACCCCCCAACTACACTGCATTTACAAAACCAATTGGTAATGCAAGAAGTTTGTATTATCTAATTACTTCTATCATTGACTTGTATGTATTAAAAGAATTTTCCCAAGTTTATTTTAAGCCTACATTCCAAGTTCTCTCAGAAGACCTAAATAGCTTGGATGTAAGGTAAAAAAGGTTTAGTAGCAACATGTACAAGTCATGTTACATGTGATACATGTCCTGTTTAATTAGTATTTATTCATGTTTGTTTAATATGTTACAGCTAATTGTTGATGTAGGATGTGTGACCTACAATTTCTGTTTATTTGTGATTTTCCTGTTGATGCTGTTTTGGATGGTAAAAGCAAATTTTTTGTCTAATCCATTTTGATCGAAGAAAAAAAAGATTTGAGTTATGATCCATGTATTTTAAATATGACAAATATATATATATATATAATAAAAGAAAGAAATAAAGAATAAGTAGAACAAAAATTGATCTTAAGAGATATAAGAAATTGCTGTTATATTTAATTGATGGGAAAAGGCAAAAAATTTAGGAGACAATAATGCTCTATATTTTGACGTAATGATACTTGTATTTTGTCTGTGGCATTATCAACTCCCTGTTAACAACATATATACTTTTCACTAAAGTTTTGTAGTGTTAACTACAAAGTTTGCATTTCAGCAAGATTTGATGAAATAAAATTCTGGATTTTCGTTTTTGCTCACTCTTGCAGTTATTTACCTCATAACAAGAGTTAGTTTAGGCTAGTCCCACTTTTTCAGGTCTGTTATGGTGAAAAATGCTGCCCAGAAAAAAATCAAACAAAAGCATTAATTAATAATATGCCTGACCTCTGTTTGTAAAAATATTTAAGATCTAAGAACCAATTTTTGTGGCCTTGTTCATTCCAGGCTACACAAATTTGATTTTAGCATGAAATAGTTTAAACATAGAAATGTCCTGAATCAATGTAAATATTGCAAAAAATAAAAAGTATCTTTTGCTGTTTACATTAAAAACAAAATATGTTTAACATTTATATTGAAATTTAAAAATCCTGGGGACTTTTCGAAACCCATCAAGTTTGAAAAGTGAATATAATTAAATTTGGCTTTGAGTAAACAAAAAATAAGTATGTTGTTTCTTAGTTTTTGTTTTTGTTTTTTGTTTTCTTTGTTTTCATTTTGTTAAAAATTAAAAGAACTGAAAATTAAATCATTTGGCCTCAAAACTTGTTCAGATATTTACCAAAATTTCTACAGATGTAATGCTGACTAATTTCATAGTTGCTTTATTCTTGGAATTGACAGGGTCTAGACATAAGTCGTGGTGATGGTAATAGAACTACAAATTAATAATTGTTATTCCATTAGGGATTCCCTATATACTAGTATTATGTTTCTATAGGATACAAATGTTTCCCTTAAAGCTCTTTATTCTGGCTTTAATTGAAAAAGACAGTCATAAAGATTGCCAGATTTTGACTTTTAGGCTGAAATACACTCAATTTATTTGTCTCTGTAATCTTAGTTCATAGATTGTTTCATAATACTGTCATTGTGGATTGCAATTTTCTGGAAGTAAACAACACTTTTGTGTTATTATATAGTCATTTTAGTGAGAATGGTAAAATATAATCTTTTAGAGCTACGGTAAATGGCATTCGCAGTCAATAAATGCCAATTAATACTGTCCTGAATTATGGAATATTGTAGAACTGTTTGAGAGACAACCAAACAGTAAAATATTTTCCCAGTCGGAATGTACAAGTCAATTGGAGAAAGGATCATTAAAAAATAAATACATATTTTTTACAAATAGATATTATTTATGAAATATTTTTAATAAACTGTAGCATATAGAAATAAAGTAAATTTACATGCTGAAGTAAATGGAACAAATGGTAGTCATAGTTACAGTTGTCATGTATATCTATTTTCCTTTTTGAAAGGCTGTTAAGGACTAAACTTTTCAAAACTTAAATTTCCTCCATGTACACAGGATGACTGCTGCAGCGGAACTTAATTTAACAAAGTCCTTAGTTTGTCCTTTTTCAGAATTGTGTCTGATGACCCAAACTGTCAAACAAGATGGTTGCCACAACCAAACGTAGTTTAACATAGGACTCATTTTTATGCGACCGCAAAATTTTTGCGGTCGTATATTGGTATGACGTCGTTATCGTCGTCCGAAGACATTTGGTTTTCGCACTATAACTTTAGTATAAGTTAATAGAAATCTATGAAATTTAAACACAAGGTTTATGACCACAAAAGGAAGGTTGGGATTGATTTTGGGAGTTTTGATCCCAACAGTTTAAGAATTAGGGGCCAAAAAAGGGCCCAATAAGCATTTTTGGTTATTATCTTTGTGTAAGGGAGGTAATCCAAACACATTTAAAGTAAAATGTTGTGTATGATTGGATTACCTCCCTTACAAGTTGTAAATTATGTATAAAGAAATGGGGGGGGGGGGGGGGGGTGAAAACAAAATTTAGGGAGGGTAAATGAGAAATGGGGGGGGGGACAATTTTTTTCTCATTTCAGATTTCAGAAATCAAAAAGAAAATTTCAAATTTTTTTTTGCAAAAAAAAGGGGGTTTACAATAATTTTTATTGTTTTTTTTTTTTTTTTTTTGGGGGGGGGGGGGGGGGGGGGGCAATTCACCACAGCATATTGTATTGCACAAAAAGCAAAAAATTGAATATAAATTCAAATCATATGACCTATTCTAAGTTCTTTGATTACAATTATTCTGTGTCAGAAACCTATTATGTGTCAAATATTTAATTACAATCCAAATTCAGACCTGTATCAAGTGCGAATATTGTGTCCATTTTTTCCCCAATTGTTCAGGGTTGGAGCTCTGCGGTCGTATCCAGCTGCACTCAGCGAAGCAATTTATTAAAATCTTGTCTTAAACCACTGGGCCAATTGGAACCAGACTTGGCAGCATTGATCGTCTTTCAGAATTGTGTCCGATGACCCGGACTGTCAACTAAGTTGGCTGCCACAGCCACGATTGGTTGACATAAGACTTTATGAGAAAAATCATTAAAAAACCACTTGGCCAATAAGAGCCAGACCTGGCAGCATTACAATGGTCCTTAGATGCTTGTATTTCAGAGTTGTGTGTAATGACCCGGCCTGTCCTTAGACAGTTCTCTTTCAGAATTGTGTCTGATAAAATAAAATGCTAGCTCTGAAACTAATGAGCACAAGATAATTATTCTACAACTAAGACGGCCACCAATGCCTAACATAGGATGGGATAATTCACT
Source organism: Mytilisepta virgata (assembly GCA_028015205.1). Classification (NCBI taxonomy): domain Eukaryota; kingdom Metazoa; phylum Mollusca; class Bivalvia; order Mytilida; family Mytilidae; genus Mytilisepta; species Mytilisepta virgata. The sequence continues at coordinate 77,067,766 of CM051519.1, forward strand.
TCATAAAGTATTCTTCTATGAAACTTGATCAAGTTTAAACAAGTCTTGGCAGCAATGGTATTTACATGCAGATGGTCTAATATAAAAAAAAAAGTGTCCATTGATCCCAATCACCAACCAAGTTACACCTTTCAGTACTTTTATGGCCATTAATTGGAAAATTGAATCCGATCGAGCTCCTTGGGAGCCTCTAGTTAACTAATCAAAACTCAAGAAAGTTAATACTGTGGAAGGCATTATATCCAAGGACTAGCATTTTTTTTTATCAATCAAATATTAAATAACTGTTGTGTTCAGACGTAGAAAAACATAATGAAATCTATAATGTAATTACATCTGTTTGAGGAAAGTGTTTCATTGTATTGACATGTTTCATTTCAGTAACAATCAGATGAAAATTAAATTGATTGCATTCTTATGTAATATAAAAAAAATTAAAGAAATTTCTAACAGAAAACTGACACTAAAATTGATCAAGATTTAATGGTAAATTTGGTACAAACAGTTATAGATTTTCTTCATTTCAACAATATTGATCATGGACATCAGCTGTTTGTCTTATCTGATGACCTAATGATAATATATGGGTTGTCAGTCTGACAGATTTAAGTCCCCTTTAATTGTCCCGCATTTGCTGGTCAAAATGAAATGAGAAGGGGGAATAAATTAACTTGTAGTATTTTTTTCTTTTTATAAATGTATGTTGAGGGTTTTAGCCCGATAGGGTTTGTTTCTGATTTATACCATGATAGTTTTCAAAGTAAAAATATTATCTTTTAATAATTTAAGAGGGGGTTTTAGGAATCTCACATTAAGCAATGAGTAAATATGACAAAATTTTGTAAGATATCTGGTTACATTTTATGGCATCATAGCTATCATAGTAGTATTATTACTGGCATTACGTCTTTCATTATAAATTGTATGTCTTCATTGAAAATATATTCATTGATGCTCCTTCCTTCAGACCTGCTTGTACTTTAATTAGCTTGCTAATTCACATCATTCTAAACATATACCCCTATATAATATTTTACTAAGAACTTGGAAATTAACGTCTTAATTTGTTATCGGGGTTCATTAACAGCCAACATTGATGTAAGATTAATTAATGTGATTCCAATATATGTGTAGGAGAATTATACTAGCAAAAAATAATGGTGAAAACAAGTCTAGTAACATTGAAAGAACCTTTGGTAAGAAACTTTCATCAAAGTTTTCTTGGCTTTATCAGAAGGGAATGATTTTATATTTTGCCTTCAGCTTCCTACTGTTGAGTTGTAGCATGTAAGCAATTTATGGATCTGTCGTGCAGCCACTTCCTGTTTGCCGATAGTTAAAAACTCAACAATACTCAAAACACTAGAAAAAAAATTTTGAAAATTTTCTTGGCTTCTACAAAAGGGTATGATTTTATATTTTGTCTGCAGCTTGATAATGTTGAGTTGTAGGGTGTAAGCAATTTTTTGATATGTTGTGCAGCCAATTCCTGTTTGCTGGTAGTTTAAAATTCAACAATATTCAAAACACTAGAAAAATTTTCGTGAAAGTTTTCTTGGCTTCTACAGAAGGGAATGATTTATATTTTGTGTGCAGCTTCATAATGTTGAGTTGTATGTTGTAAGCAATTTTTGGATCTGAATTTTAATTGCTGCGACAGTCCAGACATGGTTTTGGTCTTGTTTATTTTTTCAATGCCCACTATTCAACATTCTTGCATAGAAACTTCAGTCTTTCGGACTTTGAATATACAGTATTGCGTTGTTTTATTTTGGTCTTTTAGGGCATTGGTGGGGAACTATTCCAGGTAATTCTTTGTAACAGTAGATGATTACGAATCTCACAACAATACAGATGTAAGTTTGAAAACACTCCAAACAACTTTTCTTGAGATCAGATTCCTCCAGATTTCTCTGTAAAAAGAGGAGAAATAACAGGATATTATAATATTTCTTCAATGTCACTCTAAGGATGTTGGTTCAGTTGTATTGTACATTTATGGTTCAAATTGGACAGGAGTAGGATTGCCTATTGTCATGCATTCAATAACATTGATGACCAAGTCAATCAAATTGGACTGTTTTGATAAAATTATATCTAAGTGAAAGAACATCATTGCTCTGTCTTCAACAAGTTGTTATAGAAAGAAGAATTAGGTTATATTGCATCAATGGAATAGGGCAGAAAGTAGTCTAGACCTGAAATAATGATATATTGTTCTATAAAATTACTTTGAATTCAGAAATTGATGCAAAAAATGCAACTGGATGAACCTTGCAATAATTAAAGCTAGCATTTTGATTTTTCTAATAGTGATGTCATGACTATTGCATTAATCTTCTGTTGTCAGATAATTGTAATAATTACAGTTCCCCTTGTTATTGTGGTAGGAAAATGTCTGGAAGGAAGTAAATTATTTTAATTCATCTAGAAGTATCATTTTTTAATACCAAATAGTATATTAGGTTTTCCTTATTAGTATTTAAGACTTGTTTTTATTTATGCTAACGGTTTGATTGATTGAAAAGTCTAAGACTGTATATACCTAAGGAATGACATCAAAAGATTGATGAAGGACGAAATATATATAAGACTGAATATACCTAAAGATTGATGAAGGATGGAAAACTTTGTTTAGTTTGGGGGTTGGGGGTCAAAATACCCTGAAGGTTTGATAAACTCTTCATTGATTTTCAAAATTTGGCATTTCAAACTTTACTTTTAACTACAGTGACTTTTAAAAGTTTCACCAATGAAGGCATGGAAAACACTATCTATATTCTCTGATGTTCCAACTTTAAATTTATAGAGAACTTTTTATGTTTTTCCAAAGTTTGATATCCAATTTTATACTCAGTGAAGCAAGGACATTTGTGTCAACCAATAAAGAAATGTAAACAATTGATGTGTGCTGGTGATACATGTATGTTTTGAATATAGTCAGTGCATTGTATTCACATGTTTTGAAATACAGCTATTGGAAAAGACACAGTACATTTGTACATGTACTGTGTTTTACATTTAAGAGATCTATTCAGTATTAATTTTTGAAAGAACTACTCATACATTGTCAGATGTCAAAAAAAACAAGTGGATAAATGTTTTATAACAATTTAAGTATGTAAATAAACATGAATAAAAAATTAAAAAAAGCTTGGAGTTCTTCACATGTTCTATTAATTAGTTGATCAATTCAATAGACCCAATATCCTGTTTCTTCATGCTTATTTGTTAAAATTTTACTATTCCTTATTTATGTTTCATTATTTTTTTTTATTTTCTCATTTTCTTCGGAAAAAATAAGAGCTAAAGTACAAAAAAAATGTTTTGGTGAAAAAAAAAAAAAACATCAAAATAATGAAACAGAATATTCAGGCATTGTCCTGTCTACGCCAACAATCTATATATAAGTATGGGTTTTGTTACAAGAAGTCTATATACAAGAACCAGAAATATTTGAAATAGAGCTGTAATTTGTTGTAGCTTATGTAATATAAGTCCTGATATCATGTTATAAAGGGGAAAATTAAAAGCAGATTGCCAGGAAATTGTCCTTACTTTATATTGATTCCTGTTTAATTAACTTGACTCTAACTACTGGTAATAATCAGCTGTGATAGTACAGAATGGCCAGGTCGAGTATAGTGATATAATTTATATATCTGAGTGAAGAAGATTCATCAGAATTCTTGGAAGGTTGATTGGAATAGACATTTTAAGTATGATATTAAAATAGAAATAATCTTCCTTTATAACAGTAATTATTTTGTGATATTATCCCTTGATGACCAGTATGTAAGCATCATTATTCTAACTCCAGTGGTAACTAGCATTCCATACACCTGTATGTATCTGTATTGGGAATTGCTTTGAAGTTCATAACTCATTGTTTTTACATTAGTTTCTTGATGGCTAAACATCAGTTTACAGAGTTTTAAAGATCCTACATCTGAACCCAAGAATTTGCATCAAAATATAGTACAGGGAAGGTGAACTCTATATCAGCATTACTTGAGAAAGGCACAATATTTCAGATGTGTTGCATTGCTATGCTCCATAAGGGAGCAACCATTTGAATTTTATGTGGGGGCAAGAATGAAATGTTTGATCCTGCTGGATTTTTTTTGTTACTTTTTAGGTCTTAATTTTTTTTTTCTTCAAATTTTCTGATTGACACAGGTCCTGCATTTTTTTTCCAGCCTAAAATGATGCTGGCTTTTTATTTTGCCAAAATTCTGGTCCTGCCTTTTTATTGCTCTAAATAATAGCATACATATACTTAGAGACGACATGAAAAGTTCAGTGTAGGATAAAAAACTTAATTCAAATAGTTTGGGGGTGGGCTAAATCCGACATCGATTTATAGATTGAAAAATTTGGATTCAAGTTCGGCCCTAACATATGTTTGGACTTTTTTAAGCAAATAAAAGCCATCAAATCATACCAGAAAGCAAATTTTTGGCCGAGAGTATTCGGGCGACATCATAGTATATCTATCATGAATTTTGAATGATGTGTATAAAATTATAATTTAACAGTGCCTTTTTTGATGCATACTAAAAATGCACATCACTTTTTTCCAATATTTTTTAAAAGTGATGTCCAAGTCAATATACAGAACAAACATACATTGTTGAGGAAAAACAGGACCCATGATACAAAAAGTGTACTCTCAAAGCATATGCCCATATTGGTAAATTTTTCCCAAATTAAATTAAATGGGGGGGTTGGGGGGTCAGTGAATTAAGTTTTTATCCTACATTGAACTTTTGATGTTGTCCCTTACATGAGTACAGTTAGAGTTTAATTAAAGGTACTTCAACAGAACATTAAGTTTACAAAAAGTATGTATTTCATTTTGATGAAAACAATATGTTATCTCTATGTTTATTCTACATGCTGAATTATATCGGTACCAATATAAACCAGATTTTATGAATGATTGTAAGATAATCAGGAATCACTGTGATCCTGGTGATAGGATTGGCTCCAATTCAACAGCAAATATTTGCTGTGGCGACATTGTTTTATGAATGGAAGTAATACCATGATATAATTAGATCATTGATGCTGGTATTGTACAGAAATATAGAAATAATATTGTAATTATAAATCTGTCTGAAATCGGGGACAGAATCTTTGCTTATAAGGTGTCATGCATAAATTATTTTTGAATGATGTTAATACAAATGAAAAAGATAATGTATATATTAAAATTTTACTTTACCTTTCACTTGGTTGATAAGGTCGGACATAACCCTTTTTTACCCCGGCATAGGGCAGTCCTCAATTTTTGGCTTGTGAGAATTTTATATCTTGTACATGGGTTGGTACGTGAGACAAGCTACATTGTATTTCATGTAAAATATTTATATTGCTTTTCCTGTCATAATCACCCTTACTTTGTTGTTATTATGAGGAGTAAAATCATTTAGAAGCTTAAATTTTTCATCGAAAATCATATTGCAACAAAAATCACAATGACATACACTATCAACTATCAACGTGCCTTGAGAAGCACATGCCGTTTATAATAAAGTTATGAAAAGGGGATTAAACCAGTGTCGCTTCCTAACTTATTTGTTTGGATTTGAAAGCTGCAGGATTAAACACTGTAGGAAGTGCAAGACTGAGAAATCTCAGCCCTTGCATCTGACTTGGCAAGACTCATCAGAAGGTTTGAAATCTTACCCTCAGGTGTCTGACATTTCTAGATTTTGCACTTTCACAGAATTAAGATTCTGTAAGTCTCATACAACTTCAGATTTCTACAGTGTTAATGTCTTTTTCCCCCACAATTTTTAAAGTTTCTAATTTGATGTGAACATTGAATAACGGTATGTGAACAAGACTGCAAGACCAGGAAATCTCAAGATACCTTTGGAATTTCCTGTTGTCTCTGACCGGCGACTGCCAGACCTTGCCTTAGATTAGAAATCTTACTCTCAGGTATCTGAGATTTCCTACTCAGTGTTAGATTCTTAATATCTTGCCTCTATATGGTGAAAAAAATCATCTGATGCACATGTTCAGCTAATTGTTAAAACTGCTATATGAAAATATGCAGTCTGTTTCAAGACAATACACACTTAGTTTGAAAAAAAAACAGAATTTCTTTCCACAATGCCTAGAAATGCATAAAACAATCGAAAACAACATTTTTTCAAAACACAACCCTATTGTTAATTCTTGCTATACATCTTTATGTAATTTTTACTGTTATTTTTAAATTTTCCTGTAATTCACATTTTTGCAAAAATCATTATTTAAACACAAATAAGAATTTTAGTATTTGATAATTTAACAGGTTGAAAGAAAAAATCACTGTTTGTGTTTAAATTGTGATTTTTGTATAGCCTATGTAACATTGGTCACTTTCTGTGGTCTTCAGGACAGTAGTGTCATACCATTTCTTTGTGCAACTGTTTATAAACCTGCAGATTTCCTTGAAACTTTCAGGGAATCTCCAGTCACTAATGCCATTGTATATTTACATCAAAACGATTATTGGGATTTCCATGACTTAGACAATTTTTTTTTGTAATGGACTTTGAAAATATATAATCAGGAAGAAAACTTGTTGTAGGTAAACATTTCCTAATGGTTAGCCCTAATAAAATTTTGTGTTAAACATGTTATTATAGTTTATCTGTTTTGCCTTGGGGAGAGGAAAAACTCTATTGATTCGGAGTGGGGTCATTTTAATAGTGGTATCATGGATAATTATTATGGTTTCTTAGACCTTGAGATACTCTCTGCAGAAATTATTTTGGAACAATATTAATTAATCCAATGGAATTAAGATAAAATAGATAAGCTTTTGACATGGGACAACTGTTACAGATTTTTGTCATTTTTTTTTTATGGTCGTAACGTCACAAAGTTTTTTGTATTCATCCTTGAGTCTAATGAAGCATTTTTACTTAGTGCTAATGAGATGAATTTACTTACAGTGTAGGGAATTCAGACAATTGAAAAAGGGAGATATTTGCTTGTGAACCTTAAATAATTTTTATTTTCTCACTTCTGATAACTTTTCTGAAATTTGTGCTGTTGTAGGACCTGATGAGCATGCAAAACTTCAGTACTGTAGTCACAATTCATACCAAATATATGAATATTATGCACATGTGTGAAAATAATGTGCATTTAATCATCTAAAGAAGGTAGTTATAATGTAGTTAAATGGATAGAAATACAACATTCTGTCAGTTATATAATATTTAATATCAAGGCTATAACTGTATAGAGCAAAGTGAAAAAAGATTAGTATAAAGCTTATGGTTGACTTCACATGAATTTACATCAAACCGGTTAGTGTAAAAAGAGAGGATTCTTAAAAAAAAAGTATTTTGTGATTTGGCAATAAATTATCCAAATTAAATATCAAGCGGAATAGAAGTATACGATCATGCTAGCACTGATTGAAAAAGGCTACAAATATACAATCAGTACACATAGTTTGGTACATAATGATTTATGTTTATCCATATTTTTTCCCTCGTTCCTTGCCGAAAGACTACTGGTACATGATATTGATATAGATAAATACCTAAAGGGAACATATTATGGTGTTAATAACATACTGATTCTGTATTGGCTCTTGTATTGATTCAAGTTTAGTTGTATTGGTCCCAAGGCCCGCAGGGCCGAGAGGCCAATATAGCTGACTGAGAATCAATAAAGGGCCAATACAGAACCAACAAGTTCGTAACACTTTTATTAAATAAAATAAATGTCCGTACAGCTAATCTGTATGGCCAGTCTGTATGACAAAATAGTCTGTAAAACTGGTCTGTATGGAATTCCATATTGCCCTGTTTCCAAATTGCTGGCCTGGTCAGTATGGAATGTTTCCATATTGCCTTTAAAATCTGTATTAAATTATTAACCAGGTAAATTTCCATATAAAAACAAGTGTTTATAAAGACCAGGGCAACCTTAAAATATTGGTCGTGCCAAATTTGACATATTAAGGTTACTTTTTTCATATTATAAACATGTATAGTGAATTCTAAAAATAAACATAATAAAGGTTGTATTTGTACTGTTTTATCATCCTTTGTTGGATACAAGATAATATATATAGAAAAACAATACTGTTTAGATAAGGATAATGATACCCTGTCCATAAAGAAGTATAAGCTAAAGTTAAAAATATTTCATTTTAAGCCTGCATGGCAATTGTTGTGGTCCTCTGGTTTGTCATCACACTATCTGCATGTTCTACTACACCAGTGATTGAATTTCTATTAAGCTTTCGACAGGGAATCTTCAGTTATTAATGGCATTGAGAATTCCTATTTTATATTTTTTTATCAGAATCAAATTTCTTGAGTTTTTGTATCAGGTTTTTTTTTTTCCTTAACAGTCTTTGGGACATTTATCATTTGGTAGGATAAGGAGACAGCTCCAACAGTTCTAGGTAAATGTTTCAAGATTTCAGTTAAGTAAAATTTTAGTTTCACTCAGACTTGATTTTTTTTTTGCACATTAAAGATGTGCTGCTAGTGGTATCTCAATAACCATTTTCTAATGTCAATCCTGGTGTATAAAGTCAGGTGGTGTTAGATTGAAAATAAGCTTGTGGCAAGGTTCTTGACAAAAAGTGCTGTTGGTTCTTTCCACATGTAGATTAAAAATAACAATCCAAAGATACTAATATTAGATATAGTAATTTATACTATGCTGTATACGACACATTTCAAGGAGTTACCTCTCATCAGCAGCATTAAAACAGAAACATTTGGAAGACCAAAAACCAAACTTATATTAAACAAGAAGTACTCAACCAAAAATACCGAAATAGGAAGCCAAATTTCAGCTAAGGAGATCTACCAGTGAAATACAAGGAATGAACCCTTAGTATTTCTATTATTTTGGAATTTTGCTAAATACTGGTAATTTCTGTAACAAATCAATGAATAATCATGTCAGACAAGTCTGATGACTGGGTTGGCAAATACCCTCGGGGTCCTAGGGTGCACCAGCAGAGGCATCATCCCAGGAGTTTCAAAATAACAATCCAAAGATACTAATATTAGATATAGTAAATTTATACTATGCTGTATATGACACATTTCAAGGAGTTATCTCTCATCAGCACCATTAAAACCGAAACATTTGGAAGACCAAAAACCAAACTTATATTTAACTTATTTATTTATAGTGGATTGGGAAATAAGTTATAAAAACTTATACTAATTCCTCTCCATTTGGTGAGTGCTAGAGTGGCCCCTGTAGCAGCAGTTTAGCCCACTCTTTTTTGACATCTGCAGGGGGGTCTTTTAATGTGCTAAGGGTGTTGCTTCTCCTTTGCACATTCCCAGGTTTCTCCAGAATAAAAGTGATTGCCACAGTAATCATGAGCCAACAGAAATTTAAGGCATGAAATAGCCTTGTAAACAAATTTGTCAGTAATTCAATAAATTTTACCTGAGATTATAAATTGACACTGTATTCCATATGATAAAAATATTACAATTGAAATAGCTTTGTACATTGTACTTTTCTTGTGGAGTGGTCTCCTGCTCCTTTTTAAAGCTACACAGTGATATGTGTAATCAGTCTTTTTCCTTGTCCAATCCATAGGTAAGTCTGCAGTTCAGCAACTACCGAAAACCAGGGTCTAGTAAAATCTCCTTGGGGATAGTGAAAATTAAAAGGTCTGACAGATTTAGTTCCAAAGTTGTGTTTCAACTGGCTCGAAGGATAATTTCTCAATGATGCCTAACATCATATCCTTACATTTTTATTATCACTGACAATGATCTGACCAGTGTATTAAGTATAGATAGTTTGATAAGTTCTTATATAAATCAGTATTGAAGATAGTTATCTTTTACGACTGTGAGAAATTGACAGGTTCTAATGACTTGATGCAGGAGAAAGATATTTGTGTGCTGATCCATTTGGCATAAGTAAACTTAGAAATAATTTTCTTGTTTGTTCCTTTAAAAATAAATGTCAGTAAAGATGAAAAGATTAACAAACAAATTCACCATATTTGTAATGGGTGCAATCCTGTCTTGTCAATGAAAATTTAGGTTTCAGAAAATGTTTAAGTCATATTCACAGAGTTCTTGAGAACAACTGAAAACCACCTTAACTTTTAGACAGTGATTGATCACGACCTGATTTGCATATAAACCTTGAATTTCTTTTGAATGAAGAAAATATAAAAACAGACACAGTGGCAGAATGTTGTATACATGATAAGACCTGATACTCTATCAGTTTTCCTATCTATATAATTATCTTTGGAAGCATCTTGGCCACGGCATCAGTTATCCTAGATGTTTGATGTTAAGCTTGGATTACATTCATTTATGTAAGGCCTTGGATGTGCTTTCAATAAAACATGAATGAAATCACTTCCAGGAAATCTGCTTCACTTAGCAAATGGATTTGATTTAAAATGTTTTTCGCCTTTATTAAGAGTTTAATGAAATTATATAAAATGCATATGTTGAAGAGGAAAATAGAAAATTGAGTTTTCAGGACTTTGTAAGGAGGATGTTATTCAGGATTCAAGCCATATCCTTTTGTGAAATATTCATTTGGAAAACTTTTACAGAAAATTCTTGCTAAAAAATTGAATTATGTGAAAAGATGGTTATTATATTTAATTGTTTTTATGCATTCATGGAAACTGCTTGTGTTTGATGGTTAGATGAGAACTTTATATTAAGGTAGCAGTGTAATAATTGTTTAATTGTCAGTAATAACAACCTCTGGATCATAATAATCAATATATAGTCATTAGGACATTGTAAATAATATTTTCTTGTTGAAAAAAGATTGTTTGAACACCAATTTGATATGCTTTGTGGAATGGAAAATTTTTCTGTGAAATAATACCATAATTGTCAGCAGAACTAACTGACCAATCCTGTATTGGATATATATCTGAATGAAAGAAAGTCTACTGCTGCACACTGGGTGAAATATTTCATGTATTTACTTTATGAATGGTGTAATAATTTGTTTCCTGGCAAATTGGTCATTTCCTTACACAGGAAATTGACACGACATTTTAACACTTTTAGTCCTTGGTGTGTTTCTAATTTTGTTTCTCTGTATGAGTCAGTTATGACAACCAAAAAGCAATTATAAGTACTTTGACTGGAAGTTAGAAAAAACTTATTTTTGTTTTTATTTAGATATTTATGGATATTTTTAAAAGAGACCTAGGAAAGATGTAACATACACACATAAAGAAAGATTTTTATTTTAAAGATATTTGAAATTGTGGTTGTGTAAAACTTTGATATGTGACAGACAATAGGAAGATTAAAAATTGAAATTGTATTTGAATAAAAGGAGACACATGGAGAAAATATACCACTATGAAAATAGAAGTTTTCGTCACAGGAAAGTGCTTACATTACAAAAATTAGAGAAAAAGAAACCCTTTAGTCGTTCTTTATCTTTAATAAGTAGGATTAGAAATTTATGGTCAAGAACTGAGAGTTCTTCACAGGAAACTGCTACAACAAATATTGCAATTACCCCACCAAAAACAAAGGAGGAAAATGATGGAAAAAATAGGACTCTCCCAAGAAATGCAAGACTAGGTAATTAATATTTTTTTTTATTATTCATTGAAAGATTCTGAATTTAAGTTAGCTGCAGTAACATTATTTAGCAGTGTCAAAAAAAATTTCTGACTGACTCAAAGAGAGTAAGTTATGTGTAGACATTTTTAATGGTTAGACCAGTTATGCTAGCATGATATAGATTTTACTAGACTTAAAGGCCTTTGGCTAATAGTAAAATACTTTTGGTTATGGAGACGAATAAAGTTTAAAACAGAGATATTTTATTTATAGATGTCAAAAAAGCAGTGGACATGTTGCTTGGTATCCAAGGTTGAAAAGGATTCATTTAATTTTGTGGGTATTCATTTCGGTGGTTTGGTAGAAAATCTGTTTGTTTTGAGAATATCAGATTTTGTTGGCATCTTTCTGTGGTTTGGTAGAAATTTTTTTGTTTTGAGGCTATCAGATTTTGTGGTTTGTAATTTTCTGTTTAGATTTGTTGTTCCACCATACCAGTGAATACCACACAAAAACTGATATCCATTGAAAAAGATCGAATCTACAGTACATGTACATGTTTTGTTTTGAATTTCACTGTAGGCTTACTCGGAGGTCAAGAACCTCATAATGGATACTTGTTTTGCATCTATGTTGCAGTTGATATTTATAATAAAACTGATGATTTGTATTGAAGTGAGATAAGGTGAAACCTAATACTTGTAGAACACAGAACAGCACATCCTGTACAGATAAATCACATTGGAAGGGGTTAGGGACGAGATCAAAAGTTCAATGTCGGATAAAAAACTTAATTCACATAGTTTTTTCACTGACCCCCCCACCCCCCCTCTTAACTTAATTTTGGAAAAATTGATTGACCAATACAGGCATATTCAAAAATCGATGTCGGATAACAAAACTTGCAGTGATTTTTACCCCCACACCCCCAAACTATTTGAATTAAGTTTTTTATCCGACATTGAACTTTTGATCTCGTCCCTTATCATCCTGACCTATTTATCTCCCACTAAGTGGAATATGGCCTGATGATAGAAACATGGCTTTTGTACTGATAAAAAGGGAGACCTGCTTGTTTCTTTCAAATTTATCAAATAAATTTGTTTTTTTATTCATTTTCTGGTCTCATGTATTATATTTTTGTACATTTAAACAATTATGCAGTATTCAAAATTGTTTCATTTAAATTTAATTGAAATGAGATTTTTTTAATACTCTTATTTACATGGATAATGAAAGTATAAATGTACATGAGAAATCAGTTCATTTAACCTATATTTCATGCATGAGTTTTAAACAAGATTGAGATTTAAGCATAATATCATGGTGGAGATTATGATGGAACGATTATCAGTATATGCTTTTATGGATAGTTGCAAAAGCCCTTGTAAAACAAGAAAAGGGTTGCTTCGTTCTACATTTTATGGTCCTGTTCTAAATGCCTTTAGCAAGACAGATTTATGCTTGTATTAGTATGAACATCTTAGATAGTTGTAAACTGTCTCCTTGATTAGTTTATTTTCTGTATTTGTAAGGACTTGGTAATTTGAATTTTAGTCCAATTCATATTAAGTGGAACAGGTAAAAGCGATTGGCTATTTATATCATGCGACTGGTCAGATTGAAAAAACTCAGACTTTGATTTAGGTTAGTCCCAGCTGTCCTGTTTCTATGCCAGCTTAACAATTGTTTGTGGTAATTATTCGAGGAATATGTTAGTTACCTTGAAAATGGTTCTACAATTTTGTATCTAGAAAAATTGTTGTTTCTTATTCTGTGATTTTTTCAATAAACAAAGTAAAGCATCAGATTAAAAAAAGAAATTAAAATCTCATTAGGGCACAAATGTGAATGAATGACCAAAATTTATTAGTTACATACATTTGTATTTGAACTATCCATTTTTGATTTCCAAATAAATTGAGTGAAATTTTTACTTTCAATTGCAAAAGCAAGGCCTGATGAAAGATTTTTTATAGCTTTTTACCCTTGTCATGGTTTGCTTTTACCTAATTTTATTTTTAACAAAAGAACAAAAATCATCATTCACTCGCATGTTGCAATTTTGGTAATAATTAAGGTTAGAATCCTCGAAAAAGCCAAAATGGCTAAGTTTCAATTATCTCAAAAGACTTTTAACACATTTTCAAGTAATATAATAAAAGAAAAATTTATTTTAAGATGACATACCAATAACTTTATGTTATGATATGTGTTTTTGTTTTGATTGACAGGTTTTTGAAATGAATGCACCTTGGATCATAATCTAAGGTACAGATGTACTGTAGGTCAAGGTCATTATTTAACCACCAGGTATTCTGTTTTATATATTACTTGCAAAGTGCATACTGCAAAAATCATCTAGGAAGCCAGATGTTGGAATATTTTAATTTTTATGATAATTCACTATCTGAATTTTTTTCTTCAGAATTCTGTAGTCCTAAAATTTATTGGTAGATAGTGAATGCAAAAGTTTGATTGTTGGATTAATATCTTTATTGAATGATTGTAATGTTAAAATAAACTTGATTTACATAATTCCCTGCTTCTATATCACCCTGCTCAGCCACTCTGTAATCTCTGTATTAAGGCTTTGTGACGTATTAGAAAACATTAACCGTGACAGCAGGACTTATAAGCGATTTCACAGTATGAGAGTATGACTTATTAGCGACGTTGCAATGTGAGAGCAGACGTTATCATATTTCCCTATGGCTATATCGACCTGCTGAGGCCTTCAGAATTTCCCGTATTTCGGCACTGTGACGTTGTAAAGAGTTGACCCGACCCTAATATGAGTTGATCCGAATATATCAGTGACGTCATAATTTTTGACCCAACGTTGACCCGAATATATCAGGAAAACATCTGGTTGTAGGCGGATGGCCATTGAAAAGTAAGAAATTCCATTAAGATTTCTAGTTAACAATACGATAAATTTATCATCAAGTTTTCTTCAAACAAATATTGTAAAATATAAGCTGCTCGACACAATATGAAGCTTTTTGGCTCGTTCGCTACGCTCACTCACTGAAAAAGCTTCACATTGTGTCTAGAAGCTGATATTTTACGATATACGTTTGCAGAAAACCTGATAATATGTACTTATCAAACTTACCTCCAGGAGGACAAAAGAGCGTAAAAAATGTCTTACAGGGGCTACTTAAATGTATAGAATTTGTAAGATAAACAGATTAATGGGTTTTAAGCGTAAATATATTGTAAAATATATACACGCACCAAAAATCTTCATATTATGGCTTGCGGCTGATATTTTACGAAATCAATGTGCAGAAAACCCAATAATCTATACATATCATGGTACTCTGAAGACTGCAAATGATAGCTTTTAGTAATCTAGGAAAGGGAGGGGGTCAGGGTTGCTAAATTCAGGATACCTGGTTACATTTTATAGCATTATTTGTATAAAATTTGGAAGATGTTGAGTTTGGTGAACATCAACCTCTTGAATTGACTATAAACATGTTTTGATGGTAAAGTTCAGAAAAGGTCATAGTTTGATGGGAAGTGTCTTGCAGTGTCAAAAGATAAGTTTCCCTGTTAAGTGAACTATCCAATCTACCAGACAGATATCAGTCTTTGATTTTTTGTTTATATTCCCTTTTATGACAACTGGGCTATTAAGATAACTCATTGGTCAAGCCTAATGAGTCTGTAACATGACATTGGCTTTTTGATGTTCTCTTATCTTGCAGTTATTGATTTTATTGGTGAATATTGATACCATTAAAACACACAAAATTAATTTATAGCTCATTGGTTATCTAATTATTTGAGTTTTCCAATGGAGAAAATACAGCTATAATTTGACAGTTTACAGCGAGCTGGCGGGTGAGCGGGCAGGCAGGCAGGTAGTCCCAAACAATGACGAAGGAAGTAAAATTTGATTTGTTGTCACAGTCAGCATGTAGTGATGTTTTTCCAAATTTTATATGCCTGTTTTTAAAGACAGGACGTATTATGGTATACCGTTGTCTGTACGACAATAATTAAAAGAACGCTTTCACTAGTTTTCATAAAACTTTGGTTAATTGTTTATATCTATTGATGTAAGCTCCCTTTCGATTTTTTTAAATTTCTTTTAGGTTTTGGAGTTATGGGACTTTATTCATTAAAAAGGAGGGATTTTCCAATTTTCGGACTATAACTCAAATATACCTTGAGCTATTTTCATGAAACTTAAGTGAATTGTTTAAATCTGCTGATACAAGTTCCCTTTTGATTTTTATAAATTTCCGGTTTTAGGTTCCAGAATTATGGGACGTTATTCATAAAAAGATGGGGATTTTCCAGTATTCGGACCATAACTAAAAATTGAGCAATTTTCATCAAACTTCGAAACTTTGGTAAATTGTTTATATCTATTGACATAAGTTCCCTTTCGACTTTTAGAAATTTCCGAATTTATGTTTTGGAGTTATGTGACTTTATTCATAAAAAAGGGGGAATTTTCAAGTTTTCGGACTAAAACTTAAAAATGCTTTGAGCAATTTTCATGAAACTTTGTTGACTTTTATTATATCTATTGACGTAAGCTCCCTTTTGTTTTTTTTTTTTTTTTTTTTATAAATTCCGATATGACATTTTCGAGTTATGGAACTTTATTCTTTGAACATTCGTCAGAAGCTATCAATTTTTCACACTTTGGACGGTTATGGAATTTTATTTGTTCAGATTTCAGAGTTATGGAACTTTGTTCATTAAAAAAGGGGGAATTTTTCACATGTCACACTGTATCTTAAGAACACATTGTCCGATTTACTTCAAACTTTACACAATTGTTTGTTGTGATGGTCTTAAGGTCTGTATACTTTTTGGTGAAATTTTTGATTTTCTGTTGCAAAGTGGGATGTGACTTATTCAACAATAAGGAATAAAATCATAAGGTCTATATGTTAATTGGTGGAATTTTCTGGATAACAGCCCTATCATGCGCTCATGGTGCAGCTGTTTATTTTGGATGTCAGTATTTTTACAAATTTTACTAGAAGTTGAGATAAATACTACAAGTTAATATTTACCTAAAGAAATAAATAAAATATCTTTAAGTTACAATTTCAGATAACACAGTTTTCAATTTTAAGGTACTTTCCTGGAAAAAAGTATCCACACCTGTCCATTATTCAGATCATGCTAAAATATGTACTTTAAAACCTCAATATTACACTGAAATCAGCAATGTCTTATCATTCACAGTAAATATATATCACAAGTTTTGGCTTACTGTTTTATTATATTCTGAAAATATTTGGCATCTATAATGATAACATGTCAAATATATTATGAATTTTTAAGAAGGAAACTTCATATCTGACATATAAGAAGGAAGTCGTATGATAAAATATACATTGTAGGTCTCCCATGTCATCTTTAGAAGAGATAGAGTTGTAAAACTTGGAAAATGAAATAGTTTTACTTGGCAGGACATACAATTTATTATCTATGCATCATTATTACACAACATTCAATCTATCCAGCTTTGCACATCCCTGTATCGATTATACATGAATTATCATGTACAATTTTTGAAAGGTTTCTTAAACATTGGAAAAAAGTAGCAATTGTTTTCTAATGAAAAAAAGAATTTTTTAATTGGTGCTTTGCAATCAAACTTCCATCATTTTAGTTAGTTGTGGTTTGCACTATAATACTGTACATTGCATGTATCTATATTTAATGGTGCTGTGCTTTGCTCTCCTTTAGTTCTGCTTATTTGTGCTTTACTGTTACTGTTTTCTACATTGTCCTCATTGTCTATTTAAAGTGATTATACCCCCGCTCCAAAAGGTCCATAACAAACCATCGTCACACTTTTCTCTGCAACTATAAATGTACTCATCACAGCTGCTTGATATTTTGTCACAAGCCTTCTATGGGTATGCGGTATTGTGGGATATGTTTTCAGACCAAGGCAACATCAACTTCCTGCTTGACGACATCTTTTATTTTTCAACCTTATCGAAAAGTTGGGGTATCACTTGTGAGCAATGGCCCACAATACATCTTGTTAGTGCTATGTGCTACAATCCTCTGAGTCATTGGTTCTCTGCACTACAGACCTCTGTGTTATTGGTTCTGTGCACTACAAACCTCTGTATTATTGGTTCTGTGCTACAAACCTCTGTATTATTGGTTCTGTGCACTACAAACCTCTGAGTTATTGGATCTCTGCACTACAAACCTCTGTATAATTGGTTCTGTGCACTACAAACCTCTGAGTTATTGTTTCTTTGCACTACAGTGGTCAAGGTTTCAAGTGATTGATACTGGCTCAACAATCATCAATGCTTGCCAGTTATGCTGCTTGCAACAAACCTATAAGGTTTTTATGATTTTTTGTCATGTGCAACAAACCATTGTTACCGGTTCTGTATGCCACAGTCTAAAAGTGCTAGATGCAGAGGATGCAATCCTTCAGGGTTATAGTATTCAGAGCTCTGTGGTCAAATCTGTAAGGTTTTTATTAAGCTCACCTGGCTAAAGCCAAGGTGAGCTTTTGCCATCACTTTGCGTCCGTTGTCAGTCGTTGTCATCCGCCCGTCGACTTTCCGTCTGTCCCTTTTCACATTTCAATCTTCTTCTCCAAAACTCATTGGCCAATTGAAACCAAACTTGGTGGGGATGTTCATTGGATGGTCCTCTACAAATTTTATGTTTTTGGTTCTGATCCAAAATTCAAAATGGCTGCCATTCCATTTATGCACTCTGATAGGCTGAAATTTTTAAAAAAATCTTCTTTGAAACTACAAAAGCAATTGAATTGTTATATTGCAGGAATGATCCTTACATGGTCCTCTACAATGTCTATGTTTTTTGTGCTGATCTGAAATCCAAGATGGCTAACATTTGGACACATTTAACATGGGATCCTATGGGAAATACATACAAACATCTTTTTGTCATTAACCATTTGACAGATGGAAGTAATATTATGCCTAAATGATAAGATAATAGTCCTAACAAAATAGATGTTTTAAAAAAATTAAAAAACATAGCTGCCAGGGCCATGTGTGCACTCTGATTGGCTGAATTTTAAAAAATCTTCTCTGAAAATACATAAGCAATTGAATTGTTATACAATGTATTGCAGGAATGATCCTTACATGGTCCTCTACAAACTTTGATGTTTTTTGTGTCGATCTGAAGTCCAAGATGGCCACACCACAGGACCCGCTATGGGAAATACATACAAACATCTTCTTGTCATAAACCGTTTGACAGATGGAAGTAATATTATGCCTGAATGATCAGATAATGGTCCTTAACAAAAATGATGTTTTTGGTGCTGATCCGAAATTTTAAAAAATGGTTGCCAGGGCCATTTATGCACTCTGATTGGCTGAAATTTAAAAAATCTTCTTCTCTGAAACTACAAAACCAATTGAATTGATATATATTGCAGGAATGATCCTTACATGGTCCTCTACAAAGTTTAAGTTTTTTGTGCAGATCTGAAATCCAAGATGGCCACCACCACGGGACACATTTAACATAGGATCCTATGAGAAATACATCTTTTTGTCAGAAACCATTTGACAGATGAAAGTAATATTATGCCTAAATGATCAGATAATAGTCCTGAACAAAATTATCAAAATGGATTTTTTTGGTGCCGATCCAAAATTCAAAAACATGGCTGCCAGGGCCATTTACGCACTGTGATTGGCTGAAATTTAAAAAATCTTTTTCTCTGAACTGTCATTGTCTTCATCTGTATTGCATGGCATCTCCTTTTTAGTTTATCTGACACATACGCCATCTTTTATGAAACATTTTTTTGCAATTCTACCTTTTTTGTCAAACAAAGCAGGTCTTTAGCATAAGTTTTAGTAAAATTCATAGACAAACTGTAGAAAGTACAAATCCTATTCATCTAAATGAAAGAAAGGGTGATTGTAAATGCATATCTTTATATCATATGGACAAAATGTCAGACTGTTTCTAATAGAATGTACTTTTGATTTATTGAAGATCATATCATATGTAACAATTGACTATCTAATGTCAGACAAATAATTTTTGAAACTGGTGGCTTTTTTCACCTTATCGATTTGAATTGATTGTACTTGTGTCTTATTAGAAGTGTCCTTACATATAGATGTAAAGACCTACAAAGGATACAAGCTGTTGATTGACTTCCCTGTACAAACTAAACAGTTGAAATTACTTGTGTCATATTAAAAGTGTCCTTACGTATAGATGTAAAGACCTACAAAGGGTACAAGCTGTTGATTTACTTCCTTGTACAAACAAAACAGTTGATATTACTTGAAGACATGCAACATTGCCTGATACTAGGTTCCTTTAGATACATCCTTGTCTGGTTATTAAAACCATTGATCTATTCTATATTTCTATAGTATGCATTTTTTACACTTTATAGTAACTGTACTATGCTTTATGACATGTAAGAAAAGTTTTAACGACTGACACATGCTGATATCACCTAACAAAATTTATGGTGTAGCTCAGTCTTTATATTCACATTGAATATTACATCAGTTTTGTGGTTTAATGCATAAGAGTGATCAAACAGTATTGTATTATTCCAATCGGAAGGCAGAAAATAGTATAAATTATGCAAATCCATTATGACTGAATTTATGAATTTTATCATAACCATTACAGATTTGAAATGTGCTAACAGCTTGAAGTACAGTTTAATTACTTAAATTTTAACAAATTATGAAATTCCTGCAATGAAATTTTAGTTAAATTTTTATTACAGCGATTGAAAATTCAGAATAAATACATGTAACTGAAAGAAATAGCTGATGAAGTACCTCATAGTGTTTCACTATTTAATTTGTTCAGCAATAAATACCTACATGTTGAATACATTTCTCTAAAAAGAATGCTCTATTTAATCTGTTGAAAATGTACATAATATACATAAGTTTTTTTCACACTTTTCTTAAACTGCTCTTTAATATGTATAATTTCTCTTATACTAACTGTGAATAGGAATAATAATGAGTCAACAAAAATACATTGCACTGTTTGTATACCCAACAAATTATATGGAGCCTTGAAAAAATTATGTACATCTATAAGTTTGTACACAACAGTATTAATACAAAGCTCAGTTATATGAAAGTTTCCCAAAACTTCTTTCATAAGGCCATTCCAAATTAATCTTTAGTTCTTTGGATTTTGCCGCTCCGATTTTTGGACTATGTAAATTTTAAGAAAAAGTTTATTTCCTGCTTCATTTTGCAAAAATGCTGAAAATTTTACCCAAATTCTTCATTTTTTAAGATATAAAAAAAAAATTATTCGCCCGTTCATTAAGTTTTGTAAAAATTGGGATTTTCCCTATTTTTCACAGTGTTTCAGTTGAAAAAATTTGTGCTGCACGTAAATTTGATATTTTCCCCAAAAAAAACTAGTGCTCAAGAAAAAAAAAATGAAATAAAAATTTTGCTCACTCTCACCCATTTTTGCCATCCAAAAATCCAAAGAACTAAAAATCAATTTGGTGTGGCCTAAGAACATGCAAACAATTTCATAAAATTAAGTAGATAAGAATGAAATTAAATTAACTTCCTTTTGTTATGAAAAAACAACACTGGAAACAACTTGTTTTATAAAAATTTCAAGTGACCGTTACTTATGTTATGAAATTAACTTCCTGGTTAGAGTGTCAAGTATGTAGTCCATGACCTTGTGATCAAACAAAAATTTTAAGTAGAAACACATTTTGTGAAGAGTCTTTACTCCCACACATATGTAATCAAGAGGATGCTTTTTCAAAATTATGCCCTTGATATGTTTATGGTTATGTTAAAAACTTTAAAGATATTTCATTTAGCAAAATTTCATTGAATTTCTTTGTCAAAATTACTTATTATTAATTTTTCAGTTCACTGCCCTTTGTTCAACACTTCACTATCCATGCAATTTTATTCCTATAAATACCAATGGATGTTTTGGGAAGCAGAATTAGGGACTAATTATCATAAATCTCATCAGTTATGTGACAGACAAATTTACACCTTCTTTTGATTTATACATATTTGATAACATGGTATCAACTAAAAGAATTAAAAGAAGCAATATAGTTCCTTGTAAAATAACTTTCGAGACTTATGTTAGTCAGATAATTAGTTTAGGAGTTTTTGCAGAGAGAGTTACAAATGATCTAACATTACTGTATAAACAAATTTGTCTAACATATCTGTATAAGGCATATATTGTATTTTGCAGGTATAGTCCATGAAAACCCTAGAATTTTGTCTGATGGTGAAAGTGAAGAAATCTCAGTTACTTCAAATCCTAGTAGTCGGGAGGATGTGGTCTCAGCTGTCCGGTTACGCAATCGCCAAAGAAAATACAGCCAGGTAATGCAAATAAAAAGACAAAAATCCTAAGTAGTGAATGATAAAGATTTGACTTGTATAGTCAGGCTTTTCAAAGCTTTGAATTGTAGCTTACAAATTTTCAACAGCTATTTTCATGTCTTAGATGAGCCTTTGGAAAAATTTTGTATACTAATATACCAGCATATATATCCACCTACCTTTGCACTAATATCGCTACTTTCAAAACTGAATTCCTGTTAAATGTTAATTTTAAAGGGGAAGTTTAATGGCATGGGGGTGCAAGGGATAAGTGCACATAAAAAAAATTTTTTTGCAGTTTCGTATTCCCCAATTCACATTGATAAAAAAAACTTGGACTGGATTCCTGTTTGATTTTGTTTAGGCCATCCTATGTACTGGTATTTTCATGCACTCTTAATATATATTTCTCTGTTAGAGAATGATTATTTATGAGAATATATAGGAACAGTGATATCCTAATTAGATCTGTCATTTAGGGGGTCATTTTGTGAGTTAAATCTCAATTATCTAACAAACCTCTTAATGAGAGGTAATGAGTCAAGAAGAAAAATAACAATAACTATAACCATTACTTACTAGAGAGGAGAGATTAATTACCAGTTAACCTTTCTTCAACTCCTACACATTAATTATCAATTCTTTGCATTTTTGTCAATACACAAAATGCATGATTTAGTTTTTCTTGTATGTAGCTTACTGACATTGATATAGTATAGCACTGTAATGCTACAGGTTGTCATTGGGAAGATGGATTGTTTTGTCCAGACTGGTACATAAAGAATGTTACTTGTCAAGGGTGTCATTTCTGCCATTTTATGTAGGAAATATTTTCAAAATGTGCACCAAAAATGAGAAGATTTGTCAAAATTGCGAAGAACAGGGGATCTTTCAACCAATGATGTTTCAACATTTCAGTTTTGGTGAATTTCTAAAAAAAGTTACCCTAAATGCACTATATTCTCCCTGTCGTTTTGTGCTTGCTACTAGTTAAATCTTGCTCATTGCGTTCATATGATCCCTGATCATGAACTTTGTCTCAGCTGGACATTCACTTAACTTCTTAAGGCAATATTGTAACTTGAGACTTAGAAACTGCTTTTTGTTCATTTTATTTTTCCCCATGCTTTTGTAACAGTGATGAGAATGGTAATCAATCTTGTCTCATAAACAACCAGAGGTGATCAGAACATGTAGAACTTACTGACAATTAGTGAAAAATGTTTATTCTGCATGATTTCCTATTACATCAGGGAATATAATATGCTATTTTATGGTCACACAAGACTTGTTGCGTGCCAAATCTCTGTAAATAATGTGGAAGAGTAGGAAAGTTTAGATTTTAGTTAGAAGAATGAAATTGCTGTAAATCAAAAATTGTATTTTATCATATTATTGTTCAAAGCTTTACTTGCTGTTTAATATATCATATATTTCATTAAAAAAATCTTCAGAAAAAAACAAAAATATTTCCATAGATAATAACATGTGATTTTATTTGAAAAACATAAAGTGATTACATTTGTGATAGATTCACACCTTTGACAGATATAACATAAAGTTTTCAATATTTTTTCTTGCTGTTTTAACGTATTGAAATATATGTTCAGCAAAAAACCTTATCTTTCACACATAATAACATGTGATTTTATATTGATCACATAAAGTGATTACATCAATAATGATTTGTGAATACATGATTTACACAAAGTGATCACATCTATGACAGATAATAATATGTGATTGCATTAGTTACACAAAAGTATCTATGCAAGATAATGATGTGATTACATAAGTTAGACAAAATAATCACATCTGTGACATATAATGACATGTGATTACATAAGTTACACAAGGTAATCAGATCTATGACAGATAATGACATGTGATAACATAAGTTACACAAGGTAATCAGATCTATGACAGATAATGACATGTGATTAGATAAGGTAGACAAAATAATCACATCTGTGACATATAATGACATGTGATTACATAAGGTAGACAAAATAATCAAATCTGTGATATATAATGACATGTGATTACATCAGTTACACAAGGTAATAAGATCAATGACAGATAATGACATGTGATTACATAAGTTATACAAAGTAATCACATCTATGTATTCACACATAAACAGCTTTGAAACTAGTTTAATACATTTTATTACATTGTTTATAAAATTAAAGATTTGTTTATTTTTGAAAACATACACAATTATTGATAATCCTTTAAAAAAACTGTCCCAGTCCCCAAGATGGATTAGTATTCACAACTTTGACCGATAAAGACATGGTACATTCCTGACACAACTTTTATGAAACTAAAAGTTAGTAGTAACAGAAGTGACTGCTAGTGACTATAGTTGTGATAGATAATGGTATCTGAAATCTGTCATGACATCAGTTACACATAGTATTATATCTGTGACAGCTGGCAATATAACAATTATAAATCAACAGTAATATTGTTTACAGGTATTGATGTATTGATGACATCAATGACAGTGATATAAAAGCAATAGCATTTTGTGATAACAAATACATACATGTATTTGACACAAATCATAAACACCTGTGACATGAAGTAATATCAACAATGACAGAAAGTGATAACATCGCTGATGTAAAGCTATAATATTTCTGATAGATGGCAAAATAATCTGTTACAGAGTGAAAACATCCATAACTAAAAGGGGAGGGGTAACCCTGATGTAAAGATATAGCGGTAATATCTCTGATAGATGAAAATTATATCTGTTAACACCCAAAATGTAAGGCTAAAATCTCTCTGTGAGGTAATAGCATCTATAATAGAACTGAAAGAATCAGTGATAGAAATTGATAACATCACAGATGTAAAGGTAAAATCTCTCTGTTAAGTGGCAATGACATCTGTGATAAAAAGTGAGAGTGGAAGCATTAGTGATAAAAAGTGACAACACCGGAGATGTAAAGCTAAAATCTAACTGTTAAGAGGCAATAACATCTGTGATAGAGTAGAAGCGTCAATAATAGAAAGTGATAACATCACAGGTGTAAAGCTAAAATCTCTGTTAAGTGGCAATAACATCTGTGATAAGATTGGAAGCACCAGTGATAGAAAGTGATAATGACATATGTGATATAGTGGAAGCATCAGTAATAGAAAGTGATAACACTACAGATGTAAAGCTAAAATCTCTCTGTTAAGTGGCAATGACATCAGTGATAGAGTAGAATCATCAGTGATAGAAAGTGATAACATCACAGATGTGAAGCTAAAATCTCTGTTAAGTGGCAATAACATCTGTGATAAGAGTGGAAGCACCAGTGATAGAAAGTGATAACATTCCAGATGTAAAGCTAAAATTGCTGTTAAGTGGCAATAACGTCTTTAATAAGAGTGGAATCATCAGTGATAGAAAGAGATAACATCACAGATGTGAAGCTAAACTCTCTCTGTTAAGTGGCAATAACATCTGTGATAAGAGTGGAATCTCCAGTGATAGAAAGTTATAACATTCCAGATGTAAATCTAAATCGCTGTTAAGTGGCAATAATGTCTGTGATAAGAGTGGATTTAGCACCAGTTATAGAAAGTGATAACATTACAGGTGTAAAGCTAAAATCTCTGTTAAGTGTCAATAACATCTGTGATAAGAGTAGAAGTACTTGTGATAGAAAGTGATAACATCACAGATGCAAAGCTAAAATGTCTGTTAAGTGGTAATAACACCAGTGAAAGAGTGGGGGCGTCAGTGATAGAAAGTGATAACATCACAGATGTACAGCTAAAATCTCTCTGTTATGTGGCAATAACATCTGTGATAGAGTGACAGCACCAGTGATAGAAAGAGATTTATCCCTGATATAAAGCTTTAATATTTGATTAGATGTCAATAAGATTTATGCCAGAGGAATAGTATCAGTGACATAATTATATATAAAGTGATAGCATTACCACAGAAGTCTGGAACATTATCTAAGAGCCAAACAGTGGCAGTTTAAATTGGATATAACAAGAACATGTGTTGGATGTTCTCTGATTGCAGTGAATTATGATTATGTTAGTCACATATAGTTATCAAATCTGTGAAAGATACTTTTAACTAGTTATTGAGTCTGTCACAAATATTGATAACTAGCTATTGAGTCTGTGGCAGGTACTGATAACATATTTGGTTTATAAATTTGTGACTTCAGCTAGCAAAAACCTATGGCAGCTATCTATAACATTTGTATCATATAATGATAACACAGTTATTACTGTCAGTGCCATTTAAATCTGGCATTATGTCATATAACTATGTCAAAATATCCCATGATGTTTATGGTATCAGAATTTCATACATTTTAAACTGTTTAATAAATAATATTGGTGCATTTCATGTTTATTACATTGCCCTTCATAACAGTCTTATCAGTAATTTTGGCAAACAATTACTTGGTCTGTATCATTCATTAGTGTTTAATTGTTTATTTCAGACTGAGGATGTACTACTACAGTATCAAAAATATAAATCATTGATTCCAAAATTACATTGCATAAATCATTTAAATCCTTTTCTTATATAACTAATTAGATCTAGATAGGATATCTGGGTATCTTTTTATCTAAAGTTTTAGTCATTAAACAAAGAGCAGTTCTGTTACATCACAGTTGTCATAGAAACAAGATGAGGATTGATTGGGCTTTGTTTCAGAATTGTAAAATTAGTCAAAATGTGAGAAGTTAAGTGATGGTTAATATAACAAATTGTCCATTATAGATTATTTCTGTCTAAATTGATTAATTACACAGGGTAAAGGTGATTAATTTCTTCTAGTATTATAGTAATGTTAAATTTGCTGTTGGGGATGTACTTTTTTTAAACAAATTGCATTTACTTTTCAATCAGAAGCATACATATGATTCTGAAGATCATTGTATGGTCATAGCTTTCTATGGGATATACAACTCTATACAGCTGATATTGTACAAGTTTTGATTTCTCATGCTTTTATTTTTTTTCAACAAGGATAAAGCAGATTGTAACCTCATCCCAAAGACTATTAAACACAACTCATTTTTGTTATGTACTGGAAAACCAAACATTTTTACATTGAATGTGGTGAAATACCGAATTTCCAAGTGAAATCAAATCCGATAATTCACCCAGTGAAATCGAAAGTCATATTTCATTCTAGGAAGTAACGTAACAATTGCCGTCGCCAATGACGTTGCTATACAATGGTCGACACATAGTAATATAAAAACCACAATCCTTTGTATTTTCTCGATAAATCTTGTGAATACATGGAATATTTCAATGTTATAAACAGAATAACTAATCTCGAAATTTGAATACCAAAGATCTACAACATTGTGACCGAAAAACACTAATAATTCACTCATGTGCTACTCGCACTCATGAATTAATGTGTTGTTCGTAACTCGTAGATTTTTAGGTATTCGCATTTCAAGATTAGTTATACTATAATTATTCAAGTATAATTGCTTGATGTTTTAAAAAACAACTGGCCTTTCCATAGCTGTATTGAAGAAGTCTTTTGCAGATTTTTTTCTCCAAATTCAAATACACCACACATTATCCTGGTGTTGAAAATGTCATTTACTTCCCAATTTTTGAAACATTACTGTTTATACACATTCTGATATACATGTATTTACTGATAGAATAATTTGGCTAATATCTGAATTTCCTGAATAAAAGAAAGATGTGCTGTAAGATTTTGTAAGTTGTTAAGTTAGATGTTGACTTTCAATTTATAACTGGTTTCATGATAATCTGGCTTATAAATTCATTGTTTTGACTTTTTACATCACTTATTAATAGGAATATATATCTTGTAAGAAATTTAATGTAGAACTTTGAAGAATTAACCAAAATTATGAAACCACAAAGTTATACTATATAAATTATGCTTCTTGATCTACCATTAGATTTAAACTTTAATAACGTGTATTAACTCAATTAGAACTTAATTCTTACTCTTTTGATTGGTTGAGCCTTTTTTGCTGGTCCCTTTGTTGTTAGAACACAAAATTGTTCCTATTTTAAAATTATAAAAAGTCAAAATCTGCAGATTGACAGTGTGCAACTATATTGTAACTTAAAAGTGCTTTTCCATTAAATCTGAACACTTCCTAAAATTGATTGACCAAACCTTCATAGAGCTTTATAGTTTTATAGCAATTAAGCAGTTTTCTGTAAGTTAGCCTTAAAAGGCAGTAGAAGAAAATTTTATATGCATGAGAAGGGTAATTACGAAGTCAGATGAGAGCTCAAACATGTTTAATGGTAACTTATAACAGAGGTTGATTAAACAAACAAAAGTCCGCATTTTATTGATATCAAAGAATGTTTTTAATTTTATTCTTTTCGTTGTGCTGTGATGTACAGTGTAATCAGATATACCTAGGTTAACTTGTCCTTTGAAAGCATTTTTCTTTGCAAACAGGAAGCTCTGCTTTACGATAACTTCTAATGTATGAGCTATACTGCCACTTGTCAATATTGTCATAACAGAACAAACAAAGATGAATCGACTTAAAAGACAGATCACTCATTTTTTTCTTACGGTAAAAAAAAAACCAATTTTCTGGAATTATAGTTTTAAAGTAATCAATTCATTGCTATGTTGGTGATCTTGATTTCAATTATATCAAGTTAATTGGTTAATGGATTACCTTTTCTCAAATAATTGTTACTTCCCCTTTGCATGACAGACTCAATGAAATTTCAATTTTCTGTTTATTGTTGCTTCTAATGAACATTTCTTAGTTTCTGAAGTCTTTCTCTTTAAGCCACCTACGACTTTTAGTGCTAGTATCTTCTAATACAGTTGACCAAGTGCAGTGTCACTTACCCTATTCATATTTATTTACACCTTATATTTTTAGGACAAACCATGAAATTAGATTGTTTACTAATACATGAATATCATTTTGACATTCACATGCTTAAACTAATGACTTGTTGGTCAAGTAATCACGATGGCAACAAGTCAGTAGAAAGAAAAGACATAGCAAAAATATGCAGTAGGATATATCAGTTTCATTACAATTTCAGAATATAAATTAATTATAATGTAAACTTATTGCCTGCATTTAGACTTTGGGAGATTGAATGATACATTGTTGTTACAAATTATTTGAATCATGATGACAAAAATCATGAAGACTGGAAGACAAATGGTGAAGATTTACCATGTACTCTGTCCATCTGTCTGGCTTGGTTCAGTTTTTGCGTTTTGGATCATGATATCAAGTTAATTGGTTGAGACATATCGTTGATATTATACCATTATAATTATCATAAAACATGGAACATTGTAAGCAATCTCATGCCTTCATTTATTTACAGATTTTGATGAAACTTTTATGGAAGATGTGTTTTGATAGCAGCTCGATCTAGTTCGAATTCAAGTGCTGTAACATTATTTTTGGTGCAGTAATTGCTCTTTGAACTTTGAAATTTTGATGAAAGTTCCTTGTAACTGCTATTACGCCTACGTTTATTTGCATATTTTGATGGAAGATGTGTTTTGATGGTTTCTAAATCAAGTTCAAATTCGAGTGCAGTAACATTTTTGGCTTAGTTATTGCCCTTTGAACTTAGAAATTTTCTAAAATTGCCTTGCAAGTGCTTTCGCACCTTATACATTTATTTGCAGATTGTGATGAAATTCACATGGAAGATTTGTTTTGATGGTATCCCGATCAAGTTCAAATTCAATTTAACTTTCTCCACTTAATAAAGTGACATGTGGCGGGGGACATTGGAACACTGTTCTTTTATATAGTAGAGTAACTTGTTGAATGTTTTGAAATTTTGTTGATTTCTCAAAATTCCATAATGATGTATCTAATATTTCACAACTACAGTCACTTTATGTAATTCAAAACACAGATTAGCAACATTTGAGTTAACAGGAGCTACAGTTCATGAGTAAAATTTTAGCATTTAGGTCAAATCCTCAAAAACTGAATTCAATACTGTGAATTTATTATTCATGGATGCCAAATTTTGTGGTTTTTATTGAAAGTTAGAAACCACAAATTTAAATGCTCAGTGAAATTTAGTTACTTTAATGTAAGCATACAGGTATGATGAAACCATGGAATTAAGTATCTGCAAATCACAACTTTATCCCAGTCTACAAATATTGGTACTCACAAAAATAAATGAATTCAGATTATGTCAGACTATACAAATAAAGTCGTTTTATATATAAGATTATTTTTTTTTTAATCATATGTCATATAAGCAGAGTATGATATCTACTTTAATATGTATAAAATAATTCTCAAAATGATTTCTCCTCATAAATAATTGATGGCTGTTCAGATTGTAGGACAGGTCATCCATGAATACCAGGTCTTTCAGAAACTTTCTATACCTTTGTATAGTTCAAATGTTTAGTTAAACTGCAGTAAAACAATTTGTTTATAGGAACTTTTTAAGCTGACCTGGAACAAAGGAAAGCACATTATCTGTGTATATATTAATACATCTAAATACTCTTGACCCACAAGTTTTTAATACTTGTCTGCATCTCATGCAGGCTTTGAAAAATAATGGTTTATTTTGGTTGTACATATTGCAGAAACTTTTTATCTAGGTTTGTCTGTGGATCATCTGAGTAAAAATAAAAGGAAGATTTTATTGAATTTTAAGTAGACTGTTTATATAAATTTTACTTCAGTTATTTAGGATATCATCTGCTCAAAATGTTTATATTTTTAACTTGGCAAAATGTTCAAGCAATAATTGTAAATTGTTTTGGCATCAGAATTCAGTTATAGAAGTTAATTTAGATCCCTGGCCTTCTTCAATGTTTGCTTTTAAATTAAAAGCATCCACAGATGTAATTTTACAATTTACAGTAAAAATGTAACAGACAAATGTAATGCAGATGGTTTAATTGTTATTGTGATGTGAAAGGTAGAGATACTAACATAAATACAAAGTAAACAAACAATCCTAATACATTGAACAAATTTAAATACTAAATATGGGAGTTTCAAATGTTAGACTGGAAATGAATTCATCGAAAGATCTGGATAGTCAAGAAGACAGCCGTAATTTAATATTTTATAAGGTAGGGTTTTTGTAATGGAGAAATTCTCCTTGTATATATTATTACTGTATGTATTATTGTTGACAGGTAAGTGTAATTTCATTGAAATTGAGATTAAATTTTTCATCATAATTTGATAAATTTAAGGCAGGCAATGGAATATTGACATTCATTGGTATTTGTTTGATTGTGTGTATTGCATATTTATACTTTTGGAATATAAAATATGTTGCGTAAATTTGTTTAGTCCTTTGAAAAACTTAATTAGGAAAATTTAAAGCTGCAAATAAAATGGCTTAAAAAACAGGCATATGAGGCTATGAACTATTTTTTTTATGTATTGTCACATATATTCCAATTATTATAATCTTTGTTATGTAATATCATATATTAATTACAATTCACAAAAATACAGGTGGGCTGATGTAATGGATATTTTTTACATTATTGATGGTAGAATAGTTTTATAAGAAGGGATGATTTTGCACAATTTTTGCACTTACAATGTGTAAATACATTTGATATTGTATTTATAGATATCAGCTACTATTTGTAATGTTGCACATCTGAATTTTTTGGAATATTTTGCCAATCAGTTGCAGGTGCATTGTGAGAAGCAGATTACATTGTTGTGTCATTCTTAAGTCTGATTGTATTTCTATATTGTCCATACCTACAGATATAAAATGATTTAATAATCTATCATGGCTTTAGATACACCATAATGTACACTGAAAACATTCCAGCCTCGGTGAAAACTGGAGTCTTGTCTGCAAAGAATAAGGTATATTGAACTTTCATTAAATGTATAATTATGAAGGGATTCATGACTGCAAAAAGGACTCGTAACTGATAGACATTTTCCAGTACTATAAAATTTGAATTGTTTTATTTACAGGAAGCAGCCAAACGCCTGTCTCTTCCAGCTGATATGCGACTACCAAGCCACAGATCCAGAACCAACCTAAGTAGTCCTGAAGGTCAGCTGAGTCGTAGGTCAAGGAGAAAATCCC
Organism: Mytilisepta virgata; assembly: GCA_028015205.1. Taxonomy (NCBI): domain Eukaryota; kingdom Metazoa; phylum Mollusca; class Bivalvia; order Mytilida; family Mytilidae; genus Mytilisepta; species Mytilisepta virgata. Next base: position 77,099,766 of record CM051519.1, read on the forward strand.
TTGTAAGTACAAATGTGAGAGCATTTCTAAGGTAACACAGGAATAATGTCAAGGAGCACCAAAAAGAACTGCAGTAGTTTTAGAGCCATTTTATAGCAACTGGTAATGGTATGACTTCATGACCTTCCTATCTGTATTGTCCAGCTGCTGAGTTATCAAACATATTTATGGATTTGCTGAATATTTGTGGGTTAATTAAGTACTCTTTGCAGCAAGGATGTAGTATAGTTGATATTGAGCATATGTATAACTGCTGCAAGAGTCTATCAGTGTTTCTGCATTGAAGCCTCACTTTGCCATAGATAAAGAACAGGATTGGAAAAAATGCATTTAAAAAGCCTCTCTTCAGAAACTGACCACAAATGAACCTACTTCTGAAGACATTTTTAATATAATGTCACCATAATTGAAAACAGAAAAACGAGAAAGCTATCTTCCAAATAGATGATTCCAACATCCCAACAGAAAAACGAGAAAGCTACCTTCCAAATAGATGATTCCAACATCCCAACAGTAGATTACCAAATTTGTGGACACCTATCCAAAGTAAAAAAATCTAAAACCTCATTGTTAAACTAAGATGATATGTTAAATGTAATTATTTTATTAATCCTTACCCTTTCAAGTTTTTGATTAGATCAGTTTAACAGCAACTGCTTGCTTTAACTGAATGATATTTGATGCAGTTGAATTAACATCATTCAAGTTTTTAAAGTTTACTTGTAAGTTTGTGATTAGGTTTAGTTTAACAGGAAATGCTTATGAAAGTCACTGATATTAGGTATGCAGTCCAGTCTCAGAGACATAAGTACAGCTCATTTTCAAAATTGTTTAACCTTAACCCCTTCATTCATGGTATGTTGTCTTCAAAATATTTGCATAGTTTACATGCAACAGTTTACAAATAGTAAGATTTCACAGGAAATTGTATACCGAAACATTACCTTCTGTATTAAGCAATCCTTTGAATTGTCTTTCAATTTTGCTGCAGCAGGTGAGACATTTTTATTTGTTAATATTTTATTATCACGTTTAAATGTACAGCAATAAGCTGTCAGTGGTAGTTTGTATCATTATATTGGATGAATTCACCTGGGGACTTCCAAATTAGTTTGGCATTTTGAAGATGAAAAATGATTTTATATAATCAGACATTGAAGAGCGTAAATATAAAATTGATAGTTCAAATTATGATAAGATCTGAATGTCTTCCAATTATCAAGGTCATATAAAATTTATAGCATGCAGTGTCAAGGTTAGGAGGCTGTGCGTGACTTCAGGTAGTTTGCAGATCTGTTAATGTCTAGGTCATTCAGAAGAGTGCATGGAAGAAGATGATTTTATGATGTCATAACATCTGCAGATGAATGAATTATATCTGATTTATGGAAGAGTAAACAGATGGTTATCTGCTGATGCTTGTCTTATAATGGATTCAAGTATTGTTTGTTTTAAGTGCTTATAATCTTGTATCTTATCTCCAATAAATCCAAAATGAGTCCAAAAAATGAGTTGATATTTTGTACTTTTGCTTGTCCAACAGTGTGAAAGATAAAAGTTAGTTGAGGACTTGTGTCAGATTACTTCATTGAGTTGATATTTACATTGTTGTATTGTTTGTCCATGTAAAAGTTAGATTCCAATAATGACTAGCCATTACTATTTATTTTTGCTTTGCTCATCATTGTCATTGGATGTGAAATGTAAAAGTTTGATCCTGTATTGATTAAACTAATAACTTGAAATATATATTGTTGCTAATCTCTGACAGTTGTGGGCAATATTTGTCATCACTTGGCATCCATCGTCCGTCCGTCCGTTAACTTTTCACATTTCAATCTTCTCCTTTGAAACCACTAGCATCTATGTAAAGTCCTTTATAAAGATTGCTCATTTCGTCCCGATCATACAACAAACATGGCTGCCATGGGCAATTGTTGTTTCTGATTGGCTGAGTTTTCAAAACTATTCTCCTTGGAACAAACTTGACAGGAAGCATATATGGGAGGTCCTCTATAAAGTTTCCTCATTTCGTCCCGATCGGACTCATATATGGCTGCCATGGGCAGTTCTTGTTTCTGAATGGTTGATATAAAAAAATCTTATCCTGTGAAATTGCTTGGCCAAATGGAACGAAAGTTGACAGAAGCATCTATGGGAGGTTCTATACAAAGTTTCCTCATTTCGTCCTGATCAGGCAACAAGCATGGGCGTCATGGGCAGGTCTTGTCTTTCATCAGTTGATAATTTTCTTCTTTGAAACTGCTTGGCCAAATAGAGCCAAACTTGACAGAAAATGTCTATGACATAGAACTAAAATCTACAGAACCGCAGAATTGCTTGAAACCAAACATGGTCTGAATGTTCCTCTTAAGGTGCTCACCAAGTGTTGTTACTCTGGTGCCGATCCCTAATTCAAAATGGCCTTCAGCAGAGGACTTAGCTTAACATAAGACCCTATGGGAAATACATGCAAAAATATTCTGGAGAACCACCAAATTTTAGAGTATGCTGACCTGTAAGTAGAAGGACCTTGATGAAGATAAATTGTTCATACAAGGCTTACCACACTTCGTAATGATAGGGAAAAGTGACTTCTCTGAGGTACAACAATAAAAATGGATTTCAGGCCGGTGAGCGAAACAGGCTCAGCCCTCTGAGCCTCTAGCTTATGATTTTCCATATCTGAAATTTGATAAAAGTGTTCAAAGAAACACTCAAACTTAAGTTCCTAACTGATGACTTGATACTTGTTATTTGGCTCAGTGTGAGTCAGTGTGAAAGATCAAACATTGACTCAGTATTTATACCTCCAGCAAATTAAGTTTGGGGGTGGGGGGGTATATAGGTTTCAGTTTGTCTGTCTGTTTGTCCCTTCGTCTGTTTGTCTGAAATAACATTGTCCGCAACTCCTCCTACATTACTTGCATGATTCTCATGAAACTTAATGGATTGTTAGATCACTATATAGAGATGTGCATATTGGCAGAAATTTCTGTTTGGACAAGAAATGTAAAAGATACGACTGGTTGGAATTAGGCAATTTTTAACAAAACTTTGAGTCTGCTGATCAGATTTCATTCAAATTTTGTAGGATTGTTAGTCACCTTTTGTACTTGATCATATCGCACCAGCATTTGATTTGACAAATTTTATGGGTACCAATCTTGTAAATATGGAGTTTGAAATCTGATGAATCTCAGACTATATAGAAGTCATGGCAATTAAATTCATCTAATCAGACCAAATTATGTAATTAGCTTTAATAGTTAGAAGTTATCAGTAATTTTGAAAAATTTTTCAATTTTTAGTTGGTCCAAGACCACAATTAATGTGCAGTTTTTGTCTAATCCCCTCTGTAAATTTACTGTATTTCTTCCATATTTATTTTTTGCCATGTATTAAAACATTTTTAAATGTTTTTTTTTTTTTTTTAAATATATAGCAGAATGTTCAAAGTTGATGTTTTAAAAAATTTGAATGAGCTGTCATAAGTAAAAGTAGTGATTTGGTCAGATGGAAAGGGGTCAATATTTAGGTTGTCTTCTGGAATTCTACTACTCATAGGAAATATTTTTGCCAATATTTTGAGTTAACGATGAAATTTTAAAAAATATTTATATTATGACAGGATGTAAGTATACTTTGCACATGTGAAAGATTTTCAATTTGAACTCATGTAAATTTTTAGCTCACCTGGCCCAAAGGGCCATGTGAGCAATTGTTATCACTTGCCGTCTGCTGTCCGTCCGTCGTCGTCATAAACTTTCCTTTAAAGATCTTCTCCTCTAAAACCACTGGGCTAATTGGAACAAAACTTGGCAGCAATGATCCTTAGGTGGTCCTCTTTCAGATTTATATCCAACGACCCGGCCCGTCATCCAAGATGACCACCAGAGCTGAATTTAGTTTAACATAGGACCCTATGGGAAATTTACTTAAAGATCTTATGGTCTGAACCACTTGGCCAATTGGAACAAAACTTGGCAGCAATGGCCCCTAGTTTTATTCAGTTTTATTTTAATAATGAACTAATTGTGGTCTGGGTTTACCAAGAAAACTTTTATAATATATGACTAATCAAAGCATTATTATTAAATTCCTAACACTAAACTGTACAGTGACTTTTTCACCTGCTAGAATTGATTTTTATATTAGAAAAATTCCATGCTGAGTCTTCAGTAATCAAAATGGCAATAAAGCAGCTGTCAGAGATAAAATTGGCAACATTTTCATGGAAGGAAAAATTCATTTTGACACCCTAGTCAGTCTGTAAAACATTGTTTCATTCATTAATGTTTTCAAATGATAATTGTGATTGATATTAATGGAAATATCAAAATAACCAGAAAAACCAAGAAAAGACTAAATTAAAGTCTGCAGGATATGTTGCCAAACTACAGTATAAAATATTCTCTGTTCTCTGGTGTTGTTATATAATTGACTACAGACTCAAACAAGGTTCATCCCTTACACAAAACGGAAGTAAGGTAAATTTTACCACATTCAGCACAAGGAAGGTTATCTCTAAAGTGGTTTAAGAGATAAATTTTATTTCATGCAGGCATTAGAAATGAATTGATGATTTGATGGTGTTTTGAAAATAAGACTAGATTAACAAATTTAGTTATGTATTTATACAAAATGGAAAACAGATGTACTGGCAGTTCTTATGAACAAATATTGGTTTAAGGGGGTACAGAACACCTATGGCTCTTTAAAAATTAGCTGAATTTTTTAATCACATACTGTTTGTAAAGAGAAATCAAGCTACTCAATAATCAAAATTAGTGTTTGTCAAACTGCTATATATCCAATGAAATTATTCCTGTAAATTGTGTGGTTTAAATTTCTTGAAATTTTTGTATTTTTGTCAACAGGTCAAAGTAAATATTTCGTCAAAATTTTATGAAAATTAAACGAGCCAAATCTATTTTAGTCAAAGTTTTGGGTATTCCCTTAAGATTACATGTATTTAATATTACTGTTTATATTTGAAACATTTGTTGGAGATTTTAACATGGGTATGATTATTTTAGTAAAATTTTGTCCTTATTTAAGCAAATAATGGTACCCATCTTAAAATCTTAAATGATCACATGGCTGACATGTGCATGAAGTATTTTGATTCTTATATGGCAAAAGTTGAAAGCAGCATGCCACATGAAAATTCTACTTATCAATTTAAAAAAAAAAAGAATCCTATTTATGTTTAAATGTTTGAATGAAGAAAATGGATGTAGGTTTTATTACATCATAGAAATACAGTGTTGTGTAGTACAATTTATCTTATTTCATGTAGTTAGACCATAAAATCCTTTTCTGTTTGCAGTCTGAAATTGGATTTGGGAAGATAGAATCCTATACGAAATTAGACAAATTAGGAGAGGTATGTGATGAATAGTTTTTAGTTAGACAACAAAGTAATTTATTTTACTAACTCATAGGAATTTTATTATTTTTCAATACTTTCTTTGACCATGAAATTTAATTGAACGAGGAAGGTTTGTGATTTGAAAACAGATTCATTTACAGGAATATCATTTGTACAAGTTTGCACGCAAAAAACCCATAAGTTAAAAACTAATGAAAATTACTGGTAATTTAGAATTATATAACCATTTGAAGGAAAAATTTAAAGACATTATTCCTGGAAAAATGAGTGTTTACTTCAGTTCTGTATAAATAAAAACATACATCAGATTTTGTGGTAATTCCATGTAACTGATGCATATCAAAGCATGCTAAAAAGGTGAAGGAGGAATATTGATTAAATGTTTAATTTCTAAATTGCATTTGTGTCCTAGATCTTGTTCAGTTGTAATAAAAATCATTAATATGTCATAATATATTATACATAAACTGGGGAAATTAAAATAAGAACATTTTGTACATTAATAAAAGTGACCAGATGTTTGATCTAAATCCAATATTTTTGTATTGTAATTGCTTGTAATGAAAGCTTACACAAAGTATTAACTTTGATTATACAAGGATTTATCCAAAGTTCTGGATCTATCTGAAACTTATTGTAGATTTAATTATTCTATGAATTATGATGATACATAGATAAGGTTCCTTATGTTCTGAGTCATGTTAAACCCACCCATATCTCCTGTATTTTAGCAACATTCATAGAATAACCAAATATTTTGTTTTATTTTCATAAAAAAAACTGACACATTCATACAATCAAATAGAAATACAACATTTCTGTAAGTCTGAGTCAAGTTAAGAAGTAAAGCATACTTGGACAACAGTTATGCTAAATCAATGACAAGAAAAAATGCCACGAATGTTAAGATATATGTACTAGATATATCAAACTCTTTTACTTATATTTTAGGGAACATATGCTACTGTGTTCAAGGGTAAAAGTCGTCTTACAGACAATCTAGTAGCCCTTAAAGAAATAAGACTAGAACATGAAGAAGGGGCTCCTTGTACAGCCATTCGAGAAGGTATATGGATTGCTGCATTCAAAACAGTTTCTAGACATATACAATGTAGATTCTACAACAATGATTGGTTTATTGTGAAATTTATCAACTTGATAAAATTTTATTAAAAATTTTCATTTTTAAACTGAGAGGCTTGAGAATGTTTTTTTGGCGGGAAATTTCACAAGCATTTAACCAACGTGTGGTGATATCAAATTTTATCAAACAGGTCAAGATATGTATAAACACACATAAAATTAGAGAAAAATACCAAAATTTAATGTTTAATTTTTTTATATTGTGACTCTTGTCTTGGATGAGATGAATACTGAATTGTGTTAAAACAGATTGTTTTAACCATAGTTTGAAATTGGTCATTTTATGTTGATTCTATAACATAAAATTAGGATATAATATTTTTTAAAACACTGTTTTTCAGTCTCATTACTCAGGGATCTGAAGCATGCAAACATAGTCACCCTCCATGACATCATTCATACAGAAAAGTCTCTCACTCTAGTCTTTGAATATTTGGTAAGTTTGTATCTTAGTAAAAGTCTATGTAAATTTATATTGACTAACTGTAAAAGTAATGCTGTACTATCATATGATAATGAACGCATATGGCAGATTATTACAGATGCTGAAAACGTGATATTTTTTTGTCAGTGACATGATTTCAAAGCCATATTGCATATATTAGGTGTCCTATTGAAGATAATTAACTCACTTGGCCCATGATTATAGGGTCAGGTGAGAAAACTTTGTTAGCACTTAACCATCGGAAGTTCCTCTATTTGTCTGTTAACTTTTCTCATTTTGATCTTCGGGGCCTTGGTGGCCGAGTGGTCTAGGTAATTCGTCATGACTACTAATGATCACCAAGGTTGTGAGTTCAAATCTCACCTGTGGTGGGGTGTGTTTGACTTCGATCCTACCGAAGGTTGGTGTTTCTCTCCGGGTACTCCGGCTTCCTCCACCGACAAAAACTGGCTGCTGTGAAATAGCCAAAATGTGCTGAATACGATGTAAAACCCCAACTAAACAAACAAACAATCATTTTGATCTTCTCTGAAATCCCTTGACCAAAATGAACAGAAACTTAATATGTGCATCTAAGAGAGAATGTGCATGAAGTTTTTGTATTCTCTTTAGTTTAAACTTATTAATTATAACTTGTACTAATCATTCTGAAGTGCCATTTTAGACTCCTCATTTTCGACATCTGCAGTGCAAACACTCAACAGCCATTTTTCCCACCATATCTGGAAAGGCATCAGTTATTGACACAATCCTTGCAAATCTCAGTCAATTACTGGCACTGCATGGTATGGTCATTGTCATTGTGGACTCATATTTGCATGTGCTTAGAACCTTTAGGAGGTTTTCAAGTGATTTGGAATTTTGAAATTATATGATGTGGACTTTGTTATTGCACCTCCTTAATTGTATCAATATGAAAGTTAGTACAATGTTGTTAGGTCCTCACTGCAGATGTGCATGGTGGTAAAATATTGCCATCTAATGAATTTTCATGGTTTGGTTGCTATGGACTTAGAAATTTAACTCTGTAACATATTCTTCTGAAATTGCTACTCTATGAATGATGAAAAATTGTATAGTGCTACTGCCCCTAGTCAATTGTATAGTGCTTCTGCCCCTAGTCAATTGACTGGAATTTTGACCCTGTTCAATAAGTATTTTGTATCACATCATTTGAAAATTTGTGCATTATTATATCCTAACCCTATGGGAAGGATGTTCCTTTCCATAGAGTTTTTCAAGTTGTGAAGTGAACTTTGATACATGTATCATAAAATTGACTCTGTCCAGTATGTTAAATACACGTAGAAGTTGGTCCAATAGTAAAAGCTCCTGTGCAGTTACTTTCAAAATAACCTCCAATTTGGCTGAATTATAGCAGATTATATAAGTCCTGCTTTGCAGACTGTACTTGTTATCTTTAAACCAACTTTGTATGTGAATATGTGTTGAAAGCAAAACTTTTTATTTTAAAAAAAAGAAACAATATGAAACCTAAAAATGAAGATATATATGTTTTCTGTCATATCATGGAGTATAAGTCGAGATAAGGTTTATTTTTAGGATATGTTTTTATCCACAATTACAGAAAAGACATGAAAATCTTCTTTTTTTTTTTGTTAAAAGAAAAGTACACATAAACTCTCATGTTAAGTCAATAATACAATAAAAATGATAATTTTGTTTGCATGATTTCACACAGGTTTCCAATTAAAAGAAAAAATGACAATCAATTTTGCTCAGTGAATATATTTGTCTTTACAGGACCGTGATCTCAAACAGTATATGGATGACTGTGGTAATATAATGAGTATGAATAATGTGAAGGTATATTATACAATTTATAATTCATTCAGATATGTCGTCATTTTCTGTTGCATTAATTATGATACTTTATAGTACATGTAGGCATATTTTTCGTACATAATGATAGTAAATATGGACATTTGAATTTCTTAATGCTATCTGCAGAATAATGAGATTTTAGAACAGTGAGGAATCAAATATTAACAAATATCTACATGAATTTTTGTAAATTTTTCAGTTTGACTTATATATATAGCATTGTGGTTAAGATAAATATATATTACAATGTATTATGTTTCAGTTATTTTTATTCCAATTATTACGAGGCCTTGCCTACTGTCATAAAAAACAAGTGCTACATAGAGATCTTAAACCACAGAACCTTTTAATTAATGAAAGAGGAGAACTCAAATTAGCTGATTTTGGTAAGCGTTAGTATACTGCTGTTGATATAGTTCAAATATATCAAATATTAATTTCAGTAATGCTATGATCATAGCTTCAGTTGCACATGAGACCAATAGTTTGGAGTCTTTAGGTTATTTACATAACAAATGGATTCAGTTGTATTAAAGAATAAGGGTATCATTATATCACAAATAATACATTTAAAACATAAACTACATCTTCTTGTTGATGTGTCCCACATAACATACCACAGGACAAAAAATCAACCAAGAATCTTAAAGATAGTATTCCATGAGGTGATTGACATTTAACAAGGATGATTCCTCGGTTTTGAAGGCTTCATTGTGATGTCAAGATAAAAGACTGCAACAAAAGTGCTGAATTTTTGTCATGTACATGTACGGTCAAGGATTTATCCATCATATCCTTTCATAACTGAAAACATAAAACAACAAGTGGACAGTGATAGAGGCACAGGTACCTGGCTCTGGACCATTACCAAGTATTAGGGTGTTAAACTAGTTTTTGAAATCACTACCATCCTCTTTATCATGACTACTAATGATCACTAGCCTGTCTGGTGTTGTGAGTTCGAATTTCACCGGTGGCTGGGTGTGTTCGACTCCAATCTAAATAAACAGGGATTGCCAGTTGTCCTACCAAAGGTCGGTGGTTCTCTCCGGGTACTCCGGCTTTCTCCACCAATAAAAACTGTCCGCTGTGTAATAGCCAAATGTGCTGAAAACGGTGAAAAATCCCAACTAAACAAACCAGCAAACCATCCTCTTAAATTCTTCATGAGCATTTAAACATGTGATGAGTTCTGTTCCTTTATTTATCAGAAAATCCTATGTTCTCTTACTGGTTGAATAGTATTTCAAAATGTATTCTATTTCTTTTTGCTTATCAAGAAGACATGTATATATTATTCTAATCTTTATATATGTTATCGTGTATAAGCTGATTTTAGCACATTTTGGTTAAGAATTGATTTTAACTTAAGTACTTACCACCTCCAATCAATTAATTCCAATCAGCAGACATGTAAAGAAATGAAAACAGTATCCATATTTGTTTTTTGACATGAACAGTGATTTCTTTAAAAAATCTAAGTTGGAGAAATATGTGAACATTTAAAAAAAAATCAGTACATGCATTTGAGGTTCAAATGCTCACTGCATTTGTAAATTTTTGGTGATATTTATGGTGCAGCTTTGTTTAGAATTAGGTTTTGATGAATACAAAACAAGTAATTTGCACTTTGTTTGCATTTGATAAATAAATATATTTAAGAATAGATATTAAAACAGAAGAATTTGTCAATTTATACCAATTTTATATTTCTAGAAGTTTTTTCTGCTTTACAGATCAAAAAAGATTTTGTCAATTTTCACGATCTTTCTGATTGCTAGTATTTTTACTGTTTGTTGTAGCAATATTAAAAGTATGAAAATGGACAGAATCCTCTGTTTTAATATTTATTATGATGTGTTTGATGATTCAAGAATGCATGGCTTTGTCTAAATAGATACATTTATAGTTATTTTCTGAACATTTTGCAGGTTTAGCACGTGCCAAATCAATACCAACTAAAACATATTCCAATGAAGTTGTTACCTTATGGTAAGTATATTAAAGAAGTAGATTTGATAAGCCATTAAATTAGGTCGATCAATTCATAAAAGTACTCTTTTTTCCATATATCATTATACTAATTGGACTGGTTTTGATATAAAAATGGGTGTATTATGGACATTATGACAAAAAAAACTGGAAAATTCACAAATTTTTACCCTCAAAATAAGACCATTTTAGATTTGAAAGCTAGTGCATTTATCCATAAAATATCTTTTTTCTCCATAAACTATGACTCCGTCAGACACATTTATCCAAATGCAGTGATTTTTTAAAAACTTTTAGTGACATTCATATCCCTCTAAAGGTCACAGCTTGGCAATAAATTTAAAAATTGGAAGAGTTGAACTTACCAAGTAAAGTCAAGAAATACCAAAGGGATATTCGAAGGAGAGAAAAATCGTAACAACTGACAAACTCCGGAGAACAACAAAGATAAGACCAAAACAATACATGCACTACAATTAAATACTAAAAACATATGAACAACATGGACCCCACCAAAAAACCGGGGGTAGACTCAGGTGCTCCGGAAGAGTAAGCAGTCTCTGCTTCCTGCAGGACACCCGCCATGCTGTCCAAGTCAAATCCGATATGAGGAAGGGATAATATCAAATGATCCCAAGGAAACTTTATTTTTCACTAAGGTGTTGGTCCAAAATAGGACTTTTGTGAAAGGTTTTTTCTAATTTGAATCATTTTTGAATATGATAAGGATATTATATTAGATTAATTTTCTTAATGGCAGCTAAAGTTTTGATCTATTACATACTTTATAAATCTATAGTTAGGATGATGGGGTAGTATGCAATCTCATCAAAAGTCTCAAGCATTATATGATAGAAAATGTATTGAAAGAGAGTTTTCATGTTGATTTTCAGTTCCAATTGTATTGGGTAAGATTTTGCTGTATTTTCGCTTTATTCTCATGAATGAATTTTTTTCAGGTATAGACCACCAGATGTGTTGTTAGGATCCACAGAATATTCCACTCCGATAGACATGTGGTAAGGTTTTTGTCTTGCCTTGCAACAAAAGTCGCGGAAGGCGAGATATAGGTGTTGCTTTTCTGGTGGCGGCATCGGTGTCAACAATTGTTAAGTTTTCTGACTAAGTCAGTGTGATAGGAACTACTTGTGATAGATAAATGATATTTTCTATAAATTTGTATTACTATCAGTACATCTCAGTTTGTCGACCATTTTCAGGCCCTGCACCCTAGGTAATGGTCCAGGGACTTTCAATTAATTGGCAGTTTTCAGTATTAAGTTTTCTGCTGAAGTTAGTTTGATAGGAACTACTTGTGATAGATCAATGATATTTTGTATAAAGTTGCATTACTATCAGTACATCATAGTTTGATGACCATTTCGAGGCCCTGCCTAGGTCATGGTCCAGTGACTTTCAAATAAACAATCTTGCTGTCCATCAGATTGTCTTTTTTCGATTTTTCTGCCAGTAGTCGAGGCATATCTCTGTGTCAACAGTTTATTATACCATTTGAATTTATTTAACAAAACATTGCTTTATTTTTATATGCCTTTCTAGATCTGTGATGGACATTTTATGGTATACTGCTGTCTGTGTGTGTTTTTCTGTATCTTTTCACTTAGAATAAGTTTAAATTTGTTTCTTCAATGTTACAAACATTATTTACTAATAAGAGGATTGATTGAGGATTGGAACATTTTCCGATTCATCATTCTGTGGATGTGGAATTTTAATGATAAAAAGTTTTTCAAACATTATATAGTACCTGAAGATTTCTTCATTAAACATAACCTCAAATTTGTACACAGTATTATGACTGACAGAGGAATTCTTCAATTAGTTTTTCGGACTAAAATCATCATACATTCCATAGTTTATCATATGATAATTAAAGTTTGCCTGACTGAAACTTTTATGGATTGAGGGAAGAAAGCCTCTTTTAATTTTGTATCATCTTTAGGTGGAATATATTTAAATTGTCAGAAATTCTAAAATTTTTCATAGGTCATGCAGTGACTTAAGTTTGTCTTTATGAGTTTTTCTGAAATTCTAACATGCATTAGTATTGATGGAAGACCGTTCTCTTTATGATCAGGCTACTATGTCAGTGTTCCAGCTAGGATTTCAAAAGGGCAGGGAGCCAATTATGAAAGGGGCACTTTAGCACGCTAATTGATATTTCAAAAAGGGCATGTCAAACATTGTCTTGTTATTATGTAAACAGTAATATACATTGCATCTATATATACATACATTGGCAATAATGTCAGTTGTTAAACTATCTACCAAGATAAAATTCAATTTTTCTATCTTTCATGCTAAAAAACTTCTTAACAACATTACCTGACAGCTGTTCAAAACATTGTTTGTTACAGTTAAGTTTAACATGAAGGATACAGTTCAGTTTTTCTTGTTATAAACAGTTTCTTCACATTTAACCAATTTTACCTGTGAGAAAACCCTTTCAACTTCTGCTGTGCTCATCAAGTGAATGATATTGTGCCTATGCCTTTTATTAGAGGTTTTAGAAGATGTAGTGGGGCTGTTAGGTTGTTTCCTCTTAAGAGTATTTTTATCTTGACTTTCAGTATCATTATTCTGATCACTTCCATTATGATTTCTGAAAGTTTATTAACTATTATTTTTTTTTTTATTATTATGGAAAATTTTGAGGAAAAAATGTTTTATTTTTTCATTATTTTTTTCTATTATTTTACAAGTATTTTAAAATCTATATATTATTCTTGCTAATTAGGTAGTACAAAAGAAGTAAATTCAAACTCCTGTTTGTTTCTTTGCACTTTTTTTAATTCTTCTTCAAACGTCTATCCCGCTCGGGCATTGTGATAGAAATAAAATAAAACACAGTATGTTAAATTTATTCATTTATTCATTGATGACTTTTAATCACCCCTTCTGATTTTGTCAACTTGGATTTTAATCGCCGTAAATTAGCCAGTGCTAATCAACCGTTTCAAATAGTTAGTCAATCAGCTGTTTCCTTAATCGTTAAGGTAAATATTGATTACAATGCGTGAGCGAACGTTTACAAGGAAGTTTTATTGATAAAATGGCGGCTTAAATTGAAACATCAAAATAATACAACAATAAAGGCATGGACTTGCGAAAAAGGGCAGGGCGTCTTAATTGACATCGCAAGATTCAAAGATGTTGGAGATAAAATCGTCGGTATTTTTAAGTTTCTTCAACCATAAAAGATAGTAGTAATGTAAATTATTTCTATTAACGTACCAGATGGCATTGATTCCACAACACGGTCAATATTCCTACATTTCATGAAATCCAGACAGTGTGTCGGATTGTTACAGTCGTGTACATCGATACTCACAAGACATGTGTTTACAAGTAAACGTTGTGTACACTTAGCTACAACTTTTCCTTTCCAGAGTAATAAAATAGATGTGGCACTGTATTGATTACTCTTCTAGTCCAATTAAGTCCAATTATAACAAGTAATAAACAATGTGTTGACAACTTGATTCGGTAATGGATAAGTGCACACAGGGTCGAAGGTGGCTGTCACTGAGTCCATAATGGATGAGTGCAGGGCAGGGTCGAAAGTGGCTGTCACTGAGTCCGACTTTCTTTTACTTTTTACTGCTGGCAAAAACAAGACTGGTATGGAAGCAGAACCTGTGTCTAATTTGCGGACTGCAGTGTTGTAGAATTTGCTAATGAAACATCTGCTACTAGGGCATCAACTGTTTTCGGTATCCCTAGGTCCACCATTATGTCCTGGACCAAGTTAGACTTAGATCAAACTCAACCAGGGAATAAGAAATGGACTTGCCAGCCAATTAGTTATCCTGTTGATGTTGAACAACAGTTGGTTAAATAGTTTAACGACATGCGGCAGGGACAAATGCCAGTATTGGTCGAAACCCTAATGGGGAAGGCAGAGTGTCATTAGAAAATACAACCCAGACTTCAAGACGTATTGGTCGAAACCCTAATGGGGAAGGCAGAGTGTCATTAGAAAATACAACCCAGACTTCAAGGCGTCCCTTGTTTGGGCAGTTCGTTTCTGTGAACAACATGATCTTACTTTGAGAGCCAAGACAAACTTAGCTCAAAAGTTGCCTGCCAATCTCCACACAAAACTTGTGCAGTTTTATGACTTCTTAAAAGACATCAGACAGAAGGACCAGTACCACCCATCATTTATTGGTAATATGTACGGAACCTTGATGTTTTTTTGATTTGGTACCAAATAAGACCCTGAATAAGACTGATGAGAAGACAATTTCGGTATCTACCACTGGTGCAGAGAAACGCCACCTGACAGTTTTATTGTTCTGTACTGCTAATTAAGATATCCATCCATCAATGGTGATATTTAAAAGAAAAACAGTACCAAAATTCAAATTAGGTTTCTTGTAACTGCTAATGAGAAGGGGTGGACGACTGAGCCCTTGATGGTACGCTTCATTAAAGAAATCTGGGTAAAAGAGGTTGTGAAGAAAACACTTTTAGTGGGGGATTCCTTTCATGGACACCTTACAGACATGGTTAAATCTAGGCTGAAACATAGAAAGATCATGCCTGTAATTATACCTTGTGGCTGTACCTCCAAGCTCCAACCTCTTAACGTATCCATCAATAAACCCTTTATGCAGACCATCAGAAGATGTTGGTGTGCTTGGATTCGACAACAGACTGAAGACAAATGAACACAAAAGTTCAAGTCACCAACACCACAAGACATTTTAGACTGGATTGAGACAGTATTTTTCAATTTTTCTACCTGTTCAAAGTCACATGATTTGAAGTGGTAATACACGAACACTACACAGTTTGTTTATATTCTTTATTGGAACATCTAAACATGGATTAAACTTTACAAGTGAGTAAATTCTTCTCTCCACTTCCATTCTCCAACATATATATAACATTACATTGATAATACTTACCATTCACTAACCTGGTCAGTCATAACAAAGTCGAAACAGCACTGACTGAGCAAAAACACTATTTTTCCGACGATTTTCCAATTTTGCCAAAAAATAGGTGTATTTTAGTGTCGAATAAAAGAGTGAGTACGGTATACAGAAATTATTGTGACAGACTACATTAAGTTGTGTGATTAATTATATATTTAACTATTTATATATTACAGGGGAGTTGGTTGTATATTTTATGAAATGGCTTGTGGTCGACCATTGTTTCCTGGGTCAACTGTAGAAGATGAACTCCATTATATATTCAAAATCCTAGGAACACCAACAGAGGAACAATTTCCAGGACTTAGTAAAAATGAGGACTATTTGTCTTACAATTTTCCTTTCTATAAACCTGAACCACTAATTAATGTAGCACCAAGGTACATACTTAACCAAAAGTCAGCTTAAGTTCAAATTATATATTTATTTAGGTATTGGTACCGGCAAACTGAACCAATTTTGCTAGGAGACACCCACTTTTTTGGCTCACTGGTCTTTGTTTTTTTTTTACCTACTATTTGTCAAAATCACCTGCATATTAATCTAAGATCATTTTGTCATTACAATCTATATTGCACTTGGAATTCTTAGAGATTTTACTGAAATTTTTACCAGTTTCAACACTTTTGCAGCTTGGTTTTGTACTTTTCTTGAATTTTTGATGAAATTGAATCATTGTTCACTAGAAAGAAGATATTTGTTGGGAAAAGAATGTTTAGATGCAAAAAATCTGAAAAAGACCCTTTTCAGCAACTTTAAATCTTTGAAAATAAAATTTATTTGGCCAAGCTATACCTGGACCAAAAGACTTAACATGTGACAAAATTATCAGAAATCTGAAACAGTTTGATCATTGCTTTTTGAAAAATCTCTTAGTGAAAGAATGTCACTGAAATATGTGTCCTTTACCACAGCCATTGTAGAATTTTATTAGAATTTGTTAAATCTGCATTTTTTCATGACATCTTCATATTGCAAAAATTATTAAAATGCTTTTTTGAAACAGTTAAACATTTTCTTTTATAAGTAAAAGTATATTTTGTTATTTTGCAGGTTAGATGGTGATGGTTTAGATTTACTATCAAAGCTTTTATTGGTATGTTGAAATTCTTTGTTGGAAGTTAGTCATAAAGCAGTTAGCTTTGAGATATTTAAAAAAAATAAATGTATTTCTTAATTCAATGTAAATATGAAAATCATGTTTTTGGGGTAGGTGTAAATGAGATTACATTCCAGCAAGTAAAACATAGTGAAGGAATGATGACTTCAGAGGGTCATCACATGACCTACAAATTCAATGTGGACATTTTAACCAGTTTTCCAACGAAATCATTTGGTTATTAGTTGGATGATGTTCCACAGTTGGGTGGGCATCTCCAAACATTTATAAAATTCAAATAGAAGAATGATCTGTAACAATATGTTTCCTGGGATTGAAGATTGATTAAGTTATGTATTGGAGTTACCTGGCCATTGGACATTTAGCATTTAGATCATTTTAAGAATGCCCGGATAAATATAAAAAATATGGTTTTGGTCAATGCTTCCATATAAAAATCTACAGACATGCTTTCCTTTCTTAACATTTCTCAGTGGAATGTTAGATTTTACATTGCTTTTGTTTGTATAAAACATTGTGTACATATGTGCAGTTGAAGTCTTGAAAGCTAGTCTGGCTTAACAGGGAACAGCACATGCTAGCAAATTTTATAAATTGATAAAAAGCAAATATTTTCTGCAACATTAAAGATCAATAGTTTCTCACACGAGTTCAAAATGAAGACTGAGAAATCTTCAATGAGTTTTTAAAATTCAAGTCTTTCCCAAGTCGAGCGGAATAAGGGCAAAGACACTGAATTTTAAAAACAAGTTGAAGATTTTCCAGTTCTTCATTTTTGAACAAGTGTAAATACCTATTTCTTCTGTAAAAACAGGGGTTTTAGTTCTCGCACACCTATGTATTTTCAGTATGAACAACCGAAAAGGTATAGTAATGTTACGTTTGATTGGTCAAGAGTCACAATAAACGAATGTATTAAGGATTCTCATTGGACGTCACACCGAATGAAGACGAGCGCATGTTAACTCGTATTCACTTGGTCATCTCAACTCAAAAGGCCATTTACGGATGAATACCACCAGTCAAATTGATAATGCTCAATAAAATGAAAGATAATGAGTAATGGGCAAGGTTGGTTAATTTGTGAAAATTTTTGTATTTAGTATACAGCAAATAAAAGGTGCTCAGCTGCAGAAGCAATGAAGTATCCATTCTTCAACAGTTTGGGACCAAGTGTACATAGACTACCAGACAGTAAGTATCACTATTTATAATAATTAAATCATGAGGACCAGATTCAAGCCTCCAATGACACATTTTGATGAATTTAGCATTCTGATTGGTTAAAATTACTTATAAATCACTAAGAATTTTGAGTAAACTAGAATTTTAGTGATGCATCAGCTCTTTACTTAGTTTGATAATAGCATTACATAATGTCCAAAAATTACATTTTGATTAATATGAGGAGTAAGGGATTTGTTTAGGTTGTAAGAAATTCTTCACTATCCGTACTGCACTAACCAAAATGTTATGAAATGTTTCAAAATATTTTTTGACAGTCACATAACTGTTTATATTGGTAGTGTCATATAGGCATCAGTTATTTCCGATCTTTTGTCTTAGCTGAAGTTCATTCAGAATGTAAAGCCAAGTGGATCAACAGCTGAGTTTGGAAGGGCAAACATTTTACTTTTTAAAACCATTTTGATTCTGTTATTTTAAGGCAATCATTTTGCAAAATATTTTAACATAGAACTTATTGTCTACAATGATACAGAAAGGCATAGCATTGATTACCTTGAATGTTATGGGCTTATACAGTTTGGAGGCTTAATAGTTCAATAATAATATTTTGACTATATTTCAGCTGTATCTATATTCACACTACCTGGTATTATATTGCACAAAGATCCTGGTATGAGATCCTCATCTTTATCCTCTACAGGTAAATATTCATATTTATGCACTTGTTATTCAGTTTATTTAAATATTTATTCACAAATGGATAATTATGACATAGTGTTTTCTACTTCCTTGTTTATGTCTATAGATCCATAGTTTTCCATATATTGACTGGCTGGACACAATATTGACCAGTTTCATTGTAACTTCACAAAGTTGAACAATGAGGAACCAGAGTGAGTTATCTTTTCCTAACCAATGTAGGTAAGGGAGATAATTAAATTCTCTCCCTTTTGTCCTCAGGCTAAAAGGGAGACAAATTTATTATCTCCCTTACCTACATTGGTTATGAAAAGATAACTCACTCTGGTTCCTCATTGTCTTTCACTACTATGCACAGACATTTGGCGTTGTAGGCAAAAGGTGGGTTACTATGTAATAAAACAATTATAGACTTATGTGATTGTTAATATGATTTTGATATTAACTTTAAAAATCTATATTGACCTCCACTCAGACTCGGACAATATTAGTTTTTTTCAGTCAATGTCAAACCATAATGACTTTGTTACAAGACAATAAATTGTATAATACTGCATAGATTTTTTTTTCAAATTATCATCCTTCTAATCTCTCATATGGCTTAAGATTAAAAATGTGTTCAAGCATTGTTTACTTCAAAAAAGGTCGTTAGAGGTTATATATATTTTCTATAAATATAGAAATAATTTTATAAATATGAAATTTTTATTTATGTAGAAAAAATTTACAAGCTGAACATAGCAGAAATTGTAATTTGCATTTTTTTTGTTGAAAATATTCTAAAAGAAAAAAAAATCACAATTAAAAACCTTGCATTAGTGTTTGTTGCAATAATAAAAGCATGTTTTTATTACAAATATTAATGAGAAATAAAAGTGAATTATCTCCCATAACAAAGTCTGGAAGAATTTATTGTTAAAGGATTAAATTTATTGTCATTGCAGGTAAAATCAGAAGACAGAGCATGCTTTTTTGATCCATGTGACATGATTAGATCATGTGATAGACATGTGATACATTTGATGTGATAATCAAATTTTTGTAAAATAATTTCCAAGTGGTGTCAAAAAAGGCAGAAAATTCTTGCAAGGGAAATGTTAGTTATCCACAGAAAATGGACAAAAGTGCTGAACTGGTGCATGTATATGTTCAAATGAATATTTTTAGCGTATTTATTTTAAATTTTTAAAGGACACTTTTTTTAACAAATATATTATTTATTACACATTTGAGATATATTTAGAAACCAAAAAATATTTGTACCACAGTAAATTTAAAAACAAAGATTCACACATTTATAGGAAAAAATATTTCCATATAAAAAATATAAATAAACATATCATGCTTGGTGCTTCTCATGTAAGTTTCAATTTCTTTGTAACAGTATTTGCTTAAGTAAAGTGCTAATTTAGGAATTATCGTACTCTTGCAGTAATTTGTTATAACTGTATGCTTAAACAGAAAGACATGGTTTATTTTATTCTTGAATAAAATAAGGCACTACTTTAGACTTACTGACCATTATATTTCTTTATCTCAGGCAAATATTCATTATACTGTATTTATTATTTCAATGTGATATATGTATATTGAAAGGAAAACCACCGATTCTTCACTGATAAATCATTGTTTTATGTGCCATTGTTAATACAGTTCTCATCTTTTTGTCATTGTTTTAGATATAATTGTAATGTAGAGCACAATATATCACCACATTACATCAGGGTAATTTACCTTAACACTGCACAATTAACTAAAGTTTCATCCAAGTGTAGGATAACTTACATTTTTTAGCATTTAATTCACTCCTTTTGTACAATAATATTTTTCTTTCACATATTTTTTGGTGATATTGGAAATTTAAGATTAATAAACATCCAGAAGTCACTTATTATCCAAACTTAAGAAAACATGAATATTTTATTTTCAGAAAAAAAAAAAAACATTGGTTTTACCATTCAGTATCTCAGACAGTATGGTTTTATTTTTCAAATTTAAAATTTAAGATTATTAACGTGTAACATATCCTTAGTAGAGGTATAATTATAAACCAATTAAAATAGGTTAAAGCATACCTTTTTATATCTCAGCTTCAATAAATATAAAAGATATTCTCGTGATTAATATATTAGTTTTTTGTGCTTTAAGTATTACCACATGAGGGTGAGATGTTCTGATGAAACAACCTGCATTTAAAATATCGTATTAAGTGTTTTGCGGAGGATGAATGTTTACCATTGCATAATTTTAGCGTTGACCAAGTGTGCTATTTATTTTATGCATCTGATGGCCACAGAGAATTTCTTGTATATTTCTTATAATAGCTAAGAAGACAATAAGCACAATTTAATTTGTTCATTTAGAAAGATTATACTTTTTACATTGTAAAAACTTATTAAATGTAACCAAAAGTATGAAGTTTAGACTTCTATCAGTCATTTGATTGAACCATAGTAAACATATTATTTTCTTTCTCCAAAAAGGTAATACATTGTATAATTCTGCCATTCTGAAAGAACAGAGAGAAGGTTTATTAATATATTTTGGTTGATGTCAAATAAACATTGTATATACCTTTGTTTCTGTAATTGCTGCTGTCTTATACAGCTTTTATATCTGATCTCTATGTAATATTTATCATAAAAATAAATCATCTTCAGTTTCTGTAGATGATTTAGAATGAAAATGGGGAAATAATGAAGTTAAGCAAAACTGGGTATTTTGTGAAATTCATGAATTGCCAAAAGTAGTGTATTTATAATTAAGATGTAACATCTCATTTTTGTACAAGTTGATTCTTTTAGAAGTCATTAAATTCAAGTTTATTTTTTAAATTTCCAAATATGATAAATCATTAGTATTGTTTAGAAAATATGATGTGTAATAGTTTTAATATTTTTTTTAAAGTTCTATGATGCAACCAGATTCTGGTGTTTGACTTGATTTATGGTTGCACACAATTTTGACAAAGAGATTTTCTTCTGTATCAGGTTGGAATTTTTAATGTTTTTGAATACTTTATTTTAATAAATTTTGTAAATATGATAGGTCTGAAACAAAAAAATTTGTATAATTTTGTATAGAAGAAGTATAATAAAAAAAATCAATATTTATTTTTTACAACAGTATTGATTATTTTAGACCAGCTATTGTTTTGAAACTCACATTTTGCACTTTTGATAAGTAATGCATTATTTGGATATAAATAACTTTTATAAGATATTTTTTTCTTTAAAGATCATGAGAAATGTGGAACTGGGATGCTATTTACCGTAGACACCTTTCCAGAAAACTTTTTACATTTCACAACCCATAACTATTACACAAGGTTAATTACTAGATAATTACATGTGAATTTAGTACAAGTGTCTTTATGAAAAGTGCAGGGAACATAAAGTTTTACCAAATTTGTTTATTTTTCTTTCTATCAAGCATTTTCACAAACAGTCATTATATATGTAACAGGCGTTTACTACACATTTTGAAGATTTACTGACATAGTTAATAAGATATATCATATTTAACAGAAAGTTTTACTGGTATAGTTAATAAGATATATCATATTTAACAGAAAGTTTACTGGTATAGTTAATAAGATATATCATATCTAACAGAAACTTTACTGATATAGTTAATAAAATATATCATATTTAACAGAAAGTTTACTGATATAGTTTATAAGATGTATCATATCTAACAGAAGAGTTTTATAATTTATATCTTTCAAAACAAATGTATGAAGTAGATATGATAAATTTCTTTGCTTTGTTTTTGATTTTTGTCTCGCCTGCGACGAAAGTCGCTGGAAGCGAGACATAGGTATAGCAATCCGGCGGCGACGGCGAAGGCGACGGCGACGGCGTTAACTTTTTGTAAAACCTTAATAACTTTTAAAGTATAATACTTACAATGTTCATCTTTGGTCCACAGGTGCATGAAGTGATGACCTTTTCAGCAGCACATTTTTAGATGACCTTGACCTTTTTTTCATGGTTCAATACCCACATAAACATTGCGACATAGTTTTACATTCAAATCCTTTTCTCAGAAACTATAATACCTAGAGTTATTATATTTGGTCTACAGTGAGATCTATATGGGTACATGCCAGTCTGACACCTGTCATTTGTCCTTGACCTCAATTGCACGGTTCAGTGAACTTCGAAAATCTGCGACATAGTTTTACATTCAAGTCCCTTTCTTAGTAACTGTAATGTTTAGAGTCATCATATTTGGTATATAGTAAGATCTATATGGGTACATGGGAGTCTGACACCTGTCATGTGTCCTTGACCTCAATTTCACAGCTCAGTGACTTTGTCAATTTTTTCTTCTAAAGTCCATTTTTCTGCAACTACAATGAATAGACTCATCATACATGGCTTATAGCAAGATCTGTATGGGTACATGCCAGTCTGACACCTTTCATGTGCCCTTGACCTCAATTTCATGGTTCAGTGACTTTGTCAATTTTTTCCTCAAAAGTTTATATTTCAGCAAGTGCAATGACTAGATTCATCAGATATGGTCTATAGCTAGATCTATATGGGTACATGCCAGTCTGACACCTGTCATGTGTCCTTGACCTCAATTTCATGGTTCAGTGACTTTGTCAATTTTTTTCTTTAAAGTCTATTTTACAGCAACTACAATGAATAGACTCATCATACATGGCTTATAGCAAGATCTGTATGGGTACATGCCAGTCTGACACCTTTCATGTGCCCTTGACCTCAATTTCATGGTTCAGTGACTTTGTCAATTTTTTTCTTTTACAGTCCATTTTTCAGCAACTGCAATATCTAGACTCGCCATATATATAAGAACTTGCCCACCTCATATTTTCAGATTGATCACTAATGTTTTAATTAGGGGATAGACAAACAGGAAGGGGGGGGGGGGGAGAAGTATAACTTTGTGTATAAAGTTCCATCTAGTTTTTTCTCTTCGAATGGCATACCTAAGATAATTGATACAAAACTTACATGATTATGTATATAATCTATTTGAGAAAAAGTATTTTGTTGATCATAAAACCAAAGATCTTGTTTATTAAATTTCACACATAAATAATTTCACAACCCTCAATAGCCCCTGGCAAAATTGTGAGAACTACTAAAACATATCAAAACTATTGATCTATTGATTCATGACTTTGTAAATAAGTCTGTAATGTAATGTTAATTTTTGTGTGGATGTCCTTTCAATAAGAATATTTGGATTGATATAAATATAAAAAGGATAAGTATATATTTAAACTTTGTTTCAAAATTGTTATATTTGTTGACACAAAATTTTATATAAATATGGGTGGTTCTGAAATTTAAAATTAGCATACAAAAAAGCCATTGATTTATCACTTGAATGCCGGTTCTCGAAGAATTGACATAAAATGAGCGATGGTGCGCGCAGTATGGTGCAATCATCAAAATTTTGAGACAATTTATTTATCTTTTGGTGGTTTGCACGAAATACTTAAAATGCACAGTTTGATGATCCATAGAAAAATTATTGATTGATTAGTTATTGTTATCCCCTCGCCCAACTGAGTTGTGGAGGGTATATAGTATCTCGCCCGTCCGAGTGTCTGTCTGTCAGTCCGTCCGTCCGTCCGTCCAAGTGTCTGTCCGTTTGTCCCACCTCAGGTTAAAGTTTGCATTATCTAAGATACTACATGTGCTACATCAATCATCTTTGGTCAGTAGATCCGTCTTGGAGAGTGATGCTGCTTCAAATGATAATTGGATCACTCTGCCCTACATTTTCTGCTTGAATGACTCAGGTTAAAGTTTGTGTAAAGGTTCATATCTAAAATACTACATGTGGTACATCAATCATCTTTGGTCAGTAGATGATAGCAAATGATAGCATGGTCTTTGATAGTGCATGTTATTCTGGGTCAAGCGCGGACAGGCGAGACATCTTTTAGTGTCCACACTTGTTACATCTTTTTTTTAAATATTGAATTTTTGATAGTTGATATTTTTTTGGAATAAGATTCAGTTATTTGTCATTATATGTTGTTATTTATGATACTCTCTGGAAGAGTTTGTATTTAATTATTATTTATTAGAATAACTTGTGACATTGGAGAATAAATGTCCAATAATATAAATTTAAATGAGCAACAAAGTTGCTAAATACATTGTACAGAGCAAATATTGTACATTCTAAAAGTAAAGTCTATAATTGATTGCATGTAATTCACTTTAGAAATATTTTTGTTCTTATTTCTAATTTTTTTTGTCAAAGTTAATGTAAAATTAATATTTATATTATCAGTCTTCACAGAAATTTTTTTTTATTAATTAATAGGTGGAGTTAGCCTTTTAATTTGAAAAAGGCAATATTTCTTTTCCAATAAATAATCCCATCTGTCTAGGCAAATCTACCTTTTGGTAAAATTATTTATAAGTGGAAGTGTTGACATAATGCAAGAGGATATTGTCCATGCAGTTGAAAGTTCTTTGAGTGTCAAATAAGTAAATCAGTAATCTGAGAGATACTCCAGTAATATTCCTCTACAGAAAGGACAGCATATTCTTTTTTTTTCTCCATTAAAAATATGTTAAATCCAATCTGAGAAAATAAATTTCCCTAATTTGATTTGCAATACTTCTATGCATCAGGTCACAGGCACTTGTTTCTATCAATGGGAAGGTTAGTCAACCTTCCCATTGATAGAAACAAGTGCCTGTGCATCAGGTGTAAAGGGTAATTTTCTCTCATTCAACAGTTGACGACACTGTTTGCCGGTGTAAGATACCAATGTGGAATATCCTTGTCTTACATCATGTGACACAAAAAGTCATGTCACAGAACATTTCGTTGACATCATAATGTCAAAACATGAACTTTCCCGGATTGGGACAAAACATTTCAACAAGATATTGCTAATAAATAGAAAACTACTATGTTATTCTCGTTTTGAATTTAATTTCAAGTTTTATACTTTTAGTATAAAACCAAATTGTGTATGAATTTTCCGATTATGATGTTTGTTTTTCTCTAGAATCCTTGGTTCTTGGAAGATTATTTTCTGTCATGGCGGCCATTCCCACTTCCCATATATTTCTTTGAATTGTTTCAATCTGTAATGAGAGAAAATTTATTCATACAGAAAGATGTAGGATAAGGAAATTCCAACCTCGGCATCACATTCTTTAAATTGTGACCCTCGGGTGGAATTTCCCCTATCCTACATATGTTATAGTCCATAACTGGATATATAACTGCCTCTAAAATTGTTAGGTCAGCTGATACCCCTAACAAGATTGACTGTCCTGTGTTTATTCATTGTCTGTAAAGCTATGCCCAGTCAGATGAAAAGAAATGAGTAATACCAAAATGTCTCTTGGTGGCATAAGATTTTAGTATGAAAGGAAGGTAAGTAAGATTTTGGGTATGATTGTCTCTTAGTTTTGATTTTGTTTTGAAATTCTTCATGCCACTGTTATATTTTAACACATATATTTAATCTACTTGAAGCCTTTCTCATTGATTTTGATTAGTGCTAGAAATATTATTTCTGTCATGTTGTGCAGTGATTGGCCATATCTACATGATAATGCAAATGTTGTGATAAATCTGTATCTGCTACTATGTGAAGGTCTGAAATTCAGAATATTAAAAAAAATCTATTCACTGCATTGATTATGCTGAAAAAAATAAATTTGTGGGAAAAATTTTCTTGTCAATAATATGTTATGACATTTTACAGAATAACACCTTGAATCTTGTTTTCCCGCCATTAATCCATGAATTAATAACCCAAAAATGTCATTTTTCTCTAATCCAAGAAATTTTGGTGTCAAAGTGTATTCTTTGTATGCTAAGAATTTTTTCAGAGTATCTTGAAAGCAAACAACCAAGATGTTGCAATCTAATAACCCTTGATGTCATTAAAGTGATATCAGCATCAGTCTCTCAGTTTTACTGCAGTTGTTGGTAGTGGTACTTTGGATCCTTTAGATTTTTATTTGAGGAAAAAATTATGATATTGATTAGTAATGAGTAAAGAGAATGAGAGATTTACTAATAGCTGCTAGTGAAAAACAATTATGTGTCATATTATATTGTCTTAGTGTCATTTTATTGTTGTGTATTTGGAAGAAAAATAGCATTCAAGAATAAATATCCTGGCTATGTAAGTGTCCATAATACCAGCTTCAAACCAAACATTAATTGTCATTTTCATCTGTAAATACATTGTTAATTAATGTAGAAGTACAAAGTACATTATTAATGCATTTAACAAATTAGTTTTTTATTTGTAAAATTTTTATGCCCCCGAAGATAGGCAAAGGGGGCATTAAGTTTTACCCTTGTCTGTCTGTCCGTACGTACATACGTACGTAAGTCCCGAAATTGGTTTCCGTTCTATAACTTAAGTTTGCCTCAAACAATTGTTATATAAAACTTATACACAATGCTTATTACCACCAAACACAGATTGAGATTGAATTTGGGTGGGAATATGTTCACCGTTCTGGAGTTATGCCCCTTTATAAATGGAAAAATTGTTGAGTTTGGGGTATTGCCTTCTAACTTTACTTTGCCTCAACCAAATGTTATGAAACTTATACACAATGCTTATTACCACCAAAAACAGATCAAGTTCGAATTTGGCTGGCGCCACTTTTACCGTTCTTGAGTTATGTCCCTTTATAAATTAAAAATTGCCAAATTTGCCGTTTTATGAACTCTATGACTTTTATTCATTAAGTTTCAAAGAAAACAAAATATCAGTAGGTTTGAATTACTACATTGACTCTGGCATATTTACAAGCGGGGGCATCCATGTCCCAATGACACATTCTTCTTTTATTTAAAATATTAACGTGAAAAGGAAATATTTATCATTTCAGTATTTTTAATAACAAAAAAAAAAACAAATTAATGAAAATAAGAACTTTGATTGTTATTTGAAAAAAGTAAAAAAGGTCTGTAAAGAAAGTATTTAAAATGTAAGTGGAATACAGCATAGCTGTTAATTCTAAACAATCAAAAAAACTATCATTGTTGTGGTTTTTGTCTTATCATATCATGTTTATGCAGTACTGATGTAATGTAATGCACACTGAAGTTTGAAAGTTTATGTAAATATCATGCTGCCATTTTTGTAACACAGTTTTCATATCATGTCATTTTTACAATAAATGCTGAACTGTAGAGAATTAAAAAATTTTGTAGAGCACCTGCCATATATAGATAAAATTATTTGGTTTTCCTTCCTTCAAAATCAGAAGAAGATATGATGTACACTGATTGAAAAAATTCTTTTTTAGCTCACCAGGATCAAAGGTCAATATGAGCTATTGCTATCACTTGGCATCCATTTTTGTATTATTCTCCTCTTAATTCACTGAGCCGGTTCGGACCAAAGTTTGTTTAAATCCCATTTCAAGTATGTGTCTTGGGGTCTACACCTCCACAAATATGGCCATGTTACTTTCAAAAGAATGTTTGGGTGTCCAGACCTATGTGCAGTATGGCCCTTGTTAGTAAAAATATAAAAATCAGCAATATATTATTTTAAAAATCTCTTCTGAAGTTAATGGGACAATTGAGACCAATTGTTGATGGAAGGAGACCTTAGGGGTATATTGATGTGGACTTTTTACCAATATGGCAATCATTAGTAAAAAAAGACAAACCCGAAAATTTACTAATCTTCTTCTTTGAAAGTTCTACTGAGGCATGTTAGACCAAACTTGGTTGAATTGTCCTTATGTATTTCACTTTTCAAAATTTTATCTGGAATCTGCACCATTATGATTGGTGCCTCTGAAAAATAAACAGCAAAAGCATTAATAAGGCTTTGCATATAACGGTGTTCCTGAATTCCTTTTTGTGATATTTGAATGGCAAATTAAAATCTACGTGAGCCATACAGGCTCCTGGGATGCTCTAGTTTACTCATATTACTGCAATATGGAGGAGGGATAAAATGGATTCATTCTACAAAATTTCTAAATATGCATGGCAAAATTCCAAGGAAAGGAACTGCACTTTTAATGCTGTAGTACATCTAAAAAGTCACAATGATGCTTTCCATAATGGAGAAAACTAGCACCCACCACCAATTTCAGACGACCCCTAGCATAGATTTGTGCATTCATTATTCCTAGCTTTCAGAAGAAGCATAAAATTCAATGTTCAATGAAAAAAAACAACAAAAAACTGTTATTCAGTTTAAAATCGGTAGCAACATTGCAAAAAATGCATCTAATTTCTTTAATTTGGAGTTGCAATAGGGGACAGATTGCTTACAGTGTCAACAAAAAGGGATCCTTCCTTTTTGTCTTATCCACAACTGCCCTCAAACAAGTGAATGGATTTTCACAAAATTTCATTAAAACGGCATTGTGCATATTCCTATTTAATTTTTTAATCAGAACGATTTTTGGCGTTGCCAAATCAAATCATAGGCTTTGTCATTTTTCTGTAACGGTCTCTGAGAAAATATCCAATATGGTTTAACAACAGAAACAACTCCAGCAATTCTACATTGGAGGAAACCGTGTTCAAATGATTTAGGTTGGCCGAGTGGTCTAGGTAGTTCGTCATGACTACTAATGATCACTAGCCTGTCAACACTGGGGTTGTGAGTTCGAATCTTACCTGTTGCGGGGTGTGTTCGACTCCTATCTAAATTGACAAGGATTGCCAATTTTCCTACCGAAGGTCGGTGGTTCTCTCCGGGTACTCTGGCTTCCTCCACCAATAAAAACTGACCGCCGCGAAATAGCCAAATGTGCTGAAAACGGCGTAAAACTCCAACTAAACAAACATGATTTAGATTTCTTTTATATGCTCAACCTATTGTAATTGAAATAGGTCCATTGTTAGGACGTTCATTCAATAAAATGTACATACTAACCTTGTACATAAAAGGGTATTTATACCCCTCTGCAACACTCCCTTAAACCAGTGATTGAGCGGAGCAGTAAAAACAAGGTTATTAGGTAACACTCATGCTTAAGTTGTAATACGATCATTTATACCAAACCAAGAAATAGCCACGTTTAGTGAAGTCAATGCATGACCTCAAATGGATTTGAAGTTCTAACGTGGGGATAAGGCGTGAATACTCGTATATATATAATTATTAATTGAACAAAATAAGTAAATTTATTCACAATCTTTTAATGTTACACAAACGTAACACGGTGAGTTTTTAGCTCACCTGGCCCATAGGGCCATGTGAGCTTTTGTGATCACTTGGTTTCCTTCGTCCGTCAGTAAACTTAACTTTTACATTTTAATCTTCTCTGAAACCCCTAAGCCAAATAAACTGAAACTTGGTATGGAGCATCTATGGAAGGACCTTTATAAAGTTTGCATATTTTGTCTTTGGAAACCGCAAAGCAAACTGAACTGTAACTTTGGATGAAGTATCTGTGGAAGGTCTTTTATAAAATTTGTATATTTCGTTCCGGTGGAACAACTAATAGGCTGCCATGATGACTATTTATTTCTGATTGGACAAATTTTGAAAATCCTCCTCAGAAACGATAGCTAAATGAACTAAAACTTGGTATGAAACATCTATGGAAGGACCTTTATAAATTTCGCATATTTCGCCCGGTCGGACAGTTAATATGGCCGCCATAATGAATTCTTATTTCGGAAATATTCTTTTCTGAAACCACAAAGCCAAATGAACTGTAACTTGGTACATATGAAGCATCTATGGAAGGTCCTTTACAAAGTTTGCATAAATCGTCCCGGCCAATCAACTAAAATAGCCACAATCAGCATTTACATATAGTTTTCATTGGTCACTTTTTTTTTAAATGTTCTCTGAAACTAGAGCCAAATGAACTGATACCTCGTATGAAATATCTATGGAATATCATTTACAAATTTTGCTTAAATCATCCCTCTCCGACAACTAAACCGGTTACCATCAACATTTACATAGTTCTGCTTAGACGAATTTAAAAAAAAACCCTTCTGAAACCCCTGAGCAAAATGAACTGATACTTGGAATGAAGCATCTATGGAAGGTCCATTACAATTTTCACTTGATATGAAATAAAATGGATTGATTATGGGACCTTCATGTGAGCTATACAGGCTCAGTTCTATTGAGCATCTTGTTTAAGGACATATTTGATACTGCATTTCGGTTAGTCTATTCATATCAGAAACTATGTTATTTTAAATCTATTTTTATTAATTTGACATATATATCTATAATGAACTTTTATAGGGATAAAAGAAGTAGGCGGCTATTTTCCTGCATTTACTTCACTTCTATGGCCAGTTTCCAAAAATTTAAAATGAACTTTGCCATTTCTTAGATCTTCGATTCCAAGTATATTTATTTAACAGATTCTTTCATATTCAAATGTTAGTTAGCCTGAGATTAATAATTTGTTAAAAAATGAATAATTTTGATAAATCAAGAGAGGTTCTTTACATGTAAAATCAGATTGTTCTATAAAAAAAAGGTTAAATGATAACCACAAATGAAGAATTTCTTCATGATTAATATTATCAGCGTAACTGCAGAGCAGTACTACTTAGGTTCTATGGTTTTTATATGAACAAACTAAAATCCAAATTAGACGAGTTAGATTTTCAGTTCACCTAAAAAGTTTATTTAATGGTTTTTTTCATATAGAATTTATTTAAGAAATATCTGTGAGTGTATAAGGACCGTGAGTGGTTTATTATTGACTTTTCATGGTTAATTCTTATATCCAGTTGTTTATCTTTGTACATAAATTGTAATCGTTTGGTTTGATTGATCAACAGCGGTATAAAACCATTCTCCGGTCATAAGTAGGTATCCGATCCATCGTTCTCATGCACGAACTTTCCTGAGTTGAAAAATCTTCATGCGGTTTTTTGCCTTCGTCATTTAGGGAGTTACTTCCGCTCATAGGCTTGTTGACGTTAAAATCACAAATTAGCAGAAAAGGGGCAGGTTACTGATCTATTAAAGATTTAAGCTGATTTTTTTCTAAGGGAATATTTGGAGATATACAGACATAATATAATGTAATAGTTTTCTTCAGTGAAATCCCGAGAGCAACCGCGGCAAATCATTTTTTAGGATTATTTCACTGTGAATTTCGTTTTTAAACTAGGGGTGCTTTCCATTATGCGGTACGTTCCAATTGAACCAAAGATTCGTGTTCCATTATTGGTCCGTACCAGAGTGTCTCTTTAGAAATGACGAACCAGACGAACCGGAAGAAGAATTAGTGAAAGTCGGTACGTACCGGTACGAACCGCATAATGGAAAGCACGGATGAGTGACAGCAGCTCTTTCCTTCCCTTTGGTGCGGAAAGAGGATAATTGGGATTTAGTAATGGTCAGCTTGCCTCCGTCCCTATAATTTTGTGGACGCAACTCGTCTGAAACTACTTGGCAGATTATGTTATATTTTGCAGAAATGTTACCTATGACATGAAGAAGATCACACTATACGGCGCATTTTGATTCATCCATTTTTACAGGATTTATGGGAATGTAGTCGCACTATCTAAGGCATAAAATAGTCCAGACTGTATAGGGTTCTGGACAGTTTATTACGAGAAGCATTAAAAGAAACCCTGTAATAGAATATCACATTAAATAACAACATATATAAACTAATTCTATGAAAACATGAAATGTATCAATTGGATAAATTTACATAATGCGTGTTCTTAAAAAAACCAATCAATTAACTATAAAATACGTCACAGTTCCCGAAATTAATAAAGTGCACAATTAAACATTATCCAATCAAAATATTACTTTTCTGTGACGCCAGAAACAGATTTACCTTGTAAATAATATAAAAAATGAAAATATCTTTTCTCATAAAGTAATTACACTATCATACGAAAATAAGCTGTTAAAACTACATATATATAAGTAATTCAAGCAAAAATGTATAAGTTAAGCAATAAGCAAAGGAAGTTAACTAAATAAGCTAAGCTAAATGAGGCAAAACTACTAAACAAATAAAATAACCGAATACAAACGAACACTCATTCTTACCTCGTATGAGGTACAAAGGTTATGCCTCAATGTTAATTACATGTACTACATCATGTGCAGAAATCTGTCGTAATACCTGTACAACAAATACTAAATTATAGTTATTTTGCACAGACTTTTATAATACGTAAAACCTATCAATATGAACTAAAATTAATATAATTAACGATTCTGAAATATGTTAAATCAAATCTACCTTTTACTCATTTGCTCTCGGATTCATTCTACTCTAATATTCGCCATTCATTACGTTTTACATAAAAACTTATTTGTAACATGATTAAATATATGTCTCATAAAGTCATGTAAAAATAATAGTTTGCCTGTGAAGAAAAGTTTACGTTAACCTTTATAAATTGTTTATCCCCTGCATTTAACACACACTCAATACACATTCTTACTACGATATCATGCTAAAGTGTAAAGGTTCTCGTGCGTGAAATACTGATTAAACCAGTAATGAACTTACGATGGAAAATAAGATATATATATGGAATAACACAAGAGACAAGAAAACCAACTGACCTGAAATAATTGTGGATTCCTCCAATATGAATAAATGAAATAAACAGCAAATACTGACTGAAGAAAATACTTGTGTTCGATTTGAACATCAACCCACAATTCCTATAGACCCGATTTCAAATAGACAAAAAATCGAGCGCCAATCAGATATAGGACCAATGAAATACTAGAAAGAGTGCAGCTAAATCAAGCGTAAAAAAAAATGACCATTGAAATAGAAGAAGTGAGTAATAATCAATCTGAGAATGGTTAATCGTCAAATCCGTCAATGTTAAATGCACATGAAAATATATAACTCATAATTAATTACAATCCGTAATTAATCTATTTTAGATCATAACAAATATAAATGAAGATTCAAATCACTTTATTTCTAAATAAGTTCAAATAAGAAATTAAAAACTATTTACAAAATGATATCTATTTATTCATAAATCAGTAATATTACACTCTATCACAGGAATTTATTGTATCTTCTCACATAATATCATATGCATACCTTATATTTACTTAGTAATCGTTAGCGTCCGTCCGTCCCAATAATTTTGTGGACGCTACTCCTCTAAAACTACTGGACATATTTGGTTTATAATTTGCAAGATTCTTAAACTCTGATAAGAAGATTATATCACACTTTACCGCCATTTTCATTCAGCGAATTTTAAAAGAGTTACGGGACTATGTTGATTTTTATCACATTGTTTTATATCCATACCTTGTTGACACAGCTCCCCTGAAAATAGTTGGTTTATATTTTGGAGGATTAATTGTTACCTATGGTATGAAGATTATCATGCTATACCGCCATTTTGATTTTTTGATTTTTAAAAAGGAGTTGTGGGAGTTATGATCACAGTTTATCATATGCATACCTTATGGACTTTATTTTCTATTGCAGTTTTTCCCCATTTGTTTTCAGAATTCCTTCATATTGTCAATTTTCATATTGGTGAGGACAGATTTTATTTGCTGATTTATCGCGGCAAGGAACACATGGTTACGTTCAGCAATCGTGTTTTTAATATTTATATACCGTTTTATCCTAAATGAGTTTCTTGAAGACAAAAGCAACAGGAAGGAAATTTTGGATAATTCGGTTACATCGACAATTCCTTAGTATAATATTGTTCATTTTTGGAGCATATTTTTTCTAGATAAATTTCTCTCGAACAACTTTTGTGTCGTCTGTGACTGTAGGAGGAAAACTCATAGCTGGAACTAATGGGTCCAACTTCCAGAAGAAGACATAAATTGACAAAAATAAAACCTATAATGAAAGAATGACTATTAAAAAAAGAATAAAATAATAATAATAACAATAAATAAAGTGACAAATTATATGGTAAAGACCTTTGGATACTGTTGAGGATTGTGACCTATAAGACAATCCTATAAGTAGGAAATTTGGAATTTTATTATATATCATTGGAAAAAATAAATATAAAGTTTCAAATAGTATTGGTAGCTATTCCATCTAACGCCAGATGGAGCTGTTTTTCCGGAAGTTATTTAAAAACTGGGTTAAAAATATTTATCACCTATCAATAGATGATATGGGTACCAGATATAATTTTTACAAACGATGTTTCCGCCCAGTGCTGCACCTAGCGTAAACTGGAATTGCTAGTATTGGTGTGAGAAGCCGATTGACCGAATCGGGTCTATTCGAATCCCGGCTACGTAACATTAGTGGAATAGATAGTGTTCAGAACTTTTTATCCAGTCATCCAGGAACTATTCTTACCGAAACGGGTTGTATGCTGCCTTTTTATGGGCCTTTCACGCCAAGCCGAGGAGCTGTGGGACTGTTTGCTGTACTACCCCTGGACCCACACGGGCTCAGACTTTATTGGAAATAAGTTAAATTAGTCTATGGGTCAACATGGCACTTATGGAGAAATTACAACAGAGGCCACTTTAACAGTCCGTAATATATGAACTATATTTTTCATTGTCCCAGACCCGCACTTGAAAACAGGACCCCTGACTTGTGAGTGTGAGAAATAAGCAGGCGTCCTACAACCGCACTAGAAAACAGGACTCCTGACTCGTGAGTGTGAGGAATGAGCAGGTGTCCCATGGCTGCACTAGAAAACAGGACCTCTGACTTGTGAGTTTGAGGAATGAGCAGGCGTCACACATCCGCGCTAGAAAACAGGATCCCTGAATTTTTAAAAATGAGAAACATAAGGCAATTATCTTCCAAGGAGGTGATTTTTATTATCTTACTGTATTCCATAGGGAATACGAACGTAAGGATATTATCATACCTCATATGAATATATAAAACTGAACTTGAATGTTGATCCTTTTTTTTTCCACAATGTGATATATTGCGTGCATTTTTGAAATGTTTTAAATGTTTAGATTACAATCTAGTGTAATCTTAGTTTGCGTGAGGGGTTGTTTCTTTTGTTCTTTTTTGTTTCTTTTGAAAACTTTTGATTTTTATAAAAGAAAGAATATAAGACATTTGAAACACTCAGATAAAGACCATCATAAACAAAGCCCTCTGATCGCTATATATTCAATCCAAATACAGGAACCTGTTACTAAGTGTTTTTCTTCTAGTATTTTATATCATCTAAAAAAATCTACCTTTACCTATTGATGTAATGTTCCTCGTGATCATTAGTCAACATCACGCGACAGGGTATAATGTATCCAAGGCTAAAAGACAAATGATCGAGTGCGTGGATGACAAATCTCACACATATTTAAGCTTTACATAGGTTGAGGTGTCGTCTTACCTACGGTCGTGGACAAGGAAGAGACCCCAATGTTTGAAAATGTTTATTGAAGATGGTTTTGATCTGCTGATTTCATATTTATGTCCCGCAATCTAAAATGGGTATCAATGATGGCTTATTTTAAAGTTATAAAGCCAATGAAGGTTAAGAATGTATGTTTCCCTAAAGCCAACTTTGCTTTTTTAATAATCGTGTCAATTAAAAAGCCATGAAAGAATAACAAATGATATAGGAAAAGACCAGTTTTTATTGGGGAAAGAGAAATCCAATTATTAACAAACCGTTTTTAATTAAAACTGTTGACTTTTAAGCAGATTTGAACCTTTATTTTGCTTTTAATCTCCCATGTAGGACCATCAAGCTTACTCGCATAATCAAGTCGTAAATTGTTTAATGATAGATTGGAAATATCATTAAAGGTTTGAGCAATTTTAGTACTGGTTCAGATTTTACTTACTGCACTGCATGAAGTAAGCACAGAAACAACGACAGGAACAACTACTACCACTCCATCCAATAACGAACTGATGTATCGTTATATGCGGATTGGTGTTTCATTGGGTTAGTATTATCTCTAAGAACAGTTGTGTGTCTGTTAACAAAAAAAAAAAATAATCTGCTGTATTTACGTTCTTTTTTAGTTTGAATGATGGTGAGATGTTTTTTCTTGGTTGGTGTTTAATTATTATGTCCCCACAACGAAGTGGGGAACGTATTAGTGTTGATCTTTCTTCGTCCGACCAAGTTTGGTCCGCGAGTGTTCTCAAAAACGACTGAAGGGTTCGCGACCAAAATTGGCACACAAATCAAGGGTCACATGGAGCTGTGCTCATTTTATATGATGGTAGACAAGTATGCGTAGATGTGCTTTTTGACTCTGGAATTTTCAAAATGGCCGCCGTTGTACATGTATTTGTAAAGAATGAATATGGCATTTAAACGTTGAAAAATTCAGATCAAGTTATCCATGTTATCTGTAATGAAAATCACGCTATTTTTATTCAGTGTCATTGAATACCACGCTTCACAGAAAAAAGTCTCTCGGTAAGTGGATACGAGATCAATTCTTACATTATCATTCTTCTTGGACAAATGTCTGTCAGTAAGCTAAACAATATTTCTGCTTTATTTATTAGATTATATAATTTCTTATCAGCCTAAGACTTGTGTATGAAAGGAAGTCTAATAAGATTTGTGGGTGATTGGCTCTTAATTTTGATTTTGTTTTGAAATTCTGCATACCACTGTTATATTTTAATATGATATTTAATCTACTGGAATCCTTTTCTTGGTAGTATCACGCCTATCGTCCCAAACTGGATTGTGATTAAGGTAATACCAGACAGATAAAAAACAAACGAGTAATGGTCAATGTTAGCTATTGCAATCACTTGACATCCGTCACTGTATTTCATTATTCTCACCTCAATTCACTAGGCCAGTTCGGACCAAAATTTGTGTCTTGGGAACCGGACCTCCAACAAATATGGCCATGTTAATAAAGATAGAAAAATCAGCAAGAAATATTAAACACTCTCCTCTGAAACTGCTGAGGCAATTGAGATCAAGCTGTGATTGAATGGTTCTTGGTAAGCCCCTTTCAAAACTATGTCTTTCAAAAATATAAAAATCAGCAAAAAAATATATAAAAAACCCTCCAAAATGAATGGAGCAATTGAGAACAAACTTATATGGAAATACCTTTTCAGTCAGGTCAGTGGAAATGGAAAATAAAAAGCAAAAGCACTGATGAGGCTTTGCTTATAATAGTGTTCCATAATTTCTTTTAATGGTGTTTGAATGGCAAATTAAATCTAGGTGAGCCATACAGGCTCCTGGGATTCTCTGGTTTACTTATATTCCTGTATATAGTTGATTAATTCTACAAAATTTCTGTCTTTACGTTATATAAGTTATCATACGATCATTTATACCCAACCATGAAAAGGTCACGTTTAGTGCAGGCAATGCATGACGTCAAATGGACATGGGGGTTCTAATGTGGGTAAAACAGATGCGTTAGCGTTTTGGTCTCCGGAATGTGACACAAACTACCTCAGCTCTGAACTGTGTCAGCTAAAAGTTGTCGTATAGCAGTTAAACGCGAATACTCATATACACATACTTATTTATTGAACATAATAAAAGTTAATTTATTCACAATCTTTTAATGTTACAAAACGTTTTGGACATAATTGATACCGAAATTCTGTTAGTCTATTCATTTCCGAAACAACCTTTAAATGATCGGATTAAAGTATGTCATTAACGAAAAAGATATTGAACCAAAAATATGTCTAAAGATTCAAAGAACTCCGAAAGATGATTCTCACTAATGACCATTTAAAATACAGCTTGTAATTAAAAGACTCAAAGCGATTACATAAAGACTGAAGTGTGTTAAATAAAGACTCTAATTTCTACAGACTTAAAAACTCATGAGATTTATGGCTTTCATACATGTAGCCATCTATACACAAAAAGACTTTGAAATCAGCAATAACGCCATGAGTACGTACAGTCGAGATTGTTACGGTTACAAATTAATTAATTACAAAAACATTTAGCTAAGGTGTTGCCTCATGTAGATTGTTGTCATCTTTTTGAAAATATTCGACTGTAATCACGGCATCACGAACTGGTTGATCATTTAAATTTGCAAATATTACAAGTAATGTTGTTGAAACATGAAAAAATGTCTGCCCGCGCAGTCAACGTGATATTTAGGATCATTTAGATTGGATTTCGCGGAATAAGCATACTATGGTCCTTTACTGATTTACGACAACTGTAGGACTGAATTATGTTGAACCACATGACGTGGACTGCTTACTCTTCCGAGGTTACTAGTAGTTTTGCTATTCAATGGTTCTACGGTGTATGAACTTTTGGTTTTCAATTTTTCTGTGATGTCTTTTATTTAATTTGTATGTTTCCTTCAGTTATGTTCTTTGAATTCTCCTTAGATTTAATTGCAATATACATTGTAATAGAACAAGAACTATTTTGATGACTTATGACAATGCCAAATATAACTGTTCATGAAAAATGTCATCGTCTTGAGGCTCGTTTGACCACTTAATGCAGGTTACTTTATACCAGATGTTTTTGAGTGCTCTTGGTAGTCTGTCAAGTGGAATACCTTCTTTTATAATTACAACAACCATATTTTCGCGACCAGCTCTAAACGCGTGCATTCTAGTCATTTCTATTTCATACGAGCCCCAGGAACTTTTCAGAAAATTTTCAGTAACAACGAAAATTATTCTTCTGCTATTATCGATAGCTCCTATTATATTCTCTGCAATTTCTATTCCAGGTATAAAATCCTTGGCATCTAGACATATGTTAAATCCCTTCTCCTTTAATGCATTATAAATCGGGAGAATTTCATTGCTGTCACTGTGACTGTGTGACATAAAGGCATCAAATTCATAATTGAAATCAACAGTTACCTCTCGTAATCTATTCCATTGCATTCGCCATTTTAGACGCCAGTACTGAAACCAATAACGATATTTGAAGCAAATCACTAACGTGAAAATGTAATAAAAACTACCACAGATATACATGACACTACGACCAGCCATGTTTCTGATATACAGTGTTGTTCAAATTGTTTAATACCTGTCTGAAAATCTGACAAATATACAGTTTGCCCAGTAGCAGTGTGGCATTTTAACTGTCCGAAATCTTTAATCTTTGAATTACCTGACCATTTTATAAATTGTATCGTAGAACAAATACACTGTAAGGGATTTCGTCGTAGATATATCTTTATATTAGGACTTTTATTAATATGTGAACGGTCGTTCTCATTCAGTTCTCTTATTTTGTTTTGGGTCAGATCTATGGATTCTAAATTCGGAAAATTTTCTGGTTCTAATGGAAGTTTTGTCAAATCATTTCCAGATAAATTTATATCAATTAAGCTTTTTTGTAAAGGATCAAATGTTTTATCTGGAATAAAACATATGTCATTTCCGGACAGGTCAAGGTGTTGCAGCGTTGTAGTATTATTAAACAATAGTTTACTCAGAAAACCATTTCCCATTGAACTATTTCTGCTGATGTAGGTTTTCAGTTTAGGCATTTTAGAAAGAAAATGGCCGCTTTTACCATGTTTACCGAGATAGTCCCATCCAGATGTATCTAAAACTTCAAGATTTTCTATCCCCATCACAATACTGTTATAACAAACACAAAAAGTGAAGAATGAAAGGTCAAGAACTTTAAGCTTTGATCCACCAATGAATTTAACAGATGATAAGACGAAATCTGTATAAATGTATTGTGCATACGCCTTTTCAAGTGAGTGTGGAATTGAGATCGTCCAAATATTAGATTCTATGCAGGTTGAAATGTTGCAATTGTGTTTTTTACGATCACCCCAATAGTTTTCAAAATGTGAAAATTTTATTATTTTTAAATGTCTAAAGTCTAGAAGCGCTAAAAGCCATTCGGTCTTTCCACTTAATATGTTGTTTGAAAGATCCAGAATTTCTAAGCATCTTGATTTCAACGCAAAATGTCTAAACGAATGATGATCTATATTAGTAATTGCATTATTACTCAAATCCAGCTCCTTTACGCACATAGTTCGTATGTATTTAAAATGAGATTCTCCTAAACTGAAGGTATTATCAGAAGGGTTTCCCTTTATTTCTAACCTGGTTATATTTTGGTGTCGAATACATTCCAGACTATCAAATATTTTGTGTATAATCTTCTTAAATTTCCATACAGTTATCGAAAGTAGGTCAAGATTTTTGAAGTGACAGAAAGAACCTTTTTCTAATTCTGCCATGGATATTCCTACCCGCTTAACGTTTTGGTTCACGCCTTCAAATGTATAATTCCTAAGACAATAGAATCCAATGGGCTTCATGTATATAGAATCCACTTTGCTTGTACTTTTCAATAATATTGTTATCTTGGAATTGTTGTATACATCAAATCGTAGCGTCGTGAGATTTGTCATTGTTTCCAATGTGACAGGATCAAATACCAGTTGACTGGCCCAAAATTTATTTTGTTGAACATTTAGTTCCTGGAGTAATGGAATATTAACAAATGCATTATGAGCAATCGAGTTGACTCCCAATTTGTTAGAATTTAAGTTTAAGTATTTTAAATTTGGAAGTGAAAAGAAAGATCTACTTTCTATATAATGAATATTGTTTTCTGACAATGTAATCTGCACAAGCTCAGTTAAATTTGAAAAATCGCAGGATCTGATCGTGTGTAGCAAATTCTTCTGTAGATTAATCTGTCGGACATATTTCGGATAAATACTAGGAACGTGAAAAAAATGTCTTTCGGTACAGTCAACGTAGACACCATTACTACAATTATGAAGTTCTCCAATAACTGTTTTTCCTTCTTTTATACAGTTTGGCACAGTATTACCTAAGAACGACGTAGTTAAATATTGTTTAATTACGTTTATTAAATTCTATACCATTATATTGAAATTGTTTTTCAATATACCAAGACAGAAAAAAATCAACAATGAGGAAGTAAATGAATTCAAACTTTTAATAAATCAAAAAGTATACAATAAAATAAAAGACATGCGTAGCATTAAAAGGAAATTTACATAAACAAACAATTTTCAGTTTATATGATAAACAAAATGATCATATCCCATCGATATAAAAGATGATACCTACCTAGAGAATACAAAATCATAGAAATAACAAAGAGACAAGACAAGGCGTCCATTTCAGAAAGTTGTAGGCACACAACTGGACTAGACTAAATATTTTCTTTCTGGTTGGTTAATCATAAACTGTTTGTTTTTCATTGAAATTTTTCGAGTGATACCTTGTTTAAATTTTCATTTTCAATTTACACAACTCGTTGTCGTTAAACATGAAATCAAACTATGAAAATGTACTACCCTGCTGAAATCCGTAACTGTTAAATAGAAAAACAGTTGAAGTAAAAATGTTGAAAAACCACACAAACAACATATAAAAAGATATTATGATATTTATTAGTAATAAGTAATAAGAACGACAGATTTACTATATTTACTATATTATCGATGTGACATAAGCGTATGATATGTTGTTTTAGAAAAGCGTTACCTGATCATAAGTCTTCAGGTTTGCAAAGTTTGAAAACGTCCTTTCTGGAGAAAAATAAAATTTGTCGTAAATCACCAGATTTGAAGTATTTCGAAAGCACTGAAGGTAGTTCACCAATAAGGGCAAAATATTTAAGATTTTTCAGTATTTTAAGTAATAAAAAATAAACAAATAAATAAAATTAAGAACTTTAATAGATTTGTATTTGACAAAACTAATAAAATGTCTGAAAAGAAAATATTTAGATTGTAAGTGGAATACAGATTAGCTGTTAATTCTAAACAATCAAAAAACTGTCATTGTTGTGTTTAATTGTCTTATCATATCGTGTTTATGCAGTACTGATGTAATGTAATGCACACTGAAGTTTGGAGGTTAATGTAAATATCATGCTGCCATTTTTGTAACACAGTTTCCTTATCATGTCCTTTTTTTTCAAAATAAATGCCGAGCTTTAGTTTTAAAAAAAATTCTAGAGCATTCACCTACCATATATGGATAATAGTATTTGGTTTTCAGAGTAAGATATGATGAACACTGATTGAAAAAATTCGTTTTTAGCTCAACAGGATCAAAGATCAATGTGAGCTGTTGCAATCACTTGCATGGCATCCATTTTTGTATTTCATTATTCTCCTCTTAATTCATTGGGCCAGGTCAGACTAAAATGATTAAATGATTCCCTTTGGGCCTGGATCTCCAACAAATATGGCCATGTTACTAAAAATAGAAAACCAGTAAAAAAATATTCAAAAATTTTCTCCGAAACCAATGGATCGATTGAGACCAAATTTTTTTGGAAATGTTGTAAGGCTTTTAAAAGTATGTTTGGGTGTTCAGACCTATGAGTAGTATGGATCTTGTTATTAAAAATATAAAAATCAGCAAAAAATAATATTAAAAATCTCTTCTGAAGTTACTGGGACAATTGAGACCAATTGTTGATGGAAGGACACCTTAGGGGTATATTGATGTGGCCCTTGTACCAATATTGCCATAATTAGTAAAAGACAAATAAAAAAAATTACTAATCTTCCTCTTTGAAAGTTCTACTGAGGCAAGTTAGAACAAACTTGGTTGAATGGTCCTTATGTTTTCACTTTTCAAAATTTGTCATTTTTCCGTAACGGTCTTTGAGAAAATATCAAATAGTTTAATAGCTGAAACAACTCGAACAATTCTACATTGGAATAAACTCTTTATTCCTCACTTGTGGTAATATCTTATGATTTAATACTATAGTGTTCATTTGATTTAGGACTTTCATTCAATATAATTTACTTACTAACATTGTACTTCAAAATAGTATTTATACCCTTCTGCAACACTCCCATAAACCAATGATTGAGGGGAGCAGTAAACACAATGGTCTTCGGTAACAAACTCATACTTAAGTTATAATACGATCATTTGTACTCAACCAAAAAATAGCCACGTTTAGTGCAGTCAATGCATGACGTCAAATGAATGTGTGGTTCTCATATATACTCATATACATATACTAGTAATTATTCATTGAACAGTATAAGCTAATTTATTCACAATCTTTTAATGTTACACACTTTAACAGGATGAGTTTTTCAAGGACATATTTAATACTGTATCTCGGTTAGTCTATTCTTTCAGAAAATATTGTATTTTAAATAGATTTTTTTTATCATTTTGACATATATATCTAAAAGGATAAAAGAAGTAGGGCATTTTTTCTGCATTTACTTCCCTTCTATGGCCAGTTTCCAAAACATTCCTTTTAAAATCTTTAAGGACATAGCCTGGTATGTGTTTTCTTAAGATTTGATAATAATAACCAACAATTAAGTTACTAAAAAAATTCTACATATCTGAA
Source organism: Mytilisepta virgata (assembly GCA_028015205.1). Taxonomy (NCBI): domain Eukaryota; kingdom Metazoa; phylum Mollusca; class Bivalvia; order Mytilida; family Mytilidae; genus Mytilisepta; species Mytilisepta virgata. The sequence continues at coordinate 77,143,772 of CM051519.1, forward strand.
TAACGCTTTGGGAGACAATTTTAACACATATTTATACACAAGACAAGATAGTAATAATTTTTATTTCTAATTAACAACTAAACTACAAATAATACTATATAAAATCAATATTTGGCGTCTCAGCAATATACGGTGCACGGCCACATCATCCAAGGTTGGGAAATATTTAAAAAAAAAAAAAATAGTCTACATGTAGGCAAACTACACTTTGCTTGCAACATAACTTTTTGTCCTGGCATGATTCATTATTCAAATGCTTTTGAATTTTCCGTTCAAAATTTGCTAAAAATTACCAGAAATTTCTAAGGCTTTTCCTTTTGACGCAGAGGTAACCCTTAGCTGAGTTTGGATACCTGTTTGTTTTAATTGTTTTGATTTTTGATAGTTGCGCTTATTAATTCATGATTATATCATTAACCGGTTTTCCAATATTTTGATCTCGAGCACTGCTGATGAGACAAGAAACAATAAAATGCATGCTCCACTCTTCTGATTCTCAAGTAGTAAACTAAGGATCTGAACTGCCGCTCTGATAAGTAGCCAAAGTTATGATAGCATCGAAAACCCAGGTAGAGCCGAGCTGCGAAACTATTCGCATTAACCTTTGTCTGAGCTTTCTAAGCCAGAGAAGTTTGGCAATACTTGCGCCATAGTTAGGATGTAAGTTAAGTGACTATGGAGTACACTGTAATTTGTGATTTGAGTGAAAAACTCAAAATTACCCCTTATACTATATTAAATGAAGTAATATATATGTTACAGTAAATATGTGAAATTAGGAATTACATGTTATTCCTGATGCACATAATAAAGACAATTAGCCTTTACCTTCTTTGTCTGGTATCGTTGAATATTTTTCATATCCCACACTTTTAAATGCCTTGGGTATCATCTCTTGTTTTTTTTCTAATTACAGTCAACGGAATGGCCATACAGTGCATCAAATCTATTTCGGTATTTTGTGATACGTTGTATTAACAGCATTTTGTTCGTTTTACAACATACCTTAAGTCAGTAAACAAACCCTTTTCAATGATGTTGAAATAGTTCCCGAATACACGTAGAAAATAAAATCTTATTTGCAAACCATTACCAATTTAAAACCAAATTGCAAATTCTGCAATTATTATTTTCTCTTTTTTCATATAACACATCTGAAGTAAACCGCTTGTGCAATTTATGTACAATATTCAGGTAAAAAGAAGAGTAGAGGAAATATTCTCAAGTGTGGATAAAAAGAAAAGGTATCAAAACGCATAGAAAGGTGAAAAGAATTACACCCTTTATGCAAAAATTGAACTTGACCTCTGCATAGTGAACCATATTTTATATCTAAATTTAAACCTTTAAAGAAAAAAATGAATGAGGACCTCCACCGACAACGTTTCTCTGAAATGATCAACAGCTTACCAGTACATACAGATTTTTAATAGATGCATTTCTAATTTAATGATGTACAAGCTCAATGTACATTGTTTTCCCTGGTTGAAAAATCCAGACAAATTCCTGGGGAAGGCTTATCATTATTGACATTCCAGTGTAATTGGTAATAATTGTCCATCAAGAACTAGACAAAGAAAGTATGGACTAAATAATTTATTGAATCCCAGGTCATTGGATTCTCGCCTTCGGCTCGAAGTTATCTTTGTCATATCAAATGACCAGGGATTGAATAACTAATACGTAATTCCTGATACTGCCCAGATATTATCAGTAATTACCAATTCTTTTATGAATTTTTACATCTATTTACTAACTGTTAAAAACAATTTGGTAACATGGTCAGCTAATCAAAAATTAGGGTAATACTAATTAGAAGATCATTGAGTAGTATTAAAAAGTGATCATCCTAAAGAGGGCAAATATACCCAAGGAGCAATATACTTTGGTGTTAAACTATCTTGAACATATTTGTTGAAAATGATCGACGAGAAAGAAAAAATATTTACAGAGGAGTTGTTCAAATTGTACAATGAAACATGAAACAGAGTCTTAATACCAAAGGAGAAGCTGAACACTATTACCAACATACTGAACATTTTGTTTGAAAATAAAACAACAAAAAAGACAAGAGATGATTACAATCTTCTTTCAAGGTAAGTAATAGTTTCCATGACATTTTTGTTATATTTCAAATGAATCAACCTATACAAGCTATTTTACTACTAGCATATTTGCTACAGAAAATGGTGGGTAACTGCAGTATGAAATATAAAATACAATTTTGTTGCAGGTATGGAGTGCTAAAGTTGGCAAGTCTCGAAAAACTCATACAAAAGGGAAACAAAGGAGATGATCCTATTCTGTACTTCGTCTCTCTTGAAGAAACATTTGATGTGATCAAGAAGTCTCACTGTGCACTCAACCATGATGGGAGGGATAAGATGCAGAAGGAACTGAACAAGAAATATGCAAATTTTACTCTTTACGCCAACAATTTGTATAATTCCAGGATCTGTTGGTTTTTCTCTTATTTTCCCGTCATAATACGACTTCTTCTGTTTTTAATGCTTCACTGATATTAGGAGTCATAACTTTTCATTTTGGCTTTCTATATCTTCTTATTTGAGTTGGTCCTGCTCTCTCTGCTTCCTTTACCAAAATTTTATTAACTTTACTATATGCCTCTGCGATGTCGTTTTTGGTTTGAAAGTCAGTGGTAAGCTCTACTATATTCTCCTCTACTGTATTCCTATATATATCTTCATCAACTTTTCCCCATTTAATTTTGGCTTTTTAACAACCTTATCGCTATTTGAGCTTGATTTTGATAATGAATGCTTAAACTTTATTTTTGCATAGATTGGATAATGGTCAGAGATATTTCCTGCAATGTCATCTTTTTTCGTTATTTGTATGATGTTATCACAGAACTCATCCTCATATAGAAAAAAAGTCTATACTTGTAGAGTCATTACCATTTGGATGAATAAAAGTAGGCCCAGTATCTTTTCATTTATAAACTCCTTCAAGCAGATATCGATCTTTTACATTTTGACAAGTTAATTGCATTTTCATTGAGATCTCCTCCAATCAGAATATAATGGGTGACACCATAAGTTGTTAAGATTTCTTTAATCTAACAATACAGTCTTGAAATTTATCAATATTGCCGAGTGATCCTTTACATGGTAAATAAACAGATATGATAAGCAGTTTTCTGTCTCCTTTAACTTCAATACACTGAATATGTTCATTACCATCAGATAGTTGAGTAATAATAACAATCCAAAGATACTAATATTAGATATAGTAAATTTATACTATGCTGTATACGACGCATTTCAAGAAGTTACCTCTCATCGGCAGCATTAAAACCGAAACATTTGGAAGACCAAAAACCAAACTTATATTAAACAAGAAGTACTCAACCAAAAATACCAAAATAGGAAGCCAAATTTCAGCTAAGGAGATCTACCATGTGCAATACAAGGAATGAACCCTTAGTATTTCTATTATTTTTGAATTTTGCTAAATACTGGTAATTTCTGTAACAAATCAATGAATAATCATGTCAAGTAATTTCTGTAACAAATCAATGAATAATATTATCAAGTGATTTTCTCCATAATATGGCCACCACTCCATATCCTCGAGGTATATTAACAATAATGGATCTTTTGAGTCGACAGCTTTTCCACATCCCATAAAATCTTGGTGGATTTGATTCAATAGATTTAGTTGAAAATCACATAGCCACGTCTCTTGTAGATAGATAATATCTACTATATGAGCAATTTCAATAAAAAATAAACTGCAGGTATTTACATTTTTACAGTTAAAAGTTAAAACATTAATGCATTCGTTTCCTTGCTTTATATGTTCATTTTTATTTAAACCATTTATTTCGGCCTTGTATATTTGAGGCTGTGGTGAAGTTGATCCTTGATATAAAAAATAGGTTGTCCTGTTAATATGGCTGGGTGTCTTCTACCATGGTTTTCCTGACAGAATAAGTACGGTTGTTTTTTTTGGGAGGGGGATTAGAGTTATTTTGTCTCTTCATGGGGAACAATTCTTGTTCTATATCTTTGTTCCCATAATTTTGTAGCCTATAATTCTGTTGCAATTCACACGGTTTTAACATACTATCTTGCCTTTTGCATAGTTTACTTGGGGTGCCACATTCATGTACTCGCTATTTTCTGGTTCTATTGTAATTACGTTAGGATTTGTATTCTCCTGATGTTCCCATATTCCAGTATATTGCTGGTTTTGAGCATTATCATACCAATTATACCTATCATATTCTTGATAGCTATACTGCCCATACTCATAGTCTGGTGTCCAGTATCTAGAATATTCGTCTTCTCTTTCACCAGTATAATAGTAGGACTCATATTACTATCTTCTGGTTCCGAGTTATGCCTAAATGTATTTTCCTTAGTGATAAGTTGGTCAATCTTTTGATTTACTTTCCTAATTATATAATTTGTAACTTTTTCCCGGACCTCTTCAATTAATACATCACTAGTTATTCTGTTGTCATTCGTATGGGAAGCACTTTGATATTCTCTATTGTTCGTACTACCAGGTCTAGATTGGTTGGTATCAGCATCCATCACGTTAATTTTATGATGTAGTGTTTTAATGGTTTTTTCCAGCTCATTGTTCCTTACTTCCAATTTGTTAATTCTATCAATTAACGTGGTTTTTTCTTTGGATTGGTCATTTATCCCTGCTTCTTTCATTTTCTTTTGTTCTTCCTGCTTTTTCAATCTCTACTCCAATTGCCTGAGATCTTTTTGCTTCATGGACTGACCCATATTGTCTTCTACAGCTTGGTCAGAGAGAATATTTCATGGCAATAATATAGGAATAGTTCTCCTTATGTCCTTTTCTTCATTTGTTGTCATTTTCATAGCTTGTGGGTTTGTTGATATGTTAGTATTGATAGTGACTTCCAGATTATTTTGCAAATGAATCTTATTTGTTTCACAGTTTTCTGTTGTTTCAATGTTACTGGTTAATGTTAAAACTAACTGTTTTTGTTCTAACACGGCTTTACACCCGAAGCATAATCCTAATGATGTGTCAATACAATGTTCATGAAATCTATGGTTACAATCAGAGCAACACTGTTCTTTATCTAGGTACATTTGAGCACCCCATGCATGTGTTATCGTCATCATTTTCCTCTTGTAATAGTTGTTGCGCTGCAGTCAGCATTTTCAAATTAAGTTCTTTAGATTTGCTACATAATTTACTTTCATACTGATCTGTATTACTCAGATTTGCTATATCTGCTGCTGTTAGTTTGTCACACATGGGCCTATTCCCAATACGTCTACTGTGGAATATGAAAAAATTCCCATTTGGTCTTCTTGTTTAAATTTAGTGTGTTTACTAGGGAACAAGAGGCAATTCCAATTTTGTCTACTCAATTAAAATAAGGGTGTGTTTACTAGGGGAAAAGAGGCATTTCCCATTTAGTCTACTCAAATAAAATAAGAATGTGTTTATTAGGGAACAAGACGCAATTCCCATTTTGTCTACACTTTTTTAAATGAATTTCCCATTTCGTCTACTTAGTATAAAAAAAGAGTGTGTTCTCTAGGGAACAAGAGGCAGTTTCCATTTCGTCTACACCTTTTTATGAAGAATTTCCCATTTTGTCTACTTGTTTAGATATAAAAAAAAATAAATCTTTAAAAAAATGTTTACACAACTTTATAATAATTTTCTGTGAATATGATAACATATGGATTGCCAACATTATTGGCTTAATTTAATGGCTTCAGTTGTCTAATTAAAGTCAAATGTCTGAAATTTCGGTGTTGTTTTTGTTGATTAACAAATTGTATAGTTTATTGTTTTAACAATTGATCAGGTGAAATGTAATTGAACAGGTCCCAAACTTTCACCCAATTGCTCTACAATAAAAATTAATAAAACTAGAAAAAAATTGTACACAAATGGGAAATGCCTCTGGTTTCCTATTAAACACACTCTTATTTTAATTGAGTAGACAAAATGGGAAATGCCTCTTGTTCCCTAGTAAACACACTAAATTTAAACAAGTAGACGAAATGGTAAATGCCCCTGGTTCCCTAGTAAACACACTCCTATTTTGATTGAGTAGACCATATGGGAAATGCATTAATAAACCATTATTCTCATTCCACTAGATGTTCTCATTATTTTTTACTAATGTCTGGTAATTAAAGATTTGTTAAATATTATAATTCATTTATAATTGACATTTTTAACTGAGTTTTGATTTTTTTTCCCTCTCTTTTCGTGCTTAATTTGGTGAAGATAAACAGTGTAATGCATAATTTATGGAAATTGGTAAATTGAAAGAAATAGCCAGTATTAACGACAAAAGTCTATATTCATAATAAAATTATTCAAATGTAAAAGGTTTATTTAATTCTTTATTTGAATCACTGACAAGTAACATATTCAACAGATAACAATAGTAATATTTCATAATTATATACCCTGTGGTCACATTTTCATTTTTTCCTTCAATAATGTGTATGAATAGTAAAAAGTTGATTTATAAACCAAAATACATGTACCCATACTTTTCCAAAAATAACTTCGTCTGAAGATTTTTGCTTAGTCGTTTCCCCCCATACATATAAAAATTAGACGTATGCTTTCATGTATACATATATTTCATACAGTCACTGTCTCCAAATAGCTACTTTGATGATTTCTTGCATACTGGACATAACCATTTACCTTTTGAAGGACGTTTCATCTTAATACATTTAAAATGAAACCACTGATTCCCAGAAATCTAGACTAGCACAAATAAATGGTGTGTCTGGTGAAATGCGTAAACAGAACAGTCAATGTCACATTTTGATGAGATTCTCTCTTGGCAGTGTTAATTGCTGTGGTTTCCTGGTTAATTCCAAGCTGAACTTCTGGTCCCAAGTAAGGCTTTGACCCAAGCGTTGTAATAATAAGTACTTCTGATTCACTTGGTTTGTCTAATGGGGTTCTTAGCAAGTTGTGTGCTGTACTGCTGGTTATTCTATCTGAACGGTAACGGTACCACTGTGGATTGCCAGATTGACTTGTAGTTATCTTACAAATATTTGAACGCTGAGTCTCTGTAATATCATACAAGTTTCTCATAATTAAATTAGTTCTTTCTTCAAGCTGAGGTTCACTGGTATTTTCAATATACATGCTGCGCAGATCTACTGGATAGTCATGTTCTTCCTGTATTTGTGGAATATTGTCTATAAAAAATTCTTGTAGTGCTCTTCATAGGCTGACAATATAACTGAAGTCTATATTCATAATAAAATTATTCAAATATAAAAGGTTTATTTAATTCTTTATTTGAATCACTGACAAGTAACATATTCAACAGATAACAATAGTAATATTTCATAATTATATACCCTGTGGTCACATTTTCATTTTTTTCCTTCAATAATGTGTATGAATAGTAAAAAGTTGATTTATAAACCAAAATACATGTACCCATACTTTTCCAAAAATAACTTCGTCTGAAGATTTTTGCTTAGTCGTTTCCCCCCATACATATAAAAATTAGACGTATGCTTTCATGTATACATATATTTCATACAGTCACTGTCTCCAAATAGGATATATATCATAATAATTTACAAATCTACTTTGATGATTTCTTGCATACTGGACATAACCATTTACCTTTTGAAGGACGTTTCATCTTAATACATTTAAAATGAAACCACTGATTCCCAGAAATCTAGACTAGCACAAATAAATGGGGTGTCTGGTGAAATGCGTAAACAGAACAGTCAATGTCACATTTTGATGAGATTCTCTCTTGGCAGTGTTAATTGCTGTGGTTTCCTGGTTAATTCCAAGCTGAACTTCTGCTCCCAAGTAAGGCTTTGACCCAAGCGTTGTAATAATAAGTACTTCTGATTCACTTGGTTTGTCTAATGGGGTTCTTAGCAAGTTGTGTGCTGTACTGCTGGTTATTCTATCTGAACGGTAACGGTACCACTGTGGATTGCCAGATTGACTTGTAGTTATCTTACAAATATTTGAACGCTGAGTCTCTGTAATATCATACAAGTTTCTCATAATTAAATTAGTTCTTTCTTCAAGCTGAGGTTCACTGGTATTTTCAATATACATGCTGCGCAGATCTACTGGATAGTCATGTTCTTCCTGTATTTGTGGAATATTGTCTATAAAAAATTCTTGTAGTGCTCTTCATAGGCTGACAATATAACTGAAGTCTATATTCATAATAAAATTATTCAAATATAAAAGGTTTATTTAATTCTTTATTTGAATCACTGACAAGTAACATATTCAACAGATAACAATAGTAATATTTCATAATTATATACCCTGTGGTCACATTTTCATTTTTTTCCTTCAATAATGTGTATGAATAGTAAAAAGTTGATTTATAAACCAAAATACATGTACCCATACTTTTCCAAAAATAACTTCGTCTGAAGATTTTTGCTTAGTCGTTTCCCCCCATACATATAAAAATTAGACGTATGCTTTCATGTATACATATATTTCATACAGTCACTGTCTCCAAATAGGATATATATCATAATAATTTACAAATCTACTTTGATGATTTCTTGCATACTGGACATAACCATTTACCTTTTGAAGGACGTTTCATCTTAATACATTTAAAATGAAACCACTGATTCCCAGAAATCTAGACTAGCACAAATAAATGGGGTGTCTGGTGAAATGCGTAAACAGAACAGTCAATGTCACATTTTGATGAGATTCTCTCTTGGCAGTGTTAATTGCTGTGGTTTCCTGGTTAATTCCAAGCTGAACTTCTGCTCCCAAGTAAGGCTTTGACCCAAGCGTTGTAATAATAAGTACTTCTGATTCACTTGGTTTGTCTAATGGGGTTCATAGCAAGTTGTGTGCTGTACTGCTGGTTATTCTATCTGAACGGTAACGGTACCACTGTGGATTGCCAGATTGACTTGTAGTTATCTTACAAATATTTGAACGCTGAGTCTCTGTAATATCATACAAGTTTCTCATAATTAAATTAGTTCTTTCTTCAAGCTGAGGTTCACTGGTATTTTCAATATACATGCTGCGCAGATCTACTGGATAGTCATGTTCTTCCTGTATTTGTGGAATATTGTCTATAAAAAATTCTTGTAGTGCTCTTCATAGGCTGACAATATAACTGAAGTCTATATTCATAATAAAATTATTCAAATATAAAAGGTTTATTTAATTCTTTATTTGAATCACTGACAAGTAACATATTCAACAGATAACAATAGTAATATTTCATAATTATATACCCTGTGGTCACATTTTCATTTTTTCCTTCAATAATGTGTATGAATAGTAAAAAGTTGATTTATAAACCAAAATACATGTACCCATACTTTTCCAAAAATAACTTCGTCTGAAGATTTTTGCTTAGTCGTTTCCCCCCATACATATAAAAATTAGACGTATGCTTTCATGTATACATATATTTCATACAGTCACTGTCTCCAAATACGATATATATCATAATAATTTACAAATCTACTTTGATGATTTCTTGCATACTGGACATAACCATTTACCTTTTGAAGGACATTTCATCTTAATACATTTAAAATGAAATGATTCCCAGAAATCTAGACTAGCACAAATAAATGGGGTGTCTGGTGAAATGCGTAAACAGAACAGTCAATGTCACATTTTGATGAGATTCTCTCTTGGCAGTGTTAATTGCTGTGGTTTCATGGTTAATTCCAAGCTGAACTTCTGCTCCCAAGTAAGGCTTTGACCCAAGCGTTGTAATAATAAGTACTTCTGATTCACTTGGTTTGTCTAATGGGGTTCTTAGCAAGTTGTGTGCTGTACTGCTGGTTATTCTATCTGAACGGTAACGGTACCACTGTGGATTGCTAGATTGACTTGTAGTTATCTTACAAATATTTGAACGCTGAGTCTCTGTAATATCATACAAGTTTCTCATAATTAAATTAGTTCTTTCTTCAAGCTGAGGTTCACTGGTATTTTCAATATACATGCTGAGCAGATCTACTGGATAGTCATGTTCTTCCTGTATTTGTGGAATAGTGTCTATAAAAAATTCTTGTAGTGCTCTTCATAGGCTGACGATATAACTGAAGGAACACCTACTACTTTTCTCTTTACGTTTACTACAGTCTAAATTTTCCTTGTAAAATAAAATGTTACTAGTTTCTGCAGCAGTTACATTCCATTTACATGATTCTGATGTGCAGGATGTACTGGTATATCCAAGTCTGACTGCAGCCTCAATCTTAAAAAGTACAGCTGTTACATGTGAACAAGTTTCACCCAACCTGAGCTATGTAGTAACAAGTAAAAAGGTTTCATATAAAAAACAACAAAAGAACAAATGATATTTGGTGTCCTTCAAATTTTATGAAGGTTTTAGATTCCTACAATGTTTATTCAACAGTTCCTAAATGATTGATGCATGTTAGTGTATTTTTATTGAGTTCATTATTTTAATCAAACATTTATTTATTTTGTAGGTAAACCTAGTAATGACCCCAGTCATCAAGACCATGATTTGAATTGTGTCTGTTGCAGTTGATACATGATGACCCAAAGAAATCAAGCCCATAATTTTAGTTGTATAGATAGATATATCACATGCTTTTTTTACGAAGCAAATAATATCTAGCAACTTCTATCAGGACAATGAATTGCCTTCAATTTGCATATAATTTTGTTGTGTGTTGATATCTTAATGATTCTAACTTCGGTGCACTTTCGATCGTATACAAATACTTCACTATCACATGTAGGATTAATATTAAAATTCAGAGAACTCGTCATACATGTTAAAATTACTATATCACGTAATTGTCTGGTTATTTTGAATTAATTTTGCCTTTCACAAATACTGTCGATTTCAATTTTTTGACGATTATGCTATGGGAATATTATTTCCTACTATTTCGTTTAGATAACCTTAGATAGTTATACTGTGAAAACTAATGCATTTTGATCCCACGTCAATTATTTTTCACAAAGTATTTTGACTATGAAAAACATACACCTCAAAACTTATCCATAAATTCTCTTTGTGAATCCGGAGACAATTTCTTTTAATGTACCAGGAGTAGATACATATTTCCATAGGATAGTGTTGTTTTATATTCATTTGTGTTTTACTGATACATGTCAGTAATACAATGCTGGCCTCTCCTTATATGATGTATATCTAACACTTGAAAATGCTAGTTAGTACTTGATAATTCGTAACGATTTCAGATTATTGCAGCTGAAACATTTTTCTTTTAGTCTAAATATTCTCAGGGGACATAGCTCATATCGATATTATGATTAAGAAAGTGAGAGAAGAATGTTCTGTGAAAGTGCAAAGTATAGATAAAACGATTAGAGTGCAAAATTGGGCAATTATTTAATCAGCTTAATTGATTTTTGATGGCGATCAGGTTAGCATATGCTCGATATGCATGAAGAATGGTCAAGTTGAAGTAGATTTTATTTTCAGACTGTCTTGTGGTAGTGAACTTTCAAATTCTGGATAATCCCTTAGTCATATGGCTGGGGTTTGCTCGTTCTATTCGGTGGAAGAATAGTTTTATGTTGTTCAACCCTTTTACCTTCGGATGTACGGGGCAGTTTTCTACTACCTTCGATATCTTGGGCTGTTGACGTTGAATTCTCACATTTTTATGTGTTTGGGACAGTTTTATTTATTGTGAGACACGAGTGTGAGATTCATGCATCTCACATCACATAACCTACATTGACGTAACAATGCAAAAAAAAACGTCAGGTCACAATGTTAGAACGTCAGAAAACACACAACGTCGCACAAATGGTACGACAACGTCGAAATTAACATCGTTACAATTTGAAAACCCCTGAAGCGCAACCTAAAAGATATCTTTTTTAAAATTTGTGGTACAAAACCAAAACGCATACGATCTTTTCAAATATGTAATTTATTTTGCATTAGGTTGTCTAGTTTAATAGAGCGCAATTCGTGTCATGGCGGCCATGTTTAATTCTTTAAATATTCGGCCGAGAAATGTGAGAAAAATAATCAATCATGGTAAAAAATTTGAGACGACAATTCCACCCTTGGATTCACATTTCTATCATCAGAAACTCGGCAAGCCTCGTTTCTGACTAGAAAATGTGAACTCTTGGGTGGAATTGTCCCATCTCGCATCTTAGACATGACTGATTATTATATTCTCACATTTCTGCATGTTTGAGACAGTTATATTCCGTGTGAGACACCAGTGTGAGATTCATGCATCTCACATCACATGACATCCCTTGGTATAACTTCGCGTCACAATGCTGAATTCAGAAAACCGCACAACTTTGCACAAATGATATGACAACGTCGAAATTCAGATAGCTTTAGTTTGAAAATCCCTGAAGTACAACCTAAAATATAAGTTCTTAAGGTTTTATACATTTAGTACCTTTGGTACAAAACCAAAACGCACACGATCTTTTCAAGTGTATAATTTATTTTGCACTAGGTTGCCTAGTTTAACAGAGCGCTAAAAGTCAAGGGTGTAGACTAAAGCGGTGGCAAGCGTAGTAAAGAGATACTCACAGCTCTACTCGCCGCAAACATGCATGAGTGGTACAGAAAAGCTACCACTACTGGTTACTGGTTATTGGTAAATCTGCAAATCCCAGATGCTTTAAAAACGTAAAGACACTGGGAACAGATTATGAATCCAACAAAAAAAACTTGGATGACTTCAGACATTTTCATAGAGTGGATTAAAAGACTTGAGTAAATGTTATAATAATCGGTCATGTTCTAAAATGTGAGATGGGACTGATTATTTTCTCAAATTTCTCGGCCGAATATTTAAAGAAATAAACATGGTCGCCATTAGGTATGTCTTTTGGCCATGACGGCCATGTTTATTTCTTTTAATATTCGGCCGAGAAATTTGAGAAAAATAATCAGCCCCATCTCACATTTTAGAACATGACCGACTTTATTATCTCTTCTCAAGTCTTTTAATCCACTCTATAAAAATGTCTGATGTTATCCATGCTTTTTTGTTGGATTCATAATCTGTTCCCAGTGTCTTAATTTTTTAAAGCATCTGGGATTTGCATATAACCAGTAACCAGTAGTGGTAGCTTTTCTGTCCCACTCATGCATGTTTGCAGCGACTAGAACTGTGAGTCTCTCTTTAGTACGCTTTCCACCGCTATACTCAAAATCCTTGAATTATAGTGTTTTTTTCTGGTAAAAAAATAGACCGCGGTGATTCGACAACGGGGAAAACATTTAAATAAGTCCAATCATCTAAGTATGAAGAGTGCATAGAAATAGATCAGTTACATCAGAAAAGTAATGTAAAACGACAATTCAATTGGTTTTTCAATCTGAATTATTTTATCGATTGGATACAAATCCAGAGGGACTCTAATATCCGTAAATTTTCCCACAATCAGTCAAGCTCTATATAAACGTTAATTTAGATGGAAAAAGTCATATAACTAAGTTCAATTTTTTATTTTACTCGTAGGCAAGATATAAATACGACATTCGTGCATTAAATACAAGACATGTAAAACCTTTTGGACAATTATTTTGAAAAAATTATAGTCAATTTGTCAGAGATAATTCTCGAGATGGTCACAAAATAAAGTACTCTTTGCAATTTTTAACATTATGTATGATTTCTACTCACGGATAATTAGTAAAAGTAGTGATGAATCGATAAAAAAATCAAGCAAGAAAAATCTGTTTCATTGATTAACGTCTGATTTCAAATAATCTTGATATTAATACAGAGAACGCAGACTAGAAAGTAAAATATTTAAGATTCAGGTTTTTGCCCTATAGGTTTTGAGAATTATCTTATATTTTCAATATTCAGGCGGCATATTTTTCAAAATAACCCATAAATTAAAAAAAAAAGTTTTCACAGAATTCGTGAAAATTGAGAACATATCCTTATAGTTTATTACTAGTATAAGCACAATCAAAATATTTTGAATTCCTGAATTCCTGAATTTCAACTAGGCAACTCTGATGGATCACGAGCCTTCAACTCACTGTCTAACTCGCTCCTGGTTGGCAGATAGGGAGGACCTCTCGTTGGGGGTTGTCATGTCATATAATGGAAAGCATGCTAAACGGACTATAGCAGACAACATGTATAGAGAATTTTACACTATCTGCACTTCTGTAGTTTTCGAAAAAGTGTAGGCTAATGGCCGCTACAGAAGGCTAAATTATCCAACCCTATCCAACAATCCACTCTTTTACAGTGACAATGTCCCTCCCAGCCCTGTTTGAATTGTCTTTGATAAATTGTTGAACTGGTTCTCGTACTGAAAAGCATGAATATTTTCCACTGGATGATAACCAAACAACAATCAACCAATTAATCAATCAGAATTTCAACCATCTGGATCACAACAACGTCGTTTGGTGGACAAAATCTTTAATTATAGCATACGATGCTTTGGACACGCAGTGAAACAACCAAAAAGAGGATGGGGGAAAGTATAAGGTTTTTTTTTTCATTTTCGATCCAATTTTTTTTTTGAAACTTGATTGATTAGTAGTTAACGTGCACCAGCAATTGACATGTATTTCTGTACGATAACGGGATATAATAAGAATATGAACAAAAAATTAGACTAACATGCTGAGCCGGACCTTTAACGTTCTGGTTCAAGAGGTATCAGTCCGCAGGACGCCTGGCTACAATAATGCAGCTCCTGTGGCAATTTTTCATTTCGGCTAAAATTACTCGAAATGAAGCAGCCGGTGTGATTTGGTTTTATAGATTTTATCATTATCATGCCGTTATGTTAGTGTAGGGACTAACCATTGGTGATCTTTAGCTTTAATAACGTATCTCCGCCGAGGTCAAGATTTATCACACCAGCTACATTATTGTACTTTCTAGGCTACCAGCAGATCACCGAGGCGCCTCTTACTGAATTGCCTAGTTTACGTCATTTAACTATACCACTATTTCGGATCGGCAACTAGTTACCTTTAAGAAGCAGCTAGATTCATTCCCGGTTTCTATAAAAGTTCGTGTTGGCTGTAGTTTTCAATCGTGCTTTCATATACACACGGTTGAAGGTGTAATGTACCAAACCACACTCACACGATTCACACGTCACACGATTCGCACAATACACGCACCCAATTCGCATGTTACACGCAAACCGCACGATGCACGTTACACGTTTCATGATTACCGATCGTGCGATTTCTAAAACTTATGATTATAAGATACGAACGGAAAATGACGAAACGAAGTAATAAGATTTTATGTCGGATATGAATAGCAGTGAGATATTTAATATATTGCATTTCATTTTAAACAAATAAGTGCGAAAAAAAGGAAGCCGATGTACTACGATCGACATTCAAATTATATTTTAAATTCATTAAAACGCAATAAACGGTCTAATGTTATTTTTACCTAATCAACTAAATCTTGTTAACCAAAATTGATATGACAATAATAAAGTTGTTAGTAAAATAAACATTACGCCACAGTATTTAAGGCCTCGTTAAAACAAAGGACACCATGTCTTGGATTTTAATCCCCGAATGATTACTGGTCTAAAAAGGCATCTAATTAAACAAGGGATTAAGAGATAACCTGAAGGGGAAAATGCCTATTTATCTCAGGTGAGCTTTTTTATTTTAAAAACGTATAATTAAGAAATTTGACAAAGTTAAATGTTTTGCCATAATAAAATTATTAATAAATTGATAAATTTACAGTTACACTTTTAGAAAAAAAATGGATTATAAACATATTTAATGCAAAAATATTTTACATAGAGAATAATTCTCAATAGTTTGTCAAATAAAAAAATCATCACAATGTTTTTCGTTTAATTTTATTTTGAATAAATAATAAAATATAATATTTATATCAACCTATAGAATATTTTATAATATATTTTTTTTAATTTTATAAATAAATATAACTTTTTATAATTTTTTTTAACTTACATGTTTAATGAATCCACATACATTGTAGTTTATAACATATGTAATCATACGAAAAATCGATGGTATTTTAATGCTTGACCATTATAATATATATATATATATATATATATATATATATATATATATATATATATATATATATATATATATAACATTCCTTACTCACAGGTAAATCTCAGGTAGATGTAAAGATAAACAAATATTTGCCCTTCAGATCGAGGACTCCCTAATCCGTTGTATAATAAGACGTGGAATTGTTTTAGTCCAGTTCATATCGGGGAACACACGGTATTGATTGCATAATAACCGAACAATTACTCATATGAAAAAAATGTACTACGATATAAATTAATACATGACATTTGTCAAAAAATTAAAACCTCTGCAAGATTTCAAAAATAAATTTAGTTAGTTTTTTTCAAAACAATTTAAAGTTTAAATCTATATTTAATTTGAAAATTCTGTATGCACGTTATATGATCATTTAATTCAAACCAAATTAATTTGATGAATTACATAAGTAATAGAAAAACATTATAAACTCAACATTTTCAAATAGTTGACACTGATGAAAGTTCGTTCCAGCAATCTTTTAAGTTCGAAATATGCTCTGATTTGAATTTACACGATTTAATATTTGTCTCCACCAATAAAATCTCATACACGTTACACGATTCAAATCGCACGTTTATAACCACACGCAAACCACAAGCACACAATTCATACGTGCACTCTCACGATTCACACGTTACACGCACACATTCGCTTGCTACACGATATTTGTGGTGATTTACACGCTCGACCAAGTGTAACTACTAAAACAGACAATAGGATTGTCAATTATTATCATATTAAAAGATGTTTCAGTAACAAATAACATTGAACAACTCCATAGAGAATTAAAATTTTGTTTAAAAATATAAATCTATACTTTAACATATTTCTCTTTTTAAAATTGTAGGATAGAAACTTGTATATATAAACAACAAGATGCAGAATCGATCTCAGTTTTTTTCCGACATTTGTGATATAAAATTTGGATCTTGATACAAGCCATACATCTGACGAACAGCGAGGAAGAATGATATGACAAAATAAGAAAGAAGGTAAGAAATTTTTTCTTACACCAATTCAAAGTATTTCAAAAATTTCTTGTTACTTTAATTTAAAACTTAACCCATGGAAAAGGTGAATCACGGAAAAATGATAAAAAGCAACATTTAATTCAGGCTATTAAATTGTGGAATTATATCGTGATATTTGTATGAATTAAAAATTTAATTAGTGTGTTTGATTTTGTTTGTTTTTCTTTTTACTTTTCGTTCTTTTTTCTTTATATATTCTATCACATTCAACCTTTTAAAAATATTACATTCCTGAAGTCAATCTCTCGGACAGGAAATATTACATGTACATCTTCACATGGTGCACGTCACACTACATGTAAGATATTTACATTCTATGATGTCCGTTTCGATGCACAATATATATCGTTAGTCTTGTCTGTATTGTTCATTGCCTCATATGTGAAACTCCGAAACAATAATCCAAAATGTAGTCCGAGGTTCCTTTGACGTCTTCTTTAAGAGTTGGCTTCGGCCATGAGACTTTGTGATTGGTCACGGGGGCTCAAATCTCAGAACTTCCCGGAATCTATGCTCATCATTGGATTTTTACTTTAAACCTTTTTTTTTACAACAAATTCTTTTCTTAAACAAAAATAATATTTGAATATTTTTACGTCATGTCCCTAAGTAACCCTTGCTTCTAATCTCGAATGAAATTTGGAAGAACATGTTCAAAAGCTTATAAGCAACATTAGTGAAAACTTGTGGGACAAAACTGTCACCTTATGAAACCCCCTTTCCCTCTGATCACTGATAACTAGAAGATAATGATTACCTGCATCTGAATATACATATTTTTCTATTGATGCACCAACGATTAAGCCGGTATAATTGAGACGTTTCAGAGATTACAGTCTATGGCTGTAGGTTTTTACTGTACGTTGACGTAACACGTCAGGAATTTATAATTGATCTTTGTTTTCGTAAATTTAGCTGTCTGATAAATGAAATAGATTAAAAGTATATTCTAAAACACTGGTGTATCCTATTTATCTGGGTTTTGTTTCATACGGCAAAAATCAACAGACCGGAATCAATTATAAATAAGATTTAAAAGCCATTATGGTAATTATTCAAGAGTAATCCTGTGTTCCTTCAAAGGTCTTCTATGATTAAATTAAACAATGTTCAGAAAAACTATAATTTGAGAGGGTTATAAGTACTGAAAGTTCATTTACATGTTTAATGCACAGGAATCAGTTTGTGTGAATATGATCCAGTGGTTAAGCCTATTATACGAGTGATGAGAATCAGATGTTGGTTCGTAAAAAAAAAATCTAATATCTCTTTTTCTAGTAGCCTTGGCAAATACGATATAATTTTATGAAGCTAATTTTTTACAAAGCTACTACAGAGAAAAGAAAAGAAAGCATCCCAATGCTTTAATTTAAATTACCAATACAAATCCGGAAGCCGAAAGAATTAAGCACCAAAACATTGTTAGGAATAGACCTAAAATAGGGCTAAACAATTTAGAGAAAATCTAGGTAAGATCAACTTTGTATGTGGTAGATAAACCCTACTTTAAACAGAATTTCAAAATAAATCAATCGAAAATTTCGAGATAAAGTATCTAAAAATCATTTCACAGACGTAGTAATGACTGTGAGGATGAAACACTCGGTGAAAAATAGTCCGCCATCATTGGTATCGCCGCAGTGCTAGTAAAATAAACTTAGGTTTTGGTACCCATAAAACCGTTTAACACCGCCACTGTTCAGTGTCTGTACCAAGTCAAACTATCCTGACTCTGCTGTGTTCATGTTCGTGTTTTGTACTCTCTTATTTTATTTTTTATCCGGACTTCTGTCAGTTGGGTTGCTTTGATTGATTGGTATGTCATTGTTGACCTTTTCTGTTATCCATTTTGTTGTTTAGACACCAAATTTCTAACCTAATAAACTTGAAATTAAAAAGACCACCGACAAAATCACTTCCCTAAAGCTTTATTTACAGATCAGTTCAAATGCTGTGATTTTGATTTTCCATTTGCGACTTTCTTCCTTCCCAGTGGTAACATATATTCTTATGTCTTCAACCTGTTATTGATTCGTTACATTCGTGCATGTAATAGTTTTGGTGACTTTCTCGGCATTACGAAATTACTGTCAATTAAAAGTAAGACAGAGTTGTTTTCCAACATTTTATGCAAACAAACTAAGAATGTTCCATCACGATTTTATTCACCGGTGCCAAGTTTCTATATCACAAATGACACTAGATATCTTGATTTGGATATCTTGTCTTACTGGAATTGATACCTCACAGAATTTATCAATTTGCAATCTGCCTAGTGATGTTTATCGTTGACCTTATCAGAGTATCAAGTTTATTCACTTGCAGATAAAATAACTATTTTCTAAATTAAAAAATGCCATCTTCTAATTACTTTATCTTGTATGTCAAAGAAAATGACATACTAAATTGTCCTCCTATTCTAGGAAATTATAGGAAATCATATCCCCTCCAGATTCGTTGACAGACTTCAATTATCTTCATTTCTTTAATAATCTCCAATACTTGAATCTTTAGTGTACATAGAAAATTAATTAAATCAATACTGCGAATAAATAATGGCTGTTTTAAACGATTAACTCCGTCCCCTGCAGGAAAAAAACAAAGAAACTTTCAAATTCAATGCCAAATAATGATATTTACCAATCTGAACTTTTAAAGCAAAATTTGTAACAACATTTTAATTCGTAAATACTGTATGTGTTTAATATTAATACAATATCTAAATATTTCATATTTTTGAATAATTACCATATTATTTCCATATATTCGTAATATTGATATCCCCTGGATACTGGAATATTGCTGTGAAGTAAGATTTGTAGATTTATTTATTAGTTTATATAAGTCAACGTACATTTAGCAACATATTAAGCATTATGAAGCATCGATCTCTGTATTTTTCTTACATATTATTAGTTTAGATTTAGGATTCGACGTATAAGGTCAAATATCGGGGGACTAACTTAGTGGCTAAACTCAGATTTTTTTTGTCGGTCAACAGTGAAAGTTTTTTAAAAGAAAATTTTACCATTCAGTTTGATAATATTGGACACTCCTTGTGTGACCATACAGAACACGTGGTTGTCGATAAATAACAGTTGGTGTCGCTTAAATTCACAATATTATTCGACCTATAAGGTCAACAATTTGGCTGGGCATGCGCTACATGACGATGGTTGGGTAAACGAAACCTCTACAAAAATGGGAATTATATAGTGGATAACATAAAAATTATCGTTTAATATGTATTGAAATATATGCCTACGTACTATTGAGACATTTATTCAGCAAAATTATAGTTTATTAAAAGGTACGTTGCAAACTCTTAAACGTAAACATTGAACATTAACCTGACGAAGGTCAAAATGGAAGACAAAATGGATGCGTCCTGTAATCTGGACTTAATATTTTCAAGTTCACAACCTAACATTGCCTTTGATACTACAAATACCAACAAAAGGCCCAACCCTGAGAGCCCCGATAATCTTCCTGCAACTCAAAGACAGGAAAGTAGACAAATTCGCCGTCGTAATTCAATAGGCAATCTTACAGATTTGATTCCAAAGAAAACTCCTATCAGAAAAAGTATAACAGACAAGGTAATTGATGCCCTTACTAGTCCGGACGTACTGAGCAGAATCATTCCTGTTATATCAGCAAAATTAAGTGAATCATTGTCATTAGACTTCGAATCAAAAATCAAATCTAGTATCGAATCTCAAACTAAACCCCTCTTTGAAACCGTTAATAGCCAAAGACAGCTCATTGACACACAAAATGAAACTATACAACAGCAGTCTCGAAAAATAGAATCCTTAGAAAGAACACTGAAAGACCAAACATTAGCAATGCAAGAGCAAAATGTGGAAATAGATTCTATTTACAATAAAATGTGTTCTCTTGAAGACAGAATCGAGAGTCAAGAGCAATACTCTAGACGCAATAGCTTGCGTTTCCATAATGTAAAAGTGCCAGTCAATGATAGAGGTCAAATTCGACATCCGGTAAACACTGATAAACTTATTATTGATATCTGTAATGAAAAAATGGGCCTTACCATTACGCCAAACGATATTGGTAGGTCACATGTAATAGGAAAAACTAAAGACGGAAAATCTCAGGTGATAGTAAGGTTTTTGTCCTACAGGACACGTAGCACTGTATACTCCAACAAGAAGTTGCTGAAGGACAACCCGGACGGGGTATTTGTGACTGAAAACTTAACTCAGTACAGGTCAGAACTAGTGAGACGACTAGCAAGAATGAAACTTGAGAAACTAATTTATACATACTGGACCACAGATGGACGTATATTTATTAAACGTACGGAAACCAGTAACAAACAAATCATTAAAACTCATCACGATATATCAGAGATAGCTCTTTCAAGTTATATGAACAACGACCAGGATCCAGATACTGAGGAACTTGAAAATCAGCATATCGGAACTGATGGAGATTAAAACTCTTAAAAATTACAAATAAACTTTGTTGACTTTCATTTGTTCTTGATTTTTTCCCTTTTTTCTTCTTGTTCATTTATGAATGTGTTTATTTGTGTAGCCTGGTGCTAATATAATGGCTTCCTTAATGCCTATTTATGTCCGGTAATGTTTATTCATATTAAGCCCTAGGTACTATGTTGTTTATCACAAAATTCCATTTACCTTTTTTTGTTTTAGCATTATCTCTTTTCACAAAGAAATGCCTATATGACCCTATTATCATTATTATATAGAGGTTAATTGATAAGGAAGTCGCGAACGCCGTTATATAGACTAAACCTATTTTAATCAAAACAACAAAATGAACGCTACTCCATATATAAATGAGGTCAATGTCTTTTTTTTTTTTTTGGTCATAAACAACTGTGCACGTGTTATTGTTGTATTTTTTTTTTCTCTCACCAACCTCACTCCATGTCCTCATGGTGTGATCGGCAATCGTTGGATTATATCACTAGGCCTTGTGTGAAAAGTAAAATAATGCTGTTGTTTTTTTTTATTATTTTCATTTATATTTACATTATCTTTATATTTTTGTTTAAATAGTTTGCTATTAACTCCTTAAAGAGAACATATCCTATTTTTACTAAATATAATAAGAAATATTTCTTGATCCAACCAAATTCCCGTTTTTTTTTAGTTTATTTTTCTTCTATTCGGTATAGTTCATGATAATGTATGCCATAATACACATAACATACTTCTCTTACTTATGTTTTATTTGTATTAATTTTCTGTCATCATCTTTTTGTATATATGTTTGTGTAACTGATTTTATCTGTGACGACGGAAGGGACTTTTTTGACATGAATCTTTCCTCTGGCTGCTCTTTAATAAGTATCTTGTTAAAGCCAAATGGGTAATAGTCTTGAAGTTTACACAGCAGCGATCGGAATGTTTCATCGTAGCAATTACAAATCAAACGGACCTTTAGATTCACATAAAGAGACATATCTAGATATATTCTTGACTAACCTGCGTTGTTCGTTCCATTTCGCATCTCTTCTGTTTTTGCAGAGTATAAACCCAAATACAAATGTAATTTTTCTCCTTTGTGTATTATATTTTATTTTACTAATAGGTAATATTGAACTTAATCCAGGACCCAATAATGTAAATTCCTCGTCGGCTTCAACAAGCTCTGAATCTAGTACTCCAAATTCATGTAATAACATATCAATTTGTAATATCAATATCCGTAGTATAAGGAATAAGATCGAATTTCTTCAAAATTTTTCAGAAGAGTTCGACATTCTTCTTATCACCGAATCACATCTTGACAATAGCGTTAGTGATGACGATATCAAACTGGACTCCTTTTCAGATCCAGAGCGTAAAGATAGAAAAAACACTGGTGGCGGCTTACTTATTTTTTACAAAGAAGGTATCATTATTAAACGTAGATCCGAATTTGAAAACAAATTTGGATGAGACCATCTGGGTGGAAGTACACGCAAAGGGTAATTCTTTCCTGTTATGTAATACTTATCGGCCTCAATGGACTGATATAGACTACTGGCTTCGTCTTCAACAATCAATCGAGTTGGCCTATCAGTCGAACGCAAATATTGTGCTATCTGGTGATTTGAACAGTAATCTTCTATCCACATCTAATAATAAACTTATCGAACTAATGAACTTATATAATTTTACGAACGTAATAAAAAAACCAACCAGAGTTAATGCTAATGGTAATGATACATTACTAGACCCTATTATAATAAGTGACTCTATGAGTTGTATATTTTCTGACGTTTATAAACTACCTTCAAATATTAGTGATCACGACGCGGCTGTAGCTTTTATTGAATGTCCTAAAAATATTCGCTCAACTTACAAGAGACAAGTTTGGCAATATAATAAAATAGATTTGGTAAAATTCAATGAAAAAATGGATAATATTGATTGGCATGAACATCTTGATCATATTGATGATATTGACAAAATGTCCCAAAAATTTACCAAAACTTTCCTCCAAATAGCCAAGGAATGTATACCATCCGTATTGATAACCGTTCGCAATAACGATAAACCATGGTTCACTAACACATTAAGACGAGAAATACGTATTCGGGACAGAATTAGAAAAAAGGTCTTAAAATACCAATATCAAAAAGATATAGAAAAATATAAAAAACAGAGAAATAAAGTAAATAATATGAAGAAAATTGCAAAGGAAAATTTTGAAAATAATATAGATAATTTTTTACTAGATAATTCCTCTAATCCTAAAACATATTGGAAAATAATGAAAATGCTAATTAAATCAAATAAGGGAAGTAATGACTTTCCTCCCCTGCGCAATATAGTTGATGAACAAAATCCCGACGTATTGATTTACGATGACTTTGATAAATGCGAATTATTAAATAAATATTTTACAACAATATCTAAGCTACCTGAGGAAAATGTTTCTCTTCCAGAATTTCCTTTTCGAACCAAAAATAGTTTGAATAATATCGAAATCAATCAGAGGGAAATAGTTGATGTCATCGAAATCTTAAAAGTAAACAAAGCATCTGGTCCTGATAAAATTAGTCACCGAATGCTGAAACTATCACCAGAAAAAATAGCTATCCCCTTACAAATCATTTTTAATAAATCTTTAAGTCAAGAAAAGTATCCTTCGGAGTGGAAAGTTGCTCATGTCATATCAATATTTAAGAAAGGTGACAGTTCTCTACCGTCTAATTACCGACCTATTTCCTTAATTAGTTGCCTGGGAAAAATAATGGAACGAGTAGTATACAAATACGTATATAACCATTTAATAAGTAATAATCTTATTTATGAATATCAATCAGGATTTTTGCCCAAACATTCGACTGTTCATCAACTTATAGAAATGTATAATTCTATTCTGAACTCCCTAGAAAAAAAAGGAATTTAGTAGTTTTGTATTTTGTGATTTCTCAAAAGCCTTTGATAAAGTTTGGCACAAAGGGTTGATAAAGAAATTATTAGCCTATGGTATACGGGGAAACTTATTAAATTGGTTCGAAAATTATTTGTTTGAAAGGAAACAAAAAGTTTTAATAAAGGACTCGTCATCCTCTTTTAACAAGGTTTCCGCCGGTGTTCCGCAGGGATCTGTTCTTGGTCCTTTACTATTTTTAATATATATTAACGATATCGGTGAAAAACTGATATCTTTATCTCGATTATTTGCTGACGATACTTCTTTAGGCTACTCTAGCAATAGCAGCGCAGAAATCAAACATGTTATTGAACATGATCTTGATAAATTAAACATTTGGTCAAATAAATGGTTAATGTCATTTAACCCTGACAAGACCGAGATAATGATATTTTCTAATACAAATATACTAGATGATTTTAATTTTGATTTCAATGGAAAACACATCCCGTTAACAAATAAACACAAACATTTGGGTGTCACCCTGTCAAGCGATGCGAAGTGGAACGAACATGTCGATTGTATAATAAAAAGCGCGTCCAAACACGTATCTGCCCTTAGGAAATTAAAGTACACTCTGAGTAGACAAAATCTTGAAAAATTATATCTTTCCTATATACGTCCTATTCTAGAATATGCATCCGAGGTTTGGGATAACTGTGGTATCTGTAATTCAAATAATCTTGAAAAAATTCAAATTGAGGCTGCCAGGATCGTTACTGGATTACCTACATTTGCAAGAATAGATTACCTTTATCAAGAAACAAATTGGGAAACTCTCTCGAATCGAAGGAAATCAAAAAAGCTTCAAATGTTTTATAATATTCGACACGGCAATTCCCCTAATTATCTAACTAATCTTATACCACCAACAATACAAAGCACTACAACCTATCCGTTAAGAAACGGTTCGGATATTATTGTCCCTTTTTGTAGATTATCGGTAACGAACGATTCTTTCCTACCTGCTACAATTCGGGAATGGAACAAACTTCATCCCAATCTGAGAAATTTGGAAAGCTTATCAGAATTTAAGAAATTTTTTAAAAAGGAGAAAAACACTTCACCATTATTTTATAATTACGGACCCAGAAAACTCAACATTATTCTTACCCAACTTCGATGCGCATCATCCTTTCTAAACTATGATTTATTTAGAGTAAATATCATACCAGAACCGTCATGCTCGTGTGGCGCCTCTATGGAAGACATTAATCATTTTTTCTTTGAATGTTCTAAATACACAGCAGAACGCACTGTGATGCTTAACAATCTAAGATGGTTACCAAATCATATAAGTGTAAGCACTGACCTTTTGACCTTAGGTTCTACTGATCTTACAAACGAACAAAACGTTGTTATCATTAGAGAAGTCTTCAGATTTATTAAAGGTTCCAAGAGATTTTTGATCATCTAAATAGCCCTTCTGTCGTCACAAACTGTGTTTACCAACCCTTTTTTTTTTTTTTTTTTATCTTCCTACATGATATACATACACATATATACATTATATTTTCATCTATAGAAACCTCCAATTTGTATTTTATGTTTGCCTAATCATATTTAGTTTATCCTCTGTTTATATGATACTGTTATCTCGCATGCTCTCAAATTAGTTTTTTTTTTTAATTATACTGTAATACGGGAGAAGACAATATAAGTTGGCATAACTTGTGTCCCATCCCTTTTGCTATATTTGAGCAAATAAAATAATTATAAACCAAACCTATAAGGTTAAAGAGGTAAAAAGACCGACAGGGTGTACACCCCAAACTTTTTTTTGTATAATTACATGTATTTTCATTATTAGACTTGTGCGACTCCCGTTTCACAATTATTAAGCCAAAATTATAAATTCAGCAAGATTAAGCAAAATGTGTTAGTTATTCCTCAATCAAACATTAAGTATTTATAGCTTAAACAGTTCACAAGGCCTAATCAAACACAATACCATATGATTATGAGGACTGCTCGACAGAAGTGCAGCCGTCTTTGTTATATAATTAACAAGTTATTAAATGAAAGTATATAAATTAAAATGAATGCACTGCACTGGCCGCTACGACACTTCCATATCATCAACGACATAAATAACATACACCGATATTCAAATTAATACATCTGACATTGTAAATTGTACATAAAAATGCATCCAGGGGCTAAGAGGGGGATAACTGCACTGAAGGCTGAGCCTAGAATGGTATAAAGATACGTTTTCTTAACGAAGAATATTTTCGCTCTTTAAAAATCCGCGCAACAGTAAATTCAACTTTAACCAAATAAATAGGGATAAGTTAAAGGTGTTAAAGGACCAATGTAAAAAATCAAATGTATGTCATTAAATTAATAAGTTTAACCACGCGTATTAACGAAATCTATACTATATATAATATATATGTTTTTTTTTATCAGAAATAGATACTTTGCCCACTTTTTTGTCGCTTCTTTTACCGATAAGCAATAATACATATATGTACTAATTTATGATAAAAGAGACCAGAAACATTCATCATCTCAAAATTTAATGTACCAAATTTGATAAACTTGAAATATCAGAAATAGATTCTTTGCCCACTGTTCTGTCGCTTCGGTATTCTTTTACCGATAAATAATGATACATGTATGTACAAATTTCTGACAAAAAAGAGAGAAAAATTCCTCATCTCAAAATTTAATGTACCAAATTTGATAAACTTGAAATGTTATTAGGTGTACATCTGATAATAAGCATACAATTATTTTAATCGTGTTCAGTACTTCGACAAATACACCGTCTCTCTTTTTCATTTACTACTACTTAATTTCTGATAGATATAACATGAATACATGTATCGAGTGCATAATGTTTTCTATGGTAAATTACTGCGCTAATCATTAACGCCCATAATTAGAGACAAGATGTTAGAGATAACTCTATAACACACCTAAATTTCAATGTATAACCCTGGGCTTCAATTCTACTTTGACGTAGGAAATCGGAGTTTTATAGAAGGTCTTTGTTTTTACACAAGTTTACTTATTGATAACATAAACAGATTGCAACAGTTCTATAAAAGCTTTAATGTGTGGTATTTCAATCTGAGTTTTGTTACAGTTTCTGTAAATCATTTATATAGTAATGCTGTAGGAATGAAATATAAATTTATACCTGTGATTCTTTTATTTATTTTGTGATTAATTGTTTGAAGAAAAAATTCAATACTGGAAACAATATTTAGAAGAACCAAGTTGTATTAAGGTGAGTTAGCCAACAGCAACATTCCTCTTTTATGAATGTGTTATATTTCCCATTTTGTAAATTCTAAATTTCAAAATGTATCTATAACATCAGATGTTATAGATACATTTTGAAATTTATAACATGTTATAGATACATATGGAAATTTATAATATTTCAATATAAATTTCAAAATGTATCTATAACATCAGATGTTATAGATACATTTTGAAATTTATAACATGTTATAGATACATATGGAAATTTATAATTTACAAAATGGGAAATATAACACATGCAATATAATGAAAGATAGGCTTAATTTTTCTGCTATTTTATTGCTTAAGCTGTCTTCACAAATATTACATCAAATGCCAATTCTTGTAGTTTGTATCAACAGTTATCTTAAAATAAATAATAATAATGATAATCATTATAACTTTTTAAAACTGTCCATATTAATAATATAAACAGACAACTTTGTCGACATCAAAATTGTTGAAATAGATTAAGTATTTAAAAATGCATATTCGAAATACCATATTTCAGTTGCTTTGATATACATGTATGTTCTACTGTGGAAAAGTATTGGAAATTACACTCCCTCATTATTTATTGACGAAATAGCAGAATCTATGATGCATGGTAAGATCAGTTTTCAATGATAAATATTGAACGTATTGTACAAATAGACAAAATCACTTTGAACGCTACTCTTAGGTCTTTTACTATATAATCGGCAAAAAAATAAGTTGAGGGTAGAGGTTCACAGGAAAAAGCAAATACATAACCATCCTCCCATGTCAGGGTTTTTTGTCCACGTTCGTTCCTACAAACCCCTGACAACACTAATTCATATTTAGCGGGTTAAACATATCGCCATCTGGTGTGTGTGGCCTAGAAAATTCTTCCTACGACGCAAATGGATTCTGTTTTGACCTTGAGAAGTAACCAATGAAAATCATTCACTTCAACCCGTGAAATATGAATGAATGTTGTCAGGATTTTGTAGGAACGAACGTGGATCCAAAACCCTGACTTGGGAGGATGATTCTTAACAAACCTGTAATTTAGACACAGCATTTTAAAAGTAAAACCAAAGAATAGTAATAATAGAAATTCTCACTGTTAACGTGGATTGTAAGGAATCGGGAAGTTAACTATTTTACGAAAAACATAACTTATATAGTGTTTTCACTGGAAAATTTAATACCATGAAACTCTGTACCTATCGGAACAACGTATTTTCCCAAACCAAGAAAATAAATGAATCCATACGTAAAGTTGAAGGAGATCCAAATTTCAAAAACTTAAGATTTTTCGGAATTTACATTGCTGGTGCTTTATTTTATGTGCTGTGTTGTTTTAATTTTGTTTTAGTTTGTTGTGTTATTTTTTGTTTTTTCTTGTTGTGTTACTGTTTTCGCTTTGTCTTTGTCTTGTTGTCATATTGACTTTCACATTGTTTTATAGCTTTTCTTTCGAAAATGTTTAGAGACAAAACAAATACAAGTACACGGAAATACAAGAAATTATAAACACTGCAAAGTATAAATGAAGAATTAACGGATGTAGAACGAAAGATAGTTCGGCAATCCCACAATTAAAGCACTCAAGACAAATTCGAAAGTATAATGTGAGAAATTAAGTATAACCTGTTCCAAAATTTATAATAATCCTTATAATTTAATTTTCAAAATTTTTCTGATCGGAAATACAGCTTATAGTACAATATAGTAATACGGTAATATGGTGACAGACTTGTATCCTTTGCTGTTAAGTATTGGATTGTGGCATTTATGAAATTAAATATCATGCAAGAACAACAATAAAGATGTTTTTCACATGCCTTTTTTGTAATAAACTTTTATAGCAACAAAATGTATTTTATTAATTCTGTATTTAATTGTGATCTTGTGTCAGGTATAACCGTAGTTTAATATAACGGATAAGATTTAAAAAATGAAAATGATGTCTAATGTGAATAGTGATTTATTGCATCAAGAATTTATCAATCGCATCCGTTCTATCACTATTAAAGTTCATTCTATGACAGATATCTTACAGGGATGGGGGGGGGGGGGGGGTACATGAACCTACAAAGTAAAAAGATACACCATACGACCGTGAGATCAATTGACCTCTGTTTAAACACAATTACAAAAACATAATCATATAAATAAAATATTTTCGAATATCTAAAATGCTAATGGTTTCAACCATAAGCCTATTAGCAATCCTCTTTAAAAAACAAAAAAAAAAGGGTTTGGTATCATTGAAATCATAACACCTCAAGGGAATCATTTTTAGTATGAAGCAACTGATATAAAATATGTACTCAATAAGATTTGTTTATCATTAAATATATTCAAATTACGAAATCATCTTCACCTTCCTTATTTGGTCATAATGAATCAGAATAAATCAACAGATTTGATAGTCTATGTCAGTATAACGATTGGTTGATTGGATATAAAGTTTTAGTTATGTGTAAATTACAAACATTACTCTGTGGAAATAAACAGTATCTGTTGTATGATGGAAATGTAAAGCATATAAAGGTAACTTTTTTCACATTAATTACAACTATTTTAGCGTTTAATATTTTAATAATCGTCAAATTTTAAGTTATATGATTCGATTGTGCAGCGTGTATTTTTTTTACTTGATTTCTTCTGGGTGTTTTTTTAAACAATGGAAAGGAGAAAGTATGATTTCAGCTATTATTTGGCCCCATCTGACATGAAAAAATTAAAAGAAGGATTTCAGATTCAAATCTGTATCATTTTTATCGTATAATGATCGGACTTTAACAATCTATCAATCATTGTAGAAAATTCCTTCTCATGATGCAACAGCGACCTCTGCTAAATCAAGGATTTGACAAAAATTGAGTGTTTTCACATTATAGTTTGGTCAAAACAACTATGAGCAACAGCCTTGCCCAAAAAGACTTTTTAATATAATGTTTGTCTTACATAAAGACATATTTCAGTGAAATATCTTTTTGGGCAAGGCTGTTGCTCGTATCAAAATTCGAAACCGAAAATGAGTGAAATTTGGTGTTTTTCATTTATTTCTTCAAAATTAGCCATCTTTGACAGCATATTGCTGCTATTACAAAAATTTCTTGTTAAAAACAAAACATGTCCATAAAATTCAACATTTTAAGAGTACTAAGTGATAGCTGAGAGTAGGTTTTTCATTACTTTTGTATTTACGAATTCAAGGGGCCAAATATCAGGCTTAATCATACCTTGTCCTTTTATGAGAAAAGTAATAGATCCAAAATACTCCAGTGTTATTGTCAAACAATACTAGTAGTTCCAGTATTGTGGAATAAAAATACTGATATTTCTAGAATTGTCAACATTCTATATGATAAAAACATACTAGTAATCTTTCGACCAGTTTAATTGAGGTTGGGAGCTGGCATGTCAGTAACTGCTAGTAGACCATTGTTAACATATAATGATCACAGTCATTGCCATTTTGCTTAGTTTCTTCTGTTACCTTTTTTAACATCGGACTCGGACATCTTTTGAACTGAGTTTTACTGTGTGTATTGTTGTGTGTTTGTTTATTCCACATTGTATAGAGGTGTGGTGGTAGTGTTGAGATCTCACAAAACATGTTTAACGCCGTCGCATTTTTGCGCCTGTCCCAAGACAGGAACTTCTAGCCTTTGTTAGTCTTGTGTGTTTTTTTTTTATTTTGGTTCATTTGTATGTTTCGGAGTTTAGTGTGCCGTCAATTTCACTGAACTAGTATGCATTATTGATTAGGGGGCATCTGAAGCTCGCCTCCGGGTGCGTGGAAGACTCATTGGTAGCCTTGAGTTTTATATTTCCAGTATCTGTTACTCTGGTATTTCCGGTTTTATTTTTCCAGGATCTTCCAGTATCTGTAACTCTGGTATTGTCGTTTTTTTTTCAGTAGCCTCCAGTATCTGTAATTTTGGTATTATCAGTATTTTCCAGTATCTGTAACTCAGGTAATACCAGTATTTTCAGTATCTTCCAGTATCTATAACTCTGTAAAACCACTGTTTGCCAGTATATTCCAGTATTTTAAAGAAAAATGTTAAACGACAATAATAGAAACCAGTCTTTTCTAGTATCTTCCGGAATTTCGTATATTGGAAAATACTTTTAACAATACTGGTACAAAAATTTGTTCTAGTTTTGTAAACAATACTGGTAATACAAGTATCGCGTTTGTATTCTTCAATTTATCCCAATATCGTTTCAGCTTATTTGTCGGATAAATATAAATAGAGAAAAAGGTTTTTGTTACGGTCAGATTCAGCGCTTAAAACGCGATTGCAAAATTACTATCTATAAACTCAGATATCATAAGGAAGGCTATTCTGAGTTAATAGTCATCGGTTTTGCCAACTCTATCAAAGGCTGTTCGAAGGTCAGTTTTATGTACACATGTACCACTATATAGATGCAGTTTCCACTTGTTAAAATTTGATATTGGACATTTTCTTGCCTTATTATTGCTTGTATAATGATTGATTCAGTGCTGGTAATTGATGTTAAGTATGATAATTGTGTTTTAAAAGTAGTTGATTTTATGTTTATGCTTAAATGATAATGTTTTATCTTTATTCGTCATTGCCACATTCATTTTTTAAATAAATAAATAAATAATGTAGTTCTCTTATTGAATATGGAATATGGAATTCAAATAGGTTACTTTTTGCATTTCTGCTGTGAAGGCAAAAAGTTGTTTTTTTTCCGTTTTGGTCACTAATATGTCAAGTTCATTGTTAAAAGATTTTCACACTCTCTCTCTTTTCACAAACCATTTATCAGTATTTTGTGGATTTTTTATTCGTTGGTTTCTAAACATTCCGCTTCCAGTTTCAATAAGGAAATAATAGTTTTCATATGTGCATCTTTTACCTGACATGATATGATATTTTGATTTAATTTTAATGCAAGGCGTTCCTGGCATTTCCTATTAATCCAACACTAATAATATCTTAAAAACTCGCCCAGTTAATGGCTTAAAGGAATTTATACCTGTGACGAAACAAATTTTGTATATATTTTTATCAGTTTCATCAATCAACGATGTATATGTCTATCTTTAATTGAGAGCAAGATTTTCTGACAGATTATTTTGTTTCTCGCAAGGTTTGCAAGATGTCTGCTGTGATTTGACGTAACAAATTGGAACTCGATTGGATGTCATTTGTATTTACAGACAGCTGATTATTGATAAATCACTACAATTACAAATACTCACGTACACCCTAGTTCACACCTATCTCTTGGGTAATTAAGAATATTATAAAATATTTTTGTTTTTGAAATACTATATATTATATGTATTCCATATCCTATGACATTTATCCTATGATATAAATGTTTTATGTCCGAAAATAATGAAAACGGAAGCAGTAACCTAAAATTTTGTAGATTCAAAAAGAAAAAGAAAAAATGCGAATACCTTCTATCAAACAATAATGTTTTTTTAAATCCTGCCTCCATTTTATGCAATGGAATGGTGCAGGATATTCTAAATTTTACTACATCAAGGTAGAAATTAGATTTTGTTTAAATACTAAGATAGAAAAGAAAGTGAGGATTGGGTACTTATAAACTTGTCAAGATAGCCACATTCTCCAAGTGCCTTTCCTAGGTGAAAACTAGTACGAGTTGTCTCTTTTATGAATGTATTATGTTTGTAATGTAGGGCATTACCTTTATACTACTTTGTACGTTGAGCTGGCTTTTAAAGCAACTACTCTACGATTGCTTTGTTTTAATTTTGTTTATGGTCGTTTTTCTTTAGTGTACTTACTTGAGTCTAATGTATTTGACTTATGATTATCCACTGACCAAGTATTAAAAGCAGCTGAGCTTGTGATACCTTGTGGGAGTTGGAGTCCATTAGCAGTGGTAATAAAACATTTTATGTACAAAATGTAGTCTCATTGACGCTAACAAAGTATATCCTAACATTTTCATATTTAAAAAATAACGATTAATATACTGATCTTAATATTTAATGCACAAATGTACTTTATAACAAAGTTTACTCATTCATGTGCGAAAAAATAAGATTTGATATTTACTTCAAATGATTGTCATGAACTAGTAATATTTTTGAAATCAAAACCTCGTGTATTTATTGTGTTATACAACGTCTATTTTATACATTTCCCTGAAGAAATTGCGTTCATTAGTCAAATAATTTATCCTCAATGCAAAATGGTGGATTCGTCTTTCGAGAGATTGATTTTTGTATAGATTATGCAGGATATCTGGTGACATATTAGTAATACGGACGTTCCAAGCTATTTTTATGCATTTTTTATTTCATTTTTATTTCAATTGTTTTTTTTTTATTTTAAAACTAGTATTATTTCTATACGTTGCTTCTGTTTTTCATAATAACTGTCAGAAGTTGTTGAACTATGCTATCTGTACTTTATTGTTTTTATATTACGTTTCAATTTATATTTATAATTTAGTAGTAATAAAAACAAAAATGCACAGAATAACAGATGCATTCCCCCCCTCCCCCCACTGGTACTCTGAAAATTTTAAAATCAGCCTGCAAATCTACTAATGGTGCACTGTTTTTGTGCCAAGTTTTTGTTTTGATCGGGTCGGCCATCTCCGATAACACTTGCAAACAAAGAGTGACTGGAGAAGAAAGAAGAATAATAAGAAACAGAGTAAAAACAATGTGTTCCCACGACAAATCGTGGAAAGCGGGGGTGGGGATATAATTTGTGTAAAATAGAGTGTTGGCTAAGTTTGAAGGCACCTTGTTTTGTTATATAGCTATTAAGAATAAGTACAAGAAATGATTATAACCTGGCAATCCTGTGAATAAAAACAAGTAAATTTTAATGACAAAACAAAAAACATCCTCCTTTCAATATTTAGACTTTCACTTCAGTTTTTTCTAATTTTTTATTTTCTGAACTTTTATAATGGTTCACCGCCAATGACGTACGAAAAGATTTCAAATTTTACATCCTGACAAAATTGATAGTTAATTCATAAAAAATTAAGTGGAACTTTTCTCCAGAGATTCTGCAGTCAGAATAATTAACGAAAAATATGTCTCATATGATATTTAAAAGCATATATGGGAAGATAATTAGTTTCTCAGAGGAAATAACTACGTGACAAAAAAGTTATATTTGAAAAAAAGTTTCAAACAGATATTTTTATTTCCCCACGCAAGAATAAAATATTCAGCACGTTTTCTAATTCGAAATCCTTAAATTATATTTAATCTGTCTTTTTATAGTCTGGAACAGCTAGTGATCACCACAATCATTGACTGTTAGACCTAGTCGTCCCCTTTTCTGTGAAAAAAATAATTTCAGAGCTATTTATGGCATTAAAAAATTAAATCAATGGTCATAAATGTTTGATAAACACAACTATTTGCTCAGTAAAGTTTATTTTAGAGTGAGAGAAGGTGTATTAAAAAAATGGTAACTCATGTGAATAAATGTATGTTCAACAGATATCTCAAAGCATGATAAATGTCAGTTGAAAACAAATGAATAAAAAAAAAATAAATGAATTTTGGTAGTGTTCAGAAATGGAAAGGCCGAAATCAATCTTGACCTTCTATTTATCGTAAGTGACATAATATTGGAATTTAGAGAGTATATAAGTACACACACATTTGTTCAGCAGGGGTTGGTAGGCAGAAATAATGAAGTCAATAATGAAAGAAATAGGTCAATGAGATTATAACCTCATTATATATGAAACCAATGAATCTTGTAGTCACTCCAATAACTTCAAGATTCCCACTTTCAAACAGTTGTTGTCTTGTAATAAATGCATGGTCGATGGAAGAATGCCTTTTTCAATCTTTTAAGAACCATTACTCCTGAACGGTGAAAGTGAAAATAATCCATATCTAACTTGACCTCCTTTTGAAAAGCCTTGGGAGAATGATTCATAAGTTATCGCACGGACACGACTGAAAAAGCCATTTTTCAATCTTTCAAGGACCATTACTCCTGATCAGTGAAAGTGAAAATCGTCAATATCGAACTTGACCTTGTGAAGAATTTCGTATAATTGTTTTACTTTTTAAACCCACAGGTAAGTATAGTAGGCATTTAAATGGCCAAGTCAGAAAATCAATACTGGATGTATCTTTATCGAGTGTATAGGTAAGTCATGTGACTACTGGTGATACGGGTTGTACCAGGGTGTCCCAAGGTGCGTTTGACTAGGTAGATTGTGACACGTTGTTGAACTGTTCAGAAGTGTTTGTGATTTGTAAATTTTGTTCGGCTGTGGCCAAGGAGCTCAAAGTATTGTCAGTACAGGACATGGAGCATTCGTTTTGGTTATTAGCAGGAACATTCAGGTCAGTTATTTCTATATTTTTGATATAGTTTTGTCGGTTCTGTTCAAATTGTCCACGTGTCAAATTTGCATGCTTTCGGTTCGAGTTTTTGAATATTTCGAATTCGTATATTTGTTCAAACCCTTATGAAGGTTAATTGTGTTTTCAGGGGTTTTTAGTTCAGTCCCATTTAGTATATGCTGAGCAGTTATTGGTAAAATTTGGGAGTATGGAGATTCCTATTCAGATGCTTGTCATGGTTGAATAACGCGCACCGGAAGTCTGGTGTCCATTTTGTTGATAACCGGAAGTTACGTATATCCGTTCATTGTCACCGGAAGACATACATTCATATCTTAGTCACCGGAAGACAAGTTTGTTTACATCTATAGTTACCGGAAGTCAGTTTGTATTTATAGTTTACCAGAAGTCTAGTATTCATCAACAGTGACCGGAAGTGAGGTATATTTATCTTAATAGTAAACAGGAAGTCATGTGTCATTGATTCAACCGGATATCAGGTATTATGTTTATAGTAAACATGTTGTCACTTGATTAGTAATCCGGAAGTACATATATATTATACCGGAAGTATAGTAAGTTGTTCATCAGTCACAACGTATGTGAAGTGAATGATAGGAAATATATTCAATGCAGTTAGTCAGTGCAACATTGTGTTTAGTTGTTCAACATTATATTATGATGAGCATTTGACATGTCCGTATTAACAACCCACTTGAAGAAATTCACCATATGATACAAGTCCAGCTTACATGTGCAATACTTATATTGAGTTTACATTTTTATTTCATCACACTTAGTTTTATTTTAGTTGTGATGTTAGCTTGTTTGTTTAGTTTACATTTCATGAGTAGACTTCATTTATTTATGCATGTGTGTGAATGGCTAGAACTTCTATTTAGTTCATTTATTTTTCATTTATTTCATTTGCATTTTTTCGTTTACTTTATTTGCATTTGCATTTATTTATTTTGGTGTATTTAGTTTTGCTCATTTCCATTTTGTGTTGTGTTGCTATTTGTATATGTGTTTTTTTCCTTATTTATTTTTTTTAATTAAATTTATTTATTTTTATTTTGGATTGTGTTTTACTGACTATCCTCCAGACAATAACCCACATCCTCGCAGACCTCCATTTTGTCATCAGTATCAACATATTAAACTTTGAAAAGCTTTGGTTGGATGATTCATAAGTTATCGCACAGACACGACTCGAAAAGCTATTTTTCAATCTTTCAAGAACCATAACTCCTGAACAGTCAATATCGAACTTGACCTCCATTTTGTCATCAGTAACAATATATTAAAATGCGAAAAGCTTCGGTTTAACATTTCATAAGTTATTGCACGGACACTGTTTGGCAGCCACCGCCGTACATCACCAAATTAATAACCGATATTTTCCTATGGAAAATCCGGTTAAAAATGTACCTTAAGTTGAATTAGCATTTTTGTAAATTATTTGTCATGAACGTTCTTGGTAAGTATTAATCTCATGATAAAATTACGCTGAATTGTAATAACTGGTATTTTGGATTGTTATTTTTTATTTTTATTTTTGTGAACAGAACCATTTACATGTACATATAGTATGCGGTATTTTTAGTAGCTACAGTAGACCTATTCGTTTCAATCGTTTTTAATTATTCTGTATTTAAAAATAAATATGTTGGTGTTATATCAAGCCCATCACAAGTAAGTGATAATTGGGTTTCATTTTATTCATTATAACATATCACTGATTCAAGCCACATCACCAATATGTCCGAAGCGATTTTGTAACTTTTCGTCAAAACCTAAGATGGCGATGAACAGTACTTGAGTAAAAATATACATTGTAAACACTCGTGTCGAAACTTAATGCAATTACTGAAGTCCATATTTAATTCTAGACTAAAAAAGGTTTTAGCTTATACATAAATATTTTTATACTAAATTACGCATTTGTTAGACCTTATGATCATGGTCATGTTGCGATTTGCGATTGCGCTTCTTTAGATCAAATTTTTAATTATTTTTTTCTACGTTTTTTTTCCTATTTTTATGAAATTGTTTTTATATTTATGTCCATAATTGGTCACTGACCTTCTGACAAAAGTGGTAAACACAGTTCAAACATTCTGTCAATGATTTCAATTAACACCAGTCTATTATCATTACAAAGCAATCTGTTAGCAAAGGTTGAC
Organism: Mytilisepta virgata; assembly: GCA_028015205.1. NCBI lineage: Eukaryota > Metazoa > Mollusca > Bivalvia > Mytilida > Mytilidae > Mytilisepta > Mytilisepta virgata. The sequence continues at coordinate 77,182,064 of CM051519.1, forward strand.
AGGAAATAATGAATTTCCTATATTATGGTAAATAGCTATCTTCAGGAGAAAGGTTAATGCTTTATTCGTAATTGAAAACAAAGAAGCAATTAGCTTTACTTCACCTTATCTTAAACTAATGCACTAACAAAAACAGCTTGTATTTTAACTGGGGATTCTTTATCGATAATGTGTTTATGAATACAATATTTGACTCAATTTACTCCGATTCCTAGAATAGATTACCTTTTTACTAATTTCAAAATAGTTGGAATTATATACCATGACAGTTGAGTAATCACTTTACTGAGAAACCAGAGATAATGCGTAATATTTCCATTTTGATTGGTTTTTCATGAAAAATTTAAATATTTTCATCAGGATATTTGTAAGTTAACATAGTTGTTAATTATTAAAGCTGTATGGATGACGGTTGTAATAGATTTTGTTACCATGCATACAACGTCAGAAAATCAACCCGTCTGTACAAATAATTTAAATTGTTTTGCAGATTGCTGAATCACAATTCTCTGGAATTATGGATGACACAACGAAGGAATTAAATTCTGACAGTAATGCAACAGGTTATTTGGTGGACGTTTTTGTAACCAACAGAGATCCTTGGGTTGTCACTGCTGTTGCTTTAATAGGCCTCGTTATACTTGTGGGGTGTGCAGGTGAATATATGATTATTTTAAGTACTATAAGCAGGAAACACAAAATTAATGATATACTGTTAATAAATTTTAATATTTATGTTAACATTTTCTGTAACGGCAAGCAATATGTCATACGCTACACGTCTTTTCAACATTACTCATTTTTTTACAATGCCAGGAGATACGAAAAAATAAATCTTGGAGAAGTATCTTTTGAACATCTTGATACGGGGTTAGTAATTAAGATTCTTACATAACTTTGATTTTATAACGGCCGTTCACTCGTGAAATGTCCAGAGCTCACATAGGTCAGAGATAATGACATGCTAGACAAACTAGTGAATGCCATCACAAAGGTGCACTAATGTAGAGGTTTTTTTTACAAGTGGCATAAAGAGAAAGAAAGAAATGTATTGATCTTTATTTATTAAAATAGTTAAGTTAACAATTTTTTTTTTGTTTCAGGAAACATAATGGTTTTATTAGCTGTGAAAAAGGTGAAGAAATTACAAACAATATCCAATGTTTTTGTTATGAACCTTTCTGTCTGTGATCTCTTGTTTGTTGGTTGTGTATTACCGTTTAATATCTATACTTATATTGCTGATGGGTGGTTCATTTCATCAACTCTGTGTAAATTTGTCGGATTTATGGGATACACGTTGACAGGTAATTATTTCAGTACTTTTACTTTATATTTTAGATTTGTTTTATGTTCTTGAAAAATCAACAAACGAGTGAAGACATCGATAGCTATTGAATACAAATTTCATATAGTTGTGCTTTCTCAAAATATCATCAAAATATGAAAATGTATTGATACAATAGGACAAGTTTTAATTAGAATAAACATGTAGATAGACTAATAGCAGTTTTGGATAACTATCTTGTAGCCTACACAATCACTACATCTGCCTTTTCATGGAAAATGCTGTTGTTAAGATTTTTTTTTTAAAAATCCAAATATAAACAGCATTTCAGAATGAAATACATATACCTAAAAGAAGCAACCTTGCTTGGGATTGGCATATATATAATGTTACTAGGTGACATTGGTTTACAAGATTTCAGCCAATGTCCTCAATTTCATGTTTACAAAAAAATACAAAGGAAAAACAAATGTAAACATCAGAAAACAATAAAACTAATGAACCCAATACTGAAGACAACCAAAATATAAAGATGAAAAAAGTCTGTTTTTCTATCATGTTTGATCAAATTTATACAATATGATAGGAGAGTTAAATATATTCTAAAATGATTGCAACATTAAAACGCTAAAATAATCTCTAACTTTTCTGTGTAAAAACCATTGTGTTTGTACATATCAAATGTTCATCTTTAAAAGCGTAAGTTTGTTATAAATATCATAATTGATTTTACTCGGACCAATATTTTAGACAAATTCAAAACTGACAAAGATTCCAAATGAAGTGTCCATTCAATAGAAATTAATATTTATTTTGGACATGTGGCATACATTGCTACCTATGTAACAAAAACTTTGAACTTCAGAAATCCCATTTGATTTTTTCAGGTACAACGATTATCACAATAACACTGATTGCTTTTAATCGTTACAAACTAGTGTTAGATCTATCTGCGTATAAACAGCTGTACACTCGTCGGAATGTTGTCATCATGTTGCTGGTTGCGTGGTTAGTACCCATGCTGTGCCTTGTCCCTGCGTTGCTTGGGATTTTTGGAAAGTTTGGTTACGTTCCAATGCTCGTTACATGTAACATAATGCTAGACCATAGAAGTCAACTATTCAAAATATTCCTCATGCTAGTAAGAGCTGGAATCCCTTGTGGACTCATTGTGTATTACTACGCAAGAATTTATCACGCCACAACGACCAGTCATCGGCGCTTCAGCACAAATAGTCGGACCTTATCTTCACTCGATTTGCATAATCATAAAAAAGAAATGCATATGACAAGAATGATGCTAATAATTTTTCTAGTGTTTGTTATATCTTATTTTCCCTGTACCATAACTGGTATGATCGACTGGAGCTCTGTTCTGTCTAAACAGTATCATATGTTTTGTCAGATATCAATTTACTTAGGAAGTGCTATTAATCCCTTAGTGTACGGACTCATGAATTCACAATTTAGACAGGCGTATAGACAACTGATCTTTTGCTTCAGAAACAAATTAGTTAAGTACAACAGTTCGTCAACGAAAGATTTGAAAGGCTCTTATTGGGAGGTGACTAAATTATACACTCGTTCAATCAATGATATCAAAATATCAGCTTGTAACTTTTCGCCAAATTCATCCGTAAAACTCAGCAAAAAATTAACAATCATGTTAAAAGACACCCCAGACAAACAGAATGACATTAGTTTGAAAGATTGTTATGTAGATGGCAGCCATGATGCTTTCCTAGAAGGATCGGCAGACAATGCAAAAAGACCAACATTTACACTTGATTGACAAAAGATCTGTTTAAACCTGATACAAATAAAAAGTTAGAAAATCTTCTTTTCCTTTTTTTATACAATATTGTAATTTTGTAACAAGCATGGGTATCTTTAGATTATTAGTAATTTTATTAAGGTCTTTAGGCAAGAATGTTAAGTAAAAAAATTTTATCAACCGAAGAAACAGTAGCTGATGTGTTAAGGTGTTACGGTGTTATTGTGTATTTTTTTTAATTTTATTAAAATTTTATTGTATGCATTTTATACTTTGAAATGATATAAAAAAACAGTTTAATAATAATATCAGTTTCAGAAAAACGTGAAAACAAATGTCACATTAAGTTTTCCCAATCATTTATTTGTCTTTACCGAAATAAGAGAACGGTAATTTGATATTCGTTTTTTTTTCTTTTTTTTTCTTTGGGGGGGAGGGGGGGGGGTGAGTTGGGGATACACAATGAATTATCATGTATTAATCCGAAATAAACTGATAGTCCAATTTTTAATGTACATTTATTTTCATAATTTGATGGATAGGGATTATTTAAAATTAGAGATCCCAAGATGTCTCCATGAGTATACAACACCAAACTCTGCTATTTACGAAGCTACCTCATGACATACCATATGTGTGTTTTATTTTTGTATTTTGCTCCAACAACAGATGCCACTCAAATGTGTTTTATTTGTATACTTTTCTCGTATAGGGTTGATTCACAAGAAATTAGTGGATTTCGCATAGCAAAACTTGGTAGGCCATATTCATTTTCATATTTCTCTTCCCACCATAGAATATCTTGAACTTTAACGACCAAAATTGACAAGTTTTAAAACCGAAATTTTTTGGGTCAAACACGTTAACACCAATTCACTCACTTTGTAAATACTGGTAAAAATATTCGATACGAATAGGAAAAGATTAACAGAACAGTTGAATATTAGCGGAATTAAATATAAACAACAGTTTTTTAATACAGTATATTTATAAGTAAAGATAAGCGAAACTTCCTTTTGGTATCGTGCCTTATCACGAATTCCTTACATTTGACCATTAAGCTAAAAGACTATTTCAAGTAAACTTTAGAAAATTCACCACAAACCGTAACACTGTGGCAAATGTTAAAGCTTAGTCTTATCGTTCTGTACATGATAAAAGCTAATGAATTAACTTATTGCTAAATTAATCATCATATTCTGGTAGAACAGTCTGGTCATTCACGGGTCTAGCCTGATCTCCTGTCATTGGTCTGGTCTGGTCGTATAAATTATTCTTCAAATGACCCCAGACAATAAAAAGATAAAAGAAGGACAAAAATATCATAGCCTTTCATTAATATTTTGGATCCACTACTGTCCACTTCCTTTATTTTAAACCAAAAAAGTCTGTCATTTGATATTGCATGACAATTGCCTGGAGAATGTGTGTTGTAGCGAATTTTATCAGCTTTAGACCGACATGCAATCACTGAAGTAGTCATTCATAATAACAGTTTATATATAAGTTTACTTATTTACTTTTCCTTAGAAAATATTTATTTTAACATGATTATTTTGTGCAAATTGTCATATATCTGCATTTTATGGAATTTTAATTTTCACCACTGGCATTCAACTGGCTTATTTTCCTTTCAGTATCTTAAACTTGTCTAGAAAAAAGAACTTGTAATTCTTTCGAACAGATGATTTGGAGTTATAAATTAGACTTCATACTAACAGAGAATATAATTATTCGACGGAATTCTTTCTATTTTCAAATGACTAATTATACATAATTTAAAAAGACATATCAATCAAACATCAAAAGTTTTTTAAGATTAAACCAGACCAAAACAGTGATACCAGACCAGGTTTTTGACCATGCCGATTTGAAAATGGTTTATATCTTATGATGTCATTTCAAATGGCTGCTGATACTTGGTACCACTTCATTTATTACTGTGATACATGTACATGCAGCATAAATTTATGATATGCGTGAAGTTTCGGATATCAATCAAAATCAATATAAGTTAGATCTCAAAGTTCGACAAATTTTGCCTTTTACTGCTTCTACGTGACTGTTTTCATGATTCATAATCTGATGTATATGTCGACAGTATGTAATTGGGAGACATTAATAGCTTACATAAGAGAGAATTGATATTTCAGGCCATTACTTTGCAGTGAATCTACAAACAGCTAATCTTATATGCAAAAAATACGACTATAAAAAGGATTTACATATAATATGATTTATGATTTTTTACACTTGTTAAGCCCCAATTGTTGTAAATTTTATGTAGAATAAACACTTTCCAATATTATATGAATGATTTATATTCTCATCAATCTTTAAATAAGGAACGGATAAAGATTCCTTGGACGGTAGTATGACACTCCTTCATTTAACTTAACATATAGTAGCCGGATGAAACGTATAGTGAAGCAGTAAATGATAACAAGTTTGTTGCACATTCAGGTTTATATCACTTATTTTGTTGGAGGGGGTTATAAGCGGACTTGTATTTATTTTCAGTCGTTTTGTCCACCTGACTATTTCGAAGGTATTATAAATTACACATTTTCTTAAGCGTGCGCTCAAAATGTTTAATTTGAAACCGTCTCTCACCTAGCGTGCGTTTTGTAAACTCGTGAAAAATGTTGACAATTTTGGACGACCCCTTAGTTGATTATTAAAATTTCTTGTATAACCAATAACTATAAAAAGTAGCTATAAAAATAATGAAACAGATAAAAATAACATATAAACCCCACGTCTATATTGAGAGTATCTTACAATAATGTTATTGGTGTCTTTACTTTACGATAAATTCTTATTCATATCGAAAACATTACTTATAACAGAGAGATACATGCATTGCCATATTTGGACATATCTTAGTTATATATTATTCATACTTTCGAATACATGACCCCTCAATCAAAATACAATTCAAAGAAGGATATTAAGACCTTGGACTTTATGATTATGACCTACTTCAAAATGTATAATTTGACTCATACTAAATGTCAAACATTCTTGAAATTGCTATTTTGTAGGATAAAATCAAGGGTTAGCAAGCGATTTGGAAGAAATATCAGTTGTCAATGTTACGTAATAGATAAGTCTCGATGCTTTAAAATCGACAGTAAACGAAATTGTCTTGTCATTTCAAAGTTTTCAGTGATATAGTCTATTATATAAAATTATACTACACTGGCTAGGGAAGATAAATTTACGGAAAATTAAAGCCTGGTATTGAACGCACAAAATGCCAATTATTCCAGTTTAGTTGGCTATTTCTTTCGTTTCGATTCACAAAGATGTATTACATTTATAACACATATTACAAAATCATGTTATGTCTTTTTCCATTTCGCATCTGTTGAAACCAATTAAATGACAAATGATTAATCCTAGATTTTTTGTTTTGTCAATTATATGATTTTGTATGAATACAAAAAAGTAAATTGTCTATTTTAGTAAACTGTCGGATTTAAAGAGATTATTATGCTACCACTGAGGCGATACTTCTGCTGTTGAACTGCTTGCTCCTGAGGTTATCATCTAACAATTGTTATTCACTTGTGTTTTTATAATGTATCAATTTTCAATTTTCAATATTAGGAGAAAATGTATAAATTTTCAATTTTGAATATTAGGTGAAAATAGAAACCAGAGTCAACAAAAGGGCACTGTACTGAAATCTTAGTGCATTTGATGTCGTGTAAAATTCTTGTCAAAAGCAAGACAACTCGTGTTGTGAACTCTAAGAAAGTTTAAAAGAAGAAGTGTTCTGAGTTTATTTGGTTTCAATTTACAGCTTTAACACAATGTATATATTTTGTCAGTGTTTAAAGTAACCTTTCGTTACACACATTTCAATTGAAATTGAATGCACGTCGTCCTATGAAAGGAATTTACATATCTGCGTTTGTTTTGTGCTAAGATATATAGGGGAATAAAAAAGAATTAAGATTAATAAATCGTTAATCGATATTAATTTCCGGTTATGCATTCATTTCAGACCGTCCGGCTTATCTCTATCGTATCATTATGGAGATCACAATATCTAATGCAAAGATTTTTACGAATTTTATATCGAATATCAGCAAAACCCCGAAGCACTACTAATAATTATACCCCACCCACCCACCCACTCCAAGAAAAAAAAAACAAAAAACAAAAAATACAATAAATATGAGCGATTGAAAACAGTTCGAAGTAAAAGAATAACAACGAAGTTCAGTGGTGGCATTGGAAAAGAATAAAAGAAAGCAGAAAACGAAGTAAAGTCGTTAAAATCCGAAGGTATTCCAACAATGGTACCTGGAAAATTGTCCCGCGGACAATTCGGCCCAGGACCACTCCGGACCGTCTCATCGGACAACTCATCGCGTGCTCGGATCATCTCATTGGACAACTTTTTCAGTATAGTACTCGGATCGTCATATCGTTAGTCCATCTCACAGGACTATCCGACCAGTAGTGGGTTCGTCTAACTGGACAACTAAGTGCGTGTTATTGTACATAGAACCCGACAATGGATAAATTCACCATTTCTTTTTCTTTTTTATTTATTTATCTCCTTTATTATCTTTCCGTTTTTTTTAAATTTTAAGGAGAAGAAAAATATATGGAGAACTAGTTAATCAATTAAAATTATGTCTTCACTCAATTTTTTTCGATCATGGATTGATTGTTTGATAATTAGAAATGTGGAAGCTTATATTGACCCACTAGTACTGTATGAACTGTTTGTGCTCAGAACTTTCACAGAGACTCTGAGTGCTGTGTTGTCGTGAATCTGTTTTGTTCATTAACTGATTTATTCGTAATTCTTATTATGAAATTAAAACATAATTCTGCATCAGACGGTCCGAGTTGTCCAAGCATAAAACAATTAGCAATAAATTCACCACAATCTTTGGTCAAATTTTCATTACAGCGAAACTTTATTAACATGTAATTATATGTTTTTGCGAAAAAAAGAAAAAAATAAGGGTTAAAAAAGGGGTGTTACTAGACATATATCTTTAGTTTGCCTCACCCCAGTAATTCAAACCAAATTGCAATATGTTTTATAGAAAACCTTTTTTTTTTAATCAGAAATGAAAGTTTTTGAGCATTGACAATCTTTAGTTTGCCTCTGCCAAACTTCAATATGTTGTTAAAATATGATTTTATGAAGCCTATTCATTTGGTGTCTGTCCATGGCTTTGTTTTGTGGTAAAACGTTTTTCATTTACCGAAAAAAATGTTGGAGGAAAAGCAAATTTTGATGTTTTTTTTTAAATCTGGACCATTTATTTCACCTTACTTATTTTGACCGTCCTTCATTAATTTACCGATATTACGAATGTTTTGTTCGAATGTATATCGCAAGGATGGTTAATGTTGACTTAACTGTCATCTCAACGCTAATTTGAACATCAAAAACAGTCGATCCTCCAAATGAATGTTATTATAATTCGACGATCGTATCTATCTCAGATTGTATATGGTGTTGCTTTTGTTAATGATGAAAACAACATTGTGAATAATATTGATAGAGCTTTTTTAGGAATAGTTATGAAATTGTTTCGAAGTGTCATCTCTTTTGCATTCTAAACGTTCAAACAATATCCACTCCCCGAGGTGAAGTCACCAAAAACGTATACCTAGAGGTCGCGACACAATCTTCATTATATTTTTTATTGGTGCGAGCTGGTGTATCAAACTTATGTCAAAATGTGGACATATCTTAATTTGATATCTGACACTTAATAGGGTAGAGTGAAATAACACAGACCAACATTACTCTTTCTGGCCAAGTTGATTAAGGACATACATGTAGTTTGTTTATATCGGCATACTAGAAAACATGAGATGGGCTCGTGGGATGGGGCCATGGGTTCATGGGATATGTTCATGAAATGAGCTCATGGGATGAGCTCCTGGACTCAAAACATGATGGGCTCTAGGAAAAAATACAGAAAAATTGTTTCTTCAATTCTTAAAAGTTTGTAGCAATTTTGAAGAGATATTATTTAGGTCGTAAACTGTCAGAACTACATCTGATGATCCCTCAAGACATGCAAGATGGCTACAATCGTGGAACTTAATTTTGCATAAGACTGCTGTTAACAATTTGAACCAAAGTAAAAATGTATATGAACATTATGGCATTTCTGTTCTTAGTTGTGTTCAATTTTCTCTAATTTCGTTTTTTTTTCTTGGGACGCCTCAGATTGGTAATTGTATATCAAAGATGAAACCCACACAAAAATAGAATTTACCAAAATCCAATATTCTGTGAAAACTCTTTGGAAGGGTTCTAGCTTTGTCATTTATAGCATAGCAATAAAACTGAAAACAGTTAAAAAGTCATTATAAACAACTGTCAACATTTATCCTAAATTGATACCTTGTTACTGTTGATAAATGATAAATATATATATAATGTTGTTTGTAACATTATTTACATTACAGAGACAATTGATACCGTGGTATATCTTAGAAATGATGGTGGCAATCAATAAAATAATTGTTCATCTGATATAATATATTGATGAGGAGCAATGTATATAATAATTTGGGAAGCTGTACTGTAAATAGGATATAACAAACTCGGACATTTGCCCTTGTGTTATATTCTATACTTTTATGTTCGTTGGATTTTCAAATCTTCAGTTATACTTAAATCATAGATTTCAAATGTAATATATTTTAGTTCAGTTAACCAGCAAAAAGATCTTTTGTAGATATAATTATATTATATATATTTTATACATGTAATTATCATAAAAACACTTATTGTACATAAGATGAGCAGAAACTCATACCCATGCTACCCATACCAGAATATTTATGATATTTCCACTAAAGATTAGAGAATTATTGTCCGTACTTGTTACATTGTGTGCAAAAGCCTTCTTAAAAGTCTTTTTTTTTTTGCTGAAGTTCATTCATCAGAGAAATGGCTTCTATTTAAATTCCCTTTTACAAACCATAAATATAGATACACACCTACTCAGCATACCGAAGAATAAATATGTTTTCTTCAATACTAGTATGCCGAATGCAGATATCAACCCATGACAGTATACATCCTGCTTTTTTAATTATGTAATGATTCAAGAGCCCATCCCATGGACGCATGATATATTGGCCCATTACCCCATCCAACGAGCCCATCATTACAGCTATGTTATCACTTTTCTATAAAACTAAAGTTAATCGTTTAAACGTAAATTTAAATACTATAACCCATTTTGAAACACAATTGTATTCTGAAAATCAATAAATTTTATAAAATGAATTTTCCTGATAATTCGAAATATTTATTCATCAGTTTTCATCATTAAATCATTGAGATGAAGTTATCTTTTGTCAAACTTCTTTGTAATTGTTTCATGTAAGTAAATTTTATATTAAAATAGTTATTAGATAAGTCACTAGTAACTGGATTTTGATCTTGACCGGCCATTTCAATCTTGATTCGTCTTGTTTGTCTTGATTTTTCATGAGAAAAAAAATTTCAAACCAAAACAAGATGTTCAAACCACTTTTCGATCAGATGGCTTGAAGCCGATAAAGATCAGTTCAGATCAATTCGATCATTTCATAACATCATAATGGTCCAGTTAGACCTTTTTAAGAATCAGTCGGATCAGTACAGTACAGGCAAAAGATACTGAAAATCTTTGTTGGATCTGTTAAGAACGTCAGGATTATAATTTGTTTTGGAATTTACTAATGCTACCTTCACATACACGGATTTTGGCACAAATTCGTAAAAGTACATAGATCCTTACGATTTTGCCACTTTTACGAGCGATTTAAGAGTGGTTACGAGTAATAACGAGCCATTTACGGTTTATTACGAGTTATTACAATGTATTTACGGCAAAAACCTACGAGTTGTTTCGAGTTACCACGAAATAATAAGAGCACGTTACGACATTTTGCGAGCTTTATATGGATTGTTACGAGTAAATTATGGAATGTTCCGATTCATCTAAGCTTTAACGTGTAAGTTACGTAGTCAGTCACTACTCATATGCAGCTATATCGGTCATAATTATGTTAGGTAACTCTGTTTAGACTTATTAACTGGTTACCCAATATCGGGAATCTACTGGTCCCATTCATGCCAGGCATTCATCATACTTCGATAACTCTGTATTGATTATAGCACGTTCTCCACGTCTTCACTTTAAAAAACTTTTTATTTTTATTTGAAATATGTAGTAACATTTCACATGGATTATAATTTCAATATATGAAATTGTGACAATAATTAATAATATGAAATTTATCACCAATTTATACAAACTGTCAAAAGTACATAATTACACGTGATAAAGGGTAATGGTGCAAGTTTTTTTTTAAGTTTTTAAGTCGCGAGAAAAGCGATTTATTTTTTTGGGGTAAAATTTATTTGAGTTTTATCTGAAGAAATTTATTATGACTGTCAAGATAGAATTACTGAAGACTGAAATCGATTCATACGGGAATGATGTCGACATAAATGGAATAAATGATATTGTTAAAAAATTGTGTGACATCGTTTTGGCTTCCGCAAAGTCAACTTTTGGGGTAATAAATCGAAATAATAGAAAAAGTGTAAATAAAAAATTTGGTAAGATCGCAAAAGAATGGTTTAATAACGATTGCAATTTTGCACGCCAAAATTATCGAAAACTGAAAAGAAGGTTCAAGATGCGAAAAACTAACCAGAATTATGAAGAAATGAAATCGTCTGAGAAAGTCTACAAAAAGACTATGGATAAAGCGATAGCTAGCTATAGGAAAAAACTGACAAAACAAATTAAAAATCTTAGAACAAACAATCCAAAAGAATACTGGAAATTATTAAATAGTCGGAAAAACAAACCGCAACCAGACATATCGATAGATAAACTTTTTGATTTTTTCAGAAAATTGAATGCCGCCCCTGAAAGTGGGGATAATCTAAATCTTCCAACCCTTGACCCCTATGATATAAACAGGCTTAATGACTTTTTAAATGAACGAATTTCTCAAGAAGAGATCTTAAGATGCATTAAAAAGCTTAAGAATAATAAAGCGTTTGGGGATGACCTTTTGATTAATGAATATATTAAGTCAACATCTGATATATTATTAGCTATATATGAAAAATTATTTAACTTAGTTTTTCGGAGTGGTGTGATACCGGATAGTTGGTTAGTTGGATATATTAAGCCTATCTATAAAAACAAGGGTTCTAAGATGGATCCTAAAAACTTTCGACCCATTACAATCTTGAGCTGCCTAGGAAAACTCTTTACCGCTGTACTTTGTGAACGTTTGACAGCATACTCAGACGAATTCTTAATCTTGAACGAAAATCAATGTGGTTTTCGTAAGGGTTATTCAACTGTTGATAATTTATTTTTAATTAACTCTTTATTTGATGTTCTTAAGTTGAAAAAGAAAAAACTATTCTGTGCATTTATTGACTTTGAAAAAGCTTTCGACACTGTTTGGAGAGATGCTTTATGGTATAAATTGTTGTTAAATAACATGAATGGTGATATGTACAATGTAATTGTGAATATGTATAGAGGGACGAAATCCTGTATTGCATACAAAAATTTGACTTCCGATTTTTTCCCATGTAATAATGGAGTACGGCAAGGAGAAAATTTATCACCTTTTTTGTTTTCATTATTTTTAAACGATCTACAATCATTTTTGGAAACATGTAATCTAGATGGTCTTAAAACTTTCACATCAGAGCTAGAAAACAAACTCGATATATTTTTAAAACTCTTTGCCATCCTGTATGCAGATGATACAGTGTTAATGGCCGAGTCTGCCACTGATCTTCAAAATCTTTTAAGTTCTTTCGCAGATTATGTGGATATTTGGAATCTTAAGGTCAACGTTGATAAAACTAAAATAATGATTTTTTTCAAGAGGAAGACAACCAGAAAACTTGTATTTTCACTATAATGGTATCAAATTAGATATTGTTAATGACTTTAATTATTTGGGAGTAGTTCTCTCTAAACCTGGTAGCTTTAAAAAGACAAAGCGGAATAATGTTGACAAGGCAACAAAGGCGTTTTATGAGGTTCTCAAACTGGGAAGATTACATAAATTGTCAGTGGAATGCCAACTAGATCTCTTTGATAAGATGGTAAAGTCTGTTTTGTTGTACGGTTGCGAAATCTGGGGTGTTGGAAATAACGACGAAATAGAAAGGGTTCAGTTGAAATTTTGTAAATTATTATTAGGTTTAAAAACTTCAACTCCTTCTTATATGATTTATGGCGAGCTGGGTAGGTATCCTCTTGATATTGATATAAAAACTAGGACTGTTTCATTCTGGTCAAAATTATTATCAGAAAAAGAGTCAAAATTGTCATCTATTATGTATAAATTATGTTTTCATATGAGTGCTGTTGATAATGTTAATTTTACATGGATGGATAAAATTAAAAGCATATTTAATGAATGTGGTATGTCGAATGTATGGAACACACAGACTTTTATGAATACGGCATGGTTAGTTAATTCAGTAAAGCTTCGGCTTAAAGACCAGTTCGAACAACACTGGCACTCCTTAGTAGAAAATTCACCGAAAGCTTTAAACTATAGACTTTTTAAGGCCGATTTCAAATTTGAGAAATATTTCGATACTCTTGAATACCACCATGCCATTGAGTTTTGTAGATTCAGAACTACCAATCATAAACTTCCGATAGAGCAGGGGAGGTGGAATAATATAGACAGAAATAATCGTGTTTGTGTATTATGTAATAGCGAGGATATTGGGGATGAATTCCATTATGTTTTACAATGTAATTTTTTTGAGGATTCCCGAAAACTGCATGTTTCTAAATTTTATACGAGACACGTTAACATCCTAAAATTCAGAGCTCTTATGACGTCTGAAAAGAAATTTGAACTGATTAAGCTTTGTAAATTTATTAAGCTTATAAATATAGGTGTGTGTGCTCCTGGCTGAATATATATCGTAGTACCTATGTGTCACTTTTTGTAAATATTGTACATATTTATTCATTCTCTATACCTATGTATATGGTTTATTGAGAAATAAAGATTGATTGATTGATTGATTGACTGTCCGGATGTTTATTGTTCCAACCGTTAATTAAGGTACACAGGTACATTGTATGTATACAGGTAAACCGTTTGCTGACAAAAACAGCATGATTTCATTTTTAACGCCACATTTTTTGATAATTAATGCAACATTTTAATAAAGAGGTGTATGTCTGTTTAAGGGAGGATCACAAAGAATGCAGTGATGAAATATAATTTCAAATGTCAGATAAGTAACATTTTAATTTTTAATAATTTATCTTTTTGGTATTTATATATTTAACATTTGACATATTATATGAGTAATTCTATTTACTCGTATATATATTTACTTTGTTATGGCAAGGTAGAAGCTGATTAGGATGGGCGCCATCTTCAATAATAATAGTAAAAAATAACACATTTCAAAATAGCTAATTTTCAAATCAATTTGGAAGTGACATAATCAAAATTTAAACTATTGCAATTACGATATTTCGATAAGTTATGAAGGTTTTACTCAAACATATGATATATGAAGACCAACGGATATACTTTATTAGTAACATCCGGCATCATATAATACTAACATATAGAGTTCCTGGTAACATCCGAGACATAAAACAATATGTCTCTAGTAATATATCAGTATCTATAGTATGCATATCCCCCCCCCCCCATTTATTATAACTTCATCACACAAACATTATATAATAAAATCCTCAATTGAAAAGAAATGATGTCTGTATGAAATGATCCATCATCTGTGTTAGTTTTCATTAATACTGGCAAAGGTGCGATTTTTTTTCATAATCTATGTTTTTAAAAAATGAATAAAACAAACATTCTATAGCAAACCAAAGAAATCATACTTATATACACATCATGTACATAAAAACTATCTTTTTACAAAATAAGCTTACAATGTAATAAAAGAATGCCAGTATAGCAAGAGTGGTGGTATAGTGACCCTATAGCACTAAAACAACAAAAAATAGACCATGTTATACAACATACCACCAACAATAATCTTACACATAATATAAAAAAATAAAGAATTATTTTATTCCCAGTTTTTATTCAGTAAACTAAACCAAACAGACAAAATACTATATATTTGTTTCACTTCCGGTATCAGGTCGCCATAATACTAGAAAGTGTAAAAATTACCTATTTTCATTTGAGAAGGGACAAAGGAAAATCGTAAATTAAACTGACAAATATGGTCTAAAATGTTAGATATATATCTTACCTTTAAAATTGTCCGTGCAAAATTTCCGTAGACACCGAGTTATTGACATATTTTGCATGGTTTATAAGGGTTTGATCGTGAAATAGCCATTAATTACATTGGTTTTAATAAGCGTTCTGTACGAAATATATAGTCGTATTTTAATCGCTCAGGGACGAAACTTCCTCTGAATTTAAACTGTTGAGAGGAAAATATATCAAACATGAAAATTGGTCGTGCAAAATAACTTGAAAATTAACCCATTGAGTATAATTTGAAAATTTATTTAACCCCATTGAAATTTCCCATTAGTAAGTCAAAACAATATGGTGAACGTATACGTCACGAAAGTCACGTGATGACCGCGATAGCTGGAGATATGAGTCCTTATGCTTTTTGCAAAAAATATGGATTCGCTGTGTATCATCATTCGACAACCGACATCCAGGGAGACAATTTGTATACCTTTCCTAAATCATAAAGTATACGTATGTATTCGTAAAGTACTCGTAACTATACGTAAAGTGCTCGTAATAACTCTTAACAATCCGTAAAGCCATTGAAACTCGACGTGAATGGAATCGTAAACATCACTTAAGCATTCGTAATAATCCGTAATCAAATCGTAAACTAACCGTAAAAAATCGTAAAACAAATTGTTTACGAGACATTTACGGATTCTTCCGAGTAGTTTACAGAGGGTTACGTGCTGTGGTGACTGGTTTTCGATACTTGAGGATTGTTACACATTATTTAGGAGTTATTTACGAAAATGTAATCCGTGGACAATCGCAAAAGAAAATTGTTGACATGTCAAAATATTTGCCTCTACCTTTACGGATCCCCACGAATATCTGCGAGTTGTGACGAGTTATTAACGGATACCAACGAGTTATGTACGGATGCTTGCGATTGACTACGAGTTGGCGATCCGTAATGACTCTTAAGAAAAATCCGTGCGTGTGTGTGTGAAGGGGTATTTGTGTTGTCATTTATTGCTATAACCATCAGCTTGACAAGTACAGAGTTTCATTACTATTTGGAAACACAGGGGATGTTAACCACATTAAATTATTACAGCGTTCCATTTAATAACACACACTATTCCACTAAGAATGATATTTGATACAGACTTAGATATAAATATGATTAAATCCTCCACAAATGTCAGATTAGAACTTCGTTAAGTTTACAGAATACTTCTATTGTAGGCCAATCCACTTTAACCGAAGTAAATGTATTTATTTTAATATGATAGATTAATTCTTGATATAAAATCCCTTCGTGCATGTGACAACAGTCACACCGTTAATCCTTAATGTAATGTACACCATATGCAATCGGTGACACGATAATTACATTTTTTTACGGTCAATGGGGAAAATTTTTTACGGTGACAAAGATGCATTATGGGAAAATTACTACGAAAATCTACATGAAGACGACGTGAAATGTCCAGTGGTAAAGTATTTTCGAGGGCTTAAATGTCCATTGCGTATTGGTAAATGATACAGACAAATGCGTACAACTCATTTAAACACATACATGTTGTAAAATAGTAAATATAATATAATAATCAAAGTGATGAATAATCAATTTTGTAGATTGTATTTCAGAATGAGATTGTAATACGTCGATCGTGTAAAATTATTATAATTAAATAATAAAACGCTGATATTATATTTCGAACCTCTGGGCGTTAGTTAGGTTGTATGCAAAGATACAATAGATGCGATGGTTTACACCAGTCATGCAACGCGAAACTTCCATCCGATCAACAGTAAAAATTATTCGGATCAAAAAACCTAAACTGCGAGTATTTCTTTAAGTAAACACTGTCTTCAGTTTGTATCATTTTTGTGTGACATAAAACTTTCAGTTACTGGTTACTTGAAGAAAACCTTGTCAACAGATATACTAGGAAATACTGTGTAGAAATCAAAGTGACTATAAAAACATGTAATCGTTCTAAATCTAGGACACAACAGCAAATAAACATTACAAAATATACAATGTAGTCCTTACGGTAAGAAAATATACTGCTCTAAGATGGAAGGGACATTGACTACCAAAGCACACGTTACGTACCAAATATTCGTATATATTATCAGGTTTTCTGCAAACGTATATCGTAAAATATCAGCCGCGAGACACAATGTGAAGCTTTTTCGGCGAGTGAGCGTAGCGAACTAGCCAAAAAGCTTCATATTGTGTCGAGCGGCTTATATTTTACAATATTTGTTTGAAGAAAACTTGATGATAAATTTATCGTATTGTTAACTAGCAATCTTAATGGAATTTCTTACTTTTCAATGGCCATCCGCCTATAACCGGATGTTTTCCTGATATATTCGGGTCAACGTTGGGTCAAACATTATGACGTCGCTGATATATTCGGGTCAGCTCATATTAGGGTCGGGTCAACTCTTTACGACGTCACAGTGCCGAAATACGGGAAATTCTGAAGGCCTCAGCAGGTCGATATAGCCATAGGGAAATACGATAAATATATATATATATATATATATATCCTTACAATGTATTAACTGAGACTACTATAACACAGTTATAGTAGTCTCAGGTATTAATGAGCAGATATCTTCGGACGAAACCTTTTCTGGTATCTATATTTGCAATATAACTGGAACTGACAGTGCGGTTAATTTGATAAATGCACGAGAACCTATCAAGTGTACATTTAATACAGTAATCATATAATAAACAGTCAAGTTGACCAGGGACCACCTAGATTCAACCGGGTTTTTAGTGGAGTCCAGGTTGCTCATAAATGTTTTTTGTTTTTTTTGTTTTTGTGTTTTTTTTATTTCCGTCCTTAATGTTTTTATCTTTGTTTCTGGTTTTTTTAATGTGTACTTCCCTTTTGATATTCCCCGCCTAATTTCCGTTTTTCACATTAGCTGTAAGTACTTCAACAAAGCTCGCATCTTACAAGGTTAAGGTTGTTCTCTAGTATTAATGTATATATTCAGTTCTCCGAAAATATTTACTATTTATCAAAACCACTCCAAACCGCTTATGTAAACTTTTTAAAGTATTAGTTTTGAATTAATATAATAGTAGAAGACCACCATTTTTGCGTCTTAATTCAACGACGAAAATGATAGAAAGTCAATTCTATCGGCGTTTTTTAAAACTTCAATAACAAAATTATAATCTATGGTATAAGGGCGGCAAAGACAACCGTAATCATTTCCGTTCAAAACACGCATTTGAGGGAATTCCGAATGGTGTATAATCAAGTATGGTCACCATTTCGCGTATATGAACGGTTACATATTTGCCCCTAAAACTATTCAGCAAATTGGATTCAAATTTTGGTGGATTGGTTTTTAGTGGTTACCTTTCAAAATTATCTATAGGGCCGAACACCATACCAATGTGACCGCTATTAGTAAGCCAAAACACATTTTTAACCTTCTCCTCTAAATTCAAATTCAGTTTACATTAAACTTTGGTGGAATGGTCCTTTTGCCACCATCATTAAGGATAAAATAATCCTCTACAAAATTTTTAAATTCTCTCCTCTGAAAGTAAGTTAATTGAAAATAGATTTTGGTCTTATTTTTTTCACAATTGAATGCAGAGGTTCGAACCTCGAAAAAAATATGGTGATTTCCATACATATAAAAATCAATAAAATATTTTAATGTCTTTCGTCTGAAAGTTTCAACTACAAGTGTATTCCGAGATTCCTCTGACGTCAAATGGGCTGTTTTATTGGGACCTTGGGACGTCGGAGCGCACTCCATATATTTATATACAAAACTGGGATATATATACTATAACAATAATTAATTTTCTGTCAAGTAAACCTTGTATTTTTCAAAGACTGTTTGAATAAAAATCTTCTAAAAATTATTTTCTTAAACTTGAGATTGTCGTTTTTGACAAGCCAAATTGAGAGTAGGATACATGTACATTCATTGGTCACCTTTACAGGCAGTAGTTATTCACGCTAAACACTTCTTTCATGGTTTCAAATCTTTGTACAAGTTAAATGTATAAGTCATTAAAAAAAAAAAAAAACACGATATGTACTAATTTTTGACAGAATCGGCAAATTAACTAGTTTAATATGGAATGCTATTTGGTGTTCCCCTTTCAAAATTATCAGTAGATCTTCTCAAACAAGTATGGTCTCTGTTTTAATTCTATTATATTGTGTTGTTCTTTTGTACTGATGAACTATGTTCAAAGTGAATTTGAATTTGAATTTATATGTATAAACGCAAATGCCGCTGAATAATTTTTTTTTTCTCGAAAAATATGCGTACTATATGATACTTTAATAACCTGACACTCTTTCTTATTCGCTAAAATTATTAATCTATTTAGTTTCAGATATATATTTTTCCATCCTATTAAACTAAAAAAACTGAAGGCGCGAAAATTAAAAACCCTTTTCGGCTTATACATGTGTCTAAGATGCGACTGTACTAATTATTAAGTTTCGGATAAATGATTCTTAAAGTTTAACAGTATCGTTTGACTTTTGTGATAGCAATTTGTGTGACATGAAATAGTACACATGGTTGAGCGTGTAACAGACCAAACCATACTCACACGATTCACACCTTACAAGCACACAATTCGCACGTTACACTCACACAATTCGCACGATACAAGCACACGATTAGCATGTTACACGCAAACCACACGATGCACGTTAAACGATATACACGATTTCGGATCGTGCGGTTTCTAAAAATTGTGTTTGTAAGATACGAATGGATTATGACGAAAGGAATTAATAAAATTTATGCCGGATATGAATAGCAGTGACATATAAAATGCATTTTATTTTAAATAAATAAGTACGGTGAATAAAGCCGGTTTTAAATGGTCCACGTTCAACTTTTTTCTATTTTTTTTTTTATTTGTATATACTATTTTTTTAATGGGAAATTTATCAATCTTTATAACAGAACTGTGAAATTATATTTTTTAATTTATTAACTATCAGTAAACCTTTTCATTTGATTTTAACCTAATCAGCTATGGCATATTAACCAAAACTGATATGATAAGAATAAAGTTGTCAGTAAAAAAAATATTACGCCACAAAATTTATGGCTTCTTTCAAAACAATATACCATGTCATGGAGGTGTGTTTCACGAACGACTACTGGCTACGGATTTACCTTTACATCTACGTCCGATATACAATGTTAAATGGATTAATTGTGAGTTAAATTGTAAAAAATATTTTATTATTATTTATAATATAATAAATAATATAAAATATTAACTGTTATTATATATTAATATATAGTTGATATAAATATAATTAATTACTATTTTATCATTCAAATTATAATTAAACCATAAGTGAATAAAAACGTTTAATATTTTCTATGTAAAATATTTGCACGTAGAATATATCTATAATATAAATTGAAGTTAAACTGAAAATTTAAATCTAAATATATATATAACTTGGTATACAGGTATAATATTTATTTTGTCAATAAATTGTTTTTAGTGATATATTTCATTTTCAGTAAATATATGTATACTTGACATTATCAAGAAAAAGATTTAACTGTCAGATTTCCTAGGTAAATTAACAGGTAAATAGACATTTTATAGACAAGACAAGACAAGACAATATTTTATTTAAGTCTCACCTCTTCATTATATAAAACATACAAATAGTTAATAAAACAACATCATAAAACATACAAGAGCCACTCTAAAAAGAGTTATGAGGGACTATCTAAAATTTATATACATTATTTACAAAAAAATTAGTTATATAAAATACATTTTCTTTTCAATAAAATGTCATTGCAGATTTTGGCAGTATAAAAGTACATATTGTCATCAGTGAATAAAAATATAAATTTATCGTCATCAGACAATTGCATAAAATTAACATTAAATAGAGATGCTTGATAAAACAAATAACAACGCAAATCTTCATACACCGGACAATTCATTAATACATGTTTTTCATCTTCAATTAAAAGATTTTCATTACAAATGTTGTTATAACAAATTCTATTTTCAACTAAAAGACCTTCATACCTTCCAGTCTCAATTTTCAAAGGAGCAGTACCACTTCTAAATTTGGCATAGGCACTCCTATATAATTACCAGGTATGTTTTTTAATAAATAATTTTCTTCACCAAATTCATTTTTGAACAGTCTGTAAGTACGTAGTTTACTACGCTCGTTTGACATTAAATCAATATACCATTGCTCTTTAAATCTATTAAAATAGATATTCTCAATATTTTTTATAACATGTTTATCAATAATTAAATCAGTATTACAAAAATGTTCCATATCAACTTCTTTAAACTTTGTGTGTACTCTGAAATTCCAATTTTTCAGTCTGTTGTTGCATATATTATTTGCCCATATAAAAACTTTTTTGTTTATTCTATTATTACACATTTTCGTAAATCTACTATAAGTTCTAAAAATACATGTCCATTGATTTACAATACATGGCATCCAACCCATATCACCATATAGGGCTAAATTAGGTGTGTACTTTCCAACACCCATAAAAAAACGCATTGCCCTATTTTTTACAGCATTTATACAAGAGTATTCTTTACTTCCCCATATTGCAGCACCATATTCAATAACAGACATAACAAGGGTGTCGAAAAGCTTAGTAAAAGTAGAATATTCAAAACCACCATTTGCTTTGCATTTAGCAATTAATAAACCTAATGATCTGCTGGCTGATTTTGCTACAATTTTCGCCATCTCGTTATAATCTAAAAACTCATTTACTAATAAACCAAGATACATATATTTTGATACAATATCTAACTGGTTTCCGTTCAACATAAATTCAAAATTTGTTTGTGTCACAGATTGTGTTCTAAAATGAACAATTTTTGACTTGTCCATATTTACAACTAAGTCATTTACATTACACCATATACTTAAAACATCTAATATTCTTTGAAGGTCATTTTCATTTTCGGCTAATAATACTACATCATCTGCATATAATAATATACAAATCTTTTCACCATTTACATTTATACCAATATCTAATCTCTTAATGTCATCAACCAAGTTATTTATGAAAATATTAAATAATAACGGTGATAATATGCAGCCTTGTTTTAGGCCAGAATTTACTCCAAACCAATCAGTCAAATTGCCATTTATCTTGACACAAGATTGAACATTATAATATAAAGATTGTAAAGCATTTAACATTTTGGTACTTAAACCTAAGGATTCTAATTTACTAAACAACAAATTACGATTAACCCAGGCATATGCTTTTTTAAAATCTATAAATGCACAGAATGTTGAAAGTTTACAAAGTTTTCTTGTTTCAATAATAGTTGTTAAAATTGATAGATGGTCTATGGTACTGCGACTCTTTCTGAAACCATTCTGTTCGTCGTTGATCACTTCGAGATCGGTAAGTTTTCCGGTCAGACGAGCATTTAGGACGCCACAGTATAGTTTATACGCCACTGGTGCTAGATTTATTCCTCTATAGGACATCGGATCTCTGGGATCCGCCGTGGATGACTTGGGGATCGGTGTAATGATACATTTATTCCACATAGCTGGCACTTTACCGGAATTATAACATATATTGAAAACACGGATAAGCGCATTCAATGCTGTGGGATTTTTATATAATTCAACTGGAATATCATCAACGCCAGGAGATTTGCCACATTTTGATATTTTCACTACATTATACACTTCGCTACTGGTAATTTCACCATCTAATATTTCATCACAAATTATGTCACTATTACAATTTTCTATTTCATTACTAATATTAGTATCACTATTTTTATTTAACATTTCTTCAAAATCACATTTCCATTTATTAATAACTATATCTTTATCATCACATATTGATCCATCATTTAATCTAATCTCCATTGGAATAGTATTTTGACGCTCGCTCCCTACTCCGATCCTGCCAATTTTCCGCCAAAATTCCTTCGGGTTTCCTTGCGAATTAATTAATTTCTCTTGCATTGAATGCCAATATTGACGTTTTGATCCTTGAACACCTCGATCAAATAGTTTTCGTTTTTGGACAAAGATATGACGAAGTTCCCTTTTCTTACTACTAAGACGACATTTATTCCAATTTTTCTCCGCTTTACAAACATCATTCCACAACAAAGTAAGCTCGGAATTCCACCACGGTTTTTTACATTTCCTAGCTTTGTTGTTAAACGCATTACTAATTCGAATTTCTTTACTTTGTAACTTTTCGGACATTTCTGTTTTCAATACAGATACAAAATTTTCATACATTTTTATCGATATTTTGTTGTGAAGCTTCAGATTGTTCCAACTGCAATATCACACGATTAATTTCTGTAACAACAGACTCTCCACTAAGCCAATCTTCCGGTACATTTTTTGTATCATATTTGATTTTCATAACAGTTTGGTTTTTGTCTTTATTTTTACTGACTTTGTCTTCAATTGGAACATATAGGCACATATTCCATGTCAATAGTGAATGATCAGGTACTATTTTACGAAGATCATAACTACCGGGCTCGCCAAGACTTTGAATGATAGTAGTAGCTCTTGTTACGCTAAAAGAGTTAAATGAATCCAACATTTCATATGGTAAAATACAGTAGTCTACTACACTGGAACCGCGTGTTGATACAAAGGTAAAGTCGTTAGTTAAAGTTTTCCGACCATTAAGTATGCAACAATTAACATTAATCATAGGACCTCTTAATCCCTTGTCTAATTACATGTTTTTATAGTCCAATAGTCCACCGGACAATAAAATGTCTTGGGGCATAATAATCAAACAATTACATATGTGGCCTCACTGATTTCTTGATCATGGAGCAGTTTCAGAATTGATAATATTCATATTCGTGACTTGACCAGAATCGCTTGCCTTTAAGAAGACAGTCGGTGCTAATAGTTGTCTAAATCAGACCATTTTGATAGCAACAATAACGGATTTGTGTATTCCGATTTAATTCTTATTTTAAAGTCTTACAGGTGTGGTGGCCCCTCGTTGTACAAAACTGGTTGCCAGTCTATGTAAGAGTATGGCAAATTACATGTATGCATTTGGTTCACTCATATTCTAATGAATTGTAAACTATGTTGATGTATTTTTTTATTTATTTACGCTCAGCTGAATCATAGACCTTGCACCGTGACCCGGAATTCAAAATAACTATTTTTACGAAAGTATACTTTTCAAGGAATAATGAACTCTTTTCGTTGCTTATCATAGGCGAGGTATAAGGATGTAGGGATTTTTCGGAAATCATCAAATCGGAAGCATGAAAATGGTCTATATACCCAATATAGTTGTATTCCAAATTTTGAATAATTTTCTTTTCTAAAACTGATGGGACAAATAATCACAAAATTTCACATTAAACATCTATATATGCAATAGTAACCAATAACTTTGCTTGTTTCATCTTG
This sequence comes from Mytilisepta virgata, assembly GCA_028015205.1. NCBI lineage: Eukaryota > Metazoa > Mollusca > Bivalvia > Mytilida > Mytilidae > Mytilisepta > Mytilisepta virgata. The sequence continues at coordinate 77,206,833 of CM051519.1, forward strand.
ATTAAAAGACTTACTCTGTGCAATATCGTTTAATTTTCCCACATTTATTTTAAAGAAAATCGTAACTGCAGCAGATAGGACATACGTATACCCTTCCGGAGCATTTGATGTCTTTCTCAATTATTTTTTTAGATTTTATAGTATGATTGCTTCAGGTTTGTATATTAATTTATTCTATTTTACTTCTGTTTGCTATTTATGGTCATTTATAAGTCAATATAACATGATTATTTTTACTATTATTTATTAATGAAAATAAAATTAACAAAACAACGCAAATGATTCAACAGATATACGATAATAACACAACTGAGTCCACAGCATCCCTTCACCAATCACATCACCAATCGCCAATCACATCACCAATTACCAATCACATCTCAGTGGCAATCCTGACACACAAAGAAATGCAATAATTTAATATTGAATGTAATACGTCATTTAGATTGGTATCATATTAAGACTAAATTTTACGCTGTTTATTTAGAGCGTACCACGTGATTTAGGTTTTTCGTTCATAGACTGTAAATATTAAAATTGATCACAATTAATCCCCAACTATTTTAAAAACTATAACTGAAAAAGGCTATCTCTACAATAAAATCGATTTATTTTATAACTAGAACAATATAAGCGATTTGCGATGACTTTAAGGAAGTGTCCTGAAAAAAAAATAGAACCAAATAAAAAGCATGAAAATGGTCTATAGCAAACACTGATGCACAACTTGTGTAAAGTGTTTTATAACTGATATGAACCTATCTTAGAGGACTAATTATCTTAACCTTAATATCTAATAACTGGGAAGATTCTTCTAACACATCTTTAATGTTCTGTATTCGGTCGTGTAAATCTTCAGTGGTTTCCCTGAATCTTCTTCCTAAAAAACATCATTTTTTATAATAAAAAAGTAAAAATCTACAAATGCTACTACAAGTCTTTTTACGGTAATCCATACTAATTCCAATCATGTAGGCTTTTTTTTTTCAGCCGGATTTTTCAGTTTGTCCATATTCATTGCATTCACAATTTGGACAAATTCAGTACTAAACGGCTCTTAAGTACAACGCGCATTATGGATTAATCTGGATTTTTGACGGGGGTGTGCGGAAATGGCTTAAGAAAAGGTACCCGAGCAAATACTAGAATACCTGTTAATAATATACCAGAAAAATAATTTTGATGAAAATACCTACCCGATCGAAAAAGCAGACCCGAACTAATATTGATGTTTATATACAAATATCTGAGGAATGGAATAGCACTCAAAGTTTGTGTAAATACAACCCGAATAAATATTAGTTTTTCAAAACATACCCCGAATTAATATCAAAAATCATGAAAAACCCATCCAAATTTTCCGCATATCGTATAGGTTTATATAGTGAGTTACTGCGGGGGGAGGGGGGGGGGGGGGACCATTACTTTCGACAAAGAGGATTACTGCTGTCACAAAAGCTTTTTAATCAAGGTTTTATCAGGGGTAAGTTGATGTCATCACTTAGGCAATTTTCCAGTAGTCATCACGAATTTATTGACCGTTACATTGTTCCAATTTCTCCCATTACAAGCGGTTGTAGACAACGATTGACGATGTAAGACACACATTTGGAATATCACTTTCTCTCATCACAAGCGGAATATCCTTTTCTCACATTTCTATGTGTTTGGGAAGTTGTATTCCGTGTGAGATACCAGTGTAAGATTCGTGCATCTCACATCACATGACCTACCTTGACGTAACAATGCACGTCACAATGCTAGAACGTCAGTAAACAAACAACTTCGCACAAATGGTACGACAACATCGAAATTAACATCACTTCAATTTGAAAATACCTGAAGCACAAACTAAATGATCAGTTTTTAAAGTTTTGTACCTTTGGTACAAAACCAAAACCCACACGATCTTTTCAAATACGTAATTTATTTTGCACTAGGTTGCCTAGTTTAAGAGAGCGCATTTTCGTGTAATGGTGGCCATGTTTACTTATTTAAATATTCGGCAAAGAAATGTGAGAAAACTAATCAGTCATGGTCATAACTGATTATTATATTCTCACATTTCTATGTGTTTGGGACAGTTATATTCCGTGTGAGACACCGGTGTGAGATTCATGCATCTCACATCACATGACCTACCTTGACGTAACAATGCAAAAAAATATCACGTCACAATGCTAGAAAGTCAGAAAACACACAACCTCGCACAAATGGTACGACAACGTCGAAATTAACATCGCTTCAATTTGAAAATCCCTGGAGCTCAACCTAAAAGATATCTTTTTAAAGTTTTGTACCTTTGGTACAAAACCAAAACCCATACGATCTTTTCAAATATTTTACTTATTTTGCACTAGGTTGTTTAATTTAATAGAGCGCATTTTCGTGTCATGGCGGCCATGTTTATTTCTTTAAATATTCGACCGAGAAATGTGAGAAAAATAATCAGTCATGGTAAAAAATGTGAGACTGGACAATTCCACCCTCGGGTTCACATTTTCTGTCATCAGAAACTCGGCAAGCCTCGTTTCTGACTGGAAAATGTGAACCCTCGGGTGGAATTGTCCCATCTCACATCTTAGACCATGACTAATTATTATATTCTCACATCTCTATGTGTTTGAGACAGTCATATTCCGCGTGAGACACCAGTGTGAGATTCATGCATCTCACATTACATGACCTACCTTGACGTAACAATGCAAAAAAATCACGTCACAATGCTAGAACGTCAGAAAACACACAAATTCGCACAAATGGTACGACAACGTCGAAATTAACATCGCTTCAATTCGAAATCCCTGAAGCTCAACCAAAAAGATATCTTTTTTGAAGTTTTGTACCTTTGGTACAAAACCAAAACACATACGATCTTGTCAAATATGTTACTTATTTTGCAATAGGTTGTCTAGTTTAATAGAGCGCATTTTCGTGTCATGGCGGCCATGTTTAATTCTTTAAATATTCGACCGAGAAATGTGAGAAAAATAGTCAGTCATGGTAAAAAATGTGAGACTGGACAATTCCACCCTCGGGTTAAAATTTTCTATCATCAGAAACTCGGCAAGCCTAGTTTCTGACAGGAAAATGTGAACCCTCGGGTGGAATTGTCCCATCTCACATCTTAGACCATGACTGATTATTATATTCTCACATTTCTATGTGTTTGGGACAGTCATATTCCGTGTGAGACACCGGAGTGAGATTCATGCATCTCACATCACATGACCTACCTTGACGTAACAATGCAAAAAAAAAAACGTCACGTCACAATGCTAGAACGTCAGAAAACATACAACCTCGCACAAATGGTACGACAACGTTGAAATTAACATCCCTGCAATTTGAAAATCCTGGAAGCTCAACCTAAAAGATATCTTTTTAAAGTTTTGTACCTTTGGTACAAAACCAAAACGCAAACGATCTTTTCAAATATATAATTTATTTTACAATATGTTGTGTAGTTTAATAGAGCGCATTTTCATGTCATGGTGGCCATGTTTATTTCTTCAAATATTCGGCCGAGAAATGTGAGAAAAATAATCAGTCATGGTAAAAAATGTGAGACTGAGATGCATAAATCTCACACCGGTGTCTCACACGGAATATGACTGTCTCCGTGTGAGAAACCGGTGTGAGATTTATGCATCTCACATCACATGACCTACCTTGACGTAACAATGCAAAAAAAATCACGTCACAATGCTAGAACGTCAGAAAACACACAACTTCGCACAAATGGTTTGACAACTTCGAAATTATCATCGCTTCAATTTGAAAATCCCTGAAGCTCAACCTAAAAGATATCTTTTTAAAGTTTTGTACCTTTGGTACAAAACCAAAACGCATAAGATCTTTTCAAATATGTAACTTATTTTCCACTAGGTTGTCTAGTTTAATAGAGCGCATTTTCGTGTCATGGCGACCATGTTTATTTCTTTAAATATTCGACCGAGAAATGTGAGAAAAATAATCAGTCATGAAAAAAAATGTGAGACTGGACAATTCCACCCTCGGGTTCACATTTTCTATCATCAGAAACTCGGCAGGCCTCGTTTCTGACTGGAAAATGTGAACCCTCGGGTGGAATTGTCCCATCTCACATCTTAGACCATGACTGATTATTATAGTGTTACATCACGTGACACAAAACGTAACGCCATCGTACATGTCGTCGACGCCATAATGTCAAAACGTCAAGAAAACATCAACCTTCCCGGATTTGGACGGAAAATTTCAAAAAGAATTTGCTTATAAAAAGAATTTAATTTCAAGTTTTATACTTGTAGTATAAAACCAAATTGTGTATGAACTTTCCGATTATGATGTTAGTTTTTCTCTATAATCCTTCGTTTTGTAACAAGATTTTTTACGTCATGGCGGCCATTCTAACTCTCAATCTATTTCTTTAAATTTTTACGGTCTGTTATGAGAGAAAATTTTCATTCATACTGAAAGATGTGGGATAAGGGAATTCCACCCTCGGGATCACATTTTTTATATGTGACCCCTCCAGTGGATTTCCCCTCTCCTATCTCTCTGTATAATCTCAGATAATGTTGGACCTGTTCCCACTGTCGTAACATTTCATGTACCTCCACCGATTTTGACTACCACCGGGTGAACTTCACGACGGATGCCGTATACGGAGCAGGAACTGCTTACCTTTCCGGAACACCTGGGTCCACTCCTGGTTTTTTATAGGAGTTCGTGTTGATGATGCATTTAATTCTTAAATAAATAAAACAAGCAGTACTTGGTTTTTATTAAAAACACAAAAAACTACAGGTAACACATGATCTAAAAGGCAACTGTTTAATCAAATTACCTGCATATACTCCAACGTTCCTAATATCCTGCACCTGGTCCTGATTTCCGGTTCTCCACATATACTCGTTAACCAGTTTTGCTTTTCTTGTATTGGCGTCCATTGTTGGTCTCCATATTCCAATTTGAGCCATCATATTATTCTCTTCCTGAAGTCTGGCATCGATCTGCTTGTAAATATTCTCTAAAGCCAAGAGAAGAGTCGGAATTCTCGTGCGTTTGTTCTTGTCTAACCTAATCTTTAATTCTGTAAATATAACGTTATCTACTCTTGTCATAAAATTTTCACAAGTGAACCTCCATTAAGAAACTGTTAGTAGTACTTTTCAGATATTTTGTAAAAAGAGCTCATGTATATAGAGGACACTTTATGGTTTATATAAAAGACACAGTCCGCACATGACGCAATGGTGTCCAAAAAAAACCCATGCAGTATTTTGAATGTATACATTTAGACATACATGTATAGGTAAAAAAAATCAGATCAGCATGAATGTGAAACTGACGCATACAATCACATGATTCGAGTTTAAAAGAAAGAATATTAAAATCCACTCCAAGTTTAATATATTTACCCCTCATTTCATTTGAATATTCCTCAATCTGCCATTTTCTGTGTTTCATGAGTCCTTGTACTAATTTTAACTCTGTAATATTTTGTGAAAAAAAATATTAACATTCTGATGAATAGAATAGAATAGAATAGAATAGAATAGAATACTTTATTATCCAATTTGGGCCCATTAAGAGCATAATATATATATATAAATATACATATATACAATACATGTAAATTTGAACAAGAATTATTACAATAAATCAAAATTATTTTTCTACTTAAAATAAATACATATATAAGTTATTATCAATAAAATATACAAACAAAACAGAGATATATTGAATCAATTAAGTATAACTTTCTGTCGTATTTCAAAACATTTAAACAAAAATTCTCCCAAATCATTTATTAAAATGGGATCTTCACATATCATCAACCACATAAATACGTTATTATCCGAAAGATGTTGCAGATTTGTATATTTTCCATATATTTTATTAAGAAATGTCGTTCGTTCCGTTTCGTATAATTTACATTTTAAGAGAAAGTGAACTTCATCCTCTACCTCCTTACTACTACAAAGTTTACATAACCTATTTTCTGCAACTATCCCTTTATATCTCCCCTTTTCGATTTCAAGCTGATGGGCACTAATGCGAAATCTCGTAAGGCATTTTCTAATTTCTTGGTCTTTTATGTCAAACAGATATTGTTCTGCATTTAGATCGTTCATAAAATCAAAGTATGTGCAAAGTTTGCCTTTCTTCACAACAGCGTTGTCTATTTAAGAAATAATTCACGGAGACTCCAGTTTATCATTGTTTTACCATGGGCTAGCCATTTATGCCTTTTATTTTACCCTGAGCGCTAACGAAGGGTAAAATAACGACATTAATGACCAGCCCGTGGTAAAACAATGATAAACTGGGGTCTCCGTGAATTATTTCGATTCTAATAGGACAATTACGGTGTTTCTTTATATTGCCGTGACCTAAGGTGAACTCTGATTTCCGACATATTTGGCTATTCCGGTAATTTGACACACAACGTCACAAGTACAACAAACCTGTTCGATGCGCTGTTTTGGTTCTGTTTTTCTGTTTAGATGTATGGATTTTCACGAAATAAAGAGGAGAATGTTTATTTATCGATTACACCTATCGAAGATTTGGTTTAAATTCACATTGTCATATTGTAAGAATGGATTTTTACACAACGGTAATCTTACACATGATGTGTGTGTACATTATTTTTCCAAAATACTTCTGAATCAGTATGTGTGGTGTCTTCAGGGAGGAATTCCATGTTGCCCAATTCCTCATTGGAACGTTCCAACGGCAAACGCCGGAGCCATGTTTAATAACAGTGCAGTTCCGTATGCAGACGACACTGGAGGGGGAGGGCAGTGCTAGACGCGATTTTTTTTTGGGGGGGGGGGTCATAATTTTAATTAATTAATGGTTAAAATTTTTTGATAAAACATTGTTCAATTCCGTTTATTATGTTTTGTTATATTTATTTAACTTTTATTCGCGCTACATCAAAATGAATGCAAATGTACTATAACTCAGAAACCCCTATGCTAAATATAGAAATTTAATCAACTGCAGAAATAACAACCAATCAAATTATGCGGATAAACGATTTCCGGTGGGAGTAACTGCACTAGAACAACCAACTAAGTCGCGTGCAGCTCATATGGCAACTAATGTTTTACCACGCTTGTGGTCTCAAACCCTTCGAAGGCCATCATATTAGAATAAATCTTAAAAAATGATGTGAGAAATACGTGTAGTATCTTCAATTTGAAATTATCCTGTATTTTAGCCTTGGTGTTATATTAAAGATGTAAGGATACCCGTTTTTTTAACATTAGATCCGACGAAACGATCGATTATCTAATACATCTGCAAATATGTAACAAGCCTGTATCTAATAGCCCTTTAGGGATCCGCTTTGATCTTAGTTTATAGCTGTTGAGAGCAACAAAAATGAAAAATGAGAAACTGAAAATTGTGCCGTCTTCAAAGCGTTACTGGTTTAACACGGTGGATATTATAACATTCCGTGAAAATTTACACACCTCTAACAAATTCAGCATAAATTATGTTACATCTTGTCAATCTGTAGACGAGGTAAACAATCACTGTATACAACAACAGCTGTATAAGGTTTGTACTCAGCCACTGAGTAAAAGAAAGATTTTAAAGAAAAGATTGAATGACATGCAGATACAGATGAAAGAAGTGAAGCATTTAGATTGGAGGAAATAAAACAGACAGAATGTAAGAAAAATAAAACTTTGAATAAAATTCGCGAAAAAAGGCAAATCAAGAAAGTATAGAAAAGAAACACAAGAATTAAACTGAAACATTAAGAAATAAATAAAAGTAATAATATTCACAAGTTAACATATATCTACTCAAACTTACTTTCCAAACTTTCATAAGAGTAACATAGTTCACTGTGAAATCGGCAGTGGTAACCATCTTGGACAAGACATTAGTCAGACCCTTTCTGTCGAGAGAAACTGCATGCATGGTGGGAGGCTAGAAAAAAATACAAACATTAGTTATTGTTAAATTACAATGTTACGAGGTTTTTTAGCTATAGGGATTATTCTACTTTCGGAATCTCCATGGTCATACTGCAGAGGACAAAATCATTATTCTAATATGACGTCCAAAATACCATCAAACGTTATATTACACAATATATCCACTTTTAGCACATGCGTAAATATGTAGTTTTTTTCATACTTCTACACGGGAATTATGTGAACTTTAGCAAGAAAAAAATATTTTTCTATACATGAAATTGTTTATCTTTACAAAGACGTCATACGATACAACTACAAATTTTAAAATTTCTTGCTTACCTCAATGTTGCATTAGCTGCAGGGCATTTTTCTAGCATATCATCCTCTGAATGCACCTCGAACAATAGAGTGAAACTCAAACACACAACTGAAATCTTTAAAATCAAGGAAATTACGACAGCAAAAAACATTAGCTTCTTCCGTTTCGCCGTCTTTTGCTACGTTAAAAATGTTACTGTGACTTAGCGGTGTTGACATCATAAAATACAAATCGGAACATCACTCGGCCTTTCCGACAAAGATGGACAGTCTTTACGACAGTAGGCGGAAATAGCCGAGGATGATCCGATTGCATAAAGACGTCTGTGTGCGTAATGGGAGGAACTGAGGTCAGTCTAGCCCGTCTATAGCGTACTTGAAAGAGATTAATCCAGAGATTTGCATTGCACAACAACTGTATTACAGATTTTCCATTGTCAACATTAGGACTTTATTCCATGGATCGTAAAAGATCATCTTTTTTCTCCCGACTCGAATAATGCCATTTTTTTCACTGAATATATCCAGGAGGCAAAGAGAATTCAAGCCAATGACAAACCAACTTTTAAGGTTACAGCATCTATTCTGTATAAAATGATGCAGTTCACACCAAATATCAGCTTGATATCATTCCTTTTTAGATCGTCCGTTGGTATCTGTTGCGGCTGTATTACATAAGATCGGTTTTTAATTATTTGATATGAATCTTTATTAAATTGCTGCTTGTTTTTATGCATCAGGTAAGGGATCTTGAATTTTTCATGTCCATAGACCTAGAGCGCCGTCTCTTGGTATCTGTTGCGGCTAAACAATCAATCGGATTTCATCAATTGTAAATCAAATTACGAAAGGAACATTTTCCACTGCATATCTTGAGTAGCCATAATCATTGAATTACATATCTTTTAAACTTTTGAAATTACATATATTTGAACTTTATATATTTGAAACATACTAGAATGCGCTAATATTTGTTATGTGAAAAAAAGTGTATCTTCTGAAACCAAATGTGTAAAAAATAAGTATTATTAAATGTAGATGCCCCCAACCTCCTTTGCACTAAATTTATCAATGTGTAAACTCGGGCTTATCACTCACAGTTTTGCATAAAGTCCTCCGGTAGTTTGTGGGTGAATCGCCCGAGTTTTCCTTCAAAATAACATTCATTACTATAATGAAAGGGGATTTTGTTATATATTAAAAGAGCTAAAACATGTATAGACTTTTATACAAATATACGAAACAAATTTAAACCTAGAGCCTGTATCGCTCTATGTCCATCTTAACTGACAACCTGGAACACCGCTGTCAAGTTCCAATTACAATTGGTTTCAAGCAAGATCTTTCAGTGAACCTTCCTTTTAGATCCCATTTGAAACTAAGTTCCGCCAAGTTTTGTTCCAATTGGCCAAGTGGTTTCAAACAAGAAGATCTTTAAGTAAATTTCCCATAGGGTCCTATGTGAAACTATGTTCGGCTGCCATCTTGGTTGATGGGCGGGGTCATCTGATACAATTCTGAAAGAAGACCAACTTATGACCTAAGTTTTATTTTAATTGGCCAAGTGGTTTCAGACAAGAAGATCTAAGTATATTTCCCACAGGGTCCTATGATGGCCGCCACAGCCATTCTAAAAGAGGGCCATTACTGCCAAATTTTGTACCAATTTTACAAGTGTAACAGACAAGATCATTTAGGAAATTTCCCATTGGGTCCTATGTTAAACTATATTCGGCTCTGACAGCCATCTTGGATGACGGGGCGAGTCATCAGATACAATTCTGATAGAGGACCAACTATGGACCATTACTGAAAAGTTTTGTTCCAATTTGACAATTGGTTTCAGAGAAGAAGATCATTTAGTAAATTTCCCATAAGGTCCTATGTTAAACTATGTTCGGCTCTGGCGGCCATCTTGGATGACGGGCGGGGTCATCAGATACATCTGAAAGAGGACCACCTAAGGACAATTGCTGCCAAGCTTTGTTCCAATTTTCCCAGTGGTTTCAGAGTAGAAAATCTTTAAAGGAAAGTTTACGGGACGGACGCCAAGTGATGACAATGAGGTAAAAAAGACAGGAATAGGAAAATAAATATCGGCCAAAAAATATGAAAGCAAGATAAGATAAATGGGAATTCCCAAAGACGAGACAAATTCATATTCTCATTAACACAAGGAAAAACGGTGCAGAGACATAACAAAAAGAACAAGATTGCTACACATTGCCATATGTAGCCCGCCGCTGCAGAATGAGTTTGCATAAGAAGTCATAGGGAAGGAAATTGAATAAGGAATATGACGAAAACTCTAGTTATAAATAACTCCTTCAAAATTTGATGAATCAAAATGGCGGTATAGTGTGCACATCTAGACTTCACTAGCAATAAATCTTACCAAATATGGAAACAATCCGCCAAGCTGTTTCAGAGGAGATGCGTCCACAAAGTGTTACGGACAGACGGATACCATTACCATTTCCCTCGATCGCTTAGCGGCGGGGAACAAAAAGACTCGCAAACCCGAGATTTATAACAATACAGCATAAATGTCTCTAAACATTATCATTATCATTACTAGAGGCTCACAGGAGCCTGTATCGCTCACCTGGACTATTTCCATATTGATTGGCAGCTTGGAACATTGGTGTCATGCTCCAACTGGCTCGCTGGTTTCAAACAAGATCTTTCAGTAATTTTTAGTTCGACTCAACGAAGTTGAGGGGGACTAATAGAGTACCCCCGGCGTCCAAGTCCGCGTACGCGTCAACGGCCAGTTCTTGTTTTTTCTAAAACTGATGGGTCAAATAAAATCTCAGAATTTCACATTAAACATCTATGCAATAGTATACAGTTATTTAACAGTATTGAGCGGTATAGCCATTTAATTTGTCCCTAGACACTGACTATTTTCCCGACGCGTAGCGGAAGGAAATAGTCAATGTGTTGAGGAGACAAATAAAATGGCTATATTCCGAAATAACTGTTAAATAACTGTTTTATCATACCCAAACACGTTACCGGCCAATAGTTTCCATTACTAATCACCGGTCACTATTTACCGGTGATTTGTGTTGGAATTAATCAGCGGTAAAAAAAAATTAGTAAAATTAATGTCTTGATTTTAATATAGAAAAAATATACTGAGGTATAAAAATAACTAATGGCTTATAGCTTGTTTCATCTTGATTAAAAAGGCTTACTCGGTGCAATATCCATTTAATTTCCCCATATTTATTTTGAAGAAAATCGTAAACGCAGCAGATAGGACAAAAGTACCCTTCAGGAGCATCTGATGTCTTTCTCAATTATTGTTTTTATTTTATAGTATGATTGTTTTAGGTTTGTATATTAATTTATTCTATTTACTTTTGTTTGCTATTTATAAGTCAACAGAACATGCTTATTTTTACTGTTATTTATTAATAAAAAAAAATTAACAAAACAACGCAAATGATATATAAAACAGAAATAAAATAATAACACAACTGAGTCCACAGCATCCCTTCACCAATAACATCACCAATCACATCACCAATCACCAATTACATCTCAGTGGCAACCCTGACAACAACAAAAATAAATACAACGATTGAATATTGAATGTAATACGTTATTTAGATTGGTATACTTTTCATAGACTAAATTTTACGTTGTTTACCTAGTGTGCACTACGTGATTTAGGTTATTCGTTCATATACTGCAAATATTTCAAATGATCCTCAACTATTTTTAAGGATGTTCTCTGCTCAGTTTCAAAATAACAAGCTTTAACACTGGTAAATATTGATAGTGGATTAATAAAGGAACTACAACAGCGAAAAAATAATTTAGTTGCGTGTGCTTGTTTTCGAGATACAAGCCATTGAAAATTTGGCGGGAAAAATGTGCTCTCTTGATTTTTCATTGACAAGTTTTATTTCTCAAAAAACCATCAAATAACAAGGATTTTATAAGAATTTTACAAATGGCTTATTATTCTGCATGGAAAAGATTTATGAAAGGAAAAATGGGTGTTAGTGGGGAAAATAATTTATGGCATTCAAATGGATAAAACCAGATGATTCTGATCATCTGACAAAAATTCAAAAACATGACCAGCAAACATCATTAAATACTATAACTGAAAAGGGCTACAATAAAAATTTCTACTAGAAAAAGCGATTTACGATGACTATAAGGAAAATTCCTTAAAAATAAATAGAACCAAATAAAAAGCATGAAAATGGTCTATAGCCAACAGTTCTGTCTGAATGATAAATTTTTTAATTTTTTTTTTAGTACATCAGCACCTTGATGCACAGCTTAAGTAAATTGTTTTATAACTGATATAAACATATCTTATAGGACTAATTATCTTACCCTTAATATCCAATAACTGGGAAGACTCTTCTAACACTTCTTTAATTATCTGTATTTCGTCGTGTAAATCTTCAGTGGTTTCCCAGAATCTTCTTCCTAAAAAACATCATTTTTTATAATAAAAAAGTAAAACTCTACAAATGCTACTACAACTCCTTTTACGGCTAACTCCAATCTTGTAGGCCTTTTTCAGCGGGAAATGGTTACCATGGCTTTCGACAGAGAGGATTACTGCTGTCATAAAAGTTTTTAATCAGGTAAGATGATGTCATCACTTAGGAAATTTTACAGTCGTTAACTGATTGACTGTTAGAATGTTCCAATTTCTCTCATTACTAGCGGTTGAAGACAACGATTGACAGTGTTAGACACCCATTTGGAATATCCTTTTCTCACATTTCTATGTGCCTGGGACAGTCATATTGCGTGTGAGACACCGGTGTGAGATTATAAGGATAAGAACCCGCGTGAAAGATTTCCATTGGTCTCCAACTCGGCGGAGCCTCGTTGGAGACCAGACATCTTTCCCTTGGGTGTCTGAGATTTTTCCGTCTTGCACTTTAACACCGGCGTTTTGATCCTTTTTCTCACTAATATTTACTCAAGCAAGTGTGTTACACATCGTATTCTATGCGTAGGAAACAAACGGAGTTATCTCCCCATGAAAGTAGTGTTTGAGATGTGTAAGTGTAAAGCATAATTCTTTCCGGATGAAATAACATCCGGCGGAAAAAATATTACATATGATATTGTAAGATTCTTTCCGGTGGAAATTATTTCACTGTGAGATATTTTCCATTGACATGAAATTTTTACCGGAAAAGGTTTACAGATAGAAGGTGTGAAATTGTTGTTTTGAGCCAAAGTAGTCATATTTAAAGATTAATATAGAAAAGTTAATAAAAAACTAAATCTTTGCAAATACTATGGACTCATAATGGAGTAATTAAATAAAAGCTAAAGTAGAGATAAAAAAACCAAACAATTGTATTGTAATCGGAAATAATTTCATAGATGTTAATTGTAAAATAATATCCGGAAATAATTTTACAGTAAAATATCATCCTTTTGAAACCAAAATTTTCTATTTCATAATCACAATATAAAAAGGAAGAAAATTATAATGAAAAATATGTAACAAAACCAGAAATAATTTCACAGATCTTAATTGTGAAATAATATCCTGATCAATAAGAAATTGATTTTAATTAATTTATTAAATATTGAATTAAATTAATGTGTTCATTTATTAAAGGTGCAGTTTAATTTGTAATGTAGTTGTTGAAAATGTGACAAAATCAGATGAATCAAAACCCATCAATAAATAGGAACAAAAACAATTTAAAAGCTAGATGTTAAATTTTGAATTATGTCATTGACATTTTTTTACCAGTAAATATTTCCCTTGGTCAACATTTAACCTGTAATTAGTTTTCACCTATGTGATATGAGGGCATTTTGTCATGTGTAATACATTTTGGAAACTGTTTAATGGTAAATACTTTCCCTACAATACTTTACTTCGCAATGGTGCCCAGGAAAATATTTCACAGCTGGATAGTATTTATCTGTGAAATATTTTCCGACTATTTAATTTTTAATTAAAGTCATCATTTTATATTTAATAAATTAAGAAAAAAGGAAACTATTTCACTATGAAATTTATTCCGGAATATAGTATCCATAAAATGAAAATCTCTCATAATTACCTCCCTTTGATTGATAAATTATGCAAATATGTTCTACCTTAGTGACACATTTATCATTATGGTTAGGTATATATAGATTGTGAGTACCTTATATAGTAGACAGTGGGATTCTATTTCACAAGCTTATGTGAAATTTTAACCGGAAAGGATTTACTATTACATACTTTCCATATAAGATGGAAAGAATTTCACTCCTCCGGAAGAAATCTAACTGTGAAATACCATGTCTGGAAACTATTTACCGTGACAAATCTTCCGCCGGAAAAAATATCACAGAGGAAGAAATAAACCGTTACATATGTACTTTTGTGTATTGGATGTATTTTGAATAATTTAAGCCACCAACGAGTGAAACCTTTAAATATAAAAGCCTCGTTTCTGACTGGAAAATGTGAACCCTCGGGTGGAATTGTCCCATCTCACATCTTAGACTATGACTGATTATTATATTCTCACATTTCTATGTGTTTGGGACAATTATATGTTGTGTGTGACACCGGTGTGAGATTATAAGGATCTAACACCGGTGAAAGTGCAAGACGGAAAAATCTCAGATACTGAGATTTTTCGTCTTGCACTTTAACACCGGTGTTTTGATCCTTTTTCTCACTAATATTTACTCAAGCAAGTGTGTCATACAGCGTATTCTATGCATAGTAAACAAACGGAGTTATCTCCCCATGAAAGTAGTGCGTTATGTACATTTTGTGGGTGATGTGTATATGCTTTTGTGTATTGAATGTATTTTGAATAATTCAAGCCCCCGACGAGTGAAACCTTTAAATATAAAACGATATGGACAATATGGAATAGGTAAGACTAATAAAAACTCAAACTATTTGTTAAATATCGCTCAAACAGTTAATAATCACGATTGTCGGAACCACGAAAATTTTGCGGGAAAACAAGCGTGAAATTCTTATCTCACCCACGGGAAAGACAAGGATATCTCACATGGGTAAAAATAGGTACTGGGCTGTCTCATTAGTGAGAATCATGCATCTCACATTACATGACCTACCTTGACGTAACAATGCAAAAAAACCTCACGTCACAATACTAGAAAGTCAGAAAACACACAACTTCGCACAAATGGTACGACAACGTCGAAATTAACATCGCTTCAATTTGAAAACCCCTGAAGCACAACCTAAAAGATATCTTTTTAAAGTTCTGTACCTTTGGTACAAAACCAAAACGCATACGATCTTTCCAAATATGTAATTAATTTTGAAGTAGGTTGTCTAGTTTAATAGAGCGTAAATTCGTGTCATGGCGGCCATGTTTATTTCTTTAAATATTCGGGAGTGAAATGTGAGAAAAATAATCAGTCATGGTAAAAAATGTGAGACTGGACAATTCCACCCTCGGGTTCACATTTTCTATCAAGCCTCGTTTCTGACTTGAAAATGTGAACCCTCGGGTGGAATTGTCCCATCTCACATTATTATAGTCTTACATAACGTGACACAAAACGTAAAGCCATCGTACATTTCGTCGTCGCCATAATGTCAAAACGTCAAGAAAACATCAACCTTCGAGGATTTGGACGGAAAATTTTAAAAAGAAATTGTTTATAAAAAGAAAACCAATAATTAAATGATTCTCATTTAGAATTTAAAACCAAATTGCGTATGATCTTTCCGATTATGATGTTAGTTTGTCTCTAGAATCCTTCGTTTTGTAACAAGATTTTTTTCCGTCATCACAGCCATTCTAACTCTCAATCTATTTCTTTAAATTTCACGTTTAATCCATTTTCTTAGAATTTCACGACGGGTGCCGTATACGGAGCAGGAACTGCTTACCTTTCCGGAGCACCTGGGTCCACTCCTGGTTTTTATAGCAGTTCGTGTTGATGATACATTTAATTCTTAAATAAATAAAACAAACAGTTCTTGGTTTTTATTAAAAACACAAAAAACTACAGGTAACACATGATCTAAAAGGCAACTGTTTAATCAAATTACCTGCATATACTCCAACGTTCCTAATATTCTGCACTCTGTCCTGATTTCCGGTTCTCCACATATACTCGTTCACCAGTCTTGCTTTCCTAGTATTGGCGTCCATTGTTGGTCTCCATAGTTCGATTTGAGCCATCATATTATTCTCTTCCTGAAGTCTGGCATCGATCTGCTTGTAAATATTCTCTAAAGCCAAGAGAAGAGTCGGAATTCTCGTGTGTTTGTTCTTGTCTAATCTAATCTTTAATTCTGTAAATATAACGTTATCTACTCTTTTCATAAAAATTATCACAAGTGAACGTTTCATTAAGAAACTGTTAGAAGTACTTTACAGATATTTTGTAAGAAGAGTTCATGTACATAGAGGACACTTTATGGTTTATATAAAAGACGCAGTCCGCACATGACGCAATGGTGTCCATAAAAAACAAGAGTGGACACACAAAAATGTCTCGGCTGTCGTATATTTGTAATGAAAGTAAATGCTATCAGACATATTGCATACAGTATTCGAAAAACAGGCCAAAACAGAAAAACTTAACTATAACCACTGAACCATGAAAATGAGGTCAAGGTCAGATGACACCTGAAAGTTGGACATGCACCTTACAATCCTTCCATACACCAAATATACTAGACCTATTGCTTATAGTATCTGAGATATGGACTTGACCACCAACCTTGTTCACTGATCCTTGAAATTGGGTCGAGGTCAATTGAAAACTCTCTGACGGGAATGAGGACCTTGTAAGGTACGCACATACCAAATATAGTTATCCTATTACTCATAATAAGAGAGAAATTAACATTACAAAAAATCTTAACTTTCTTTTCAAGTAGTCACTGAACCATGAAAATGAGGTCAAGGACAATGTACATATGACAGACGGAAACTTCGTAACATAAGGAATCTATATTCAAAGTATAAAGCATCCAGGTCTTCCACCTTCTAAAATATAAAGCTTTTAAGAAGTTAGTTAACGACGCCGCCGCCGGATCACTATCCCTATGTGGAGCTTTCTGCGACTAAAGTCGCAGGCTCGACAAAAAACCATGCAGTATTTTGAATTTATACATTTAGACATACATGTATATGTAAAAAAATCAGATCAGCATGAATGTGAAACTGACACATACAATCACATGATTCGAGTTTAAAAGAAAGAATATTAAAATCCACTCCAAGTTTAATATATTTACCTCTCATTTCATTTGAATATTCCTCAATCTGCCATTTTCTGTGTTTCATGAGTCCTTGTACTAATTTTAACTCTGTAATATTTTGTGAAAAAAAATTATTAACATTCTGATATGAGAAATACGTGTAGTATCTTCAATTTGAAATTTTAGCCTTGGTGTTATATTAACGATGTAAGGATACTCGTTTTTTTTTTACATTAGATCCGAGGAAACGATCGATTATCTAATACATTTGCAAATATGTAACAAGCCTATATCTAATAGCCCTTTAGGGATCCGATTTGAGCTTTGTTTATAGCTGTTGAGAGCAAAAAAATGAAAAATTAGAAACTGAAAATTGTGCCGTCTTCAAAGCGTTACTGGTTTAACACGGTGGATATTATAACATTCCGTGAAAATTTACACACCTCTAACAAATTCAGCATAAATTATGTTACTTCTTGTCAATCTGTAGACGAGGTAAACAATCACTGTATACAACAACAGATGTATAAGGTTTGTACTCAGCCACTGAGTAAAAGAAAGATTTTAAAGAAAAGATTGAATGACATGCAGATACAGATGAAAGAAGTGAAGCATTTAGATTGGAGGAAATAAAACAGACAGAATGTAAGGGAAATAAAACTTTGAATAAAATTCGTGAAAAAAAGCAAATCAGGAAAGTATAGAAAAGAAACACAAGAATTAAACTGAAACATTAAGAAATAAATAAAAGTAATAATATTCACAAGTTAACATATATCTACTCAAACTTACTTTCCAAACATTCATATGAGTAACATAGTTCACTGTGACATCGTCAGTGGTAACCATCTTTGACAAGACATTAGTCAGACCCTTTCTGTCGAGAGAAACTGGTGGGAGGCTAGAAAAAAATCACAAACATTACTTATTGTTAAATTACAATGTTACGAGGTTTTTTAGCTATAGGGATTATTCTACTTTCGGAATCTCCATGGTCATACTGCAGAGGACAAAATTATTACTCTAATATGACGTCCAAAATATCATCAAACGTTATATTACACAATATATCCACTTTCAGCACATGCGTATATATATAGTTTTTTTCATATTTATACACGGGAATTATGTGAACTTTAACAAGAAAAAATTATTTTTTTCTACATGAAATTGTTTATCTTTACAAAGACGTCATACGATACAACTACAAATTTTAAAATTTCTTGCTTACCTCAATGTTGCATTAGCTGCAGGGCATTTTTCTAGCATATCATCCTCTGAAGGCACCTCGAACAATAGAGTGAAACTCAAGCACACAACAGAAATCTTTAAAATCAAGGAAATTACGACAGCAAAAAACATTAGCTTCTTCCGTTTCGCCATCTTTTGCGTTACTAAGACGTTACTGTGACTTAGCGGTGTTGACATCATAAAAGACAAATCGGAACATCACTCGGCATTTCCGACAAAGATCGACAGTCCTTACGACAGTAGGCGGAAATAGCCGAGGATAATCCGATTGAATAAAGACGTCTCAGTGTGCGTAATGGGAGGAACTGAGGTCAGTCTAGCCCGTCTATTGCGTACTTGAAAGAGATTAATCCAGAGATTTGCATTGCACAAAAACTGTATTACAGATTTTCCATTGGACTTTATTCCATGTATCGTAAAAGATCGTCTTTTCCTCCCGACTCGAATAATGCCATTTTTTTTCACTGAATATATCCAGGAGGCAAAGAGAATTCAAGCCAATGACAAACCACTTTTTAAGGTTATAGCATCTATTCTGTATAAAATGATGCAGTATTAAGGTTACAGCATCTATTGAGTATAAAATGATGCAGTTCACACCAAATATCAGCTTGATATCATTCCTTTATAGATCGTCCGTTGGTATCTGTTGCGGCTATATTACATAAGATCGGTCTTTAATTGTTTGATATGAATCTTTATTAAATTGCTGCTTGTTTTTATGCATCAGGTAAGGGATCTTGAATTTTTCATGTCCATAGACCTAGAGCGCCGTCTCTTGGTATCTGTTGCGGCTAAACAATCCATCGGATTTCATCAATTGTAAATCAAATTACGAAAGGAACATTTTCCACTACATATCTTGAGTAGCCATAATCATTGAATTACATATCTTTTGAACTTTTGAAATTACATATATTTGAACTTTATATACTTGAAACATACGAGAATGTGCCAATATTTGTTATCTGAAAAAAAATGTGTATGTTCTGAAACCAAATGTGTAAAAAAAAATAAGTATTGTTAAATGTAGATTCCCCCAACCTCCTTTGTACTAAATTTATCAATGTGTAAACTCGGGCTTATCACTCACAGTTTTGCATAAAGTCCTTCGGGACTTTTAGTTTGTGGGTGAATCGCTCGAGTTTTCCTTCAAAATAACCTTCATATTTATAATGAAAGGGGATTTTGTTATATACTAAAAGAGCTAAAAAATATATAGACTTTTATACAAATATACGAAACAAATTTAAACCTAGAGCCTGTATCGCTCTATTTCCATCTTAACTGACAACTTGGAACACCGCTGTCAAGTTCCAATTACAATTGGTTCACTGGTTTCAAGCAAGATCTTTTAGTGAACATTCCTTTTAGATCCCATTTGAAACTAAGTTCCGCCAAGTTTTGTTCCAATTGGCCAAGTGGTTTCAAACAAGAAGATTTTTAAGTAAATTTCCCATAGGGTCCTATGTGAAACTATGTTCGGCTGTGGCGGCCATCTTGGTTGATGGGCGGGGTCATCTGATACAATTCTGAAAGAAGACCACCTAAGGATCTAAGTTTTATTTTAATTGGCCAAGTGGTTTCAGACAAGAAGATCTAAGTATATTTCCCACAGGATCCTATGATGGCCGCCATAGCCATTCTAAAAGAGGACCACCTAAGGACCATTACTGCCAAATTTTGTACCAATTTTCCAAATGGTAACAGACAAGATCATTTAGTAAATTTCCCATAGGGTCCTATGTTAAACTATATTCGGCTCTGACAGCCATCTTGGATGACTGGGCGAGTCATCAGATACAATTCTGATAGAGGACCAACTATAGACCATTACTGCCAAGTTTTGTTCCAATTGGACAATTGGTTTCAGACAAGAAGATCATTTAGTAAATTTCCCATAAGGTCCTATGTTAAACTATGTTCGGCTCTGGCGGCCATCTTGGATGACGGACGGTGTCATCAGATACATCTGAAAGAGGACCACCTAAGGACCATTGCTGCCAAGCTTTGTTCCAATTTTCCCAGTGGTTAAAGAGGAGAAAATCTTTAAAGGAAAGTTTACGGGACGGACGCCAAGTGATGACAATAGGGCCCGGTGAGGTAAAAAAGACAGAAATAGGAAAATGAATATCGGCCAAAAAATATGAAAGCAAGATAAGATAAATGGGAATTCCCAAAGACGAGACAAATTCATATTCTCATTAACACAAGGAAAAACGGTGCAGAGACAGAACAAAAAGAACAAGATTGCTACACATTGCCATATGTCCCCCGCCGCTGCAGAATATGTATAGATTATCGGGTTTTCTGCACACTGATATCGCAAAATATCTGCCGCGAGCCACAATATGAAGATTTTTGGCGAGTGAGAGCAGCGAACAAGCCTGAAAGATTCATATTGTGTCGAGCGGCTGATATTTTACAATATATTTACGCAGAACACCCGATAATCTGTTTATCGTACAAATTCTATACATTTTAGTCGCCCCTGTAAGACATTTTTTACGCTTTTTTGTCCTCCTGGAGGTAAGCTTAATAACGTCTGCTCTCACATTGTGACGTCGCTAATAAGTCCTGCTCTCATATTGTGACGTCGCTAAATAAGTCCTGCTAATACGTCACAAAGCCTTAATACAGAGATTACAGAGCGGCTGAGCAGGGTGATGTATACACAGGGAAGTACGATAAGTTTGTATAAGAAGTCATAGGGAAGGAAATTGAATAAGGAATATGACGAACATTCTAATTATATAGGCTTTTTACTTGACGTTTGTCATTTAGTGAAGGGTAAACTTTATTAAATTAAAACACAAAATAGGAGTTGAAGCTATATGTTTAGCATTGATTAGCAGTTGACCATTAAAAGATACTTATCTTAACAAAGTATGTTTCAAATTTTAACAAGATATATTGAGCACATCGAAGTCTACACGATTTTTAATTTACCCAAAAATTGTTAATTTTGTGATTTTTCGTGCACATTTGATTTTTTTACGGACAAGGCGACATAACTCCAGAACAACATCTGACTTTAATACGGTAACAGTATAGACATGATAGAGGAGCCTAAGGAAATCTCAGTCTAGTGAGTCTTTTTAGCAACTTCAAACTTTGATCACAGATACAAAGAACTTGGCAATATTTTGTAACCATTTTTCACCATTTTAGTAAGGATGATTTAAGTTTTTTAGAATAATTATGAATATTTACCCTGGAAACAATAAGAAAAATGTGTTCATGTACTTATTAATAAAGTTTCATTTTTTTAAGTAGAAAGGCTAAATTATAAATAACTCCTTCAAAATTTGATGAATCAAAATGGCGGTATAGTATGCACATCTAAACTTCATAACAATAAATCTTATCAAATATGGAAACAATCCGCCAAGCTGTTTATGAGGAGATGCGTCCACAAAGTGTTATGATGTGAGAAATACGTGTAGTATCTTCAATTTGAAATTATCCTGTATTTTAGCCTTGGTTTTATATTAACGATTTAACGATGTAAGAATACTCTTTTTTTTTGTAATAATTGGATCCGAGGAAACGATCGATTGTCTAATACATTTGCAAATATGTAACAAGCCTGTATCTACCAGCCCTTTAGGGATCCGATTTGATCTTAGTTTATAGCTGTTGAGAGCAACAAAAATGAAAAATGAGAAACTGAGAACTGTGCCGTTTTCAAAGCGTTTTAGAAAACATCACATTTTAGCCTTTTTATCATATACTTGGAAAAAAATACCATCAATGTAGCGATATCCTGTCCGAGAGGACTTTATTACAGCCTGACATTGCAGGGGGGTATATGATCAGGCTGGTTAATAGCTCTGAGAATGCAGTAAATGTTAAAGTTTCTGTGAAATGATATTATTACATTATAAAAACATCATAAAAACAAGTCAGGAACCTCTAGCCTTTGTTAGTCGTGTGTGTTTTTTTTTAATTTTGGTTCATTTGTATGTTTCGAAGTCTAGTGTGCCGTACATATTGCCGAACTAGTATGCATTATTGTTTAGGGGCCGGCTGAAGCCCGCCTCCGATGCGGGATTTTCTCGCTGCTTTGAAGACCCATTGGTAGCCTTGAGCTGTTTTCTGCTTTTGATCGAGTTGTTGACACATTCTTCGTTTCCGTTCTCTATTCTATTACCTCTAAGGTATCGTTTTGTCTTTGACGTTTCAAGGCTTGTCGGAAATTTATTTTCAGCACCACTGTCTGATATGATATTATATAAAAGTTCAAGGGGCTGCTTCTACCTTTAAACTTATAATGATAAAATACACAAAATGTAACCATAAAATCATAAACAAATTGTTTCTGAATGATATAAAAACGAAATACCTTATCGCCGAAATAATAGCAGTCGCCGGCAAAAATGTAACATGAGATTTTATGTTGATCTGAGAAAAGTGTTGCTATAGAAATCAAGGGCAGGTTGAAAACGATTCTGAATATTTACCTTGTTCGTAAATTTATGCCCGCAAAGCCTGCAAGAATACTGGAATGGGTTTGTGATACATCTATTTATTAGACATTTTGGTTTATTGACTTTATATTTTAAAAGAAATGTTGACGATAAAGGGTATAATACAATACCGATAGAATGAACTGTAATTATTAACAAGACATTGAACCCGCGCAAGCGCGGGAAAATAAGCATTTTTTTTGTGGTTGCCATGTTGACTATAAAAAGTTGTTGCGGCCATGTCATTCATGGAACAGTGACTCAATATGGATGTTGTAGCAGGCTTTCCATAAACTTTCCTGTCAAGTAGGTGGTATCAACTGATAGTTTCATGTCTATATATGCTGTAGTGTTCCAGAAATGGATGTTAATGCAAACTTTAACCAAAGTCAATGAAGCGTGAAATGTAGGTCAACGTGACCCAATTGTCATATGGCTGTTCGTTATTACCGAAGATGTATCCACTGATGAAGTAGACTGTATGCCACGTAGAATTACCAAAATGGACCTTAAGGTTCCATCAAAGTCAAAATCTATGACGAAAACACAACCACATAAATTGTCAATATTTTTATTAATTCTGAACTGGAACTTGATGAAAAGCTTTCATTAAATACACATTTCATAATGCATTACATTTTTCCTTCAGAATAAATATGAAAATGAAATTGTAGATGTAACCATTTCCTTAGTGACGGATGAATTTTTCAAAAGATGCCATGAGTTAGGTAGAGCATATGTTTGGAAAATAATTTTTCCAATTGTTCCATTGTCATCATGGGCAGGGCATGCGATGCTTAATTTCACAAATATATCCAATAATCAGACGATAAAAGCATTTTAGTGTGTGGATGCGTGTGCTGTCCACGTTTATATTTATCAAAGATGTCCGAGATAAATTTCGTCATTAATGATAAAGATGACCATTTGTTAAAATAGTTTTATCTAGGGCTTACAGGGAATTGTATGGTAGAGATATATTTAGACAGGTCACATGACAAATAATGTAAAAATAGATAATTGTTGGTTTAATCACTTTGTGCAATCAAAAAAAAAACAACTAAGTTAGGAATTCCTCTGAACTTTACCTTACTTCTTCATATAATCTTGAAAGTTCATAGCCTTTACAGTTAGGAGAAATTGCGTTATTGTAGAAAAACAATCCTGAATACATGAAACGGAAACATCCCATTCGAAGGAGAATGTTTTTAATTTGTTTTATTCTTCTTCCGTAATTTCAAACAGAAATACATTTAAAATATGTGCATACTTGTTTATTTAAATCAATGAGTTAAAATGATGCATTCGAGAACCTTCTAAGGGATATGTTGGGCGAATTCATATAGGAAAAGTGCATACAAATTCCATTTACACATAAACAAAACTGCAGTTGAAATTTATAAATGCAGATTGTCAAATGAACCCGCGCGAGCGCGGAAAATAAGCATTTTTTTTTTGTGGTGGCCATATTGACTTTAAAAAGTTTTTCCGGCCATGGCATTCGTGGAACAGGAACTCAATGTGAATGTTGTGGCAGGCTTCCCATAAACTTTCCTGTCAAGTAGGTGGTATCAACTGATGGTTTCATGTCTATATATGCTGTAGTATTTCAGAAATGGATGTTAATGCAAACTTTAACCAAAGTCAATGAAGCGTGAAATGTAGGTCAACGTGACCTAATTGTCATACGGTTGTTCGTTACTTCCGAAGATGTATCCACTGATGAAGTAGACTGTATGCCACGTAGAATTACCAAAATGGACCTTAAGGTTCCATCAAAGTCAAAATCTATGACGAAAATACAACCACATAAATTGTCAATATGTTTATGTTACAATTAATTCTGAACTGGAACTTGATGAAAAGCTTTCATTAAATACACATTTCATAATGCATTACCTTTTTCATTCAGAATAAATATGAAAAAGAATATGAATAAACATTTCCTTAGTGACGGATGAATTTTTCAAAAGATGCCGTGAGTTAAGTAGAGCATATTTTTGGAAAATAATTGTTCCAATTGTTCCATTGTCAGTCATCATGGGCAGGGCATGCGATGCTTAATTTCACAAATATATCCAATAATCAGACGATAAAAGCATTTTTAGTGTGTGGATGCGTGTGCTGTCCACGTTTATAAAGATGTCCGAGATAAATTTCGTCATTAATGATAAAGATGACCATTTGTTAAAAATATTTTTATCTAGGGCTTACAGGGAATTGTATGGTAGAGATATATTTAGACAGGTCACACGACAAATAATGTAAAAATGGATAATGGTTGGTTTTATCACTTTGTGCAAAGTAAACATCCGAGCAATCCAAAAACCAACTAAGTTAGGAATTCCTCGGAACTTTGCCTTACTTCTTCATAATCTTCAAAGTTCATAATGTTTATAGTTAGGAGAAATTGCATAATGGTAGAAAAAACAATCCTGAATACATGAAGCGGAAACATCCCACTCGAAGGAGAATGTTTTTAATTTGTTTTATTCTTCTTCCGTAATTTCAAACAAAAATACATTTAAAATATGTGCATAATTGTTTATTTAAATCAATGTGTTAAAATGATGCATTCGAGAACCTTCTAAGGGATATGTTGGGAGAATTCATACCGGAAAAGTCCATGCAAATTCCATTTGCACATAAACAAAACTGCAGTTTAAAATTTATAAATGCAGATTGTCAAATCCGATAATAACCTTTATAATCTGAACCATACATCGTTTATTTTGAACTACGGGTTTTGCCGCCTATTCGGCTAATTCGTAAATTTAGTATTATAGATTATCCCCGCGACGCTTTAGCAACAAAAGCTGCTATACCACTTTTGACGTATGCTGGTTGTCAGAGAAAATAATACCGCTGTCCGTAAAATTTATATTTCTCGATTCACCAATTACATACGGTGAAGAAGAAAAAGAGAGGACGATTCTATTGCTATTCTTTATTTTAATTATCATAATTATACTGGTACAAACAACACTGAGAAACAAACTTTCTGTCCTTTATAGTTAACGACCGAATCAATGAAAAATGTACATTAACATTGGAAATTAATATTCAATCTTGTTGATTACTTTCTCTAATCTTCCTCACTTTTTCAAGTATTCAGTTTCATATAATCTATTTTGTATGCTAAGGTTTGTCAATTTAGTATGGTAATATTTCACGATTATTGATGGAAATGTTATTTATTATAAACCTGAACATAATTACGATAACTGTGAATCAAATAGTTTTGATTAGGATTCAAAACATATTGTGCCAACATATTATTTAAAAAAATGCAGAGAAATATTATAGTAAATTCCATATCACTATAGATAAAACGTATGGCCGAATAAATTTCCTACTGCTGATATATTTATTTGTACATTATATTGTGTGCTTCAAATATTTCAGGAACTGATTCCATAATAAAAATGCCGCAAACGCTGCATTAAAAATCTATGCATCAAAATTAATGTAAAAAGAGTAATGTTACAATATTTACACTATAGGGAAAATTTTTTAATGGAACTTACAACATAAATAGCTGGTGGCAATCTTTCCATGTTCTAATGTTCTATACTTTAGCCTCTTATTTAAGATTCTGTGATACTAATTATGAGGCACTACGTGAATATTTTTACACTTTGTATTTAGCCAGCAGTGCTAAGAGCTGCAAATTATGGTAGGACGAAACAGTAACCTGAAATGGTTTAGAGCATATTCAAAAGCCAAAAGAACAAGACTAAAACAAAAACCCACATAAGGACAAAGCTGTTTGATTTATACCTTGGACAGAAAGATATCATCGTCACTTAAAGACTCTGTTATTATCAAGAACGGGTTATCAAGACTTGATTGACCGATACGAAGTTTCTATTTCACATATTTGAATTCTCTTGGCGATATTTTCAAACAGAATATGACGTTATTTACCAAGTGTTATTCAAAATAATAGCACTGCTATTTTCTTTTGGGATTTTGATGAATCAAATCTACGCAAAAAATCATATTACAACTAACTGAACGGTTTTCGCCAAAGAGTGCATAAGTGTCGGTAAAATAAGTGGACACTTGTTAAAAAAAAATACAAGTCATTAACCTGGACTTCTTCGATTTATTTAAAAACTAATAATATTACTTAAATAGTAGTTTATAATTACTTTTTACAGCAGACGGATAACGGAAAATAGGAAGGAATAGACGCATGTATTAATATTATGGTCCTAAACTATTATCTTTATGTAAAGCATCGAACTTGAGAATTTTAAATGGCAGGTATAAAAACGGGTTTGCAAATGACTTTACTTATTGTGGCCCGAATGGAATGAGGGTAATAGACTATTTGCTGCTACCCTCATCACTTTTTCCGTGTGTACAACAATTTATTATATCTAACTTTACAACCTTTTCTGATCACGCTTTTCTACATATAGATTTTCAACTTCTGTCTAGTGTGGAAAGGCATAGTACTGGATCGGAAAACGAGGATGGAATTTATGAACGTCATGATAAATTCAGATGGAACGAAAATTTCAAAGAACAATGTACGGAATGCTTAAGAGTGAATTCGGATAGAATTAGTTTGTATCATGAACGTATTAGTTTTGATAACCAAGAATCGTCAGACAAGTCACTGGCTGAATTGATAAACATTTTAAATGGTATTATGTCGCCATTCTTTAGGAAGAGTTCTTGTTCGCGTCCGGTCAGCAAAACAGTGTCTACTACAATTGATAAACCTTGGTTTTCTCGTCGTTGCAAGGATCTACACCGACATTACATTAACTGTTTAAACGTTTTTAATAGAAATAAAACAGAGGAAAATCACCGTAATTTGACTAAAACTAAAAAAGAATACAAAGCTCTAGAACGTAAACTTAAACGTGATTATATGCGTACGGAGGGAAATATGATGGACTTAATGAGAGTGTCAAACCCTAAATTATTTTATACTAAATTCAGAAAGAATACTTGGAAAAATAAACAATCATTACCGTTGAATATCTTTTATGATCATTTCAAGTCGTTATGTTCTTCAGATGGTGATGCCATATGGGACGATAACTTTTCAACTAACTATAACAGCGAATGTGTATTTGAAGAACTCGATAGAGAGATTACGGAAAATGACGTTATAAAGGCAATTAATAATTTAAAACGTGACAAAAGCCATGGACCTGATGGAATTCTTAATGAGTATTTTATTGAATACAGAGATTTGTTTATGCCTATTCTATTAACAGTTTTTAATGGAGTTTTGCAATCGGGATTATTTCCAACTGATTGGGCAAAAGCCATATTGATACCTGTCTTCAAAAAGGGTAGCACACATGATCCGAACAATTACCGCGGAATTAGTTTAGTCTGCAATTTTGGAAAACTTTTCACGTCCGTCCTGAATCAACGATTAATAGAATGGTCTGAATCTTTTGACATCATAACTGACGCCCAGTTCGGCTTTCGTCCAGGTCTTGGAACTGTCGATGCTATTTTTGCTCTTTCTTCCTTAATTTTTAAATCTTTATCAGAAAATAATCGTCTATATTGTTGTTTTATTGACTACACAAAAGCTTTTGACACTGTTCAGCGTTATATGTTATGGTTTAAGTTATCTAATATAGGCATCAAAGGGAAATTATTATCTGTAATTAAGTCAATGTATTCTAATGTAAGCACTTGTGTAAGTGTTGATGGTTTTAACTCTGAATATTTTACAAATGAAATTGGGTTAATGCAGGGTGAAGTATTATATCCTATACTATTTTCAATATATGTCAATGATTGTGAAATGGCATTCATAAATAGTGAATCTATCCCGTTTGAGGTGAAAGAATTA
The DNA here is from genome assembly GCA_028015205.1 of Mytilisepta virgata. NCBI lineage: Eukaryota > Metazoa > Mollusca > Bivalvia > Mytilida > Mytilidae > Mytilisepta > Mytilisepta virgata. Next base: position 77,235,828 of record CM051519.1, read on the forward strand.
AATTTATTTCTGCTTATGTATGCCGATGATATGGTAATCTTTTCTGAATCTATAACTGGTTTACAAGAACTACTAGATACTTTGTTTATATATACTACTAAATGGTCACTCAGTGTTAACATTGATAAACCCAAAATTGTTGTTTTTAGAAAAGGTGGTAAAGTGCGTGATGATGAAAAGTGGTATTTTGATAATCAAGAAATAGAGATAGTAGATAGATTTAGCTACCTTGGTGTTCTTCTTTATTATAATGGTAAATACAATGTTCTACAACAGAAGTTATCTGAACAGGGTAGAAAGGCGGTTTTTGCCTTACGACGTAACATCAAAGATGTATATTTAAACTATGTAACTTTGCTGTCACTTTTTGACACTTATATAAATAGTATTTTGTGCTATGGTTGTGAAATATGGGGTGCCCATAAAGCCCCTGCTGTCGAGCGAATACATTTAAATTATTGTAAAAATATCCTTAGTGTTAAAAGTGCTACAAACAATGTTTTGATATATTATGAGCTAGGCAGGTTACCGTTGTTATATACTAGAAAGTGTAGGATTTTTAAGTATTGGTTCAAACTCCTATGTACCACAAACTGTATTCTGAAGAATTGTTATAATTTTTTATATGAACACTTATTAAAATGTCCTAATAATAAGGCGAACTGGTTGTATTTCGTCAAAAAAGAGCTTCTTAGCTTAGGTCTTGGTGATATTTGGTATAACCAAGCGTTTTACACTGACTTTAAGACTTCATGTACCTTATTAGTTTTGATTAAACAGCGGATGTTTGATTGTATTAAACAAGAATTTGATAGCGAGTTGAGAACTTTAAGTAAATGTTCTAGTTATCAATTTATGGTTCACAACTTTTGTTTACAATTTTATCTATGTAAGCCAATACCAGATGTTTATAAAAAATGTATCACAAAGTTATTCTGCCATAGCTAGAAACAATAGATTGTGTATTTTTTGTAAAAATGATATAGAGGACGAAATGCATTTTGTATTAAAATGCCCTATGTATCACGGCTTTAGATCATATTTTATCAAACCTTATTACTGGAAAAAACCCTCTATGTTCAAATATGTTCAGTTGTTGAGTTCAAATAATATCAAAGAATTATGTAATCTTGGTAAATTCATTTTCCGTGCGATGAAATTAAGAACAGAAATGTTGTAAAATAACTTTTCACATGCCTTCTGCTTTATCAGTATATATTATTATCAATTACTTATGTTATTATATGTTTAACCTATAGTTGTACTTGACTTTGGTGAATAAAGATATATATAGAATACGTATTAATCATAATATGGTGTTGGCGTGGCCAATTATGCGAGCACAGCAATAGCCCTTTCCAGAAACTCATTTCGTTATCACGGCTCTGGCTCTAAAATTATAATTTGAACTAAGTTATTTCCCTTACTTTACCTACTTCCGTTTCCGGTGAACGAAACTTTTTCTAGCCTTAGTATGTAGCACAATATGGCCATATTCGCTTTAACAAATAAATTCACTTCGGATTGCATAACGGCTGCCCCCATTAAACAATGACTTTCTAAATGACCCATGTGCTCCATTAGCGCTCGCTGCGATCCCTATTACACTTACTCTCAAAAATATCACACATTCCTTAGTACATAACTATCATACTAAGATGTTTTTTTCCATCAAGTTAAGGCTGTTCTGAACGACTATAAATTTTTTATGTCAATTGATTTTTTTTGTCGGAAATGTAGCGTTTTTTTCTGAAAATAAATGTTAGCTTCTCGATTATTATTTTAAGCAGAATACCAATGAGAATAAACTCGTGCACTAGCATTTGTATTGTTGTGATAGATATACCAAAGAATTCATTAATTTGATTTATTAAACCGCAATTGTGCAATTATGCAAACAGTTTCGAGATTCGTCTGACGTCAAAGGGATCTTTTTGTACTTTCTAGTAGTGTCAATGCACACTCAATACATTAAACTATAAAATATCCTATTCCCTGCAGGATTGAAACTTACCAATCGTATACGACTTTTAAAATGTAATTACTGTCACCGTTTTTCTTTTATTATCTTTACTTTTAATCCCATAAGAAACGTTCAATTTTGAAACAAGATGACGTTTATATTTTGTATTTTGAAAACACAAAATATAGCTGTATAATTTCCTTCCTATATTATATAACGGATTGACACTTTCCTCATTCGTTAAATTTTTCTAAGATTTTTTTCTGTTTTGACATATTACATTTATTACCATCTTTTCCAAGACAGAATACAATGGTCGAAATTCATTGGTATTCATTTAATAAATATACCCTTAGATAGTAATGAGTTACCTGCATTCATAATTTAGGTTATCTAGAGTTCAACACGTCCAGCCGCCACTAAAGAATACACGGCAATAGCAATTAAAGGTACACTCTATTTAGGATAGAACACCTTCTGCAAACCACTTTTGGCTTTTAACATCCAATACTGTCTTATTCAATCTTATATATCCTAAATGATAAAATCCCCGAATATAAATAAAATATATAACATAATCATACAAGATAAAATTGCCTTGCTGTCTGTCCTGGTGGTTTAGTTGATACATGTTCAGAGATCGTCCGATATTTTATTAATGTAATATATAAGGAAGAAAATATCGGCAAACAGACAAAGTGAAAATATCCTTAAATCCGAAGACATGGCGATTTCGTGATAACAGCAACACTGGGAATATTAGTATCACTACAATTTATTACTATGAAAAAAAACCATGCAATGATCCTAAAAGAAAAAGAATAGATAAAAAAAAATCTATGATAAGGATCTTTTTAACAGTTAATCTTATTTCTTAAACCTGACCAAATAATTTAGTTCCTATGATATATTGTAAAAGTTTCAAGATTTCATTAATAAGAAAAGGTGATAATGATGAAAATTCGAAGGCCATCAAACAATCATAAATATTGAGACAAAGACAAACCAGAGATCAGGAAAGACGAGAATAACAGAAAATGAGGTGCAACATGCATGGACCCCACTAAAGAACCGAGTGTGAACTCAAGTGGTCCCGATGGATTAACAATTCTTGCCTCTTAACACAAAATAAACATGCAGTCACACAACGCCAACACCAAAAGCACTATAAATGTACTTGCTCTGGTGGAGCAATATTTCTCCATTTCTTGACGTGTTTAATCGGTGGGATAAAAATACAATACTTTCTCCTATTCTTGACGTGTTTAATCGGTGGGATAAAAATACATAATAATAATTGTTGAAAATCGAAAATTTAACTATCTCGGGTGAAAAATTCCATAACTCACTCGTACCTGAAGGAGAATCTATATAAATTCTCCTTCAGGTACGACTGAGTTATGGATAGTACTCTAGTTTTTTTTTTTTTTTTTTGTTAATAAAATCATAAAAAATTTGAAGATATATTATAAATTTTTGAAAATAGCACATCGAAATTGGTGTCTTCTTAAAATCAATAATGGAATTACGGGTACAAAGTTTCTATTTCACAATTGTGAAACTATGAGTTAAGTTACTGAAATCGACATCTCACCGTATAGACTAGTCTATATAGATTCTCCTTCAGATAAGAGTGAGTTATGGAATTTCTCCACCCGAGATAGTTAAATTTTGGATTTAAAATCTAAATTCACGAGTAAATTGAAGGAGAATCTGTTTCTCCTATGATTTTCGACAAATACCTCAAGAAAATAACGTTGCTATATAATTTGTTTACGTAAACATCATTTTGTTGTAAATGTAAAATTATAGAATATGGAGATACAAGAATTATGGGTGTTTTGATACAGGCTGACCAGTTTAAATTACTTATTATTAATGTCTATTTACCTTTTGACTGTGCTGACAATTACTTAGAATTTATTCAATATTTGGGTAAAATTCATAGTATTATAGAAGAAGCTGAGACACCCAATGTAATTGTTGTAGGGGATTGGAATGCTGGGTCAAGTGAAACTTTATTTGGCAGTGAATTGAGAAACTTTACAGACGAACAAGATTATATTGTCAGTGATATTCGTTTGTTAGGGGAAAATTCTAATATTTTTACGCATTTTAGTGAAGCGCATGGAACTGTTACATGGATTGATCATATTGTAAGCACAACATCTAGTCACAGATCGATCAGTGATATAAAAGTGCATACTAACTTTGTAAGCTCCGACCACTTTCCAATGTCTTTTTCAACTAACATTTTGAAATTACATAGATGCGATACTAGCTTGATCAGTAGAAAAGGAATGCAACGACCAAAAATCATCAACTGGTGCAAGTGCTCCGACATGGACATCAATTTATATCGGAATAATCTATCGGCGCTCCTTTATGATCTTCATTTACCGGCGGATTGTTTTCAGTGTCGAGATATGAACTGTACTAATATATCTCATCGTACCTCTATAGAAAATTTTTACAGAGACATTATTGAATCAATTAAGAAGGCAAGTGATTCATTGAGCAGAGATAAAGTTGGTTATTTCAATATCATACCTGGATGGAATGAACATGTCAAAGAATCCCATGATATGGCTCGAGAAGCTTTTTTGATGTGGCAGTCATTTGGAAAGCCGAGATATGGACCTGTTTTTCGTCTGATGAATACAACTCGATTGTCGTTCAAGTATGCTTTACGAAAGTGTAAAATTGACAGTGATCAACACAAAGCTGATGCTTTGGCTGATAAATTGAAAAATAAGGACATGCGTGGATTCTGGAATGGAATTAATAAAGAGAATAATAAGAATACCCCTTTATCGCAATCAGTGGACGGAGCAACTGGTTCGTATGAAATTGCACAAATGTGGCGAGATCACTTTAATGGCCTATTGAACTCTGTGAACAATAACAAATACGAGAATTCTGTAAAAGAAAGCTTAAAGGTGTGCCCTATTTCTGATGATGCTATTACAACTGTAGAAGAAATTCAGTCCATTGTAAATACTCTACATTCCGGAAAAGCAGCTGACAGTGATGGACTTGCTGCAGAACACTTGAAAAATGCCCCTCATATTTTATTTGTGTTGTTATCGCTGCTATTGTCTTCTATGTTAATTCACTGTGTTATTCCGAAGGACTTCACTCGAGTGATGCTGGTACCAATTCCGAAATCTAAATCTGGTGATCTCACAGACAAGGATAACTATAGGCCGATTGCATTGACCTCTATATTATCTAAAGTGATTGAAAAGTACTTATTGAATTTAATGCAAGATAAACTTTTAATAAGTGACCATCAGTTTGGTTTTAAGGATGGCCATTCTACTGACTTGTGTTTATTCGTTTTTAAAGAAATTGTTTCTTTCTATGTAAAGCATGGCAGTCCTGTGCTTGCCTGTTTCTTAGATATACGCAAGGCGTTTGATAGAGTTAATCATTGGACTTTATTGCACAAATTACTACAGACAGACATCTCAGTTTTTATTGTTCGTTTTCTGATGTCATGGTTTGATATTCAGATCTATTGTATTCAGTGGGGTGAATTCACATCTAATGAATTTAATGTACGTAATGGTGTAAGACAAGGGGGTATCTTGTCACCCTATCTGTTCAATTTTTATATTAATGATTTGAACAAAGCGTTATCTGGAGCCAATGTTGGTTGTTTTTTAAATGGAGTGCCGCTAAATAATTTTTGTTATGCTGATGATATGTGTATTATTAGTCCATCAGTTGCAGGTTTGAGAAAACTTTTATCCATATGTGAAAACTTTGCTAATGAACACGATATATTATTTAATACCAAAAAATCTGTTTGTATGATTTTTAAGACAAAATTTTTGAAGATTTATAACATTCCCAAGTTTTATTTAAATGGAAGTGTGATGGAATTTGTTGATGAATTTAAGTATTTAGGTCATATGATATGTAATGATTTGAATGATGATTGCGATATCAAAAGACAATATCGAAGCATATGTAGAAAGGTTAATATGCTGAAACGTAAATTTAATAAGTGTTCATTTGATGTTAAAATACAGCTCTTTCAGTCTTATTGTATGAATATTTATTGTGTGTCATTATGGTCCAACTGTGGAATATCGTCTCTTACCAAAATGAAAATAATGTATAATAATGCTTTCAGAATATTGATGGGTTTCAGTTCACGATGTAGTGCTAGTGGTATGTTTGTCAGGAATGATGTAAGATGTTTTCAGGAAATGAGACGTAAAACTATCTATAGTTTGTATAAACGTTTGCAGCAGTCTGATAATCAGCTTGTTCTTACTATTCTTGGTAGTGATTTATGGTATAGTTCGTCTTTACTTAGAAAATGGTATACTGAAATTTATGTGAACTTTGACTGACATGTTATTAAATTTGAATTTCTAATTATATTTATTGGTATTTTAATTCTTCATTTTTCATCTTGTATATTTAAAATTTTCATTATATTTGTATATAACTATGGACTATTTATGTCTGAAATAAATGATTATTATTATTATTATTATTATTATTATTATTATTTCGGGACTTCTCTAGTTTATCGTTCCAATAACTGTAGAAAAAACGGCGGTAATTCCCACGTAGAAATTTAATCACCGGGAAGTGGTTAAAATATTATGTATTTTTATCCCACCGATTGAACACGTCAAGAATAGGAGAAACGGCATTCCGTCGCACTGAAGATGGGGGAAATTTATTGGCTAGTCTATATGGTAAGATGTCGATTTCAGTAACTTAACTCATAGTTTCACAATTGTGAAATAGAAACTTTGTACCCGTAATTCCATTATTGATTTTAAGAAGACACCAATTTCGATGTGCTATTCAAAAATTGATAATATATCTTCAATTTTTTTATGATTTTATTAACAGAAAAAACTAGAGTACTGTCGGAGACGACAGTTATACCCGCACCCCCACATTTGTTTCATCCAAGTGATGATTTTGAATTTAGTTTTAAGGACAAAACTTAACCCGAGTTAAAATAAACCATGCAGAGTTTATTTTAGGATAAAGGACCTCTATGTTAATCCCCAGACATTCTTTAGTTGACTTTTAACATTAACTTTGTCAGTTTCTTTGTTGGTAAATTACATTTAATGACAATGTCGTCAAATTTCACGACAGTGTTGTTACTTTTAATGACAATTTTGTTATTTTCAAACAAAATGATCACAGAAAATAGTTTTAAAACTATTTAAAAAAAAAAAAAAACAAATTCAAAAGAAATTCCACAGAACCCAGTGCCACATCTGCATTACGCTGTTTTCGTTTTTTTTTTTTTTTTTTTTTTTTTTTTTTTTAGCAGAAACCATGTCAGTCAATCCCAAATAACCCAATAAGGGGAAGACCATTTGAATTTGAGGGGAGGGGGTGTGAGGTGCTGGCAGATTTGATGAGATCAGAAAATTTATTTACATATTTCGATAATTATAATACTTCCTATATGCCATGGATCTAAAATTGTGTGTTGGGCATCTTTTTTTGCATCTGTCCATCATGGACAATCTACCTATGAAGAAACCAGAAGCCTAGCATAAAAATGCCTCAGAAATTAATGTTTTAAGTATATTTTGAAAATTTGCTCATTTTCTGTCCCAATTTTCGCTCCATGAATGAAATCAAAATTTTAACACCTTGCTGCGCATCTACACCATATGTACAATCATTCTATAATCAAAGTAGAAGCCTAGCATCAATTAGCCTTTCTACTTAAAAAAATGAAACTTTATTAATAAGTACATGAACACATTTTTCTTATTGTTTCCAGGGTAAATATTCATAATTATTCTAAAAAACTTAAATCATCCTTACTAAAATGGTGAAAAATGGTTACAAAATATTGCCAAGTTCTTTGCATCTGTGATCAAAGTTTGAAGTTGCTAATAAGACTCACTTGACTGAAATTTCCTTAGGCTCCTCTATCATGTCTATACTGTTACCGTATTAAAGTCAGATGTTCTGGAGTTATGTCGCCTTGTCCGTAAAAAAATCAAATGTGCACGAAAAATCACAAAATTAACAATTTTTGGGTAAATTAAAAATCGTGTAGACTTCGATGTGCTCAATATATCTTGTTAAAATTTGAAACATACTTTGTTAAGATAAGTATCTTTTAATGGTCAACTGCTAATCAATGCTAAACATATAGCTTCAACTCCTATTTTGTGTTTTAATTTAATAAAGTTTACCCTTCACTAAATGACAAACGTCAAGTAAAAAGCCTACATCAATAATCAATAAATAGTTCATGTCACATTCATATTTTGACAATTTGTTGATTTCGTCCATTAAGCGAAAATTAAAATTTTGAAACCTGTCTTTCCATCTTTACACCATGAACAATTTACCTATAAAGAAACCAGAAGCCTAGAATAAAAAATGCTTTAAAAATTGATTTTTTAAGCATATTTTGAAATTTCGCTCATTTTCGGTCCAAAATTTTGCTCCACGAAAGAAATCAAACCTTTAAAACCTTATTGCGCATATACTTCACATGTACAATCATTCTGTAATGAATGTAGAAGCCTTACATCAATAATGAATGAGGAGTTGATGTCACAAGCATATTATGATAATTCGCTCGTTTTCGGTCCCACATTTCGCCCGTTGAGCGAAATAAAAAAATTTAAAACCTTGTTGCGCATCTACAGGATATATGCAACACTACTGTGAAGGAATTAAAATGCTATACCCAAAACTGAATGAGGAGTTGATGTCACAAGAAAGTGTGACGGACGGAGACAACGACAATATACACACAATGCGGGTATAATTAAATACTAATTACAACCAAAAACACAAGCACCAGAGCAGATTGTGCCATCAGGTATTTCGAGTCCATCGGCACTAAACATTCTCCGATACCAAAAAGTCATCACAAGTAAACATGCCGAAATACGTGGAAATCAAACAATAATCAAAATACCGGCAGATTCAAGTGATAATATTTAAAAAGACAAACATGTTTTAGAAGTTATTGTGATATTAAACAAGATTTTAAGTGGCTTGGTCCATCTTAATTGATTGCAAAAGTCAATACGTCTTTCAATTATTCTTAATCAAAATTTTTCTGTAAAACGCCAAGAAGGAAATAAGGAAATACAGAGCTGAAATGAATCGTACAAGAAAAACTATTTGTTACAAATGATAGAACGAAAGAATGAGCTTCCAGACTGGTGTGTCTATTAAATATTATGTGATATATTTTATGATGCACAATATATTGTCCGTAGCCGAAATGACCTGTGAGGCTTAGGTGCAAATCAAAATATTCAAGTGCAAAACAACAGGATTACAATGATATGTTAAAATACCAAGCATTCATATTTATAAAATAAAGAACAAATGAAAATTTGGTCAGTCATAACAATCTGATAGTTTGCATGGCTAAGGCTGTATTTTATTGACACGTAAATATTACCGTAATTTCAAAAACAAGCACAGGCATGGATTTAGTGTGTTGCACCCCATTTTTATCTGCCCACCCCTCTTTTCTCAGAATTAAATACCTCTACCTTCATTGTCATATTCTCATTATTTTTTCACCATTTTATTATAGAAATAAACTCAATACCACAAAACAAATATCCACATTTTGTCGACTGATACAATATAACAATGACTAATGTAATGTATCTCTCTGCATGCGGCAAAACCTTCAACTGTGACTTACACATGTATCTGTTTAGGTTACTTTTTTGTACTTCTCAGATTCCGTTTCAGGATTTCATCGCCTTTCATGATTGAGTTATAGCAACGACTGAGAAGAAAGACATTAGATATCATTATTCTACCACAACGAGAAGGATTAATAATTCAAGATTCCGTCATCAAAAAGCTATTTGTGACATGAATTATGAGACAATAGAATAGATTGTAAAAGCACAGTAATTAATATATTATGTGCTAAATCTTTTAGAACCTCTTCAAGAGAGTAAATAAAGTGCGTCTACAGAAATCGAAGCTAGCTAACAGATCTGAAACTAGACCCTGGTGAGCAATTAAGCTCATATAATATATCGACAATAGAATACCGAAGGAAAAGTCCACAAATTCGAAGTCCAAGGAAAAGACAAAATCAGGAGAATGGAACACAACAAACAAACACCACAAGGATACATGTATTAACTAAAAGAATAAAAACGTATAATAAACTAAACAAAACTAGAACAATACAGCACAGAAACTAAAGCACTAGCAATGCGAACTCCCATGAAAAACCGGGAGTGACATCAAGTGCTCCGGAAGGGTAAGCATGTCCTGCCCCGTTAACGACACCTTGAAATTTGAACAAACTGACTGCAAATGAGAACAAACACTACAAAACATAGCTTAGTTTGGATTCCTGTTTGTTTTAATTGTTTTGGATTTTAACGGTTGTGCTTATTAATTCATCATTTTATCTTTTATCGGGTTTCCAACACTTTGATCTCGAGCAGTGCTGATGAATTGTCAGTCAACGAAATGACCATACAGTGCATCAAATTTATTTCGGTATTTTGTGATACGTTTTATTTATACACATATAAGATATATAACCTACTGTATTGTTAGCATCCTCATATATCATCCATATACCACTAAAAACGGAACAATCAATAAACAACGAAAACTGGTATGTTTGAAAAAAGAAATATGTAAAAAGAAAACTGTGCACTTAGAATTAAATATAAACATTTTTAAAAACAAATTGAAAATGCTCCAAAGTCTCTATAGAATATATTTCCATAAATAATATACAAGTCCTTATAAAACTCCTACCGAGTTCACCTATTACTTTATATTTACGGATACATTTCCGGAAAGAGGAAGATACACAGAGTGAGCAGACAGAAAAGGCGGGGAAAAAAATGTGTAGGAAATTTACAGTTCTTTAAAAGGGGGGATCTACCAGATCTACTTTACTGCTGAATTGCAGCCTTTCATCAACGATAAACATTTTGGAGAAAATAAAAATAAACAATCTGTAATATATAAAAAAAAAACAAATATACCTAAGGAGCAATAAAAAACGTAATCCATTGGACAGACAAACTCGGGAAAACAAATGAACAACCATAAGCACAACAAATAAACACAGAAAAGTAAAAAACAATGAACAACACGAACTCCTGTAAAAACCAGGAGTGAATCCAGGTGCTCAGGGATGGTAAGCAGTTCCTGCTCCGTATACGGCACCCGTCGTGAAGTTCAACAAAAGCCTATCTTAACAAATTTTTATAAATCATGTAAACGTTTATGGCTTATGATATAAACTGCATATACCTTATCTTAAAAAAATCGAACAATTTCTGATTCTGTTGTACGCATGAGTGGGTTACTTCGGTTAAATTTTAATTTCTCGGCAGTCTAAAATTTGAACTATTTATAGTATAGAAGAATCTATATTTCAAAAAAGATTTGGCTACATAGGAATAAATTAACAGCGAGTCAGAATATTGTGACTTGGTTAGAATTATTATTATTTAGTGATTACAAAAATACACTTATCGACATAACCATATTTCATTATCAATACATTAGGATTGCAATTGTTACTGTACTAAAACACACAATAAATATGTCGATAGAAATTTAAAGACGGTCGTGCAAAGGGATATGAACACAGAGGAACGAGAAATAAAACAATGTGTTATTCATGATGAACGAAAAATAAGAATTTGGACTGCACGATGCATTTTTCTAAATTTGAACACTGTGAATAACAACGTATTTATCAGCACGACCACACCTGAAATAAAAACTGCAATAAACGTTGCACGAAAATAACCCTGTACCACCCTTGATCAGTTTGAAATAAAACTCCTACCAACAGAAGTATAATTGATTTAGAAAGATATAAAATTATATTTTATATGCTTTCAATCAAACTGATCAACACCGTATGTGCAATCACGATATTTAGTATAATTTTTTTGTATTTTCTGAAGAATTTATAAGTAAACCTTTCTGCACTAGAAAACTTGATTTCGTTTTACTTTTCAGAGTTTGTTTTAACAATGGTTACCTTTGATATCTTCACGAACATTGTGCATGAATTCGCGTGGTACAATTAACATTCGCACGTAAAGTGAGTGAACGAATTCGAATTTATAAGTGAAGACGTGACATGACAGCACTGTAAAATAGACAAGACAGTGGGCAAAATCCAAACAAAATTCTTGAGACCACTAACCAATACACAACCAAAGGAGTAAAACACACGAAACAAAGAGAATCAGCATAAAACCATATGCACTTGGAATATTAACTCCCACAATAGAACAGCATAGCTGGATAAAAAAGCATATAGCGAATACTGGTAATCGATTAGATATCGCGTTTTAAGATTACTGTCTGAACAAGTACATAGAAGTTTGTCTTCTTGTAGAACTACTTAAACTAACAGAGAACTGTTTTCGTGATTAACTTTGAATTTCAAGATAAACTATAAAATAAAAAATATTTGCGCCGATTAATTTTATTTGTGATAAAAACAGTATCAGTGATCGCACCTGCTTTTTGAAGTCGGTTTTAACCAAATACAGTTGGAAATGCATGAACCATGGGTACAGCAGTGTTACCCCCTGTTTTATAACAAAGTTGTTTTAAATGACGGAAGGGTAGTAAATGTTCATATGTAAGATGAAAAAAAAAATTGAGAAAACATTGAAAATATATAGTATATGATCTCCATACGTCGCGTTCGAGCTTCTGTTTAGACCGGAGATATATAATTGTTTTAATTGTACGTGTTAATACTGAGGCTCAGTCAACACTGACAAAGATTGCTGCACGGCTGTGTAAATAACTTTATAACTGGTCAAATTCAAATGTGTTTTGATTCATTCTTGCATCGAGATGAACATGCGATATCCAGAACGTCTTTTTGTTTAACACGTTTAAAAATTTTCTTCATTCAGAAATATTCATCTACAAGAAAATATGCAATTTTTTCGATGCGCATTTTGAAATTGGGAATGAGAAGAAGGGATGCAACAACTTCTGGTTTATTTTGATATTTGTCGAGGAATTGGCTACATATTTTGTGCCCGACTATCAGTGTCCTATACAGTTATGCCTTTTGTATTTACTTTTACTTAAAAGTGTCATAATAACCTATAGTTATTTTTATATTTGATCCTTGGTGTTCATCATTGTTCCCCTCGATTTTAGTATTGGTTTTGCCGACTCTTCTGCTTTCACTCCATGGAATATATCCATCAAGTTTGTGTGTAAATTTGGGCGCGTGCGTGGTTGCGACCAGACTTGTAATTCCCAGATAAATGATTTGACTTTTGTATGCTACTTTCATACCTATTTTTAGGCGGGCGGTTAGAAAATTTAACTTTGTGTAAGATGACATATGCCTGATAAATTTTTGTAGTTCAGAAATCATTAAAAATAACCTCATTAAATTTATAATTGCATTGTAGTACAGTACAGATTTCAAATGATATCCTTTCGTATTTTATAGATTTATTTTGTAACAAAACACCACTATATGCACTGACTATATGGAACAATATTATACTAGTCACGTATGTCTAACATTAGATAGACCAATCATAGTTAATGAATACAAACAAGTGTCATTTTGATGTTTCATTTCGATTAGGATAAGTACTACATGATTTTTGTATCACTTTGAGGTTTTCAATTTTTTTCGTTTTAGTTGGAAAATGATTTATTTGCGTAATTAAACTTTCGTATGTAGGAAAACAAAGCTTGTGTAGAACAGTTCATCATTTTCGGTGCAATAAAGCTAACTGAAGTCACTTGCTCAAAAGATTGGGGATTTCATTTGTTTAGGACAATAACCGTTAAGTAAGGACGTCGTATCATATGGGCATAGTGATAAACGAAGACGGGTTTAATGTATGTTAAGGAGATCTTTCTCACGCTCTACTGTCCTTTGATGTTTTTGTTTTTGTTTGTATTTGTTTTTTTTTTTTTGTTGTTTAGTTACTCTTTTTGATCCTTTTGATTTTTTTACAACATTTTGGGTCTTTGATTTGTCTTTGACCACTGATGACCAGAGGTAATTTGTTGAAATATGCATAAAAGTAAATAAAGATTGATAACAGAATGTTTATGCGAAATTGTTTAAAGAAAGATATGCTGATGATTATCACGAAATATTTTTTTTTCAATAAGATGTTGACGTCAACGAAAGAAAACCGTCAATGATTAATTGTTCTCATTCAAGTCAACATGATCACAATTAGCATTTTAGTTCCATGTATATCTGTCTGCAGACAATACAACAACGTCACATTACTCGTATAAACAGGACATGACATCATATATAAGTACAGACAATAAGCCGGCTATAGTTTCCTAATGCAGTACGTTTGACCTTATTATATTTTAAACAAATTGAGTCTACACTACATAATTATATAAGGTATCAATGGTCTACAACTATTGACAAATTCAGGCGAAGCCAAACAATGTCCGAAATAAAAGATATCGTAAAAAATATAACAACTTGTGGAAAGTACATAAAATGTGCATTTAGTTTTACAAGTATTAAATCCACCCCATTCCCGCATAATTGTTGCAGACAAATACTAGTAAGAGGTAGATCCTCGCCTTTAACTGAATGTCGCCTGAAAGGGCCAAAGCTTTTTTCTGCAAAACAAAATACAAATATTTATCCATATTTAGTGTTTTCTTGGCTTTCATACTAAAGTTTCATTACAATGACAAATCCAATGCTCTAAAATGTCGTGTTTACAGTTTACACGCATTACTTGATTTAGAGTTTCCACACTGAGGCATTTTCGTTGCTAGAAGAATGCAATCCACTGAAGGGCGAATATTATCCTGATTTTGTCCAAACATGTTTTATTTCTCAAAAGTTTTGATTATTTTCACATTTGCGTAGGCAGTGCCTTGTACAAATTAATTTGGCATGTAAATATGACCTGAAACCAAGATCATACAACTTGATTTGCTACAATAATTTAGCTCCTATGACAATTCTTTATTTCAGCGGATCATAAATTGCCGCAGAATGTATAGTACTGTAGCTAAGAAATTAATAGAATAAAAAGTCAATTAAAATAGCATTCGGAAATAGTATTGCTTATAACTTCATACTGGCAAGAAATGTGCTAAAATCATACCTCATAATCTTTAATAGACAAAAAATTAAACACATAGAAGGTCTAATCAATTTCATACAAACAATGTAAATGATTTTATATTTAATAAGCATTCATTACATGTGAATTACAGTTTGACAATGTATGTAAATAGTGATATGAAAAATAAGGTTACGAAAGACTACTGAAATATGTGCTGAATTGGAAATGTGTCATCTTGTTTACTGCAAAGTATAAAGCAGATGGATGGATGGATGAAATTATTGTTTAACGTCCAGTGGCAAACAGGTGCATATCAGGACGAGAACATGTTGATATGATAATGAATATGATCCCTGCTTTGCACTAAACCGACACGCTGAGTCGGATTTTTAATGTGCTAGCTCACGAGGGAAATGTCTGCAGGAAGACATATCACCCCACTCGGACATACTGATTACACTCCGAGCCAACCAGTAGATCTTTGCTCTTACTCCTAGATGCCGCGTGCTTGGCGGAGAAGCAGCAAATACAAATTTTAATTTCTTTGGTTTGACCCGGCCGGGGATCGAACCCGCGATCTTCTGCACTCGCGGCGAGTACGCTACCACGAGACCACCGAGGCGGTTTGTATTAAGAAGAATGACATCATGTAATCAGGTAAAATTTCCATAAAAAGAACTTGAATGTGAATCGTATTGAGGAAAAACACATTATTTTACCTGATTATTTTCCGTTTAAAATTGTTTTATTTTTATAACTTTGGGATTGAGAATCCATACTTTCACAACATTTATTTACTCATGTTTTACAAAACAAAATTAAAGGCATCATGCTGATGTCGTTTTCGTGATGATCATAGACTAGACCAATTTGATCTTAAAGGTTATATTTTTCCCTCATTAATTGCTGTTATGGGATTTTACCCTCATTTTAATTCTTTTGCAGATATATGTATATATAATATACATACGTTCGATATTTATTCAGAGGTTCCTCTGACGTCAACGGCCTTTTTGTATTGGACGCAGCCCTGAGAAGTCAGAGCGAAGTCCATATAAAAACTGGGAAATACTTCGAACGAGATTTGCCAATGATTCTTGAATTCATTTTCTGCCGAGAAAACCCTTTTTCCTGCTGTGGCCATTTGAACAATTAATTCTAAAAAAAAAAGTGTTCTCGGACTTCAGATTGTAATTTCTAAAACAGTCGACAGAAATACATAATCCATACCAGGCAGTTCAGAATAAGATTATTAAGTCTGTAAAATTGCTTAATGGTTATAGAAGTGAAGTGTACAAGTAAAGTCAAGAAATACCAAAGGGATATTTGAAGGCGGGAAAAATCGAAACAACTGACAAACTCCGGAGAACAACGAAGACAAGTACCAAAACAATACATGCATTACAATTAAAAACTAAAAACATATGAACAACATGGACCCCACCAAAAAAAACCGGGGTAGAGTCAGGTGCTCCGGAAGAGTAAGCAGTCTCTGTTTCCTGCAGGACATCCGCCATTCTGCCATGTTTTCTTGGTTGAAAATCAGGCTTTAAGTCGTAAAACACTGACAAGTGCCGATTCTGAACAGAAGCGGCAAATTTGTCAGTTTTATATATGGACCGTCCTCTCTGGTTCCAAGACCCAAGCTAGTTTTTAAAAAGGCCTTTTACATGACATCAGAGGAATCTCAAACTAAGAAACATTTTTATCTTTGAAAAACTTCATAATATTTACTACTCGAGGGTAAATTTTGGTTTAGAGACATTGGGGTTCATGGCGATTACGTCTAATAAGGGTTCGGTGTTTAAATCTTTTATGTAACTTGTTGATTTTCTAACACTATATTTGAAAAATCTTAAATATTTTGCCCTTATTGGTGAACTACCTTCAGTGCTTTCGAAATACTTCAAATCTGGTGATTTACGACAAATTTTATTTTTCTCCAAAAAGGACGTTTTCAAACTTTGTAAACCTGAAGACTTATGATCAGGTAACGCTTTTCTAAAACAGCATATCATACGCTTATACGCATGTCTAAACTGAGAATTCATCAAACCATATACTAAAGGGTTAATTGCACTTCCGATATAAATAGAAATCTGGCAAAACATGTGAAACGGTTTCGACAGAACTGTATTCCAGTCAACTATTCCAGTTATTGTACAAGGGAAGTAAGAAATAAAAAAAACAACAAAAATCATTAACATCATTCTTGTCATGTGCATTTCCTTTCGTTGATTATGAAGGTCCAAAGCCGACATTGTTTTGGTGTTTTTGTTCAGTTTTCGGTGACTGTGCTTTGTTGTATGGTAAATTCTGGCGTAGTAATATACAATAAGTCCGCATGGAATTCCAGCTCTTGCAATCATTAAGAATATTTTAAAGAGTTGACTTTTATGATCCAGCAATAAATTACATGTAACCAACATGACAACATAACCAAACTTCCCCCAAACACCGAGTAAAGCGGGCAGCAAAAAGATAACAGGAACCAGCCAGGCAACCAGTAACATGATGATGATATTCGTACGACTGTAGAACTTCTTATAGTCACCAGGATCTAACACAAGCTTATACCGATTGTAGGCAATAAGGGTAATAGTTATGATCGTCGTACCTGAAAAATATTAACTTTCAAAAATAATTACCAGAATATCGGCAATAGAATTAATGAGTAATAAACTTTAAAATTTTAGATGGCAGTTAAACCTTTATCGGCTGGTTGACGCTTTATATGCAGGATAACAGTAGTATAAGGTTTTTATGTTACAAAAGTACTTATCAACTAGATACAGTATTACTTTTGGATATATTTGTTTCAACAACCGGTCTTAGAATCCGGAGAAAATATATGTCGTCTACTCATATAAAGCTTTTAATGAATCCTATAATGTAAAACAGTAGACTGTAAAATAGGCAATAATTGATGTATGATTATATATATTATAGATAAGTGTAATATATTACTTCTGAATCCCATTAGACAGAGTTTAAATAACTATAAATTGACGTAAAAGTCTTTTATTGATGTCTCTTGAAACTATTGTTTGGTATTCTTTTGGCGATATTGCCAGTAGACACATCAAAATAGTGAGACTTGACGGATGAACAATAAGGATATTTTTTTCCAGTATAAACAAATGGATTTTGTTGGTGTTGAAGGCCTCATGGTGGCCTTCAGATAAAGAAAAACGACAAAAGCGCTATTCTTTGGCCTGAACGTGGTTATATCATGCACATTTTGGGTTTGTTTTCTTTTTATTTTATTGGCGCCTTACCAGTTAACGTATATCCCATAAAGCCAACAAATTTACACAAGGCCTCTGCAATGTACCATCCATCAGCTATGTATGTATAAATGTTGAAAGGTAGCACAAAACCAACAAAAAGTAGGTCGCAAACCGATAAATTCATCACAAATATATTTGAAACTGTTTGTAGTTTCTTTACTTTCTTCACTGCTAATAATACCATGATGTTTCCTAAAAATGTATAAATTTTCCAAATGTATTAATTGATATAACCCTTGTAAAAAAATTTCACATTATGTTGCAAATTGTATATTTTACTAAATGCAATTAACAGAACAATATTAAAATAAGTATTCATAATTCAAGTACATGTACATTGTTTTAGAGAAAAAAAGGCAAAATGGAGTAAATGGCAATGAGACAATAACAGAGAAACCGAATCGAGGTCGACGTACTGCCTTCATTGGACAAACGATAACTGATACAAATCAGATAATAGCTAGAGAAATCAAATCCTCTCTGCTAAGGAGCTCCCATTTAAAAACAGTAAACATAACCAGACGTATGTCAGAGAGATTGGGAAGGCCAACAAATTATACTAAATCCAGAGACGAAAACAAGGATGTTGGAATCAAGATAAAGTGTATAAGAAAAAATAAAAAAGAAACTAAAAGAAAAGTATATGGAAACACAAGGACAACTTCAAGTGTTCTGGAAAACATTAGACCTCTTAGTTTTTGTTTAAAAAAAACAGTTCATACGATTCATCAATCACATTTTCTGAACTTGCGTGTGTTCATTTCAAGTTTTAGTACGCCATCAGCTGAAATTGGTTTAAGCATTTTTGAATATTTTAGAAATAAATTGCTAACAAAAACTGAATAATTACAGAGTGAATATAATTATATTTTTTAAATTAATATATAAATAGGATATATACATTTGTGCAATAGTGTATTAGTGCTTGTCTTCCGGTCACGGTGAGGTAATCTGATGCTTATTTTTATTTATTTATTTTCTTATTTTTTTATTTTTTTAATTTTTTTTTTGCGTTAGCGCTTTTTGGTAATTTGAATTTGAATAGTGAAACAATTTGTAACAATGTGTATTATCTTCAACTATATATAATTGTAGACGAACACCCACTTCCCCTTCTCATCAAATATATAAATGGAAATGTTGATTGGTCAGTGAAATGACAAAAAATAAACATTGGATGGATGGATGAATTATTGTTTAACGTCCAGTGGCAACCAGGTGCATATCAGGACGAGAACATGTTGATATGATAATGAATATGATCCCTGCTTTGTACTAGACCGACACGCTAAGTCTGATTTTTAATGTGCTAGCTCACGAGGTAATTGTCCGCAGGAAGACATATCACCTCACTCGGACACATTATACTGACTCCGAGCCGACCAGTCTGCTCTTACTCCTAGGTGCCGCGTGCTTGGCGGAGAAGCAGCAAATACCAATTTTAATGTCTTTGGTTTGACCCGGCCGGGGATTGAACCTGCGACCTTCCGCACTCGGGGCGAGCACGCTACCACGAGACCACCGAGGCGGTTAATAAAGAGTGGAAATATTATAAACTTATTAAGCTTTTATCTGGTAAATTACAATCAAAAAGCTAAAAATGACTGTAAAAGCACACAGTTGTCTTTTCAAAGGCTAACTATTCATTTACTTCCATTTGTAAACCAAGAAATATGAGCAAGAGAATATTATATCTAAAAACACTAGGGTTAAAACGTAATACATGTACATGAAAATAGATGTCCGACGTATCAAAAACTGGATTTATATCGAACACTGTCCCGAACTCAAAACAGAAATACGATTTGATTAATATTTCATTCTTTAGAATAATCACATTGCATACTTGTAGTTTCTTTGTACCAAGAGAATTTTCCAATGACGTCAATGTAAAGGGAATGTGTTAACATTTCTTTTCACGTCTGATGGTAATAGGTAACAAGTGACTAAAATTCCACATTTACTTAAACTTTGTCTATCTAATTTGAAGAATGCTGTCTGTTTGGTGGCGTTGATTGGCATGTCAATGTTGACCTTTGTTTATTGATAACATTGTGTTTGAACTGTAGAGATTTCCTCTACATCATGCGTTAAAAATTATTCATGTTATTATTATCGGTATTTTTACTGTCTGCTTCAAATATTTAAAATCTCGTGGGTTTCGACTTATAAAATTCTCATAATATAAGTTTATAATATGAGGTATCCCTACATGAGTCGTGAAGTCGAACCTTTAAATTCTTTCCTGGTTATGTCCATTGAATTACATATGCTATGGACATTGGTATGAATTACATTAAAAATGAAAACGTATATAAGGAAGCCCATAAACATTGTGTATATATTGGACATTAGGATAGCCCTTCACCCGGTTTTTCTATCAATTCATATCTCCAGTAATTGGCAGATATCCAAAATTGTCAACCCTGCTGAAGGGTTGGCCATTTTGGATATCTCCCTCCTCAGAGGGCCGTAACTGTATAATGTCAGGAAAATGATGCGTGATGGAAACAACTAACAGACAAAACCGTCGGGTATATATTGTTATTTTGATTAATAGCCCACAGTTGCAGTACATTTCGACCACCAGGATATTTTTTAATGCTTCTAAATTGATACTGTTATTGCTTGACATGCAAAATACTAATACATTAATTTTTATATTACATAAATGTTCTCCAACATGCAAGAAAAAAATATTTTAAAGTCTTGTTCTACATTATCCTACGACAAAAGGAAAAAATCGGGTCATGGTTAAGTTACATTCTCTTGTTTATGTCAGGGACGTAGGTTGGACAAATGTAAACTGTCATTTTAATGAAAAATCGTTTGTAGACAAAGCGTTTGTCTTATGAATAATAATGAAATTCTTAAAGACAAAAAATCATGCTAAAAAATGAAGTCGACATGATTTAAAGTACTAGTAATATGCAAATACAGATCATGGAAACTAGCAACAATGAATGTATTAACACAGGTCACTTTAACCTAATAAAACCTGTTGGTAGACACAAGTTCCGGTTGTATCAAAAACTCAATTGGTATTATTTCAGCATTGGAATAGAGAATGGAAACGGGAAATGTGTCAAAGAGACAACAACCCGACCAAAGAGCAGAAAACAGTTCAAGGCTACCAATGGGTCTTCAACGCAGCGAGAAAATCCCGCACCCGGAAACAGGCTTTAGCTGGCCCCTAAACAATAATGTATACTAGTTCAGCAAAATGGACGGCACACTAAACTCCGAAACATAAAAAAGAACCAAAATTCAAAAAACACACAAGGCTAACAAAGGCTAGAGGTTCCTTATTTGGAACAGGCGCAAAAATGCGGCGGGGTTAAACATGTTTTGTGAGCTCTCAACCCTCCCCCTATACCTCTAGCCAATGTGGAATAAACAAACACACAGCGATACACACAGTAAAACTCGGTTCAAAAGTATATTTTAACACACAGGTTGTTAAAACCTTTTGCAAATTAAAAAGTGTCTTTCTCGCGCATAGCTCTGTCCTTGGAAGGTGTCTGGCTTTAACTAGTTTATATTTAATTCTGCTCTACCCCATTTTTTCTTATTATCTCGGCCCCTCACAGTTTCAACCTTGAGAAATACTATTTTCCAATGTGTAGGTACGGTGTAACGAATTACGTATCGTTTTATATTTATCCATAAAGGATATGTATAAGATATTTATGTATTTAGTTAATTTTAATTTTTGGAAATATGTTTTGGAAAATCTCTTTTAAATCTGAGCTTCCACGTATCAGTGTATAAAATTCCTTGTCGTTAATTTAGTGTGGTACTTTTTTAGATTGAGGGAGTTAATATCAATAGTATATGACACTATCAAGATGAAGAACAGCAATTGAAGCGTTGTTCATTTACATTTGATTTTATATTCCACTATTACACAGGTAAGTTTGTCATGAACATGGACAGCTTATCCGTTAGCATCAATTGCTTTCTACTGAGGTATTAAACTTTTGAAATGTATTACTCAATGTAAAATAAAAAATCATTACCTGTGCATCCTACGAAAATAATGAGTCCTATGAGAGTAACAGCCAAGACAACCCATGGATCGCGGTCCTCAACTAACATTTCTATGTCTTCATTAGAGTCGGTAGTATTCCAGTGGTATTTTGAACGATTCATCTCCATTTACAAAACTTCTTTTCTTTACGATGGTCTGAAAAGCAATCAAATGAATTGAATCAGCACTGTTTATACTTTTAATTTTTAATGTTTATAGAGATAGCTATGTAAGTTTGGATTTTGTCTCTTGAAAATGTTACATACTTCACATCACGTCCTCTTATATTAATTTCCTGCGTTTTTTAATACATGACAAGTAAATGATGTAATGGATAAACATTAATGATTCTTACATGGATGTTATCTTAAAAGATTTTTTATTTTTTTATCTTATCTGATGGTTTATCAATGGTTTCTTTCATTATTTTAAGCCTCATCTAATGTAACTTTAAATCTTTCCACAGCATGTGAGAGAATAAGTTTTTATCATTGTTTACTTTAAAAGTACTGTAACCCTAAATAAGTGCTTGTAAAAAATTAAATCATTAATACTGTAATTACCAGATGTTTTGTATATAATGAACTGTTTTCAGTCAGAAAAAAAATGGAATAACCCGACGGTCAATATTTTTTCTACAGTTTTCTGTATTTAATACGTTTTTCATTTAACGAAAAAGAATCTATTCAGAGCTGATGTCTGTTTAGATTTTTTATAGTGTGGTATAGCAATGCTAACAAACAAACAAGAGGCTGTCGAATGACAGCAAACCGGATTTTCCTGCATGGAAATGATATCTCATTTTCTGCTGTATGAAGGGCCACGAATATGCCACAAGAAAAGTAATAACTTGACAACAACCAATGACCTTTGCATGGAAACGACGACTTGAACTGCCTTTTTTCAATTTTTTAGAACCATAACTCCTGAACGGTGAAAGTGAAAATCGTCAGTATCGGAACGGTGAAAGTGGAAATCGTCAATATCGAACTTGACCTCCATTTTGTCATCAGTAACAACATATTAAAATTTGAAAAGCTTTGGTTGAACAGTTCATAAGTTATCACACGGACACCACTGGAAAAGCCATTTTTCAATCTTTCAAGAACCATAACTCCTGAACGGTGAAAGTGAAAATCGTCAATATCGAACTTGACCTCCATTTTGTCATCAGTAACAACATATTAAAATTTGAAAAGCTTTGGTTGAACAGTTCATAAGTTACCACACGGACACCACTGGAAAAGCCATTTTTCAATCTTTCAAGAACCATAACTCTTGAACGGTGAAAGTGAAAATCGTCAATATCGAACTTGACCTCCATTTTGTCATCAGTAACAACATATTAAAATTTGAAAAGCTTTGGTTGAACAGTTCATAAGTTATCACACGGACACCACTGGAAAAGCCATTTTTCAATCTTTCAGGAACCATAACTCTTGAACGGTGAAAGTGAAAATCGTCAATATCGAACTTGACCTCCATTTTGTCATCAGTAACAACATATTAAAATTTGAAAAGCTTTGGTTGAACAGTTCATAAGTTATTGCACGGACACTGTTTGATAAATTGATACGAGCAAATGCATGGTTTAGCAGTCTTATGCGTTGTATAATTGTAATGTGAGGAGAGTATTCTATGGCATAGAATATACAGTGTCCGAGTATATATCAATGTTTGAAAAGATGTTTATATGCGTCATTTTGTATTTATTGATTGTTTTTCTATAATAAAATTATATTCTTAATAATTTGAAATTTCGGACATGCAGATTTACGTTATTCTGCTAAGACTCGATACAGAATATATACACCAAAATCTTACAGTAGTTTTACCTTTGAAATCTTTTTTTGAACTAGAAACCATGTATGTATAGTTTTTAATGATTAAAAAAATAATTTGTTAATAAAGTTGACGGCAAGTTTTGGCGGGAAAATTTTCCGTACTTTTGCCTGAGACCCATCTGATAACCCCCATATACTAGTACATACAAGTTAAAACGCCAACTATTAAAAAAACACCAAAAAATACTGATTCATTGCAGGGCAATATATTACTAACGGCAATAAATGGCCCCTGTTCATTGGCACCTGTCGATCTTGTGATCTTTAGGTATGACTTTCTACTGATGTACCGTATCCGTCGGGCATGTGTGCGGATAAACAACTCGATCTATCTCTGTCTAGAGCGGACATATTCAAACAATAAACAATAAACATATTTTATCCAGATTAAATGCCGTTTATATATTGCTAGCATTTTTCAACCGCTACAAATATTTGATTGCCAATATGGAATTTTAAATGAAATTTTAAAGTTTTAGTGTTATGTTTTTGTTTCAGTCATCATGAAGAATGTAATAATCAGAAATCTATATGCGGTGGGAATGCATCACTGGGGTGCTAAGGAATTAAGTGTTGGACCGCTTTATTATTGCTATATTGAGAAAGAAAACCCAAAAGATCCAAATGCAGTGGCAATATTTAGCGACAAAGAGAGACGCCACCGTGTTGCTTATTTTCGACGTGAAGATGCCACATTTGTTAGTGACTTATTTAAGAAAAACATTATTCACGGGCATTGTTATCTCCGTGCCAAATTTTCGGTCAATAAATTTACCAAAAAAACTGGACTAATGCAGAACTGTTCGGTGGGATTTTTATGCCCAAATGATCAGGTCAAAGAGGTTAAAAATAAGGTGTCAAAGTATGAACACAGAATTTGGTAGAACATTCAATTGCAATAAATGCAATGACAGTTACCAATATTCATTTTGTCTTGGCATCTTATACATATATATATATCTGTATCAAATGTACAGATAGCTTTACATCAAACTTTATATTTTTAATCTAGGATATGTTTGACATACATTGTAATAAACTTGGTGCACATAATACTTAATTTGTTTCTAGATATATGTAAATTACCATGAGACAAACCCCCCTACACTAGAAAACATTATATAATTCCCCAATACAAAGCAATCTGGTTTTATTGTAGATACACGATATATCTAGAGATGAGAGTCAAAAGAGACTGGTCCGAAAATGAAATGTCCAGCGCAGTGGCAGCTGTTAAGTCGGGAATGTCGATCAGAAAGGCTGCCCAATTTTATTCAGTTCCTAAGTCCACATTAGCAGACCGCACAAATGGGAGGATATCAGAAGGGTCAAAAATGGGGAGACCATCATTTTTATCAAAATCCACCGAAAAAGAGATCATCAGTGTCGCACATAAACGTGCAGATTTGGGAATAGGATTTTCAAAAAACAACTTTCTAAGATTTACAGGAATATTAGCACAAAAGAATGGAAAGGGCTTTAAAAGGGGAAACCCGTCAAATATGTGGTGGAGGCGACTTAAGCAAAGACATCCTACTTTTGCATTAAGATCTCCCGAGGCAACAGCGACAATTCGGCACGATGCAATGTCACGGAATAGGTTGACAAAGTATTTTGACTCATTAAAGGGGGTAATAGAGATGCACAATTTTAACCTTTTTCCAGAACGTATCTGGAATATGGACGAAACGGGCATCAACCTGTTCCACAAACCTTCGCATGTTGTAGCTAAGAAGGGGGCAAAGACCGTTCACGGAAAAGCGTCTGGTACACGGGAAACAATCACAGTAATTGCATGCGTTAATGCAAATGGTGACAACATACCTCCTCATTTTATTGTTCCAGGTAAAAGTAAGAAAAAACTCCACGGTTTTGACCTTCAGGCTGCTAATGGCTCAGCTATTGCTGGAGCGAGATTTTCCGTTTCCGACAGTGGCTGGACAAAGGAGGGTATTGGAAAGCTTTGGTTTTCTGAATCTTTTATAACAGCTATTGGTCCCGAACGTCCTCAACTATTAATTTTTGACGGACACTCTTCTCACAATAGCATAGAATTCATAGAACTAGCACGCAGGGAAAACATAATACTAGTGGAACTACCGAGTCACACTAGTAATTGGACCCAGCCCCTTGACCGCTCAGTGTTCAAATCTCTTAAAGCATGCTGGAACTCTGAATTAGACACCTTCATAAGAATGACAGGAATTGCTGTAGGGCATGCTCAGTTTGTCAAAACTTTCGGAAACGCATGGGAAAAATCTATGACTCGTCAAAATATCGTAAATGGATTTAAGTCTACTGGCATCCATCCTTTAAATCCAAACGCCATTCCAGAAGGTGCATATTTGCCCTCTGACACACTTTCTCCGGACACTACACAAAATAATAACACTGTCCTTTCGTCAGACAATACTACACACATGACACACGCAAATCCTAACAATGTCAATGATACAGAATCAGAGGTTACAAAAAACTGAGCTAACCCATCTACAGTAAATGCAAGTTTCGAATCCGACACCGTACATACAAAGGGTATATCTCAAGTTACGTTATCAGTTCCGCTCGAAACAGAGGGCTTATATGATCTAAATCTAATGTTAGACCCGAACGGAACACTTCTACCAACAAATGAAACCTCCATTGATGAAGATCTACTTCAAGAACTCACAAGGCAAGATGAGGAAACAAACACGGAAGTTTCTATCGAGTCTGAAACACTTATTGAGTGTACGGACAAGAAAGCACTTTAAGTAATAGAATCTACTTTGTCGTCCGAAACAATTCTCAGTTTTTCCGCTGCTCTGTTATCAAATCAGGATGCAAATCATCCTTTGTTTCAGACCTGGAAAAATTATAAACTCAAAGAAACAACTGGCACTGAACATACAAATGTACAATCCGTAGCACAGGATTTCTTTCCGCTACCTGTCAAGAGCATCAAACGCAAACCGTTAAAGGAGTCGTATTTTGTGATTTCGGCGGATGATGCATACAGAGAAAAAATAAACGAAATTGAACAACGAAAACGAGTAAAACAGGAAAAGGAAAACAAGAAATCTGAGACAAACAGGAAAAGGATGTTAAAAAGATTAGAAAATGAACAAAAACAGAAACTAAGAGAGGAAAAGAAAAGG
Organism: Mytilisepta virgata; assembly: GCA_028015205.1. Classification (NCBI taxonomy): domain Eukaryota; kingdom Metazoa; phylum Mollusca; class Bivalvia; order Mytilida; family Mytilidae; genus Mytilisepta; species Mytilisepta virgata. The sequence goes on from CM051519.1 coordinate 77,263,171, forward strand.
TCAAAACAATGTAGAAAAAGTAAAACCTGAGATAAAAACTGAGGTGCTACTACATGACATTGAAATACTTTTACAACGTTAAAACAAAGTCATCTTGAATATTTTTTGGTCAAAAATGACTTTTTTTTTCACACCGTGTCTTCGGATACTAAGAACCGGGTTGATACTAAAAACGCGGTGCAGGTGGCTTTGTATCATGTCTATATTGTTCAGGTTCAAATTTTAGGGCACAAAAACATGCAGCGTTGCATGATCTGAACACGATTCTTAAACCATCGCGATTTTTTGTGCCCATAAATTCAAATCTGACCATCAAAACAGCTGTAATTAAACCTGAACCGGTTCTTAGTGCCACAGCGGTCCTTAGCATCCAAATTACACGGCGTGTAGTTCATTCAGATGATTTGGTCTTTAGTTGTCATGCTCTGTCAAAGACAAGAAAGAAAATTGCGTTTTCTTTGTTCGAACGTAAGTCCATTTTCATATACGACCGGAGAGACAAATCAGTTTGATATCTCCATCTTTCTTTTTGTCCAATATTTGTGATTTTTATTTCTCCGTCAAGGTTTCTTGGTTTGTATCTGAAGCAATGGTTTGATTGTGCAAATCTGAAAGCAATAAATTCTTGCCCTCGGGCGTATCATGCGCATTCAGCGCCTGGTGACTCATCGTTTATTATTGAAGGTTTCGTGGTATCTGCAAAACATAGAGTTTCCATTGCGATAACATATACATGTATATAAACATGTATTTTATACATTATTCTTTTGGTTCACTGCTTCGTTTCGATACGAGGTATACAGTTTGGTCTCTACAAAGTAATTGCATATTAACATACTAGTAGTATATTTCAACTCACTGCATGCAATATATCTTATACATTTTTGTCTTTTCTATATATTGGAGATAATGTTGAAACCACATTAATTCAATAGATAAAGAATTATAAGGCTCTGATCATGAATAATTCAGCTTTAATACTGTTTGGGAACTTGCTCTCAAGCAAACATGAACTTTCATATTTCCGGTCTTTCACGTATTTCGGTGAGATCTGTGCTGGTGAAACAGAAATTGTCAAAAAGATCTTCTACAGAACAATCTGCATTATACTTTTTAAACATCTAAAACAGAGATACAACAAAAGAGAGATAAAGGGGACAATGAACGAACGAAATGGTGCTGAAATGAAAATAGTATTCCTTTTCTACACATTTTTTTGTATAGAGGGTCAGAAAAAAATGAATATATTTACAGATGACAAGCAAAATTACGTTTCCACCCTTATACAGACTAAGACAGAAATTTGTAGAGATTTTGTCTCATGTGCATTTACTCCATATCCTTTCATTGTTCATTTAAGACAGAAACCATTTAATATTCTGCAACATTGTTCAGGATAAAACTGACAAATATTATTTTCCTCAGGTGAAAACAATTTATTTGTTTCTCCTATAAGTGAATCAACTGATTTCCTCCACAAATACCATACCCCCCCCCCCCCCCGAAATCAGATGGTTCTACGTTAACACAGGGCTTAAGAAAAAAGACTTAAAACATTTATAACCAAAAAGTATTCGACTGAATTCTTCTGTCCGACTTTGAATCAAGTCCGTTTTTTCTGTCCGACTTAAAAACAAAATGTGTCCGACCTTCGATCAAATCTCTGTTTCTCGGGTTTTTCCATACTACATGCACGAATTTCATTTTATTTACTATACCATCCTATAAATAACACCAGAGAGGTTACGAAATTCACACCACAAAGTTACACTTCAGCGGTATTCTCCAAAAGCACAAATCGTGCCATTAATAGAAAGAGTGTCCGACCTACGGTCACTTTACCCTAGTATTCCGTGATTCTTTTGCAGTCAAACAGCCTTTTGCAGTCAGAGAATATCAAAAATGCCAGTATATGAAGTTATACAAAAATAAAAGAAGAATGTGTCCGTGGGACATGGATGCCTCCGCTTATAAATACGCAAGAGTCAATGTACTAATTCAAACTATTGACGTTTTGTTTTCTTTGAAATTTAATGAGTAAAAGTTATAGAGTGCACAAAACGGCTATTTTCAATTTATAAAGGGGTATAACATAAGTACCATGAAAGTGACGCCACTGAAATTCGAAATTGATCAGTTTTTGGTGGTAATTAGCATTGTGTATAGGTTTCATAACATTTGATTGAGGCAAAGTAAAGTTAGAGTGCGGAAACAACAATTTTTAAATTAATAAAGGGACATAACTCAAGAAAATTAAAAGTGGCGCCATCAATTTCGAAGTTGATCTGTGTTTGATGGTAATAAGCATTGCATATAAGTTTCATAACGTTTGGTTGAGGCGACTAGTAAAGTTTGACTGTGGAAATGGCAAATTCGGCAAATTTACAATTTATAAGGGGACATAACGTGAGAAGGGTAAAAGTGACGCCACCAAAATTCGAAACTGATCTGTTTTTGGGGTTAATAAGCATTGTATATAAGGTTCATAAAATTTGGTTGAGGCAAAGTAAAGTTAAAGTGTGGAAACGGCAAATTTAGCAAGGACATAAGTCGAGAACAGTGTAAGTGACACCACCAAAATTCGACCTTGATCTGAGTTTGGTGGTAATACGCATTGTGTATAAGTTTCATAACATTTGGTTTAGGCAAGGAAAGTTTGAGTGCAGAAATGGCAAATTCGGAAATTTTACCATTTATAAAGGACGTAACTTGAGAAGGGTAAAAGTGACGCCACCAAAATTCGAAATTGATATGTTTTTTGTGGTAAAAAGCATTGTATATAACGTTCATAACATTTGGTTGAGGCAAAGTAAATTTAGAGTGCGGAAACGGCAAATTCGGCAATTTTTCCAATTATGAAGAGACATAACGTCAACGTGACGCCACCAAAATTCAAACTTAATCTGTGTTTGATTTGTTGGGGTTTTACGCCGTTTTCAGCACATTTGGCTTTTTCCTTGTCAATTAAGATCGGAGTCAAACACACCCCGCCACAGGTGAGATTCAAACTCACAGCCTCAGTGTTGACAATCTAGTGATCATTAGTAGTCATAACGAACTACCTAGATGACTCGGCCACCGAGGCCCCATCTGTGTTTGTTGGTAATAAGCATTGTGTATAAGTTTCATGAAATTTGATTAAGACACACTAACGTTAGAGAGCGGGAACCAATTTCGGGACGTACGTACGGACAGACGGACAAGGGTAAACCTTAATGACCCCTTCGCCTAGCGGCGTGGCATAAAAACTTCCAATAGAGCCTATAAATACAACTTTTATTTGTTATTTTATACCGCAGGTTTTTAGGGGAGATTCGGGTATCCATACAACCGGTTTAACCACACTGCTGTTCAGCGTCTGTACTAATTCAAGACTAGCTTGTCTTGTTTTAAAATATTTCACTGTGAATATAAGATGAAGAACGACAATAAAAGCACTTCCTTTTTCAAATTGATTTTTTTAAAAGATATATAAATTTTATGTCAACATTTTATTCGACAATTGCTTTCTTACCTGCTACTTAAGTAATATTCTATGTTTTTGTTTACATAAAATATTCCTCTATTTAATCCAAAAGAATAATTATTTATTGACCAAATGCTTTCTGATTTACACAATGCTTTTACACATAACAAGAAGATATGAATTAAGGTTTAGGATTTCTGACTGACGGACTATTACTGAATGTCAGGCTATCAGGCGTCAATTAGTGACAGCTTTCAAATAATAAGATTATCAAATGTCAATCCGATGGTCTTTCTCTGAAGAAATAGATACTAGCGCGGTGATGAGGCATTGCCCTAAATGAATGTAATGAAAAACTGAGTGAGTAGCCCTACATTCTGTACGTAGAAAAAATAAAAGGAAATAAAATTTCTTTTATATTTGTACATTAATACATTAATACCGAAGCAAACATATATAAAAGAAAGTTGTGCTAAAATTCATACAGACATCGGAAAAATAATAACGTCAGCGACACAATAATGGACAAAGTTCATAAGACAAAAGTCTAAAGACAAGGCAAACTCGAGAATGCAGTACAACATTACAGCAAGGATACATGTATAACTAAAAGAATAAAAAAAACTAAACATAATCAGAACAACAGAGTCCAGATACAAATGAATTAGCAATGTGAACATCCACAAAAAAAAAAACGAGAGTGACATCAGGTGCTCCGTAAGTGTAAGCCGGTCCTGCTCCGTTAACGCAACAGTCATATTGCCGGTCAATAACATCTAGTGAAGTGTCACGTCCAGTGTGTTGTCAATTCCAGGTAGATGTGAAATTTAATTGAAGATATCTAGTCTCATTTGTGAGATAGGAACTTCGTATCGGCCAATCAATATGACCTTGATTAAGACCGTAAAGTTTTGAAAAATTCATGAGTAAAGCAGCACAGGGCAGAAATTATACATTAGTATAACTAAAATAAACCAAACATATTGCAATTCAAAGAGAAACAGAACAAGAAAACACAAAACTAAAGTTCTAACAAAAAATCTAATGTCATTTGTTTATCAGGTTTTCAGCTTCACTGTGCGCTCGAAAGTAATAATTGTATACATTTTAAATGCTTTTATCTTTTTGAACTTGTCAGTGGCATTTATTAACCAAGATGCAGATATTTTGCATCATTTTGACATATTGCTTCATCCTGTTTTTCTGATATAATGTTTCACAATAATTGTTTGTAATGGGTACAAAAATTGTTTTTAATATTTTTCAGTTGTTCAATTTGGTATTTCGTAATTTGTTTACAAATTACCATTGAGAAAAACTCATTTGGTGAAAGACGATACAACGTGAACTTTCTTTGTTAAATCATACCACAAAGGTAATAATGCCATTTTAATACCATTTTATGTCAGTTTGAGCAGAATAATTAAATATAACGGAACCAAGTGGTTTTGATCAGATGAGATAGAGGTTAACTTTTCTTTTTTTTTCCTGACCAGAATTATTATTTTCTATATAGTAAAGCAAATTTGAACCCCAAAAAATTGCAGGAAATTGCTCTTTTGTATTTGAAACGGAAATGTGCATCGTATATTTAACAAAATTACAATTTGTTTGTACAGACGACTTCACGAACTTAAAAGTGTTTTAAAACTGTTATAATTGAAGATACGCATACATGTACGTGTAATACTAAATGATAACAGGCGACAACTGAACAAGGTATGCAAAGCTCTCCAAAACAGCAGGGATCATATAATACTAACATATACAGTTCCTGAAAACAGTAATAATGCTACGGACGCTTTAAATATCCATCTACGGAGTATAAATTAAAAGTAAAGTCCAGAGATGATGGCAGAAACGTGGAAAACTAAAAAATTGAGATGCTGTACGACACGCCGACTTATCTCTCTAATTCATAACAATTGGTTATGGTTATATAATAAATGTTAACAACATGCTGAGTAATTTCAAATTTGGGGATATGCTTCGATGAAACAGTTCCCGTGTGAAGTGTGTGAATTGCCCCTATTCAGGTTATCATACATGTAGTTGCAATATCTGCTCCGAACAAATATTGGCTATCAAAGAGATTGAAAACAATTTCAGGGTGAATTTTTCAGCTATACTATAATTACAGATGGAAAAATTAAATATTGATATCAATTTTGATACAAAAGATGTGCACATTTCATTTCATCGATTTACGACTCATCAGTTATGCTGAATGCCTAAAATTTTGAAAATCAAAACAATAATCCAAAAAATTGATGACCAAATTCCAAAAATGGTGACGTCAAAGCGATCTTAGGACACCGCTATGCACGAGGGAGACACTGCTTAGTTCTAACAAAATTTCACAAAATTTCACTTTTTTGTAATAGTAGATTTAACGTTTTAATTTCACTGAAATACTAATATACTATACTTAATAAAAGTACTTGCTATATATGGGAACATAAACGTAAAATAGAGTTACAACAGGTGCTCCAAAAAATGACTAGCCATACTTTCACTTTATAAGGGAAAGAACTTGAGTGCATCTATTGCAGATTTTGCTATAATTTGAGAGTAAAAACGAGGATACTTTAACCCTTCTATTAAAGTTGTAAATCCAGGTGGTGACCCCCTTGTTGGGTATCAGACTTCCTTAATCCTGAACCTAAGTGCTTTTGCCTAAAATTGCAGCTTTATGATAACCTATTAATACATTTTTTTGAAAATATACACTAAAATATGCATATTAAGTGTGTGCTTTTTCCAAAGGTTATAAAAAAATGAAAATTTTATGCTTTTTTAATGTTATGTAAGATGACAGTTTGTGTGTAGCATATGTAAACTAATCAATAATTACTGTGGATTCCATATACATGTGTTTCGTTTGATACCAATTTTGGTGGTTTTAGTGGGTCAAGTAGAACCATGAAATGTATACTTTTTTTTAATTTAATTACTAGGAACTTTGAAACTACGAAATATGATATCCTCGAAACATTGAATTTTCAGTTTAACAACAATATCCCAAAATGTGTTAGAGTACCTCAACATTTTTGTTTTTTTTTTTGTTTTTTTTTTGTTTTTTGTTTTTTTTTTGTCATTTTGGGAATGACGTCACCCTTACAGATCGATCTGTAGATAATGTAGAAATATATAATTATTGTGTTAATAGGTTTTTCAGAAATATTTTCCGCCAAACTTTGTGATGTTCTAACAAAACTGAAAAATCGTGAAATATCAACGCTAATGTTTACCCTACATGTACTAATTAAATTCCTACTCCTTACGTGAAAAGCAAGGGAAGTACCCGAGAAAACCGGTTGACAACAAAATCCCATCAAAACGAAGAGCCAACGAAATTCTTTTGGTTGAATATTACTTTGGATAAGAGAACTGACAGATATACCTGTGTCAAAACACGGAAGATGATTGCAATAATACAGCGATTGATTCTCTTTATTTGCCATCTGATCTAACAACCAGTCTGAACATACATTGGGATGATCAACAGATGGTTGATAAAGAAAAGTACAACAGATCCAAATATATTTGACATTATAGGTTTATACGTTTGTAGAATATGTTGATGTCATTGATGTTGTGTGTGCTATTATCCCTTGTTGAAAGATACATGACAATATTTTCTAATGTTCAGAGTGTTTATTTATTTCGAATATACCAAGAAGATTAACTATAGTCTTGAATATTCTTTTTATATAAAAATCATCGAATTCAAATTAGAGAAATAACCAAAAAACCAGAACACTGAAAAATGAAATTTTAGTTAAATTTGAAATAAACATAACGTTATATCCTGATGTTAACAAAACTAACAACTACATGAATGTAAATATTTCATATAGATGTTTAATTGTACAAAGAATTACTTTCGTAGTGATATTTATCTTCGGCACTATACGCTGGGGAACCAACTCGAAAATAAAATTAAATTGTAAGATAAATTGCTGTATTAACTTTAAAAAATCAATAATAAATTTCACAAATATAACAAGTCAAATGAAATTCACACAATATAACGAATATAGAAAATGTCTTAAATATCAATATAACGTGTTCCGTATTTCGATGCCGGTTTCCGATTATCCCTCCTTAGAAAATGTGCACGAACAAGCTCGACAACAAAACAAAACAACCGATATTTTAACTGCAACAGACATGTAACGAAGGTAGCCCGATTAGGATGATGAAAAGGTTACGAAGACGTAAACCAACTAATCTGCTCCTTAGCCGAAACAGCAACATCATGCTGCTTAATGTTACCGGTTCTTAAAAACTTGAAAGAACACTGATGTAAATGTGGAGGAATCATCTGTTACAAACGAGAATAATACATGTTCATCACAAAGACTTCTTTTTTACCAATATGAATATCAACAATAACCATATTGTAAATAAAACTGAAAATCCTTTGCCTGTGTTTATGGAGCAACTACTTCAGTGAAATTTTAAATGGTAATGTGTGTTCAGTAGAAAGAACGAAAGTATGATAAACTTCCAATCTTCTCAAACTGTGGTATTCATGATCCAATTTTACCACACCATGTCTTTATCGTGTCTCTAATCGACGCTATATAGTTTACATTTATTTTCTTATTTAATCTCTTTTTGTGTTAAAATTTGGACAGGTAACGTCAGATAACTTTACAAAGAAACATGGAAATTAGCAAAACGTTTACAACTTATCTAAAACACGTAAAAAACTGCGTCACACAAAATGACGATTTGTCATTCAGGTAATATATACCAGAATCCTATAGCAAAAAAAAATTCTCTTAAAATTTCAGGACTATATAAGTTGAAAGCTAAATAATGATTTTTTACCTCATATACATACCTATTTTAAATATGGGATTTTAATACTAAGTATAAGCATTAATAGTTCCAGTTAAAATGTTAAGGAAATTGACTTTCTCTATATTAAAACTTAAAGCAATTAAACTTACTTCCACTTACCTTACTTAACTCACATTCTTCAAGTTCTTATCTTCTTCAAACCATTTATAAAACGAATGGACTAATTCCCATGGCGTTGAAAAAATTACAACATCTCTGGCATACATCTGCAAGCTACAGACGCAACAAGAAGTTTTCAATAAAATCATACAGGTTAACGCATCTATATTCATGCCACCGACATGCGCATTGTTTAACTGACATCGACAATATTGACGCTGGTGTTTATCCTTAAGTAATAAGTATGCAGAAGACATGAAAGTCAATATGCTGAACATTTCTCTGATGGCCATTCTATTGTTCCTTAGTATTGTACGTTATGATAGACATAATTAATCTTGGATCCCATGTATAATTTCCTCCTTGTAAGTCTTCAAATATTTGTCGGCAAGACATATAAATCCATAGAAGATGAGTTAAACATTTTGCTTAATTTTTGTTTTACAATTATGTAATATTGCAACCTTTCCAAGGTTTCTATTTATAGTTATTCTTAAGGGTAAGAGGTAAAAAAGATGGAATGGGGTATTGTTCAGTACCCTCCTAAAATATGATGCAAGAAACAAGTGAACAGATTTTTTTCATTTCGAAGGTTGTTGTAAGGTGTTCAGAAATAAAGTAAAACAAGACAGCGCAGAACTAAAGCACTTCCAATGTGAATTAAGCATAAAATTTGGGAGCGCCATTAGGTGCTCCGGAAGAGTAGGCATATTCTGCTCTGTTAACTGTACCCGTCACATTGTAAATGAGGAAAATCCGGTGTAGAATCAAGTCGTTGAAGAGTCAATTCCAGTAAGACAGGAAATCTAACTAAAGATATCTATTTTCATTTATGAAATATGAGCTACCGCTAATTGTGATAACTGGTCAAATGTGTTTGTAATTGTTTATAAACTCTTTGTTAATGGTGATAAAAGTCTTTATGTTGGATTAATTCATGGATAAATCCATTATGATTACCAGATATCACTTATTACCAAGACAATTGTTCATATTATCTCATAAAGAGACGCGGAGATAATTCATTCGAAACTTATTCCTAAGATTTCATGTAGTCAATATCAGATAAGATGTGTGCGTGTCACTGTTCATTTACCAAAGGAAGCTGTTGAAAGTAACCAAAGGAAGTTGTTGAAAGTACCAAAGGAAGTTGTTGAAAGTACTAAAGGAAGTTGTTGAAAGTAACCAAAGGAAGTTGTTGAAAGTACCAAAGGAAGTTGTTGAAAGTACCAAAGGAAGTTGTTGAAAGTACCAAAATAAGTTGTTGAAAGTAACCAAAGGAAGTTGTTGAAAGTAACAAAGGAAGTTGTTGAAAGTAACCAAAGGAAGTTGTTGAAATTACAAAAGGAAGTTGTTGAAAGTAACCAAAGGAAGTTGTTGAAAGTACCAAAGGAAGTTGTTGAAAGTAACCAAAGGAAGTTGTTGAAAGTAACCAAAGGAAGTTGTTGAAAGTAACTAAAGGAAGTTGTTGAAAGTACCAAAGGAAGTTGTTGAAAGTCACCAAAGGAAGTTGTTGAAAGTAACAAAGGAAGTTGTTGAAAGTAACCAAAGGAAGTTGTTGAAAGTACAAAAGGAAGTTGTTGAAAGTAACCAAAGGAAGTTGTTGAAAGTACCAAAAGAAGTTGTTGAAAGTACCAAAGGAAGTTGTTGAAATTACCAAAGGAAGTTGTTGAAAGTAACCAAAGGAAGTTGTTGAAAGTACCAAAGGAAGTTGTTGAAAGTAACCAAAGGAAGTTGTTGAAAGTAACCAAAGGAAGTTGTTGAAAGTACCAAAGGAAGTTGTTGAAAGTAACCAAAGGAAGTTGTTGAAAGTACCAAAGGAAGTTGTTGAAAGTCACTAAAGGAAGTTGTTGAAAGTCACCAAAGGAAGTTGTTGAAAGTAACAAAGGAAGTTGTTGAAAGTAACCAAAGGAAGTTGTTGAAATTACAAAAGGAAGTTGTTGAAAGTAACCAAAGTAAGTTGTTGAAAGTACCAAAGGAAGTTGTTGAAAGTAACCAAAGGAAGTTGTTGAAAGTACCAAAGGAAGTTGTTGAAAGTAACCAAAGGAAGTTGTTGAAAGTAACTAAAGGAAGTTGTTGAAAGTACCAAAGGAAGTTGTTGAAAGTCACCAAAGGAAGTTGTTGAAAGTAACAAAGGAAGTTGTTGAAAGTAACCAAAGGAAGTTGTTGAAAGTACAAAAGGAAGTTGTTGAAAGTAACCAAAGGAAGTTGTTGAAAGTACCAAAAGAAGTTGTTGAAAGTACCAAAGGAAGTTGTTGAAATTACCAAAGGAAGTTGTTGAAAGTAACCAAAGGAAGTTGTTGAAAGTACCAAAGGAAGTTGTTGAAAGTAACCAAAGGAAGTTGTTGAAAGTAACCAAAGGAAGTTGTTGAAAGTACCAAAGGAAGTTGTTGAAAGTAACCAAAGGAAGTTGTTGAAAGTACCAAAGGAAGTTGTTGAAAGTCACTAAAGGAAGTTGTTGAAAGTCACCAAAGGAAGTTGTTGAAAGTACCAAAGGAAGTTGTTGAAATTACCAAAGGAAGTTGTTGAAAGTAACCAAAGGAAGTTGTTGAAAGTACCAAAGGAAGTTGTTGAAAGTAACCAAAGGAAGTTGTTGAAAGTAACCAAAGGAAGTTGTTGAAAGTACCAAAGGAAGTTGTTGAAAGTAACCAAAGGAAGTTGTTGAAAGTACCAAAGGAAGTTGTTGAAAGTCACTAAAGGAAGTTGTTGAAAGTCACCAAAGGAAGTTGTTGAAAGTACCAAAGGAAGTTGTTGAAAGTCACCAAAGGAAGTTGTTGAAAGTCACCAAAGGAAGTTGTTGAAAGTACCAAAGGAAGTTGTTGAAAGTCACCAAAGGAAGTTGTTGAAAGTCACCAAAAGGAAGTTGTTGAAAGTACCAAAGGAAGTTGTTGAAAGTAACTAAGTTGTTGAAAAGTACCAAAAGAAGTTGTTGAAAGTACCAAAGGAAAATGTTGAAAGTAACCAAAGGAATTTGTTGAAAAAATAAAAACACGTTAAACTAGGATTCCAACAAATTCTTACAATAGATAATTAAAATAATTTCATAAAATTAATAATTTCAGAAATTTTTTCAAAAGGAAGTCATATGATGCTTCATTGCTTATACGACTATGCAGAATTCTGTTCACCTTCAAATTATATAGTAAAACCAACAATGTCAAATAAAATTGCACAATTCTAGGATAAAAAAAGTAGCAAATTTATTAAGTTATCCCTTGATGAAAAGTTCAATTGCGAAAATACATTTATTTTCATAAAAATCTTGAAATTGTCTGTTTCAAAAACAAGTCTTCGTGGTCTTCTTAATTGTCAAAGAATTAAAGTTATCTTTTGATTAAGCAGCAGATTTTACACTACTGATGACACAAAATTATGAGAATTACACATCTTTTTCAGTTTTATCAGTTGTTATGTTTGTACATTCGTTTGTCGTTCCTCCAATTATAATCTTCAGGACTTAGTGTTTTACCCGAACCATATGCATCAAAGCCTCCTCTGTTTTCAAGCACACTCCAGAAACTAATACTGGTAAAACATTACTTGAATATTAAACTGTCGGATTTCTTATATTACAATAGATTATTTATTTCATACTGTCATTGAAAAAATAGCACACCAATTGTAATTGATATTTAACACGATTATTCATTGATTTGTTATAGAAATTACCAGTATTTCGCAAAATTCAAAAATAATAGAATTACTAAGGGTTCATTCCTTGTATTGCACATGGTTGATCTCCTTAGCTGGAATTTGGCTTCTTATTTCGGAGTTTTGGTTAAGAGTACTTCTTGTTTTAAAATAAGTTTGGTTTTTGGTCTTCCAAATGTTTCGGTTTTAATGCTTCTGCTGAGAAGTAACTCCTTGAAATGCGTCGTATACAGCATAGTATAAATTTACTATATCTAATATTATTATCTTTATTTTTAAACAAATAGTCAATTGTGAGCATTGACTGAATCTTAAGATCCACTGTCGTACATTCAAAATTGTTTAGTACTCTGAACAGTGACACCATCTGATCCGGAAATGTCATGATAGAATTATCGAATTTGTGGACAAAACTATTTCTGCTACCAAAAGTGTTTGCAATTAAATTTGGTAAAAGTAGGACTTGTAAATATAATTCTAATATACCTTTCTGTATTTTCAGTTGTTGTCAATCAAGAAACACCAGTATTTACAAATGAATACACTGTACAGTTGTGTTTAGAATATAACTTAGATAACAGATTCATCTTACCAGTAATTGCAGTTACATTTTTTAAAATTCCGGTGACAATCATCTAAAAAAGGTTTCATAATATATTAATACTATAAAGTTCTATGTCATATTTTGTGCGTAGGAAGCGCTTTTCAGTATAATACGCACTAAAATATATTAAATATGCACTAAGCATTGTATAGTAACCTTATTCTTGATTTTATATAATAGGGAATATTGTTTCCTCGTCATGTGGTATAAAATAATTGTGTTAAAATGCATGTATCGTTTGTAAAACTGCATTTAATTTAAGGCAGTTGCAGAATCCTGCTTTGTAATAAATGGTGGAAAAGGTGTAAAAATGGAATGGAAACACGAGATTGTTATTCCCTTCTGGGAACTTTAAAATGATGCACCTATTTATTTTATGTACTAATTCCTTACAAAATCGTTTGTCAAGTATTTCATGTCGATTCTAAAATGAGTTGCAAATCTTGGTATTAGCTTTTCTCATTAAAATTATTTTTTTTAATTGGAGGTCTAATCAGTTTGGTTGTAAGATTTCTGGTTTTTCCATAAGCAATAGAAGTGCGTCAATAAAAGAGCTCTTTACTAGCTTATTTCATTATTCCGATTTACACGAGATATTTGCTCATTACATCGTTCCGGTCTTACATAGGTAATTTCCCCACCCAATCCACTTCCGTTTTCTCTTTTTACTTCATTTTTGCAATTGTTCAAACATCATCTGATTACGACTGCATGGTCTTTTCCGTAATTTTAAATCTTTGAAAATATAATTGTACAGATTTATTGTTTTAGGCAAAATGGCGAAAAAGTCTCAATTTTGCTTCCAATATTTATATATATGAAAGAAAAAAGTTTGTACTTGCTCTTTCTTACTTCTAAGTTCTTCTGTGACGCATGATGATATTTTTGGATAAAACCTGCAGGTCTTGAATGGTCTGAATTTTTTTTTTTAATTTATAATTCTGTAGTATGATTGATTAATTTCCATTTGTTTTTATATAAAGCATGAGCTTTTAATATATGTTATTATTTAGCTTGGCCGTACAATTCACCATTTATATCAGATATTGCGATTTTCCGTTGTAGCAGTTTTGGCAAACGGTAACGCCTTTGGTAAATCCTTGCTTGATTTAAACTTGCAGCAACATCAACGTTTGGCAACCCTAACAGTACTTAGTTAAAATGTATCAATTTAACTGAAAATCTATTGGATCGTCGAAAATAATTTAGATATTCGGGAATTTAATTGTTTTGGCTTTCAACAACTTGTTTTGGCTCAAAGTATTGGTGATGAGACGTAAATTGCACAAAGGTGTACAGTCAATGCATCAAACCTGGTATCAATGTGTATTTTGGGAATTTAGAAATAAAAGATAAGGAGATTTAATTGTATATCAGGAGGTATTTATATTGTATTTCAATATATGCTGGCGTCAATTATGGATTTGATCATTGCAAATTATGTTTACTGGCGATGCAGTATTTTCAACTTGATGCTGACAAATATTAAAATACAATATGTTTTATCTCCATTCTAATGCAAATCTAAAGATTTTAAGTAAAAATAAACAGGATTGTTTAAAATGGCGTTTTGCACGTGCTGTCAACTTTGACAACATCAACGTTATTCAATGAATATGAAATCAACGTACGTTGAATAAAGACATTCATCGACGGAAAGCCTCTTTTCTTGGTGGCAGTTCACATTACAGGTGCGTTAGTTTTTATGCTGGCTGGTTCTTAGTCTCTTTGGTTTGGTGTGGTTTTTTTTTAATTTTTAGTTATATTTGTTTTCTGTGATACTGTACCTGTATAATTTGTCTTGTCTTAGAATTTTGATTGTATAGAATTTCCATTCTGTTTTGAATTGCTTCGATATACTTTTGTCGGATTTTCTTGAGGCATATCTGTTTTTCGGTTATCAAATAAGATCACGAGCGCCATGTCAGGTTCAGTTTTACTTAAGATTATTTAAGCTTTGTGTTCTGTGTAATTTGTTTCCTTTGTCTTTCATTCCAAACGGTATTGTCGAAAAATACGGATTTTTGAATCTAAGATTTGCCTCTTCGGTATTCTTTATAATTACGCAAGCCCCAGAGAAAAGTTTTTGTGACATGTAACATAATAAGAACTGAACATAACAGACAGATTTTAAATAGATATTTATTAAAGTGCTCTAAAGAACTTTATATTTGGAATTTTATGATATGATAAACATTTATAATGCAAAATAACCATCGAAGAATTGAGGTATGCATGATGAACATAACTCACCATAAAACATTTAAGAGAATCAATTAACGCAAGTACCGAAATAAAAGCAACGAAGTTCGTAATAGTAAAATTCATGACCGATAAAAAGTTACTAACAACCCAAATAAGGGTAACTGAGTTCGCACACAAAGCCAGAGGCTATGATCCAGAAAGTAACATTCCAACAAACTGTGTTACGTCAGCAGCGTTCAAGAACCGAAAAAATATTGTATAATCATAGGTAAAAGCATAAAACGCCAGAGAGACACTCCTTGGGTTTATAAAAAGTCCATAAATAATGCACCTTAAAACATAAACATTATATCATTTTTGTCTTTTTCTATAAATATTTTTCCAATAACACATTTTTGATCGATGTTATTACTGAATCAAAAAGGAAAAAATGTACTATAATCGTATGAATAATTAAAATTTAACATGCACGAGTTTTTCCGGGAATAACCGCTATTTCTGTTTAATTTAAAATATCGAACACCAAAACAACTTCATTCATTAGGTACAAACAAGACTTATACAAACGTACGTACAACCAGAACGATGTAAGTACTTAGCCAGGCTGCTTGAGTATTCATAGTTCGGTATCATGGTCGGGACAACTTGAAAAAAAATGAAACAAAAATTGGAATGTTAAAATCATCATAGTACACCTGGAATTATATTTAATTTTGAAACTGTTTTCCATTTTAAATCGTCCGTTAAAAGGCCATGGTCAAACAAGTAGACCTGTTATAAATGCAGTATGTTAACAAATAACTGTGAATAAGTTGGAAACAACAATAATAATAAAATCTTTTAACTTAAATACTTCACATTAAGTGCTAGATTGAAGCATTATGTACATTAAAATATCAATATGTTGAGCAGAAAAAATAAAATAAGAATAATGCGTTTATGCGAATCCACTTTACTTCGATAATGAAACGTTTTTGTTAATATCGTATTGTATGTGAATTTATATTAATCACATCATTCTCTCTTTGATATCTTACGCGAGTTGCACTAACAAAATTATCCAGGTACAAATGTAGTACCGAGTTGCATTTTCTTTTTTATTTTCACCCAAGACAGTTTACACTTTAAAAAGATGTAAATTATCATAATACACAATACAATGATTACAGTGTATATGGATGTATTCTATTTGGTATTTTAATGTACTCTATTTAGCAAAGACGATTCACACAAGGCGGGATTTTTCTGGTTTAACCTAACATATATAACCTGGTGGTGGGGGGGGGGGGGGGTTCATGTATATGTGTAGCAGCGACGAGCTTTTGCCTAAACCTTTTTTTAAAGTCCCTTTCGTGGCCGAGCGACTAAAGTTCTGTTGAATTATTCTATTAGAGGTAGCTTCCACGAACAGTTGTGAATTATGTTATTAATTCAGGTTATGTGTATCCAAAATATATATGATTAAAGGGTGGGAATCTCAAAAGTTTTCAAGGAATTCAACGGTGTAGTAACAAGAGGGTTGGGCATGACACCCATATCATGTCTAACAAGTATTTTTATATCTCATTTGTTGCTATCTTAAATGTTCCAATTATTTGTGTTCAAAGAATCTTTTGGTGTGGGACATGCCCCCGGGGTTAAAATGAACATATTCACTACTCAAATTTAAATTAGGCAGAGCCTACCGATTACAAAAAATTGCTTAAACTATAAGACTTCTAATTCTGCAATGATAAAATATTGGATTAGCTAAGAAATGGTGTTATTTACATTGCTATTTTCGGTGTTCAATATTTGTTCGATATCACAACCATACACGATACCCTGCTTGTCATTAATATGAAAAATTGTTAATAAATTTCTGGTCTCTGGTCATCCAAAATAAATTTCCGCTTTTCATTTGCTTTTTGTATCATCTATTATTTCTCTTGTTCATTAACCCTGTAGCCGTCCCAAATTTTTGCAATTTTACATAAGATATATAGGAACATTTATCAATCCAAACTCACAATTCATTATTATATGCTACTTTAAATATACCCCCTAATGGACATTTGAAATTGTAACCATGGGAATGACGTTAATATAAGCTACTCATGAAGATAGCTTACAATTGTTCTTGCTTATTATTGTGAACTATAACATTAATTTTGAAAGTACTTTAGTAATGGCTACCTACACATCTCAGATGTGTGTTAAAGGTGTTATTCAATTACGATGTTCTTTGTTTTGTGTTCAGTGAATTCCTCGGAGAAATCACAACCTTCGTGAAAGTCCATCTCTATTACTATTTCGTGCATGTAATTGCATGATTTGACAACCTGTTAATTTTGTCTGTGTCGCTGTAAATGAATTATTTTTCTTATTTTCTCACATTAACTGAGAGTACTTTATTTTCCCCTAGATTCTTTTTCCTTTTAAAGTTTTGATAATTACTTACTATAAAATCGTACTTTTATTATGTATTTTGTGAACGAGGCTAATAATCTTTACTAACGAATAGAACCAAAGTATCTTTGGACGCGGGTTCAATCGACAGGCTACAATGTTGATGCGAATAAATATCTTCCTATAAATTAGCTTTCCCGAAAAGAACCAAATGTCGTATTTGGAATAACATGATATATAATTCTTCGTCGAGTCTTGACAATCCTCAAATGTCTAACAAATATAGCACACTTGGAGTAATTTCCAATAAATTTGCTGAGATCACTGTTCAATTAGTTCATATCGTTGTAATTATACTGACGACAATTCCCTTAGTAATACGATCTTGCTTTATTTCACCTTCGAATGAACCGAAAAGCTTTCCAAGAAGCTATAATTTTTTTACCTGAATTTCCCAAGATAATCAAATTTAACACATTTCTTACTGATCAGTGATGTTTTTTTATTGATTTTGAAGTCAATTTTGAATTGAAAAGGCGTAGAGCCATTTACCCCTGATTTTTGTTGACATTTTGAGTCATTCAATGCCTTTAAAATCTGTTACGACACAGCTTGGTGTGTGTCCTCATGTATGAACTATTTTGACTTTTAATAGTGAAATATGGTATATGGATGTATATCGTTCTTTCTACAATTCTGAACGTCGAGTTAATAACAGTGAAAAAAGTGTAAATAATTATTTTAATTTTGTAGACAGAACTTTTGTTGACAAAGTTCACACAAAGTTTGCAAATTCACTTTAGGTATTAAAAAATGTGCTAGAAATTTAGCAGCTAGATCTGATCTTGGTAGATACCCTGGAGATTGTTTTATAAATGCTCAGTCTCTCCTTTATGAAGACAGACTTCATCAAAATGATATTAATCCTTTATTGAAGAAAAGTTACACACTTTGTTATGTATAACATATGAAGGGAATATACCCATGGTATACATATATTGATCATGTTAGAAATAATAACCCGCTGTGTGTATGTAATGATACTACTAACCGGAATATTAACAGTTCATGTAAAATTTCGGTTAACAAAGCATTGTGGCACCGTTAAGTCCACAATTCGACTAAAGACCACAACACCGCTAAAGTCCACAACAAATTGCCGCTAAAGTCCACAACGCCGCTAAAGTCCACAGTAACAATTTCAAACTTTCCGCTAAAGTCCACAGTAACAATTTCAAACTTTCCGCTAAAGTCCACAGTAACAATTTCCGCTAAAGTCCAAACGAAAGGACGAGCGACTGATATTTTTGCATGTTGTATGGTTTCGATATAATGGTTTTTAAAAAAAAAATTATAAGATCAATGTTTAATAAGTATCGAAGCCTACATGCATAATATGCGGTTGGCGTGGCCAATGATGCGAGCACATCAATAGCCCTTTCCAGAAACGCATTTCCGGTATCACGATTCTGACTCTAAAATTATAATTTGAAGCAAGTTATTTTCCTTACTTTACTTACTTCCGTTTCCGGCGAACGAAACTTTTTCTAGCCTTAGTATGTAGCACAATATGGCCATATTCGATTCCGGGATTCGCTTTAACAAATAATTTCACATCGGATTGCATAATGGTTGCCCCCATTAAACAAAGACTTTTCTAAATGACCTATATCCTCCCACTAGCGCTCGCTCCGCTCGCTAATATGTTGTTGGCGTGGCCAATGATGCGAGCGCAGCAATAGCCCTTTCCAGAAACTCATTTCCGGTATCACGATTCTGTCTCTAAAGTTATAATACTCCATCCGCCAACCATGAATGCCTCTAAACATTGAAAAGGGGGTGCGATTTTTTTTAATCTTCTCCCCTGAAACTACTGTGCCTATGGTAACCACACTTTGCTTGAATGGTCCTTGTATGGTTCTCTATTAATATCATATCGGGTATGTCAAACCAACCAATATGACCGCCCCAGCCGAATTTAGTTCTCCATAGGACCCTATGGGAAATTCAATTTAACATCTTAAATGAAACTCCTGAGTCAGTTGCAACAAAACTTTGGTGGAAAGGCCCTCAGGAAAAATGTGACAGATGAGCGATACAGTCTCCTAGGAGCTTCTGGTTAACTGCCAAATGTATTTTGTTTCGATGGACTTCAACTGGCTCAAAGGGTCAGGTGAGCTTTTGCTACCACTTGTTGACGTCCGTACGAACGTAAACTTTTCGCATTTTAGTCTCCTCTTCTGAAACCAAACATGGCAAGGGTGGTTCTATGGTGGTCCCCATTCAGATTTATATCCGATGACCTCCCCCGGCAATCTAGATTTCATTGCATGAAATAGAAAATTCGGCTAAAAAGTCAATACAAATCTTTTCCTATAAAACAACTGGACCAATGTGTACCAACTTTTGGTGGAATGGTCCTTGGGGTCCTCTTTCAGAACTATATCCGATGATCCCTTGAGCCAACAAAATTCCGAAAAAAAATATTTGAAATTTTTGCATGAAGCATCAGTAGGGCGTAAAGATTTAAGTTTATACAAATGCAGGTACAAGGGCATTAGGGTTCCAAAGTTTAACATTAGGCATCAGCTGGGAAAAGGTTTAAAGTTCGTCTTCTTTAAAACCAGAAAAGACAAGACAGTAATATTTTGTATATAGCATCAGTAAGACATGACCGTGGGGACCGAGCACTAGATGTTCAAAGTTTAAAATATGCTTTAATTCTAATGTTCCTTTCTTACTTTTTTGTTTATTAATCATGCCCATCAAACCAAAAATTGAAAATAATTTTGATTTCCTTTCAATTTGTCCAGATTTAGTTTGATGCCAAACACATCAATGGAACTAAGACAGAAGAAGCTAATTTGATTTGTTTTATCTTTCCTGACAAATTTGAAATCCGGGTTAAGTGTATAATTTTCATATACTAGTAAATCTGAAGGTATTAACCTGGTTTATTCAAATCCAACCAATTTCAATAGGAATGTTTGGATCTAATTTACATCTTCAAAATGCTTTACAGTAACCTAGCATTTTTGAAATAAAATCTTAAATACTCATTTGGCAAGGTATATCACGGATAAACCACAATGCAGAACAGCATCTGCTTGTAGTCTTTTCAATTCAACTTCAACACGTTCTGAAACTGCGAAATTTTCCTCGTTGAAAAAAATGTGTAAACTAAGAGTGATCGGAATCAGCTTAGCACCACAAAATACATGTGTGGTATTTTTGTTTTTCATTTTGATTCCAAACTAGATCATCATGGTTTAAAGTCTAACCTTGAGATTTGTGGATTGTTTTGGCTGCTATGGGGCCTAACAGAAACTGAATTCGTTCTTATGTTTTATAAATGTATGCTTAGGAACTTTCAATGTCAAATAAAGGCTCCAATATCTCTCAATGTCTCTATCATATACATGTAGAAGGCGCTATTTCTTTCTTGTGGATGTACCAATCTGTTCATCGTCAAATAGTTACTAAGCAATACAAAAAGAGCACCACCCATAGATAACTTTACAGACATGTTGTCCAAATTGGTCTGTTTGATTCACAGAGAATCACAATACAAAGATCAAGTAAATGGGGGATCAAAATCCTTATTTTCTACAGATACTGCAATCCTTTTATCTATCAATCATATACTGTGAAACACTTATTATTCGTGGTAAACCAATTTTCGTGGATTTCCTGGACAACGCAATCCACGAATTTAAAAACACAACGAAATATATATTTTCAATCGCTTTATCAAGAAATTTTTTTAAAAAAACACTCGGTCCTTTCCAAGAATGCAATATTATTGTTTGATCTTTAGTAAATATATCTCAAACGGATGAGTATGAATAACAATGTTGACAGGAAAGAAGATTTTAGTTTGCGACAGGAAGTGATTTGGACTTTGATAAATTATTGAAAATAAAATATATACTCCAAATGATGTAAACGATGTCGAACACTTTTCATATATTATGACTGGCCTCATTTGATTTTCGAATTTGTCTTTTTTCCAAAATCCACGAAAAGTGATGTCAACGAAAATAACTGAATTCACAGTAATTCAAATTAATTAGAAACAAGTAATGATTGTAACAGGATGCTGTTACGAAAGTCTCCCAAGCGAACACGAATTGAATTCTCCTCCCTCCTCTATGATTACAAAGTTCCCCTCGTTCCCCACTAACTTTGATGTGAGGCAGTGTAACTGCACCCTTACAGCAAGTAATATGATTGTAGGTCGCTTGGTATCGGAGAACTGAACTCGGACGTAAAACTTAACCTAAGTCAATGAAGCGCAATAAGCAGGTCAGAATGACCTTATTTTGGCGGGAGGTTGTGTTACTCCCAGAGATGCATCCTCATACCAAGTAATATGTTTGTAGGTCACTTTGTATGTTAAAACTGATTTTTGACATTAAACGTAAAAGCCAGTCAACCGTGTAATATGGGTCATGTGACCTTGATGTCATGTCAACTTGGTTGAGGAGAACCAAAGATTTTGTCAGGGGTTCTCCTAGGCCCAGATAACCCACCGGGTCCGGGGATGGGGGGGACTCGATATATGGTTGCTGAAAGAGAAGATATAATGAAGGTTAATAGAATATAGTGACGCTGGATAATGCTGTAAATGGAACATATAAAGCAGAAATTACTCCCACCCACCGCCGTAAAAAACTCTAAATCATCCCATTGTTGTCTTACAATAGTTACTGGCGTCCTTATCATTATTTACATTAGCTTTCATGTTGTGATCATTTGGATTTTTTTTTTTTAGTTTTCCCATATACTTCTATAGTAGACCCCACCCTTTTTTACCCCTCCCCCCATACATTCCCTCTACATATTGTAAAACTTAAACCCTTCGGATCATCTAGGAACATATTCCTACATTACCATAATGTACCGTCGACTTGCAATAACGGTTTCCGAGATCCACTGGACAAGTTCACCTGCGAGAATGAAGCGGAAGAAAAAAATTAATGATAAGTAATACTGTGTTGGGATGCCAGCACAAAAGTACCCACAACTGCGGCCATTTTGAAAAAATTCAATGACAGATATCACTTCGCCATATTATAATATACTTGGAAACCAAATTTCGTTGAAATAGCAGCATGTTGATTTTTTCAGCAATTTGGTGGCCATTTTGAAAATGGAGGCAAACGGAAAATTTTCGATGACACAAATCACTTTGCAATATCAAAATCTATTTGGAAACTAAATTTCGTCCAAATCTGAGCATGTTGAAAATTCAGAAGCCTTTATGCACAACTAGGCATTGCCAGCTATCTATGCAAAAAATTTCGTTAAAACCTGGGCCGAAAATATGCATTTTCTGTTCATCCAAAAAGTGACACAAAAACTGCTAGCCCCCTTCCCCCTCAGAATCAAATGGTCGTCCCCTAAAGTAATTGAACTTTTATGATACAGATAACCTTTTTGGTAGAATACACATACAGCTTCAAAAAATAAGAGCAGTCAAAATGAACGCTAAAAATTTAAATTCTATTGAACACAAGTTTATAGTCTGTCATGTGATTGTCTGTAGTAAACTACATAGTCCCCTCTATATCTTGGAGGAGTTCCTGGACTTGTAATCCTCTTTAAGCCACAGCTTATGTAATGGTACTCCCTCAGGCCATCATAAATTTTAGTGGATTGATAGGACGATTTAGCGAAAAATTGAAATTTACCCTCTTTATATGATTATAAAACAAACGTCACCAAGTTTGTTTAAATCAATTTTAAATCTGATGTGGTTTGTGGTATTATCGTGGTTTGTGGTGTTAAGACGCACCCCAGGAGAAAGCTAGTTTCGTTTGATTCGCATGCTCTGTTTATACTGTTTGTTATATTGATTTATTGCTTAATATTTTGTCTTGTTTGATGAATGTATATACATGTAGCCATTAGTCCTTAATTGGACACACCAGTTGCTTGATAAAATATAAAACAAATTGACAGTTATTCAATAGATAGAACCAGAACAATTTTTTTCTCTCTCTTTTCTTCGTGCACCATTAAATGGTTTGCCCATATTTGCTGTCAAGTTCAAATTGTCTCACTGGTTTCAAACAAGATCATTCAGTGAACTTTCCCATTGAGATCATATTTTAAACTAAGTTCCGCTCTAGCAGCCATCTTGGATGGTGGACAGGGTAATCAGATATATTTCTGAAAGAGGACCAACTAAGAACCATTGCTGCAAACTTTTTTTCCAATTGGCCAAGTGGTCTCAGACAAGAAGATCTTTAAGTAAATTTCCCATATGGTCCCATGTTAAACTTAGTTCGGCTCTGGCGGCCATCCTGGATGACGGGCGGTGTTATCGGATACAATTCTGAAAAAGGACCACCTCAGGACCGTTGTTGCCCAGTTTTAATCCAATTGGCCAAGTGCTTTCAGAAAAGAAGCTCTAAGTAAATTCCCCATAGGGTCCTATGTTAAACTAAGTTCGGCTCTGGCGGCCATCTTGGATGACGGGCGAGGTCATCAGATATATTTCTGAAAGAGGACCATTTAAGGACCATTGCTGACAAGCGGGGTCATCGGATATAATTCTGAAAGAGGACTAACTAAGGACCATTGCTGCCAACTTTTGTTCCAATTGGCCAAGTTGTTTCAGACAAGAAGATCTTTTAGTAAATTTTCCATGGGGTCCTATGTTAAACTAAGTTCGGCTCTGGCGGCCATCTTGGATGACGGGCAGGGTCATTGGATAGAATTCTGAAAGACGATCACCTAAGGATCATTGCTGCCAACTTTTGTTCCAGTTGGCCAATTGGTTTCAGACGAGAAGATCTTTAAGTAAATGTTCCATAAGGTCCTATGTTAAACTAAGTTTAGCTCTGGTGGCCATCTTGGACGACAAACGGGGTCATCGGATATAATTCAGAAAGAGGACCACCTAAGGACCATTGCTGCCATGTTTTGATCAAATTGGCCGAGTGGTTTCAGACAAGAATATCTTTTAGTAAATTTCCCATAGCCGGATCCTATGTTAAACTAAGTTCGGCTCTGGTGGCCATCTTGGATGACGCGCGGGATCATCGGATACAATCTGAAAGAGGACCCCTAAGGACCATTGATGATAAGTTTTTTTCCTATTGGCCCAGTGGCCAGGTGAGCTAAAACAGGATACAAAATGCTTGATAACTGACGAAAATCACCCCAGTGCATGATTTTAATAACAAATAGAAAACTAACTATATTTGTTAACATTAAAATACGTTATCCAACAATAGATTTTGATAAGTATTTATAAACATCTTTTTATTTACAATTATGACTGAAAAACAAATACAATTTACAAGGGCAAAACACATACACAACTTTACTTTCTCGTTTCTTAATATTTGTATCATTAATTACTGTAATCTTTCCGGGAATTGTACGTGCAGTCGTAATCTGTGGAGAACATCCATGTTTAATATTGATCACGGGAGCATTTGACGGCTTTCGTTAACGGAACACGACAGTTAATCCTGTTTGGAAATTTCTAGATTAGAATCTGAATATCAATATATATATATATATAGCTAAAAAAATCAAATGAAACAACCAAATGTACAGAAATGTGAGGCACATGCAAGTTGTGGCTTTATTGTCTATACTAACCGAAGATTAGAACGATGCAAAGTTAGCAGTACTTTTAAATACTGATCCTCTATTTTGGATAGTTTAACTTTTTACACTGAATGTACATTGATGATAAAAAAATATTTTCTACAATCTAAACATATCTTTTGGTCATTTCACGAGAAAGAACACTATTTATAAAATGAGAGCAATTTGTGGGTTTTACATCCTGAAATGAAAGGCTAAAATGTTCTTTCTTCACGTCTTTCTGATTTTATTATCATTTCATTATCTTATGTTTCATCAAAACCGTATATATTAAACCGGTAGTAGATAAAAAAAAATAGTCGGCTTTAATGTCTTCGGATCAATCTCAGGGTCATGTTAAATCATAGAAGGGACGTTATATATCTTAAATAGTCAAAATCTGAAAAATCTCTATCCATACCCTTTTCGAAGGATGACGGAAATTTTAGCCTCACCTTTTAATACAAAGATGCACGCTACTGGTTGCTCATTATTTTGTTGCCTATACGGGACTTGCAAGTGTATTATCACATGTCATATCTAAGGGGGCAACCATTTGATTTTTATGGGGGGAGGGGGGGGCTAGGTTCAAATTTGAAATAAAAAGGCAGGACCATGATTTTGGCAAAATAAAAAGACAGGATCACTTTAGGTGTGAAAAAAAAAGCAGTACCTGTGTCAATCAGGAATTTTTTAAATTAAATGAAAATAAAAATTTAGGCCGCATAAGCGCCCGAATAGAAATCCGGGACCAAACTTTCGACCATAAAAATAGGCAGGATAAAATTTTGAATCCTATCCCCCCCCCATAAAAAATAAAATGGTTGCTCTCTAAACGAAACAATATCATACATATACATCCCTCAATTCGACCCTAGCGATTCAGGGCAGAAATTTTATATGTGAAAAATTAACAGGAGCACACTAGCGGGTGAAAAAGGTCTAACGATAACAAATTTTGTTCGCTTAATACCGTTTTTTTTTTTTTGGTCTGTTAGCTGTTAATAACTTAATAGCTCTTTTCGTTCCATACTTATTTGAAGGAGCGCTCAGGTTTACCAAGTGTCTTACAAGGAAAGGTGAATTCACTGTGCAGGTATAGGCACATTTTATCTAAACAATATGTCGGATTCTATAGCCTAAAAAAATTGATATTCAAATGCTAGACAAGATTCCAAAGAAATGAAACGACCTTGGACGATCAAGTGTATTTTTATGCTCCGCCACGAATGTGGCTGGGGCATATAGATTTACCCTTGTCCGTCCGTCCCGATCCGGTCGTTTTGCGTTTAGGTTAGCTCAATTTCTCAGAAACCTATAGTAATATATCAATATTTCACCACTAGTCCTCTTGTATAGTACAATGCAGTTCAGCAACACTTGGGTCGCTATGACCTACATTTCATGCTTCAGTGACTTTGTTTTGTGTTTTGGTTCATTTCCAGGAAACTTTGGTTACATTTTGTGTTTAGGTTAATTTCCAGGAAACCTATAGTAATATATCATTGATATTTTACCACTACTGTCCTCTTGTATAGTACAACACATTCAGCAATCTATATACCTATATTGTTTTTAGGAGGTGGGGCATCCGTGTCTTATAGAGACATTTTCTAGTTTTTTTCATTTCCCGAGCTAAAATCTTACTGTTTGGATCATTAAAAAGAAACTTCATATTGATCTTTCGACGTTTTAAGTAAGAACGTAATAAGTTTAAATTTTTTAACTCAAAACAGTCACCGCTATTTTTATACCCCGCCCACGAATGTGGATGGGGCACGAGTTACGTCCGAGCTGTGTTTAAGTTTTGCGTTTAGGTTCATTTTTTTAGAACTAAGTATAGCGTATCAATAAAACTTCATCAGTGGATGTGCCTTGGATAGTACTAAGCAGTCATACAATAATTGGGTCATTATGACCTACATTTTACGCTTGAGGGACTCTGAATAAATTTTGCGTTTAGGTTCATTTCTTTGGAACTAAGCCTAGTGTATCAACGAAACCATCAATGGTTGTGCCATGGATAGTACTGAGCATTAATACATGATACATTTCAGGGCCATCCGTGTCTTAGACACTATTTCTGGTTTTTCCATGATTTTGTTGGTGTTTAGTATATAAAAATAATGTTGCCTGCTCATGAATCTGATGTTGCACTGGAAAACTTTGACCAAGAATTATATATATTAAAACTGGTCAAACTTCCCAACACGATATTGTAAGGGAATTCTTTCAATATGTTGAAACCCAATGGGTTTTCATAATTTTTTCAAACTTTTAATGAGATGTGGTTATTTGTTCCAACAACCTGCACTGACGAACAAGATTTTGAATTGGTATTTTCCAATAACAATTAATTCCCTTGGAATTTCAACATTTTTTTCATGAAATCAGGACAGCAATTACACTGAACACCCTGATTTCAAATAAGAGTAAACACACAAAGACGCCTGCCACGTTCAGTTGTGGTCAGGCAACTTAGGTCAGATTGACATACACCCAACAACAAAATATTTTCACCTGCCATTTATCGTTACTGAGAAAGTGAGCTGATCAAAAAATGCATTCAGTGAAGCATGTGTCAGACATGCTAAATTAACCTTGCAAGAAATATACAGACCAAACTAGAGGCTCAGTGGGCTGAGCCTGTATCGCTTAGCTGACAAATGCTTCTACAAACTTCCATTAATTCTTTGGTTGAATTTGCTTCAAAAGTTTGAGCAGATGATCAATATATATTTTTCTCATAGGGTCCAAAGTTAAAAGTATTTCCCCTCTGGTGGCCATGTTTTTCTCAGATTTGAACATAATGAGCCAACTTTGTAAAGGACCTTCCATACATCATTCCAGTAGTTTTATTCAATTTGCTATTATAGTTTTAGAGGAGATGATCAAAATATGTTTTTTTCCATAGGCATGTATGTTAAACTATGTTCCTGCTGTCAGCCATGATGTTTGTTGCATTCGAATGAAATGAGCAATCCCTCTAAAGGACCTTCCATACATCATTCCAGAACAGTTTGGTTAAATTTGCTCAAGTAGTTTCAGAGGAGATGAACTTTAACATGTTTTCCCATAGGGCCCAATCTTCAACTATGTCCTGCACTGGCAGAAATGTTTTACAGCGGATCGGAAAAATTTCAGTATAGGACCTTCCATATATCATTCCTGTAAAGTTTGGTTAAATTTGCGGAGGACATGAACTTTAACATGTTTTCCCATAGGGTCCAATATTAAACTATGTCCTGCGCTGGTAGCCATGTTTTATGGTGGATCGAAAAATTTTTGGCAATCTTAGTAAAGGACCTTCCATACATCATTCTTGTAAAGTTTGGTTAAATTTGCTCCATTGGTTTTAGAGGAGATGATCAATATGTGAAAGTTTACGGACGACGTATGCCAAGTGATGGCAAAAGCTCACATGGCCTTTGGCCAGGTGAGCTAAAAACAGTTGAATATTGCCATTACCTAATACAACAAAAGAATAATTTAAAATTTAGAAAACTTATTATCTTGTGCATCATAATATACTTAGCACAAAATCATATAAAATTTAAACTGGATATATATGTGGCTTAAGCGATATTCAATCAAAGCTTACACACTGTATTACAAATCATTCATGCTGAATAAAAATTCCATAATTACATATGGCCATGTATGGCGGGCAGGCAGATGGATTGTTCCTAATAGTGATAAAGGAAAATCCAGTCTGCAATAGACCAGACAGCTTCTTGTTTTTAAATGACAACAGAAGACTTATTTTTAATGTCACATGTATTTGAAACGCTAAGATTTTTGTTGCTTCTTGTTGTGTTTCTTGGCAAATCTGAGGTTTCTCAAAAACTTTGGATCAACCTGTAAAATAAAGAGAAAAAAAGATTACAACCAATGGTGTCAAGTGGTATAAACCTGCAATCTCACAATAACTACAATTGTATGAACAAAAATAATTTTAAAATAACAATGCTAATAATTTTTATCTACTTCTGACATTAGAAATTCTAAAATGAATGCTTCTAAACTGATTTGAAAGGCCTCACAACTCACCACTTATACTTAAAAACAAAATGAATATTTTCCAGATCATTAAGTGTTATTTCTTTTGGTCATTAATGGCTGCATTTTGCTGTAAGACTTCCAAAATTCTGGTAGTTGTTACTAGATACTCAATGAAGTACAACTGACCTTTGACATCAGTTTATATTTGGCCAACCAAAGAGTATGGTAGACATTATATTTTCTACCAACTATGAGCAAATGGCCAACATCAGTTTTATATTTATCTCTATTCACATATTCATTTGGAGAAGGATCCATTATTTCCATAACATTATCCAAAACAAAACATCGTAAATTTCTTGCACATATAAAAACTTAGATAAATTATGGAAATTCAATGATTTACACAAATAGATTATAAAATATGTATTGACTGCGCATCATTAAGAACCATTTCAAGTTTATTTTCATATCTTCTGTTGCTCTTTACAATGTCAATGTTATGACTGACAATATTTTCCATTTTATTTTTTTAGTACAGAAGCGAGAAATCAGAAGTTTTAGTTTTCCAATGTTCTCCCCAGGATTCTAGATACCAAAGTGATAACCACCATGTAAATATTCTTAATAGTGTGTTTAATTCTTTCAGTAAATGTGTGTGGGGATTCTTCTTCTGCCACCATAAAGATAATGTAGGCAATCCAACTCTTTACTAATCAATAAAATTTGGTAATAAATGATTCAGCTGAGATAAAAAGGTTATTTTTATTTAAAAAAACATAATTGTCAAGGTGTACAACTTCTAAAGCCTTTTATTTGTATAATCAGGAGTATTCAACCTCTATCAAATTTTAATATCCAAATTACTAGAAAAAATTTATTCCAACCATCACACTGGTGGTATTGAAAAATTTAGGTGTTTAGGCCATAACAAATTGATCTTTAGTTGTTTGGATTTTGCCGCTCAGATTTTTGAACAATGTAAATTCTAAGAATTTTTTTTTGGCGCTTCATTTTGCAAAAATGCTGAAAATTCACCAATTTTTTTTTTATTTTTCAATAAATTAAAAAATAATTTGTTCACCTGCTCCTGAAATTTGCTGGAAAAAATTGGGACTTTTCCAATTTTTTACTTTAAAAAATGTGTGCCACATGTATATTCGATCTGCACTCGAAAAAAAAAAATTAAAATTTTACCTGCTCGCACCTATTTTTGCCATCCAAAAATCCAAAGAATGACGAAAATAATTTGGTGTGGCCTGATCTTTCTCTTGGAATAATGATATATTTTAGAGATAATTTAACTACCAAATTTTTGATGGTACAGACATAATCTTTTCAGCAGGTTTGGGTAAATTTCACAATATTGGGGATAAACCTTATAACAATGGACAATCCCTGAAATAAACAACAAAAATCTGATACAAAATTATAAATGTATGAAATACAGTCTGTATTTCATACATTTATAATTTTGTATCAGATTTTTGTGTATTTCATACATTTATAATTTTGTATCAGATTTTTGTTGTTTATTTCAGGGATTGTCCATTGTTATAAGGTTCAACACCGTTCATATTAAACTGAAGAAATAAAAATCCTCCGGGAAGAATATTTTCATTTCTGTAGAAATATGAAGCCTAGGAAATTGTCCCATTTCAAATGTATATAAAATTGCATGTAAAGCTACATGATAAGTCATTTGAAGTATTGAGTTTTTCACTTTCATTATGTGTGCAAAATTTTCTGTTGTAAGGCTATATGTTAGAGATGTGTCACAATACAGTTGCTATATAGAACAACTGATCTTGGTTACAAATCTGTATAATCTTTGGCCAATGCAAGGGTTCTGAAGACATAATGTCAACAAACCATGGGTATATGGCCAAACTGGTTGAAAACTGTCCACCTAAGGTTTAACTTAGTAAACAATAAATGTTAACACTTACTCCTTTGAGTGATGGGTATCTGCATGTTTTTGGTCTATGGATACCATTTCTGTGTTGTTTACGATCTGCAAAAAATAACACTTCAATATCAATAAATAAAACCTGAGGCTCTTAGAAGTTGGAATTTTTCACCTTATACTATGAAAAATAAAAATTTCTTATTTCACAATAATGTTAAGAAATTTCCTTATGATCCACTTACATCAACCAATCATCTAACAAGAAGGATCATTGTCACAGGGAATCTGAGTGCTCAATCTTGTTAAGTTTCAAAACATTTAGACTTATACATATACTGCATATGTAGTTTCATAGTGTTTCTTCAGTGAAAATCAAAAATGCTTTTCATCAACTAAACCTTCAGCTTTATTTTAAGGTACAAATTATTTTACAAAACATTAAGACACAGCTGAATAATGAAGATCTGTGAGACTGGTGATAAATACTTTTTACTAACATGAGATTTTATAAAACTTGGGCTTCAGAATAGTGACTAAAGTAAAGGTACAGACTGGATCTTTGAAAATTGTCAAATCTAAATCTATGAATGCTCTGTCAGTACATGCTTCTCTCTTAATAAGAATTAATTAAGGATTAGATCAACAAAGGTTACATCTTGGGTGTCAAATGTACGAGACCAAATTACAAAATGTGTGATTCCGTTTACCCTACCTACCCCCCTTTTTTGGCATCTAATTTTTTGGACTTTTTTTCAATAATCACTGTTAAAGTCAGAATGTCTCTACCATAGACTCTCTGTTAAAGATCATTATTCGTACTATATGGTACAAACAAATTTTCATACTTGATTCTACCATGGGATCATTTTATGCACTTTATTCCTTTTTCTTTAAGTAGTACTGTACACAGGCTGGGCTTCTGAGAATTGGTACTTTGCAGGAAGTGGTTGCTTGCCAGTAATATTTCAAAAATTTTTACTGGGAGCTTATTCTGATTGACTTACTCTGATTATGATTCGTGTGGTTTTTCGACTTTGCCATCTTACATGTATTTGTATCACCTTAGATAATCCTGAAAAAAAAGGTGAAATTGAAAAACAGGTACATGTATAAGGATGCATTTATGCAGAATCTAGACTATTTGGTTCAATTATATATTGTACAGGAAGAACAGAAACTTTCTACTTTACATGCATATTTCTTCCAATGGAATTCAAAGAAATTAGGGGAGAGAAACTTGTCGTTTTGGTAAATTTGGTCTAATGTACATTTAAATAGGATGATCAAATCACTAATTGAACTTTTCAAGAAATATGAAGCTTGGACTTTGGACATATCCATTTGGATATTTTGTCATAATAAAATCTTCTTTCTGAATGTTGATTCAAGTACCAATAGTTCAGTGCACTGAGTGAGCTCAAGTGCTTTTCTTAACCTTTGAACATGCAAGTGGTCTACAAATGCAAACCAAGTCTCACAGCTGACGTTTGTCTCAGTATACCCTGTACAATATTAGTACTTGTCTCAATGAACAAGTAAATTAGTTTCCATGTATTAACCTGGTTGGGAACAACCCTCCATTCAGGTTCTGTACCCTAATTGGACTATAGTACCCTAATTGGGGAATCTAGAGAATTTTTAATTCTTATTCTTTAATTGTGAATCCCCGAAGCTTTTTTTTTTTAACAAAGCTTTAGGCTAAATTAACTGACATGAAAACAGGATACAAACTAGACACAATATAATTTCATTTACATTTTACATGTAAAGAAATAAGAATAAAGCAACATTTGAAAGCTATTATACCCATTTTAGAATCAAAATAATCACTAAAATATTGCATTTTTAACAGCAATCTTTGTGCAAATAATATTACAAAATGTCCGTATTTGAATATCGTTCAATTGGTCTTAAAAAACTTTTTTTAGAAAAGTTAAGTGAAATAAAAAGTAATTACATAGATTATTTTTAGAAGTTGCTCAATTTCATCTCATGCTGTTCAAAGAGAGCTAATCCAATTTCTTTTCTCAAAAAAATAGTTCAACAAGAATATGTGTCCACAGGACGCAATGCCCCACTGCACTATCATTCTGTATCTTCAATGAATCATGAAATTGGGGTCAAAACCCCAATTTGACATGCAATTGAGACAGATCCCATAATAATGAACATATCCATATGTACTAAGTTGATGCAACTACAACTTCACCCTGAACTACCTTCACCTAAAACTTTAACCTGATTCAGGACGGCCGGACGAACAACCGACCAACGCATTTACCGAAAAAGATAATGCCCCTCTACTATCGTAGGCAGAGAAAAAAAATTATTTGGTGATTCAGACAGAAACAAACCGAATTTTATTTTAGGCCTCATATGAGCAGACGCAATTCTAAAAAACAATCTAAGGACCATTCCTGCTAACTTTGGTTCCAATTGCCTTAGTAGTTTCAGACAAGAAGATTTTTAAATGAATTTCTCATAGGGTCCTATGTTAAACTAAGTTCTGCTGTGGCAGCTTTCTTGGTTGATCGTCTGGTAATCGGACACTACTCTGAAAGCGGACTATCTAAGGACTATTGCTGCCAAGTCTGGTTCCAACTGGCCATGTGGTTACATAGAAGATTCTTAAAATTCCTTTTCTTTTCTATTTTTAGTCACAGCAGCCATGTCCGTTGATACTAAGTCGGGGATGCCAGAACATTTTTGGAAGGTTACCGACCGAGGTAATCTAAGATTACCGTAACAAATAAAGTTTAAAATTTATCCAGTTAGACCAAAAAGAATATATATGTCGTTTTTTTACTACTTTTTATTCGTAGTCTAAATGGAATGCCGCACGATAATTTGGAGGGATGAATTATGGTTTAGCGTCCAGTGGCAACCAGGTGCACATCAGGACGAGAACATGTTGATATGATAATGAATATGATCCCTGCTTTGTACTAGACTGACAAGCTGAGTCATATTTTTAATGTGCTAGCTCACGAGGTACATGTAACTGTCCACAGGAAGACATATCACCCCACTCGGACACATAATACCGACGTCGCTTTGCTTTTACTCCTAGATGCTGCGTGCTTGGTGAATAAGCAGCAAATACCAATTTTCAATGTCTTTGGTTTGACCAGTCCAGGGATCGAACCCACAACCTTCCGCACTTGGGGCGAGCACCGAGGCGGTTACATAATTTGGATATCTGGCAAAGTGGTCTCTATTTCTATCACAATACCCAAATTAGGGTACTATAGCCCTATTGGGGTACAATAGTATACTTCCACTGAATAATTAATTGATCAAACAACCATGTATTCCATTGTAAACAACAAAACCCGTCAAAAGAATGATTTACTGCCACTTTCTTATTTAGCTCAACTGCGTAGTAGAATATTGTTGATTAAGTTAAAGTTCGTTTCTTGTACTATTCTATAATTTAATTTAACTATCACATGTACACATGAATACACAACCGGATGTTGTCTCTAAATATAGATGCTTTTATTATTACACATTATGATAGCAACTTGATGTTTTTGTTCTGCCTGCAAGCAGCTGATCTCTTTTGATTAGAAGCCTCCCGCTAATTATATACACACGTAAACATGGTGGCAGCGGTAAAGAACGTCTGAAACGTTATAAAACAAGAACATTTGAACAAGCGTAAGTGGTCCAGAAAGTACCAAAGAAAATTTTCATCGCACGTGGTTGCTGAAACTGAAGAAAAATGGCCGCCCTACAAAATGCATTTCGACTACCCCCAGAGTTAAACGTCACGGAAGGAAATGTATCTGAAAACTTTAAAAAATGGAAAAGACAAGTCCAAATCTATCTAACCGCTAGTGGGTCTTCCGGAAAAGACAAGGCCATACAAACTGACATAATCTTAAATTGCGCAGGCCCCCACATTGTTGACATATTTTACCAAATACAATGGGATTCAGAAGGAGATGACAAGAAACCAGAGAAACTATTTGAAAAACTTGAGGCCTACTGTAACCCAAGAAAAAATGAAGTACTTGAATCCCACAGATTTTGGAATGTTCCCTATCAGGAACCGTTTGATAATTTTCTCACTGAACTGAGAACAAGGGCTTCATCTTGCAATTTCATGGAGAAGGATAGAATGATTCGCGATAAAATCATTTTCTCTGTTAAAGGAAACCTACAAGAAATATTGCTTCGGGAAGACAAAATTGATCTTGAAAAGGCCGTTAAAATTTGTCGTGCCTATGAACAATCAAACAAACATGTGAAAGAATTAAGAGAGACCAACCAAACACAAACTGTAAATAAATTGACACGACAAATGCATCCTACAACTAAAACAAAGCCAAGAAAGTCATACCCAACACCCAAAGCCCCACAAAGTCAAGAACGACACAGCTATGCTCCAAAAGAAAGCAATTTTTGTGGAAGAAAACATGAGCTAAAGAAGGAAAAATTGTCCAGCATGGGGAAAAACATGCGACCTCTGCAAAGGGAGAAATCATTTCAAAATAAAATGCAAAAAGGCAAATGTACACTGCGTTGAACAAGATGAAAGTGAAGATGACTGCTGGCTGAATGCAATAGACACTAAGCACTCAAAACAGAAAATTACTGCATTGATGAATGTCAACGACTGCGATGTTTGTTTTCAACTGGATAGCGCCGCTGATGTCAATACTTTGTGCAAGCGATACGTGCGGAAAAACCATGTTAGGCCCACATCCATCACTTTAAGAATGTGGAACAAATCACCTATGCAACCGTTAGGTGAGGCTGATTTGACAATTACAAATCCGAGTACTGGAAATAAAACTACAGTAATAATGATTGTTGTACCAAATGGACATGTTAATTTGCTAGGTTCAGAGACTATTCAGAAAATGGGTCTCATAACTGTACACAACGACCGTTTCATTGCAAATGTGGAAATACAAAACCTTGGTAGTCTAGGGGAAGCAACTCTAACTGTTGATGAAGAAATTCCGGCAAAAGCTTTGCCATGTAGAAAACTTCCCATCTCCCTGCAAGAGGATGTCCGAAAGGAACTAGACAAATTGGTTGACCGACAAATCCTGATTCCGGTAACAGAACCGACAAAATGGGTCAGTCAAATGGCGGTTGTGAGAAAATCGAACGGAAAACTGAGAATTTGCCTGGATCCACAACCGTTAAATACAGCATTAATGCGTGAACACTACAAGCTTCCAACATTAGATGATGTACTGCCTAAACTGACGAATGCGAAAATATTCAGCAAGCTCGATGTCCGTGAAGCGTTTTGGCACGTGATTTTGGACAGACAATCTAGTGAACTTACAACAATGATCACACCATTTGGACGATAAAGATGGGCAAGATTACCTTTTGGATTAAAGGTATCGAGCGAGATATTTCAACGTAAGCTAACAGAAGCACTGACCGGTTTAGATGGTACATTCACAATTGCGGATGATATAATTGTTGCAGGATGTGGAACCACAGAACAGGAAGCAAAACGGGACAATGAGAGAAAACTGAAAAATCTCTATAAACGCTGTAGTGAAAAGAACATTCTTCTAAATGATGAAAAGAAAGAAATAGGACTGTCTGAAATTATTTTTCATGGTCACAGAATAACTCGTGAAGGAGTAAGAGCAGACAATGTTAAAGTTAAAGCAATACAAGAAATGCCGACACCGACAGATATTTCTGGCGTCAAGAGACTGTGCGGTATGGTGCAATATATGGCAAAGTTTTTACCAGATTTGTCAAATGAACTGGAACCGATTCGGAGGCTAACTCGAAAGGATGTTCCATGGAAGTGGTCCGATGAATGCGCAGCTGCATTCAAGCGAGTCAAGGCCAAGCTAACAGAGGCACCAGTATTGGCCTATTTTGATGCGCAAAAAGAAGTTGTTTTGCAAGTGGACAGCAGCAAAAATGGACTAGGAGCAGTATTGCTACAGGATGGAAAACCAGTAGAATTTGCCTCCAGGGCATTGAAGCCGTCTGAATGCAATTGGGCTCAAATCGAAAAGGAGGCCCTATCGATGCTATATGGTCTGGAGCGTTTTGACCAGTACACCTATGGACGGAAAGTCATAATCCAGAACGATCACAAGCCGTTGGCTGCGATACTCAGTAAACCTTTGAGCAGAGCTCCAAAGAGATTACAGGATATCATGATGAAACTATTCCGATATGACATTGAATTCAGATTTATAAAAGGAGTAAACCTAGTCATAGCTGACACTCTTAGTAGAGCATATCTGGAAAACGACAATAACATAGAGAGTGAACGACCCCGAATTATGCAAATTAATGCATTTGAAGAAATTCCAGATGCTAGAATACAGGAAGTGAAGACAGCAACGAGTGAAGACACAGATTTGCAAACACTAATAGAACTCATTAGCGATGGCTGGCCGGAACATAGAGACAGTGTACCGTATGCAGCATTGCCGTATTTTGAAAATCGTGACGAATTAAGTATCCAAGATGGGATCATCGTTAAAGGAGAAGCTATACTCATTCCGAAAACACTCAGAATGGACATGAAAAAACGTCTGCATAGTGCTCATTTAGGCTATGATTCTATGATGAGACGAGCAAGAGGAACTATATATTGGCCCGGAATGGCAAATGAAATCAAACATATGGTCCCAGGAATTATGTGAAATATGTCAGGAATCTAAACCGAGAAATCAACGTGAACCGTTATTACAACACAATGATGGAGATACACCATGGAACAAGATTGGTATGGATCTATTTGAGATCAAAGGGAGACAATACCTAGTAGTTATTGACTATTTCTCAAATTTTATTGAAGTGGACTATCTAACTACAACAACTGCAAACCAAGTCATAACGATACTGAAGAAACAGTTTGCCCGTTTTGGAATCCCAACTACGATCGTTTCTGACAATGGACCTCAATTCTCTGTAAATGAATTCGCACAATTTACAAGAAAATGGGGAATTAATCACATCAAATCATCACCAAATCATCAACAGGGCAACGGAAAAGCAGAATCCGCCGTGAAAGTCATCAAAAACATGATTAAGAAAACACTAATTGATGGCAGTGATCAATACCAAGCACTTTTAGAGCTGCGAAATACTCCGAGAAGTGACACTGGATTAAGTCCAAATGAAATGATGTTTAACCGAAACACAAGATCAATGATACCATCAACTATTAAAGCGAAAGGTGGACAGAATAGTTTGCGATCTGCTAGGAAACTAACCGTGAAGAAATGGTATGATAAAAAGTCAAGAGATCTATCTCCGTTAGGAAGAAATGACAATGTGTATTTCGAACATACGAAAGGACAAAATTGGAAATTAGGAAAAATCGAAGAAAGGATAAGTGAACGCGCATATATCGTCAAAAGCCAAGATGGAGTAACTTACAGAAGAAATCGTACACACATCAGACCGACACAAATTGATGTAAGGATCCGAGAAATATCCGACAAATTTAACACCCATATTTACACTGATGAACTTAAAACCGTGCAAAATTCATCAAGCATACCTACAATGAACAATGATAATGTGCAAAATACAACCGAAAACACACAAACTGTAGATAATATCAAGCAAACCGAACAAATTGCTCGACCAAGACGTACAACCAAAGCACCTGTATACCTGAAAGACTATGTGCGCTAAAAGTTAATGTTTCTAGTCAGTTAATCAATTTTGACATTTCTAGTCATTTTTATTTTAGTTTTAGTCATTAGTTTTTAGTGAAGTGTGAACTGCTATCAATATTACTGGACGTTTAAGATTGTTAATTTTATTAGTAAAACATGGACATTAATTTTAAAGTGCTCATTTGGAATTTATTTAAATGAAAATAGCTTACATTTCATTTTAAAGAAAAAGGGATGTTGATTAAGTTAAAGTTCGTTTCTTGTACTATTCTATAATTTAATTTAACTATCACATGTACACATGAATACACAACCGGATGTTGTCTCTAAATATAGATGCTTTTATTATTACACATTATGATAGCAACTTGATGTTTTTGTTCTGCCTGCAAGTGTAAGAGATAATTTATTCCGGCTGTGATATTCATATATCTGTGAAATATTTTCCGACCGTCAAATGATGATCTTGTGTAAAATATGAATCAGATAATATTTTATAGCAATCTTAATTTTTATATAATGAAATATTTTCCAACTTTATTCCGTCAGAAGTATATTAATATACGAGTTCGGAAATAATTTCACACCGGAAAAAATAAACCGTTACACAAGCAGCTGATCTCTTTTGATTAGAAGCCTCCCGCTAATTATATACACACGTAAACAAATATATATTCAATTTTGCACTTAACCATTGAACTGTGTTTTCAGGGGTAAATTTACTCTCTGAAAATAACAATTTCAGGGTTGAATTTAAAAACAGGGGCTAAATAATTATCAGGAGCTCTGCTGTTTTTTAGGCATTAGAATAATAAAGAGCTATTAATCTTCTTATATAAATAAAATGTAAAAACTTATCTATTCGTATATTATGATATTTTGTTGAAATTAATAATTCG
The DNA here is from genome assembly GCA_028015205.1 of Mytilisepta virgata. Classification (NCBI taxonomy): domain Eukaryota; kingdom Metazoa; phylum Mollusca; class Bivalvia; order Mytilida; family Mytilidae; genus Mytilisepta; species Mytilisepta virgata. Next base: position 77,302,499 of record CM051519.1, read on the forward strand.
GAATAATGATTCCTCTGGATATTTAAAAGGCAAGTTACGTTGAATTTCTTACACGTTCGGCAAGTCAGAATAAACCGGAAAAGGAAGTAGAGGGAATCCCAACGCGAATTTCCGAAGGAGGGATTCCCTATATTTGAGGCCACAGGGAGGATGAATTACAGTAAATAATTTATTTGATCACAGAATATTTATGATTTGTCCCTTTAAATCAGATTAATTAAGACTGCATGTATGCACGCAATACACGGGTATTTTCAAGACATAGTAAAGTAGAAGAGAAAACTACATTTATTACCAGTGAGCAAGACTTGCAACGTTCGGAACATTTCGGAAATAAAAATGGGGCAGATCTGTCAAACTCAGAATGAATAAACTGAATGATGCAGTTGTTTTACAAAAGACTAAAAAATTAAACTGTAAGAATTCAATAGCAATAGTAATAAAACACATTTATAAGGGCAAATTCAGAAATCAAAGCAAACATCTAAGTGGGAGAATGTGATATTTGTTTTCTCAAAACTTAAAAGACCAGTATGGCAGTAACACTACGCAGCTAAGCCCAGTAGGCTAGGGGTCTCGGTGGGCGAGTGGTCTAGGTAGTTCGTCATGACTACTAATGATCACTAGCCTGTCAACACTGAGCTTGTGAGTTTGAATCTCACCTGTGGTGCGGTGTGTTCGACTCCGATCTTCATTGATCACAGAATATTTATGATTTGTCCCTGAAAACGGCGGAAAATCCAAACTAAACAAACAAACAGTACGCAGCTGGTACAGTGATGGAGTCAGTGATGCACACCAAGATATTTCGATCACCCTTTTCCTTCAGTTCAACTAGGTTCATGTACTATTAAACAGGTCTGGTCGAACTTGCAAACACAAGTATATCTGAACTGTGAACAGATACTCACTTTAGCGAGTGTGACGTCATAAATTTACTCGTGATTGCGAATATCTTCACCTGGTTGTATATTCTTTGACATAATCAATCATACCTGTAAATTTGAGTATATATTCTTTAGGCCACAGTTTTTTAATTTCTTGGTTTCTTGATCCGCCGACCCGAATTTTCACAATTTGAGAAAAAAAAAAAAATTGAAAATTTGCGATATTTTATCTCTGTCGACCTCAATTATTTTTGCTTTTTGAAAATAAAAAAAAATAATGGCAGGGCGTAGTTTGTATGGTCTTTAAATCATGTGTAAACTGGTAACCAAACATTTCTATTTATAACTTTCGTTTCGACTGACATCATTCGGGTCACAGGTAACAACAGTTATATATTACAAAATCTTTTTTATGAAAGGAAATATACATTAATTACCATATATGATACATTGTAGTTTCGTTTCATCGGATTTTACCTTAGTTCTTAAGAATACATTACAAAATGACATATATATTCATGTTCTGTTCGATACAGATATTCAAAATTCTCTTTTTTATAGTTCAAACACCTGATTCTACAAACAAAAAGACCTAGCACAAAAAAAATAACTTTTGAAAAGTTAGCCTTTATAATATACTTTTAGAAAATAAAAAGAAACAGGTATTTGAATTTTTCTTCTACAAAATGGTTATTTCCATACCTAGTGCATTGTAGGGTAAAATGACTAAAATCTATCAGCATGATGAGGATGAGTTACTTTCTCTGAAAAATACATGTTCTTCAAATTTAAAAAAAAAACAAAATACACTACAGTGTATTCCAATTAAATAAATAATTTAAAATGTTTTATTTCTGTTTTAAACATTGAAAATAAAATTTTTTTAAATTTAGATTTTCTAGTACAATAAAAGTCTGTACAATGTGTTTTCAAATGTTAAGGATGATCATGATTCTGTGCAGTGAATTAAAATTAATCTACATGTACATCTAAAAAAAGAAATAAATATTAAGAGTGCTACTATCAGCTTTTTGGTCGACATCATCCCTTTTGCGAGACTGTTTCATTTGCTAAAGTTGAGATTGTCTTGTCATAGCTTAAACAATGTGTAGATTAAGCAAGAATACTAAATTAATGTAGTTGAAGAAGAAGAAAGCATGTTGAACAAATAAGGAAAAATCATTGTGATAAGGATTAGGGAAATTGTTAAACAACAAATTACATGTTAGAAAAGTGATTAATTAATCTTGCATGTTGATAACAAATATTTATAGTTTAGATATTTCATTACTGTACTTTTTGACAGTCATACATTATTCAAAGAAATGTGATGCAGAACAATGGTACGGTATTATTGCAAATTAAACATTTTTTATCTTTTTCAGTACTTACAAATGTAAGTGGATCTTTATTGTTGATTTTAAAGTATTTTTTGGTTCAGTATAATTTAATATATGTATATATTTAAGGTGCAGGTTCATATAATTTCCTTTTCAGATTCTAAAAATCTTAGTATTACTAGTAAATTATTATGGCTGCATCAAATGAAGTAAGAGAGGGCTTTTTATGTCCAATGTGTATGAAAGATCTTGGCACTGTGTCCATGTTACAAGATCATTTTGAGGAAGAGCATTCAAATGAAGATAAAGATGTTCTAAGACAGTTAAGAGGTACATGTATCTTTTTAAGCTGTAGTTTTAATAGAAATTCTCTTTTAATAAATCTTCATAAAGACATATTCATTTATGTTAGAAATATAAATGTTACGGCCATTCTCATTAAATAAGAAATGGATAGATTATCTGTCTAGGAGCGGACATGTAGATGTTCATCATTTTTGGTTACTGGTATTATATTTCATAACAAAATTTTGAACTTTGTTGCCTGGCATGTGAAAACTTTCTGAAAATGGTCAAAGAAGTGAAATAAAATCAGGGGAAATAGCCCTACTACTCTTTGAATTTACAGAAAACAATGTAAAGTATTCAGATCCAGTCCATAGATTTTGTAAAAAGATGTTTTGATGCATTTTTTTCAGGATTATTTGGAAAAGCTAAGAAGAAAATACTAGGAGAAAAAGATACCAATGATTATGTGGATCAATCAGAACCAGGAAATTCTACGTACTCTGTAAATCTGGCTAAAACTGGGTATGATGCTTCACTGTGGGATCCACAAGAAATTGGTAGGAATCATATTTGAATAGAAACTGTATGCATATTTTATATGTTGTGTTCAAGAGTATCATATGTTTCATTGTTATTTTTTCAGTGTTTGTTTAGACTTTTCTTGGTGCAAATTGAGAAAACTATTGAATAAATTTTGATTTAAAGTAATTTAGCCATTAACCAGTATTAATTGCAGATGGACTAAACACAATTTGATTCACATTTTTTGTAGCAGGTACAATATCAAAGGTCACACAAAATTGATTTTTTATGACAAAGAGAGGTGCAAGTGAGTGAAATTTCAATTTTTTTCAAGTGAAGATCGAATTTTTTAAACTAAAATATTGCAAAAATTGACAAAAATCTCCTTTTTTACCAGTTTTAGTTGTGGACGAACACTTTATTTTTAATTTCTTGAAAAATGTAGAATTTGTGGTGAATTTTTCAGCACTTTTGCAAAATGAAGTGGAAAAATTCTTTTTACTAAAATTTACAAAGTCTAAAAATTGGAGCGGCAAAATCCAAAGAACTAAAAGTCAATTCAGTGTGGCCAAATGAGATAAATATTACTCAAACCAATCAAGCAAGTTAGTACTAGGATTTTTTTCCCATACACTGCAACAAAAGCATTTTAAACTTAAGACACTGCGTTTTAAATTTGTTTTCTAACAATATTCTAGGCATTATAAGAAGTCATACAGACATGTTCAAAGCTTCAAGAGGAGCTAGAGTAGACAGATTTGTTGTCGAAACAAATAAATTGATCATACGACTAGATAAATTAACAGGATCCAATTCTCCAACTGATAGTGGCAAAAGGAAAGGTATAGTAATTAATAGCATGACTTCTAAAAAGTAATAATATAGTTAACAATTTTTATTGAACTTTTTTATGCCAGTCATTTTTCTGTACCTAGAACTCACAACCTGACAATTTTTTTGACAGTTGGAGGCATGTTGCAGCTTTCTTTTATACCAATTTTGATGCATAAGATGTCCACATTTCGTCAATTTATGACTCATCAGTTGTGCTCAAAACCTAAAATGTTGAAAACCAAAACAATAATCCAAAAAGTTGAAGAGCAAATTGAAAAAAGTGAAAATGACCAAAAGATGTAAAGCCAAAACCATCTAAGTACAGAGCTATGCAGCTTAATAAGGATGACTTAGAATTGTTAACTCAGAAATAATTATCATTATGCAAATGCACTGTAAATATTATACATTTATTTAAAGTTTTCACACAAATTTGATTTATAAGCTTAGAAACATTCATTTATTAAGAAGCAACTGTTCGATTTTTATGGGGTTTTGGGAGGAGGTTGGCAAGAGGTATATTGGAAAAAATGCCATCTCCAAAATTTAATAGAAGAAATATGAAGAAAAAGTAGGCAAAATTGAATATCATCTAATTAATTATAAATTTTGAAGAAAAAATGTGTTCACTTTGCCAGTAAGAAAAAAAAATTGCTGCCCTGTAAGACATTTAGAATTAATAGATGCATTTTTTTGGTAGCCTTTGAGAGGTCTGTTGTGCCCTGGATACCAGATAAGTATGTTGATGCATGTCCAGATTGTGGTAGGAATTTTTCACTCACCAGACGGCGCCACCATTGCAGATTATGTGGAGACATTATGTGTGACAAGTGTTCACATTTTCTGCCTTATACATTTGCTAGTAAGGGTATTTCTGATAAAGACCAGATCTGATTTTATGAAAATTATTTTTACATTTAGTTTTAAGATATAATCTGCAGTTGTTGACATGTACATGCATGTACCATATAAAATGTTTTATTTCTATCCTCTTGACATATACTAGTTGGGGAAACAAACTATTTCATCCATTTGTTGGTTTGTTTATCCATAGTGATTCAGATTAGCTTTACAGTCCACATCTTAGCATCTACAAGTCATAATGGAATGAATCAGGTTATGGTTTGAATTAAGGTTTCATCACAGAAAAAGATATGTTGTCAGTGCATGCATGTTGGATAGTAACAAACTGAGATCAAAATAAAAGATTCCAGGAAAGGTCAACAGTGAAAATCTTGTCAATAAACAACATCCACCATAATAATTGTCTTTTTTTTGCATGAATTACTAAATCATAACATTCAACTACAGAAGTGTCATTTGCTTCAGAATTTTGTAATACATACTTCAGAATTACAAGAATAAAACAATATAAGTATGTTCCCTTTTGGAATTTTCAACACAGTAATTAAATTGTTTTATTCTTGACCAAATATGATAGGCATTAAATGTTTTATTAAATGAAACAAACAATGGTGATATAAAAGACTCAGTCAGACTATGATTATTTCAGTGAAGCTGAGTGAGTATTCTGCATGTTTTTTATTCATCATAGTATTGTATTCTTGAACAGGTTTCTGCTATTTTAAGCTAGTTGTATTTGTTGATACATTATAATGGAGATGTTTTGAATTCTGAAGTCTGCTATGGAAAATAATCTAAGCACTGTATTCATGTTTGTATACTGATCAGATATTTGCTGAACTGAAATTTGAAGTGGAAAAGTTTAAGGGTTGTTTTCAGTTTTTGAACAGTTTTGACACAAAATAACCCTTGTTGAGCCAGTTTAGGCTTTATAAATCACAAAGTGGTTTATTAAAAAATGTAAAATGTCCAAAACAGACTTTACTAAACGAGTATTTACAATGTCGTGAACCAAATAAGTAATCAAACTTTTCTTATCCAAACTTTATTTTACCTAGCTTTTTTTTTCAGTTAAACAGTTAAAATAGTATGGTATTTTTTAATTTTTAAGGACAGGCAGAAATTCTTTTACACTGCCTCCAAATCCGGTTTTATAATATAAAATGGTTTGCTCATATTTCAAATTAAATGCCATCATGTTACTTAAAAATAATAGATTTTTAAAGTATTGTAACCAACCTAATTAAAAACCGATCTCTCATCGCTCCCGTTTTCTGATATGTCGCGTGGGAGATCTAACGAAATCCGCTTTGAGGTCACATGTGAGTGAACTGGAACTTATGAATTTATAATGATATGCAGATGAGTTGACTTCCTATCAATAAGCCAATCAAAAAAGTTTATGAATTCTGGGGACTGACGATTTCTTCGTTAATGAAATGAGTTACATCCCTTTACCACACAATCAACTTACAAGATTGCCTAAGCCACAATTTCATTGGTTGTACAGGACACACCTACGAGGTCACTCACATGTGACCTCAAAGCGGGTTTTGTTAGATCTCCCACGCGACATATCAGAAAACGGGAGCGATGAGAGATCAGTTTTTAATTAGATTGATTTGTAACATCCCTAACTGTTCTTTACCATTCAAGGGTCTGGTACCAAATACCAGTACAAGAAATTTTCTAAATCAGATTTGAATTGAATTTTTTTTAAATACTAAAAACAACATGGATTTTTTTTCTACCACAGCTTTAATAAATTTTTTGTCTAGTATTGAAGAGCAGTTGTTTTTTTAGTAAATTTCTGCCAGACAGACATTCTCTGCAATGTTAAAGATCTATAATTATAAGTAGGATAAAGTACAGCAATAAAAAAGCCTTTCCTTTGATTAAACTTTCATTTCATAATATATGTTATAAGGTTCAGATGTGATTAAAAATTACTAAGATGTTTACAAAATCTTCTCCCCACAAAGCAGGTAAAATGAATTTGAACATCTCTGTTATTTCCTTTTATTCAGAATTTTTTTATCCGACATTTTTCAGGCTACGTTGTAAATTATGAATTATGAAAATATAAGGAAAGCATGAATGAGACAATATCCCCAACATAGAAAAATATTAATTACTTTATGTATTTATCAACTTTTTATCATGCAAAAAAAAATGTAAAACTTATAAATTATTTAACTTTTGTGATGGGATATTAATTCAAGTAGTATTTGTTTGTATGATTTACATATTTTTATCATATCTTTAAGATAAATAAATGTATGAGTAGACAGTATGCCTTGAAAATTAAGATGTTCAATTTGTATTAAAATAATTTAGTTCAATTAATGAATTAATTAAGATAGGAAATTTCCCCCTTAATTCTTACTGTTAGTTTCATAATATAGAGAAATAAATGAATTTTAAAAGATATGCATGGAACTGTTAATATGTTGAAATGTATAATCTTGAAATGCAAGGGATGCTAGGGGACACATAAATCTCTGAATATTACCTAGGCTCAGTATGAATCTTATGTATGTTTAAACCAATATGTCTAAGATATTCTTGCATATGTAATCAGTTTGCTGCATATCAAAATTGTATGATGTATTTGCATGAATATTGTTTTCTGCAGAATATTTTTCCTATAGAAAGTTAAATGTATTCTTTTTTCCTGCATGTTTTGATAATATAATTTTACTATGATGTATAAAGTACATATTATATTTTCAGAGAAGATAACTAATCCAGCCTTCCAAACAGACAGTGAAGTAGGATTTCTTAAAAGGGCCGGAAGCAACAGTAGCCTTAATTCTTTAATGAGTCCTGATGGGGATCCTCATATACGAACTTGTCATAATTGTCGTAAATTGTTAGAAAGGAGAGATCAACAAATAGAACAACGTAATACAAAACCACCATTAGTTGTTATGTACGAGGTAAAATGATAGAAATAATAAATGTATTTCTTTTTAACCGAATGTCCAACAGAGAAAAATCCTGTATTAATTAGTTGATTTTTAACAGAAAATAATTCTTTTATTAGTTAGTTGATTTTGGACAGAAAAAAATCCTGTTTAGTTAGTTGATTTTTGACAGAAAAGAATCTGTTATTAGTTTGGTGATGTCAGTAGGCGGACAGCTCCAATCAGTGATGAAGGAATATGTAGTTTGTTGTCAATCAGACAACTTCTTGCGACATATTTCTGTTACCCATGAGTCTGATTTCAGAAATTATGTTATGAAAGTATTATAAAATTATAATATGAAACACACAACATATGATAACATCTAAGGTTTTCATTTGGCCTTTAATGAATATACACTCTAGGCTTTTATGTGTTCTGTACATTCTCTATCACTGGAATAACAGATTTGATAAGTGTAGAATAGGGAATGGAAATGGGGAATGTGTCAAAGAGAAAACAACCCGACCAAAAACCAGAAAACAGCTCAAGGCTACCAATGGGTCTTCAACGCAGCGAGAAAATCCTGCATCCAGAGGCTGGCTTCAGTTGACCCCTAAACAATAATATTTCCTATAACTTACAGTATCAAGTGGTACCCTTCATATAATAGCAACTATATGTACACACTGTTTGTGTAAAGGTTTTGTTTGAACCTGAATATAAATTTAAAAGAGAATACATGATGTTTCACTAAAAATATGAATGGATATCAGATATTTGTCAGAGACTGCATCTCATAGTTAAAACATTTCAGAAGATTTTGATAAAATTTTCATGTTATTAACCTATAACAACCTACAAAAACAAACAGTAAATAAATGGTTTACATGTAATTTGTTTTTTTTCAGAATTTACAATCCTATGTTGAAAATGCACAGATTTTACTTAAGGAATTTATACCTATGGTTGAATCATTGAGGTATTGTTTTTCTTAAATCTACGTTACTGAGATCTAACCTGTACCAAATTTAGGACATAAAAATGTTTACTGGCATCTGTTATGAAAATCAATGGCTGCAGTTGTCAGCTCATTAGTGTAACTATCAATCACAAATAGTGCCACAAATATCACGATATGATACTGATATCTCTGTTCTAATGCAAATGTAAAATTTGTAAGTTAAAAAAAAAGATTTTTCAAATCCAGAAGTGAATCTTTAAATATGTTATCAACTCTTATAAACAGCATCAATTACAGAATTTATTCCATGATATTTTCAGTTTCAATGTTACATCCCAGTTTTAATAAAACTTTTTAATTACACTCTTTTTATATTTAAGAAGCAAAACATTTTAACTTGTAATGAAATTCCCAAAACTACCTCCATGATTGAATGTCTACTCTGTGTGGTTATATTTTATACCTTTTGATTTACTCCATGGTACAGTTCAACCCACCATAACAACATCACTAGAAACCATTTGTTATTCCTTTAGTTTGTTTTTGCCATTTACATGAAATATATTTGTTTAAATTTTCTTATCAAACAAAAGGAAAAATGTTTTTGCTTTTTACATGAAATATATTTGTTTAAATTTTCTTATCAAACAAAAGGAAAAATGTTTTTGCTTTTTACATGAAATATATTTGTTAAAATTTTCTTATCAAACAAAAGAAAAATTTTCATAAAAATAAATCTTTACCTTTATGTTCGTCCTTAATATACATGGAAAATAAATGCAAATTGTCATTTACTTTTTTGTAGTTGTGGAGAGTCTACCTATAACATGTATACAGCACAACAGTACAGAAATAAAATTCTAAAGATGTATGAAAACATTGACAGTGTTAGGTATGAATATGGCTTGCTAGAAATAATCAAAATATGAGGTTACATGTACGTGGGAACTAATCTGTGTAAAACAGTAAATACAGAAAGCAAGTTAATAACACTTATTGCTGTTTTCCATCTAAGGAATTCAGCTAACACCTTACAGTAAATTCATTACAATCTTTAGAAAAAATTAGTGCAGAACTACTGTGTGTCCACTGTGTCCTACATATTTTGGCAATTATTTCTTGATGTAAAAGTAAGACTATATTACAGTTCTGTACATAAGTATGTCCCAAAGTCATCATGGTTCAAACTTTGTTATCAAAACTTGCACATAATCAGAAACATCACATTTTACGTAAAACTCGATGATTTGCACAAAATAACGGGAGAATATTTGAGGCATTTTAGCAGTGGAAATGATGACTATTAGAAACAAAAGTGTGAGTAATATGTATTACTTTGTTTTAAAGAAATAATTGATATATTCTCTTTAAATGACATATTTGATATATTCCCCAAAAATGATTATACATTGTAATTTAAAAAAAAACACATTGTCATATGAGTAATTAAAAATTGAGAAAACATGAAGGATTTACAGTGAAAAACCAAACAGAAAAGGGAACATCAAAAACCTTTTCCCAAACTATAACAAAAACAGGCTATTAAATAAATAAAACAGATATCGGAGATAGTTTATCTTGAATAGTCACTTGACCATGATGGTATTAGACTAATGTGTATGATACTGAATTATTTTCCAGAATGTTATACTTATTTAATGTTTTACTATTTTATTCTGTAGTAAAAGAATTTGGACATATGAATTAAATGCTGACCCACCACCATCACCTGTTCAGTTGAAATTACAAAAAAATATTCGCACCATGGCAACAAATTTTATGCAAGACAATATGATTGGCTTACAAGCGCTGCCTTCAGAAGAACATTACAAGAAATTACAAGAGGCAAGAAAACAGGAGATCCAGCAGAGAATTGCTGATGAACGACTTGCAGCTGCTGAGGCACAGGAGAGGGAGCGTCGTCTTCAGGAACAGGAAATAGCATCCAGGTCACCAAAAATTAACAGAAAGCAACCAGAACAAAGAGAAAGAACCGACTCCCAGAAGAAATCTGGGTGGAAACCTGCAGAAACTAATATTAGTTACAGTGATCAGGACGATCCTATGGTACAACAAATGAACATTATCAGGGGTTATATAAAACAAGCCAAGCAGGCTGAAAAGTTTGATGAAGTTAAAATGCTAGAACAAAATTTGAAAGATTTACAACAGGAGTACCTTAGACAACAGAGGCAGAATTGGACATAATTCGTTTAGTAATTTAATGATTAACTTTTATATATTGACCTAGTCATTAAAAAAAATCATGTGTCACAAAATGACTTTTAATAAGTTATGTACAAAAGTGTGAAAGTTGTTTTTGTCAAATGGTAAAGACAGAAAACATATCCATAGCTTTTATTCACCATAAATACATATTAGAACTTCTAATTCCCAAGCACAGAATTGCCTAAGCTACTTGAACTTTATCAGGAATGTCCGTATTATGACCTGACAACCCCCCCAAAGAGAGAGTCTCCCCTATCCGCCACCTTGGGATGTGCTAGGCAGCTCTATGGGTTGAGCTCCCGTCATGCCTAGGAACTGAGCTTCTTCTTTTTTAAATTAGTGACAACATATTATAGACTTATTTTTTTTTGAGACTGCCAGTGTATCAATATTGTGTTCAACACAAATGTGTTCTGTTGTAGTTAAAGTTAACAACAATTTGAAATAAATTACTGCTATTTTTAACTATAAAGCAGGAGGTTAATATTGTCAGGTAAAATATATGTGTTTGAATATGAGTTAAATCTCATTTTTAAATACTGTAAATTCAAAGAACATTGCATCCATTTACTGAAATTTTTGAACAATCATCAATAATGTGAATATTAATTAATGCAATTTATTTACATGTTACAATAGATTAACAAGTGTGTGTGTGTGGGGGGGGGGGGTAAATATTGCAGTCTGCACCCTTTTTCACCATTAATAAAGACATCACATTAATATCTGAATTTATTAATATATAGTATACACTGGTATATATGAAGATTACACAGTGTGCTGTTTTCTTGGGAGAAAAATTCAAAAACAATGCTTTATAAAACATCAAAATTGTGGAAATAAATCAGTAAACCGTGGGGGACCATGGAGCCAAAAGGTCTTTATATTAACCAACCTATCAACCCTGAAATGGTGAGTAAAAACCAAACTTGTTAAGATGTGTGTGCAACTACAATATATAAGACATAGGATTCTATTATCGGAAAACAGATCATGTAAGATCTAGAAAATTTACAAAATTTTTTCTGTCATCAGTATGGGTTAGTAGTTTAAAATACTTTTAATTCTCTACAAAATATGCTTGTTTATTATTATAAAAAATTCAGTTATAGTCCCATTAGTTAGGAATAAATTATTATCCTATGTTTGTGTTTAGAACCTTGAATTTTGTAAGGCATTAATATATATTTTTATAGGCATTTATTGAAATTTGGTAAAGAATTGTGAGTGTAAAATTATTGTATATAATGTAAACATTAAATTATTTATGTGCAACCAGTCAATGGACATCATCAGTATGTGTACATGCATTTCACTTCATAGAAATTAAATTATGCTATATGTTAAGAAACTCTGATTTTTTTCTTTTTTAAAGTAATTTTCAAAAATAAATAAAAAATAATAAGAGTAATCATTTTAGTATTAAGTTAAAAAGTTTAAAGTTTAATATATATATACAAGGCCAGTAATCCATTTTGCTCAGTTTTCTTTTGGTAATTGTTATTTGATTGTTTGTTATTTTTGTTGATGTCTTATTATGTTATCTATAGTTGCTTAGGTAGACAGGTAAATGTACTACCAAAGTTTGATGATTTTAGCAGTCATAAGCAAAAATTAAATACAGTAAAACTTTATTAAGGACACTTGAGTGGTCAGGATTATTGCCCTTTATATGAATATGTTGAATTAAAATAATTCTTTCAGGCTGTGGTGTGTTTGGCTTATAACAAATAAATTTAAGATAAATAACAAGTAATATATAAATAAACACATTCATAGAAATTTTTTGATGGATGTAAAATCAGTTGTCTGTAGATTGCAATAAAACTTCTTATTTCTAAGTTATCAGTATTAAATATGTATTAAGGAAATTAAACTTTTACATTGATACATAAGGTCACCTTTCCTATTTATCTCACTTTTTTACCATTTGTAGTAGATTATCAAGTTGTTGAATCAGTCATTGTGAAGAAAAGTTTGAAAATTGATTGGTATTTTAGGATGGATGAATTTGCACATGTGTTTATTTCTACACAAATATACACTGCTAACACTCTAGTCAATATTTATACATACATTTTGATGAATTTTCCCTGGCATGTTTTGTAAGTTAGGAAGTATTTGTATTATTTTTAGGTACATGTTTTGGAGTATTTTTATCTAATGATAGAAAATTGGAATAGTTTAAACAAACATCTTTTATTTGATTGATCAGACACAAGTACATTGTACGTCATATTTACAAGGTCTTCTCATGACTGAATATGAATGATACATCACTAACATAGATAAACAGAATCTGATATAGCAATATTTAGTGTTGTTAAGTTTGAATAATGGTAGCATTTCATGTAGTGGTAAGAAATTGTTTATATAAGTTGTAATTATACATGTACTACAGGCTTTCTTGGAATTGAAATATTGAAATAACCTCATTGAGTAACTGAACAAACCGTAGTTAGTGAATATTGAAGATTTTATGTGTTTTAAGAATAAAGAATGAGATTTATTAAAGGAGCAATAATATTTTTTTATTAGATTATGCATTCAAGCTTGTTTAGCAATGACTTTTACAAGATTCCTTCTGGGTGAAAATACAGAAATTATTTCACCAGTGAATTATTGATTTTATTTTACATGGAACTATAAACAGTATTCAGCCAATTTATTTTTATTATTATATAATGATTATTTGAAGTAGTTGTAACTTTAATTGTTGAGTGACAATTATTAGTGTATATGGTAAACAGATGGGAAAACATCATATGTGTATTATTTGATTATTCATAAAATTATTATATTAAGATAGAAGAAACCTCATCAGCAGAGAAACTCAATATTTTAACATGCTTTTCAGATTCATAAGATAACATTGGCCTTGCAGGGCAAAAGCCAAATTTATTAACATGTACTGTATACGTATCTTATATTTAATCAGAAAAATGCTTGCCATGACAAAAATATTTTTGCATATGAACCTGTGATATGTGTAAGACCACCAATTTAGATAAATGATTATAATAATACAATTTACTCTTGTAATTTCTCATATAAGCAATTGTTTTTGTTGTTATATGAAAGCTGACCATAAACATTATTTTCATGAAAACGAAAGTGAGGTAAGGAGTATCTGCTATACTTAGATGGTTATAGCTTTACCTTTTTCAGTCATTTCAGAATCTGAATTTGCTCTTTTTGAGCCAGGTGAGCTATTGTCATCACTTGGCATCCGTCGTCGTCGTCGTAAACTTTCCTTAAAAGATCTTCTCCTCTGAAACCAATGGGTCAATTGGAACAAAACTTGGCAGTCCTTAGGTGGTCATCTTTTAGAATTATATCCGATGACCCCATCCATCATCCAAGATGGTCGCCAGAGCCGAACTTAGTTTAACACAGGACCCTATGGGAAATCTACTTTAAGATCTTCTTGTCTGAAACCACTTGGCCAATTGGAACAAAACATGGCATCAATGGTCCTTAGATGGTCCCCTTTCAGAATTTTATCCGATGATCCCACCGTCATCCAAGATGGCCACCAGAGCCGAACTTAGTTTAACATAAAATACTATGGGAAATCTACTTAAAGATCTTCTCGTCTGAAACCACTTTGCCAATTGGAACAAAACTTGGCAGCAATGGTCCTTAGGTGGTCCTCTGTCAGAATTATATCCGATGACCCTGCCTATAATCCAAGATGGCCACCAGAGCTGACTTAGTTTAACATAGGAACCTATGGAAATTTACTTAACCAGTGAGCCAGTTGGAACATAACTTGGCAGCAATGGTCCTTAGGTGGTCCTCTTTCAGAATTATATCTGATGACCAAGCCTGTCAACCAAGATGGCCACCACAGCCGAACTTATATTAACATAGGACCTAATGGTTCACTGAAAGATCTTCTTGTTTGAAACCAGTGAGCAATTGGAACTTGACAGCAATGTTCCAGACTGCCAGTCAAGATAGACATAGCCCAGTTAGGCCTTAAGCACAGTCATAAATTGATGAAATGTGCACATCAGGTGCATCGAAATTGGTCTCATGGAATAAGTACAACTAGGTTTGTAATACTGTCACCTTTTATATATTAACAGATATTTCAGAAATTTGTTTGATATTTACCAAAATTTATTACAGATGGTTCATTTGATAATTGCAGAAATGATGCTGAATCCCATGAATTAAGACAAACTTTTTCAGAGTTACTAGTGCAAGCTATTGAAATCACTTGGTGTCCTTCATTTCATCCTCCAATTAACTTTTCATATTCTGATTCTTGAGAACTGCTGAACCAAAATTGGCAGAGGTATTCCTTAGGTCTTTCCCAAGTGTGCTTACTTTGGTTCCTATTGATCGAGAAACATAGCAACCAGAGATTATTCCAATTTATGATTGACTGAACTTTGAAAGACCTGTACTCAGGAATGGGTTAGGCAGTTGAATATAAACTTTATTAATATGTTTCTATGAAGATCCTTAGATACGTGTTTTCCAACATACTATTGGCATTCCTATGGGCAATAATTGTGCGCTACTCCTGGCCGACTTGTTCCTTTACTCATATGAGACAGACTTGCTTGACGGGCTTCTTAAGGTTAGCCTGTGCCTTTAATTTCAGCTTCCGCTATATAGATAATGTTTTGGGAATATCTTAAATCTCATCTATTCCTATGAGCTTGAAATTAAGGATACCACAGACACTTCCAAGTCTGCGTTTCATCTTCATCTCGAAATTTACACCAGATGAAGGCTGAATACAAAACTTTATGACAAACGGGATGACTTTGATTTTCCAATTGTCAATTTACCATTTTTGAGCGGCAACATTCCAGAAGCGCCGGCATATAGAGTTTTTATTTCACAAATCATACATTATTCCAGAGCTTTAAGTGTAGTGTTTGTATTGTTTTGGTCTTGTCTTCCTTGCTATCCGGAGTTTGTCAGTTGTTTTCAATTTTCCCCTCCTTCAAATATCCCTTTGGTATTTCTTGACTTTACTTAAAAAGTGTTGTCAATTTGTTACAGATCGGAAATTAAAGATGGCCACGAATTTTCTCTGAAACTACCAGACCCATGGATTTGAATCATGTCATAAATGATCATTGAAAGGTACTACCCAAGTGCTTTTGCTTTTGTGCTGATCATAGATACAAGAAGACTGTCAGTGACAGAATTCATAAACATTGGACAGTTTATTTAAATTTGCACTATACCTGCAGGATGTGATACTTATGAGGACCAGATTATTTTGTTACTTTGGTACCATTCTGATAACAAACATTGCTGCAAGGCCCCAAAAGGTGTATGAAACTACTTGACCCATAGATTTTAAACTTTTCCTGAATGATCACTGCAAGGTACAACCCAAGAATTGTTACTACAGTGCCATTCAGAAATCAGTGTCTGACTTAGTTAACATTGAGCCTTTTGGGAATTGAAGACAAAAAATTTTTTGCACTTGGTTACGTTTTTACTATCAAACAATGCGCCCAGGCCCAAAATGGTCTTTTATGATTCATTATCCAAGTAGTGTTACTTCAGTGGTGATTGGCAATCCAAGATGACCAACAGAAGGGGAATTTAATTAGTTAACATTGAATTACACATATTTCTGCATTATAACTGTGCCCATTGACACTAAATACTAACAAAAATGACAAATAAAATCCAGGTGATACAGGCTTCTGGGAGACTCCAGTTTAAAAAATTGAATATAGACTATATATTTTATGCATAATAAATACATTGTACTTCCTGCTATATACAGGTAGTCTTTCGGCCCATGTGTCCATGTAGCCATCAGTCCGTTCCTCGGTTAAAGTTTAGATTGAAGGTGGTTTAAATTGGAATTTTGAAGTAGATGTCATATCAACATGAAAGTTTATCACAAAATACATTAAGATGGGATCAATTTAAAATTCAGGTCAAAGAAGTGGTGTGACCTCAATCTCACAGTTGACTGATCATGAATGAGGTATTTGTTTGGAATTGGGGCACAGTGTTAATTAAGACTTCTTGTCTGACCAATTTTTAGCTCACCTGGACAAAGGCAATGTGAGCTTTTGTCGGACTACAAATATGGCCGCCATGGGCAGTTCTTGTTTCTGATTGGCTGATATAAAAAAATCTTCTCTGAAATTGCTTGGTCAAATAAAACTAAACTTGACAGGAAGCATATATAGGAGGTTGTTTACAAAATTTCCTCATTTTGTCCCGGTCGGGCAACAAACATGGCTGTCATGGGTAATTCTTGTTTCTCATTGGTTGATTAAAAAAAAATTTTTCCCTGTAACTGCTTCGCCAAATGGAATGAAACCTGACAGGAATCATCTATGGGAGGTTCTGTACAGTATACTCATTTTGTCCCGATGGGACTACAAATATGGCGACCATGGGCAGTTTTTGATTCTGATTGGCTTATATAAAAAAAATCTCCTCTGAAATCACTGGGCCAAATGGAACAAAACTTGACAAGTAGCATATATGGGAGGTCCTTTATAAAAAGTCCTCTCATGTCGTCCCAATTTGACTACAAATATGGCCACCATGGGCAATTCTTGATTTTCATCGGTTGAATTAAAAAAAACAATTCTGGAAGTACTTGGCCAAAACTGTCATCCAAACTTCACAGGAAGCATCTATGGAAAGTCTTTTATAAAATGAATTTTTTTCATCCTGATTGGACGACAAGCATGGCTGCCATGGGAAATTCTTGTTTCTGATAGGCTGATATAAAGAAATCTTCTGTGAAACGATACTTGACAAGAAGCATCTGTGGGAGGTTTTTTTACAAAGAGTTCTCATTTTGTCCAGATTATGCGACAAACATGGCTGCCATAGGCAATTCTAGTTTCTGCCAGGTGAGCGATTTAGGATCAGCCCTCTGAGCCTCTAGTTTAGAGTTTCTAATTATTCAGGTACAGTGCTTAAGAAAAACTGCTGGAGGTTCAACTTTGCCAGTCTTGAAAACCTGACAGTCCTATCATTTTCCATTTTACCTCATAATATTAATTCATTTGGCCATCCAATCTACATGTACAATTCTGAGTTGTACTACTGGATGGAAATTTGTTTCAGGTGTGTTAATTGTGCTACTGATGTGAGCATGCTGCTGATTGGTGTCATTAATTCCTTTCAATTAACTGATATGTCGGGCTTTATACACACAGCACTACTTCTAAATGGATGCAACAAAGATATAAGGCATTTTGAGGATAAGACTTTTATTCAATCAAAAAAGTCAACAAGAAACCTAAAACTTTCAAAAATGATTCTGAAATGTTAAAAACAAGCATGGTTTGTTCATTTTAATATTTTCTATAACGAGTTTGAACTCATTACAATGAAATATATTTGTTAAGGTAAAAATGGTTTACATTGAAAAAAATATATAATTACATGTGTTACATTATTTTCACATGGATTCAGATTATTATCGGTAAATTAAACCACTCTGATTTATCAATGTTACATTATTCTTACAAACAAACTACTGTTTCTTCAACTGATTTCTTCACATACCCCATGCCCCCACATTGTCACTGGGCAAACAAAATCTCACCAGATTCATAAGTTCAAACTCCTACAAAAGTCAACTGATAAAAAAATTCTTGTGGATATGCAGATGTACATAGTATGTCCTCAATATCTACAAAGTTTCATGAAATTCTGTTGTGTGGTGTCAGAGAAGTTGCGCTGACAAACTGTTGCAGCAGTATATTTAGGACAAAGTTATACGTTCAAAGGGGCATGACTCCTAGAAAAAACATTAAATCATAATTTCCTGTCGATATGCACATCTGCATAGTATAAACCCATGGACGGTCATGCTTACGCTTTGCTTCCACTTACCGACCGTGGGTCAATTCATTCATTTTTTCTCGTTTTCATGAATATTCATAACTCAAATTGACCCTTGAAATTACTGCTAACAATAACTGAATTCTCCACTTTGGAGATTTTAACAATGGTGACCTTCTCCACTTTGGATAAGTTCTTTGGAAAGTAAAACGGTGCCCACATGTAATGCAGTTGATGAATTATAGTGATTTTTTCATGTGGTCAGTAATGCATTCTCTTTGAAAGTATGAAAACTTGTTTACTTTGTTTGAAAACTATATAAAAAATACACTGGAATTGTGTAGCGGCGATGACATGTATCTTGACCCAAAGCTTGTCTTTTAACTGTCACTTGATTGGCTGTATTCCCATTACAGAATCGTAAGGAAACCAATCAAAATGATTCATGAATATATTCATGAGAACGAGAAAAAATGAATGAATTGACCCATCGGTGGTAAGTGGAAGCAAAGCATAAGTGCGACCGGCCGTGGGTTTCCGATGATGAGTATATCCTTATTGACAACAAAGTTTCATGAAATTCTGTTGTGTGGTTTCAGAGGAGTTGCGCTCACAAACTGTTTCAGTAGTATATCATGGTCAAGATTCTAAGTTCAAAGGTGTATAACTCCTGGAAAAAAAATTGAATCCAAATCTCCAGTCGATATGCATATCTACATAGTATGTCCTTATTAACTATAAAGTTTCATAAAATTCTGTTGTGTGGTTTCAGAGGAATTGCGCTCACAAGAATAGGACTGACAGACGGACGGACAGGTCAAAAACATACCCTTTGTTGCTTTGGGGTATAATTAGGTATGTTCTTAACTTGGTTAAAACTAGCATTCGTCCAATAATGTATTACCAAATGCAAAAATCTAAGTCAAGAGAAAATCTGCTTTTGTGTAAAATTTAAAGCACTGAAGTACTGGAAAGGTAATATTTACATACAACTAAAAGAAACAAAATGTACAGTTTCTGTTTTCAAGATATTTTTCAGGTATTCCAAAAAATTGAGTTGCAGTTGGTATTTAACTGACATTAAACACTTTATTCTTAGGTTTGGAACACTAGTGTTACCTGTTCCAATCAGTGGTTACATAGGAGTTGCAAATTAGGAGGATAACCTCCTTAGTAAGAATTTTTTATCAAATTTAAGGCCACACCAAATTGATTTTTAGTTCTTTGGATTTTTGGATGGCAAAAAAATTGCTAGCAAATGAAATTTTTATTTAATTTTTTTTCTTGAGGATTATTTTTTTTTGTGTCTGGCAGACATTTTTTGTTTATGAATAAAATATTGCAAACCATGAAAAAAAATCACAAAATTTTTAAAAATTTTAAGAGCAGGCAAACAGTTCTTATTTTTAATTTCTTGAAAAAGGAAGAATTTGGGGCGAATTTTCAGCATTTCTGCATAATGAAGCAGCAAAACAAATTTTATCTTAAACTTTAAATAATCCAAAAATCGGAGCAGTGAAGTCCATAGAACGAAAGATCAATTTGGTGTGGCCTGAAGTCCCAGAAATGGACTAACTTCAATACCTACACATAACAATACAGGCTGAATAAAATAAATGATGCAAAAGAAATGAATAGAATTTTATTTAAACACAAGATGTTATTACAGCTGTAATATGTACCTAGGACTGTTGGATTTATCTCCCTTATACAATAAATTACAGAAAAAATTACAAAGTCCATGTTTTGAAACCCCAAAACTGATTTTAATCAAAAAAAAAAAAAAAGATGTGTGGCATAAAGAATTAAATATTAAAACATCCTTTGGATTTTCAGCAGATAAGGGTAGTAAACAACTGATTTAAAAGCATATCGACCCCAGGCCTGGGCGCCATAAAAGTTGAGAATATTCTCAAGTCTGAGAATTTTCTTAAATATGGGGATATTCGAATGTGATTGGCTGAGAATGGGAATTTGAGTAAAATTTTCTTTACTCAGCAAAAATAGTTCTTTATGGCGCCCAGGCCAGATGTTTTAATTGGCTAAGGCTCTAGTTGTTTTGTTTTTTCTTTAAAAACCTTATTACATTTTTCAAATATTGGTCAGGATACTTGAATTTTTATAAAGGAGGATCCTTTTACTATTAGATTTACACCTCTGTATGTCATGGGTGAGGAGCTAGTAATTAAGCAATATGGTTTATCAAGAAATGAATAAAACTTCAGCATAGAAGAAATATACTAAAAATATTGCAAAATATTTTTGGATAACCAAAATAAAAAATAAAACAAAAGAAAATGTTATTTTCATGGTCCGTAAAATAAAATAATTTTTCCCATTGTCCCTAACGATTATTTAAAATTTATCATTATAAAAATGTCAAGAAAATTATGAGAGTAAATAAATGCTATAACCACTGCTTGTTAAGCCACAATAAAATCATCCAATGCTTAGAGCCAAGCAAAATAAAACAGAATAATCTCTTGTAAAATTATAAAGAGTTTTATTATATAGTAGTAAATATTTCCCATTTGATTCAATGGAAAGTGATCCTGTAATATAGTTCTTTATACAATTCGTACATATTTCCTTTGATCTTTTTGCCTAATATTTTTTGAGTATCACATACAGGCTGTATCACTGAAAATATTAGGCAATTCATTGTGTGACATAATGCGGAATGATCTACTTATCAGATCGTCCAATGATCAGGCTCGTCTTGATATTCCACATGATATACATGTAGTCAGTATCAAAAACGAAACTAACTATTATTCTATAAGTATTTGCACACTAACATGAAATAATACCGAAAAATTCAAATTTAGATATTTAAAATATTGCATCTTCCTCTACATACAAAAATTAAAATGGCACAAATGAGACTGAATCAAAAATTGTCTATATTGAAAATTCTGTTCAAAAGAGACACACCTTCTGACACACCAATTTCAATACTACTAAAAATCTGAGAATTTTATTTACAAGACGTTTGAGAAATTTCCCAGACTTGGAAGTATCTTTATTTTGAAATAGTGCAAATAAGAATTTTACTGTTAATATTCACCCTAGATAATAAGTTATTTATTTTGATATGAAGCTTAATGCTTTTGATAGAAATGTGAAAATAGTGGAAAATATTTATTTCTTTATAATAAAACGGTAATTGCATGAATATTAAGAAAATAGTTAATTGTACTGAGGGTCATATGGCCGGATATATGGAATGTTAGGTCATCCCAAAAAATTATATGGACTAAGCCATATACTGCAATATGACCATCAGAGCAGTTAACTATTTGCTATATTATAATTTGATAACATGATAAAAGGAATCCGGAACGAGGCTGTCAATAAAAATAAACCCCGCCTACTGGTCCAATATAATTTCCAGCCTGTAAATATAGCATTTTATGGACCAGTTTCTTTAGAAAACACAAATAGAGAGCAAAATTCTTTAAAGTATAATATTGGTGAATATTTTCCCTCGTAGTACGTGATATGAAGTTTGCTCGGGACAATATTCATGCAATATTAACCATATATTATCTTTATACATATAACAATACTTATTTCATCTGTCCCGTTCTTGTTGAATTTATCAATTATTTATACTACAATATTGAATAAACCATATCTTATGCATTAAACATAGATATTTTTGGTATCATTGGAAACTTTAACAACAAACAACAATGGTTTAGACCTGGCTTACTTCTACAACCGTTACCAAATTCAAAATAGCAGGTGCCCATCTTTACATGTATGGTATACAAATCAAATCTTTAATATGTTGAAGAAAAACTATTTTTACAAATCAAGTTTTGGATTAATACACAAACTAGGTACTCTCCATTAATATTGAATGTAGTGACCAAAATGACTGAGTTAAACCACTGAAAATTTTGGAAAATCTGTCCAAAGTACCTTTATATGCACATCTTTCGGGTAAATCAAATCTAAGGTAAGTGGTCATGTCTGACAACACATGTAAAAATGGAAACAGACGAGATATCAGTATCAGTATGTTGTTATCACTTTGACAGCACAGTTTTGTTTATATAATTATTATTATTTTCTCCTTGCATAAAAATGTTAGGAAAAAACAACACATGAAACTTAATTTTCTATTTTAAAACCAAGTAAAAAGTAAAAATTAGACAGCTTATAAAGTATATTACTATGGTAACTATGTTAAAATACAATGTAAATTTATCTTCTTTGATAACTATTACCAATGCTTGTACAAATTCAAATCCAGAAAAATATGGAAACACACACCAATCTTAAGATAAACAGAATACTAACTTGGCAAAAAAACTGTTGCAATATTTTGATTGATCAATGTAAGAAAAGCATACATGTAAAAACTTCATACTTTTTCTCTATTTACTACATGGTTAGGTAAAGAAAACACACTATTGTCTTCATTCTATCTTTACACACAAATCACTCATACAAAAAATACCTCTACATTTTTGTGATTACTTGATAAACTTTTGAAGCTTGATGACAAATATTTTCATTTTTATGGCGGGTTAACAAATAAACTTTGGATTTCAACTGTCCTGAATTAACACCATATAAAGCAGTATACATAGTCTCTGGACTTGGTGCCTTGTCGTCTGGTGGCAAAGAAGCAGACGTTAGTTTCTGTTCTTTGGTTGTCGTCAAAATGTTGGCTAGAAGTGTTGTCCATCTCAAAAGTAAATCTTCATCCGTTCCTTGTTTTAAAAGCTCTATCAAACAGCTTGGAGCCTTAAATAAAAAAAGTTACATATACCAATTATAAAATATAAATGAAAAAACAAAAATAATGTAGTCAAAATTTCTTGAAACTCTTCTTTCTTAGTACATTTTTGTAAACAATTGTTCATAATGGATTTCAGGATAAAACCAGAAGACAACATCCAACCATCAAAAGCTGTCACACTGTAAAGGGTAGTTTTTAAAAGGACTTTTGCCCAAAGATCATCAACGATAAGTACCACTTGACCTGTTGATAAAAGGGGATAAAATTCTTAGGTGTGATGAGAGCATGTTACACACAATGAAGCATCATAACTATACTAAATGTATGATGTTTTATTCGGTTTTACTAAACTTGTAGTGCAGTTGGCTATATCGTGGCAGCCAGTTTTATTATTTGGGCATAAAAGAGAGAAACAACCAAGAAAATTAGCTGTCATGGTCAACTAGGAAAGGTCTCCTACATACCTCGCCATGTTCTGGATTCAACTAACAACCTAGTTACAGGTTTGTACAGGTAATTAGTAGTGCCTTCAGTGCCCCTGCCCATGCTATGAATACAACTTAAAAAGTCAATATACAACTTACTCCGATCTTTTAGATTGATTAAAAACGGTGCAAGGGACCATCTTAAAATTACAGTGGATACCTTTAACATGAAGAACAGCAATGTGATGCAGCTTTTTTATCATGATGATTTGGTTTTTATTATCTTCATCAGTGATATAAAGAATTATCAATTTACTACATAATTAAGACAAACTAAACCATACCTTTGCAGCTAACATATGTGGGACTATTTCTGGATTACAAGATAAATTGACTAAAACTTTGGCAGCCTGAAGTCTGATACTTGGTGATCCTGTATCGACTAGATTATACAGCCTCTGAACAGCCCTGGTATAATGGGTATGGTGTTGGTTAGTTAGTGATAAGTTGGTCAAAGCCTTTAAGGATGACAGACACACACTCTCTCCAGTGTCATCTTCTAACGTTAGATCTACCAAGGTAAATACACAATCCTGGAGTAAAAATATTACCGGTACTAGTAAATTCTACTTCATAAAATATTTTTAATTGCAGAATTCTTTTGTTTATTGCAAACGAGTTCAAAAACTAAACATACAACCACTGTTTCATGTCAAAAATGTCAGGTAATTACAAAGCTGTTACCTGTAATAGCAGAATTCACTTATTGGAAAGATAATTTATACCATATTATGTGTATTATATATAATCCAATACACATTTTATTGTAATACTATTTTTCATTTGCCATTTTTCCATATTCAACTGTCTCTTAGCATTATTGTGCATTTGAAAGTCAACATTCAATTATGGAAAAATTGTGTTTTAAAACATTATTACATAACATTTTTATAATTAAGTCTTTTATCAAAGTCAAGTCTGTCTTACCTGTTTTACACAGGTGTTACATAATTTTGTTTACAATATCTACAGACTATAAAAATCACTATATATATATATATATATATACACACCTCTAATTGCTTGTGATTTTCTTCATTAGAGGACAGATTAGTGATGGCATTAGCCACAGAGGTCACTACTTTAGGATTGGCCTTCTTTGACATCCTCTGTTGATACAGCAAGTTACTCAGTCTGGACAAACAGCCATGTTCTCTGAATAAATTCTGAAAGAAAAAGACAGAGGCAAGGCTGACGGCTGTATAACTTTTTTTGTACTTTCCATTTCCCATACTGGTTTGTTACACTATTAACTTGTAGGTTTATTACTTTACTAAGGTATTATGCCACTGTCAGCACAATTGGCTATATTGTGGGGGTCTGTTTTTTGTCAAAGAAACTGAGAATACCCAAAACCAGCGACCTGGCAATTGTTGTCAATTAATATTGCAGCCAAACAAACCTCGCCACCAGCTAGATTTAAACTCACAACTTCAATGAAGGCTATAAAGTAAGTGACCATTATAAGTGACAATACATACCCAGACCACTTGGCCACTACAGCCCCAACATTTCCCTTTAACTCCTATCAATTTCTTAGTAAGTAGAAAATGCCAAATATGATTAATTATTTTCAATACTATCCAAAAAATATTTTTATTTCACTACATAATTTACTTTTAATTCATTCCTGAAGGGCTGACAGGATAATTATGCCTCTTTTGGAATTATCATATATAGCTTTCAAAAAGGTTTAAAAATTGATAAATAATTTTTGTGATATACAGATATATGATCTTACTTTGCAAAATGCATGGAAATATTATTCATGTTGAATTATTTCTGAATTTAAAAAAAAAACTTTGCAAAAAATGAAAAAAAAGAAAACAACATTACAATAACATTTACATTTTGCAAAAATTCTGAAAAAAGAAATCTGCAAACTTCATTTTTCTTTATTTTCTAAGCATTCACTGACAGTAATCTATTGAATGAAAATGATTAAAATTCATCATTTAGTTTTATTTCCCATTAGTTATATAAAAAAGATTTACTACAATGTAAATATTGATACAAACATGTTACATGTATTTGGATAAAAATCACATTTATCCCCTTTTTACCATTTTTTAAATCATGCTTGAAACAGCATTATGAATGCAAATAATTAAATATTAATTAATCATTTAAAGCTGAATGACACAAAAAAATCTATCAAAAATAAATGGATATCTTGCCTGACTTTCTGGCTGACTTTTAAAAAAAAAAAAAATAATCAAGTATAAATGTACGCAGGTCTATTGAAATTACTTCCAAACTATATGTACATGCAATAATTTACATATATCTGCAATAATGGTTTTTAAAAATCATGTACTGCAAACTAACTTACCTAAGTCTTTAAAACATCAATAAATACTTGTATTACTTATATAATATATAGATTTTATATCGTCCGTATAAAATGTTGTTACCTTATAAATTATTTATAGACCTAGATGCTAAGGTTTCTAACTATATACCAGGATAAGTATCAGAAGTGTTTATTATCAGTAATTGTGTGATTGTTATCGGATACAAATTCAAATGATTTATTTTCCTTACTTGAAAAAGGATAAATAACTGAATTAAAATAATTTATTTCTATTGAAGAACAGGTTCCCTCCCATATTATCTTATGAAAATTTTAGTATCTACAGCAAAAGTTAAATTTTTCCTTTCATAAAAGATAAAATAAGCTATTAACATTTGATGACTAAATATTTAATTTGCTTGTTAAACATTTATCAGTATTTTAAAATATCATATTTTAGATATTATTCTGGTGTTGTAAACAAATTCCCTATTTCTGGCTATATTCATAAATATTCCTATCTTTCAGCGCTATCCAACCAAAATATATAAATTCGCAGAAAATAAAACGTCAACCACTGTTGCACATGTACTGATCAAATTTCTTTTTTTAGCAGTTAATCTGAAAACTAGAGGGTCCAAGGAGCCTGTAACCCTCACCTGAATTTAATTTTTGCAACTTTAGCAGAACTCAAACCACAGTTAAGTCTCAATTGGAGCAGAGGCTTCAGAGGAAAAGACCTTCAAAGAATTTTCCAAAGTTACACTAAGTTTCCAGGTCACTGAAAACAATTCTGAAAGAGGACTATCCAAGGACCATTGGTACTGGTACCAAGTCTGGTTCTAATTTAATAAAGGATACTACAGAAACTTCACAGTCCTCTTCATATTTGGATTTGTTTCTTGAAATAGACAATGAGGGACATCTGAAGACAAAACTTTATGACACACCTGATGACTTCAACTTTTCTATTGTTAACTTTCGATTCTTGAGTAGCAATATACCAGCATCGCCTGCATATGGTGTCTCAGGTTTATTGTTCTTGAGAAGAAGTTTTTCAGAGATCTGCCAATCAGAAATTAGAATTGGCTCTGGTGGTGGCCATTTCTTGACCAATCGGCAGCCAAGTAACAATACTTGGACAGGACCTTACAAGGAAATCTCTGCCAAGTTTGGTCCAATTCTGTACATGAGTTCTCAAGAAAAAGATCAAAATGTGAAAAGTTAACAGACAATGGATGGACGGTAGACATACCCCAAATGATGATAATAGCTCACACTGGCCTTTGGCCATGTCAGCTAATGAAAAAACTGCTTAGAGAGATTTTTATAATTATCAAACTGAAATTATTTTTTGTAAATAATGTGCACTGGAACAGAACCTAAAGAATACTTGAGCAAGCATATATTGAATGATTTTCAGGGAATTTTTTTTTTTAATTATTCTAAAGGGGTGCCAATAAATCTGCTCCTTTTATCCTCACTATTTATTTATTATGTATGTACAAGAATATTAAACAAGAAGTTTTGGTGTATGTACCAAGTCAGACTATCGTAACTCTGTTGTGTTTATGTTTGCGCTTTGTGCTGTTTTATGTTATTTTTATCTGCGGTTCTGATTGATTGGTATGCCATTGTTGACCTTTCTTGATAGCCATTTTTATCTTATTTTAGTCTGCAAAATACATGTTTTATTATAATGATACGTTACCAAAATTCAGCATCCATTACTACATGGAATTGCAAGCACTTCATAAAATATTATTTGAAAGTTTTTTAAATGTACATGTAATATGAATGTAATCATGTTATTCTTTTCATTTTAAATTTTTTTGCAAAAATGGACTATTGCATAAATGTTGCCCCTTTATGCACATGCATGCTTATGTAATACTGTACCAAAAATACACCCGTAATAATCTACGTTAACCCTACCATATCAGTTGAGAACTTACAGTTATTCATGAAACAAAAATTCTCAGTATACTACTTAGAATTTCACTTTTTTGTAAAAATTAATTCCTTTAAATTTACAACAAAATCAATTCATAGACACAATACACAAATATGTAACATCTGTTTATAACAACTGAAAGTAAATGGACCATCTTGTTCTGTAAAATCGTCAATAATAAAATTAAAAAGAAATCAATTAAACCATCTATTTTAATGGCTTTAATTTATTAAATGTAAAAATGAAGGAATACAAAGTAATGAGAACATCCCCTTTGATTAAATATGGCAAAAAACAAAACCATCTAGGGTGGTTGAAATTATGTTTTTTTTTTTTGAATTTATTTATGGTTTCCTCAGAATTAGAATATTAAATTATCACAATTTTACCCGTTTTTATTGGTTATTCCACGTGTAAATTACAGAACTATTTCTTTTATTATATGTCAAACCAGATGGTTATATTACAATATTTTTTCAGAAATATATTATGAATATAACGTGATTATGTTATACTGGGTAAAAATTCAATCAATCCAAAAACTTAACCTCTGTTAGGGTAGCCATTGTCAAACAACATTCTGCTGCACCTAATGTACACACAATAATTTATCACCAAACCAAAATTAGTTGACCTTTCATGTGGCAACCATATTTTATTGGTGGAGGAATCAGGTACAATTTCAGATTGGTGAGTACCAGAACACTACACAATGCTGAATACCACAACTGAATTAATTCTGAATCTTAGAATACTGGTGAGCCAAAGCCAAAACTGAAAAGTCCAGGACTCACCATGATGAATTACTAAAACTCTTTACTGCCATTAATTGTCAAGTACACCTTGCCACAAGTTGCATTTAAACTCATAACTACCTTGAAGTGTTGTTTTGTGCTTGAGCCCTTTTCTTCTTGCTGAAGGCCACATGACAACATCAGTGTGTTCATATTTTCTCAGTGTTCATTCCTATGGGATGTTCATTTTAACTCTTAATCTATACTGTTATATTTTCATACTGAAAACTCAGATTTTACCTCAATTTTAAGTTGGAAGTACAAATGTAAGTGGATTTTATATAAATTGCTTGTAAAACTATATATGAAAGATATAAACAATAAACCATGATACATACTTGATTTCTGACAAAAGTGGAGCATCTGTTGATACCATTGAGAGCTGCATCCTGTAATTTAGGATCTGGATGAGTTATTAGTGCAGACAATACTTCAGCATTTGGACCTGACAAAATTCCTGGAGATGTCTGTGACACAAGTAATGCATCAGTAATCTCTTCTTCACTGAATTTTTTATAACTTCCATCATCATTATAAGAGTCAATCAGAGACATTTTGGTTTCAGAAACAGATTTTTTGTCTGTCTGAGACACTCCATTTAAGGATTCAGTAGATGCTTTCTGAACAACTTCATGATCTTGCTCTGCTTTAGGTTGTAAAGTCTCTTTTGAAACTGTAACCTCTGCTAGTACACTTTCTGTGGTTTCAGGGGTAATAACACTCTCAGCAATTTCAATACTTTTTGGCTCCTTTCCATTTGTCTTAATGTCACTTTCTGAAACTTCTCGTTCAACTTGTTTTTTGTTGGTTTTATCTTTTGTATAAATTTCATCTGAAGATATGTCATTTCGTAGCCCATTTTGATTTACATTTTCAGTCCTATCACCTTCTGCATTTTCTTGATTTTTCTTACCTACAATTTCCTTGACCCCATCTTTCACAAAATCTAATTCTTTTCGAAATACATCAAATGTGTCCATTAATTTGTTAACAGATCCATTCTTTTCAGGATCAGTAGGCATTTCATGTGGCTTCTTAGGATTTTGAACATCACGGTTAATAAAATCATCATTTGGATGTTTTCTTTTTCCATGGATATGACTTTCTGTTCCATGATGGGAACTTTCTGATGTAGATTTCTTTACTAAAGTATCATCTTCATCTGTTTTTTCTTTACTTTTACCTTTAGATAAAAAAGATATCAAGAAGCAAAAGGGAAAAGTAATTTCTGTTTATAAAATTAAATGTTTCTTTTTTGTCAATTTTTTATCATGCAAAGACGAGTAAAATAACAGGTGATCTAGATCTTTTCTTTTAGAAAATGCAATGGTGCAACAATACAAATCAAAGTGATGGAAATCACCATTGGAAAGATTGCAACTGTAGTATAATTTCAAATGGAATTTTATAACAGATTTTATCTCTGCTATGTGAGATAAATTACAATGAATGTATTCCTGTTTTCCTGAAATATTGAGTATTTGTTTTATTCAAAATCGATGTACATTCCGGGGTACATGTACGAAGATAATTTTCAATAAGATTTCAATGTGTTTAAGTTATACAATTTACTAAAAATTTTGTTATTGGATCGTAATTTTACTTGAAATGACTTTAAAAATTTAGATTCAAGTGCATGTCTGAGATAAATGTAAGGTTTTTCTCCAATAATTGGTCTATTAAAGAAATAATCATAACATTAGTAAATGCACAATTTATTTTGACAATAAATTAATTTAAAGTAATGTTCCCAACACTCATAGCTAAAAATGCTGAAATAGGAAGACAAATTTTAGCCAAGGAGATCTGCAATACAAATTATGAAATTTTGTATTTTTATTTGAATTTCGTTAATTTGTGTGAGCATTCATTTCATTATTTTTTATTTTAATTTTTTTTCACCATGCTGTATAAAGCATACAAGCCCCCGGGGTTACATGTGTACATAATAGTTTATTTGTCTGCAAATTGCATGTCTGTATTAAGTAAAAATTAACGTGTTATACCCCGTAAAATAAGTGGAAAATGGGACGATATAGAAATGTGTGTCCGAATTGTTTAGTTCCACAGTTCCTCAAACACCCTTTTAACACCATTAATTTATTAGTTCTTTAAGATTTCTATTTCTTTTAACTGAAGTACGATTTTATATTAGATTAGTGTATCGTCTATTTATCAAGTGCAGTACAACCGTGCCACTGAAATTGCAGATGCCACAGTCATAGGTGCGGGGACAGAAAATGATATGCAGGAGTTGTTTAAAGAAAAAACCTCATCATCAAGTACAGAGCCAGAATCTCCCTCGCCACCACCTAAGAAGAAGAAAAGGAACCGAGCTCCAAAGCACCTAGACAGAAAAACTTAAACTTGTAAAGGTAAATTCTCATAAAATTTGGATATGAAACGATTGCATTACATGAAAAAATGAGTTTGCAGGGAACTTATCTATGGCCATATTCTGGCAAGGTTTTCGAAAACTTCCAATATTTATTTTGTCGGTTTGCAAGTGTATTCAGGTCTTGGGTAATTTTTTAATGCTCTGTTTTTTTTAAATAAATCTTATTTTGGAGAGGTAGAAAGGAGAGAAGCATGGGAGTTTAGCTTCTTAAATTTTAATTGAATGATGAACAATAATTTTAGATTCTTTTCGAAAATGATTTGTGGCCCTTAAAAGGGCCACTGGTTTGAGATGGTTGGTACCATTCACTGCCTGCTTACTAATGATGAAATATTTTCTTGTACCTCTGGAGCTGACAATCTGTCATTGAAGAACTGAAAACTCTTGCCATTTGATCTTTCTGAGTATAAAGTATTGTTATGAAATTCTTTACTTCATAATTATTAATTCATTATTTAAATTTATCAAATAGAATATATCGGAAATTAGTTATCAATTTTGTTGTGAAATGAATTGTATCCAAAATGTAAAATTTATAAACACTGCTATGGAGCTTCTTAGTGCACTAAGGACTATAGGAGCTGCATAAATGAGCACTACGAACAAACCTTTCAAATTATCTCATGTAGTTAGACTGGATCATCCAATAAATAAATAAATAAAATAAATACAAATTGAAATTGAAAATGCACACAAAAGTCCAAAATCATAAATTCTGCGATGATTATAATTGCCAATTGATATCTAAATGTTCAATTAATATTAATTATAGATCTATCATGATTTTTACTTTATACACTTATCCAATTTTGTAACACATTATTTCGAACTCGGAAGTAACTCAATTCAATATATTTTATGAAATATTATTGAAAATTCGTAAGTGACTGACCACTAAGACAGGCTTCTTTATGTTTAAGAATAAAAGTATTAATGTTTATTTAAGGATGAAGAATTTACTTTACTTTTAGGAACCTTGAATTTTAAGGCGGGGTAGCTAACCACTAGTTCAAATATATGCTTCAATTTTTCGATTGGTGGAAATATTTTGTTTATTATATTTTTTTCTTTTTAGAAAAAAGCTGCAGCTGTAGTTAGAACTCACATAGATTCACCACCACCACCACCTGCATCGCCACCACCAGCAGCACCTTCACCTATATTACCACAAGCAGCAATTGCACCAATTTCAACACTACCACCAGAATCACCTGTATCGCCACGACCAAATACACCATTTTCCACATCCAATGAACCTGACACATCTTCAACCCCAACCGTCACTCAGAATGAACGTTTTAATTACCAACACATTTTCGGGTACATGAATAACACTACACCAGAGACACCTACTTTATTTGATTTATCTGAGGGAACAATAACTGAAATGTGCAACACGCCATTTAGACCAACAACACAGGACACACATTCAATGAAAGGCCTCTTCAGGATAATAACAGCACAGGAACATAGTCACAATACCATCATTGCCAACCAGATAGAAATTAAGGCAATGCTAGGCTCAATGATTCACATGCTTTCAGACAGACAGTTACATGTACAGGCACGAACACAGCACCGTGACCAGCAATATGACATAACACAGCCTTCTATTGTATAACCACCACAACCTCTGCAACCACTACAGCCTTCATATAGCATTCTAACTCCAGACCATGACGGGCCATACCTATTTTCTGATCTTAGGGATATTTACAGAATTAGTATGAAGGATCTTAACCAAATGATGAGGGAAAGCCACAGCCCAGGACATTTTGCTACACGTATCACCAGACGTTTATTTTCTGAACTGTTCAAAACTGAAAAACTCCGGAAGAGCTACTCTTACACTGGAAGCAAGGGACCAAATGGAAAGTTGGAAATTGACCCAGAGAGGAAAACCCATCTGCAACGATATGTTTTATTTTTCTACCCTTACATTTGTAGATGTCTGACCCCAGATCTTGGCAGGATGCCATTATTTCCAGGGTTAATGAAGTACTGAGAAGAAAGGAAAAAGCCGAGAAAGAAAATTAAACTGATATGAACAATTTGTGTACATGAATCTTGTATTTACTTACAATCTGATTTTTTTGTATGAACGACCGATATACAGATGCATATTTTCATTGTGTACTGTGTTCTGTATTTGTTTCTGTTCCTTTCATTCTTTTTTTAATAGCCCCAAATAAGTCATTAATGTGAAAAGAGAATAATATTTAATTTTAACTGATGAGTGTGTGAAACCTACATATACCCGCCTTATTTCATCAATAAACTTACTATGAATCAGAAACAATATATATATACCAAGGTCAAACACCAAGATGATACATGCACATATGCGAAACTAATATTTGCAATACTCCAAGAACATATTTCCGTTGAACTATAAATTCAGTGGAATATATACTAGTACCTCTCATTGCAATTGCAATCCAAATTAATATAAAGATGGAAAATATATTTTTTTACCATTTTAAGTCTCATAATTGGGGGGGGAGGGGGTCGAAAGGGTCCTAATCCTGAAATCCCAGGCTTATACGTGAAATCCCGAGGTCCTAAATCCGATTTAAAACAATTGAATTGTACCAAAGATCGCCAATACATTGATAATGGATAAGAAAGGATATGATGAATAAGATCCCAACACAAAATCACAACATGTACATAATGAATTTGCAGCAAAGAATATATAAAATAAAACACAAAAAACATGCATCTCAAACCCACACCGATCATGTTTCATTTCGCATATGATCGGTTTGAAACCGTATATATCCAAGAATATACATGTATATTGCATTCCACCGTGAAAACAGCCACTATATATCGCTGCGAACAAGTGCGCTTTCGCCTCGTACAAATCTGCGTTCGCCATGGAAACAACATTGGCCGCCACAAAAGGTCACAGCGAAATTCTGACGAGTGAGAAAAATCCGCACTAATTCCTCATTTTTTTCCGCCGCAAAAAGATGGGAATACACACTAACTTGCCACAATTTGACACCACGGCCACATATGAGCGTCGTCACATGCTGGCTGATCTGTATGGGGATTCCCAGAGTTATTTTTGGATTCCCGAAAATAACTATATATCCATTCTACTATTAAATTCTTGATACATTTCACCGTCAATAATTTGAAAATGTGATATACATAATTATCAATGGAAATTTAAGCAGAGGTTTGGCAGATTGATTTTTTATAATAAACAATTCAAATGAGTAACTTACATGCCTACAGCATGTTTCTCAGACCAAAATACAAAATGGCTGAAAGTTCAAAACATGCATAATTTAAAAGGGTCAATCTTAAAAGAATATTTGTTAACATTTATAAAAGCAACATAATACTTTTTATTAATCGATAAATCTTTAAAATTAAACTATGAATGTAAAAGCCTTCTATATCTGTTTATACATGTATGCATGTATGCACTCAGTGGAAATGTAACAGGAAGCTGTATCTTCGTAGATTCGTTGTGATATATTAATCCGCCGCACGTCATTTCTTCGAAATATTGTTCAGAAATTCATTTTATTTTCTTGGAAATTTCAGTAAATAACAGAGATTATGTTAGTTAAAAATATTAGTTCAGATATTATCAACAAGAATAAAGTACTTGTAATTTAAAAAATCATGTCATCATTTGAACTACATTTTATGTACTAATGTCCGATGGTATCAAAGAGGCCACACTTTCAGTTTTGGAGACCGATGCCATAGGAACGATTTGCAATGCTTACATGTAACAAACATCAGTCTAAAAGTGATAGTATTTATTTGAGTTTTTTTTTGCACCTCAATATATATATATTTCTTTCATCGATTTTCTTGATTTTCTAATCATAACCTTCCTGCCAACTTTAGTTCCAATTGGCTAAGTGGTTTCAAGTGCTCTTGTACATAATAATATGACAAGTGATGTCTCTTGCCTACTTAAGATTATCTGAGCACAAAAAGCTCAAAAGAAACTATCAAAGCACATATTTAGCTTTTAGAATGTTTAACCATGCAATCAGACCACATATTAGGCCACACTTAAAAAATTGTTTTTTTGGCATTGCCGACCCACACTATCAGCAGGTGGGTAGGTAGGTAGCAAATTATTTTTTTTTACATTTAAAGCTTTATATTTTAAGACTGGTTTTTCAAAGGAAAAAAGAGGAAGATATGACATATTACAATTACACGCAAGGCCCATACACCTACTTCTCAATTAACTGATCTGAATCATTTAGTGTAGATTAGTTCGATTAATGCATATATGTGCATTAAATTGTAGATAAGTGTGGCAACATATTTATTAAATTAATTTAATTTCTTTAAGTCCTATGCATTGTGTGATGGCTGCTAGAGGATTTCTCTATAACTTAATTATGTTTTGTAGATAAAAATTGAATTGCAGGTCTGCAGAGTTCACTTGTTTTGCATCTTGAGATTATTTGACCTTTTGGTGTTTGTTTCTGGGTTAAATAAGATAGTAGTTTGAGGTTGATAATTAGGGAAAATTATTGAAGGTACTAGTAATAGAAAAATAAATATGAAATATCACATGCTTACTAGTAATATAGGTAAATTTATATTGATAAAATCTCTTCATATTTTGAGGATAACATCTTGATATAGTTTGTTGAGTTAACAGTAATGTTTGTTATTGTAGATCATTATAGGTAATATCTTGCTGGTACTGTTAAATCAATTGTTTTGTTCGACATGTTAGTTTTCTATTATCAATAACAGTTTTGGTTTATTTGAATTTAAATTTACCATATTTCGGATTTCCCCAATCTTCATCAGCCATCTGGGATATAAAAACCACTGTGGTTTAATAGGACAGTATATGGTGTTGCCATCTTAATGTTTAGTAGAATAAATACTTTTGTTAAGATTATTTAAACTTGAGGTTTTAGATTTTTAGTTTGTAAGCATTTTAGCTGGTTAAATATTTCGCCAAGTTTTTGTTATGCTTGTATGCAACCATTGGTGGTCTTTGAAACAATTGGTTAGCTAGTTAATTTTCAGTAATGAGATGCCAGTGTTTTCGGATTAATTTTGGTAGATGTCGTAAACCGCTATGATATTTTGTTGTAAGAACTAGCGGAATATTTGTGTTAGATTTTTTCTTATATTCAAGAGTTTTCGCCCCTGAAAAATGTTTGTTGATTTGATTATGGAATTGATTTCTTTTGCTTTATATCCTCTCAAGAATCATAGAAAAGTTAGTTCGATTTCTTGTTTTCTTTGTTCCAGGTCACTGTTGTTTCATATGTGTCTAATTATTTCCCCTTTTATTATACCTTTGAATACTTTGTCATTGTGGGATGAGGATAGATGTAAGTATCCAAAGGTTTCCTTTGGTTTGTGGAATGATTTGATATCTAGAATAAATGTTTCTTTGTATCTATTCCCTTTGTATATTTTAGTATCTAAAAATGTTGTTTGATGATATGAGTAGTTGTAAGTAAATTTCAATAATTTGTGCTCTTGGTTTGCAATTTTAAAGAGTTTTTCTATTTGGAGATAATCTCCATTGAAAAGCATCATCCCATCGTCTCGATAGCGAAGATGGACAATTATTTGTTTTTTGAAGGGGAATTTAGAAAAAATGGTTTCAATGACTTCGTATGCCCGAAGGTCACTATTACACGTTTGCTCAGCAAGCACTTTTACGATTGTGATTTGAAATAAGCAAAGGCCGGAGCAAGCTCCATGGATATGATCAAAATTCTGGAACTATTCCGAAATTTTTTCAAAAACAAAAAAAAATTCTGAAACGCATATAAAATATTATGGCGGCAAGTTTTTCAGTGGGTCGGGCAGCAATGCCAAACAAATGAAATTTTATTTTGGGCCTTAACATCCATATTTTTTGTAGAAAATATGGCATGGTGGGGAAGATTTTATTTTTCCATGTTTGACAGAATCAATATGCACGGAACTCTTAGCTATCTGTAGGTTAGAAATAGACTTGTGTATCATTTAAACCTCTTTCTTTTCATAAATTAACCAGATGCGATTACAACCAATTTGGAAAACTGCATTATGGAAAAATAAAAACTCCCAGGAACCTGTATCGCTCACCTGGACCATCTTGACTGGCAGCCTGGAACATTGCTATCAAGCCAACTGGCTCACTCGTTTCAAACAAGAAGATATTTCAGTGATTTTTCCCATAGGCCCCTATGTTAAACTAACTTCAGCTGCCACAGCTGAACCTAGTTTAACATAGGGCCGCCACGGCCATCTTGGTTAACAGTCCAGGTCATTGGACATTCTCTGAAAGAAAACATCCTAAAGACCATTACTGCCAAGTCTGGTTCCAATTGGTCATGTAGTTTCAAAGAAAAAGATTTTTGAAATCCATCCCCCTTTTATTCTATTTTTAGTAACACCAGCCATGTCGGCTGCAAGTGAGGGATGACGGACATATCTTTTGAACAGGGCCACCCAAGGACCATTCCAACAAAGTTTGGTCCCAATTGCCCCAGTGGTTTCAGAGGAGAAGATCTTTAATGGAAAGTTTATGCCAGAAGACGACAGATGCCAAGTGATGGCAATAGCTCCCATGGCCTTTTAGGTCTGAGTGTAAAAGATCTCATTGCCTCTTGCAGAATAATATCCAATAAAAAAAGTTATAATTAAAGGAAACCGATTAAAGTAGTTCTTTTTCAAATTTTATAAAAGGTAACTGAAGTAAGTAATGTCTTTATTTAAAGAGGGTAACAGAGTTAGTATTAAAATACTAATCTTCCTGAGGCCCTCAATTAAAATATACTGAACCGCAAAAGAAACGTCGCTTTTTCAAAATGTTAGCAAAATTCAAAATAAATATTAATTAATGATTTTTATATAATCAGTATTACGATTACATCACCAGGTAAGATTAAATTACCTGTGAATTAAATTTTCGGTTGAATAATTTTCAGTTGATATCGTAGAGCGACCGTACCTAAAACCGCTCGTGGGACACACTTGGCGGTAATTTTTCTTAAATCTTAAATGTTCGTGAAATTCATGCTCCTTTATGGGTATAAAAGGCCGGAGAAAATTAAAGAGTGTTAGTATCAGTGTTGACACAGAAGCTATGCCACGTCTGACTCCACAACAGAGAGAACAGGCCATTGGTCGATTGGATGCTGGGCAATCTGCCAGAGTTATTGCCAACGACTTCAACTGTGCTGTTCGAACAATTGAACGTCTACGGACACGGTACAATGCAACAAACAGCACAAATGACCGTCCACGGAGTGGTAGACCCCAAGTCACTACCCCTAGACAGAATAGAGGCATTGTTCGTCACCATTTGATGAATCGGTTCACCCCAGCTGCCAAAACTGCCAGAAACACTGTTGGAACACATGGACGACCCATAAGTGATGATACGGTTCGTCGGCGATTAGCTGCTAGAAACATGAGATGTCGCCGTCCAGCAAGAGGACCTATTCTTACTCCTCGACACCGTCAAGCTCGTCTTCAGTGGGCCACTCAGCGACAGAATTGGTGAAATCGACAATGGCGTAACATCATCTTCTCTGACGAAAGCCCTTACTGCATTTCAACAGCCGATGGCAGAACCTGAGTGTGGAGAAGACGCGGGGAACGTTACGAAGACAGCTGCATTCTGGAAACAGACGCGTGGGGAGGACCTAGCATCATGGTATGGGGTGGAATCGGCCTTAACGTTAAACTTGGTCCAGTCATCTTTCAGAACCTTGGCCCAGGCAGATGAAATGGCGTAACAGCTGCCCGTTACATCGACCAAGTCTTGACACCCCATGTTCAGCCCCATTTCGCACATCATCAAAACAAGACTTTCCAACAGGACAATGCACTTGCGCATACCGCAAGAGCCACAAGAGACTTCCTACAGCAGAATAACATTAATGTTATGGATTGGCCGGCTTTGAGTCCAGATTTAAACCCTATTGAACATTTATGGGACGAAGTTCAAAGACGGTTGAATAATGAGCAGCCAAGTCTGACAACTGCAGCTGAACTTTCACAAGCGTTTCAGAGAGTATGGGCACGTATTCCGATGGCGTTTATTAATCGGCTCATCAACTCCATGTACCGAAGATGTGCCACAGTAATTGGTGCCGGTGGAGGACATACACGTTATTAACGGACGTGGGAGCACAGCATTGAAAACATGTGACGTTGCGACAATTGTGACGTTTTTGTGAACATTGTAACCAAAACACTGTAAATCATTCATTAAATTTTGTAAAAATTAATTTAAAATATATAAATGTCACTTTGAAATAAATGTATGTGAACATGTCATTTTGTGCGACGTTTCTTTTGCGGTTCAGTATATAAATTAATAAAACACACACAATAAATTAATCTAACATTGATCCAAATTCTACAAACAAAGATCCACACCATGACGATAATGACGTAAATCACTCTTACAATGTATGAGTATTCTGAATGTGAGCAACTGTTGTCCAGATATGTTCACATATACATATATACAATCAATAAAATTGTTACATTTAATATAAACATTGAAAGAATAGAACATCTCGCCTTCCAATACTGTAACTATAATTTAACAAATTTAGAAAGCTTTTGCATACTATTGGGATATGACACTTTCGGTCTTTCATTTATAGATATTGACACATGTCATCAAATGAAAGTTCAGTCTCCTGTCAGCGTACGAAAAAAACGTTCTCGTCTTCATTTGATTTTGTCATTTTTGAAGGGCATGCACTTATTGCTTCTTTAATTTATGAATAGAGTTAGGTGTGGTAAATAACTAAAATGATAGGATCATATACCTTTCTTTTTACTTGTCTTCTTAGAAAGATAAAGCAAAGTAAAAACTGCACCTATGATTAAGACTGACCCGGCAACAATTACACGTGCAGCGCTTGTCGATACCATCTTTATTTTCGTCTGTAAGTCGTAAAGCCACAACAAATAAAGAAGAAAATCGTAAATAGTTTTCTTAATACTAATTCGTTAAAATCTGATACATACTCAAAAGAAAGTATAAATTGTCAATCAAGCAATGAGATACCAAACAAAAATAAAATCTTACCATTTGAAGTCGTTATTATCTTCTTTCTGGCAATTGCAAAAAGTGGACAAGTTCCGGTTTTTATTTTTTCACGTTTCCCTTCCCTTCGGCTTTGGATCCCTGATTCGCCAAACAATCAACAGTTGACAAATGGACTTATAAATTGCCATTCAAATCATAAGATCTAGCGAAAAAGAAGCCATGCCTTTTATGAAAGGAAATGCGCCTATCAGGCGTACCCTACGATATTTAAAACAAGGAAATTTGATATTTAAAAATGGTATACAGATTGTAGCAGTGCATTACAATATTCCACAAAAATGCAACGAAGG
This sequence comes from Mytilisepta virgata, assembly GCA_028015205.1. Taxonomy (NCBI): domain Eukaryota; kingdom Metazoa; phylum Mollusca; class Bivalvia; order Mytilida; family Mytilidae; genus Mytilisepta; species Mytilisepta virgata. The sequence continues at coordinate 77,343,173 of CM051519.1, forward strand.
AGCAATGTAATTTTGTATATCTATTCTATGTTAATAGACATTTTTGTTAAGACGTGCTCCAATCAATCAGAATACATAAACATTTTTTATATGAAACAGTTTCAACCAGGAAAGGTTATGAAAGCGGGTGCCTCGAATCCATTCGAATCACAGGAATCAGTTCTATCAATAAAATTCTGTAAATAATAAAGTCGACTATAAATAGAGCTTCTCGTAGAGAAGTGACAGGAATGCAACGCATTTTTCAAGGATTATCCTAAATCTATAAACGCTTATCAGCATGGATTAAAGTATTGAATTCTACTCTTGGGTGTTTACACTTGATAAATATCATGTTTTTATGTACTTACCCCGGCTTTTGTAGCAGTTTTTGTGAGTTTTCCCTTTAGAGCCCTGTCACGGAATCCATGATGTGTAAACAAGAAGTGTAGTACTTTTTGAGGTCAGTATAATGCACAAAGTGCACACATGTGAAAAATGTCTGGAAAATGGGTCCGGGAATACTTTGTGCATGATATTAAGTGTAAACACCCAAGAGTAGAATTCAATACTTTAATTCATGCTGATAAGCATTTAAATATAGATTTAGGACAATCCTTGAAAAATATGTTGCATTCCTGTCGCTTTTCTAGGAGAAGCTCTATTGATAGTCGACTTTATTATTTACATCAGTCAACTCATCCCATACTCAAATTATCTTATAGGACAACTTGTCCTGTAGCCTGTACTCATCATATCTTTAGTCCATCTCATAGGACTACCCGGCCAATAGTCAAATCGACTGACCAGACAACATAGCATGTTTATAGGAGGAATTGGACACAAGGTGGCACTAAGATTGACCATAGTTACACTTCCTGACAACCATATTGAGGTGAAAACAAATCAATGAATATAATAAAGATATTAAACATTTCAATGATTTTTGTCGAGCCTTCGACTTTTGTCGAAAAAGCGAGACATAGCGATCCTACATTCCGTCGTCGTCGTCGGCGGTGTCCACAAATATTCACCCTGTGGTTAAAGTTTTTGAAATTTTAATAACTTTCTTAAACTATCCTGGATTTCTACCAAACTTGGACAGAGGCTTGTTTATGATCATAAGATAGTATCCAGAAGGAAATTTTGTAAAAAAAAAATTCCAGTTTTTCCGTATTTTACTTATAAATGGACTTAGTTTTTCTGCCAGGAAACATTACATTCACTCTGTGGTTAAAGTTTTTAAAATTTTAATAACTTTCTTAAAATATCCTGGATTTGTACCAAACTTGGACAGAAGCTTGTTTATGATCATAAGATAGTATCCAGAAGTAAATTTTGTAAAATAAAAATTCCAGTTTTTCTGTATATTACTTATAAATGGACTTAGTTTTTCTGCCAGGAAACATTACATTCATTCTGTGGTTAAAGTTTTCAAAATTTTAATAACTTTCTTAAACTATCCTGGATTTGTACCAAACTTGGACAGAAGCTTGTTTATGATCATAATATAGTATCCAGAAGTAAATTTAGTAAAAAAAAAAAAAATTTTCCGTATTTTACTTATAAATGGACTTAGTTTTTCTGCCAGGAAACATTACATTCACTCTGTGGTTAAAGTTTTTAAAATTTTAATAACTTTCTTAAACTATCCAGGAATTTTACTATTATGTGCATTCACCTATCACACTGAAAATATAGACAACATCAAAAGTAGGCGAGACACTGGGTTCCACGGAACCCTTACGAATTTTTAAATAAATACAATGTTAAAACTTAGTGACAGTTGAGTATCAATGAAATTTTATGTTAATTATCAACACAACTTTTTTTTTATAAAATTAAATTGTTTTAACAATATGATTTTGACATGAAAAACTTTATTTTTTGACAACTGTTAAAATCAAATTGGAACTTATCTTCATCACTTTAATTATTTACATTTAATCTGTGGGTTGTAAAAGGCGTGAATTAATTGATTAGGGCTCTGTTAGGTAATAAACAATCATCACTGGAAACACCTGTATCCCAGCCCAGGTGTGGTATGACAGGGAGGTGGTCCCTAGCTTTCAGGTGAGAATAAAAGACTGTTTAATGTGACCAAATATACAATGTTGTAATCTTTAGGTAAGGATCTGGTAAAAATGTATCATAATGTAACAAAATGCAGTGAGGTTTCATAGATTTCCAACAAATCCAAAGAGAAGACAGTTGTTGATTATTGCTTGAAAATCTGTGGTGCACATTTTGTTTTATCTAGGCATTTAATAGTTTTTTTATCATAGATATCATATGTAGGAAATTGACAAGTCATTCCACAGAAATTGATAATAAATTAAGATTGGAACAGTGCATGCCATAAAATATCACAAAATTAATGTAAAAGTATAAAAAAAAATTATGATACATTATATATAAACAGATTTTTGGCAACATGAAACTCAAAAATTTGAAAAACCAGAAGAATTTGAATTATTTAATGTTTCCAGGGACATCCTTGTTATCTGAACTTTTATGCATACCCCATATATACGTATCTTTAAAAATCATTCCCAAGAATGGACATCAAAAGAAATCAAGAAAAATCCAAGAATAAAAGAACACTAGTTGATGCACTGAATATACATATTTCAATAAATTGTTTGTAATTAGCACGTTCATTATTAATAAACCTTTATTCTCATTCCACTAAATGGTCTCATCATTTTGTACTTTTGCTTTATCGTCTGGTAATATTAAGGATATGTTTAACATTTCTCATTCGTTGATTGACATTTTCAACCGAGTTATGATTTTTTTGTCTCTTTTCGTGTTTTATTTGGTGAAGATAATCACTGTAATGCATAGTTTATGGATATTGGTAAATTAAAAGAAATAACCAGATGAATATTAATGACACAAGTCTATATTCATAACACAAATATAAAAAGTTTATTTAATTATCAAAATTATCCAAGAGTCCTCATGGACAACGCCTGCTGCACTCAATTTACGGTTATAAAGTTCTTGGGGACATATCTAGTGTATCAAAACAATTGTAACTCATTATGACATATTAATTTAACTTCAAAACACGATAAATCTGACAAGTAACTGTATCACCGCAATGGTCGACAACGAGTTGTCTTCACCTCATCAATATGGCGGAGAGTGTTGCAAACCAGGTTGTGACTTCCGGTGACGTCACATAAATTCCCCCTATAAAACTGTTATCGTTGTTTTATTTTTTATTTATTTCTCTCGTTTATTTTCTTCTTTTTTTACATTTTTATCAAAAGAAAAGTATTTTTCAAAAATGTAATATGGAGAACTACTTAATTAAGATTATGTCTTCACTCAATTTTGTCAATCACACATATTGCCGGATTGATTGTTTGATAATTAGAAATGTGGAAATATATATTGACCCACTGTATGAACTCCTTGTGCTCAATAATTTTAACATTGTGCTGTGTTTTCATGAATCTGTTGTTTTTGACTTATAACTTAAAAACCGTTACAGATATCAAAAATCTGACATGGGATAAAATTGATCAGCATGACAAGATCTACCTATCCTGAAATTTTGAAGGAAATTCCAAAACCCATTTAGGAGTTATTGCCCTTTTTTCTTCAAATTTTCAAAATTTTAACATTTTTCGTCATTTATCTCCAAAACTATTTGAGATAGAAGTGAAATGTAAATTTGAAAAATGTTTGCCATGTTGATATCTACCTACCCTGAAATTTTAAAGGAAATCCCAAAACCCATTTAGGAGTTGTTGCCCTTTTTTTGTCAAGTTTTCAAAATTTTTTCATTAAAAAATCTTCTCTGAAACCGCTGGGCCGATTGGTTTGGAACTTAATAGGAATGATCTGTGACATGTCCTCTTCAAACGATCCTCAATTTATCTTGATCTGACATAAAACATGGCTGTCGTAGCTAAAAATAGAATATAGGGGTCGGATGTGTTGTTTTTGGCTTATAACTTAAAAACCGTTACAGATATCAAAAATCTGACATGGAATGAAATTGATCAGCATGACAAGATCTACCTATCCTGAAATTTTAAAGGAAATTCTAAAATCCATTGAGGAGTTATTGTCCTTTTTTCGTCAAATTTCCAAAATTTTTTCATACAAAAATCTTCTCCTCTGAAACCACTGGGCCGATTGGTTTGAAACTTAATAGGAATGATCTATGACATGTCCTCTACAAACGATCCTCATTTTTTTTGATCTGACATAAAACATGGCTGTTGTAGCTAAAAATAGAATATAGGGGTCGGATGTGTTGTTTTTGGCTTATAACTTAAAAACCGTTACAGATATAAAAAATCTGACATGGGATAAAATTGATCAGCATGCCAAGATCTACCTATCCTGAAATTTTGAAGGAAATTCCAAAACCCATTTAGGAGTTATTGCCATTTTTTCGTCAAATTTTCAAAATTTTAACATTTTTCGTCATTTATCTCCAAAACTATTTGAGATAGAAGTGAAATGTAGATTTGAAAAATGTTTGCCATGGTGAGATCTACCTACCCTGAAATTTTGAAGGGAATCCCAAATTCTATTTAGGAGTTATTGTTTTGTGTAATTTGAGGTCGGGTTCTGTTACATTTATTTAAGGTTCACCCTTATTCCTGGTCAATTATATCAACTTCCTGCCAGGACTACCACCATCAGGGAACATATTTTAACATTAAACCTTATGAAAAATAAACCTTCAACAAATTTTCCCTGAACAATTGAACCAATTGCAACAAACTTCGTCAAATAGTTGATTAATTAGCCAATGAAAACTAGGACTCCAGGTGAGCGATACAGGCTCTGGTGAGCCTCTTGTTATATTAACTATCTATTTCTAGGAATTTTTTGTTTTGGCATTTACCTCAGATGATGTATAAAAATCGAGACGTTCAGTTTGTAACCTTTAAGAATATGACACCATCACCATGTCTACAGATCTTTTTCAGTAAGTATAAAAACTGGTAGATATTCTCTTGTTTTGCTCATCTATACTCATTTTATTTATAAATTTCTTCGTGAAGCACCAACCTTGATTATAGGGAAAGTTCTTGATTGTAATATATTGGTATGTAAATGCTTAAATAAGGGTCAATTACGGTAGTAATATTTTTTTAAAATTTATTGATGTATTGGCACATTTAAGAATTAATTTTGGTGGAAAATTTGTATTTCTGCATCATGTCCAAACACCATGTGATAGAATGCTCACATTAACTCGGTCAAAGAGTGAAGACTAGTAAGCTGATAGAGTAATGTGTCCAGATGGATTAAGATTACCTTATGAGACTGTTACCTCTTGAGTTAGCTTGTCAGTCTAGTACAAGGCAGGGATTATGTTGTACCATATCAACAATGTCTCTTCCTTATATGCATGTATAAATTGCCACTGGACTTTGAACCAATCAATGAATAAATGTGAATTATGTTATACATGTAAGTAAAACTAAATATTAAATATGTGACATATTCTTTTATCATAATTGTTTTAATAAATGTGCTCAATAATGCTTATTCTAACTTTACAAATTTCCCAGATTTTTAGTTCACCTCAACAATGTGAACGTGCACGTCCACAGCAAGTTCTCAGTTACTAGTTGACATAGGGTCGTCATATATTTTTGTGTGCAGGTGCAAGTGTCCAAGTGACCCACAATCATATTACTTGCTGTAAGGGTGCATCTCGGGGAGCAACACAGCCACACACCAAAATTAGTGGGGGAACGAGGCAAACTTTGTTTTAATTTTATTTTTATTAAAATAAATAATATTTTTACTATCATTTATATAAGGAACATTAAGTACGTAGTGATTGTCCTTGACAAAGCTACCTCTAGGATAGGTAAGTCTAATTTATTTTTAGAGGTACTGATAGGTAATGTTGGAAATTATTATTTGCCTTGAACAACCCAATTAAGGGGATTTTTTAATTGATTTTTCAGGTAGTGGTAAAAAGCTTATAGTTGATTTAGATTCTCAATCCAGTCCAGATATTCATGAATTTATCAAAAAGACATTATGTAAATCTGAGTAAGTAAAACATAATATTACAAGATATCTATCTGCAGACTTATTACCTTTTTATGAAATCACAATAAATATACCACTCACCAGATATGTTTGCCTCAAATGTTTTAAATTTAAATGACAGGTGTTTACCAGAAAGTCAACATGCAAATAAAAATCCCATTGGATATGAAGTGAACTAATTACAAACACAACATTGAATTAGGATAATCTGACTTGATAAAGATTTCACTGGCTGAATAGTATGAACTTGAAGTTGGATTTAAAATATTATACATGTGAACAGCTAATGCATCAGTTTTATAGTGTTCTCAATTTTAGAGGGCTACCCTGTATTAATTTTAGTTCGATATCCTTTAAAAATGTTAATTTCCTCAACAGGCTAAATGAAAAATGATTTAACCTGAGTCTTTCAGATTTCGGAATCTCCATATTTCAGTTAATCCCATTCTTCTGAAAAATATATGAGGGAAAAACTTTTTTCCTAGAAAAAATATTTACAATTTAAAGTGAAAAGATAACATTATAAAAGTAAGATTTATTCTTTCAGTGAGCAGTTAGAAAAAGAACATGAAAAAGAAATGAAAAATCCTGCTTTCTTTGGACCTGAGTATGATAGACATTGTATATGTTTGGTACCAGGACAGGTTCCCTGTTCAGGATATGCTTGTTTACCTCCAGAGACCAAAGGGAAACATACATTAAATAAAGAAAGCTGATAAAAATTAACTTTTATTTGTGTGGGCAAAAAAGTATTTGTTTGAAACTTTTTGAAAATGTAAAATAAATGAAAAGGTCATAATTTATTAATTTCATTCTTTAGAAGACATATTTAATTATAGCTACACAGAAGCAATTCACACATTCTCATTCATATCTGCCCTTGAATTTACCATAATTCACATGAATGTTTATAACCAGCTAAAAAGGAGGTGCAGATCTAGCCATGTCTAGCCATGTCTACATTTTGTCCTTCCCTTCTTCCAAGATACATAAGTTTGTTATCTGGATTTTCCTGATGAAATTTCTTTTTTTTTTTCAGAAGTATATTTGTTAAATGTACTATCAACTTAAATAGCAAATTGAATTTAGATAACAGATACAGCCTAATTGGAGCCTTTATTAATTTTTTTGTGTGTCTCTGTAAACACTAACCCAGAATTAAGGGTAGGTTAAGCACTCATAAAAATGTGACCCTGTCTGTCATATTCTGTATATGTGCCTGTCCAAAGCTAGACCTGTATTTTTAGTGACCTTTTCTTGTATTATTATTGCTTGTGTGTCTGTAATCACTAACCCAGGAATTAAGGTAAGTTAAGCACTCATAAAAATGTTTAACCCTGTCATATTCTGTTTATGTGCCTGTCCAAAGCCAGAGCTGTATTTTTAGTGACTTTTTCTTGTCGTATTATTGTTTGTGTGTCTGTAATCACTAATCCAGGAATTAAGGTAAGTTAAGCACTCATAAAAAATGTTTAACCCTGTCATATTCTGTATATGTGATCATATGTGCCTGTTCAAAGCCAGACCTGTATTTTCATTGACTTTTTCTTGTCTTATTATTGCATGTGTGTCTCTGTAATCATTAACCCAGGAATTAAGGTAAGTTAAGCACTCATAAAAATGTTTAACCCTGTCATATTCTGTATATATGTGCCTGTCCAAAGCCAGACCTGTATTTTCAGTGACTTTTTCTTGTCTTATTATTGCATGTGTGTCTCTGTAATCATTAACCCAGGAATTAAAGGTAAGTTAAGCACTCATAAAAATGTTTAACCCTGCCATATTCTGTTTATGTGCCTGTCCAAAGCCAGACCTGTATTTTTAGTGACTTTTTCTTGTATTATTATTGCTTGTGTGTCTCTGCAATCACTAACCCAGGAATAAAGGTAAGTTAAGCACTCATAAAAATGTTTAACCCTGTCATATTCTGTTTATGTGCCTGTCCAAAGCCAGAGCTGTATTTTTAGTGACTTTTTCTTGTCGTATTATTGTTTGTGTGTCTGTAATCACTAATCCAGGAATTAAGGTAAGTTAAGCACTCATAAAAAATGTTTAACCCTGTCATATTCTGTATATATGTGCCTGTCCAAAGCCAGACCTGTATTTTCAGTGACTTTTTCTTGTCTTATTATTGCATGTGTGTCTCTGTAATCATTAACCCAGGAATTAAAGGTAAGTTAAGCACTCATAAAAATGTTTAACCCTGCCATATTCTGTTTATGTGCCTGTCCAAAGCCAGACCTGTATTTTTAGTGACTTTTTCTTGTATTATTATTGCTTGTGTGTCTCTGCAATCACTAACCCAGGAATAAAGGTAAGTTAAGCACTCATAAAAATGTAACCCTGTCTGTCATATACTGTTTATGTGCCTGTCCAAAGCCAGACCTGTATTTTTAGTGACTTTTTAGCTCAACTGGGCAAAGGCCATGTGAGCTTTTGCCATCAGTTGGCGTCCGTCATCCGTAAACTTTCACATATTGATAATCTCCTCTAAAACCAATGGTGCAAATTTAACCAAACTTTACAGGAATGATATATGGAAGGTCCTTTACTAAGACTGCCGAAATTTTTCCAATCTGCCAAAAAACATGTCTGCCAGAGCAGGAGATAGTTTAAGATTGGACCCTAAGGGAAAACATGTAAGAGTTCATCTCCTCTGAAACTACTTGAGCAAATTTAACCAAACTGTTCTGGAATGATGTATGGAAGGTCCTTTAGAGGGATTGCTCATTTCGTTCGAATGCGACAAACATCATGGCTGACAGCAGGAACATAGTTTAACATACATGACAATGGAAAAAAACATTTTGATCATCTCCTCTAAAACTGTAATAACAAATTGAATAAAACTGTACTGGAATGATGTATGGAAGGTCCTTTACAAAGTTGGCTCATTATGTTCAAATCTGAGAAAAAACATGGATGCCAGTGGGGAAATACTTTTAACCTTGGACCCTATGAGAAAAATATATTTTGATCATCTGCTCTGAAACTTTTGAAGCAAATTCAACCAAAGAATTAATGGAAGTTTGTAGAAGCATTTTGTCAGGTGAGCAATACAGGCTCAGCCCACTAAGCCTCTAGTTCTTATCTTATTATTGTTTGTGTGTCTGTAATCACTAACCCAGGAATTAAGGTAAGTTAAGCACTCATAAAAATGTTTAACCCTGTCATATTCTGTATATGTGCCTGTCCAAAGCCAGACCTGTATTTTTAGTGACTTTTTCTCGTCTTATTATTGTTTGTGTGTCTGTAATCACTAACCCAGGAATTAAGGTAAGTTAAGCACTCATAAAAATGTTTAACCCTGTCATATTCTGTATATATGTGGCTGTCCAAAGCCAGACCTGTCTTTTCAGTGACTTTTTCTTGTATTATTATTGCTTGTGTGTCTGTAATCACTAACCCAGGAATAAAGGTAAGTTAAGAACTCATAAAAATGTTTAACCCTGTCATATTCTGTTTATGTGCCTGTCCAAAGCCAGAGCTGTATTTTGAGTGATTTTTTCTTGTCGTATTGTTTGTGTGTCTGTAATCACTAACCCAGGAATTAAGGTAAGTTAAGCACTCATAAAAATGTTTAACCCTGTCATATTCTGTTTATGTGCCTGTCCAAAGCCAGAGCTGTATTTTTAGTGACTTTTTCTTGTCGTATTATTGTTTGTGTGTCTGTAATCACTAACCCAGGAATTAAGGTAAGTTAAGCACTCATAAAAATGTTTAACCCTGTCATATTCTGTATATGTGATCATATGTGCCTGTTCAAAGCCAGACCTGTATTTTCATTGACTTTTTCTTGTCTATTTATTGTTATAATTGATATATAAATTTATGGAATACAGTGGTGTATTTAGGGTAAGGTTGGCAATATCATTGACACCAATGTTTCTAAAGACTTTTTAGTGTGTGTCTTGTGGTATAAGGTGTTCTTCATTGTTGAAGATCACAAGGTGACCTTATATGTGATCAATCTTTTTAGATTTCAGATTCTAAAGTTCCATATAACTTTGCATATGTTGTCTGTCGTTGTTGTAATCTTTCCTTTTGAAAATCTTGTCCTCTGAGACCACTGCTGTAATTTGGCCCAAACTTTTGTGGAATGGTACTTGGGTGGCCCCCTTCCAAAAAAATGTCTGGCATCCCCAACTTCCAACCAACATGGCAGCTGTTACTAAAAATAGAAAAAAGGGGGGATTAATTTTTTATTAAAAACTTCTAGAACTTCATGACCAGATGGAACCAGACTTGGCAGCAGTGTTCAGTGACCCGGGTGGCAACCTATAGCCGAACTTAGATGGTCCTCTTTCAAAATTGTGTCCAATAATCCAGAATGTTGATTAAGATGACCAGAACAGCTAAACTTGGTTAAACATAGGTCCTTTGCCAATTTTACCAAAGTTGGCAGCAATGGTATTGAGCTTCTTTCAGAAGTGTGTCTGATAATAAGAAGTGCTAACCAATATTGCCACAGCAGCAGATCTTAAAACCATATGGAAAAATTCACATTTAATATCTTGTTTAAAACCACAGAGGCATTTGGAATCTAACTTAGCAGCTGTGGTCCTTAGGTGGTCCACATTTAGAATTGTCTGAGAAACCAGACTGCAAACTAAGATCCTTTTCATAATTATGTCTGATCACCCTGACCACCCACCAATATGGATCCCACACCTGAACCTACTTAATATCAGCACCCATGTAGACAATTTACCTACAAATCTACCCTAAAACTACCGAGCAACAGGGAACTGAACTTGGCAGCAATGATATTTATCTTATGACCAAGACTGTCAACTATATGGCCACCAATTCCTAACAAAGGACTGGATAGAAAAAATCACTTCATTAAGTGTTCTATGGAACTTGATCCAGTTTAAACAGTTTGGCATCACTAGTATGTAGTTGTTGATGATTCAATACTAGTATCAAAAATTGTCCATTGATCCTAATCACCAATCAAGTAACAGTTACTGCTGAAATTGACATTGATTGGCAAAATGAATGCAGGTGAGTGATATGGGCTCCTGGGAACCTCTAGTTCCTTTTTGACAATCCGTGCATACCCCATATTCTCAAAATTTATTTAATTATAGTCATTGGAGTTAGAAGAGAATACTTGTTTCAACTTTCCTCTCCTTCCAGTAATTCTGATATTTGGTATTTAGATGTTAGGAAAAAAACCATATGATTTTTATGGATGGAAAGGCGGGGGGGGGGGGGGGGGGGCTAGGATCAAATTTGACATAATAAGACAGGACCAGGATTTTGCAAAATAAAAAGACAGGATCACTTTAGATGTGAAAAAATGCAGGACCTGTGTCAATCAGAAATTTTCTTGCTTTAAATAAAAATAAAACTTTAGGCAGAAAAAAAAGATCCAGGACCAAAATTTCGGCGAAAAAAATAGGCAGGATCGATCATTTGATCCTAGAACGCCCCCTAAAAATCAAATGGCTGCTCTGTTATCTTGAAATGTACATGATGATTTTGTTTGTTTAGGATCCACAATTTTAATTATGAATATGGCTTGGAAAGTGGGAATTTTGTTGGCCAAACACATCCAATACATTTTCCTTTGGCCGCCGCAAAACAACCAAATGCGCCGAAAACGGCGTAAAACCCCAACTAAACAAACATTTTTCCTTTAAAAAATGTGAAAGATCGTTGTATTTTTTTTATTATAGTATAACTTATCTTGAAATTCAAATACAAATCTAAAATATGAATAATTGTTTATTACGGGTATGTCACTATAACTAAAGGCACTTGTTTTATACAAATAACCGCCCCATACACTACTGGGGCTGTTATTTGTATAAAACGAATGCCTACGACCATAACCTTTGAAAAAAATTTAAATTCTCAACACATTTTTCAATTGTCAAGGTTAATTTAAATACAATTTTAAATTGCAAATATTTCATATCATAACTACTGATGATGACCAGGCTGTCAAAATTGACGTTGCCATTTTGAAATCATATAGTTGCAAGGTGTGTTTGGCACAAATCTGAATAGACAAGGATTGCCAACTTCTCCGTCAAAGGTTGTTTGTAGGGGCATCCTGTCTTCCTTTGCCAATGAGAAAATTGCAGTTTCTACTAGACATGACATAAAACTGCAATAAAACAACAAAAATAAATTGTACAGACACAAGCTAAAAACCTTGGTTACTTCTCAACCAAACTAATGAAGAAGAAACGTATGTGTTGGAATTAGTTTTTCAACGATTTTGCTTAAAGCCCAAAAAATTTATAATAAGATAATATATTTTTTATTCCAAAAAGCAATACAACTTATATGACAAAGTAAACCATACAAATAATATGTACATTAAATCAATGATAATTAAAAAGCAATAAATCTATAATGCTGTACAAGAAAGTCATTTAACAAATACTGCCCTGTTCAATAGAATTAAATGTGATTTAAATTTAAACTATTGGAATCAACAGTGATCTCCGCAATTAGTTGGGACACGTACCAAAAGTAAAAAATATAAAAACCTTATTGACCATTTACAGACTTTATTAAATTATTCTATGAAGAAATTAAATTACTAAATCCAATGAAAATTAAAGTTTAGGTAACATATATCCAGTTTCGAAATACAACCCCTGTGATTCCCCAAAGTTTTGAAAATTCTAAAACGTTAGTGAGCATCTACAAATGTTGTAACAATACTGTAAAGAAATAATATGCATGAATTGAAATCTGAAAGAGGAGCTTAAATCTACAGTTTTCAAAATTCGACCCCTGTGGGCCACAAGTTTTTAAAAATTAAACTTATAAAACCTGATTGCGCATCTACATATGGTGTACGACAATACTGTAAAGGAATAATTTGCATACATTGAAAAATGAAATAGGAGTTTACGTCTCAAGCTTATATTCACATTTTAGCGGAAGATTCAAAGGACAATTTAGCGGAATGTAAAATATTATGTGGACATTTTAGCGGGAGATTAAAAGGACAATTTAGCGGAATGTAAAATATTATGTGGACATTTTAGCGGAACAGTTAAGTCATTTTTAAGCATCTGCCTCTTCCGTTAGCCAGACGAGCGACAGTAGGATTTTGAGGAGGATATAGTTCACTTTAATACAGTTAATATTTAAAAACAAAGCACTATTATAATCTCAAGTGAGCGCTAAAAGCAAGATATTTACAATATGTAAATATCAACGTTTGGTCTGTGTCGATCTAAATCCAACACTGCCGAATTAGTGGTTTATACTAATGTTACTAATGCTGAACATTTCTGGTGTTCTGGGGCAACTAACATGAACTAACATGAAGTCTTCGCCAAATAAATACAACCAATAAATAAAATTAACACGTAAAAATGTTCCGCTTAGATGTCCATTGAATTCGTACAGGTAAACAATTTTTCTTCCGCTAAAATGTCCATTCACACCTTTAGAAAATCCGCTAAAATGTACTGCGCCCAATTATTGCAGGTATTACCGTAATATATGTTGTTGTTGTTCCTACATATTTGTAATAAGAAATACCCTCTGTCTTGTTTGATACTTTCATTGATTTTATATATTTCTCACTTTTCTAGCTTTACTTTTCATCTAAAGTAGTTTTAAATCAAACAATCAATTTGTCATAGGAATAATAAATGTATTAGGCTTTTTACTTGACGTTTGTCATTTAGTGACGGGTAAACTTCATTAAATTAAAACACAAAATAGGAGTTGAAGCTATATGTTTAGCATTGATTAGCAGTTGACCATTAAAAGATACTTATCTTAACAAAGAATGTTTCAAATTTTAACAAAATATATTGAGCACATCGAAGTCTACACGATTTTTAATTTAACCAAAAATTGTTAATTTTTTTATTTTTCGTGCACGTTTGATTTTTTTACGGACAAGGCGACATAACTCCAGAACAACATCTGACTTTAACACGGTAACAGTATAGACATGATAGAGGAGCCTAAGGAAATTTCAGTCTAGTGAGTCTTTTTAGCAACTTCAAACTTTGATCACAGATACAAAGAACTTGGCAATATTTTGTAACCATTTTTCACCATTTTAGTAAGGATGATTTAAGTTTTTTAGAATAATTATGAATATTTACCCTGGAAACAATAAGAAAAATGTGTTCATGTACTTATTAATAAAGTTTCATTTTTTTAAGTAGAAAGGCTAAATGTATATATACTTCATAGTAAAATGAACTTTGCTGAACATTGCCATTCTTGTTTGGCTGAATTTTACCATCAACAGATACTTCATGTGAAATCTTAATACAATGTATTTCCTTTTAGAAATGTTAAGAATAAGTACAAATCTCTTATTTGTTGAAATTTGTTTTAAAATAGGTTACAAATCGGTGTTTTTAAAGGTAATAAAGTACGTTATTCTCAAACCCCCCTTTTTAAATGACTCGGTCCACCATTGTTAAGAGATGACGATAAGAATGATAAGATAACTTCGATTGTTTCATAGATGCTGAAATATAGATGCATAAAAAACATACAAATGACATTTTTCCAATTTTTAAAAGTCCGTGCATAAAAAGGCCACGCGTGCAATAACAACAACTTCTGTTTATTGACTGTTCTAACTTGATTAGGAAAGTTATTCTCTTGTGGCAGGGTAACACTTGATTTGTTGTTCAATACCATATTTAAAATCGCATCTTCCCGCCATATCTATCAACACGCCATTCCCATCTTTTCGTAGACTTTTCAGGTTTCTATCATTCAGAAGCACTTCTTTGATGTCTCCCATTACAGTCATTGCCAGGGCGCTGTTTTCTTGTCGGTTGTAGATGGAAACCGTAATTCTGCCTTTGACGGCAACGGACGTTTCAAAAGTGTAACTGCATTGTTTTTCTGTTACTTGCAGTTCAGCAGTTAATGCGGAATTTGGCGGTACTGTTAAATTGCCTTCAGTTGCCCAAGTCAGTGTCTCATGGTGAGAAGTTTCCTCTGCATTCTCAATGGAAAACCCCATTTCAAAACCCACAGAGGCTTTAGCAACATCGCCTGGAGCAGCTAATGTAAGCCCGACGTTTACACCCTTTGTGCAGCCTTTTGTTAGAGAGCTTGTACATGTTGCTGTTGTCTGTCGTTCGGTTTTCAGAGAATGTGTCTGAGCTATACCGGAATCATTCCTAAAAATTGATTTGAAAATTACATGAGATGTCTGCTGACCAGCTCCAACTTGATCAAATGTTGGTGTTTTAGGGATGAATTTTACACCTTCCCAATTGATGTCCAGATAAGCATCTTCGTATTTCAGTGTAGAATTCTTCTTTGATTTTGTCTTTTCAAAAGCGTTCCATGCCCATGTCTTGACAGTTTCTTCCAAATCTATTATTCCTCCTGACATACTGAATATAGGCTAAAAGGTAAGATTTAATGGAGACAAATTAAATACGTGAAATACAAATTCTATGTGTTGAAAACAAAATTTTAGTTTGCAGTTAGTGTTTAAGACGAGATCATTTAATTTCGATTGAACA
Organism: Mytilisepta virgata; assembly: GCA_028015205.1. Taxonomy (NCBI): domain Eukaryota; kingdom Metazoa; phylum Mollusca; class Bivalvia; order Mytilida; family Mytilidae; genus Mytilisepta; species Mytilisepta virgata. The sequence continues at coordinate 77,358,676 of CM051519.1, forward strand.
TTTTTTAAGCATTCACGACGTGGCGTATAAATTATATAATTTTCACACCTTTTACACCCGTATTTTTTTCCAAACCAAGCTCTTTATGATTGAATTTTTTATTTTTTCCGTCTCTCTAAAAATCAACTTCTTCGTGTTACCTACAGAACTTTCAATTAGAGTTTTCTTTTTTAACGTAAAACGTTGATGTTAGCGGGTTGTCAAATATATGAATACACGAAATCTAAATAACATTAATGATACCAATTTCAACGCACCAGATGCATCTGCGCGCACATTGTCAGTAATTTTGTCTCTGATGATACTCCAAGAGACATTGGGAACAATGAACAAAACGTTATTTGGAAATGTCAACTATATGGTCATTCAAAATGTTAAAGCTCTTTATATTATCAAAAATTAAATATTAGTTATTGTCGACAAAATAGAGGAACATGGTAAAATTTTTAAAGAAAAACTAGAAAGTTACTATCGGAATATAGCGTGACCACAGCATACACACCCCAAATAGTTGGACATTTTCGCAAAGTCAACCTTATTGACCATTTAAAGATGATAAGCAATCATTCTAATAAGAAATTATATCGCAAAATCAAATCACGGAATTACAATCTTAAATTCACCATTTTCGAAATTCGGGCCCCATGTTTTAAAAACCAAAATTCTAAAACCTTATTTTGCTTCCATGTATGATGCTTGACAATACATGTACTGTAAAGAAATAGAATGCATATTTAAATGAAAAATGAAAGACGAGTTCAGGTCACAAGCTTAAATTCACAATTTTTGGAAATTCGACCCATGTGGGCCCCAAGTTTTGAAGCTCAAAACTCTAAAACCTTATTGTGCATCTGCATATGGTGCATGTCAATACTTTAAAGAAATAATATGCATAAATTGAAATATGTAAGATGAGTTCAGGCCACAGGATTAAAATTACAAGTTTGACCCCTCTTTTGAAAAATCAAAATACTGCAACCTTATTTCGCATCGACCCTTAGTATGCAGAAATTAAAGAAACCAAAAGTGAAGGAGAAGAAAGTGTTACGGTAGGAGACAATTGCAATATCTCCGAACATTCCCTCTTCAACTGCAACAATATCAACATCAGATAAATTATTGTAACTTTGTAACATTTAACCGCCAGTTACATGTATTACCAAATATACAATAATTACTTATTATAATCATGGACATGTGTATTTAGTTTGAAATTATTGTTTAGAAGAAGAAAAATGAATACTACAACAACTCGCAAAATAATTAACCAACTAAAGAATGCCTTGGCAACCTTTGAAAAAAAAAGTTAGAAATATATGCACAGTTCAAAAAAATACGGCGATTTTCGCGACGTAGATTATCGTTTAAAAATCAAAAGATTTCATGAACATAAATTATCTTTCGGCGTCCTAAGTTTGAAAGGTTTTTAATTGAAAATTTTTTATATCAAAACAAAAAATGCTAAAACTATAATTTAAAGTAAATCAGTATGTATACGTACCTTATATTAATTATCAGCTTTCTATGATAGTGTATTTCAAGTTTCAAGCTTTGCTCGACAGATAAAATCTGTTTTTAGGACGATACTTTATCTCGTTTTTATACCAGCTGATGACATCATATTTTTTAATAATATAATCTGACACCATTTTTCAAAAATCGAACGAAAATTTTCAAGCACTATATAGAAATTATATTTAAACTTTTAAAGAATTATATTTGGATCTTCGTCAATATTTGTGGGTTTTTTGTCGTTAAAAAAAGTGTTAATTTTTATGATTATTTTTGCAAGTACATGTACTATGCATATTAATTACTATTTATTTTATTTATTTTTTGTTACAGATATGCATGTATGTTCAAGGCTTGTGGTGTTTGACTCTTATTGAACACAAACAACATATCAGTATATTTTTAGATTTTTATTTATTTCAAAATCATTGTGATTTCATAAAACATGGAAAAGAAATATCTAAAATTCTGCAAATACACACACACATACACACAAACAGATACTCACACGCGTATAAACAATGTATACATTTTTCTTATTAATTATGAGTTGAATGTCGCATTGTCCCACGGCGCCTTTTGCAGTTGTGTTAACTTACAAATTAGCTCATATGGAATACCAACCGCTGTTTGAATTTTCCTTTGGGAATAATATACTTATTGGGCTCATAGTTAGGATTATGGAACGCCACAGCTGCCTTATGATAACGATAATCATATCATTAAGGGTTGAGATATAACATGAAGCAAATTTTCTATACTATGACGTCATTTGACTATACTACTCTGTCAATTTGCTATATCACTAAGATATATTTATATACTATAAAGACGTTTTGATATAATATGGAGTTACCTTTTCAAACTATTCTGTCATTTTACTTTGTCATGAAGATATTCTTTTATACTATGAAGACATCTTGATATAACATGGAGCTACCTTTTCATACTGATTTGTCATTTTACTATACTATTATGTGATATTGCTATATCATAAAGATACATTTTATACTATAAAGACAATCTCCAAAATACAAAATAAAAAAAATGAAGAAAGAAAGTGTCCATGGGACACAGATGCCCCCGCTTCCACATAAGTTCTAAAGGGGCATAACTCTTGAACGGTAAAAGTTACAATACCCAAATTCGAACTTGATCTGTATATTGTGGTAATAAGCATTGTGTATAAGTTTCAAATAATCGGCCAAGGCAAACTAAAGTTAGAGCGCAGAAACCACAAAATTTGAAAATTTTAAAGTTTTCAAGGGGCATAACTCTTGAGCCTTAAAAGATGCAAAACCCAAATTCGAACTTGATCTGTATATTGTGGTAATAAGCATCATGTATAAGTTTCAAATCATTTGGCCAAGCCAAACTAAAGTTAAAGCATGGAAACCAATTTCGGGACGTATGTATGTACGTATGTACAGACGAATGGACAGGGGTAACACTTAATGCCCCCTTCGCCTAACGGCGGGGGTATAAAAATAATATATTTGTAAACGGCATCTGGGAATTAAAATCAAGCAAGACATTCTTAAGATACAGTGTGACATGTGAAAAATTGCCTCTCCCTTTTAAAGTGAATAAAGTCAATAACTCTGAAAGAAAAAATCGAAATTTAACCAAAAAGTATACAGACCATAAGACTATCATAACAAATAACTTTGTAAAGTGTGAAGTTAATGAAGCAAGACATTCTCAAGATACGGTGTGACATGTGAAAAATTGCCTCCCCCTTTTTGTATGAAAAAAGTCCATAACTCTGGAAGGTAAAATCAAAATTTCACCAAAAAGTATACAGACCGTTAGACTATCATAACAAACAACTGTGTAATGTTTGAAGTTAATCAAGCAAGGCATTCTCAAGATACGGTGTGACATGGTTATGACGGACAGACGGATGGACGGACATTTGTATACCATAATACGTCTCATCAAAATTTAACGCGCGTATAAAACTAGAGGCTCCAAAGAGCCTGTGTCACTCACCTAGGTTTATGTTCATATTCAACAATGGATGGACTCTCTCCAACATTGTCGACAAGAATAGAATTCATGACAAAAATCTTTTTTTTTTTTTTTGTTGATCTTGTATTGCTGGTCATTTTGTCTGTTTAGTTTCTCTCTATCTTCTTTAGTTTTTACTCAAAACACAAAAGAGGGTTAGGAAAATCCTCATTTAAGGGCAATCACTCCATGAAGAGTGGCAGTCTACTAACTACATCAGCAAAATTTGACTTGTGGATCTTGCCTTGCTGATCATTTTTGTTATTTAAAATTTCTATTTATCTATTATAATTTTTATCATAAAAGGTAAAAATGCCAAAAAATTGGTAAAATTTGTCATTAAAGGGCAATAACTCCAATAAGGAGTCGTCGAAAAATTTCCTCCATTGGTCTTAAATGTAAATCTTGTCTTGCTGATCATTTTTGCTTATTTAAGTTTCTATCTATCTATTATAATTTTAAAGATATAAGGCAAACGGGTCATCTGACAAATTTTTTAAACTAGATACCCCAATAATGATTGTGGCCAAGTTTGGTGAAATTTGGTCCAGTAATTTCAGAGGAGAAGATTTTTATAAAAGTTAACGGACGACGACGACGGACGACGAACGCCAAATGATGAGAAAAGCTTACTTGGCCCTTTGAGCCAATGCAAGTGAGCTAAAAAAGGAATAAATGTTGTTACAAAGAAAAAAAAGGGATAGCATTTGTCTATCTTGAGAAAACATTCCTAACCCAAACTCCCGTACCCAAAAACATTTAGTGTTGTTTTTGTTTCTTAAACATTAGAACATCATAATATTGTCTAAATATGATAGTACGATGAAATGGTCTTATAGTGTAATCAAATAGTCTACTGGTATATAAATGACACAACGTGGTATAACACATTGGTAGCTTGATATTGAAATATGTCTTCATAAGATAGTAATATGACAGAATAGTATGAAAAAGTTGCTCCATGTTATATCGAGATGATTGTATAGTATATAAATTTATCGTAATAAGATAGTAACATGACATAATAGTATAGTGAGGTGACAAAATAGTATAAAAAAGTTGCTCATTGTTATATTGAGATGTCTTTATAGTATAAAATGTATCTTTATGATATAGCAATATCACATAATAGTATAGTAAAAATGACAAATAAGTATGAAAAGGTAGCTCCATGTTATATCAAGATGTCTTCATAGTATAAAAGAATATCTTCATGACAAAGTGAAATGACAGAATAGCATGAAAAGGTAACTCTATATTATATCAAAACGTCTTTATAGTATATAAATATATCTTAGTGATATAGCAAATTGACAGAGTAGTATAGTCAAATGTCGTCATAGTATAGAAAATTTGCTTCATGTTATATCTCAACCCTTAATGATATGATTATCGTTATCATAAGGCAGCTGTGGCGTTCCATATAGGATAGTGCCTTGTATACTTATACATAATTGTCTAAACTACCCCTATGCCATAAAGCATAGTCCTTTTGTGCCCTTTGCATTAGAGGTATGAAGAACACTTCTTTTTTGCATATTTTCTTATTATATTTATTGGAAGACAGTTCTTCAAAACTTCAAATGTCACTATCTACTTATAGGCAGCATTTATTTTTATTGTCGTTTTTAAATCTAGTCTGTTATATTTTGTTATAAATGTAATTAACATATCACCTTGTGGGCCCAATTTATGGGAAACAAACTTATCTATTTCTCTTTACGTCTGTCGATAAAAGATAAATTATTTTTTTCATATTTGACAATTTGTTATGTTGTTCTGCCTATAAAATTTATACAAATACAGAAGTGTCAAAGTTACGACGTAAAAGGAAAACTGTTCAATGCCGTGTATATCCATCCACCCGCGGTCTATCCACGATGGTCTATCCACCTTGTGTACGAGGCTTATGTATATCCTACATCTGTCCTGTATAAGACTCCATATATACGTACAGCATGCTCTAGTGTCACAATAACATTTTATGGAGGATGACCCGACGTTTTCAAGATTTGAAAATTTATTAGGCTTGAGAAACGTAAAAAAAACAGAAAATCTCCCATTAAGAGTTAAATAAACATATCACCGAGTTTTCTTCGGATATATATTAATTATCAGCAACCTGTCACAATAAAAAGCCTTTTCACTCGTTCGCTGTGCGCACTCGCTAAAAAGGTTGCATAGTGTGACTTGCGTGTGAAATCTTTACAGAATCAACCAGCAGCATACCAGATAATCTATACGTAGAAGACCCTCCTTGAACTATGAGCAAAAAAACAAAAAACAAAAAACAAAAACAAAAAAAAATAATAATTTACTTTTGGAAAAGTTGATGAGGAGACTAATTCCATTGGTTGACAATGACCACGGGAGCTAATCACCGACCCAAGGGATCGGAAAAATTAAAATAAACAAATATTATCGCAATTTCTTTCAAGTGACATCCAGCAAAGAAATTATATAAATTCACTTCTGAAATAATGGTGACAATGACAATATTATATTACCATACACATTCAATAACTAATGGAATGAAAAAAAAAAATTAAAATTAATGAAATACTATATCCATACAAGAAAAAGACTGGAGTGAAATTTGAAAACTTAATTTTTTGTTGATTATTTAAGTTTTAGTTTTTTTCCGATATTTTGTGAATTCGTTCTGTATATGGAGCTTGTCGGGCAGAGCCGGGACACTGTGTACAAGGACGTCCTTCAGTTTCATAGTTCCTCTTTCATCGAAACTTATCTAATGTCAGGTCGGAAATTTCAGTGTTTTTTTTTACTAAAAATATCAACAACAAAAAACCAAAAAAAAGACATAGAATTGAAACGACACCTACGTAATCAAGTTTTGAACACCTTTCACCTGAAAATTTCCACAAAAAATGTTGCTTCCAAAAAGAACAAGTAACTGACAATCGTACATGCAGTATTTAAAGAAATCGGAAAACATTGACCAAAAATAGATATATTTACACCGTTGGCATCTTGCCATGTTTAGTGCGTTTATGTAGATAAATCCCAGTATTTAATGGAAGTAACATTAATATACACACCAAAGGTTCATTACTTTTGCATTGTCTTCCCACTGAACACAAACACTAGTTATTCTAAAAGCCCTTAAATAATCATGAAAAAAGAACGATAAGATAAATTATTTTTTTCATATTTGACAATTTGTTATGTTGTTCTGCCTATAAAATTTATACAAATACAGAAGTGTCAAAGTTACGACGTAAAAGGAAAACTGTTCAATGCCGTTAAAATAAATAAAAAACAAAACATACACCAAACAACAACAAGTGACGCAGCAGAAATAGTATACGTTGAATTTAATATATATAAATATCGGATATAATGTAACACAACTTTTCTGATGGCAAAATTAGTCTTACTTTCAGGGAAGATTGCTGAAATGATTAAACGACGATGGTTCGACTCTTGTCTTGACAGTATTTAACGGATAGAACTTTCCTCTTCCAACAGGTTACAGTCATCGCTTGGATTTCTAAACCGAACCTTAATGTCATATATCCAGTGATGGAGTGGGTCGGGAGTTTATTATATAAACAACGTTTGACTACATGTCAGCCTCATTCTTTTTCGATATAATTAAATGCGCCATTTAGATGATTTTATTTCCATTACGTATGATGCTGCACATTTTGACAAATTTTCTTCAAGATCAGGAACTAAAATTCCTTGTGGAGGACACATAAGTTTTTGTAAACCTATACACACCCGGGCCTCATATCAAACTTCAGTTCACTTTGGTTAAGCAGTCTTCAGAAAAATGATTATTTTTGCTTTTCAACCATCAGAAAAAAAATGTTCGATCATAACTGATTGATGTTTAACGAAAATGCCTAATCAGGACGAAATATGCATACTTCTAACGATTATTCATAGAATTTTGGTCAATGTAAAAAATTCAAAGAAGAATACTGAAATGTGAAAGAGGCAGGTAGGGTGTGCTAAAAAATATACTAGTAACTTAAAACTACACAAATTTCGTATTATGAACCTTCGACATTATATTTCCGAAAAATCTTTTCAACCTAAATTTAAATCCAACATATATTTTAGACAATGAAATACATTTACTAAAATTAGAAAATTCAAATGGCAGCTTGCCATTATATGCACCTTCTAATGACATCAGTGTTTATATTGAAAATTTTCAATGTTACCAAGACCCTAAATAACGGCAATTGTTTATTTTGCTGTTGCCATAAAGAATTTTTTTCTTTAAAGAAAAAAATAAGTTAATAAACTTAATCGCAATTAAAAGGAAATCTACTGCAAAAGTTAAAGAATGAGTGGAAGTAAGGGATTTAAAATTTACGAATAGTCGGGTGATGGGGATAAAAATTTAATAATTCCCGTTCATCTCTCCGCATAGAGGGTATATGGGTTGTCCTGATAAATCCTACTATAGTATTGAAGTTAGAAATTTTATTTTGCAGTATGACTGTACACCTATGCAGAAGGTGCGCACCGGACACATTTCTTCAAGAGCAGCATCTAAGGACCATTGCGGCCAAGTATGGTTCCAATTGGCCAGATAGTTTCAAGGGGTCAGGGTCAGGTGAACTATTGCCATCACTTTTCGTCCGTCGTCCGTCCGTCAACATTTCACATGTTGAACTTCTAGAGAACTACTAAATGGATTAAAACCAAGCCGGGCACAAACGTTCCCTACAAGGTGATGACCAAGTGTTGTTACTTTGGTGCCGATCCGTCATCGAACATGGCTGCCAGCGGGGGACTTAGTTTAACATAGGACCCATGGGAAATACATACAAAAATCTTCTTCTAGAGAACCTCTGAATGGATTGAAACCAAATATGGCATGAATGTTCCTTATGAAGTGCTGACCAAGAGTTGTTACTTTGTTGCCGACCCGTCATTCATGATAGCCGCCAGCGATGGACGTAGTTTAACATAGGACCCTACGGAAAGTGAATACAAAAATTTTCTTCTAGAGAACTACTGAATGATTTGAAACCAAACATGACATGGATTTTCTTTATGAGGTGCTGACCAAGTCTTGTTACTTTGTTGCCGATCTTTCATCCGTTTGCCACCAACGGGAACTTAGTTTAACATAGGACTCTATGGGAAATACATACAAAAGTCTTCTTCTAGAGAACTTAGTTTAACATAGGACTCTATGGGAAATACATACAAAAGTCTTCTTCTAGAGAACCGCTGAATGGATTGAAACCAAACAAGGCACAAATGTTCCTTATGAAGTGCTGACCAAGAGTTTTACTTTGTTGCCGACCCGTCATACTCTGAGATGGCAACCAGCGGGGGACTTAGTTTAACATAGAACCCTATGGGAAATACATACAAAATCTTCTTCTAGAGAACCGCTCAATGGATTGACACCAAACATGGCATGAATGTTCCTTATGAGATGCTGACCAACTGCTGTTACTTTGTTGCCGGTCCATCATCCAAGGTGGCTGCCAGCGGGGGGATTTAGTGTAAAATGGAACCCTATGGGAAATACATACACAAATCTTCTTCTAGAGAACTGCTGAATGGTTTGAAACCAAACATGACATGAATGTCCTTTTATGAGGTGCTGACCAAGTCTTGTTACTTTGTTGCCGACCTTTCATCTGTTTGCCACCAACGGGAACTTAGTTTAACATAGGACTGTATGGGAAATACATACAAATGTCTTCTAGAGAACCGCTGAATGGATTGAAACCAAACATGGCACAAATGTTCCTTATGAGGTACTGACCAAGAGTTTTTACTTTGTTGCCGACCCGTCATACACTGAGATGGCAAACAGTGGGGGACTTAGTTTAACATAGAACCATATGGGAAATACATACAAAAATCTTTTAGAGAACCACTCTGTGGATTGATACCGAACATGGCATGAATGTTCCTTCTGAGATGCTGACCAACTGCTGTTACTTTGTTGTCGATCCATCATCCAAGGTGGCTGCCAGCGGGGGGATTTAATTAAAAATGGAACCCTGTGGGAAATACATACACAAATCTTCTAGAGAACCGCTGAATGGATTGAAAACCAAGCATGGCTTGAATGTTCCTTATGAGGTTCTGACCAAGAGTTGTTACTTTGATGCAGACCCGTCATCCAATATGGCCGCCAGCGGGGGACTTAGTTTAACAAAGCACCCTATGAGAAATACATAGAAAAATATTCTTCTGCAAGGAGAACCACTGAACGAATTGACACCAAACATAGCATGAATGTTCCTTACGACGTTCTGACCAAGTGTTGGTACTTTGCCCACCTGTAATACATCATGGCCAACCGGAAGACTTAGTTTAATATAGGACCCTTATGGTAATAACATACAAACAGCCTTTTCTTGAAAATTAGTGAATGGATTGAAACCAAGCATGCATGGCATAGATGTTAATCTTAAAGTCTTTTAGCAATTAACAAATGGAAATATCAGGTGAGTGATACAGGCTCCTATGAGCCTCTGGTTTCAGTTGGTTGGAAGCCGGGGTGCAGGACATAATTTTGGATGGGCGTCACCCGAGGACCATTCCAGCAAAGTTTGGTCCCTATAGGCCAAGTGGTTTCATAGGAGATTGTTAAAGGAAAGTTTACGACGACTGACGTAAAGTGATGGCAATTGCTAATTTGGCCTAACTTTGCATAGCCAGGTCAGCTGAAAAAGGCTGTGTCTCTTATATATACACGCGTAGAATATAATCGGCAGTATCTGTGAGAGACCAGTATAAATTTAAAGTCTTCATGTCATTAGAAGAAAAAGCACATAAAATATCACATTTGTAACCATTAGCGAGGTACTACCGAGTTTGTGTAGGTTATTGACAATACTTTGGAATTTATTCACGATTTTACAATAGAGACTATGACAGGAAAAGTTCTTAATAAGTACTTCCCTTAAAGCTAGGTTTTTAACCGGTAGAAAAGGGCCAAAAACGGACACACAACTTAATTTTCTGAACTTTTTTTATTCCTTAACCAATTTTGATGATTTTTTTTAAATGGTTCATGTAATAAAAGTCATTCCAGGCATTTTTCATATTCGAGGAGACGGTATTAAGAGTTGAATGGTGGACAGTCTGCGTAATGAATTCTATCTTCTACCTGATTGGAAGATAATACCGACTGAAGATGAATCAAGTACGTTGATTGGTCTAGAAAATTGAAACCTAGTAAATGATTTAACTCGGTTCATGTATACTAGTCTTTGTACTTTTTATTAATAGCCTTATTGTATTTACATGTATGATTGTTAAATTTTACAAATTTACCACAATCATACATTTCACAACATAAATACTGTCATAGATATCGTCAAATGTCACCCCTTACGTTTCGGAAGTTAACTTTAAGATGAAGGCTATTACATATGTCTGTATGGCAATTAAAAAAAATCAAGTATAAAAAATTAAAATCTTTGAATATCCTTTAGTAAAAAAGGGCAGCCCAAAAGAAGCCATCAAAACACAGACTTTAAAAAAAATGTAGTAATATATCTTTTGAAAGGTATAATAAGTGAAAGTTTAATGTGATGACATTACGAACATTTAATAATACATAAAAAATAACACTCTTTAAGCTAAGAGATGGATAGCTTTTTAGAAAAGTTATTACTTGTGCACCTTCGAAATGATATTTCCAAAAAATCTTTTCAAGGTATATTTAAAGTCTAACATGTATTTTAGGCTATGGAAATACATTTCCTAAAATTAGAAAATTCAAATGGCATCTTGCCATTTCATGCACATTCAAATGACATCAGCGTTTATATTGAAAATTTCCAATTGTACTTAGACCCTGTAACGGCAATTGTTTATTTTGCTGTTGCCATAAAGAATTTTGTTTTCTTTAAAGAAGAAAATACGGTTATAACATTAATCGCCATTAAACGAAATCTACTGCAAAAGTTAAAGAATGATTGGAAGTAAAGCATCATATGGTTTGTCCTGATAAATCCTCCTACATTATTGAAGTTAGAAAGTTTATTTTGCAGGATAGTTGTAAATACATTGTATATGGAAGGTGTGCATCGGACATATTTCTTCAAGAGCAACATCTAAGGACCATTGAGGCCAAGTCTGGTTCCAAATGGCCAGATAGAAGATTTTAAAATTTCATCCCTCCTTTTATCAGTAATAGCAACCATGTTGGTGGAATTCTGGGTGCAGGATAGAATTTTGGAAGGGCATTCCCCGAGGACCATTCCACCAAAGTTTGGTCCCAATAGGCCAAGTAGTTTCATAGCAAAGTGATGGCAATAGCTCATCTGGCCTGTCCTTTGGCCGGGTCAGCTAAAAATTGCTGTTTCTCTACACTTGTACAATAGTTGTTGTAAAAGTTGGGGAGGGTGTTGTTGGCAGGGGAATACTTCTCTATCTAGATTCAGTGTCTTGCTGTTTAAATCGTGGCCTAGAAATAGTAAGCAATTCTCGGAATGGGGGTCAATATAAATCGGAGTATCTGAGAGAGACCAGTATAAATTTAAAGTCTTCAGGTCATTAGGAGAAAAAGCACTTTTACAGAAGTACATAATATATCACATTTGTAGCAGTTAGTGAGACCCTTCCCAGTTTTTTGTATGTTATTGACAATAATTTTGAATTTATTTACAGTAGAAACTAGGACAGGAAAAGGTCTTAATAAGTGATTCCCTTGATGACAGGTATTGAACCGGTAGCTAAAAGATGTTGATAGTTATTTCAAAGCATTTTTAAGGTATTAAGCAGCTTGTGAAATCTATACTGAACCTTTTAATATTTTTCAGTAATCACATGACCACCATTTTAGTTAAATAGTGGAATTTACCATGTTTACTGATCCGATCAGAATGAATTATGAAAAATCTGAAAGACGACCAACTGAGAATTTAATTGCCAACTTTGTTTCAGTACTATCAAGCAGTTCCATAAAAGATGTTTACATGACTTTCGTTGAATTTTTATTTATTTTTTTTAGAACTGATCAGTACTGGCTTAATTCCCTCTATGCAAGGTGAGCATATCGGATACAAATCTGAATCGTTTCTGCTTATTATGGTTCGGTTCGAAAGATCAAATCGAATAGAGAATGGAAACGGGGAATGTGTCAAAGAGACAACAACCCGACCAAACAGCAGAAAACAGCTAATGGCTTGTTTCAAAAGACGAAGTTTTGAATAATCATCTTTTTTTTTTATACGACCGCAAATATTGTAGTCGTATTATTTATTGTATGAGCCTGATGTCGTGGTCCGTACACGGTTAGGTTTCCGCTCATTTACTTTTGTTATATTGAACCTATCCTTATAATATTTTACTACAGTGCCCCCCCCCTCCCCTACAAAAATACAGACTGTGATTGACTTTGGGAAATCTGGCTCTTTCGTTTTATTTTTTTTTTTTTTTTGGGGGGGGGGGGGGGGTCATTAAGGGTTTTTTTTATCATTTTGGTATAACTTATCCAATTCTTATGATTTTTTATACGATCTCTAATTTTTGCGGACGTATTATGGCATGAACATGTCGTCGTCGTCGTCGTCTTCCGCAGACAATTAGGTTTCCACTCATTTACTTTTCTTCTATTGAACGTATTTTTATAATATTTTACCACAATGTACCCCCCTCCCCCCTCCCCATAAAAATATAGTTGGGATTGATTTTTTTTCCCGTGGTCATTGATGAAAGGAATAATTTCTTAAGATCTGTTTTTCACTATCTTTTACCGTTTTAGAGATAAAGGGAGTCAAAAACGGGACACACCTTAATTTTCGAAACTTTTTTATTTCTTATCCGATTTTGATGATTTTTTAAATGGTTCAAGTTGCTCCAGGCACTATTGTGTCATTTTTGTCGTTGCTGAGATAAAAGAGATCAAAGAAGCCAAAATTAGCCATTTTGCAAAACACCTACAGTTTTTTATTTATCATCCGATTTTAATGGGGATCTTTTCTTTTTATTCATCTAGATGAGTGTTTCCAGTATTATGTCAACAGATTTATTCTGTCTTTTACGGTTTTTGAGATACAAGGGGTTAAAAAGGGCCAAAAAGGGATTGTGGCTTCATATGTATTTTTTTAAATTTTTTCATCCAATTCTTATGGGGATTTTTTCTGTAATTCACCTTGATGAGTGCTTTTATAAGTTGGGTGACGATTTTTTTTCTATCTTTTATTGTTTCCGAGATACAGCGGGTCCGAGTAAGCAATTTTGGAGGAAAAAGATTTTTTTCAATAGAAATTTTTTTAATTCATCTCGAGTGCTTTCAGTAGTATGTCAACAGATATTTTCTATCTTATACAGTTTTACAGCTGATAAAAGTAACGTGGTTGAATTTTTAAATATTTGGGGTTTTTTCAGGTATAGGATCCAGCATTTCTTTGTAATGTTATAATATCCAACAGTTCATTGGGTCAAGCATATATAATAGTGTGTCCACACTCACTTGTGGTCGTAGCAACAATTTTGGTTATCGGGTAGGGGAATGGCACAAATTTGGAGGATAATGTAGGAATCAATGCTTCTGGTTTTTTTAAGACTTGCGCGTGCAAGAGGGGGATGCAAACGGATGCTAATAGTTCAAAGCCACTACATATTTTGTTGAAATTGCAAGTTGTGAAAAATTTATCAGTGAAAGTATTTTTTAATTGCTGGATTTGTCTAAATGTTTACACATTCCACGAAAATTATAAATGATACTCTATTCTTGTTAAGTTAGTAATTGCTGTCTGTGGACCTTTCCTGCCCTTATTTAAGAAATAACACACTGATTTTGATTTTTAACTTTTTAGCTCAACTTGCCCAAAGGGCTATGTGAGCTTTTGTCACCCGTGACTTGGCACCACGGTCGTCCGTCTGTAAACCTTTACATTTTGATCATCTCCTCTGAAACCCCTAAGCTAAATGAACTGAAACTTGGTATCAGAAGCATCTACGAAAGGACCTCTTATAAAGTTTGCATATTTCGATTCGGTCGGACAACTAATATGAATTATTATTTCTGATTGGACAAACTTTAAACTAGAAAATGTGTCTATAAGCCACGAATGCCCCCCCCCTAAAAACAATATAGGTTTCTGAAAATTGAACCTAGACGCAAAATTAACCAAAGTCACAGAAGCATGAAATGTAGGTCATAGCGACCCGTTTTGCTGTACTGCGTTGTACTATACAAGAGGAATGTAGTGGTGAAATATTAATCTATTACTATAGTTTCTAGAAATGAACCTAAACGCAAAACTTAACCAAAGTCACTGAAGCATGAAATGTAGGTCATAGCAACCCAAGTGTTGCTGAACTGCATTTTATATAAGTGGACTGTAATGGTAAAATATCATTGGTATATTACTGTAGGTATCTGAAAAATGAACCTAAACGCAAAACTTAACCAGTCATTGGAGCATGAAATGTAGGTCATATCGACCCAAGTTTGCTGAACTGTGTTGTACTATACAAGAGGACTGTAGTGGTGAAATATCATTGATATATTACAATAGGTTTCTGAGAAATGGAGCTTTTAAAACGCAAAACTTAACGGAATCGGGACGGATGCGACAATGGTAAATCAATATGCCCCAGCCACATTCGTGGTGATCCATAAAAATCTCTGAAACCACAAAAACAACTGAACTGTAACTTGGTATGAAGCATCTGTGGAAGGACCTTTATAAATTTTGCATATTTCACCCCGGTTGGACAGCTAATATGGCCGACATGACGAATTCATAATACTGATTGGTCTGAAAATTGTATTTTCTGAAACCGCAAAGCCAAATGAACTG
Source organism: Mytilisepta virgata (assembly GCA_028015205.1). Taxonomy (NCBI): domain Eukaryota; kingdom Metazoa; phylum Mollusca; class Bivalvia; order Mytilida; family Mytilidae; genus Mytilisepta; species Mytilisepta virgata. The sequence continues at coordinate 77,373,966 of CM051519.1, forward strand.
TAACTTGGTATGAAGCATTTGTCGACCGTGTTTGGGATATGGTGTTGAAGAACAAGTTTTGAACCCTACTATAGTATAGACTTGTTATGCTTGCTTATGGTAAGGTGTTAAAGTCCACATGATGAAACTTATACACTTCTAATGTATGGTTACAAATATTATAAAAGTGACACTCGTCATGTCTTTATTTTCATACTGATTGCAGCTATTTCTAAAGATCTGACATGCTCTACTGTAATGGCGATATTCTTGGGACAAAAATCTTTTTTATTAACTGAATTTAAGTAAGCTCAATAATTAAAACTGTTCCATTTCTGGGTTGTTATATCACTCACATATCTTGTAGTTTATGGTCTTCATTAATTGAATTAGTGTTCCACTTTGTGACTTCAGGTAAATTCATATATTCCTATCATTTTATGGGAGTTCATATTGCTAGTGCTTCAGTTTCTGTGCTGTATTGTTCTAGTTTTGTTTAGTTTATTGTATGTTTTTTTATTCTTTTAGTTATACATGTATCCTTGTCACGTTTGTTTGTTGAGTTCCATTCTCCTGACTTTGTCTATTCCTTTGACTTCGAATTTGTGGACTTTTCTGACTATTTTGTCGCTTCACTATTCGTTTGCCAATATTTTCTCTTGTGCATCTTTTGAATCATCTCTTATAGAAAGCTGCACATATAATACATATAAAGTATAAAAACAACAGATTGAGATGTCCTCTTTATTGCACATAGAAAACACTCCTTGCAAAATCGGTTTTATCATTTTACAGGTTTTTAAAAATTCTTTTACAAATTTTACACACACAAAAAGGTGGGGTTTTGTTTTGGCTTAAAAAAGGTGTGGCTATACATTTATACAACCATTCACAATTCCCCAGTTAATATCATACAACTAGCAACAGACTCTCAAAAATGACATGAAATGCTGCTTATTGATAATGTGTGATTGTTTGTTTTTTACAACATGAAATGAATAACTTGTCACTGATTTGATGCTGTACTGTCCATAAACTAGTCCAAGAATATATTTCTCAGAACCCCATTATGTAATTATGAAACCTTTGATTCACTCAGGTTTTCAAAGACATACAGTTGTGAAGAAGGTTTAAGACAAGAAAATTTACAATATTCTCTACAGGTATTTGTAAATATTTTAAAATTTATGAAACATTAATCATCAAAGTAAAACATCCAATATATATTTTGGGGATCAATAATTCAATCCACAGTTAACAACTCAACAAACAAATACCTTCTAAAAAATTAAACTGTAAAATTAAGACACTTATTTACTGGTCTAACAAATCTTACAAACTTTCTGAAGTGAGGCAAATGCACATAAGGTTCTAAATATAATTCGAAAGGGTAAAAAATATTAGCATTTGGTGTATCTATGGCAACAGAAATTTTATAACAAGGGTCAAATAACTTATAATTAACAGAACAAAGGATCTGTTATTTTGATTCGATAAAAATTTCATACACAAAACAGTTATATATAATAACCTTATAAATAGCTTTACTAATATACACTCAAAACATTACGATAAATATATTATATATACACAACCTAACAATGAAACAAACTCTAAAGATCCCAACCAAATATATATTCACAGCATAATTTACTGCATTATAAGCCCAACAACATTTTTATAGAGATAGTTTTCTAAAGCAAAAATGAGTATCAATACAAATATCTAACTCCCGACAGCCACTTTAGTTAATGCAAGGTGGAGATATTTTTATGGCAGTTATTTGACAACTGTGTTATAAAGGACTGAAAGTTATCATTTGCTTTGCTTGATAGGTTTACTGGGCTTTATGTCACTTTCAGTATAACTAGAGGCTCTCAAGAGCCAGTGTCGCTCACCTGTATCTAATGTGATTTTGGAAATTATGTAAAATTATATAATGATTGAGACCAAGATTGGTTAAATTTGTCAAAGTATTTAAAATTAAAAACAGGTCATCTTAGTGTAGTCTTACAATAGCTACTGAAGACATCTTATCATTATTATTTTTGAATATGTGGTCAAGTTGTGACCATTCAGAATTTTTTTTACAATTTTCTGATAGACTTCTAATTATCTTGGATGATGGATCGGCAACAAAGTAACAACACTTGGTCAGCACCTCATAAGGAACATTCATGCTATGTTTTGTTACATTCCATTCAGTGGTTCTCTAAAAGAAGTCATTTGTATGCATTTCCCATAGGGTCCTATGTTAAACTTAGTCCCCCACTGGCGGCCATCTTGGATTATGGATCGGCTACAAAGTAACAACACTTGGTCAGCACTTCATAAGGAACATTCATGCCAGATTCAGTTTCATTCCATTAAGTGGGTCACTAAAAGAAGTCATTTGTATGCATTTCCCATAGGGTTCTATGTTAAACTAAGTCCCCCGCTGGCGGCCATCTTGGATTATGGATCAGCTACAAAGTAACAACACTTGGTCAGCACCTCATAAGGAACATTCATGCCATGTTTGGTTTCATTCCATTCAACGGTTCTCTAAAAGAAGTCATTTGCATGCATTTCCCATAGGGTCCTATGTTAAACTAAGTCCCCCTCTGGCGGCCATCTTGGATGATGGATCGGCTACAAAGTAACAACACTTGGTCAGCACCTTATAAGGGTTCATTCATGCCAGATTTAGTTTCATTCCATTCAGTGGTTCTCTAAAAGAAGTCATTTGTATGCATTTCCCCTAGGGTCCTATGTTAAACTAAGTTCCCCGCTGGCGCCCATCTTGGATGATGGATCGGCTACAAAGTAACAACACTTGGTCAGTACCTCATAAGGAACATTCATGCCATGTTTGGTTTCATTCCATTCAGTGGTTCTCTAGAAGAAGTTCAAAATGTAAAATGTTAACGATGACGACGGACGACAGACGACGGAGGCCAAGTGATGAGAAAAGCTCACTTGGCCCTTCGGGCCAGGTGAGCTAAAAAGGTATATCACTACTGACAATTTGTTTTTGGTGGAGGAAGCTGCAATACCTGCAAAATTTGGCAGAAAAAGTTGCATTTATTAAGAATTAGGTGGAACACATCTTGTCATTAGCCACAGTGTTGATCTGGTGAATTTTAGAATTTTTGAGTAACAATCTCAAAAGTGCTTTGTACTCGGTAAACTAAATCATTATGCAATATGAGTGAAAGCTATCAAACTCAGGTATATCACTTACCAAAGCAGAAAGGGATACATATTTACCATAGAAGATATGTACAGCTTTAATGCAAAAAAGAGCTCAATGCAAAAAATGCAATATACTAAAACATGATTAAGGAGATAAAATGTGGAAACAGGTACAATTGTATCCATGAATATTTTCTCCATCTAGAAAATGAGGTTTTTTGTCACTTTTTAATGGGATAAAATAAAAAGATTTTCTCTTCAGAAATTAAAAACTTTTTTAAATTAAAAAGAAAAGACATGTGCCTGAATACGTTTGTGAATAGCAAGTTCAATTTATGACAAAGGTATTAATAGTATTTAATGGTACTTGAAAACAAAATAATATCAAAATTGATAAATTTAATTTTGAGATCACACAAAAAAATTATATAACACTGAACACCAAATATTAAATTTTTTGAGTCTGATCTTTCCTTTGTAAAGATCTATGATAAAAAAAACATCTACAAACATTTAAATATCTGGGAACTTTGACCCCAACACAACTTACACATTTAAGAGACGGTTGATTACACTGCAATGACGACATTGATAATTGTAATAATAATTCCTAGAAACAACATACCTCAATTTCAAAAAGATCTGTGTAATGTTTCTGAAGTTATTGCTCCTATTTGGAGCAACTGCCAGTTGTACATCACCAAAATAACAAGATTTTACAGTAAAACCCAGTCAATAGAAATTGACTTCAGACAAGAAGCTATTCATGGTAATTTTTGTACCCACTATGTAAACTGGAATGATTAAAAATCATGTGTTTGGTTTGCAACCAGAAATGTAGATGAAGATGGTTTTACTTAAAACATGAATCTACCAATAACTAACACTCTTATACAAGACACCTGAATATGTCACCAATGAAAAACCATGTTATAAAAGGATTGGTCACATGACTATATATGAATTAAATGGATACTAACATACAACAAACAAATTTTGCCACAAGAAAATTTCATTTATATTGAAAGTTCTGATTGTATACCATTCTACTTTCTGCCACATCAGAATCTGCTTTAGAAGAACAGAAACAAAAGTTTTCTAAAAGGGAAATAATGTTACAGGGATACTGTGAAAAACTTATTATTCATTGTACACCAATTTTTGTGGATTTCGTGGACAACCCAATCCACGAATTTAAAAACCCAACAAAATATTTATGTCAATCACTTTTATCATGAAGAGATATCAAATTATGTTTCAGGTCATTGCCAAGAATGCTAGCTCTTTGTTTGACTTTTGTACATTCAAATGGATGAGAAAGTTAGAATGACCATATTATCAGGTGAGAAATATGCTAGTTTGTTAAACAGGACAGAATATCAAATCTCAGACAAACGATATCGATGACTTTTTTGATTACACTTCAAAGTAAATCTGTTGCGTATTAGATACATGTTTTATATTTAACGTTTGAGTTTGAATGCTTTTCACCAACAATAAGTGAATAACTGTGGTACTTTTATTTTATTTTAATTATTTATCAATATTATGATTATTTTTTGGGGGGAGAAATTTGAAATCCACGAATGTCTTTTACCCCAGTCCACAAAAATTGATGTCAACGAAAATAACTAAATTCACAGTAATTGACAAATTTTATATTTTAGGTAACACCTTGATTTGGGTTCAGCAAAAAATAAGATTTACAATACTGTTTGATATTCATGTGATATTTCTTGCAGCAAAAATCATTTGTTCTAATAACAATGAGGAACAACATGAATGGTTTTAAACCATATAAAGTAAGAGCACCATTTACAGTTTTAATGTAAACACTGAAACCTTGTGGGTATGAAATAAATAAATAATGAAAATTACATTTATAAAAGAAGGTAAATAAATGGTAGATTTTTATGTTTGTTGCTGATAACAGTGTGTCTTGCTGCAAAACTCATTTTACAAATAATTTAAATTCTTAATTCCATGTACACTTGTGAAACATCTATATTTATGTCCAATATTTATAAATTTGAATTGATACCAATTCATTGCTGGTACTAAGACTTTCAACAGTCAGACTATATGTAACAAATTCACATTTTGTCCACTGTAGTATTTTTACAATTTAAAAATTTTTCAAAATAAAAACAGCTTGAATAAAAATTTATATGTAGTTATCTGTCTTATTCACAGATTTAAAATCAGAATTGATATTTGAATATTATCAAACAAATTTGACAATTACTATTAACACGTTACACAAAAAATTGAATCTGAAATTCTAGATGGAAACAGAAATTTCAAAATTGTATAAACAAATCAACATCACACTACAACATCAAAATGAAAATGTGATTTATATAAGAACTGTGTAGAATATCACAAAATAAATAAATAAATAAATTAAACAATATAAATATATGCACAACACGGGATTATCACATGCAAAACCCTGGGACTAATAAAAATAATGAAATACAAGTATACAAATATTTATGTATAAAAGAAATAAAATATTTAAACAAAAAACATAAAATGTGAATATGAAAGACAAAATATTGAGAAAACAACTTGGGACTACAGACATTTGTAGAAGCTGACGATTATCAGCTAAACTTAGTGTAAAATAATGTAAATTATGTCATATTAAGTTTACAGCATAAAAGAGGATAAAACAAAAATGGATTCCTCAAGTTCAATGCTTGATGAATACTATTCCATTTGATCATTATTCTGCTGACAAATTTCGCAATTCCAAATAAGATTCTAAGTATTCACCAACAATAGGAATTCTTTTTTTAACACAACCCACATTATAGATATTATCAAAACACTCTTGAATATCAGTTCCTGTGTAACTAAAGATTGTATATACATATTCTTCCTTGAAGCAAAAAGTCTGTTTTCAAAAAGAAAGCACAAATATTATAAAATTAAATAGTTTCCACACCCTTTTGTACCAAGTCTTGAAAACTCCAGAAACTGTGGACCTTCATTTCTAACGTATTATTCTCTGATGTTGCTGTTTTTTTCACTTCCTGTAACTATTGGGATATCTACCATAGTAAGGAGTCTGTAAAAGTCCAAATTAAATAAAATTATTCTACTTATATTGAACAAAATGTTGTTTCCATGCAGACATGCAATTACTTCAAAAATTCAAAGTCCCCAAGGCATGCCCATTGTCCAAGTCCCCAAGTCATGGCCATTGTCTGTACTAATAAGAAGATTTTTCCTGTTGGCAAATCCAGTTAAAAATCTATTATGTTCTAATAAGGAAAATAACAAATAAATAACAACAGATGAAAGTATCAGGACCATTAATGACCATGAGATTATTTCATATGACCCAAATCTTCTATGCAAAGTAACGGCAGAAGACATCGGTAATTATCGGCAAACTTCAGAAACATTATATTCCTAACTGGTTTCCACAGATGCCAAATACACTGTGTAGTATGTTTCAACACAGGAAAGATGTATACACCTTATTTCGACTTTAAAATCTATTCCAATTTATTTTCTGTCAAAAAGATATATATATATATTAATGTGTAAACAAAGTACAAAATATCACAAGCAAGTTACTATGAGATATCAGAAATTTTGAGTTATAAACAATTTGGGATAATTATTGTCACCTATATAAATATCTGGTAATTCAAAAAAATATATTTGTCATATATTTTTCAAATATTTACCGGGGTATTTTAGCTGGCATCCATGTGAAGAATAACTTAAAACAACTCTTTAACTACTATGACAGTCACATTTTACATGTCATTTCTACAATTATTATATCCAGTCAGAATTTGCAAGTCTTTCTCCTATAGCAATATTATATTGTACTTCTTTAAAACTAAAAAAAAACTAAAAATTAGCAATGTAAGAATCAGGGGTCAGTCTTGTGACAATCCAATGTCAAACCGAAAGATAAACAGCATAAATCAGTGACAGCATATTATTGACCAGACTGCAAGTAAAGTTACAACTTTTACAGACAGTGTTCAATTAGTCTTGTGTTTATGAATAAATGTAGTAATGTAAACAATATTTCAATTTTACATTAACTCTTCACTTACAAAATTCCTATAAATGGAAGAAATTAATGTCCTACCATACACAATGATGATTTACTAATGATCCAAAACATTCTTCCGTACTTTTGATCACAATATTTGTCATACAGGTTTATCACATGCAAACATGCCTCTCGTATGGTTATTAAAATGAACATGCCTCTCATGTTAGTTAAAATGAGCAATGTTAATTATTCACAACAAGTTTGCATGTACAATTTATAATACAGACTATATACATATATGCCAGACCAGCTGGTTATTTGATAGCACTGCTATAAATAAATTTTCTACTTTCATTTTCAATAAAAAGCAACAATGCAAAAGAGCAACTTAAAAAAACATGTTCATAATTTCTCCACCAGATAATTTTTTTTTCATCAAGCATTGTACCATTTTGGTCTTCTGTCAAAAAAAAATTTCTGACTGAAAAAAATGAACATGATGCCATTTGAACATGGCAATCATGAATACTTCCTTTGCAACATAGCTCAAAACATGATGTTATTTCTTATAAATATAAACTAGTAACTATACTGCAAAAATAACCACCAAATAACTATCTCAATCTATATAAGGAAAATATATTCCAGTTTATTTTTCATAAATCAAAATGGTTCTTAACTGAAAATGTTTACATGTTTATACACAAAATGAATTCAATACAAAACAAGATATTTTGATGACATTATATATCATATGACAATGTAATATAAATGCTGTTCAAATATTATCACTGTGTATTTTATTTACTTTTATTCCATTCATAATGCTGTATTAATTTTTTCATGAAATTTCAATCAACCAGATTTTTTAAATGATATTCATGATAATAATGAGAATGTATCACTTGCATATTTGAATATGGTACCTTTATTTATACATTTTGGTAAAATTAAACCAAAATTTGATCTATAAATATTCCACTTTCCAAAATATGATTGGATGGCATGGACTTTTAACAATTTAAAAATTCAACAAAAAATAAACAATAGTCGCTATAATGATGTGACATATACCGTTTGTTCCTCTGAATCATCAAAACTTTCTGTAAGACCAGGATCCTTCCTCTCCGAATACTTATTATAGTCTTTTAATTCTTCTGCTTTAAATCCACCAATATGGTGATCATAATAAGGTGAACTTCGACCCTGTAATAAACTACGTGCTGCATTGTCCATATCTTCTTGTGTCATATCGTTGGCCTCAGCTATTTCCTGTTGAAGAGCTCGAGCATCAACATATCTGTTTAGGCCTTCTTCTGTCAGCACCTAATGAAAATATAAAAAGTTATGGTAAGTGATTTTTATACGCCCGTCAAAATTTTGACCGGACGTATTTTGGTATACAAATGTCCAGCGTCCGTCTGTCCATCATAAACATGTCGCACGGTAACTTGAGAACAACTTATCCAAATTTCATGAAACTTAACATAGTTGTTTCTTATGATGATCAAACAATCTGTATACTATATGGTGAAAAAAAGATTAAAACTTTTTGAGTTACGGGACTTTGTAACTAAAACAGGGGTGTGTTTTTTTCACATGTCGCGCCGTATCTCAAAAATGATTTATGATTATTGCTTAAAACTTTACACACTTCTTAGTTATATTAATCTTAGATCTGTATACTTTTTGGTGATGATTCCAAATTTTATTTTAGAGTTATTGAGTTTTTTTGTAAAAAAAGGGGGGGGGGGGGGGTTTCACATGTCGTGCCGAATCTCAGAAACTATTTATGATTATTGCATAAAACTTTACACACTTGTTAGTTACATTAATCTGAAGATCTGTATACTTTTTTTTGATGATTCTTTATTTTATTTTTGAGTTATTTTTATTGAGCTTTTTGGTAAAAAAAAAAAGGTAGTCTTTTTTGGTCACATTTCGTGGCGTATCTCTATTGCTTAAAAGTTTACAACGGGCTTATGTTTTGCCGGATTTCCATATGTTTTTTCCACAAGACGATGGGCGTAATATTTACTGTTGTAGTCCAATCAAAACCTGTAATACCTATTCTTAAGGCAGCTGTTTATTCTTAAATACATTCTTCTGTCTCATTTAACAAGCAACATGAAATTTTTTGGAACTAAAAGAAGAAGCAAGATGAAATTTTTTATGAACTAAAAGTTATTTCAGCTCCTGAGATGCTGTCTGTAAATTTTAATTTCTATTATAAACTTAAATTATAGACCCAGAAATCTAAATTACATACAATAAATCTTAATATTTTGCAGTTTTACCATCCCCTGGTTTCTAATTAATTGTACAAGATCACATAGTCCTATCTCTTGGATGTAAACTTTAACCAAATTCAGTGGAGCATGAAATCCAGGTCATAGTGCTTATGTTTGGATCATTAAATGGATTTCTGCAGTCTTGATCACGAGCAGATCTAATCAAGATTAATTCAGAAATTTCTATCTTAAAAGTATTTCATACCTTTGCTACTAAGTTTTCAGCACTTCTTCTAAGATATGATGAAGGGTACATATCTAATCTTTCAGACCGTTTTTGCTGCTGAGATAAAACATGGTCTGGTATAATCAGGGGACCCCTTGGTCCAGCTCTGGAGTATGGACCACCAGATGATGCATTCATAAAAGCTGAATCACTGGCTCTGTGCATCTGCTGCCTGGGAGAGTCTATACTTCTTCCTTCAAATATGGAGTTGGAACGTGTGAAAAAGTGTTGTGGAAATGCTGAAGAAAGCATGCAAAAAGGGTTAGTGAATACAAGGATTAGTAGAGAAAAATGCTTTGGATAAGTGTGTTAGTGAAAAAATTACAGAAGTGAATACAATTGGTAAAAGATTTAAAGCAAAGAAATGTCACAAGCCCAGTATTAAATTTCACCATTTATTATTTAAAAAATAATTAAATAATGCCATGCTCTATGCTCATTTTCAACATGGCATCATATTTAATAACACTTTTCAAAGAGTGAGAGCACTCATCACTGCATAAAATATTATTATTAAAAAATGTAATGCCCACCCATGTTAAAATGAGAACAGAACACTACCATCAAATAATTAGTTTGATTCTATATAATAAGCTTTACTGTTGTAGTCCAATCAAAACCTGTAATACCTATTCTTAAGGCAGCTATTTTTAGAGCTGCCAAGACTTTCCAATGGAACAAAATATGTTTTAAAATTCAGACTTACATTTATGTGGGAATTTAATGTAAAATATAAATGTTCGAGATTCCTTTTAATGTATGATTTCTGGATTTGACCATGACTTACTTTCATTAAAACTTACGAAACAGAAATTTTACCTATAAAATTATTTGTATGACAGTTATAATTAGACCATAATTTTGTTCCCAAAGTGATTACAATATGTCACATCAAAATTCACATTTATCTTGAGAAAGAAAACCACTGATCTTTCACTAAAATGAGGACTAAAAAATATTTATATCATGAGCAGCATACTTTTTTTCCCAATCCACTGAGTAAAGATAATCTACATGAAATCTACTATCAGCCCCCTCCCCCCCCAAAAAAAAAATCTCAGCCCACTCCCTCCCAAATTTGTTTCACAGCAGCAATTTCATTTGCCCTACTCTGGTAAAATATTAAAACGAATTACCAGTTTAAACAGGAATAAGCAATTACTATTAGTTTTATTTTTTTAATTTTTATAAGCTTACACTTTCCTCGATAGATTATAATCTTGCTCAACACACGTCGCAATAAAATAAAGTAAAAGTCTTTTGTAAACTCCTTATGGCGAAAAGGGATATCATAGTAGAAATATGAATAGAAATATTAAGATAATTATTCACATTAAGTACAAAACAGAATGAAAAATTTGGAAGAAAGCAGGTGACAAAAGTCTATGTAAAGGAAAAATCATGCAGGAACATGTGACAAAACACCACCGAAACCATGCAAAAAAACACTGATGACCTATGATGTATCTTTAATTCTCATTTCCTGGAGATGACCACTGATGTATGTTAAATTCTCATTTCCTGGTATTCTTTTTTATTTATTTCAAAACATTTGAATTTTTATTTCAATTAGAAAACTGAACTGCAAATTCAGAGATTTGTTACAAATCTCAATAATTTTGCAATAATAACCATCCTTTGGCTAAGAAACATTATAAATGTCATTTAAGGGTACATTTCTTTCAAACATTTCAAACAAACAATAATACAAAGGTAAGGATATACAATATTGTTAGTATAAATCTATTCCTAGCAAATTCATTACTAAATCCTAATTCATATCACAGTATCAGCCAAACGAGCTGGTCTAATATTTAGTGCTATTTTCAGCCTGCACAATTTCAAATTTTATAAGCTACATAAATGGAAATCCCAGTGACAGAAGTCCATAAGGAAGGCAATAGAAACAAATATCAGACCTCTAAATATAGCATATTCTTAGCCAAATTATTCATTTAACTAATGATTATAGGTGAACTTTTTTTCTGTAATTGCATCTATTTGCTTTTATAATATCCATGATTTTGTCATCAAAACTGTAAAAATGGAAATATTTCAAGACAGATAACACCTTTTTTAACCTGATTTAAAATTTGAATAAATACACTTCTTTTTTTAGTGTCATTTCAAATTTAAACATATTTTTTTCATATGAAATCCCATCAATATGTTGATAGATGAATTTCACAAATTAATTCATGAAAGAATTATTCCAGATGACCTAAGGTCAACAGGCCAAAGTTTGTCATTTAACATATATAAATAGACATTATATTTCTTTTGATGCATCAATTTTTGTAGGAAGATGTGCTGGAATTTATAGAAAAATTCTTTTCACTAAAACTATGATATATTACTATATATGCTGCAAATTCTTTCAAAAAAGTATTACAAGACAACAAGGATCTTAACCCCTTTGCAACAAAATTCACAGCCAGATTACAACAAATATCCATTTTATAAATTTAATAAAAACATCTAACACTTTAGTGATGAGAAGCTCCCTTTTTACTTGTCCCTCAAAAATGTTTAAATTTTGGTAAAATTATGGAATCTCACCACTAAAATTTGAAAATTATAATTCTTTTTTAATTTTCAAAATCTCACCCCTGACTAACTAGAATCGATGTTAATTTATCTTGTGAGAAGTTATTACTGAAATCCCTAGCAGTGTTTAACATTTATCGTGGTTAGAAATAACTTACTGGTTTTTTTTTGTAAATAACTGACAACTAATTCATATCAATACAAATTTTGTGAATTTAACAACAAATCATCATCAAATTGAGAACTATATTTGTACACCACTTTATATCCAACGATGGAGTAATATTTTATATGTTTATCAAGCAAGGTTATTTGAAATAATATACATTAAGGATAAAGCAGATACAGTATGCTATGTAAAATTTCAAGTTTCACAGTGCCTTCAATATGACTTGTGACATCAGGGGTGAAAAACCAACCTGCTGGTGGTTTGGATTTTCTCCTTTGGAAAAGTTTCTGAAGACCTAAATAACCAAACAATATTGAATGAAAAGAAAAGGCAATCAAACTATTTCAAGTTAAATAAAATAAAAGAGAAAAAAATCCAGGAAAACAAATATTTTTTTTGTGTCAAAGAATTTATTATGATATCATAAAAAATATGATAATTTGCTAATACAGTATTGACAAGTTTAAAACATTACTGAATTATCTGCCCCTTGATTACAAGCGGGGAGGTAATCCATAACTTAATAGATAGGAAAATAAATCTCTCTTAAGTAATTTATAAAGGGAGGTAACTGAAAATTAAATTATATTCATTAAAATAAAGTTTATTTGGAACATCTGTAACCTGCATTTACTGACAAAAGTTAGTACAGGATAAAAGATAGTTCTATTCATTTCTATAGCCCTTTTCAGACACTAATTTCGGAATCACGATTCTGACTCTAAAATTATAATTTGAAGCAAGTTATTTCCCTTGCTGGGACGTAGTACTGGTCTGCTGCAATGTAAAAGGATTAACTGTTTTTAAAACTTGTTAATTTGCACGTAATGTGTGGTCTATATAAATTTTGGAACTACTTGATTATAAAGCTGTTTGATATATCAAACTAATAAATAATTTCTATTTACTTCCTACTGGTTGCTCTTCACTGCAGCGAACCAGTACTACGTCCCAGCAAGAGAAATAACTTCTTCAAATTATAATTTTAGAGTCAGAATCGTGATTCCGAAATGAATTTCTGAAAAGGGCTATAGTTCCTATAAAAATTACTTTTTTTTACAAAACTAACTGAAAAATTTTAGGTTCTTGTGAAAGTATGTTTAAGAAATACCTGATGAAAGATATGACTGTCTCATGTTACCGGGTGATGACGGTGGTGTTTTTTTATTGGAAGGAAGCACAACTCTTGGTTGTCCATCTGGTTGCATTCTGGCTACTGCCATTGCCTATAATTAACAAAATTATGTCAATTTTTCTTCTGTTTTAAAAAGACTGACCATGTGCAACAATATAAACATTAATACGATTTCAAACAATCACAGAAACTTACAGAAATAGTATTTAGCTAACTTAGTTTTCATTTTTATGATCTGAAAATCCTATTTATTAGTTTTCAATATACTTGTTATGCCATATTTTAAGGAAGATTTCATTATTTGGGATTCAGAGTATTTATAACTAAAATACATCTCAAGTAAATAGACATGAAGCACTGAGCATATTTTAGGATTTTTTTTCTCAATTTTACTTATTCGATACAATGATCTTAATAAAATATCTCTATTACATATATAAACATCTAAATCATCTTAAAAAATAAATATCAACAAAAATATTTCAAAATGCTGATAAAACAAAACTGAAACTATTTTTGAAACATTTTAAAACAGTAAGAAAAACAAGATAAAATGATATCTAAAGAGAACTGCCACAAACTCATTTCTATCAATATAAATATCTAATTATTCAGTTTGAACATCATTTTAAGACATGCTCATGCTGTCTCTTAATATAGGGGTGAGACATAATTTTTTTTCTGTCCTAAAAATGTAACTTTTCAGTACCAGATAAAAAAAAAAATGATGAATTAAGATTGTATAAAAACTTTTGTTTACTCCTAAATTATAGTTACCTGTTCCCCTACCAGTTACAGTACTAATTTTTTTAACACAACCACAACAGGTCAACAGGTGAACAGTTGAAGTAAGTGTAAACATACTATTATGCTTGACAAATAAAGTGTTAGATATTATAACATACATTACACAGTGATATATTTTGCCTACCACAAAAACCAGATGAAGACCAAAGTAAAATTTCTATCCAGCCAAATTACTTTTTTGGCCCCTTAAACCCCTTATATCTCAATAACTGCAAATGACAGGAAAAATATTTTGATTTCTAATCTTAATTTTCAGTTTTGAATCTGAATTTAAATGCATACAACTAATAAAGAAAGACATATTAAAAGTCTAGAAGAAAAAAAAAATTATAAAATTCAAACAAAATATGAACATAAAATTCAGTGGAAAACAACAACAGCGGATTTGCAGATAATCTCTGGACTACCTGTGTTTGTGTTAATATTAGAGGTTCTGCTACCTTCTTCATAAGAGGGTTTTCATCACTTTCTTGTTTGCCTAAACATCTCAGTCGTAATGATGCTCCTTTCCGACTCAGTTTTCTAGGTGGTGGAGTCGGTGGTGTATGTTCACGTTCATAATCACTATCCTCTTGTGGGAGACTACACAAAAGAAAATAGTCATATAAACAAAACTGAAGGTCCAAACATTTATGGTAGGAGGTACCTTATTGGGCATCAGATTTTTATAAAATTTTGCATGCCATTAGAACATATTGAACTGAATATGAATATCAAAAAATATTTTATATCACTTTACTACTTCTCGAAATTCGCTGTATCAATTTTCGGCAAATAGAACGTGTAAATATATAGAATGCACATCAATAACGCTGCAAAAAGTCAAATCTTTAGATTTTAAACTATGATTTCTCAAAATCCTGTCGCTCTACATTTTTTTAAAAATGATACATTATTGACACCGAAATTCTCTTTTTATTGATATAAATTATATTAGGGGTCAATAAATTTGCTTTTTTAGTATATTAAATTTGTTACTGTATGTAAAAGGAAAACAAGAATTAATAGGCCAAAATAAGTGAACAATGTCACAAAGTAAAATGTAGATTTTTATTGTTTTTACAGACAAGACATAGAGTTAAATGATTTCCACAGCAAAAACAAGGCTGGTGACTCTATATTTATTTAGTATCAGTGAAACAGAAAAGTCAAAATCACTAACACATCATTTTTACAGAAATTCTATGGATTTTTTGTTGTTGAAAAATGATGATATTTAGGGTGAAATTATTAATTTATCTTGGATGTTTTTATATGAAATCTACAGTAAAATATCTTTATTTTTAAGGATTTTAAATAAACATTGTTAAAAAAAATAAAGAAAATAAACATATGTTTTTTTCATACTAAGATGCAGTTTCAAATATTCTAATTGCATGTAAAAGTTCATAAAATTTTATAATATTCAGCTTAATCCTTCACATTTAGACCCTTTTGACTTTTTAAACTATCAAATTATGACAGCAAGCTTGTTTACAAATTAATGTCTGCAATCAGAAAAACTCTACATTTCTGTGCGTCATTATGATGTCATTTAGCATTTTCTAGGGCTAGCCTTTATCCCTACACTAACGGAGTTCATCAAGAACTGTATTTGTTAGATTTCTTTGCATGTTTTGTATATAATTAGTTTATATTTCCTTGTACCTCTTTA
Organism: Mytilisepta virgata; assembly: GCA_028015205.1. Classification (NCBI taxonomy): domain Eukaryota; kingdom Metazoa; phylum Mollusca; class Bivalvia; order Mytilida; family Mytilidae; genus Mytilisepta; species Mytilisepta virgata. The sequence continues at coordinate 77,389,972 of CM051519.1, forward strand.
AGAAAGCTTTAATGTCAAACTGTATAAGAGTTTATTATTCTGAACAGATTATGACAATATTTATAACTTTATCATCTTGTTAAATTGTACAATAGTTAAACTGTATTTCACCAGATTACTTAATTGGATTTTGAGAACACTTGGCTTGGTAATAAAAAATCTAATCATATGGTATGTTTTGGTGATGAAAAGTTCATGATTTCTTTTTTATATTTGTGTCTTTATTGCCACTTGAAATCCATGAAACAACAGAAGAAATGTTCACAGTATGATGTTGAAGTATACTTTTTTATAATGTAGTCCTAACAAATATGATTCCCATCTCTTAATATTACATACTCTCTATATACATAGATTCCTTGTTTTTTGGTCAGCTCAGTGGACCCTGGCTTTACATTGTTGCCTTTAAGTCCTTTTGTGTCATTAGCACCATCATATGAAGGGTAAGTTTCTGTATCAGAATCTAAGGTATGACTAGCGGGACTATGAGGCTGTACATCTTTACATGATTCGGATGCTGATGATATGGCACTACAACACAAAGATGGAGGCAAAACAAAAAATAATTATTCTTCATTCAGAACAATAGATGCCATGGTGCTTTTTCTAACATCAGAACAATATATGCCATGGAGCTTTTTCTAACTTCAGAACAATATATGTCATGGAGCTTTTTCTAACTTCAGAACTGATATTAAACCTAATTTCCATTTTTGATTTTTTGTTATGATTTTATCAAACTACAGATGTTTTTTTTTAAAATTGTTGATCTTTAAATACTCATAATTCCTCAAACGATCCAGTTAGTTTGTAAGTTTAATTTTTTTAATATACCGGTAGTTTTTTTGCTTACCTTGTATGACTAAGGCGTCGCATGTCATTTGACATGATAGGCGACACTTTAACTGGAGCTAATGGCGATGGAGAGCGATTAATGGCATTACGATACTCTACATTTAAGTGATTACTTGAGTCACCAGGTGTCACTTTACCATTCAGAGAATTCTGCGGTGATATTGTCGTGTGTGTTGTAGAATTGGCAGGAATTATTTTTTGTGTTTGATTACTGTTGATGAGATACTGTGGAGTTTTCCCAGCTATAGGTAATGCTGTTTTATTGACTCCTGTAAGAGCTGTCATCACACTCCCAAACAAAGTGTGGTTTCGCTGAAAAATCAGATTAAATAATCCTAAATATTGCAAATCACAATACTATAGTACAATGTATTATGACATAAAGTTTTCCGTGTTGGAATAGGTCAAGGCTCTATGTTTTTACCTAAGGTCCAGCAAAAGACCAATGCAGAAAGTTGAGGACCTATAACTTGTCCAATAAAAAATACTTTGAGGAAAAAAAATATTAGCATAGTTTCACATAGAGCTGAAAATATCTTAGAGATAAGGCTTGTATTCAATAACTTAACGCCATAACACATTCTTTTCAAAGTCCATTTATATTCTGAAAAGTTTATTTTACTTCTAAAATATGAAATTTTACTTTCTGACAAAATTAAAAAGAAAAAAATTAAGAAAAGTTGCTACAAATGAATGTTATTCTTTATAATTTACACAAATTCATGAAGAAGTTTGGAAATTGACAAATCCAAAAATAAATGTTATTTCTTAGAATCATACAAGTCTAGTATTTAGTCCAATCTTTGAACAAGTGTATATTTGAATTATTAAATTTGCCACATTACAATAAAATTGATTTTCCAGATGATCATACTTATAGTGCAAAATATAGTCCAAATACAGGGAAGTCACCAACATAGATTCTCAATGGTCCATAATTGAATTACTTCTACGCTAAACTGAATTATTTAAAAAACAATATCAGCCTTAGGATTGTTTTAAATTTTTGAACATCATAAACTTGGTCAGCTTACTCCTTTTAAAGTTTGTATAAACCACTCATAAATTGAAACTGTGTCAAACCAGATTATACTGTATAAGCTGTTAAAAAATTGAATACAATAAGTCTAGTTTACATTGATTTTAGAACCAATTTCTTTTCAAATGACTGAAATAAAAAAACTAACTTACTACAAAAATAACTGATGTGCAACATAATCTGATCAAGCACTATTAGAGTATAATACAGTAAGACAAACTACAGTCAAACCTGCTTTAAAGGGCACCTCTATATAGTAAATCACTGTCTACAAAGGGCACAGTAAAAAAGTCCCATTCATGAACAAAGCATGTAAAATTAACCTCTTTATAGAGGGCACCTGCTCATTAAGGCACTTTTTTTTCTGGTGCCCTTTATGCCCTTTATTGACAGGTTTGACTTTAATTCCAAAATAACATATCAAAGTTCTGTTCATATAACTGTGTATATTTTCTTCAGGTTTATGTTCTAAGGTTTTATCCTTTCAAGAATATTTTTAGATAACCAGCATTACAATGAGATTACAGGTATTTTGAGATTAAACAATTTGAGATTTAAACAAGAGTGGACACACAAAAATGTCTCGCCTGTCATGTATTTCTAATGAAAGTAAATGGTATCAGACATATTGCATACAGGCCAAAACACAAAAACTATAACCACTAAACCATGAAAATGAGGTCAAGGTCAGATGACACCTGCCAGTTGGACATCTACACCTTACAATACTTCCATACACCAAATATAGTAGACCTATTGCATACAGTATTCGAAAAACAGGCCAAAACACAAAAACTTAACTATAACCACTGAACCATGAAAATGAGGTCAAGGTCAGATGACACCTGCCAGTTTGACATGTACACCTTACAATCCTTCCATACACCAAATATAGTAGACCTATTGCATACAGTATTCGAAAAACAGGCCAAAACACAAAAACTTAACTATAACCACTGAACCATGAAAATGAGGTCAAGGTCAGATGACACCTGCCAGTTGGACATGTACACCTTACAATCCTTCCATACACCAAATATAGTAGACCTATTGCTTATAATATCTGAGATATGGACTTGACCACCAAAACTTAACCTTGTTCACTGATCCTTGAAATTGGGTCGAGGTCAATTGAAAACTGTCTGACGGGGATGAGGACCTTGTAAGGTACGCACATACCAAATATAGTTATCCTATTACTCATAATAAGAGAGAAATTAACATTACAAAAAATCTGAATTTTTTTTTCAAGTAGTCACTGAACCATGAAAATGAGGTCAAGGACAATGTACATATGACAGACGGAAACTTCGTTACATAAGGCATCTATATACAAACTATAAAGCATCCAGGTCTTCCACCTTCTAAAATATAAAGCTTTTAAGAAGTGAGTTAACGCCGCCGCCGCCGGATCACTATCCCTATGTCAAGCTTTCTGCGACTAAAGTCGCAGGCTCGACAAAAATTGGGAACTAAAATTGTTATTGAACTTAAGATTCAACCAAAGAAGTCAATTTAAGATTTAAATTAAAGTTCTATTTTAAACAACAACATTCTAAAAGATTAAAGAAGTCTGTAGTGAATTCCAACAGTGCTTAGAGATCCTTGTACAACCAACTCACATGCTGTAACTCATAATGTTCTCTGTCGTGTCCGTTAACCATAATTAATCGTTCCTAATTTGTAGATAAAAAAATTCAATAATTTTAAGTTTTTGCACACTTTATTATTTTTAATACTCCTCACCTATAAATGTTTTTTCCTTTTGTTAAAATCTGATCAATGATAAAGTTCTGCCTAAAATTTTGCCTAAATAATAATCTTCAAACCTGTATTTCAGAGATATAGAGACTGTGTTCTGGTTTGCAGAATATTTAAATATGTCTCAATTTCAAAGCTTTTGCATATTGGGCAAAAGTTTACACTTGTCATTATTATACCTGGACCCATTCAATATCAGAAAATGGGTTTATTGCCAAGATCATTCAGGCGAATCTTAGATTGCCAAATATTGTAGTATTATAGTGCTGCCATCATGCAATGACCTATTTCATAAATACACACATACCTGTTGTAGACATCCTACATTTCAACTGAACAATACATAATTCAGGGGAGACAAATCAGTAAATACTAGAACATCAATGGTGCATTTTTTGTCATGCTTAGGATAAGATATAAGACATTTATAACTTAAACTTACCCTATGCATTGGTTCCTCTACATCTTTAGTAGTATCGTAATCTTCTTCATCCAGGTTACCAGATATTGCTCTACGTAATTCTGGTCCTAAATCGTGTACAGCACGTAAACCAGCCTGTGAAATAATATGGTAACAGTTTTTATACAGAGTAAAATTTCTACAACAAAAAGGATTTTTTAATCTTACTGAATTCCCCAAATGACATTTTAAAAGGCATAATATAAATTGATAAGTATCTCTTTGTTTATTACCTGAATAAAATGTAAATATGGCTTTTATTCAAGAGAATGCCCCTGAACAGTAGCTTAAAATCAAAAAGTTTATTTCCAATTCATTACATACAACTAATATTTCAAAGAATGTATCTAATTTAGTGATTTGACGATGTTGCAGGAATATCTATATTCGTAGTATACTTTTCTTGGAACAAATGAAGAACACCAATCTTTACTGACCAAGGAGTTATTCTTGCCATCACATCTGCTATGTCATAAATCCATTGATAAATAGTTTTGGATATGAAAAATGTACGTTTTATGCTTTATTCCTACTTTAAGTAAATAGGATGGGTTGGTGAGAACAAGTCCCCTGCCAGTATCCTGGTTATTCTGAACTCTATACATTGTATTCAGTAATGTTCTAATGCTAATAAACCATTTGGTATATAGCAACTGACACATATACTCAATTCCTTAGAGTGTACCATACCTGTAAGGCATTTGTATGCTCTTGTCCTTTTTGTAATTTCTGCATTTGCTCTTTACGTTTCTTAAAGCGGCGAAAATAATCTTGTATAAGAAATGTTGCATAGAATTTTCCAACTGTGACGTCATCTTCTCCTACAAAAAATTAACAAGCTGAAAACTTCCCTGTGTTACATGATTATTATTAGTGTTTTTTTTTTTTGAAAACTTTGGTTGGAATATATGCAGAAAAAGCAGTTCAAGAAACAATTGTTACTTCTTTTCACCACAAACAGTAATTTCCTTTATTGTGATAATCTTAAATAATTATCATAAAAATAACAACTAATTAAACGTAAGCTACTTTATCTGAAGGGTCAGTTACAAATGTCAAAAGCTACAATACAGTACTCTCAAAATATCAATATTAGGAAAAACAAAAGTATTATCTTTCACTTATAAAAAATAAAAAACACATGTATACACATAAAGTAAAAACATAAAGTCAATTTTCCAATTAATGTGAAATTAATTTAGTCATTATGTTACTATTCTTGAAATAAAATATTTACAACTATAATACCACTTTGAGTCATATTTCATACATATATAAGTACTCCTGAAAAATCGATATTTAAGAAAAATTGGTGCTGTTTCAGAACTGATTATAGAGGAGGGTCAGAAGGTACTTCAATCAATACTTGATGACTTGTGATGGTTTTGTAAATCAATCCTACATGGTAAAGATAATTATGAGTTATAATTCTATGCATGTTAGGGTAAAATATAATGAGCCTTCCAATACCCCTAAACATTTATTTGCTGAACAACTATTATTTAAATTGTCATTTTTAAATACATGTTCTTGTTTTTGAATTTATACAATTACAGATTAATTTATTGTCGTGAAGAAATTTTGAAAAAAATATTTCATACAAATGTTTACAGTGCTACAGACTGGAATTCATTTTCTTGGTCCTTCAAATACCCAAAGGGACTTACTAAACAAATGCACATTTATATGGGATCGTTTCAATAATTTAAATCTTAAGGAATTGAAATTTTCTGCAATGGACTGAATAATAGTTATGATATAAATAGTGTTTAGAAAATTAGTCTGATTATTGAAATTCCACTGTATACTCTAAATATCTAATGCCAAGTTGAAATTCCATGTCATAGAGGTCTTAAGTATAATTTTATTTTCTAAAAGAATGCAATGTCTGGATAATAATACTCAATGTTGTATGTATTTAGACAAACCAATGAATGCAAAATAGGTAGCTCCCAGAAAATATGATACAGGTACATAAAAAATATTTTTATAAAGCATGCATCTCACTCTCTAATATCATGGAAATTAAAAAATTAAAAAATAAATGTTGTAGTTTTCTTTTTGGGAACTTTCTAATCTATGAATCTTTGAAAAATTTCTTTACATATTTTCCTGTATGACAAGCTTGTGAAAAATCTGAATATTATGATTGAATTAACACATTTCCAGGAAATTATTAATCAAGAAGTTTTTAAAAAATAATTTATTTTATTTTAGACCCTTTTTTCTCTAAAAATAACAGAAAATCACGACTAAAAATACACACAAATATTTCAGAAAAAGACTATGAAAACTAACAATACAAAAGAGAATATCCATCTTCAATCCACACATCACAACACTCTTAACATAAATCTGTAGAAAAGTGTGATTTTTACCACATCAATTGGAGCTAAAAATTAACTATCACACTTTGAGTGCAACTAAATATCTATAATGTACTCAAACATCTAAACAGTATTTCTTGAAGGTGTCACGAAATAAAAGTATCCACCTTCAAAATGAATCGCCATTTTGAAAAAGAAATGCCTAACTGCACCAAATTTTTCAAAAAAGGCTTGATAAATACACATCTTTTTAAAATTGCATCATTATCCTCCTTTTGATTTCCCATCAAGAGCCTTTCAGAATATCCCCTTTGAAATTTTTCATTAATTTTTAACTTTTGAATTAACAAAATGTTATTTTTATTTATTAACCCATTTTAAAGTTAAACTACAAAAAAAACTGATTTAGAAATGAAATACTGTCAGATGTTTATTTCTACGTGGAAGGTTATAACAAACTTACTACCAGCAGGGGGGACGACTTGATCTAGTAGTTTTGGATTCGTTCTCTTCCAGATTTTTAGAATGACTTTACGGAGTTCCTCGTTACAGTCGTCTATATTGCCTTCTACTTTTATTTTCAATGATGTTCGTACCAGAGCAAACAAGGTAGCATTGAACATTACTGTGCCGTCACTATTTAGTGGCATGTTCATACTGACTAATCTCTGGAAAAATCCAATTATACTATTAAATACAGCTTACTCTTGTTTTCTTAAAACTGCTGATATTTATTATTTTTCAATCAGAGGGAGTTATTATGATCTTGCCACACAGCTTTGCTATGAGACAGATGGGAATGGGAAACTGCCTCAAAATTGATAAAAATCATAAATAATCCGTTCATTACTATATTGTTATATTTTGTTATTAAATCTATTAGTGTAGAATGTATTTTTATGAATATTTTCCAATTTACTCATATAATTACAAGGTCTATAAATGTTCCATATGTACTACATTCCATTCATTTGAAGAAAAAACTAGAAATTGTGTCTGTAAGACACGGATGCCCCGCCTTAAATTTAGGTCATCATGTATTATGCTCAGTACTATCCAAAGTTCCAAAGAAATGAACCTAAACACAAAACTTAACCAGAGTTGCTCAAGTATAAAATGTAGGTCATAATGACCCAATTATTATATGACTGCTCATTACTACCCAAGGCACATCCACTGATGAAGTCTCATTGATACACTATGCTTAGTTTCAAAGAAATGAATCTAAACACAAAACTTAACCAAAGTCACTGAAGCATGAAATCTATGTCATAGTGACCCAAGTGTTGCTGAACTGTGTTGACTGTAGTGGTAAAATATCATTGATATATTACTATAGGTTTCTAAGAAATGGAGCTAAATGCAAAACTTAACCAAATCGGGACGTACGTACATACGTACGTACATATGGACGTACGGACAGACGGACAATGGTAAATCTATATGCCCCAGCCACATTCAGGGCAGGGCATAAAAATCAATAACAGAGACAACAGGACAGCATGGTGACCCATGACCATAGAATTTTGGGGAAAAACAGACCGAAAAAGAAAATACAATTGCAAATTCCTTGATAATGTTGAAATGTAATAATATTGTGTTTCATTTACAATGAAGTTGTAAATTATCATACAAGCAAATTGTGTAGAGTTACTATTTTTGTGAGAATCCATAAAACAAATCATGATGTCGCCATGAACTGGCTGCTGATTGGATACTTGGATTTCCTATAATGTTGTCAATATCTTGTAGGAGTCTTAAGTTACTTGCAATATTTTACTTTCTCATATTTTCTTTTACTAACCCAAGAAAGGAAATTATCACTTTAAAAGATCCAAAAAAAAGGTAACAAAATAATTATTTTACATAATATCTACTCCTCATATCTAAAAATTCCTCCTGTATCAAATTCTTTTAGGTCCTTTCAATATTGAGATAACAAGACTCACCTTTAACTTATGAATAGCAATAATCATTTATCTCAAATATGCATATTATAACATTGGATATTTTATAGTTCATTTTTCCTGTGGTAAAATAAAAAAATTTTGTAATTGTTTAAAAATTGTAATGCTTTAACTTAATTTTTGTTAAATTAAATTTAATCTGATTTAAGCAAATTCAATATGTGTACCCTCATTTCTCAGACCATTTTCAGCAACATTTGGCCAAAATGTCATAGTTTTAGCCAGTTTTTCCTGTAGATGCTCATGAAACTGGAGAGAATGAGCTGCTCATCCAACAACTCAGAATGTGATGCACATAATTGTTTGTTTCATAAATTCTGTTTAACTAACCTTACACGCTACCCTGTGTGGACATAATTTACCAAAGCCTAGTGGTGGCGATATTTTCCTCAATAAAGTAACTACATCTAAATGCTTTATTCTTCCCCTGAAAATAAAAATTGTACACAATTCCTAAATATATACAAAGCTGAAAAAAGAGTTTGTCAGTAGCACAAATCTCAGTTAAAATAGCTTGACAAATTTAGATTGACAAATTCATAGATTTTATCTTATGTCAATTTCTTCACTGATTTTCTCCTATTCCTTTCAGGTCAGGTAAAATACAAGGGCTTTAGATTAGATCTTGTAAGACGTAAACTCCATTAGAAAACCCCAAAACTTTGGAAAACATGTGACTTATTACAGTGGAACCTCTGTAAACCAAACTGCTATGGGAACGTTGAAATGTGGCAGATTTTGATAGGTTCTGTATTTGTACTGAAATCCAACCAGAAGTATATAAATTGAAATATTGAAAGGCATGAAAATTACATATATACTACACTTGCATTGTTTTTTCTTCAACTGTGACTAAATCTTAGTCTTTTAGCTTCTTCGTTATTTTTTTGTAGAAAGGGAAGTTAAAATGTTTTGTTAGAATGGAGTTTTCCCTGTACATCAATGGGCTTTGCATAATATAAAAGAACAATAGTTCATGCTTCAGTGACTTTGGTTAAGTTTTGTGTTTAGTTTTAGAGGTGTATTTGATAGGAATATATATGTTTTGGACAGGGAAATTATCTACAATATTCGGAGTTCAGAGGGGCTGGATTTTGGAGGTTTTTTTACTTGAAGTTATAGGTGTAAATTCCCTACCAAAAGATAGCGTTCGTTTTTTTTGCAGGAATCCGGTTTTCAGAAGGGGTCAGTTATGGGGAGTTCCATTGTGCTGTAAAGGAAATTTACTTACTTAGCTTCTGGATCATAATCAGACCAGAATCTGACAAATTCATCCAAATGATGAGGACCAAGTATAGACCAGTCTCTTGTCAGGTAATCAAAGTTATCCATGATAACAGCAACAAACAAGTTTATAATCTACAATATAAACAGCAATGAATAATTTTAAGATCTCTTTCTAATATGACCTGCTTCAAATGCTTTCAGTATACATCCATGGTCATATATGGATATTTTGATTTTAACGTCATAGATGTCAGACGGGTTGTTTGGCAACATGATAGTAAAGTTTCCTACAAGCTTTAAAGACGTCATAGTATAACTTGGGTTGTGTAATGGCATCTTCATTTCTGAATACCGAATGGTATGTTGTAGCATTTCAGTAGAAACTGTTCTATTAGAATAGAAATAATTCATGGAGGCTTGAAAATATCCTGATTCCACCATGGGTAGGCCCTTTATGCCGACATTTTACCACTTGCTGTTGCTCTTTGCAAAATATTTGGCATAGAGGGACTGCCCATGGTAAAATCAGGATATTTTGAAGCCACCATGAATTGTTTCTCAAATATACAAGAACAAAAGTTTAGGATCTACAATTTATACTGATTTGTTAATTTTTATTCCCAGATGTGTGTGTGCTATGGATTTCTCCCTATGTATGGTCCATTTTATATTTTGTATTTCCAGATGTGTCTGTCCTATGGATTTCTCCCTATTTGTATTCCCAGATGTGTCTGTCCTATGGATTTCTCCCTATTTGTATTCCCAGATGTGTCTGTCCTATGGATGTCTCCCTATTTGTATTCCCAGATGTGTGTGCCCTATGTATGGTCCATTTTATATTTTATGTAGTGTGCAACATGACAAACTTTTAAATTGTTACTACAATGATGTTTTACAGGATTTTGTCACATATTCTATCACAAGTCTACCTGAAATAAATGCTGTATTTTAATCTCATCAAATACAATTTATTGTACATATTTCTCTGATCAAAAAAGATAAGGGTTGATAGTAAAATTTCGATAACATTAATAAGGGTAATTAAAAATTCTGAATTCCAACATCCAATCCGACATTTCCTGTGAAAAAAATAAATGACTCACTCACTGTCCAGAGCGTAATCTTTTTTGTCAAGGAAACAGAAGTCTTACTTCACTTCTTTATGATTCATCTAAATTTATTTCACTCAAATATGAAACCTTTAATATGGTAACCTCTTAATTCATTGTTTTCAGTTACGTACTTACCAAGAATGAACACAGCATATAAAAAGATATAAAATAGAAGTAGGCAAAGTCATTTCCACAGGTAGATGTGTCATCATGTGTCATATTCAAATGATCTGGTGGTGGCTGACAATGTATATCCGGTTTATTCAGACAAGACAACATGACATTTTGCCATGCTTCACCAGTGGCTGACCTGAAAAGATATGAATTTAAAGGTTTATATCAGAATCAAAGATCATTTTTTGTTTGTTCCCATGGAGAATCTGCTGTATATTAGATAGTAAAATACATGATCTAGTTTTATTATATTCCTTAAGACTATAACTTAAGGATGATCGTTGGTCTAATAGAAAAATAAATAGGATTTGAAATAGGTGTTTTTAGTTTGAGAGAACATATGAATTATAGTAAACAAATAAGCAAGAAAAAAATATAGGTTCATGTGCTCATTTTAGAGCTATAAGGCCTTGAAAACTTGCATGAAATGGGTTTTCTCTGGATTTTTCATTGTCTTTGCATTTACAACTTCAGTCTCTTAAAATGTACAAAAAAATAAAAAGTATTTCAAAATTTTTTGTCAAATACCATTTTAAGGTATATATGATTGAATTATAAAAGAAAAAGTGGAGGTTCATGGGCAAAATATTTCATGTTTAAGAAATGGATAAAACCCAAGGATTCCGAAAATCTGACAAAAAGACCAAAAACATGACCAGCGAGCAGACTTAAAGATTATTGTTTGGTTAATATTCAGTTGCATTATTACATGCCTATCGGGACAAAAACAATTTGTTGAGATATGAATTTAAAGTCTGCTTCGTAATTGACAGACATGTTGCACCTGATTTTTTTAACATACCAGCTCACTAAGTAACAGCCCACAAGAAGTCATTTCACCCTACCTCGACACACGTTTCTTATCCCCTGCCCACCAGTCTATCATCTTGCTTCTAAATGCCGTTTGCTTAGCTGAGGAGCAACAAATTCTAATTTTGATTTCTTTTGACCCATTAAGTATCTAACCTGCAACCTGCAACCTGCAGTATGGCATGCTACCATGTATTATATTTTAAATTTTGCAATATGCATCCATATAACATTTATATAGCATTTGATTCAAATAATGTGTACTTTACTAACATTCTTGCTATTACCGTTGTAAATTTTCTTTTTGTGTTCTTAAGACCTGTATAAGATGCCTAACTGCCTGGCTTTTAAATAAATATTTATTGATCAAATATTTCTACAAAAACAAATCATTTATAAAAACTCTACACAGGATTGGTAATTCAGTTAATAATTAACAGTAAAATCTCTATTTATTCATTGGTCTAATTATTCATCACTTTTAGAATTTCGTGGAAAAATGTATTTTTTAAAATCTCTATTGTCCCTTCACATACGAAGTTTTCAAATCATGATCATTGTGAAGTCGGAATTTTCAACATTTATCATGAACTGAATAAGTTCTTGTCAGGATCAAGTCTTCCAGTCCCGAAAACTGGAAGTTGGGTAAAAATAGTAACAACAAAATAAAATTTGGTATAACTACTCTTCCGATTTCGCGTTAGATAAAGAGGATAAAATTTAAATTAATATTATGAAATTAAACATATTTTAATTCATAATTCCTTTTCTTTAACCTATAAATTGAATTGACATTGATCTAAAACGAAGAAGAAAGAAACAAATCAAATAAATATTAATTGGGTTCCATTCCAAATATGGTTTATGACCATGTGTTGCCCACATGTAAAATTATAACAGGCGTTTGAAGTTTGTCATCGTTGTTTGTTTTGGAATTAAAATGGCAATTTTCATGAATATTAATGATGAATTCATGAAAAACAAATGAAGAAACAACTTAGAAAGTATGGGCTTTAATTTCGTCTTGTTATACTTACCATTCACTAAACAAATCAATCTAATAGAAGTCAACAATGATCCCACAACAACAAAAACCTAATTTTTCGTCAGTTTTTCAAATTTCCTCAAAAATATGTTTTTTTTAAGTTTGGAAGTTACTTCTAACTTATGCCTTACCTGAACAGATGTAACACAGCCTGCTGGAAAATTTGGAAGTTGCGTCTAACTAATGACTTACCTGAACAGAACTAACACAGCCTGCTGGAAAGTTTGGAAGTTACTTCTAACTAATGACTTACCTGAACAGAACTAACACAGCCTTCTGGAAAGTTTGGAAGTTACTTCTAACTAATGACTTACCTGAACAGAACTAACACAGCCTGCTGGAAAGTTTGGAAGTTACTTCTAACTAATGACTTACCTGAACAGAACTAACACAGCCAGCTGGAAAGTTTGGAAGTTACTTCTAACTAATGACTTACCTGAACAGAACTAACACAGTCTGCTGGAAAGTTTGGAAGTTACTTCTAACTAATGACTTACCTGAACAGAACTAACACAGCCTGCTGGAAAGTTTGGAAGTTACTTCTAACAAATGACTTACCTGAACAGAACTAAAACAGCCTGCTTGAAAGTTTGGAAGTTACTTCTAACTAATGACTTACCTGAACAGAACTAACACAGCCTGCTGGAAAGTTTGGAAGTTACTTCTAACTAATGACTTACCTGAACATAACTAAAACAGCCTGCTGGAAAGTTTGGAAGTTACTTCTAACTAATGACTTACCTGAACAGAACTAAAACAGCCTGCTGGAAAGTTTGGAAGTTACTTCTAACTAATGACTTACCTGAACAGAACTAACACAGCCTTCTGGAAAGTTTGGAAGTTACTTCTAACTAATGACTTACCTGAACAGAACTAAAACAGCCTGCTGGAAAGTTTGAAAGTTATTGTTTCTATGAATTTCACTGTCATCATTATGTATAGAAATTTTTCCAAACATCTAAAATACAAAATATATTTATACTTTATCAATTTATATGTGTTATGTTATGTATATGTTTTTATATTCGGTCAAAAGCTCATCAGATCTTGTGTTGTATACGTGACTTGTGCCAAATTAAAATAAATTTTTCTGATCTTATCTTTATTTTCTTGTAAATATAAGGCTCAATATTCAAACATTTGAAACATATTACAATTAAATTTCTCCGTTTTAGGCTTAAGCATATGACAAAAACAATTCTCATATAATCAAATGTGACCTCACTAAAAAGCCTATATGATAATTTTTGAAAATATGAGTTTTCAAAGAAAATTTCATCCAATTTTTCCTCTGAAATTTCAAAATATTTTTAAGATCACAAAGAAATAAAACCTTTGTTATTAAATTGCCTCAGAAGAAAGATTTTTAAACATAAATTTGTTGATTTGTCTCATTTGTAGTAACTATGGTAATTGGGGCCATACTGATCAGAGGTCTAGACCACCTAAGGACCATTTTATCAAAGTTTGGTGTCAATTGCCCTAGAAGTTTTAGAGGCGAAGATTTCTTGATATTTTCAATTAATCTTTCAAGATTGAGCAACCTAAAGGAATAACTTTGGTAGAAAACTGAAAAAATGTACAAACCTACTTATTTTTGCTTATATTTTACCTGCATTCCAATTACTGCATAGATGAAGAATAACATTACAATCAGCAGTGCTACATATGGAAGAGCCTAAAATTATATAATATAGCCAGTTACAATTTATTGTTATAGTGAAGCAAATCACCACATTATGAAGGATATGAATTTTTCAATACTTTCCATCCCTTGAAGGAAAAAATATGTAACATGTTCGAGTTCCATAATATTAAGTAGAAATACATGTACAAAGTTTACAAATGATGAATTTCTTCAATTTGAGAACATTATTTTTGTGTGGAATTTTATTCTATAAGTGACAAAACTGAACAAAAGTGCAAGTTGAACTTTTAGGGAGTTCCTAATACGATCTAACGAAGGAATTCTAACTGTGATGTTAAGAAGAAAATTTCCAAATATAGTTAATGGCTTTGATGAAGAATACGCGACAATTACACTAGTTAAGAAAAAATGACTGATTTTTGTTTCAGTTTACTGGTAGATTGTTCCTACGGCTACTTTATAAATTTACCATGTACAAATCATAAAAAAGTAGGAATTAAGTCTTTAAAAAATAAATATATTTGTTTAAAATGCAAAGGAGTGTTTAAATTTTATTCAGTTTGGGAAAAAGCGAAAATATTGTCTTCGTGAGCAACTGTAAGTGAAAATATTGTCTATGTGAGCAACTGAATTAACAATTAACAATTCACATATAATATTAACTGGCCTATAAAACATACAACGTAAAGCAATTTGATACTGTACAATATTTACCTGAAATGATTTGAGGAATGTCCATAGGAGTGTTTTAACACCCTCTCCTCTGCTGAGCAATTTGACAAGCCTCATCACACGGAACAACCGGAAAAAGTTGATACTTATAATGCCCTCCCCAGGCTACAAATATAATAAAATCATCTAAATAATGTGATGGCAGAATAAAAACTTTAATACCGTCATGCAAAAGCATTACCAAAAACTAAATTTTTTACTTTTTTTATCCAACAAACTTATGAAAATCTTATTCAGGAATTTAAATATCCTATAGCATTTAACATACTCTACTGAAAAACTTTTTTTGAAAATATATAATATTATTGCTTCAATATTTTTTTTCCAATATTTGGATCTTATGAAACCTTACTATTTTATCTCAAAAAGGTATTTAAGTGTTAAATGTTGAAAATAACATATCATTTTACAGGTTACATCATCAAACTACATCTCTAAAGGACAACATCAGTGCATAAACCTGCTCAACCAGAGTATAGGTGCTATATTTCTGTTTACCCAAAGAGTACATCATATTAAATTTTGTTTACAATCAGAATTATCTTTTACTGCTTCAACATTTTGTTTTCTTGAAAAGGACAAGGGGTGTTAAGGCCCGTATTTGGCCTAAAATAAAACCCCAACCAAGTAAAGAGATATATTTCTAAAAATAACATTTAAGTTTTTGCCAAAAATAAAGAATACTACCATATTTCTTACTTTAATATGTCAATAAACCATCACCAAAATGATGCAATTTCATAAAAATCTCTAAATTCTGATGATTTTGGCCACTTTTCACATAAACTTTGCAACGGGACATTGCCTGCACATGTGAGAAACAACTTTATATTTAACCTGAGTATTTATTTGGATAGAATACATCTTCTATAAAAATATCATTTTGTTTCTTGAATGCGCACAATGTTTTCTCAAGCAAAATATGCATGGAAAACTGCTAAAAATCAGTTATTTTCAGATACTTGGTCAATGAAGTAATATTATGACACAATTTTCACATCACAATGCTTGAAATTAAGCTGAATTAAGTTCTTTTTCTAGCATATAAAATATTTTACCAAGTTCAGGCTAATTTAAAATCTTTTCCACAAATGTTCCTATTTTTAGACAAAAACAGACCTTATTGCCCCCTAATCCTTTGTCTTAATTCTTAATTTATCATCTTAAATATATCACAATTACTTAATACAATTTCTGAATTAGAAAATAGTAACTTCTTAAGTTCGGATGAACAATGTAGTTTGAGTACTTGATAGCATTGGTGAAATGACATAAATAACCATGTGAGACACCCATCATGACCAAGTTTTATGTTAAAGCAGTAAAACAAAACCTGATCTGTGTCTACACTACATTATACTAATGTCACTAATGTATGAATGGTTGAACTAAATAAAAATTTTAAAATGAAAAGAGTGGAATGTCAATTCTGCATGTGAAGTGTAGCAAACGTAATAAAACAAGCTAGCAAAATAAGTTTTCTAAGCTGCAATATTATAGCGATCTATACAATCAAAATAACTATGTGTTTCCTTTATCATATATAAAACAATAAATATGTTGTAAATGTTAAAATCTGCAATAAGAAAGTAAAGATAAGGACATGTTTATATTTTTCTTTGTTTTACATTTTGATCAATGTTCAAAGGCTTTTAATCTTTTTATATATGTGTATTTTAAAATGGCAACTGCAATCTTTTGAAGCCTTAGATTTTATTTTCATTTTGTACCATAGAAGACATTAAAATGATGACACAATAAATAGATTTTTATGGTTGTTAATTGCTTTGGATCTTTTTTTTACAAGTTTATGTTATTAATTTGATACTAAATGTTTGAATATATTATATATACAATAGAGACACAAAACAAAGAAAAATATAAATTTGACCTAGATCTGTAGTGCATGTTTACCTCAATAATTACATCTGACTAAATCAGACACATAAGTTATAGAACACTAAATGTACAGGTAAGTATTTGACTATGTGGTTCTTCCAGTACGACTAAACCAAGCTTAACTACATGGTTGAAGTACACATGTACATGCACCACTTAAATTTGCTTTCATTGTATTCCTAACAATCAATATTAATATTCTAGGACTCAAACTACAAAGTACTGGTGATACCACTTCAGGGTGGATGCTTTTCAAGTAATAAATCAGTCTATTGTACTGGTGATACCACTTCAGGGTGGATGCTTTTCAAGTAATAAATCAGTCTATTGTACTGGTGATACCACTTCAGGGTGGACGCTTTTCAAGTAATAAATCAGTCTATTGTACTGTTCTTCAAGAATTCAAACCAAAATTTTTCAAACACATGGATGTAAATTTTCATCACCAGCTGCATTTTCAACAATAGTGTGCTACAATAGTCTCAATCCCAGAACAAAAATAAATACTGGGTACCTACAGTATTCATAACACATGTATTATCCATTAGCATATATGTCCAAAAATGTAAAATTCACATCCTGATCTTCATACAGAATACAAAAAAACTGAACTATATCAGTGAGTGCAGTCCTAATTCCAACCATCAATACAACAACACCGAGCAATAAAGCACTTGTTGGCAAATTTTACAAATCAATCCCAGTAACAATCTGACAGTAAACAAGAAACTGCAGTGAAATGATGGACAAGGTATCATTACAATAAATAAAATGACTTTTTTATTTCCAGTTTATTTTGGGTTGGTGAATAAACAATAATTGATACAATATAAATTGTGTGATTAGATAAAAACATCTAATTTTACCCTTTATTTTAATATAATATAACATTTTATATAGTTAGGGTATATTTAGGATGACTTCCCTAGATTCCTGTCTGCCATGAACTAAATTTCTCCAAACCGTCTTTTCACTCAACAGTCAAAATTTTATTTTGAACATAGAAAAAAGCTTAGAAATAGAAACAGTCAATATCTGTAAAAAAAAACATCAACCCATCTCAATTATATATAGTTTATATAAGTAAGGATCCGTGATCTGACTAAGTACAACTTATTCCTTCATTGCAGTTTACAGGCAAAAAAAAATCCACATTCCATAAATTAATTTATCATTCTCTCAAACCTTTATTCATGCCTTACAAAGAATTACATTGCTTCAGTGGAAATAAAAATATTTGTATCATCTAAATATTACAAAATGTACTAATACAAATAACAAATTTGATAAAAACATACAATATTGTATATTTTCCATTGAAGTAATGTAACCAGACTAGTTTTAAACCATTTAACACTGCAAGTCACTTTTCATTAACAGATACACAAGTGATTTTCAACAAGTGCTTACATACAAACAAACAAACAGTGAATGTGTTCCTATCATAACAACATAGCAGGCATAGCATGCTTTTTCATTTTGTGAACAAGCATTTTGAATTTCAAGGAGAGGGAAGCATGCTGGAGAATTTTGTCAGACATGGCTTTACATTAAGACGATTAGTCACAAACCTTATTTGCCCTCTATTTTGTGCCAAATTATGAAAAAATTGTAAAGAAAATGAATTAATTATGAAAATAAATAATCTGGTGAAGTCCATCTGCATTTAACAAGTGTCAAGTAAGCCCACTGGAACTCTGTAAATAAATCTATACCAAAAAGACATGCAGCATGACATCCTATGTTCAACAAATCTTAACAATACATTAGGATACTGGCCTCTCATGCCAAGAAAAAAGCATGCAAAAAATGCTTCACATTAGGCATATCAGCATTCAATAAGGGAAAGCAAATCTGCAATTCATTTTTATATTTATTTATTGTTTGTTTGTTTTTTGTATAGAACCAACTCTTCTGATTGCAGGAAATATTGTAAAACAACTGTCTGCTGCAAATCCAGCAAGAGTACAAAGCCACAATGTAAGTAGGACATACAAAGTCAAATAGTTGTGCTAATGACATTTCCGTGAATGATTGGTTGTAAACACTACTGGACACATCTGTTCATAAAATGGATTTTTCGCATTTTGAAATTCTAAACATTAGAATTATTAGACAATCTTTTGTTGGTTAAGGTATCCGGACCATAATAGATCATGATCGAAAATTCTATATCTTTTTGACCGTGAATAGCTGCACCAAACAATTTAAAGCTGAAATTTTGTATATATATTTTTCTCTAGCTGAAACACACTTTTTTGCTTATATGCAGAGTCTGTAAAAATAAGTTAGTTATATTGGCATTTCCGAAGTTTGCCGACAATTATCGAGGTCATTTCAATTGCGTTGTATGGAACATCCGGGAATTTTTTAGTAATCACGTGGTCATTTATGGTCCGGATACCTTAAATAAACTTATTGAGTGGTACAAGAAAAAATAAAAAATGTAAAGTTGTTTATAAAGGTTATGTTTGTATACCTCACAAATGATTCTGAATGGGGAATTCCAATAGAAAAGTTAATGCACTTGAAAATTTCAAAAAATTTATAACTCAGACCTATCCTAAAATTTGTAAAACTGTTATTTGAAATATTTTTAATGCACTAAGGGCATAGGGTTGTAATACTTAATTTTATAAAATCTCATATGAAGAGTTATCTCCCTTTTATAATGACAATTCCATAGGCAGATTTTTTTTTGTTTCTCTGGAAGACATGACTGAACAAAATTAGGTAAGTTCAATTGTTTCAGTTACGACTTAGCTCATTGCATCTTTTACCCTAATGACTAGACAATTCACACTGATTAAGGTATTCAAATTCTGAAAAATCCATTTTATGAACTGAGGTGTGCAAGTAGTAGATGTATTTCAAAAATGTGCATGTTGATTATGGTGATCCAACTATTACCTATGATGGAACACAGTACTATTAAATAAGTAATTTAGAATAAAATTTTTAAGCAAGGCGGGAATGTTTTATAAATAAGGGTTTTAGTGACCTATATATACTATTTAAACGAAAATCTATCTACAATGTATTAAGCTGGGGCGGTGGTGACCAAGGTAATGTTTGATTGGAATGGCTTTAACAATAATTGTTTTATTACCACTAGGTCAATTTTCATTTTGTTAATTTCAACTATTTTTTTTAAAACTGAAAAATTAACAAACCTTCAGTATT
This sequence comes from Mytilisepta virgata, assembly GCA_028015205.1. Classification (NCBI taxonomy): domain Eukaryota; kingdom Metazoa; phylum Mollusca; class Bivalvia; order Mytilida; family Mytilidae; genus Mytilisepta; species Mytilisepta virgata. Next base: position 77,410,211 of record CM051519.1, read on the forward strand.
TATAACCACAATCAAGCAAAGTATCTTTAAGGGCCAACGAGCACAAAAGTTAGCTTATAACATCTACATTTTGTTCATGGCGATGACCAAATGAACTATTAAAGTACAGGAATTGGTTTTACTTTTTTACTCAGTAAATTTGTGAAAATCAAATGATCAAATAAAGTAAGAAAAGTAGGTATGTTTCAAAATAGTTCATATGGCAATAAAATACAAGGAATATAAATTGAATTGGTGAGTCGTTAAATGGGATTAGAACAAGTAAAACGTATAAAAGACAAAACTAAATACAAAACGATGATACAGATACTTCATACCAGAGGTTTTTTTAATGAAAAACTTTCAACATTGATATCAGGTTGGCCTTAACGTCATATTTCTTGTACTTGTCTGAGTTTGTATAACATCTTACTTTACACAAAAATCATCAAATCACACACAGATAATCTGCATTATTGGAAAACATGAGGAAGCTAAGCATTGACAAAAGGCAATAACTAATTATGAGGAAAGGAAACAAAACGTATAGGTTTTTAATACCATACCCCCCTCCCAAACCCCCCCCCCAAAAAAAAATCCACAAAATATAATGACAAGAACAGATAATGGATCAAATCTAGTTTTGGTTGTTTCATCTCCTACCTCGACAAAAACATGATAAAATGAACCAGAATTGTATAAATACACAGTATTCATCCAGAGATCAAACATCACAGCAACAACGAGACGTGTAATTCAGTGGCAATTATTTACATGTATACAGATACAATTGTATTGTAAACACTCTAATGTTAACAATATTAATAAGTTCTACAATATCTACAAAAAACCTGAAAGAAAATCATAGTTAAAAGAGAGATGTATTATAGTAACATCAAAGAAGTCTGGACGTAAAAATAATGTCCATCTAAAGACAAAAAGTCACAACATATCTAACAGCTAATGTTACATATATGTGCAGCTGCTCAAAGAAGCAAAAAAAGTGATTGAAAAAACCTAGTCAAAATCTACATCTTACAGTCTCTTATAGTTTGATGTTCTTAATAGTCAAAATATATATCTTACAAAATCTTACAGTTAGACAAAACTTACATTTACAACTTCTTATGGTTTGTCAAAATTTACATTTAATAAACTTTTTTGGCTAGTCAAAAACAAAATTTTACTTATTAATTTTTTTTTAATGTACAATTAGTCTAAGTTATTTTTTTAAATTTTCTTTTATATTATAATTATTATTATTACAACTTGTTTTATAGTGTATTTATTAATTTAATTATTATTTATTAAAAATTTGTTTGTTAATTCATTTATCTATTAAATATCTTTCTTAAGAATTTTCGGAAGCCTCCATTACAAACATGAAATTACTACATTCACCTGAAATTTGTGTGTGTGTGTGTATCTATGCAGATTTTACATCATGATAAATTAACAAATGATATGAATGAAAAGTCAGTAAATTTTCATACAAAAGTCTCCAGATTGAATTTCAAAAGAATTTCTTAACCAAGAAATTACTACTATTTAAAGAGATTTTATAGTAAAAATATGATGTCTGTTTAAAAACTGTGAAATTTACATAAAAGATTGAAAATATAGTTTGATATTCTGAACATTCAACAGTCCAAATGACCTTCACATATAATTTCATATGGATCTATAAAGGTTCTCTCTATATAACTTCACTTTATTTTTATGCAGAACGTTTGAGTTGTGGATCTGAAAACCAAACTACTTGCCATGTTTATACATGTACATATTCTTCACAAGACTGACTATGGCACTAAGAAAGTACAAACTATAGAGAGTAAAATTGTAGTTTGCTCTAGGCAGTAGATGCAGCTAGCCTACATTCTTACACGGGATAAGTTAGTGATTTAATTCAAAACTTAAAGAAAACACTTACCTTAGAGGTCTAAATACAAGGCATGGCAAGTTAAAATTTAGAATTTGTCAAGATCTTTCTTTCTTATGTATTTTTACTATGTAAGTACTAAAACTTTGTAACAATATATCTAAAAAGAGGTTATATTGTTCCAAGATACCTGGTAAAAAATTCCTTCTACTTTTTGAACAATAAGTGTGGACACAAAAAGTATCTTGCCTGATCCAATTTGACACTGGATTATAAAAGCAATTCATACTGAAATACTGCTTACCTACGGAGTCATATAATTTTATATTACCATGAAAATGAAGTTAAAGATATTATGCCTGTTCATCTACACAGAATACTATGCATCAGTCATAATAATATTTATCTGTAACTACATGAAGTTTTTTGTTGAGACCTAAAAATGGGGTTAATTTCAAGATTGATCTCCATAAAATAACTATCAACTTATAATTCACAGTAATTGAAAACTTTACCTTATCACAAAAACATGTTTCAGGAAGAAAATCCATTTAGTCGGTTGAAATGTAATCTTCAAGGCAACTGAATTCCAATTTTTAATTCTCACCAACTAACCAAATGTGATATTCATAATTTATAAGTCTCATGAGAATTTCTCTCAATTAAGCATGCCTTACTGAAGGCAACTCTCTATGCAAATATGATAAAATGACAGTTGTTCCACAACAAAACTCCAAATGCAGTTAAGCAGGAAGAGAAAGACTTAAAGCAAAGAAAGAGTCATATATGATTAATAATAAATTACTGTAACAAACAGCACTGGAAATAGCTTGAAATATTCTGACAGTTAAAATCACAGAATTTTAAGAAAAATTTTCTGTAAATATTAAGCAGGACAAAAAACCAGACAAGACAAAAGACAAATCCTTGAACAAGGTTCATCCCAAAAAATGAATGGTGCAATATATCAAAATTATAAATACTGTGCAGAATTTAAATTCTAATCAGGGTCATTAAAATACTTACATTGACTTCAGTATAAATGATATCAATAAAACTTCCTAGGACTATGATGAAATCAAATACATTCCAGGCATCTCCAAAATAGTTCTGAAAAATAAATCATGTATGTTTAAATAGGTACAAACTCACAATCAAAAATGAAAAAAGGACTGTTATTAAAAAAAATCCAAGCATAAGAGAAAATAAGTCGAATATTAATAAATAAATAATCAATAAATAATAATAATTTTGACTAATTCCATGCCTCATGTATTATTCATGTTACCAACTTTATGTTTTAACTCAAATTGTATTGAAAAATAATAAAATCACAAGATGCTTTCACCATATGTTAATCTATTACTAATACAAACCTTAAACCTAAATGCCATCAGCTTAAGTATAAATTCTATTGTGAAGACACCAGTAAATATCATATTAAGATAATCTAACACTTTGGAATAGGTGTTTGACTGACCTTCATACTGAAAAATTAATAAAAATGTTTTGTAAACTTAGGCAATTTTCTTTTATTTAAGGAATTTTTTCCTGTGGTGCACACTAAATAACCCATTTTTAAAGTATTCAGCAGTTTCATTGAGGTTTTTTCAAGTAGACTGAAACAAAATTAGAGTCAATCCTTATAATTTAATTAGAATGCTTGTTTTAAGTCTAAAATTCTCCATGACATGATAAACTAATAGAAATTAACCAATCAAGAGTCGTGTTAAATTCAATATTAAATTATTGAAAAAATAATATTAGAATCAACTTTTTGTATGAGAGTCATTTTTCTCCAGAAGAAACTTGGAAAGATTTTGCAGTAATATTTTGAAATCTGTTATATCAACATAAAAGAACATAATCTACAGTATTACTATTTCCTAACGTAGAGAAACCTTTCTAAACTTAAACACATATTAAATGAACAGAAAAGCTACACATATCCTTATACCACATAAATACCCATATGTTTCCTTGTACATTATAAACTTACCTTTAAAGCTAAAATAACTGTGTTTAACATAATAAGTGTAAATATTCCATATTCAAATGTTTGTGATGTAACAAACCACCAGATCCTATACTGCCATCTGGCCTTTGGTATATATCTTCTTATTGGTTTGGCTTTTAAAGCAAATTCTATACATTTTCTCTGGAAAAAAAAAACATTACAAATCAAAATTTGTCAATTTCCATCAGTTTGTGGGGGTGGTCTGTTGTTATTTTGCTTTAACTACTCATTACAAATATCCGGTCACTGAGGTTGTGAGCTGGAGTTCCAATATCACCAACAAAGTATGTCAAGGCACTCTGGCTTCCTCTGCCAAAAAAACCCGAATAAATCAAACCAAACCATCAATTCTATAATGAGTAAACATTATTTTAAAGCTTATTATCAAATATAACAAATACTGAAACAGATTCACTTAATTATCATTCCAGTTTCAATTAAACATTAATGAATAAATTCTTTACCCATGATTATCTACTGTGTCTACATATAGAGAGTGGAGGGATGGGGGAGTCCTCAGGTCATAATACAGAAAGCCTGACCACAGATCATAGTGGTTAACAAGTTTGGAGAATGCCATATTTCCTGCATGTTAAAGAACCCTTCTGTAGATTTTGAAAGAGTAGGCTACTGGCCACTACAGAAGGCTATATTATCTGAGGCTACCCAACCATCCACCCTTTTACATTGGCAGTCAAAATAGGTTCCCGTTTGTGTCCCTTTCCACCCCTATTTGAATTGTGTTTGATAAATTATTGAACTGATTCTCGTCCTGAAGAAGAACGAAATATTTGCCACTGGACGTTAATCAAACAACAATCAATCAATCAATCATGATATTTTAGGTCATTTAATTTTTTCAATTGTATTATTTCTCTAATACGTAAAAGTTGACATGAAATATCTATCACATTGATATCCCAAGCCAGGTTGAAAAAAGTCCAGACTAATACATCCATATTTAACATTCCTATTTGTGACTTTTTCTGAAACAACCTTCTTAACACGAAAGCAATGCATTTATGTATTAGTAAACAGAATTCAAAACATCCTCAGTAAGTTTCAGCATTATAAATATATCACAAAAACTAATACCAGATACATACCTGGTTTTTATCTAGCTCACAATTTTTATACTCTTGCTCTCCTTCATTCTGAAATGTGACGATGACAAAACCTACGAAGATGTTGACCATAAAGAAAGCGATGACAATGATGTAGATGAAATAAAACACGGCTACAAAAGGACGGAAGTTGTGTTTTGGACCTTCACCCTCTGCATGGGAGTCTATTGATATATACAATAATCTGTAATAAAAATTAACTCCAATTACAAAAAATTCTGAATAGCTGTGAACCCGACAACTTATTTCTTGTTAATAAATTGCCTAATCAGAGATTTAGGTAATTTATTTTTAAGATAAATGTTTTCTCTGTTTATTTTTTTTTTCTGAGTGTATAACTGCTTTGAAAATATGTCTGAAATGATTTAGCAGCTGCATTTTGTGGTCTGTTGTTTCTGACAATAATAAAATTATGAATATTCAGAATAGAAAAGAAAGTTATAATTTCCAACCTGCATTTAAAAGTAATCTATCTTATACAGTCAATTTAAATTTGATTTATAATCCTCAAAATTTTATGCACTCTTTATACAAACTGAGCACATTGTTAGAGACCCAGTCTTTGTGTTGTTTTGTTATGCTTTTTTAATCCATATGGTTATATCTGTGTAGTACTTTTTTTCTTTGTTTTCACATATTTGCCTTGTGTTTTGATTTTGATCCTACAGACTTTCCCTATTTCTTATTTCTTTGGTTTTCTGATACAGATCATCATAACATGAATTACAAGTGTATCTCTAACTTACTGCGGCCATCCTTCAAAAGTCGCTACTGTAAACAATGTCAACATGGCTCGATGAACATTATCAAAATTTAAATCATTATTACTCCATGTTCGTTCCAATTCTTTGGCATTTTCTATGGTACCTTCAGGAAAATCTATATAAGTACCACTGAAACAGAATTGTACAAGGTTTATTACATGATATAATTTAATTGAACTTTTTTAAAGTACTATAATTTCTCTAATTTTCCATTAGCCCAAGTTAAGTCACTTTTGAAATCTAAAAGAAAATTGACTTCTTACATATACTGTTGCTTAGGAGCTTGTCACATAGCAATTAATGTGGAAACCAATATTTTTAACAATATAGTAGACTAAATTACCCCCTGTTAACCACATTATCATACTGTAAATTCAGAAATTAATGCAATGTTTTATTAATGCAAAAATGTGACAATGTGAAGGTTGCAATGATTAAACCTCATAATTTTTATTTTTGTTTGTTATATTTTATTTCAGCATGTACATGAAGTACAATAATTAATATTCAAATTATTTTGTTAATTGCTGAAGATTTGTAATACAGCATGTAATATGTAGATGCAATATTCTATGAATTAACATTAAAATTAATCATGATTTCCTTTTAAGACTGATGATGATTTTGAGGCTCAGGACAACATGTAATTTTGATATGATTACAATATGTTCTATGTTACTAAAATATTCTTTATAACGAATGACTCACCGACAATCTCCTTCTGTTAGTTTTGAACTATCAGTACAACTTTGGAATTTTCCCTAAAAAATTTGGATAATCATTTTATTTAGTGAATAATATCTAACTAATAGATTACTAAAATATCTGTCTCGCAAAATTTTCTCTTCATTTCATAACTAAAGCATAGTAGCAGTATCTATTATAGTATTAAAACATAGCACACAGTGCTCAGGTCCAGTACTGATGCCAACATCCTACTGCATAACAGGTATGATTTAGCTAATTTGTAAAGAGGATTAAAATGAATTATGTCATGCACAAAAACTACGGTAGCAATGGATTTTGAATTAATACTAAAAGATTTACAATTGTTCACTGAGCACTTCATAAAAAAAATATCTACCATTTTACATAACATAGGACGATAACAAAGTTACCAATACAATTATCACACAACTTTGACAATTTTGCAGATGTTGAAAAATCACAAGCAATCATGACATTAATACTAAAAGCACTGTAACTAAAATTCACAAAGTGGAAACTCTTAATTTATATATGGTTATAGGATAGGAATCTCAAAGTTTTCAAATTAATAAAGACAAATATATTTTGAGGGGCAGAAATTACCTCATAGAGACCCCCATTAATGTGTCTACTCATATGGAGAGAAAATATATGGTTATAGGGATTTCAATCATTTCCAATTATTTAAAAATACGTAAATTTAAAGGTGTTTGAGAGGATGGGTCCCCCATTTCCAAAGGACTTTCCAACATGACACCCGGCACGGGACCGTCAATCTAGGAAATGTCATTAAAATCGACCAAACAGTATCCAAGCTATGGCTCAGACAAATTATTACGTTGCCAATTGATTAAGAAAGGCAGCAAAACCTACCAAGGCAATGTCTACCAACTTATTTTAATCTGGGAGACTTAATGACAATAGCCCAAGCATGAGCTATGATTTCTTTTTACAATACCTACCAGTAATCATTTTAATTTTTCAACACCAAAAAACACCAACTTTCGTTCTGTCCTCACTTCATAAAATAATGAATATCGACCTGATCAGTGCATGTTAACAACATGAAAATGAAATAATACGTCATAATTGGGGCAATGTTATTTCATTTTGATTTCAGAAATTTATCTTTTTTGTTCCTTCAAATAGCCGGTTTATTGTTTAAGACAAAAACAGTTGAAAATTTCAAACAACCCGTCATGTTGTCACTGACAAATATGCAACACATGATCTGTATCTTGCTACAGTTATGGAGCATCTCACAAATAATTTTTACAACATGTGTTCAACATTTGTTGATTTGGTCGTCTTGTTAGAATATATTATAGATAACAATAACTTTTTAATTTCTAATAAGAGAATTTTCTTTCCAAAAATTTGTTCATTTCATTTATATTCATAAATATTTCAATTTATTCCCCTGAGAAACGAGAATTCACAATTCCATTCCGAAGTTGTTTCGGGTTTCTTTTCAAAAGTAAACTTTGTTCCAGGTAGGAAAAAGTCAATAAAAGTTATTTTAAAATCGTTCTTATTTCAATCGTTATGAATAAGATAGATAATTGAATTAGATTAAAAAGATGAAATAAACATGCGAAAAGGACTGAAAGTAATTAACCTGCTGAAAATGTTAAAATTACGGACCATGCAGGTCCCGAAATGACCAGGTGTCGATTTTACCGGGTGCCAAAATGACTTGTATTCCTGTCAATCACCATCTGGTAACAATTTTGCAGATGTTGAAAAATACAAATGAAATAAGGGGTATCTATTAATTCAATATTCTTTAATTTTCAAAAGCTACAAAACATAACAGTGATTACGGTAACTGATTACAGACACTCGTTTGTATATTAAATTGAATGTCCCCTTCTTTCGCACTTTTGTAACTTTTCATATTCATACGCTCTCAAAACGCAGTCTTCTTTATCACCCAGTTGTTGTTCAATACAGTTATCTTTCTATAAATGATCATCCATCATATAATCCTATATGTATGCACTGTACCTTGATTTAAATTTTATTCAGTTCATAGAAATATTTGCAGGTTGGGAGTATTTTGTCCAATTGAAACCGTCAGGTCGACAATAGTCCAGTTCTGGACTAAGAAATAGTGTGAAAAGATATCAAAAGTGAAATCACTTAAGTTTTACATGCTCTTTTGTGAAACCATAGTCTATATAATTTCAGACACAAGATAATCACATTTATTTATTATATTTCTACTCATTTGTGTTATTTTGCCTTTTACATTGCTTTTTTAAATTACTATTGTATGTTTTTATAGTATAGCTAGCATCCCCCCTCTGTGCATGGAACCTATTTCAAAATAACAGTGTGATTTATACATATAAATTTTGCAGAATCACAACCTTCAAACATTTGATCAGCACTGTGATTTTTATACCTGGCTGTATCTACTCACCATTTTTTTAAAGGGGGATAACTTACTTTAAATAACTGTACACCAATCACAGCAAACATAAAAGTAAGAAGGAATGTCACCAACATAATATTGTAAATGGTTTTTACTGCTACAATCACACACTGTACAACATGCTGTAAAATAAATTATTGTTGTTGTACCATAATAGATCTTCTATAATTTTCAGACAATTTAAGTCTCTCTACAAAAATTTCCTTAGTTACATATAAACAGATACAATCCCGTCGTCTGCTTTGTAATAAAAGATATCCTTAAACGAGCTTTTGAAATCGGACAAAAAATCCGACTTCTAAGGGGACAAGGTTCATTATTAAGGGTAAAATTTGAACATGCCATGTTCTTTTACTTGTTCATTTCCGTCCACTGTTGTGACAGCTGTTGTGTAATACAACTTCCACAAGGAAAAATAGTTTCAATACAAGATTCACATGAATACATACTTGATACCATATTGATATGAAGGCATTGGGAGAATATGATGACTGACCAGTTTTTAAATTAGAGAAAGAATGTCTTATATTATGACCTGTGGAATATCGGATTTCTCTAATCAAGATAGACAAATTATGGAATCTTAAGCTTTAGCGAGTGCTAAAAATTCCGTAATTTAACTATCGAGATTGGAGAAATCTGATAATCAACTTGTTACAATGTAATGAACAATATACTTCATGCAAGTTTCTCAGGTTTAAAATATTTGCATTATCACATATTTTATTCAAATAACACCCATTTTGCACATGTAATAAAGGCATAATTTGATGCATGTTATTTTCCCCAGGGGCAATAACATCATACAAGGGCAGATAATGTTATCTGCCCTCTCGTGAGCTTCAGCGATGTCACTTCCGCACAGCTGTAAATAATCGTCTGATTATTATTTATGGTGAATTAACCATTCATATATTTTATGAATATATGATTATTATTTATGGTGAATTAACCATTCATATATGTTCTAAGCAGTTTCAAATGGGGGCTTATAAAATCTATTTGTAGATCTCGGGTTAGGGGGGGGGGGGGACACAGGAACTGAAGTTGCATTCATTTGTTTGACCCTATACTCAAAGTGAAAGAAATAACACTGTAGAATAGCTGTAGGTATATTCAGGGATGTCAAAAACCTGACAAACTTGCTTGAAGACTGGAAAATCTAATTCAACAGTAAAATTATTTCTTGTTAGTGGCAAAATATGTGATAAATAGATTAATACATGGTCTTTTTCATATTTCCTGTGTTATCATCCCTCAACTGATATCGTCCCTTGGGCTAAAGCCCTCGGAGCCGATATCAAGGTCTCTGGCTGAAAACAAGGGCAATAAGAAAAAGACCATGTATTAATCTATAATTATTCTTTTACTTATTGTATTTCCCCATATCGACCTGCTGAGGCCTTCAGAATTTCCCGTATTTTGGCACTGTGACGTCATAAAGAGTTAGACCTGACCCTTATATAAGCTGATCCGAATATATCAGTGACGTCAAAATGTTTGACCCAACGTTCACCCGAATAAATCAGAAAAATATCTGGTTATAGGCAGATGGCCATTGAAAAGTAAGAAATTCCATTAGGATTGTTAGTTTTAACAATACGATAAATTTATCATTAAGTTTTCTTCAAACAAATATTGTAAAATATAAGTCGCTCGACACAATATGAAGCTTTTTAGCTTTGCCGAAAAAGCTTCACATTGTGTCCCGCGGCTGATATTTTAAGATATAAGTTTGCAGAAAACCTGACAATATATACTTATATGTATTAAAGAAGTAAAAAACAATATGGTTAATAGCATGAAAACTACATATAATCTGTTTATAATGTGTTGCTTTAACTTAAAAAATGTTAAGTCACTGTTTTCAGTTAGTTTGATAATCTAAACTGCAGTAAAGTTATCTGGGCCCGGATGTTCAACTCATTTAACCAAGTGTTAAAGTTAACCACAGGTTAAACGTAGTGCTTTTCTGTATGATTTAACCCACAGTTAAATTTAACCTTGGGTTAAATAAGTTGAACAACTGGGCCCTGGTGATTAAGGATATATCAGACTAATACAATAGAAAGCAGGAGAAATGCACTGTCTTTTGAAAGTTTCTGAAGATAAAAACTGGAATTGAACATTTATTTTGAAAAGAATAACAAGAATAATATAGAATTTATAAATATATTTTCAATATTAAGAAATTTCAAAAATGGAAGTTGCTTACATGTTAACTTTATTTTTTGCACATTTAGTTATTAACTTACCTTTAAACCTTTCGCTCTGTTGATTGCTCTTAATGGTCTCAAAACTCTCAGCACCCTCAAAATCTTTACTACAGATATGGCATTACTTCTGCAATTTTACAGAAACAACAATTGTTTATGCAAATTCAAAAACTTTTAAGAAAAGTACTGCATAAATATGGTCTATATGTTTTAATGTTTTAAATGAAATAAGTAACTGCTCTCCTTATTATTAATAAAAAAATTTACTACACATATATTACTGGTACCACAATAATTTAACAAACACCACATTCAATGTTCTCTTTACTGATTATTCAACATAACAATTAGATCTGGTTATTTTAACTGTTACCAATACATATATTTTACTCTTATCTTGTTAAGGCCAATTTTAATCTATTTATATCTGTTTTGATGATCCTTTTTTGGCTTTCTAAAGTTCTCGTGATGAGTGTACCAAAAGAAAACTCAATTGTGCCCTCTCATTGGTTGTAATGTTTATTTTCGTTGGATTACAAGAGAAAATTTCAAGACATCAATTCTGCAACTGATGTTCTCTGAGATTACAGCTTGAGCAAATCATCAATTGTAGATTTCATAATTCATTTAAAATTTCTTCTCTTACATTAGAATGGAGATAACAGTATTTAATTTAAATATTTGCCAGCATCAATTTTTTTTTGATTTTATGGTTGCAAATATCCATATAAAAAATTTAGTATCAAAGTTTAAAATCTGTATCAAGTTTAAATTAGAACATATCAATTATAAATGTTAAAATTCAATATACTTACTGAAACAAAAATGAAATTAATGAAACAGCTACTACAATCAAATCTAATATGTTGAAGAAACTACGGCAAAATGATCCTGTATGTAATATGAGACCATATGTCACAATCTGAAAAATATATCAAAAGTAATGATCGAAATAGACAGAGAAACTTTCAAAAAACAAAATACTGTGTTCTATTCAATTATCATATTAGCTACAATGAAATGTAAATTAAAACCTCTTGTTGTTATCTGAGAGTTATCTAAAATACTAAAAGAGAGAACCCATTATGTTTTGAAGAAAAAAATTCATGACAGAGTCTTGTAAATGAGATTAAATCACTCATTATCTGAGAGTTACCTAATATATTAAGAGACATTCCCTAATGTTTTGAAAACATTCCTGACAGGTTTTGTAAAATAAGAATACATTACTTACTTTGATGAGGATTTCAATGGTGAAAATGGTGGTAAAGAAATAATCAAAGTAGTTTAGGATCTGGAAATGAAAAAAAAAACATTTTAAGATCTTCAAAGTTACTACTGAAATACTTGTCAATATAATTTCAGTATTTTAATCTTTGATGCAACTAAATGATGACATCCTAAAGCAACAGCATAATCTGCCTTCCAATTTTATCTGTATCATTTTGTTTTGTCACAAATCTAAAAGAGTGAAAGATTCCCAATATTTAACAAAATTTTACTCTGTACATGTGTATTATTAATACTGAGTACCCAATTATTCAAAAGGAGGTTGACTGAAATAATTCTTTTTTGATGTGATTAATTCGAGGCAAAATGTACCAGTAATTATTTCAGATAATTGAATCCAATTTTTTATGGATTTCCCATCACTACTTATACAGACTTTTTTAAACTGTATACAGGAATTTCATGTGCCTTCTGAACTATAGTAGTGTAGATTTAATCTTTATTAAAATTTATCCAATAATTGTTATGTAACTTACAGCATTCCTCTTTTTAGCAAAGTCTAGTGGATCTTCTGCAGCTAACATCGCACTACTGATTATAATACAGGCTAATACTACGTTACCAAAGTATGGATGGTTACATATTTTATGACAGATCACACGGAATCTAAAAAAAAAAATGAATCATATATTCAGTATTAAAAACAGTCATTTGGACAAATGTTCCATCTATATTACACACATTTTCAGTCAACCTTTATCACATACCCTTTATTGCATGGCTAAACCTGTATTGCACCCCCTTTATTGCATGGCTCAACCTGTATTGCACTGCAATTTGGACATCTCAGATTTTTTCATACGGAACTTGATGGGCAGGTACTTAAATTTAATTCAGCAGACAAAATGTTGTCCATATTGAACAGGATCCCAAACACGATATGTAGGAGCATCATCAACATAATGAGAAAAACAAACACTGCTAAGGGGTGATTCATTATTGTCAGCCATTTTCAGGTAGTGACCAATCAAATTCTAGAATACCATATTTACTCATTTAAAATTCGTGATTTTGGGACAAATGTCTTCACCACTGTTTAAAAATATGATAAAGCGTATAAAACATGCCAAAATTCATATCACTTGCCGTTTCACCACTCCAAAAATAAAGACAAGACCATAGTAAGTATAATTGGTGAAAAATATTTTTTTCTTAACAAAACAATAAGATACTTTAGAATTCTGTATTATTAACTAGAGTATACATACAAATTTCACATATTTCTTTTTGTAATTGACAAACAAAGATAAGACTACACTTTTTTTTACTTTGTCTATTTTTTCAATACAACAATATCATTATAAAACTAGAGGCTCTTAAGAGCCTGTATCGCTGACCTGGATTTAACTTTTCACCTTGAGCAGGACTAAAAATTTTAGTGTTGCAGTCAATTTGGCTGGTTTTTCTATAGGGTTCTATGTTAAACAAAGTTTAGCTGTGTGCCAACCAGGTGCATATCAGCACGAGAACATGTTGTTATGATAATGAATATGATCCCTGCTTTGTACTAGACCAACCCCTAAGTCGGATTTTTTTTAATGTGTTAGCTCACGAGGTATCTGTCCGCAGGAAGACATATCACCTCACTCTGACACATTATACTGACTCCGAACCGACCAGTCTTTGCTCTTACTCCTAGATGCCGCGTGCTTGGCGGAGAAGCAGCAAATACCAATTTTAATGTCTTTGGTTTGACCCGGCCGGGGATCGAACCTGCGACCTTCCGCACTCGGGCGGTCCCATGAAATCGGACACATTTCTGAACTAGAGGCTCTAAAGAGCCTGTATTGCTCACCTGCACTGAACTTTTCATCTTCAGCAGGACTAAAGATTTGGCTGATTTTTCTATAGGGTTCTATGTTAAACTAAGTTCAGCTGTGGCAGCCAAGATGATTGACAGTCTAGGTCAATGGACACATTTCTAAAAGAGAACCATCTAAGGAGCATTGCTACCAAGTCTAGTTCTAATTGGCTTACTGGCTTCAGATCAGAAGATTTTTGAGTGAATTTCCCATAGGGTCCTATGTTAAACTAAGTTTGGCTGTGTGGGCCTTCTTGGATCACATTCCACAAAATCAGACAATTCTGAAAGAGGACCTTCTAAGAACCATTGCTGCAATGTCTGGTTCCAATTGGTCAAGTGGTTTCAGACAAGAAGATTTTTCAATGAATTTTCCCACGGGGCCTTATGTTAAACAAAGTTCGGTTGTGCAGCCATCTCGGTTGACAGTCCAGGTCATGGGACACAATTCTGAAAGAGGACCATATAAGGACCATTGCTGCAAAGTCTGGTTCCAATTCAGACTAGAAGATTTTTCAATGAATTTTCCCATAGGGTTCTGTGTTAAACTAAGTCCCCTGCTGGCGGCCATCTTGGATTATGGATCGGCTATAAAGTAACAACACTTGGTCAGCACCTCATAAGGAACACTCATGCCATGTTTGGTTTCATTCCATTCAACGGTTCTCTAAAAGAAGTCATTTGTATGCATTTCCCATAGGGTCCTATGTTAAACTAAGTCCCCCTCTGGCGGCCATCTTGGATGATGGATCGGCTACAAAGTAACAACACTTTATAAGGGTTCATTCATGCCAGATTTAGTTTCATTCCATTCAGTGGTTCTCTAAAAGAAGTCATTTGTATGCATTTCCCATAGGGTCCTATGTTAAACTAAGTTCCCCGCTGGTGGCCATCTTGGATGATGGATCGGCAATAAACTAACAACACTTGGTCAGCACCTCATAAGGAACATTCATGCCATGTTTGGTTTCATTCCATTCAGTGGTTCTCTAGAAGAAGTTCAAAATGTAAAATGTTAACGACGACGATGGACTTCGGACACCAAGTGATGAGAAAAGCTCACTTGGCCCTTTGGGCCAGGTGAGCTAACAACAGGTACTTACTTGTTTGTTTTTGAGAACAAAAACAATGATGTTGCTGCAGGAATTTGTTTGATTTTTTCGTTGGGTATTTCTGTAATACGACGAGGTCTTGCTGTAGAATGATGAGATTCTTCTTCATCAATATCAGACTCTTCATCGTCCTCCTCCATATCATTTTGATTTTCATCATCCTCTTCTGAAAAAATTATAAAATAAAGTTTAATCTCAATAAAGTCTGATTTTTCGATAATTTTATTAGAATTTTTGTAATCTCACTGTTGGTTACTAAATTTTTGGTTTTGTCCAAATAAATTCACCAGCACCTGCATGCGAGATATGATTATCAGTAGTATTCATTTGAGGCAAAATCCTGCAAATAATTGCAGGTCAATATAATAACAAACCATCAGCAAAATAATTTATTTCATACTTTTTACAATTTATTTTTCCTTTTCCTCAGTAAAATAAGCGTAATAATTTTCTTCACTCAAATTTTAAAAATATAATGAATATATGAAAGCAAGTTGTAGTTGCTTAAACAAATATTAGTTTTCACCACTCTACTATCCAAAGTAAAGTAAATTTAGTACACAGATATTAGAAACACCAATATTCAGAATGCCTTTTTTTTAGCTACAAGTTAGAAACAAAAGATAGAGTAAAAAGTGTTTGAACTTGTTAACAGATCATCAGATGAGAATATACTAAATATATTACTGTATATTCATCATACATCATCTAATAGCAAGCAATAGTGGGAGCATGTGGGTCATTTAGAAAAGTCTTTGTTTAATGGGGGCAACCATTATGCAATCCAAAGTGAATTTATTTGTTAAAGTGAATATGGCCATATTGTGCTACATACTAAGGCTAGAAAACGTTTCGTTCGCCGTAAATGGAAGTAAGTAAAATAAGGGAAATAACTTGCTTCAAATTATAATTTTAGAGTCAGAATCGAGATACCAGAAATGAGTTTCTGGAAAGGGCTATTGCTGTGCTCTCATTATTGGCCATGCCAACAGTATATAGTTAGATGTATTACATAGGGTATAAAGAAAGATTCAACAAGATTAATATAATATCACATATACATACCAAACTTTATTCTTCTTTTATGTGAAAGGATAACAAATGATAAACAGCAAACTACCAAACATTTTACTGATCTTACATTTTTTTAAATGTCATGGAAGAAGTTTAAAAAAAAAAACGACCAGTAAACTACATGTGCTTTAAAAAAAATTTGGTATGTATGTAGTTAGAGTATAGAACGAGGAGTTTACCATTACCCTCTATTGGAACTTGATGACTGTCACGAAATTCTCCTTGAGAGTCAAGCCTCTCATTCAAGTCAAGTCTCACACTGTGATGGTCAGGGCTATCATCTTTTCTGAAATAAAAAAGAAATGTGGAATTATATCACCTTCATGATTTAGCATTAGCCTTTCTTTCACAGTACTGTCTTATATGAAAACTTTTTAATATTGTAAAATACGTTTTTACCAACTGAATTAAAAATGTTAAGAAAATATGTTGTTTTACAAACATTTATTAAACTCTATTTTGTGCTTTAGCTGAAATCCTACCTAAATGATCTAGCTGATCGTTTACTTGGTTTCCGTGACAACTTGTCACTTTCCTCATTCTCAGCAGTACCATCTTCATTCATTCCTACTCCCTCATCTTCTTCATTTTGCTAAAATGAAGAAAATTGTATATTAATTTCACATCATAAGGTCTATACATTAAAATTCAAACAAACATATTTTTAAATTGCAATATCCTATCCATAATGATGGTAAGGAGTATTTTGAAGAGGAACATAATTTTCCTTTAGATCTTTTTTTTTTTTTAGGTCCTTTGCAAAAATAATTAATGTTTTGAAAAATATAATTTGATTTGATCATCAGTAAAATGCAATATATTTCTATTTTTAATTATTTGCACTAAGAAGAAGTTGCACATGATGTTGTTCTAAGGATACCCCCACTTGTCAAAGTCCTGTCAAACAGGAAGTTGGGGTTCGACAGACTGAAAATAGGAGACAATGTACAACTCATGTCAAAGCTACATAATGAAATCATTCTGTCCTGTAGAAGCTGAGAAAAATGCGACATAAATTTTCATGTGTAATATTGTATTTTTACATAGTCAAAGTCCCGTCTAACAATAAGTTAGGGTCTGGCAGAATTGAAAATAAAAGACAACATATCGTGCCAAAGCTACATGCATAATATGAAATCATTCTGCTCAGTAGAAGTTGAGAAAAAGGTGACAAAAAATGTTTGTGGACAAACGGACAAGGCGTATGCAGTACAGCCCCCACTTATGTGTGGGGGTATAATATTGTTTTCTATGTGTGTGTCTTTACAAGACCAGAAATTTACTAATTTTGGTGTGTGGCTGTGTAGCTTCCTGATATGCACCCTTACAGCAAGTAATATGATTGTAGGCCGCTTGGAATCAAGAGAACTGAACTCTGACTTAGAAGTTAACCTAAGTCAATGAAGCGCGATAAGTTGGTCAGAATGACCTAATGTTGGTGGGAGGCTGTTTTACTCCCCGAGATGCACCCTGACACCAATTAATATGATTGTATGTAGCTTGATATCAGAGAACTGAACTCGGACTTAACTTAACCTATGTAAATGAGGCAAGATAAGTAGGTCAGAGTGACCTAATTTTGGTGGGAGACTGGGTTATTCCCCGACAGGCACCCTGACAACAAGTAATATGATTTTAGGTCCCTTGGTATTGGAGAACTGAACTCGGACAAAAAACTAAACTTAAGTCAATGAAGCCCAATAAGTAGGTCAGAGTGACCTAATTTTAGTGGGAGGCTGTGTTACTTCCTGAGATGCACCCTGAAACCAAGTAGTATGATTGTAGGTCACTTGGTATCAGAGGACTGAACTCGGAGTAAAACTTAACTCAAGTCACTGAAGTAGGATAAGTAGGTCAAATTGACCTAATTTTGGTGGGAGGTTCTGTTGCTTCCAGAGATGCAGTCTGACACCAAGTAATATGATTGTAGGTCAGGGATCCAGAAATTTCATCAGCCTCTGCCCTAAAGATCATTCAGACAAAGTATGGCTGTAATTGGTTCTTTGTTTTCAGAGGAGAAGATCTTTGAAAAAGTTTACGACGGACGGATGCCAAGTGATGACAAAAGTTCATATGTCCTTTTAGGACATGTGAGCTAAAAAGTGGGTCAGGTGAACATTTCTGAACAAACTAAACCACAGAAAAAATAAGTTGATAAAACTGTAAGTTTTCAAATTTTACAAGTCATATCCATTTCAATTACTTCATCTTTATCTCCCTCTGGTGTCCTACTTTTTGACCTTCGTATAGATCTCATTCTCTCTTTTTCTTCCTCTTTTTCTGCTTCAATCTCTGTAAGACTCTGAGCATCTGCCAGGTTATCAACAGCAATGGCCAAGAACACATTCAATAATATATCTAGCATTTGGTTAAGGGGAAATAACTCTGAGGTATATACATTTTTTGTCAAAAACTTTCTTGTTTTATTACATTTTGCTGAAAAGAACATACTCCAATCTATTCTCACTGACTAATCTTTATTATTTCTCCAAGTATCTGAACCCATACATCATATTTAATTCTTAAATGTTCTTAAATAAAATATTGTACATAGTGTGCATCTTTTATAATTTTATTAACTTCCAAATCTTCGGTTATACAGGAAACTCCAAAATTCAAACTTTATCACTAAAAATCTCTAGTCTTTATCTGAATGCATTTTGCAGACAAACATTTAAAAGTTGCAAAGTTACTGACCTCACTTACATGCGGCCATTCAGTTAATTATTGTTATAAATATTATGTACAAGAAAGGATACAATTACCAACAATAAACAAAACAACAAAATACAAACAAACTAGAAAACCAATCTGGTGAACACCACCATATGAATCAATTCCATCATACATCACTTCATTCCAGTCCTCACCAGTCAGGATCTATACAAAAAATTTCAAAAAAAATTCAAAGTTCTAACTTTTAAATTATAATTGTTTCAAGGTGATTATTGCCAAATAAAGCAGATATCAGGAGCCCTTTTCGAGTAAAATTACTTGTAAGTAATACTAGAAACTGTATGACTTGAGAGTAATTTTGATCTTAAGATTTTTTGGTGAAAAGTACTACAGTTTATAAATTTCCACAATGGAACTACTTTGTGTTCTAGATGCTTCAGAAATTGAAAACTTAATGAAAAAGTCATGGCTACACTCACATTCGTCACAATTTAAAAGAACAATAAGATATTCTGAACAGTTCAGATGGTTCAACCCTTAAAATTGTAAACAACATATAACTTTATGAAAAAATCAATGAATGATTTACACAAATAATAAAATCTGATAGAAATATAAGTATCCAAGCATTGGAAAAGTCAGTTATCAGTTAATGTTTTACACAATCAATAAAATCTGCTCTGATAGAAATATAAGTATCCAAGCATTGGAAAAGTTAGTTATCAATTATGTATAAATGAAACATGCTAACTTTAACAATTTTTTACTAATACTTCACATACTTTTTAAAGATATTTCATTTTAAAAGTTTAAAAGTTTAAAACTTTTCATTTTAAATAAGACACACAGTATATTGCTGAGTATGATTAGTAAGACAGGATATGGTTGACAATTCTTTACACAGAATCTATATATGCACATGATGAAAATTCAAGAAAAGGAACCTATTTCTTTTTACTCTTCTTCATCTTTTATTTGAAATGAAACTTTCAACACAGAGAAAATTTGTGCATCTCATTGAAAAAAATCCAGATTCCCCTTCACCTCCCCAGTCACTAAGTTTGAACCAAATTCTTTGTTAACAGTAGAACAGATGTTATATCTGTGCAACCGAAATATTTCTGAAAAAGTGTTAACTCCTCTTATTTTACAAATTTTGATGATTATGAACTGGAGTTTAGTATCACTTTCGCAATTTTATAAGCAATGTCATGAATTCATGGTTTTATTTCTGACATTAACCAAACATACAGTAAGTGTTGTGACCGAGAAATTCTGCAGTATCTTTTAACGTACCTGAAATACTGTTAGCATTGACTGCCAAAAGCTATCAAAATTACTTCTTGGTTTTGGTTCATCGTCAAAGTTAAAAGCTCCACCAAATAACTGCATTCCTAATAAGGCAAATATCACAATAAACAAGAATAACAACAGCAACAAACTGGCTATAGATCTCATACTGTTCAACAGTGAAGCTACCAGGTTACGAAGTGATGCCCAGTACCTGTAACAAAGAAAATTTAAACTGCTTATTTTGCCTAAGTTGTATTTACTGACAGTACATCATTTTTCTATTTGTAAAATTATGCCTTTAATAAAAAGTTTCTCTTTTTTTAATTGAGCCAAGACAAACTTGTTACTGTAAATTCGGAAATTATTGCAATGTTTTTATTATTGCGAAAAATGCGACAGGGTTGTAATCGCAATAATTTAAACTCGCATTTTGGAATTTTTTATATGAATGAAGCAGGATTTTTCTCAATATCACAAAAATTAAAATTGCATTTTGGTCTAAAATGACAAAATTGCAATAATAAATGCACGCAATAATTTTTGAATTTACAGTATTCATAAGCACTCTATGTCATTTTTTTGGCACTGCATTATTTAATTGAAATCACATTTTAAAAATACTTATAAAATGTTTCCTGAAGTTAATATTTTCCTGATTACAGTTTGTTAAGTTTTCAAATGTAAATGAAATCAGATAAGGGTATCTGATTTTTATGCAGGTAATGGCTGATTGGAATTGTATACAGTGTATACTCAGCAATTACGTAATTATATATTTAAATATGCATAAGAAAAGAATAAATTGCCTTACCTTGTGGCTTTGAATACTCTGAGCAAACGAGCACAACGCAATACACTAACGCCTAACGGTGGCATTACTTTTGTAAAAATTAATATGGCTTCAACTATACTGAATAATACAACTAAACTGTCAAAACGATTAAATAACGACACAAAATATCCCTGGAAGCCTAAACTGTACATTTTGAGTAACATTTCCACTGTGAATAGCACAACAAAAAATAAATTGGCAACTTCTGAAAAAGAAAAAGAAAGCTTTTCTTAAAATGAGAAATAAAAATCAAGATAACTACCAGTATTCATTTGGTCTGTTTGTGTATAAAGGTAGTGGAATTGCATATAGGACTTACAAATTCTTTTTTAATATTGCATCATACAAAAAACTGAGATATAGATATTGGCTATATCTTACAAAAATGACCTATACAAAAACAGTTTTACTAAATTTGATCCTATCAGGAAGTCTAGTAAATATATGAAAATAGATAGTGCTTGTATTATCCTTGTTGCATAGCTTGTTTCGTATTTTAAATTTTTGTTCTTATCATTCTATAAAATTTTGTATCTTTGGTCTATTTACACATTTCAAAAATAACTGAAATTTTAACATGCTTTCTTACCTTGAAAATCGTCCAACCAATCTGGTTGTCCATAATGTTCAGATGTTAAAACACAAGTATTTAAGAAAACCATCACAATAACTAGCCAATAAAACACTTGAGATTTAACTAATTTTCTACACAATCTTCTACAACGTCTATTCCACTTTCGTAACCTCCGACTGAAATATAAAATAAAACATTTTTTATAAAACTGTATAAAGGTTTTTGTGTAGAATCATTCATACAGTAAAATTTGGTGTTTCTCAGTAAAAAATTATAAATGAACCAAATGAATTTAACCTTTTTTTCTTTTTTTATGTCTTTAGTCAAACAGCCATTTTATATCAGCCAGTACTGATATTGTCAAGAAGATTTTGATAAGCTTTAATTATTTAAAAAGTAATATACCAAATACAATCTTTTATAATTAATGAATAGGTAACTAAGCAAGCTTTCTGTGAATTTAAATGCCTTCAATTTTTAAAAAAGAATATGATGGATAAATTCTTGATAAAAATACCACACAGGTATATAACAGAAGTTGTAAGAAAGAATCTAGCTTTTTATTGCTGTTCTTCATATTAAACTCACAACAAGACCTTCAACAACAAAAAATCTTGCACCCGATTTCGAATTCAAATAGAACAATTAGTTGAAGTGAAATTTTAAAATATTTGTTTACATATTTTAGGTATTTAGAAATTTGTTCGATACATATTGACAGATTACCTTTTCCTAATGCAC
The DNA here is from genome assembly GCA_028015205.1 of Mytilisepta virgata. NCBI lineage: Eukaryota > Metazoa > Mollusca > Bivalvia > Mytilida > Mytilidae > Mytilisepta > Mytilisepta virgata. The sequence continues at coordinate 77,432,728 of CM051519.1, forward strand.
CAGGTCTGTTGTATCTCTCCATTCTCTGCATCTTCTGTTTTATCAGATGCTGTCTCACTTTGGTTTTCTGTTTGAATTATGCAAAGTTAAAACATTAATACCACTACACATTACAAACTTTCATCAAAACATCCCTTTCAAAAGCTAAATAAAAGATCATGAAAATACCTTATGCAAAGAGAAAATATTAAAATCATTCAGAAAAGAAAGAAATACTGAAAACTTCATAAAAACATACTTTAAAGAAGCAATAATTTGTTCTAATAAACTGTTTTATCTTCTGAGACTTATGGAAAGTAACATGACTGAAAAAATTATTCAAAGATATAGCATCTAGTGATTTTTCCATTACTAGGACTTTATGTAACATGTCAGTAAGAAAATTATACAATGATCATACCATTTATTCTTCATTTAAAAAATGTTTGAAATTATTTTCACAATACAATTGATTTAATGCCAACACCCAAAAAATCCCTTTGACAAGTGTTCTAATAACTTCCATTTAATGTAATATTAGTATGTATGATTTTGTCCAGTAACGGATGATGATAGCCTCATCATTGATATACAGTTAAACCAGCTTTAAAAGACACCTTCACACAGAGACCGTTGAAAATGAAAACATTCCTGTCATGAATCAATATAAACAACTTATCTAAACCCTTCTTTCAAGATTTACTGAAAAAAAAGAGTAAAAGATTTTTTAAATCCCATAGAAGATATTTGCAGGCTTTTGTGGACAATGTGGTTCAGATTCATCTATCTGAATTTTTTTTTTCATAAACAAAAATACTTAAGCTACACTCATTTCATGCATAAGATTCTTTATGTCACCTTACAAAAGTTTTTTAATTTGCAATAAAAATCAATTTCAATATGTCAGACCCTCAAATTTTGAGAGGGCCTCGGTGGCCGAGTGGTCTACATAGTTCGTCATGACTACTAATGATCACTAGCCTGTCAACACTGGGGTTGTGAGTTCAAATCTCACAGGTGGCGGGGTGTGTTCGACTCTGATCTTAATTGACAAGGATTGCCAATTTTCCTACCAAAGGTCGGTGGTTCTCTCCGGGTACTCTGGCTTCCACCACCAATAAAAACTGGCCACCACGAATGGCCAAATGTGTTGAAAACGGTGTAGACTCTGGCTGCAGGATTTTCTCGCTGCCTTGAAGACCCATTGGTAGCCGTGAGCTGTTTGTGCTCTTTGGTCGGGTTGTTGTCTCTTTGACACATTCCCTGTTTCCATTCTCTATTCTATTTTAACTTGACTATATTATTTTAGAAAAGAAGTTTGAAAAATAATTCACAAATTCGTTCTCACATAATACTTTATTATCACAGATTTTTATTTCCGGTAATTATTTTATTATTTCACCACTTGCCATCTGCATTAGTTACTTCAATGTACAAAAATTTCAGCTTCATATTGGTTTTATTCCTTAGAAATATTATTTTGAAGAGATCTATTATTTTTAGACAAACTGGATTATCCCAGTATATTATACTTTATGCAAAAATCATGATTTCTCATTGGTTGACAGAAAGATGTGGTATTTCAATGCACCTGTAACTAGACTTCACCCCTCTTGACCACAGATAGTATTCCCTCCTTAGCGACAGGAATACCACATGGGAGAATACCACACTCTTGCCCGAATACCATCCTCCGTACCGGAAATGAGTTTTACCCTCTATATGCGTAATTAATTGGCATTCAGTATAATATAACACACACTGCCTTCAGTTGAGGGTGGTATGCCATATTACCACACTCAAACCAAAATATCACGCTCGACTACGTCTTTTGTGATATTTTGCCTTCGTGAGGTAATCTGGCACACCACGCTCAACTGAAGGCAGTATGTGTATAATATCATTGTTGATGGACAGAATGCTGAAGTTGACAAAGGAAAAAATGTCCCTAAAAGACAAATCTAGCCAAAATCAATCATACAAAATGAATCTAAATGAATGTATAATATATAGTGGAGAAAAGTGTCCAAAAAAAAACTCTTGACATAAAAGGCAAAAACTAAAATGTGCTACAATGAATATTTTTTCAATACACTATGAAGGGTTACTTTTATCTCCTTTATTTTACTTTTGATTTAGTATAATCACTATACAGTAGCAAATAAAATTTTATTATGAAATCGGTCTTTTTATTTTACAAATAAATGGCATTAAATTTCTACACTAAGTTTTTTGCACATTATCTGGTAACTTTAGCCACATTTTCAGTGATAGTTTTTATTATGTTCTGGTTCAAAATGGTTATGACTTTTTTCCCTGGATATCCACAACATACATATATATATCAGCTAAATTTAATCATACATAAACCCCCTTTTGTTAAATAGATAATATCCTTACTTCAATCAATATTAAAAATGTGAACTACAGTTGTGATTCTCCTAAATTTAATAAGTGATGTAAGTGAATATACTTTTAAACTCCTCGTAAGTTTTCTTTGAAATGCAAATTTTTGCAAATGGAACTCGGCGAAGAAACCACCACAAGATTATTCCTGAAGATAAACAAAAAGAGCTAAGAAAGCGAGTTAATGCTCCGTTAAATAGACAAAAAAGTATATTTAACAAATCAAATTTCTTATTTAGCATACTGGTAATTTCTTGGAAAGAAAATTTTGATTTCAATTATTAAAATCTTTGTAATTAAGTTTATGAAAATGTACTTGTTTAACTCTTGGTTAATATGATAAGTAAAAAAACAAGAGGCTCACCAGAGACTGTATCGCTCACCTGGAGTCTGGTTTTCATTGGACAATTAATCAACTATTTGACCAAGTTTGTTGCAATTGGTTCAATTGTTCAGGGAAAATTTATTTGACAAAAAGAGGGCAATAACTCCTTAATGGGTTTTGGGATTTCCTTTAAAATTTCAGGGTATGTAGATCTAAACAGGGCAAACATTTTTCAAATTTACATTTCACTTCTATCTCAAATAGTTTTGGAGAAAAATGACGAAAAATATTAAATTTTGAAAATTTTACAAAAAAGGGCAATAACTCCTAAATGGGTTTTGGGATTTCCTTCAAAATTTCAGGGTAGGTAGATCTTGTCATCCTGATCAATTTTACCCTGTCAGATTTTCGATATCTGTAACGGTTTTTGAGTTATTAGCAAAAAACAGCAATTTACCCCTATGTTCTATTTTTAGCAACAGTGGCCATGTTTTTCATCAGATCAATATAAAATGAGGATCATTTGTGGAGGACATGTCATATATCATTCCTATGAAGCCTCGATCCAATCTGCCCAGCTGTTTCAGAGGAGAAGATTTTTGAAAAAGTTAACGACGGACACCAAGTGATGGCAAAAGCTCACATGGCCTTTTAGGCCAGGTGAGCTAATAAAAAAGGAAGAGAATGTTTTGGAAATATAAACGATTTCTTAAATCTGACTAATTGTCCATCAAAACAAACCTTTTTTTAACAATACTTCTTTACTGAAGGTTTGTAATTACCAAATGAAAACTTACATAATAGAAAAACTATCTAATACCTTACAATTTTTTAGCCTTTGCAGAGAAAATACATCTTTGATTTATAGATATTCATAAAAAGAAAAAGAACCAGAAGGAACTATCTTAATATAGAGAAATTCTTATATGACATATGAATGCACAAAGCTTATCACAATTCCATGCTGATCTTGTTTTTGTGCTCCTATGCTATCAATATTTGTATTTAATGATCAATCTTAGCAATATCTGACACTAAAGACACCTTGTACAAAAAAGATCATAGCTTTATCCCCACAGATAATACTATTTTGAATAACAAGGGTTAGAAATCACTAAAATATACAAACTGGTAAGCTGAACACTGAAAACTGGAAAAAAAACATGCAGGATCAAAAGGGAAAACACATCAATGATCAGAGGTGCCATTGACAATGGCTGATTTGTATCAAAAACTTTGTAATTTCATAAATTTGTAAAAAAGAATTAAAAGCATATCCTTGATTGTACTTAAAAACTGAAAAAAGAAATATGAACAAACCAAAAGCAGAAGGGTATAACCATGTAGCCTATAGATTTTGATCATGATCACAAAGCATATTAATATGCTAAATATTTCTGTTTTCATAAAAAAGCAGAAAAAAAACAGATGTACTCAAAGACTGGTGGTAAACGATAAATCAATAAATTGTTACTAAATCATCTTTCAGACAAGAAAAAATACTTGGCAAAGATATTACTACTTGGTTTTATACAATACAGTACAATATAAACAGAAATTCTTGGAATTCCTGAAATAATTATCACTAAGCAAACAACAGATTTTATAAAAAGAAATAAAATGCTTAAATAAACAAACTGCCAAATCTTAAGGATCTCACATCCAGAAGGGTTAATGATAAAATTTTATAAAAGCAATTAATTTAATTTTCCTTTTTTTGTGCTGAAAGCAATAAAGCTTCGCACCTAGCCAATGCCATGATAATTAACTCGGCACCTCTGATACTCACTATGGCGGGGAGTAGCACCTTCTTCGCCCTCGTCCTCATTCTCAGGGTCAATATCTTCTGCTTGTGTTATCCAATCTAAATAGCCTCGTAAATCCTCTTCAAGTTGTTGTTTTTCACGAAGCTTTTGAAAATCACCCCTTGCTTTTGCTTTTTCTCTTTCTTTGGAAAATTCTCTGAAATAAGATTATCCATTGATTTGAAATAAACTTAACACTGATAATTGTACTTTAATATATATGAGGCAAAAAAAAGAGAAGGCATAATTTTATATTTAATATGTACCGGTATTTGTAATGCTATATTAGCAAAATTAAATATCTTTTTATTACGTTATAAAATTCAATACCTATTTAATATTATACATTTATTGACTTTGAACTAGGTTGCTATCGGAATTTATCAACCCCACAAAATGGTAATATTCATGAAGTCTACAGCTCGGTGAATATTCATTTTGAGGGTTAATAAATCGATAGCAATCTAGTTCAAAGTCAATATGTGTTTTATAACATGATTAGGGCATAGAAAAAAATAATCAACAGTATTCAACAAAACTCCCCGTTCTATTTTTTCATCATATTAGGTTGCTATTGAATTCCGCATAGCCTACCGCTTTTACTAAAGTCCCCATTCTATCTTTAGATCATACTAGGTTGCTATCAAATTCCGCATAACCTACCACTTTTATTTTTAGACCATAATCATAAATTTGAAATTATTGATGAATGTTACATGTAGGTTGCTATCGCGGGTACTCACAACCTCTTGTTCTATTTTCGACCAATCAGAATCAAGAAAAAATACCGTCATATAATAAAAGTGTATCATAATTTGGTTTCTAATTATTTCTTTTTTGTAATGTTATTAGTACATGTATAAATAATATATTTCCATAAGAAACAAGCACAAGAAAAATATTTCTATTCACATCAATAATGCAACAATTGATTGGCAAAGAATTCATTGTGTCAATGTTTGCTGACAATACCTCATTTGCCACTAGGCTGTCCCAAACTTTTCTACACGAAGTGGTGAAGACTTGAGGTTTGTTTAAAACACCTGATTTGCCACTACCCTTCGCATAACTTTAATAAATGAACAGTTTAAGATATAAAGATACCTACCCACTAAGAACACCTAAAACTAAGTTGAGTACAAAAAATGATCCAATTATAATTAAACTAATAAAATATATCCATGGCCATTCATTCCCAACAGCATCATTTATCTGAAAGTACAAAAAAGGTTAAATGTAAGCAGAACTGGTTTGTCATCTACAATAAATTTTTCTTTCATTTTTAAAAAATTGTATATATAATTTGCCATACTATGTTCGCTTAAAAAACTCTATAAAATACCATGTGTAAAAGGGAAAAAGATATTTTAGAGGTACTGTTAAGCTGATGTATAAGAAGTATGTTTCACAGTAGCCCATAATTTGTTAGCGTTTCAATTTAGATAACTGACTTGCCACAAGTTAGTCTCACATAATTTATACATATCAGTATGTATTTGATTGGAAATAACCTTTTCACATTACACCAAACCAGACGAAAATTTATCATCACATATTTTTTAATGCCAAGGTAGGACTTATTTCAGTCAGCTTCAATTTTTTTTTATTTTGTATATCATGATTTACTAGTGGGTGTTGTTTTAAAAAATATATATATTAAAACAAGAAATGAGCTATCAAACTGACAGTAAACAAATGTTTTGGTGCTGACCATCTGTCTGCATAACCAGAACAATAATCAGATTTTTTCAGTTTGGAAAATCAAGCAAATAAAATAAAAGTGATGCACATCATACAAAATGTGTTTCAGTCAGCATTCAACCATGACCACTTACATCATATAAAACATTAGTCCACCCTTCCATTGTAATACACTGAAATACTGTCAGCATAGCAAATCCAAAATGGTCAAAGTTTGTGATTCCATCATTAGGACCTTTCCATCCATTTTTACATACATACGGATCTTCACAACGAAAACCCTTTTTTTCCGAACAAGGATGTGCATCTTCCATCATAGCACCTGAAATTATAGTTTTCATACGTAAGCATTACAAGAGGGGACAATAATCTAAGTTTAAACTCTAAGAAGTTTTTATAAGGCAAATTAAAATTAAATTGTAGGTTTTCATCTTTCCCTGCCCCAATAGTGTGAATGTTTTTATTATGATTTCTAAATTTCTTTGAGTTGGTTTCTAGAAATAAATTCTGCCTTGTCTATGACAATTTTATATCTACCCATCTATGTATTCATAATTTCACTAGCCAAGAATCTTATTTTATTTTAGATATAAAAATTGACTAATGTAGTCCAGCTCTGTTCATTATTTCAATTTTAAATTGCAGATAGTATAGGATAATTCTGGACATGGTCTTATTTTGTGATACACTATAAATGGTCACCTTTCTTGCAACTTCCTGAGAGTTCCTTTAAGCTACCAGCCTTTAAATTTGAAGAAAATAATGGCATCTTAATGCCATTTTAACAAATGATGGATTGAGAACATTTGATTGTAAATTGATTAAATACCAATAATAATTCATAAATGATAAAATTGTAAAGGAAGTATAGAATAGAAAATAACATACATGTAATGGAATTAACTTACCTGTGTCTTTATGAAAACAGGTATTGTGCATTCTTCCTGAGAAGAGTTCTAACCCAATAATGGCATATATAATAATAACAAATATCACCAATAGGGCTATATGAAATAAAGGCACCATAGCTCTCACTATAGAATTTAAAACCACTTGTAAACCTGAAAATAAGTAAATTTGAAATCAATACATGCTGCATGTACATATATAACAAATAACCATCAAACAGGGGAAACTGAATGCATGTATATATGCGATTTAAGAAAAAGCTTTCAGATAATAAAAAGCGAATTTTCTGAAGCGAGAATCACTTCTTTATTGTATTACTTTGAAACATGGATTTCTAAAACAATGTTAATCAAGACCTCTTCATGAATTTCCATCAGAATGTAATTAACTAGAGGATACTATAGAGCCTGTATCCCTTATCTTAATCCCCCTCAACCCCACTAGCCCATTACACTGAAAAAGTATCTCTTGGAAAAAAGATCAAAGAACATTTTTTTCTTTTTTTTTTGAAAAATTTTAAAAAATGATAGTCATGTAGCCAGATCCTTTGATTTAATTCAGGAAGGCGACCGACCACCTTTGCATCATATATTCTACCAAAATTAGTTCAAAATTGACCAAGTACTTTCAGTAACAATATTTGCATTTAAAAAGCATGAAATATAAAATATGTGTAACAAATTTTTTAGGGCTGATTCTTGTATTTTCTGTTATAGTGGCCATACTGATCCAATATCTGAACTCACAATTTTGTGAGGATCTATCCATCAAAGCTATTTTAGCAAAATCGAAACACTGAGACATATATTCTTAATAATGATAAGCAATCACAGATGGACCATTCTTGCCAAGTTTGGTCCCTATTTAACAAGTTATTTTAGAACAGTTAACTTTTATATTTTTTTGGTAATTTCTCTACCTTTTTTTTGTCCAAGTTCTGGATCCCCCAGACACAAATTTAAAGCATGACGACCAAGCGACCATATAAACAAAATTTGGAAATTTTGTTTCCATTTGAGGTTTTAATAGGAAAGTTTTAAGACAGCAACTGTTAGCAAAAGCTCAGTTGTGAATAAATAATTACAGAACTGCCTGTTGCAACAAATAAAAATGAAAATAAGTACTAAAAATAATGTCCTTGAAATCATATTTGACCTTGCCTTCAAACAAAACAAGTCAATATATAAAAGATTTGAATAGAATGCCGTATCTTATTTTATGGCGAATAAAAAAAAATGAATTCAATCTAGAAACAATAACAATAATGATCCAATTGTTGAAGATCTATCGAAGCTAATATAAAGCAACAATTAATCCATTCTTAATAATGGAAAGCTAAATTTAGCTAGTGATATCTGGATTAAAATGATTATTGCTATTTATGAACCATCACCACTGTAATTGTTTAATCCAAAAATAGTATGAATAATGATATTTACACAGTATGGATTCATGCTAAAAACTACATGTTATTCCATTAAAACATGCTGTTGACGTAAATTTCATTAGCCTACATATGGTTTATTTTAAAACCTTTTCCATTAGTCTTAAGGATCTTTAATGGTTAACGGCAAAATTCTATCTCGAAACATCCCAATTCAAGGCAAATGAACTTTTAACATAACATCATAAAGTGAAAACTACCAATTGTATAACTTCTGCCTTCATTTCACTAAAATTTTATTAAGGAAAAAAAGAACAATCTTTTGAAATAAAAAACAAAGCAAAATTCAAATTTGTACAAAAGTTAGAATTACTATTCTAAATAAGTTTAACTCAAGTTTATTAGGACTTTTGATGATAGCTATCTGGCATGATAAATTTTAGTGTCCCTCATAGTCATATTAAGGTATTAATGTATTTGTCAGCCTCAATAAAAACATGTCAACCAATCAATAGTAATTATACAGGACCGTATCAGAAAATCCCAGCGGGATAATATGGATATGATTAGCTATCGAAGATTTCAAACTTGGATAGACATATTTTAACACTTGATGAAATGGACTTTAGCGAGTTCAATGAGCCTTAAAAAATGCATGAAATTTCCTGCTATGTCAATCAACGTGGTATGAAGATATCGGACATATATGGAACAATATGACTGCTTATTTCCCTATGGATTTATACTCTGTAACTTCATAAACAGTTTCAATGCTGTATCTATTATACCTTTATCACTTACCAGACCTTTATACCTACAAATTCTTATTGATCAAGGTCATTTCTGAATGTCACTGAATGCCTGTTTTATTTACAATCGACTATAGTAAACTGACCAAAAAAATATATATAATCTAACCTAAAAAATGAACTGACAGTAATATGAAACTGAATGCACAGTGAAAGTGGATATAATGACTGATCTATGCTTAGACAGCTTAGGGTATTTCTATTTTAAATATGATATTAGTGCCAATAAAATGAATGCTGTAATACGTCACTTAATATATTGAAAACACTTTTACTATTTACCAGGAGTATCACCTTATAAAGACACCACATTCCAGAGGACGTCAAAATTAATCACTCCTAGTACCAGTAAAATTATATCATTTCTTGTGGATTTATTCGATTTTGCTGGAAACTAATTTTTTGTGGTTTCCATATGTACCATTAAGCCACAACTTCAAGAAATCAAAGAAATGCATGCTTCACACATGCTTAATATGTTATATTATCTATGAAACCAAATTTTGGTACCCTCTACTTAAAACTTAAAACACAATGAAAATACATAACTTTTCAACAAGCCATTTGAAAACTTCAAAGGATGCCTTTTCTAGAATTCTGAAGTAAAAGTTAGAAAATTACCAACAACTTTTAAAAGTATTTTTGAAGCAAAAAGGTTGGTGCCAAGACTAAATCATTCTGATATTTTGACATTTTCTTTCAGGCATCAATGGTGAAAATATAACTTAATGTTGTAGTAGATATTAATTTTGCATACATGTAAGTACACAAATACAGATTAAATGTACTTTACAATCATTATTCTTATGTTCTTAAATTTTGACAAAGGGAATCCTGAAGATGTTAAATTTTAAAGTATAAGGCCAAGTTTTAAACTATGATTTCATCTATAAACTATTTATATTTTAAGAGGAATGTATCTCAAATATGTGAAGCTATCCCATAGAAAACCAAAAAATTTTGAAGAAGCATAAATAAATATATCCTGGTCAGAAAACAAAAATTTATAAAATAAGAGTTAAGCCCCCTTTACACTGAACGAAGACTGCACTACGACCATAAAAAATGTTTTGATCATGGAACATCTTAGTGGGGTCGTACTGAGGTCTTCAAGTAGCGTAGTGTGGTCGGCATTGCACGTGATAGGTCGTAGTAGAATCTCCAGGTGCCATGACTGTTTTGAACATGCTCAAAATTTACGTAGTGAGGTCGTCGCCACTTTTGATCGTACAGACATCGTACCGCTGTCGTAGAGGAAGCGCAGAGACATCGTAGTGAGATCGTAGTGAGACATCGTATATACATTCAGGCAAGAAATTGTCCTTTTATATAGTTTATTTGCTGGTCGTAGAGGAAGCGCAGAGACATCGTAGTGAGACATCGTAGTGAGAACTAATATACATTCAAGCAAGAAATTGTCCTTTTATATAGTTTATTTGCTGATCATGGCTAGATCGTGAGAACAACGTAGCAAGGTCGTAATACTCGTGGTAGCAGCGTAGTGACAACGTATTACGATCGTCAAGTGCGTATCGATGTCGGGTCACAATTGTGTGAGGTCGTACAACATCGGCCTAGGGGCGTCGTGTGATCGTGTTATTGTCGTAGCTTGAACGTACCACAAATGCAGGCATCGTAGCGAAAACGTAGGAGAGCGTAGTAGCAACGTGAAAGATTATCGAAAAAACGTATTTTGATCATATGGTAAGCGTAGGGATGTCGTGAATACCTTTACACTGAAGATGGTTTTCAAATTTTTCCACGACCCTGCTGCGATCTTGGCGATCGTAGAGGTCGTGGAGAGCGTAGCACAGTCTTCGACCAGTGTAAAGGGGGCTTTACAGAATACAAAATCTGTAAAAAAAAAATAGAAGAAGGCAAAGAATTTTCAACAACACTGATGGAAAAAAAAACTGGCACCAACACACTAGGACAACACTGACGGTACTTACTGGGCACACCAGAAACAAGCCTCAGTGGTCGTAATACCCTGAACGCCCGCAGGGCCTTTACATCAAAATTACTGAAGCTGATTGTTGAGAAAACAGTGCTAATTATACTGCAATAAAACAGTCCAATTTGTTAGATATACATGCAGTTAGTCTGTTATATAACAATATCCATAATTATAGATATATTAGTCACAAATAACCTCATTCAAAACTTACATACAGATATTTTTTTGAGTTTTTATTACATGTATTTTACATTTGCATTTACCTATGTAAATAGGTTCCTGTTTCCAGGTTCATTAAAATATGAACCAAAAAAATGGGCAAGGTATCAAAACTGTAATAATTAGAACCCTTTACTCAGGTACATGCAAAAGGTAATATAACTTGGATAAAGACAATGATCTTGAAAAAAATCTTTTTCCAAGTTTGTTCATTATTACAAACAATGCACCTTATACACATGCTAATCATATTTGATCATTAAAGTGTTTAATCTAATAGAGGGTTACTGATATCCATCAAGCAGGTACAAAACTACATGCTTCCCTCATTACTTACTAGGAGCCCTCGATACTAAACGCAAGGGTCTTAATACCCTAAATGCTCTTAGGGCTTTCACATCAAAATTATTCAGGTGTAGCTCTTTAAGTACTATACTAAATAAACTGAAATGAAAAATTAAGTCCTTTTTCAGATTCTGATATATTCTGTCTTAGATGTTCTTTGACTTACACATATTGTTTCACAAATCCAAGATTCAACTTATTTCCAAGGACTTTTTATTACACTGTAAAGGCCACATCAGGTTGATTAGTAGATTCCGCAATTATGTCAATTTTCAATGTAATCCAAAATTCTGCATTTGTGTTAGATTTTTAAACCTCTTTCAAGAAAAAAAAATTCCACCCCTATCCCCCATATTATTTGGTGAACTATTAACAAGAATCTGTGCAATCTTCTGTTGTAGCCTTATACATATGTATTTCTTTTTTTAATGTGTTACATGTATCTCCAACCTTTATACACTAAAAAAAAACCATATATAAAACACATCATTACTGAAAATACATTCTTACAATACGTAAAAACAAAAGTGACACAAAGGGTATTTATCTATTTCTAACATGTGGAAAACAAAAATCATATAAATTAAATCATATATATTTTTGACAGAAAATAAATCATATGCAATAATATTTCTGACCAAATACAAAACTATTGTAGATGATATCTCAGAAATATTTCTTCCTGGGAAGACTCATAAATATCCTAAAGAGTCATCTTAATGTTTGTCTAGGTAGGTATTCCTTAACCACAAGTGGGTAATTTTGAACATCAGACTTTAAAAAAAACTGACCAAACATCTTAAATTACCGCCATAGACAGAAGCCATTAGTAATAATACTGATGAGAAATGTGTATAAAATCAGAAAACAATCAACAACAGACAACCATTCTTTTAGCTGTCATAAAAACAGAAGCCTATAGCCACATAAAAGAAAAACCAATTTCCTAGTTTTAGTGATATCAGATGTAATATAAATGGTATTATTAGATTTTTGTCACAAAAATGCACATTCTTTCTCCTCCACATTATTTCAAGGTCCTGCTTTTTTCTTGGTCACAATTTTTTCCCACAATAAAGTCAACCTTCTTTCTCAAAATGTTCAAAAATTGAGTCAGTTCCCATGTGAATCATATTTTTTGATTGCCCAATACTGAAGAAAAGGTCTAGGCTTATGGTTTTCAAAACAAAACTAGAAAGGCCAGTCAGGAATTTTCCCATTAAAGTCTGGAAAATAACTCCTTATTTTCAAAAAAAAATTTCTGTTAAAGTAAGAACAAGTTTTCCAGAAACAAAACTCCAATAAAATTTCCCTTTCTGAAAAACAATTTTTACATGTTCATAAAATCCATTACAACTACAAAACAAAGAAAAAACTATCTACCTAAGACAACAGGTGATACTGGGAATGAGAAAACAATGTTTTGAAACACATTTGTTTAAAATATTTCTTACATGTACTATAAAAGTGTATTTTTTCAACGATTCAAAATAGAATTTTATTCAAACCACTCTGATAAGCTAAGCCACACAAAAGAGTCAAATCATAAAAGGGCTTGTAAAATTTTATTATTTGACGGGTTTGTGCTTTTTAAAAATGTGATCATCTATATACAATTTACAGTGACTACTATGAGTGAGACACACTATGTATGGAATATTGCAAAATTTCACTCCTCAAACATTTAATCTGCTTGACATTTTTTTTTCACGACAATGATAAAAGCTCCAGGGAAGTCGACAAAATTACGATGACTTATGGCATGCTCAAATAATCATATATAGTACTCACATAATGACTACCGTGAAAAGACTAATGATATAAAATAGTTCAGATTAAGTACTGATTGTTCATTCAATATAATTTCTTTTTTCTTCTACATACTGTTAAACAGAATATCAAATTTCTGGTATTTTTCTTTTAAATGAAACTTTACACTAGGAAAAAAACTGATAATATTCCAATAAAAGCTGTAAAAAAATTTAAATATAGAAAAATTAATAAAGTCCCCATAAACATAACAATACAAACAAAATAAATTTTGAGACATTCCTAAACAGGGTCTTGGGCTATTCTTCTGAAGAAATATTGTTACGGGTACCAGGACATATTCTTCTTTTCAATAATAAAAAAAAACAAAACTTTCAATTTAAAATGCTAGGAATATGCAGAAATACTGTTAAAAAATTAACAAAAATTTTTAAAAAAATCATTTAATTGACAGGTTGACATTTGAAAACAATTTCTTGTTCAGCTTTAATTGTTTTTCATTTCCTTGAAGATCACATTCAGTTACTTATACATTACAACTGAAGACATAATAATAACATGTCAGTTTTCAGTATTTTAAAGAAATTTTTTTAAATGAATCTATCCAATGAAATTCAAGGTTCATTTTTTTTGTTAAAACAAAAGTCTCTTTAACAGTATGTAATGATATACCATTTATGCCAGGTTTAAAACGTAATGTTGCCATCTTCACCTCTGATGAATGGCTTGAAGCAGTAGTCAAGACAAGTGCAAAAGCTTATACTAATCATTTGTAAAAAAAATTTCAGCAATCTTGTAGCTTTTCAGATATTTAAAAGATAATTTGTGTAACCAAAAGTTATGCTTTCGTTAATGCCGAAAAAGATATTTTTAATACTATTTCTCAGCTAATGAATTTACGCAAGATTTTTGCCAAGATGTTCTGCAAAGAAATTCAAAGTTACAAATATATATATACTTCCATTCTATTTATATTCATTTTAAATTTCCCATCTGATTTCTTTTTTTAAATATATTAATCTCTACATTACCAATTTCAAAAAGCAAAATATTTCGTAAAATCTATACCATTTTTGTCTGTCTATCTATTTTCACTTATAAACGGTCTACATTAACAGACCAAAATTTAATTATACTCAATTTAAATACATCTGGGCTACTCGGCACCAAGTATTAAGTGCAGAAATATGAAGAAAATATTGAAAACATTTTGACAAGACACATACAATCAATTCTGACATGAAGCAAATTTATAAGAATTAAAGTAAAAGCAACAAAAAAATTAATAATTTGAGTTATCTGCCCCTACTTACCCTATAACTACAATGATAAAATCTAGAATGTTCCAGCCATTCCGCAAGTATGCACCCGAATGTAATACAAAACCATACGCTATAATCTTCATGATAGCTTCTAATGTGAATATTACAAGGAAAATATACTCTACTTCATCCTGAAACACAAAATATTGTTATGTCTTAATTTTTAATAGTATCAGCTAAAGAGTGAGAGAATAATTAAATTGAATTCAAAGATGTTTTAATATTTAAGATAATTCAATACACAAATATACAAAAATATTATGTATAAAGCTAAGAAATGTCTTTGGTGATGGAATAAAACTTTAAATGCTAGTTAAAGGAAGCAAAAATTAGGCCTATTTTAGATACACGTGACATCGTACAGATTAAGTGCTTCAATTTTTGTTGCCGAAAAGAATGGGACACCATGCATCAACATGTTAACAGTAAATATATATACTTTCTTAGCAGATTGTAGAGATTATTTGGAGCTCATGTACTACCTGAGTATCTTAACTGTGATGCCAGTTCTGGTGTAATTTTTTTCGCCAGGTATATATGTGATGCCAGTTCTGGTGTAATTTTTTTTGCTAGTTATAAATGTGATGCTAGTTCTGGTGTAATTTTTTTTGCCAGGTATATATGTGATGCCAGTTCTGGTGTAGTTTTTTTCGCCAGGTATAAAAGTGATGCCAGTTCTGGTGTAATTTTTTTTGCCAGGTATAAATGTGATGCCAGTTCCCGTGTAATTTTTTTTCGCCAGGTATATATGATCAAAACGTTTACTGATTCCAAACTTATGCATGGAAAACAGTTAACATGTCTATAAATGTAATAAAATATCAATATTTCAGTTGCTTAACATTTAAAATCCCTTCTCTCATAAATATTTAATTTTGGTACCTCATGGTATTTTTTGACCCTATGGTATTTTCAAAGGATGCATACCCTCATATGTTAGGTATCCTGTGTCCAAAGTGAGGCTGTGTCCCATGGTCTCAATTGGACACAGGACCCCAGACTTGTGATGATTATAAACAAAATTTTGATAATGCATAGGAAATAATACAGTGAAACCTTTCTCAATCAAACTTTATAAACTGGAAACGTGTCTTGTGTCAGAATGTACAATGAAGTAGAATGTGTAAATTTGAACACCTGTCTAATACAAACAAAACCGGTTCTAATTAAACAGATTTTACTGATATTATGCTTCTATATTCTTTACATCCCATCTTTTTTGTTCTAACAGGGGTGATCGGACTTATAGATTACCTGGCACCTCTTTTTGGCAACAACTCTTTTTTTAGCAGGAACATCAAACTCGCTTTTAAAACTTAAAAATCAACTGTCTTTGATAATTCATATAGAATAACTAATAGACATTTAACATTTTTTAATTTTAATAATTTTGCACATGTCCCAAGTGAGGAATTCCTGCCTTTGTTAGTTTTGTGTGTTTTTTTTAATTTTGGTTCATTTGTATGTTTCGGAGTTTAGTGTCCTGTCCATTTCGCTGAACTAGTAAGCATTATTGTTTAGGGGCCAGCTGAACCCTGCCTCTGGGTGCGGGATTTTCGTGCTGCATTGAAGACTCATTGGTAGCCTTGAGCTGTTTTCTGCTCTTTGGTCAGGTTGTTGTCTCTTTAACACATTCCCCATTTACATTCTCTTTTCGAGTATTTAAAGTGTTTTATTTCACCTTTGCTTGGCATTTAAAATTAAACTAAACTAAAGATGAATGATTATTAATCATTTTAAAACAGTTGGAATATAAAATAGATATTGCATTTGGACACATTGTGTAAGACCATTGCCTTTTGGAGCAATCTGATGCTGACACATCCTGTCCTTGTACAATTACTACTACTGAAACATCCTTTCTGGTTATCATGATTTAAAATGAAGACTAGCAGCATTCAAAGAGACCAATATCTACAATGCTTAATAGTTGTGATTTGTATTTTATAGGCATTTTACTTAGAAATTATGACCTTTTTACAACCCATCAAGTATCTATGATGGGTGATTATTATATCATGAGAATTCAAATCATTGTAATTAGCCTTGCTGTCAATAGATATTGATTTTCCTGCTAAAAACATAAGAATATTATTCCCCAGACAAAATCACTTTGACATCAACATACTGGAAATATTACTCAAGTTTATTGTGTGAATACAAACTCAGATTACGTGTCAAAAGACATAAATGTAACAATGATAACACTGACTTTAGATGTGAACTACAAAGTAATTCACTAGTAATATAAATTGTTATCACATAATGTGTGTCGTACCAGAGCAATAACTGAAGAAAACTAGAGGCTTCCAGGAGCCTGTATCGCTCACCTGGAAATAATTTGCAGAAAAAATAAATAAGCTGACTGTGTCCATCTTGGCTGGCATTTTGAAACGTTGCTGTCAATGACTCTAGTTGCCATCTTGGATGGCAGGCAAGATACAATATGAAGGAGGACATTCTAAGATATATTGCTGCCAGGTTTGGTTCCAATTGGCTTTGTGATTTCAAACAAGAAGATCTTCAATTCCAACTTTGTTTATGGCTCAGAATAAATATTACAATTAAGAAACAGAAATATTGGCATTACAGATAATGGACCTTGTTAAGAGTAATAATCTGTTACCTATTATTGTGGGAAACTTATAAGATTTTGTCAACCAATCTTTGCAGTGTATAGAAAGTAGGGAAGTGAAAACAATACACATTAATGCAGTATCTGAAGTGTATCAAATATAAAGAGACAATATACGAAGTATTACTGTCATGTGTTGGAATCATCAATAATTGGTTCTATTAGCAGAAACGTAGGATTTTGTGTCAAAGTTTGGTTTGCTAGAAACGTACAAGGACACTCATTACATTTCTACATGTTAACAGGTTATAGGACTAACATGTTATGGTATTATATATGGAATATTCTTCATACAAAAGTCAAATTTCTTTAAGTTCTAAAAAATTTATAAAGAAATGAAAAGATATGGCTTATTCATTAGGGATACAACACCACTGTAGATAAGACACAATCTATTAAGGAAGAAGTAACATCTAAGAGTTATAAGAAGATCTAAACAAATGTAAGCAGCATGGGCCTGGCGAAAAACCAGCAAAAAGAACAAAAATCTAGAAAAGCTCTCTTTGCCTGATGAGACTATACACTGCTAATTACAAGTTTCTATCCATTGAAAAATCTGGTTTAAATTAAACTCCAACCAGTTCAAAGGTAATTTTATGACAAAGGTTTGGCCTGAACTATCATAATCGACAGTTTATACCAATGATAATCTGTTTCTGAAACTGAATTTACGATTCAACAAGAACTGATCACTCAACAAGAAACAGACACTAAATTTACAATTCAACAAAGGTGACCAGACAAAGATTCTGTAAAAATACAAACACTGGAATAACCACTAAACAAGACATTGACAGGGAATTTAACATTTAATAAAAGTAACCAAGCATAGATTCTGTAACAATACAAACACTGGAATAACCACTCAACAAGACATTGACAGGGAATTTAACGTTTAATAAAAGTAACCAAGCATAGATTCTGTAACAATACAAACACTGGAATAACCACTCAACAAGATTCTGACAGTGAATTTACCATTCAACAAGAACTGACCACTCAACAAGAAAATGACACTAAATTTACAACTCAACAAAGGCGACCAGACAAAGATTCTGTAAAAATACAAAAACTGGAATAACCACTCAACAAGAAATTGACAGTGAAGTTGCCATTTCACAAGAACTGACCACTCATTAAGAAACTGACACTAATGAGCTGACTGGGTTTTCATTCATCACTGTTGGAGTGCTCTACTGTCCAGTTGGAAATTATGGTTAAAAACAGATAACTCTTAAAGAGGTGGATAGTCACATAAGAGATACTTTGGGAATGAAATTTTTAATTTTAAATCAATCTGTATTTGAATTATATTAATGATAACAATATTATGCAGATTTCACAAAAACTCACAGGAACTCCATCCCTAGTAATAAAAGCCAAAATTTTCTGGATGATTGCCATTTTTTTCTATAATAAAAATACATATTGATACACTTTTATAATCAGTTGCCATGGTAACAAAGCAAAACATATTTCAGGTTTTCCATTCATAAGAAATCATATCAGATCTGTATAACAGACAGTGTGGTATTGATATTTTAAGGTATCTTACAGTGTTTTACAATTTTCTTTATCTGGTGTAATGCAACCTTGAATCAATATCTATTTTTTTTTAAATAATCAATATTTCAAGCATTAGACATGTTAATTATATATTACAATCTTTCCTTAAAATATAATTAGTATACATCACCTCAATAAGAATATTTAATATTGAATTTTTATCAGCATAAATTAAAGACTCTAGAGCATACTTCAAACGGAATCAAATTAAAACTACTGATTTTAAAATTACATCTCATTACACACTAATTTATTGCCTTTAGAAGTTGACAGTGAATTATTAAGTATTTTATAAAGATTAAATAAACCTTGCATGCATTTTTGACAATGTTTTTTTTATACACATAAATTTTAATTTATAATAAATATGTAACTAGAGGCTCCCAGGATACAGGATCCCTCACCTGGAAATCATTTCCAGAATAAAATGTTTGACTTCGTCCAGTTTGGTAGTCCGGAACATTGCTCTCAAGTCCCAATTGGATCACTGGTTTTGCCAAATTGTTTACTGGTTTCAAACAAGATCTTTCACCTAATTTTCCAATAATGTCCTATGTTAAAATATTTTTGGTTCTAGCAGCCACCTTGGAAGGCAGGTAGTGTCATGGGATACAATTCTGAAAGAGGACTATCTGAGGACTATTGCTGCCAACTTTTGTTTCAATTGGCCCAGTAGTTTCAGAGGAGAAGATCTTTAAAGGAAAGTTTACGCAACGATGATAACAGATGCCAAGTAATGGAAAATACTAATATGACCCTTTGGGCCAGGTAAGCTAATAAACAATATAATGCACACTGGTCTAACCAGTTTAACTATTCATTGATTAAGTGATTTTCAAATACATTCTGCAGAATTTAGGCTTACAGACAGCAGCAATACTAAATGCATAACAAGGAACTGACAGCTTTTTCACTGTTTGGAGTAATACAAACGTAAATTAAGTTGGAAAATCCCATCATTTCTCACTTGCCTCAAAACAGTGAAATGATATTATATAATAGAATTTTTATCAAAATTAGGTCGAAATATAAAATCATATCTATACTACTAAATCTAAAGACTGTTTTTTGTTCACCTAATAAACGTATAACCGAAGAAAGCTACAAGTCAAACTTATTTAAGGGTATATATACTTGATAGGGTATACTGAAAATTTTACCCTTTTACATCGATTACTGTTTGAAACAATAAGCAATTAGACAAATTAATAAGTTCCGGAACTATCCGATGCGATTTTCTTTTAGTCATGTCATTATGTTTCCGGTCTAATGTAAGCAGTTTAACATGTTAAAAAACAAGTAGTATAGATATCATCATTCATAATGAAACAAAGTACCTGCCCCATTATACACTAATCATGCTGTACCAAACTTGAAACAAACTACTCCCAGCCCGATATTTATAAACTGTACATGTACTCCCTGTCATGTAAAAACATTGTTAAGATGTTAAAGGCGGTTTGGAGAAGATATCATCATGATCATGTTGTCTTATGAATAACAAAAATTATATATATTGAACTTCCGATGTGTTCCATAAGAAGGACTTTCAAAATGGCGATAATGAAATTTCAATTCCGGTCAAGTTTTGGTTCCGTCATGTTTTATCGTATGAAAAAACTATTACTTTAAACAAAAGGAAATACACATTAAGAAATATCTGCAATTTACAGACAGAAAAAGCAGGTCTGCGCCTCTGCAGCCCCCATAGTTGAAGTTCCCCCTTTTGCAGACGATTTGTTCAAGTCTGGCTTTGATCGATCGGTAAATGACCCAGTTACGTGTGGGAACAGCCTAATAACCTCTATTCCACAATACGCAAATCAAATAAACATCTTCCATTGGTCAATTTTAGCTCAAAATTGTGAATTTAAGTGCACAAAATCATACTTTGTAGAATTAATGTGTTTAAAGATATTGCTTACTTTAACTAACATAACACATGCATAAAGCATATTTCAACTTTAAATTGAAACAAAGAACTATTTGACACTTATTGGCATGCAGGGGTTAAAGCTAACTATACAGGGGGAGGGGGGGGTCTATACACGTGACTGACAATTTTCCACGGGTTTTTCCTAGTTCTTACTATATTTTTATTGTTAAGCTTTTTTGTAACAAAACCGCTATGATTATAATGTACCTCCTTTATATCTTACTGACAAAAGTATATCCTATGTCTACCATTGCACAGCACTTTTTGCTGGCAAACCAACCATTATAAGCAATATGTTTCCCACCTATTGTTTAATTTCAGTAAATTGGTTTATAATAATCTTAGGCTAATTAATGTGTCAATAGATGGGAGTATTGACTCAACCTTTCCCTTAAGATATTGGTTTTGTGGAAACAATATTATCTTTAATCACACTAGAATGGAATGGTTTTTTTTATAGCCAACCAAATAAGCCCCAATGATAAGTGTATAATAGAAAATGCTGTGAAAATCTCACTTATATCCAATAAGTGAAAATAGTTAATCACTATATTCACAGTTTAAATAATAACAATGTAGATATATATGGAAGTTATCTGTATGTTACTCTTTTTATTACGCATGATTACACGAACCGTGACTGTAATTTCAAATAATATATGTTACTATGTGAATTTCTAAAAAGTATACAATATATCAAAAGATATGATGAGATCACTTCTTTGCCTCCCAAGAATTGTCATATTATAACATGAACAACATTAGGATAACCAGCAATATGAAATCATTCCAAATTTTCATTGAAAAATACTCATTTTCTGAAAAGCTTGAAAGTTCCTTACAATCAAAATGTAAGGATATGGGATGAGCACCAATGAGACAACATTCCATGAGATTCATTACACCTGAAGATCTTTACATGGTTTTCAACAAGTGATAACATCCTATAAGACAAGCATGGAATGGCCCCAGAAAAAAAAACACAAATACCAAATAAACATAAGAACACAGTCATCAAAAAAATAGGATTCTGTTTTAGATATGCACATACAGAAGGTGGTGAAATCAGACACGATTTATAAGTGCCTCCACCTAAATTGCAAGCCAGAGAAAGAACCAGACAAATACTTCATTAAACTGTATAAATATATTTTTTTGGTTCTCCCTTTGGATCGTAATTTTTTTTTACCAAAAACCTGTGACAATAGCTTGAATGTTTTAGGTGTAATCTTTAAAAAAGACAAATTTTGAATGACAAAAAGTGTTCTCACCAAACCCCCTCCTTTATGGCTGTTTTAAAATACTCCCCATCAAATTAGTTGAAATTAAATGTATACATGTAATAAAAAAAAATAGAGGGGAACTATCATATTTCCACATCAGTAATGACCCTAAATGTACATCTAGTTTAAAGAATTCTTTATGATGAAAACTCTTCATAATGTATTGAAATGCTCACTTCTAGACCAAATTGTTCTATTTTAATGAAAACTGACAAGAATTATCTATTTATTAAAAGAATAACTCTGATAAAATATTGAAATCTAGGTGCAATATTGTTAACTTGTGTACCCAGTCTCTTTTCAATCTACTGAAACTTTTGGAAGAATTCCCAGTCACATAAATTTATGAACAAATGACCAAATGAACAGAATGAGTCTAGTAAAATTCATCAGTTGTTGATTGTTGGTTTCATGATTTCTCAAATTACCAATTTTACAATATGCATTTTGTTCAGCCATTTTGAGTTGTATTTAGCAAGGACGTATGTTAGTTAAACGTCCTTGTATTTAGTGAACTTTACTGTTTATAAAATTTTCTAAGGTGTTGTATGTAAACTGTTAATTGCATGTAGTGAACAATTCTAAAAATAATTCCTCCTACAACATTTGAATTCATTCCAAAAAATACTGTGTGTATTACATAAAGACATTTTGAACTAAATGCACATCTTGTAATGATATTGTGCAGTATGTGACCTGCAAGGGAAGGCAGGAATGACAAGTCCAAGTTCCTTTCCGGTATATGTCAATCTCTGAAAAGAACTGTTATGTCTGTGTGACAGTAGTGCCATTCTTTCATAAAACTTTGCATGAGACAAATCTAACTTTCCTCCTTAGTATCTTTCAGAGACACATTAGACTTAGGAATGTATGTCCAGACAAGAAGGAGCAATTTGTAACAATGGTCAATGGTCAACTGAACATCTGCTGCTATCACAACTACAGGAAAATAGTGGGTGAATAAGTTTATGCAATAAACAGATTTTCTGGTACAGTGAACTGGCAGTGAAATATAAATATTGGTCTGGAAAAGATTTAAACCCATTGTCATTCATGCATAAAACTAATCATACAACTTGTTAATACAATGCAAGTCTGGATAAAACCAATTAAATTAAAACTTTTAATCAGTCCAGAAACACCAATAAACTATGGCTACAGAAAACTTAGACAAACTAACAATTTGCAATTACTGTGAAAACAGACAGAAAATAATTCCTTTCCTAAAAAGTAAATAACTCTTTCAGCCATTAACACAAATAATCTCTTTAACTATTGATTTTTGAGTTGAGGAGAAAAACATTAATATCACTTTTGGCATCAATTTGATTACAATTATTTAACCTATCTCTAATCCAATTTGTGGTTAGTTTAGTGAACTCAAACATTTATCTTTAATCAAATTAAGGCAATATAAAGTTATGACACGCCAAATGCAAACTAGGTTACTTTTCTAAAGTGACTTGGTAAACCTTTTTTTTCTTAAATACTTAAATTGAAAATACTAACCTAACATAAAACTTCCAATACTTTTTGTTGGATGGAGTAAGAATAAGAGGAAAAAAACCATGCTTTATATGACTTTATTTAAATATTCATAAATTATAAGTAAAGTCAAGAAATACCAAAGGGATATTCGAAGGAGTGGAAAATCGAAACAATTGACTAACTCTGGAGAACAACAAAGACAAGACCAAAACAATACATGCACTACAATTAAAAACAAAAACATATGAACATGGACTCCACCAAAAAACCAGGGGTAGACTCATATGCTCTGGAAGAGTAAGCAGTCTCTGCTTCCTGCAGGACACCTTCCATGCTGCTCAACATACCCAATGGACATAAAAAGAAGATAGGAAGAAAATGTCCCTATCACAACAACAATTTTATGATAATTACAATAATTTTAATTTTTGTTTAATTTAAATGTATAAAATGTGAATTTTTTTTCCTTAAAAAATTAACATATGTTATTATCTTTTTTAACAAAACTATTAAATGTATGTTATTCCTTTTATGTCTAATCTTTTGCCATCATCAGGTATAAACAATTTATTATGTTGAAGAACAAGTTGTTGAAACTAGATTTACAAGTATTTTTTAAGTGATTTTACTGTCATACTGAAACTATCTTCAAATAAATTTTGTCTTTCATCCTTATCAAATTTCACTGTCATGTATATTATGTCTTATCTGCTGTTACAGTAGAGACACAAAAAATTCATTGTATGGTATTAAAATTGAAGATATGAGGTGTGCATCAATGACAGTATATTTTGAAGACAGTAAAAAGACCTATTTTGTAATTTGCATATATATGCTAGGAAAACATCTAAAAAGTACAAGAAGTTAATCCAACACACTTTGGTTCTAATACAAAGTTTTTTTACCTAAAGATTTATAATTGTGGTACTGGTGCAAAGAAGGGGGGGGATATTTCCACACATGTATGGATTGCCAAGAAAAGCAAGACAAATATACAAAAAAGAATTCAGCATCTTTTTCATAGAAATTATATAATTTTTCTTTTATTTTGAGGCATGAACACCTAAATGCACTCCAAGTCTACCTCTGATCACATTTCTTTAGTCTATACATAATAATGTTGTTGCTTTTGTAAAGAATATTTCAAAATCTTTATGACAAGTGACCAAAGGGTTTTAAGAAAATCAATCTAAATGTCTTGTCAGTAGCCTTTGATATTATACAAAGAAATTGTATGGATAAAATAGCTCAGACAGTTTTCCTCAAGCTATACTGCTATTTTCACATGATAAACCAGTCTTATCTGTCATAATACTGCTAACTCTCACAGATTTAATGTCAGACTTGTACATTAATTTTATGAACAATAACTGGCTTTCTAAACTGAAAATGATGACAGCCCTGATATTTTACAGAAAAGAAATGACTTATAATAAAAGTCTTTCTGAGTACTAATACAATATATGGACCGTGCCACTAGATCTAACTCTACCTGAAGAAGTTGAGACTACAATGACCAGAAACCAAAAACAGTACTAAATAACAACCGTAACAACCATAAAATGACAAAATTGTAAAGAATATTCCATTTTCTTCAAAAAACCTGTTATTATATATATACTAAATCCTACTCTTGACTCCTCAATACTTGGAAGCTTCTCCAATTATTTTCTTTTTTATATATGTACATGTATATGTTTTGATGTGGTAATATTCCTCAATGTCCATTCCATATCATATAAACTATTTAATTACCGTAAGCATTAACAAACATTGGGTATAAAATATCAACTCATTTATTATGTAATTATCACAAATTTAAACAATTTAAAAGATTTAGAATTACTTAAATAAAGGATAAGACTGTACCAAATAGCTCATACAAGAGGTTTTTCATACACCAAACACCCTATCCTATAAATTCACATTTGGTTTATACTGGGGTTTTACACCACCTTCAGCACAACTGGCTATATCATGGTAACCAGTTTTTATTGTAGAGGATGTAAGAGCACCCAGAGAGAACCACTGACATACAACAGGAATACTAGCAAATAAAATCAGAGTCAATTGCACCTCACCATGAGCTTGATTGGAACTCACAATCTCAGTGATCATCTGTAGTTACAATGATCTATATACATGTATAACCATACCAAAAATACAAATACAAATATTTTGTTTACATAAGTGGGCCCACAAGGAGGCAAATGAGACAATATAACAATGCAAATAGGATATAATAAATTTAAACAATATTCCAGGAGAAATTCGCAAATGGCAGTTAAAATATTATTATTTTCCAAATAAATCACCCTGGTCCCCCTCACATTAATGGTACCTATAAATTGATTTTATCAAGTATGTAAAGTCAGTTAGGAATTTTTCAAATGATATTTTTGAAAGGCTAGATTAAACATGAAAATGAAAGGATGTGGAGTATACATCAATGACACAAAATCTCTATACGATAAGCCAGGTAAAAAGGTTCATATAGTGAGCAACAGCCAACACCACAATACAAAAGGTCCTAAAAAATTCAATAAGAGCCAAACACCATATTCCATAAAGAAAACAAAGGTAGAAAACAGCTCAAAAGAACCCCTACTGGAAATACAAAGTACGTTGAGGTGAGATTAATCAGTTTACAAAGTACTCGGCCCACGTACTGTATTGTTGGTTAAAGAAATGCATACAAATAATAAAACTCCTCAATTTTACATGTCTGATAGGTAATTATGTATACAGAAAAAAAATATACAGATGTCTGTTCATTGACATTCCATCATATAATGCAGCTCTGCAATATGCATTTTAATGAGGAATAATTTTATTAACAAAGCAATTTCCCACAAAGACCCCCTGCCAATAAAATGAATAAATATGGGACATCTGCTTTTAATGTTAGGCTGCAGACTTCTATTGTGCCAAGGTAAATACACAAATTATTACACTGTCATATATATATAACAAACATATGTTCAATTGATATCAAACTGCTATTGTCTGTATGGAAACATTTATGTAAATCTAAAACTATATTTTCAAATGAGTTGTTTCCCTTGATGGGTATAAGTACCAGCTTGGTGAAGTAGTTTGCTTTTTTAAATATATATAATTGGCTTTTAAAAAATTCATTGGTCAACAAACTGATGTGGTTTTAGATGAAATTTGAACAGGCTCCAGCATTAGCAGTCAGGGCAATCAAAAAAGACTTTTTAAAGATATTTGATCCTAATCTTCATAATAATTCTATAATTTTTTCAATTATTTTATACAATTTCAGACAAAAATAATTAAAAGTACGAAAAAGTGAAATATAAATTAGAAACAAATCAGACTAATCTATCCTACACAGACTAACAAATTTTCCCTTCTATGTCGTCAACGTCAGCGACTGGACGAAGGCTTTCATTAAACAAGACGACTACACCTCAAAGCACCTGCGTCTTTTGTCATTAGAAAACATTCCTAGAGATGTTGGATAGTCTTATTGATCTATGTCAACTGTTGTTCAGTAAGTAAATAAGAAAGAAACTAACGAATGGCAGAAAACAGTTAATTTCTTTGAAATGTCTATCATTCTTGTTTTAATTACCAATAAAATGAATTTTAAAACACAAGTTGACATTCTGACCAGAGAAAGCATTAGTTGTGGTTTTTCCTATCAACTATATCAGTCAATCTGGGTTTGATATTGACTTTTTGATGTCACTTTCATTAATGTTAGTTTTGGTTTTTAACCAAAGTCAAAATAAACTTCCTGATTGTGAAGTGTTCCTATGTCTCTTTATGTAAAACTTTATAAGCTGAAGATTTCTGTATTATTATCTAGTTTGTATTTGTAATACTGGGTATGTAGTTATACATTTAGTGGCTCTGGAAGATTATATATTTCCTACATTACATTTTTGTCATATGATAAACCAATACTGTCCATGCTCACTGCTGTCATATGATATTCCCATATTGGCCATGTTCACTTCTGTCATGATATACCTACATTGTCCACAGTTCCCCCTATCATATGATATTCCCATATTGGCCATGTTCACTTCTGTCATGATATACTTATATTGTCCACAGTTCCCCGCTATCATATGATATTCCCATATTGGCCATGTTCACTTCTGTCATGCCATACTTATATTGTCCACAGTTCCCTCCTATCATATGATATTCCCATATTGGCCATGTTCACTTCTGTCATGATATACTTATATTGTCCACAGTTCCCCCCTATCATATGATATTCCCATATTGGCCATGTTCACTTCTGTCATGATATACTTATATTGTCCACAGTTCCCCCTATCATATGATATTCCCATATTGGCCATGTTCACTTCTGTCATGATATACTTATATTGTCCACAGTTCCCCCTATCATATGATATTCCCATATTGGCCATGTTCACTTCTGTCATGACATACTTATATTGTCCACAGTTCCCCCTATCATATGATATTCCCATATTGGCCATGTTCACTTCTGTCATGATATACTTATATTGTCCACAGTTCCCCCTATCATATGATATTCCCATATTGGCCATGTTCACTTCTGTCATGACATACTTATATTGTCCACAGTTCCCCACAATCATATGATATTCCCATATTGGCCATTTTCACTTCTGTCATGATATACTTATATTGTCCACAGTTCCCCCTATCATATGATATTCCCATATTGGCCATGTTCACTTCTGTCATGACATACTTATATTGTCCACAGTTCCCCACAATCATATGATATTCCCATATTGGCCATTTTCACTTCTGTCATGATATACTTATATTGTCCACAGTTCCCCCTATCATATGATATTCCCATATTGGCCATGTTCACTTCTGTCATGACATACTTATATTGTCCACAGTTCCCCACAATCATATGATATTCCCATATTGGCCATTTTCACTTCTGTCATGATATACTTATATTGTCCACAGTTCCCCGCTATCATATGATATTCCCATATTGGCCATGTTCACTTCTGTCATGCCATACTTATATTGTCCACAGTTCCCTCCTATCATATGATATTCCCATATTGGCCATGTTCACTTCTGTCATGCCATACTTATATTGTCCACAGTTCCCCCTATATGATATTCCCATATTGGCCATGTTCACTTCTGTCATGAAATACTTGCATTGTCCACCGTTCCCCACTATCATATGATAATCCCATATTGGCCATGTTCACTTCTGTCATGATATACTTACATTGTCCACAGTTCCCTCCTATCATATGATATTCCCATATTGGCCATGTTCACTTATGTCATGATATACTTACATTGTCCACAGTTCCCCCCTATCATATGATATTCCCATATTGGACATGTTCACTTCTGTCATGCCATACATATATTGTCCACAGTTCCCCACTATCATATGATATTCCCATATTGGCCATGTTCACTTCTGTCATGCCATACTTATATTGTCCACAGTTCCCCCCTATCATATGATATTCCCATATTGGCCATGTTCACTTCTGTCATGCCATACTTATATTGTCCACAGTTCCCCCCTGTCATATGATATTCCCATATTGGCCATGTTCACTTCTGTCATGATATACTGACGTTGTCCATTGTTCCCTGCTATCATATGCCATACCCTTATTTCCATGTTCACTCCTGTCAAATGACATACCCAATTTGCCCATTTTTACTTTTATGTATTTACCACACATCTTTTACAAATTTCTGTGTAAGTAGTGTTTTTTAATACTACAGAATGGTAGTATCCATACTGGGTTGTTAATATAAAAATTATTAACATCCCTAAATTACGGTAACAAATTTCAGGAAAAAATGTTAATGAGCATTTACTTGTTTGGATATTGGACTAATTTGTCAATTTTTTGTCTTTTAATAATTTAACAAGCTACAATATATTAGCATGCTGTAATGTACATGTAATTATTCCATATTGATCGTCAAAGTTAATATTGTGAATGATTCCTCATTATATGACATACCATATTCCAAAATTAAAATTACCCTTTATGAATAACAATACACTACATGTCAGAACCAACATCTACGTCTTCATAAAACTCTCCCCGGTGAAACACATCTGTCCCTCACATTAAAAATTACAGAAAAAATATTTTATCTACTCAAGTTCAGTTTTGTGGAATAAGTTACCAACAATTAGTACTTTTAAAAAAATTCTTAAGAGCAAAATTACTCTTTAAGTCATACATATTTTAGTATTACTTACGATTAATTTTACTCTAAAGATATTTTGTGTAAAGGGCTCAGATTCCATAATTTTGAAATGTGTCCAATGAGAAATAAAGGGCTTCGATATGACCGCAACATGACAGGTAAACAATTTAAGTAAGTGTGGACACACCTTTATGCTTGACCCAATAAAGTGATGGATATTATATGTATATATACATTAAAGAAATATTGTACCTACCACAAATACATAAAAACCCAAAAATTAGAAATCCAGGCACATTGTGTTTTTTTTTTTACCTTTTAACCCCTTATATCTCAAAAACTGTAAAAGATAGAAGAAATCTGTTGGCATACTACTAAAAGCAGTTATCAAGATGAATAAAAAAAAAATGCCCATTAAAATTTGATGATAAATAAAAGTTTGAGGTCTCATGCTAAATGGCTAATTTTAGTCCCTTTTATCCCCTTTTTTTCGCTGCAATGACAAAAGTTACTTTTATTACATATCTTATGACAAAAAATTTTAAAAAAATATTCTAAAGTTTTCAAAATTTTATTTCTAAAACATAACTATAGAGGAAAACATATTAAGAAGTTTTTTCCATTTTCATCAAGGAACATTGCAAAAAACTAAAAAATCATAAAAATTGGAGAAAAATTTAAAAAGTTTCACCAAAATTATCAAAAAACCCTTAATGACCCTCCGATAAAAATTGTAAGGGCTAGGTTTCCCAGAATCAATTTGAACCTGTATTTCTTATGGGAAACATTGCTGTAAAAAATTATAAGGATTTGTTTAAAAGAACAAAAGTAAATGAGAGGATATGCACACCCACGCCAATGTACGATGTTGACAAGCTCATACCATAATACGTCCGCAAATATTTGCAGTCTTATAAAAAAGGTCAGTTAGCTACCCTTACCAAGGTATTCAGGGGAGATAATAAAATTTATCTACCTTTACCAAGGTACTCAGGGGAGATAATAACATAAACTCTGTTCGACCCTAAGATTAGTTCTTGTAATCATGTTATCTTATCTTAATAAAGAATTTTTTATTATTATTAAATTTAACCCTCTTTGAGAAGTTAACCTATCAATACAGTAGAAATACTTTAGAAATTTGAGTACAAAGTTAAATTCACTGTACATTCCACCTGAGTGAATTATTTGTCTTGAAGACTTTTGGCTGTAAATTCAAAAGCAGTTATTCTGCATACTTTTTTTGATGTGAAGAAAGTGTGAATTGTTAGTTTTTATTTCACTCACAATTACAATAGCTCATGTTTAAAATGGTATTCGTTTGCAAACATGTAGACAAAGTGAGTTGTTTGTTTCCAGACTTTTTGCTATTTGTAATCAATGATAAAGAAATAGATAAAATTACATGAATTACCTATATCTAGACTCTATGAGATCAACTGAATATGGGATTCAATTATAACAGTAAATATATTGACCACCAGCAGCATTTGTCCCGAGCGCCTGGTCATCATGTACCATTGTAAGATCAATGCATCAATAATTTTAACTGTGTATTGACCACCATGACAAGCTGGCATTACAATTTATACCATACTAAATATTTCAGATATCAAATGATATCAAAAGGAAAATTATAAAGATTTAACCTTGGATAAATTATAGGACAAAAGAATCAACCAATCTATCATGATATAATATTTAGAATCAGGTTTTATACCAAAGTTTTAAAAAGCTCCATCCACAGTGTTCAGCATGTATGCAGACTTGCAATCTTTGTAACCTAAAAATATGCAAGTCAGTTTTTAACTTCTATAATTATTGTAATAAAGAGATCAAAGCCTTACTTTATCTGATTACAAAAGTTTGGAAATGCTGATTTCCTCCTTTTTCAGAACTTTTAATTAAAAACGAAATCAAGATAAAATAACAAATGTGATTATATTCTTTTTAATAACATATATTCCACTAACAGAAGCCAAAAAAAATCTTTTTCACTTTTGATCAATTTATAGAGCTCATCCTGTAATAGGAGAAAGACCATATTGAAAGGAAAATCTTGTCTGCAAATTACTTTTGATAAAAGGGGAAAAAAATAGTGCAAAAAATTAGAATATTCCTTCATTATAAAAGCAAAATCTATCATTTATTTTCTTCATAAATTTTAAAAATCTGTATTTTTATTGAGGTAAAATTGTACAAAAATAAAATTCCCTTGTGTGTGTCTCACATACTCCATAAACTGATCTCTTGATAAAAAAAAATGTTGCTTTATTTTGCTCCGTACATTAAAAATATGATCACTGTGAGTTTCAGATGAAGGATAGCATTAAAAGGGCAGTTCCCTTTTTTTAACTTTTGTCACATGCCTGTGTGGGATTTTATGTAAAGAATTTCTCCATCATATCTTTTCTTATCTATTTTGGTAGACATGCAGCTGCAGTGACGTCATATTAATGCAAAAATCAATGACTAACATGTAAAAAACGGAGTCTGCTACATGTATCACTGAAAGTTTTAGGAATCTTAGTATTGAAAAAAACAATGATTAATTGTAACTAAAGGAAACAAAATGTGCAGTAACAGTTTTTACTGAAATTTTAAATTCATTTCAGTTAAAAAAATATTTCCAGTTTGCATAATAGGTGTTATTGCTGAAAAAGTAACTTTCTATACAAATTACACTGACTGGTTTTTTTTCAAGAAATAAGGGTGCCTTGAAAAATTGGAATGAGGTTTTCAAGTTGAAACTAAGCTTTTTCTGAGAAGACAGGGACTTGTATACCTTATGATATGATGACTTAACAGATAATACATTGGCAACTATTCTATATAGACAGTCTTCAAAACATTGTAAAAAATGAACAAATGTTCTGAGATGTGCACCTTTAACATTCATTACTCAGTAATCATAGTGGGCTTGTAAAGTTTCCAAAACATCTGCCTTTTTCAATATACAAAGGTCAAGAAGATTGTACTGAAAGATCTTTACACCAACAGTTGATTAATCACACCAAAGCATGTTTAAACATAAAAATAATACCTTGAAAAATTTAATATCAATTTAACCATTAACAAACTTCTATCTATTTGAAAATTTCATCAAAATGAATCAATGTTGTAAAATAAGGATGCTTTTCAAACTTTGTTTTAACTGCATTGATTTATTTATTACTACTGAAAACACTATAAACATAGGAAATATTAAAGGTTGAAGCACCTAGAAATAGCAAATAAAACAGATCAAATATATCATTATAAGCTTTAGATTAGAACATTTCTACTATTTACCAAAAGTAATCACGACTTAACATTAAGAGTGTGAAAAATAAACATTGACTATCATAATCGTAGATGGCATTTCCTGAAGAATCTGTAGGTGTATATCTGAAAGCCAACATTTAGTAAATTCCATTTACTTAATACCAAAAACGATGAAAGATTTTAAACTGTTGAGGTTTAAAAATTCTTTTTATATTTTTAAAGTTTATTAATTTGAATTTAATGCAGTATAACATCAGTTGCAGACCCAGAATTTCCTGTCTGCTGGAGAGAAATTTTAAAAAATTGGCAATGCACACTTTATTTTGAAACTGAATTGGAAGCGCTGTTGTGTATACATCCTTAATGAATCTGTTTTTTCACAACCATGACAATATAAAGAATAACATTATAATCATTTATTAATTTTCACAGGTATCAAATTTTGTGAAAATCAAATTTGTCCAGATACTGACAACTGAACTGAAATGAGTGTATGTCTATATTTATACCATGATATCATAAAATATATTAAATATACATTGAATACATATTTAATCATACTCAACAAAAATTAGTCACAAATAAATTAAAATTATGGCCTGGTCTTTATTTCAAATTTAATTTAAATACAAATGTTCAATAGTTAATGTTGGTGAAAATGAATCCTCCATTTTTTACAGTATCTAGCAAATGTTTTATATTCTGCATAATTGACAAGTATTCCAAGCTTCATTACATCTCCTTCCAAGATCAATTCTGTGTCTTACACAATACAAAATAAGATGTAGAATTTCATTACAATGTCAATCAGACTTTATTTGTCAAAGTCTGACCAATTTCAGTCCCAACAGATTCCATTCTGTTAAATGTGCACTGCACAGACATAAAATTAAGCTTTACTTATCAAATACAATGTGGTCTGGGATTTCTGTTAATGGAAAATGTTCAACTAATATGGTAATACTATTCATTTTCAATAACATATCATAGTTCTCATATACATTGTAGCAGTCTGATCTATTTCATATTAACTTGAATTCTTTTCATGTTAATAGGCCATGCTATAGGTATGGTTGTCAGCGCTTTCAGAATTATTGCAGTACTGATCTGCAAAATAAGGCCACTACAAATTTTACCAAGGTAGAAGAGTACCTGGTAGAAATCCATCACATACGCACTACTTTTGAAAGCCCTGGATTGTATCTGACATGAAAACTAAGATATTTTCCTACATATATACTGAACTATCTGAAACACTTGGTTGTGCACTGATAAAATATTATACAAATTGTACAACAGGTTGATGGAAAACATTTTATCGATCAGCTGAATTCCAGTACAGATATATTTATGTCTTTGTTTCTAAATAAAATACATTAACATGCACATGTACATGTATGCCACCAAACAGAATATTGAGGTGGTTGGGATTCCTAAAAGCACTTTAACTCCATTTTTTGCATACCTTTGTACATGTATGTCTCAAGTCAGGAACCTGTTCAGTGGCTGTGTTCTCTTTTGTTTTGTATTTTGACATAAGGGTGTACATGCAGTTGTCAGATAATTGATTATTGATTATATATTGATTATATTGATTATACCATTGTTGTTTTGTATAAGTGTTTTCAAACTACATGTACCGGTATTTACTTCAGGATTGGGGGTGGGGCAACATAAGTTTACATTTGTACCATTCGATGCAAGTCCTTGTTGTTGATGGTGCCTTCTTTTTGTGATTTTTTGTTCCTGCTTAATTGTTTTTTTTTTTCTGATGGGCATTTACCTCACATCCTTTTTGTACTAAGTTCTGTTTATTGTGTCAGTATAAGTTGAAATGTGAAATATTTACATGTAGTTTTTAAAATCCCATTGTTATCTTACAATTTTTTCTTTTAAATTTGAAGAAAGTTTTATCGTTGAAAATTTCAGTTGTATATACTTGTACAATGTATTTTATGCTTATTTAGGATCAGAATAAACTTGTCAATAAATCAGAATGGAAAGTTGTGAGTAACAGCATGTAATTTAGACTGCTCCTTCAGACAAGGTTACAAGGTTGGTCAGCAAATTAGCATTGTGCTGGTTCTTTTTCATGCAGCAAGTGTGGCATTTCCTTACACAAGGTATGACTGTTGAAGGTACATGCGCATATCAGTTAATTTATGAAAACTTAGTGTACTATACAGTATATTATAAGTAATAATTTGACTTACCAAAGCTTTGTTAATAGCATTTGAATCGTCCTCTGGAAATGGTGTGTAAATAGCCAGTGCTATACAGTTGGCAAAGATGGTCAGCAGAATTAAAAACTCAAAAGGCGTAATCATTGTTAAGGAAAAGAAATATTTCATGAATCATATAAACCAATACAAAATAAATCATGTTAGATAGAAACTAGGAGTACTCACAAATGTATATCCACTATGGCCACAATACTATAAAGAAACTAGATGTACTGTGAGCAAAGCTCACAAAGGATACCCCCCGCTTTGAAGTCCAATTATCTCCCTTGTGTGATATCGGAAAGCAAAGATTTTTCTTCATGCACATCTTTGGATGATGTACTTTCTTTCTGTAAAGTTTCGTTGAAATCCATTGAGCGGTCTAGGAGGAGTTGCGCTTACAAGATATATGGACAGACAGACAGACGGACAAGGTGATTCCTATATACCCCCCCAAACTTTGTTTGCGGGGCATATAATAAGTTCATGTTTGTCTACAATGTATTGTGGAACCCCAAAAACAATTTTGAGCAAAAAACAAAATAGAAGGTGCAAAACAAAAATCCATTCACAGGTTTAGGAGTAGTTGTGGATGGGACATGCCTACCCCTCTTATATTACCATATTATGAAGAAATGTGTATCTGTGGGAAAGCCCAAAGATCATTCTGATCAAAAATACAATAAATGGTGCAAAATGGCAATGTACATGAGTACAGTAGATTCCCTGGAAATCCATCCACTGGTTTAGCAGGAGTTAGGGACAGGGCATGCCTACCCCCTTTCAATACCGTCTTATAAAGAAATGGCAAAGTTCATGTTTGCCTGATGAAAACCCAAAAATCATTCTGATCATAAATAAAATAGGTGGTGGATAATGGCAGTGTACAGTTAAGATTCTCTGGAAATTTCACAGAAATCCATACACTGGTTTAGGAGGAGTTGAAGACAGGGCATGCCTACCCCCCTTTCAATACCATATTATGAAGAAATGGCAAAGTTCATCTGTGTCTGTTGAAAACCCCAAAAGTTATTCTGATCAAAAATAAAACAGGTGTTGCATAATGGCAGATTCCTTGAAAGTTTCACAGAAATCCATTCACTTCACTTAAGCAGGGTTATATGGATTTAACTAAAAGGGCTGTGCAATGCATGTATTTACCTATAAACTTCAATCAGAACAACACAGCTTTGCAACTACAGTTTTGATAAGGCCGAATTTTTTGGCCACTAAAATAACAAGAGGCTCAAGAGAATTGAGTCTGTATAGCTCACCTGACAGTCCCACAATCAATCCATTTTATTTCATATCAAGTGAATATTGTAATGGACCGTCCGTAGATGCTTCATACCAAGTATCAGTTAATTTGGTTACATGGTTTCAGAGAAGCACAAAGCACAATATAAAGCCCTTTTGATGTCAAGCATAATAATTATGGCAGATCCACAGTAAACATGTAGCCATTCCACCTAATGCCAGTCGGAGCTGTTTTCCCGAAGATTTTAAAAACTGGATTAAAAAATATTTATCACCTATTTATAGACAATTTGGGTACCAGATAAAATGTTTACAATTGATTTATGTGCCCAGTGCTGCACCTAGCGTTAACTAGAATTGCTAAAACATGTACTTACCGGTACATATTGATACATACTATAATTCCAACAAAAGTTTTGCACAAAAATTAAGATGACAGAAACATAATTTAAATCCAAAAGCATGAAGAAATAATAAAGGATATCTCCATTCCACTACACTGATACATAACTTCCTCATAGGATTGTTCAACGTCAAACAAAACAAAGCTCTCTGAGGCCTGAGAGTTTGAGTTTGTTGTTTACGTGCATTGGTTCTTTTTCGCGTCATATTTTGTGCTGACGCAGCACCCAAGGCTGTTTCCCACGCCGTACTGAGAGGTTTAGCTGGTACCGTTTGTTCTTTATTTGATGGTGAGTTTGTACGTGATTTTGGTCCTTCTCCTTGCCCCCCAGACTTTTCCGGTGTCTGGTTAGGAGGCAAATCCTTTTGTGGAGGGCTCTCCTGGGTGCTATCATAATTTTCTCCTAAAATAAATAAAATATTATAATTTAAGAAATTTGGACATTACAGTATTCTTTTTTTTTTTAAATTGAATTTCATATAATTATTTTCTATAATTTGTTAAGTTTATTAAATATTCATTTTGATCAGAGAGAAATTTTAGAATTATCCTAGTAAAAAGAACAACTCATACGACAAAAGATAATCTATAAAATTATGCAAACACAAATAAATATAAAATACACATCATATATTTTCTCTTTATTTCTCAAATTGTCGGAAAATTAATTTTATCTAGCAGTATTACTGATACACCATAAGTACAATTGTACATATTTAAGTAACAACAAACTGGAGTTTTCCACCCAACCACCCATCTGCTGTACATTGTCAAAGAAATAGATTTTTTCCATTAAAAAAATTTAACAAGAGGCTTCCAGGTGCCTGTATCACTAACCTGGACATTATTTGTAGATATAAAGCATAATAAATTGTTTGACTACTCATCTAGGTCATGGAAACAATTCTGAAAGAGAATCACCTAAGGACTGCTGCTAGCAGGTTTGCTGCAATTGTTGAAGTGTTGTCAGACAAGAAGATTGTTTAAGAATTTTCTCATTCAATGTAGGTCCCATGAACTAATTTTGGCTGTGGTGGCCATCTTTGTTGATGTTGTGGGTCATCAGACCACCTAAAGACCCTTCCTGCAATGGTTCCAACTGGCTTATTTATTTCAGCTAAGACGATTTTAAAGCTAATTTTCCTATAAGCTCATATGTTAAACTATGTTTGACTGTGGCTGCTATCATGGATGGTGGTCCGGTTCATCAAATATAATTTTGTTCGAATTGATTTAGTACTTTCTATTAATGAATTTTCTCATAGGGTCCTATGCTAAACTAAGTTTGTCTGTTTTGGACACCTTGGGTGGCAGGTGAAGTGTTTGAATTCTGATAGAAGACAAGACCATCAAAGGACCATTTTAATTGGTTCACTGGTTTCAGACAAGATTTTTAAATGGATTTTCCCATAAGGTCCTAAATGCAGATATGTTTGACTATAGTGGCCGTCTTGTTTGACAGGAGGTCATCAGATGCAATTATGACAGAGGACCATCTACATGTATAAGGAGCACCAATGCCAGTTGAGTTCCAATTGGCTCACAGGTCTCAGACAAGAAGATTCTTCCCATAGGGCCTATGTTAAACTATGTTCAGCTCAGACACCTATCTTGAATGGTGGGCATGGTCATCTGATAAAATTCTGAAACAGAATAATCTATTTTAGGACCCTTGCTTCCAGCTTAAGGTCATATTGAACAAATGGTTTCAGAGGAGATCTTTTAAGAAAACATTATGATTGATGAAGACAGATAAGGGGCACCACCCAATGACCTTTTGGCCAGATGAACTAATAATATGTGCACTTAATAAGAAATCTGTTACCAGTATATACCATTCTACACATACAATCCCTTGGCATCATATCCTGGGAAACATTGTCTAATTAACTAAGTACATCATATACATGTATATTCATAATAAGATTAAGCAATTATATTTCTTCAGGGCTGGATGACTAATTGTAATACCTGGTATTGCATGCCAATGTCTGCATAAAAATAGTATTACTCAATACCGAAACTAAATAAAAAGTTTTCAGAAAAAAAGGTAAATGTGATTAATGAAATTTTAAGGTAAAATTATGAGCTTTGTCATCTTTTATTTTTTTTTTTTTTTTTTGGTGACAGCTACTTAATGTTATTGATAAAACAAAATTGCGAAACAGCTTGTAACAAAGTAAACATTATACTGAGAAACAATATCATGGATTTAGCTGTTCAAAAGCAAAAAGTTTAAAAAGACTTAAAATACCATCACCATATGTTATCTAACATTCTGTCTGAATTTTAAGAAAGACTTTTGTCATTTGTTTGGCATCCTCTTTTTTTTAAGAAAATCTACTGTTACATGTGTATTTATTTATAAACTTTTGAACTATACTAAAGTTTATACAAACTCAAATATTAAATTTATTGCTTACAAATTATTATTTTATATTAATAAACATATGTATTTTCAATCCAAAAGATTTTAAAAACTTAATAAATCATAAAGAATTTAATGTAAGATTTGAATATTTTACCAAAAATTTAAGAATTTTAAGTACAAACTAGAAATTGTGACTGTAAGACACTGATGCCCCTAAAATGTAGGTCATCATGTATGAATGCTCAGTACTATCCAAGGCACATCCAGTGATGAAGTTTCACTGATACACTATGTTTTAGTTCCAAAGAAATGAACCTAAACACAAAACTTAACCAGAGTAGCTCAAGCAAAACTGTAGTCCATAATGACCCAATTATTGTATGACTGCTCAGTACTACCCAAGGCACATCCACTGATGAAGTTTTATTGATACAGTATGCTTAGTTCCAAAGATAGATTGATCAATTGTTGCTTAACATCCAGTTGCAAATATTTCATGCTGACGGACAAGGGTAACTCTATATGCCCCATCCACATTCAGGGGCAGGGATTGATAAATTGTTGCTTAACGTCCAGTTGCAAATATTTCATGCTTCTTCAGGACAAGAACCGGTTCAATTTATCAAACAAGTCAAATAGGGGTGGGATGGGACACAAAGTGGAACCAATTTTGATTGCCACTGTAAAAGGAGGATTGTTGGGTAGGGTCGGATAATTTAGCCTTCTGTAGTCAGGCCATCAGCCTACTATTTTTCGAAAACTACAGAAGGAGTCTTTAGCGTGCAGGGAGTGTGGCATTCTCCAAACACATTACCCACTATGGTCCCTGGTCAGGCTTTCGTATTATGACCTGACAACTCCTGAATGAGAGGGTTACCCTATCTTCCACCGGGTGACACTCTATTGGTTGTAGTTCCAAAGAAATGAACCTAAATGCAAAACTTCACCACAGTCGGACGTACAAGGGTAACTCTATACATGTATGCCCCATCCACATTGAGGGCAGGGCATAAAAAAGGAAAATATTGCACCCTAAATTGCGATAAATATCAAATAACAAATGAAAGGTGATATACATGTACACGTATACCCGTAGGTTAAAATGTCCATGAGACAACAACTAGGACGAGATCTTAAGAAGTATATACATGTATATGAATTACAGAATTTACAAATTTCATATAAAATTTCAGCGAAGACTGATTTTTTTGGGGGATGGATGCTTTGTACTAGATGTATAACAAATGGTCATTAGATTATTTTCCACATGAACTAATGAAGCAAATAAACCTTGTAGTTTCTCAATATTTTCAGCATTATGAAATGTTTTTTCCCCCAAATTAGTTCTCATAAAGAATATACCAGTGTTCCTGCAGGTAGCCTTAAAAGGAAACAGCACCATCCTAGCTACCTTCCACATTTTGATATAAACATAAAAGAAGAAATGAATTTCAAATCCATGCATTTAAGGGTTGAAAGAAACTATTAAAAAGGAACTCTTAAAACAGCATAGTAACTGATATTTCTTTTTAGATTATTTTACAATGAGACCATGCCTCCTATCCCAAATATGATCAAAATATGTCCTTTTGGTTACCCATGGCCATGTTTTGTTAATGGCAATATTAAGGACGATACAATTCAAAGCAATTCAATGGACCCCAACAGTTATAATTTCAACTGAACATTCACATACCATTGGAATATAGCATCACAACCATACAATAAACACAATAGTTTTGTAGCAGTTTTACCACCCCCTCAAGTTGACCCGGATTACATGATTTATCTATAGACTATTGAAGCCTGTATGTTGATTAGCTCTTCATACTTTCAACATCAATAATGTCTGTATTGATTTCACACATACACTATTCCACTAATGATCAATCAGTGGACATATTTGCCTGATTACTGCAGTAACATGCCAGACAAATATTGTATTCATTATTATTCAGAGTATTTATACATAAGAGGGTATCCTTTGGCATCTACCCTTTGTTCTGGTATATTGACATGGTAAAACATTGATCAATCATT
The DNA here is from genome assembly GCA_028015205.1 of Mytilisepta virgata. Lineage (NCBI taxonomy): Eukaryota > Metazoa > Mollusca > Bivalvia > Mytilida > Mytilidae > Mytilisepta > Mytilisepta virgata. The sequence goes on from CM051519.1 coordinate 77,474,313, forward strand.
CAAATATGCCTTACAGAATTTATTCCTTTATTGACAGTTCTTGAAAGATCCATGTGGTTGATCAACAGAAAATGCAAAACACTTATTGATAAAGGCATATAACAAATACTGAAATGCACCTTTTTGTGACAACAAAACCACTTTGAGGCCTAAAGTGCATATTTTTAAAAAATACAAACTGACAACAACATGATCTGCATTTAAATAATGTTGTCCTGATTATAAATCATTAGTGGATTATGGATGAAATCAAGTGACTGGATATATAGATTTTTTTTATTAATATTTAAAGAAATAATAATTTCTGAATAGGTGCAGCCAGAATCTATGCTATATTGATATATGAATTTCTGATTTAAATTTGTTGGTAAAAACCACTATTAGTCACATCTGAACATGCATGTACATGCACACGTATAAAATGAAATTTGTTGTGTGCATGTTAAACAAGAATATGAAGCTCTACTGTCTGTAAACCTCAGACCATAGAATGGATCTTTCAAAACTTGAGTACACATGTACCTTAACCAATGTGTCTTGTCTAAACACTTGGCTGATAGACACAATTTAATAAGTTAAGTCATAACTGAAAACACTGAACTTACCTCATTTTGTTCAATCATGTCTTTAAGAGAAACAAAAACATTTTGCCTATGGAAATTTAAATGTAAATAGGAGATTAAATAGGAGATAACTCTACCTATGAGATTTTATTAATTTCAGTGTTGCATGAAATATGCACAAAGTGCATTAAAAATATTTGAAATACTGATTTTACAAATTTTAGGATAGTTAGTTAATCTAAATTATTTTATTTTTTTCAAATTTTCAACTTCATTTATTTTTCTATACAGATACATCATGCTAGGGAGGGGTATTTGCAAAAAATACCAGTCAAGAGACATGAAATTTTTGTCTCAAGACTGATATTTTTTGCAAACACCCCTCCTGAGCATGATGTATCTGTTTGATTACACCGAGTGTCAAAATAAAATGTTTCCATCTACAAACGGTTATACTAAAACGCAGTGATGATGTAGACATAATTCAAGCATCCAGTCAGATAAAAGAATTTTTCCCAAATACCACGACAGATTGTAAAAAGTGCAAATACATTTTGGCAAATACCCTGCTGCCTCTGAAATCGTTTGTAATGCATAATATTTGTGAAAAAAATACCCCTCTAATGAACCAATCAGATTACTGGAAATTCCCTATTAAGAATTATTTCTGAGGTGTAACAATATAACCTTTATAAACTATAGTAAAATGTCTATGTTTCCTTGGACGGCTCAACATGATTAACAAACCAACAAAAATTGTCTTATAATTTTAACATTTAGACTTTCAAAATGCCAAAAGTCCATTCCACCAACCCAGGTTTACAGACAGTAAGTGAAACATAGTTCATTTAACTTCAAAGTGTTCAGATAAAATGTTGTTCACTTTTGTATTTTCTAAATGAAAATAACATTTAACTCTAACTGCCTAATTTACAATTCAACCTGGGGAAACCATTTGAATTTTCAGAGGAAAGACTGAGGAGTACAATATTTGAAATTAAGAATAATGACAATTTATTTGCTGATACTGACTTCATCAGGTTTGTCACTGAATGAATTACCATCAGTCTTTTTATTGGTAAGATTTAACAAATTTGTGAAAGGTAAAATTTTAAGGTTATAGAAAAAATGATCTTTTTAGCAGATGTAACATTACAGATTTTTTGTTTAGTTGGGGTTTCACGCCGTTTTTATAATATTTTAATACTAGTAGCACGAAACTTATTTGTACTTTATTTGTTTATTTAAATTTTACACGGTTTTCAGCACATTTGGCTATTTCGCAGCGGCCAGTTTTTATTGGTAGAGGAAGCCGGAGTAGCCGGAGAGAACCACCGACCTTCAGTAGGAAAATTGGCAATTTAGATCGGAGTCAAACACACCCCGCCACAGGTGATTCAAACTCACAACCTCAGTGTTGACAGGCTAGTGATCATTAGTATTCATGACAAACTACCTAGTCAAGGTCCCAAGCCAGGTGTCAGACTGTCATGTACCCACTAAGAACTATCTATTGATCAAATACGGTCGGTCTAGGTATTACAGTTGCTGAGAAATGGATTTAACCACGAAACTTGGACGCAGATTTTAAATTCATGTTTATGAAGTCAGTGAACCATGAAAATGAGGTCAGGGTCACAAGACAAGTATACTACGGCACACTTTATACAATAAGCTACCTTGTGGACCATAAATCTTAATTGTAGGTATTACATGTACAAAGTTATTAAAGTTTTAAAAAAGTTTACGTGGCCATCGTTACCACTGCCATCACCGGAGGAAAGTAATACCTATATCTTGCCTCTGCGACAGGCGAGACAAAAAAAAAAACCATATAGACAAAACTATTTATTTAAAATGCACAAATTTTTTAATAAAATAAATAATGCCACATATTAAATTATGTGAAGCCCAAACTACATTTAATACAACCTGTCACAAATCAATTGTTATAATTCCTTTATATAATATCTTTCAACTTTTAAATTACTTGTCCAACAATAAAGAACAAAGTCAATAACGTTAAATCATTTAGATAAAACTACACACTTAAATTGTTAACTACCACAGTATATGTATTTCAAAGACCAGTAAAATGAGTTCCAATGGGATGAAGAAGTATCCAGTGATAAGTAATCTTTTTCAACAATAAGATTACTCATATAGCAATGTCAGTAAACACTAGGGGCGCCACTGGGCAGAAACCAGAGTTTGTTTACAGTATACTGGTCCCAAAATAGGCTGGAAAAGGGTTGTAAAGAAGCGGTATCCAGTTTTCAAATAACTTCCCCCAAAACTGCTCCACCTGGCATTTACTGACATTGGTAACTCATATGATATTAATTTTCATTTGTCCCTTTTTAGAAATCTCTTCCAACTTATTTCTTGTGTAAACCATACATCTATGGTTATACATGTTTATTTGTTCACAAATTAATATGAAACTATCAAGGTACTTGTTCTACATACATGTACATGTACCTTCCGAATTTGACCAGAATCCAATTCTACTATAAATATTAAATTGTAAAAAAATAATTGGACCGTACACATAATGAATACATGTACTTCCTTCTACATACATTGGACCAGAAATGTACACTACTTATTCTACATACCAAGTAAAGTAAACCATCATCTTTTTTTTTACCAAAGTTCTCTACATGTACATGAAATAAAAACTTATGGCAATTATTTTGAATTCCACCAAATTAAAAATATATTTGTTGATAATAGCAATGAGAGTAAATGTGATTGAGTTAACCAGTATTTATTATACAGGTACACACCTGTCTATAAGGGACAAAATTAACATCTGATCTTTGTCTTTACAATCAATATTTCAATGGTTTATTACAGTTTAGTATGTTTAAGTTGTGATACATTATATGTCAGAGTGAAACTAAAAACAAGATGACAAAAAGAATTTAATCAAATGTCAAAGAAATGCAGTGGCACACTGAAAATCAAACTTTCTTAAAAATATATATTTTTTAATATAATGTACAATATATCATTAGTATGTGTATTTTGTGAGTGTTCTTACAAAATGTTAACTTTAATCCAAAAATATTTCAAACCCAGGGAGGTACTCCCCATATACATAGGCTCGTAACTGGAAAATACCCCAACCCCCACCCCCTCCCTTTCCACTCCAAAAAAGCCATTTTTTCAGTGATATAAACTTATGAAATGCCAAACCTAAATTATATAATGCTTATTTTAGGCTTGAGTACATTGTAACTCATATTAAACCAATGTAACTTTGTAAAATGTTGATTCTGCTGACAGACCACACCTACATGAAGCACTCATTGCATGTACTGTTAATTGTCAGAGAGATATCTAAATAAGAACTGAATTATTCAAAGGACTCATACATGTACATGTATCCTGAACACTCACAGCCTCAAAAAATAACCCTTTCTGACAATACGCTGTGTGATTTATCTATGATAAAGACAACCATGACCATATTGTTTATGATGTCAAGTACTAGAGTTAACCAATGATTAATGCATTTATCCAAGACCAAATGGATCAATAAAGCATTCTTCTTATTGGCCAAATCAACATTTCAATTATTTCTTGTGTCACATTCACAAATTTGGTGTGGATGAAGAATATAAGAATGCTGATAAAAATAGACTAATCGTGACTAATTGGTTTGTAAATATGTCTGTTATTGTTTAAATAAACCACAAGAAAACATGACTACAAATGTAGAAAGGCTTTTTTCTAAAACTTCACTCCATGCCTTTGTTATTAATTTTATAATTGACAAGCATTAGAAAATTTAACAAACAAAAATCCTTGTATGTCCCCCTTGGAAAAGTTCCTAGACGTTATTCAATGTATTACTACACATGTATAGTATTAATGAAAGGATGTTTTTATAATGGCCTTGTTATATTACCAAGGTCTGTAATAATGGCCAGAGGAGGTTGTAATGGTCCGAGGGCAATTATTACAGATCAAGGGCATACAACAAGGACCATTATAAAAACACCCATTCCTTGATACTTTTATTAACTAACTCAGCTAAGGACGCAGCCCTGCTGATATGAATACAGCTTTTCGGCCAAAACAGATGATATTCCACCTTCCCTCTTGTGTGACTTTTCTGAACTTTTTTTTCCTATAAATTTTTGTGCCTGCCTTTCAATGATTTGCAGACAAACTGAGCATGTACTGTTCATTTCGCTGGATCAAAGAATAATCCTTTTTGTTATATTCCTGCACAAATACAGGTACAATCAAAGCTACTGGGACACCCTAAATAAAATACTACTGTACATGTACCTTTATCAATGTTTGTTTAGCTTAGTTGTGGTTTTATGTCATTTTCAGCACATTTGGCTATTTCGCGGTTGCCAGTTTTTTATTGGTGGAGCAAGAGGGAGAACCCAGAGAAAACCACCAAGTTTAGGTATGAAAATTGGCAATCCTTGTCAATTAAGATCGGAAACGAACACAACCCACCATGAGTGAGATTCAAACTCACAACCTCAGTGTTTACAGGCCTAGGCTAGTGATCATTAGTAGTTCTGACGAACTACCTAGGGCCACCAAGGCCCCCTTTTATCAATGTATAATGTAACATAAATCTGTACATGACAGGCACAGATGGTGTCTGGCTGGCAACAAGAAGCCATGCAATGAAAGTTCGATTGAATTATCAGTGTCTGTATATTATGTTACATACTAACTCACATGTTACATTGTACTTGGGTCAAAATGAAATTAATTTACACCTACATGTATGTTGTTTCGCAGTCAAAATGACTTCCATGGTAATTACTCTCATTAGATAAGGTTACAGACATTACATTATAAATATCACAATTAACCATCATTATAGTCATTTCACATATACCATCATAACACATTTATAATAGTACAATGCAAATGTGTTCCATTTAGACAGTACAGCTTTTTTTCATTAAAATCTTAATAAAATGTGTTAACAAATTAATTAAATTTTAATTGTACATGTATATGTACATTCCCAACTGTTCAATGCCTTTACCACTTCTCATATTTTGAATTTTTGCAATGCCTCCACTTTTTCATCAAGAAAAAGTGGGACTTTTTCATCAAGAAAAAGTGGGACACACAGTACCATATATACTCACTTGAAAGTCATAAAATTGGGACAAAAAGTAAAATTTGTGAGTCTTATACCGACTTATAAGAGAGATCTATCATCCAGAGGGAAAATCCAGCAAACGAAAGATCGATCTTTGTTTTGAAATGAATGAAAAACTGCACTGGTTCAATATCACAAATATCAATGAATTGTACACTGACAACAGAAAATCTGCTCTCATTAAAATTTTGAGACATCTTACCATTGGAAAAGGATGGACGGATTATTGGGTGTGATTATGAATATAAGATTGCTTTGTACTACATTTGTATAAGGACTTTTAACATGGCAGCTCACAAGTCTGCAGGAAGACATAACCCAACTGGACAGATTCCTGACTGAGCTTAAAGGTCTTTGCTCTTACTTCTAAATGCCATTTGGCATTTTTGGATTAGCCTTTAAACCTTTTGGATTATTGTTTTTGGTTTTAATCATTTAGGCCTTGAGCACAACTGACAAGTGGTACACATATGTACATGTGTAATTCAACAAAATGTGCACATCTTGTGCATCAAAACTGATATCAAAGAATTTATTTTGAAAAGGCAATAATTAGGACTAAAGGCGGCAAAAGGTACAGTTACATTTTTACAGATATTTCACTGAGAGCATGTATATTTTCCAAAAAAATGACTTTACAGATGAAATACACGTAGTTGCTAAGATATCCAAATGTTGCTAATGCCATCTCAGTCAGAACAGGAATTTTGCCTTATGCGACATTCATGGCACGCAAGACAGCAAACAAAACACAAAAATGATAAAAATATACACAACATTAAAAAGTAAACGATAAAAGTCAATGTTTTAGTTATAATCTCTCCTTGATGACAAGCACAAATCAATAGCTCCTAGTAGTCTGTATCACTCACCTGGTTTACAAATAGCCCAAAAAATCTAATTTAAAGACTAGCCTGTCTATTTTGCCCTTTGAAGATGAAGTTATAAATTTTTGTAGAAGACCTCAAACACATCATTTGTACTAATTAAGAAAGCTTTGCATTTGTTCAATTTGGAAACAAAAATTGCCAATGGCAATGTTTTAGCCATATCAAGAAGATTTGAGGACACTTTATGGAGGACTTCACAACAATCATTTGTACAAAGTTACAAATAATTTGCACTTACAGTTTCAGGACAGATGATTTTATCAGTAACAAGAATTGCTCATGGCAGCCATGATTTTTGCCGTATCAAGTCGTAATGATGAATCTTTATAGAAGACCTCACAAACATTATTTTTATCAACTAACAAATCATTTGCACTTGTAGTTTCAGAGGAGATGATTTTTAAAATTTCAGCCAATCAGGAAAAGAATTGCCCATGGCAGCCATGGTTTTTGCCAGTTCAAGTTGAAATGAGGAATATTTGTAGAAGACCTCACAAACATCCATTGTATCAAGTTACAAATTATTTGCAATTGTAGTTTCAGAGGAGATGATTTTTCAAATTTCAGCCAATCAGAAAAAAGAATTGCGCATGGTAGCCACGTTTTTTGCCGGATCAAGTTGAAATGAGGAAACTTAGTAGAACATCTTACAAACATCATTCGTATCTTGTATCACGTTACAAATCATTTGCACTTTTAGTTTCAGAGGAGATGATTTTTCAAATTACAGCCAATCAGAAACAAGAACTGCCCATGGCGGCCATGTTTTTAGCCCGTTCAATATAAAATGAGGAATCTTTGTACAGGACCTCACAAATATCATTTGTATCAACTTACAAATCATTTGTACTTGTAGTTTCAGGAGATGATTTTTAAGTTTCAGCCAATCAGAAACAAGAATTGCCCATGGTGGCTATATTTTTTGTCCAATCAAAATGAAATGAAGTCTTTTCATAGAGGACCTTTAGTACATCATTCCTGCAAAGTATGGTTCCAATTTGCCTAGTAGTTTCAGAGGAGATTATCAAAATCTGAAATGTTAATGACGACGACGGACGACGCACGCAAAGTGATGGCAATTTTGCCAGGTGAGCAAAAAAAGGTACTGTTTGAATATTTTGATATATTGACTGAAATAATAAATCTGCTATTTTTTCTTTCCTCGATGCTGAAATGTAATCACAGTTACATGTACACATACATGTACTTGTTAAAAAGCTTTTGGTTAAAAATAAAATGAATTCTTTCATCATAAAAATCCATGAATTCATTTATTACTACTACATATGTACATATACTAGTATTGCATATGCACTGAAAAATCTGAACAAAAATGTACATGGATTTGATAGATTAACTATATATATCCTGCACAGATTTTGTCTCTATTCATATTTCAAATATTGGCTACAGACTACATCAATACCACAAAACATATTTTATTGACCAAACTGCCAATAAATATAAATTAATTATTCATGGCATTTTTCAAATATCTCAGGTAATGTTTGTAAAACAAAAAATTTGGTAGTAAAATGTTTCCTTTTGCAGAGGCCATTACAGAATCTTATCTTACTGCAGGCATATTTACATCTACAAATATACGCTGGTTCGGTTTGATTTACTGGGGCATTTTCATTACAATTGGCAACATCTTGGCAGTAAGTTTTTATTGATAGAGGAAACCAGAGTGCCTGGACAGAACCAGACCTTCCAAAGCAAAACTGCCAATCCTTGTCACTTAAAACTGGAGTCCAACACACCCTGCCACATACTGGATCTGAACTCACAACCTATTTTTCCTTCTACCGTACCTAATAACATGTCTGACGACACCATTTCAAACAGAATTACTACAATTCAAAGACAGCTGGGATCCTGAAAACAGTTGAGATACCAAAATTGTCTCTCCCAGAGAAAGGTCTATTTTAAGTCATTTGGTCTCACATGTATTAATTCTGTCATAGGGTTGATTATTGGGATTTTACAATTTGTGAAAAGTTGGGGAAAACAGCATTTTATCAAGGTGAAAAATCATTCTGATGATATTTATTTGTTTGTCTTAATTGTTTTATTTTTTATCGTCTAGTTCTGACTTCTGATTTCTGTCAGTCACCTCTACACCAATAACCCCCTACCTAAAAGTGCTGCTTAAATTGGTCTTTCAATCATTAAGTGAATCAATTTACCAAAAATAGCAAAATATTTCAACAGACTTGATATATATCTGGTGTTTTTTTAGCTGTGGTCTTCAGCAAGGCCTTCAAAGCCACTAAAATCCAAATAAAATGCCACTACACATTTTTGAAAGGATATGCACTGATCATGACACCAAAATAAGCAAGATTTTACTTCTATTAATGATGATCTTTTTCTCTGTAGCAACTTTAAAAATTTCTGTTACAGATTTCATACCCAGGAAGGGTATTCCCCAAAATCATTTGTACATGTACATAGGCTCATCCTCAGAAAAATATTTAACCCCCCAAAAATAATACTTTTTTCAAAACACCTAAAAAAATAGTTTTATAAATAAGTGACGGTAATAATAAGTTACCCCCAAAAAATATTACACATTTTGCATCATGCTGTGGTATACATGTAACCCCATTCCTTATAATATATAAAGTCTTCAGAAAAATAAATACAAATGAGAGGTTATTTACATGTAGATCTATGTAATCAGTGTCATGCTGACAATCCATGTTAATCAAATTATTTGATAAAATACTAATAATATTGTACTTCAACTGGGCATAAATCTTTCTACAATTTGAACACCAAAAAATATCACATAATTTCACAACCTCCCAAAAAATAACTAAGAAATATCTACATGTACATGTAACCCCCCAAAAATACTTTGAAATTCTCAGAGCGTCAAAAAAAAAGCAAAATTCAGAAAATTGAACCCAAAAAAATAGTAAGAGCCTATGTACAGGAAATTTTCAGAGTATCCCAAATGGAATGTCATAAGAACATATGGACCCAAGCAAAAATATAATGCAATTACATGTACCATACCATTCATGTGCTGTCCAAGATAACTGCAATCACTTATCAGAACCATAATGTACAATTACATTAATGTAAAAAATTACTGAATGATTTCCAGGAGGAGCTAATTAATAAATGGTTTATCATATCTTCTTAGTGTGAAACATCAGACAATCCTTCTATATCCAGACCACATGTCTGTTGCATCACTCCAGATAAACATCACATTCCATCAAGTTTTGTAACAAATATACATTTTATTTATAAATTAAGTTTTGTCTTAAGAAAAGAAACAAGAAAAAAATACAAATGTACTTAAATATTAGGAAATAAATTTTTATATATCAGAATTCTATCAAAAAGTAGAAAGATAAATGTGATAATAAAAGTTGAAATGTGACAAGTAAGAACTATCCTTTTAATTTTTTTCCGTAGTGTTACATGTATGTTGAATGTTTAATAATGCTGTCAACACTTGTGGGTATAATTATCCATTTCAAATGAAGTTAAAATATTTTTAATTTTCTGCCAAGCTTTATCCTTACATGTGTACATGGTTTTGGCTTTACCTAGGGTTTTTGGTACATTTAACTCATTAGTTAGTTCTTAATGCATTATTTTTGGCTCTGACTCATCTGAATTTTTTAATCTGGGGTTTATTCTATTGTGGGACTCACCAGTATTTTGAAATAGTGATTTGGGACTCACCAAATTCAAATAATATCCAAATTCCTCTTTACCTTTTTCAATCATTTGGCATTTGAATCTGATGTATAGAATTTTTTTGGGCGATATTGGTTTTACTGTCAAAATTTTTGGTCTTTGACACAACTGTTGAGTCATACACTGTATATTGTAGTTAGTCCGAGATTGCCCCAGCATGTCAAAAAAAAAGGCCATCAGACGTCGGAGCAATCTCGGACTACATTGTAGTGTGAACAAATATGAATGTACATGCATTGTGCATTTTATCTGGTATCATTGATGTCATATCAATATATAATGACAGGCATAAAATCAATGAAAACTATTAGGTTATTATTTACATATACACTGTATGTATGTATTATAATGTAAAAATAACCTCATTTAACTTGTGTGTAATTTTGTCAGTTTGTTCTCATTTATAATAAGATAAATTAGAACTGAACTTTTAAATTCTGATTTTTGGATTTTAATTTCACTTTAATTGGGTTCATTATAATTAATATTCATAAATTTATCTGTAACTTATGTGTAATGTAGCTGCTTGCTTGTAAAAATCAATGAGAACTGTATTATTTTTAAATTACATTTTACTGTACATATAGGATTCCAAAGCAGAAAGGACTAATCTGACAGTATTAAAAAAAAAAAACATTTGGGTCTGCTAAAAATGAAAATATGGAAGTTCCAAGTAAAACATTTTACATCTAAAATGTACTTCTGGTACGTACATGTATGAATCTTAGTAGAAATGTCCTACATGTACATGTAGCTACAAAAAATTATTCTACAGAACATGTACTACAAAAAGTCTGACCAATTAGAATATTAAAAAATTATGGTCTACTAATAAAATACATTTAGCGTAAACCTATACATGTACGGAGGACTTATAAAGTGAAAACATTAGGATATTCAACATCTTTTATATATTGTACATACTTATATCAAAATCTTACAATGTGCATGTCATGATGACCTATTAGTGAGGATAGTACTATATACTGCAACTTGTTCGCAGTTTCTATACTGCATGTGTTATCATACTGCAACTTGTATGCAGTTTCTATACTGCATGTGTTATCATACTGCAACTTGTATGCAGTTTCTATACTGCATGTGTTATCATACTGCAACTTGTTTGCAGTTTCTATACTGCATGTGTTATCATACTTGGTGGTTGTTACATGTACCAGTATATGCCATGTTTTATCCAATTGATTAAAATGCAATATGCAGGTCAAATGCTTATTTTTCTTTCATCATGAATAATTTTTTGTTTTTCAGTAGTCTGTTTAAATATCCAGAACCCCATCTTAAAATATACCTGTATCAACAGGTGAATGAGGTACATCGTACTACCATATATACCTAAACACCAAAACATCCACAGGCCCATTCCACCATCCCAATTATAACAGAAGTCTTTTCTACCTAATTGCCAAATATCAACAAGTACTGCATTGAATTCATAGGAATTTATGTACATACATTTATAATGCAATAAGCTTTTGGGTTTTAGGGGTGACAAGGATTGAATTTGGAAAAAAGACAGCTTTGATAAAAAAAAAAAAAAAAAAAAAGAAAAAGAAAAGGGCATATCACGAGGAATCAAATAATAGAACAATTTGAAAAAAGAGCTGAATGCACCTGCATGCTGAAATTAAAGGCATAAAGCAGGCTCATACATGTAGATGCTGCGACAAAATTTCCATTATTCAAAAATTGCTTAACCCCACACAACTCTCCAACTTCCCCCATACAAAAATTAAATGGTTAGTCCCTAAAGTTTTATAAGTCTTTTCTATGTATTTCAGTTCTTCAAAATTTCCAAAGTAATACTGAAAGAAAGGTTAAAATATATTACAATATATACATGAATATATATTTATTCTGCTATAAGCTTTTATTTCAATAAAAATGTACATTATATGATTTTCTCTTTTGAGTTTTGGAAATAAACACAGCTATCAACAATAAATAAACACATAATTGATATGCAATCCTGAGATATTTACTTCCAAAAAAATATATTGTTATTAAGTACATTTGTAATTCTGTGTTTAATTCGTTTTATATTATGTTCATTAGCATTTAGAAATCTTTACAAAAGAATTTTTAATTATTATTTTGCTGCAAAAACACCAGATTTGTTAATGCATTTTTATAACAATATTGCAATTATCCAGACAAAATGTTCATCTCAGCATTAGCAACCAACAGAAGCTGAGAAGGGTGCCATGTTTACTTTTATTCAACCATTGATGAAAACATCAATAATTTATGACTGTTTATGTACAGATTTTATAATTGCATTAATTGAAAAAAAAAATATGCAGATAAATTTTTTTCTTACCTGGAGCCTTATTGTCCATTTGGGTTCTTAAAACAGAAAACTCCTAAAATAATTTTTGCTATAAATCTTCAATTTCGTCCATTTTTTCTTTTTTTCTTGTATCATCATCCGGGGTTTTCTTCCATAATATTGATAATTTTTTCATCTTTCCATTTACAAATTGTGTGGAATATTATTTTTTTCACTTTTCTATGTTAAATTATATAGGTAATCCATCGACACACGACACTGCTCAATGGGAACACTTGTGGTCGCTGTACCATGAACATAAGCGTGCCGTTTGATCAAATTTCGGGCACCTGTTTCTGATTTGTGAAAAAATAATCACAAAATTCGAACGCAAAAAAAAATTAGCCCATTGAACTATATTTTATATAAAATGTTTAACTACAGAAACAAAAGAATTGTTTGTTTATAAAAATATCAATGTTTATAATAAATGTAGCGCAGTAAATATTCAGTGCGAGGCTTCATCGATCCAGCGATATGGCGGAAGGTCGAATGAATTTGGCTGCTTTGCAGCAGAGAGATCCGTATATTACAGATATAGTTGATACGGCATCTCAAGTTGCTTTATATTCCTTTCATTCAAAGACTAATGATTGGGTTGGTGTCAAATTTTTGATTGATTAAAATTCAGTTAAAAAACAGTCTCAAACTAACACACAATATCTTTACTGCATTTTTAGCCCTCACTGGCCTCAGTGTGTATAACCATATTGTAACAAGGAAGACATAATGACGATGCATAATAGAAACCCACCAAAATAAAGTATATTTAAATTGTTCTTTCCATTTTTGTCAGCATGTGAATAATGTATATTTACATTATTCCTTCCATTTATGTCAGCATGTGCATAAAGGAAATTTTAGTACATAAAAAACAAGTTACTCCAGTAATGGCAGTATAGAAAACACTAGTCTACAGTGAACTGCTTTAGCCTTTGTTAAACTTCAGTTTTGATTTTTTTGGTGCTAGTAAAGTCCAAAACCATAATTCACATATCTTTAGAAACTAAGATGTTTCAGGAAAGTACTTCTTAACAACTATATTTGACAATCTTTAAGAAGTCGGTAAAAACAGCTACTGTCGTTCTCTAAAAACTTTTTAGCCATATTACCTGAACCCATGTTTCTCGGTAGGCTCTGAGATGCAGTTAAACAATAATAAAGATACCTGATTTTGTGAAATTATTTGAACTAATTAAATTAGTTATAAATGAACATCCAAAAGAAGGAAAAAATTAAATGGTACAGGATTACTGCCTGGAAACCTTTTTTCATATAGTTTAGTTTTAACTGTTCAACTTTACAGTGAAACTAATTTTCCATGTAATATCGAAATAAACTAATAATACCTAGACAAACAAAACAACCTTCAATTCAAAAGGGAGATAACTTTTTTTGGCCGGGGGGGGGGGGGGGGGGGGGTTCACTAAATATGCACAGACTGAGTTTTTCAAATGGAATTATTCCATTATTTCCATCTTCTTTAAAAAGGTTGGGCATGTACTATTATTCAATCTTCCCATCCAGTGTCTGAAAAATGATATTGACTTTACCAGGTTTGTTGCCCTTCAGACTTGTCTACTAACAAAATTGATAAAGAGACAGTATCAGAACAAATTGCCATTAATCTAAATATATTTTGCTTTATATGGAAGAAAAAATGTTTCTCATATAATGTGCAGATAATGTATGTTTATTCTTTGAAAAGAACTTAAAAGCTACTATGATCAAATTGTTATTAATTGTAGTAATTGTCACAACCCTGGATATACCCAAAATATCACTGTTTCTGACTATTTTTTACCCAATAAATTCATTCCTGTATTCAAATAATATATCTGTGTCTTTAATTTTTGATTAATACCAAAATCAAGGACACAATCTGGTTTACTGATCAAACAATTAACCTGTTATTTACACCTGTACAGGTGTTCAAGGTGTTGAATGATTTAACCACGTAATAAACAAACTTGTGTTTATACAATGTTCTTGTATATTCTTTTTATCTGTAACATTTTTGGTTTTTAAGCTATTAATAATCTTTAAAAGAAATACAGACAAAGACTGGCTCAACTCAAAGTATGGCGTTACACAGTACTCTAACGCAGCATCACACTTACTTCATCTTGACTGAGTTTAAACTTATTGTTATATATAATTTAGAAACTTTATTTATTAATGTTATAATTTAAATTTATGTTTATTAAATCTTTTTCTGCTTAAATATAGATAAAATAAATTGTAAATGATATTATTTTTTTCTGGGTGTAATAAGAGCAGTCAAAGAAAATATTATTTTTAACAATTTTAAAGTACCTTGTGTTAAATTATTAAATAGTCGCATATAAAATGTATATATCAGAAAAAAGACTATATGTATATTCTCTTCGATTTCTTATTAGTACACCTGTAAAAACCGGTTAACTCCCACATAGCCAACATTTCGAAAATTTCAATTCCCATCTAGCCAACATTGAAAAAATGTATATTCCCACCCAGCCAACATTGATAAAAAGTCAATTTCCACTTGGCCAACACCTGTAATTTATTTAATTTATCTATAGTATTATTATTAATATTCAAATATTTGAATAAAATTATAAAAATTCAACAGTTCTGTTACAATACATTGAGTTTAAAAATATGAATTTAAAAAGAAAAAAACCCTCAAAGTTACAAAAAAAAATAATAGGGTTAATTTTAGTATAAAATTATTTTATTAGTAAGATCTTGAAGTGTCACTTTTTATGCTTTATTAGACACATTAGTTGATCTCAAGAGATCAGTGTCTTTGACTATGCAGCTGATTTGGCATCTCACTACATTCAGACTAAATAACTGTTACATTTTCAGAATCACATCTTTCATAGGTCGGGGCCTCGGTGGCCGAGTGGTCTAGGTAGTTCGTCATGACTACTACTGATCACTAGCCTGTCAACGCTGGGGTTGTGAGTTCGAATCTCACCTGTGGCGGGGTGTGTTCGACTCCGATCTTAATTGACAAGGATTGCCAATTTTCCTACCGAAGGTTGGTGGTTCTCTCCGGGTACTCCGGCTTCCTCCACCAATTAAAACTGGCCGCCGCGAAATGGCCAAAATGTGCTGAAAACGGCGTTAAACCCCAATTAAACAAACAAACAATCTTTCATAGGTCAAAGGAACGTATGGTGTGTTTTATTGTTGTTGTCTTTGAATATATATTTTTTTAAATATTCATTAATAATTAAATATTCTGTTTATTTATTCTTTTTCAAATATTTATATATCTTTTTAAATAAGTCTATTAATTGAGTTTTATTTCGGAAAACATCTGTGATAAATTCATTTGCATTCTGTGATAAAGTTGAAATACGAGTATGTTTTTCTATTGTTTATTTCTTTCATTTTTTTTTTATAATCTTTTGAATAATTTTATCAATTGGGATATTTTTTTAAATATTTTTATGTTAATTTAATTTAAATATAACAAATAATGTATTTTATTGTCATCTTTTTATCATGTCTTGTATATTTATTTATTTATTTATTTATTTATTATATGTCAATAAATATTAAATTGTGATTATATTGTAGAGTTTTAACACCTTTTGAACAGTACTTCAAAGATTTTTCATAACCAATAACTAGTTAATTACTAAATAAACACTACAAATTCCCTCATGACCAACAAGTAAATTCCCACATATCCAACACAAAATATCTTACCTGTATATTCGAAAATTTGAAATGTTGGCTATGTGGGAGGACACCAAAAAACCATTCCCACTATACCCATGTAAATTTCGGCTGTAGTTCTGAATGCCAACCTTTTAATTAAAGCAATTTGTACATTGTTGTTTTAGCAATTATGTTGGGGCCTTCCAAAGGTTTTATTACCAGGTGATTACCTGTACAGGTAAATACAAACAGAGAAAGAAATCAGAAATGGATGATATATGATAATATAAGGATTTATCTACATAAAAGAAGGAATAAAAATATTATTAAAAAATAAATAAATAAATAAATAAATCGAAAAGAGAAATAAAAAGATAGATATATTTCATACTATTTTATAGATATAAAAAACGATAAATAGATTTATCTATATAAAAGAAGGAATAAAAAATAGCAAAACACAGTTACATGTATTCATGGTATTACTGACCAAAGAAAAAAAACAGAAAAAAATATATACGGAGTTCTTATTTAGTTATTAGTATGATCATGTGAGCAATGTGATAAGCATAAGCAATCAACATAATTATACAAGCTTCTCAAAGTCAGGTGGTGTTGAACACTCCAAGCTGACACTGATAGCATTCTGCTTTGTAAGCAATGTGATAAGCATAAGCAATCAACATAATTATACAAGCTTCTCAAAGTCAGGTGGTGTTGAACATCCCAAGCTGACACTTACTCATTATGATTTTCTGTGAGCATGTAAGCATCCAAGCTTTAACTGAACATATATAAATGCCATACGCACAGTTTTCCCAGGGGTTCAAGTTAAAGGCTGCTTCTTCCACTTCACCCAGTGTATTTGGCGCAAGGCACAGTTAACAGGTTTACAGGTATTTATTAAAAAATATGAAGTAATATTAATTGATATTTTTTTAAAGTACAAGACAAAGTAATGTTATTTCTTAATGAACGATCAATATAAGATAAAGTTATGTTAGTTCTTACTGAATGGTTGATATTTTTGAAAAAATACAGTTGTCTGTAACCTATTTTTTACATTTTAGATTCCATACCGAGACAACGACGACATCCGACAACTGGTTAGAAGAGCAGCAGCACTACCCTTAGTTCCTGACGACATGGTAGAAGACGTTTGGTTCAACACACTGCAAGACCTGGAGGACGCCGACTTACCAGTGGACACAACGCCTTTTACAGACTACGTCATTACCCAATGGATCGACGGTGACAGAACAGTGTGGAACCACTTCACTACAGAGGGACCCAGGACTACCAACAACTTAGAAGCATGGCATGGAAAACTTAAGAAGAAAGTACAGCACTCCCACCCGAACATCTTCACCATCATACAGACTTTCAAAGACATCGAAGCCGCCAACGCAATCAACAGAATCCAACTGCAAGCCGGAGGATCCCAGAGACCACAACCACAGAAGTACAGACGCATCGACAACCGCCTTACTATACTCAAAGACAGACTCACCAACAACACCATCGACTTGATGACCTACGTTGACGATGTATCACAGCTTCTTCACCTTGGTTAAACGTTTCGTATTTGTGAAATAGACACTTCATTTCAAATGTATATATGTATAAATGTAACTATATGTGAATATAATTTGTAATTATTATATTGATTACTTTAAACCATAATAAAGTTCTATATTTATTTTAGAACCATAATAAAGTGCTATATTCATTTTAGAACCACAATAAACATGATGAAGTGCTATATTTATATTAGTGTTGTATATTTCATTGAAAATTCAGTGAATGTAATGTTTAATTATTATATGTATTGCTTTTAACCATAATAAAGTGCTATATTTATATTAGTGTTGTATATTTCATTACAAATTCAGTGAAACACAAATTTAAAAGTCTCATCATCGCAAATTACACAATTAAATTTACCTTTACCTTTACCTATGGAGATGACAGAATAATTAACCCCTTTGAGGGCCTCTTAATCCCCATTAATTAATATGTGTGAATATTATTAATTATATAAGGCTGGCGTTCAGAGAACACACCTAAATTTCTACCTGGATTTTAGAAAGTGGGCAGGGTGGGAACACACCTTTCTAACAGATAACTTGTCTTAAGTTAAATGTACAGAGTCCCAGATAATTTTTTTAATCAAGTTGTAACTACGTTTTTCAGAGGTATGAGTATTTAACATCCAAACACAGGATCAAAGGGGTAAAATCCAGCATTTAGTCACAATTATCCACATTGATGGTACATATCAACATTATTACATTCCTTATGTCCATGATACTTCTTACAAATGCCAACTTCTGAATACATGTATTGTGGATACAAGTGTTTGCTTAAACACTGATGTCACTGTCACATTTATGTTGAATACAAACTGAACATTAATTTTCATCAAACCATTACTGACATCTTCATTTTCTTAACCATGGGCTGTTTCTCGCTTATTGTAATATTTTCACGATAAGAGATATAAGCTTGTTTCTTATCACCCAGCTATAATATCATTCAAACTCATATGCATCACTATAATTTTGTGTCAGTTTAAGGGCAGAAGCAAGCACTTTTTATGAATAGAAAAACTATCAAGCTTTATGATGAATTCTTTTGTCAATAATACAGCTTACAGCTGTAAATATGTAAGCAATGGTACTTTGATTTCTGAAACCTGTGGGTAGTTGTATCGGACAAACTTTGACAACCAGAAAATATTTCTTAGGTGTATCTACTGTTTTTCAATGCACAAATGATGCTGATATGCACTATATCTGGGGCTCTGATAAAGATTTTTTGGTTTCAGATTGTTAAACAATTTTTCATATTTTAAAAGAATGTCATTTAAATTAACAAAAACACATGAAATTGTCTACATCCTAGTTGAACAAACAATTAACTATGCAACAATTATATAGCACTGTGTATTCACTGAAAATCTAATGATACCTTTTATTGATTAATAAACATAAAACAGAAAGCCTCATGTGGGTCCATAGTAGGTGACATATTTGTAGAATGACATTCTCTCTTCACATGCAGGATCTCTTAGTTAGATGTGGGAAAAGAGTAGACTTTTTTAGTGTAGACTAATACTTATTAGAATTTTCTGTCCTTCTCCACCTCTCCACAGTTTTCCTGTAACTGTCAAAATTCATTGCCTGTTGTTATTCTTTCAGCCTGTTTTTGTAATGATTGTAATGAATGGTTGAACAGGCCCTTGTCCTGAAAATGTTTGTGAAATTTGTCGCAGATTTTTAACCAAACAAAAAGCAATCATTTTATCAAATGGATTTTAAATAAATTTAGTCTGGATTTTTAAGATCTTGTTTTATTTCAAATGATTCATGTCTGCAATTTTCAAAAACCAATCATTTTATATCCCAAATGATGTCATGATTCAAAATATTTGGAAACAATATTTGTTTTTCTACACCAATGTCACATTTATTTTTGGTGATATAATATGTACTCAAATAACAGTTTTATATGGGGCCACACAATCTTTTCAGCTGTTAATAAAAATGATCAGGTCAAAGGGAGATAACAATGTTTTTCGTTTCCCTGTGTTTCGTGGAAATTTAATATTTTTTTCTGTTTTTATTGCAGTAGAGTATGCATAAATTTTTTTAACTTCTTTAACTAGAAGAGACAGAAATTTAATACACAAAATACAACTGTTGAATTACTTCAGAATAAGTGAGAACCTTTGATTGCAGAAGATAAAAAACTCCACAGTTTCCAATTGTGTATCTTTCAAAATGCTGACAATAATAAACTGTTTTTAGTCCAGCACAGGTAGTTTTGATAAGCGAAAGATTATCAAACTAGCCCTGCCAGATTATTGTTGTCACGACAGTGTCCTTGGGACAAAGTACTCCCAATCTGCAAATAGTTCCTATAATCTTAATAACATTTTAACTTAGGGTACAATGCATAGGGTTGCATGCAGTAATTCACTGAAGAATAACATGTATTGAAATATAACTATCCAATAACAAATGGGTGTTATAGAAGACTGTTTTTTGAGTAAAGCAAAATTTAGCATATGAAAATGAAAGGTTACAGAAGTGCAAACATGAGGGAAATTCAATTTAATTTACAACCAAGAGTGTCCGTAATTGTTACCGACAGGTGGCAGTCTGTAATTTTAACATTTTCAGTTAGTTAATTACTTTCAGACCTCATCGAGTGTTCATTTTGCCATTCTAAACCATTTCAAACATGTACTGTATTAAAATACTTGTAATGAGAGCGATTTTAAAATAAATTTGATTGATTTTTTTCCCTACTTGGAAGTTTTCTTTTGAAAAGAAATACGAAACAAGTTCGGAAATGACTTGTTTATTCACATTTCTCAGAGCAATAAATTTGAAATATTTAAAAATGAAATGGAAAAAAAATTAGAAAACAAATCCTCTTATTAGTTATTTAAAAGTTATGGTTATATTTATTCTAACAAGATTAATTTCAACAAACGTTGAAGACATGTAGTAAAAATGATTTGTGATATTCTCCAAAACTGGAGCAAGATCCCGGTCACATGTTATGTATTTGTCAACAACATAACTAGTCGATTTAAGTTTGCTTCTGTTTTGATCTTTAACATTAAAACAGCTGTTTGAAGGAGCAAGAAAGATATTTTTTTTAAAGCTAAATGAAATAACAATGCCGAAAGTATGATATATTATTACACTTTCCTATTCTTAACATGCATACACCAGGTCGATCTTGTGCCAGAAATTGTGGGGTCAGAAATGAGGACGGAACGAACAAGTTCTATTTTTCGACGATTTTACAATTGAACTAAACATTGGTGTTTTTTGGTGTCAAAAAAATTAAATGACTTTGGGTAATAAGAAGTCATAATTCATACTTGCATTTTCATTATTAAGTTTCCCAATTTAAAAGAAGTCTGCTGTCATATTAGAAGGGTGGCTTTATTTATTTTTTTTAAATCACAAAAAAAAATTTATTCCTCCCTTCAAAAATGCTCTTTATAAATCAACTTAATATTAATGCCTGTTATAGTAGGATGCCTGTTACAGTAAGATGTTAGCATCAGTGCTGGACAAAAGCTTGTGCTATGTTTATATGTTTATTGCAAGTCTTCATTTTATAAAAGTAATTCAAAATCACAGATTATCCCAGTATATTTTATTGAAAAAGTAACAGACATAAATTTTTTAAAAAAAAATACTAGTGCAATACTAGATATTTTTTACTTAGATAAGCTTTTTTTTATAGATTTGTTAGATTTGTTTTTTTCTAGGTACCCATACTATCAGTAAAATTCCCCAATTTATTGCCACATTTCCAAAACAATTATATAATATGGAAGAATATACATTTCATTTTTTTTATATTACTTTGAAAAAAAAATTAAAATATTGTCAGTACCATCTGGGATCTAAAAATGTATCTGTTCATTAACTTCACAATTCATGCATTATGTTTATATAACAAATTTAGGTATATTGCTTCTTTTTAAATTGTCAAAATATTACAATAGCGATAAATTAAACAGGCATTCGTTATGGCTATTCAATACAGAAAGACTGGTGCATTTCATTATTTGTAATTTATTATTAAAACATGAACATATGGATGTGTTTTAATTAATTTTGATCATTCATTACCATGAAGATAACATTGACTTAAATCTGCAAAATGGGAGATAACTTTGTCTGAATTTATATCATCTCATAAGGTTGCTTCCCTTAGTTCATGCTCAAACTGTAACTATTGAAAATAACTGAGTTATGAAAGTTACTGAAAAAAAAATTATTTACTATTTATTATGTATTTTTTTTCAGAAATTTATCTAAAATAGATTTTTTATCATTTGTAGTATATATAAAAACGTATCAATCTCATTTAAATTAATGTTTATATTACAATTTAGATAGCGGAAGTATGATGTTGATCTACATACTAATAGAACTGTTAAATGTACAAGATTTCACAAATTATGAGCTAATAAAATTGTATAATTATTTCCCCATCAGATTGTGAAATTTTGTTATCTTTTCTGGAAGCTATAATTAAAAAAAATTCCTTGATTTTGTTTTAATAATTGAAAAGGAAGGAATAAATGGAACTCAGGGGGAAAAATAGTTCATTTTGAGTATAATTTTTTCTTGTGTATTGGCTATCATAAACAAACACTATATGTAATATTTTTTATAATTCAGATCGGAAAATAACAAAAACCTAGGTACATAAAACTTACAAGTGTTTTCTGATGATATTTACTGAATATCTCCTCTGATTAGGCATGATCTGCAAAGCTATTAAAATTCCAATACCTTGGAAAAGTACAGTATAATTTGGATATGCAGTTATTGCATGGTTGATCAAATATGTTCACTAACTCATGAGGTCAGAAAACATAATGGATCTTACAGAGATATGAGATCGACATACAGTAATACTCAACTGGGCATGTTGTTATCAAATTTATAGAGTATGGTTTCATCCACAAGGATACATTTAAACTTCAGAATATTGTTAACAACCATTTGGTTTTAAGGAGGGGGATAAGGAAATAATTTGACAAAAAACATCCAAGAATGTCAATCTTTAATTGATTCTCATTTGTCTAGTCTGTAATGTGTTTCTAGTCAGTGATATACAGGGGACAAAAATTCAATAGCCTATTTGCCTTTAAATGTCACAAAATATGATAGTCTGCCGACATAAAATACTAGCCCAAGGAGTCCGGCTAGTAATATTTTCGACCTCTGCATTAATAGTTAATTACACCACTAGTCCATTATAACCACTTCTGAGGTGTGAGAGTGTATAAAATAAGTTTTAACTGTAGTAATATAGTCATATACAAGTGTGGATGAACCCTGAAAATAAGAAATTTGTGGTTGTTTAAACGACCTGATTTATTTAAAAATCAATTCCAGTCTGTCATAGCAAGACCATATTTAGTTTCAACTTCCCTCTAGAATATGAGACTGGTTAAAATTTATAACATGGAATGTTAGATAAAGTATTGTATTGAAATAATGAGACAGTAGGAAGTCTATCAGACTGGTAACATCTGTGTATTCATAGGACAATAGGTAAACTAAGCCATATTCAGTGATTTGCTGTTATAGTATTTGTCTTACTTATATATGTTGTCATTATGTTCTTACTTACATATGTTGTCATTAAGTTCCACCCTTGCACTTTTAAAGATTCTTACATCCAAAACATAAATTTCATATCACTTTTAGATATGGAAAGCCAAATTACTGAGATTACTTTTAAAATAGTAAAAAGTTTCAAAAAACTATCTGCGAATGTGGAAGGAGCATATAGATTTACCCTTGTCTGTCCGTCTGGCTTAAGTTAAGTTAAGTTTTTGCATTTGAATCACCATGACCTATACTTCATGCTTGAGTGATGTTGGTAATATGTTTGAATTTAGGACCTTTAGTATCTTATACAGTACTACACACTTCCACAACATTTGAGTCAACACGACCTACATTTTATGCTTTAGTGACTGATTAAATTTTTGCATTTAAGTGTATTATTTAAAAGCCTATTCTAATGTATTAATGATAATTCACAATTACAGTCATGACCTGCATTTTATGGTTAGAGTAACTTTAATTATATTTTGCACTACATATGTATAGTCTTATTTCTAAAAAAAAAACGTATTGATGTATCAATGATATTTTACAAATTCAGTTATCTTCTTTTAGTTCAACAAAGATCACCAGCATATGTATGTCCACATGACGTACATTAAATTTTAATGTTTGGGTACTTGTGTCAGAAACAGAGTTTAGTACTGTGGATTGGTAAAAGTTAATGTAAACAGGATAAATTATGCAACCTTCGTATATATGAAATAATTCTCAAAGCGATTTCTTGTCATAAATAATAGATGGAAATTCTATGTGCAAGAGGATGGGGTATCCGTGTCTTGCAGACACATGAAGTTTTTTTTTTTGTTATTTTTGCCTTAGAACATACATGTATGTGGCCATTTCATTGAACACTTTAAAAATTAGTATTTTGGCACAACTGGATTTCCATAACTTATATACAAATAGAAAGTGCTACAAGATGTACTGTAAGTTAAAGATAATTAACAGGAGTAGTTTCAGGCAAAAAGGTAATGCTATATGTATCTCACCAAAAACCTCACACCTCAAAGGGCTCAGTAAAGCCCAGTAGAACTATTTTTCCAACAGGCATTTGGTCAGTAGGTAAACATGAAAGTATACAACCAAAAGAACCTCAAACAATTGTTTATTGAGAGAGATTTGATTTGCAGGAGAGTCCATTCATGACCATATTTATGCAAAACTTTTGAAAACTGATTTAGTAATTTCCAAAAATACTTACCTGTTGCAAGAATAATAGAACTACGTAACACTCTTATTAATTTGAATTGTATTTAAGTCTGTAAGTCATAAATTCACATTAAGAGTTGGTTTAACAATATTCAGACCTTATTTTTCAAGTATCGTTTTTTTTTTTTTCAAGGAAAAGACAGAAATAGAAGGCTCGTTGTTTGTTTATGAAAGGTAAGTGAATTAGTTCAACAATTCAAACATGCTGCATGTACACACTTGTAGTAAATAAGTTACAATTCTTTATATATGGAATGTTTTATCCTACATGTATGTGGCTATTGTAAAATGATATACAGTTTAACTTCAGTTGGTGAAATACCCAATGGACTTATGTTTATAGACAGTAGTGGAAACATGGGCATGTTAATTTCAAGTTGCAGGATTGTTCAGTTAATCTTAATCCCTAGATATTTTTGTGAAAAGACTTTAAACTGACTATAGTTTGAGTTCTAGGGACAGAGCTTCCATGGGATGCACATGGTTGTGTTTTTACACTAAGTAAAATATTTTGATAGTGTTTTATCAGTCTTACTGCTGGTATCTTACTGATGAACAATTTTACACACAATTTGCAGATTTACTGATTTACCGGTATCTAACAATCAAACTACAGCATTGATATCTTTGCTAATAGGTAAACTCTTGATAATCAAAAGTGTTGAATCAGATTGCATTAAAAACATTTAGGAACTGAGTGAATCATTTACTTTAGTATTTATCAGCTGTATCCAAGCATCAATTTTTGTGTGAGACATAGACAATTCCTTCTCAGTGATGACACATGTTTATAGTTTGGTTTATTTTGGTTTGATGTAACCTTTGACCCAGTGGCCTATATCAAAGCAGCCAGTGCTTTTAGAGAACCAAAAACAGAAAAACTGTTATTCCTTGTCAATTAAGATCACAGTCGAATACCATATGCTGTTGAATGGCTAGGAGGACAATAGCAAGTTTTATTTTTGCATGAGGCACCAGCTATTTCCAAAGGCAAAGCTGAGGGAAATAGTATGTTACAACAGGAACAGTAAAGCCATTTCATAAGTATTTTATTATACCAAAAAAAAAAATGTAAAACAATTTATTGTATTCAACTAACATATGCCTTGTATCAGCATGTTAATGTAAATATTGCCCATTTTCAATTAGATATCAATTAGAATAGTGATTTTATTCATAATAGATATAATAGTGTCATCTTAGGACAGGGATATGACTGTTTCTCTTTAAATTGAAATCAGATTTTATATGCTCTGTTTCCATTATTGTTATATTATATACTTAGATAAATTTAATACATTACAATTGAGCCAAATTTTGGCCTATGCCTTCTGTATAATATAGTTATAGTTTGTACTAAAGTCTCTGAAATTTTAATGCTTCTATCCTTATTTTACCCCCAGAAAATTTAATTACAAGGTGCTTGTTCTGCTGTTTAGTTCCTATTGTTATATGTCCTTGTCCCATTCCCCCCTCCCCCCCCACTAAATTTAATCACAAGGTGCTTGTTTTGCTGTTAAGTTCCTATATATTGTTATATGTCCTTGTCCCATTTTACCTGCAGTAAATTAATTAAAAGGTTTTCATTCTATACTTTGAAGTTTCTATTGCTATATTCCTCTGTCCAATATAACATGTGTCTATGACTGTTAAAACTGGTATATAATGGTAATAGTGTGCAGTCTTTGGCACCACATCAAGGTAACAGACAGAAACAATATAATTAGATGTTAATTTAACTTCTATCTGTCTAGTCCAACATTCTGTCAGAATGTATCTATAAAACAAATTATCTGTTCATATATTGCATGATTTTAAACCTTTTCAATTAACCTCTTCCTTTTAGTATTCCCAAAAATTTGCGATAAATTAAATATTGAACATTTATTACGTCATACTGATACTGTCTGCGTTATGATAAGATAACTTTTTACTTGTGAATTCTTTCTCCTATTCTCTATGGAATCACCATTGCAAAGAAACTTACATTAGTTGGATAATACTGGAATAGTTGCATTTATGATGTTAAAAATTTGAAGATATTATCTAATTTAATATATGTATTATATTGCTATGTAGTCTTTTAAATTAGAGAAAATGTTCTACAACAATGGCTTCTAAAACTCAGTAAAGACTTGTAATATTTCAAATACTGGATAATCTTGACATTAAAAGTTACTCCTATAAACAGTTTAAATGTTCTTTAAAAAAAAAGAATTCCTCGGGGCATGCAGTATTATCTATAAAAAAGGATGGGCTATGAACCATTTTCTTTTCAAACTTGTTTACTCGATATTTGGAACAATGAAATAATTTCTGGTTTTCATGCCATTGCTTTGTTTGACTTTAACCAAATCATATAAAATGAGGAGTGTCATGATGTAGGACATAGATGGTTACTATCCAAAACCTATGTCGTGAAGAATTCTCATTTTCTTGTAAGATATCTTATTAATTTCAAAACTATTAACTCTGCAAAATTGATTACTCATTCAACTGTTTTGTCCAAATTTTTAACAGATTGATTGTATTAACAATTTTAGAGCAAAACTTATTTTTATTACTATAAAAAAGACAGCTGATGTGATAGTTTGCTTAAAGTCAGGTGTTTGAATGAGAATTCCATAAAATTTACCAAGAAGTAGAACATGATATAAAGAGTTGAAGTATTATTTTTGGTATTTTCCTACTTTAGGGAAACAAAACGAGAAACTTAGTCTAGTAATCATCTAGGTATTGCTGGATGATGGACCTGTATATCAGATTTGACATTTCACAGTTTTCACTTGAGATTTAACCTCTTTGATAAAGTGGAAAATGACTGTTGTTCCCTATAACTAAATGACAAGCATGTCCTACAGACACATTCTTTGTTATAAAGGCATTATAATTATTTTAGTTGCACCTGAGTAGGTAGACACATCAGGCTGTCTGATTGATATATAACATGTCAGAATCGATTACAGTTAACAATGTTAAAGTAACTTCCAAACTTTCACATATTTTTTTGTTTTCCTTGTTTTCCATTCTGCCCAATTTTTTTTTTTTTCATACAAGGCCTTTGACAAAAACTTGAGAATAACTTTACAAGACCAAACAGATTATGACACTATCTTAAAACAGTAAAAATTAGTAGCAAAAAGAAATGTTTACTTTATAGGTCAGACTAGAAGTTTAATTATTACTTGTTCAAACAAAGCTTACTAGACTTGGGCTTCAGACTGATTGCTTATGTTACAGATTGTATTTTCTGTTGAATAGCTATATTTTGCTGTGTCTGAAATTAAGGACAATTTTGGTTTAAGAAATCTATCATCAGGTTCTCCACTGAATGAATACTGATTATTTTCATAGACGTGTTTACTACATAATCTCTCATTGATTGAATGATAAATCTTAGTTCTCTGTTAATGATAGAATTGCTTTTCTTCATTGCCATCGTATATGCAGGAATTACTTTATCATAACATGTATGGTTTGTAAACTTTGTGACCATCTGACTACAAATAATATTTAGCTACAGGTAGTTTGTGAATAAACATTTGGGCTCATGTTGAAGGTGATTGTGTGAATAATGTATTT
Source organism: Mytilisepta virgata (assembly GCA_028015205.1). NCBI lineage: Eukaryota > Metazoa > Mollusca > Bivalvia > Mytilida > Mytilidae > Mytilisepta > Mytilisepta virgata. The sequence goes on from CM051519.1 coordinate 77,502,608, forward strand.
TCTTGCTAGAAGTTTTGCATTTTCAAATGACTAGCTTTGGGTTTAAAAGAATAAAGATTTACTGATAAGGAAGAAAATGATATAGATGACCATTATTGAGATAACATGCCTAAGATTAAATGTGGTGATTGATAACATTTAGGGGCCATCTTGTGGTCTTTGATTATAAACAACAGCCTGTATCTGAGTTGACAGTACTTTCATTGGTGAATTTCATATAAATTCATATAGTTTTTTACATAGAAAAATTCTGAAACCACAGTTAAAAAAGTAATTGTTCTGCAGCATCATTAGGTCAAGTGGAGGTAACATTCTACTGTCAATACATCCATACCACAAGACACTAAACGGCCGTATAAAATTATATATTTTATCATTAATGATCACGGTTTGTTCAGACAAAGTTTTTTTTAAATTAGAAATATCTTGTATACGGACATCATATTGCCTTAGTTTATTTACTTGCTTGATCTAGTACCTCTTATCTTATTCCAAATGCTGTCATTGACAACAATAGTAACCGATTACAGATAAATTGATCCCCAGAAGAATATCTCACGGTAGTGATTTAATGTTTGGAAAAACAAAAGAAACTTCCAAGGGAAATGACTAGCTATCTATCTGGAAATTAGTCTAACCTCTGCTTCTGAAAAAATCAATTTAGAATGAGTTATTGGACTTGGATCTGAGGATCTGTAATCATATATTGCCACAGTAAGGAACCAAAAACAATACTGCTGACAGATTTATGTTGTCCTTTTCTAAATTAAAAAGTTTATATATGCTATTTGTAACTACATTGTCAGTGGAGACTAAAATAGTATTTTGAAGTATGTATAAATCTTATAGTTAAAAACAAAACAAAAAATATTTGAATCAGTGACATCCCCAAGACAATGATACATGTATGTGACAAATGGGCTAGGGTTAGGGTTAATAAATCAATTATCAGGTAACAAGAACTTATAAGGTTACAATGAGGCAAGTAAGATAATCAAGTACAAAGTGTTTTTTTATATTTTTAGCAATTATATACATATTACATAACCTTCTGATATGTACCATGATACTGTGTTCAGAGCAAAAAAAACAGGATACAAGTTTGTAAGGATTTTGATTATATTCTGTGACAAAGTATGACAAATTATGAATATCTTTATGCCATCATGATATAAGTTTGTTTTTTTTACAGCTTGATTAGTCATCTGTTATTTTAATATGTGATAAAACAATATTTCAGTACAAATAGGAAGACACTTGTAACAATTGGTCTAGTACTTCTTTTATAGATAGAAAAATAATACATTGCTGTAATGTGAATTTTGTTAATGACAGTTATACAATATTTACATCTTCTGTAAACTTCAGACTTGAGAATGAACCATCCTTTGTCTATTTATTTCTTGCCCAACTCTCTATCCAGACAAAAATGTATGACAAAATTTGATAGGTTGCCTTCATTTTCCCAGTTATCTCAAAATAAAGGTTAGTATTGTTCATCTACTCTTTATGGATACCCACTGCCCTTTTGACTTTCCTCCCTGTGGCTTCTGAATATGACATATCATACATTAAAAATTTTTCTATGTCTGATTAGTTTTCCTCATCCTTTCTGATTTGAAACCATGCTAAACTTAATGTACATGTACCTCATGGCTGTGTTTTTGTACTTTATCTGATTAGCAACACCATTAAAGCTATGGAGGCAAAACATGAGAAATGATTCATTGTGGCTCCAAAATATCCTGACTTTTCCTCGGGTAGGCCCTTTACACCAAATATTTTACCACGGATGTAGACTGAAAGCGTTTGAAGTTGATCATGTTAGAATTTGCTGTATAAACTCCTCTGAGGGTCAAGATTTATGGAGAAGTTATGTTACTGTAACTATGGGTTTGACCATCATTATTATATTATTTATCACTAGTGTGGCGAAAGGCTGCTGAATTCTTCATATATTTTGCACTACATATTTGATAAAAGTACATGAGTATGTGAGTTAATTGTTTAACACTATTAAGATTGTAATTTTATCTAATAATTAATTATGAAAAAAACATATGCAAGATAGATTACACCTGCTTTATCATCCTCTATCTGGAATTTATAAGTGAAAAATTATTGCTTGTTAATTGGATATTTATTATTTTGGCTGAAATATTGCACAGTAAACAACAGTCAGTCAATTGATTAATGATTTTCCTATTCTTTGTACCAGTATATATGATTTGGCTGAAATTTCTGAGAAAGCTTATCATGGTAAAAATTCTTTGTACAAAATCCATGCATACACAATAAGTCCAAGCAAAGGTGAGGCCTTAAATAAAAAAAATCTTACAACTACCGTAATTACAAGTTTATTAGTATTATTAGGATAATTTTATATTATATCAGTATGACCTTTGAGGATTATACAGTAGCTAGAATCTAGTATAAATCTCTGCCAATATCTGAAGTTATCTTAATAAGTTTACACTCCATTACCTACGAACAGGTAACATGTGTTTTCTTCTGCTCTTAATCAACAAACATATTTTCTCAATGAAATTATAGCATCAGTTTATTAAAAATTAAACAGATCAGCAAAAATATGAACTGTTGTAGCTTAACCATTTAATTAGATTTCAGCAGATGTTCAACACGATTCCCATCAGAATTTAAAGATCCTTGTACTGGACATCCAAATTTTGATATTTTATTAAAACAATCAAATTTCTTCTTCGACCATAGTTGCAAATATTTATGTGTGGCCAGAAAAAATATTTTGTTTGAACAATAATTGTTGGTGTTTTTATATCATCTGTGGTAGTATATTGATGATATTTCTTTTAGAAGTTAAATTATGCATGTTAGTTTTTATGAAACCATTTTAACCACTCCATTAGCACCTGTATAAAGGCTTGAACATGTTCATTGGCTATCTTATCTATTTTGTGTTTTTGTACTTTATCTGATTAAGGTGTCTTAGGAAGATAAATGGAGGTTTGTAAAAATCAGTGGGGTAATTAAGGGTTTTGTGATAATTTTGGTGTAACTTTTTAAATTTTTAGCCGATTTATATGAGTTTTGGCTTTAAATGTTCCTTGGTGAAAGTGAAAAAACTTCTGTCAGATCCTTTTTTCACTATCTCTTATCGTTATAGAGATACATGTATAAGTGGCAGAAAAAGGGACACACCTTAATTTTCGAAACTTTTTTATGTCTTAAATATTTTTTAAATGGTTGTTGTCATAAGAAATACAATAAAAGTTACTCCAGGCATTTTTGTGTATTTTTTGTCATTGCAGAGATAAAGGAGATTTAAAAGGGGCCAAAATTAGCCATTTTGCAGGATACCTTAAATTTTTTTATTTTCATCCGACTTTAATGGGATTGTTTCTTTTATTTCATCTGGATAAATGCTTCCAGTAATGTACTCGGTACACAGGAGCTGCTTACAATACAAAAGATACAGTCCTATGAGGTTTATACGGGATTATAAATTCAAAATTACCGAATTATTGTTCATGCAAAATTAATGAATTATTCAGTTATCTGATGGAAAAATTTCTACTCTCCTAAAATATTTTGTACATTATGTACATCATAGATAATAGATGAGAATTCTGTGTTCAGGAAGACACGGCATCTGTGTCTTACACACTCAATCTCTAGTTTTGGGAGGGTATAGGGGGCAATAAGAGTTTACCAGTCAGTGCGAGTTCTATTTGTTGTGGAAGACTGAATGATGTCCTGACTTCTTGTGATTTCTGGTTTCTGCATATATAATGTATGCAAAAACCAGAAATCACAAGAAATGTGTTTTTGTCTCATGGGAATTTACCCAAGATAAAAAATTTAACAATAGTAACTAAATCTTGTGTCAAAATGGTACTTTATAATTGTTTCTTTGAAGTTAAGTTGGAAATTATTGTTCACAGAAATGATTAATGATGATGAGAAATATCAAAAAGATATTTTTGAGATATTATGGTTCATTGAGTGAAGACAGCTTCTTTGAATGATAGTAAGATTAGTTAATCTAGCAGAGATGATTTTGTGCTCTTTGAGGAATAATTGACATAGTTTCTTGGTCAAGCAGTCAAATGGCAGTGTGCAACTTCATTAAAATACAAAAATAGTTTGCGAGTTATGTAATGTAAAATTATATATTTTTTGACACATTCTGCAAACTTTTTAATTTTAGTGTTACATTTTCTTAGCCATTGTGTCATATTTTGATCAGTTAAATTTCAACTTCTTCAGAATTATTGAATGAAATTATTACATGAAATAGTCTTTCAGTCATGTGTTTTTGTATGAAATGGCATCTGACTAAATGTAAGGTGCCAAACACACCCTGGTATTTGTAGTACACACAAAATTTAAGCAAAATAAGAACTCATTAAAAAATCAAGATAGTTAATTATAAAGGTGGTGATAGTTTATCCTGTTAGTATATGTATATTCCAGAGAAATTGTTTGTAAACAAAATATGTACAGGTTCAGTCAAATTAATATGTAGTTCCGTTGTTAATAACGCTGCAACTTGGTAGGTTATATTTTTTTAGAGGGTGCAACAGATGGAAAACATGCATGATAGAGTTTTTGTGTCTACAAATCGCTCAAGCAGATGAGGATATAAACACCAAAGGGGAAACAAGGATAAAACAACAGCTGATACAAGGATGACTATTTATATATCATCTTCAAAGGAACCAATACCTGTTTCAAATGATTGAGCTCATTTCATATATTGCCGATTGCAAATAATATAATTAAGGAAGCAGTCAACTTTGGAACATTAGTTGAACTTGGATTTAGAGGTCAACAGAAATGTTGTACAAGGAAGAAGAATTTGTAGTTTAGCTCTGAATTTTCTTGGCAAATGAAAATGAATATGCCATTACCGTAACTAAACAGGACAAATATATATTATATCTATAACGCTATTGGACAACTTTCCTCAAATTGATAAATTGAGTGAAAGCTCAAAAGCAGACCATAATTCCAATAGTGTAATAAAACTTTTGTGCTAATTATAGGACATGAAACTATATAACAGTTGATAGTTTTTTTGTTACATATATATAAGAGGCTTACAAGATTTTTTTGTGCTCATGTTGTTTTGTGCAAATTTTTTTAACCCAAGTAATATGTTTAAATAAATTACTTCATCTATTTTTGGGAAGTTTTGTGACACAAAATCATTGTTGCCCCATTTATCGAGGGGAGCATCTGTAGGAAAGATATTGGGAAAATTATTTTGGTTGATATTGAATAGCTTCAAGAGGGAAATGAATGAAATCTTTTTCCTTATAAATAATGTGTTTGGTGAATATTTGATTGCCCTGTTGACGCATCTTTCAGAAGCCAATGTCGTAAATTTCATTCAATCAATAATTGTCTTAAAACATAATCCTATATGCTGTATACAGATTGTATTTAATTTGGAGAAAAGAATGTCAAGGAAAATTGAATCTTAAATTTGATAAGTTGAATTAGTATATATGAAATGTTATCTTGTGATTAATTAATTAGCTCATATAAGATATACGTGTGTGTGTATAGTTCGGAAAACCGATTTGGTTCAGTAATTGTCTACAGTTACATCTATACTGGAAATCATTCAATATACAATACTTCAATAAAAATTGTCTTTGATCGTAAGTAAACTTAAGTTCTGATTAATATATTTATATTGCACAACTGCTCAGAATTGTTTGTTTTTATCTCATCAAAACTTCCAACAAAAAAGAAGGCGTCTTAAGATTATAAAATATATAGGAATATGTGGTGGAATTGACCTTTGGTTACCTGTTCTTAAGTGGTAACATGCTATAAAATAAAGTAATTCTGGTAAAAGTGCAAGATTTTGGCATAGCATGTAATGAATTTATTTTTGCCTCACGTCAATGCTTGCCTATTTCCACCAGCCATGTGATTAAAATCTACACATGTACAAGCAGGCATAAGTTATTAGGAAAAAATATTATCTTAAATGTTAAGAAACAGAAATTCAAGTCCAAATCATTTGTAAATTCAGGCCAGGGACAGAGTGGTTGTTCCTCAAATGTCAAGAAATTGTATTATTTTTGGAATATTGCTGTAATGGACCAAAACCATTTTAATGTCTTTTAAAATGGAAAAATGTGGAACTATTTTGTGATTGGTCAAATTTTAAGGATCTGCTTTGGCAAATGAAATTAGTGCATACATATATTGGACTCCATGTTTAGTGAGACCTATATTTTGAGCCACTTTATGGACATGAATGTCATTTCCTGAAGAAGTGTCTTCATCATAGGTGCAGTAACAGATGAATAGCACATTTGTACAATTTTTCTTATATAATATATACTCATACCTAGTACAAAACATTTAGCAAATAATCTCTCCAGGAAACCAATATCAAACAATTTCTCTAATTTTAAAATAATTATCATTGACATTATTATCAGAAGTCTTGGCAGAATTATGTTATATTCCCCATAAATTGGTACAAATTTTTACACAAATGCCAAATAAATTTCTGGTTTTGTGTAGGGCCTTGTACTATCTAATGTGTTTTTACAGTGGAAAATTATGCAGATATGAATCTTATTGAGAGTATAAATGTTTTGTGTTATGGCACAGTATCTACTTATCATTATATCTATATACTATAATTCAACATTTTACGTATTTCTTGGTGTGTTATAGAAGTATGAATCAATAAGATTATATCCCTTGAGAACACTTGCAGCATCAGCTGATGTGCCAAATGGCTCCCATTAGAAAAAAATGTCTTTATATTTTTGGAAATATTCTTTTTTTTTGACACCAGAGTTTTTCAGCCATTGATTTTTAATGCAAATTTGACTATTGGCAGATAACAGAAAAGTTTTGTCATTGTGTGAAAGCTTCTGGATCTTGAATTATATTGAAGATTTTTCTATTTTAAGTGGACGGCACTTATTTTTACAAGGTTGAACGATTCTGAAATTTAAACTGAATGTTTAATAGTTTAATCATATTTATTTTATTGCCAGGGATAGAGGAAGAAGGTTGGCCATAAATATATACTTTGACTATTCCCCTAGATGTATCAACCTGAATGTTAATAGTACATATATATTTGACGGCTCAAGCTGTTAAGAGTAAAATTCCTTCTTTTTTGTCCTAAAATTGTCCTAATTTTAAATTCAAATCAAATCAAATACTTTTATTGTCATGGAAATCAAATATATGGTTTGTGACAAACAAAACAAATAAATCAAACATACATCAAATTAATCAATATAACATTAAAACATAGTCAAAATTAAAGTTTTGGGTTTCCTACCCTCAGTTCTAATGACTGTCTAATAAAGGGAACTGTATTTTTAATCTGACTGTGAGATGTGGGGTTTAGTATTATTTTAAGTTTTATTATGTCATTTATATCAGTATCATCCCACTCAGGAATGTTTTTCATAAATTCAAAATAATTCTTCCTAGTGGAGTTATATTTAGGGCATTTGAGAAAGAAGTGTTTTTCATCCTCTATCTCATTGCAGAACTTGCAGAACCTTTGGTCTCTAGGGATCTTAAGATGTCTACACTTTTCTATTAGAAGAGTGTGTTTCCTAATTCTAAATTTAGTTAATAGTTTTCTGGAGTCAGCATGGTTATGTTTTAGGTAGAACTCTTGGTTCAATTTGACCTTTAAGGTTTTATATAGAAAATATTTATTACTTTCATTTAAGTCATTTATCTTCTTTTCCAATAATTTATTGAAAAAGTCATTGCAGCAAGTTTTTGTTAATTGAGATATTAAGGTATCCGGACCATAAATGACCACGTGATTATTCAAAAGTTCCCGGATGTTCAATACAACGCAATTGAAATGACCTCGGTAATTATCGGCAAACTTCGGAAATGTCAATATAACTTATTTTTACAGACTCTGCATATAAGCAACAAAGTGTGTTTCAACTTAAAAAAAATATATATACAAAATCCCGGCTTTAAATTGTTTGGTTCAGCCATTCACGGTCAAAAGAGATACAATTTTCGATCATGATCTATTATGGTCCGGATACCTTAAATATCACATGTAAAGTTTCTCATCTTGTTTTGGAATCTAACCATTAAGTTGACCATTTTTACAGAATTAGAGATTGATGAAGAAAATTTGGTTTTCTGTCAATTATACAGCTCTATGATTTATTGAATTATCACATGTGCAAGTACTATAAATTTTGAAATTTATGATGCTTCCAGTTATGATTTCAAACAATTAAATGTAATGTTGGTAAATTTTGCAATAGCTTATTCCCATTTTAATTGAAATTAAGGTTTTCATTAGTGCCATGTTTTTCTCATTTATGAAATATCCTAATAATTTCTGAATTTATATATTGTACTACACAAACTTGTACAATTAATGATATTTATATGGATTGTTGAGATAAAAGCTGTATGTTTAAGTATTATCATACATCTGTACATCTCTCTTTCATCTAAACATAATATTCATCTGGTGCCAGATTCATTTTATAATACTTGAAAATTGTTCAAAATGTTCTGATAAGATTGTTCCATAGAACCAAGTCAAAAGAAAATAAATCTTTTTGGTAATTAAAGCTTTACAATAGATAAATGATGCTTTAAAACATCTCATCACAATAATTTACAGGTACCAGTTTATCTTTCCAGGGGCTGGCCACAAGATACAGGTTTTCAAGAATTAGGAATTTTGGTACTGATAATTCCAGTATCTCTTTCCAGGGGTTGGCCACAAGATACAGGTTTTCAAGATTTAGGAATTTTGGTACTGATAATTCCATTATTTCTTTCTAGGTTTTGGGCTCAAGATACATGTTTTCAAGTTTTAGGAATTTTGATACTGATAATTCCAGTATCTGTTTCCAGGGTTTGGCCACAAGATACAGGTTTTCAAGATTTAGGAATTTTGGTACTGATAATTCCATTATTTCTTTCTAGGGTTTGGGCTCAAGATACATGTTTTCAAGTTTTAGGAATTTTGGCAATGATAATTCCAGTATCTCTTTCCAGGGGTTGGCCACAAGATACATGTTTTCCAGTTTTGGTACTGATAAGTCCAGAATGGATGGTATTTTGCATAATTATGTAATTGGAAAAAGCTATCAAGGTTATTTTGACCACTAATGTTATAGCTTGCTTTTTTCCAATGGTAGAGGAGACATTTCTTAGACTAATGATTTCTTTCAAAACTGGAAGTTTTTTTTATCAGATTACCTTATTATGTTGGATGCATTTTCAGATCTGATGATTGTATATTTCCAGAATTCCAATTAAGTGATTATTTCAATAATGGAAATCAAGCCAAATTTTGCCATCAATTAAACATCTCATTGATATTTAGTATCAAGTTTTATCAGTGATATGTAGGGATGTAGTTCCTTTCAACATTCTGTTATTCAATTAAATTAAATTTTCTATCATTTTTTTTCTTACACTCTATAAGTGCATGTTCCAGGAAGTGAAATTACGTTAGCTTAGTCAAGGTTAACTCCTGAAGTGAGTTATTGGATCTCTCAGTGGTCTATCTCCTGTTACCTGATAAAATGATTTCATTTCTCAGTCAAAGGTATATGGTATTACTGAGTTTGAACTATGAATATTCTAAATGCTGATTAAAATTATTTTATAACAAAAAAATGGTTGATTAACTAGCTTACAGATTTTGAGCACCTTGTACTAAACTTTTGAGAGAAAAAAATAAAACAAAATGTCATTTATGAGGCTAATTTTTAATCAAACACACAGACTAATTGTAACCATGGAGTTCCAGATTTTGACATCCATTCAGTATAAATGAAGATTTTAGGGTTTTGTAAGAAGCAGCTTTACATCAGCAAAGAAGACTGATTATATTTTGGAGTTATTATCTGCCCTTCGAATATTCAAGTTGTGGCATTTAGGGTTTCCAAATTGACACTTGGAATTCAAAATTTAAATTTTAGCATGAAAGCATCACATTGTTTATTAATGTTAGCATGTTGATGGCAGGCAGAAGCATTTTATGGAACCTGAAAAACCAAAACTGAACTAAAACGTTTCCTTCAGAAATGTTAAATTTTATATCCATGTAGTCCCAGACTAGGTAAAGTACTATTTTTAAATGAAGACAATAAAATACAGCAATGTTTTGGTTGGTTCTGTAGTTGTAATTTCTGCTAGTATCAAATTCTTTCGTACTACAGTATAGTCCAGCATTATTATCAAGTACAATTCAAATGCATCCACAAAAATTTGAAATGGATAGTCTCTCTAGAGTAACACTTCAATTTGAACCCCTCTTCATGTATATCTTATTTATTTCTTTCCCTACATCTAGACTGGGAATTTTTTGAAACTTTGTTTAAAGATTGTCAATGTTATTGAAGTGGAAACAGTCTGATATACACTCTGCATTCCAGTTTAGTTTTCTAGTTTTAATTTGGTTTGAGATAATAGAGAAAAAAAAACTATGGTGAAATCAGATTATTTGTGAAGTTAGTAATAGGTTTATTTTTTTCTTTAGTTCATTAAGTTAAATTTTTTATCAAGTCATTCCACATAAAAAAAAACTAGTCCAAATAGCTCCCTAACAATAGTGTCTTTACCTGTCATTAGAACTCGGATGCAGGTGTATACACGTACATGTATTTAATTACAAATAGATACTGTGTTGTATACATTAGATGGTAACTAATTATTAAACTTTGTTATAAGTAGCTGTTATGTAAGCATTTATTGATTTCAAACTCCGAATTTGTAAAGGTTTAAAAAACAAACATTCTGTAATCAATATTATTGAGGTCAAAAGGATCTGGTGATGAATTATTTTTTACATGTAAAAAAAGTTTAAATTGGAAATCAATTTTACTGTCATATTCAAATGAATTTAGCAATATTTTATAAAACAGAACAGTTGTTCTATAAATTTCTAAGTTGGGGAAAAAAGTAATAATATTGAAATATAGGATGTATATATGAAATTTAAGTATTTTTTTTTAAATTGATTGAAAAAGTATATAGGAAAGACAATAAACATCAATCAAAAATTTGTACAAAGTTTAATGTAGTTTGTGTAACCATGCAATGCTTCTGTGGTCATTGGCTACAGGTGTTGTGATAATCTGCTGACTATTAAATTGCAGAAAATTTTGGATAGAATACTTTTATACCCCTCTATCAATCTTTTAAGCTTATATATTGTCTCAAGGAAGTGTTATGATTATTTTAAATCCAAACTTTAAATACAACCTCAAAATCATGGTAATCTTTTGCATGTCAAAGAAGTATGAAATTGGTCACTCACCTTACATATTGGAGCAATCTTTGACGAATATGAAGCTTCTTGGTTTATATTATAAATCTCCAAAGATTGAGAAAGAAAAGAAAAATAAACGGATTTTTCACTGAAAGCAAATCACCATTAATGTAATAAATGAGAATTTTAATCCAAATGTAATGCACTCCTATAGGTAATCATGTCGCAAATTTTCCTTGACAAAAAAAATTGATTGAATCCTTAGTAATTGTTTAGCAAAAACACACACACTGCACACTCTCCTAAACTGATGAATGTTGTACTTTCACAAAACGTGTATAAAAATAGATTGTGCCAAAGGGAAGATTACATTTTTTATTCCACAATAGAAAATTTTTCATTCACATACAGCTGCTACACTTTAATGCAAAGAAGTTAGTATTGACAATATTTATTGTATTGAGAGTATGTAAAGGGGGAGCCATGAGCATATTAACCTCCACACAGAGATAATCGACACATTAGAACTGTTATCTGATTATTGGCAGAAGAGGACTGATTATCTATTTGTAATTTTTGAGGTAGGTAGAGTTACAAAATAAAAAGGATTCAATTTTCTTTTTTTCACCTTTTATTAATTTACAATATATTATTGTACACCAATCCTTTCATTGGCAAATATAAAAATTGATTATTTAATACTGGTGTTAAAAAATCATTATATCCTGTGTTATTTTGAATATTTTATAAGCCAAAGGATGTAAATGTAATTCATTTGTGCTGGACTACATGCTGCAGTGGAGATGAATGTTGAGTTCATATTTTACAAATTCATACAATATTGATGGAAAACATCATGCTGTCTATTCTGAAATTAAATTATTATTATTTTGAATGAGTCAAAAATATTGTTTTGTGAATTTTCCCTGCAGAGTTTTGAATGATTAATTAATACTTGTACCAGTTAATTAGTAGCCAAGTGATGTAAGTGTTTGTCATAACTAGTAATCATAGCTAGAGTTTTGATTTGTAATCCTTATGGAGAGATATTTTTTCTGTACAAGGTTGGTGGTTCTTTGTGTACTGTGGCTTCCTCCATCAATAAAAGCTGGTTGCCACAATACTGTCACTAGCACTGTAAGTGGCACAAAACCCAATATACAAGATGGCCATTTAATTTTTTGCTACTAAAGGAGTGTTTTGCATTGTAACTTCAATTCCTTCACCAGTAAAAAGAGGTTGTTGTAATATACTGTAAATTTTGAATTTAATGGATGATATCAATATTGCAAAAAATGTGACAAAAAATACACAAATTGCATGTTAACAAAAATTGGAAAAATTAAAGCCACTCAAAAATTTCTGTATCAAAGATTTTGTTGAAAGTGTTGTTAAACCCCATTAAAAGAACTAATGAAAGTTCATGTTATATCAATTTAAAAAACACAAATGTCACCTCATCTGGCTCATTTCATCTTCAACCAAATTTCCATGACCTGTCAGTGATATTAATGTCTTATATACATCTACTTGGGACATAATAAGCATAGGCTCAGCTTTATAAAAAACAGCTTCAGTCAAGACTAGGCCCCTCTTTTACAAAAATACCAGGTTTAAATCAAATGTCTAATTTATTTTACACAGAATGTTCAGCAATGATGTTACAATTCATACAATTTTATGTGAAACATGGTGTCTGGTGTCCATTTCTTTTGGTAAACTTTTTACATTCTGATTGGAAAGTTTATGTATTTTTTCCAAGGCAAACAACTAACATGACCAACATTAACAGTTCTGTCTCTAGATTGGTGGAATAAAAAAATCTACACTGAAACCATGTGAATTGGACAATGATATAAAGTGTATAGAGGTATCATATATCACTGAGAATGTCAGATTAAAGTCCCTGGGAGTTGCTGGTATTCAGGGGCTTACATGAAATTGATACTTTGGTAAATTTTTGGAATCTGATATGTCCATCAGGAAAAGCCAATTTTGTTTTTGGCTTTAACTCTGGTCATTAGGATTTGAATCTACCCACAATATATCTGTTTATTATACCCTTTACAAAAACATTTTTGAAAGAGGAAAGAGTATGGGGGTATATAATAGGAGTCTATATGTTTATCTATCTGTCAGTTAATTTTGTAAGCACAAGTTGTCCTGAATAGCTGAATGAAATTCAGTGAAATGTCTCACTAAATGAAGTCTGGAAAGGGAAGATAATTTACTTTTACTTACATATAAAACCCAGTATTTTAAATGAAGGTGTATCATTTGTCCCTAGGTAACAATACTTATAGTTGTTTTTTATTTCAAATTTTTTGTCCTTTAACACAACTGATGAGTCATAGATTGACAAACTATGCATATCTTTTGCATCAAAATGTTTGTAAATATCAAGCAGTTGCCTCAGTCTAATAACAAGAACTGAAAGAAAATTTCCATGAAATGAAAAGGATAAGAAGCGTTTCCATTGGGTATAACTTATGTAAGAGTTGAGTATGATTCATTTTCTGATTTTTATTGTCATTTATTCTATAATTTGTCTTGATTTTTCCTATGGAACACCAACCAACCTATCCACATCCAAAAACAACAAATGAAATGCTATTTAATTTATTAAGAAAACTGAGAAAATACTTGGAGAGAAAGTCTGGTTTAATGTTATCTAAGCCTCTTAAAGATCGGCTTTGAAGCCAGAGCAATTACTGGAATAACAGATATCAATGGAAACCACAATAGAAGGAGGTCCTCAGTAAAAAGTCAGGAAGTAAATCTTCATTACGACAAAGTGAAAATGCACTTCTAATAATTAGAACAGATTAAGACTTGAAAGAATATTGTATTGAAAAGATTCCAGTTATTTTTTGTGTAATTATATATAAATGTACAATGTATGTTTTAAAACAGGTGTCATATTCTCAATGATTTCATTTAATAATGATAATAGTAATAATAATTTATTGATTTAATGAGCAATATTTAAACAAATATAAACCAAAAGATTGAATGTTTGGGAAAAAGTCTTTCCTATAAATATACACAAGACTAATAGCTCTAGATATATAGTTTATTATTAAAACAAGTAGCTTTTACTTTCTATAAAATTGGTAGCTACTTTAACCAGTAATAACTGTAACAGTTAAGTCAAAACGAAGTAACTGATATCTCGAATGCCTTACATTGTATTCAATAAATTATTTGTTTTTCAGAGACTAAAATTGGGAAATTGTTCCTATAAAGTTTATGCATACTTAATTGAGAGGTTACTTGAAATCGTGATATAGGTATTTTATGTTACCCGATTTCCACAGTCATACAATGTCCCATTTGATCAACTTTTGCTTGTCGACATGCTGCATTGACAGATATATCCCAATATTTCTGAACTGTTTACGAGAACTGATTTTATTGTATGGTGTTATAGAATGCATTTGGTTTCATTAAGATAGGAGGTACCTAAATCCACTAAATTATGGATTTTCATGAAATTTTACATACAGCTAGAACATTAGAAATTGCATCAAAATATTGATTATATTTAGCTTTTATATTTCTTTCGTAAGGTTGATTTAAAATCATTGAAATAAAGGACTTTTACTGTAGATTTCATATAAAAACTGCCCTGAAAAAAAAAATTTCACTTTAAATTGTCATTTCCCAAAAACTAATCCATAGGATTTTCTATAAAAACGATATGTTATTGCTTTCGCTTTTTCGTTTCAATGATACTAAATAAACATAGGGTCACCATCTTCGTTTTTGATGTGGAAATCATTCGACTTTAGGTCCTGTTTGAAAAAACACTAAAAATATATTTGACGACGTTACGCTTGTTTTGGCTTTTTGACGCTTATTTTCACTCTTCATAAAGTAATCAAACTAATATACTGAAAAAACGAATCTGGTGACAACCAATAAATTTTATATCAAAGAGAATTTCAATGGCAATATTATATCATTTTTAAAAAAAATTCTAGGGACTGGATTTTGAAAAATCATTATTTAAAGTCTACATAGTTGACCTTTGGAGCAATAAATGCATGCATTTTATGTATTTACCCATTTGTTTGCCAAAACCTGAAACACCATATTTTGGGAAGTATTAAAGGGACCTAAATTATTTTTTTGATATTCAGTTGCAGTTCAACGTACTCTAGTTGCATACAAAATTTTATAAAAATCTGAAATATAGCCCAATTAGGTATCTCCTACCTTAAATAAAAAAGACTTCTTACTTGCCGTAACACCAAGTCATTGTAATTTGAATCATATTTATATATAATGATCAATTACAATACAAGAAATTTTGTTAATTCATGACAAAGCAAATGAAATATATCTATTATTAAATATTATGTCTGATACATTGATGTCTTCCTTGTATCAATATTATATTAAATCTACAATATGATGTAAGGACAGAAAATAAAATGATTAAAAGATAAAACACCACATTAATAATAAAAAATATCTGAGTTGCATATATATTCAACCAATAAAATTAAATCTAAAGGAAAGACAACTCTTAATTTCTTTTTAAAACAACACCTACAAAAAAGGGAAAATAACTGGACAGTCATGATCCCCGGCCAGGAGCAAATTTAACTGGTTAACAAAAAAATATATGTATTTACATTTAAATTTGAGATGGACGGGTTTACAGTTTTAAAAATTACGCTATAACACACCCGCGAAATCACAGAACGAAATTAGTGTCATCTTTTGATAGATATCATCCTGAAACAAAATTTCTTCTGTTAGTACGTGACCTTGTCGACCTTTTACCCACTGGGGCCAATAATAACATAATTTTTCTCTTTCATTTTCATTCATTTGCGTAAGGGCGAGGCAAAATTCAATATACACAAAATGTAAGGGTAAGCATCAATGAACTTATCATAGCCCCTTTCACCCTTTTATTTTGGAAACAGTGAAAGATACAAAAAAAATTATGCAGTAACTTTTGTTTGGTTTTTCGTGAGGAATCATTTTAAAAAAAATCATCTAATCCGATGAAGAATTAAAAAGTTTCAAAAATTAGCTTGTCACCTTATGGATCGAAAGTGGATTTTTTTCCATTTAGGAATATAATAAACAAGCCCCATAAAAATCAGACAAAAAATAAAAAAGTTAGACCAATACAGTTTAGCATAAAATATTATTGGAGAGTTTTTTATGATATATAACAATTTATTATTTTCCAGCAATATTAAATTATCCCAGCAAAAATTACCAATTGTGCATTCACTAGGTCTTATCATGGGCATAAAGATTATCCCAGCCAGCAGTTTCGAAGCTATTCAGAAACACTGAGGATACATCCAGTGTTTAAAGGGGTGGGACATGAACTCTGAGGATATCTGAGCTTTTCACAAAGAATAAAAATGTTTATAATTAAGGGCCAAGGATCTCAATGTCTGTTTTGATTTTTTATGAGGGAATACCCCCATTCCATGGGCAATGTGTAAAATCATTTATTGCGTCTCCTTATAGGAAATTAGAAATGTATGTGGTTACAGGGTATGGAGTTAAATGGTTTTTGAGATTTGAACATTGCGTATTAAAACATGTTAAAGGGATAAACATTTTTATGGATTTTGAAATAATTAAAAATTAAGGTATGTGTCATTTGTTTGGTACGTCTTACCATGTGGAACAATATAAGTTATCATGCTTTGACCCAACTAACATGATTATTTAGACAGTGTCGAAAATTGTTGAACGGTGAGGGCGAAAGCCCGAACCGTTCAACAATTTTCTACACTGTCTAAGTAATCATGCTAGTTGGGTCAAAGCATGATAGCATTTTTGTGCGGTTATGCTAACCGTATTGAGTAGATAATTAATTAAACGTTAAACACACAAATGTCCTAGATTTCACTTTGCAAAATTCACGTTTACTCCGCCCACTGACCGCGTGTTTCATGTTAGTTGGGTCAAAGCATCATAACTTATATTATTCCACATGGTAAGACGTACCAAATGACACATACCTTAATTTTTAATTATTTCAAAATCCATAAAAATGTTTATCCCTTTAACATGTTTTAATACGCAAGGTTCAAATCTCACTCTTAATGTGTATGCTCCGCCCACTGATCGTGTAACCTGATGATCTATTGATTTTCCATGTAGCGCATAGTTGATGTGTTTTTATCATTGCAAGGTGTCAATCTAAATGAACTGTTCAATGATTTTACTGAAACTTCCGTCCACAAGTTTTCAACAACTGTTCCGTAAATGTTGTTTATAAAAAAGAATGACTTCATTTTTAGAACAAGAATGGATTTGATTGTTTTAGAACATATTTTTATATAGAGTTTGGTTTAATGTGCTCGGGAGCATTTCACTTTATTTCATTCCATCTTATATTGTTTTTATTAGATTTTTAAGGGTTTTCTGGACGAAAAACATTTTTTTACATGTGTTATCACTTTTGATTTTGTATGATATATTACAGAGAAGTATAATAAATATATTTTATTTGAATTGCTCTAGATCGATAAAGCCCTGGATTGCGTCATGCATGTATAGATGTCAACCAGTGGAATTTTCCATTCGCCGACCGGTTAACAGGTCAACTTTCCTTATGTAGGGCAATACACTAAGGTTATCACAAGACGTGTTCCTTACTTTGTTCTTTTTATAGCACTCATGATTTAAGGTCAACAGGTTGAGCACACATGATTAAAGGTCAACATATTACAACGCGATTGCTGGTTGGCTACAGGCACATGTTTTGTAAGAAGTTTTCTTTTTGGGGGCAATTTGATTGGGTTGTGTATGGCGAACATGGTTATTTAGCAGATGGCAAGGCAGCCAGTAGAATTCAAGTTTACAACTGCATAACCGTACAAGAAAATATATGGTTTAAAAATCGCAAATCAAAATCTATGTCTCCCACTTCGTTTGGGAGACTTAATTAATGTACAAGGAAATGATGAAAACACAAAATAAATATCAGCCTTTTTCCCAGTCCATGAAAGTAAATGAATCCACAGTAATACTAATTTGGATTCATAATTCATATAAGCAGGATATTATCTCACTTTCATATATTTAAAATAATTCTCTCAATAAATATTAAATGGCAAATGACAATGGGGCACAGAGACGATTGTATTACTTTCTGGCTGCGGCGGTGTAAACTTTTTTTAAACTTTAATATCTTTGCACACATAACATCCTACAATTAAGATTTTTGGTCCACGGATCATTTTTGTACAAAGTATGCTGTAGTATACTTAGTCTTGTGACCCTGACCTCATTTTCATGGTTCACTGACTACATAAATGTTAATCTGCGTCCAAGTTTCGTGGTTAAATCCATTTCTCAGTACTGTAATACCTAGGCCAACCATATTTGGTTAGTTCTTAGTGAGTACATGCCAGTCTGACATTTTGCTTGGGACCTTGACCTGTATTTCATGCTTGAGTGACTTCGTCACATTTTCGTGGTTAAGTCCATTACCCAGCAACTATAATACCTAGACCCACCATATTTGGTCAATAGATAGTTCTTGGTGGGAACATGCCAGTTTGACACTTTTCTCTTGACCTTGACCTCAATTTCATGGTTGATTGACTTTCATCCATGTTTCTTAAGTCCTTTTTTCAGCAACCGTAATACCTATATCTGTGTTTGGTCTATAGATAGTTCTTAGTGTCTACATGCAAGTCTGACACCTGTCTCTGGACTTTGACCTCAATTACATGCTTTAGTGACTTTGTCACCTTTTCGAGATTAGGTCCATTTCTCAGCAACTTTAATACCTGGACCCACCATATTTGGTCAGTAGATAGTTCTTAGTGGATACATGTTGATATCTGCCTTTGGACCTTGACCTAAATTTCTTTTGCAATATGTCTGGTATCAGATAATCATTATTCTGTGTCCATGTTCATACTCAGGCAAGACAGGTAGTGTGTCCACTCTTGTTGGTTTATAGACAGTTTTTGATGGATACACGCCAGTATGAGACCTGTCAGCTGACCTTGGACACAGTTGTAGGCATAAATGACATGCATGAAATTTTTTTTCTTTTGACTTGTAATGTATGGTATTAGATAATCTTTAATCTGTGTCCATATGCATATTCGGGCAAGACATTTAATGTGTCCACTCTTCTCGTAGTTTATTGTCATTACTTCAAAAAATTGAAGCCTCTGTGATTTTGCGTTTCTCTTCTGTGAACCCTTATAAAGAATTTTGAAAAAAAAACTGGCTATTATGAAAAACATAGAATGATGGTCTTGTCTATAATATTCAAATATTTTAACTTGTAAAGTGCCTAAGACACCAGGAAGTGTTTCTGTAGACAGTTTTAGTTTTCAGGATATCTACACACTGTAATTGATTAAATCGTATCCTTTATCTTATGCAAACTAGTGAGATAATATTAAGTAAAGCATTTCCATTGATTGGAAATTTGTCTGTCTTTTTTTATACGACCGCAAAATTTTTGCGGTCGTATATTGGTATGACGTCGTCGTCGTCCGAAGACATTTGGTTTTCGCACTATAACTTTAGTATAAGTTAATAGAAATCTATGAAATTTAAACACAAGGTTTATGACCACAAAAGGAAGGTTGGGATTGATTTTGGGAGTTTTGGTCCCAACAGTTTAAGAATCAGGGGCCAAAAAAGGGCCCAATAAGCATTTTTCTTGGTTTTCGCACAATAACTCTAGTATAAGTAAATAGAAATCTATGAAATTTTAACACAAGGTTTATGACCACAAAAGGAAGGTTGGGATTGTTTTTGGGAGTTTTGGTCCCAACAGTTTAGGAAGTAGGGGCTAAAAAAGGGCCCAAATAAGCATTTTTCTTGGTTTTTGCACAATAACTTTAGTATAAGTAAATAGAAATCTATGAAATTTAAACACAAGGTTTATGACCACAAAAGGAAGGTTGGGATTGATTTTTGGAGTTTTGGTCCCAACAGTTTAGGAATTAGGGGCCGAAAGGGTCCAAAATTAAACTTTGTTTGATTTCATCGAAAATTGAACTATAGGGGTTCTTTGATATGCCGAATCTAACCGTGCCTTTAGATTCTTAATTTTTGGTCCCGTTTTCAAATTGGTCTACATTAAGGTCCAAAGGGTCCAAAATTAAACTTAGTTTGATTTTAACAAAAATTAAATTCTTGGGGTTCTTTCATATGCTGAATCTAAACATGTACTTAGTTTTTTTATTATGGGCCCAGTTTTCAAGTTGGTCCAAATCGGGGTCCAAAATTAAACTTTGTTTGATTTCATCGAAAATTGAAGTATTGGGGTTCTTTGATATGCCGAATCTAACCGTGCATTTAGATTCTTAATTTTTGGTCCCGTTTTCAAATTGGTCTACATTAAGGTCCAAAGGGTCCAAAATTAAACTTAGTTTGATTTTAACAAAAACTGAATTCTTGGGGTTCTTTGATATGCTGAATCTAAACATGTACTTAGTTTTTTTTATTATGGGCCCAGTTTTCAAGTTGGTCCAAATCGGGGTCCAAAATTAAAGCTAAAAAAGGGGTAAATTTATTTTTTTTTTTTGGGGGGGGGGGGGGAAATTCTCCACAGCATATTGTATTGCACAAGGAGCAAAAAATTGAATATAAATTCAAATCATATGACCAATTCTAAGTTCTTTATTTCAGTTATTCTGTGTCAGAAACCTATTATGTGTCAAATATTTGAAGAAATTTTCAATTGCACAGTATTGTGCAATAGCAAGAAATTGATATGTGTGCTCTGCTATCAAAACCTTATTATTAACAAATTCCATGACTATGATGTCATTTTCTATTTTAATATGTTATGGTGTATTTAAATGGGCTGTTATGGTTGCAAAGTATAAAGAAATGGGGGGGGGGGGGGTTGAAAACAAAATTTAGAGGGGGGGGGGGGGGGTAAATGAGAAATTGGGGAGGGGGTAATTCTTTTCTCATTTCATATTTCATAAATTAAAAAGAAAATTTCAAATTTTTTTACCAAAAAAAGGGGGGTTACATTAAATTTTATTGTTTTTTGTTTTTTTTTGGGAGGGGGGGGGTCAATGTGCAACTTCATAGTGTATTGCACAAAAGCTAAAAAAAGGGGTAAATTATTATTTTTTTTGGGGGGGGGGCAATTCTCCACAGCATATTGTATTGCACAAGAAGCAAAAAATTGAATATAAATTCAACTCATATGACCAATTCTAAGTTCTTTGATTTCAGTTATTCTGTGTCAGAAACCTATTATGTGTCAAATATTTGAAGAAATTTTCAATTGCACAGTATTGCGCAATAGCAAGAAATTGATATGTGTGCCCAATTTTAAATTTTAAATTGGTTATTTCTGATTTATATATAAAAACAAATAATACTGATATGGTTTGAATAGGTAAATTAAAAAATTTTAAGTTCTTAGACAACATTCATTCTGTGCCAGAAACCTATGCTGTGTCAAATATTTATTCACAATCCAAATTCAGTATTGTATCAAGCTTGAATGTTGTGTTCATAATTGCCCCAACTATTCAGGGTTCGACATCTGCGGTCGTATCTAGCTGCGCCCAGCGGAGCATTTTATCTAATCTGTTGACAGTTTCTGTCTAAAAGGACATTTTTTTTGTTCTTTATTGTATAAGATCTTTTCTGTATGGCTTACTATTGTAAAGAAAGAGTCATTTCAGACAGTCTTAGTTTTTACTTTCATGTTGAGCAGTGTTTTGGAAAATGTGAATACATGTAGGTGAATGCTTAAGCAGAGGTTATTATCATGGAAAAAACTTTGTAGTTCAAAACAACTTTCCTGCTACTGTTAAACATTATTGGATTTCCGGGCTAGTGGTGTTTGAACTTTGGTGAATCAACATTTCACAGTTACACCTCAAATTTTCTACTTTTCTTTGAATCTTTATCATGTTAATGGTAAAACTGAAGTTTTGTTTGATTTATCTACAAAGTGTTGGGGGGTATATAGGAATCACCCTGTCTGTCTGTCCGTCTGTCCATATGTCTTGTAAGTGCAACTTCCACTAAACCGTTAAATGGATTTTGATGAAACTTTTAATGAAGGTTGTGCATCATATGTAGATGTGCATGAAGCAGGATAATTATGGCCAGATGCTTGCAAAGGGAGATGATCCAACTTAAGGGTTTTACATGTTTAAAGCTTGTAAACGCAACTCCTCCTAAACTGTTAAATAGGATTTTGATGAAAGTTTATATGAAGGTTGGGCATCATATGTAGATGTGCATGAATCAAGATAATTATCACCGGGTGCTTTCAAAGAGAAATAATCCAACTTAAAGGTTTTACTTTTTTAAAGCTTGTAAGTGTAAATCCTAGTATTGCAAGTGGGGGGGGGGGGGGTAACACTCAGTGAGGTCACTCGCAGTTTTAGTTAATTTTGATATTTTAATCGTGGCATTGTTACTATGGAGTGTCAAATAAACATTTATGGATGGGTCCATTAAATTTTACTACTTCATTATACCTAAATCTGAAAACTGACATGGCTGCCATGTCTGATTATTGCTGTTTAATTATTTAATCTAAAAAAAATTTTGAAGACTTGGCTAAATGTCTATTCCCTGTTCAGTGCTGAAGAAACTACTAATAGTTGTGTTATCAGTATAGTGTCTTGGAAAAGTACAGTGCATATGGAGCACTGAGTAGTAGATCTCATGTAATGTGATCCTGGAGGTGTCATATGCAGAATGGCAATCAGTGCTTAACTTCTGATTTGATGTTGTTCACTTGTTCAGGGTGACTGGAAAAAACAAAACAACAAGATACATTTATTTGTAGGAATCAAAGTGTTTCTTCCTACAAGCTTTCTGCAGATCAATTAAAGATCATATTTACTGCCAAATGCATATCTCTGCAGAGTAGAAACTTAATTGATAATGTGATGAAAACTAAAGATATTAACAGACCTGGCCAAAATATGTTTGCTCATTATTACAAAAATCCTATTGTTTTCTGTAGTAAGGAGAAAAACAATTCCTATGGCCTATTGTGAGATAAATTATACATAAATTGATGTTACTGCTAATACCCATTGATATCTACACAGATGTTAAATTTTTTATGTTTTACCAGAAAATTGGCTTTCATTTTGGAAATCAATGAAGTCTTAATACTGTCCTTTTTACTATTTATTGCAAAATGGAGGACATGTGTAATCCTAAGATTTCTGAATAACTTTTAGAGTCTTTCCTATAGTATAAATCAGTTGACTCAAAAAGAAATTTATAAGGATAGATCTATGCACAAAGGATATACTCCCTAGTTTCCAAAAATTTAACAGAGATAAGTTTTAAAGTTTTTGACTCTTAAATGGAGGTTCTCCCTTATTTATAGCAATAACTTCCCAATAACTATATGCCTGTGATAATTAACAAATACTAATTATAAGATTTCTGTAATTTTCACAGGCATATTTTGTCAGATATATTCTTGGTGGTTACATATTTGTGATAATTTCACTGTTTTCTTAACAATGCAATCATTTAAGTATGAGGTATTTTGTGCATAGCAATAATGCTCTCTGAGAATGGAGTAGTGACCTTGTGTGAGAATAGAGTGACCTGACTTTTGAAAAAATTCTCATTCTCTGAGAGTCTCAACTTAACAAAATATCACAGTCTGAATCCCATCTGGAGTCAGGTATAGTATATATTACCAAACTTGGAAAACATCAACCCATGAGACTCTTATTTGACACTTTGCCAATATATTTATATCCTTTGAGTACATAATATAAAAAATAATCTAAAAATAACAAATCTATTTCTTGTCTTTTGTTAACTTGTTTCTGTTTCTTCAATAAATCATGGTATAACTATAATACATATAGATATCGCTATAATCCGAAAAATATCACCAACTTTTCTTCAGTAGAAATAAAAGGAGGTATAAACAAAAAGAGACATACAGTAAAGAATTGCAAATAATTCAGTTATTTTGCCCACTTGTAATGGAAGACAAACAAGACCTAGAAAACTGTAAATGGACAGCTAGCTAAAGTTACGAAATCTTCTAATCAAAGATCATGTTCTCTGACACAAATTATTAATACTGGTACAATTTAAATATTCACTTTAATGTATCATTCCACATTTTACACTCAAGTCTTATTAAAGTGGAGACTTACAGTTTTCTGAGATTTAATGCAAATCAAAATATTCAACATTCATTTTATTTATATAATTTTTCTGTTTGGCTCTGGCATTCATTTAAAAATACTACAAACGTAAGGCCTTTTATTTTTAATTAATTGGTTTACGGATTTTTTTTTTAAAAATAGGGTCAGTCGGTCGGGAAAAAAAAGAAAAAAAAAGAGGCCAAATCGTGTACTTTTGAACAATCTTGGTTGTATTGCCAAATATACAAAGGTTGCAAATGATTTGAAACCCAAATATCACAACACGTATCTTGAAAGGTGATGTTCAGTAGACCATTCCCCTTTTAAGGGATTCAACTCGTCAACAACGACAAGACAAAATGAGTATATTCGATATCTTACGGAATCCAGATATTCATACAAAACGAACTTAAAAGCCGCATGGATTGTAATAGGAAATTCGTTTCATAAAACTTGTTTCGGAAATTGGCATCAACTAATGGCTATAAATAGATTTTTTTGGATCATGTTTGCAAGTATTTTATTAATAGGATAATCTATTTTTAGACGAATTGGAACATCATCTTTTATGAAATTTTGATGCAAAAGGATTTTAATTTATTTTTATTTTTGGGATGGCTGATTTCAGAGGGTCGGCGGTAATAAAAAACCAAAATTTTCGATTTTATTTTTTCTCTTCAAATGGGCAAAATCGGGTCGGCGGATCCGTAAACCAACTAAATAAAAATAAATGGCCTAATTGTTGGAATTATTTTCCTTTGTTAAATAGTGGAAATCAATCCTGATTCACTAGTAAAGTCCAAAAAAGCAAAAAAAAAGGAAAATTAACCCAAATTTTCGAAAAATAGATTTAAATCCAAATATGGCCTAAAAGTATTGTAAACCCCTCTAAGAACAGTCCAATAATTTTGTCAAAAGGAATTAAGTATGTTTTATGTCATTGATGACTTGCAATTATTATTTGATTTTTTTGTAGGGTCATTAGATATAAAAAGCTACATAATAGTGCTTGTTTTTTTTAAGCTGCTCCCCGTAATTTGCCATACTAATAACCATATTTTTTTAGTAAGAAAATCCAGTTAAGAATATAAGATTTTTTTAGAAAAAAAAATTAAAAAAGTAATCTTTGCCTGTAGTGGTGCCTAGAGCCTTTGAGGTGTTTATCGAATGATAAAGACTTTTCTTTTAGACAGCATGCTTTATCTCTTTCTATAAAATTAAGTTGTCCCTAAAAATAAAGTAAACCTTACAAAAAACAAAACTTGACGGATAGTTTACTGTCAGGCAGTGAATAACATCAGATTGAGAATTAAATGTGTGTTTATAGAACATTTGGTAGCTGTTCCTGTGAAACTGACAGAATATGTTACTGAACCCCCGTAAGATGTTTATGAATTATGTAAACCTAATTCAATAACCACTTAAGATTCTTATGTATTATGTAACAAGTAGATTTTTGATAAAATTGAGGCTGCATAGGTTCTGTTAAACAGATTTATAGCTAATTTATTAGAAATTTGTCTTTTTTTACCTTTGATGTAAGGATTCCACAAAACATTAACTATAATACAAGGGCAGCAATAGCAAAAATATCATGTAGTACTTTATGATGTTACATTGAACTTTTTGCCTCAATATGACGTCAAGTGCCAACATGATTATTGAAATTATCATTTGTGGGACTAACCAATATATTTTTACAACCCTTATGGTTTGTTTGATAATAACGGTGATAAAATTAGTACCATCAAAATGATTACATAATGGTTTGTATCAGATTTGAATCATGCAAATGAATAAAACATTAAATGTTGTACTAAAAAAATATATATTAAATAATGATTTCATATTACGATTGTTAAAAGCTATAAAGTTACCATCAAGCAGATATTTCAGTCCCCATTCTTGTAAAACAAAACTCCAGCCAAGTCTTTGCTGGAGGAATATCCCTGGTACTGTATCTATGCTAAAAGTTTAGCAACTGATCTTTTTTATAGACATTGCACAAACACAAAGCTGCCAGAGAACTTCAAAAAGATATTCAAATGCAGTTAAAAAATTATTAAAAGAAAATTCTCAAAATTATTTTGAAAATGTTTTTATAATAAATTAGACAATATAGATGAAAATAGTAAACTTTTACTTTATGCCA
The DNA here is from genome assembly GCA_028015205.1 of Mytilisepta virgata. Classification (NCBI taxonomy): domain Eukaryota; kingdom Metazoa; phylum Mollusca; class Bivalvia; order Mytilida; family Mytilidae; genus Mytilisepta; species Mytilisepta virgata. The sequence continues at coordinate 77,529,126 of CM051519.1, forward strand.
ATCTCAAAAACTGTTTAAAGTCGGAATGTTATATACAATCCCCAAATTTCACTTATAGAAAACTAATCAAAAAAATTAGAATATGTGATCTAGCCTTAATATTTAAAACGGAAGACAGTATAATATACCTGGAGAACAAAGATTGTGTGTGAAAGGTAATGTACTTGAGGATGAGAAACATATTTTGTTAAATTGTACATTTAATCTTGATTTGAGAAATAATATATTCTCAGGACATTATCATAATTCAAATATTCAACAAATAAGGTATATTATGAGGACAGGGGACTCTTAACCTTTTGCTGACCTTAAATATTAGTGTTTTTGTTTTAGTTAATACCAATGTATGAAATATTGTATTTATGTTTATATGTTTGTGTCACAAAATTGTAATAAGTTTGTAAGACCATAAAGGTTTGATTTGATTTGATTTGCGTAATGGATTTTTCAAAATTTGAGTACCTTACTCAATGCCGGTAATTGTCTAAACACTTGAATGATAGATGTAATAAGCTAAACAATTGAATATTCCTGAATTTGTTCAATCAAGTCTTCAAGAGCAACAAAAACATTTCCCCTATGGAATTTCCAGTATGAAAGGGAGATAACTCTTAATTTGAGATTTTTAAAAAAAAGTAAATATTACATCCCCATGTTGTATGAAATATACACAAAGTGCATTGAAAATATTTAAAAATAATGATTTTACAAATTTAGTGATAGGTCCGAGTTAGTCAGTTAAATTTTTTATTTTTTTAAAATTTTCAAGTGCATAAATTTTTCTATTTGAAATTTCACAGTCAGAATTATTTTTGAAGTGTGAAAAAATAAAATTATTATGTTTTCTTGAACGACTCAACAAGGTTAATAAACCAACAAAAAATTGTCTTGAAATTCAAACATTTAGACTTTCAAAATGCAAAAATGTTTACAGACAGTAGTGAACATTTAATGCTCTTTGGGCATATTACTTAGGGGAGATAATCCTGATATTTCCCTTTTGTCCAAGTTACCATTGTAGATAATTGATTATAGACAGATAACAATACTTCTTCTCACTGAGAAACTTTGCATTATCTAAGAATGCAGGGTAGGAGCATGACCAGGGTGAGCTTTTGCCATCACTTTGCGTCCGTCGTCCGTCCGTCCTAAACTTTTCACTAGAAAATCTTCTCCTCTGAAACCGCTGGGCCGATTGGTTTGAAACTTAATAGGAATGATCTATGACATCTCCTCTACAAACGATCCTCAATTTATTTTGATCTGACATAAAACATGGCTGTCATAGCTAAAAATAGAATATAGGGGTGCATGTGTTGTTTTTGGCTTATAACTTAAAAACTGTTACAGATATCAAAAATCTGACATGGGACAAATTGATCAGCATGACAAGATCTACCTACCCTGAAATTTTGAAGGAAATGCCAAAACCCATTTCGGAGTTATTGCCCTTTTTATTAGCTCACCTGGCTATTGCCAGGTTGAGCTTTTGCCATCACTTGGCATCCGTCGTCCGTCCGTCGTAGATTTTCATTCAAACATCTTCTCCTCAAAAACCATTTGGCCAATTCCAACCAAACTTTGCATGAGTGGTGTATGGAAGGTCCTCAACAAAGTTTCCTCATTTAGTTCTGATTGGTCAAGAAACATGGCCACCAGAGGCAATTCTTGTTTCTGATTGGCTGATTTTCAACAATATTTTCCTCTGAAACCAGCTTTGCCCATTGGTTTGAAACTTAATAAGAATGAACTATGACATGTCCTCTACAAACAGTCCTCAATTTATTTTGATCTGACATGAAACATGGCTGTTGTAGCTAAAAATAGAATATAGGGGTGCATGTGTTGTTTGTGGCTTATAACTTAAAAACCGTAACAGATATCAAAAATCTGACAGGGGTAAAATTGATCAGCATGACAAGATCTACCTACCCTGAAATTTTAAAGGAAATCCCAAAACCAATTTAGGAGTTGTTGCCCTTTTTTTTGTCAAATTTTCAAAATTTTAACATTTTTGCATTTATCTCCAAAAATATTTGAGATAGAAGTGAAATGTAAATTGAAAAATGTTTGCCATGTTGAGATCTACCTACCCTGAAATTTTGAAGGGAATCCCAAATTCTATTTAGGAGTTATTGGTTTGTGTAATTTGAGGTCGGGTTCTTGTACATTTATTTAAGGTTCACCCTTATTCCTGGTCAATTTTATCAACTTCCTGCCAGGACTATCACCATCAGGGAACATATTTTAACATTAAACCTTATGAAAAATAAATCTTCAACAAATTTTCCCTGAACAATATGTATAAATCTTATACTGTGGATTCATTAATTTTCGTTGTATACCAATTTTCTTGGTTTTCGTTGGTCCCAGTAAACCACGAATTTAAATATCCAACGAAAAATAATATTTGTTTTAGCTTAAATGCACTGAAGTTTGAAACCACAGAGTTTTGATGTACCTATGAACAATTGCATTTTTACAGCATGTATATGATGAGTCTGTTATATCCATAGAGGATATAGTGTTTAGTGTAATTTTGTCTTTGGTAACATATTAACGCTCAAACAATTTTCTTTAAAAATATCTTGACTCTGTAAATTGTCGCAGAATTCACTTCCGGTTTTTATACGACCGCAAAATTTTTGCGGTCGTATATTGGTATGACGTTGGCGTCGTCGTCGTCGTCGTCGTCGTCGTCGTCCGTCGGAGTCTGTAGACATTTGGTTTTCGCACTATAAATGTAGTATAAGTTAATAGAAATCTACGAAATTTAAACACAAGGTTTATGACCACAAAAGGAAGGTTGGGATTGTTTTTGGGAGTTTTGGTCCCAAAAGTTTAAGAATTAGGGGCCAAAAAAGGGCCCAATAAGCATTTTTCTTGGTTTTCGCACAATAAGTCTAGTATAAGTAAATAGAAATCTATGAAATTTTAACACAAGGTTTATGACCACAAAAGGAAGGTTGGGATTGTTTTTGGGAGTTTTGGTCCCAACAGTTTAGGAATTAGGGGCTAAAAAAGGGCCAAAATAAGCATTTTTCTTGGTTTTTGCACAATAACTTTAGTATAAGTAAATAGAAATCTATGAAATTTAAACACAAGGTTTATGACCACAAAAGGAAGGTTGGGATTGATTTTTGGAGTTTTGGTCCCAACAGTTTAGGAATTAGGGGCCAAAAGGGTCCAAAATTAAACTTTGTTTGATTTCATTGAAAATTGAACTATTGGGGTTCTTTGATATGCCGAATCTAACCGTGCATTTAGATTCTTAATTTTTGGTCCCGTTTTCAAATTGGTCTACATTAAGGTCCAAAGGGTCCAAAATTAAACTTAGTTTGATTTTAACAAAAATTGAATTCTTTGGGTTCTTTGATATGCTGAATCTAAACATGTACTTAGTTTTTTTATTATGGGCCCAGTTTTCAAGTTGGTCCAAATCGGGGTCCAAAATTAAACTTTGTTTGATTTCATCGAAAATTGAACTATTGGGGTTCTTTGATATGCCGAATCTAACTGTGCATTTAGATTCTTAATTTTTGGTCCCGTTTTCAAATTGGTCTACATTAAGGTCCAAAGGGTCCAAAATTAAACTTAGTTTGATTTTAACAAAAATTGAATTCTTGGGGTTCTTTGATATGCTGAATCTAAACATGTACTTAGTTTTTTTATTATGGGCCGAGTTTTCAAGTTGGTCCAAATCGGGGTCCAAAATTAAAGCTAAAAAGGGGGTAAATTATTTTTTTTTTTTTGGGGGGGGGGGGGGGGCAATTCTCCACAGCATATTGTATTACACAAGAAGCAAAAAATTGAATATAAATTCAAATCATATGACCAATTCTAAGTTCTTTATTTCAGTTATTCTGTGTCAGAAACCTATTATGTGTCAAATATTTGAAGAAATTTTCAATTGCACAGTATTGCGCAATAGCAAGAAATTGATATGTGTGCCCTATTATCAAAACTTTATTATTAACAAATTCCATTGGAAATTTGCCAATATAAAATGTGCTGATGAAGCTTTTTTGTTTATCTTATCTAAACTGCTTTTAAATTATGTATATCTAAAATTTGGCATCCATGACTATGATGTCATTTTCTATTTTAATATGTTATGGTGTATTTAAATGGGCTGTTATGGTTGCAAAGTATAAAGAAATGGGGGGGGGGGGTTGAAAACAAAATTTGGGGGGGAGGGGTAAATGAGAAATTGGGGAGGGGGTAATTTTTTCTCATTTCATATTTCATAAATTAAAAAAAAAAATTTCAAATTTTTTTTAGCAAAAAAAGGGGGGGGTACAATAAATTTTATTGTTTTTTGTTTTTTTTTTGGGAGGGGGGTCAATGTGCAACTTCATAGTGTATTGCACAAAAGCTAAAATAAGGGGTAAATTATTATTTTTTTTTTTTGGGGGGGGGGGCAATTCTCCACAGCATATTGTATTGCACAAGAAGCAAAAAATTGAATATAAATTCAAATCATATGACCAATTTTAAGTTCTTTGATTTCAGTTATTCTGTGTCAGAAACCTATTCTGTGTCAAATATTTGAAGAAATTTCAATTACACAGTATTGCGCAATAGCAAGAAATTGATATGTGTGCCCAATTTTAAATTTTAAATTGGTTATTTCTGATTTATATATAAAAACAAATAATACTGATATGGTTTGAATAGTTAAATTAAAAATTTTTAAGTTCTTAGACAACATTCATTCTGTGTCAGAAACCTATGCTGTGTCAAATATTTATTCACAATCCAAATTCAGTATTGTATCAAGCTTGAATGTTGTGTTCATAATTGCCCCAACTATTCAGGGTTCGACATCTGCGGTCGTATCTAGCTGCGCCCAGCGGAGCATTTTATTTATTCAAACATTAATGAAAAATATAAATCTTAAGTAGGCCTAAACAATACAGAATTTCAATAACATCTTGTTAAAAGATAATAAAGCAGAAATTATTAAAATTATGGTAATCGGATTAAACATATGTATGTATATGCCCCGAGGTATTTGGTGACAAGTGATTGCAATTTTGTCAATACATATTTCATACCTTATTAGCCAAACAAATAAATAATTACGTCAATCTTGTTAATTTCATGATAAATTTGAAGAATCTGTTTGTTAGACTTTTGTTTTATAAGCGCTTAAAATCAGTACTTTACTGTACAATATAAGTCTGATAGGCACGTTTTGTCGCAGTATTTTCATGATATCAGATGTGCCAAGCCACGAATTTCAGTATTTCAACAACTTTTTATTTTTTTTCTAAGCCAGCAATCCATGAATTTACGTATCCCACGAAATGCCTTTTTTTCTCTATCCACGAAAATTGGTATCCACAAAAATAAATGAATCCACAGTATTTGAAATAGAAGTGAAATGTAAATTGAAAAATGTTTTGCCATGTTGAGATCTACCTACCCTGAAATTTTGAAGGGAATCCCAAATTCTATTTAGGAGTTATTGGTTTGTGTAATTTGAGGTCGGGTTCTGTTACATTTATTTAAGGTTCAACGTTATTCCTGGTCAATTTTATCAACTTCCTGCCAGGACTATCACCATCAGGGAACATATTTTAACATTAAACCTTATGAAAAATAAATCTTCAACAAATTTTCCCTGAACAATTGAACCAATTGCAACAAACTTGGTCAAATAGTTGATTAATTGTCCAATGAAAACCAGACTCCAGGTGAGCGATACAGGCTCTGGTGGGCCTCTTGTTCATTTAGCTGCTCTCTCTTGTATATATCTGTTCAATCTATTGTATAGCAGAGGATATTATTGCAGGTGCCTTTTGTCCAATAAAAACAATATGACCAATGATATATCCAAAAACCTTACTGTAGCTGTTTTTATTGGAATGCACTCTTGTTACCAGTTGCATAAAATTGGGATGAAATAAAATTATGCTTAATCCAATTTTGTTGTCGTTAAGTTCCTTTCTTTGCAGTAGTATCTTCTGAGTGTACTTTTATGAAATAATTACCCTTAATAACACTGTGATCTCGAAAAAACCATCATCTAATTTCATGTTAATTAAGAAAAGGCTGTAATAGTTTCTTGTCTATTGAAACAAGCCTCATTATAGGTTTACAATTGTTTCTCTCTCTCTGTCATTTTTGCTGAACTGAGTACAGCTGTCTTTCAAATTACTGACTAATAAAACTGGTTAACCAAAGTATATGTCAGACAGTTTAATAGTAAATGGCTGAATCACTTGGAATATCATTTTGTTAAATAAAATATACATAAAATTTACACATCTTGATGAATTATTTATGTAAAGGAATTACTTAAGAATTTTAGGAACTGTTTGAAGGATTTTGAAGATGTTAACATTATATGAATTAGTAGCCACTTACAGAACTGGCTGTTATTTGTTTTTTTTTAAGTGTATTTACATATGATGCTCCATGTTTTATAACATTTAAATTTTCTTTTATTAAAATAAAAATTTGAGACAATTTTATCTTTATTTTATGCTGGGAGTAGTGGGCAAAATCTATCTTCAGCTTTGACTAAAACAGATTGATAAAATGTCTATACTATTTTGAACAACAATTCGACTTACCTTATATAAATTCAGTTTGTAAATGGAAGAATAGATTGTATGCATTAATTAAATGATGGAACATTGGGAAATATTAATGATATATTTGGGTTCAGTAATGAAAAAAAGCCCAGTTTAAAGGACAATAAATAGTTATTCTTGTGTCTGATTGGCCAGTTTTAGAATTTTTGTCATCAGAAATCACTCAGAAAAATTAACAGAAGCTTTGGTTGAAAGTAAACTTCAGGACCCCTTTTCACAAAATATCTTAAGAGTAAAATCACTCGCAAGTCATAGTAGAATCTGTATGACTTAAGAGTAATTTTGCTCTTAAGATTTTTGTGAAAAATATTACTTACTTCTGTTTGATTGCAATCAACTAAAAGATTTTGTTTTGATTTCAAATCCTGGAATTCAAGAATATGTTATATAAAAACAATCAAAATGTAGAAGTCACAACTCAAGGTGAGTAATACAACTCAAGGTGAGTAATACAACTCAAGGTGAGTAATACAACTCAGGGTGAGTAATACAGCTCAAGGTGAGTAATACAACTCAAGGTGAGTAATACAACTCAAGGTTATAAGTTGTATTCTACAACATCAACATACTTGCCAACATATTTTTGCCAGAATCCCGGATAAAAGTAGCAAGGGATCCTTCCAGGGCGAAGCCCCCTGGCCAGAAACTATTTTAAAGTATTTGGAAGCTGTTTCCAGAGTGCAAAAATGTTTAAGTATTGCCGATGAAGTTTCATAAACATCAGCTTTTTATCAGAACAAACATATTTTTTCTCCAACCATTAAACGAAGTATAAGCATTGAAAAAAATCCCTGGGAAATTTAGAAATCCCGGAGAAATTAAGAAATCCTGGAGAATATTACAGTCCACCTGGTAACCCGGTAATAGGGTCAAATTTCCAGAGCATTGGCATGTATGCATAAATTGATATCTGACCCATTAAGTTTAATTTTCTTTTGTACTTCCTGAACTTTTTAGAATTCCAGCAGTGTGACAAGAAAAACTTTCCTATAGGGATTTAAGAGATTTATGTAATAAAACTTTATGTTTTCAGGTCAGCTTCACCAACACATGGGTTTATGATCTTAAACAGATTAGGACTAAACAATCAGATAGAACCAATCACAAAGGACCTAGAGTTCTCACTACAAGATCCCTTCCTGTTATACAAAAATTCTAAAGGTAAATATAATAAAGTCTAGTTACTAGCTTATAGTTGCTGTCTAGTGCATCCCCAAGTGGTGGATTGGGGAACTCTCTCGTTGGGGGGTTGTTAGGTCTTAATATGGAAAGCCTGACTGCTGACCATAGTGGGTAACGTGTTTGGAGACTGTATTAAAATGAACATTACATACCACATACGGTTAAAGAGTTTGGAATGGTTATTGACACATCTCTTTGATACTTTGACTTAGAAAATATATTTTTAAAGGTTACATAGCCATCATGGAATTAGATGGTAAATAGAGCTCATGATTTAATTAAATTTACTGTGAACAAATCACTAACATTATGACTCCATCATTGTTTAACAATCATTTGTTTGTAATGATTTTCCAACATGTCTTCAACATACACACACATTCAAGACCGTGTTAACTTCAAAAGATGATACCTGTATATTTCCTCCTCTAACTAGCTGTTTGTATTTCACAAGATGTAAATAATAACTATTTAATAAAATTTTTTTGCAAAAAGTGAGAATATTTCTCATTTGTTTCGTTTTATATATATCGTTAACTGCATGTGTGATGCATGTGCCGGAATAAACTACAATTAGTGGCATTGAATTATTAGAAGAGTAAAAATATGGTAAATATAGATTACTTAATGTGTCTGAATTGTGCATCAAATTTTGGCATTAACAGACATATTGACAGTAAGAATTCGATAGATAGTTGAACCACATGTTTTTTTTTCTTTTGTTTGTTCAAAGACAGGTATTTGAGAATTGGATAGTGTGATATCTGAACTATTGTTTATTTCTATAGTTCTACATTGGTCGTTGGAAGGTATATTTGGTTGATACTACAAATGATCAGTAGTCTCCGTGATTCTGATTTGCAATGGCAAGTTGTGATTAATACTTAATCTGATATAAATTGACAACAATAAAAAATGGCCTCCTCAATATTGGAGGGATGGTCTCATGGTAGTTTTCTTTCCAAATTATTTTTATGGACCTGAACCTAGGACCAATATACTAAATAGAAAAGGGGTAAATAAAATACAAAAAAACTTAGTTTTGAACTAAATGGGCAGTAGTCATCATATTTGGGGTGTTTGGCTTTAAAAGGCTGGACCAATATGTAAGTCTTCAATAGAAAATTCAACAAATATATAGGCACCATAGGAATATTTCTTAATTCTTTATTCAAGTCATAAATTTTGTATGTCCCTGCAATAAATAGTCTAACAGAGATAGCACATGTATAACTATGAGTTCAAAATTGCTGTTTCTTATATCTATTCATATACAACAAGGGTCATGTTGCTGGCAGGGACATGCTTCTGTCTAGTTATTAATGGAAATTATCAATTTGTCTACATTCTTTTTATTTACAGCAATATATGGAATTTGGTTCTATGACAAAGATGAATGTGCCAGGATTGGCCAGATGATGAATAGGTAATAGATTTTAGTGAGACACCCAGTAAAAACTCAATGTGAAATAAATATTTACCAGTATACACATAACTGTAAATTTGATTTATCTCAGAGGTATATGTTTTGTTAACATTGTTAGGCCTCAAATTTTGTGAAATTTTACTCAGAGCATAGAATAGCATGGACAGGGGTGAAAATATGAGAAAATAATGCATAGTTACTGGTATATCCAGTAAAATCTAAAACAGACATTGGGCTGCATTACCGGTAGATTATTTGGGCCAGATGAGCAATTGCTATCATTCAAAACTTTTCTTCTAATATTTTCTCCTTTAACATTACTGGGCTACATGAGACCAAAATTTGTTGGAATGGCTCATGGATGATCCTCTTCCAGGGTTCTCTAGCTTGGACATGTATGGCCTACATACTTAAAATACAGCAAAAATATAAAGATGTTTTCTGTAACTAATGGGCCATTGAGGGCCAAACTTAGATTGCTATTTTTGGGGTTATTGAATAAAAATTACTTAGATAATTTATATTTTGGAAACAATATCAACAAAACAACAATTCAGAGAATTCCAGAGATTAATTGGTTTGGTGAGTGTTCTTTAAATAGAATCACAAAGTTTTAGGTCTTTTTTGGCACATTCTGAAATGGGCAATTGATGTATTACAACATTTTTTAACAAAGATGTAAAAGTGAACCTCTGCAACAAATTACAAGTTCACATCCATTGGCTGAATGGGATTTTAAAATGGCTGAAACTGTAAAACAATTACTGGATGTTATATTAGAATTCATTTTCACACAGGTTTTCTTTTAACAAGTGTTGATACTTGGGAAGATACCTTTAATTTTCACTTTATTTATTTATTCACTTTAGAACTTATTTAGCAAGACATTTCTAGATTCTATATAGGTCAGAATGAAAAAAGTATGTGTTCATGTTTGTTATGTTGCCTGCGTTACGCAGAGGTGACAGACATATAGGGATCACAATGCGTCGTTTTTGGTGTCACAAAATAATTTCTTTCACATTTTTCTCAGGAACCACACTAGCCAGCTTCCTGATATTTGGCATAGAGCATCAGTTTGGAGAACTGTATGGTATAAGGCAGTTTCGGATCTGTCGCATGTCCACTTCCTGTTTGACGGAACTTAGAATATTTTTTAAATAGAAAAATTTGTGTCACATTTTTCGCGGGAACCACACTTGCAAGCTTCCTGATATTTGGCACAGAGCATCAGTATGGTGTAAGGCACTTTCAACTCTGTTGCATGTCCACTTCCTGTTTGACGGAACTTAGAATATTTTTGAGATAGACAAATTTTTGTCACATTTTTCTCAGGACCACACAGGTTAGCTTCCTGATATTTGGCACAGAGCATCAGTGAAGTACACGTGTCTTCCCAGGAAGACTTACCACTTAGTGTTTTGTACTCTATGTTCTTTTTTGTCTGGTGTTCTGTCAGTTGGGTTGCTTTAATTGATTGGTACATCATTTTTGACTTTTCCTGTTATCCATTTATAAGACATATTTAAGCAGCATGTGAAGCTTTTTTACCACAATAATATGGTGAAATATACAGGGTTATTGTAAGGATAATTTATTTGCAAGCTCTTGGTAGATTTTGTTCCAGGGATTTAAACCATATTTGATGGGATTATATATTGTAAATTCATTAAGTTTCATTGTAACTGAAACATTAAATTTCAATGGATACAGAAATCTGGTCTCATTGAAACATTAAATTTCAATGGATACAGAAATCTGGTATTACTGAAACATTAAATTTCATTGGATACAGAAATCTGGTATTACTGAAACATTAAATTTCATTGGATACAGAAAGCTGGTATTACTGAAACATTAAATTTCAATGGATACAGAAATCTGGTATTACTGAAACATTAAATTTCAATGGATACAGAAATCTGGTCTCACTGAAACATTAAATTTCAATGGATACAGAAATCTGGTATTACTGAAACATTAAATTACAATGGATACAGAAATCTGGTATTACTGAAACATTAAATTTCATTGGATACAGAAAGCTGGTATTACTGAAACATTAAATTTCAATAGATACAGAAATCTGGTATTACTGAAACATTAAATTTCAATGGATACAGAAATCTGGTCTCACTGAAACATTAAATTTCAATGGATACAGAAATCTGGTATTACTGAAACATTATATTACAATGGATAAAGAAATCTGATATTACTGAAAAATTGAATTTCAATGGATACAGAAATCTGGTCTCATTGAAACATTAAATTTCATTGGATATAGAAATCTGGTCTCACTGAAACATTAAATTTTATTGGATACAGAAATCTGGTCTCACTGAGACATTAAATTTCATTGGATACAGAAATCTGGTCTCACTGAAACATTAAATTTTATTGGATACAGAAATCTGGTATCACTGAAACATTCAATTTCATTGGATACAGAAATCTGGTCTCATTGAAACATTCAATTTCATTGGATACAGAAATCTGGTCTCACTGAAACATTAACTTTCAATGGATACAGAAATCTGGTATCACTGAAACATTAAATTTCATTGGATACAGAAATATGGTCTCACTGAAACATTAAATTTCATTGGATACAGAAAGCTGGTATCACTGAAACATTAAATTTCAATTGATACAGAATCTGGTCTCACTGAAACATTAAATTTCATTGGATATAGAAATCTGGTCTCACTGAAACATTAAATTGTATTGGATATAGAAATCTGGTCTCATTGAAACATTAAATGTCATTGGATACAGAAAGCTGGTGTTACTGAAACATTAAATTTCATTGGATACAGAAATCTGGTATTACTGAAACATTAAATTTCAATGGATACAGAAATCTGGTCTCACTGAAACATTAAATTTCAATGGATACAGAAATCTGGTATTACTGAAACATTAAATTTCAATGGATACAGAAATCTGGTTTTACTGAAAAATTGAATTTCAAAGGAAATGTATTAAATTTCATTGGATACAGAAATTTGGTATTACTGAAATATTAAATTTCAATGGATACAGAAATCTGTTATCACTGAAACATTAAATTTTTACCAAAATATGATGCCCTTCAAGAACAAAATCTGCATCCAGGTTTCATCATTAAGTCCATTTCTCAACAACTGTAATACCTAGGCTCACCATATTTGGTCTATAGATAGTTCTTAGTTGATACATGCCAGTCTGACACTTGTCTCTGGACCTTGACCTCAATTTCATGCTTGATTGACTTGCATCACATTTTCTTAAGTCCATTCTTAGCAACTGTAATACCTAGACCCATCGTATTTGGTCTATAAATAGTTCTTGTTTGGTACATGCAAGTCTGACACTTGCCACCTGACCTTGACCTGATTTCATGCTTGAATAACTTGCATTACATTTTTGCTATTAAGTCCATTTCTCAGTATCTGAAATACCTTGCATATTTTGTCTGTAGAGAGTTCTTTTTTGGTACATGCCAGTCTGACATGTTTTGACCAATCTTGACCTCAATATTATACTTGAGTGACTTGTGTTTCATTTCTACAGATTTAGCCCATTTCTCAAACTATAATACATAGACCCACTGTTCTTGTTCTTGTCCGCTAGGCGAAGGGGCCTTAAGTGTTACCCTTGACCGCCCTTCCATCCATCCGATTTTGGACTCTAACTTGAAACTCGTACGCAATGGTAAGACCCATAACATACAGACAGAGTTTGCATTTGGGCAGTGAGTCATTTACCATTCTTGAGTTATGCCCCTTTATGACTTGGAAAATTGCAGTATAAGTCTGCTTGAGTGGGGGCATTCATGTCCTCAGACACATTCTTCTTTAATTTGGCAACTGTAATACCTAGACCCACTATATTTGGTCTATAGATAGTTCTTGTTAGTTACATGCTCGTCTGACGCCTGTCACCTGACCTGGGCCTAATTTCATGCTTGAATGACTTGCAACACATTTTCACAAATAAGTCCATTTAGTGTTTAGTCTATATTTTTTGGTGGGTTCATACCTATTACCTGACCTTGGACAGAGTTTTAGGCTTTCATCAGATGTTTCAGACAAATGTCACGTGACAAAACTATTTCTGTAAATGAATTACAATGTTGGGTATCAGATCATTTTTTATGCATCCACATGAGTTCTCAGGCGAGATATTTATTGTGTCCACTCTTGTTTTTGTATTTCTTATTCTGACAGTATTAAGATAAAAATTTAAGAAAGTATCATGTAAGTGTAAGCGTGTAGGTTAAGCATTAATAAGACAATATCCCATAGGACTAAATATGAGAAATTTATTGATTACATCTAAGGTTCATTGTGAAGTTGTCACCAAGGAGTGACGACAACTTCTGATGACAAAAATTCAACAAACATTACCACAAGTACTTGCAGGGAAATCAGCTTGAATATAGTTACAGTAGATTGAAGTTAACAGTATATTGATGTTAATCAAATTATATGTAGCTCAATGCTTTAGATTGTAGAGGCATAAAAAAGAAATGGACTGTATGATGTCCCTGGATAATTGTCACATAGTTAAGGCCAAATAAAAAAATGTATGCTTCATGCTTTAAAAAATAGGGTAAACTGGTATTTTTTTTAATTATTTTTTTTATTTTGCAAATTTTTTTTATCTTATCTCTGTGAACAAATTTTTTGTTTTTACTGATCTTGTACAAAAATGTTGATAAGAAATTTACTGTACCAGTAAGCACAATAAAGGGTTGGTTGGAAAAGCGTAAACACACATATATCTTTATATGGCCTAAAATGTAAAATGATACTGCTTTATGAAGCATGACTGGCACAGCTCATTACCAGTGTTTAAATTTATTTTATTATGAAAAAAATCATTAATAGATAGCTTTGCATAATGAAAAAATTATTATGTATATTTGCTGATGATATAGATTACATTCCTCATTCAATATTAGATAATGATGTGCATAGCTTTTGTTATGGAAAATTTCATAAATTGTTAATAAATAATAAATGATCTGTTTAAATGAACTAAATGTGACCATATATCTGTTTTATTTCAGTTTTTTGCAAGTGGCAATAGAAAGTCACACTACAAAGCAAGCATTAAGAAACAGACGAGCCTCAGAAAGTGACAGTATGCATGATTTTATGTCAGGTTCTAAACGACAGGTCAACATTTTACAGATGTTGTCTAAAGCTCAGGATGAGTATGATAAGGTATATAGTACTGGGGAACACATGAAAAATTAGGGTAACTTATTGTCAGACTAATACATTTCACTTGTTGCAGTCATATGATTCATTACATAAAAAATTTTTGTTTGTCATTGACCATCTAACATTTCAATATTTCATCTTTGTCCCTTTAACTAAAATTTTAATTTATTTTACAAATAATATATCTTTATAACTGACTGTTTCACCAACAGCATATCTGCATCATCTACTGCTTCTGTTGTGTTTATTCAAATTATGGATTCATATTAAGGTTCCTAAAATATTGTGTTTACTATAAATATCGGAATAAAAGTTAATGTTTTAAAGAATATGGACTGTTGATTTTAATATATTCTTGGAATTAGGGACTCGTATTCAATGTACTAACCTTAACTCCAATACTTGTCCTCCTTGAGTCGAAGGACAATCTACCTGGGTTGTGCTCATTACATTTTCAAAAATTAAATTACACTGATTTCTTTTTATTATCTTTAAAATCTGACACAGCACTCTAAATTTAAAACAGCCTTTAGTACCAGTACAAGCAGAATTAGAAAAAAAACCCAGAAAAAAATGTTATATTATTTTTGGAATAACATGAAAGTTATGATATAATACATTCTT
This sequence comes from Mytilisepta virgata, assembly GCA_028015205.1. Classification (NCBI taxonomy): domain Eukaryota; kingdom Metazoa; phylum Mollusca; class Bivalvia; order Mytilida; family Mytilidae; genus Mytilisepta; species Mytilisepta virgata. Next base: position 77,544,173 of record CM051519.1, read on the forward strand.
GACATGATAAATTGGTCATATGATTAAACATAATATCAGATGACCTCAAGTAAGTGTATCAGGATTACCTCATCATGTCAGATATTAAGTGATGTACCTGGAATGTTGTTATATAAGAAAACATTACCAGTCTTCAAAAACAAACTATAACATGTGCAGATCAACTCAATTTATTTTTGTTGAGTCTCTCTATTCGAAAATGAAAATATTTTTTATCAATAAAATCTTGCACTTTAAATAAAGGTGTAAATAGTACTTTGAATTATTTATTAATCAAGGTTATTGTGACATTGAGGAAAGTTCTAATGTTCACTGCTATACTAGTAGAACAGCAGTTATGTCAATATTAATTACATGTTACTTAACCTTCATCTTTGATTCACTGCAGTTCTTTGCATTATATTCATACTTTAATGATGTTATTACTTAACTTGAAAATCTCTCTACATTTATTTGTAATTACTGTATAAAAATATCCTCAGGGAATCAAATCTCTCGACTTTGATTTCATAATGATTTCTTTATTACAAAGACAATACATCTCATCTTGGCTTTCCTAAAACATGGAATAGCATTCTGACTTGGAATGAGTAATAGATGATACAACAAAAAAGTGTATTATTAAGAATTAGTACAATGATGATCAAAGTTTCTAATTCAGTATGCAAATTTAAAATCAATAATAATGTCAAGTTAAACAAAATATTTTCAAATAAGACAACTGTTACGTGTATTACTAACAAATACTAACATCTGTATACATATATTATATACTAATGTTTAGGAGGCTGGGATAAGGTACCGGTAGTTGGTGGTTTCAATTAACAAATGTACAGATTTCAATAAAATATGAGTTGTTTTTTTTTAAATCTATACTTAAAAATTTCTCTTAACTACTGATATGATAATTAAATAAATAAAGTTATGCATTATATCAAAAAGAAAATATATCAGAGGTCAGTTTCTTTTTTATATTCTTTTTTTCCTTATATTGCACTAAGTTTTCATGTACAGTTAACACTAACAAAGTTACAAATCTTCATTTTATGGTTAGATAAAAACTGCTGCATAAAATATGAGGGTTCACTGATGATAGGGCCAGGATCAGAATCTAAAAATGACTTTCATGTCACCTAAGAAGGGTATACATAGCTCATCCTGAACTTTTGAACCGAGACTCTAGTACATGTCCAGATTTTAATATATGTCTATTTTTTCTATATTTTAACAATAAAATTGTTTCTTCATGGAGAATATTTAATATTTTAAAGCACAAAGTTCGCATATATATTCGACGATACAACCGTCTTCTTCAGATGCTGAACGAAAAATGTCTGGAGACACAAGTTGTTTATCACGACGTCATAGTTACGGCTGGCAACTAGACGGGATTCGTGATGCGAATTGACCAAAAAATCTTGAACTTCATACAATGAAATCAAGGGATCATTTCATTTTATACTTGTTAGAAAAATCAAATTCGGACATTAATCCCTTCTTGCTGAGTGTTACACAGCTTTATAAAAAGGGACTCGCGCGTTCTCCGATATTCAATATCACTTTTTCATTTATGCATAGAAATCCCGAGAAAAAGTGATATTGAATATCGGAGAACGCGCGAGTCCCTTTTTATAAAGCTGTGTAACCCGTCTAGTTGCCAGCCGTAACTACCTCGTGATAAACAACTTGTGTCTCCAGACATTTTTCGTTCAGCATCTGAAGAAGACGGTTGTATCGTCGAATATATATGCGAACTTTCTATTTTTTCTGATTTACCATTGTCAGAGTGTGTAGACTGCAACTGTTTTAATATATGTTGTTTAGTTTTGCAAGACTGACATAGTTAAGAATTAGTTTTGCATTTCAACTAATAGGTGCAATGTCTGCTAATGTTGTTGTAGAAATAATAAGCAATTTGTAATAAATTTCCACCCCAGGTTGTTATTTAGCCATATTGCACACATTTTTGTTGTGATAAGAGTTAGCTTGACGACTGTGTTTATTAATGATTAGATAATTAATATAAAATTGTTCATTAATTCTTTGTCTTACTTATATTATGGAAATGATTGGATATGGGGTATCTGTCAGAGAGATAACATCTCATTAGATTCAACATTGTAACATGCTAATAATATCTAAAAGTCACCTTTTGGTCGCAGTTCATAATTCTATAATTTTACTGAATTTTCGTTTTTTTAAAGTTGAATCTCATTCATAAAGTGGGTCATACGTTAATTTTTTTTGTGAAACACATAGTTATTATGACTTATAAAAGTGAAAGTGAAATATGGTGTTCAGTTTATTAGTTCGATAAATTGTATTTGAAGATCTCCTTCTTTGACCAACACAACTCAGCCATACAAGAAATTATAAAATAATCATTGAGTGTTTTCATGATGAAAAAAACATTTATCAGATTTGCATTGGTCAGAAGCACAGGGTCAAGTCTCCTAGAAGCATCATATTTTATCTTACAAACAAAGGTTCTTTTCAAGTTTTTTCACAGGAAGTTTGACACTTTGGAATTTTTAATACCATGTTAACAGTTGAATAATATGCCAACATAAACGAAAAATTATAGTTGTTTTGTAGTATTCTAATGTATTACAACATCAGTGTACAGTAAGATTGTTGTATGGAGGTATATTACAAACCAAAATTATTGTCTGGTTATTCAAATCTGTAAAGTGCTACTTCATATATTTAGTTTTAGCCCCTGAGTGTACTATAAATCCTGAAAATGTTGTGCACATTTATTATTGATAATCCTATAAGAAAAGAACTCCCATGAAAATTTTTTAATATGATCTTGTGCTTTTCAATATTGATAACTGAAAGGCCTCATCTATATTTTCAGTCAAAGAAGAAACCTGACCCTAAACCATTTATAGATAATCCTAATGCCTCTGCCACCAAATCATCTGATCTCATACGTCCTAGACCAGTCAAAGCAACAACTGAGGATTCAGGTTTGTCTTGTTGTAGTCAGTAGTCCGTCTGATCTGTTACATCCCAAACCAGTCAAAGCAACAACTGAGGATTCAGGTTTGTCTTGTGGTAGTCAATAGTCCATCTGATCTGTTACATCCCAAACCAGTCAAAGCAACAACTGAGGATTCAGGTTTGTCTTGTGGTAGTCAATAGTCCATCTGATCTGTTACATCCCAAACCACTCAAAGCAACAACTGAGGATTCAGGTTTGTCTTGTTGTAGTCAATAGTCCGTCTGATCTGTTACATCCCAAACCAGTCAAAGCAACAACTGAGGAATCAGGTTTGTCTTGTGGTAGTCAATAGTCCATCTGATCTGTTACATCCCATACCAGTCAAAGCAACAACTGAGGATTCAGATTTGTCTTGTGGTAGTCAATAGTCCATCTGATCTGTTACATCCCATACCAGTCAAAGCAACAACTGAGGATTCAGGTTTGTCTTGTGGTAGTCAATAGTCCATCTGATCTGTTACATCCCAAACCAGTCAAAGCAACAACTGAGGATTCAGGTTTGTCTTGTGGTAGTCAATAGTCCATCTGATCTGTTACATCCCAAACCAGTCAAAGCAACAACTGAGGATTCAGGTTTGTCTTGTGGTAGTCAATAGTCCATCTGATCTGTTACATCCCAAACCAGTCAAAGCAACAACTGAGGATTCAGGTTTGTCTTTTGGTAGTCAATAGTCCATCTGATCTGTTACATCCTAGACCCATCAAAGCAACAACTGAGGATTCAGGTTTGTCTTGTTGTAGTCAATAGTCTATCTCATCTGTTACATCCTAGACCAGTCAAAGCAACAACTGAGGATTCAGGTTTGTCTTGTGGTAGTCAATAGTCTATCTGATCTGTTACATCCCAAACCAGTCAAAGCAACAACTGAGGATTCAGGTTTGTCTTGTGGTAGTCAATAGTCCATTGATCTGTTACATCCCAGACCAGTCAAAGCAACAACTGAGGATTCAGGTTTGTCTTGTGGTAGTCAATAGTCCATCTGATCTGTTACATCCCAAACCAGTCAAAGCAACAATTGAGGAATCAGGTTTGTCTTGCGGTAGTCAATAGTCAATCTGATCTGTTACATCCCAAACCAGTCAAAGCAACAACTGAGGAATCAGGTTTGTCTTGTGGTAGTCAATAGTCCATCTGATCTGTTACATCCCAAACCAGTCAAAGCAACAACTGAGGATTCAGGTTTGTCTTGTGGTAGTCAATAGTCCATCTGATCTGTTACATCCCTGACCAGTCAAAGCAACAACTGAGGATTCAGGTTTATTTTGTGCTGGTCAAAAGTTCCTCTGATCTGTTACATAAAAATCAGTTGAAGAAAGACTGGGCTATTGTCTTCTGCTGGTTAATAGTTTGCCTGATCTAGTATATCATAGGCCATAAATGTAACAGCTGATGAGAAGAATTCTCTGATCTGATACATGACAAAAAACATCTACATTTATTTCAGAGTTTCAGTAATGAACTGTAAAATTTGGTTGAATTACATGTATAGTAAGCAGCACAAGTCTGTTTTATCAGAATCAGGATAGAAATTTGGTAGAATTATATGTATAGTAAGCACCACAGGTTTGTTTTATCAGGATCAGGATTGAAATTTGCTAAAATTACATGTATACTAAGCAACACAAGTAGAATGCTGATTAGTTCTAATATATATATAAGACAATAGTCCAACTGCTTTGTGCTCATTTTTTGGAGTACATTGTAAGGTTTGTTTTTGTATTCAGATTTCAATAGTAATTTTAATTTATTTTGAAACTGAAATGATAAGAAAATTACACATTCTTTCAGGTGACACAAATCAGAACTCAAGAACAGGAGTGGTTGGAGGTACACTAACGTTAGAGACATTATTTAGAAATGCCAGTATACAACAGAATCAGCAACAGAAAGTCAGAAGTCAAACATCTGTGGTGGAGACCAGTAAACCTCCTCCTACATTTCAGAGGTAAGGTTAAAGTCACATTGCTGTGCTAATCAAAAACAAGATTGATCGATACATATCTCTCAGTTTAGAAGTGAAACTCATAACTTTTATGTCCAGAACTCGCGTAAAAATTTTCGTACAAATCTAAAATTAAGATTCTTTGTTAATTTTCAAAATTTACCATAGTGGATTTGTCTTATGAATTCCTCTACAAGTTACGAGGTCATAAAAATGTAGACAGTTATCGTCCCATGGGTGTGTGTTTATGAAAGACATAAGCGATGAATCTGTAATCCATCTGATTAAAGTGTAGGGCAAGAAAATAGAGCTACAACTACAAAATTGAAAAGAATAATCCATAGTATAACTAATCTGAAGATGCGAATACCTAAAAATCTACGAGTAACCTAACAACACATTAATTCACGAATGCGAGTAGTGCATGATTGAATTATTAGTGTTTTTTTGTCTGAAATGAGATGTCAAATTTTGGTATTCGAATTTCGAGATTAGTTATTGTGTTTATTACATTTACATATTCCATGTACTCATAAGATTTAACCAGAAAATACGGCTATTTGATTTCACTCACATATTTGATATTTCACCGCATCCAATGTAATAAAGTTTTTACCCCCAAAAATATCGAAATTTTGCATTGTATTAAAGAAATATTAAGAAGTGGCTTTTAAAGCCTCTCCCCTAATGTAAATGAGAAAATCAAAACTAAACATGTCACCTGCATTCTAATAAAACCAAAAACAGAATAAATAAGATCAGTCATATATATTTTATCAAAAATAGCTTTATTATTATAAAATAAAATGGACAATTAGTCTTTTCCCAAATTCATTCCTAAATAATGTCTCATTATGACCATATCCTTACATTTCCTTTAGAGGAGCACTTCAGTAGAGAAATTTGATCATTCTTAATATTATTGTTTCATCAGTTTGTATGGTAACAGAATTTTTAAATGTATATTTTAATGCTGTAATATGAATAATATGAATGCTTTCTACAACACTTTCATAATTTTTCTTACTCCATTGAATCTCTTCAACTGTCATTGGGAATGTGTATGATCAATAATATGAAAGTATAAATTTCAATGCCAGTTATCTTTATTGTTGCAGATCATTATCAGTGACAGATACAATGACACCTCCATTAGTCACAGAGGTTAAAGAAACACAAGATGTCCCAACTTTATTAAAACATATTATGTCAACAGGGTCCATGGTAGAGGATATTGAGAGGCAGCATCGTGGAGAGGTGGAGCCGTCTCAGACAGAGGCAACACCAATCTCTTCACTACCAAACGGAGGGTCTTATAGAATTCTGTCAAAATCAAAATCAGGAGAACAATCTCGAACTGTAAAAGGAGATAGTGACTCCATTATAACTAGTGAACCTGCAAGGTTTTCATTGTCTGACTCCAGTAGTCAGTTTGGAACAAAATCTGTAATGCAAGATTTGACTGATAGATTTGGGGATGCAAGTTCTGTTAATAGAATAAGTGATAATGTGTTCAAAAGAGCATCCCCATCAGAAAATATTAGTGCTCACAGACAATCACAAAGTGGAGTTCCAGTTGTGGGACGAGTAGGTAGTGCAGAGTTGTTAACTCCGGCAGCATTAGAAAAATCTACAACATCTGTCTCAAGTTCTGAAAAGGTAATTGTCATCAACAAAATTGGAAGGAAATAGTCTTTATTATATTATAATAAAAAAAGCCTGGTAGATTGCAATATAGAACTAACCAATCTGATATGATGAAAAATACCAATCAAAGGTTTATAGTGAGAAGTCAGTGGAATAAGAATCAATGCTATTGGAATTACAGCTATTTGGAAAATATATTGGTGATGTTTTGGCTTCCATGAAATATACTAACTACAAACTTAAACAAATCATCTAATAGCCAGAATCTATTGATCCTCAAAAATCGCTGATTTTATATATGCCTTCAAAATACATGTATTTTTTTCAATCTGTTTAGCACGTTATTCTGTTGACTGCTTTGGTAGTCTTGTCATAGCGTCCTCGCCTCAAGTGTGGAGGACGTGGGTTTAATCCTTAGTCAGATCTAACCAAACTTCAAAATTTGTATTTGACCAAGCATGTGACATTTTAGGAGCAAGACCAAAGACATGCAAGACATAATAAGAGATGACTGTAGTTTTAAATACAGTTGACTTGTTATATAAAACTCTTTTTAATCTGAATTTCTGATATCACAAAGTAATTGTTTGAAGCCTGGTTATATTTTTCACTACATTAACTTCTCATGTTATTTTTTTAATGGTCCCATCAGTTCTGAGATAATGGGATGCATCTGTATATATAAAGGTAGCGTTGACATTATTCTTGGTCTGGTGGCCACAGGTGGTAATAAAGTATTGTCATAACATTTAAGAAATAATATGGTGAACTAAATCTTGATACAAAATTGTGACAATTTCCAAGGAAAACACTTTTGATAATGTTCCTCTTCTTAAATTTAAAATTAGGCCTGCAATATGGGCAAATATTTTGCAAATATGGCACAAATTAAAACTGGGGTCTATTTTGCCTGTACAATTTGGGTTGTGAAAGATTATTTATTGTTTAATTTACAGAGTAGTACAACATCCACAAAACAGTTAGCAGCAGCAGCAGCTTCCCTTAATTCTGATGTATTGTTGTCACCCATGGCATTTCTACGACCATCACAAAAATCACCTGCATCATCGTTGTCAGGTATGCTGTACTTGTAACTTTGATGCAAATTGACAGTAATACAGTACATGTACATTCAGAAATTATTGCATGCATTTACTGCTGGATTGTTTGACAGTCTGCAGTAATATGGGATTGTACTACATACACTGGGAAATCATTTTACAAGAATAAGCTCAAAGTCTGTTAATGTAACATTTACTTCCTTTGGTGATAATTCATTGTTTTAAATGATGCTCATCTGCCAAAAATATTCCAATAGAGAGACTTTTGTTTTTGAGTGCAATTCATTGAATTTCACATGAAAGATAACTTCATTGCAAATGAATGTTGGAGAAAGATAAGTTTTGTCTCAAGAAGTTTGAACTATACTGATTTTTCAGAAATACCTAATCTTCATTTTAAATGTTCAAAATTTTATTAAAGCCATCACTTTATTAAGAAGTAATTTTTCTGATAAATAATTCATACAAAAAATATTACAGTAAGTTCTGTGACTCACTTTATCACTCACAATTTTTAAGCATGCGCAAAGTATAGAGCAAGATCTAATTCAAATAAAAACCTGCAAAATCTATCTTAAAAGGAGTTTACAATCTGTATTAGTAGTTTTAAATACAAAAATAGAAAAGCGAAGGAATGTAAAGTTTATAAATCTGTGATATAAAATTTGAGGGGCCTCGGTAGACGAGTGGTCTAGGTAGTTCATCATGACTACTGATGATCACTAGCCTGTCAAAGCTGAGGTTGTGACTTCGAATCTCACCTGTGGCGGGGTGTGTTCGACTCCGATCTTAATTGACAAGGATTGCCAATTTTCCTACCGAAGGTTTTGGTGGTTTTCTCCAGGTACTCCGGCTTCCTCCAAAAATAAAAACTGGCTGCCATGAAATAGCCAAATGTGCTGACAACGGCGTAAAACCCCAACTAAACAAACAAACAAACAATCCTTGAAAAATGTAAATTTTGCCTAGAAAGTACTCGAATATTCCTTGACTTTTGTGATATAAAATGTGTTTGAACCCTGAATATATTTGTTTCATTGGATTTTATTACTGAACCTATCATCCATCTGTTACACCAAACTTTTATGCTTAATTTTTGCCTGTCGAAGAAATCAATTTTTTTATATTTTTACCTGCAGAAGAATTCTTATTATGCCCTGCCCACAAATGTGGTTGGGTCATATAGATTCACCCTTATTTTTATACTGATTCTGTTTTTGTAGATGAACCAGGAAGGTTGAACAGAAGTAATGATTCAGGGTCATCAACAGAGGGGAGCACTAGTCTTCCTGTTGCAGCTTTAACAAAAGAACAATTACAGCAAGCTGTTATATATTTGATGAAGGTAGTTTTATGGTCTAGTCTGAAATTAAGTCTGAAGATTTTAGTTGATTGTTAAAAGTTTTTTCAGCTTTCCACATATTTTAGCTTTGTATGCAGATTTGTCATACTTTGCACAATTAGTACTTCAAATTGGTATCATAGGGTATTTGTTTCTACATTTCACATTGAATATTGCGTACAATTGTATTAAGAAACCTTGATTATCACTGCCCATATTTTTCTCTTTTTCAGACAGATTCGGGTTTTATAGACACTTTACATGAAGCATATTTAAACAGTTTGAAAGAATTATCAAAATCCTAGCACAGAATTCTGTAGAAGAGGGAGATAACTGCCATTTAGGATGGAACAGAAACAAGTGACAAGTGTCATCAGATCATTTTCTTAGTCATTTGTGAGTTTGTTCACATGAATCATTGTAATGTAACACAAAGTTACGTATTGTTCCTTCAGTTTCATTAAGAAGGTAATAAGATATTTAAACATTAAAATTAAGAAGAAAGGTGTTTTTTTAAAAGACCAAATCAGTGTTTACATTTTGCTTCAAACTTTGTCAAAAGGGCATGCTTTAAAATAATTCATGTTTGTATGATTGCCCATTTCATTGATTGTCATGTCAAGCTAAAAGATCTCAGTACGTATGGGTCTATATATAACTAATGGTAACTGTTTTGTTATATTGTTTCTAAACCGGTTTTATGTGTCAACGTGTAAGATCGAAATGTTTATAAAACAACAGAAAATTATTTTTGGACAATAAATTCTTGGCTATTTTTTGTTTTAGAGGCCATTTGAGGTTTTTTACTTCATTCCAATCTGTCATCTCTCAAATTTTCATCTCAGAAATGACTTGGTAACAGGTACTTTTTTCTGTCTTCGTCTCGCAACAAACATATCAAAAAGCATATTGTTTTTGGTTGTCAAAACTGCTGAATCTTCTTGGAAACTTTTCTGAAAAATGAACTAAAACTTCATACAAAGCATCAGTGGGTGATCTCTATAAATTTTCTCATTGAACGATTAAAAAGCTCTGGCATATTCTTGTGTCTTTGTGGCCCAAATATTGAAAAAATGTTCCCTCTGAAACTTCAACCTCTCACGAAGAATCTGTTGGACAGCCTATTTGAAGTTATAACAGTTCTGATTAGACAACTTCCATATCAACCATGCCTTTTCTTTCAATAGATTTTCAAAGAAGAAAAGAAAGGATAACTAATAAAGTAGACCATTTCTTATTTTTAATTTGTTAGATTTCAGTTGTTTAGCATATTGGCAGGTAAGAAATATAGGCCTCTGTCCTCTAGTTAGCTCCGTTGGCTTGACAGGCCATTTGAGCTATTGCCTAAACTTTGTATTCATCATCAATCTTCCACCAATTGTCCAAACATTGGTTTAACTTCTCTGAAACTACTAGACCAATTACAACCTACCTTTGATGGAATGGCTATTTGGTAGGAAATTTCAATTTTTTTTCCACATTTCTTTCTTTGGACCTTTCTATGGCTTTCCTCTGAACTACTGAGCCAAATACTTATAATTGTATCTTTCAGTTTATCATACATATACCAGGTGATATACCTATGAACCTTTTTATAAAATCATTTGATTTTTCTGTTTACAGCTATGTCTAATGTAGATGTAATACTTTAAGCACATTGCTTGGGAGAATGGGGATTTTTTTTTCAGTTCAAATTTTATTATTGTAAGTGCTAAGTATTTGTGTGTTATGTATAGAAATTGTAATTGGTTCTAGTCACAGAACATGCCAAAAGATTTTTTTAATTATTTAAAATATATTTGTAAATACCATTTGTATGTCATGTATTACAGATTTTTTAGTGTAATCTCTTAAAATTAGTAGATTATGAAATTTAATTCTTATTTTAAAGGCTTCAGAGAAAATCTGTAAATACTTATCAATTAATTTTTGTTTTACTTTAAGAACTGTAATTCTGAAATTGTGTGATTTCTTATTGTTGAAAATCTTTGTGATCAACAGTAATGCAAGACTTATAAACACAATGCACTATAAATATACCTAGCTTGAACTGAAATTAGTTTTAGTATAGCAATGCTCACTATGCTGCAATAATTTTTGCAATAATATAAACAGTGCATTCATTTTTGAATTTACCTAAATCTTTACCTAATAATTTTTCACACATTTTTTTAAACATTTAGTGTCCCTTTCACATGTAATTGAAATTTGTTGTGAAAACTGACTGTGGTGAAATATATATGGCTGATGAGCTTAATCGTTTTTTAAAATGTCCCTGTATGCTTGAAAATTCATATTTAAATGTCATATACCTGTTGTATATATTAGTAATGTAGATTTTGAGATGATTTAATGTTGAAAATTCTGAGTCCACAATGATTGCGATTTGAAAAAGTTTAATTTTCCAGGAAATTAAAAAAGTAACGAATAATTAGCGAGATATTGTCTGTAAATTATATGTTTTTTTTTGTGGAAAATGAATTAAGCTGAAGATTTTAAACTGGAATTGTAGAGATATACCTTTCTAAAGTGCTAAAGTTAGATGTTGTTTGTAAATTATATGTTTCTTTTCGGTAGAAAATGAATTGAGCTGAAGATTTTAAACAGAAATTGTACAGATATACCTTTTTAAAGTTCGTACACATCTGTAAGATAATTTAGGGTATTAGAGCCGTAAGGATTCATCGTAGAGGATCGTATCACTGTATTTTCCCTCACAATTTGATACACGATACACATGGCTGCTTACAATCTACAAATGATACCGTCCTATACACAGATTTATAGTAAAATGAGATTATAATTTCAAATTACCATATTATTCTTCATGTAAAATTAACAAATTATGTAGTTTTCTTATTGCACATTCTACTTTCCCAAAATATTTTGTAAAAGCCTCATGTCATCTAAAACAAATTGTCAAGTACCTATGGACTTCTCAAAACCTGGAAGTTGAACTTTTTATACAATACGTATTATTTGTTTCTGAAGCGTATCGTTACACCTCTATAAGGTATATAGTGTGTCTAAAGTTTTTCAGTTACCATTGCCATTACATTGTACTTTACATAGAACATCGAGGTTATATGGAATAATCTTGTGCTATGTTATGGTCTGGGTACCTTATGTACAATTTGATTGAATTTTAGGGCAAATACATCACTTTTCATTGCAATATTTGTTTTCCACTCATCTTATGAAAGTATAGCTTTTTTTTTTGGTTGGGGGGGGGGGGGTGGGAGGGGGGATGAGATGGGATTTGTATAATGGTTATTATTGGAATTCCATGTACTTTTATGCTTTGGTACATTAATCAATAGTTATATGCTATTTAGTGAATTTTACCTTAAGCTGAGGATTTAGTTATGTAATACATGTATTTGTGCTATAAGTTGACATGTAAAAAAAAATGTACAATATGAAAATATCAAGCTTTATTCAAGAGTTTGTTTTTACCTCAGTTTTGTTATTTGGAAACTTCAGTGGTTTATCTTTTCTTTTCTTAGTAAAATTGTAACTTTATATGTTAAAATACCAGTAAATGAATTCCAATACCCAGGGCTTACCACACTTGAAAATAACAGGGAGACTCAGAGTCTCCCTCAGGGTAGCAACATGGAGACTTCAGGGCATGACAGGGAGACTTCCAAGTCTTCCAAAGAGACTGTGTTTTTCCCCCAATTTGTCGCCTGTCGAGTAAATACCTGTTATTTTGTGTCTTATAGTGTATACTATACATTCCTTTATTGTGTTTTATCCTGTATTGTTTGAGATTTTATCTACATTTACTCCATATCCTTCCAATTTAGTCATAATCTGAGATTTTGTCTCATGTGCATTTAATCAATATCCTTTGAGAATTTTTCATGATGAGTCCTGGGACTCATCATTTTTCAGAATGGTGAGTCCCAGCTGATTTTGATGAGTCCCAGTCCCAGGACTCATCACCACTTTTTTAACATACATTGCTGCATGATTTTGAGAATGGTAGGCCTATTGTACTATTGTTAAAGTTTAATTAAAATCATGTGCTGCCTTAAAATACTGACGAATATAATTTGAAATAAAAAAAAAAAAATGAAATTATGCAGTGGTGCTCCAAACTTGGAAGAAAATTTCTGTTACAGATATGAGCAAAAATATTTGGACCTTTTGACACAACTTATTTATTATTGCCATTTTATTTTTTAATATTTATTTATCTATACTCTTTACAATTATTTTTTGTCAAACATACTCTTAAAATCCTCCCAATCACCTTGCTTGAACACCTTAATAACCAATATACATGTATTGACAAAATTTCCATTTGTGCATAGATATGTCAAAATCCGCTAAATTTATTTTTAAATAAGGTCTACATATTGTTACCGGTCGGTAAAAAACACCGTGACCAATGAAAAATCACGAGAATTCCGATGGCCGCCATTTTCTAGGTTACTTTTTTGTCGTTTCTTTCCCCTTCCTCCGAGAAAACAAAAAATGGCGGCTCAAGATTTTTGATGAGCTGATTACGTACGTTGTTCGGAGGCGCCTTAATTAAAAACACAGGGCGACTCATTTGTCGCTCTGGAGCCGATGACAGGGCGACATTGGCGAGCATTAGGCGACTTAATCGCCCTAATCGCCCAGTTTGGTGAGCCCTGATAATACCAGAGGTTTTCAGTGTAAAATCATTTTTTTCTATTGTTTATGTGGATTTCAGAAACAAACCATCGGTTCACTTTTTTCCCTGTAGAAAAAATTTCTAGCAATGTTGTAGATTATGCAACAAGGGGTGACCATTTTTAAAATGAGTCACTAAATACTGTAATTTGAAATTTTTTGTGATTAAATTTCACATTGATAAAAACTGCATTAATTTCTGAATTCAAGGTATTGATCCCATGCTTTGTGATAAAATATGTATATAAAAAGCCACCCAACATCTGAATTAGAAGTGCTTGTTTCTATGGAGAATGTGTAATTATTCCAGGTGTAGACATATCTTATATTTACTATTTTATCTTTTATAATTAAATTGCATAAAATGCAAATTTAAGTTCAATAAATGTTTGTTAAAAATAAACAAACTCACTGTCACCTGTCTGAATTGAACAATATGTACACCAGAAACCTGTCTATTGATCTGTCTATTGTACCAGAGAATACTCCTGTAAATATACCTGTGTAATAAAAATTGCCAATCCCATGTAGTTTTTGTTTAGACAGGTTTTTGCATTTTAACAAACATTTATTGAGATATATTTTAAGTAATATCTTTTTATATTGAACTAATTTTAACTTGCAGTTTTAGCAAGTTTGACATGATATCGTTATTTGTTTTTGAAGGTCTGTAGGCAAGCATGTTTTGTTGCAATATACTTTTGCCTGTGATATTTTATAAAGGAGCATTCAGTACAACTTACTAAGGGTAATTATATAGTTACTTATTAATATAAGTGTTACTTATCTCCTGTTTCACAGGTCTGTAAGTTAGTACAAATGTATACTGAAAACTGCTTTTAATTAAACAGTAATGATTACTACAATGCTGGCCTAACAATTTTAAAGTTACAGCTTTTAAAATGAAATTCGTATTTTCAGTTCAACTTTCAAATTAGTTTGTAACTGTTTGCAATTATATTTAAAGAGTTTTGGTAGTGAAATGAAAATTCACTATTTTGTCTTTATTCAACAGAATTACGTTAAATTTGAGTATATTTTGACCAAAAGATATTTGTATCCACAGTGATTCCACAGAGTTATTTGTACCCATTATGAACAGTTGAAAGGTACTGTAAATTAAATAAATGCATTCATTTATGATTACTAATACACATGTATTACAAAATTGACGAAGGTACAAGAGTAATTTTTAATGTGTCTCCTGTAAAATTGCAATCGAGTATTGGAGAGGGGAAAATTATATTGGGAGTTTTAATTATTGTGATTCCCAACTTGTTACATGTTTGCATTAATGAAAGTAATTCATATATTATTTATTTGCAGTATCTTAAATGTTGACAAAATAAATAATATTCTAATGAAGAAAATACAGGAATCTCAGTTGAATGTTAGATTTTTGACAGAGCTAGTCATTATGCTAGTGAATAATTTATGAAGCAGTTATGACAATTGTCTTTGTTATGTATGAGTGTATGTGAATGAATATATGGGTAATGTTAAATTGTTTTAGAAGAAGTGAATGGAAAGGGGATTTTTAGTTTATAATATTGAAGTCTGCAATTAAAGTTTTGTTACTATTTTAAAGTGCCTTTATTCTTGACACCAAGCATTGATTTGTAGATATTACTGGTATTAATTCATTAGCATGTATGACATGTATCTGATTGAATATTGTCAGGTGCATACCCTCACCTTATTTTTAAATAATCTGATATTGGATGTAACATATTTGATAAACTTTTTTGTATCTATAATTTTTCTTTCCTACCAGATGTTATAAAGGGGAATCCCTACATTTTCTGTCCAACCAGATGTCATAAAGGGGAATCCCTATATTTTAAAGTTTAAAACAACTATTGGAATTAGAACATAAAAAGATTGACTATAATTTTGTTTTTAGTCCATTTGAAATAACCTCAATGCACATGGTGCACGCTTCAATATAACCGTCAATGCAGATTATTTAGTATGCAATATGTCTTGAGTCATTTCTTCATAAACTGTAAAAATTAGTCAATCATTAAATATTTCTGTTATTATTTTAATATTAATTACCTCCCTTGATTTCTAACATTTTACAATGTACAGCAATGGGATGCAGATTTTTCCTTGTGTGTATGTGTTTTACAAACCTATTGGTGTGACCATTTATTAAACATTATATGCAGGGAATAGTTAAATTAGATAAACAACATTTATTTTGGGCTTATCGCAACATCTTTGTAAAGTCTGATAGTCATAGTTTGACATAAAGGAAGGTAATATAATTATTATATTTAATTAGAAAGTAGTCAGTTAGAAGAATTGAGCTAAAAATCCCCTTTTAAAGTGTAACAAAAAAGTTTGATGTTTTATATGATAATGGTGTTATTGTATGGAAGATTTGGAGAATTTTGCAGGTCTCTTTGGAAAAATTTGAATCTACATTCAATTCATTTTAAATCTACACAAAAAACAATATAACCATACACGTTTATTCTTTTGTAATACTTCACTGAATCTTCCATACATTAGTTTTTATGTTAATTGTTTTATTAATGTCCCGGTATAGTGCAATTTTCAATAATGCAATATACCATTTTGACAGGTGCCATTGTTTTTGGTGCTTTTTTTTTTAAACACTGCAAACTGGATTGATGTTATTTAAATTGATATATTCACTTTATAGTGGATCAGATTTTTTGTAAAATTTATGTAACTTCTGTCAGGTCTCTTTTTTAATTTTTTTTGTGATTTCATAATGCTTTGATCTGTTAGAATTACAGACAAGACCTTAGTTAACTAATACAAAATCATGCTTGAATCTGTTAGAATTACAGACAACACCTCATCTAAAAATTTGAATATATAAAATGCATTGTATTGGAGTTGTTAGTATTGTTCCAAATTTCTTTTGTTATAAAAGTTTTGTGTAAAGTTCTCCAGTTTGCAGTGTTTTGCAAAAATAATTTGTATCCTTCTTCTAGACAAAGACTTTACAAGGTTTGTGGATTAAAAAAATTGTACAAGTCAGTGCAGGATTTTTTTTATTGTAGATTAAGTGCAAAAATGGTGTACAAGTGAACATCATGTGATAAGATGTTGAATATGGATACAAAATATTTTTGTATTAGTTAACTAAACATTTGATTTGACCAGACTGCTTTACCTTGAATACAGAAAGTGTTATATCCCATGGTATTTACTGATCAGATAAGGCCATAGGATAGCAATGTTATCTTGGAAAAACATACCGAATCTTGCCAAGCATCTTTTTTCTGTCAACTTGAAAGGTCCAATAAAAATTGTATTCATTGTTTATAATGTACATCTATTTAACATCTAAGGGAACTGGAACTTTCATTAAAATTTCTAAAAACTTTGTGTAGAAATGGCAAGTGATGAGATTGGATACCTGATTCGATAGAGTATTCATCAAGAGCAATACATTTCATGGTATGTTTTTTTTTTTTATTTAAGAAATTCTGTTTTTGGCAGTTTCCATTATAAGTTTCACAGTAATGACATTTTCTGTATAAATCAGTTACAGAATATACATTTAGTCATGTGATATTACAGCTAAAATAGAGGCAAACTAAATTTATACATTTTTTTTTTATTTTGGAATATCCTTGACTTATAAGAATTTTTTGGTCATAAAAGCAGTCTGGTAATTTCAAAATCTTTAACAAAATGGATGAAGGTTTAGCCAATATTCATTTTGAAATAGAGGTTTATTAAAATCCTTACCAAATGACATCAGATGTCTTGAGGAAATCATGTGCATCTTGGCATAATTAGAAATGTGCACAAAACATCAGAATAATAAAGATTTAATAATTTCTGATCAGTTTTGAAATAATATTCAAATAAATATTAAGAGGATTCATCATGTTACAGATTAACATCACAAATTATCAAGGTATATATACAGAATAATAATATAAAATGATTATTTTGAGGGAAGGAAGGATGGTAAGAGAATACAATGTTTTATAAGATGATACCCCTTAATGTATATAAGACCACACCAAATTAATTTTTAGTTCTTTGGATTTTTTTAATTTCAAAAATGGCTGTTAGAGAGTGAAATTTTAATTTAATTTTTTTCTTGAGGACTACTGGTAGTTTTTTTCAGGCAAAGATCAAATATGTGGCACAAATTTTTTTAACTTGAATACGATAAAATTTCTTGAAAAATGAATACTTTGGGCCAAATTTTCAGCATTTTTGCAAAATGAAGTTGCAAAAAAATCCGAAAATTGGAGCAGCAAATTCCAAAGAACTAAAAATCAATTTGGTGTGGCCTAAAATGAAGTGAAAAATATGCCAACAAAAAAATTTATGTAATTTAAAGAAAAAGATTATAATTCCCAAGTTATAGTTGCTATGGGGAAAAATCACTAATTAAAAAAAACAACATCTTTGATATGAAATATTTGAAACACCTTGTCAAAAAAGAAATTACTTTTAAATTTTTATATCATAAAGATATAAAGAGAATTATGTGTGTAAAGAATGTGAAGTATTTTAAAACACTACAACCTGTGTTGATAAAGCTACATGTGTAAAATAAAATAGTTATAGAAAGAATACACAATAATTATTTCTTTCATGTTGTAATAAAGAAAATGTTTAAAAAATTTAAGAAAGACCAGCAGTTTTTTAGAAGTTTGAGACAGATCAGTAGAAAGACTGAACAATTATCACACAAGTTTGTGGTGAAGTGAAATTTCAGTTTAAGGAATCCATTGTTCTTTGATCTAAGGTCAGTGGTCTGATAAAAAACAAGATCAATGAAGAATTTAAAATTAGACCATGCACTTAAAAATGGTATAGTGTCCAGTTAAGTAAATCAGTTGAAGTATAAAGTAAAAAATCTTATTCATGTATATTTTTAGAACATCAGAAAATCATGTCGAAATACAAATAATAAAAAGTGAACATTTTTACATGCAATTTTTTTTTAAGTAAACAGGCTTTCAGAATTTCAAGTCTTTAATAAAAGATTAAATTTATTGTTGTTCGACCTAAAATAAAGTTATAAGAAAAGATTGAATTCATGGTACTCTGTATAGAGTTGAGACTGTATAGGGTATATTAAAAATACCATTGAAAAGAGGAGGAATTTGAGTAAGAAAAGGTATAATTGTTGTTGTTTTTATTTTTTATATTGTTTGTTAGGTTTATTTTTACTAACATTATGTTGTAGTATTGAAATATTTTTGTTGTCATAGAAATATATATATACAAAAGTACTATTGATATGAAAATTTGGTATACGGTTCCTTTAGTATTTTTAACATCAGAAATGATTTGGAAGGTTTTGGGTAAAAAAATGTAACACACAATTTGAAAATGTTCTTTTTTATAATTGAGAAATTGGTATTTTCAGTGATTTTTTACTTCAATAAGCATTTTTGTTAAGGTACTATAGAACAAAGAAGATGAAAAGCATATTTTGGCTTTGATGATTTCAATGTATCATTTGTAACTTATATGGTAAAAAAAGTGAGCAGCACAGCTTATCTATTACCTAGAAACCTCATGAATTGTAGGAATCTGCAAAGGTCTTCTGGAAATTTTATATGTTTAAACTATCTTATCTTTTGCCTGCACAGATGGCATAGTGTTTCCTTCTATCTATTTGAAGTGAGCAAAGCTTTTTCTGAGTGACAAGTATGTGCTTATATACTAATAGTATAAGTACTCTGCACTGGCTATAAATCCATTAACAAATTTGGTAGATTTGGAAAAGATCACTCTAACATTATTTCTTATATGATTGCAGATATTTGCACAGGTTCCTATTCATAATGTTGGGTTTTTTTCAGCAACATTTTATAGATTTAATTGTTCAGTCTCTGTAGGAAATGAGGTGAAATCATTTATGATGTATTTAGATTAAGTGTTATAAATTTAGGCCATTTCTGATCAGAAATATTCAAAAGACACAATATATTACCTCTTGATAATATCCAATGTTTTACTTGAGATCTACTAGTGATTTTTTTTCATAAAAAAATAAACATTTAAAATTCTTGATTAATTAATTTCAAAAATCTGTCATTTAATTTTGTTTTGATCACTAAAAAATTGTACAAAACAGGACATCAGTTATGATAGAGTTGGAATTGTTAAGTACTTAAATGGAAATTATGAGATTATGTTTGGTAGAGTTTAGTAATACATAAAATTGAAATGTTAGTCTTAAATACATTATAAATGAATTGTATTGCTGCAGGTGAAAAATAAAAGTTTTTTATTTGAACTATTGCTTATTTTGTGACAGTATTTTTATATATTAGAGTGTGCAATGTTTTCTTGAGGTTAAAGAAAAAAACTGAATTGTAGCTTTACATTTAAATTTTTCTGGGTGTTTATTTTTTTCAGACAGGAAGTTGTGGTAGTTTATTTTCATTTCAGGTTCAAGGTTATTAATTAAAATTCCAAAATTCCAAAATTTTTAGTACTCATTTCCATCGTTTTTCTGAAGAATATTTTTGGTCTTGATACTTAAAATGCTGTCCTACAATAAGCTGATAGTAAAAGTCAAAAATGATTTTTGAGTTTATTTTCAAGTCTTATGATCTTTAATATTAAAATAATAAAAAAACATTCTAAAATGTATTATTTGTTACTTATTTTATCATTCCTCCACAATATTTTGTCTCACCTTTGGCACTTCATTGAATAAAGAACCATCACATGAGAAGGGAAGCAATAAAAAGCAGGACCCAGTTGTTCAACTTTTAACACAAGGTTTAATTTGAGAGTTTTTAGATACAGAAATTCACTGTGTTTACTCTGTGATTAAATTCAACCCTTGTTAAACACGTTATTAAATTAGTTGAACAACTGGGCCCTGATGGATAACTTTTTGGATGGTATAATTTTTATACCAACAAATTAAAAAAATAAAGGGAATTGGAGATATGCATCAGTAAGTCAACAACCTATCAGGTAATTTGTGTTTAAAGGTAAGATTATAAATAAAAAAACCTTGATTGTAGATGAGCAACTCCTCCATACCACAAAACAAGATTAGTATAGGAGACCTATGTCCCCTGCCAACAATAGTAAAATAACATAACCAGAGGCTCAAGTGGTGAGGCTGTAACGCTCACCTGGCATACTTTTCAACATGGTTATATGAGTTCATTTAGCTATATTCAGTTTCAGAGATTTTTTTAATTTGACCAATCAAAAACTAGATATTGTTCATGGCGGCCATTAATCGTCAGGCAGAGAGAAAATATCCAAATTTATAAATGTTCTTGTTGAAACATCCAAAATCTATAAAGGTCTGTCCTTAGATGCTCCATGCCAAGTTTCAGTTCATTTGTCACAGGAGTTTCAGAGGAGAACAACAAAATGTGATGACAAAAGCTCGTGAGCTAACAAGACAGAAATTTGCAATTTGCAAATTAATGAAGTAATGATGACCATGCTCATTGAAACATTGTTGAGACATGCAGACGTGAGAACACCCACAAAGTCATCTTTTTACTGTTCCCAGGGGAATAAATACAAGAGAATTTTCGAACTCATCTTAAGGATGCTCGCTGGTCACGTTTTGGTCTTTGTCAGATTTTCGAAATCCTCGGGTTTTATCCATTTCTTAAACATGAAATTTTTTGCCCATGAACCCCCCACTTTTTCTTTTACAGTTCATTCATATATACCTTAAAATGGTATTTGACAAAATTTTATGAAATCCTTATTATTTGTTTGAGAGACTGAAGTTGTAATGCAAAGACAATGAAAAATCCAGAGAAAACCCATTCCCTGCAAATTTTCAAGGCCTTATAGCTCTAAAATGAGCAAATGAACCTATATTTTTTTCTTGCTTATTTGTTTACTATTCATATGTTCTCAAAATAAAACACCAATTTCAAATCCTATTTATTTCCTATGAGAGCAGCGATCATCTTCAAGGAATGCCAATATAGACCTTTGACATTTCATTAAAATGTGTTGAGGCATGTAGATGTGAGAGAAGTTACAAAATCTAATTGTTCAAAGGGGAATACCTCTTAAGAAAATTATTTTTGACCTTGTCCGAGAGAATACTGATATTTATATTATGATGCCATAAAATGTAACCACATATCCTGCATTTATCATTGTTTATCTTTGCTCAAGGTGAAATTCCTGAAAGGTCCTCCTAAATTGTTAAAACCTATCACATACACTTTTCGGAGTATCGTGATATAAATAGGATATACCCCTGTCGGGCTAATGCCCTCGGGTGTATATCCAATACAAACATTTAACATAAATTCAATTCTTCTGTTAGACGTGTAGACGTGAGAACTCTTACAAAGTGTGATGGACATTTCTATATCCCCTGCTTCACGCTACGACAGGGGACAAGAAGGACTTAAGTCCCTTAAATATTAGTGGCCAAATCATAGTGATAAAATTATTTGTCCCAGGTATATTTTACTGTTTTCAAATAATTTAATTTTTCTGCTTTTCTCATTCCAAACTTGGTGAACGTCTTACTGTAAGGTAATATATTGATGCTGTGCACCTGCAACATTTTATGCATGGATTTTTTTTTAAAAAGAATGCATTCCCATTTTTCCGGACTTTGGAAATTAAATGACGGAATTTTTTCAGCAAACTTAATAAAAAATTCGTAAGGGTTCCGCGGAACCCAGTGTCTCGCCTACTTTTGATGTTGTCTATATTTTCAGTGTGATAGGTGAATGCACATAATAGAATGCAATGTTAAGTCCATTTATACGTAAAAAACTGAAAAACAGAAATAAATATTTTACAAAATTTTCTCCTGGATACAATCTTTATATCATAAACAAGCTTCTGTCCAAATTTGGTAAAATTCCTGGATAGTTTAAGAAAGTTATTAAAATTTTAAAAACTTTAACCACAGAGTGAATGTAATGTTTCCTGGCAGAAAAACTAAGTCCATTTATAAGTAAAATACGGAAATTTTTTTTTTTTTTTTACTAAATTTACTTCTGGATACTATATTATGATCATAAACAAGCTTCTGTCCAAGTTTGGTACAAATCCAGGATAGTTTAAGAAAGTTATTAAAATTTTGAAAACTTTAACCACAGAATGAATGTAATGTTTCCTGGCAGAAAAACTAAGTCCATTTATAAGTAATATACAGAAAAACTGGAATTTTTATTTTACAAAATTTACTTCTGGATACTATCTTATGATCATAAACAAGCTTCTGTCCAAGTTTGGTACAAATCCAGGATATTTTAAGAAAGTTATTAAAATTTTAAAAACTTTAACCACAGAGTGAATTTAATGTTTCCTGGCAGAAAAACTAAGTCCATTTATAAGTAAAATACGGAAAAACTGGAATTTTTTTTTAACAAAATTTCCTTCTGGATACAATCTTATGATCATAAACAAGCCTCTGTCCAAGTTTGGTAGAAATCCAGGATAGTTTAAGAAAGTTATTAAAATTTCAAAAACTTTAACCACAGGGTGAATATTTGTGGACGCCGCCGCCGCCGACGACGACGGAATGTAGGATCGCTATGTCTCGCTTTTTCGACAAAAGTCGAAGGCTCGACAAAAAGGAAAGCACAAGTTTTGTGTAATCAACCCCTTCACAGTTTTCGACCTAACTGAAGTTGTACAATTTTTTCTGTACGTGGAAACTAGCTTATTTCAAGCAAATTGTACAAAGGAGGGTACAAGTTTTGTGTATTCAACTGATTAACTACTCTGACGTTGTTTAACTGAGACATTTCAAATATAACTGCATAGGACCGTTTCAGAACATCATATATATACTTTAGAAAAAAGGGGGGGCAAATACTTCGGAAAAAAGTGGGGATGAGGATTTATCTTTAAAGAATCAATTAAATATAAAAATATAATAATAACCTTCTCACAGAAAGCTCTTCTATTTGATTATCAGACACTATCTTCTTTATTCTTGACGGCCCTGGTTTGGTTCGTAGCTCAGAATCTACCTTATCGACTAAGGTATACATTAAATCCTCGTCTGATGCAGACGATATATCCTCATAAATAGGTTTTATAACAGGAAAAGTTTCATTTTCAGATGCCGACGAAATGTCATCATACATTAAAAAAAAATTGCACTTAAATCCTCTTCAGATTTTTGTGGATTTTTGTCATATAATTAATGATGAGTAGTTTTTATTCAAACTTCTACACTCATATATATACTAATATTAGACTAGGGGTAAGTTAAAAAACATTTTTATGACAAATGCTCCAGCATCGTGATTTAATGCTACTTTAAAAAAAAAACTTTTGGAATTGTAGCTTTTTCATAGTGATTTTAAATTAAATACACATGGTTATTATTCTGTGTTAGAATTATCTGTATTTATAGTCGGACTATATTCATTTGTTTGTTTAATCGATTTTTTATTTTCATCTTTGAAATAATCCATCCATGACAAAAATCTATGCAGAACGAATAATGTGAACAAACTGTAAGGAAACGCTGAAATTGTATATCACAAAGAGTAATGAATTAAAGAATACATAAGAATGGTTTAAGTGAGAGAACTTATAAGAAGTAGTGAATTCGGAATCGATAATCAACTCGCGACTAACGTCGCTCGTTGATTATCTTTTCCGAATCCACTACTTCTTATAAGTTCTCTACTACATAATGCACTTCTTCTACAAATTGGGTCATTGTGACCCACATTTCGTGCATGGGTGATTTTGTTCAGTTTTGTATTTAGGTCCATTTCTCAGAAACCTACTAAGACACATCCACGATATTATACCTATGCAATTATCTTATACAGTACAACAAAAGTCGGCAATTTTAATTCACTTTGACATATTTTATGCTTGATTGACTTTGGTAAACTGTTTGCATTTAAGGATATTCTTAAAGAACCTATGGTAGTACCGGTATATTGAATGATATTTCACAACTACACTTATTTTATATACACTGTAGTATTACAAAACTTAGCAACATTTGGGTCACTATGACCCATGTTTCATGTTTAAATGACTTTGATTAAATTTTCCGATGTATTATTAAAAAACCTATGGTTATGTATCAATGATATTTCAGAGCTGCAATCGCCTTATACATGTATAGTGAAACACGTCTCTGAAACAACTGAGTCACCGTGACCTACATTTTATTCTTGACTTTGATGAAATTTTTGCATTTAGGTGCATTTATTAAAGAACCAATGGTAGTGTGTTTCACTGTAATTTTATTTAATACAACACATCTCGGCTACATTTTATGGTAGAGTGAATTTGATTACATGTTTGCATTTTAGTTTATTCCTAAAAAATAAATGTGATGATATACAACTTGATCATCTTTAGTTCAACACAGATCACCAACATATGTTCACATGACCTAAAATTCATGCTTTTCTGACTCCATTAGATGTTAGATTGAATGTAAGAAGATCTTTTCTTTTTTTGGCAAAAGTTACGTGGTTAACTTCTATTATTTGTAATGTTGTGGCAATATTATTTTAAAATATTTAATTTGATATTTTTTATGACTGAAAAAAGCTTTAAATCTTCTTAAACCAGAAGATTCGAAAGACCAATCAGTGCATTGATCACGTTATCGAATGTCCAGAAACCGTAATTTACATACATTTAATGACTGAACACAATCCTTCTGGAAACAGAAACATCAGTTATTTTTCAAAACAATACAGTTTTTTCATTTCCTGCCAGAATTTCCCGTCTCGGAATCCGTAAATGAACGGGTTAACCGCGTTGTTCACAAAACAAGAATAAATAAATGTATAATAAACTATTGCTTGTGGTAAAGTGAGCTGACAGTCAAAATTTGATCTGAGAAAGTACATGGGTGCCAGTATATGGTGAGGAAGTGAGCTGCATATGTAAACTAAAGTCACTATTACTAGAGTAATTGTTGACCTATTTACTCTTTTGTTGCTGATTCGACTTGATCTATTATCTCTCGAAGCCATTGTTGATTGTTTTCTTACCAGTTTGTAAGACTGTAGTTTCCATCCGATTAGTCCATACAAACTAACTAGTGATATTGCCACGAGGAAAAAGAATATCATTTGACAAATTAAAAATACGGATATGTACTTTTGGCTTATATCTTCTGACAAACATCGGTGTCCATAAAGATCTTGAACTCCTGTTGGAACATTGTCCACTCCAAATAATAATAGTGTCGGCCATGAAAGTATTATTGCAACAGAAATGCTAGCCAAACATAAGGCTTTAGCTTGATTTGAGTTCCACCGTTTTTGGAACGGTGCCAATGTTTTGTGACCTCTGTCTATTGCTATAGCAATTAAGGCGCATGTCGAAGCTACGTTAGCGAAATACATGACGAATCTGTATATTTTACAAAAGCTTTCAGACGGAAATGTCACTGGATGAAATAGATTGTACAAGACCATTGGTGCACTAACTCCAAGATTAAAAACGTCCAACATGGCCAAAAATAAAACATAAATTCTGTAGTTTGATCCTGATTTGAATTTGGTCAAGTAAATAAACAATACATGCCCGTTTCCAACGAGTCCAATACAAATCAAAACCGATATCATAGAAATGCCACCAAGAAATCGTATAATAAGTTTATCGTTGACCTCCTGTAAGGTGAAGTTATGGTCTTTGTTTGTATAATAGTCCTTTGTCCATTCGTGGCACTTAATACTTTCGTTCTCCATGTATAAAAAAAAACA
The DNA here is from genome assembly GCA_028015205.1 of Mytilisepta virgata. NCBI lineage: Eukaryota > Metazoa > Mollusca > Bivalvia > Mytilida > Mytilidae > Mytilisepta > Mytilisepta virgata. The sequence goes on from CM051519.1 coordinate 77,570,509, forward strand.
CTACGTTCTTTTTTTCTGCCTTTTTTCCAGAGCTTCTCGAATGATTTGTGTATATCGAAGAAAATCAATCGAATGGATGTCTTGGAAAGTTTCACTGTGTAATTATAAATAGGTTTTTGTTATTTCAAGACATAGTGTGACTTTTCACATGACCTACAGATCGCTAACTGCGTCACACCAAACGATCTATATATAGAAAACATTTCCGTGGACACTCACAAGGGATTTCCAAAAAGGAAATTAGATTAGTCGTTTCCTGCGGGCTTTCTTTTTTACTGGTTTGTTTTCTTTTTAAACGCACCTATTAACACAGTTTGTTTTAATGTAATTTTCAAAACCAGATATGAGCAACCTTTCTTAGAACCAGTGTATCACCATGTTCTTATACACAGACATGAAAGACGGATATCACATGTAATGTACAAACATAACACAAGAAGCAAGCGAACAGCATTGTCATTCATCTTCTAGTTCCAGTTACCGATAACTGCTATAAGTGTCCCCTTGTCGGAATCATTAATTAAGCTACTGCTATTTAAATGCTGCTTTGACCACTTTTTGTTGTCTAGGTTCAATCCAATCTGTATATAATGCTTCCAATAAATATTGTTTCGTGTACAGTTCCAAGGACCCCATGGTATTTCAGTATACTTAGAATCGATAATTTTGTCTCGTATTCTTAAACAATGCTAGTATTCACTGTTCAGGTCAATGCACTGGATAGTTTGCAACCAGGATCGGTGGCTGAATAATACCACGCCAATTAATTCCAAAACATTTTTTCCACTAAACCTGTGCTTATACTGTATAGTGAGTGGCAAACGTAAAGCAGTTTCATTCTGCATTTATAAAGCAGATCGAGGCAAAAAATCAAGATTTGAAGCATGAACAAAAAAATCTACTTCAAACTACAAGCTAGGGCGTGCAGAAATACATTGTTAAATTTCTGACATTTATAAATCTGAGCACACTGAAACTAACTGCTACAGCAGCAAAATAGATCAACTCGAAGCAATAAAATCTGAATATTAAAACTGGATCATGGGAAATACTAAATCCAAATTAAGCATTAACACAGACAGTTGATTTAGCTAGTAAAAATCTGGGGAATCAATGTTATGCATTCTTTCCTGGAACTGAAAACATGTCAGTTATTTGTTTTTAAATAAGGAACCATAAATGGAATTTTACATCAGGTAAACATTCTTGTGTATAGAAAAAAAATAGATATGATATAACGGACTCCTGGGACATTCCTATGTTGTCGATTTTTTACTTACAAGACGCAAAATGGACAAATCTTTGTAACACATTTTACTACTCAATGTAAGAGGAATACTAGGAAATTTTCATATTTTTTTATTCATTTATTTACAGGGAAATTTTCTTCTGCTTGGGAGCATGGAGACACTATAGCTAGAAAGTGTTTTGTCATTATAATGTTAGGAGCACCTGTTGAAGTCTTACTTCCAAAGACAGTCCTTATTAACAATCGTTTGAGGTAAAAGAAAAATCTTCTAAAACATAGCTAATAAACATTGTTCATAACATGGAAGAATGGAAAAATAATCAGATAAATAAAAAAAATTTAATCAACATGAAACGCGTCCATTGTTAGCCCTCTTAAATTGAAAAGTGTGTGTGTGTTGTATTCACTCATGTAGTCCCACAAATGTCTATTTTCAAACTAAACCACCGACTGATAAACTGTCTGAGTTTCATTTATTCAAGTATTGGTTCCGTTAGAAACATAAGCTTTGACCCAACTTGCTGGTGTTCGAAGATTAAAATCTGGAAAAGAAACAGTCATATTATTACAATTTGTGTCAGCTTAATGCTTGTAAGATTGTTTTTTTTTGTGAATTGTGAACATTATTATACTATTACAGAATGTTGAATCGAGTTAAGAACTGGAACCGTGAATCTAAGTGCAGACAGTGATGCAGATCGGCGTATAAATCAGACAAGAGCTCCAACAATAATATTTTATGAGAACAGTAACACACCGACGGAGATATAACCATAAGAGAAAACATACACTGTTAATACAACACAGAATTTGAAAAAGACAACCTAAAACTGAAGCACACGCATGCTCTATTTACTGTGTAAATTGTGTAATAAAACATCACAAAATACTGAAATAAATTTGATGCACTGTATGGCCATTTCGTTGACTGACAATTCATCAGCAGTGCTCGAGATCAAAATATTGGAAAACTGCTTAAAGATATAATCACAACCATCAAAAATCAAAACAACAAAAACAAACAGGTATCCAAATTCAGCTAAGGGTTACCTCTGCATCAAAGGAAGAGCCTTCGCAATTTCTGTAATTTTTGTCAAATTTTGAACGGAAAATTTAAAGGCATGTGAGTACTGAATCATGCCAGGACAAAAGTTCTGGCTACTAGGCTGATAATGCCCTCGGGAACTAACAGTGCACCAGCAGTGACATAGAACCAGTAGTAGTAATAGAACGTATCACAAAATACCGAAATAAATTTGATGCACTGTATCGGCCAATCAACTAGTGATTACACCCAAAATATCCCCAATTAGTGGCAAATGTGTTTTTAAAGGTTTCCGATTCAAAATTATTCAAGCATCCTAAATAGAAGCCAAATACATTTGGATGATTTTTAAACAAACCTCATTATTGCCCGTCTTTAGAATTGGAGCAGGAACATATAATGTCGACTGTGGTCCTTCACTCCAATATCTTCCTAAGTTGAACCCATTGATAAAAATGATGCCCTTTCCCCATTCCTAGAATAACATGTATGTATTTTAGCATCATCTTTTTAATGATTTATACTGAATAGAAAATTTGGGGTATTGTTTCGACTTCAATCTTTCTACCTTGTGCATTGTTAGTGGACATGACTTGTTGAAATATAATTTACACATTTTCTGTTAAGTTTCATACCTAAGTAATTTAAGTTCTAAATTTAACTTGGCTCTGTCCTAACACATTTTCAACTATTTCGTAAATTTTGCCGTTCATCTGTTTATTTGAAAACATTTTTTGTTTCCCTCCAGGCGTTACTGACTAATATTAAGTGAAATGCGTTAATTTTCGTTATCAAATAATCGGTTTAAATTCAATTAAATTCAATCTTTAATGAAAACATAAAACCCAGTGGAATATAAGTATATATACAAATACATCACTTCTAAAATGAAAACAGTTTTCAGCCTCACGGCCTCAGTTATAAAAGAAACCACTGTTTATATGAAGGTATTGATGGATTTAGAATTAGTTTTGATGTTTCCTCTGCACCCGTTTATATTTAGTCATACAAACATATGTAATTGTCATCATGAGTCAACAAAATATAATATTTATTTATATTTTTTTTTTGTTTTGGTTTTTAGCCAAAGTAACTAATATGACTTACTGATGGCAAAAGAAATGTGTCATTAGGTGTATCATCTATTGTTAGCGTTGTCCTACATAACATTGGAATGTCTGCTATTGGAGAGGTAGTCCATGCTTTATCTAAAGATACCCTGAAATAATAAAATCAAACGCGAGAGAGGATGAATGAAAACAAATCAAAATGATTTTCCTTATACTATTGTCATTTAACCGGTTCAACATAAATAAATGGATGTAAAGTGAAAGTTTTTTTAATTTAAAAAAAAATAATAGCTGTTATTCTACCATAAATTTTATGCTGGTGTAGTCTTTAGTCTCATAATTAGGCATCCATGTAGTGGACTTTTAATATGATAATCAGTTAAAATAACTGTATGATTTTTTCAACATTTTCATTGTATTTTTCCACTGGGTAACTTTGCTCGTAATGACCTGTACGCTTTATACAACATATTTTATATTATACAATGTATTGGGTTATAGAACAAAATGTAGAAAATAGTATTTGACATGTCACTATTAACCCTTAATCTCATAATGGTTACTGTCTTACTTAAAGAAAAACTTAACATTTATACCAATAAACATATGAATTCAGATATATAATACTAAACTACCTCTGGATAAAGTCGGATTTGAATTCTAGTGGAGTAATAGTCCATTCACTGATACAGTCATCGTCAAGATGAACGTTTCCAGTCATACCTTTACAGAGAACATACAGTTTAATATGACAATTACCATATACTATCGAAACGTATAATTTCCAATAACAAACATTCCTATTCCATACAATATAAAGAATATACTTTTCCAAAAACAGTATTTTGTTCATACCTATTAGGTTATTTTTGGTAATAAATTCCGTTCTATAACACTGAGTTATTGTTTCGGCAATATTTTGTTTTACCTTGAGCATCACTGATGTGATATTTATCGAAATTCCTGTGAAACTGGGTGGTCAATCACAAAATATAAACGACAGGTTTTTTCCGGTTATCATCAATTAATAAAATTACTTTTCAAGGGTAAACTCTGTGATATTCTTTGTTCAAATGATACTTAAGTAAAAAAAAAATTGGTACCCCCTGCACATTTACCGATTAACGCGCTTAAGAATAACAGAGAAAAAAACAAAATGAACTATTGCCAACTACAAAACCAGGACCGAACGTAGTTGACACAGGCGGTCAACAGTTGCAGTTTACCATAGTCAGCCAATGACAAGGATAGTTTACAATAAATTGAAAAAGAACAATGTCAACTGTCTGCACCATTCATGAATAGGTGATGTCCCTAACTTTATTTGTACATAGAAGTTTGAAAGGTAGCTAATTTCCAATCACATCCTTTCATAAAAAAGTTAGAATTCAAAATCAATTTTATACAAAAAATCAACTGAATTCTTATACATTGTACAAAATATCAATTGCATAAACCCTGAAATCATGCAACATGCTATACGTTTGTGTCCCAAGCTAGAAGTAGTAAGTAAGTAAGTAAGTAAATTCTTTATTTATCGAGGGTTACTCAATTAGACTTAATCTAATTTTCATTGAGGCCCTCCAAACATCCATTAACAAAATCATACACATTCATGCAATACACATTCACATAATAATAATCAACAAATTGTAAACAGTATATAATAAACGTATATAATAAGATATAGTACATTTTCCTTAAATTCCATTAAGGAAATATTTAAAACAATGTTCCTTAAATATGTTAATATTTCGAGAATTTTTTATGCAATATGGTAAATCATTCCAAATTTTAACTGCTGAATACTGAAAGGATTTTTTATAAAAATTTGTATTTGGTCTTTGTAAGAACAAATCATCATTTACTGAAGATCGCAGATTATAATTGTGAACTTCACTAACAGTTTGTAAAAATAGATACTCTGGAACAAGACCATTTACTACTTTATACATTAGCACAGATTTTTTATATTTAACTCTTTCTACAAAAGATAACCAGTTCAGAGAAGGGAACATAAAATTTGAAGGAACTGTCTTATCACATTCTAATATAATTCTTGCAGCTCTTTTTTGAAGCTTGGTAATTCTGTCTGAATCTTTTTTAAGTACATCACCCCAAACAGAACTGCAGTAGTTCACATATGGTAATATATATGAGTTATAGAACAGCTGTCTAACATGAATTGGTAAAAAATGTTTTAATTTATTTAAAAGTGCAATTTTTGATGATATAATTTTACATACTCTGTTTACCTGATCTTCCCATTCTAAGTTTTCATCAATATCAATGCCAAGAAGTTTATGACATTTGACGTTTTCAATTTCGGTTTCATCAATCTTGATGGAAAGCTCAGGTAATTTAATAAGTTTTCTTTTGGAGCCAATGGTCATACATTTAGTTTTATTAGCATTTATTACCATGCTGTTATTATCACACCAAGACGCGATAGTATTCACGTCATTTTGCAGCTCGGTATTTATAGTTTGAAAATTTTTGTCATGATGATGCAGAGTCGAATCATCAGCATATAAATCAATACCAGATTTTTTTATATGAAAAGACAAATCATTTATGTATATTATAAAAAGAAAGGGTTCTCAAATAGACCCTTGAGGAACACCATATTTAACAGTATGTTTATCAGATTTTATATTTCCATGGTGAACTTCCTGTTTCCAATCAGATAAATAAGATTTAATCCAATTTTTTGTCATGTCTCCAACCTGATAATATTGCAATTTTGGCAAAAGAATAGAATGATTTACCAGGTCAAAGGCTTTATTAAAATCAATAAAAACTACACCCACAACTTCGCCGTGATCTAAATATTTTAGCCACGCATCAACTAATTGTGTAAGAGCGGTTTGACTCGAATGGCATTGTCTAAAACCTGATTGTGAAGTATGTAACAAATTATTCTCATTTAAATATTCATACAACTGAGAGCAAACATGTCTCTCAAATAGTTTTGATATAGTACAGAGAACTGATATTGGTTTATAATTTGACTGGATATCTTCCGGTCCTCCCTTGTGTATAGGAGTTACCCTTGCATGCTTTAACTTTTCTGGAAACTGACCACGGGTCAAACTTTTGTTAATTAAAAATGTTAAAGATGGTGCTATAATTTCTGTATTCTGGGTCCAATTTTATCAAGACCTGAAGATTTACTATAGGATTTAGCTTTTTTAAATGTGAATAAACATCCGCTACCGTAATAAGATTTAGTTGAAAATCGGAATTTTTCGGTAGTTTTTTAGAAATAAAATTTTGAAGCAATGTAAAATTCATATCTGATGTTTTATGCCCGATAAGTTTATTGGCGATGGTAGAAAAATGATCGTTTAAGGAGTTAACAATATCCTGTGGATCGAAAAATGTATTGTTTTCATAATCTAGCTTACATGGAAAAGTATTATCTAATTTGGGGTTAACTTCCCTAATATGTGTCCATAACTCTTTAGAATTTTTACTATTTGATATAGCGTTTTGGTAGTACTTCTCTTTTGATATTCTAACTAAAGAAGTTACCTTGTTACGCCATATCCTATAATTTTCCCAATCTTTATGGGAATGAAACATATCTCTCTTATGAATCGCATCATTTATTTCTTCATTAAACCAATCCGCTTGTTGTAGATTTGACTCTTTTGATTTTAATAGGTGCATGTTTATCAAGAACTTGTAAAAATAATGCATACCATAAATCCAGTGCAATATTTACATCATCTTGCATTTCAATTTCATGAAATGGCAATGTGCGCAAATCGGCTTGAAATTCAACATCATTAAACTTTTTAAAACACCTGTATTCAATTACAGTGTGCTTATCTTTTTTAAATTTGTTGTTGACTTTACGGTTAAGACATATGGGATAATGATCACTTATAGCATACTTTGAAACATGACCATGTACAATTTCAGGGTTTGTTGTATAAATATGATCTATAATTAGTGTTTCTGTGTGTTCAAAAATTCGTGTTGGACTTGTAATTAGTTGCGTTAAATTAAACAATTCCATAAGAGTTAGCCATTTTTTGTTCTGGCTTTTTAGTAAATCAATGTTAAAATCCCTCATCAGTAAAATCTCCTTGTTTTCGGAAGTAGCCATTTCCAGTTCTTCCTCAAAAATATCAATCCAAGATTGCAGAGAATCTGGTGGACGATAAATAAATGACATAATAAAAGATTTGCTATTTGGTAAAGAAATTTCTAACCACAGAGATTCTATAGAATTCATTGATAAATCACGTTTTTCTTTTGCTGAAATGGTTTCCTTCACATATACTGTATTTTCAGCGGCTGTTGCTTATATACTTATTTTTTATGTTTATTGTATGGAATATTATGTTTCAGTTCGGGTTTTTTCTCTTTGACACTAACCTGTGAGTGGCCATTCATGTCATTGGCGCTGTAAACTTGCGGTATAGATATAACATACCGTTAAAATTATCGCGTTGATTTTTACTACTTTTTACGCGTTGGTTTTGACTTTTAACGCGTTTATTTTGATTTTTAACGCGTTTGTTTTGATTTTTAACTCGTTTGTTTTGACTTTTAACGCGTTGCTTGCTGAATCATACATTACTATACCGTTGGTTTTCGTTTTAACGGCATCGTTCTCTCTTTAGTAAAAACCAACGGTACAGCTTTTAAAACAAACTCGTTTTTCACATCGAATAATGTAGCAACCAACGCGTTAGGTTTATATTTCAAAGCTTTAAAAATAATAATTCAACACGTTAAAACATATTTTGATACCGCAAGTTTATACCGCCAGTGACATGAATAACCATTCATTTCTTTTTGGTATAAAAATTTATCAATTTTCATTATGGTATTTTCATACGCGTTTTCGCGGAATACTTTTGCAGTTATTTGTCACTTAACTATTTAAGGAACTTTCCCGCTTTTTCATTCGTCGAAGCTTCCACACCAGTAAATCTATCTCGACAAGCATGAGTGACGACGAATCTGTGCGTAACATTAGTCAAAACATGGAGTCAAGTGCACCCTTTCAATCCGGTAGCAGGTTTTCACCTGAAGATGCTCTCTCCTTGTTTTCCAGCCATTTAGATTCTGCATTACAAAAGCAACGCCGGGATCTCTTTTCTGAATTTGAAAGCCGTTTTGGGCCGAACGTAAGTGACACACCTAACACTTCTGAAACTAAAGCTGTTCCTAAATTTCGTTTTGATGCTAATTCAAAGCAATTCGAATTTAATTCAACAAGGCTTGATGAAATTAACAAAGCTATTGGTATTTTGAAGCGTGGATCCACTGTGAATGTTATCCAGTTATTAGAAAAGTCTGTGTCCGCTCTTAAAGAGAGAAATAAAATCTTAAGAATCGCAGATAAATACGGCTGGGATGTTGAAGAGTATGTCGATGACCCCCTAACTGAAGGCACTGATGACGCTACTAAACTCCGCCAAGCTGAATACAGGGCTAAGATGAAGCGTAAAGATAAGTTCAGGCAGCGTTCACAACCTTATAATACTTCCACCGACAAATCCGAACCTACAGGTCAAAGTGACCTTTTTCGTGGCCCTAGCACATCATTTGCAGGACAAATACCTAAATACAACCAGTCAACTAGACCAGCGCCCCGTACAGCAAGAAGTAATGTCTACTCACAGTCAGACTACTATTCAAATTCCGAGAGAGGAGAAAGTAGTAGCAGGTGTTTTTACTGCAACGCAGAGGGACACTGGGCATACCAATGTCCGAGAAAAGTCCGTTCCGCCCCAGGAGGAGGAACCTCAACAAATCCAAAGCAGTTCCATTAATCAAGACACTGAAACAGTTAAGTATGATTTAGATTTAATTTCTCAAGAGCAATTTTCTGATTTTGACAATAAAAATCACGATTTTTCAGTTGGTAGTCTTTTAAAAAATTACAACTTTTGGAAGTACACATTACGTGCAAATTATTTCGTTTTAAACATTATCGAATCTGGATATTTAATACCTTTTTTCGACTTCCGCCTGAAAAAGTTTTGAGAAATAACAAATCGTCTTTAAATCATTCAGATTTTGTGTTTACTTCTATTAACGATTTGCTACGTATTGGTGTAATCACTGAATGCACGGATTTCATTCCCCATGTCGTTAATCCTTTATCAGTGTCAATTAACCTTAAAGGTAAAAAGAGACTCATCCTTGATCTTCGTCACGTGAATAGCTATATCGAAAAGAGAAAGTTTAAGTTTGAATCTCTGCCTGAGGCTTTTCAGTACATTACTAATCGGGGTTTTTTATTTAGTTTTGACTTAAAATCAGGATATCATCACATCACTATACATCCTGATCACCAAAAATTCCTTGGTTTCAGTTGGATCGTAGACGGAAAAACTAGATATTTTGTATTCAAATGTTTACCATTTGGTTTATCAGTCGCTGGTCACGTGTTCTCTAAAGTGTTGAGACCGCTCGTAAAATATTGGAGATCTAAAGGTTTTCGTATGGTCGTATATCTTGACGATGGATGGGGTTTTGCGGAATCTTTCGAAACGTGTAAGTTGGTTTCAGAAAAAGTAAGAAAAGATTTAATTGAAGCTGGCTTCTTTATCAATTTTCAGAAAAGCGCATTTGAACCTACGCGTAGGCTTACTTGGTTAGGTTTTGATTGGGACGTCGAAAACCTCGTGCTTTCTATTCCAGAATCGAAATTTCTTCATTTTAAACAAGATTTACTTGCAGTGCTTTCAAAACCCAACAACGTTTCCGCTAGACAATTAGCCAGAGTCACTGGAAAAATTATTTCTTTTATGCCTAGTTTTGGAAATATTTGCAGAATTATGAGCAGAAACATGTTAATGATTATCGCAATTTCGGATTATTGGGATCAAAAAATTGTTCTTTCAGAAGAAGCACTTTCTGAGTTAGAATTTTGGCTTTTTAACGTGCATTGTTTAAATCCTAAACGATTTCTCATTAATACGAAATTACCAGATAAAATCGTTTACACCGATGCTAGCAATTATGCCGGTGCTGGTTACTTAATTGAAGCACAATCAAAAATAGTTCATAAGATGTGGTCCGATTCAGAAGCTGTGAAAAGTTCTACCTACAGAGAACTACTTGCCGTTTATATTACCTTGGAATCTTTACAAGAGGATTTTTCAAATCGATTGGTAAAGCTTTACACCGATAATCAAAATGTCGTTAAAATCGTTCAAGCGGGGAGCATGAAGTTCGATTTGCAAAATTTGGCAACTTCTATATTTAATTTGTGTATTAGAAGGTCCATAACGCTAGAAGTTGAATGGGTACCAAGAGAGTTAAACTTAACTGCTGATTTTTACAGTAAATGTTTCGATTTCAATGACTGGTCAGTTAGTGATTTACATTTCCAATTTTTTAACCGGATTTGGGGACCTTTTGATTGTGATGTATTTGCTGATTTTAATAATCACAAATTGCCAATATTTTTTTCACTTTATTGGTGCCCAGGCACAAGTGGTGTAGATGCTTTCGGACAAGATTGGTTCAAATATAATTGTTGGTTGGTACCGCCTATTCACCTCATTTGTAAAACTATAGCTCATTTAAAGCTTTGTAAAGGTCATGGTGTATTAGTCGTGCCGAAATGGATTTCAGCAGTTTTTTGGCCCATGATTTGGTCCACAAAGAGTAGTATTTACTATGAGTTTATCTCAGACGTTATTGAATATAGAAAACTGTCTGGATTCTTTTCCCCAGGTTCTGACAAAAACAGCATTTTTGCTTCAGAAACGGTTTCATTCAATGTTCTTGTATTAAAGGTTGATTGCAGATAAACAAACATTAATGGATTTAAATTTATATCTTTTTGTTTATTATCATAGTAAAGCATTCGCATATAGAAAGATTTAATTATTTATTTTTAGCCCCCCCCCCTTTTTCTACTCCATTTCTACCCAATTTGGAATTCTTTGTTTCGTTTTACAAACAAAGCGAAAAGTCCCGTTTGGGCATTAAACGTGATTTACAACAAAAGTGAAAAGTCCCGTTTGGGCATTTACATGTATAATACAACAAGAAGTGAAGAGTCCCGTTTGGGCATTACATGAATGATAAAACAAATGTGAAAAGTCCCGTTTTGGGTATTATATGTGTTATACAAGAAAGGAAAAGTCCCGTTTGGGTATTACATGTATGATACAACAAAAGTGAAAAGTCCCGTTTGGGCATTTACATGTATGATACAACAAGAAATGAAAAGTCCCGTTTGGGTATTACATGTATGATACAACAAAAGTGAAAAGTCCCGTTTGGGCATTATATGTGTTATACAAGAAAGTGAAAAGTCCCGTCTGGGCATTACATGTATGATACAATAAAAGTGAAAAGTCCCGTTTGGGCATTATATGTGTTATACAAGAAAGTGAAAAGTCCCGTCTGGGCATTACATGTATGATACAACAAAAGTGAAAAGTCCCGTTTGGGCATTATATGTGTTATACAAGAAAATGAAAAGTCCCGTCTGGGCATTACATGTATGATACAACAAAAGTGAAAAGTCCCGTTTGGGCATTATATGTGTTATACAAGAAAGTGAAAAGTCCCGTCTGGGCATTACATGTATGATACAATAAAAGTGAAAAGTCCCGTTTGGGCATTATATGTGTTATACAAGAAAGTGAAAAGTCCCGTCTGGGCATAACATGTATGATACAATACAAGTGAAAAGTCCTGTTTTGGGCATTATATTTGTTATACAAGAAAGTGAAAAGTCCCGTCTGGGCATTACATGTATGATACAATAAAAGTGAAAACTACCGTTTTGGCATTATATGTGATATACAAGAAAGTGAAAAGTGTCGTTCTGGAGGCGTATTCGTTATATTACTAAAGTGAAGAGTCTCGTTTGCGCATTGCATATGTTCTAAAAATTAAAGATAAGAAGACCTGTTTGAGGCAAACGTATGTTCTTCATATTAAAAGTTAAAAGTCCAGTTTGGGTTGAGTATGATTAATTTTTAAAAATGACATGTCCCGTCTGGATTTTGGCGAAAAATCCCGTCATGGGCTTTAGTGACTTACTTCAAAAGTCCCGTTTGGTTTCTGTCTATCTTTTTGTTGTTGTACGTTTTTAAATTAAAAAAAAAAAAAAAAAGTTTTGGTTGGACACGAACGAAAGTTTTAGTGTGGTTACTGCCTTTATAGATTCCAAATATTTCATACAAATGTTGATTTCCTTTTGTCTTTAGAATCATCGTTTTATTTTTCAGTTAAGGTTCAACTTTTCCCATTGGAATCATTTGAAGCAGATAAATAATGCATCATTATCGGATCTCGTATCTGGTATGCCTTTGATTGCAAAATCTAGCAAAAGTGATAATACGTTGAAGAAATACAGTTTTTATTTCGAGAAATTTAAGATTTGGTGCATTAAAAACAACTTTGTCTTCTTACCTGCAACAGTTTGTACCATTGCTCTGTATTTAACATATCTTATTCAGACAAACGTTTCAGTTTCTGTGTTCAACTCACATTTTTACTCTATTAAATGGGAGCATGATTTAAATTTGTATAAAGAAATTTGCGATGACAGTCTTTTAAAAATGATTCTCGAAGGAGGAATTAGGATGTTATCTAAACCAGTCCACAAGAAAGAACCTATTACCCCTGAGATTCTACGAAAAATTCTTAATAAATTTGATAGTAACAATAATCTTTTGGAATTAAGAGTTTGTTGTTTGATGGTTATTGGGTATGCAGGGTTTTTGAGATACGATGAAATTTCTCATTCAGGCAAAGCATTTGAAGTTTTATTCTTCTCATGTGGAGATATCCCTTGAAAAAAGCAAAACTGATGTGTACAGACAAGGAAATGTGATTGTTATAGCTAAAACTGGAAATGATCTTTGCCCAGTTGCGTTGTTACAAAAATATTTACTTCACGCTAATATTGATGTTAATTCAGACGAGTTTATATTTAGATCATTAGTTTATCATAAGTCAACAAACTCGCATACATTAAGCAAACCGAACAAACCATTGTCTTATACAAGAGCTAGAGAGATTGTTTTAAGTGCTTTACAAGAAATTGGATTAGACAAATCAAAATTTGGTCTACACAGTTTGCGAAGCGGTGGCGCAACATTTGCAGCTAGTAAATCGGTACCTGATAGATTACTTAAAGCACATGGTAGATGGCATTCAGACAAATCAAAAGACGGTTACATAAAGGAATCTATTGCTAATAAACTCGTTGTTTCGAAAAATTTAGGTCTTTAAATCATTTCATAGTCTAGCTTTACTGTAAACTAAAATATATACACGTATATATTTTCCTTTGTTTTTGTCGAGCTTACTGGTGTGGATCTCATCCCCACTTATGTGTTGTTTTTTCTTAACAAAGAAAATTTTTATGTTCGGATGAACACAGTTCAGGAGAACATAAATTCATTTCTTTTTGGTATAAAAATTTATCAATTTTCATTATGGTATTTTCATACGCGTTTTCGCGGAATACTTTTGCAGTTATTTGTCACTTAACTATTTAAGGAACTTTCCCGCTTTTTCATTCGTCGAAGCTTCCACACCAGTAAATCTATCTCGACGGGTTAATATTAGTTGCTGTTTATGCATGTACATTGTATTCTTATAGTAATAATTATATTTAGTATAATAATTTTCATGATTATTTACATGTATTTTTTCTATTTGTAGATAGCTGTTCCATTGTTCATCTGATACATTTGACATTTATTTAATGTACATTAATTTAAAAAAAAAAAAATACATATATATATATATATATTGTGGTTTAATAAAGCTTACTGGTGTGGATCTCATCCCCACTTATGTGTTGTTTTTTCTTAACAAAGAAAATTTTTATGTTCGGATGAACACAGTTCAGGAGAACATAAATTCAAACTTACCATACACCCAGCATCAAACAGTCGATTATGAGGGTAGATATATTAAAAATAGCAAGTATACTCCGAAGTGTCCTGCTGTAAAGAGATAAATTATTATGACCCAAAACTCTTGCTTCATATTTACATTTATTAAAATTACCTTTTCTTTGTTCATTTAAGAGATTTTCTCCAACTTCTATGTAATTAACTCTGCCATGATTTTCTACTAGTATTGTTAGTTCATTCGATTCCTACAAAAAAAGTTTATCCCTTGTTATAATTTTATAAACAGAGTTAAGCTTCCATCAGCACAGTACTCATTATTTCGTTCAGTCTTTAACATCGAAACGTTTTATGGTCATCATGATTTGAATGACTGGTACGAAGTTATAAGTCTCACAGATGAGACCAAATATGTTCGGTTAAATTCAACGTTTGAAAGTGTAATATTTGTTCATTGTAACTGCTGTTTCTATGATAGGAATTCGTATTATAATTGGATCTGGATATTATAAACTTTCCTTCTATCTTGTTGCTTCCGATTTCTTTTGTCGATACCAAAAAAAAAACAAAAAAAAAATTTAGTGCCTGGTGTTGGGAGCCTTTTACAAGGAACGTACTCAAAATGTAGAAGAAGTACTGCTCTTAACCAACCTTGCCTCACTTTTTATTTCTTTTCCCATATTATCACTGAACGTTAAGGATACACAAATGTACCAGGTCAATGAAAAATAAATACAGACATTTTTACCTTTTCAATATTAAGTTCTACCTCAGTACATTCCTCCCGCCAATCCATTACACTTATCAGAACTCCATCTATAAATATCTGAAAATACAAGAATATTCTTATTCTGTTCACCTTGTTATAAATTTTGTCTAAAGCAGCACAGCTTCTTTAAATAAAATTCTGTGATACCAGATGTACAAGTTGGGCACATTTCGCCGATTTATGACTCATCAGTTGTGCTCAAAGCCTAAAATGTTGAAAACCAAAACAACAATCCAAAAGGTTGAAGAGCAAATTAAAAAATACCAAAATGACCAAGAGGGGTAAAGCCAAAGTGTTTGGATTGACCTTGATACGTACAATGTACAAACACGAAAGAGATAAAAGCCGTCATCATATCTGTTTTGTTTTGAACTGACAATATACAGCTGCAAACCTAAAAAAAAAATCAGCTTTCATGGTGAACATACGGTTGTGATGTGACTATTGGTCCGGGTTTATCAAATCTGTGCTTAAGTTAGGTTTAACAAAACATTGCCTCGTGGACAAATACAACATATAATCCCATTCTTATATATGATACCTGAGCTCTGTCTTGGGGCTGGTTATCAAATTTAAGCATTCTGCCTCCACCAATAGTAGCTCTGTATAAAGTATAGCCAAAGTTTTGTCCAAAACCATTGTGTATCTGTAAGTTTTCCATATTGACTGGGTTTGATGAATTAATTTTTACCTACAATGAAAATATTATTCCACAATACAATTACGTGAAATAAAAGGTAAATTTGCAACATTATCCGGATATGTTGATAGGCAATATATGATGTATCATGAAAACTGCAATACTTTAAGATGGGTGAATTGATTATTTTTAACGTTTAGTTTCAATTATTACATGCATATCAGGACAAGAACATGATAATGAAAATTGCATTGTAATAGATCGACACGCCGAGTCGGATTTTTAACGTGCTAGCTCACGAGGTAACAATCCGGAGGAAGAACTGTCATCCCACCCGGACACATTATACTGACTCCGGGCCAACCAATTCCTGCTCTTACTGCCAGATGCCGCGTGCTTGGAGGAGCAGCAAATACCAATTTTAATTTCTTGGTTTGGGCTTTCCAGTGATCGAATCTGCGACCTTCCGCACTCTAGGCGAGCACGCTACCACGAGACCATCGAGGCAGTTAAACACTATTAGAAGAATGACTTTAAAATATTATTTTATTCACCGTATGTAGTCCAGGAACATCTACTTACACTATATGATAGGATAGATTCTAGTGGAAGGTATTCTTGGATTTCTATTGGATCTGTTTAAACGAAACCAATATTATATAAGATAGAGAAATGCTGAAAGAACTTGATAATAGTAATTGTTTACATGGTTTACTTGAGTTTGCAGCAGCAAATTTTACTTCTCTAAATCTTTGTATGGAGGCGCGATGTTGTTCATTGGTTTCATTACTGACCTATACTGTTATCTACCTTTTTAGCTTTAACTTTTGTTTATTTTATATACTTCTTTGTTTCCAATAAAACTAGTTATACCGGGAGAAACAAATTCACGTTTATCGTGATAATAAGATATTTAACTGTAGATACGCAAGTTAAACATATGTATCATCCACATCCATATTACACATAACAGTTTTAATTAAACAGTTCAATGATTACTGGCTTTTTGTACATTATAAATATACGCATCTGATCAGATCAACTTGCCAGTTCCTTTTATATTTTGAGATTTTGATTTAGGTTGTATCCCTCATGATATATTATTCAGCAGACGGTCGGAATTCCGATTAGGACAAACTGTCCGCCGCTTTTGCTCGATCTGTGTTTATTTTCTTATGAAGCTAAGTTTTTGCAAAGGATGAAAGAAAAGAAACTAGCCCAGTCCTTTAAGTTCGGTTGTCGTTATATGCAAATGGTGTAATCCTACTTTTAAGGATTACCTGCATCTTATCTATCCCAATGAAATTGAAATTAAAGACACCATCGACGTCTGCTTCCTATATCTAGATTTGTAATTATATATAGACAATAAGGTTCCGTTATACTCACCCTATCTGTACATCTGATGTCACGCCCGTTTTTTTTTTTTTTGGAGTGGTTTAGTTTTGTGTCGTTTTGTTTAAATTATTTTTAGTTTGCTATTTTTTTTTTATTCTTTTGTTTTATATTTTTGGTGTAAGTGTGCTCCTGAATATGCCATGTCTTATGGGCTTTCCCAAATGTCTTATTGCTTTGATACTCCGATATTTCCATATATACAGATCTAAAGATTTACAGTTACTACTTTGATACTTACCATAGCTTGCTTTAGTGGTGTTTGGTGGAATATTAGGTAAGCTATTTATTCCTGAATACAAAAAATAAGTCGAAAAAGAGATATTCATTCATCATTCAATTATCTTATTAAAACAGAATGAAAAGAACTTTTAATTTAAAATGGAAATTGCAGGATATATTTTGGGGTTTTGGATCCTTTGCACTTTTCTGTTTAGTATGTGTTTTATTTCAATTATATTTAGCTTCTGGCAAAACTGATTTCAACGTTTCGAGATGTCATACTGTTTTTGTGGTGGTATGAATCATTTGATACATAACATACAAAAGTTTAAATTGACGTTTTTATATTTGAAGCTTGTAGTTTAATTGTGCTTTTCAAGGAAAAAATATTCTAAAGTTTCGGGTAGAAAGAAAAAACTTTCCTTTATGATTAACCTAACACTTTGATCTTGACAGAAAGCCTATTTCTCCTCTCAGTTGCTTATATAATATTAAAAGCTATGTGTAAGTTAACATGACTTTTAGAGGCGAGGCTTACTGTTGTCGTCATAAGGCCATATTCTTCAAATTTTATACTTTTTTTTCTCAGTAAACTATAGTTATCAATTTAGTACTAGCATGTTTTTTGTTTTTATTTTTTTAGACGTATAATCTTCCAAAACAAAACAAAAATCTTTACAAAAATGCGATTTGGTTTACCACAAAGTAACAGTCAAACCAAAACAGGTATACTTAAACACATAACACAAAGTGTAAATAATTGCTCCGTTTTACCTTGGGGTTGAAGAACTTTCTCCAAGATTATTTCCCTTGCTCTAAGATATTTAGCAGTTACATCTCCAGCTTCACTTAAAGGTGCATCATAATCTGCAGAATAAAACAGTAAGCAAAAAACGTAGCTGCAGATTTCGTTTGAATAATTTTTAAATTGTGAAATACAGGAAACAACATAACCAATGGTGAACTGACTCTGAATTCTATAATTGAAATTCATACATTACTGGCATTCTAATTCATAAGCTTGTGACAAATATAGACAAATGCAAAACAAAATAGAAAGATATCGAAATATTAGTATATATATATTCCCAAAATCCCTGCCCTCAGTTCTAACGACAGTTTTAACGGTCTTTTACAAATCTGACTTCCGCGTGATTCATTCAGTTATTTTCAAGATTAAAATTTTACCTTGCTGACTATAAGTCTTCAATGGCGTTGACTTCTATCAAAATGGTTTAAAAAAAACAAACTGAAAATAGGAAATAAAACTACACCAAATTTTTTTCTGGGAACTAATTCTAAGCACAGACACTCAGTTAACTTCGTACTTACAATAACGATTCGAAGGCATAAAATGTTTAGGTATTGATTTCACTCAAAGAACAAAACAACGGAAAACAAACCTTAAAAAATGTCAAAATGGTTCATTTTTCTCAATAAATCGGACTAATTACCGTAACTTGTGACATCCGGTTTATACGTAGATCCTGGAAATCTATTGGCACCAGCCATGAAACCAAAGTTTGTTCCACCATGAAACATATACATATTAACAGAACCTCCAGCATCTAATATTCCAGCTAACGTATCGGCAAAGTCTACAAAACGTAGGCGATAAAATGAAAAAAAAATGCATGTCCAGTAAGTTTATATATAAATTTATTATCTTCAAAAATTGTTTTTATCTTGTGAGACTCTGACAGTACTGTAACAGAAAACATTAATAGGAGTCTGGAGATTGAATTGTCTTGCAGTGTTTTGTTTACTTTGATAATCATTACCAATGTCCAGATTCATGTCCCATAACGCATAACGCATAGAAATTTAAATTCAGGCTGACAAATAAATATTCCTTAACTTTGATTGTAAAATAATACTGCCCCATCACATTTACTAATTTCTCTATTTTCTACACATTTTGAAAGGTACAAAAGCTGTAAGTTACATTATACCATCCAAAGGCAAGCCTTTATGTGTGGACGTCCAGTGGTCAAACCATCCAGACCAAAATTCTGTTACCATTAAAGGAAAATTAGGACTCCACTTTCTGATAAGTTCCATTGCTTCCTCGCCTGACTTCATACTCGGAAAATTTGCTGTAGGAAGGGCTTCTGTAATATGGCTATTGTACTAGTAAGGAATTTAACGAGTTACTCTAAGCAACACATAATTATGGCAAGCCGTTTTACTATTTATTCTAACTTCAAGATATCTCATATAATATATAAGATATCGTATAAACTTTATAAGAAATCTTATAAAGTGTACAGGATATCTTATAAAGTTTATAAGATATCTTGAAGTTAGAATAAATAGTAAAACGGTTTGCCATACATTATGTTCACAAACGTTTTAAATAATGCTCCACACTCTTAAAAAGATATACCAAACTTCGGCACGGCGTATCAAAAACATCAAGAATACATTACAGCTTGTTGAAAGTAAGTGGGTAGATCGATTAAGAATTACCATTAAATTAATTACATGTATGTGAAAAATTATTGAAGAAAGCTATCACCAAAATGACAACCTTGTTCAAACTGCCAGGCCTCCGAAATTGTAAGGCAAATACTAACTGTTGGTCAAATAAGAAATATAATTTATAAAAGTCGACATGCAAATTTATCGGAATTGTTTCTGTTTTGGATTTATTATCTTATCCAACTTGTTGCTACATTCGTCAACTTACAGAATTTAATTTCGCCTTCATAATACAATTGATGTAACATGAAATTGTATATGTTTTTTTTTTAATTATATTTTGGTATATTCGAAGCTTTATGGGTAGCGGTAATTGTTTCGGAGATTTGAATCTTTTTCAACCATAGCAGCCATCCAAAATGTTTATATAGACTGTTCGGGGTTTGAAACCTCGAAAAGTGAACACTTTTAAAATCAGATTAGTGCCGTTATAAATCAACTCTAAAGTTTACTAAGTATTCAAACGGTATATCATATGCATCATTCCGAATGAAATGTGTTAAATTTGAGTAATCGGGTTTTCAGTTCTTTGGATTTTGCCGCTCCAATTTTTGAACAATGTAAATTTTAAGAAGAAAAAAATTTTGCTGCCTCATTTTGCTCAAATCCTGAAAATTCGCCTCCAATTCTTCATTTTTCAAGAAACAAATAAAAAGAATTGTTCACCCGCTCCTAAAATTTGTAAAAATTGGGATATTTTGCAATATTTTATTTTAAAAAATTTAAAATTTGTGGCGCACGTAAATCTGATCTGAAAAAAAAGTTTTCAACAAAAAAAATTAAATTTTCGCTCGCTCGCACCTATTTTTGCCATCCAAAAATCCAAAGAACGAAAAATTAATTTGGTGTGGCCTTATACTCACGGTCATAGAATGGACAATATGAAATACCACCAGGGTTGTCAGAAGTGAGAAATAATTCTTTAGCACCATACTTAATTAGAATCTAAAATTAATAAAATAAAATCAACATATATATGTAGCAATAGAGGAATGGAGGATAGACTTTCTAGAGGAATTTAGTATCCAATTTTTTTCTAGACATACACAAAACAATAGATCTAGATTTTAAAACTTCAAGATAAAAAATGTATGCAGCATCTATAACCAATGTGTCTTCTGCTATAAAACTGTTTGTTTTAACTTTTGGACAATTTGGCATTTAAATCAGCTCTATACAATTTTGAATTATTGTTTAGCTTTGCGTATTTTTAGGCCTCGAGCATTGTTGATGAGATATGTTATGTTGAATATGTATATATATTACTGCAATGAGTAACATATAGTAACAGACCTGCAGCTATGAAAGCCTTAGCTCGTTTTACAGATAAAACGAGCACATTCTGGCCCTGCTATCTGAATTATGTACCGTCCAGTCTCTTTTTACAGTTCTAGCAAGCGGCCAGTTTGTTGGTAATCATGCTATATTGGTTTTTATAATGTGTTTTATACACTAGAGTGTCAGGATATATAAGGGGAGGTTTGGGTACCCATAAACCCGATTTAACCCCACTACTGCTCAGTGCCTGTACCAAGTCAGAATATCCTGACTGTTGTGTTTCTCTTTGTGTTTTGTGCTCTTTT
Source organism: Mytilisepta virgata (assembly GCA_028015205.1). Lineage (NCBI taxonomy): Eukaryota > Metazoa > Mollusca > Bivalvia > Mytilida > Mytilidae > Mytilisepta > Mytilisepta virgata. Next base: position 77,591,819 of record CM051519.1, read on the forward strand.
TTTTGTTATGTTTTGTCCGGAGTTCTATCGGTTTATTGGTAGGCCATTGTTGACATTTCCTGTTATCCATTTTGTTGTTTGTTTATAGTTAATGTCAACTTTTTCGTACAGGGACTGTTTTCCAGTGCCAATCTTCATCTCATGCCGGTTCAAATGATTTTTTCCAAACCTACGGACAATAAACTTATCAGAACCAGACAATATGGAGATGGGTTTACAATTTAAATACCTCTTTGTTGAATTGTAAATGGTCATACTCATTACTATATGAACCGAACTCGTTTTCGACTTGAAATGCTATAATTGGACCTCCAGTTTTCTGGTATGGTAAACGCAAGCTGTTCTGCAAGAAAGAAGATTATTTACTGCATATTTTTGTATGGAGCTTTTTTCTATATTTATTACTTCTTTTTCATGTAGAAAGATCCTTTCGTACAATTCGCCTATAATCTCTAATAGGGTGTATGTGCATGTTCTACGGATAATGTTGTTTGCTGTTACCTCTTATTGTATCTTCTGTTCTCAGTATCCCATGCCCCATGTCATTTTAATAATTGTCTGAATTTTTGAATTATGTGTCTATATGTGAAATTTAACCCGAGCTTGTTGATAGTTTGAATCTAGCCTAAAACATATTGTAATATCGAGGTTATCAACATTCATTGTAATATGTGCCAGAAGCTCCACTTAATATTATACCTGCAAATCTGCTACTTGTGGAATTAGTTGGCCGAAGAATCTGTCTACGGCTTCTTGGTATGGTGCATAATTGCTGCGTACTTTCATTTTCGGGTCACGTAATAGCCATCTGGATAAAATGAGTTTATTAGCTGTATATATATATGTATTAGTCGGGGAACAAAACTGTTGTGGATTTACACTTGGAACTTCTTTTATTTTCATTTCCTGGCCTAATAAACGTACATTTTCCTATTCCATGATATTTTTGTCCAATATTTCGTCACAGCACTTAAGGTCCCAACAAACTGTATATTCAAAATGAAATTAAAATGAAAACAGTACGTTTCTTAAAAGGTCGTATAACTTTTACGTGACTGATATATTCATGAGATCTAATTCTTAAAAAATCTGCGTCCTATTCTCATACGGTTTACTAGTATATAATCACTATTCGTTCGTCACTCCCAAATCAAAACTAAAATAACTAGTATGCATATATAGGTAAGCCATACTGGGTCAAACTATACTTACGCTGGCATACCTCCAAAGTCCCATTCGGAACAAATATATGGTCCTGGTCGGAAAATAACATATAAACCAACTTCTTCTGCGGTTTTGATAAATTTTCTAAAAGCAACAAAATGCAGTAAATTTAAATGGTTTTAATTGTCGGTATATAAACGAAAACATATTTAGCTAAGTAATTTTCCCATCATTGGTTTGTATGAGCCGTTTGTATTTTATAAAGGAATGAGTATATAGTACTCTTTACAGAAACCCTGTACCTGACAAGGGAACTAGGCGTTTTCGTTGCTGTTCTCTATGTTTGATCATGTTTCCTTTTCATTTATCAATTATTTTTTATTGTGTAATATAAATTATACATTGTATTTGCATTAACTTTATTATTTAGCTCTACTAAATATTTAGTACATTAATTGTACCATCATAATGAAAAATCTAACAAGATCCTACAACCGTGCCTAAATCTTTACTCATGCCCAACTGTTACCATGCAGGTTTTGTGGATGTGTCATTTAAATATATATGTATATGTAACATCTTGTAAAAGAGGCAATATATTGTAAGTTTTAAAGCACGCACCATCAGCTGTTTAACATACTTGAAAGAAGCCCATATCAAAACATCTTTTGCTAATCGAGTATGAAAATTACTGGAAATTAGTTAAATTGAGCTCATTACCTTACATCAAGTATTCCTGAGAAGTCAAATTCGTTAGGAAGCTGCTCATGTAAATTCCAACACACATAGCTGAATAAAAGACATAAATAAGACCATTAAGATTAATGCTTACCCTATATCCTTAAATTTTCACAAAAACAATAGTAATAAAACAAGAAAACCTTTAATAACCATAACAATACTTAAATACATGTAGTGAAAAAGACAAATACATAATTATATCTAATGAATAATGATAATGAGATCTCATTCACTAGAGTTGCAACATCTATACAAAAATGTCTTTTTGGTTATTAATTTCATGGTTGATTCTGTTGTCTTTTTATCTGTAAAACTATTTAACTGGCCTATGTTTGTAGTGGTTACACAATAAATATTGTTGTTGTAGTGATTCATTGTATATAAAATGTACATGTATAAAGTTGCTACTTTCATGGTTTGAAGTGGATACTACCGAGGCATTTGTTCAAGTTTACAACATTTTGTAAAGAAGATCAAAATGAATGCAAAGACGTACGTTTCTACTGTGTTGAGTCCACATGCCTTCATCTTCATTAATCTGTCTTTCCAATATTCAGGTACTACGCGAAAATAGTGCATAGCACCACTAAGAATCCTGAAAGGCTTTCCATCCAGAAAGAACTGTCTACCTTCGAAAGTCAGAGATCCGGTACTCGTGTAAACGTCCGACATTATCCTTATCTACATGTAGTTAATAGTGGTTGTATTTTCAGTTGACATATGCGATAACATGTAATATTGATCGAGCAAACACAAGAATTTACTATTTACTAGATAAAGTGTTCAACCATTCATACTGCCTATGATATGCCCCCGTGCAATATTAAAACATTTAAACCATGTGTAAACGATGTACACTCAGTTGGCCTCAGAAGTTCAATAAATATTTTGACAGATTTTGGAACTAGGTAGCTGGAACAATTTGTAATCCGACATTTCTTTTAAAAATAAACGCCACAGGAAGACCTCGAAACCCATCATAACTGTGAATTTCTTTTTAAGGGAGGACCCCAACCTTTGAATACGTTAATGTGTTCCAGTCCTAGCATCCTAAAACTGTGCCGTGGCAAAGGTTTAGCGTTCCCACGCATTTCGGTCCAAGTTATTGGACCTCTTAAAATTTTAGCGAAATATAAAACAAATGAAATCCTTTACATACTATATGTAAGATATATATTATATATAACCAGCTTTAATTGCCACGGTAATTTCAAACTACACAAACAAAATTAAATTGGCGAAGGTTATTACCATTCCAACTTTCAACTCTAACTTATCTCTGCTGAATTCCATGCCTTTCAAATTCAAATAATGGTTAAATTTCGTACAAGAGGGATTCAATTCTGACTAACGTGACCAATATTGCATTTTTGCATTTTTGTATTTGTTAAAGGAACATCTTTAAAGGTCACAATTTCGATCATAATTAAAACGCTCTTACTTATTGTATAACTTGGCCTTAAATATCAAGAATCGATCTTTTGTTATATTGATATGACAAAATATTATGATTTTATTGTAATAATCTCAAAATTATTAATAAAACGGCACGTGTGTTTGTCTTATTGATGTTATTTTTTAAATGTCAAAATATATGTTAAGTGGTATACAATTCGGTTTGATAACTTTGTACTGTAACAAAAACCCGGTCATGCCTCTTCATATATGAATATTTATTAGTAAGAGAAGCAATTCCTCCATCCAATGACAGGTATTCTTTTTGAATGCGAGATTATTCTGACCAATCAGAAAGCGGCATGGTTAATCACGCACCTGTTGGAGGAAAATGGCGTTGGTTGGAGTGAGTAGAATAATTTGAAATTTACTATGAAAGTTTTTTCATTGAAAACATTATTTTTGCGAAACACGCATCGGTACAATAAAAATAAATTTAGTTGATTTTTGGAATCATTCATTATATTGTGTTGTCATGGAAAGGAAAATGAAATTTGCAACTTTTGTCGGTGTAGTATCAGAAATTAGGTCAAAGTAACATGAGTAAACATCATCATGTTTGTAAACAAGAAAGATTATATGGTACCCACCTGCTTACTTAATCACGTTATTTATTTTCTTGATATGTTTTTGTTGTGGTTTAATTGTATGCTGTCTTTGAATTACTCCTTTTAAATATGATGGTTTATTTCTCATCAACAAGACGTGTCTGTAAAAGCCTGCCACGCGCAGAGGGGTATTCAAAGGGTAACAATTGTCCGTTACTACCAATTTGGAAAAGGAGTGAGGGGCTACATTTGCTTGCTTAAGACATTTTACTCTAGAATTCCACTATTTAGGACAATATACAGATAATAGAATCCCAGGTAATATTAGAAAATACCTGCATTGAAACTATGTTTTTTTTTATAAAAAGAATAAATAAATGGGTTTGTAAAAAGGGATTTATAAACAAAAATTCGTAAGGGTTCCGCGGAACCCAGTGTCTCGCCTACTTTTGATGTTGTCTTTATTTTCAGTGTGATAGGTGAATGCACATAATAGAATGCAATGTTAAGTCCATTTATACGTAAAAAACTGAAAAACAGAAATAAATATTTTACAAAATTTTCTCCTGGATACAATCTTTATATCATAAACAAGCTTCTGTCCAAATTTGGTAAAATTCCTGGATAGTTTAAGAAAGTTATTAAAATTTTAAAAACTTTAACCACAGTGTGAATGTAATGTTTCCTGGCAGAAAAACTAAGTCCATTTATAAGTAAAATACGGAAAAACTGGAATTTTTTTTTACTAAATTTACTTCTGGATACTATATTATGATCATAAACAAGCTTCTATCCAAGTTTGGTACAAATCCAGGATAGTTTAAGAAAGTTATTAAAATTTTGAAAACTTTAACCACAGAATGAATGTAATGTTTCCTGGCAGAAAAACTAAGCCCATTTATAAGTAATATACAGAAAAACTGGAATTTTTATTTTACAAAATTTACTTCTGGATACTATCTTATGATCATAAACAAGCTTCTGTCCAAGTTTGGTACAAATCCAGGATATTTTAAGAAAGTTATTAAAATTTTAAAAACTTTAACCACAGAGTGAATGTAATGTTTCCTGGCAGAAAAACTAAGTCCATTTATAAGTAAAATACGGAAAAACTGGAATTTTTTTTTTACAAAATTTCCTTCTGGATACTATTTTATGATCATAAACAAGCCTTTGTCCAAGTTTGGTAGAAATCCAGGATAGTTTAAGAAAGTTATTAAAATTTCAAAAACTTTAACCACAGGGTGAATATTTGTGGACGCCGACGACGACGATGACGGAATGTAGGATCGCTATGTCTCGCTTTTTCGACAAAAGTCGAAGGCTCGACAAAAATGTTTTGTAAATGACATAAACAGATAACCTCCATTAATAATTATTGATTAAAAATGGGTAAATTAATGGATAACATTCTTATATTGTGTAGACATTTTATTGCTTTAAGCAGAAAGTTTCAGTAATAAAATGATAACTATGTTCTTGTGTGTTTAGGAACCACCACAAGGCAAAAGGCCCCATGTAAAAACAGAGAAAATGATTGAATTTATGAAAATGCAAGAGGAACAACATAAAAATTTTTCTTGTCCAATTGATGGCTGTTCTAAAGTGCTAACAAGTTATCCTGGATTGAAGTATCATATAAAGAGAAACCACGAACAACAAGATGAATTTCTCTGTAATAATTGTCATAGGCTGTTTAAAAGGTAGTTTTAAATTCATATCAAAATGTTCATAAACTGTGTATTTAGCAAAGATTGAAATATTCATTACCATGTAAACTTCATATCATAAGCTTTTGATAATTAACATTTCCTTTTTCTCTTTTAGTAAAAATTATTGTTTTCAAAAACTTTTGCCAAAAAAATATAAATACCAGTATTAAGTAAAGATAAAAGATTGCAAGATTGGAATTGACCAGTGTTTCAGAACTGTTTGTTCTTGAAAGAAGTATTATATTTTCAAGTTTGGATTAAAAGGAATTTTCATATGTGTTTTTTAAACAAATTTTGAATTTCAGTGCTAATGGGCTTCGTTACCACTCTTCCAAGGGTAGGTGTCAGGATGGTGGAATGAGAAGGAATGATTCCACATCTGATGAGGATATTGAGCGCTTACCAAATTACATTCCAGAATATGGGGCCAGCCAGATTGAAACTGAGAAACAATCAAGTATGATTATATACTAAAATACATATTTAAGGTGTATATAATATCCATGACAGGTATCACCAGAAAATAAGTCAAGGGTGGAGGAAAATTGGAATTCACTTCTGATAAAACGGCAGCAGCTGGACTCGTATCGTGTTATCATGAACTGGGACAAAGTTTTAAAAAAAGAAAAAATCAATAAATTAATGAATTTATAACTAATTTAACTTAGTTTTATCACTTTTCAGCAGCTGTCTCAGGCTTTCTTATTCAATGGCAGTCAAGTTCTTTTCTGGCCAAAGTTAGTCTTTGCTGCATGTTGTCAGAGCCCTAGTGGTCACAGTTTTAACATCAAAATTATGTTATAATAGTTCAGATCTTATTCGATAAGATTTTGCACTACTATATCGATATGGAACCATTCTCTGCTTATCAAAGACTTCTAATTACTCTTATTGAAGCATTGTTCTGCTATATTTGTACGAGAGAAAAAACATGCAACTGATTCAGATTACGATTCACTTTGGTTTGATCGATCTCTACCTGGTATACTACAAATGAGCTTACAAACATAAGGATTTTACATTCCTTTCCCCATTCTGTACTAAAACAATCATTGTTGTCAATTATGAAGAGTGCACTGAAATTTAAGGATAATGCTAGAATATTAAGGTTGAAAATTTATGAGTGGTGGAATCTACACTTAAATAAGTCATATTGGTCCCTGCATCATGTATAAAAAATAGGAGCTATATTTTCAACATAACTTAAAAAAAGTAAGTTTCGAAGGAATATATCCAATACACAATAAGCGAGTAACTTTTCATTTTCTCTAGAAGCTTAACTAAGCTCATGGAGATATTTTAATTTAATTTAAACATTATTTCTACTTTTTAGAAAAGAAAGTTCCACCGGCACTGGATTTATCCATTCGTCAACCAAATATTAACGAGTTGTCTACCTTGACGGAATTTGCCATTATTGCAACTAGTCCACTTGTACAGAGAGCACCAATGACACCCTGGGAAAATACAAGGTACATGCAGAGGCTTAGCATATAGAAAAAACAGAACATGTATGTGTTCTCCCCATAAATTTTGGGTAGCATCATGGTACCAAGTAGCAATGTTATCATTTAATGAATGCGTCGTCACTTGCTCCAGCACAACATATATTCAGCTATACAACATTTTTTGCATGAAACAAGTAAATCAGTTTGTTTTTACTTTTTTATGTTGTCAAAAAAATGATTGAAAATAAAATATTCTGGCCTGTGACATACATTTATGAAGTAACTAAGATAATCAATAGACAATAATATTTATTGAACTTCCACTGTCAAACTACAGGTCACTTTTCAAATTCTATACTGAAAAAATTCAAACTGTATTAGAGTAGTCACATTTTTGAAACTGGGAGTTTATGACCATCTTTCATTGGTACTGCCCATTCTGTTGAATTCTTCATAGCTGTTATGTAACATTTAGGATCATCAGGTGATAGCAGTAAATCGACCATGCATTTTCAAAATGTTAACAAAATTCAAAATAAATATTAATTAATGATTTTTATATAATCAGTATTACGATTACATCACCAGGTAAGATTAAATTACCTGTGAATTAAATTTTCGGTTGAATAATTTTCAGTTGATATCGTAGAGCGACCGTACCTAAAACCGCTCGTGGGACACACTTGGCGGTAATTTTTCTTAAATCTTAAATGTTCGTGAAATTCATGCTCCTTTATGGTATAAAAGGCCGGAGAAAATTAAAGAGTGTTAGTATCAGTGTTGACACAGAAGCTATGCCACGTCTGACTCCACAACAGAGAGAACAGGCCATTGGTCGATTGGATGCTGGGCAATCTGCCAGAGTTATTGCCAACGACTTCAACTGTGCTGTTCGAACAATTGAACGTCTACGGACACGGTACAATGCAACGAAACAGCACAAATGACCGTCCACGGAGTGGTAGACCCCAAGTCACTACCCCTAGACAGAATAGAGGCATTGTTCGTCACCATTTGATGAATCGGTTCACCCCAGCTGCCGAAACTGCCAGAAACACTGTTGGAACACATGGACGACTCATAAGTGATGATACGGTTCGTCGGCGATTAGCTGCTAGAAACATGAGATGTCGCCGTCCAGCAAGAGGACCTATTCTTACTCCTCGACACCGTCAAGCTCGTCTTCAGTGGGCCACTCAGCGACAGAATTGGCGAAATCGACAATGGCGTAACATCATCTTCTCTGACAAAAGCCGTTACTGCATTTCAACAGCCGATGGCAGAACCAGAGTGTGGAGAAGACGCGGGGAACGTTACGAAGACAGCTGCATTCTGGAAACAGACGCGTGGGGAGGACCTAGCATCATGGTATGGGGTGGAATCGGCCTTAACGTTAAACTTGGTCCAGTCATCTTTCAGAACCTTGGCCCAGGCAGAGGAAATGGCGTAACAGCTGCCCGTTACATCGACCAAGTCTTGACACCCCATGTTCAGCCCCATTTCGCACGTCATCAAAACAAGACTTTCCAACAGGACAATGCACGTGCGCATATCGCAAGAGCCACAAGAGACTTCCTACAGCAGAATAACATTAATGTTATGGATTGGCCGGCTTTGAGTCCAGATTTAAACCCTATTGAACATTTATGGGACGAAGTTCAAAGACGGTTGAATAATGAGCAGCCAAGTCCGACAACTGCAGCTGAACTTTCACAAGCGTTTCAGAGAGTATGGGCACGTATTCCGATGGCGTTTATTAATCGGCTCATCAACTCCATGTACCGAAGATGTGCCGCAGTAATTGGTGCCAGTGGAGGACATACACGTTATTAACGGACGTGGGAGCACAGCATTGAAAACATGTGACGTTTTTGTGAACATTGTAACCAAAAGACTGTAAATCATTCATTAAATTTTGTAAAAATTAATTTAAAATATATAAATGTCACTTTGAAATAAATGTATGTGAACATGTCATTTTGTGCGACGTTTCTTTTGCGGTTCAGTATATAATGAAAATTGCTTATTAAACATTTGAATCTTCATTCGAGATTATTTTGAACGGCTTTACAAATATTGATTGATTTGGTGTATTTTGCAGAGTAATACAGAAAGTGAAAAATTCATCTCTGCACAATCGGCACACAAAGATTTTCTCTGTCTAACATCACTCGCTAGGTACAGAATTATTAAATTCTTCTCTGTGAAAAGTTTTTGGCAACCCGAAAAATTCTTCTGCTTGACAGTTTAACATCTTCCAGTTTTTAATTTTGGCATCAAGGCATCAAAGTTTGATTTTATAAAGAATGGGAATACTGAATCTAAAAATAACAAAGAAGTGGTTGAAAATACAGAGGGAGAGTCTCAAAATGATGTAACAGAACCACCATCTAAAAAACTTAAAAAGAGAATTCCTTGAAATTGGAGAAAAGGAATTTCTTTGGCTGAGAACTGAAAATTCTGACAATAGAGTTTTGATGTTTTGTACTGTATGCGAGATGCAAAGCTTCATCCTTTTCTATTTAACTCCCTTCTGAGATAGTTCATTCTATAATAAAAGTAATCTAACAAATCAGAATTTGCTCTGCTGTTCATGTCCTTCACCTTACGATATATAAACAATACACGTTACCGAAGACTTATCACCAGGTCACTGGAATGTCCATTGCATCAGCTGATTACAACTGTTAATTGAAACTAATTTAACAATATCTTGTGACTGCCTTCTTAAACATTGACAGAAACCATAGAGAATCCCCAAGAAATATTCTATTCATTATTATAACATAAGTTAGTTGAGCATTAAAACCTGCCTTTGGGCAAATTTCAGTTTAATTATGGTTTCTCAAACTCTGATTAAATAAACATGTGCTTGATCTATGTAGCCAAATTATTATTGGCCATTGATTTAAGAATGCCTAATGTGGGTCCTTCTCATCTACTGGGATCCAAATAAGTATTGAGAGTTTGTTAGCCAACTGGGCTACCAGGTTTCAAAATTTGGTAAACCAGAGAAGAAACTTCCAGACAATTTGATACTGATGAAAGTTAATAAAATGTTGTTTAAATAGCTAATCCCTTGAAAATTCAAACAACCTTTATTTTGGAAAATCATCAAAATATTAGAATTTTTGTCTCTTAATTGTCATTTTCAGACTTCAAAAGATAGACTTTGTCAATGCACAAATAAAAATCATAGTTTATACTTGTGGTAATATTATCATTTGGTTTTGAGAATTTATCTATTTTGTTCCTTAAAATGGTTGTTTTAATTGTGAAGAGGAAAACAGAAGCCAATTTGGAGCGGATGTAAACAATATAAATAAAAAGTAAATGTGAAAATGGAAGACAGACTCACAGAGGATCCGGCCACATAAAATTACTGGTTCCCCGATAATTAGATAGTTTATTGGTTAAGATTCCTCAGTTTGGTTACCAGAAAATGAAATTTAGTAACCCAGACTCTATTTTAGTCGCCATGTGTGACCACTTATTTTGGTGTGTTCCCATTTAAGGCATGAACGACAAGTTCAACATTGACAGTAATTTAATTATCCAAACCTTTTCAAAACATTGTATACTTGATTAATTGCCAGATTAATTGTTTTGTTGATCTTAGCGACATGTAGGTAGCAGTTTGTTTGGTAATATTTCAACCAGGTTATAATTATGGCATTGGGGCTTTAATGATGGGGATAGATCTTTGGCCAAAAATAATTGCAATATAGGGCTGAGACACTGAAAGGGCCTCATCAAAATTCCTTAACGTGTTAGCAAATTGAAAACAATATTGAAGTTGGTCAGTACTATAGACAATTTAATTTTTTTTTATAGAAAATTTAATTTTTAAAGGTTACTCAATGACAAAAGGGTCCATCAGGCTATAAATATATAGAATTCTACCATACATGGCAGAAAGATACGTTAAAAATATCTGAATAAGAGACAGCAAGGGAAAAATCTCAAATCATAGTATATAGTTGCATGTTTTGTTTATAAAATTTATTTACATGATTTGTATTTTATGTAATTTTAGTGGAACAAAGGCAGAGAATTTTCAAGTAAAACAAGAGATGAATCCTGAAGATATGATTATAGAGGACAACAGATATCAACAATCAAGTACTGACAGAAACGGGTTTGTTTTTATTTTGGAGAAACTGTTTTCTATATGTTAATTTGGATTTATGCCAGAAAGATCTACGGTCTTGTGTATTTCTTCATCTATTTATTAATCTTACATTTTCTTATTTTTTTTCCCATATTTTTTTATGATAAAAGTAGTTGTCTCCCATATTGCCATGTTACTGGATCATTAAATAGGAAAATGTTGAATGTTTGTACTTGCATCAGAGGAAAAAAAATATACCACACAATGATTAAGTAGTACTGTAGTACATAGATATTGGAGTAATTGGACACTGAAACTAAATTTAAAAATATAAAAGGGAAATTTGCCACTGACGGCTATTAATGGTGGGAAACCCTTACAAAACCATACTTTTGAAAAAGGGGAATACATGTATTATTTTAACTAGTCTTACCATAGATTTTTCTGTAGTAACTATTGTGCTGATAGTGAGGATATGATGGTAACATCCACATCTCAGATGTTACAACAGACTGGGGATGGAGTGTGGTCACACCAGTGGCCTAAACCTGTCTGGCAGTGCTTTATTCCAGGTAAATAATATCTTAGATTAAGTATTTTTTATTTTAGAAGATGTTCTTGTATGTATGGTTTAAAAGTATTTAGAGAATCTAATTTGTCGGTAAATTGTGTAAGTAGTCATTTCTCTGGATTTAATCATTCTAGCATGACACATCTCTTCACTTTATATTGCTCCTTGTGGGATTGGTATATTGGGGCTTAACACCACTTTCAATAAAGCTGGTTATGTCATGGTAGCCAGTTTTTACTGGTATGAGAAGCCATAGAACCTGGAGAGATCCTACAGCTTTTGACAGGAAATCTTACAGTGTTTGTCAAATGAGATGAACAAACCTTGAAATTAAATTCTAACTCAAAACCTCAGTGTTAACAGGCAAGTCATCGTTATTAGTTAAACCACTCAAAAGCTTCTTTGGGGAGAATGGTCAGGAATTAAACACAGTCAGTTTAACATAAATTAAGCCAAAGCTCAAGGTAGAAATTCAGATATTTTAACTTATGATTAGCATTGGTATAGGTAGTTTTGCCCATATGATACAGCTGGAAGTAAACTTGTCATACTGCTATTTTCATCTGGCTGTGAAACCCACATCGTACCCCCCTAAAGAATGATGTGATCTCAACTGGCATAAAAATAAACAAATATTATAAACAGGTCTGGTCGAACTCCCAAACGTGAGTATAGCTGAGTATCATTTTAGTCCCAAATGTGTGTATCTCCTCCTCCTCGTATATTCTTTCACCTGTAATGTAAACACATAGTCTGTCGTACCTATAAATTTGCACATATGCTCTTTATAAGTTTTTCAACATTTCTACGGAGTGAATTAAAATCTACCGTGCAATTATGGATAAATTTAAGGTAAAAAAGAATGATGTTCTAGATGTTTTTTGTCACAGATAACAAGACGCATTTCATATATTTTTGGAACTTCTGTTAAGCAAGGTAATGTAAGAATATTTTTTTTCAAATTAAACTATTTTTATGACTTTGTAAGTTTTATTTTTCAAAAATACATAACCAGAAGTCACTTCTGCACACGTTACACTAGTTCTTAACGAGGATTTTTTAATTTTTATTTTATATCAACTATTTATGATATATTTACAGATATTTTGTATATCTATTGCGATTTTAATATATTTACAAAATATTAAACTTTCCTGAGATACTATTTCAGCCTCTGCATTGGAGATTTTATCCAAAACATTGAATGCAGGGAAAGTAAACTCTTTTGAGGGTATACTTGGTTTTGGGAGTTCGTGCAGACCTTATAATGAGAATGTGATATGTGAGTTTTCATATCATACCCCATATCAAGCTCTCAGGTTGATATTGTGGTCTCGAGTTAATATGGGATATGATATGATATTCTATATATATTGTAAAGATAATAAAGGTACTTAGGAATTTCTTTAATTTTCTCTAGGTTTTGAAAATTTTATAAAATTAGATGCATATCAAACCACTAAAAAAATTATTCCATAAATTGATAGATATATTGTCATAGGCAGGGTTCATTTGTAAATTGACAAGATTTTATTTCCTTTTTATTGGCATTATCAGGATATTAAGTAAGTATTGTGTGTTGGTGTCATGATTTTGGTGGCTGCACAAACATTTCAAAGTATCAGCTTTGAATATTTCTGATCTTACATGTAATTGCATTAGTAATGTAAATATAAATGTATATGGTTTATGAACATATTTTTACTCATTAAAGTTCAAACATTTCATATATTTTCTTGTCTCAAATTTATTCTTTCCAATAAAAAAAATGAAAAAGTTGCAAATTGGTTGCACAGTACGCTGTTTTTGATTGGTTAAGAAAATTTAAACGTGAAATAGTTTTTATTAAAAAAATAGTCATTATTTAAAATTGTACAGAATGTGATTATTTACTGTTGTCTAAAAATCCGTATTTCATCTTATACATGTACCTTGTTTTCTAAACCATGCGATTGTGTAGTTGTGGTCCGATTCAGGTTTTTTCATTTATTCTTCACTGAAAAGATGAATATAGAAATTATAAATACAATATTCGAAATTTTCACAGAACGCACAACTCCTGGAGCTTGTCATAATTATTTAGGCCTTTAGTTTGTTAAATGGGGAAAGGAGTTTGTTTGAATATTGTGATAGTATTTACTAGTATATTAGATATATATACATATATTAAAGATTCTGCTAATATTGTGATTGAAAAAAAAATCTTCCTCGAAATTTTACAAAGTGAAAAAAATCACTTGATTAATTTTGATGTGTCCTTACTCATTTAATCAGAACATGTATATTAGGTATTGCTATAGAAAAAAGATGAATTTGTAGTTGAAGAAAATCAATCTTAAGGTGATCTCCCCTTGTCCAGTATTAGGTCTTATGAAAGATTCAAAATAATTTTCACTATGATAGATTTTTTGACATTAGAGTTGAAAAAAAAGCAGCAAGATAGAAATACAGACAAAAACTTGAATGGAGAAAAACAAATATACAGCTAACTGTAAAAGACTTTAGAAAGTGTAGGCAATATCATAGTCTAAATCTTTTTATACAGTTTGATTTTAAATAGGTGATCTTTATAATGACCGTTATTTTATATGTTTTTTTAAAGGCATTGACTAAATGTACTGGAAAAGAAGATTTTTCTTAAGAATTTGTTAAAAAATTTATATGTGTACATTTACCGAATGAAATATTTTGCTTGCCTATTTAACAAATACATGGATAAAATGATTTTTCTTCAGAATATATTGATTATCTGTCATGAGATTTTATTTTCAGAACTGTGAAAGTATCTGTAAATTGTTTGAAGTTACTTTTATCAGTAATAACCTTTCCTTTGCAGGAACCAAAGTCAGCATAGGATTTTTACAGTGGGTTGATGTAGAACAGATTGCTATGCAGGAAGCCATTTCACAGAAAGCTGCTGGATTGGATGGACAAAATGTAGAAAGGTCTGTTATATTCTCCTTCTTCAAAAAGTGCAATATCACATGTCTTTTTAACATGATAAAAGGGTAAAAATATACACCGTTCAAGGTAATTTGTATATCATGTGCTGCCATGATCTAATTCATACAATTTAATAAATACTCAATGATACCTGTTTTGATGAACAAGGTAGACATATTTCATCAAATGTGTGTGCTCAAGACAAAAGGTAAAAACAATAAACCAAAACCAGGAACATTTGAATGACCAGAAGGGTAGTTATACAATATAAACACCTACCAATGTATAAATGAGCTAAGAGCATGGCAATTTGATTCAGTATTAATATTTATTACTTTTCCAATCAAAATAAGTTTTGCAGTTACAGAAATTAGGCATTTGTGTTTCAATAGTCACTTAGTTTTGCTGAAGATTGAATTTAGTTACATTATGGATTATATGACTGTAAATGGTTTGTTTATTGTTTATATTTTCAGATATGAGGCACCTAATGGGTTGAGATTGATAGAATTAAGAAAGTTTGATAAGTTAGACAATATCACTAATTTTGTAGTTCACCTTTACTTCACCTCTGGTATTCCAAATCAACTTGATATGTGTGCTGAATGCAGCATTGATCATCCCTTCTTTGTGAAGGGAAAAGGTAAATTTGTTTATTACCCTATGGCACCACTGAAAGGGAATATAGATTTGCACTCTGTCTAATTGGATAAATTTTTCTCACATTTCTATGTGTCTGGCGCCGTTATATTCCATGTGAGACACCACTGTGAGATTCATCTCTCATCACATGACCTGCCTTGACATAATGATGCAAAAAAACATCACAACACAATGCTGAAACATCAGAACTTCGCACAAATGGTACGACAACGTCGAAATTAACATTGCTTAAATTTGAAAACCCCTGAAGCACAACCTAAAAAATATCTTTTTAAACCAAAACGCATACAATCTTTTAGAATATAGAATTTATTTTGCACTAGGTCACCTGGTTTAAGAGAATACTTTTTTGTGTCATGGTGGCCATGTTTATTACCTTTAATTTTCAGTGGAGAAATGTGAGAAAAATAATCAGTCATGGTAAAAAATGTGAGATTGGACAATTCAACCCTCGTGTTCACATTTTATATCATCAGAAACTCAGCAAGCCTTGTTTCTGACTTGAAAATGTGAACCCTCAGGTGGAATTGTCCAATCTTGCATCTTAGACCATGACTGATTATTATTATCTCACCTGTGACGAAAGTTGTGGAAGGTGAGACATGGTTGTTGCTTTTTTGGCGTTGACGTCAAAAATTTTAAAGTTTTCTGCTTAAGTCAGTTCTCTAAAGTTGCATTACTATCAGTACAACTCTATTTGAGAACCATTTCGAGGCACCGGCCCCCTAGGTAATGGTCAAATGACTTTCAATTAATTATCAATTTTCAGTGTTAAGTTTCCTGCTTAAGTTAGTTTGATAGAACTACTAGTGATAGATCAATAATATTTTCTATATAGTTGCATTACTATCAGTACATCTCAGTTTGATAACCATTTCGGTCATGGTCCAGCAACTTTGAATTAATTAGCAATGTTACTGTCCATCAGATTGTCTTTTTTTTTTCAAATTTTCTGTTGACAGGCGAGACATATCTGTGTGATAACAGTTTATTGTTAGAGTTATTGCCCTTGGAAAAAGAAATTATTGTCAAAATATTAGCTTTCTGGACTTTGCCATCTGATCTTATTTTTGGTATGTGAGGTTATAATGATGAGCTACAGATCAAGTTTGAGACATGCTGATCGGATGATTATTGTGAGAGTTATTGTCCTTGAAAATAGAAATTATTGCATTTTCTCACAGCTCTAGTCTGTAGGGGACATTGTATTGCTCAACAATACTCTCAAAATTCTTGTTTATATGAAAATTAATAATTAGATAGAATTGTTGTATGACTACATCATTAATATCAGCTATATGTGTAAAGTAGGATTTATTAAAATATTATTTAAAGAAGTTTTCATAATAATTTTTAATTGTTTTGGTATGCCAAGTTTTCTTTATTTGTAGATGTACATTTTAAAAATCAGCTCCGTCTCATACATATGGTTAAGTCTGTTTACTTTTTTAATTGAAAATAAGAAATAAAAATATTTAATACAGAAATCATTAAAATTTATTTTAGGCTGGTGTTCTAATTACCCAGTATTGACAGAGAAGAAATATGGTATACCCTGCAGTAGGTTACAGGTTGGTGATGTTTGTATACCACCATCATATAGTGAACCAACAGAAAACATTTCAAAGTAAGAAAATGTTATATTTAAAATTTATTTATATATTATGGATTACGGAACAAGTTATACCAACTTATGCTAATCCCTGTTGAGAGCAGCCCCTGTAGTGGCATTTTCACTGCTCTTTTTAGGGCATCTGCAAGGGAGACTGTAACATACTATGGGTATTGCTTTCCATTTTTAACATGGGACAGCCATTTTTCGTCCCCATATGACACACTAGCTTCTTTTATCAAGAGCATCCTCACAAATGGTGTCCGGGCCTCAGTGACCGAGTGGTCTAGGTCAGGGATCCGGAAATTTCACCAGCCTCTGCCGGACATTTTTTTGATAGAAATGAATTGTCAGTTTACACTCTTTTAGCAATCTCAACACACAACATTATTTCATACAAATGTTTTGGGTAAGACCTTTAATAAATGTCGTGTGCATCAACCATTTAACATACTGTGCAACATTGTTTGTGTATGGATAATTTCTTCATCTTCGATGTCCGCGTTTGGTAAGTATAAATAGGCTATAGATCGATATGGAAAATGAATACACAACGGCATAGAAATGAACTAAATAAATGAATTAAATAAATTGAAGTTAAAAAACCTTGAAATCAGTATATGAAAGTCTTCCCGAAAGATAAATTTTTATTACTTTTTTATATTTAACTACGATATTTGCGCATGCTCAATGATTATTTGCTGTAAAATGGCAACAATGTGGAAATCTCAAAGTTCTGCAGAGATAAAACTACCAAGTTGTTTTATCTTCTCAAGTTTATGATTGTGAACTGTTAGATCGTCCAAAACATACCATGTAATGATTTTTTTAAAATTTCAAAGTAGACAAGGGTGAAAAACACCTGATTGATTGTCACTGATGAATGAACTCGACTGAACTTTTGGAAATTGTTGACAGGTGTACATTAATTATAATTAAGCGTCATAAAAACACAGACACCTTTGTAAATTACCGTATTGACAATAGTAATTGCTGTAAAAACAGTTAAAAAAGATCAGTCAACTGACCTGAATCTGCCGAACTTCGAAATGTTGTTGTCGCGACTTTTCAGTACATCTTTTTATTAAAAAATAGAAATTTTGGATGTCTGTTTGACCCATTTTATGACCGGACAAATAACAATTTCTCCAGTCATGTCCAGAAAATAGAAGGCTTTCCGGATCCTTGGTCTAGGTAGTTCGTCATGACTACTAATGATCACTAGCCTGTCAACGCTGAGTTGCGAGTTCGAATCTCACCTGTGGCGGGGTGTGTTCGACTCCGATCTTAATTGACAAGGATTGCCAATTTTCCTATCGAAGGTCGGTGGTTCTCTCCCGGTACTCTGGCTTCCTCCACCAATAAAAACTGGCCGCCGCAAAATAGCCAAATGTGCTGAAAACGGCGTAAAACCCCAACTAAACAAACAAACAAACAAATGGTGTCAAAACCGTGTTGCAAAGATGATTCCTGAAATTATTATCCCAAACTTGAATTCCCTTATGTTTTTCTCTTATATGTCAAGCATATATATATAATGGCAGAAAATGTGCCATGAATATGGCATGAAATTATTTCATAGTAAAATTTATGACACACTTACTTGAATCTGATATATTGATCTTGAACCGTCTATATATATTTGCTCTTCCATAAACTTTATTATCAACAATGCTATAATGAATATTTTTTTGAAAATTTAATAATATTCTAGAGTATTCCTATTATTCTGTGACAGCACTATTGTTTGCTGTCAAAGAATGACATCATAAAAGCATACATTAATTTCCAAATTTACAGTATAAAGGAACACTTTTTTTTTGTCATGAGAATTTTGTTGTTAATATGTTGACAGTTAAAAATTTTTTTTTTCTCTCACAGTATTGTAACACATTTACGGGTATTTTAGATTTTCATGCATTTTGTTCTTGAAGTACATAGTACATTATGATCAGATTTAATCTCGAAATCAGAAAATTGTAATTCTATGTAAAAGTATATGAACAAGAATACAAAAGTTTACATGTCAGTAATACATAGTCCACTCCCCCATTGAAATAGAAGTATCAAAATGCTTTTGAAAGATTATTAAAAAAAAAAATAAACACCAACCTAATTTTTAGTATTTAAAAAACTTTACAATAATCAGAAAAGACTCAGCCACTCAGTTATGGTATCTGGGTCAGAGAATGATACAGGATTAAACTAGTTCATGAGATTTACCTATCACATACATATTTTTGCAGGTATGATGAGTTCACCCCTATGGACAGATCAGCTGTATACACATTGAGTACTATGGCTCAGGTAATTGGACTTTATATGTACCTCTTCTGTTTAATTCATTGAAACCTTGATATTGCTTCAGAAGAAAATGATTTGAATATATGTGTATAGAACTAAGATTATGTTAATTTACTTACAGTGAAGTCCTCACTACAAACTAACATGAAAAAGAACAATAAAAGTCCTATTCTTTTGCATAAACCGTTGTCAAATGCATGTTTCTTTTGTAACAAGAATTTTTTTCACATTGTAGTAGAGGATATTTTTACATGCACCATCTAATGAATACACTGCAGGAACATTGTAAATAAAAAAAAATATAATATTCATATATAACCTTGAAGTCTTTCATTTCTTACTAAATTACCTAATTTCTTACTATAGAAGTCGAGTCCAAAGAAAAGTTCTCCAACCAAGAAAAGGCAGCTGAAGTTAGACCAACCCAAACCAAAAAGACCAATGAATGCCTTTATGTTATTTGCCAAGGACCACAGGGAGGAATATACTCAGAAATATCCTGGGAAAGACAACAGGTAAAATTCTGTCCATGTAAATACCTCTATATTGTCATAGTATGGCAAGTGGTCCTGTGTTGTCATAATATAAATACAGTATACTATAGAAGAATATAAAAAATATTTGTACGAGGCTCTTTCCTCCCAGTTTCAAGTCGATTATAAATATTTTCTATATTATTCTGTAGTACCCTTATATTGTTCCTGCAATATTGACATCAAAATTATTTTTTTTTATGATTTAAAAAATTGTGAATTCTAATTACCCTTAAGAAAGCCTCATATAAGTTATGTAAAGGCGTGTGTATATCAGCTCGCGCAGTAAATTATTTTCAGAAACATGCCCAACTTAGGAAAAATAATGACAATTTGTCAAAACGAAGTGGAAATGTGGTACAAATAACAAAACAAGAATAAATTGTTGAAATATGTATTTTAAAGAGTCTAATACAACTGACCCTTTTGTTTTTAATTTTTAGTGGGCAGGGCCTAATGCTGTATTTATATAATATATAAAAAGCTTTGCTGTATTCCATACTTGTTATTTGTCTGTTGTAACACTCATTGCAGGATAAATCAATTTGACAGTAGTATATTCATCATGATATATCAGATACCTCTGTATTTCTTCTTGTTTGGTGTTGGCAGCATGTGTGTGATCATTATTTGTTAAAACCTTTAATTTAAATCATAGTATATATGTCATTATGCCATATCCATTGTTGCTATGGTGTAGTATGTCGGCATCTGAATGTCATGGTTTGTCAAATGAAGCTTTTATGATTGACTCAACTGAAAACTCCATACTGTATTTTGAAATTCATTCATGTTAAAAAGTTACGGAATAATATTATTAAATAATAGTAACGTGTTTTAATTTCAGAGCCATAAGTGTTCTACTAGGTGATGAGTGGCAGAAAATGTGTTCAGATTCTAGAAATACTTACACACAGAGAGCAAAACAGATGGCTGATCAACAGAAGAAAATTAACCCAGACTGCTGGAAGAGAAAGAAATAAATCTCCACCTTTATATTTTCCTGTAGGATTAATTTATATTGTTCATTGCTATATAAATTACATTATACTGTGTTCTGTATTTGATTGGTTGAAAGTCTTTCAGATCTTACAAAATGTTTCATTAATTCATTCATGTTAGGCTGAAACTTCTGTGGAGCACTTTCGAGTGGGTATATATATATATATCATTATTTAGAAACGATGTATTCAGAAAATAGACTATTTTCTGGGAAGTGTAATTATAAAAAATCATGTTTTATATTTTAAATCATAGATTAAAGCAAGATACTTCAGTGATATTTTATTGCAAAATGGCAAAGGATTGAACTACAAGTTATACCAACTTAAGTAATCCCCCTTCTTTTTGATATATTTACATTACGAAATATTTAATATGGATTAATACCATGCTGAAGATCTAATAATAATAATCCTTGTTTATTACAGATTGATCTCATATTTATCACTGCCAAGAGTATAGCAGATATTGGAGGCCTAGGAAAACAACAGGCAGATTATTGCTCAGTATTGTAGTAATTAGTTATATATGGCTTAAATGTAGATTCTGGCGTGAGAAAAATAAATACATCATTGTTTCTGGAGATAGGAGAACATAAAAAGTATCAATATGTTGTTTTTCACATTTGCTACCTTAATTGCTTAAGTTCCACAGTGAATGGAAAGAGCTGAAGGCAAAGATAAATCTGAAATTATTGTCATTGTGTGGAGGGTGATACGAATAATACATGGTCCTTCCCATATCCATCTGTAAATTATATATTGTCCTTGAAAGATTAATTTGTTTTAGAAGAATAGGTAAATTGCTAACATGTTTAAATTATTTAATGCAAGTGGTACAGTAATGTTTCTTGGAGTGGCTAGGAAAAGGATAATATCAAAATCTGGTATTTCAGTACCAGGAGTGGTACATAGGGGAGGGGGACAAGGTAGCCGCCACCACCTTATCAAAGCTTAGATATGAATTTATAATTATAGTACGAGTTGACACATGCATTATCAAATTTTCCTGATTGGTCACTAAAACTTCACCAGAATCTACATATAAGCCTTTGTTTTATACTACTAACATTCCTCAATAGTTTTGATGGATATATACCATATTTTTATGAGGTTATATTTGATATTTATATATTTATCAAGTCAAATAGACTTTAACTGTTAAAACACATTTTGATTTTTTTGTTGTAAATTGTTACTGGTCAGAAGGACTATTTTGAGAAATGGCTGGAATATTTCTTTTGTTGAAATCTATTATTTTCTTTTGTTTTTATTTTATTTGGCTAATATTCAGTATAATATGCAGATGGAAATGTTGATATCGAAATTGATATATACAGGAAAAGAGAAAATAACAGGACCAAGATTCTAGAGAAACACCAGTTAGTTACTTCCTTTAACAAAATTAAGTTAGCTTATGCCCAAGGGGAGAAAATTACAATTATCTCCCTTTGCTCTTTGGTTAAGGGAGATAATTGACTAATAAAAGGTTTTAGGATTATTATTTAACATCTCCATTTTCCATATATTATAATTAAAAGTATTAAAATTGTGTATATATTAATTGTCAGTATAGTTCCTGCCATTTTGAAATTTGTCCTTTTGGGAATTAGTGCTATTAAATGGTTGTTTTTTTTAATTACGTCATCATTAAGGGAGGACTTGTTTTGTTTGTTTCTTTGTAGAGTATTTATAATAGAATCATGTTTATATGTAATCAGAATTTAGGAAATCGTTGTTTGCTTTTATAAAATTTTATAAAGTTATCAAATTTTATGTGACATTTACATGTGTTGAAATCACCGTTAAAGATAGAAAGAGTTTTGAAGAATTTCATCAAATAGTATGTTGTTTATTTTTTGCCATCTAACCCTACATGTAAGTGTCAAACTGTTATATGTCATTTATAGCATTTTAGTTTAAATTTTTTTGCTTGTTAGTTTTTAAGATATTTTAGTTTTACAAACATATAAACAGTGCTTATGAATTTGCTAATACAGTTTAAAATTGCAAAATATTGATATATCTGCTAAGCTAAAGCAAGTATTATAATCTTAAATTCAATGATAAAAAATTTTAAAAAAAATTTGTTTCGTGTGCACGAGTCAAGAAAAGAGCAAAATATCATGTATTTTTAGGTTTTAGGTAATCCAGTATATTTTTTCATGATTTTATTCATATTTATATCCCCTTTCCCAATGTCTCTTCATGAAAAAAATGGCTGATGTTGTTCATAATAATAAATTCCTAAATTTAAACATTTTGAACAATCAAATGTATTGTCCAAGCTTCAAAATTATATTAACTCTTGCTGAAGAAATGCATGTTAAGAATGGGAATTTTCAACCTAAAAGTTATCATTTGGAATCAGACAGATTAACCTCTATGGATTAGTGGGAAAATCCACTTTGATGGGTATAGTTAAATTGGAATAAACTTACATTTCCGCCACATAAGATACACTACCTGAATAGACAAATGGTGCTTTTGTAAATAGATATTTCATACATATATAATCTTTTCTTATGTTATCTTGTATAATTAAGTATTTTGTTTTATTTTATCCTGTAGAAATTTTAAGCATTTCTAGTTCTGACTTAAACTTTTTATTCAAACTGAAAACTGTCACATACCTTTCATGTAGATGTATACATTTTGTTATTTAATATTCTGTTTTCAAAAAAGGAAGTATATTAAAGCTGATAATGAAAAGAAACAAAGGTTGTGGGAATAAGCAGAGAAAGATATAAAGTTAAGTTCAAATAAAATCCTTGCTCTGATGACTTAGTCTGTGAACTTTGTAAAAAAACATTTTTATAACACATTTCTCTAACAAAAGTTAACAGTTTTGTTCATGATTTAGTTAAAATTAATGCCAAGTTTAAATTCACAATGAACATCTTCAAAAGTCATTATAAATCATATCATGCAAATTGTTTCTGCAATTATGGTGTTAGTGCTAAAAAAGATATGCTCAATTGAATTATATCTAAAATGAACTAAGAAGGTGTGGTTCATTTCTAGTCTTTTTGTAAATATTATTTATATTTGTTTATATTACACAAATGCTATCTTGAAGTGCTGTTTTGTTTTGTTTTTGCTGCTATGATTCTTAGAATCCTTTGCTTGCAATAATTAAATTATTTATCATGCTTATTTATGTACGTTAAAAATTTTTTCTGTATATTATATGTTTAGTCGATGGGGCTGGATTTCTAAAACTTTATTATAAGTACATATCTGATTTATTTTAGCATTAGTTTGATTTTAAAAAAGTATATGAAAAGGCATTAAAATTTTTAATTGAACAATACAAAAGCTTTAGTTACTTTAATTAGAAGTTCTTTTAATTTCACATGTACAGGCATATTCAGGCATATCAGCTAAAATTTCATACTTGGATTATTTGCTTAAATATGTAAAAGAGACTTATTTGTGTTGGAAGGGAAATAACTCATGTTTTGAATTTCTTGATATGAGTACTTTGACAATCTAAACATGTTCAATATTTAACTTTACCTTAACACTGAACAAAAATCCTAATTTATAACTGCACATTAAGTAAAATAGTACAACTTTCATTTGATGGCAGTTCATATGTCTGAGTTATTCAATTAATGACTAGGAAAATAAATTGTCACTGTATATATCATGTCAAATTGCATTTTTTATGTTTTCAGTTTATTGCAAGTTCATCTATAGACAAATAATCAAATTATTTCCTCTTTATGTTGAAATATACACATTCCCTGTATGATTTCTTTTGAAAAAAGTTTGTATTGTTTAAACACAAATTAAAAAACAATGTTCCATGCCTCTTTCCCGTTTACCAACAAAAGTACTTCATAAGAAACATCAGAGAACATGGTAATATTTTATCAAAATCTCACAGTTACAGCCACATCTGGATTACATGTTTGATGATAAATGCTGCGATACCTAAGAAATGAAAATTTTCTATACTTGTATTGTAGTTTATGAATTGATTGTAACATATTCATTCCAGCCCTTTGTTGTGTTCATTAGACATTAGAGAGTCAATATGATCTCATATAAATTATTATATTGTTATACTGGTAAATATATCATTGTAAGAATCACTTGTAAGATCAAGCAGCAGATTTTTTGTATGCATTATGAATTGTAGAAATATGTAAAGATATTTTTCTCTAAATTGTTTCATAAACATTTTTAACGAATATGCAGTTTAGGAATGCCGGTTTTAAATGTAATTTGAGTCTATTATTTAGAATAAGGTTATCCATAAACTGTTGTTGGTATTTAAATAAAATGCTATAATCTTTCATGACTAGTTTGCAAAATTTGTAAGATTTATCAAAACTTCTTTTTTTTTAATTTAAATTTTTATTTTTTTTTGGAGGGGAGGGGGTATATTTATGACCAAAAATTTGTTAAGAATATTGAAAGAAGAGAGTCCTTTGTTAAAAGTTGGGCAGTTGGTATCACATGCAATTAATGTTTCAAATTCTTGATTTTTGATTGCAAATTTATATTACATGTATATGAAAAAAATATATTGGTTTCAGTTTAGGTTATACAATACATAGCAAAAACTAAAAATTGTAACACAAAGAGAGGTAACTTGTATCTGTTTTAAGATTTAGTTTACTGAAAGAAATTCTAGCAAAGAAAAGAAAATGTATTCGTTGGAACACACATTAGTCTTCCATTATTGTATAGGAAAAAGAAATGGCTTCATATGTCAATGCCTAACTTTTAAGTGGATGGCTCTGAAAGTGAAAATGTACTGAAAACCTTTTTACTAAATAAAAAAATTTGTGGAAAATATTCACTTAAACATCATTAAGTACATGTATTATTTATTTGATTTTGTTAAAATATTTGTTGTTTAAATCATACAACATTAAGATAATATCAACATATATACAAAGCATTTTGATCATCGAATCATAAGATCCAATCACAAGGCAGCTGTTGTTATCATCATACAGGCCATTGTATACAGAAATTAACTTTATAACATCACACCTGATTGGTGAATCATCATTCAAACTAAGAACCAATGATGAGGCAGCTTTTTAACTGGCATTTTATTGATGCACCATCTCATGTATTTTACCAGTTTCCTCAGGCAGCATTTCATGAGGCATTTGCATTTACATTGATACTGTTTGAAATTGATACTATGAAAATTGTGTTTGTAATTTGATTATTTATCAAGTATATGTAATGTATTTAAAATTCATGGATACAATGAAAATGTATAGTTTGATTTTTTAATTATTTCTGATGACACACAATTGTATGTTTTTCATGATTTTTTTTTAATATGAAAAAAATTCTCTGTCTACTAGTGATATTACTAAAAAACACATCTGATCCCTATAGTTTTTATATTACAAATGTATTAGTTCAGAAATATAAAATAGGTTTGCTGGCATCAATCCTACTTTTAATTACTTTCATTGACCTTAGTTTGTATTGATTTTTAAGCCCTTTTTTGGTATACTGAATTTGTTCATTCTTATGGCTTGTTGTCTCATTGAAACTTACCCCTTACCCTATAAACAGGTTTCATATAACAACTTTTGTTACAGCTGACTTTGTTGGGAGTATCTTTAAATTGCAGGCAATAAGAAAGCAGTAAAATTAAACCAGTTGTCACCTAACACAGTATATACAGATCATAGGCAAACAGTGAGAATTATTTTTCTCAACATGTCGTAATAAATGAGTTTCTGGATTATAAATCTGTTAAAATTTGATGTATAGCCTGCAAGGAAATATACAAAATGACAAGATATGGTGAATTGAGACATCATCCCAACAAACTGATTTTTGGGAAAGATTGCTAAAATATAGTAATTATTATGTGACCTTCAGTGATAGCAACAGCCCAAAACTGTTGTTCAATATCATTGACTGTAAAAAAAAAAAAATAAAAAAAATAAACAGCACCCAAAATGGATTGATAGCACTGCTGCATGATAAATCATAAATTTTCAGGAAATGCATAGATTCTGGGTTTAAATCTTACACTGAGGTGTTTCAAAGAACTGCCGTTAATGAATTAGTAAATCCCTTCTTTTGCCTCTAAGTACAAAATGAAGGTCAAAGTTGATTTGTAACTCTTATAAATATAAATTTAAAAAATTCGTAGTTTTCAATTTATAACCCAATGTATCTTGATCAAGAACTAATAGAAATGCCAATTGCTAAATTAGGTCACATAATTATTTTTACTCAGCTGTCATTCATTATCCAGGGTTACTTCCCTTTTGAAATTGGAAAAAACAAAAATTCAGAATGAGTAGCATGCACATATTGGGTGCATATACTATTTTAACATAAAAGGAATGAAAAAATTGGCATTTCTATTATTTAATTGGACAAAATTGTGAACCTAATTTTCACAGGTAAATTTTTTGGTATAGATATAACACTATATCCAATATATTATTTGAAGATAAGATATATACATTCATAGTATGCTTGTTCAGCAGATTTGGTCATGTCAAATGATTGTTTTACTCACTTTGAAGAAAATTAATATTGAAAAAATGAATCAGCTAACAGGAAGAATGATTTTTCTATTTCTATTTTACTGTTTATGTTTTTGATCAGATAATCAAGTTTTGATTTCAATAAAGTATTCTTTGGAAGCAGCATTTGTTATTTTAAATAAACTGCCAATCCATTTTGTTGTTGGGATGTACATGGCTATTTGAGTAACATTTTATAACCATTCACCATCAATTTTTCAACGATGCTTCCTGATTCAATACTGCATAATTCTGCAAAACTTTCCGGCCAAACACAGAAGTCTGTGTTGGTACTGTACAAGTTTATTGGCAATAGCTAATTACGTCATTCTGAATCTAATTTCAAGTACATGTAATTGCTCTGCCAATTTAATATAACGTTTTGCAAACAAAATAAGAACTATATTTATCCTAATTCCCTGTGTCTATATCACTCTGCTCAGCCGCTCACTAATCTCTGTATGAAGGCTTTGTGACGTATGAGGAGAAGATATCAGCGACATCTCAATATGAGAGCAGGACTTTCAATGTGACAGCAGACGTTATCAAGATTATCTCTAGGACAACAAAGCATAAAAAATGCCTTACAGGTGCACCTGAAGTGTACAGAATATGTACGATAAACTGTTTATCGGATTTTCTGCGTAAAGGTATTGTAAAATATCAGCCGCTCGACACAATATGAATCTTTTTAGGCTCGTTCGCTGCTTACTCGCAAAAAACTTCCTATTGTGGCTCATGGCTGATATTTTACGATATCAATGTTTGGCATAAGTGAACCTGGATGACGATACTGATAGCCATTCAAAAGCTATGGAGAATCCTTTGACTTTATCATTGACACCGATAATGAAAATTAAAAGTTTTTATTCGAATTAAATCAGTACCAACATATTTACGAATAAATTTCAAAATTTACATTTCTTCCATATCTAAATCATTTTAGTTTTTTTTCAGAAAGAAAGTTAATCACTCAATTAATTATTTTGAATTTAATTTTATTAGTTCCACCTCAGCTATGGCACCGTTAGATCATGTGAGGGATGATTCTTCCGAAATATCTCCTTGAAAAGGCGATATAATGGCCTCATTTGCTTTTTTCAAAATGTTTCAGATTACGCCGGTGGTTATTAAATTTTTGATTTAGAAAGCATCATCTTTGCATGGCAAGTTTTAACCCTACTTTTGTAAATGAGTCTCCCAGTCCAAGATTCTTCTGATGTAAAACAACCTTGTTTTAGAATTGGTGAATCTCTACATAACGGCAATGAAAAACTTGATATAAGGCCTCGAGGATTCTACGATCTGCGATTAATGAGAATTTACAGTCAAATTTGCTTTAAAGGGCATCTCTTTATAGAAAATCACTGTCTATAAAGGGCACAGTGAAAAGTCCCATTCGGGAACAAACACGTATAATTAACCTTTGTCTAGTCCGAGATAGAAAGCAGCTCCTCATAAAGAGCACTTTTTCTGGTCCCTTGGCTGCCCTTTATAGACAGTTTTTACTGTATAATTTAACTGTGTCTGATTTAAGGGCTCAAGAGTAAGTCATTGTGTGCCGTCTCGGTTTTAATAAGTAGACATATACGGAACTGCGAACCAAATATTTGAGAAACGCTATTAAAGGATGAACCAACACCCTTGAATCCAATTGAATGCTTGTGATATCTTATTCGGAGAAATATAAAGCTCGAAGACAATAGTTTTCTTATATTTTCATTCTACACATGTATAGCTCGATTTATTATATAAAAAAAAATAATGTTTAAAACAAACTGTCACGATATTATATCGAGTGAGACATGTTTTCTGTCGTGTTTGTGTTGTGTGCTGTTTTGTCGGTTTGTTAGTAATACATGACCATTTTAATCACTTATCTGCATAAATAAAACACTTAATTAAGATCTAATCATGTCTATTCCTAATATATATGTGGATTTCCTAGTCATGTATGGAATTATCATTGAATCATTCAAAGATGGAAACTTCTTATAAAAAGTTAGCTTTTTATATTGGTTTTCAAATGATGATATTTACGTCAGGAAAATTTCTCGACGATCTTATGGTCGCAGAAAGTTTAAGCCAAAAATTAGGAAAACAGCTAACAAGTCTTATAAACAGATCTTTGGAAATACCAGCTCTTGAACATGTATACGAAACAAAGACAAAACTAGTGAAACAACAATATGAGCCAGAAGTTGTGCTTCATAATATCGTAGGAAATATTTCGGATAGGTGTAACGATCTTGTCACAATTTTGACAGAAAATCGAGATTTTATAGAAAAGCTGTATATGAACGTTTCTGTTATTCAGAATAATAACAACAAACAAACTGGTCGTGTTGTTTCTTGTTGCGGTGCAGGAAAATTTCATTTTAACCCGAGATTCAATCTAGTAAGAGGACACCAAACTTGCTTTTCAAGTCAGGAAGTAAATAGCACACACGACTATTTCAAGGACATTGAAAGTGTGTACAGGAATAATCTTAGGATATCCTCTATATTATTATGGCAGTATTTTGGAGATTCCAGTGGAAACTATCACCAATACCCGACTACGGCCAGATTTTGCACAAAACATCTGGCGATCGACCATCGATTTGAGTAAGTTTAATTAGCTTACCATGTCCAAATAAATAAACTACTTTAAAGGGATGGATAGGATGCATGTAATAAATACTAAATAATTAAAGTTAAGATATATAGCGATAACTGAAATTGAAGAACTGTGTTTTTCTGCCCTCTTTAGAACTTAGCTTATAAAAACAAGATCAGATCGACCGAAAGCAGCGCATAGTTTGGCCCCTTAGGAATACCGATGATTCGTTAAAAAAACCTTCGCCATGCATGGAAGGGCAGTGTATAGGATGGAGATCAAATGTTTAATTCCATTGCAACAGGTAGAGTAAATAGAAGAGATATGTTCTTATAAAACAGGTTTAACCTAACCACTGTTCAGTGCTCGAGAATAGAAGAGATATGTTCTTATAAAACAGGTTTAACCTAACCACTGTTCAGTGCTCGAGAATAGAAGAGATATGTTCTTATAAAACAGGTTTAACCTAACCACTGTTCAGTGCTCGAGGTTCAGTGTTATGGTGTGCCTTGTTTGTGTTATGTGCTCTTTTGTCCGGGGTACTGTCTGTTGTGTGACGTTGATTAGTTGACCTTATCTGTTATCCATTTTGATGTTTATTTAAAATTTGTAAGAATCCATGTCCGTAAGTCTTGAGTGTTAAACATGCATCAATGTGCATGTAGAATTAAAATTACATGTAAACTTTGTCTTTGTTAACTATTCCGTCTGCAAATCCTTTTATAACAAACAATCCTACATTTCCACTTTAAGAGCTGCCAATTGGATCTTATATGCGCTCAGTAATGGACATAAATGAATTCCCTGCGTCTGAAATATTTCGTATATAAATAGTTTTAACACAAGATCTTTACAGTAAAATTTCGTCTGAGATGCTGACGAAGGCCATTACCTCTCCTTTAGAGCGCTTTCATTCTTTCCCCTTCCCGTAGCTACTCCCGATCCTGAGGTCTTGAAACTTGTTGCAAAGTTATCTGTTCACGTGCGCATTTTTTGTCACATTGATCAGAAGGATCTGAAGACACATCCCTTAACAAAAGCTTAATTTAAAAAAATTGAACATTTCTCGGAATACGAATATTAGGCCAATTCAATCAAGTTAATTGTAACGGGCTTCCCTTGATTAATATAGAAGTTATAGAACCGTAACCGGTTTATAACCACCCTCCATTAGCTGCGCTAGTGGAGTACTCCTTTAGCTCAGTTGGTAGAGCGGTGGACTACTAAACCAAAGGTTCCGGGTTCGATCCCCGGTTGGTGCGGTAGGTAATTTTGGGAGACAAATAATGCTCTACTGTTACATTGGCGCCCAACTAAAAAACCCACGATTGTCAAAAAGGGCTAGTTGGCAAAAGGGTTGAGGTTGGATATCGTCATCGTAGGACGATGACTCTTGAGGTGGGGGAAGTGTAACGGGCTTCCCTTGATTAATATAGAAGTTATAGAACCGTAACAGGTTTATAACCACCCTCCATTAGCTGCGCTAGTGGAGTACTCCTTTAGCTCAGTTGGTAGAGCGGTGGACTACTGAACCAAAGGTTCCGGGTTCGATCCCCGGTTGGTGCGGTAGGTAATTTTGGGAGACAAATCATGCTCTACTGTTACAATTGATTGGGGTTTGAGGGGGGGGGACAGGTTCTGATCCCGACTTCCTGTTAAAAAAAAAATAGCAAATCCTGAAATCCCAGGGAAAAGAAAGAGGTAAAGACGGGAGGTCATACATGAATGAGTCGTTATTGGCGGGAAATTGATTGATTTTCAGATAAACCTTTAAAGCCATTTTTAGCCTGAGGTAAAATTTGATATTTGTATATTACTTTGAGTTAATGAAAACAATTTAAATGCATTTGTTATTATAGGGACTGTAATTTTATTTCGAGACAAACAATTTTGACAACTGAGACAACCTTGACTCATTGAATTTCGATACATCAAGAGTCAAAATACATGTAAATATATGGAAACAAAGTTTGGGACCACAAGATAATTTTCAACTCAAACAAAATTCGAGACTATGAGAGTTGACTGTACTTTTATTATAACCTATAAGTTGGCTTGGGAACACTGTATGCTATCATTTTGTTTTGAATTTCAGAGACTGGTATGTATTTACTGCATCTCCTCAGAAGAAGAATGTTGTTATTGTTGTGGATGAGAGTGGATCAATGTCCATTCCAAGCGGTGGATTTCGGCATCCCAATACAACACTGAGAGTGGATATAGCAAAGGATGCTGCCATAACTGTATTAGAGACACTCAGTCCATCAGACCATGTAAGTTATGTATTAAAATAAAAAGAGGTACTGTTCACATATGAATATGTACAGTCAAATCTGTGTATAAAGGGCCACTTAAAAGATGAAAGAAGTTTCACTTAATATTTGGAGGGTTGTTCTTGCAAGGATATTTTTGTAGTGAGTATGCACATTATGTGACTCTGTATAGAACAGTGTGAAATTTCTTTGTTGTCCAAAAGCATTGTTGTTAGATTTGGCTGTTTTATTCATATTATGGAGCACATGCATTATAGAAGGACATTTTTTTCCCTTGCTAGTTAATGTTTTACCATTATCAAATTTACTTTTCTGTCTAGAAGATTTGTAATACAAGTTGAATGCTTGACCTCATATTAACTAAATGATTATAACAATCCTGTTCATTAAAATGTGTTAGCTATGCCAAAAAATTGTAGCTAAGGTACCTCTTATTATAATATCTATTTTAAGTTACAATATTTCATATTTGCAACGGTTGTGCATCCAATACACACAAAATCTACTCATTTTAAATATGATTTGGTTGCTATATATATTGTACTTGTTTTTAGAATGTAAAATATGTTTTTATAGGTAGGTGTAGTGGCTTTTAGCAATGAACCCAGAAGTCCTGCTGGTTGTTTAGGCAGTAAAGTAGCCAAAGCAAACATTGAGAACAAAGAAATCATCCACAAATTTTTACACAGTATTACACCAAAAAGTAAATAAAATATGTATGATTCAATCTATATCACAGAGTCAAAGAATCTTAGACAACTTTGTAGATTCCGACCTCCACTGAAAAACATCTAAAACCAGGATAACAACTTGAGAGCATTCTCACATTATTTGGTATATTGCAATCTATAACCAAAACACAAATCTCTTTTCTACTATACATCAAATAGTAAATTACAAGTAATAATATTACTCAGAAAAGAAATTGAATTGTCATAGTACAAAAGTGAATATAACTATTTATTGATAATTTGACATTTTTTTAGTATAAGGTGATTCAAGTTAAATCATCTGGACCGTCTAAAAAATATGGAGTGGGTTGAAGGATATTTATATCTTGTATTTTTTAAATTTTTCCCTCATACATGTATTTTGTACATTACAAATGTGTATATGTGAAGCATAATTGTGTCCTATATAATAATGTCCAGCCTGACAATATATCATAACAAATCTCTATTTTGATATGTCCTTTTATACATATAATTTTGTCTGCATAGAAGACATAATATCATATGTAATGTTGTCTGTCATGTGAATAAAATTGCCTGTTAAATACGTATTGTCTGGACAAAATTTCATGTTTAATACCATCCAGCAAATGGAAACAGTTGTGTATTAAAGGGTAAAGCTGCAAGGTCAATTAACAATTTACAATATAACATGCACAGAAATCTGCCAAGTACTGACATAACTTTCCCAACCATCTCACATTTTGTGTCAAAAAAACAAAACAATCATATAGACAATAATGACTAGCATTACTATAATCCAGGACTATCAATTACTGAATCTATTAATGTTAATTTCAACCAAACAAAATACACAATTAGTAGTTATATAAAAAGAAGTATATGCAAATCTTTGAAAAATTATTTGTCCTCAAATACTTAAAAGTATTATTCAACAAAAAATAAAATTCAGTGAAGTAGCCTATGATGTGTATGACTTACTAAGGTCTGAAAAAAGCCAGTAAATTTATATAAAGAAAACATTTTGAAATCTGAAGTTCATTATTTTTCAGAGGAAACACATTATGGAAAAGCATTCAGATCAGCCTTCAGACTACTTAGTGAAGCAAAACAACAAACTCCAGTAAGTAGATTTGAAAATTCTTTAAAGAGGGAAAAATTTTTCTCTATAGTATGTAATATATATTGACATTTTGGACTAATGAAAATCTTGTGCAAATCAACAATTTCAGAAGAAACTGAACCCTGATTACCATAGAACCACATGTTACTTTGAAGTGCTAAAACAAATAAATCTCATAATAATTGATATGAATCTTTGTCATGATGAATATATTGAAAATCATACTTTGATCATTCACTTATGTTCAGTTTTCATATATGTGAACTTTCTGTCCTTTTCTGTTGTATCTGATATTTCAGGAACAGTTTGAAGATTCCCTGGATATGATATTATTTCTGACTGATGGTACACCATCAGAAACATATGTGGATACTATACTAGAGGAAATAGCTATTGGTCAGAGTAGTATGGTATGTATTTCATATCTGATGTAAATTATCCTTATAGATATTGTATATGGATATTCTTTTGTCACTGATGATTCCATTGGCAAATAATTGTACTTTTGATTGACCCTCACCCAATATGAAATTTGTAAATGCTGTAGTTATTTTAGTGTAACAGCATTCAGTTTTGATCTTAATGTCAAAGAAAATAATATAGCTATTCTTGTTAAACTGTAATTATCAAGTTATATGGGTTTATCTTGAATTTTGTTTTTCAGAACAATTCTGTCCAAATTTTTGTGTATGGACTTGGTAAAGACATCTTAAATTCAAAATTGCAGAGTAAGACTGATTTATTACTTAAGATTGCCGATCAGAACAACCAGAAGATGCCATCTATGTTTGGTATAGCTGGAAGTAATCATCTTCAGTGGCCAGTAAGTACAGTTATCGTACTTCTGTGCGTCTATATCACCCTGCTCAGTTGCTCTCTAATCTACGTGATGTATGACGAGAAGTTATCAGCGATAGCAGGACTTATCAATGAGGTCACACTATGAGAGCAGGACTAATTAGCGAAATCACAATGTGAGAGCAGACATTATCAAGCTTACCTCGAGGAGGACAACAAAGCGTAAAAAATGTTTTACAGGGGTGACTAAAATGAACAGACTTTGTACGATAAACAAATTATCAAGGTTTTCTGCAGAAAGGTATTGTAAAATATCAGCCGCTCGACACAATATGAATCTTATAGGCTTGTTTGCTCGCCAAAAAAGCTTCATATTGTGGCTTGCTGCTGATCTTTATAGATTATAACATGGCATTTTTCATATTACACCTATTATCAGCCCTAGGTCATGATATCGAGTGATGATTTTGACCATGGGCTGATAATGGGTCTGATATGAATAATGAAATGTTATTATATTTTTATCATATACTTCAACTTATGTGTTTTATAGGTCTCGATGAAAATTCTTATCTCAATGATTTCAGTTTTATTGCCGTATTGCCAAATATCCTCAAGGCACCGCAAATCGTCATTGCCCCTTGTCCATTAAGTCAAACTGTTTTGTCACTTAATGGTTTTCTGTTGGTATTAACATTGTGGAGTGAATTAATATAATCCACAGTTTTCTCCCTGCTTTTTGGTAACTATGCGCTAGTAAATTTAGAATCCATGATTAGGGATTAGGGGTTGTGAATAATAAACGGAAGCAGTTGATATAAACCGAAATCAGTTGATAACAAAGTCATATCAGCCTGCTAAGCCAATTCTTATAAGATTTGGGGAGAAATATGTACAATTTCCAATTATATCATAGTGTAAAAGTATACGATAATTTACGATATCAATGTGCAGAAAACCCAATAATCTATACATAGATAACCTGGTCAGAAGGTCAATTTGAGCTGTTGCCCTCATTTGTCATTTTTTAAACTTTTTTAATTTAAAATTTAACAAATAGTTCATTACACTTAGTGTACACTAAAATGACGTCTTTCTGTTGTACAAAAAATAGCATCGGAGGGAGGTACAAAATAGAAAAACGTCATATTTGTTGTCATGGAATATAAACAATGACGTAAATAGGGTTTCCCTCATCCCAAGAATTCTTCCATTCTATAATTTATTTCCGGTTCAACGGCAATATATTCAATAGGCGTCCAGGAGTGATTGAAATGAGCGAATATAACGAATGGATAATTCAGGTTAGATAAAACATACATGTTTTATACTCAATTTAAAATTTTACATTTTACATTATAAACGAAGGTATGCATTTATCGATTGTTTCATTTAATACCGATATGGAAATGAATCTTGGGTAAATGTTGATAAGACAACAGTCAATCCAAAAAAGGACAAAATGAGGTCAATGAACAGCTGTATATTTGGTGAAAATTGTAGGGGAAGCTAGGAAATTTTAGTATTGCCCATAACTTTATTATTTGTGTCGCCAACGGCGAAAGCAGGTCTTGTAACCGCTTGACTCCATCCGACCTTGGGTAGGAAACTTTTGTCAAAGTTTTGTTGGCTTTTACAGAAGGGAATGATTTTATATTTTTTCTGCAGCTTGATAATGTTGAGTTGTAGCATGTATGCAATTTTGGGATCTGTCATGCAGTCACATCCTGTTTGCAGATAGTTTAAAATTCAACAATACTCAAAACACTAGAAAAATTTTTGTGAAAGTTTTCTTGGCTTCTACAGAAGGGAATGATGTTATATTTTGTTTGCAGTTTCGTAATTTTGAGTTGTAGTGTTTAAGCAATTTTTGGATCTGTCGTGCAACCACACCCTGTTTGCTGATCAATGAATTGCATGTTGGGACGCTGGTCCAGACCTGGTTTTGGTCTTGTTCCATTTAAACATTTTGTTGTGTTGGAGAAGCTGATAATCTTATGGTTATTATATACAAGTTATAGAATGTTTTTTTTTGTTGTAAAAACCTTTGAACTGATATTTGTGACATTTCAGACTCTAACACACCTACCAGACAATACAAAACCTTTAGGACCAGTCGGTAACCTCACCATACTCCCTGAAGGAGATGAGAAACAGTTAAGAAGTGTAATGGGAAGTTATTATACCAAATTTCCAATGTCTAAACATACTGATTATAGAGTTAGTCTGCCTTATGTAGAAAATGGATTAGGTAATTATCTTTTTTCTGCTTAATTCAGAAAATTATGTCTATGTTAAAAGAAACTATGCTAGTAGACTTGTAATGTGTGATTATCCTTTAATAATTTTCTAAATGTATAAAAATAATCCAGCTTTTACAAATGAATATTCTGTGGCAAAATTTATTACTGTAGTTATTAGTGTGTATGTCATAGGTTTTTTAATTTGCTAAAAACTTGGATTATGTTGCAGCTTTTAACTGGGTCTGGGCAAAAACTTGACTTGGAATGAAATCTTGCATGTATACAAGTAGATCATATTGAGAAATCAAAGTGGCTTTATTGTGGGGAGGGTGGTACTTTCAGTTTATAAATGATATGATTGTTTTTTCCTTATTAGATAATTGTAAGTGAAATAGACATAAAAGATGTACTATGGATAGGAAATGTTTTATAACTTACCAGCCTAATTCTGTAATACAAATAACACTACTAAATGATGCCAGTTTTTTACAAATTGTATGATAAAATGATGGTAAAATATATGTTATAATATAATTTTAGGTTTAGTGACTACACTTGGAATTCCTGTTTTAGATGATACAAGTAACTTTATTGGAGTAGCAGCTATCGATATTTCAGTAGAAATGACATTTTATGAAGTTGTACATTTTAGACAAGGAGAGAATAGTTATGGTTTTATTGTTGGCAATGATGGTTTGTATTTCAATACTTTGAAACTTTTAAGAATTCAAATAATATGAGTATCATGAACCACGATTTACGTTCCATCAGCTACCCTATGACATGAACTGTTTTTGTTATTCCCTTGTTTGATGACCAAAGTTCTATTGTATTACTATAGAGGATGCAGCTACTAAATATGATAAATTCATTGCAGTAAGAACCTTTTCAATATGAATTACTATAATATTTTTTAGTAAATTACATAAAATACCCAATACACATCGATTTTCATATAAAAATACATCATATCAACCTATTCAGTGGGATATTACCTCATAATGCATACTCCAGGTCCTTTCATTTTGATATGTCATCAATATTATTATATTGTTCATATGTTACACTTTTTTTAAGGAAAAGTTCTTGTACATCCTTACATGGGAAATCCCAGACAACAAGGGAGACAACCCAGATTTTATTATGTACAGCAGATAGAACCATCATTAAGTGATGAAGCTGCATACAATATTAGTAATGGTATTCCTGGGAAATATCATTCTAATGTGGTAAATAATTTTACTTTAGGTATAAAAAATGGTGGTAATGATACAAACAATATACAAGTTTAGTAATATTTCTTATTTTCATAGTTCAAAAGTGATTTAAATTTTGTGAGGGAAGAAGAGGCAAAGGAAAAGTTATAGTTGTTAATTTCACTTGTGCATTTCCATATTTCTACAATCCCAACAGAGTAATGTCCAGTTAGTGCAGTTTTCTGCTCATTTCAATGTCACAGAACATATATACTTAATATTTAATGAGGTGATTTACGAATTAAATATATGTAAAATTGAGCAATTAATAAAAAAAACAGAGATGGGTAGTTTGTCCTATAAAAAGAGAATTTCAAACAGAATGGAAATCATTTTTTTCTTTTAGGTGCATTACTGGAGGCAGTCTGAGAGAGCTGGACATGGAACTAAACCAGCAACATATTATTATCAACCAATATATGGTTTCCATGGAAACTGTACAACTGTTTTGGTCATCTTTAGTAAAGATTTGGAACAGATCAAGGCTGATGAGGTAATGGATAATGTGGCTGATTATATTTTGTTGATTAAAACCTATAAAGAGGTTACTGGAGCAGTGTTGTTGTATTTATCACAACCAAATCAGCATAATAAAAACATCCTTTAATTCAAAATGTTATGTAAAGAATATAATGTGGTACAATTAGTCATATGAAAATAATTATTGAAATGGTGGTCTTCTAGTCAAGTGGACTTTTGAAAATGTATTTACTGTTGATAATTGTGTTTAAAAAATTCAATTATTTGTAGGGGTTTTGATATTTTATGTCAAGCAATAATCTTTGCTGTGAACATTGTAGTATCCAATTATGAAGTTGATGACCTTTATAGAAGAAAGTAGATTGTTTTTTAATTCAGTTTGAATAGACTTTAGAAGTAAAAGTGATTCATTTGTGAACAATTCTAAATCTTAAGTCTTCAAGGAAATGTTCCCTTATGTTTTCGACAATTTGAATAACAATATCCTGATTATTATTTTCAAAATGAACATAGAATAATTTATTTTGAAT
Organism: Mytilisepta virgata; assembly: GCA_028015205.1. NCBI lineage: Eukaryota > Metazoa > Mollusca > Bivalvia > Mytilida > Mytilidae > Mytilisepta > Mytilisepta virgata. The sequence continues at coordinate 77,631,143 of CM051519.1, forward strand.
TAATCCATACTAGGAGATTGAGAATGAGGAATTCCCAGAGTTTGTGTACCATCGTATTGACCTATATGACAATGACACACTGATGACCTCTGACCTCTGTAGTAGGGATGATGCTGTTGTCCTGAGGAATAATGCCACAATCAAGGTAAGTCACATTATACAGAAATGGATAAATATAAATGTGTGGTAATTGCACTGTCATATTGAAGTTTATTACAACAACACAGTGATGACCTCTGACCTTTGTAATTGGTACTCTGCTGTTGTCATAATAGTTCAGTGAAATTGGACAAAATAGATCTTTTTTCTAGAAATGAATGGTATTCTTAAGATTTTTAAAACCTAGCTTTACATGTGTTAATAAACAGTGGCCTTTCTTTTTTTAAAACAGTTGCCAAGTTTTACAAGAAATAAACCATTTCGGTTTGTTTCATAAAAGTAAATTTTTATCTTTCTTATATGGCAAAATTCACTGAAATTATGATAAATAATTTTTAATTTCAGTTTGCACCAAATGTTTATTCTGATCCTGTTAAAAGTTTGGAATATGAGCAGAATAATAAAAATAAGAGTTATCCATGGTTTCAACACTACAAAAATGCCAGATTGTTTTCACAGAATGCAGGTAAATATGATAATATTTCAGAACTTTACAATTTTTTTTCTATGTATTGATAATAATGAGTAAGGGAATTTTTTAATGGCAGAAATCTTCCATGGAAAGAAGACTATGTTTCGTCAAACTTGTATTCAATTCTAGAATAGCGTTAAGCAGATTTTTTATGTTGGTGTAAAATTTGAAGAGTCAAAATTTACACATTAAAAATGATTTGAAAAAAATTTCTGTTCTACAGCAGTTGAGAAAAGAAGTAAGTAACTGAAGAAGGCCAGTGGCAAAAATGTCTAAATATGGTTCTTATGCTACAGAGATGGAAAATTTGGCAGTTGTGGATGAAACTAAATGCTATGATTAATTTGTATGACAAACTTGGTTGTATCTGTGAATCTGAATTAATATTATGATGAATAGATTGTGGTTATTTTCAGTTATGCAGTAGATAAGTGAAAATTAGCACCTCTCAGAAGTAGCTCGCTCTACTATAATTGTCTATAAACACACACAAATATGAAATTTGGCAGGCAGTTAATTGTCATTTATCTTTTCAGACATTCATCAGGATGCTTCCAATGACATAGTGTTAACAAATATAACAGATAAGTTGTGGACTGCTGATGATGTTACTTGGAGGTATTTATATAGTGTAAAATATTATTATAGTATAGTAAAAAGATGATAGCTGATGGTGACTTTTCATTTATTCAATCAATCAGTCACTGTTCTGTAATTCATTGTACCGGTAATTGATTTACTCATGTTAGCAGTACCTGTCTGCTATGTTAGAACACTATGAAAACATATATAAGAGGAATAAAATTGAAGATTTAAGCAATATAATGCATGTTTTTTTTTATATCAATGGAAACATGATATGAATTTCATAACATTTATTATTCAGGTATCTAGGTACAGAAAATGGTCTATTTAAGATATTTCCAGGAACCATGCTATCAGACCTTCACTATGATCCCAGGGAGGATGTTTGGTATAAGAAAGCATATGAAAATCCAGATAAATATATCTTCATTGACACAGAAGGAGACTTCCATGGCAATTCATCATCATACATAACAATGGCAAAGGTTTTTCATCAGTCTAGGTATAACATTGATGGATACATTGTTTCTACATCTATTAGCATTAAATTGATTATGAATTCCAACATAGTGTGATTCTAATTCACACTGTCAAAATTTGAATTGAATCAGTTTGCTGGATAATGAGTATTTGTTAAGGATGCTTGCTGGTCATGTTTTGGTCTTTTTGTCAGATTTTCGGAATCCTCAGGTTTTATCCATTTCTTAAACATGAAATTTTTTGCCCATGAACCCTCACTTTTTCTTTTATAGTTCAATCATATATACTTTAAAATGGTATTTGACAAAATTTTATGAAATCCTTTTTATTTTTTCATATATTTTTGAGAGACTGAAGTTGTCAATGCCAAGACAATGAAAAATCCAGAGAAAACCCATTTCTTGCAAATTTTCGAGGCCTTATTGTAGCCTTATTGTCAAATAAGAGCAACTCGGGATAGGGTTCTATAAATGTTTATTTGCCAATCCAGTATATATTCTATATACTATAACCCCTGAAAGTACACAATAACAAATACATAAATACATTGACAAGACAGTGTACAAAGGGCAATAATTCAAACATACATATATGTAAAATATGATTGGTCAGCTCAATAAGAATTAACCTAGTGGGAAATTAAGATAAAATATATATATATTTCTCACTCAGTAATGCACCAAGTATAAGTATATGTGAATAGTACTTCAAGAATGATAGATCAATCAGACTTGGTGAATATCTATAAATTGCACAAAAGTGCGATACACGGGTGAACTCGATTCACAAGACATTTACAGTACAATAACTGAAGAAAATAATAGTAACAACACAGACAATACATTGAAATAAAAATACACTGAATACACATCGGACCAGTTATAAAATACTAATAATGTGTACCAACATGGATTATAAATAAAATACATGAGCTCTTAAAACCCGTAGGCAGTTATCATGTCATTCACGGACATTCATTCCAATTCATTCAAAAATACATTTACTCTCAGATTCATTCTAAAGGAAAACTGTGCAAATATTAAGGGCTATGAAATGTTAATAACTAACCTGATATTATATAAACAGATGTCCAGAAGTTCAAACAATTGAATTATTGATTCCTAGACCAAAGACATTTTCCAAACCGCCATTAGAAAGTTTTCAATCATAAAGAACAACTTGAGCTAATCAGAAATTGGGAAATGAGACACATGATTCAATAAGTAAATAGAAATACCTTCTCGAGCAGAGTAGAAGGTCTAGAACTAAAGATGGATAAAGAAACGAAGAACACATGGAATTTAATAAAATACTATCAAACATCAATAACACACTCTAAAATGAGCACATGAACTTATATTTTTTTCTTTACTATTCATATGTTTCTCAAACTAAAACCCCTATTTCAAATCCTATTTATTTCCTATTAGACCAGCGATCATCCTTAAAATGAAGTCTATGTGCTTTAGAAAATGGTAGATGATTGAACATACAACTGTATTTTATATGAATTCCATCCAAAAAAGCAGTTTAACACACTTTATTGTTAACAGTTGACATAATCTGATTCAGTGCTAGTCAGAAATTGCAGCAAATACTCAAAGATAACACTATGAAATAAATAGGAAGCAGACAAATTTTTAAAAAAATCACTCTGAAAGTTGTAAGATAAGTTAATTCTCATACATAAAGGGAAATAAGTAGAATTGCCAGATATGTTTTTAATTCATTTATACATTATTACAGTAATGGTACAGTAAGTGGTGTAGCTGCTGTAGATATTACAAGACACCAGTTTTCAGTCATGATAAGGAATCTGTTGACATCATGTTTATATTGTTATATTCTTGATGACACAGGGTAAGTCAGAGGATTGTTTAATCACCATTTTCTTTTAACATGACCATTTCAACTGGAAATTTGTTGAAATACATGATAATTTTCCAAATCTACGCTGAGCTGCAAGAAAAGCCATTGTGATGATATTTTTATATTCACGGATGTTACTTATATGCTTATACATAGGGAATTTATTGTATATTCTGTAATATTAACCTGAATTGATTTTGTATTAAAACACTGAGTTGATTTTCAGATATGTATTAGATAAATCTAGTTCCAGTAAACACTTTGTGAAGACACATGTCACTGAGGTAGCAGGTCCTGTTAGCTTTGTTCTTATCAAGAAAGGATTTCTTATGGTAAATATTATTGTACATTGAAGTATGATGCAGTAAAAATGGATGTAAGGTTCATGTATTGGAGAAAAAACCCATGTAATAGTCGAATCAAAGGTCATTGCTGTTCTTCATCTTGAATGTTTCCGTAGGGGTGAGCCAACATCTTAAACCCTTCATCAAAATCGCGACTGATCCTAACATAACTACTTTCCAAGTATCAATAACCCCTATGTAATATTCCTGCACTATTAAAGTGATAATTCTGTATTTTCTACAAGTGTGTTACAAGTGCATTTTTCTTTTAAATTTATAATAGTTATGATAAACCAGTCAGAATGGGAAGCATAACCACTTTCAGATTTGTTTACACAACTTCTTGATTTCAAATCTCATGTTATTGTGTTAGAAACAAACATCTGCTACTTTAAGTATTCAGTGGTTTTGCATAAAAAAGAATCATTAGAAATTTTAAAAGATTTTTTCTGAGATTTATGATAGAAGTAATTTTTCTTCACATATTGCAACTGATATTATTTAATGTTTTCCATATTAAGCCTGATATATGTATGGATGCAACATCAGGAGAGAAAAAGTTGACCTACACATTAGACTTAGGTGGACAGTGGTCAGTGGTCCGACAAACAGGATGCCATGATTTTGTACTGACCAGTATAAATAATACCAATCTATTTCTGTTGGTGTATGAGCCTGATAACTGTTTATCTACAGATATTGGTGTAAGTAATTCTTAATACATGTATTGTCCTTCATTACAATGTTGATCTGATGCTCTTTTGTTCATTATTGTGTTTAACAAGCCAAATTAGGTCATCTAAATTTGTTAAGACTGTCTGAACAGTTTAAGACACTTGAGTAGAAAATTCTTGGATAATTTCTCTTAATAGTTATTCTGTATCACACTTCATTATATTATGTACATTAGAGTGCATACTCTAATATTGGACTGGTTTCCTGCTTTGGTATGAGGTACCAATTATGATTCAAACAAAATGAACCAGCATAATGGAAAGCACACCATGCCTCATTATTTGCTTTTCCTTGGTATTGAAAACGCTTAAAAGAGGACGATCACTGTTTCTTGTACCAGTGATGAGAAATGATTTTTTTTCTTCAAAATACAAGATCCTTATAATGATATAGATATTGTGGAAGGAAAAGTCTTACTTATGTACAGATTGCTTTTGCCTAAATGAAATAAAATGTTGATCTAGGATTCCTGATCTGTCTGTAAGTTAAAGGTTTATATAGAAATGTTTTCAAATGCTACCTTAGAAACTGTATTAGTTATTTTAACACATCAGTCCATAATTGTCTACTAATGATGTTGAAATATTTGCATTTTATATTATTTTAGATTTGTAATTGTTTAGACAAATGTTTACTTTGTGATGATAGGATGGATACAGTGTGTCAGGTTAGTTTACATATGTTTTACCATCTTCAATTTTATATTTTCCACTGTTTTTAACTCCATTGATATATTGCATCAATACATATATGTGAATATTGGATATTTTTTCTGATGGTCAGTATGATGTTAAACATCCAAATTTGACATCACAGGACTTAATCCCACCATTGTTCAATGTCTGTTCCAAGTCGGACTATCCTGACTCTCTGTTGTGTTTATGTATGTATTTTGTACTCTTTTATGTTATTTTCTGTCTGGGGTTCTGTCTTTTGGGTAGTGTTGAATTATTGTTATGTCATTGTTGACCTTTCCTGTTACCCATTTTGTTGTTTATTAAAATATATAGTGGTAAATGAATTGATATCAGTAATCATCAATTATTGATGTGCACATTTTCATTTTCATTATGTTGACAGAGCCGAAGTGAGGTGTTAGGACAGTCTGAATTTTTTGATAATAATATCTTGTGGTGGACTGATACAATTAACATTATTACTGATGAATTTTGGAATTAAATATTTAAAAACATATACAGTTGAATTTCATTATCTCGAAGTGCAAGGGACCATGGGATTGGGTTCGACATATCCGAAGTTCGACTAAAAAGGAGCTGGAAATTCTCGAGTTTTGGAGAAGGGAGATACACATTAAATGACTTCTATATTCCTTTCCATGCATTCACTGATCGTTTTTACTTGTAAGCGTAGTCAAACTATTATGATTGTCTCATAAATTCTTATTGTTTCTTAATTACAATTTGTTTGAAATCACAAATTGATAATCCTTTCATGTTGACCAATATTGATTTTATAAATTCTTTTTCGGCAAGTCATGCCTTATTAACATAATCTGAATTTTGTAACTACCGTAGTGTGAATAAATAGGATGATCACATACTGTAAGAAAACTTCGATTTATTGATGTGAAATTTATTTTTATCACAAAATCCAATATATTGTTTAATTGTAAAAACAAAATTGTTATTAAAACATAATTAACATGATATGACATTTCCGTTATCGATTTCCTACATACTGTATGACACCTTTAAAAATTGGGTTCACCTGTACAGATTATTAATAAATTTGACATAAAGAGTTTATATTTGCACTAATTATATTTTCTTTGTACATAATATCACTTTGACACTACCAAAATTTCAACTCATCAGATTTCGAGATAAAAGGAATTAAAATACATAAATTATACTGCTGGCTGGTCGGGACCAGAAAAAAGTTCAATATAACCGAAATTTTGACTCAAGCGATTTCGAGATAACGAGATTCAACTGTATATAGAAGAATTTTGTTTCTGTGAAAACTTGTTACTGGTAGAAAAAGTTTCTATCTAGTAATTACCTTGATGAATATATGATTTCAAATGACAAATATCTTAACTTACTTTTTGTGACAAGTTATTTTAAATATTGACAAATTTCAGTGTCCATGTACATGTAAGAATAGAACTTTTGATGATTGCAGTAGTAACTTTACATTGACTAAGGGATATATACCATGTAGAGGTAGGTTCAGTAGAAATTAATAAATGAAATCATTTTGACCTGTAAACATTTTGCTTGTAGAAGAAAATTTAATATATGTTGCACTTGGTTTTGCAGAAACATATCCAGGCATTTTAAAAAAATAGATTTTTTTGTCTGATTGTGAAATTGTAACAAATAGACAATAATTTCTAAAGATACATATAAAGCTTGTTAAATCTATGAAAAGACTGATCTTTGCATCATTACAATTTTACTGAAAAGTATCTGATTAAAACATCAAATAAACATATTAATTTTAGAAAATCAAAGACATTGGAAAACTGTAAAGAACATAAGTATACAGACAGCTAATGTATCAAAATGTCTTCCAGAATGTCCTTCATTGTAAGTGTTGTATTATCCTGTTTTCTCACTTATTATTTCTAGAACAACTTTCAACTTTTCTTATCTCTATACAGAAAGTCCTCATTGTGCCTATTCTTCATAGATGTATAATTTCTTTTGAAAATATTTTTGGACAGATCCTCAAATTGATATATTTTTAGATTCGAATTGAACAATGTTGATTTGATTTGTGTTCTGATTTAATATTGTATTTGTGCTCTGATATGACATTGTATGTGAGTTCTGGTATGACATTGAATGTGTGTTCTGATATGACATTGTATGTGTGCTCTGATATGACATTGTACATGTGTTCTGGTATGACATTATATGTTTGTTCTGATATGACATTGTATGTGTTTTCTGATATGACATTGTATGTGTGCTCTGATATGACATTATATGTGTGTTCTGATATGACATTGTATGTATGTTCTGATATGACATTGTATGTGTGTTCAGATATGACATTGTATGTGTGCTCTAATATGACATTGTATGTGTGTTCTGTTATGACATTGTATGTATGTTCTGATATGACATTGCATGTGTGTTCTGATATGACATTGTATGTGTGCTCTGATATGACATTGTATGTGTGTTCTGATATGACATTGTATGTGAGTTCTGATATGACATTGTATGTGTGTTCTGATATGACATTGTATGTGTGCTCTGATATGACATTGTATGTGTTCTGATGTGACATTGTATGTGTGTTCTGTTATGACATTGTATATATGTTCTGATATGACATTGTATGTGTGCTCTCATATGACATTGTATGTGTGTTCTGATGTGACATTGTATGAGAGTTCTGATATGACATTATATGTGTGTTCTGATATGACACGGTATGTGTGTCCTGATATGACATTGTATGTGTTTTCTGATATGACATTGTATGTATGTTCTGATATGACATTGTATGTGTGCTCTGATATGACATTGTATGTGTGTTCTAATATGACATTGTATGTGTGTTCTGATATGACATTGTATGTATGTTCTGATATGACATTGTATGTGTGTTCAGATATGACATTGTATGTGTGCTCTAATATGACATTGTATGTGTGTTTTGTTATTACATTGTATGTATGTTCTGATATGACATTGCATGTGTGTTCTGATATGACATTGTATGTGTGCTCTGATATGACATTGTATGTGTGTTCTGATGTGACATTGTATGTGAGTTCTGATATGACATTGTATGTGTGTTCTGATATGACATTGTATGTGTGCTCTGATATGACATTGTATGTGTTCTGATGTGACATTGTATGTGTGTTCTGTTATGACATTGTATATATGTTCTGATATGACATTGTATGTGTGCTCTCATATGACATTGTATGTGTGTTCTGATGTGACATTGTATGAGAGTTCTGATATGACATTGTATGTGTGTTCTGATATGACACGGTATGTGTGCCCTGATATGACATTGTATGTGTGTTCTGATATGACATTGTATGTGTGTTCTGATATGACATTGTATGTGTGCTCTGATATGACATTGTATGTGTGTTCTGATATGACATTGTATGTGTGCTCTGATATGACATTGTATGTGTGTTATGATATGACATTGTATGTATGTTCTGATATGAAATTATATGTGTGTTCTGATATGACATTGTATGTGAGTTCTGATATGACATTGTATGTGTGTTCTGATATGACATATGTGTAATTGTAATATACATTAATGAGCTTATTCTTTTTCAGACTTACTGAGAATGATTGCCATACAGTTCCAGGATGTAAATGGTGTACAACAGGAATCTATAAACATATCTCCATGTGTACACATAACTGTATTATTGATAGGTATGTTGTAGCATTTAGAATGCCAAAAAATGATGAATTCATTTTATTCAAACCCTTTTGCTAATGTCATATCTTTGTGGGAATTAAAGATTTTGCTTTACGAAGAAAAACAATTACTAAGTCTTGCTTTTATTTCGGTAAATTATTTGATTTTGTTTATTTCGTCCAGTATTGTTTTTTGACTAAATATGGTAGAATAAAAACAAAACATGCACAAAGATAAGAAACGCAATTTCTCTGTATGAAGATATATTATCCTTGATTTTTTTGTTTGGTCAAATTAAAAAGTCTGAATATTTAATATTACAGGGTAGAAATTAAACTGGTGGCACCATGCGATAATATGACAGGTTATAAAATACAGACAATTTTGATAGCCACACAGAATGCTGTAAAGTCCAGAATAAATAATACAAACATAGAAGTGTCACTACCACAGATACTGAAGAAGGTATTATTTTAAAAATTTGCTTGAATATAGGCATCTTGGTGATATTTCCAAGTTGTGAAATTGTCTCCCGTTATATACTTATCAATGGGGAGTCCCTTATAATGATCTTTATGTAATCAAGACAAACTGAATATGAGATCCGTTTCTTTCTGTACTGTCCGACTTACAATATATATGCATATTTGGTAAAGCCCTTTTTGATCTTTTGAAATATTATTTTCAAGAGTTCATGAGGTCTTCAATGATTCATATTCATTTTCCAATATATTTCAGCATTAATTAAATAAAAAATTAAAACCTTGCAGTAAAAATTTTGATTCATTGACAGAGCTCAATCTAGCTGTCCTCTTGAACAGTAGCTCTTTAATTACAGTTAAGCTTTTGTTGATTATATAAAGAAATGTATATTATAAAACAAACTGCTAATACATTAAAATAGCTTGTATAACAAATATAATAAACAGGACTCCTGACAATAATGCTTTTATAATGAACGATTGCCACCGCTGCTTCAATACAACCTACTCTTTACTGTATATTGTATTTTATTTGTCTGTGTCATGACCATTTATAGTAAATGCATTAGTACAAATAAATATTTAGTACCGTAATTACTCTATTTATTGGACACTAAAATACACCTATTTTTTAGGAAAATTGGAAAATTGTCGAAAAAATAGAGTTTTCGTATTTCCGTCTACATCATTGTCATTTTTTGACTCCATATGATCAACCTGGTCAATGTACTTTAAGAATATATGCAATCCACATAATGGATTGTTATTTGATTTTGCTTTATGATGTATCTTTTTGTATCTTCAAATTAAGTTAATTTACTGTTGAAGACGAAAACAGTAGCAAACTTCAAACTACCCGCCATGTTGTTGACTAATATGTGGACATCTCACAAATTATTTTTACGATCTGGATTTGGAGCATCTCACAAATGATTTTTACAACATATGTTACGTTTGTAGTCTCTACTCTCATCGTCTTTTTAGAACATATTATAACTATTACATTTAAATGTCTTATAAACAATGACAAGAGAATTTGTTTTGTAATAAATTATTCATTTCATTTCAAATTTTTTAAATTTATTTCTCTGAGAAACGGGACTACGCAATTCCGTTCCGAACTCGTTTCGGATTTCTTTTCAAAAGAAAACTTCCAGGTAGGGAAAATTCAATAAAATTTACTTAAAAATCGATCTTGTTTCAATCAAAATTATTAAGATAGATAGTTTAAATGGTTTAGAAAGACGAAATAAACACTCGATGAGGACTGAAAGTAATTAATTTACCTAAGAAATTAAAATTACTGACTGTCACCACCTGAGAACAATGATCGCAACTTTGACAATTTTGAATTCGTCGGAAAAATAGAGTTATAAAAAAATTCAATTTTCCTTGAATTTTTAAAAGTGTCGAATAATTAGGCCGTCCAATAATTAGGGTTATTACGGTATTTTGTATTTTGATAATTAGAATAGGATGTCCTGTTGAGGTATTTGGAAAATTGCCATTTGTTAATAAGCAAAAATTAATTGATATTGATAAATTAATAAATTAATATTGATTAATACTGAATATCTCTAACAATTCTACATGAATTTTCTGGCTTGTATTTTCTAATGTTTTACATATCTGATCCCAAATAGTATTTAAATGTTATTTTTGACTATGTATTTTATAGGATATCATCAGTTTTAACATCTCATCTGTAGATGGTACCTCCATACCAGACACAGTACTACATAAGTTTTCCAAACCACTGTACTTAGATATAACAGATAATATAGTACTTATAGACAGTCAACATATTGCTGAATACTTAATGTAAGTTATCTTTATAGACTAAAGTTATATGTGAAGGACATGAATTATACCATTGGGTGGGTTGTTTCTCTCATTTATGCTTGAACAATTCTCATTTTCTGATCTGCATGCATAAAATCTTCATTTTAGCTTTTCTTCTTAAATGTGTGTTTTAACTGGGTATTCCAAGGAAATTAATTTAGGAAAGATTAGCTTTATTGTTGCCCCTGTGAACAATTTTTAGGGTTAGGTTGCTAAGCAACCAAAACCCTTATGCCGTCGGTCGTTTGGTTAGACAATGAAGGAAACTTTGGAAATCTGGTGTTTTGTGGAAAAAGTTGGACCAGAAGTTTTTGAAACTATGTTTTTATGAGTAAATATGCAAGCTTATCTAGGATTGAAGCTTAAGCAAGGCTAGTTAAGCAGCTTTTTATCTCGATTTTGAGATGACACATGCGCAAAGAAACCTCCATATTTTTCGAATTACGACTATGTTTATATTGGAATATCATATAAGAAAATAAACATTCCGCGGTAAAATAGTCCTAATATTTGTTGTTGCTGGTGCAGTTGTTTTTTAATAGAAATGTAACTGAAACACACCGAGAAGTGTAATTGTCCAGTTATTTAATAAAAGATGTGTGTTTTATTGACGATTTCCTTTTTGTTTTGAAAGCCGTGTAAAGTATTCGCACCTTTTGAAGTGTACAATGCTATCGGCGTAAGGATTTTGAATGTTTACATTTGCACGGATATTTTGGGAAGGATTACAATCAGGTTTATTTTCAAAAGATTTCAAAGGTAAGTTCCATTTTTGTTGTGAACGTGATTGTTAACTTATACAGAACATATTTTGCACATTATTTGCTTATTCTTCTTGTAATTCTGATGGTATTTTGTGTATTTGATTAACCTTTTGACCTGATCATCGTGACTTCATTTTGTCAAACCTGTTGGTCAGTGATAGAATTGCATACAGGTTATTTGAAATTCCGACAACTTGCACATTAAGATTGAAAAACACTGTGTTTATCATTAATTTAGAAAACTGTATTATCGAAGGTATAATGGGTTTATTTTAATTGAAAGCTTGAATGTTTACGTTCTGATCTACCTGCACATGCGCAATGTAGTGTAAATAGAAATGACCCCCTTCTACAATTGTCCAAACTTTGTCTTTTTATATAACCTTAATAACTTGAAGACCTTTGATTTCTGTTTATTTTAATTCATCAAATCATTATTATGCGTTTGACTTTTTAAAAAAATTCAATTTAGAGTGATAATTCAAGAAGCGTTAGCCGACTCGTGCTTTCTTTGATTGATTAGTGCATATTTATGTACAGACATGCGCAGTAAAGTTGAGTAGTAGAACCTTCAGCTCAGATACACTGTGTTGCGAAAATATACGTTTTAAAAAATCACTGTATATTTTGAAACCAAAGCAATACATATGCTGTCAATTTAAAAAAAAATCAGTCACCTACCCACAGGAACATTATTATATAATAGATACTTTTTCCGCAGAGCTCGTTAACTTTCATAATTGATATATTTCCTTGTAAATAATACTGTTAATAAAAAGAATTCAATACCAAAACCTATTTTGCAATACATTGTACAAACAAAAAGCATTGAAATAATCATCAGCAATGTTTGTACAAATAAAAGTCAAATGCTAGCAACCTAACCCTACCAATGCTATGCACTTTGATTTTTTGTTGGGGGTGGGGGGTGGATGTGGTGTGTTAGAATCACCTTGTCTATCCATCTGTGTGTCCTGTCCATGAATCTTGTGATTGCAACTCCTCCTAAAACATCCCATTCAATGAAACTACACATAAAGAAAAACTAACATTATGATGGGGAGATGATTTATTTATTTGATTAAACATGTAATTGCAGCTATTCCTAAACAGTATGATGAAATTCACTGATAATAAAGACAAAAGTTTTACACCATATGAAGATGTGTATAAAGCAAAGCAATTCTTTTCTGAAGTCTCAAAGGGGAGATAATTCCAAATAATTTATGTGATTTGTCATTTGTTATCCATTGAGTTTTCAGTAAAACCTAACACAAGTAATATAAAGGTATGGATTAAGCTACATGATTACCAGTTTGAAATTAATGATGATGTGCATGGAGAAAAAGATTCCTTTCAGAAGTCTCCAAGGGGAGATAATTCAAAATAATTTATATGATTTGTCATGGTATTGATCTTATTGAGAATTAAGTAAAACCTCACTCAAGTAATAGAAAGAATGTGGGGGAATTGAAACGAGTTGTTGGGGAAGGACGTATTTTTGTGTCGCCTGCGGAACGCATGGTCGACACATAGGGATCACTATCTGTCGTCTTGCATCTTGCGTCGTCCTGCGTCTTGCGTCGTCTTGCGTCTTGCGTTGTCACACTTTTCTTCTATCCTCAACTACTCGTAAACCGCTCAAAGGATTTTGATGAAACTTTCTCTGTGTATTAACCTTAATGCACAGGTGTGCATATATATTTCATTTTTAGAAAATTTAAAATTTTTTTGGGAAAAAATTGACATTTTTGCAAAAAAAGAGGGGCAAAACTTCTATCCTCAACTACTCCATAACCGCTCAAAGGAATTTGATGAAACTTTCTCTGTGCATTAACCTTAATGCACAGGTGTGCATATATATTTCATTTTTAGAAAATTTTAAATTTTTTTTGGAAAAAATGACATTTTTGCAAAAAAAGGGGGGGGGGCAAAAGTTCTATCCTCAACTACTCAATAACCGCTCAAAGGAATTTAAACTTTCTCTGTGCACTACCCTTAATGCACAGGTGTGAATATTTATTTCATTTTTAGTAAAATTTAATTTTTTTTTGTAAAAATTGACATTTTTTGAACAAAAAAAAGGGGGGGGGTCAAACCTGCTATCCTCAAATACCCCATAACCACTCGAAGGAATTTGATGAAACTTTCTGTGCATTAACCTTAATGCACAGATGTGCATATATATTTCATTTTTAGAAAATTTTAATTTTTTTTTGTGTAAAAATTGACATTTTTAAAAAAAAGGGGGGGGGGGTGCAAAACTTCTATCCTCAACTACTCCATAAGCACTCAAATCAATTTGATGAAACTTTCTCTGTGCATTAACCTTAATGTAAAGGTGTGCATATATATTTCATTTTTAGAACATTTTAATATCTTTTGTAAAAATTGACATCTGCAGGCGACACATGTCTTCCTTGGAAGACACACACATTTTTTTTATATTTAAAGTGTAAGTTTTAGGGAAATTTCTGCAACCATACAGTAAACATTACCCCCAGTTAAGAAGGTTTTGGGGAGTTTTATTAATCAATTCAATAAGGTATTGACCAGAAATTAAAAACATTATTTGATCTAAGTGATCTGTGGGTGTCAGCCACAATTGATGTGGTCGGATTCCTAAAACCACAAAGTCATAAATAAAAAGTGGCATGTCCAACTTTAATAGTATTTATGCATCGAGTAATTTTGGCAATAACTGAATTTTTGTATCAAGAATGTTGAATACTACCCGATACTTTTCTTAAAGTAGCCTGCTTCTAGAAAGATCATTGTTGGATGGAGATATTAAAAGCATGATTTCAGGATAATTGTTTTCATGCTAATATATTTAATTTCAGATTGAGAATTAGTCTGAGTTTTGATTATGTTAATTTCACCAAGGAGTTAGAAAATGAATTAACATTGAGGGAATATTTAGACACTCAAGTGAATGAATTTATTGTGCAGGCATTGAATGACAGAGCTGTAATTGTTTCTGATATATGGTTTGAACAGGTAAAATGTTTGTATTATTTTGACTGAACCACACCAGATCATCTTATGCTTTAAATCAGAATTCTGCTTTTGGAAGTCTGATTTCTCCATTGTGGTTTCTTTATTATACATAGTAAAATGGGTGCCTAGTATATCATGTCTGGTTGTCAAAATAAGTTCTGATTGATGTCCTAGGTTTTGGGTTTTGTTTGCTTGGCTCTCAAGAAAATCTTACTGACATTGAATGTAAAAAGGTGTTTTTAGCTCACCTGACCCGAAGGGTCATGTGAGCTATTGCTATCACTTGGCGTCCGTCGTCCGTCCGTCCGTCGTCCGTTAACTTTTTCAAACGTTAACTCCTCCAACACCATAAGTCCAACTGCAACCAAACTTGGTACAGTTATTAATTGGTATGGGTGCTACAAATCTATTGTTTGGATTTTTGATTCGTATAAAAACATGGCCGTCATGGCTAAAAATAGAACATAGGGGTAAATCACAGTTTTTTGCAAATAAGTCAGAAACGGTCACAGATATCAAAATTTTGGCATGGGGTAAAAGTGATCAGCACCTCAAGATCTACCTGCCCTGAAATTTTGAAGAAGATCCAACGACCCATGTAGGAGTTATTGCCCTTTTTCTGCATTTTTTCCAAATTTTGCACTTATTAAGCTCAATATCTTGGATACTATAAAGGAAATTTGAAAAATTTAAATTTCATATTGTTAGGCACACAAAGATCTACAAAATTTGTAACAGGATCGAAGTTGTAGGTTGGTTCCTTTTTGGAGTTATTCCCCTTAGATCGTCAAAATTGACCATTTTTGCAGTCTTTATTCATTGTAATAAAATCGTTAACTCCTCTTACACCATAAGTTTAATTGCAACCAAACTTAGTGTAGTTGTTCCTTGGCATGAGTGCTACTAAACTATCGTTTGGATTTTTGATTTGTAAAAAAACATGGCTGCCATGGCTAAAAATAGAACATAGGGGTAAATTGCAGTTTTTTGCAAATAACTCAAAAATGGTGACAGATATCAAAATTCTGATGGGAAGCTAAAGTGTTCAACACCTCAAGATCTACCTGCTTTGAAATTTTGAAGAAGATGTAACCACCCATGTAGGAGTTATTGCCCTTTTTCTTGATTTTTTTTGGAAATTTGTACTTATTAAGTTGTATGATCATTCCTTTTAGGAGTTATTCCCCTTAGAACATCAAAATTGACTATTTTCACAGCATTTCCCTTAGTTGGCAAAATGTTTAAATGAGCCCTTTAGGAGTTAAAGTTTTGTCCCTTAAATGTCAAAATAACTGTTGATGCCTTATAGATGGCAAACTGTAGAAAATGAAAAAAAGCTTTTGATTGCGTGTAAATTTGTTTTTATGTTATTATTTCAAAAATCTTCTCCTCTGAAACTACTGAATGGATTTGTACAAAACTTAGCATGATTGTTCCTTAGGGTATCCTGCACAAAGTTTATGCTTCGATTTTTGATCCGTCGAAAAACATGGCCACTGTTACTAAAAATAGAACATAGGGGTCAAACAACAGTTTTTCGCAAATATCTCAAAAATCATCAGGTTACGGCACATTCTGGCAGGTTGAAAGTGTTCAGCATGATGAGAGCTACCTGTGTGCTGATTTTTGTGAAAATCTGTCAACTGATGTTAGAGTTATTGCCCTTTTTGACATTTTTGGCTTTTTTTTATGTTATTATTTCAAAAATCTTCTTCTCTGAAACTACTATTCAAAATCAAATGAAACTTGGTAAGATTGTTCCTTAGGGTATCCTGCAAAAAGTTAATGCTTGGATTTTGGATTGGTCGAAAAACATGTCCGCCCTTACTAAAAATAGAAAATAGGAGTCAAAATGCTGTTTTTTGCTATTTTTTCCTGAAATATAGAAATAAAATGAAGATGAAAGCTACTTTGATGGCAAACATGGTATGCCGAGTTGAATGGTGATGATGAAAGTTTGTTTTGGACGGCCATTTTTAAAATGGCTGCCATTTTCCCGCCATTTTTTACACTTGCTCGGATTTCAACAATATTTGGTTTTTAGCTCACCTGACCCGAAGGGTCATGTGAGCTATTGCTATCACTTGGCGTCCGTCGTCCGTTCGTCGTCCGTCCGTCGTCCCTCCGTCCGTCGTCCGTTAACTTTTTCAAACGTTAACTCCTCCAACACCATAAGTCCAACTGCAACCAAACTTGGTACAGTTATTAATTGATATGGGTGCTACAAATCTATTGTTTGGATATTTGATTCGTATAAAAACATGGCCGTCATGGCTAAAAATAGATAATAGGGGTAAATCGCAGTTTTTTGCAAATAAGTCAGAAACGGTCACAGATATCAAAATTCTGGCAAAGGGTAAAAGTGATCAGCACCTCAAGATCTACCTGCCCTGAAATTTTGAAGAAGATCCAACCACTCATTTCAGAGTTATCACCCTTTTTTTTGACATTTTGGCTTTTTTTTATGTTATTATTTCAAAAATCTTCTCCTCTGAAACTACTGAATGGATTTGGATAAAACTTAGCATGATTGTTCCTTAGGGTATCCTGCACAAAGTTTATGCTTCGATTTTTGATCCATCGAAAAACATGGCCACTGTTACTAAAAATAGAACATAGGGGTCAAACAACAGTTTTTCGCAAATATCTTAAAAATCATTAGGTTATGGCAAATTCTGGCAGGTTGAAAGTGTTCAGCATGATGAGAGCTACCTGTGTGCTTATTTTCGTGAAAATCTGTCAACTGATGTTAGAGTTATTGCCCTTTTTAGCTCACCTGACCCGAAGGGTCATGTGAGCTATTGCTATCACTTGGCGTCCGTCGTCCGTCCGTCGTCCGTCCGTCCGTTGTCCATTAACTTTTTCAAACGTTAACTCCTCCAACACCATAAGTCCAACTGCAACCAAACTTGGTACAGTTATTAATTGGTATGGGTGCTACAAATCTATTTTTTGGATTTTTGATTCGTATAAAAACATGGCCGTCATGGCTAAAAATAGAACATAGGGGTAAATCGCAGTTTTTTGCAAATAAGTCAGAAACGGTCACAGATATCAAAATTCTGGCATAGGGTAAGATCAGCACCTCAAGATCTACCTGCCCTGAAATTTTGAAGAAGATCCAACCGCTCATTTCAGAGTTATCACCCTTTTTCCTGATTTTTTCCAAATTTTGCACTTTTTATATGTTATTATTTCAAAAATCTTCTCCTCTGAAACTACTGAATGGATTTGGACAAAACTTAGCATGATTGTTCCTTAGGGTATCCTGCACAAAGTTTATGCTTCGATTTTTAATCCGTCGAAAAACATGGCCACTGTTACTAAAAATAGAACATAGGGGTCAAACAACAGTTTTTCGCAAATATCTCAAAAATCATCAGGTTATGGCAAATTCTGGCAGGTTGAAGGTGTTCAGCATGATGAGAGCTACCTGTGTGCTGATTTTCGTGAAAATCTGTCAACTGATGTTAGAGTTATTGCCCTTTTTGACATTTTTGGCTTTTTTTTATGTTATTATTTCAAAAATCTTCTTCTCTGAAACTACTATTCGAAATCAAATGAAACTTGGTAAGATTGTTCCTTAGGGTATACCTGCAAAAAGTTAATGCTTGGATTTTGGATTGGTCGAAAAACATGTCCGCCCTTACTAAAAATAGAACATAGGAGTCAAAATGCTGTTTTTTGCTATTTTTTCCTGAATTATAGAAATAAAATGAAGATGAAAGCTACTTTGATGGCAAACATGGTATGCCGAGTTGAATGGTGATGATGAAAGTTTGTTTTGGACGGCCATTTTTAAAATGGCTGCCATTTTCCCGCCATTTTTTACACTTGCTCGGATTTCAACAATATTTGGTTTTTAAAGTAAACATGGTATCCTTAGTGAATGGTGATGATGAGAATGTTGTATAACAATGATTAAACTTCATAATATGTGAGCTTTTAATATGCCATCACTTGGTGTCTGTCATCATTGTTGTTAACAAATTTTCAAACATCTTCTCCTCTGAAACTACTAGGGGAATTTGGATGAAACTTAGCATGATTGTTCCTGCAATATTTCCTTTTCAAGTACAATAAAAAGCCTTAACCCACAATTTTTACATAACTTCTTTCAAACATTTTAAAAACGAAGACAACATATAGACCAAAAGATTTATACTTGTATTTGAAGATGAATTAAAGCTTGTATTTTGTATTGTGAATCATCAGATTGACCATGACTGTATCTTAATCAAGCGTAGGGAGAACTCATGCCCATTTCTTTCCAGAGGTTCTTGAAAGGCTTTTAAAGGTATTTTCAGCATTTTATGTGACCTTTAATACTCAGTTTAATTTACAACAAACATTAATATATTAATTTAATTTATAGTGCATTGTTTGCCAGGTGAGCGATTCAGGCTCTTGAGAGCCTCTTGTTAAAGTAAACATGGTATCCTTAGTGAATGGTGATGATGAGAATGTTGTATAACAATGATTAAACTTCATAATATGTGAGCTTTTAATTGCCATCACTTGGTGTCTGTCATCATCGTTGTTAACAAATTTTCAAACATTTTCTCCTCTGAAACTACTAGGGGGATTTGGATGAAACTTAGCATGATTGTTCCTGCAATATTTCCTTTTCAAGTACAATAAAAAGCCTTAACCCACAATTTTTACATAACTTCTTTCAAACATTTTAAAAACGAAGACAACATATAGACCAAAAGATTTATACTTGTATTTGAAGATGAATTAAAGCTTGTATTTTGTATTGTGAATCATCAGATTGACCATGACTGTATCTTAATCAAGCATAGGGAGAACTCATGCCCATTTCTTTCCAGAGGTTCTTGAAAGGCTTTTAAAGGTATTTTCAGCATTTTATGTGACCTTAAATACTCAGTTTAATTTACAAAAAAACATTAATATATTAATTTAGTTTATAGTCATTGTTTGCCAGGTGAGCGATTCAGGCTCTTGAGAGCCTCTTTTTTGAAATTTTTGGCTTTTTTTTTTATGTTATTATTGCAAAAATCTTCTCCTCTGAAACTACTGAATGGATTTGGATAAAACTTAGCATGATTATTCCTTAGGGTATCCTGCACAAAGTTTAGGCTTCGATTTTGGATCCGTCGAAAAACATGGCCACTGTTACTAAAAATAGAACATAGGGGTCAAACAACAGTTTTTCGCAAATATCTCAAAAATCATTAGGTTATGGCAAATTCTGGCAGGTTGAAAGTGTTCAGCATGATGAGAGCTACCTGTGTGCTTATTTTCGTGAAAATCTGTCAACTGATGTTAGAGTTATTGCCCTTTTTTGACATTTTTGGCTTTTTTTATATTATTATTTCAAAAATCTTCTTCTCTGAAACTACTATTCAAAATCAAATGAAACTTGGTAAGATTGTTCCATAGGGTATCCTACAAAAAGTTAATGCTTGGATTTTGGATTGGTCGAAAAACATGTCCGCCCTTACTAAAAATAGAACATAGGGGTCAAAATGCTGTTTTTTACTATTTTTTCCTGAATTATAGAAATAAAATGAAGATGAAAGCTACTTTCAAGGTAAACATGGTATCCCGAGTTGAATGGTGATGATGAAAGTTTGTTTTGGACGGCCATTTTTAAAATGGCTGCCATTTTCCCGCCATTTTTTACACTTGCTTGGATTTCAACAATATTTGGTTTTTAAAGTAAACATGGTATCCTTAGTGAATGGTGATGATGAGAATGTTCTATAACAATGATTAAACTTCATAATATGTGAGCTTTTAATTGCCATCACTTGGTGTCCGTCATCATCGTTGTTAACAAATTTTTAAACAAAGCCTTAACCCACAATTTTTACATAACTTCTTTCAAACATTTTAAAAACGAAGACAACATATAGACCAAAAGATTTATTCTTGTATTTGAAGATGAATTAAAGCTTGTATTTTGTATTGTGAATCATCAGATTGACCATGACTGTATCTTAGTATGGAGAACTCATGCCCATTTCTTTCCAGAGGTTCTTGAAAGGCTTTTAAAGGTATTTTCAGGATTTTACATGACCTTTAATACTCAGTTTAATTTACAACAAACATTAATATATTAATTTAGTTTATAATGCATTGTTTGCCAGGTGAGCGATTCAGGCTCTTGAGAGCCTCTTGTTCGTCAAATTTTCATAATTTAACATTTTTCGTCATTCATCTCCAAAACTATTTAAGATAAAAGTGAAATGTAAATTTGAAAAATGTTTGCCATGTTGAGATCTACATACCCTGAAATTTGAAAGGAAATCCCAAAACCCATTTAGGAGTTATTGCCCTTTTTTGTCAAATTTTCAAAATTTTAACATTTTTGCATTTATCTCCAAAACTATTTGAGATAGAAGTGAAATGTAAATTGAAAAACGTTTGCCATGTTGAGATCTACCTACCCTGAAATTTTAAAGGGAATCCCAAATTCTATTTAGGAGTTATTGGTTTGTGTAATTTGAGGTCGGGTTCTGTTACATTTATTTAAGGTTCACCCTTATTCCTGGTCAATTTTGTCAACTTCCTGCCAGGACTACCACCATCAGGGAACATATTTTAACATTAAACCTTATGAAAAATAAATCTTCAACAAATTTTCCCTGAACAATTGAACCAATTGCAACAAACTTGGTCAAATAGTTGATTAATTGTCCAATGAAAACCAGACTCCAGGTGAGCGATACAGGCTCTGGTGAGCCTCTTGTTTTATTTGTGTTCGTGTGCTTGTGTTTAAATGGATTGTCACTTATCATTGATGGCAACATGTTCATCTCTTTTATAACCATCTTTGATATGTTATGGTGATCAATTCCTCATTTTAGCTTTTGTTTTATGTATCATTAAATAATAAATGAAGATGATGATGTAGATCACA
This sequence comes from Mytilisepta virgata, assembly GCA_028015205.1. NCBI lineage: Eukaryota > Metazoa > Mollusca > Bivalvia > Mytilida > Mytilidae > Mytilisepta > Mytilisepta virgata. Next base: position 77,653,138 of record CM051519.1, read on the forward strand.
TTTTGTATAATGAGTTAACAATTATGATTTCATGTAATTTTGGAAAAGAAAACACCATAAGAATTAAAAGAAGGGAGATAACTCACTTTTGGATATGATTCAGCCAGATTTCTCTCATTTTCATATTACTTGCATTCGTGTTATGGTATGAGCCTGTCGTTTTAATCAGCATTATTATTGGCCTCAACCCCTGTAAACAGTTAGTTTTCTATTCATTTACTTTTGTTCTACTTTTGTTCTATTGAACAAGACCTGGATGCTTCATACCTTGTATGCAGAAACCTTATGTTATGAAGTTTCCGTCTGGCATATGTCCATTGTCCTTGACCTCATTTTAATGGTTCAGCGACTGCTTGAAAAAAATTTATAGTTTTTTGTCATGTGAAATTCTCACTTATTATGAGAATAGGATAACTATATTTGGTATATAGGTTCCTTGCAACTTTAAATGTCCGTCAGACAGGGTTCACCTGACCTCGACCTCATTTCATGGATCAGTGATCAAGGTTAAAGTTACATGATTAGGTCTGTTTCTCAGATACTATAAGCAGTAGGTCAACTATATGTGGTGTATGGAATGATTGTAAGGGGTACATGTCAGTCTGGCAGGTTTCATCTGACCTTGACCTCATTTTCATGGGTTTTAATCAAACTTAATATAATTAGTTCTTGCCCTGATATGGCTTAAATGTCACCCACATGGCGTAAAACAATATTCAATCAATCAGTCAATCATTTTCATGGTGGTCAGTGTTAAGTTTTTGTGTTTTGGTCTGTTTTTCAAATACCATGGGCAATAGGTCAACTATATTTGGTGTATGGAATGATTTTAAGGTGTGCATGTCTGTTTGACAGGTTTCATCTGACCATGACCTCATTTTCTTGGTTCATTGGTCAATTTTAAGTTTCTGTTTGGTCCTCTTCTCAGATTCTATAAGTTATAGGTCAACTATATGTGGTGTATGGAATGATTGTAAGGTTCGCATGTCTGTCTGACAGGTTTCATCTGACCTTGACCTCATTTTCATGGTTCATTGGTCAATGTTAAGTTTCTGTTGTTTGGTCTTCTTCTCAGATGCTATAAGTAATAGGTCAACTATATTTTCTGTATGAAATGTATTTTATTATTTAACTGCTGATTACTTATATTGAAATAGTCTCATTATTTTATAACATTCTTTAAATAACATTAATAATGATAATAAATAATAAAAAATTTTATTAATAAACAGTGATTAAAAAAAACATTGGGGGGCCTCAGTGGCCGAGTGGTCTATGTAGTTCATCATAAGACTAGCCTGTCAACACTGGGGTTGTGAGTTCGAATCTCATCTGTGGAGGGGTGTGTTCGACTCCGATCTAAATTGACAAGGATTGCCAATTTTCCTACTGAAGGTCAGTCGTTCTCTCCAGGTACTTTGGCTTCCTCCACCAATAAAAACTGGCCACCGCGAAATAGCCAAATGTGCTGAAAACAGCATAAAACCCCAACTTAACAAACAAACAAACAAAAACATTGGAAGGTGTGAAAATGTTAAAATAAGGTCACTCATGCATGAATGTTTAACATGGAGTTAACAGTTCACTCCAGTCCCTTCATAAAGATTAATTGGCTGAATATGTACAGATTGAAGAACTTTTGAAATTTTGTTTGCACAGCAGAATCACATTTACTGATTTTTTTTTTTATGCATATGTAATAAGATTAGTATTGAGATAAGTAAAAACTATTTTAGCATAGCAACATAATAAGATAATATGACTTTTTACAATATTTTGATCAAAGATTGAAGATGAATTTATTTTTATTTATTTATTTATTTTGTTTTTTGGGGGGGAGGGGTTCTTTCAGGTTCATCTCAAGGAATTGACAAATATTATCTAGTTCCTTTATGGAATGATTGTACAGCCTATATGTTTGTCTGATAGGGTATATCTCACCTTGACTTCATGTTCATTCATCATTAAAATGTTAATTTAATGTAAAGCTTATATAAACTTATTGTTTTTACTTTCAACAAAAAATTCAGTTATGAACAATAAAACAGGTAAGACATTTCAGTGTGTCCACTCTTGTTTTATCTCATTAGTTGTTAGAATTTATTATGTATTTTGAGATCTTAAAATTGCTAGTTATAAGAAAATTATTACATATATCTAGTCTGTCACAATATATTTTGAGCTTGTCTTTATCAAGTTGTTTTTTTCTTTCTTTGAATCAGCTATTATCAGTGATTAATAAAATTATATTTTTCACATTCTTTTCATGTTACATTTTGTCATGATTATGTTTATAATTCAAAACTTACATCTTTTATCATAATATTTCAGAATTACATTTCTGCATTTGTGAAAATACCAACACCATCAAAAAGTACTGCATTGATACAGAAATCAAGATTCTGGAAAACTGCTGCACTACCTCATATAGATATATTTGGGAGAGAGCTAGACCTGTTAAATATCACCGTTGACAGCACATATAATTCCCTCTGTAATGTTCATTGTAAAACAATGTGAGTAGTTACAAATTTATATTATACAAAATGTATAACCATATATGTATTGCTGTATTAGAGGAAAACAAGCCTGATGATCCTTTTGTCTCTAAATCCACAAAAAACCTGCCCGTAAATCAGAATTCTGGATCTGTTCTTGTTTTGATTTTAACAAAAATATCATTGTGCAAAATATTAATAATCTCCCCCAAAAACAGAAAAATATGGAATTTGGTATTTTTTCATGTAGCAATTGAAAAGTTACAAGAGTTGTCACATTTGGAATCAGAAAAACTGCAATTTCAGGGAATATTTTTATTTAAAAAGATTGCAACATCAACAAGAATCTAGGATTTATTTGGCAATCCAAAATCTTAATGACAAAAAGTTTTGATGTGACAGTCATCCTAATTAGCAGATGGTAATAACAGATAAATTTCTGAAAGAGGACAATCCTAGTATAACTGCTGGCAATTTTGGTTCCAAGTGGATCAGTATTTTCACTTAGTTATGGTATGGTCATATTTTGGTTAACAGTAATTGGCTGTCATGCTATGGTCATACATTGGTTAACAGTAATTGGCTGTCATGCTATGGTCATCCATTGGTTAACAGCAATTGGCTGTCATGGTATTGTCATACCAGGGCTCACCAAACTGGGCGATTAGGGTGATTAAGTCGCCTAATGCTCGCCAATGTCGCCCTGTCATCGGCTCCAGAGCGACAAATGAGTCGCCCTTTGTTTTTAAGTAAGGCGCCTCTGAACAACGTACGTAATCAGCTGCGTCTGAAGACCGTTATTTTCATTAAAAATCTCGAGCCGCCATTTTTTGTTTTCTTGGAGGTAGGGGAAAGAAACGACAAAAAGTAAGCTAAAAAATCGCAGCAATCGGAATTCTTGTGACTTTTCATTGGTCACGGTGTTTTTTACAGACCGGTAACAATATGTAGACCTTATTTAAAAATAAATTTAGCAGATTTTGACATATCTATGCACAAATGGAAATTTTCTCAATACATGTATTGATTATTAAGGTGTTCAAGCAAGGTGAATGGGAGGATTTTAAGAGTATGTTTGAGAAAAAATAATAGTAAAGAGTATAGATAAATAAATATTAAAAAATAAAATGGCAATAATAAATAAGTTGTGTCAAAAGGTACACATATTTTTGCTCATATCTGTAACAGAAATTTTCTTCCAAGTTTGGAGCACCACTGCATAATTTCATTTTCTAAAATTTTTTTTATTTCAAATTATATTCGTCAGTATTTTAAGGCAGCACATGATTTTAATTAAACTTTAACAATAGCACAATAGGCCTGCCATGGTCAAAATCATGCAGCAATGTACATTAAAAAAGTGGTGATGAGTCCCAGGACTCATCATGAAAAATTCTCAAAGGATATTGATTAAATGCACATGAGACAAAATTAGGACTAAAATGGAAGGATATGGAGTAAATGTAGATAAAATCTCAAACAATACAGGATAAAACACAATAAAGGAATGTATAGTATACACTATAAGACACAAAATAACAGATATTTACTCGACAGGCAACAAATTGGGGGAAAAAACACAGTCTCTCTGGTAGACTTGGAAGTCTCCCTGTTGCTACCCTGAGGGAGACTGAGTCTCCCTGTTATTTTCAAGTGTGGTGAGCCCTGCATACATTGGTTAACAGTAATTTGCCGTCATGCTATGGTACTGCATTGATACAGAAATCAAGATTCTGGAAAACTGCTGCACTACCTCATATAGATATATTTGGGAGAGAACTAGACCTGTTAAATATCACTGTTGACAGCACATATAATTCCCTCTGTAATGTTCATTGTAAAACAATGTGAGTAGTTACAAATTTATATTATACAAAATGTATAACCATATATGTATTGCTGTATTAGAGGAAAACAAGCCTGATGATCCTTTTGTCTCTAAATCCACAAAAAACCTGCCCGTAAATCAGAATTCTGGATCTGTTCTTATTTTGATTTTAACAAAAATATCATTGTGCAAAATATTAATAATCTCCCCCAAGAACAGAAAAATATGGAATTTGGTATTTTTTCATGTAGCAATTGAAAAGTTACAAGAGTTGTCACATTTGGAATCAGAAAAACTGCAATTTCAGGGAATATTTTTATTTAAAAAGATTGCAACATCAACAAGAATCTAGGATTTATTTGGCAATCCAAAATCTTAATGACAAAAAGTTTTGATGTGACAGTCATCCTAATTAGCAGATGGTAATAACAGATAAATTTCTGAAAGAGGACAATCCTAGTATAACTGCTGGCAATTTTGGTTCCAAGTGGATCAGTATTTTCAGAAAAGAAGTTCTTTAAGAAAACCCCAAGCATCCTATTTTTGTGGCAGCCATATTGTTTAATTGGCTGGGTCAGCAGATACAATTCTGAAGATCATTGTTGCTAAAATTGATTCCAATATTTTCAGGTGTTTCAGAGAAGATGTAAATTTGGAAATTTATCAATGGCAAACAAGGATCAAAATTGTCTCATCGTCAAGTTTTCCCAGTGAACGTAAAGTTCAAATGATATATTCACGGAAATGTTTCTATAGATGACTGATGAATTGTTGTTTAACGTCCAGGGGCAATTAATTAATGCATATCAGGATGAAAAAATGTTGATATGATATGAATATGATCCCTACTTTGTATTAGACTGACACGCTGAGCCGGATTTTTAACGTGCTAGCTCATGAGGTAACAGTCTGCAGGACACATTATACTGACGCCGAGCCGACCATTCCTTTGCTCTTACATCTAGATGCAACATGCTTGGCAGAGAAGCAGCAAATACCAATTTTAATGCCTTTGGTTTGACTCAGCCGGTGATCGAACCCACGACCTTCCACACTTGAGGCGGTTTGTTGCTGTAGCAGTTTCCCATTCTGTTTCCATTAGAATAAGATGAAAGATGGATGCAAGTAAACAGTGTTCCTATTGTTGTTCTTCATCATGAAAGTCTAAATCAATGTATGACCATAGCATGACAGCCAATTACTGTTAACCAATGTATGACCATACCATGACAGCCAATTACTGTTAACCAATGTATGACCATACCATGTCAGCCAATTCATGTTAACCAATGTATGACCATACCATGTCAGCCAATTCATGTAAGCCAATGTATGACCATAGCATGAGGGCAAATTACTGTTAACCAATGTATGACCATACCATGACAGCCAATTACAGTTAACCAATGTATGACCATAGCATGACAGCCAATTACTGTTAACCAGTGTATGACCATAGCATGATAGCCAATTACTGTTAACCAATGTATGACCATACCATGACAGCCAATTACTGTTAACCAATGTATGACCATAGCATGAGGGCAAATTACTGTTAACCAATGTATGACCATACCATGACAGCCAATTCATGTTAACCAATGTATGACCATAGCATGACAGCCAATTACTGCTAACCAAAATATGACCATACCATGACAGCCATTTCCTGCCCTTTTTAAGTGAGAGGTTGATATTCAGAGGTCCAAATTGACAGAGGAGTTTTCCCATAATTGATAAATAGTAATCAATAATTCCCCATTAGATGGTTTTTCTTTCCAAGGATAAATAAATTATAGTATTTTTCAAATAGACTGTCGATTAGGCAAGTAGATTCATGTCAAGGATATAAAAGTGGGTAAACCCTGAAGGATAATAGTCAACTTATTTAAAATGATTGTAAATTTCATTTGATTTAAACACACACAAAATTATTTCCTGACCAAACTGTTGAAATAAAGAAAAACAATCACATAAGTGTTGAAAAGTATTTTATTTTTTGCTATGAAAATTTACAAAGATGCTTATTTAATTGTCAAATAAAAGTTTTAGTTGATACTAAAGGATGATGAAATTTAGAGTTATTTCCCTTTAAATGTAATAAAATGTTAAGTTATAATGACAATGATGGAGTATGTTATGATGGATTTCATCATTATCACTGTACAAAGAGGATTTTTTTATAGAATTCTGATGAAGAATGATCAATAGATTTATTGTATGTAAGTGTGCAGAGCAACTGAAATCAACTGTTACTGAAAACATGCAACAAGTTGTTCATTTCATTAAATTAATATCTTTATACCTTCCAGTCAAGTAGAGAATTATAATTCTATAGAAACATAGATATTCTATTATACCTGGATGTTAAGCATGCATAACACATTTTAAATCACATTACATACATGTATATATATGTGAATTAAATCCTATTGCACAGAAAGTAATATTTACTCTATGTACATTTCTGAAGGATAAATGTTGAATTCTATGAATAAATTGAAGCAATGCATAAAACTGATGCTGCCTTGGTTTTTTTGTATCTGAAAGATTGTGGTTGCTATGTACAGTGTTTTCCCTTAGACTAAAAATTCATAATTTAATGAGAACATTTGGAACTGTAAGTTGGTGGAAAACTTTCGGCAGGCATAAATTAAAAAAAAGCAACAGTATTTTACAAGGGCTGTAAATCTGTTATCCTTGTTTATCTTTAAGCTTGTCGATTCATGTCTTCCGAAAGGTTACTTGTTTTTCTTGGCATATTAAAGCATGCAGTTAGTCTGAGCATGTACATAGTACATAAATTAATTGCACTTGCACTTGAACAAAAAAGTGAAACAATATAAAAGCTATCAGTTAATAATTAACAGTTGTGACACCAAGAGGGAACAAGTAGTTCTTTTTCAGATCCTGAGTTGGTAGTTTGTTGTAACATACATTATCTTTTTGATTTGTATGAAAATGACTTTTGTGGAAATGTGCTGTTGTTGTTAACACCTCAGCTTCATCGTCTTTGTAAGCGGCAATGAAATTTGTGGAAAAATTTTCATTATGCACATTTAGATTGTCTAATGCCCATTGCATTTTCACATCAGACACAAGTCTTTTTTGTGTTCTAGGAGTCCGTGTTTTCTTCATCATTCTCACTGCAGTGTCTAGAGATTTCTTAAATTTTTCACCATTTGGTCCTTTCACTGGCACTACTAACGTAGCACTAAATGCCGTTCCTTTGTTCCGAATCATCAACAAGAACATTTGAAATAAACGTTCTTCGTCAATCCTTGGTGTTACAATATAAACACTAGCACCACAACCAAACCAATCGTCTATTAAACTTTTCCATAATCTCATAATAAAATCATGCTGCATTATTCCTCCTCCTTCTGGGATCATGTCTAGTAAGTCTTGGACCTGAAGGAAACAAAGAAACTATGCTTCAAATTATAGTTATTTTTGCAAATAAAAATTTCAGTGAATTTTCTGAAAGTGGGATAAGGGCTTTGTCCTTTGTTTTAAATCAACTCAAACCTTTTTTGACAGAAAATGTAGATAAAGCTGACCCAAAGTACATATAACCAACTGAGAGTTTGATCAAAATATAACATAAAATTGTCCTAGTTGTAAATATTTTTTTGACATATTGTTGTCATAAACTTTGTACATAACTTTGAATGACATTAGTGCAAAATCAGTACATGATGAACATTTGAAAAATGTGTTTACACTTTGTTATATGGGTGCACTAGATGACTGAACATAACACCATGTATTCAGGTCTGATAAAATGAGGTAATCAATAAGGTACATGTACATAAGAATTGACAAAAAATTCAATATCAGTTTGGCAAATAATGAGAGCATCAGCAGTATGATTCAAAACTTTTTTGGCAATTAATTGTGAGGTAATATGCTATAGGCAATTTGTTGTTCAGAAAATAAACACTAAGATAGATGTATTATGTGTTTATTTTTTTCAAGTTAAAAAAAGCCATAACTCCTTTAAAATATAATTGGTAAAAAAATAATTGATGGATAATAAAGCATGGCAGCAAGAGATTGCCTGGTTTCATTCCAGAATTTGAGATAACGTTTAGATTTTTTTGTGTAATGAGTTTGTGACACAGATGGACAGAATAGTTTGAAAGAAGGAAGTCATGCTGATTCTATATTTTTCGTGTTTTTTTTTCATTCACATCAGTGGACAAATTCAGTGTCTTTGATGGTGGACTCAGCTTCTGAGCTGACCAACATGTTTTTCGATACTGGGATATTACCCTGGTAATATTCAAAATTCGCTGCTATCAAATTGTAAGATATTTGGAACTAAGGAGTATTAATTTTCTTTATATTTAAAGAGCTCTTAGATAATTATAAAATTTCTGACTTATTTGTCATTTTTAGCATCTGAAGCTGGTACACAGTGTTTTGGTTTATCGTTTTGCATAATTTTGGTTTTCATCACTTTTTGTGAGACATATTTAATTAAAATTCATTGAAATATATAATATCTATATAATTCATAAGCAGGAGATAAATGATAAATATTCAATGATACAAGGTTATAAGCAAAATTGTATTCACATAAATAAATGCATTTTGAAAGTAAAGATATATTTTGATAATTGTAATGACATTTTCCAGTCTTTTACAAAATTTATCTAAAGTTGTTAAATGTGTTATAATAGCTGTATTGATATTTAGGCACTCGAGTTTGAATTACATGATAAGGTTATTTACTAGAAATGATTGTTGAATGGTATATACAGGGAGGTAATTACCATATTTGTTGAAAGTTTTTCCATGTCGACCTTTGAAAATGCTACAAAAGTGGTTTATTTAATTTCCATGCAAAATCTTATAAACATTATAGTTTAAAATGTAATCCATTAAATCTGATGTTCTAAATCCTCTTTATCATGTACTCATTTATAGTTTATGAGAAAATTTCTTTTTTTCTGGAACATACAAGTACAAAATATTTGAGAAATAATATATTGGAGCTGACTGTATGTTTAAGATTTTGATATGAATAAATTATATTTACAACAAATTTTGCAACTGGTATGCGTATTCAAGTTGTATGAGATTTTAGCAGAAGGATAAACTTATTCTCAAGAATCACTGTCTTTTGCAGTGTATAAAAATTTAACAATTACCTCTTCATCATTTTTATCCAGCTGTAGGTATCTAGTAACAGAATTATCAGACACCGACTGTGCATCAGCTAACTCTTGCATATCTGCATTGGCTTGTTCTAAAATATCCTGGAAATTATCAATAAACCATATCCAGTGATTTTTACCGTAAACTTTCATTATTCCTGTACGTTTGTTTATTTTCACTGTCACTCCTGGTGCTAGTTTGAGTTTTGTGATGTCGGCTTTTTCTCTGTATGTTTGGTCAGGCCATATTCCTTTGAACACACGCAACCACCATATTGTTTTATCTCCCTTATAAGCTGTGGTAACCACAATTTCATTCCCTTTGTCAAAAAAGTCAACATCCACTGGTGTGGGGGTTGCCCATATTTGAGAAAGAATTTTCTGTCTGTCCTTCTTTGACGGCATGATTTTAGTATTGTTGTTAATGTCACATATCCCTGAAATAGATTAGGAAACATCAAATCAATGGAAAAATCAATTTCACTTCCTACATCACAATTTAGACTTTTAATATCACCCTCACAAATAAAAATTTCATTGTAACAAAATAAACAATGGTATATTATGTCATATTTACCTGAAATTAAGATATTTAAATCCGTATAAATATTGATAACAACAATTTCTGATACAAATCTATTAACAATAAACTAGGTTATGTGTAATATCAATCTGCTTGTTATGACACACCTGAATTTTCACCTGGAGGAAAACATTGAATTAATCTGATTGGTTAGCTATTATTAACTAGCCAATTATATTACAGGATTGCTGCAGGGTAGAGTAAACAAGTGATTGCATTATCACCCACTCGACTATAAATAGTCAATAATTGTCAAATTTATTGACAGGTATTAATCAGTGGAGTCAATATGTAATCATCTAGGCATAAAAATTACAGAGTAAAATTAATCAGAATTGGGGATAATTAGATGCATGGTATTTTGGATTGAGGAAAACTTGGCAAGGGTTCTATTTGACACCCCCTTAAGTATATATATATATATGCTTATTCCGTCAAAGATATACACAGCTGGGATGCTCTTTCCAATAACTTAAAAAAAAATTGTTGAGGAAAAACGTTTTTTGTTAGATTAAAGATAGTTTATATCTATAAAATTAAAAGATGCAAGGATTTTTTTTTAAATATCTTTATTGTAAAAAAAAGATGCAACTTAAGGATTTATTTTTTGTTTTATTTAAGTAACTTTACTAATAAAGATCTTTTGTGAAAATTTTAAAACTTTTAATTGTTAGTGCTTTCTTTCAAAAAATTCTTTAGAATAACTTTGCAGTTAATTGTTTAATGCTACTAATTTAACTACCTTTATTTTTAATTAAATTATATCAAGTTGATTTTATTGTTTAAGTGTTTTTTTTAGATTTGACCAGAATGAATGCAATAAAGTTCCAGGATGTCACTGGGATGTCTATTCAAACGAAATTTGTTCCAACAACTCATTTTTACCTGAAAGGTATATTATAAAAACAGTGTGGGTTGTAATTTTCAGTGCTCATTTCCTCAAACATTGAAATAATATCATGTAGAGAGATTTTTGTTAAATAGTTCCTCTAGTAAAACTAACAAAAAAATGTTCTTGCAGGAAAAATTAACCAGTTATGAAGTTCCAAATATAATGACCTATTTAGAAAGAAGCCAACAAATTCAATAAAACAAAAAAAAATGTAAAATTGAATACAAATACATTACAGCATCCAAGGTACAGTCTACATACCTTGCCTTGGACTATATACTAACAACATAGAATCACAAGATGAAATCACACAGATATTCAAAGACATGCTAGTCAGACATGTTCCAGGACTAAATGCTTCACAAATAGTCAGACTTACTTTACTGAAGGTTTGTAATATAAATCATATAGACATATGAAGACATGCAATTGTTGTAGGACTGTTTAGATTTACTTGAATAAAACTTTGTAATATAAATCACAAAGAAGTTTAAAGAGATACTTTGCTTTTACTTGAAAAATTTTCCTTTGAAAAAATTCATGGGTGAATATATTTTATTGTACGTAAAATGTTTTGGGTAAATTTTCTTCAAAAACATGACAAAATATTGTTAATTTTTGGAAAACAGCATAATTTAGATAGATAATAATCATACAGGTAGTTAGAATATTGAAATTTAGTATGTTACTAATACCTGTATTTTATATCCTTAAGTTTTTTAAATATCAATTGGGTCCCATGTACTTTGGCAGTTATTTTTTACAAGATATAGGTAGACAAAGTTTGACAATGTCAGGGCCAATATGTAGATTTCCATATTTTGGAAGTTAGGTAAACATTTTAAATGTTTGATAAGAAGCAGTAAGGGTATAGCTATTATTGTGTAGAAATTTTTGTGTTTCTCTGATTAAAAACAAATATTCAGATATGCTTTTGATAACTAATTTATCTTAAAAAGAAATCTATAAATTGATGAAATTATAATCTTTATATGATAATCTAATAGATAATTTTTTTTAACCCAGACTTAAACAAAATTTTAAATAATTTGTTGGTTTTTATTTTCATTCAGAATGACACACTGATTGGAAGACAGATAGAAATGGAAATTCGAGGAAGAGTTGCCTCCCCTCCTTTGTCAGATGTGTGGTCAGAAGTACAGGAGTTATTTGTACAAAGTACCAACATTTCATTTGATGTTAATGGTACAGAATATCATGCATCAATAAGCCCAATATCATACCAACAATTTACAAAGTAATTATATATCTTTTGTATTAGAAAATACAATTTTTTCCATTGAATGAAAAAAATCATGACATACTGCCAAGTAAAGGAAGAGTCAGTATTGTTTGTCTTATAGAAAAAGAATGCTTTTAAAGACTTCTATACAGTGGAATGCACAGCAATGAAAATCTGGACCTTTTAATGGCTTTTGAGGCATTATTTTACAAGTTGTGTTGTTCCAACCAAGAAAATCTTATTATTTATATGGCATGAGGGCATGAGGGTGGTTTGCTGCAAACATTGATGAAGGGAAAACAAATCCAGTTTGCTATCATTCAGACGGCCTCTTGTGTTCTTTGTGTCTTGAATGTTTAACTTACGGATATTCTGAAAATATGTATACATCTTGAGTTCCAATGAAATTTTTTAAAAAGTTTGAATTGCTTCACTGCATGTGAGTTTATGGTTGAATATTTATATATATTTTTTACCTTGCTACTAGTGTTAGAAGCTTTTGCAATAAAGAAGTACCTGAAAAATATTATGTAATTATGTTTTAGCATGCATATAACAATGACCTTGAAAGGATTAGATGCTGACAATATGATGCATCAACATCCGTCAGATTTTAGGGAAGAGATTAGAAATGGGATTATAGATATGGTTAAGTTATACCTCAGACCACAAGTTGTAAAAACTCTTGGAAATCTGAAAATCAGCAAGGTTAGTCAGAAATATAAATGTATTTTTAGCCAGTAAGTTTGAGACCCCAAAAATAAGAAGATGTTTACAAAATAAAAAGCTGTATGTTTTTCTCCTGGTTTGTTTTTTTTTTTTACCACTGCCTTATACTTGTTGATAATAGAATAGCTCCCAGTTTTTATTTGGGATGGGTCTAGAGGACCTAGATAGAATCATGTATATAATTGCTTGCAAACTGGAAAGTTCTTGGGAGTAAAGTTATATGTATACCCTTGAATACTATTGTATTGAAAACAAGTGTTTCCTGTCCTCTGACCAATAGAAGAACATAAATACATGGAGACAAGGTTGAAAAAACAGCAAAACTAATCGATGTTTAATTTTTAATGTCTGGTGAAATTGGTTGCATTTGTTAATGATTTGAATGACACTTAAAATTTAAACATTGTTTACAAGTGACTGACATTTATTCAGCCAGTTCTTGGGCATGAAAAGATTTTAAAAACATTGTTTACGAGTTACTGACATTTATTCTGCCTGTTCTTGGGCATGAAAAGATTTTAAAAACATAGTTTACAAGTGACTCCCATTTATTCAGCCTGTTCTTGGGCATGAAAAGATTTTAAAAACATAGTTTACAAGTGACTGACATTTATTCAGCCAGTTCTTGGGTATGAAAAGATTTTAAAAACATTGTTTACATGTGACTGACATTTATTCAGCCAGTCCTTGGGCATAAAAAGATTTTGAAAACATTGTTTACAAGTGACTGACATTTATTCAGCCAGTCCTTTGGCATGAAAAGATTTTAAAAACATTGTTTACAAGTGACTGACATTTATTCAGCCAGTTCTTGGGGATGAAAAGATTTTAAAAACATTGTTTACCAGTGAATGACATTTATTCAGCCAGTTCTTGGGCATGAAAAGATTTTAAAAACATTGTTTACAAGTGACTGACATTTATTCTGCCTGTTCATGGGCATGAAAAGATTTTAAAAACATTGTTTACAAGTGACTGACATTTATTCAGGCAGTTCTTGGGCATGAAAAGATTTTAAAAACATTGTTTACAAGTGACTGACATTTATTCAGCCAGTTCTTGGGCATGAAAAGATTTTAAAAACATTGTTTACCAGTGAATGACATTTATTCAGCCAGTTCTTGGGCATGAAAAGATTTTAAAAACATTGTTTACAAGTGACTGACATTTATTCAGCCAGTTCTTGGGCATGAAAAGATTTTAAAAACATTGTTTACCAGTGAATGACATTTATTCAGCCAGTTCTTGGGCATGAAAAGATTTTAAAAACATTGTTTACAAGTTACTGACATTTATTCTGCCTGTTCTTGGGCATGAAAAGATTTTAAAAACGTAGTTTGCAAGTGACTCCCATTTATTCAGCCTGTTCTTGAGCATGAAAATATTTTAAAAACATTGTTTACCAGTGAATGACATTTATTCAGCCAGTTCTTGGGCATGAAAAGATTTTAAAAACATTGTTTACAAGTTACTGACATTTATTCTGCCTGTTCTTGGGCATGAAAAGATTTTAAAAACGTAGTTTGCAAGTGAGTCCCATTTATTCAGCCAGTTCTTGGGCATGAAAAGATTTTAAAAACGTAGTTTGCAAGTGACTGACATTTATTCAGCCAGTTCTTGGGTATGAAAAGATTTTAAAAACATTGTTTACATGTGACTGACATTTATTCAGCCAGTCCTTGGGCATGAAAAGATTTTGAAAACATTGTTTACAAGTGACTGACATTTATTCAGCCTGTACTTGGGCATGAAAAGATTTTAAAAACATTGTTTACAAGTGAATGACATTTATTCAGCCAGTTCTTGGGTATGAAAAGATTTTAAAAACATTGTTTACCAGTGAATGACATTTATTCAGCCAGTTCTTGGGCATGAAAAGATTTTAAAAACATTGTTTACAAGTGACTGACATTTATTCTGCCTGTTCATGGGCATGAAAAGATTTTAAAAACATTGTTTACAAGTGACTGACATTCTTGGGCATGAAAAGATTTTAAAAACATTGTTTACCAGTGAATGACATTTATTCAGCCAGTTCTTGGGCATGAAAAGATTTTAAAAACATTGTTTACAAGTGACTGACATTTATTCAGCCAGTTCTTGGGCATAAAAAGATTTTGAAAACATTGTTTACAAGTGACTGACATTTATTCAGCCAGTCCTTTGGCATGAAAAGATTTTAAAAACATTGTTTACAAGTGACTGACAGTTATTCAGCCAGTTCTTGGGCATGAAAAGATTTTAAAAACATTATTTACCAGTGAATGACATTTATTCAGCCAGTTCTTGGGCATGAAAAGATTTTAAAAACATTGTTTACAAGTTACTGACATTTATTCTGCCTGTTCTTGGGCATGAAAAGATTTTAAAAACATTGTTTACAAGTTACTGACATTTATTCTGCCTGTTCTTGGGCATGAAAAGATTTTAAAAACATAGTTTACAAGTGACTCCCATTTATTCAGCCTGTTCTTGGGCATGAAAAGATTTTAAAAACATTGTTTACAAGTGACTGACATTTATTCAGCCAGTTCTTGGGCATGAAAAGATTTTGAAAACATTGTTTACCAGTGAATGACATTTATTCAGCCAGTTCTTGGGCATGAAAAGATTTTAAAAACATTGTTTACAAGTGACTGACATTTATTCTGCCTGTTCATGGGCATGAAGTGTTTCAGGAAATTTCTTGCTACTACATTTGTAAATGTTAAAAACGACATAAATATCTCATATTATGGTTTTGTTAAATGCATTTTATGCAATCCTGTGTTTGATGTAAAATTTTACAGTATTTTATGATTTTTTTCTCATTTTAAAGGATGAAGTTGCATTCTCAGTGGAAAACTTTAATCACAATAATATAGATTTAAGGTCAGAATATGACATGCTACAGACAGCAGTATCCAGTAATAAGGTCAAGGTTAACATCTACAAACACAGCTACCATGTCAAGCATGTATTTTTTATTGGTAGTTTTGATCAACTTTGCGCAAGAAGTTGTAATGATGGGTGAGTTCAATTTGAGTAATAACACAGAGAATTTTGTATATTTTGACTGTCTCCAATTCTTGTTTATTTATGTAGAAAAATTGTTTTCTTCTCAAAAAAAGTTATCTGTTATGATAGATAAAATCACCATATCACCATAAATGATGTTTTTTAAATTTCAGAACATTATTTATATGCCAACACTTAAATTGAGCTTTCATTCTTTCTCAAAGGAGTAAATAGAACATTATTGATGTATTTGTAAAAATGTGAAAAAGGAACAAAATGTGCATGAGTTTGCATTTTAGTTTTAACTTAAACTGGTTGCCAACATATAATCTGTGGTTATATATAGTTTAATGTTAAAAGAACAAATTAAAAAATAATTATTGTTATTAGATACTAAAAGGTTATTTCTTTAAATCTCTAAGAATGCCTATTTCCAGAGCACAGAGCACATGTGACAGTATACCTGGATGTGATTGGTCAGATCTTGGACAATGTTTATCAGATATTGCTTATCCAGAAAGGTAACAGAATATAAATTTACAGATAACACAAAAGTAAAGTTTTTCATATGAGATTTACTAAATTTGAGTATTGTGATACTTTTTGACTAACAGTTTAAATACAGTTTTTGTATTCATCAATGAAACAGAATAGGAATATTTACAGTATACAGTTATTGACTGGGTCCGAGGACAACAGCTGTTGTCTGAGGAACCAGTCAATAACTGTTTTGTTACAATTTATAATTTAAACTTGGAGCTGCTATTTATAGTATTCAATCAAAATAAGGCAAGCGGTAATCAGTTCGCTCCCAGTCCAACAGTTCAAAACTGTTGACAGTCAGCAGTTCAGGAATCTGAAAGATATGAGCCTTGTTTTAAAACAATCAAAATGTTGATCATAATTTCTATTAAATTTATATAGGAAAAAATCAAAAGGTATAACAATTTAAATTATCTCATAATTTATTATTGGATGTAACACGTCATTTTATTGGTCAATTTTTTTCGTCTGTAATATCATAGACTAAATTTGAGGTTATTTCTTCATAGACTGAAAAAAAATTACAGTTTATCCTTAAATAAAGTGAAATTTCCCTTTCATCTTTCAACATTTCACATAACAGTATCTTTCAATATTCTGCAAAAATATGTCCTTGTACACTTTAGAAAACTTAATAATATAGGACTACCGGTACTGCACAATCAATAAGTTCATATTCAAGGGAGATAAACAAAGACAAATTTGATTTCACTAATATAAAAGACAACCTTGATTTTCATGAATGTTTCATGCTTTTTCTTGTAATTTTTATGAATATTTCATTGGATGATCTTAAATTTATCATGATATACTATGAAAACTCAGATGTACTATATTCTATTGAAAAAAAAACATAACCACGAAAGTTCATGAAAAACATCGAACAAAATTGACCAAGAAATTGTTACACTACTGTTAAAACATTGAATAATAAAGAAATTGAATATTGTTTCTTGTCTGCAGTTTGATATTTTTTTTGTTAGGATGAATGTCACAGTTGTTTTTCCATGTTTGGATTTCAAAAGTCTATCTGACTTTGAGAAGCAACATATTTTATCAAAAACAGAAGAACATATCAGGGATTATTTGAGGACACAAACTCAGTCTGAAGTTATTGATAAAGTAAACATGGAGGTAAGAACATTGATAGATGCCAATATTTATACAAGTATATTTTTGGTAAGTGAAAATATTTAAATCTTTTTCAATAGTTAAAAAGTCAGCTTGTGTATGTAAAAGATATAGCTACAATTTGTTACTTCTACTTTAGCTACCTTACTAAAGCAGTGGATTATATAGCCATTGATTTACAGGTCTATAGTCTTTTCTCCTATTCGTGACGTGTTTAATCTTATTTTTATCCACTTCCCGGTGATTAAATTTCTGTGTGGGAATTACTGCCATTTTTTCTACATTTATTGGAACGATAAACTAGAGAAGTTCCGAAATGATGTCTATGTAAACAAACTACATAGCAACGACATTTTCTTGAGGTTTTTGTCATAAATCATAGGAGAAACAGATTCTCCTTCAATTTACTCGTGAGTTATGGAATTTCTCCACCCTCAATAGTTAAATTTTAGATTTTAACATGCTCACAGAAGCTCAAATTTTGAAAATCGAAAATTTAATTATCTTGGGTTGAGAAAATCCACAACTCGCTCGTATCTGAAGGAGAATCTATATATATCTAACAAACCTACCAGCATATAACAATTCTATGATACAAATTTTTAGGTACCAGATGTTCATTTCAACAAACAAATAATGTCTCTTCAGAAAGGCTCAGTACAAAGAAAATACAGCCAAGACAATAAAACAAAATATTTCAGTACAGATACATTCAAAAATTAAAAAAAGATAATGCTTAGTTTCAAAAGATTTAGTTTTTTTACAGTGTGGTTTAAGCTATTAATTTCATGCTTCAGTTCAAATATATTGCCTGTGGCAACTAATTGGTATTTGAACATATGAAAGTTTTTTTCTGCAGAAAATATAAATTGATTCATACAGACAATTCTGTTTTCCTTTCTATAGTGTTCACAGTACAGTATTAATTTGTAAATTTATAAAACATTTTAAAACTGATTATTTAATTCGTTCTTCAAGGGAAAAACCTATTATTAGTTTATTAATGTATAATGGGTGGCTCCAAAAACAGTGTTGCTGGAAAACTTGCTTTGCTGTCAGTTTGAAATTTCATTTCTTGCTTATATCTTTTTATTGTTCAGATTAAACCATAGCTCAGATTCATTGATGAATCATGCTTCTTGTTTAAAAACATGCATTATTTTTACCATATTTTTCAGGAACATTCCAGCCAAATAACTGTGACTTTACAAGCCACATCTTTATCCCCAACATTGGCCAAACTATATACAAACTCACATCAGTGGCTGATTGATAAAAAATTCTATATAAAAGTAAACAACTCCATTGTAGTGGCAATGTCCGAAGAAGACTTTACAAGGTAGGTAAATATTTGATATACTTATTTGGAGAAAATATTTGTTCAAAATTTAAAGCAAAATTACCTTCCTTTTTTTTATTACAATATTCTGCAAAAATTTCAATTGGATTGACTTATTAATGAGAAATATTATACACTTTGAATTTAATGCTTATATTTATTAGAGTAATTTACAATCTAAAGTGGAATTTTACTTAAACTCTTGTAGCTGATAGACCATGGATATTTATTCTTTAGAACCTCAGTTACTCAAAACCATAAACTTGAACTGATTTCGTTGGTGTCTTTGGGGTTCTACCGATCTACTTCATATTTGTGAATAATTATAAGAGGAATTGAAAGCCAGTTATTAATCAGTAAATTATTAGATCAGATATTGTAAATTCAGATAGTTTTGCAATTATTGAATTTTGGCAAAAAATGTTAAGATGGACATTACAATAATTAAAAGTCATATCTTTTTTTTTTAGTATAAGTACATTTTGTACAGGAAACACGTTAACTAATTGCAAAGATTTTCAATGCACATAGTAATGTATTCAGTACTAAATTTATAACAATATTTTGCCTTATATTACAGTATAAGTGTTGCAATTGAATTTGTCAATGTCAACTTTACAACTGAAACACTACAACAAAGAATTTCTATCATCAAAGAAATTTCCAGTCGTGTTCGTTTGGTTCTGGATGGTGACTTTCATATCAAGAATGAATGGTTGACATTGGTGAGCAGTGAATTCCTTTATAGGTTTCAAAATTATATAGAATAAAATCATTTGAACTTTTTATATATTTATTAACCATTTTTTAAATAACATTGTGTGCTTTGGCAAAAATTCGTTAATTTGGATTTTATTTGAAATTTAAAAGTATTTTAATGTGATTAAATGTTTTCATTTCTGGTAGATTATATTGTAATCCATTGCAATGCTCCAAATAAAATTCAACAGATACAGTTTTGGTTTCTTTCCATCAACATCTAAAATTAGCAAAAAGTTAGCATGTTGCAAAAATAATCTGCAGTGTAATGGTTTAAATTATCCTAATAGAAGCTCATTTAATTTTTAGTTATTTCAAATTAAATAGAAACTTCCTTATTGTCTTATTTTTTTTATCAAATATTTGTATATTTATTTTGTTTCCCAAGCAAAACCAAGAAACATGCATACAGTATAGATTTGTTAACAGGAAATAAATGGGGTAAGTTATTTTCAGAGTATTTGGTAACAGTACCTATGTATATTTGTAGAATTACAGTGTGTTTGATATTGTAAGACAGAGCAACAAATCCAAAGATGATCTCAATAATGAAGTGGAGAAGATAAAGAAATTTATAGAACTGGGTGGACTCACAATTAAATTGCATGATACATGGATTACACCATATAAAGTTTATACCCACGGATATATAGATTGTAAAATATGTGATGGACATAGTCAGTGTAATCTGGGCTGGGATTGTTTCTGGCAAGGAAAATGGAATAATAACTTTTGTGTGATTTATAAAAATCCAGATAGGTAGGTAATGAAAAGACAAAATATTTGATATGTATTAATATTACTCTTGTTAGATCTACTGATGTACTAGTATATTTCCTAGGTCCACTGCTTTGGGGGAAAAATTTCAAGTAAAATGTTAAAATAATTTCCAGTCGTATTCGTTTAGTTCTTGATGGTAACTTTGATATCAAGAATGAATGGTTGACATAGGTAAGCAGTAATTCAAGTTTGTTTTTTGCATCTTAGTGAATTTGCTTCAATTTTTTTACCTTTTTTTCATTTATTCATTGTATTATGTTCTCCTCTGCTTTGATTATACAAACATTAAAAATGTCTAAAACATCTGCAGTTTAAAACATGGACTAATAATTTTTTCTTGCACTATTGGCTGTTTGTTCTCTTGCACATAATGGACAATAAAAAATGGTTGAGATAACCAGAATTTTGAGATGTAAGGAGTAAATATAGTACAAGGTTAATCTTTGGCCCTACAAATTGTAGATGTCAGTAACTTTGAAATAGAAGAGTTTGTGATATACAAAATACAAAAAGATATCACAAATTTTGAGAAAATAGAGTATGATAGAATAAAGAGCAACCGTCTTTGTAGATTTACCTACAATATAGCATTACCTTGTAATCAAACACAAAAGTTAACAACCATGGAAAGGAAAGAATCAGAAAAGTCTTTATTTTACAAAGTAACACAACTCCTACATCCTGCTGAATCACATGTGGTATCTTCTGTTGATATTACACAAGTAAGGTTACTTTATTGTCTAGATGTGTGTAGTATGTAGAATTACATATCATATGCTTTAATGTAAATTCATAATATGATGTAATTGTAATATTGTGAAAAAAATTTATGTTTGCTTCAGATTGTGTTAAGCATCAAAATCTAATTACTGAATTATTACAAATTTACCTAATATATCACAGATATATACTCAGTTATATTTTAATCTGATTTTCCAATATAAAAATCAGTATATTAGTTTGGCAATGTTTTATTGAATTTTCATAATGACCCAAGATTTTCAGACATGCAGTAATTAGAGCCAGAACTTTCAAGTTATAGGTAGATTCAATCAAATTAAATTCAAATTTATTGTGTTGCAATTATCATATTTTCAAGGATAATGAAAAGAACTTGTCTGTAAATTAATTGAAAGTAAATTCTAATAGCCAGAAGTATTTCATGTGACATGTTGAAATTTACAGACTGGGGCCTCCATTGAAATACAGTCAACACCATTATATCCGTACCTTGAAAACTACCTAGAACTGTTGCAACAGAGATTGGACTATAGGACTGGTTTTGACTTTGGTCCAAAACATGGAAATATAAAGTTTATTTCAAGACATATAGATGACTTCACAAAGTAAATATGTGTTTTGACAATTTTTCGTAGTTTAATTCAGGTAGCGTTAATATTTTCTTCTTTAACCATTATACAATTTAAAACAGTATTATTTCAAAGGTTCAGACATTCTTCAGATAAAATCCCCATAATTTAAAGAATTACAAAACTAAACACTGACCTATAAAATATTATTCACTTGTTCAACTGTTTAACTGGGGTTTATTTTTATTAGGGGGGGAGGGGGGAGATTTTTCCACAATTAATGCAGTTTGACACTATATTTACTGTATTATCTAAATTTCATTACTTTGGATTAGTTTTCATTTTATTTCCAGTTTCCAAGTAGAAATACATTTTAGAAGTATAGATTTTGATGCCATAGTAAACAGTGGATTAGCAAGTTATAAACAGATATCTAAAATTCTGTATAAAGAGATTAATACTCTAATGCTAGGTGAAGTGGCACAGACTTTTCAAGTGGATAAAATTGAAAAGGTAAGTATTCGGGTGTCATTGGTCTCACTATAACCTATGACATCACAACATATTCCTGCATGTTTTTGCTAAATTTCAAACAGTCTGCCTGAAATTATAGGTGTATAGCATGAGACATACCTCACTGCAAAGCACAAGAACAATATAATTTAGAAATGCTGCAAATATGATACGATGATCTTTGATTTCATTTCACAAGTTGAGTCTGAAGGCAAAGTTTCCCTGATCACCATATGCTTAACTTTGGGGACAAACTGAGAAAAGGACATCAGTTATATTATTATCTCCTGTACAATAAATTCCTACGCATTGGTGGAAAATTGCAGTTATTTCTATAAAAAAACATATTCTCAGCTTTCAGTTAAGTCCTTAAATGTTACCTTTGCCATTATGGTATTGTATTAACATACTCTTACACAATTTATTTTAACATTCATTTTTTTGAGGAACTATTGTGCTCTATGACAAATTGAAATGGGAGTATATAACCAGACCTGTATGATATAAGTGTGTCAGTATAAAAGTTCCATCCTCCCCCTCTAGAATGTTCAGCAACTGGTCAAGGAAAAACAGTTTTCATTTCAGACATAAATTTTGGTTTTACTTTCTGTCCCATGTACATTTAAAAAAGACTAGACATTGAACCCGCGCGAGCGCGGGAAAATAAGCATTTTTTTTTTGTGGTGGCCATATTGACTTTAAAAAGTTTTTGCGGCCATGGCATTCGTGGAACAGGAACTCAATGTGGATGTTGTGGCAGGCTTCCCATAAACTTTCCTGTCAAGTAGGTGGTATCAACCGATAGTTTCATGTCTATATATGCTGTAGTATTCCAGAAATGGATGTTAATGCAAACTTTAACCAAAGTCAATGAAGCGTGAAATGTAGGTCAACGTCACCTAATTGTCATACGGTTGTTCGTTACTACTGATGAAGTAGACTGTATGCCACGTAGAATTACCAAAATGGACCTTAAGGTTCCATCGTAGTCAAAATCTATGACGAAAATACAACCACATAAATTGTCAATATGTTTATGTTACAATAAATTCTGAACTGGAACTTGATGAAAAGCTTTCATTAAATACACATTTCATAATGCATTACCTTTTTCATTCAGAATAAATATGAAAAAGAATATGAATAAACATTTCCTTGGTGACGGATGAATTTTTCAAATGATGCCGTGAGTTAAGTGGAGCATATTTTTGGAAAATAATTGTTCCAATTGTTCATTGTCATCATGGGCAGGGCAAGCGAGGCTTAATTTCACAAATAAATCCAATAGACGATAAAAGCATTTTTAGTGTGTGGCTGCGTGTGCTGTCCACGTTTATAAAGATGTCCAAGATAAATTTCGTCATTAATGATAAAGATGACCATTTGTTAAGCCCCCTTTACACTGGTCGAAGACTGTGCTACGCTCTCCACGATCTCCACGATCGCCAAGATCGCAGCAGGGTCGTGGAAAAATTGGAAAACCATCTTCAGTGTAAAGGTATTCACGACACCCCTACGATCAAAATACGTTTTTTTCGATAATCTTTCACGATGCTACTACGCTCTCCTACGTTTTCGCTACGATGCCTGCGTTTGTGGTACGTTCAAGCTACGACAATAACACGATCACACGATGCCCCTACGCCGATGTTGTACGACCTCTCACGATTGTGACCCGACATCGATACGCGCTTGACGATCGTAATACGTTGTCACTACGCTGCTATCACGAGTATTACGACCTTGCTACGTTGTTCTCACGATCTAGCCACGATCAGCAATAAACTATATAAAAGGAAAATTTCTTGCTTGAATGTATATTAGTTCTCACTACGATGTCTCACTACGATGTCACTACGATGTCTCTGCGCTTCCTCTACGACCAGCAAATAAACTATAATTAAAGGACAATATCTTGCTTGAATGTACTACGATGTCTCACTGCGATCTCACTACGATGTCTCTGCGCTTCCTCTACGACAGCGGTACTATGTCTGTACGATCAAAAGTGGTGACGACCTCGCTACGTAAATTTTGAGCATGTTCAAAACAGTCGTGGCACCTGGAGATTCTACTACGACCTATCACGCGCAATGCCGACCACACTACGCTACTTGAAGACCTCAGTACGACCCCACTAACTAAACTTTTTTTATGGTCGTAGTGCAGTCTTCGTTCAGTGTAAAGGGGGCTTTACAGGGAATTGTATGGTAGAGATATATTTAGACAGGTCACACGACAAATAATGTAAAAATGGATAATGGTTGGTTTTATCACTTTGTGCAAAGTAAACTTCCGAGCAATCCAAAAACCAACTAAGTTAGGAATTCCTCTGAACTTTGCCTTACTTCTTCATAATCTTCAAAGTTCATAATGTTTATAGTTAGGAGAAATTGCATAATGGTATAAAAAACAATCCTGAATACATGAAGCGGAAACATCCCACTCGAAGGAGAATGTTTTTAATTTGTTTTATTCTTCTTCCGTAATTTCAAACAAAAATAAAATATGTGCATAATTGTTTATTTAAATCAATGTGTTAAAATAATGCATTCGAGAACCTTCTAAGGGATAAGTTGGGAGAATTCATACCGGAAAAGCCCATGCAAATTCCATTTGCACATAAACAAAACTGCAGTTTAAAATTTATAAATGCAGATTGTCAAATCCTATAATAACCTTTATAATCTGAACCATACATCGTTTATTTTGAACCACGCGTTTTGCCGCCTATTCGGCTAATTCGTAAATTTAGTATTATAAGATGCATTGATTTGGCATCACTACAGTTACCGTATATGGTTAAAACTTTTGATAACAAGACTTTCACCTAAATGAAAGCATCACAATCAATTCTGGTGATGTCATATATTATACAAAAATTATGTACACATACAACATAAAAAGCTGAAAATCTGTTGTAGTAAAAATGTGAGTTCTTTAAGTATTGGAAAAGCTAATGTTAAAATACCACTAAAGTTCATAAAAGGTATAGTAACTAGTTTATAAATATTTTAAAGAAGAGACACACAACAGTTTTCGTTTGAAGCCTCCCTCAAAATAAAAGTTGCCACCCGACATAGAATTAAATTGTGTTTTAAATTGTTTTCCATACATGTTATAGCTCGCTATTTATTCATGTTTTTTTTTCTCAAGGTTATCCAACTTTTTTTTCCGATTGCAGGATTATATCAAATTTACACTGAAGAAAACATACAACAGCCATATTGACTTGGCAGGGGAGATAACTAATCTTAGGAATAAGGTGAACAATTGTCAGCTTCATATAGATATAAATTATATCAGACCAATTACAGCTACAACCATGCTTATTGATGGAAATTTTGATGAGTATGTTTGTTATTCTCGTAATGAAGTGTTCAATGATAACAGTAGTTCTGTTAAATGTTCAGATAATGATACTCAGATGACCAGTTATGAAAATGTGATAATTCTTGCTTCTGTTAATTTATGACTTGCTAAATTCTTTCAAAAAAAGAAATTTTTGTCATATTTTCATTTACCTTTGAAGTTTTTACTGTATTAAATTTTTCTTTTAATTTAGAAAATAATGTAGAATTTCCCTTGCACAAAAACAGCTTGCAGGTTTTGAAAAATAGAATTGCTGTTAAAGGCTTAAAAAAAGTCGTTATTTAGGGGTTGTTTTTTTTTATTGTAAATGTTTGTATATTTGATGGAAACTTATCTCAGATGTGAACAATTTAGTTTTAGATTATCTTCTTTCTAGGTTATGTGAAAATATAAAAGGAAAAATGACTTTAACAACAGTACCAACTATAGCATCAAATATAACAGTACCTCAGGTAGTTTGTAAAGATTAATATCACTTGCAGGTGATGAAGTGAATTTCTTTGTTCAGTTTTAAATATTCTTGTAAAGAGAATCAATAGGAAAATGATCTATATTAAAGACTCTAAGAATACAGAAGGGATCTTTTTTAAAACCCAGAACAGTAAAACTTTAAATTTATAATGAAAGAAATGCTTTTGTTTTACTGGGTATTATTGTGATGCATATTGAAATATTTGAGATGTAACAAGAAATTTGATTGTTCACGCAATTATTCTGCAATCTTATATTCAAATTTTGCCAAACTGAATTAGTTATTTAAAAGAGGAAAATCAGCATTTTGTGGAAGATATCACATAGATATTTGTTTTCACATCAATTTTTTTCAACCATTTTGCAGTACCGATATGGAAATTTGATCTTTGGCCACAAAGGAAAAGTTATTTCTTGGGGACATAATTTTGCTAACTCATGTAAAGATGACCTAAACTCTATATGTTACTTCCTTCATAGCCTTTTTTTTAAAATACAGAT
This sequence comes from Mytilisepta virgata, assembly GCA_028015205.1. NCBI lineage: Eukaryota > Metazoa > Mollusca > Bivalvia > Mytilida > Mytilidae > Mytilisepta > Mytilisepta virgata. Next base: position 77,679,789 of record CM051519.1, read on the forward strand.
CCCAGTTGCTATGTTCCCTATACCATCATTAATAGTAATATATAACAAATCTACAGCCAGCCAGCAGAATCTACAAGGAGTTATAGACAGTACATTTGTAGATGTTTGTTATGTAGAGATTCAGCAATGTCCAATGTCATTTTCTTGGAATACATGTTCCTTTAAAAAATCTTTTACAGACAGTAAGGTAAATCCATATGGTCAAGTAAAAATGCCAAAAGGTAAATGTAACACTGAAAATTGGTATGAAATGTTTTTTTTACACATATATATATGTAAATGTGAGGATAAGGGGTATGTGCCAATAAAACCAAAACCCATTAGATGAAACAGGAAAAATATAGATTAAACTTAGGTGTCTTCAACAATGAGCAACAATTCACACAAGAAAAACTATCAGCTAACAGTAAATTGACCAGCAACAATTACCATCCTGTCTTGAAATAGGCACATGTCATCGGATTAATGTGTTTTTGAGTTCTTTACCCTACCATTTTAGCTTGAAACTTCATCAGATAGGTATATGTGTATTGTTTTTGATAAATTGGAATATGAATATTAGTATGGTAATAAATTAGATGACAGCGCTTATCTGAAAAATATAAGAATACAGCTTATATTACTAAATGAACAAATAACAAATGGCCAATGAGCATTGGAATATTGTTTTCATCTTATATTGGGTAATAACGGCCTATCAGCACGGCCACACATTTAATAAGAATTGTGAAAAAAAATTGCATGAAAATAATCCTTTGCCACCCTCTACATCCAGATCAAAGTACTTTATGGTTATTTGACATCTAGTCATTACACAAAATGAAATAATATTCTTTCTAATTATAATTTCAGGATAAATTTAAAACATCAGTACTTGATGATATAGGACCAGTTCAATGGACCATAATATCTGTAGCAGGTGTTTTTATATTGACATTAGCCTTGTGGGCCATGCAGGGAAGTAAGTACCCTTTGAGAAATTATAGTGGAAAATATTGTATCAAAAGTATGTCATTACATATGAGGTATAAACTAAAATAGTACTTCATTTTGAGGATTGTTGGTTCAGTGGTCTAACCTGTTATATATATTCTAAATACAAGCATGTATATCATTTATTGAAAATAGGAATTATACAATTTTTCATTTAAATAAAGTAAACTTGCATAGGTATTTTAGGCAGAAAAACTTATACTTACAAATGTAAAATTTGTTTAAACTTGGCTTAGAGAGTTTTCTGTCCAATCAGACAGTCTCTTTTTATATCACTTCCTCTTTCATGTTCTTAAATTGATAAGAATTATTATTTTCTCTTCAGTTCATGAAATGTTAAAAAAGAAAAAGCCTAAACAGCCTTCAACTCCAGGATGGGCAGGTATTGAAGACACAGGGTAAAGTTAGATAACATTCTGATGGCTTATTCTGAAGATTTTGGAATACATGGAAAAGATATGTGACCAGATTATGGTTCTATTGTTTCTGGAAGGAAGACAATAACATGACAACTAAGAATATTATTCATATTCAATTAAATATATGAAAAATAGTTAGAATTTTTCCTTGTAATGAACCATTGATACAGTGCTTTTTGTCCGCCATTTCCTTTTTGTCCGATTTCGCTTTTTGTCTGCAAGTTTTGCTTTTTGTCCGCCACTTTTGCCCTTTGTCCGTAGCTTTTTGTCCGATTTCGCTTTTTATCCGCAACTTTTGCTTTTTGTCCGCCACTTTTGCCCTTTGTCCGTTGCTTTTTGTCCGATTTCGCTTTTTATCCGCAACTTTTGCTTTTTGTCCGCCACTTTTGCCCTTTGTCCGTTGCTTTTTGTCCGATTTCGCTTTTTGTCCGTAACTTTTGCTTTTTGTCCGACACATTTCCCTTTTGTTCGACACTTTTGACATTTGTACATTGTTATTGTCCAATTTGGTTTTTGCTGTGACAAAAACAGAAGGACCGAGGAATTAGGCCTACATGCATGTGGACCAAGATGATTCATATCATCTAAACGTGTATGAATCTCCAAAGTATACCCACTTAACATTACGATTATTTATGTCTAACATGTAGCATCTCAGATATGAACATCAATGACCTAAAACAGTCAAGTGTAAAATGTAGATCACAGTGACCCAATTATCATCTGCAGCAACATCATTCTCCAAGAGGCATCCACTGACCAAAGATGATTGATGTACCACATGTAGTATCTCAGATATGAATCTTAACACACTTTAACCTAAGTCATTCAAGCATAAAATGTAGGTCAGAGTGACCCAATTATCATCAGCAGCAGCAACACTCTCCAAGACGCATCCACTGACCAAAGATGATTGATGTACCACATGAAGTTTCTCAGATAACGCAAACTTTAACCTGAGTCATTCAAGCATAAAATGTAGGTCAGAGTGACCCAATTATCATCTGCATCAGCAACACTCTTCAAGACGCATCCACTGACCAAAGATGACCACATGTAGTATTTCAGATATGAACCTTAACGCAAACATTAACCTGAGTCATTCAAGCATAGAATGTAGGTCAGAGTGACCCAATTATCATCTGCATCAGCAACACTCTCCAAGATGCATCCACTGACCAAAGATGATTGATGTACCACATGTAGTATCTCAGATATGAACCTTAACGCAAACTTTAACCTGAGTCATTCAAGCATAAAATGTAGGTCAGAGTGATCCAATTATCATTTGCATCAGCAACACTTTCCAAGATCAACTGACCAAAGATGATTGATGTACCACATGTAGTATCTCAGATATGAACCTAAACGCACACATTAACCTGAGTCATTCAAGCATAAAATGTGACCCAATTATCATCTGCATCAGCAACACTCTCCAAGACGCATCCACTGACCAAAGATGATTGATGTACCACTTGTAGTTTCTTAGATATGAACCTTAACGCAAACTTTAACCTGAGGTGGGACGAACGGACGGACACTCGGACGGGCGAGATATTATATCCCCTCCCCAACTCCGTTGGGCGAGGGGATAATGAAGATCGAACCAGATGGGTTTATTTGAGTTTATTTGAGTAAAAAAGACGTGCCCAATGAGTGACTATAATTACGAGATCGGGCACTATTGATTGAGAAAAATGTCATGAATTATTTAAAAACAATAAAAATCGACAAATCACCAGGAATGGACAAATTACAAGGGGTTGCAATTTTTTTTTAAATTAGTCGAAGGGGGTTATGAAGTTTTTTTCCTATTTTTGACAGCGGGGCACAAAGATTTTTCTTTAACTATTGATTGCTGTATACCGCCCCCCCCCACTCAAATAAATATTGCACAGTCCCTTATCTAGTGACTGCTTGTGTTTATTGATTCTTTGTGTAACGGGTGAGTGATTCCGTGCACGAGCTACTTTAAATCGATACAGGTGGTTTAAATACATCTTTATTGTTCATCTACATACATAAACAATTCATATAAATGCGGGTTTGATTGAAAATTTCAACAAAAGTGCATTTTAGTCTGCCAATGTTGCAAAATAGTGTTATAAATTATAAGGCACAGACCATTTTTATACTGAGGGGGGGGGGGGGGGGGCCTGGGTTTTTCATTGTGACTAAAAAAAAATTTTCTGTTCTTCATAAAGTTTTTTTTTCGACAGTGAATGAATTAAAATGTTGATTTTCAGACAAATTGCAAGTTTGTTTTTTTTTTAAATTGTGGTGCTTGGGTCCCTAGCCCTCCAAGATGGGTGCCAGTGGGGACCCGATGATAGTTTAACATTGGACCTTATGAGAAAACAGGCAGAGATGACCAGAGATCCTCGAAGCTAATTGGGACTGGTTCCACTTAAAAATTCTGTCACTCAGGTCCATACTCCATCTAAGATGCACGGTGCATAGTTTAACATTGGACCCTGTAGAAAAAAAGAAACATAAGCCAATTGGGACTTCACTTGGCCATAATAGTACTTATATTTTTTTTTATGAAAACCAGAAGTCAACATTTTTTTTTTTTTTTTTTTTTTTTGGCAGTTGTGGAACTTCATTTATTTTTTTCTTGCTACAGAAAAAATATTTTTTTTATTTTTCTCCAAAGTGAAATTAATATTGTTTTTTTCAAAAATATCCCAGACCCCCCCCCCCCCTCCCCCAATATAAAAATGGTCGGTGCCTAAGCCATCATGGTAGAAATTATTGCTGTCGATACCCGTAGGGTATATATTTTCTGATTCAGTTTGATGAGATGAGTAAAACGAATGGTCACAAGTGGGGTCAAATACCTCAAACAAAAAAGTTCATCCCTCATACACTGCATCATGTAGCTATACTTGCGGCTTAAGTACAAAAAGAAACTGTTTGCAAACATTCAACAAAATGTGTACATTTTCTGATTCAATGTAAAGAGATGCCGAGTAAAATGAATGATCACAAGTAGGGTCAAATAACTCAAACAAAAAAGTTCATCCTCAGCATACAGCTGTAAGTATTTACCGCATCATGTACTTAGGCTACCCGACTTTGTACTTGTAAGGTTAAAGTACAAAAAGAAACTTTTTGCAAAATATCAACAAATGTATATTTCTGATTCAATGTGATGAGATGAGTAAACTGAATGGTCACAAGTAAATTTTACATATATATTTTATACTCTTACATTTTGTGTACTTTACACATGTTACTGATAATAAAAATGATGTCATATTTTTTGTTTCTAGTATGAAGCATATGATAAAAACATTATAACAGGGCTTTTTTCGTATCACTAACTATATCATCCCTTGGCCGATATATCAGCCCTTGAGCTAAAGCTCTCGGGGCTAATATCATGGTCATGGGCTGATATAGTACGTGATACGAAAAAAGCCATGTAATAATCTATATTTATTTCACCGAGAAATCACGGTATTTCATCGCTTTCAATGTAATAAGTAGCTTTTACATTCACTGACCTACTGAACGTATTTATACGTTTCAAGATTAAAGACCACGCAGCTTCAATCCATTCTAACAGGGACTCAATCTCCTCTTGTTCTCATTTGATTCATATTCTTGCACAGTCCTCTACGGCGTCCACAAAAAATTTGAAATTATAATTCCAGTTTATATGGTGACTCACGGTACTTGGGCCGTTTGGCTAGAATTCTGCCGTAGTGAGATTCACTTTCAACGAAAATGACATGACCGGAAGGACTATATACTGGCTTTGAAGTCTTCAGTGGTAACGTTCTGTAATGTCTTTCTGTAGTTGAAAATTTTGGGCGCAATAGTTTTGCTCCTCCCCACGTTCAATTTCGTTGCACTGCCTAAGCCAAACACGTGTATTATATTTGGGTGTCATGGTTTTGCGACCTTTCCACTCTCAATTTCGTTCCACTGTCTATGATATATATTATATTTGCAGTTCATCGGTTATCGCAGTTTGCAGCACGGACTTGGGCTTGATTATTATTGTTTTGAATGAATGAATATTTTAGTTGCGATCGATAATTAGTCTCATTTTGTAACCCTGCTGCTTTCAGCTAGAAGTTGGCACTCCATTGCTGATGAGTAACAAGAGAGTAACCTTAATTTTTTATAAAGATTTTCGTTCAAGTGCACGCTAGGGGCCTTATTGATCTCTCTTGAGGGGATGAATATTGTTTATCTTCGTTGAAGACCCTCGTGTGAAATGATCAAGATGCAGAACACGGACATAAAGCAAATATTTAGGACAAAAAGGAAATCGGACAGAAAGGGGCGGACAAAGAGCAAAATGTACGGACAAAACGAAAATATTGCGGACAAAAAGCAAATCGGACAAAAAGCTGCGGACATAAAGCGAAAGTAGCGGACAAAAGTAGCCATTTTGCGGACAAAAAGCAACGGCGGACTGTAGGGAAATAGCGGACAAAAAACGCCGTATCAAACCATTCTCTGATACTGATATTTATGCTGTGGATGTTAATTTTATGACTAATTAATTCTTGGTCAGTTTTCAAGGCTAAAATGTGGAAAGCTATCAGATAATAAAATGCTCTGCTGGGCACAGCTTGATACGACCGGAGAGGTCGAACCCTGAACAGTTGGGGCAAGTATGGACACAACATTCAAGCTTGATACAGCACTGAATTTGGATTGTGAATAAATATTTGACACAGCATAGGTTTCTGACACAAAATTAATGTGGTCTAAGAACTTAGAAATTTTTAATTTACCTATTCAAACCATATCAGTATTATTTGCTTTTATATATAAATCAGAAATAACCAATTTAAAATGGAAAATTTTAAAGAAGTTTAATTTTGGACCCTTTGGACCTTAATGTAGACCAATTTGAAAACGGGACCAAAAATTAAGAATCTAAATATACGGTTAGATTCGGCATATCAAAGAACCCCAATAGTGCAATTTTTGATGATTCAATTTTTGATGAAATCAAATAAAGTTCAATTTTGGACCCTTTAAACCTCAATGTGTACCAATTTGATAACCGGGCCCAAATATCAATTTCTTGCTATTGCGCAATACTGTGCAATTGAAGATTTCTTGCTATTGTGCAATACTGTGCAATTGAAGATTTCTTGCTATTGCGAAATACTGTGCAATTGAAAATTTCTTGCTATTGCACAATACTTATGATAATAATTTACACATCCTGTTTGGTGTGTATCTCTTGCGTTATCATTATTATTTGCTTTTATATACAAATCAGAAATTTAATAATAAAGTTTTTGGCAAATTTCCAATATACATAATTTAAAAGCAGTTTAGGTGAGATAAACAAAAAAGCTTCGTCAGCAACATTTTATATTGGCAAATTTCAAATGAAGTTCATTAAACTAAAGTTATTGGCAAATTTCCAATGGAATTTATTAATAATAAAGTTTTTGGCAAATTTCCAATATAAATAATTTAAAAGCAGTTTAGGTGAGATATTCAAATGAGTTTCAATTACCAACCTTACACTGCCTTTTAAATTATGTTTTTTACTTAAGTAATTGTCCATTAACCTGGAAACCCTTTTCCCCCCTTTTTTGCACCTTATTCCTTAACGGTTTGAGCCATAACTCCCAAAGACAATTCTTACCATCCCTTTGTGGTATTCCAATATCCAAAATCTAAATACATGGTTAGATTCAGCATATCAAAGAACCCCAAGAATTCAATTTTTAATGAAATCAAATAAAGTTCAATTTTGGACCCTCTAAACCTCAATGTGGACCAATTTGATAACCAAGCCCAAATATCAAAAATCTAAATACATGGTTAGATTCAGCATATCGAAGAACCCCATATATTCAATTTTTGTTGAAATCAAACAAAGTTTAATTTTGGACCCCGATTTGGACCAACTTGAAAACTGGGCCCATAATAAAAAAACTAAGTACATGTTTAGATTCAGCATATCAAAGAACCCCAAGAATTCAATTTTTGTTAAAATCAAACTAAGTTTAATTTTGGACCCTTTGGACCTTAATGTAGACCAATTTGAAAATGGGACCAAAAATTAAGAATCTAAAACACGGTTAGATTCGGCATATCAAAGAACCCCAATAGTTCAATTTTCGATGAAATCAAACAAAGTTTAATTTTGGACCCTTTTGGCCCCTAATTCCTAAACTGTTGGGACCAAAACTCCCAAAATCAATCCCAACCTTCCTTTTGTGGTCATAAACCTTGTGTTTAAATTTCATAGATTTCTATTGACTTATACTAAAGTTATTGTGCAAAAACCAAGAAAAATGCTTATTTGGGCCCTTTTTAGCCCCTAATTCCTAAACTGTTGGGACCAAAACTCCCAAAAACAATCCCAACCTTCCTTTTGTGGTCATAAACCTTGTGTTAAAATTTCATAGATTTCTATTTACTTATACTAGAGTTATTGTGCGAAAACCAAGAAAAATGCTTATTTGGCCCTTTTTTGGCCCCTAATTCCTAAACTGTAGGGACCAAAACTCCCAAAAACAATCCCAACCTTCCTTTTATGGTCATAAACCTTGTGTTTAAATTTCATAGATTTCTATTAAGTTATACTAAAGTTATAGTGCGAAAACCAAATGTCTTCGGACGACAACGACGCCAACGTCATAGCAATATACTACCGCAAAAATTTTGCGGTCGTATAATAACCAAAAATGTTGAAAGCAGAATAAATTGGAAAAATGACCATGGCAAATGAAAAAGCTTTTTTTTTGCTGTGACTACTAAATCTTATTGAAATAAAGCCAGTAATGGAACATTTTCATCTGTTAAAAAACTTTCAGTCATACTGCAAATTAATATGCGTTTATTATTTAAAACCTTTGAAAATAGACATCAGTTTAAGATTTATTAAAGACATGTACAGGCTATAGTAGAATATTGCTGTGAAAAGTTAATTATGCCATGTTCATACTGCTGCAATAATCACATTAATGTCTGAATTTACATTACCTGATCACATGACACACTTTCACTTAGGAAAAATATATCTTCAAAATGTCAATTGACAAAACATCACAAGAAAAGCAGATACCAATGAAATCTCTGGAAATCTAATCTCAATGTAGATTGGTGAGACAAGTTGGGATGCTGGAACCATATATATTTGTACAAATATTACAATAAAGGGTTAGATCTGTCCCAGTACATCCACTGGTATTGAGTTTATAATGTATAAATGTATAAATGAGACAGCAGACCATTAATATTTGAATATAAAAAGTTTATCCACTCCCTATATTCATATTAGCAAATAAATATGTTCAAACCAAAATCTAAGGGTTTCCATGCAGCTTTCTGTGATTAGCAACAACCTAAACCATAAGACAGTCACTTGGGAAACACATTTGGAAAAAAATAAGAGTCATATCCATATTCTTTTTGCCCTCTTGTTTAGATCATCTGAAAGAAATCAAAATTACAAATGCTCGAGCACAATATACATTGATTCTATACCAAAATTATAAATTCTATTACAAATAGACATCAAATAGATGGAGGCACTGAAAATATTCCTGATACTAAAAGAAGGAAATAAATCAGTAAAATATACGGGAAAATCAGTTCTCTGAAACTACAAGGCTCACAATTACCAGAAATGCAAACTTATGTATAAATCTCTTCTTCTACAATTGATAAGTCTGCAAAAAATATTTAAAATCTCTCATCTGAAACTATTGGGCTAAATGGACCCCTATTTTGGTAGAATATTTCGTAGGTAGTATTCTTTTGTCCAGGGATCCGGACTTTTGCACCAATATGGTCACTATTACTACATTTAGCACTGTGTAATAAAATAAGAAAATACAATAAAATATGTGTCCACTGTTGTTTCAAACTGGGACTATCATAACTAGTTATAGTAGTCCCAGTTTGAAATAAGATTAAAGTTTCTTCCTGGATGTCGTGAATGCTTTCTTTGTGATTTTTTTGCTCAAAGGTACCAAGTGAGCGATATAGGCTCTCTGGAGCATATAGTTTTATTTTAGGCAGGGATCATATAATACTAACATATACAGTTCCTGTTTTAGGGCATTGTATGTGCCCCTTTTAGCCTGTGAGATGCTGTCCGACAGGTGCCTTATTTAAATTCTTGATAAAATAGTAATGAGGTATGAGGTGTATACTGCAGATAAACCATGATTCCAAATATTTTCAGGAAAATGCAATAAATGGGTAGATTGCAGGACTTTTCATACATTGTTTTCACATTTTTAAGACTATCAAAAAAAATTTAACTTTCACATGAGGCACAAACAGGCCAGGAATTGTGACTAGTAGCTTCTTCTGAAACATTTTTGCAGGAAATAGAATAGAATAGAGTCATCTAATTATAAGTCATATGATTATCTTAGTGTGTTCCTAGGTTAGTCCTACATATAACTATCCTAAGATAGCTTTGTTTTACATCCTAAGACAATCCTAATTCGAAACTATTTAAAAAAAACGGCTTTATTTTGGACTAGACTAATAAGGAAACTTAAATAAAAAAACATTTTTGGGGGGAACATTTCTGTCCAAATAAATTCATGCTAACAATTATTTGAACTTACAACAAACAAGAATCACTTTGGTTTGTAGTAAAGATAATTATATTATATAACCTGCCCTACCTTTTACAAATACAGGTTGACTATATCAGTTGCATAACTTCGAGACAAGAAAATCACTTTACTGCATGTACTGTATTGCGCCAAACTTTTGTGCATCTTTCTACTCTGGAACCCAAAGTCGTAATGAAGGAAAGCGAGAAATCACCGGATTATATAAGAAACAACGTTATTGTGACTGATGCTGACTATTCGCTCTTTCAATCAACGTTTTGTGAAGGAAGGCCTCTGTGGCAACAGACGTTATTTCGCTCACATTAAAATGTATAAATGCGAATGGACAAAAAGTATCGATCGAGCGAAAGAATAATTTGGAAATATCATTCCAAGGAATTTCATTTTTGTATCTTTAATGATATTTGTAAAGTCCTTCAATAGACAAACAAATACAGCATTAGAACTACAGATCCTGCATACTGTGTTAAGAACTAAGCCTATGTATTACTATGGTCACGATCATCACGATGCCGATACGTATATTAAGTGCATGTATATGTATACATACACTGTGATACAATACAGAGGAAATATAGGACAAATCAATCGTAGAGGATTGCATATTCAAATAAATGTGCATCCACATATTTGCCACTTACGTTTGAATGAAAATATCACCAATTCCCAATTGATTTGGACTGTTCCCTTGTAAACTGTTTGCTAAAAAAGTAATATAACAAAAACGTACAGTTCATACTGTCAAAATAAATGAAAATACTAAATATACAAATTAAAACTCATAAAACATATCTCAACTTCACTGACTGGCTCAAACTTGCGACAACAGAATTGCTCTGCACTATCATCAAAATAATCGGATGAAAACATATCCATATCAGATTGAATACAATTTTTAACTCTTTTGACAACTTTATTGACTTTTTGACAACAATATTATCAACTGTAGAAGAAAATGATCTTTATTTTTGACTCAGATCTACTGAATAGACACTTTTACAAAATTTATTTGGACACTTCGCTCTGATATGCCCAAGTAATGAACAATTAAAACACCTTTTCACCTTGGACCTTTTGTTAACTAACTTTTTAACAACTTCATCAATTTCATCGAAACAAGATTTCAAACACTGAATAATCAGATCCAAATTCTCTACACTAATCTTAATTGGATTTGCAACAGCGTCAATTGACATATTGACAGACTCATATTCCGTAGCCAAAAATATAGCAGCATCAAAGGTATCCGGGTGCTTAAAAAGGACAAATTTACTCATTTCTTTCTCCAATTTTTCAATAAAAAGATCCATAAAATAAGATTCTAACTGATGAATATATGATCTGGATATGAACGATGACACAAAAGTTTAAATCGATGTCCAAAAAATTTTTTAATTTTTCAACTGAAATTTGTGAAACAATTCTCTCCTCAGGATTAAAACGTTGCAATAATAATTTTTAAAGAAAATTGTAATTTTGCATGTGAGTAGGAGTAAGAAGACTTAAAACTCTTTCTTGTGTTTGTGCTTCTCCTTCCAAACTAATGACTAACTGACCAGCCATTTCAGATAAATTCCTGTTGTTCCATTGACTAACTGCCTCGAACTGAATAAATTAATCTTTCCCATCAACACTAACACCATATCACAATGCATCAAAACTACAAGGTTTCTGCTCAAACTTATTCATTTTGAAAAACAAAAATTTAACCAAAATCATAAATAAATTTCCACAAAACGTTCAAACCAAAACCGAGGGATTTGTCACGGCACCATTTTGTACAGGAGGGGGTCAGTGAAGACACCTCCCGGGACGTGTTATGGCCAGTATTTCGTCCCTATTCGATCATCGGGATACCTGATGTCAGATTCTGGCTGAAAAAAGACATAAATCCAATGGAAAATAATATTTTGTTTCCAAATATACCGTGACTATCTAGCCAAACATGGTCAAATTAAACCTTAAAAAGCAAAGTTCAAAATCATGTATAGCATGCAGGGATCATATAATACTTCATATGTATCAGGCATGGGGTAATGCAAATGTATAATTGTAATGCATTGTAATGCATTACATTTTCCCAAGTAATTGCATGTAATGTGTAATGCAGGATTTTTAGCATTACATGTAATTGTAATATAATGCATTACTTTAGCAAAAATCTGTGTAATTTCATGCATTACATTGCATTACATGGCATTACATAAACATAACATCAAATTTTGTAAAGATTTTCAATAATTAAGATATTGTATTAATATGTAAGAAATATTTCACAAATATATAAATAAAAAATAAAAATTAAATTTGTATAAATACTAGAATGTCCAAATTACAATTTTAAAAGAATAACACAGCACTGTATATCAGACAGACTGAGTTATCTTTTTTAATGTCTTTTATTTCAATCTATTTCCTGCATTTTCCTGTATAAACAAAAATTATATATGTAAAAGTTTTCTATTGTTGTCAAAAGATGAATGAATATCCTGTCTTGATTAAATAACAGATAATTGAACATTGTCATAAAACACTAATTTGTTTGTTTTACAATCAATCTTTTCTCCATTTGTCATAAATTAAGTTCTATGTTTATTACATAATTAGGAAAGATTAGTAAATATTTTAATTGAAATTAAAAAAAAAAAAAAAACAAATGTATTTTTATAAACGAAAAGTTAACATTAAGTTAAAATATGTATTAAACTACATCTCTGTAATTTCTTTTTAGAGAAAACACAGAGATGTATACATTGATACCTTAAAACCAAAGACAGAAGAGCAATCAACTTTGAATTTTCTTTTCACTTGATAATAAAATCTACAAATGTAATGTGTAATTCAATGCATTACTTTGCAAAAGTAATTGTAATGTAATGCATTACTTTGATAAATTCATGTAATGGTAATTGTAATATAATGCATGGTTTTGTCAAATAATTGTAATGAAATGCATTACTATAGTATTAATAAATGGGTGTTTTCATAATGGCCCAGTTACATGTCCAAGGTCTGTAATAATGGCCTGAGGATTGCTGTAATGGCCCGAGGCAACGCCGAGGGCCATTACAGCATCCGAAGGCCATTGTTACAGACCGAGGACATATAACAGGGCCATTATGAAAACACCCATTTCTTAATACTTTTATTAACCAATTTGTATATAGCATTTGCATTAATGCGAATAGCACAAATATAATGGTAAGTAAGCAAACTTGTGAGAACAGTTTTAAAGATTAATTTCGGACAGTTTTTTCAAAAATATGTTTTAAAATGTTCTAGTTTGCTCTTTCTGAAATTTCCAAGTGGAGTATTGAAAAAAAGCAGCCATTTTGAAAAAAGCCGAAATAACCGGTTATTATGAACAAAATTCTGTAATGGCCCGGTTATTATGAACAAAAGGCTGTAATGGCCCTGCTGTAATGCATTCATTTTGCTCATAAAGATAAGGCATTTTCAACGTATTTTACCCTACTGGTTAATAAATTGCAATGTAATTTGCCCCATGCCTGATATGTATACAGTTCCTGATAGCATGATAGTATTATATGATCCCTGTATATAGTAATTCAAAAGTGAAGTTAAATTTAAGTTATTCGCGTTGTGTTTTAGAACTTAGTTAACAGTACCAAAGTAATATATGTAGTACATAGTAACAGAATCAATAAGAACTCGGGTAGAATCTATGCCATGGATTCCTCCGAGCTGTACTCTAAACTGAAATGAAAGTGTATAGAGAGGTGACAGTAATACACCTAGCTGTAATACAATGCCAGTCTTAAATCTGTACAACTCCTGAACAATGTTAATATAAAAACTTATGACTTTGTTAGATAAATTTAAAGATAAGGTACGGAAGAAATTTTGAATAAACCAAGGATTTTAATACCGAATGGCAAGGGACATAATCGAGGATGTATAAAAATTTGGCACAACGGCGGGAAAGCACGCGCAGGAGCATCGAACCGTGAAAAGGCAGTTCCAGGATCGTCAAGATACAATGAAGCAAAAGACTAACAGCATTTAGGTATTATTATTCCCAAACCAATTTTAAACTAGATGTCCGTATTGCGCCAAACGAGTCACTTCCTTTACTGTGATAACTTACAATGAAATATTGATTAAAAATAAAGATTCCCCACAATTTTATAATTTTAACTGTGTTCTACAATATTATATAAATATTAACTAAGAATTGTAAAAGATTGTTAAATCACTGAAATAAAAGTTTAATCACTTCCTTTTTCAGTTATTTGTTTACATTTGTACTTTGACGACTGAAAGTGAAAGTAGAAATTTCTTGGAAGTAATTCTAACATATTGTACAACCTAATACATTAAAGGTAATATAGTAAAACTAAAAGGCAATTCAAGAAATTTGACAAATTTTATTGTTTGATGTACTAATTGCTAAAGTTAATTAAAAATTCAGGTGCAGTCTTTCAGTAAAAAATAATTGCAACCTAATGACAAAGTGAAGATTTGGGTAAATTTTGGTTTGGGAAGTTAATGTGTTTTTTGCATATTCTTGTCATTTTCCAGAAAAAATATTGAAATCTCAATTTTTACAGACACTGGTGGATTCTAGTGGTTAAAATGAATGTGTTGACTTAATTAGTATTTTGGACAAAAATTGTTATTAAAGTTAGAAAGAATCTGTAATGATTTAAAAAAAACAATGGAAGAGTGAAGAAAAAATCTGTACGTCTGTTCAACATTGGAAGAACTGTCAGCTGTATGAATATAGTAAAGAAAGGTGTACAGTTAATGCATAGTTTCAAATCGTGTCCACCATTGGATAAATAAGTCTTCATGTATGTTCACCTTTATGATGTTACATTGACTAATTTGTTAGGCTGACCTGTTTCCTAGCACAATGTAAATTAATCAAGCTTCTAACTGATCTATTTTTGTCTTGCCTTTAATGAATGTCCCTTAATGCGATATATACTCAATAATACATGGTAAAATCTGTATCACATGCCGTATCAACCTGAGTACCCTATATCACCAGGATGGCATGTGATACAGATTTTGACATGTAATATTTGCTTTATCATATATTTCAACAATAGAAGTATTAATCACTGACCATTTGACTTTCTTGGGGGATTTTTTAAAAATTTATTTCTTTTCGCTCGCCAATTTTGTTCTTAATAAAGAATACTATATAAAACAAAGAAATTTAATTACATAAGAAGAAAAGCAAAATTCATGTTTTATATTAGTTTCAAATTCAATCAATGTCTCAAATTTCATTTTCTTTAGCGAGCAAATCCTTAAGTTTGTTTACATCAGAGTTAGTTTTCCTCACGGTATTTTTGTTCCTCATAGACTTTAACTAAATCGTCTGTCGTCATTCCAGTATTTGTGTGTTGGGTATCATTGCATTCATTTATAGGATCCTCCAATTGCAATATTTCCTCAGCAAGGCTGTTGAGGGTCCTTTCGCCCATTTCAGTCGAATGGGGACTTCTCGGCGTCATAGTTTCCACAAACATCTGCTTCCTTTTTGAAGCGGATGTCACCCGAGGTGGTCCGCATTTTGACTACAGGTTCTTTATAGGGGTGCGATAAAGGGTATGTGATAAAGGGTTGATGATACGGTTGAGGATATAGGTAGTTGAGTAGTATGGTTATCATATATTCAAAACCACTGTATTTTATACTAAATATATGATAAAAAGGGATTACTTTCTGGTAAGTGTATTTCACTCCATTATATTTATCCCATTGCACTGGAATTGGGGAAAATAGACAATTATACTATATATAACTGCAATGTTGATGCTACAGACGTTTTGGTCATTTAAAAGGGTTCTTAAGGGTTAACAGGAAAATTTTTACTGATTAGGATAACATAACAAATAGAAAGATATGACAAAGGTATCAAAGACAAATAAAGAAATTTTCATAATATTTGGTTGTATATCAAGCAGTAGGTAATCCAAATAAATCTTCACAGTTCAGTGTTGTGCCAAAAAAATGAAAAAATATTGTGACACTGAAAAGATAAATACATGTACCTAGTCACTTAGATTGTGACGAAAAATGTTAATTTTTAGCTAGCTGTTTTTGATATAATTCAAATGATAAAAAACATTGTAATGAAAAAAGATTAGAACAGTTAGTGATACATGACAATTCTCAGTTGAAATTTAAATTTTATAATTGAAAGTGAAAATAGATTTTCTGGAAATTAATCGTATTGCACACAGAAATCTAACATGGCTGTATTAAAAGTAAAAGTAAAGTAAACTTTGATCAAGATAGTGTTATGATTTGATAACAGTTGATAACTCTTTTGGAAGATAACAAAAAAAAATATGTATATAAAGTGCAACACTGGGTAAAATTTGGATTTTTAAATACTGATGATACAGATAGGAAGTAAATTGCAGAAGTAGGCAATTTATGGTAAGCGGAAATGAGTTCTTTGGTGTTCATGTTTTGTTCAGACAAGTTTGACAGTGGTTTGATTTAAATACCTTTTTACCAAGTTTTAATCAACACTGTGATGATATATTCTCTTTGTGATAAAGTTTTCAGTCAGTATTTGTTATATTTAAGGAATGACTGTCATTATTTTTTTGTTCATGAAGAAATAACATCAAAAATTTGATGCACACTAAATATTTTCAGTGTTCATAACTTTTTTTATGTTATTTCGAATGGACAAAAACGTCCTTATAACTTAATTTTTAAAAACTGTGTGAAGACTTTTAAGACGACATGACATCACAGTCAAAGAGAAAATTTTGTTTATTTAACAGTAAACACAAAAACCTTCACCAATCAGAAACCAATACATCCAAAATTAAAGTATTTTTACATAGTTTTAATTAAACATAGCAACTTACATTAATCCCTCGCCACTTGCTGGTTGTTAGAGTGTAGAAGCATTTTAGCCCATTCTTATTCCATACCTATAGATTTATTATAGTAATAAAGGTTATTTTGAAGGAATTTATCAATGTGTAAACCCTTGCGATTCACTCACAAACTAAATAAAGTCCGAAGGACTATGCAAAGTTTGTGAGTGATAAGCCTGAGTTTACACATTGAATAATTCCGTAAAAATAACCTTTAGTACTTATATTTCCAAAGTAATGCAGAAATATGACGTTTTCCATTTGAAATTAACATTTCACTCATGCACTATATTGCATACGTACATATTCATACGCAGGACGTCATGAAGGGAATTTATCAAGTTATAAAATTTTTACCAGAAGTTGCCGTTAGCCAATGAAATTACTGCATTTGATGTTTTGAAAACAACATTGGAACTAACTAATCTTGAAGTTTGAATACCTAAAATTTATAAGAAGTAATTGGACAAGACATTATAGTCATTAATTCACGAATGCATGTAGTGAATGAGTGAATTATTAGAGTTTTTTCATCAGGAGATATAGATTTTTGTATTCAAATTTTATGATTACAGTGGAACCTCTGTAAACCGAACAGCTGTGGGACCGGAGAAATCGGCCGGTTTTCAGAGGGTCCGGTTTTAGGAGGTTCCGGAAAAGACGTATCTGATCCGGAGAGTGAAACCGGAAGTGTATTACAATGTATTATAACCATGTTGTAAACTTGTGCCATGTACTTACATATGTCATATTATTTTAATACAATTCATTGTTTTTAATTTCAATCCAAAGTTTTTATTGATGCCTGATTATTGTTTGATTAACAACAAAATGGTTATTTAGTTTAATGATGTCAATCATCGATCGATTAAGGATGACATGTATTACGGTTCACTGATTTTCCAGGTAATACATTGTTTCGGCCGGTTTCTGGAGGTTAATTTGTCAAGAATATATATGTTTTGTACCACAAAGTACGACCGGTGTTCGGAATTCAGAGGGTCCGGTTTTCAGAGGATTTTTTTACTTGAATATATAGGCAAAAATTCCGGACCGAAAGTAAAAGTTCGGTTTTCAGAGGGGCCGGTTTACTGGGATTCCGCTGTAGTAATTCTTAGTATTTTATTTTCCAAATGATAAGATTTAATAAGAAAATATTAGGAATTATGTTTTGATATGGCTTGGTGTCAATGTTCGGGAATCATATAGCAATGGCACTGGCATGGTCTTTTATTATGTCATTTCTAGAGTGAAAGAACATGATTTATTTTATGGTGAAAATATCATATTTTCTTTCACTTGGAAATCACCGTCATATATCACTCTAGGAATTGACGTAACAATAGCCATCGCCAACAAAGTTGCCATACAAAGGTCTACGCATAGTCACATAAAAACATGTAGGCTACTAGCCCATGAATGAATTATTAGTGTTGTTCTGTCATGACTTGTAGATTTTTGGTATTCAAATTTCGAGATTAGTTATTCAGTTAATTACATTAACATATTCCATGTAATCATAATAATTAATGAGAAAATACAAGGGATTATGTTTTTATGTGACTGTATAGCAATGTTGTTGGCCATTGCTATTGTTACATTGAATTTGATTTCACTCGAAAATCCCGGTATTTCACCACACTCATTGTAACAAGATTCTTTAATGTGCAAAATTGTAAAATCAGTTAAATTTTTATTGGAAGGCAGGGCTCGACAATAACGCTTGTCCGATTGTCCGGTACCAGCTGTAAATTCCGTCGGACAATCAACTTTGACTTGGTACTTGTCCGATGGGACAAGTAAAAAAATTCTGAAAGAAGGACTTAGAAATAAAAATATTAATCAGAAACCTTCCAATTTTTAATTTGAAATTCAGGTTATGGTAGCGAGAATTATCGGTAAACCTTACATGCATATGGATGACAAAATTATTTTATTTTAGATTTCACTTTCGAGGGAGAAATATATACCGGGGAATGAATTTCACTGTTCTTCTATTTAATCTGAATGGCGTAAACGTTTTATCAGGCGGAATAAATATGAATGTAATTTCGAGTTACAATTAACAGTGAGCGGAGTAAATAAATTACGATAAATGGATCTGTCAAAATTCGGGTTTACATGTTCAAAATGGTTTTTTGGCCATTTCTAGTCATTTAATTTTTTTTATTTACTCTCATTTTCTTTCTAGTCAAAGGGACATTGAACATGGTATGTTTAAATTTACTCAATAAAACAACTCCTTAAATATTGTTTTATTATTTTAGACACCTTTCTTAAAGCGACTTTACATATCAAACTCAATTTTCGGACAAGTGTCAAATCCTTCCGGACAAGCTGATTAAGAAAGCACTTGTCCAAAGGGACAAGTTCAAAAAATTGTTATTGTAGAGGCCTGGAAGGCTTTTAAAGGTTTAAGGCTTATCTGGAAATGAATTGCTCTATACTTAATAGGTGTAATTTTCTAACCAAAAGATATGTGGTACTGTAAATAAATTTATGGTAATATAGCTGCAAGTAAAATGAAATTCATTTCTATTCCAGGATTTGTAAGAATGTAGAGAATCAAGGATAGTCACAAAATCATGGCATTTTTTCCTGGATTTCCAGGTATACCACCTGGTTTTCCAGGCATGCCAGTACCTGGGATACATGATGGTAAGAAACTATATTTATGTACGAATGCTCTTGAAACTATTTTCCTATTAGTGAACATGTTGCATTGGTGAATTTCATGTTTTAATAATTTTTTTTTTGATAAGTGAAAATTCATTTGTTTCAAGGACATTTTCTCCAAATACATAAATTGTGGTTTGCCTACGGTCACAAAATCCATGTAATCACCACCAATGAAATATAATGAATCCTCAATAGTTTATATTTGATAACAACCAGTGTATAAAATCTGTAGGTATGTGTAAAGAAGATTGTAAAGTGAACAAACAGAATATTTTGAAATGAAAAAGTAAGAAAAAACAAATATGTAAGCAAGAAGTCCTGTTTTCTTTAAATAATGTAATATTTAACCACAATTTATTATATTAAGAGAAGTATGGTGTTTCCTATCCATATTTAATACCATAACTTTATTGTAATTAAACATTAATAATAATGTTTGTTGCAAACACAATACAAAACTTATATACACAAACACATAAAAGTACAAACTGTAGTACATATTTAGATTAAGAGACTTCTGACCTCAGTTCTAATGATCATTTTAAAAAGAAGCCAATAAGTGTGAAAACCTTAAAATGTATCCTTATTTTCTATATGTCATTAATAAAGTAATTAAATATTTTCATAAAACCTGTCTTGGAGACCACCCCTTCTGCCAAGCAAAAGTGGTTTCTCAAGACAGGTGGTCTTTCATAAGAGGTCAGTCCAAAAAATTAATCAATCAATCAACCAATCAATAAAAGTAATGAACCAATGAACCAGAACCAGAACTGAGAAACTGACATTTACTGTTAATCCCTTCATACATGTGTCCACCATATCTTCTTTTATATTTGATAAAGAAGAAATAAAATAAACATTTATTTAAGAATATTTATAAAATGTTTTTTTTTATAAAATCAAAAACCCTGAAATAAAAGATATTTATCAATTTATATAAAAATGATTTTAACTTTTAAAAGTTTTTCATAAAAAGTCATATCACATATCACAGATTTTTGCACAAGGGATTTGTCAGGTAGGCCACGGAAAAATAACCCAGTTTCATCTGCATTGAAAATGTCAGTAAGGGTATAACCCTGGGTAATTGAGGGGATACCTTTGATCCAGTCATCAATCGTTTCATTATTTACATCTGTGGATTCACCACTCAATACGCTAGACTCAATATTGTAACAACTCTTAAAACTGTCAAGCCACCCATTGGAAGCTGTAAAGTCATCATGCCCCATTTTTGTAGAAACAATGATTGCTTTCTCTTGAATCAATTTTTCAGTTATAGGAATGTTTTTACTTTGCACTGAACAAAACCAGTTCCATACACGTTCGTTTAAATCACCGTATAACATTCGTTTAGCTTTAACATACCTTCCTTCCGACTGAAAATCATTTTGCCATTCTGTTTTAATATTGTCCTTTTCTTTAATTATACTTTGGATGTGGGTCTTCCCAATGCTAAAATGTTCAGCAATCTTGGGAGCACTTTCACCCTTTTCACTTTTTTCAATCACGGCAATCCGATCTTTTCTTTTTAGCTCACCTGGCTATTGCCAGGATGAGCTTTTGCCATCACTTGGCATCCGTCGTCCGACGTCCGTTGTCTGTCCGTCGTTAGCTTTTCATTCAAACATCTTCTCCTCAGAAACCATTTGGCCAATTCCAACCAAACTTTGCATGAGTGGTGTATGGAAGGTCCTCAACAAAGTTTCCTCATTTAGTTCTTATTGGTCAAGAAACATGGCCACCAGTGGCAATTCTTGTTTCTGATTGGCTGATTTTCAAAAATCTTCTCCTCTGAAACGGCTGGGCAGATTGGATCGAGGCTTCATAGGAATGATATATGACATGTCCTCCACAAACGATCCTCATTTTATATTGATCCGATGAAAAACATGGCCACTGTTGCTAAAAATAGAACATAGGGGTAAATTGCTGTTTTTTGCTAATAACTCAAAAACCGTTACAGATATTGAAAATATGACAGGGTAAAATTCATCAGCATGACAAGATCTACCTATCCTGAAATTTTGAAGGAAATTCCAAAGCCCATTTAGGAGTTATTGCCCTTTCTTCGTCAAATTTTCAAAATTTTAACATTTTACGTCATTTATCTCCAAAACTATTTGAGATAGAAGTGAAATGTAAATTTGAAAAATGTTTGCCATGTTGAGATCTTCCTACTCTGAAATTTTAAAGGAAATCCCAAAACCCATTTAGGAATTGTTGCCCTTTTTTGTCAAATTTTCAAAATTTTTTCATTCAAAAGTCTTCTCCTCTGAAACCGCTGGGCTGATTGGTTTGAAACTTAATTGGAATGATCTATGACATGTCCTCTACAAACAATCCTCAATTTATTTTGATCTGACATAAAACATGGCTGTCGTAGCTAAAAATAGAATATAGGGGTGCACGTGTTGTTTTTGGCTTATAACTTAAAAACCGTTACAGATATAAAAAATCTGACAGGGATAAAATTGATCAGCATGACAAGATCTACCTACCCTGAAATTTTGAAGGTAATCCCAAAACCCATTTAGGAGTTATTGCCCTTTTTTCGTCAAATTTTCAAAATTTAACATTTTTCGTCATTTATCTCCAAAACTATTTGAGATAGAAGTGAAATGTAAATTCGAAAAATGTTTGCCATGTTGAGATCTACATACCCTGAAATTTTAAAGGAAATACCAAAACCTATTTAGGAGTTATTGGTTTATATAATTTGAGGTCGGGTTCTGTTACATTTATTTAAGGTTCACCCTTATTCCTGGTCAATTTTATCAACTTCCTGCCTGGACTACCACCGTCAGGGAACATATTTTAACATTAAACCTTATGAAAAATAAATCTTCAACAAATTTTTCCTGAACAATTGAACCAATTGCAACAAACTTGGTCAAATAGTTGATAAATTGTCCAATGAAAACCAGACCCCAGGTGAGCGATACAGGCTCTGGTGAGCTGATATGTAAAATCGATTAAAATGATCGTTTTGGGAGTAAACGATGATTCATAGGAACCCTCCAGAGAGATCACAAATGATAATCAACAGACTGTAACCAAACAAATCACTTGTGCAAAATGTAAAAATAAATTTCATTAAAAATTGATAAGCCCCAAAAGTCTTACATTTTTAGTCCATGGATCAATTAACTAAATAAATTGGAAGAGTAAAGTTTTTATTTTTTCTTTCTTTTTACTTTCCCCTAAAGATTCGCGATACTTCTGGTTACAAAATAAACAAACACGATTTTACTTTGGTTGTTCAAAACAGGTACAAATACGTTTTTGGTATTGAAAATAGTGGTCGTTGGTCGCGTTTGACATGTGGTCGTCTACAGGGGGTGCTTTTATTAGAAAAAACCGTCCGTGCAGCAAAAAACCGGTTGTTAAAGCCAGGTGGTCCTTCATTAGAGAGGTCGCCTAAGTCAGTTTTTACTGTACTTATATTTAACTTAAGTTTGAAAAAGTTATTTTTATCACAGTTCAGATGAGTATTTTTGTGCATAAACTGAAGACTGAGGCAGAGAAGAAACTCCAAGAAAATGATTACGAAGGAGCATTAGAAAAGTACAATAATGCCTTAGAACTAGCATATTCTTTCCCACTAATTCAAGATGAAATACCAAAAATATTGTGCAATAGATCCATGATACTGGTCAAACTGGGAAAATTTGCTGAGGCCTACCAAGATGCAATGACCAGTGTAACAGATTTTCCATATTGGATCAAGGTAGTGTATATTTTTTACAAATACAGCTAGTTCATTACATATAAAATTCATCTTCATTAGAAAGCAGCCATATAAATTGATTATCAGAGTTCAGAAATTTAAAGTTGTAACAAGCACTCTCTGCGGCTTTCAATAGAACCTTTCATTTATATATGCTGGACAGTTGAGCAGAAAATGACATTCATCCTCAATAACATTAATTGTACATAATTTATATTTTCTTTTTTCTTTTTCAATTTTTCTGTATTCTTTTCAATTGCTATTCCAATTTTTTGTAATTTCAACAATGCGAAGTGAATGACAGAATCAAACGCCTTTCTAAAATCTATAAAACAAGTATATAAATAACTCTTGTTTGATAAATATTTTTCTATCAGACATCTTAATATAAACATATGATCGGAAGTCCTTGACTTCTTTTGAAATCCAATTTGTGTTTTGTCAATAATTTTATATTTATCCCAAAAAATATCTAATCTGTTGTCCATTATAGCATTAAAAAGCTTTCCGGTACAACTCATTATGGCAATCTCTCTTAGTTGGTAGGATCGGTATTTGGACCCGATTTAAAGATTGGGAAAATAAAACCCTTTTGCCATTGTTTTGGATATAAACTAGTATGTAAAATACCATTAAATATTTTCATAAGACATGGCATTATAATATTGATCCCACATTTTAACATCTTGTTACATATACAGTCTATTCCTGTTGATTTACCATTTTTAAGAGAACATAATGTCCTTAATATCTCAGCCTCGGTAATTTTAAAGTCCAAATCTGAAAATATTTTTTCTTTTTCTAACTCCTCAAGCATATTGCGTACATCATTTACTTTTTTGTTAAATTTTGTTGGCATTTGGTTCAAGTTTTCGAAATGTTTGACTCATTCATTTGGGGGGATATTTTCTTCAGTATGATGTTTTTCTTCCTCATTTTTAGCTCACCTGACCTGAAAGGTCAAGTGAGCTTTTCTCATCACATAGGGGTAAACTGCATTTTTTTTCTTATATCTCAAAAACTAAAGCAATTAGAGCAAAACTGACGGGGTAAAAATGTTCATCAGGTCAAGATCTACCTACCATGAAATTTTCGTTTCGGCCAACCCTTTGTTGGGTTATTGCCCCTGAATTGTTAATTTTAAGGAAATTTTGCAGTTTTAGGTTATTATCTTAAATATTATTATAGATAAAGACAAATTGTAAACAGCAAAAATGTTCAACAAAGTAAGATCTACAAATAAGTCAGCATGACCAAAATCATTGAATGACCCCTTATAGGAGTTTTTGCCCTTTAAAGACAGCATCCAGCGTAAACTTTCCTTTAAAGATCTTTTCCTCTCAAAACCACTGGGCCGATTGAGACCAAACTTTGGTGGAATGGTCTTTGGGTGGCCCCCTTCAAAAATGTCTGGCATCCCCGACTTCCAACTGACATGGCTGCTGTTACTAAAAATAGAAAAAAAGGGGGGGGGAGTGAATTTAAAAAATCTTATATGACACTACAAGGCCAGTTGGAACCAAAGTTGGCAGTAATAGTTCTTAGGAGATTCTCTTTCAGAAATATGTCCAATGACCCGTACTGTTAACAAAGATGGCTGCCACAGCCGAACTTAGTTTAACATAGGGCCCTATGGGAAAATTCATTGAAAAATCTTCTTGTCTGAAACCAGTTGACATATTGGAGCAGGACTTGGCAGCATTGGTCCTTAGGAGGTCCTTTTTGAGAAATGTGTCTGACTTCTTGTCTTAAACCACTTAACCAATTGGAACCAGACTTGGCAGCAATGGTCATACAGAGGTGTGTCCAATGACCTGGACTGTCAACCAAGATGGCCACCACACCTGAACTTAGTTTAACATAGGGCCCTATAGGAAAATTCATTGAAAAATCTTCTTGTCTGAAACCAGTTGACAAATTGGAACAGGACTTGGCAGCAATGGTCCTTAGGAGGTCCTTTTTGAGAAATGTGTCTGATTTCGTGGACTGTGAACCAAGATGGCTGCCACAGAGAACTTAGTTTAACATAGGACCCTATGGGAAATTCACTCACAAATCTTGTCGTCTGAAACCACTAAGCCAATTAGAATTAGACTTTGTAGCAATGGTCCTTAGATGGTCCTCTTTCAGAATTTTGTGCGATTACCCAGACTGTCAACCAAGATGGCCACCACACCCGAACTTAGTTTAACATAGGGCCCTATGGAAAAATTCATTGAAAAATCTTCTTGTCTAAAACCACTTGACATATTGGAGCCAGACTTTGCAGCAATATTCCTTAGGACGTCCTATTTCATTTCGTGGACTGCTATTATACTGGTATTATGTTAATCTGCTATTATACTGGTATAATTTTAATCTGCTATTATAATCACTAAGTGTTCTTCCATTTAAAATTCTTAGTCCACTAGAAATACATAGATCTAACAATTCCTTCCCCCTAGTACAAGTATCTTGATACGAGCAGTTTTGATATTGTCTGCCATATAATCATTAAACATAGGAACATAATCATCATTGTCATCATGTGTGATAAAATCTAAGTCAGTACCCGTTCTTACATTTAAATCACCTAAAACAAGAATATGGCCTTTATCTTTGTATTCAGCTATTTCATCATTTAAAGAGTTTAAAATATCAACATTTTTATTTTTATAAAATGTAGAATTAGACGGGGCAATATAAGCAAATATATACAAATTTTTATCCAAACCAAAATAATTTTTATCAAGTAATAACCATTGGTATTCTGAACAAGTGTTCTTCAAATATTTGATGCTCTTTCTGATATTCTCATTTAAAAGCACTGCAAGACCACCATATTCTTGTTTCTGACATATATTTTTATCTCTATATATAGAATTTATAATGTAATGTTCAATATTGATATTTGATAAATTGCATTTTGTTTCTGCTAAGGCTATAATGTCACATTTTTGTATAGATTTCAGAAAATCATCGTCCTCTTTTTTGTTACAATGTTTTGATAATTTTATGAACATTCCAGTAACCAATATTTATTGACTGGCGAAAATGATTCGATCTTATCAAAGTTATGGGGCAGTGTAATGCCGAAATCCATAAGACCATCTCCACTGTTATACATTGAAATGTCTTTTTCCTTGATAATGCGTGTCATCATTTACATTGAAACGTCTTCTTCCTTGGTAATGTGTGTCATCATTTACATTCAAACGTCTTCTTCCTTGATAATGCGTGTTTTCATTTACATTGAAATGTCGTCTTCCTTGATAATGCCTGTTATCAGTTACAAATAAGTTGATCACCGAGTTTATTGACACTTTGAGATTTGATGTAAGTTTCCTTGTTTCCTAGTTTAGTCAGATGAATAACTTCTCTTGTTAATATTTATCTGGGTGGTTTTCCTCGAAAGGACAAATTGGCATTTAATTGCTATTGTCACCTAGGTAGACCAAAGTGTCCCCATTAAATTTCTCCTTCACCATAACATTTAGTTTTTCCACTTTATGGTTGATCTTCAAATCCGATCTAGGTATCCTAATGATATAACTATTTTGGCATTCGGATGTTTGACTTTAATTGCGGTTACCAATAGATCCATTTTTTCTGCACACTGAGCTGTTATCTTTTGCTTTATATCATTGCCAAACAGATGTAGAATTATAACATCAGGATTGTATCTGCACTTTAGAGTGGAGTATTCCATAGCCTCCTCAATTGTGTATTTAGTAACCTTTTGGACCATTACTGTACTACTGGCAAGATATCTCGCACTGATAAACTTAGTGTTTTATGTTCCAACTATCAACACATTCTTGCCAGATGAGTGTGTATTGGTTTTCTCTCCAAAATTTGGAAGCTTATCTGGCGTCTTTTGAGCTGTATGTGGTGTTCTTTGTGATTTTTGGCTGGCACTGTTTTTATCTACTATCGCGTCTATTCTGTTGGTTTTTATTCGGCGATTTTACAATCTTAGGCTCTTCTTTGTTGATGCTTTCAATAAGCAGGCTGTCATCACTTCTTGATGCATGCAATTTCCATCAAATTATTTCATCATGTAAGTTGAATATCTGTGTTCTCTGTTCTTTAATAACTCTCTCCATCTCTAATATACTGTTGATCTTGGTATTATCTTGCCTTTCCAAACTTTCCATCTCAGATGTGTAAAATCGTAATCTGGTTGCTGTTTGATAATCTTCAAATCGGTTTCACTTTGTGCTGCTTCTATTTCCTTCTGTGTTGATATATCAGCAAATCTCCTTCTCCAGTTGTTTTTCTCAATAATGATATTTTCCATTTCTTTTCTAACATTTGTGCAGATGCATTTTGGTTGGGTATTCTGGTTGCTTAATGTTTCTAATTTCTTCCTTAGCAACTCATTCTCCTGGATCAACCTTTCTGTTTCAATCAGTATTTGGCAATTACTGTTTTGGTTCTTTGAAATTATATCTAAGGCGTCAACAAATTTTTTCTCTAGCTCTGATACTGAAGACTCTAGTACATTTTTGAATGTTTCTTCATGATTTTCTGTAGGGTTGTTATTCATATCTGATCCGCTCAATTCAGTTTGTGTGTCCATGTTCACTACTAAAGGTTCGGCTTGTATACCCCTTGAACTTACAACAGTATTTATTACTGCAGCTTTTGAGTAGAATGTATGGTCTTAAAGATAACTTCGCATTTATACTTCCTTTGCGAATTCTCGTAAATGAATAATTGGCAAGCAGGTAGCAATGTACATAAATAATGATACCATCCCTTGCAACTTGCATACTCCAATTTGATGAAATTTTTTTTTATTTTATACTTACAAATCACAGATTTTGAAAATTATTTTTTGTGAGCATAAATTCTCCTACAGTATGCTTTTGACTAGAATGAAATTTCACACAATTGATAGGCACCTTGTAAAGATGTTCATATTCCATTTTGGTCATTTTCACTTTTCTCATTTTGAGGAAAACTTTATTTCTTACTGAAAAATTTTGAAAATTGACAGTATCTTTAGATTGCCTCAACTGATTTCTTCAAAACTTCAGTATGTTGTTCAACATTTTATTGAATTTGGTGTAATTTCAATACATATTAATACATAAAACAAAGCCCTATGCCTATTGTCATCCTGAAAGGGAGAATTTGATTTCAGTCCTTGCAATTCCAATTTTGGTAAGCTACCCAGCAGACGTATATTTGTTCCTTGTAACTGAAGTTCCTCAAGAAACTTTATTATAAACAATGCTATAACAAATGTTCCTGTTGGAACAAATATTCTGTTAAATTTTTTTCTGTCTGTTGGAAATATTCCAGAATATTCTTTCCATTTTGTGACAAAGTAAATTGTAGACAAAGTAAATTGTAGTTGGAAGTGTTTGAGGCAACATCGTCTTTTGTAAAAAGCTATTGCTCATGAAACTTATCACTGTTTCTCCTAATTTTCAGGTTAAATTATAGAATCTCCAAATTGGTTTCCGGGTTTTTGGTAGGAAAAGTTTCACTTGCATTGTCATTATTCCGGGATTTCACATGGGTTAAAAATTTCAACATGGCAATGACACACTTCTTTCTTTTCATTTATAACAGCTATGAACAGCTTTAATTGTAACTTTCCAGAGTAAAATTTCTGTACAATATTTGTTTATTTCCCATTTTGGGAGTAAATTTTGAGTGACAAAGTGAATAACTAATGTATCATAATATATTGGTATCACAAGTAAATATTGTGATTTCTATCGTATCGTGAGTTTTTCATTTGATACTTGTGCATATTTGGTGTGAACTTTAGCTTTTCATTAAAGTTTGAATGACGATGCCTAGATGTAATTAATCTCCAACTATGTTCAATCATAATGAATTTTATCTGATTGACTTTACCCCATATCCTTAGATTTTCATATAACATTATCCATGTAATGTAACTAAAAGATAATCTCTGTTTAAGTTATATATTTTTCTCTAGTAAGTAAACTTATAAGGCATAAAGGAAACCTTCTTTTTTCTAATTTATTACATTTCTGAAATATTGTCAGCATTTGTACACAACTGTAAACTGGTCGGATACAGAATCTGTACATCTTACTTGCCAAAAACCAGATAGGCAAATAAGTATATTTCTTGTTGATTGCAGAGAGTATATAGTCAACCAATAAATGGGGACAGAAAGGATACAAAATGTACAACATGAAACATAATTAATCAGTAGTAAATGTATTTTGTAGGGTTACTGGAGAGCATGCCAAGCTTTGAAGGGATTAAAACAACAATCCCAAGCTGTAGCAATGCTTGTTGTGGGTCTTGATGCCTGTATGACATACTCAGCACCCTTAGAAGACCAAATTTCTTTGTACACTGAGATGGTTACATTGCATTGCCAAGTTCGAGGTGTTGTATTTATTACAATTTATTTTTGTACAAGGGTATAATTATTTGTTTCGATACAATTTGGAAATTCATGAAAGTTAGAACCAACCTATAATGAGCACACTTATTTTATAGATTAAGAAAAACTTCTCTTTCTTTAAACTGGTATAGGCACATAGTAGCAACCTTTTATCTTTTACAAGTAATTTTATGCCCCTGCTGAAGGCAAAGGAGTCATTAAGTGTTACCCTTGACCATCCTTCCGCCCGTCTGATTTTGGTTTCTGCACTCCAACATAGTTTGCTTCATCCAAATTTTATGAAACTCATACACAGAGTCTGAATTTGGGTAGTTAGTCATTTACAGTTCTAGAGTTATGCCCCTTTCTAACTTGGAAAATTGTAGTATTTTCAAGTATATAGGCCAGCTTAAGTGGGGGGCATTCGTGTCCTCAGACACATTCTTCTTTTATTTGCTTTTTTTCCTTTTACAGAACCCATAGAGGCTAAACACTTTCAAATACCTAGACAAAAATCTGTAAAGAACAAAATAATACAGAAATTAATTAGTAACAAAGTTTGGGAAGGTGTAAGCTACCTGGTAACAGGCCTGTACTCAGGGGAAAATGTGGAACTGGCAGCTTCTTTTGATGATCTAGATTTTTCTTTTGTGTCTGTTGGGAACCTCTTGAAAGAAACAACATTAAATGAGAAGAAGAATTGGGGTATTCAGTTAGCGATGGCATTGCTGAAGAAAGGCGCTTCATTTCAACAATTGGAACTATGTTTAGGGAAGGCTGCAATACACATTGGAGTTGAGTCAGCATTAGAAACAGGTAACAATTTCATTATTTATAGCACTGTAGAAATATTGTATGAACTTCATCAAACTGTTGATGATTCACAGTAAAATATCCCTTAGTCCAGTGTTCGTCAGAAATTCTTGACAAAATGTGGAGAAACCATCATGACACTTGATTCCCATTGATGATAAAAAATAAATTGTATTTTTAACCCCAAAAATAATTTTCCTTTGGAACTGGAATAGGGAAAGCTGACCATAATATACCATATTTGGCTAATCTAATGAATAAAAAATGTTTATGCCAGTAAAACCTTATTTAAGTTAAGACAACAGACCAAATGTCCAGATAAATGGTTGAAAAAGTGTACATTTAAATGATGTTTGAATTCTAAATGTCAGTTAAATCATCAGTATTGTTATAAATTGAAATGGCAATTAATTTTAAACATCATTTAATCCTAATAGTCATTATTGTAGCCCAGACCTCTTGATACAGTGATTTTTCTGCACAGGTAAGCAGACAACTAATCTGGCTTTCTGGGATTCTAATGGAAATAAAAACCTTTTTCAGTGAAACCTACAAATATCAAATTTTTCAATTATGAATCGTTTCATCCTTACAACAAAATTTGTTATATTTATAACATTGTTCACTTGAACAGTAATGTGACAACTTTCCCTTAGCTAACAAACTTAGACTTTTAAATGTCTGTTACTCTTTACATTTTAGCATTGAAATGGAAGTCAACACATTTCTCCATGGGATAAAACTTTTAGTTTATGATCAGTGATTTCGTTAGACTCAAATTGCATTTGAATATTGGCTGTTTCCCCTAAAGATAATTTCCCAAATTTGCATATTTATTTCCCAAAATTAGAAAAAAATTTGTCCTTGAGAAACGGCTGCCATGGCTAAAATAGAACATAGGCGAAAAATGCACAAAGGGTCAAGTGAGCTTTTCTCATCACTTGGCGTCCGTCGTCGTCCGTTGTCCGTTAACTTTTACAAAAATCTTCTCCTCTGAAACTACTGGGCCAAATTGAACCAAACTTAGCCACAAGCATTATTAGGGTATCTAGTTTAAAAAATGTGTCCGATGACCCCGCCTGCCAAAAAACATGGCCGACATGGCTAAAAATAGAACATAGGGGTAAACTGCAGTTTTTGTCTTATATCTCAAAAACTAAAGCAATTAGAGCAAAACTGACATGGGGTAAAAATGTTCATCAGGTCAAGATCTACCCGTCGTGAAATTTTCAGACGAATCAGTCAACCTTTTGTTGGGTTATTGCCCCTGAATTGTTAATTTTAAGGAAATTTTGCAGTTTTAGGTTATTATCTTGAATATTATTATAGATAAAGACAAATTGTAAACAGCAGAAATGTTCAACAAAGTAAGATCTACAAATAAGTCAACATGTCCAAAATCGTTGATTGACCCCTTATAGGAGTTTTTGCTCATTAAAGACGGCATCCAGCGTAAACTTTCCTTTAAAGATCTTTTCCTCTCAAACCACTTTGCCAAATGAGACCAAACTTTGGTGGAATGGTCCTTGGGTGGCTCCCTTCCAAAATTATGTCTGGCATCCCCGACTTCCAACCGAGATGGCTGCTGTTACTAAAAATAGAAAAAAAAAGGGGGGGGGGGGTGATTTTCAAAAATCTTCTTATATGAAACTACAAGTCCAGTTGCAACCAAAGTTGCAGTAATAGTTCTTAGGAGGTTCTCTTTCAGAAATATGTCCAATGACCCAGACTGTTAACCAAGATGGCCACCACAGCGGAACTAAGTTGAACATAGGGCCCTATGGGAAAATTCATTGAAAAATCTTCTTGTCTTAAACCACTTGACCAATTGGAACCAGACTTGGCAGCAGTGGTCCTTAGATGGTCCTCTTACAGAGGTGTGTCCGATGACCCGGACTGTCAACCAAGATTGCCGCCACAACCGAACTTAGTTTAACATAGGGCCCTATAGGAAAATACATTGAAAAATCTTCTTGTCTGAAACCACTTGACATATTGGAGCCAGACTTGGCAGCATTGGTCCTTAGGAGTTCTTTATTCAGAAATGTTTCTGATTTCGTGGACTATGAACCAAGATGGCCGCTACAGCAGAACTTAGTTTAACATAGGACCCTATGGGAAAATCACTCAAAAATCTTCTCGTTTGAAACAACTAAGCCAATTAGAATTAGACTTGGAAGCAATGGTCCTTAGATGGTCCTCTTTCAGAATTTTGTGCGATGACCTAGACTGTCAACCAAGATGGCCACCACACCTGAACTTAGTTTAACATAGGGCCCTATGGAAAAATTCATTGAAAAATCTTCTTGTCTGAAACCACTTGACATATTGGAGCCAGACTTGGCAGCATTGGTCCTTAGGAGGTCCTCTTTCAGAATGTGTCCGATTTCATGGCCTGTGAACCAAGATGGCCGCCACAGCAGATCTTAGTTTAACATAGGACCCTATGGGAAATTCACTCAAAAATCTTCTCGTCTGAAACCACTAACCCAATTAGAATTAGACTTGGTAGCAATGGTCCTTAGATGGTCCTCTTACAGAGGTGTGTCCGATGACCCGGACTGTCAACCAAGATTGCCGCCACAACCGAACTTAGTTTAACATAGGGCCCTATAGGAAAATTCATTGAAAAATCTTCTTGTCTGAAACCACTTGACATATTGGAGCAGGACTTGGCGGCATTGGTCCTTAGGAGTCACTTTTTCAGAAATGTGTCTGATTTCATGGACTGTGATCCAAGATGGCCGCCACAGCAGAACTTAGTTTAACATAGGACCCTATGGGAAATTCACTCAAAAATCTTCTCGTCTGAAACCACTAAGCCAATTAGAATTAGACTTGGTAGCAATGGTCCTTAGATGGTCCTCTTTCAGAATTTTGTGCGATGACCTAGACTGTCAACTAAGATGGCCGCCACACCCGAACTTAGTTTAACATAGGGCCCTAGAAAAATTCATTGAAAAATCTTCTTGTCTGAAACCACTTGACATATTGGAGCCAGACTTGGCAGCATTGGTCCTTAGGAGGTCCTCTTTCAGAAATATGTCCGATCACTCGGATTTTCAACCAAGATTGCTGCCACACCCACCTTTATTAAATATTGGACCCTATAGGAAAATTCATTTAAAAATCTTCTAGTCTGAAACCGCTTAGCCAGTTAGAACAAGACTTAGCAGAAATGGTCCTTAGATGGTTCTCTTTTAGAAACTGGCCTGTCAACCAAGATGACTGCCACAGCTGAAATTATTTTAACATAGAATCCTATAGAAAAACCAGCCAAATTGACTGCAACACCTAAATTTTTAGGTCTGCTCAAGGTGAAAAGTTAAATCCAGGTGAGCGATACAGGCTCTTGAGAGCCTCTAGTTTGGTTATTACCCCTGAATTGTTAATTTTAAGGAAATTTTGCAGTTTTAGCTTATTAACTTGAATATTATTATAGATAATGACAAATTGTAAACAGCAAAATTGCTCTTCAAAGTAAGAAAGGTCAACAATAACCAAAATTATCAATTGACCCCTTATAGTAGTTTTTGCCCTTGAAAGATTATTTACATATAAACAGTAATTATCAGTAAAAATAATGGTTCGACATATTGTCACAGATGTTAAATAGCGTAACTCTTAAAAAATTAAATGTTAGCTGTACAACTAAAATGGAGGGTCAAGGGTCAATGTCATTGAAAAAGTCCATAGCAACCAATAAAAAAGTCCATAGCAACCATATATATTTGGGTTAAGGACCCTATAATTTACTTGTACAAGTCAAAAAGAAAGGTCATTGAAAAAGTCCATAGAAACCAATGAAAAAGTCCATAGCAACCATATATATTAGATTCAGGACCCTATTATTTAGCTTTACAAGTCAGTGTGGATGGTCAAGGTCATTGAAAAAATCCATAGCAATCTATAGAAAAGTCTCTAGCAACCAGATATATTTGATTCAGGACCCTACAATTTACCTGTTCCAGTCAAAATGAAAGGTCAAGAGTCAATGCCATTGACAAAGTCCATAGCAACTGATGAAAAAGTCCCTAGCAAGCATATATATTTGGGTTCAGGATTCTATATTTTAGCCATTCAAGTCAATATTTATATGAAAAATGCAACAGTATACATTAAATAGCAAAACTAATCAGTGCAGGCTCTTGGGAGCCTCTTTAGATATATTTTTCACAATTTTGAAAAATAAATGTGATAAATTTTCCCAATTTAAAAGGAGGAGGCAGCTTTTAAAAAAAGTAACAAAATCACTGATCATATCCAAAAATCCATTAAAACTGAAGCTGCAATATCTGAATTTATTTACATGTATTGTAGTTTGGTTAGGTAAAAAAAAGTAATTTTACTATTCAAGTAAGAACTAAACTTTATAATACGCATTTACACATTGACAGTGACAGTGAGTGTCTTGTTGTCTTTTACAGGTAGTTTAGACCTACTGAAGTTTCTTTTTGCAACATATGTTGATAGTTCAGCAAAGAGAGAAATTATTAATGAGAATGGAGATACAGCTCTACATGTTGTGGTGAAGTCTGGAAAATCAAACACTACTTTTGGGGAATGCCTCCTACGACTTCTGATGAATAATGGATGTACAGGTCGTGTAAAAGACATGTCAGGGAAACTACCTATTGACTATCTGAAGTCCACAGATCAGGGTTTTATAATTCTACAAACATCAAAGCATAATATGGGTATGTTTATGGAAATAGGTCTTAGGAAACAACCATTATGTAGGGGTGAAGGATGGAATTTGATAAAAGACATTCTCCAAAATTTGATGGGGAAAAAAGGCTAAAAAATGTGGCAGAACTGAACATCATATAGAATCAGCAAGTACTATTAAATTTGAAAAAATACAGTTTTATCCCCATGTGTGCCAATTAAAAAAATACATGCTTATGGATGCTGTTGAAATAAGCTTTCCAGAATTAAAAAAAAGTAAAATTGTTGCTCCTTTAAGAAGATGAAAACAAGAGTTTCGTTGTAAATAAAGCAATTTTTTATATGCTCTTCATAATTGTTTTCTATAAGTTAATTGAAATTAACATCAGAATTGCTAAGCCTTATCATTTTGTCTTTATTCCTCTGAAGCATTTATGATTTGATAGCTAGTTACCATTTAACTGTACCGTATTTTCCGTATTAAAAAGCGCACCCCTAATTAAGGCGCATGGCCGTTTTTTAGGGAGAGGATTGTTTTTTTCCTTACATAAAATGCACCTGCATATAAAGCGCACCCTGAAGAAAACGTACATTTATTCTACTGACCTAATTAGTGTTATGAATGTTCACTCCTTTTATAACTAAATCCGTAATATGTTTCATTTCTAATATCAGATTGGTGAGAAAGTTGAAAGTATTTTTGTATATATTTATTTGTGTCATTAAAATAAAAAAAATGTTAATAAAATAATTTTACTTTTCTCATTGTTTTAATGATGCCAGATTCGTTTGTTGTTTTTTGTCAACAACGATCATGTGTCGACAGCGTGGGTGTCTATTGAACATTTGTGGTCTTGTTGTTTTGATTAAAATTAATTCGGTGGTGATTGCTTGTTAATTGTTTGAATTGGAAATCATGGATTTTAATTATTCTTGCAAATGTATTCATTAAAGGTCACTCAAGCCATAAAACTGCCATCGTTTACCTTAATGATTACGTAACTACCTGTAACCACATGTTTACTGGCCACAATAAGTCGGGAAGAAAAATTTGTCGAATTCAAATTTGAAGAATTGTATTGTTGTCTATAAAATAAAAGTTGAAGTTCAATATACTCCAAAAATTTTTCAATTTAAACTTTGTTAAAAACTACGAACAAAACCGATTCAATTTCTGCAAGGTCATTGTCTATTTTTTTAACTGTAAGTGAGATGGGGCATGGAAAGGGGAATTTAAACAAGACGGCGAGATATAAAACTTTTCTGTTGCTTATAACTGAATAAAGTATAATGGTAAAAAATAGTGTGATATATTTTTAAGACATGTTATATTAAACATGATTTTCTTATGAGTATTTTATAAAAGAAAAAAATATGCATAGATAAAGATCGATATTTTTAGCACATTTTTCACTTCTTTTTTAATAATTCACGTTGTATAGAGAAAAGATTCATTGAATAGAAGATCGAAATAATTAATTACAAATAAAATTTTCTAGATAAATAAAATTTGTTAAATAATATTTATTTGCAACACAGTTAAAAAAGATTTGGTTCATTAGATAGGCGTGGAAGGCGTGGTCATTGTTAAAAAACCATTGAAGCCAGTTTTCTCAAATGTTGTTGAAAACTAATAATTTAAAGCTCTATTCTAAAAAGATGCGCAATATTAAGAATTTTTAAGAGAAAAAAATTGGACGATCTCACTTGTTCCAATGAAAATTATTTTATATCATGCGTTAGTTTTCAACCCAAGCCGAGATTTGTAATAAAATGTCCAATTTTTTTGAATAAAATATATAGTTTCCAAAATGCCACCAAGAAAGAGTTATACCGCCGCTTTCAAGCTAGAGACCGTGAAATATGCTAAAGAGAATGGCAACCGAGCTGCAGCTCGCAACTGCACTATCAATGAGTTCATGGTACGCTCCTGGAGAAAACAAGAAGATCAACTAAGACTGACTAAGAAATCTAAGCGTGCCAACAGGGGTCATAAGCCAAGGTGGCCTGCCCTAGAAGACAAGTTTGAGAGCTGGATCCTTGAACAGAGAGCATCACTTTGTGGCGTTAGTACTACCCAGATACGTCTGAAGGCCATTGCCGCTGCCAAAGAGCTAGACATAGTAGGTTTCCAAGGAGGCCCTTCATGGTGCTTACGTTTTATGCGCAGGAAACAGTTATCCTTAAGATCCAGAACTACTGTTTGCCAGACTCTTCCTGCCGACTTCGAGGAGAAACTTGTCAACTTCAGAGCGTACTGCATAGACAAAGTTGCAGAATACAACATTAGTCTAGACTCAGTCATCAACGTGGACGAGGTCCCACTAACTTTTGACATGCCACTTAATAGGACAGTAGAAAAACGTGGTACAAAAACCATTAGCATCAAGACCACCGGCCACGAAAAAGCCAGCTTCACCTGTGTACTATCGTGTACCGCCTCTGGATTCCTCTTACCACCAATGCTCATCTTCAAAAGGAAGACCATGCCAAAAGAGAACTTCCCAAAAGGCATCGTCATCAAAGTGAACGAGAAGGGGTGGATGGACAATGATATGATGAAATCCTGGATCACAGAATGTTTCGTGAAACGTCCAGGTGGTTTTTTCCACAGCAGTAGAGTCCTCCTCGTCATGGACAGCATGAGAGCCCATATCACCAAAGAAGTGAAAGACGTTTTGGAGACAGTAAACACCACTCCAGCAGTCATACCAGGTGGAATGACAAAGTTATTGCAACCGTTAGATATCAGTGTCAACCGCACCTTCAAGATGCGTATGAGAAGCCAGTGGGAGGAGTGGATGACATCAGGGGAAAAGTCCTTCACAGCAACAGGAAGACTTCAGAGGTAGCTACATGGGTTGTTGACTCGGCAAAGTCCGTACCTAAGACATGTATCGTTAACAGGTTCAAGAAAGCTGAAATATTCGCCTACAAAGAATATGCTCCGATGGTTGAAACCGATTCTGAGAGTGAAGAAGACGAGCCTCTCATCAACATGGACACCAGGATCACACCAGAATTAGCAGAGCTGTTCCACTCCGACACAGAAGATGAAGATTTTGATGGTTTCAGCGACTCAGAAGACTAGAATGCAACAATTTATGAACATTTGTGCTAAATACAAACTTTTTTTGCTTTTCCTAAAGATAATAATTTATTATGCTTGACTTGTTATGTTTATATCTAATATATGTAATTTATCTGTTATTGTTGAACTTGTCTTGGCATATTAAATTATGAAACTGAATTTTCTTTTTTTATTTCAAATATCTGATTATGTGTGGTTACAATATTTCATCAAGATATTTCAATTTGAAACACAATTAAACAACAAGCAGTTACTCCTCAATAGTATATCCTATATGGTGCCTCTTTTCACACACGGTTATCGTTCTTTGTTTTTGTAACACCTGAGTTCATTTCAATACATGGTTATCATCAACTTCGTTTTTAAAAGAAACTTGGAATATTGGAAATAAACAATCAATGTCTTTATTATTTTCTTTAGGAGGAAATAAAGTAATATATTTTAAAACAACAAACAGTTACATCTTTATGGTAAATACACAAATAATATCCTGTATGGTACCTCTTTACAAACACGGTTATCTTTCTTTGTTTATGTAACAATTCGATTCATTTGAACACATGGTTGTCAACTTCGTAACCCAACAATGAAATAAAGAACAAATGCTCAAGTAAATATATTTATTCATAACAAAGTATGGCACATCAACAATTTATCAAGTCACTACAAGTACTTGACAATCTTCTGACGGTCTCCATGAAAAAATCCAGATATATTTTTTTCACGCTTGTCCCTGAAACACAGAAAAAATACATACATAAAGCGCACCTGAGTATAACACGCAGGGACAATGACAGAAAAAAAAACCTGCGGCTTAATTACCGGTTTTAACGGTAGTCAATTCAAAACTTTTATATTCTAGAACTAATTTTTAAGACATACATTAATATGTCGGCTGTTTTTTAATCAAACAATGCTTTCTTGCATAATCTCTTTGTCTGTCTCTTGGGTTTTGATAAAGATTGTATTTCTATATTATATTTCCAGATGAAGAAACAAGAAGGAAAATTGTTACATTAAAGAATGAGGGCAATAATGCATTGAAAGATAAGGACTATGGTAAAACAATACAGATGTATACAAAAGGATTAGAGCTGTGTGATGGCAACCCTATTCTGAAGAGAGATGCAGCAGTGTTACTTAGCAACAGATCTAATGTATACAGTATAATGGGATCACATCGAGAAGCTCTGAAAGATGCTGAGGAATCTATTAGGAGTGATGACAGTTGGTACAAGGTGGGAAAATACATCTGATAATGAATTCCATGGTTTAAGTGAAAATAGAAAATATAATGCAGTCTTTTGGATAGTTGTATTCCTTTTTAACTCACCTGGGTCAAAGGTCTAAGTCAGCTGTTGTTATCACTTGGATATGTCATCCATTATCTGTAATCTTTTACATTCTAACCTTATCCTTGAAATCAATGAGCAAGTAGGGACAAAAGTCCAGTTGTACAAATTTTTCTCTTGTTCTCTTGCTCAATTTTGTATTTTTAGCTCACCTGACCAAAAGGGTTATGTGAGCTATTGCCATCACTTGTCATCCGCCGTTAACTTTAAAAAAAAATCTTCTTCTGAAACCACTATTTAAAACAAACCAAATTTAAACCAAGTTTGGCCTGAATCATCCGTGGGGTGTCTGTTTTCAGAAATGTGTCCGATGATCCCAGCAACCATCCAACATAGCTGGCATGTCTATAAATAGAACATAGGGGGTAAAATCAATAAAAAAATTAATTTTAAAATCCTAAAAAATCAATTAATGGGCCAATTGCTTCAAAACTTTAGGAAAATG
Organism: Mytilisepta virgata; assembly: GCA_028015205.1. Lineage (NCBI taxonomy): Eukaryota > Metazoa > Mollusca > Bivalvia > Mytilida > Mytilidae > Mytilisepta > Mytilisepta virgata. Next base: position 77,719,797 of record CM051519.1, read on the forward strand.
ATACATATCTGAGTTTCAGAGTTATGGTTGATGACTCTCAAAGGGCATCAAACATGGCAACTACCGTTACTAAAAATAGAAAATTATGCCAAAAAAATCAATAAAAATCCTGTAAACAAACAATTGCTACAGAATTTCATGTAAATGGTACGTATATGATCTTCTTTTAGAATAATGGTTGATTAACCGATACACCATGAAACATGGTCACCACTGTTGAAATATATTGAAAAAAATATCATTAAAATTTTGGAAACAAGGAATTGCTACAAAACTTCATGGAAATAATACATATATGATTCTCTTTCAGAATTTTGGTTGCTGACCCCAACTGCCATCAAATATGGCCACCATTGTTACTAAAAATAGAAAATTATGCAAAAAATTCAATAAAAATCCTATAGATAAACAATTGTTATGGAACTAACAATTGTATATTTTGTCTATTATCTTGAAAACCACTTTAGATGAAGAAAATTTGTAAAATTTCTGAAATCAGTTTGACTCCTTATTATGATTTTAAGCTTATTTTACATAATTTCCAAAACCATAGTACATCCAGTTGAGCCACACATGCCCTTTAGAGCCTCTAGTTAGTTAACAACCTAACTTCATTCAAGAATTGAGCAATTTCCAATTCTATGTATATTTCATCCACTGATTTTTAATTATAGCTATTCCTCTGCTAATGTATAATGAGATATGTATTTAATATGCAGGTTCTTACCTGTATGAATGTGTATAACCTATTTAAGGCTACCTAAAATAAATTCTCTTCTTCTCAGACAATTGATTTTATAAAAATGGCAAGGTAGGTAGGTAGGGATTTTATTTTTTAAGTTTTATTTTCCTGTCAAAAGAGGCAAGGGATTTTCAGTTTAAGTGTTTATTTTGGTGACATACAAATCAAGTATGAATCCATTTATTTTAATTTTACGAAGGGTTTATCTGCTCTCAATGTCTCTTTCATCCAGTTTTCCTGCAAACAGTTCTGCATAGCTGTTCCATTATGGAATGACTTGTTTGCAGCAAATATTCTGGTCATACTCAATGCCTAGATCTTTTATCAGCTTTCCATGAAACCTTTACTTTCTATTTGACTTGATCAATGTCACACAACACTTGGAATTGTGTCTGGGTCAGAAGATGCTTAAAAAATACTTCTGGCACCAAATTTCTGATTTTCATTTTACAGAAAAGTACCGGCACGGTGGAGATTTTATTCCGGAAATAAAATAAACTTGTTCCATTGGCATCTTTTTAAGTGGGGCGGCAGTGTCTGACAATCAGATAATTAAGTTTAGATGGACTAAATGACATGATGTTAAAACACCCAATCACATACAGGGGAGGAGATACATTTGTTTATTGCAGCAATAAACAACATAGTTTGTGCATTATATGTAACATATTCAGAAGGCCAGATATTGGTGTTTAGAAATAATGGAGGTAATCCATATTTTATTAATTGGAATTTGGTATTAAAGTTTACAGGAAATATTACCACTCCTGTTTCTTAATCAGGAGGAATATATACTAAATGAAGGTTACAGTAAAACAAATTTTTTCTATAGTTCATTTTCTGTTTTTTTTTTTAATGAAAATGTATATTTTATGCAGGGCTACTGGAGGAAAGGTCAGGAACTTAAACAACTGAATAGAATGTCTGATGCATACACAATATTCCTTGACATGTTCAGGTCTTGTAATGAAGTCTATGATGGGGATAAACTTAACTTTATGACAGAAGCAGCTATTTTGTTTAAAGAAATTCCAGGTATTGTTAATGCTCATCAAGATGTAGTTTTTGATGTGACCTTTCCCAGTTCTCCAAGATTTTGAATTACTCGTGTCTTGTGTAAAATAATGATGGGAATTGGTTCAAAATTCGTAATCGATTATCGGATATAATTGGAGAGGCATGATTAATTATTAATTGATAACTGGAATTGTAGGCAAAATAATAAGTAGTTGTATGTGACTTTATTAGGAGATGAGATGAAGTACAAAATAAGAAGTAGTTGTATGTGACTTTATTAGGAGAATGAGATGAAGTACAAAAATAACAACTGAAAAGTGATCCTTGAATTGGATTTAAACTTTGTGAAGGAAATTTTTGTACATGAATTAATATTTTAACCTTATGCCTGTTGTAAGATACCAAACTTCAAATTCTCCAGAAACCATTATCTTCTAATTCAGGGAAGGGGTATACAGACTATTTGATATTGGAAAAGCCAATTGAACTTATTTATTTCATAAATTTGTTCTTTAATTTGCAATAAATACACATGCATACCAAGTTTAAAAGTCCCCTGTTTTTTATTTAGTATTGCCTAGATATGGGTTAATTCTTTATTCGTTATCTGCATCCGAAGTCAGCCATGAAGGAGAGAATACAAAAAATTAAACAAAAATGGAAAGGAACCAAAGACGGAAAATGGAGACAATTTTCGATTATTAATTTCAACATTGATTATTCGCATTGTCGTACTTCAAATGACCAAAAATCCATCATAGGCAATGATCGTTCCATCAATAATGTAAAAGAAATGTTTGTTAAATGTTGATGAAATTTTATTTTTTTTAAAGATTGCATTCTTACATGTTAGGTAACCTCTTTGGCATTTTCTTTAACTCCACCAGTCAAAGAAAACCTGATTCATGTATGTTGCTGAAAATGTAAAAATTAGTTGCAACAAATGATATGGAAGGCAATTAAAAATATATCTTTGCATCAAAAATGTTTAATACCTATCATTCTCTTGCTAAATAGGAGTAAAATATCAGTTTGCACTGTATGTCTGTTTGAAATATGATATAAACCATTCTGTTACAGATTCCAAAAAGAATGAAAAGTACAAACTTCTGAATGTGGGAAACGATGAATTGTGGGCACAAGTGTTGATAAGACTTTCCAAGTCAGCTGATTGGCTGAGCATAAGATATCTTATAATAGGATTGTCTATAGAGATTTCAGATAACCCACAAGACAAAGGTAGTTGTTTAAAAAAGATTTTATCATCTGGCATCATTGACATTGTAGAAAGAATCTTCAGATCCAAGATCTCAGTTTCATTTTAGACAGAATAAATGACAAGAAAGAAAATTAGCTTTAGTTTAGCATTTGTATCTTTCTTTTTATCAATGCTCTGCATTGGGATCAGATCACTCCCATTTGCAAGTATTTCACCACATTTTATGGCCACCACATAATAAAATTGTCAGAAAAATATTTATAAATCTTCTCCTTTGAAACTGCTGGTGCAGTTGAGACCAAACTTTGATGGAATGGACCTTAGGTGGTCCTCTTTTAAAATTTTAAGGGGTCTGGACCTTGGACAATTATAACCTCTGTTACTAAAGATAAAAAAATCAGTAAAAAAATATTAAAATATTCTCCTCTGAAATTACTTTCATATTATATTATGTATCGTGTTTTCAGTCAGAATTTGTAAATTTTGTACAAATACAATGGTTTTTATAGCAACTTTGCTCTATGTTGTAATTTTTTGTTATTCTCTATAATTGGTTTTGTTTGCAAAAAGTAAAAGTTGGAAAGTTTGCAAAAAATGATTTAGCATGGCAAAATTTAGTATCTAATAAGAATGAATATTTATTCAGAAAATTTCAACCTCCCATTGCCTCTATGTTGTTGGAAAGATTTTATTTAAATTTTCTCATTTTGCTGTAATAATTACTAATGACAGTAAATAGTGGCTTTATTTGGAAAACCTTGAATAGTACATGTTCAGATTTTATTACAAAGTTTCTGAAGTAACGTTTTTTTCCAGGATATTGTAACTTATTGTGTGATTCTTATTTCAGGGCAAGGAGTTGCAGCTCATGCTGCTACAAACAGAATGTCATTTAGTACAGTCTTTCAATTTCTTAAGACTGTGAACAGTATGGACAACACAGTTAAATGGCTTACTCCTACACTGGTTGTGCTTCTGTACAGACATGGAGGGAATTTCCTAAACTTCCAGGCTGATGAAAGGGATACTTGTGTACATGGTGTTGTAAGATATGCTGTTAAAACAGGTAAATCCTTGAAATTTGTGATGAGATTAATGCATGGGCTTTTCCATATCAGGCCAATTATTGTTATCAATAACCTACAGATGATAACCAGAATGATAAGGAAATGACCAAATGTTTATCATTTACTTAGTAAATGCAGATTTCCTAATGCACTTGGCCTGATGTGGCCATATATTCATGTTTGCCATCACTTTAAAACATCTTAAATATAGAAAATAGAAAATGAACATTAAATTTCCTTCAAAGTTTTCTTGTCTTTTACAACAAAAGGGGAACAAATGGATTCTTATTTAGCTACACATATCATGCAAATTAATGTTAATTTGGATATGAATTTATCATTTGTTGACAGACAACATGGCCGTCAGAGGCCATCTTTGATTTTTATTGGCCAATTTTCCAAAATCTTCTCTGAAACCACATTATGATACCTTGAAAATTGGCAGGATTGATGACAATAATACCCTCTACAATTTCACTTTTAATTTAGATTCTTCCGCTCAACCAAAAGTGGTGTATGGAAGGACCTGTATGGAAATTTATTTTGGTTCTGGATGAATGAGCAGCATGACTGCTAGAGGCCATCTTTGATTTATGATTGGCCAATTAAAAAAAAAATATCCTCTGCAATTACATAATTAAAGGTTTGGAAACTTGACAGGATTGATGACAGCAATATCCATTACTTGATTGAGATCCATCCGCTCACTCTATGCCTGCTGCTGCTGAAAGTTTCCATGGGAACTATATGGAAAATTACTTTTTTGCTTTGCTCTGGAAGTAATGGGCATATGGTAACCAATATAGGCAGGAATCTCATGGAAGGACAGATGCAAATGATCCGCCTTTTTTTTACGTCAAAGGTCAAATATCAAGGGTTTGACATTTTGTGTTTCTATAACATCCTTAAAAATACAAAAGAGACAAAAGAGCTTACATTTTCAAATGGAAATGAAGCCAGGTGAGGGATACGGGCTCAGGTGAGCCTCTAGTTTAATTCAACACAGATTAGCAAAATATGAGACAACATGAATTACATTTCATGCTGGAGTGACTCTGTTGATTTTAGCCTCAGTATCAGTCCATTTATTATTTTTCATGGGATACCAATTAATTTAAGCTCACCGTGATATTGGCTGCAATACCGCTAGCACAGCGTTAAACAACAATCAGTCAGTGAATCAGTTAATGTAAGCAGGACATCATGTGAAACTTTCATATACCGTATTTTACGGTGTTTAGGTCGATAGGCCGTATAGGTCGAATTGCTCTTTTTGGGGTAAAAGTTGGGATTCAGTATCAGATAGGTCGAGGCGTCGTATAGGTCGATCGGAGATGAACGACTTCTAGACACAGAAAAACATCGGTACGTATGGGTAAGTATTAGCTCAGTAACTCTGTATCCATCATAAAAATAATTGGGACCTAGTGTTGTTTGTTTTCTTTTTTTTTAGACAAACAATAAGTTTCTGAAATAAAAAACCTTGACAACAAATGTAAAATTTGACTTTCCACTCGATTGACATGTGTTTACTCGCCATGTTTTTTCAAACCGGTGAATCATTGCGCAGGTGTGAATAAGAGTTATTGTTCTTTATTAAAACAATCAAAACAAACTTGTTAATCCAGATTTCATTGGGTATTCAATGAACAGTTGTCTTTAGTGATTAAAAATATTATTATTCTCACATTTCTGAAACTACATTTATTTATAAAAAAAATGCATAAATTATGTTTCCATCCCAATAAAAAACATATTTTATTCATAGTTGTCCCGAATATTTTTTTTTTTATTGTTACATGATGCAGTTCCTCCTTGACAAAATCGTAAAAATAAACAACACAAATTCATGTTAAATATATTTTATTTGACTTAATTACATTGTTAATATAAACGGCAGCCATCCCAGCAGTACCATTGCTCCAAAAATCTTTGCCAGCAAGCTCTACAAAAAACAAATCAAATTCTGTGACTATTTTTCTTGCCGGTGGGTATTTTTCCCCAAGACAATTTTCGATTTTGGACACAGATAGGTCGAAACACCGTATAGGTCGACCAAACAATTTTCTGGGAAAAAAATATCGACCTATACACCGTAAAATACGGTATCAAAATGATTTCCAACCCATAGTAGATGGGAATTCTATGTTCAGGAGGACGTGGCATCTGTGTCTTATAGACACAATCTCTAGTTTAAATTTTATTTACAGGGAGTTTAGCGCTACTTCATCTGATGCCTATTACCAGTTCACCGTTTCGTGATGAGTACCTGGATGCACATGGAGAGACACCTTTCCATGTTATAACAAAGCACAAACACACATCTGATACCAGTTTAATGGTTAGAGTTGCCAAAGTACTGATTGACAAAAAATATACAGCCAGCATGGAGGATCGTGATGGAAAATTAGCTATAGACTATGTCTCTGAGCAGACACAAAAGCCTTTGTATGATGTACTTGCTAAAGTCACTTGGAGTATGTATATCAAACATAAATGATGCAAGTTAAGCATTTCTTTTCAAGTCAAAAGGTGTTTGTTTTTTCTTTGCTTTTTGGGATAAGATATAAAATATAGAGGTATATAGTATGTCGTTCATACTAACATAATTCAAAATCAGAGCATACAACCAATATTATTTCAACAAAAATTAATCATTATAATTTTTTTTGCCAAATTACAAGGGTTTAATGTTGCCATATATTTAATGAGAACAGGAAGGTGAGTAGTAAGTAATTGATCTTGTCTTCCTACAGATATCAGCTCATTTTGAATACTTTAAAAATCATTTGTAATTAACATAAGTTTTCTGAGTTGTTGCTAAAAGGATAAAACATATAGCATAGACAAAAACCGTGCATGGCCAATGAAAATTACATTATATTTGAGTTCCATAATTTTATTGATAACTCTCTGTAATGTTTGTTTTGATTACTACCATTAAATCTTCCTTTCTTGACTTGACAGGTGTGAATAAAAAATTTTTTTAAGACCTATCCATGCGTACCATAGGGATACAGTTGCATATCCTCTTCAAAGCTAGCCAATCAAATTGTAGGATAAATCAGGATATTTCACTACAGTTAAATTGTATAACTTTACATTTTACTGTCATAAGACAAAAATGGAGTCGTTGGTGGTTCCCTGCAAATTAGGAGATATGGGGTGATAGGCTTAGATTCTGATACAAACCACTTGACCAAGCATAACCTAAACTTTCCCTGCTTTTTGGACCTTATGAAAAGGTTAAATTATAATTGAAATCTTTAAAGTCTTGTCTTTATTTTGCCCAAGTTGATGTCAATTTTAAAATTAATGTTTTGAATTTTTGTTGTAGAAGATATGAAAAAGACCAAGCCCAAAAAACCAACACCAAACTTACCAACAAATAATGGTAGTCAGCCAAGTCCACTACCTATGAAAGGAAAACCTAATAATGCTGGTGATAATCAGAGTATTAATGAACCACAAGTAAAGAAATTTGTCGATCCTCAGGTTCTGAAGGAAAGAGGCAACAGTGAATTCAGGAATAGAAAATTCATTCAAGCAGAGGCTTTATACACAGAGGCGATTGCAGCTCAGAAGGCTTTAACTAAAGCACAATTTGACCAGGATAGAGATTTAGCGATACTTTATGGAAATAGATCTGAATGTTATCTAAAAATGTACCAGCTTGATAGGGCATTAGATGATGCCATGGAGAGTGTGTCATATGATGGTCATTGGTTTAAGGTAATTTGCATGAGTTTTCATTACAAGATAAGTCTAATTGCCACTTTTGTCAGTTGAAAAGAATTAGTTTCTGTATTTTTATATATGATTTGTGTTTTAATTTGTATTAAAGTTATTCTTTCTAAAGGCAAGTTACGTTTTTGATAAAAGATTGTAACAAAACATTTTACAAAAAAAGAAGGTCCAAAAAAATGTTGACGCAGGAACTGAAAAATTTATATTGTATAAAGCCTATATCACAAGAAGCCATAATGTGGAAAGATCTGCTATTTAGATTTGTATGCATGCATTCAGAAAAATTCTAAAATATGGAAAATTTCCTTGAAAATTTATTAGTATTTGGGCCATACTTTCTACTGGAACTTCTTTTGAAATTTAGAGTTACCAATAATTTCATCTTAAAATTTTTCCCCTGATTGCACATTATACATTTATTTCCCTTGCATAAGTGAAATATGAAGATTTTTTCACCCGAGTAAAGTCATGTTTCCTGAGGGCTTGCCTGAAGTTTTCCCTTGGGAAACATGACTTTACACAGGTGAACAAATCTTCATATTTCACTAATGCAAGGGAAATTAATGATTTATTTCACTATCCCTAGTGTATTTTCTGAAAGGAAAAAAAATATATATTTCAACAAGAACAAATTTTATGAAAAGTAAACAATAATGAAATACATGAATAACACATGGAAATGTTTCACATTTTCTTTTACTTCGGCTGTTGATTTGTAACATTAGTGAGGGTAACACGATGTTCCTGAGAGGGTGACATAATGATTTGTTACATGTCACGTGGGCTGCTCTAGACCTATCAAATAATCTCATTACTAGATTTAAATTTATATAGTGGAATACTATGAGTTATTGCCATTTGATATAGAGGGAAGATAATTTTATGCCAAATCAATTGTGCAATTTCTAAATTGAAATTTGTGTTTATTGAAAATTGGTGAACTGATGTTACAAGTAATTTTTCTGACTGTAACATTGTCATTGTGATAATTGAAAACATCCTTGAAAATTGAACAAAAAAAAAATCTTGACAATGTCCTAGAATAATCCTTTGAATTTTTTGTTCCTGAAAGAATGGGAACCTGAACTGTAACTCTGAGTTAATCCAAAATAAGTCCCCATTAATACAAGATTTCAGTTGTCTGGAATTGTTTTCACAGATTTTTTTCCAGGATCAAATAGAAAACATAAAATTTATTTCTGTGGATCAAATGTTACAGTAAAATAAGTTTATTACAAATTTAAGGCACACATGAAAGTTGGGAAAGCTCTAGCTGCTAAAGGAAAACATGAAGGAGCACTGCAGGCATATACCAATGCTTTAAATGAATTATCTAAAGAGAAATCTACAGAGAAAATAGAGAGAGAAATACTATCAGACTATTGTATACAGTACATGAATGTTGATAAGTACAGATGTAAGAACAATTTATTTCTGGTGGAAGTACTATATGTTTGGGAAATTAATGCATTAGGATTAAATACATACTTTTCATTATTTATTCTTGCAAGATTGCCTGTAAACATTCTCAATAATAAATGCAGGTTAAAATTGTTAATTTTACAGTAATGTTATTCGTGGATTCCAATTTCATTGGTTTGAACTTAGTTAAGCATCCCCCTTGATCCAGTACTGGTTCATTGGTTTGTGGCTTCCTTAATTTAAGGTATTATATTTTTACCTGAAGTATTCATGTTATGTTTGTTAGAGACTTTTCTTTTATAAATTCTGAAATGGATTGAAAATTTTCTTTGTTTCATTGATTAAAAAAATTATTTGGTTGTGTTGCGATTATTTTAAATTAAATATTTATGATTTTGGTTAGATGAAAAATCTAATTCAATTTCCCTATATTGTTGAACACAAAGATTCTTTTCTTTAGAGTTACTGGTAAATATACCAGGCAGCTACTGATCTTAGGGGTTCTTACTAAACGTCCCTTCAATTACAATATCCCCTTTAAAGAAATAAAAAAATGATTTAACAGTCAATGAAATGATATCAAGGTATAAATGTACAAATTTTGATTTTACAGACCCTGTTGAAAAGAAGGTGACAAGTATAAAAGTTTCTACACATATGTGGGCTTTGGTGACTTACGACTTCATTGCCAAAAGCAATTGGGATATTGCTACATTTTCATACATTCAGTTCAAGTGTGATCCTACGCCAGTAAAAGTCTATGAGAACCTGAACCTTAAGGCAGCCTGTGTATTACAAATGGTGAAGAAGTGTGCTTGGGTTATTGATTTATTGGAGTACTTTCTGATATGTGGATCAGATTACAATACCCTAACGACACATCCTGGTGATAAATACTTTCATGCAACAATCAAACTGTCTGTTGCTGCAGGTAAATATATCAAATGTATTTGTAGGAATATGGGATTATTAGACAGCATGCCAACAGCCAGGACGAAGGCAGTGAACAAAAACTAGGAGGTCACTGTCAAAAGATGGATTATAAATGTCTTTTAATATCTTTACAATTAATATTTTCCTTTCAGAATGACTCAGTGGGGTCAAAACTCGAATTGGCAGTATTTCACTTTGCAATGGCAATGTGAGTGATTGGTGTCACTTTGCATCTGTAGTTAGACAATTCATCACCCCCTCTGAAACCAATGGGCCAATTTTAACAAAACTTTGTAGGGATTATGTATATAAGGATATATTTAAAAATTCATCATTTCATTTTGATGGAATGAAAAATATGGCTACCAGAGGCAATTCTTGATTCTTATTTGTCAATTTTTTTAAGTTCTGCAACACTTTGAAAGCTGTCCTTAATTGAGAATAGTTGCACTGTGATTGGTTCAGTGGTTGGACATCACATTATCTAGTTGTTTTTTAAGATAGACATATCACATTAAGAATGAAACTGCAGATTATTCATATGTAAGAAGGGGAGACATATGTTTTAGTTCAACTAATATAAACTAAAACCATATGTTTTAGTTCAACTAATATGAACTAAAATGATTCCTACTAGTTTTATTTGTTTCTGTTTTAGAATCATTTAAATTACTGGAATACATTTTGTCAAATATTGTTGTACCTAAAAAGGATCAAAACATCCAAGATGATAAGGGAAACACAGCACTACACACTGTTTCTAGAGACTCAGAGGTGGATAGTTTATCAAGACTGAGGATAATACTTATGTTGTTAGAAGCCGATGTTAGCCCTCTCATCAAAAATGGTGATGGAAAATATCCCATTATGTATCTTCCAAAGACTGAGAGCAGAGCTATTGGAATTTTGGAAAATGTGATGAGACAACAAGATGGTATTTAAATTATATTCTTAGTTATACAAACACACAGAATAACATACATTTCTGAGTTGAATTTTACAAAGCCTATATTTGCCTTTGACTATAAAATGGGGGAAGATTTTAATCTAACAGATCAAGCTTAAAACCATACCATATTTTTTGCATCTTTCCCAAGTCAAGAATATTAATTGTTTCTTGATTATTGGATATTGTGTTATGTCTGATAATTTATTCACTGGTAATAATTCCATTTTAATTTGCATATGACAAAATACAAGAATTTCATTGGTCGGAAGGGCAAAATCATAAAAGTTTATACATCGATAAACCCATATTTGGCAAGTATATTCATGCGCTTTCTTGATTATTTAAAGTTTCAAATGAGACATTAAATGTGAAGAATGCTGTAAAAGAATAAATTTTAAGGATGATACTGACAATAATAGTTAAAATTTAATGAGAAATGGTTTAAAAACTAATGAAAATTGCGTTTTCAAAAATTCCGTGAAAAGTTGCTGCACGGACATCACAGTGAAGATTGCAATGTCATATTTGTAAACAACGCAAGTTGGATTGTTCAAACTGAAAAATTCGGACATTGCCTGGATTATTTTAAATTCTATCAAACGTAAGTTTCCTTGTTTTTAGCTCACCTGACCCAAAGGGTAAGGTGAGCTATTCTCATCACTTGGCGTCCGTCGTCCGTCCGTTGTCTGTCGTTGTCCGTTAACTTTTACAAAAATCTCCTCTGAAACTACTGGGGTAAATTGAACCAAACTTGGCCACAAGCATCATTAGGGTATCTAAAATGTGTCCGATGACCCCGCCTGCCAACCAACATGGCCCACATGGCAAAAAATAGAACATAGGGGTAAACTGCAGTTTTTGTCTTATATCTCAAAAACTAAAGCAATTAGAGCAAAACTGACATGGTTTAAAAATGTTCATCAGGTCAAGATCTACCTGTCATGAAATTTTCAGACGAATCGGTCAACCATTTGTTGGGTTATTGCCCCTGAATTGTTTATTTTAAGGAAATTTTGCAGTTTTATGTTATTATCTTGAATATTATTATAGATAAAGACAAATTGTAAACATCAAAAATGTTCAACAAAGTAAGATCTACCAATAAGTCAACATGACCAAAATCATTGATTGACCCCTTATAGGAGTTTTTGCCCTTTAAAGACGACATCCAGCATAAACTTTCCTTTAAAGATCTTTTCCTCTCAAACCACTAGGCCAATTTAGACCAAACTTTGGTTTAATGGTCCTTGGGTGGCCCCCTTCCAAAATTATGTCTGGCATCCCCGACTTCCAACCGAGATGGCTGCTGTTACTAAAAATAGAAAAAAAAGGGGTGGGGGGTGAATTTCAAAATCTTCTTATATGAAACTACAAGGCCAGTTCGAACCAAAGTTGGCAGTAATGGTTCTTAGGAGGTTCTCTTTCAGAAATATGTCTAATGACCTGGACTGTTAACCAAGATGGCCACCACAGCCAAACAACTTAGTTTAACATAGGGCCCTATGGGAAAATTCATTGAAAAATCTTCTTGTCTTAAACTACTTGACCAATTGGAACCAGATTTGCCAGCAATGGTCCTTAGATGGTCCTCTTACAGAGGTGTGTCTGATGACCTGGACTGTCAACCAAGATGGCCGCCACAACTGAAGTTAGTTTAACATAGGGCCCTATAGGAAAATTCATTGAAAAACCTGTCATCTGAAACCAGTTGACATATTTGAGCAGGACTTGGCAGCATTGGTCCTGTAATGAAGATTAAACGGGAAATCGCGACGTTACTTATTGTTAAGCTCATTGTCAACGTCGGAACGTCAGTGACGTCGGCTTGGGCGGAAGTTAGATTTGAGAAGATGAAAGTAAACGTATTTTAGAAACACAAGTATCAGTTTTATTGTAAATCGCCATATCGCCCCAAAATAGTGGTGCCTTGACCGTAGGGACATGGAGCTACCGAAGTTAAAAGCGAAGAGGAGTGGAAATCGTAGTGCAGTCACCAGACTTATACGTAAATTCGACGAAGCGAAGGAGAAGTCAGACAGCGACCGAGATGAACTATTGTCCACATACGAAAGCCTTACACAGAAAAAGGAAATACTTTCAAAATTAGACGAGGACATTGTGAATTCAACGGAGGTAGACGATATGGAACAAGAAATAGTTGATACTGACGAGTATACGACAAATCTGAACACAAAACTTCGACAGATTAGGAATTTCATCAGCACAGGAATACAGCAAAGTACAGGTAACGATTTTACTAATTCATCATATCAAGTTCTGAATGTAGAAAGTCCATCTTACACAACTGCATCAAATAATCACGAACAACAGACCACTATCCCCGCATCTCAGTCCATGCATGCTAGCCATATTGATGCTCACCCTATTATGCCAGAGACAACAAACGTCACACCTAACTGTCACGTTCCGTCCACATCTCAGACTAATGACATGTACAATACCAGCGATCTTTACACGCCTCGGACATCGAATGTCACAACCAGCAACCCCTCACAGCCCATGCCACAGACAAATCATGCCTCATCGAGTTTCCCCGTCCCGTCGACATATAACTCCGCCACGTACATGTATCCGTCACTCTCTGCCAGCAATCACCGCTTGCCAAAATTATCCTTGCCGATTTTTAATGGGAATATATTGGAATGGCAAAGTTTTTGGGACGCTTTCGACTCGGCAGTGCACAGAAACACAACACTTACAGATGTGCAGAGATTCAACTACCTGAGGGCGCAGTTAGAAGGAGATGCAGCAGCGACGATCGCAGGATTCAGTATCACGAACGGGAATTATGTAGAGGCTGTTAACGTTTTAAGAGAAAGATTTGGTCAAATGCATAAAATTACGGAAGCGCACATGCAATCTTTATTGAAATTGACACCGCCACGGAACAATCTAATGAATCTAAGAGAATTTTATGATAAAATGGAAGCTTTGATAAGAGGATTGGAATCACTCGGACAAACGCAGGATTCTTTCGGAACATTGTTAGTACCGATAATTATAGATAAGTTACCAGGAGAAGTTAGGAGAAATCTCGCCAGAGATCATGGACCGCGTATTTGGATGTTGAAGGACCTACGCAGGAGTATACTGAATGAAATTCAGATTATGGAAGCCGGACCCGTAACTAGTACAGAGTCATCGGACTACGCATCAACTGCAACATTTTTTGCCGGAGCTAAATCGCCAAGAAATATAAGCCGCACAAAACCGACAACATCTACAAGAACTTTGACATCAAAACCATGCATTTTCTGCAAAGATATTCACTCACCGAGTAACTGTACGAAAATAATAGACCCAAAGACACGTGTTTCAATCGTGAAACGGAGAGATTTATGTTTCAACTGCCTTGGTTCACATCATATTCGAGATTGCAAATCAAACAGCACCTGTAAAAATTGTTCTAAAAAGCATCACACCAGCCTGTGTACTAACCGAACTAAACCAAATAATCAAGTAAATAACAGAAATGCAGAAGAAACCAAAAATTCTTCAATTCCATCGACATCCGTAACATTAGTTAACAACAAGGAAGAGGACGCAACAATTCTACACTCAAACTCAGAAAACCGCAAAAACGTATTACTGAAAACCGCTGTGGCCCCCGTGTGGTCAGATGGATTCGCCGTAGATGCCAACATTTTGCTTGATGAAGGAGCACAGAGATCGTTTGTTACAGAGAAACTTGTCCAATATGATAAATCTTAGAAAGAATGGAACGGATGTCATAAAAATATCAGCATTTGGAGACGAAAATACCAGTGCAAGACGACTCGATAAAGCCATTATATACATAGAAACAGAAAATGGACGTCAGATTCCGGTAGATGTACTCATAGTTCCGACCATAGCTGTACCGATACCGAATTACACTCGCTATGTTGACAGAAATAGTAATTATTTGAAAGGCCTAAAACTTGCTCATCCGGTTACCGAAGACGAAACATTTGATGTGTCACTCTTGATTGGCGCCGACTACTTTTGGGAAATTGTCGAAGACGAAGTGATTCGTGGAAACGGTCCCACAGCAGTGAAGTCCAAGCTAGGCTATTTACTTTCTGGACCCTTGAAGACAGACAGGAAATCACCAATTACATCTAGCATATTCAACGTAATGATATCACACAAGACCGAGGAGCGTGATTTGGAAACTTTTTGGAAGCTTGAGACAATTGGAATTGAATCACCAGAGGAAAACGACAAGGAGACCGAATATCTTACCAATTACCAGAAGTCATCAATTGAATTTAGAGACAGTAAGTACATTGCAAAGTTACCATGGAAACAGAATCACAATGAATTGCCTTCAAATTTCAAAGTTACAAAACGGAGAACTGAAAGTGTAATTCGTAGACTACGTAAAGATCCGAATATGTTACAGAAATACGCCGAAATAATCGCTGAACAGGAAAAACGGGGATTTATTGAAAAGGTAGACGAAAACGACCTAATTCCGAAAAAAGTGCATTACATCCCTCATCATCCTGTGAAAAAGGATTCTAGTACCACACGGATCAGGATAGTATACAATTGCAGTTGTAGGATGTCACAAAATCATGCGAGTTTAAACGACTGTTTGATGGATATTCCACCAGGACTAAACGATTTAACAAAAATCTTAATCAGATTCAGACTCAATCCTTATGCTATAATGACCGACATCGAGAAGGCGTTTTTACACGTGGGACTTCATGAAACGGATAGAGACGTTACCCGTTTTCTATGGTTAAGCGACCCGTCAAACCCAGATAGTTCAATGACAACCTACCGTTTTAAAGCCATTTTGTTTGGAGCGACCTGTTCACCGTTCATCTTAAATGCCACATTGCTAAAGCATTTACAACAAAGTGATCACAAAGCCGCAAAAATTCTTGAAAGAGACTTGTATGTCGACAATGTATTATCTAGTGTAAATGAAGAGAAAGAGGCACTCGAATACTTTCAAGAAGCGAGACAACTAATGAATAAAGCCGGATTTAATTTACGGTCTTGGACATCGAACAGCGAGAAAGTTAGACAAAAGGCAGCCGCCGAAGGTGTATTAGACACGGATGACCAAACCAAAGTACTGGGTATGAGATGGAACAGTATATCAGATGAACTTTTTTTTCCGAAACGTGAAATTGTTCCTACAAACGAAAAACTGATTACGAAACGTGAAATTTTGAAACATGCATCACGCATTTATGACCCTCTTGGGTTATTGAGTCCTGTTACTATACGAGCGAAAATCATGTTACAAGAGTTGTGGAAGTGAGGATTTGATTGGGATCAACAACTTGACAACGACACGTGTAATAAATGGACACAAATAGCAAGAGACATCGAGGAAGCAACTGGTATCTTCTTTCCGAGATATTATTTTTTTGACAAACAATCACCATCATCAAAGGATTTACATGTATTCGTAGATGCCAGTACTAAGGCATATGGTGCAGTAGCATATTTATGCAGCGACAGCGACTGTACACTCGTAATGGCCAAAACACGTGTAGCTCCTATTAAGGAATTGACTTTACCACAACTCGAACTAATGGCCGCAGTTATTGGAGCACGCTTAGTTAAACACGTTCAGTCTATATTGGAATGCTCAAACGTCGTATTGTGGTCAGACAGTGAGATAGTATTACACTGGATAAATTCTACAAAAACACTGAAACGATTCATTTCAAACTGGATTAAAGAAATTAAAGCTTTAACAAGTGCGTTTGAATGGAAATATTGTCCAACAGATAATAATCCTGCAGATCTACTGACAAGAGGAATAACATTCATTCAATACAAAGACAGCAATCTGTGGAAAAAAGGACCAACGTGGTTAACAGACTCTTCAAAACAGCCAAAACAATCAATTTCAAGCAACAAAGCTTTATCGTTACTGATAAATGAAAATGAATTCATTCAACTACCGGAGGAGAATTCGATTAGTAAAACCGACGAGGAAACGGGAATTCACAAGATAATGGATATCATCCGCCACGCATCTTACAGCACATTATTACGAATTACCGCTTTTGTACTCCGATTTATTAACAATTGTCCTAAAGGAGTCGAGTTCAGAAATACAGGTTAATAAAACAGGAGGAGATACAGAGATCTGTTATAGTGTGGATTCACAACTGTCAGAAAATTAAGTATGAAGCCGAATATTTGACATTAAAATCACAAGGAAAATCGAAGAACAGTGTTACGAGAATCCGACAGTTAGGATTGTTCTTAGACGACGACAAAATCATTAGATGCCGAGGACGAATACACAACGCACCGATACCGGAACAAGCAAAATTTCCGTATCTTTTACCAACAAATCACAGATTATCAACGTTAATCGTTATGGACGCTCACAAACGATCTCCTCACGCAGGAGTTAATTCAACGATCACGCAATTGCGACAAACATTTTGGATTCCAGCTGTCCGTCAGTTAGCACGTAAAATACTTGGACGATGTGTAGTGTGTCGAAAGGTTATTGGAAAACCATATAAAGCGCCGGACCCTCCCCCTCTTCCGAAAATACGACTAGAAGAGGCACCACCTTCCAAAACTACAGGAATCGATTTTACGGGAGCATTACAAGTAAAGGATAAAAACAAAGTGTTAACTAAAGCATATATTTGCCTATTCACCTGCGCAACGACTCGTGCCGTACATCTTGAAGTGGTAACTAATTTGACTGAATCGTCGTTTCTTCAAGTATTTCGCAGATTTGTGAGTAGAAAATCTAAGCCAAGAATTGTATTAACGGACAATGCAACTACATTTGTTTCTGCGTCCGAGGAAGTGAAAAGACTGTGCAACTCAGTAAGAGTACATGAAGTGTTTTCTACACAAGGAATAGACTGGCGGTTCATACCGAAACTTACGTCTCATTTACGTCTCATCGGATTAACGAAAACCAGCCTGAAAAAGACACTAGGACGGTCGTTAGTTGATCTCAAGACACTTCAAACCGTCGTTACAGAAATAGAGACAATTCTTAATGACCGACCGCTAACTTACACTTCATCAGATTTTAATGATCCAGATGTGTTGACGCCAGCCCATCTTCTATATGGATGACGAATTAATATTCTACCGTATCCGAGAATTGATGATATAGACTTTGATAAGTTGAAAACTATGGACATTACAAGTACATGTATTTCGAAACATGCAGAGAGACAGAAATTACTACTTCATCATTTCTGGAACCGTTGGAGATCGGAATATTTAACGTCTCTCCGAGAATTTCACAAAATGAATGGAGGAGGTAAAACGAACATTAAAATTGGAGATATAGTGCAAATACACGACGACACTCCGAGGATATCATGCAAAACCGCAATAGTTGAGGATTTATATTTCGGACATGATGGTCATACTCGATCAGCTACTGTGAGAACGAAAACCGATTGTGAAGTTGTATCCTCTTGAAATACGAACGAGCACTACAACCTCAAGCTCAAAGGAAGACCAAGAAGATTCCGAGATGATAGACGAATCAACGAAACGAATTCTACCAGACCGAAAAGCAGCACGACGAGTGAGGGAAAACATCGAACAGTGGACAAAGTAGATGTTTACAAGGACTATTTACGAACTGTGTAAAAATAGCCTATAACAAGTGTTCGAAAACAGTTAAAAGGTTAATTTCAAGTAATTTCCGTGTGTTTACAGATGGCTAAATTTATCATTTGAAGAGACTGTGCTAAAGTTTTTTTTTTTAACTTATGAAATTATACATTTTTAAAGTAAAATGAGATTTTATAAAATAAATACTTACCATCATAAATTCTGAGTATACCATTTGCGCATGTCAGCAACAGCCGGAATCCCCAAAACTAAAAATAGCTATTATATGGTATCACCCAAGCACCTGTGTGAACCCCAAACCTCTATACATCCATTATATTTCCCAAAACGGCAAGCATGTTGGAAAAAAAAGGGGATGAAGGGGAGGCTGGGAGGGACCTTTAATTTATGATGGTAAGTATTTATTTTATAAAATCTCATTTTACTTTAAAAATGTATAATTTTATCGTAATAAATACGTTACCATCATAAATTCTGAGTAAATTGAATCTAACGCAAAGCTGAATCCCCTGAACCCGAAGATGCAGGTGGAAAATTAATTCTTTGCGCAGCAACAATAGGTCCCAAGGAAAACAGGCTTTGAGCTTGGGAAGCCATAGATTTCAGATAATAGGTTATGAAGGAATTTTCATTCCTCCAAAAACCTGCAGAAAGTACCTCATCAATTGAGGCATGATTGAAAAGGGCCCAAGATGTAGAAATAGCTCTAACATCATGAGCCTTGACATTAAAACTGTCCAGAAGGGCTTCATCAGAAATCTCATATGCTAAACTGATAGTCCTGCTGATCCAGGAAGAGATAGTTTTGACTGATAAATCAATAACCCCTTTTTTAAAAGGGATAAAGAGTCTAGAGTTACGAGCTGAGCGTAAACTCAATGTCCTCTGCAAATAAATAGATAAGATTCGAACAGGACAAAGCAAGCTTGAATCAGAATCTGGAGGTAGAGCAGGAATTACAACCGGCTCAGCTCCTCTAAGTGGCAATTGATTCTTTGCCATAAAAACTGGGTCGGTTAATAAGGTGACTGAGGACTTGTCCCTTGAAAAACGGAGACAAGCTTCTGATACCGAAAAAGCATGGATCTCGCTTCTTCTTCTACCTGAGGCCAAGGCAAGAAGAAAACAACACTTGTACGATAGGAACTTGAGATCCACTTGGTCAGCCGGCTCAAAAGTTGAGGACTTCAAGGCTGATAGAACTAAACTGAGATTCCACTGAGGGAATAGAGTTCTCTGTTTGGGCCGTTCAAGACAAAAATTACGGACCAGAAGAGAAAGGTGTTCATTACTCCCAAAATCTTCACCACCAGCCAAATGGATGGTGCGAGAGATAGCAGATCTATATCCCTTAATAGTTGAGGGAGTTAAACCTCGAGAGTCAAACAGGAAAGTAAGAAAATCAGCTAATTCTTGTACAGTGATTTGGAAAGGATCGATTTCCCTTGGAATACACCAACTACTGAAAATCTTCCATGTAGCGTCATAGACGATATTGGTTGATTGCCTAACAGCTCAGGTGAGGTGTTTGGCTGTGCCTTCAGAAAATCCTCTCTTTTCGAGGCTATCCCTGAGAGAAGCCAAGCGCAAAGATTCCGTCTTTCCGGATTCTGATGAAGAATCTTTCCCTTGTGTTGGGAGAGAAGATTTGGTTTTACCGGAAGTACCAGAGGATGGGCACAAGACAGACGTAGAAGATCTGGGAACCACGCTTGTCTGCACCAAGCTGGAGCAATAAGTATGATCTGACATTCTTCTGAAGCAATTTTCTGAAGGACGGCAGGCAGAAATCTGAAAGGAGGGAAGGCATACGCAAACATTCCCTTCCAAGATATTGTCATCGTATCTACTGCCCACGCTTTTGGATCTGGAACTGGAGATACAAAGGTGGGCAGTTTGTGATTTAGACTGGTTGCAAACAGATCTACCAGAGGAGAACCCCATTGAAGAGTTATTGCCTCGAACACTACTGGGAGAAGTTCCCACTCTGTATTGACAGGAATTAGACTCCTGGAAAGAGAATCTGCCAGGATATTGAGTCTGCCCGGAATGTGTCTGACTACCAGTAGGATATGGAGCTGAAAGCAGAGAATCAGAATATCCCTTGCTACGAGATACAGATCGTGGGAGTGAGTGCCGCCCTGATTCTGTAAATAAGCAACTACTGTTGAGTTGTCCGTAGCAAGAGTTACTTTTTTGTCTTTGAGAACAAACTGAAAATGAGACAGCGCAAGAAGAGCCGCTCTCATTTCTAATAAGTTGATATGCTCTTTCCGGAGGTCTGGGGACCAGATTCCGGATACGGATTGACCCTCTAGATAAGCCCCCCAACCTAGGTTGGAGGCGTCTGTGTAAAGTGTCAGATCGGGAACATGAGAGGACAAAGGAAGGCCTCTCAAAACGTTCTCCCGATTTGTCCACCACAGAAGATGAGGGTAAAGACTTTGAAGCAACGGTATGGGTGCTTCCCAGTCTTGAGACATTGGGACCCAATGTTGATGTAGGTAAAACTGAAGCGGACGAATATGAAGTCGGCCGAGAGGAACTACATCTGCTAGAGCATTCAGAAAGGCCAGAAGTTGTGTAAATTGACGGGCCGTTACAGACTGAGAAGACATTAAAAGTTGAATTTTCTGGCACAGAGACAGAAACTTGTCTTCTGGAGGCAGTACTAAGTCCTGAGAAGTCAGATAATGTTCTCCGAGGAATATAAAGTCCTGAGAGGGAGTTAGTTCCGACTTTTTCCAGGAGATTAGGAATCCCAGAGATAGAAAAAGTTGGATTACTGTTTCTGTCTGAAGATTCAATTTCTGAGGACAGAACTCCTTGATGAGGGAGTCGTCTAGATATGAATGGATCAAAATATCCTGAGCATGAAGATGGGCAATTGCCGCCTGCATGACTTTGGTAAACACCAGAGGGGCTATAGAAAGACCAAACGGGAGGGTCTTGAATTGGTACACCCTGTGATCCCAAACAAAGCGGAGGTACTTCCTGTAAGAAGGACAGACAGGGATGTGGAAGTAAGCATCCGAGAGGTCCAAGGATGTTGTCCACATACCAGGGAGAATAGCCGCTCGGATAGAACGATTTGTCTCCATTTTGAAGTGAGGTACTACTAGATAAGTGTTGAGGATGGACAGGTCTATGACTGGCCTCATTCCGCCGGTCTTCTTTGGTACCAGAAAAAGTCTGGCATAGAAGCCGGGGTTCAGGTCTGACTGAGATACCTCCTCTATCGCCGCTTTCTCCAAAAGAGTAGATACTTCCTGTGTGAGAAGTTGAAAACGTTGAGGATCCGAGGTGTGTGAGCGAAACAGAGGAACTGGTGAAAGAGGTGGAACCTCCTTGAACTGAAGAGTCAATCCCCCTCGAATTATCGACAATACCCAACAATCTTTTGTAATATTTTCCCATTGTTTTATAAAATGAGTCAATCTCCCCTACTGGAATGAAAGCCAGAGGAACTGAAAATTTTTCTGTGGAGTTTGGTGTTGACGATAACGTACGAGGGGGCAACTTCCTAGGAGGACTTATTATGCCTCCTGGGGCCTTTAAAACCTGAAGCGGAATTAGAAGGCCCAGGCTTAGGGGTTGACTTACCTGCACCACCACCAGTTTTCCTTCTCTTGTTTTGAGGAAAAGAGGAATTCCTAGGAGAGAAGTTGGGGACTGATCTCTTACCACTGTTTACCTGTACATTAACCTTAACAGGGGCAGGTGTCTGCCTGATCTGCTGTTGCACCTCCTGAAGGGAAAGATTAAAGATCTTATCCGATAGTGAAGATCGGAGAAGGGAATCTTTCACACTTACAGGAACATTAGATTTCTCCAAGATTTCTGACCTCTTAGAAAGAGTGCAGTTGGCTAGAGAACCCATGATTAAGAGTTAGGAAGCACCAACAGCCTTGTCTACTTGGAGTAGAAAAGACTTAATCTCTGGAGAAACAGTAGAATCCTGTCTATTAAGACAGGAACCCACTGCTGCTAAAAAATGTTCTGCTGTTCCAAGTATTTGGGAAGTACTACGCAGAAGATTTTCATTTTTCGACCAGATCGACTGAGACAGGCGAAGGCCGTCAACTGGCTTGGAATTAATAGCTCCGGAAAGAGATTTCTCAACCTTAGGAACTAACCTTCCAAGAGAAGAGTTGAAAATATCATAATCCTTCACTCGGACGTGCTCAGAAAAGGAGGCAATTCCAAAACCTGTAATGTTCCCAGATGAAACCTCGGAAGCTGAACCACTTATCCCTTCATTAATAATTTGCAGGGCAGTGGAAATGTGATCAGGCTCTGGAAAGCTACTACGAGCCTTACTGTCAGGAAAACCACAGGAGGCCTCGAAAACAGAGGAGAGTCTTTTGGGTTTAGGAGGTGACGCAAAAGGAACCTTGTTGACCTCCCTCATAATAGTGAAAACCTTATCTCTAAGATCCCTCATAGAAGAAGGAGCTTCCTCACCTTCGGACTCCTTAGTATGAGAGGGTGGAACTGAGTTCGATTGAGAAACAAGCGAAGCAGTATCTGTAAGGGTGGGATCTGATGGAGCCGGATCTGTAGGAGAAGGATCTTCCTCATCCTCAGAAAAATTGCTTTCCTGACTACCAGGAGCAACCGACACTCTTTCATCCTCAACCTCTTGTTCACTATCGTTGTCCTGACCCCTGGCCACAGTACAAGGTTGGACAGCTTTACCTTCAAGTACAGAAAGCCTTTTCGAAAAGGAGGAAAAATCCTTTCGAATAGAATTTTGAAAAGCGGTACCTGCAACCGAAGTAGAGACGTCGGTAAGTGGGCAGGTAGTAACTGGAAGCGAACCTGAGCTCACCGGAGGCGAAGGGAAAGGTAATGAGCCATCCAGAAACACATCATTGCCTGTGATGGTCTGGAATGGACTGTTTATGTCATTGAATGACGACATTTTAATTAATATTTATCTAAAATTAATTGAATGTAGATAAATATAATGTATCTATAAATAAATGGGGATATCAATAATTAAATAATATTAATAATATTACAGTATACACAAAGTTTGTCAAACCATAATCGTTTTCATCTGTGTAAATCCAAAAGCGTGTCACCACGTGCGCAGCCGGAAATATAATGGATGTATGGAGGTTTGGGGTTCACACAGGTGCTTGGGTGATACCATATAATAACTATTTTTAGTTTTGGGGATTCTGGCTGTTGCTGACATGCGCAAATGGTATACTCAGAATTTATGATGGTAACGTATTTATTACGATAAAATTGACATTAATTATTTTCAATCATTTTTATATTTTAAATACGAAGTATACATGTATCTTTTAGCGGCCCGGAGTATGTAATGAAGATTATACGGGAAATCGCGACGTTACTTATTGTTAAGCTCATTGTCAACGTCGGAACGTCAGTGACGTCGGCTTGGGCGGAAGTTAGATTTGAGAAGATGAAAGTAAACGTATTTTAGAAACACAAGTATCAGTTTTATTGTAAATCGCCATATCGCCCCAAAAGGTCCTTAGGAGGTCCTTTTTCAGAAATGTGTCAGATTTCGTGGACTGTGGACCAAGATGGCCGCCACAGCAGAACTTAGTTTAACATAGGACCCTATGGGAAATTCACTCAAAAATCTTGTCGTCTGAAACCACTAAGCCAATTTGAATTAGACTTGGTAGCAATGGTCCTTAGATGGTCCTCTTTCAGAATTTTGTGCGATGACCCAGACTGTCAACCAAGATGGCCGCCACACCCGAACTTAGTTTAAAATAGGGCCCTATGGAAAAATTCATTGAATAATCTTCTTGTCTGAAACACTTGACATATTGGAGCCAGACTTGGCAGCATTGGTCCTTAGGAGGTACTCTTTCAGAAATGTGTCCAATCACCCGGATTGTCAACCAAGATGGCTGCCACCCCGAACTTTGTTAAATATTGGACCCTATAGGAAAATTCATTTAAAAATCTTCTTGTTTGAAACTGCTTAGCCAGTTGGAACAAGACTTAGCAGAAATGGTCCTTAGATGGTTCTCTTTTAGAAATGTATCCGTTGACCTGGCCTATCAACCAAGATGACTGCCACAGCTGAAATTAGTTTAACATAGAATCCTTTAGAAAAAGCAGCCAAATTGACTGCAACACTTAAATTTTTAGGCCTGCTCAAGATGAAAAGTTAAATCCAGGTGAGCGATACAGGCTCTTGAGAGGCCCGCTCCCACCCACTAATTGAAGTGGAAAACAAAGGTCACAGCCAGTATCTGAGGCATTTTGCCATTTTGGTGCGAAAATTTTAAACTGATACATATCATGTGACATTTATAACGAGAAGAAAAATTGTTTAGTGGGGAACCAGATCCAATCATATTTAAAATTAAATTTCTCCGTTTAACAGAGCACATGGTTTGAACCTTGATAGACAAGGTCAACCCCGAGAGATTCCAAAAGTCTCAATTGTTTATTTCCGATGATTTTTAAAAATGCATTTTTCAACGCCAATTAAAGTAAAAGAAATGGGTTAAAACGTATGAACCACCTTATTTTTGTAATTGGTCAAATATAATGGGTCATCAAACGCTTGACCATAATTTTTATTGCGTTTTATCAATTTTTAATTGCGTAATTACGCAAATATGCAGCTTATCTCGAGCTCTGTTGACATTTACTCATATTGTTTTTCTTTTTCATATATGCATGTATGAAAAAATCTGAATATATTTTTAAAGCTAACCTGAATAGCTTTCTTGAATTTGGATTGTCTTTGAACTTTTAGTAATTGTCATTAATAATATAGAAAAGTTCCTCCATTTTGAACCTATGGGAAATAAAAAAGATGTTCATGAACATTATTGCAAGGTAGGCAACACAGTCTCATATTCCAAGCATCTTTTAGTGCAATCTAACCTGACATCACATCAGTTAGTGCAATCTAACCTGACATCACATCAGTTAGTGCAATCTAACCTGACATCAAATCAGTTACTGAAAGTGACAAAAAAGAAATTAAGATTGTGTTTTAAAAACACATCATTTGGCCATTCTCATGATTTTAAATTAGGGAAGAAGAATACATTCATGATTTATCAATTATAGATATTGAAAAGAGAATAAAACAGCAAAATTTTCAACAACAGAAACAAGAAGCTCAGAAAAAGCAAAACCAGAGCAGACCAAATACAGCAAACACACAGCAAGGAAGACAAAATCAAAGTACAAAGTATGAAGACCCATCATGGCTGCCAAAGCAACAACCTAAGAAACCATCTCCAGATAAATGTCGTAGATGTGAGGAAGTTCTAGAAGAATGTAGATCCAAAATTAAAACCAAAACAACGTATGCTTACTGTGACATGGCCAGAGTTATCAGAGAAAATGGACACAATAAAGACAGACATCAAAAGATAGTGGATGAAATGTTGAAAATGATCACAGACTCCATTGCTAAAACATTAAATCCAGGTAATTTGTACAGTAAAAAAACTCCAAATTATGTAGAATTTTAATATTGGAATTTCTTTTAAACCATTAAAGAAAGAGATTCATTGAAACTCAAATTTAGGAGGAAGAAGACAGAAACTGCTGTCTGTTTGCATGTATTTAGATAAAGGTATCTCAAAAATGGGCATTTGAACTATTGCCATTACTCTACATCAATTGTTCATTGTTGTCCCAAATAGTAAATTTTGTTTTAAAACTCTTCTCCACTGAAACCACTCTCCTTAATGGGACCTAACATTAGAAACGTCCTAAGTGGTCCCAATTCAGAATAGTCTGAAGTCTAGATCTCTAACCAATATGTCAGTTTTTACTTATAATAGAAAACCAGAAAAGAATTTATAAACTACTGGGACGATTGGGACCAAACTGTGATGGCTCCCATTCTCATATAAAATCTTCACTGAAGCTGATAGGCCAATTGAGACCAGAATTTAGTGGAATTGTCCTTAGGTAGTCATTAGGTGGTATACTTTCAATATTATGTCTGTAGGTCCCTACCGAGCATCAATATTAAATACTAAAATTTCTATGATACGAGTTGAGGAATAGACATTAAGTGGTCCCTTTTCATAATTATATCTTTGGAACTGGACCTTGGACAATTATGACTGCAGTTACCCAAAGAAAAAAAAAGTTGAAATCTTCAGTGAAGCTACAGGGCCAACTGAGACCCATATTTGGTGGAAAGATCCTTTGGTGGTCCCCTCATTAAATTGTGTCCAAGGTCTTGGAGAAAAAAGAATTAAAAAGTCTTCTGTAGGCTAATTGAGACTACACAGGAGGAATGGTTCCTGGATGATTACCTATCAAAATTGTATCTGGGGTCTAGGCCTTTGTTTGTTTGTTTAGTTGGGGTTTTACGCCGTTTTCAGCCCTTTGGCTATTTAGCGGCAGCCAGTTTTTATTGGTGGAGGAAGCCTGAGTACCCTGATATAACCACAACCTTCGGTAGGAAAATTGGCAATCCTTGCCAATTAAGATCGGAGTCTAACATACCCCGCTACAGGTGAGATTCAAACTCACAACCTCAGCGTTGACAAAATAGTGATCATTAGTAGTCATGACGAACTACCTAGACCACTTGGCTGCCGAGGCCCCTCTATGCCTTTGACCCATATAAACTATAAATACAAAAATGAAATGCTGTGCATTATGCGCATGATATGCCCGTAGGAAAATAATGAAAATTATCCAAAAGTATACAGACCCTGAGACCACCATTTGTAATAATGTGTTAAAGTTTGAAGAAAATCAGTCAAGCATACTCGAGTTTGTGCACGACATGTGAAAAATTGTTTTTTATCGGAAAATCTAAGTCCCATAACCCTAGAACGACAAAAATTAGAATCTTCAAAATGTATACAGACCCTCAGACCATCATTTGTAATAATGTAATAATGTGTTAAGGTTTGAAGAAAATCAGTCAAGGCATACTCGAGTGGAAAATTGCTTATATTTGGACAATCTAAATCCTATAACTCCAGAATTACAAAATTGAAAATCGTCAAAATCGAAAGGGAGCTTTCTTCCATTAATCCTAATGTGTTATTACAATTTCATGAAAATTGATTGAAGCAAATATGAGTTATGGTACGAAGTGTTAACGGACGGATGGAAGGACGGACAGACATTGGTATACCATAATACGTCCAGTCGCATAATCAGCAAATTATTTTTTTTTTAAATCTTCTCATGTGAAACTAGTACCTTGATCAGTTCTTATCCTTTCTTATAACTTCTCAGTTTGTATTAATTATTATACATAGACTTTCTGTTTTACTTGTGTGATGCTTAAAATGTTATGTAAAATATGTTTTCTTTTACAGAAATTCCAGAAAGGTTGGCCGAGATACCATACAAATACTACAACAGAATAATGAGTGGTTTGATAGAAGGAGAATATTGGAGGCAGTTAGATGTAGTTGTAGATGAACATAGGAAACATTTAGGCAAAGGAGCTTTGGCCAATTATGCTAAAGGGATTAAATTACCAAGAGTCATAATCAGTTCGGCCTTGAAGGGTTCGCACCAGATGATGATAAAGATTATAGAATCCATGATTGGTAGTGGTGCAGTTTTAGAAAATGGTATATATTTTTATGCCCACCACTAGGCAAAGGAGGAATTCAGGTTTACTCTTGTCCATATGTCCGTACCTACGTCCCGAAATTGGTTTCAGTTCTCTAACTTCAGTTTTCTTCAATCAAATTTTACGAGACTTATACACAATGCTTATTATCACCAGACACAGATCAAGTTTGAATTTGGGTAGTGTCACATTCAACATTGTGGAGTATTGTCCCTTTATGAATGGAAAAATTGCTGAATTTGCTGTTTCTGCACTCTAACTTTATTCTGCCACAACCAAATGTCATGAAACTTATACACAATGCGTATTACAACCAAAATCAGATTAAGTTTAAATTTTGGTGGCATCACTTTCACCGTTCTTGACTTATGTCCCTTTATAAATAGAAAACTTGCTGAATTTGGTGTTTCCACACTCTTACTTTACTTTGCCACAACCAAATATTATGAAACTTATACACAATGCTTATTACCACCAAACACATATCAAGATCGAATTTGAGTGGCGTCACTTTCATCGTTCTTGTGTTATGCCCCTTTATAAATTGAAAAATGCAAAATTTGCTGTTTTGCCACTGTATGACTTTTACTCATTAAGTCTCAAAGAAAACAAAACATCAATAGGAAAGGTGCTTTATAAAGCAATCGAAGGTACATATATATATTTGAAGCCAAAAAATAGGCCAAAAAATCTTTTTCCCTCTATGTGTCCCATGAACAGGATGTGTAATTGAAATAATGTTATAGAAGTCCTAAAATAACAGGCTGTCACTCTGTTTCGATGAGATGACTCAAAATGATTGCAGTACACTTGCATATGTCCACTTTCATTTTAGGGGTGTGATGTCAGATTATATTTTTCAGCTCAGGTGGCCCAAAGGGCCATGTTAGCTATTGCCAACACTTGATGTCCATCATCGTTGTAAACTTTCTTTTAAAGTTCTTCTCTTCTTTAAAATCAATTGCAATTAAATAGCAATTGTCCTTAATTGGTCCTCTTTCAAATTGAATCCGATGACCTGGACTGGCAACCAAGATTACCACCAAAGTCCATCTTAGTTTAACATAAGACCTTATGGGGGTAAACTGACTAAGACATTTTTGTCTGAAATCATGCAGCCAATTAGAATCAAATTATGTAAGTGTGAATAAAATCCAGGAGAGTGATACTGGCTTCTTGGAGCCTATAGTTACAGGATTTTCATTTTTTCATAACCTATAGAGTACAGGGGAATAAGGATAGAGTAAACTTATTTTTTTGTTCATTATAGAAGGAAAGAGGTGCATACAAGCAGCTGTACAGGAAGATCAGTTCAAAATTTTAGAAACTTTATTTAACCATGGTGCCTGTCCTTCACACCTTACTGTCAATCAGGGAGACACACCTATTCATGCTGCACTTTCCATAGCAGTAGAAAGAGACAGAGGTAAATTACATGGATAATGAATCCATGTTTAATACATTTTGTTAAAGCTACTGTGCTGTATACAGTGTTATTACTAGAAAATTACAAAAAAAAAAAAAAAAATTTAGTGTATTTTATACAACAAATTTTCAACAATCAGAAGAATAAATTGAAATATATCTTGAGTAGAATTACACTTGGTTGAGCATTTAAATCACCAAAAAAAATTGTGTAACGTGCGAAGCGTGTGCATGTAATGTGTGAATCGTGTGTGTGTAACGTGTGAATCGTGTGCTTTGCATGTGGTTATAAATGTGCAATTTGAATCGTGTAAAGTGTATGATATTTCATTGGTGGAGACAAATATTAAAACGTGTGAATTCAAATCAGAGCATATTTCGAACTCGAATTAAAAGATTGATGGAACGAACTTTCATCAGTGTCAGCTATTTGAAAATGTTGAGTTTATAATTTTATCTATTATTAATGTAATTCATCAAATTAATTTGGTTTGAAAAAATATATATTATTATAAGAGTAATTTTTCTCAAATTAAATGATCGTATAACATGCATAGATTTGAACTTTAACTTGTTTGTAAAAATTATCTAAAGTTATTCTTGAAATCTGGCAAAGGTTTTCATTTTTTTTTAGCTCACCTGACCCAAAGGGTCAAGTGAGCTTTTCTCATCACTTGGCGTCCGTCGTCCGTCGTCGTCCGTCGTCGTCTGTTAACTTTTAGAAAAATCTTCTCCTCTGAAACTGTTGGGCCAAATTGGACCAAACTTGGCCACAAGCATCATTAGGGTATCTAGTTTAAAAAATGTGTCTGATGACCCCGCCTGCCAACCAACATGGCCGACATGGCTAAAAATAGAACATAGGGGTAAACTGCAGTTTTTGTCTTGTATCTCAAAAACTAAAGCAACTAGAGCAAAACTGACATGGGGTAAAAATGTTCATCAGGTCAAGATTTACCTGTCATGAAATTTTCAGACGAATCGGTCAACCCTTTGTTGGGTTATTGCCCCTGAATTGTTAATTTTAAGGAAATTTTGCAGTTTTAGGTTATTATCTTGAATATTATTATAGATAAAGACAAATTGTAAACAGCAAAAATGTTCAACAAAGTAAGATCTACAAATAAGTCAACATGAGAGGTGTGTCCAATGACCCGGAGTGTCAACCAAGATGGCCGCCACAACCAAATTTAGTTTAACATAGGGCCCTGTAGGAAAATTCATTGAAAATCTTTTTGTCTGAAACCACTTGACATATTGGAGCCAGACTTGGTGGCATTGGTCCTTAGGAGGTCTTTTTTCAGAAATGTGTCTGATTTCGTGGACTATGAACCAAGATGGCCGCCACAGCAGAACTTAGTTTAACATAGGACCCTATGGGAAAATCACTCAAAAATCTTCTCGTTTGAAACAACTAAGCCAATTAGAATTAGACTTGGTAGCAATGGTCCTTAGATGGTCCTCTTTCAGAAATTTGTGTGATGACCCGGACTGTCAACCAAGATGGCCGCACAACCGAACTTAGTTTAACATAGGGCCCTATGGAAAATTCATTGAAAAATCTTCTTGTATGAAACCACTTGACATATTGGAGCAGGACTTCGTGGCATTGGTCCTAAGGAGGTCACTTTTTAGCTCACCTGACCCAAAGGGTCAAGTGAGCTTTTGTCATCACTTGGCGTCCGTCGTCCGTCGTCGTCCATCGTCGTCGTCTGTTAACTTTTAGAAAAATCTTCTCCTCTGAAACTGTTGGGCCAAATTGGACCAAACTTGGCCACAAGCATCATTAGGGTATCTAGTTTAAAAAATGTGTCTGATGACCCCGCCTGCCAACCAACATGGCCGACATGGCTAAAAATAGAACATAGGGGTAAACTGCAGTTTTTGTCTTATATCTCAAAAACTAAAGCAATTAGAGCAAAACTGACATGGGGTAAAAATGTTCATCAGGTCAAGATCTACCTGTCATGAAATTTTCAGACGAATCGGTCAACCCTTTATTGGGTTATTGCCCCTGAATTTTTAAATTTAAGGAAATTTTGCAGTTTTAGGTTATTATCTTGAATATTATTATAGATAAAGACAAATTGTAAACAGCAAAAATGTTCAACAAAGTAAGATCTACAAATAAGTCAACATGACCAAAATCGTTGATTGACCCCTTATAGGAGTTTTTGCCCTTTAAAGACGGCATTCAGCGTAAACTTTGCTTTTAAGATCTTTTCCTCTCAAACCACTGAGCCAATTGAGACCAGACTTTGGTGGAATGGTCCTTGGGTGGCCCCCTTCCAAACTTATGTCTGGCATCCCCGACTTCCATGGCTGCTGTTACTAAAAATAGAAAAAAAAGGGGGGGGTGAATTTCAAAAACCTTCTTAATATATGAAACTACAAGGCCAGTTGGAACCAAAGTTGGCAGTAATGGTTTTTAGGAAGTTCTCTTTCAGAAATATGTCCAATGACCCGGACTGTTAACCAAGATGGCCGCCACAGCCGAACTTAGTTTAACATAGGGCCCTATGGGAAAATTCATTGAAAAATATTCTTGCCTTAAACCACTTGACCAATTGGAACCAGACTTGTCAGCAATGGTCCTTAGATGGTCCTCTTAGAGAGGTGTGTCTGATGACCCGGACTGTGAACCAAGATGGCCGCCACAGCTGAACTTAGTTTAACATAGGCCCTATAGGAAAATTCATTGAAAAATTGTGTTGTCTGAAACCACTTGACATATTGGAGCAGGACTTGGCGGCATTGGTCCTTAGGAGGTCCTTTTTCAGAAATGTGTCAAATTTCGTGGACTGTAAACCAAGATGGCCGCCACAGCAGAACTTAGTTTAACATAGGACCCTATGGGAAATTCACTCAAAAATCTTCTCGTCTGAAACCACTAAGTCAATTAGAATTAGACTTGGTAGCAATGGGTCCTTAGATGGTCCTCTTTCAGAATTTTTGTGCGACGACCCAGACTGTCAACCAAGATGGCCGCCACAGCAGAACTTAGTTTAACATAGGGCCCTATGGAAAAATTAATTGAAAAATCTTCTTGTCTGAAACCACTTGACATATTGGAGCCAGACTTGGCAGCATTGGTCCTTAGGAGATCCTCTTTCAGAAATATGTCCGATCACGTGGATTGTCAACCAAGATGGCTGCCACACCGAACTTTGTTAAATATTGGACCCTATAGAAAAATTCAGTTAAAAATCTTCTTGTCTGAAACCGCTTAGCCAGTTGGAACAAGACTTAGCAGAAATGGTCCTTAAATGGTTCTCTTTTAGAAATGTATCCGTTGACCTGGACTAAACCAAGATGGCTGCCACAGCTGAAATTAGTTTAACACAGAATCCTATAGAAAAACCAGCCAAATTGACTGCAACACTTAAATTTTTAGGTCTGCTCATGGTGAAAAGTTAAATCCAGGTGAGCGATACAGGCTCTTGAGAGCCTCTAGTTTACAATTGTCATGAATTAATTTATATGGTCATACTACTATTTTTTATTAGTAATTGTTTGGTTATTATATAACCAATATGGTGTGTTACCCGATATGAACTGGACTAAAACAATTTCACATCTAATTAGACAAGGGATTAGGAGGTCCTCTGAAGGGCAAATATTTGTTTATCTGTACATCTACCTCAGATTTACCTATAAGTAAGGAATGTTACGTTATAATTTTTTAGCTCACCTGGCCTAAAAGGCCATGTGAGCTTTTGCCATCACTTTTCGTCCGTCGTCCGTCTGTCCGTCCGTCGTAAACTTTTCATTCAAACATCTTCTCCTCAGAAACCATTTGGCCAATTCCAACCAAACTTCGCATGAGTGGTGTATGGAAGGTCCTCAGCAAAGTTTCCTCATTTAGTTGTGATTGGTCAAGAAACAAGGCCACCAGAGGCAATTCTTGTTTCTGATTGGCTGATTTTCAAAAATCTTCTCCTCTGAAACGGCTGGGCAGATTGGATCGAGGCTTCATAGGAATGATATATGACATGTCCTCCACAAACTATCCTCATTTTATATTGATCCGATGAAAAACATGGCCACTGTTGCTAAAAATAGAACATAGGCGTAAATTGCTGTTTTTTGCTAATAACTCAAAAACTGTTACAGATATCTAAAATCTGACGGGGTAAAATTGATCAGCATGACAAGATCTACCTACCCTGAAATTTTGAAGGAAATTCCAAAACCCATTTAGGAGTTATTGCCCTTTCTTCGTCAAATTTTCAAAATTTTAACATTTTTTGTCATTTATCTCCAAAAGTATTTGAGATAGAAGTGAAATGTAAATTTGAAAAATGTTTGCCATGTTGAGATCCACCTACCCTGAAATTTTAAAGGAAATCCCAAAACCCATTTAGGAGTTGTTGCCCTTTTTTTGTCAAATTTTCAAAATTTTTTCATTCAAAAATCTTCTCCTCTGAAACCGCTGGGCCGATTGGTTTGAAACTTAATGGGAATGATCTATGACATGTCCTCTACAAACGATCCTCAATTTATTTTGATCTGACGTAAAACATGGCTGTCGTAGCTAAAAATAGAATATAGGGGTGCATGTGTTGTTTTTGGCTTATAACTTAAAAACCGTTACAGATATCAAAAATCTGACATGGGGTAAAATTGATCAGCATGACAAGATCTACCTAACCTGAAATTTTGAAAGAAATGCTAAAACCCATGTAGGAGTTATTGCCCTTTTTTCGTCAAATTTAGAAAATTTAACATTTTTCGTCTTTTATCCCCAAAACTATTTGAGATAGAAGTGATATGTAAATTTGAAAAATGTTTGCCATGTTGAGATCTACATACCTTGAAATTTTAAAGGAAATCCCAAAACCCATTTAGGAGTTATTGCCCTTTTTTTGTCAAATTTTCAAAATTTTAACATTTTTGCATTTATCTCCAAAAGTATTTGAGATAGAAGTGAAATGTAAATTGAAAAATGTTTGCCATGTTGAGATCTACCTACCCTGAAATTTTGAAGGGAATCCCAAATTCTATTTAGGAGTTATTGGTTTGTGTAATTTGAGGTCGGGTTCTGTTACATTTATTTAAGGTTCACCCTTATTCCTGGTCAATTTTATCAACTTCCTGCCAGGACTACCACCATCAGGGAACATATTTTAACATTAAACCTTATGAAAAATAAATCTTCAACAAATTTTCCCTGAACAATTGAACCAATTGCAACAAACTTGGTCAAATAGTTGATTAATTGTCCAATGAAAAGCAGACTCCAGGTGAGCGATACAGGCTCTGGTGAGCCTCTTGTTTTTATAATGGTCAAGTATTAAAATACCATCGGCTTTTATATGATCATATGTTGTAATCTACAATGTATGCGGATTCATTAAACATGCAAGTTAATTTTTATTTTTGAAAGAGGTGTTTTAAAATATTAAAGGTTAATAAATATAGGTTGATATAAATATTAATTTTATTATTTATTCAAAATATAATTAAACCAAAAACATTGTAATGATTTTTTAAAATTTCAATTTTAAAATATGCTTCACGTCATCAAAAAAATATTTAACTTTGTCAGATTTCTTAATTATTCCTTTTTAAAATGAAAAAGCTCACCTCAGATAAATGGACATTTTCCCCTACAGATTATCTCTTATAATTCCTTGTTTAATTGGATGCTTTTTAGGCCAGTAATCATTCGGGGAATAAACCCCAAGAAATAACGTCTTTTGCTTTAAAGAAGCCATCAAATATTGTGGCGTAATGTTCATTTTACTTTATTATTATCATATCAGTTTTGGTTAATACGTTTTAGTTAATTAAGTTAAAATAACACGAGATGGTTTATTGAGTTTTAATGAATTTAAAATATAATTTCACAGATCCATCATTAAAGTTTCACATTAAAAAAATAGCACATGCAAATAAATATTTTGTATTTATGAAAAAAGTTTGAATGTCCATTGTATTACACCGGCTTTTTTTTCTCGCACTTATTTAAAATCCAATGAAATTAAATTAAATATTTCACTGCTATTCAAATCTGATATAAAATCTCATTATTTCGTTTCGGTATTTTCTGTTTGTATCTTACAATCACAAGTTTTAGAAATCACATGATCGGTAATCATAAAACATGTAACCTGCATCGTGTGGTTTGCGTGTAACATGCGAATCTTGTGTGTGTATTATGCAAATCGTGTGCGTGTAATGTGCGAATTGTGTGTGTGTATCATGTGAATCGTGTGAGTGTGGTTTGGTACATTACACGTTCAACCATGTGTAACA
Source organism: Mytilisepta virgata (assembly GCA_028015205.1). NCBI lineage: Eukaryota > Metazoa > Mollusca > Bivalvia > Mytilida > Mytilidae > Mytilisepta > Mytilisepta virgata. Next base: position 77,755,743 of record CM051519.1, read on the forward strand.
AACATTTACGTAAGTGTCAGTCCATTTTGAATAGGAGACTACAGATATGAAACGATATTAAAGAATTTCTTTCTAATACAGGTATATGATTTATATATTCTTCATTTCTCTTAATGTATGACTACACAGATGAAAAAAGAATGACAAAAGACTCTATTGTCATTATTAAGTTATGGAAAATTATTTAAATCATTTTCCTCAAAAAGTATTCCAGAACCTCAGAATAAAAGCGTTTTGTTTCTGATCTTGCTTGTTGAATGGAAATCAAAGTTATTTTCAAGCCTTATAGATTGTTAAGTCATAAGTAGGCCTTTTACAGAAGGAGATATTTATTGTTTTCCCATGCTGTACTTACATATATTCCGGTACACACTTTCAGTAAACAATAGAACTTTGGTTGTTTGAACACCTAATGGACTAACGATATCTGTTCTAATTGTTGAGTATTTCAAATAATTACAGTTGTAAATGATAGGAAGTTCAGTCACTGTAAAAGATACCCATGGTTTTTTAGTTACTTGAATTTGAGCCATTTGTGTTCTACACTATATTTATTTGTATTACAGGTAACTTTTCAGTTTTCAACCTGTTTTTACAAATGTATGAAAGTGAGCCAGAAAAGTATGCTATGTTAGACCCCAGTCAACAGGACAAAAATGGAGACTGTCTGTTCCATCTTGTGGCAAAAGTAAAGTACAACTCTACAGTTCAAAAAGCTACAGAACTTTTGTGTGATAAAAAAATCTTATCAAATGTGAAGAATAATGAAGGAAAACTTCCAATCCATTACTTAAACACCAAAAATGACAGAAGACTTCAGTTCTTTAGACTAGCTTCTGTTGGAGGACCAACTAAAATTGGGTTGAAAAAAACAAAATCATCACATCAGCAGAATAAATCTGGCAAAGGAAAGGAGACAGATAATCAGAATATTGATCAAAGTGAAGAGATGGCAGATGCAGAGGAAAATGATCTCTTGCTGTATGAACGAGGACAAGATGCCCCCTCTATAATTCATAAACCTGTTGTGAAACAACCGTTGAGAAAAGAGGCTCTGAGAAGAAGGATTGAGGAATTGATTTATGGCTTGGACGATGTAGCTTACAGCAAATATTCAAGTAGGGTTGATGACATAGAGAAACCAAGTAAAAAGACAAAGCAGGATGAAAAAGGACATCAGGTTGGTACTTTTATGTAGCCATGATTGAGTTTTTTGCTCTGTAACTGCTTTAAAGAAATAATTTGAAATTTAAAAAAACTCTGAAATCTTTTAACAAAAGCTATAATAGAATATGACATACAGTTGACTCTTGTTATCTCAAACTCGCTTGAGTTGAATTTTTGGATGAGTCAAATTTTTTATTTGATACCAAATGTTTTACATTGCAAATATATGTTTTTAGCTCACCTGTCCTAAAAGGACATATGAGCTTTTGCCATCACAGAGCATCCGTCCTCATATGTCCATCGTCTGTCGTAAACTTTTTCAAAGATCTTCTCCTCTGAAATCACTGAACCAATTATACCAATACTTAGTCTAAATGATCCTTTGGGTACATGTATCTAGAATAAAATTTGTGTTTTATTTTCTTGTCTATTGAGGAAAATGGCAGCCATGGCTAAAAATAGAACATTGGGGTAAACTACAGTTTTTATAAGCCCATCTTTAAAGACGGGATGGGACGTATTATGGTATACCGTTGTCTGTCTGTGTGTCGTCCACACTTTGGACAATAACTCAAAAATGCTTTGAGCAATTTTCATGAAACTTAAGTGAATTGTTTATATCTATTGACATAAGTTCCTTTTTGATTGTTAAAAATTTTCGATTTCACGTTTTGGAGTTATGGGACTTTATTCATAAACAAGAAGCTCCCAAGAACCTTAATCGCTTACCTGTTTCTTTTTGTGTAAATCTTGAATCAATGATTATTTTTGCTATTTAATGTATACTATTGCATTTTTTGCCTAAATATTGACTTGTGCAGCTAAAATATAGAATCCTGAACTCAAATATATAGTGTTGCTAGGGACTTTTTCAATGGCATTGACTCTTGACTAACATTTTGACTTGTACAGCTAAATTATAACGTCCTTAACCCAAATGTATATGGTTGCTAGGGACTTTTTCATTGGCTGCTATGAACTTTTTCAATGACCTTGACTCTTGACCTTCCACTTTGACTTGAACAGGTAAATTGTAGGGTCCTGAACTAAATATATCTGGTTGCTATAGACTTTTTCAATGACCTTGACCTTTCTTTTTGATTTGTACAGGTAAATTATACGGTCCCTAATCCAAATATATATTGTTGCTATGGACTTTTTTAATGACCCTCCATTTTAGTTGTACAGCTACCATTTCATTTATTTCAAGCTATGCTATGTTCTGTTTTTATCCATGGCAGCCATGTTTCTCTACAACAAAAAAAAAATAGAACTCAAAGTTTATACAAGATACCCTAAGGATCTTTCAGCCTAAGTTTGGATGTAATTGGTTCAGTGGTTTCAGAGGAGAAGATCTTTGAAAAAGTTTAATAGGTCATAATTCTGCCACGCTATGGCTCACCCGATAGATATATGCAGTTTAAAGTATATAGATTTACTTTGTGAGTTGTGCAATATCCTGTTAGTCGCGCATGTGTACTTCTTTTTCGAGCACTATATTTGAACTTTTTTTGGATGACACTAGAATTTATCATTTTCACCATTAAATATTGGGAAGATTCTTTTCTCGATTAATCAGGAATCGTAAACCTATAAGATAATTCATGAACTTGAATCAGCACATTTCTTTGAATAGGATTAGGTACAGTACATCTGATCCAAAGGGGGGGGGGGAGGGGGGGGGGTCTTAATAACTTCACAGAAAAAAAAGATTTCAAGAAGCATTAAATGCCGAAAAAAGTTGAAAGGTTCCAAGTAAATATTGAAAAAAAAACTGCATTGATGTAACAAATCAACCCCCACCCTCGCACTTCGATTTCTGGATTCGCTAGTTTGAAAGTACTTTTTTACCAAAATATTTTCTTTAAAAAAACACTACAGTGTTCAATATGAGGAAATTTGTCCTGTGGACAACATAAAGACCGTTATCTGTAATACTGCTTTAAGTATTATCAAGAAAAATCTAGATGTGTTGAGACCGAAAGAAAAAAGCTAGTAAAGAAATAAGTGATAATAAATGTTTTTCAAAGTACACAAAAACGAATAAAAAAAATTTAACACTTTATTATTATAAAATGAAACAAATAGTTGGGTCATCTAGTTCTCATGAAGCAAAATTTTGTTGTACACTATCCACTCTGTCATTTTTGTCTCGCCTGCGACGAAAGTCGCTGGAAGCGAGACATAGGTATAGCAATCCGGCGGCGACGGCGAAGGCGACGGCGACGGCGTTAACTTTTTGTAAAACCTTAATAACTTTTAAAGTATAATACTTACAATGTTCATCTTTGGTCCACAGGTGCATGAAGTGATGACCTTTTCAGCAGCACATTTTTAGATGACCTTGACCTTTTTTTCATGGTTCAATACCCACATAAACATTGCGACATAGTTTTACATTCAAATCCTTTTCTCAGAAACTATAATACCTAGAGTTATTATATTTGGTCTACAGTGAGATCTATATGGGTACATGCCAGTCTGACACCTGTCATTTGTCCTTGACCTCAATTGCACGGTTCAGTGAACTTCGAAAATCTGCGACATAGTTTTACATTCAAGTCCCTTTCTTAGTAACTGTAATGTTTAGAGTCATCATATTTGGTATATAGTAAGATCTATATGGGTACATGGGAGTCTGACACCTGTCATGTGTCCTTGACCTCAATTTCACAGCTCAGTGACTTTGTCAATTTTTTCTTCTAAAGTCCATTTTTCTGCAACTACAATGAATAGACTCATCATACATGGCTTATAGTGACCATATTAAGGTTTTTTGATGAGGTCAGTTTCTGACATATGGCTTTTGTCCTTGACCTCAATTAATTAATTGCTCAAGTAATCACATAACAGCTTTCGCATGTCTGTTTCAAATGTACCATAATGGTAGGCAAATGATAGCATGGTCTTTGATAGTGCATGTTATTCTGGGTCAAGCGCGGACAGGCGAGACATCTTTTAGGGTCCACACTTGTTATGTTTTGACAGACAAAATGAAAGAGAAATTCATCAACTATATATGATTGCTGAATTTAAATTTCAATTGAATTCGTAAATACTTTGCTTTCATCAGTCAATTTTTACTGGCAGCATGGAACATTGCTGTCAAGTTCCAATTGGCTCACTTGTTTCAAACAAGATCTTTCAGTGAACTTTCCCATTAGGTCCTATGTTAAACTAAGTTCTGCTCTGGTATCCATCTTGGATGGTAGACAGGGTCATTGGATATAAATCTGAAAGAGGACCACCTAAGGACCATTGCTGCAAGTTTTGTTCCAATTGGCCAAGTATTTTCAGAGATGAAGATCTTTAAGTAAATTCCCCATAGGGTCCTATGTTAAACTATGTTCGGCTCTGATGGCCTTCATGGATGACGGGTGGGGTCATCATATATAATTCTGAAATAGGACCACCTAAGGACAATTGCTGCCAACTTTTGTTCTAATTGGCCAAGTGGTTTCAGACAAGAAGATCTTCAATTAAATTCCCCATAGGGTTGTATGTTAAACTATGTTTGGCTCTGGTGGCCATATTGGATGGTAGACTTGGTCATCGGATACATTCTGAAAGAGGATCACCTAAGGACCATTGCTGCTAAATTTTGTTCCAATTGGCTAAGTGGTTTCAGACAAGAAGTTCTTTAAGTAAATTTCCCATAGGGTCCTATGTTAACTATATTTGGGTTTGGTGGCCATCTTGGAAGACAGGTTGGTCATCGGATACAATTCTGAAAGAGGACCACCTAAGGACCATTACTGCTAAGTTTTGTTCCAATTAGCCAAGTGGTTTTAGACAAGAGGATCCTTAAGTTAATTTCCCATAGTGTCCTATGTTAAACTATGTTCGGCTCTGACAGCCATCTTGGATAACGGGCAAGGTCATTGGATACAATTCAGAAAGAGGACCACCTAAAGACTATTGCTGCCAAGTTTTGTTCCAATTGGCCCAGTGGTTTCAGAGGAGACGATCGTTAAAGGAAAGTTACGGATGACGCCGGACGCTTTGAGCAATTTTCATGAAACTTTGGTGACTTGTTTATATGTATTGACGTAAGTTCCCTTTTGTTTTTTTTTTTATTAAATTTCTAATATGACATTTCGGGAGTTATGGAACTTTAGTTGTTGAAAAATCTTTGAAAACTGTCAATTTTTCATCCTTTGGAAGGTTATGGAATTTTATTTGTTCAAATTTCAAAGTTATGAAACTTTGTTCATTAAAAAACGGGGAATTTTTCACATGTCACGTTGTATCTTAAGACTGCATCCAGTTGTTTGTTGTGATAGTCTAAAGGTCTTTATACTTTTTTATTAAATTTTGATTTTCTGTTCCAGAGTGGGATGTGACTTGTTCATCAAAAATAAGGAACAAAGTCAAAGGGTCTATATGTTAATTGGTCAAATTTAATTTTCTGGACGAAGGGCGTATCATGCGCTCATGGCGCAGCTGTTTATTGGATTATATATAAGGCCAAAAAAAGAAAGGTGTTAGGATCTCAGGCACCGCCTCATCCAAAAAAACCTGCTGTGTAGGCAGTTTTTATTCTTAGTTAAAATCGGGAATTTTTTCAAGTCAGCTCTGAAACTGTCGATACTTATTATTTCATACATATACTTGTAGAAATAAATAATTATTATAGTGCTCTAGCTTGCCCTAAACAAATGGAAGAGTTGGTCACCCTTGATGCCCTTAGAGTCCCATAAATGTACCCTTTCTTTCAGAAATTTTTTTTGTTGTCATTAATTGACCCAATTAAGTTCAAAGCTTTTAAAAGTATCTTCTGCTGTTAGAGAAAAAATCTACAGAGTTGCTCCCCTTTGATAATCAATTTTCTTTTCAATTCAAATTTTTTCTGACAAGGAAAACATAAAATTTATATTTAATTGTTGAATAACAAATAAAACATGAATTTTGAGAAAAAATTGTATTCTTTTTTTGAAAAAAATGTATTTCCCAAACTTTTTTGTACATATAATTTTATGTAAAACTTGTAATTCTTTTATGACTTGGGTTATATTCATGCAATCAGTAAAGTGAGTGTAACTTGACAGTCATCAAAAGTGTTTATCAGTTGTAATACAACATTTAAATTGCATTGTGTGCTATTATAAAGGCAAACAGCAGTTGTTTTCTTTGGTAATCTGTTATGACACCCAGGAATGATATTAATCACATAATTGATGTTTTTGTGAAAATTTTTGCCCAAACCATAACGTCAATTACAAAATATAAGCCTCCCTCATCCATTTTTAGCTCACCTGACCCAAAGGGTCAAGTGAGCTTTTCTCATCACTTGGCATCCGTCGTCCGTCGTCGTCCGTTAACTTTTACAAAAATCTTCTCCTCTGAAACTACCAGGCCAAATTGAACCAAACTTGGCCACAAGCATCATTAGGGTATCTAGTTTAAAAAATATGTCCGATGACCCCGCCTGCCAACCAACATGGCCGCCATCGCTAAAAATAGAACATAGGGGTAAACTGCAGTTTTTGTCTTATATTTCAAAAACTGAAGCAATTAGAGCAAAACTGCCATGGTGTAAAAATGTTCATCAGGTCAAGATCTACCTGTCATGAAATTTTCAGACGAATCGGTCAACCTTTTGTTGGGTTATTGCCCCTGAATTGTTAATTTTAAGGAAGTTTTGCAGTTTTAGGTTATTATCTTGAATATTATTATAGATAAAGAGAAATTGTAAACTGCAAAAATGTTTAACAAAGTAAGTTCTTTCAAAAATCTTCTTATATGAAACTACAAGTCCAGTTGGAACCAAAGTTGGCAGTAATAGTTCTTAGGAGGTTCTCTCTCGGAAATATGTCCAATGACCCGGACTGTTAACCAAGATGGCCGCCACAGCCAAAGTTAGTTTAACATATGGCCCTATGGGAAAATTCATTGAAAAGTCTTCTTGTCTTAAACCACTTGACCAATTTGAACCAGACTTGGCAGCAATGGTCCTTAGATGGTCCTGTTACAGAGGTGTGTCCAATGACCCGGACTGTCAACCAAGATGGCCGTCACAACCGAACTTAGTTTAACATAGGGTCCTATAAGAAAATTCATTGAAAAATCTTCTTGTCTGAAACCACTTGACATATTGAAGCACGAATTGGTGGCATTGGTCCTTAGGAGGTCCTTTTTCAGAAATGTGTCTGATTTTGTGGCCTGTGAACCAAGATGGCCGCCACAGCAGAACTTAGTTTAACATAGGACCCAATGGGAAATTCACTCAAAAATCTTCTCGTCTGAAACCACTAAGCCAATTAGAATTAGACTTGGAAGCAATGGTCCTTAGATGGTCCTCTTTCAGAATTTTGTGCGATGACCCAGACTGTCAACCAAGATGGCCGCCACACCCGAACTTAGTTTAACATAGGGCCTTATGGAAAAATTCATTGAAAAATCTTCTTGTCTGAAACCACTTGACATATTGAAGCCAGACTTGGCAGCATTGGTCCTTAGGAGGTCCTCTTTCAGAAATTTGTCCGATTTCATGGACTGTGAACCAAGATGGCCGCCACAGCAGAACTTAATTTAACATAGGACCCTATGGGAAATTCACTCAAAAATCTTGTCGTCTGAAACCACTAAGCCAATTAGAATTAGACTTGGTAGCAATGGTCCTTAGATGGTCTTCTTTCAGAATTTTGTGCGATGACCCAGACTGTCAACCAAGATGGCCCCACAACCGAACTTAGTTTAACATAGGGCCCTATAGGAAAATTCATTGAAAAATCTTCTTGTCTGAAACCACTTGACATATTGGAGCAGGATTTGGTGGCATTGGTCCTTAGGAGGTCCTTTTTCAGAAATGTGTCTTATTTCGTGGACTGTGAACCAAGATGGCCGCCACAGCAGAACTTAGTTTAACATAGGACCCTATGGGAAATTCACTCAAAAATCTTCTTGTCTGAAACCACTAAGCCAATTAGAATTAGACTTGGTAGCAATGGTCTTTAGATGGTCCTCTTTCAGAATTTTGTGCAATGACCCAGACTGTCAACCAAGATGGCCGCCACACTCGAACTGAGTTTAACATAGGGCCCAAGGAAAAATTCATTGAAAAATCTTCTTGTCTGAAACCACTTGACATATTGGAGCCAGACTTGGCGGCATTGGTCCTTAGGAGTTCCTCTTTCAGAAATATGTCCGATCACCCGGATTGTCAACCAAGATGGCTGCCACACCGAACTTTGTTAAATATTGGACCCTATAGGAAAATTCATTTAAAAATCTTCTTGTCTGAAACTGCTTAGCCAGTTGGAACAAGACTTAGCAGAAATGGTCCTTAGATGGTTCTCTTTTAGAAATGTTTCTGTTGACCTGGACTATACCAAGATGACTGCCACAGCTGAAATTAGTTTAACATAGAATCCAGGTGAGCGATACAGGCTCTTTAGAGCCTCTAGTTTTAAAAAGTGGCCTGTAAACATAAGCATCTTTTTTGCATGGCCTAAAAAACTAAAGCATTAATCTGACATGAAGTTAAAATGTTCATCAGGTGAAGATCTACCTGCCATGAAATTTTCAGATGAATTGGTCAACTGTTTTTTAGGTCATTGCCCCTGAATTGTTAATTTCATATAATTTTGCAGTTTTAGGTTATTATCTGGAATATTATTATAGATAAAGACAAACTGTAAACATCAGAAATGTTCAACACAGCAACATCTACAAATAAGTTACCACGTCCAAAATTGTAAATTGACCCCTTATAGGAGTTTATGCCCTTGGAAGACAATTTTTTAATTTTTTTCGTCATCTTTATAAACTTTCAAAAATCTCTGAAACTGCATGATCAATTTCAGCCAAACTTAGGCTGAAAGATCCTTAGGGTAGCTAGTATAAAGTTTTTGTTTCTTGTCCATCAGGAAACATGGCTGCCATGGCTAAAAAAGAACATAGGTGAAAAATGCACTTTTTGGCTCATATCACAAAAACTAAAGTAGTTAGAGCAAAACTGACAGTTGTAAAATAGTTTATGAGGTTAAGATTTACCTGCCATGAAAATTTCAATTGAATCGGTTAACCTGTTTATAGGTTATTGCCCATGAATTCTTAATTTTAAGGAAATTTAGCAGTTTTAAGTTATTAACTTAAATATTATTATAGATAAAGACAAACTGTAAATTGCAAAAATGTTTAGCAAAGTAAGATCTACAAATAAGTCAACATGACAAAAATCGTCAATTGACCCCTTAGGAGTTCTTGCCCTTGCAAGATTATTTACATATAAACAGTAATTATCAGTAAAAATAATGTTCCGACATTGTGTCACAAATATTAATAGCATAAAATAAATTAAAACGGTAGCTTTGCAAGTGAAATGGAAGGTCAAGGGTCAAGGTCATTGAAAAAGTATAGCAACCGATGAAAATGACCCTAGCAACCATATATATTTGAGTTAAGGACCCTATAATTTACCTGTACAAGTCAAAAAGAAAGGCCAAGAGTCAAAGTCTAGATAGCAACCAGACACATTTGGGTTTCAGGACCCTAAATTTACCTGTTCAATATAATATAGCTGTAAAAGTCAATATGGAAAAAATCCATAATCAGTTTTCCTTCAACTCATTATTATTATTCCAAATAAATATAAGTACATTCTTCATTCATTATATAGGTACGAGTATCTGAACATGGATAAATAAATTGAGGTCTAGATAGTACGTGTATAGTATCTTTAACTCGCACGTGTATTAATAGGCATGAATTTTCACTGGCATGATTCCTTAATCGACTTGTTCTTGCTATACATTTGTAGTTAAAATTTAATATTTGTTTTAAAAAGTAGTTATGATTTCTGTTATATTGATTTTAACACATGGAATGTGCGTATGCAGTTTCAAATTACAATTGGTCTAGGATAAAATTATAATGCTTTTTTCTGGTATTGCTAATCAGATAGATAATAAAATATAATTGATAACTGTTTTATTTATTTATTTACTAAAACAATATTGAAATTTAATAACCAGTTTTCTGCAAAAATTGCCAGATTAAGCCTATTCTAAAATATATTTTAGGCCGGCCTTTAAAATATGTTTGTTTCCCTTTTCTGATCCTAGCATGAAAGGTCTGGGTAGGTAGGTAGGTAATCTTTTTTTCTTTTTATTGAAGCAGGTTTCAGACAGTCATGCTCTTACGACATTTGAAACAATCAGGTCTGTAGATTCCCAAGTAACGATGACTCTCAGAATTTTCCAAAAAGAATGGTGCTAAATACGAAACCAGTGTCGAAATCAGACACGAAAAATTTCTGGGAACAAACGTTATTTTAATTTAGGCTTTATAATAACCATATTACTTTAAATTTGTACCCAAAATAATGAACAAATTTGGTATGTTTTCATGTTCAATATCACATTGTAATAGCCAGATTTTAAATTAATGCTCAGCTAGAAATCATTATTGTATTGTATTATTTTGTTTTCAGGATGTTGAAAAAGCACAAGTTGTTGAACAGGAACCAGTAGTTGAACCAGTCCAACCAGTGGATCCTGAGGATGATTCTGATGAGGAGGAAAGTTCAGAGGGAGAATACCAGGTTATAATTTGAGAAAACTAAACTTAATGTTAATATTTATTAACAATGTCCATAACTTTGTGAAATTTGTGTCAATGGACAACTTATAACAAACTAATAAGAATACAATTAAATGTAAAAACACACTGAGAACAAAAATAGTTAGACAAAATACACAGCAGTGTAAAACATTCAGCAAAAATTTATTTGTTTGCTTGATTGTTGTGGATGTACACCATTTTCACTACAATGCCCTATTTTGTAGCAATGTGTCATTACTGATGGCAAAGCTGAATAACCAATGGTTTGTTAACTTTCAGCATTCAAACTGGCAATCCTTATCAAATTAGATCAATAAAGATTGAAAGTTAACCCTCCAAAAAAACTAAAAATTAAACATGAAAATATAACTAAAGAAATATCAACCGAAAAATGCCTAAGAAAAAGTCATGTTACTCTGACTGAACTTTGATATATTTGAAAGTGTTCAGATTGTGTCATTTTCTTCATTAGTTTGATCCACAAGTGTTCGAGAATTTGGAATGGGAGGTGGAGTGCACTGCTGATGTATGGAAAGCTTTGAGAGACAAACATGTCATACCAGAATTAAAACAGAGGGTAGTGTGCAAGATTCAACATTTGGCAGCTGGGGAATGGACACAACATCTTTGTAAGAAACTGCATCATGTACCAGAGACTTTGAGACTCTATGAAGCGAAAATAACGAAAGGAGGTCGAATCATATGGGAATTAGCCATTGCTTTTTCTCCAAGGTTAAGTGAATCTGCAGAAAGGATCTTGGAATCTAATGATGATGACCTATCAGATGGTGCAGTGAAAGGTGGGAGAATTTACTCAGAAATCATCAGAGTGTGGGATATTGTCTTTGACCATGATAAGATTTACCAATCAGTGCAGAGAATAATAAAATCACACACTCGTGGTGAAACGTGTATCATCCAGAAGAAACTTAAAGGTGTTAAACATAGACATTTTTCTAACAAAAAGAAGAGAGTTCCTAGAATTTATGCTGAGACGGACATTGAAAAGAGTAGCTTAGAAGAAGTGAAACCATTTTTTCCTCCAGCGAGTGCTAATGAAACTGAATATCACATTCTGAAATTTTATTCATTTTCATCAAATCTTGTCTCTCACATTCTGCAAAATATAGAAATCAAAGTAGACTTTCCATTCAGAGTGACTGATTTGGAGCATGCCATTATCAACTTAGAGTCTCGTGCACCAATATTATTGTTAGGTCGTAGTGGTACAGGAAAGACAACTTGTTGTTTATACAGACTGTGGAGTAGATTTCTGTGGTACTGGACCAAGGCAAAAGAGGCTGATGCTCCACTTCTTCCTAGAGGAGTAATATTTAGGGACCAGGAGGAAGAAAAAGATGAAGGTGATGATGAAGAAAAGAGTGAAGGTATTTATTGTGTTAATGTCATGAGCAGCCACTGTTTTATGCTGGAATTGTTTTAAAGAACTCCAGTTTGGAATTAGATCATTGCATGCATAAATGATTATAAATATATTTAAATTTGCAAAAACTATTTAAAATATGCAAATACAAACACTCCTGAAATTAAAATAAAATCATTTGGAGCTAGGGGGGATTAGAAAATCTGTGAACATGCAGTTAGGGAAATTGTTAAGCTAACAAAACATAGTCATACTCTTCCACTATACTGCAATTACATGGGGAAAAATAAAATGTAATATTGTTTAGGAAATAAAAATATACATTTCAGAATTTTAAAATCTTTCAGGTGAGGAAGATTTAATACAAGAAGAAAATACTGTTGTTGAAAGACAAGTCTCTGGAGGCAGTAATGAAGATGCAGAGGCAAGATTAGATGATGAGAATCAGGCACATCAAGAAGAAACAGTTGGTCAGCATTATGATCATTTACACCAAGTATTCATTACAAAAAATGCTGTCCTTTGTAATGAAGTCCAGAAAAATTTCAGAGAACTTATGCATGCTTGTGATCTAGCCAAAAGTCATTTAGAAGTTGAAAATCAAAATATACCAAACAGATTACAGGATGTGATTGAATATCAGTTTCCATTATTTGTAACATCTCGGCAGTTATTGTTGATGCTTGATGCTTCTTTGGATCCTCCCTATTTCTTTGACAGAACAGAAGATGGAAGTTTGAAGGTAGACATTCAAGGATGGACTGATGGAGATGGACCTCTTAGCATCCTTCCATTACTACAGGAAGACTCCGACGAGGATGAAGAGAGTGATGAAGAAGAGTCTGATGACGGATTGGAAGAAGATGAGGAAAATCCCAATCAGGACCCTCAGAACAGGAAAAAGGTAGACCCTCGCAGAGAAATGACATATGAGTTGTTTGCTGAAACAATATGGCCTCATATGAATAAAGGAGTCGGCAAAAAATACCATCCATCACTAGTGTGGACTGAGATCATGTCTTTTATCAAAGGTTCATATGAAGCTCTCTCCAAACCAAAAGGACATCTAGAAAAAGAAGAATATGTTGAAATGGGGAGAAAAAGAGCACCAAATTTTTCTGGAGAAAGGGGACATATTTATGAATTATTTAAAAGATATGAGCATGCCAGAAAGCAGAAATTTTTGTTTGATGAAACAGATCTTGTTCGTGATGTATATCACAGAGTATGTAAACAACCAGAGATTAACTGGGTGATTCACCAGATATTTGTGGATGAAACACAAGATTTCACACAGGCAGAACTATGTCTACTTTTGAAACTCTGTCAAAACCCTAACGACATGTTCCTTACAGGAGATACTGCTCAGAGTATAATGAGAGGAATTTCATTCAGATTTAGTGATCTCAGATCCCTGTTTTTCTATGCAAGTAAATCTTTACAGGTAAGAAATTGAGGTAAAGTTTACTTTTTGTAGAATATAAAATAAAAGTGGAAATGAATTTCTTACAAACTTAAAAGGTTTCTTGATTTCCTCTATTAATTCTAATGGCTAGGTATCAATAATTTAACAAATGTAATTCCAGTATTTAAAAAAAAAAGAAAACATATTACATTCTAAAGTAAGTTTATCAGTATAAGGGTATATAGATCAAGCATTTGTCATATGATTAATAAAGAATTACATTTAATTTATGGTATTATGTTAGTAATGGGTTTCTAAATGTTTTTGTAATTTTTAGTCCCCTACTGGAAACTGAAGAGGACTGTAGGTTTGCACTCTGTCCTTCCTTCTGTCAGTCACACTACAGTTTTCCTGACTTTTTTCAGAAACTGTCAAACCAACTGATCTTATTTTGGTATGTGAGCTTATATGGATCAGCTACACATCAAGTTTGAGTTTCAAGCTGATCAGATAATTATTGTGAGAGTTATTGCCTATGAATTATTTTCAAAATATTAGTTTTCCTGACTTTTTTTGCAGACCCTATTATTAAATGATTGTATTTTTGGTATATAAGCTACTAATGCTGAGCTACAGATCAAGTTTGAGTTTCAGACTGATAGGATAATTATTGTGAGAGTTATGGCCCATCGAAATAGGAATAATTGCCAAAATAATAGTTTTCTGGACTTTTTTCACAAACCCTTTTACCAAATGATCTTATTTTTTGGTGTGTGAGCTTATTATGATGAGCTTCAGATCAAGTTTGACTTTCACAATGGTGGATAATTACTGTTGGAGTTATTGACTTGGAGATAGAAATTATTATCAAAAAAATTAGTTTTGAATACTTTTTTGCTATCTGTTTTACCAGTTGATCTTATTTTAAGTATGTAGGCTTATAATGATGCACTACAGATCATGTTTGAATTTTAGGCTGATTGTGTAATTATAGTGTTCTCCTTGCAAACATAGTTTTAGGCTTTTTGGGATAACTCTGTCCATACATCTTCTTCCCATTCACATTGTGAAGGAGTACTTGGTGTGTTTTCTCACAGCTCAAGCCGGTAGGGGATATTGTATTGCTCAGTAATACTCTCAGAATGCTTGTTCATTGTTGATTTTTTTTTGTGGAAATTTGAAATCCATGAAATTAAGAATCCACAAATATGTCTTTTTTCCCCCAATCCACGAAAATAATGAATTCACAGTATACCTTCAAGTGCTGTATTTCTCACCATTCTTTTCATGTATATAGATCCTGCAGGATTTCATTACTTACATGTAGATACTAGCTGTTACCTAAAACTTTTCTGGTATGATTTTATCTAAAGAATGCACATCCAATATAAGAAGCTTGACATATCATCTTAACGAAAGCAAGGAAAATATTTTCTATTTCAAGTACCTCACATCAAGGACACTACATGGCTGATGACAAGCAATTCTTCTTCAAAAACTTGGTCATTATAACACTTTTTGTAATATATTAAATAAAAGTATCAAGCCATTGGCATTGGATGAATATGTGCTTTCTTAAGATTTTTCTGTCAAAATTTTTAAATTATGAAACTTGAAAATATTTATTTTTTTCTCATAGAATGAAATTTATGGTCATAGCCATGGTTGGGAAACTGGAAACACAGTATTTAGTTTTAATGAACTAAGGTGGTTAGTAAAAAGATGATGCTGAAATTGTAATAAATTCTAGATATATTATATTTTCAGGCAATGGGAAAAATCTCAGGTGTTGCCATTCCAAAACAAGTATACCAGTTAACTCACAATTACAGATCTCATGCTGGCATTCTCTCTCTTGCTTCTTGTATTCTTGACCTTATGATAGAATTTTTCCCAGAGTCATTTGATAGACTGAACAAAGACCAAGGACTTTTCGACGGTCCAAAACCAGTGTTACTAGAGTCTTGCAGCTTTAGTGACCTAGCCTTGTTGCTGAGAGGAAACAAACGAAAAACATCTCACATTGAGTTTGGAGCACATCAGGCAATTTTAGTGGTCAGTGATGCAGCTAGAGAAAATATTCCTGAAGAATTACAGTGTGGTCTGATTCTGACAATTTATGAGTCGAAAGGTCTGGAATTTGATGATATTCTCTTATACAACTTCTTTAAAGACTCACAGGTAAATATACAATACATATGCATTATTGAAATTTCAGTTTAAATTGCTGACATATTTTGTATGATTTGATTGTGGAATAAATCATCAGTATAATGGTCCTAGGATTAAAATTGTATTTACTATTTATGATGTTAAAATGGTACAGCATCCATATCAAAGATTAACAAAAATCTGTCAGATTTTCAGCAAAATGGATTTTCCTTCATTAATTTTTGAACCTATTGACTGCCATGTAGTTAAAGAAATAATCTTGTCGATTTAAAGTTATGGACCTGTTTACTTTCATTTAATATGGCCACATTTTTTATAGGCATCTAAAGAATGGAGGGTTGTTACAGATTTTTTGGAGAGACTCCATACTAGTTCAGCATCTGGAAAAGATAGCTTGGTTCAAATTAGTTCAGGTAGGTTGTAGTCTAATGTGGTGTAGTGAGTTTTACAGAACAATTTGTTGTACAAAATCAAGCTGTTTTGAACTGAAGTGTTGAAGTCAGTCAAAAAATCTTAGTGAAAGCCACTTAAAAATCAAATTTCCACAAAATAGAAAATCTAGCTCATGACAAGGGTTTAGACTATTACGGTTAATGACAAAGATTGCCATTAATTTCTTCTGCAGGACGATTGGGCTCTCTTGCTCTCTCTACTGGTCTATATAGCCAAAATGTGCTGAAAAGTGAAGTAAAACCCAAATAAATGAAAAAAAATTCTTTTTACAACTTTTTTTTTATCTAGAAATCTTGCAACAGAAGGATAGACCTAGAGCTCTTTCCTTTGACCCTAACCAGCATAAAGTGCTGAACTCCGAACTCAAACATCTTTATACAGCAGTGACCAGAGCTAGAGTTAATGTTTGGATATTTGATGAAGATATGGAAAAAAGAGCACCAATGTTTGAATATTTCAAGGCACGCCATCTTGTGAAGGCCATTACCAGTGATGATGTGCAGAACTGTAAGTTATAGGAAAGCAAGAAATATAAGCTTGAATTATAAAAAAAAATTATACTCTTGCCTTTCACTTTATCTTTCACTGCTGAGTTTATCAGATGTTTATATTTTGAATTATTACAATCTAATTAAAAACCGATCTTGCATCACTCTCATTTTCTGATATGTCGTGTGGGAGATCTAACGAAACCCGCTTTGAGGTCACATGTGAGTGACCTCGTAGGTGTGTCCTAATCGACCAATGAAATTGCGGCTTCGGCGATCTTGGAAGTTGATCGTGTGGTAAAGGGATTTAACTCATTTTATTAACGAAGAAATCGTCAGTCTTCTTTAACGATTAGATCTAAAGGAAAACTTTTTTGATTGGTTTATTGATAGGAAGTCAACTCATTTGCATATCATTATAAATTCATAAGTTCCAGTTCACTCACATGTGACCTCAAAGCGGGTTTCGTTAGATCTCCCACGTGACATATCAGAAAACGGGAGCGATGAGAGATCGGTTTTTAATTAGATTGGAATTATTACTACTGTGGAGAAGGAATTGCAAGTGAATAGGCAGAGCATTTCATTAAAATGTAAATGTTCTATTCTTTCATTGCAAAAATTATTTCCCTTCAATAACTTTAGTTAGATGAAATCATTTCAAATTTGAAAATGTTATCAGGGACCATAAAACACAGATGGATTTGATGCAATTTTTGTCTTGCCTGCAAAGAAAAGTCGCGGAGGCGAGATATAGGTATAACTTTCCGGGGGCGGTGGCGGCTTAAACTTTTTTATAACTTTATTAACTTTGAACATGTAATACCTACAATTAAGATTTATGGTCCACAAGGTAGCTTATCATATAAGGTTTGCCGCAGTATACTTGTCTTGTGACCCTGACCTCATTTTCATGGTTCACTGACTTCACAAACATGGATTTAAAGTCTGCGTCCAAGTTTGTGGTTAAATCCATTTCTAAGCAAATGTAATACCTAGGCCAACCATATTTGATCTATAGATAGTTCTTTGTGGGTACATCCCAGTCTAACACCTGGCTTGGACCTTGACCTCAATTTCATGCTCGATTGACTTTGTCACTTTTTCGTGGTTAAGTGTATTTCTTAGAAACTGTAATACCTAGACCCACTGTATTTGGTCAATAGATAGTTCTTAGTGGGTACATATCAGTGTGACACCTGCCTTTTGACCTTGATCTCAATTTCATGCTTGAATGACCTGCATCACATTTTCGTGGTTAAGTCCATTTCTCAGACACTGTAATATCTAGGCCAACCATATTTGATCTATAGATAGTTCTTGGTGGGTACATGCCAGTCTGACACCTGGTTTGGGACCTTGACCTCAATTTCATGCTTGAGTGACTTTGTCACTTTTCATCGTTAAGTCCATTTATCAGCAACTAGAATACCTAGACCCAACATATTTGGTCGATAGATAGTTCTTGGTGGGTACATGTCAGTCTAACACCTGGTTTGTGACCTTGACCTTAATTTCATGCTTATGTGACTTTGTCACTTTTTCGTGGTAAAGTCCATTTCTCAGAAACTGTAATACCTAGACCCATTGTATTTGGTCTATTGATAGTTCTGGATGGGTACATGCCAGCCTGACACTTGTCTCTGGACCTTGACCTCAATTTCATGGTTGAGAGACTTTCATACAAATTTCTTGATTAAGTTCTTTTTTAAGCAACTGTAATACCTAGATCTATCCGTGTTTGGTCAATAGATAGTTCTTAGTGGGTACATGCAAGTCTGACACCTGTCTCTTGACTTTGACCTCAGTTGCATGCTTGAGTGACTTTGTCACATTTTCGAGATTAGGTCCATTTCTCAGCAACTTTAATACCTAACCCACCATATTTGGTCAATAGATAGTTCTTAGTGGATACATGTCGGTATGACACCTGCCTTTTGACTTTGACCTCAATTTCTTTTTACACATTTTCCTTTGACTTGCAAAATGTTGTGTATCAGATAATCATTATTCTGTGTCAATGTGCATACTCAGGCGAGACATGTAATGTGTCCACTCTTGTGTCATTTGTATTCCAATTCCAAATTTAGGTATCCTTTCAGTAACGAGTATTGTTTCACTAAATCATTTGAAAGGGAAATATTGTTAAGGACTCTTTAAAACAGATAATGTTAAAATTGACATGTTTCAAGTTTGTCAGTTATGAGTAATGCCTCTTTTAAGTTTGGGAAATATCCAATATTGAAGTTGAGTAACTTGAGCATTGTTTACCAATAAATTTGTAATTTGAAAGTGTTGTTTTGGACTTCACTTGGCATCTGTCTTTCCATTAACTTTGACACTTTGATCTTCTTCTTGAGAACAACAGAGAAGTTTGATGTAAGGTCATTTCCCAGTGTTTTTACTTCGAGGCTGATTGATTAAGAAACATGGCCATCAGAGCCTATTCTGATTTCTGATTAGCTGAAATTTGAAAAACCTCTTCTCAAGAACAATTTACCTGATTGAACCCAAACTTTAGAAAGATGTTTCTATAAAGGTCCTTAACAAGTGTTGGTGTTGATAGGAAATCCAAGATGGACCAGGCAACAGATTGATACCAAATTTGGTAGATTTAAAACCTATGAGGACAGGAATAATTTTTGATTCTTTGGTGCCATACTACCAACAAACATGGCAGCAAGTGTCAGACTTTCTTAAGATTTTACCCTATGCGAAATATATTAAAAATTCTTCATCTGGCAAATAATTGTATGAAACTTGAAACTAGATGGAAGTGATACTTATGTTTGTTAATTTGGTACCATTCTGCAATCAAAAATGGCCGCAAGGTCTTCTGATGGGTTAAATTTCCAAGAACTTCTGAACAAAGCACTGGTCGGCTCGGAGTTGGTATATTGTGTCCTGTTGGGTTGATATGTCTTCCTGCTGACTGTTACCTCGTAAGCTAGCACGTTAAAAATCTGGTTTAGTATGTCGGTCTAGTACAAAGCAGAGTTCATATTCATATCATATCATATCAACATGTTCTCGTCCTGATATTCGTTTGATAGTTGCCACTGGACATTAAACAATAATTCATCCATACATCCATTGACATCAAATTTTAACTTTAATGTACAGTATAATCTGTTCTAAAATTTAAAACAAACCTTATAATTTTAATTTTCAAAACATATTTTTTGCACAGAACACTGATTTTGATCAGAAATATTTAAATGATTTGTTTCAGTTCAAATTAATTTTTAGCTCACCTGGACCAAAGGTCCATGTGAGCTTTTACCATCACTTGGCGTCCGTCGTCGTCGTCGTCGTCGTCGTCTGTCGTCGTCGTCTGTCGTCGTCGTCTGTTAACAATTTTTCAAACGTTAACTCGTCCGACACCATAAGTCCAATTGCAACCAAACTTCGTACAGTTGTTTATTGGTATATGTGCTACAAAACTATCGTTTGGATTTTTGATTCGTAAAAAAACATGGCCGCCATGGCTAAAAATAGAACATAGGGGTAAATTGCAGTTTTTTGCAAATAACTCAAAAACCATAACAGATATCAAAATTCTGGCAGAGGGTAGAAGTGTTCAGCACCTCAAGATCTACCTGCTCTGAAATTTTGAAGAAGATCCAACGACCCATGTAGGAGTTATTGCCCTTTTTCTGCATTTTTTCCAAATTTTGCACTTATTAAGCTCAATATCTTGGATACTATAAAGGAAATTTGAAAAATTTAAATTTCATATTGTTAGGCACACAAAGATCTACAAAATTTGTAACAGGATCGAAGTTGTAGGTTCGTTCCTTTTAGGAGTTATTCCCCTTAGATTGTCAAAATTGATCATTTTTGCAGTCTTTATTCATTGTAATAAAATCGTTAACTCCTCTTACACCATAAGTTTAATTGCAACCAAACTTAGTGTAGTTGTTCCTTGGCATGAGTGCTACTAAACTATCGTTTGGATTTTTGATTTGTAAAAAAACATGGCTGCCATGGCTAAAAATAGAACATAGGGGTAAATTGCAGTTTTTTGCAAATAACTCCAAAATGGTGACAGATATCAAAATTCTGATGGGAAGCTAAAGTGTTCAACACCTCAAGATCTACCTGCTTTGAAATTTTGAAGAAGATGTAACCACCCATGTAGGAGTTATTGCCCTTTTTCTTGATTTTTTTTTGAAATTTGTACTTATTAAGTTGTATGATCATTCCTTTTAGGAGTTATTCCCCTTAGAACATCAAAATTGACCATTTTCACAGCATTTCCCTTAGTTTGCAAAATGTTTAAATGAGCCCTTTAGGAGTTAAAGTTTTGTCCCTTAAATGTCAAAATAACTGTTGATGCCTTATAGATGACCCTTTAAATGTCAAAAATAGCGTTTTCTCTTGTTTTTGCCCTATAGAATGAAAACTATTGTCGATAGAGAAAAGCTGTTGTTTGCTTAAACAATCAGCTCATTGAGCTCTACAAAAGTCTGAATTGGGTCGAAGTTGTCAGATGATCCATTATAGGGGTAATAGCTCATGAAAGACTCCCTTAAAGCTTAAGGACCAGGTGAGCGATTCAGGCTCCTGGGAGCCTCTTGTTCTGCATTTTTTCCAAATTTTGCACTTAAGTTCAATATCTTGGTTACTATAAAGGAAATTTGAAAAATTTAAATTTCATATTGTTAGGCACACAAAGATCTACAAAATTTGTAACAGGATCGAAGTTGTAGGTTCATTCCTTTTAGGAGTTATTCCCCTTAGATCATCAAAATTGACCATTTTTGCAGTCTTTATTCATTGTAATAAAATCGTTAACTCCTCTTACACCATAAGTTTAATTGCAACCAAACTTAGTGTAGTTGTTCCTTGGCATGAGTGCTACTAAACTATCGTTTGGATTTTTGATTTGTAAAAAAACATGGCTGCCATGGCTATAAATAGAACATAGGGGTAAATTGCAGTTTTTTGCAAATAACTCAAAAATTGTGACAGATATCAAAATTCTGATGGGAAGCTAAAGTGTTCAACACCTCAAGATCTACCTGCTTTGAAATTTTGAAGAAGATGTAACCACCCATGTAGGAGTTATTGCCCTTTTTCTTGATTTTTTTTTGAAATTTGTACTTATTAAGTTGTTGTCAATAGAGAAAAGCTGTTGTTTGCTTAAACAATCAGCTCATTGAGCTCTACAAAAGTCTGAATTGGGTCGAAGTTGTCAGATGATCCATTATAGGGGTAATAGCTCATGAAAGACTCCCTTAAAGCTTAAGGACCAGGTGAGCGATTCAGGCTCCTGGGAGCCTCTTGTTTTCATAACACACAAAGTATTGATAAATGACAATTTCAGTATCGACTGGTGGAATGTTTGCTGAAGAATCCACACCAGAGGAATGGATAAAAAGGGCAAAAGATTTTATGAAGCATAATCTGTATGAAGTTGCAGCCAAATGTTACAGACAGGGGAAAGATCCATTTAATGAGAAGATTGCCATGTCTCATCAGAGGGCACTGAAAGCATCAAGAATAAAAGATAATCCAGCTCAAATGAGGGAGGAATTCATGCTAGCTGCTGAACAGTACCTTGAAGTTAATCTTCCTGCATTTGCTGCAAAGTGCTTACAGAATGCCAGAGAAAGAGAATTACTAGCACATTTATATGAAAAGATGGGACAGGTATACAAAGCTATGCAATATAATGTGCACTTGGCATATTCCATATTGGAGTATCATCCCAAAACACCCATAAAGATCATGGTGTGATTAGGGTTGAGGAGAGAAACCAAGGTTGATATGGAGAACCTATGTTATGATCTATTTATCACACATATCTGTAGCTGACTTAAAGGAGTTATGACAAGGAATGCCCTGAAATTTCACTTTATTTGAATTTTAAATGCCTTTCGTGTATAAATAGGTGTGATAAAACTTTTAGTGACTGTAAACAATCTGATGCATAAATATGACTTATTTTCACCTCAGTTTTCTTAACCTGTCAATAATTCATATTTTCATTGCGAAAACAAGGTTTAAGGTCTTGTGACATAACAAGATCCAATAGCTGCTGGCGACAACAGATTTGTATATTGAATCAGACAAAATCAATGTGCTTATAAAAGCTAGAAAATATCAATATTGAATGACTTTATAAAATTATGTAAAATTAAAGAAGTTTGAATAATATTGGGAATTGTTTCAACCATGGGAACAAGGTAAAAATAGAAGATATTGGATGATTCAGATGCCTGGAAATGGTATAACTTCCTTAAATTTTTTGAAAAGAGCTCCTGTATATTAGAAATGAAAGAAAAATTGATACTTAGAATACTGTGAATTCTAGTTTTTTAGCTCACCTGGCCAAAGGCCATGTGAGCTATTGCCATCACTTGGCGTCCGTCGTCGTCGTCGTCGTCCGTCGTCGTTAACAATTTTTCAAAACTCTTCTCCTCTGAAACTACTTGACCAATTGGAACCACACTTGGTATGAATGTTCTTTGGGGTATCCTGCATAGAACTGATGTGGGGATTTTTGATCCGTCGAAAAACATGGCCGCTGTTACTAAAAATAGAACATAGGGGTCAGACAACAGTTTTTCGCAAATATCTCAAAAATCATTAGGTTACGGCAAATTCTGGCAGGATGAAAGTGTTCAGCATGATGAGAGCTACCTATGTGCTGATTTTCGTGAAAATCTGTCAACTGATGTTAGAGTTATTGCCCTTTTTTGACATTTTTGGCTTTTTTTATGTTATTATTTCAAAAATCTTCTCCTCTGAAACTACTTGACTAATTAGAACCAAACTTGGTATGAATGTTCCCTGGGGTACCCTGCATAGAACTGATGTGGGGATTTTTGATTCGTCGAAAAACATGGCCGCTGTTACTAAAAATAGAACATAGGGGTAAATTGCTGTTTTTTGCTAATAACTCAAAAACCGTTACAGATATCGAAAATCTGACATGGGGTAAAATTGATCAGCATGACAAGATCTACCTACCCTGAAGTTTTGAAGGAAATTTCAAAACCCGTTTAGGAGTTATTGCCCTTTTTTCGTCAAATTTTCAAAATTTTAACATTTTTCGTCATTTATCTCCAAAACTATTTGAGGTAGAAGTGAAATGTAAATTTGAAAAATGTTTGCCATGTTGAGATCTACCTACCCTGAAATTTTAAAGGAAATCCCAAAACCCATTTAGGAGTTGTTGCCCTTTTTTTTCAAATTTTCAAAATTTTTTTATCAAAAATCTTCTCCTCTGAAACCGCTAGGCCGATTGGTTTGAAACTTAATAGGAATGGTCTATAACATGTCCTCTACAAACGATCCTCAATTTATTTTGATCTGACATAAAACATGGCGGCTGTCATAGCTAAAAATAGAATATAGGGGTGCATGTGTTGTTTTTGGCTTATAACTTAAAAACCGTTACAGATATCAAAAATCTGACATGGGGTAAAATTGATCAGCATGACAAGATCTACCTAACCTGAAATTTCGAAGGAAATCCTAAAACCCATTTAGGAGTTATTGCCCTTTTTTCGTCAAATTATCATAATTTAACATTTTTCGTCATTTATCTCCAAAACTATTTGAGATAGAAGTGAAATCTAAATTTGTTAAATGTTTGCCATGTTGAGATCTACATACCCTGAAATTTCGAAGGAAATCCCAAAACCCATTTAGGAGTTGTTGCCCTTTTTTTGTCAAATTTTCAAAATTTTAACATTTTTGCATTTATCTCCAAAACTATTTGAGATAGAAGTGAAATATAAATTGAAAAATGTTTGCCATGTTGAGATCTACCTACCCTAAAATTTTGAAGGGAATCCCGAATTCTATTTAGGAGTTATTGGTTTGTGTAATTTGAGGTCAGATTCTGTTACATTTATTTAAGGTTCACCCTTATTCCTGGTCAATTTTGTCAACTTCCTGCCAGGACTACCACCATCAGGGAACATATTTTAACTTTAAACCTTATGAACAATAAATCTTCAACAAATTTTCCCTGAACAATTCAACCAATTGCAACAAACTTGGTCAAATAGTTGATTAATTGTCCAATGAAAACCAGACTCCAGGTGAGCGATACAGGCTCTGGTGAGCCTCTTGTTTTCTCTTATCTTCAGAAAAGAATTTGTTAATGTTTATACTTCAAAGTATTTTCATGAAATAAATCAACTTAATCCCAATTAGCAGGTATATACCTGTGATTGTAAGTGAGGAATTTGCTGGTAAATAAAAGCTAATTGCAGATAAAATCTCTTGGATTTTGGTAAATATCAATGATTAATTAAAAGAAAACAGACTATCTGATAAAAATTTATCAAATTTCCTAATCATTTATTTTATATACTAATTTGTATGTATACATGTATGAATGTATATTCCCAGTATTATTGACATCATTATTTAATTATTCAAAAGAGTTTATTATAATTAAATCAATTACATTTTTTTTTTTGCTTTCACTGTTATTAAATAAATAATATTCAAAGTCATCTGAAATTTTTTGTTAAATTTTTTAACGATTTTCACAGCTGTCTTTTATTGAATAAATGCTTAAAATGGATTATTGAAGTAAACTTAATTTCTTCTTTTATTATTCTACAATGGTCTTTTTGGAAATTCGATATTTTAGTTTTGGAATATTTGTTTATCTATCATCATGATCATACAGTGATGTCAAAAGTCTACTCAGAAGTGCTTCCTTTCACATGTCCTTGTTTATTGTACTATTTAGCTGTAATATACAACTTACATCATTACAACATGTAATAATTTGTTAACACCGGGTGGTCATGTAAATTATCTGTCAGGTAAATTGGTATTGATTTTGATTAAATGTGGGTCATTTTATTCCATACATAGTGATAGTCGTAGACAGGTATCATCTTTTGCATGTGTTGATAGCTCAGAAAGAAATTCGTCAATTATACTCCTATAAAAATTACTATTGTCATCAAACAACCATTCAAACTTGTTATGTTTGATGTTTGGAGATGTTTTAACTTCTGGATATCGCTGTCAAACATTTCCATGTTAATATTTTAAACTTTTGTGATTGAACGTCTATAAAGTGTATGTTTAATACTTTCATGTCCATATTGATCTTATTACGCCACACAGTCACGTGACAATTCATCTAATTAAAATTTGTCTGTTAGCAATTGCGGCAACTTTCAAAGTATATAATTAGCTTAATAAGACTTCAATCCAAGGTAAGGTAACACCGATAGTTGTTTATTGTGATATGAAATCAAAGGGGATCATGTATTGTCGTAATTAAAAGCCTGGCATTACTCCTTTAAGGCTAATATAATTATGTATCAGATCTGAGGTCCAATTAAGAATGCACATTGTAAATCTATACAAGCAGACATATTAAACCATTAGTTTTGACCTCAAAAATACATTCTCCTGTGTAAAAATGCACTATATCAGATTGAAATATATAGTACATATTGATTATTTCATCACATTTTTCATATCACACCATTTATCTGCCAAAGGTCAATAAGTTAGCCTGAAATAAGACAGGCTTGGCTAATAAAGGGTGTGATATGAAAAATGAAATGTTATGATCTCATTATTACACTGCGGATTCATTTATTTTCGTTGATAGAGAAAAAAAGGCATTTCTTGGGATACATAAATTCGTGGAATGCTGGCTTAGAAAAAAATTTAAAAAGTTTGTTGAAATACTTAAATTCGTGGCTTGGCATATCAGATATGATGAAAATACTGTGACAAAATATGTCGATCATACCTTGATATTGTACAGTATTGATTTTAAGCACCCATAAAACAAAAGTCTAACAATCAGATTCTTCAAATTTGTAACGAACCAAAGCTTGTCATGAATTTAACAAGATGAACAAAACCTGTAATTATTTACTTGTTCGATTAATCAGGAGTGAAATATACTGTAAATAGGGAAAATTATTGCGAAAGTTGCGATCAGTTGAGCATTGCAATATTAAAAACTCACATTTTTAATGGAAATTTTCATGTCCGATTTATTCTAGATTTATCCCCCTTTGTTTACATTTAAACAGGTAAGTTTCTGGTCATTGACTGCCGACATCCGGAGACAGGTTAATTGGTAGATTTTTTTTTTTTACAGCTATTATATATATATATATAATAACATTTTGAATTCTAATATTTTTAAAACCATTCATTAAAATGATTAGTTTAAAAAAACTTCCATTTTCAATTTTTACCTGATCTCCGATTGCAATATTAAACTTTTTTTTCACATAATTAAACTTCGAAATTTTGCGTTGGGTAGAAGAATCATAATGATAAATGCATGCGAAGATTTCCGAAGTTACAGTATATTGACGAAATTGCAATCACTTGTCACCAAATACCTTGGGGCATATACATGATATACATACACATTTTTAATCCAATTGCAAGATGTTTTTACTGTAATTTTATGAGAAAGTCTGTATTGTTTAGGCATACTTAGGATTAATATTTTCCTAGAATGCTTGATAAAAAAAAAACAGAAGAGAATTCTGCGAAAATTTACACAGTCAAAATATTTTTAAAGAAACTTGTTTGAGTGTTTATATATTACCTACCGGTAAGACTAAATTACATGACACACGGTTTCATCAAAACTCTGTGGTATCGATAAAACTTCAGTACATTCAAGCTAAAGTAAAAACAATCCTTGGATATTTAAATTCGTGGTTTACTGGGACCGACAAAAATTGATATATAACAAATAATGATGAATCAACAGTATATTTCTAAGGAAAGAGAAATTCCTGATATATATGAAGAGGTATGTGATAAAGCTTCCAAACTTTGAAGAGACATTGGAAAAATTCTGGAAGCAGTTAATAAATATGTGTTATTAACCCATTTGGGTATTCTTACAAAATTATGCAGAAAATCGTTAATATCTGTAATTCTATTGCAGAGTTAAATTAAGCATATATTTTCAATATATAATAAAAGTATATAAAAAAGACTTGTAGCCAGAGTTGCAGACTATGACAGGCATGCAAATGTCAATTTAACCCTTTTATCAAAAATTTAATCATCATGTGGTTGCCGATGATCTCAGTTGATGATTGGTAAAAACAAAAGCTAACCTGTAAGAACATAACACCATAGCAACAAATAAACTGGAGCCAGTTTTTGACACAACATTTAAGAATTCAGAGGCATCCGAAAATTTACTTATAATCATTAGAGAAACAGATTTGTGCATCACTACTGTAGGATTATCCAAAGGCTCAAACTTTAAAATTAGATAATTCAGTTCAATTGGATAAATCCAATAATCCTCTGGAAACAATGTAATAATCTATATATTTACAGCTAGAGAAGGCTGCAGAGACATACAGAAAATTAAGACGACCTATAGAAAGTAGTAACTGCTATGAACGATTAG
Organism: Mytilisepta virgata; assembly: GCA_028015205.1. Taxonomy (NCBI): domain Eukaryota; kingdom Metazoa; phylum Mollusca; class Bivalvia; order Mytilida; family Mytilidae; genus Mytilisepta; species Mytilisepta virgata. Next base: position 77,783,765 of record CM051519.1, read on the forward strand.
GATTCTTTGACAAATCCATTGAAACACTGTATGAACATGAGATGTTTGACATGGCATTTGATACCCTTAAGAGATTCAAGATGCAGAAAAAAGTAAGTATTATTGCTATATTAATCTGAAATTTATGTAGTTTACTATCTGAAGATCAGGTTACAGTACCTTTGATATTGTTTGTCTGTTGCTTCTGATTTAGGTTTCACAATTAGAGAAATATCAACTCGAGTAAAAAAAAAGCCTCTGGTGTGTTTGACTATAGGGCCATCACTTTGCAACTGTTGTCGTCGTAAATAAAGTCAGGGATATTCGAAGGAGGGGAAAATCGAAACAACTGACAAACTCTGGAGAACAACGAAGACAAGACCAAAACAATACATGCACTATAATTAAAAACTGAAAACATATGAACAACATGGACCCCACCACAAAAATCGGGGTAGACCCAGGAGCTCTGGAAGAGTAAGCAGTGTCTGCTTCCTGCAGGACATCCACCATGCTGCCCATGTGAAATGCGGTAAGAGGACGGGAAAACATTAATGAAACAGTTTCATTTTCATTTGGGAAACGGTTTTTTCATACCTGTCAACCAAGTCATTATGACGTCCATAAAACTTTAATAAGGATGACTCCAACTTAGGAGCAACATACCCTTGTCTGAGCAACTTTTCTTTCAGGAGCCAGGTCTGTCCAGGAAGTCAATGTATATGTCAAAAGCTCTGGAATAACGTATGAGTTGTGACATATATACTCTATACTCCGGCTTGCTTCTGTAATGTTGCCACTCAAAAATGGGAATTTGACGATTGGAAAGTCAAAGCCATCCCGTTTGTTGTAAAGTTTTGTATTCAGCCTTCCTCAGGTGTCAATTCCGAGGTTAAGATCAAGTTAAGATGCAGACTGCAGTGTCTGTGGTATCCTTAATTTCGAGCTCATTGGGATAGATGAGTTGAAAAAATTCCCTAAATGTGAATTGTTGAGTGATAAAACATCATCTATGTAGCGGAAGCTGAAATTAAAGGTACGGGCTAACATCTTCTGTTTTCCCTTAAGAAGCCTGTCAAGGAAGTCTTCCTCATATGAGTAAAGGAACAAGTCGGCCAGGAGTGGCGCACAATTAGTGCCCATAGGAATGCCAATAGTCTGTTGAAAAACACATCCACCAAATTGAACAAATATGTTGTCGATTAAAAATTAAATCATCAGGACAATTTCGTCCTCTGTATATTTTTTGTTAGATTTAGAGTGGTTTTTAACAAAGTATGATTTATCTCTACCAATGACAAGGTATCTGCCATTTTTATTTTGAAAGCATTGATGTATTAGATCTTTCAACTTCTCCTTCAGTTGCGAATGGGGAATGGTGGTATAGAGGGTATAAACTTTTCTTTAAAGATTTTCTCTGAAATCAGTGGGCCAGTTGGAACCAAATTTTGATGGAAAGTTCCTAAGGTGTCCCCCTTCCAATAGTGTGTCCAGCACCCTGGTCTGACATGACTGATATTACTTAAAATAGAAGAAAAAAAGAGGGGTTGGGGGTTTTAAAGATATTCTTCTGTGAAACCATCCTAAGAAGTCCTCTTTTCTGTGTGAAAGCACATCTTTCTTTTAAATCAAATATGAATTATAAGGTAATAAACCATGAGAGAAATATACTTAGTACTTGAGTTGGCTGTCCAAGATGAGATCACAAAATGATATAAAATTGGTTTTGAGCCTGGGGTTATGTAACTTTGCTTACTTAGGTACTCATTTAAAAAAAATATTATTTATATATCATATTTATAGGAATTTGAAGAGAAAGGAAAAGAGTTACCACAACACTTAAAGGAGCATGCTCCTAAAAAGCAGTACACAGAGGGACAGTTGACATACAATTCAGCAGAGATGTATCATAATGCTAAAAACACAGGAAAGATGTTGGCTTCACTGAACAGACTGTCTAATATTCAAGATAGAATAGATTTTCTGAGAAAACACCACACCCTGAATAATGAATACATGTCTTATGCTGCCAAAATATTGAGAGAAAATGGTAAGGTTTTTTTTACTGGCTCCAAACTTCAGGATAATCTCGGATGTTTTTATCAAAAATTATATATATTTCAATATTAACAAAAACTTTAAAATTTAAATTTTAGCTAGTACATTTTTTAAAACACTATTTTCTGACATATCTTGTATTATTTCTGTTTGGACATAATGTTTCCAAAGATTTTGTGTTTTTTTTTTGTATTTTCTTATTTTGATTGCATATTTTGAGTGGTTAATTAAGCTTCACATATGAAAATATGGAAAATTGTCCCTTGTGAAATATTTGAGGTAATGGGAATTCAGTTATTTTGTTGACATTATTTTTTGTGAACTGGGGATAAAGATGTATTTTTGGGTTCTTGATTTCATGGATTTCAAATTTGCCAAAATAAAATAAAAACAAATGATTAAAGGTATTATTGGTGTAGATGTACTATGAAGTGTAATCAAAATATCGTTAGTCTGAAATTCGATTAATCATAATTGACCATGAGGAGCTGTAAGAATGATGTTCGCCACCAAGCCATGAACAGAAACACAGCCAAAGCAGTGACTCAATAATTAAATCAATTAATAAATTAAAGCCTTTTAAATCCATTTGAAAATCTGACATTAAATGAACACTTTACTATGAAATCATTCTTTACCGGAAGTGAAGAATTGTCAAAAACAATTATGCATATGTTTCAATAATATATCTAAGCCCATACTATTATTTGATCCTGTAGCTTACTAACATCATATTCTTCCCTGTCAACATGGGTATTCACACAAACCCCCCTCCAATGTTTGTTTAAATGTATATATTCACTGGAAACAAACCAGAATTTTCGATATTTGGTTTGAATGAAAAGACTTTTGAAATTTTGCACACTTATTTTGAACACATTGAAGATGTGCACCTCCACTTTGGAGTGATTTGAAAAAAAGAATTGTCAAATTTATAATTTGTTGAATTTAGTCATTTTTAGGCGCATTCAGAAAAAAGGTACCTAGTTTGTGTAATCTGAAACTATGAGGTGCGGAATTGGTCAAAATTGTTATTATCTAATAAAGAGGTCCTTAAATATTTATGGAGGTCCTCAACTATTTATGGACCTCCACAATTCTATTTCAGAAGCTTCTCAAATACTTTGGACCTCCAAAATTCGATTTCAGGACACTCACACCTAGGTTCCATTACTGATCACTTCTTTTAAAGTATCAAATTTTTAAGTATGAAAATACTTAAAACTAAATCTTCTAATAAAACATATTAAGACAGATTTAAAAAATTTAGGTTTTTCTTATATTTCACTTTTGTATTTTAGGTCAGATTATAGAGGCAGCTCAGTTATATATGGACCAAGGACAACTAGATCAAGCACTCTCATTGGCTCGAGACATAGGGAAGAAAGATTTGATTGGATATTGTTTGATTGTACAAGCTCAAATTTCTACTGATATTCAGTTGAATGGGAAAGCTACATCATACATAGAAGATGATGTCCTTGAAATGGTGAAAGAAGCTTTTGATTTGTTCAAGAACCTGCAGGAAAGAGGATGTTATAAGTATGATGACCCACAAAATGGTGCTGGGGAAGCCAGTCTTCTGTATGGCCAATTAAAGGATGATATGACTTGGATAAATTTATCTTGGGGAGCTTTTAACAAATCCAAACCATACAGAAATGAAGCAGCTCAGCTTGAATGTATGCATTGGATGGTAAATAATTCTGACTTGTCTACCAGACAAAATCTTTTCCAAGTTGTAAAGGGAATGGAGAATTTATATGGAGTCTTGGAAGTCATAGTATTGGAAAAACCTGAACACAAACAAAGGCTTGATCAAATTTACAGATTTTATGGTTTAGATGCTAAAGCTGATGGGGTATTGATGTTTAATCCCACACAGAAACCAAGAATATATCGAATTCTTAAATCTCAAGGCTCAGCAGTCAATGAAAAAAAATTGAAATCTGAGATTTCAAGCCAGAATGCTAGACAGAAGATTGCGCTTGATCTATTGACAAAAGGAAAACAGTGGTACAACAAATTAAAAAGTGAGTTTGAAAGGCAGCACAAAGCATTGTCCCAGTGTCCTATGTTTAGTATTGGACTGAAAAATGAGTGTGAAACACCTTGTCAGGATGGTCAACACAAGAAAATATCAAACGCAAACTTCAGAAAACTAATTGAATTAGATTTGTTGTTTATTGAAATGGAATGTTATGTTGATACTGGATCCAGAAAAAATTTGGCTAGGCATGAAGAATTACTTAAAGTCCAAGATAGTTTCTACAATTACAAGGACAATCAATATCTTTCATGTAAACTTTTGCTTAATAGTATATTCACAAGGTTTAAACAGGAGGGAGGTATTGCCATTTCAACAAAGAGTGAAGTTTCTGAGGTGAAGTTGTTACTTGGTCAGATGAACAGGTCAGGAAGAAGAAAGTATTATTACCTGCAATCCCAGTTTGAAAGAATGTTAAAAAGTGATTACGATAGAATAAAAGATAAAAATAACAAAATCCGAGAGAAAAATACTGAATTATTTATGAATATAGTTTTCATCATGAATTATTTTGGTCTTGATATTCAATTAGATACAGTCTTGCGAGAGTTTGAACATGAGCTGCTGGTGGAATACAGGAAAGGATTAATGACTGCAAGGTACTTAGAAGGAATTGGATTCCTGATTGAAAAGGATTTAGTCCATTGCCTTGTAAGAAGATTTTTGGAAGCTTATGATTGGCTGTCCTCTTCAAACAATAATCCTGAATATGCCTTGAGACAATTTTCAAAATTCATTGTATTACAAAGCAAAATAAACTATGAACCAATGTTACCAGAACTTGGCATATTTATGATGTGGATTGAATTCTATTCAGTAACTGCATTTTGCTTAGAATGTAAGTTCAGAAATGAAAAAAATCTGTCTTTTATTATCCCGGCATCATACTTGTCAGTTGTAAATTTTGTTGATGCTAGTTTCCTTGGAGAAAAGGGTGTTCCTACCTTTGAGGCAATTAATCGATACAGCCAATATCATGTCCCAGAGGCAGATTTGGTAAGAAACAGGATTGAGAGGCTAATTGGCATACTAGCTGGTACAGACCAAAATATTAATATCATTAGGATAGCCATACAAAGAATGACTGAAGCTATTAAATTTTGTCAGCCTTGGGGTGGAATTGGTGAAGATAATCCTATAAAAAAGTTTTCGTACTCCAGAGAAGCTATAGACAGCATTACTGTTGCTGAAAGGGTTATTGTTGCAGCTTTGGTTTTCATCTGCAACATGAATAAAACAGTATATCCACTTTCTGAAACTCATGTCATTAGAGAAATTTGCAGAATCAGACTACCAGATCATTGCCCCAAGCGTCTAGTCCATGCCATAGAAGGTGTGCAGACTGCAAAAGGGATATCGGATGTTGTATGTTCACTAAAGAAGCTCCTAACTGACAGGGAAGAAAATTTGTTACAGTGCTGGTGGCAACCAAGAAATGTAAGACGTCATGGAATTTTGATAGACACAGACATAGACATGTCTATTTTCCCTGACAATTTTTTCTTGCCTAAAACAGGAGAAGTCATTCAGGACCCTAGTATGTTTATCACTACCCATGTTATTGTCAAGGAAGAAGAATCAAGCATGACTGCTGAAGAAAAGGAGAAAATTGAGGCAGAGCACAAAGCATATGAGGAGGGAGAAAAGAAAAAGAAGTCGGTACAAATTATCTTAAGATTTTTGAAGCATATCAGATTTTTATCCAATTGTCAAAATTTGAGAGATCTTTGTGAAAAGGAACAGACCAAAGAACAAATGCATGATACTGATGAAATCTTTAAAGGTGTCGTAGTAAATGATGCAATGTGTGGAATATGTGGTGTGTACTTCAAAAATGAAGAAGGAAACATTGAAAGGGAACAAGCAACTGCTGTCCTAATTGGTGGCCATGGTGAAGATGAATATCCTTCTCTTCCAAAACCTGTACCTACGTCCCCTGAATCTTCAAACAGTATTTTTCAGAAGCTTTATAGTAATGCCAAAGATATTTTTGGGAGTTCATATGTGCAGGGGCAGTCATTACAAGAACCAAACCAGTATGCTGAGAATATAAAACAGGAAACTGAAGCTGAAGGCCTCACACTGTTACAGAAACACCAGAGATCAGAACAGCATCTGGAAAAACAGCAAGAGTTTAAAATGTTTCAGAATAGGTACAACAGAGACTTCAGAACCAACATTCATGATATGAAGAAATTCATTGATGATTATAAACTGAGGTCACCTAAGGTCATAAAAACATATATTGATATTACATTGGATATCAGCCATGCTGTTAAGAGTTACGATACAGTGATGGAATGTATCAATAAAGTGTTTGAATTCCAAAACTGGCGAGACAATAAGCTTCATCAGTTAGTCAAAGAAATGTGGGGTTCTGGTGATAAGATCTATCATGATGTCTTAGACAGATACAACAAACATTTAGAGGTAAATATTCAGCCTATTAATTATCGAAATCACAAACAGAATTAATATCAATGAGGTTACATTAATTTGGTAGAGTAAAAACAGTAGCGAAATTTTGCAACCAGTGACAAGAATTTTACTGTGCACATATACTGTTGTCTTGTAGCTGTTGTCATGTAAAAATGTTGATGTCATGATAAAAAAAAAACAACATAAGGTCATAGTAGATAGGTCCCTGTAATTCTATTTGTTATCACTTGGTATCATAGAATTTATTATTAGCTCACCTGACCCAAAGGGTCAAGTGAGCTTTTCTCATCACTTGGCGTCCGTCGTCCGTCGTCCGTCGTCGTCCGGCGTCGTCGTTAACATTTTACATTTTGAACTTCTTCTAGAGAACCACTGAATGGAATGAAACCAAACATGGCATGAATGTTCCTTATGAGGTGCTGACCAAGTGTTGTTACTTTGTAGCCGATCCATCATCCAAGATGGCCGCCAGCGGGGAACTTAGTTTAACATAGGACCCTATGGGAAATGCATACAAATGACTTCTTTTAGAGAACCACTTAATGGAATGAAACTAAATCTGGCATGAATGTTCCTTATGAGGTGCTGACCAAGTGTTGTTACTTTGTAGCAGATCCATCATCCAAGATGGCCGCCAGAGGGGGACTTAGTTTAACATAGGACCCTATGGGAAATGCATACAAATGACTTCTTTTAGAGAACCGTTGAATGGAATGAAACCAAACATGGCATGAATGTTCCTTATGAGGTGCTGACCAAGTGTTGTTACTTTGTAGCCGATCCATAATCCAAGATGGCCGCCAGCGGGGGACTTAGTTTAACATAGAACCCTATGTGAAATGCATACAAATGACTTCTTTTAGTGACCCACTTAATGGAATGAAACCAAACATAGCATGAATATTCCTTATGAAGTGCTGACCAAGTGTTGTTACTTTGTAGCCGATCCATCATCCAAGATGGCCGCCAGCGGGGAACTTAGTTTAACATAGGACCCTATGGGAAATGCATACAAATGACTTCTTTTAGAAAACCACTGAATGGAATGAAACTAAATCTGGCATGAATGTTCCTTATGAGGTGCTGACCAAGTGTTGTTACTTTGTAGCCGATCCATCATCCAAGATGGCCGCCAGCGGGGAACTTAGTTTAACATAGGACCCTATGGGAAATGCATACAAATGACTTCTTTTAGAGAACCACTGAATGGAATGAAAGTAAATCTGGCATGAATGTTCCTTATGAGGTGCTGACCAAGTGTTGTTACTTTGTAGCCGATCCATCATCCAAGTTGGCCGCCGGAGGGGGACTTAGTTTAACATAGGACCCTATGGGAAATGCATTCAAATGACTTCTTTTAGAGAACCGTTGAATGGAATGAAACCAAACATGGCATGAATGTTCCTTATGAGGTGCTGACCAAGTGTTGTTACTTTGTAGCCGATCCATAATCCAAGATGGCCGCCAGCGGGGGACTTAGTTTAACATAGAACCCTATGGGAAATGCATACAAATGACTTCTTTTAGTGACCCACTTAATGGAATGAAACCAAACATGGCAAGAATATTCCTTATGAAGTGCTGACCAAGTGTTGTTACTTTGTAGCTGATCCATCATCCAAGATGGCCGCCAGCGGGGAACTTAGTTAAACATAGCACCCTATGGGAAATGCATACAAATGACTTCTTTTAGAGAACCACTGAATGGAATGAAACTAAATCTGGCATGAATGTTCCTTATGAGGTGCTGACCAAGTGTTGTTACTTTGTAGTCGATCCATCATCCAAGATGGCAGACAGAGGGGGAATTAGTTTAACATAGGACCCTATGGGAAATGCATACAAATGACTTCTTTTAGAGGACCACTGAATGGAATGAAACTAAATCTGGCATGAATGTTCCTTATGAGGTGCTGACCAAGTGTTGTTACTTTGTAGCCGATCCATTATCCAAGATGGCCGCCAGCGGGGGACTAAGTTTAACATTGGACCCTATGGGAAATGCATACAAATGACTTCTTTTAGAGAACCACTGAATGGAATGTAACAAAACATAGCATGAATGTTCCTTATGAGGTGCTGACAAAGTGTTTTTACTTTGTTGCCGATTCATCATCCAAGATGTTTAGAAGTCTATCAGAAAATTGTAAAAAAAATTCTGAATGGTCTCAACTTGACCACATATTCAAAAATAATAATGATAAGATGTCTTCAGTAGCTATTGTAAGACTACACTAAGATGACCTGTTTTTAATTTTAAATACTGTGTCAAATTAAACCAATCTTGGTCTCAATCATTATATAATTTTACATAATTTCCAAAATCACATTAGATACAGGTGAGCGACACAGGCTCTTGAGAGCCTCTAGTTATATATTACCACTGAGGTGGGAAAGTAAAAAAAATAAGTCAGTCACTGTGCAAAACCTCATTGGGATGTTAATTCCAATATGCAATCACTTTGTAAAGATCTGTCCACCATTTGTTTTCCCTTACCTTGGTAGAATTCAAATGTTAAACCAATATAAAAATGGGATAAAAAGTATATGATTGGATTTTAAAATATAACATGTACATAAAGAGATAATACAGGGGGTACAATCAAGATCATATGATGGATATACACACATCGGAAGTATCAGTCTAGCAATCCGCTTGAAAGGTACAGTGGAACCTCTGTAAACCGAATAGTTGTGGGACCGGAAGAATCGGCCGGTTTTCAGAGGGTCCGGTTTTAGTAGGTTCCGGAAAAGACGTATCTGATCGGGAGAGTGAAACCGGAAGTGTATTACAATGTATTATAACAATGTTTTAAAATTGTGCCATGTGCTTACATATGTACATGTACCATGTGCATATTATTTTACTACAATTAATTGTTTTTAATTTCAATCCGACGTTTTTATTGATGCCTGATTATTGTTTGATTAACGACTTTCACATCGATCGATTATGGATGACATGTATTACTGATGTGTTCACTGATTTTCCAGGTAATACATTGTATCGGCCGGTTTCTGGAGGTTATTTTGACAAGAATATATGCTTTGTACCGGAAAGTATGGCCGGTGTTCGGAATTCAGAGGGTCCGTATTCCAGAGGATTTTTTTACTTGAATATATAGGCAAAAATTCCAGAAGGTAAAAGTTCGGTTTTCAGAGGAATCCGGTTTTCAGAGGGGCCGGTTTTCGGGGGTTCCACTGTAGTTGGTCGTATTTACCTGTTTATGTCTGTGTTATCCGTCAAAATTTTGGAAGTTTGGAAGTGTTTGCAATAACTGCATGCTTTCTAGCAATTAAAATGTGTATTTTAAAACTAGAGGTTGTCCAATATTGGGTGCGCTACCTCAGTAATTAATTTTAATTGATATAAACAGGTAAATACGTCCAATTACCTTTCAAGCTGATTGCTAGACTGTTACTTCCGATGTGTGTATATCCATCACTTGATCTTGATTGTATCCCCTGTAATAACAGTCCAGAAATTACTCGTACTTTTGATTCATTTTGCAGTCAATACCAAAGACCCAAACACAGGCATACAGTCACGAAGATTATTATGAAGAGGAATTACAAGACGATGTTGTAGTAGTTCAAGGTCCTAAGACAAAAGAATATGTTAATACCAAGTATAAACAGTCAAAAAAGAGAAGATAAAAACTTAAACTTTTTTGTACAAAGTTATCATGTTTGCCTCAACTTATTTAAAGTTTATTGCTTGTTCTTGTATATTTAATAAGAATTGTTCCAGTTTTTCAAATTGATGATTTGTTATTCTAAAAGTACTATTTTTATTAAACTTGCATGTATATAAAAGCTTAAAATGATAAGTAAAGCATAGTTGCCAATCCTTTTGTACAATCTTTAGATTTTGACAACTGTTGCTTGCTGTAAGTGTTCTCTCTTTGTTCTATGTCTTCTATGGACTAGTATGAGTCAGAAAATATGAGAAAGAACATATACAGAGTACAATGTTAAGAAGACAACATCCCTTTCTAAATTGAAGAGACCAAAAATAGACATGCAGTGGTCACCACAAAATCTTCAATTAGTGTGGTACCCCCAAACCATGCGGGCTTTCCTACCCTTCATCGGTATTTTCTTTTGATCCTGTTTTTCTTTGTTTCCACAATCTTCCATATAAGAACCTTAAACCTCTGCTTTTTTAGCTCACCTGACCCAAAGGGTCAAGTGAGCTTTTCTCATCACTTGGCGTCCGTCGTCCGTCGTCCGGCGTCGTCGTTAACATTTTACATTTTGAACTTCTTCTAGAGAACCACTGAATGGAATGAAACCAAACATGGCATGAATGTTCCTTGTGAGGTGCTGACCAAGTGTTGTTACTTTGTAGCCGATCCATCATCCAAGATGGCCGCCAGCGGGGAACTTAGTTTAACATAGGACCCTATGGGAAATGCATACAAATGACTTCTTTTAGAGAACCACTGAATGGAATGAAACTAAATCTGGCATGAATGTTCCTTATGAGGTGCTGACCAAGTGTTGTTACTTTGTAGCCAATCCATCATCCAAGATGGCCGCCAGCGGGGAACTTAGTTTAACATAGGACCCTATGGGAAATGCATACAAATGACTTCTTTTAGAGAACCACTGAATGGAATGAAACTAAATCTGGCATGAATGTTCCTTATGAGGTGCTGACCAAGTGTTGTTACTTTGTAGCAGATCCATCATCCAAGATGGCCGCCAGAGGGGGACTAAGTTTAACATAGGACCCTATGGGAAATGCATACAAATGACTTCTTTTAGAGAACTGTTGAATGGAATGAAACCAAACATGGCATGAATGTTCCTTATGAGGTGCTGACCAAGTGTTGTTACTTTGTAGCCGATCCATAATCCAAGATGGCCGCCAGCGGGGGACTTAGTTTAACATAGAACCCTATGGGAAATGCATACAAATGACTTCTTTTAGTGACAATTAATGGAATGAAACCAAACATGGCATGAATATTCCTTATGAAGTGCTGACCAAGTGTTGTTACTTTGTAGCTGATCCATCATCCAAGATGGCCGCCAGCGGGGAACTTAGTTTAACATAGGACCCTATGGGAAATGCATACAAATGACTTCTTTTAGAGAACCACTGAATGGAATGAAACTAAATCTGGCATGAATGTTCCTTATGAGGTGCTGACCAAGCGTTGTTACTTTGTAGCCGATCCATCATCCAAGATGGCCGCCAGCGGGGGACTAAGTTTAACATTGGACCCTACGGGAAATGCATACAAATGACTTCTTTTAGAGAACCACTGAATGGAATGTAACAAAACATAGCATGAATGTTCCTTATGAGGTGCTGACCAAGTGTTGTTACTTTGTTGCCGATCCATCATCCAAGATGTTTAGAAGTCTATCAGAAAATTGTAAAAAAAATTCTGAATGGTCACAACTTGACCACATATTCAAAAATAATAATGATAAGATGTCTTCAGTAGCTATTGTAAGACTACACTAAGATGACCTGTTTTTAATTTTAAATACTGTGTCAAATTAAACCCATCTTGGTCTCAATCATTATATAATTTTACATAATTTCCAAAATCACATTAGATACAGGTGAGTGACACAGGCTCTTGAGAGCCTCTAGTTTTCATTAAACCATTACATTTATCAGAATAATGACAGGTAATCTTGAAATTTGAAAATAAAAAATCTACTACTAATCATTAAACATCATTAATGATTTACTCATGCACTATATATGAACATTTGTGATTCAAATTAAGTCACTTGTTGTACATAATCTCTCAAACTGCTATCTGTTTTTGCATCAAAATTTATTTTATATACAGGTCAGAAAATAAAAAAAACTAAAAGTGGTGTGTGAACTAAAAAGACATAGAAAGGAGTCTCATAGTTTAAAAAATATGATGCCCCATAAGTTACAGTGTGTCCTTACATGTTTCTGTTCATCATCATTGTGTTTTTACAGATCCCTTTTAAACCCATGACATTTTATTAGATTTTCTTTGAAACAGATTTTCTTGCAATTGTTTTTATCAATTCTTTATATGAAGATGACATTAACAGTAACAAATTTAAACACAGATTTTTCTCACCGGAGATTATAGGGTTGGCACCATGCTTATTTGTAATTTTGACTATGAGATTTTTTTTATATTTAATTTAAATTTATTTTTTTCTTTTTTTCTTCATTTTGTTGAATTTCAAAACAAGGAGGGTTTTGTCTCATTTTGTATCTATCTATAATTAAATTTAAGGTGTTGGTTTTATCAAAGTTTTATCCAATGACTTCACCTGTGTCTCATTGGCCTTCAGGGTTAAATGTTCTTGGAAAAAGTTTATTGTCTGAAGCCGCCATATGTACTATAATAGTTGAGTATTATCACTATTCCACGGCAAACTAAAGATATTTTTATATCACCCATTGTTAAATTTTTTTCAATTCTCATCTCAAACCACAGATCATTTCAAACCAATATTTAATTGAACAGATGTGGTTATACTTATTTTTCAAATTGTCCATAATGTCTGTAATATTGCCTTTTTGGTAGAAAATATAAATTATGAAAAAGATAAAAAAGATTGTACCTATGACATAATTATTTAAATGAATTGATCATCATTCTTCATAAAAACCAATCATTTAATAAGACAAATAACAGTGGTGTTCTGCTTTAAATACTGGCCATATCTTTACCTTTAGAAAAAATATTAGCACAATAATTTGCACCAGAATGCCTAGGGAACCTAGATCTAAATTGAAATTTTATTAAAACAACTTAATCCCTTTCATCCATTTTAAAATCAGCAATTTTTGTGTGTCAGCAGTTATGTTGTTAGGCTGTACAAACTGTTTTTAGCTCATCTGGACCAAAGGTCATTTCCATGAAACAACTTCTGAAATCACTGGGCCAATTTTGACCAAACATTGTTGGAATGGTCCATGATTGTCCCCCTTTGAAAATTGTGTTCGGTTTCCCTGAATTCCAACTGACATTGCTACAGTTACTAAAAATAGAAAAAAGGGGTATGAATTTTTAAAATTTTCTTTGACACTACATGGCCAGGTGAAACCAAAGTTGGCAGCAATAGTCATTAGATGTCCGCTTTTAGACGTATATCTGAAATCCCAGAATTTCAACCAATATGATCAGCACGGCAGAACTTTATAACCAGTTGGCTAATTGGAACCCAACTTGGCAGCAATGGTTCTCTGATGGTTTTCTTTCTGAAAGTGTGTGCAATGGCCCTGGCTGTCAACTAAAGATTGCCACCACAGCCAAACTTGATATAACATAGGATTACGTGGAAAAAGTCATTTAAAAATCTTCTTGGCTGAAACTACTATGCCAATTGAAACCATACATGGCAGCAATGGTGCTTAGATGGTCCTTTTTCAGAATTATGTCTGATTAGTTCCACGGTCAACCAAGATGACTAACAGAGCCGAATGTAACCAAGTCTGAAACCACAGGAGCAATTGGAACCAGACTTGGCAGCAATGGTCCTTAGGTGGTCCTCTTTCACAAATGTGTCCAATTTCATGGACTGTGAACAAAGATGGCTGCCACAGCCAAACTTAGTTTAACATAGGACCCTAGGGGAAATTCACTCAAAAATATTCTTGTCTGAAACCACTAAGCCAGTTAGAACTAGACTTGGTAGCAATGGTCCTTAGATGGTACTCTTTCAGATTTGTGTCCTATGACCCGGACTGTCAATCAAGATGGTCGCCACAGCCAAAGTTTAACATAGGGCCCTATGGGAAAATTCATTGAAAAATCTTCTTGTCTGAAACCACTTGACCAATTGGAACCACACTTGGCAGCAATGGTCCTTAGGAGGTCCTCTTTCAGAAATATGTCCGATGACCGAGTCTGTGAACCAAGATGGCCGCCACAACCGAACTTAGTTTAACATAGGGCCTTGGGGAAAATTCATTAAAAATTTTTTTTCTGAAACCACTTGACCAATTGGAACTAGGCATGGCAGCAATGGTCATTAGGAGGTCCTCTTTCAGAAATATGTCCCGATTTTGTGGACTGTGAACCAAGATGGCCACCACAGCCGAACTTAAATTAACATAGGACCCTATGGGAAATTCACTCAAAAATATTCTTGCTAAAACCACTAAGCCAATTAGAACTAGACTTTGAAGCAATGGTCCTTAGATGGTCCTCTTTCAGATGTGTGTCAGATGACCCGGAGTGTTAACCAAGATGGCCGCCACAGCCGAACATAGGGCACTATGGAAAAATTCATTGAAAAATCATCTTGTCTGAAACCACTTGACCAATGGGAACCAGACTTGGCAGCAATGGTCCTTAGGAAGTCCTCTTTCAGAAATGTGTCCGATTTCTTGGACTGTGAACCAAGATGGCTGCCACAGCTGAACTTAGTTTAACATGAGACCCTATGGGAAATTCACTCAAAAATCTTTTCATCTGAAACTAATGAGCCAATTGAAACTAAAGTTGCCAGCTTTGGTCCTTAGATGGTTCTCTTTCAGAATTGTATCCGATCACCCAGAATGTCAACCAAGATGGCAGCTACAGCCAAACTTAGTTTCATATAGGAATAAATCTTTGTCTGAAACCACTTAGCCAGTTGGAACAAGACTTAGCAGTAATGATCCTAAGATGGTTCTCTTTTAGAAATGTGTCCATTGACCTGGACTGTCAACCAAGATAGCTGCCACAGCCCAACTTAGTTAAACATTGAACCCTATAGAAAAACCAGCCAAGTTGACTGCAACACATAATTTTTAGTCCTGTTCAAGGTGTAAAGTTAAATCCAGGTGAGCGATACAGGCTGTTGAGAGCCTGTAGTATTTTTATCCAATGTATAAATAATTGTTGTTTTCTTGGATAAATGCTTTGTATTGAAAATGAATGTGTAAGCTTGATGTCATAGTAATTTGAGTATATTTAAAATAATGAAATAATAGTTCTCTAAAAGTTGTTTTGAGAAAATTAGCCTTCTGTTGAATGATTAGTTTAAACTACATCATTCGTTAAAAAGTTGTTTTTGAATTCTTTTTAGCTTGTTTCCATTAACATGCGACAAAAGATATATTTTTCTAGAAATCTATTTTGTTTGCACAAAGGAGGTTCTGACTTTATTAGTGCTTATTAAAAAATTTGAAAGAATGTCTAGGGTTGGCAGGCAAAAAAGCTTTGGCCAGCTTATTGGAAGCTCAGTTATTTGTTGGATAGCTCTAGTTTTACAGGTGTGTATTCAAAATGTCTACAAGTAATTTTTGGCTGTTTGAAGAAAAACATTTCCAATATGTGAAGTACCTATTTAAGAACAATTCCTAGAATGTCTACCCATAAAATTTATTAGACAAGTACAAGACAAACTAATTTATTATACACATAAGAAAGTACCTCTTTTGGAAAATACTAATTTATATGGATGTGTGGTAATACATAAAAATTTGTTATCTTGATAGTAGACATCCTTGTAATCAAGTATTTGCAGTTATAATGAAACTCAAAAAATGTGTAGATATTTTGGAAAATAAGGTTTGAGACATTTTTGGAATTAAAAAACATTTATTCAAGAAGCAAAAATTTGATTTTTATTTGGTGGGTGGGGTGAATTAAATTCCTTACTTGTTGAATTGAAGTTGAATATGGTTTCAATCCAAAAATTAACCAAGGTATATATAGGTTTGCAGCACAAAATTCTGTGCAAGTTTCAAATTCTAGAAATATTTACTGCTTTAATATTAAAAATGAGATGTTCATAAGTTTGTTTTGTTAATGTGTTTTTTGAATAAAATTTCTGTTTAATGTATGTTTTTTTCATTGCTTACCTACATGCATTTTTTCAAAGTGTCATTTAGATGGTACTGTAATACTGTAGCAGCTTGAACGACAGAAACACTCCTTTTACACAAAACATCAATTTTAGGCTAAGAATGATATAATACCACTTACGATTGATTCATAAATTCATTATTAGCTCACCTGACCCGAAGGGTCAAGTGAGCTTTTCTCATCACTTGGCGTCCGTCGTCCGTCGTCGTCCGTCGTCCGTCGTCCGTCGTCGTCCGTTAACTTTTACAAAAATCTTCTCCTCTGAAACTACTGGGCCAAATTGAACCAAACTTGGCCACAAGCATCATTAGGGTATCTAGTTTAAAAAATGTGTCCGATGACCCCGCCTGCCAACCAACATGGCCGACATGGCTAAAAATAGAACATAGGGGTAAACTGCAGTTTTTGTCTTATATCTCAAAAACTAAAGCAATTAGGGCAAAACTGACGGGGGTAAAAATGTTCATCAGGTCAAGATCTACCTGTCATGAAATTTTCAGACGAATCGGTCAACCCTTTGTTGGGTTATTGCCCCTGAATTGTTAATTTTTAGGAAATTTTGCAGTTTTAGGTTATTATCTTGAATATTATTATAGATAAAGACAAATTGTAAACAGCAAAAATGTTCAACAAAGTAAGATCTACAAATAAGTCAACATGACCAAAATCATTCATTGACCCCTTATAGGACTTTCCTTTAAAGATCTTTTCCTCTCAAACCACTGGGCCAATTGAGACCAAACTTTGGTGGAATGGTCCTTGGGTGGCCCCCTTCCAAAATTATGTCTGGCATCCCCGACTTCCAACCGAGATGGCTGCTGTTACTAAAAATAGAAAAAAAAAGGGGGGGTGACTTTCAAAAATCTTCTGATATGAAACTAAAAGTCCAGTTGGAACCAAAGTTGGCAGTAATAGTTCTTAGGAGGTTCTCTTTCAGAAATATGTCCAATGACCCAGACTGTTAACCAAGATGGCCGCCACAGCCGAACTTAGTTTAACATGGGGCCCTATGGGAAAATTCATTGAAAATCTTCTTGTCTTAAACCACTTGACCAATTGGAACCAGACTTGGCAGCAATGGTCCTTACATGGTCCTCTTACAGAGGTGTGTCTGATGACCCAGACTGTCAACCAAGATGGCTGCCACACCCAAACTTAGTTTAACACAGGGCCCTATGGAAAAATTCATTGAAAAATCTTCTTGTCTGAAACTACTTGACATATTGGAGCCAGACTTGGCAGCATTGGTCCTTAGGAGGTCCTCTTTCAGAAATATGTCTGATCACCCGGATTGTCAACCAAGATGGCTGCCACACCGAACTTTGTTAAATATAGGAAAATTCATTTAAAAATCTTCTTGTCTGAAACCGCTTAGCCAGTTGGAACAAGACTTAGCAGAAATGGTCCTTAGATGGTTCTCTTTTAGAAATATATCCGTTGACCTGGACTAAACCAAGATGACTGCCACAGCTGAAATTAGTTTGACTTAGAATCCTATAGAAAAACAGCCAAATTGACTGCAACACTTAAATTTTTAGGTCTGCTCAAGGTGAAAAGTTAAATCCAGGTGAGCGATACAGGCTCTTGAGAGCCTCTAGTTTAGAATTACACAACTGTTTACAAAACGAGACTTATTAATCACAATTGTTACTCCATATTGTTCAGTATTGCTCACTGAACATTTAGAGCCATTGCGTCATGTCAGTAATAACACCAATCAGTATATAGCCCTCTGTCGAGTTTCGTTAAATCCATTTTCGTAGAAAATTTGGTTAAATTTTTTGCATTTGGGTTTTAATTTTTATACCCTCGCTTTTGAAAAAAGCGGGGTATATAGTATTCGTTGTGTCCGTCTGTCCGTCTGTCCGACCTTTGTATCCGCAACTCCTCCTAAACTACTGAATGGAATTTGATGAAATTTTCAGAGAATCTTCATCCCATAATGGCATTGTGCACCTCCTATTTTAGAATTTGATTGGACCAATTTTTGGGGTTTCCCATAGAAAAACATGGACTTTGACTTTCAATGTGATAGGGGGTACCATGATGCCATCCGCAACTCCTCCTAAACCACTGAATGGAATTTGATGAAACATCCAGAGGATCTTTATTACATGATGCCATAGTGCACCTCCTATTTTAGATTTTGATCTGATGAATATTTAGGGTTACCCATACCAAAACATGGACTTTGACATTCATTGGGATAGGGGTACCATGATGCCATCCGCAACTCCTAAACCACTGAATGGAATTTGATGAAACTTTCAGAGGATCTTTATTACATGATGCCATAGTGCACCTCGTATTTTAGATTTCGATCCGATGAATATTTAGGGGTACCATGATGCCATCCGCAACTCCTCCTAAACCACTGAATGGAATTTGATGAAACTTTCAGAGGATCTTTATTACATGATGCTGTAGTGCACCTCCTATTTTAGATTTTGATCTGACCAACGTTTGGGGTTTTCCACACCAACACATGGACTTTGCCATTCATTGTGATAGGGGGTACCAGTATGCCATCCGCAACTCCTAAACCACTAAAGGGAATTTCATGAGACTTTCAGAGAATCTTTATCACATGATGCCATAGTGCACCTCCTATTTTAGATTTTGATCTGACCAACTTTTTAGCTCACCTGGCCAAAGGCCATGTGAGGTTTTGCCATCACTTTTCGTCCGTCGTCCGTCCGTCCGTCCGTCGTAAACTTTTCATTCAAACATCTTCTCAGAAACCATTTGGCCAATTCCAACCAAACTTTGCATGAGTGGTGTATGGAAGGTCCTCAACAAAGTTTCCTCATTTAGTTCTGATTGGTCAAGAAACATGGCCACCAGAGGCAATTCTTGTTTCTGATTGGCTGATTTTCAAAAATCTTCTCCTCTGAAACGGCTGGGCAGATTGGATCGAGGCTTCATAGGAATGATATATGACATGTCCTCCACAAACGATCCTCATTTTATATTGATCCCATGAAAAACATGGCCACTGTTGCTAAAAATAGAACATAGGCGTAAATTGCTGTTTTTTGCTTATAACTCAAAAACCGTTACAGATATCGAAAATCTGACGGGGTAAAATTGATCAGCATGACAAGATCTACCTACCATGAAATTTTGAAGGAAATTCCAAAACCCATTTAGGAGTTATTGCCCTTTTTTCATCAAATTTTCAAAATTTTAACATTTTTTGTCATTTATCTCTAAAACTATTTGAGATAGAAGTGAAATGTAAATTTGAAAAATGTTTGCCATGTTGAGATCCACCTACCCTGAAATTTTAAAGGAAATCCCAAAACCCATTTAGGAGTGGTTGCCCTTTTTTTGTCAAATTTTCAACATTTTTTCATTCAAAAATCTTCTCCTCTGAAACCGCTGGGCCGATTGGTTTGAAACTTAATAGGAATGATCTATGACATGTCCTCTACAAACGATCCTCAATTTATTTTGATCTGACATAAAACATGGCTGTCGTAGCTAAAAATAGAATATATGGGTGCATGTGTTGTTTTTGGCTTATAACTTAAAAACCGTTACAGATATCAAAAATCTGACATGGGGTAAAATTGATCAGCATGACAAGATCTACCTAACCTGAAATTTTGAAAGAAATGCTAAAACCCATTTAGGAGTTATTGCCCTTTTTTCATCAAATTTTGAAAATTTAACATTTTTCGTCATTTATCCCCAAAACTATTTGAGATAGAAGTGATATGTAAATTTGAAAAATGTTTGCCATGTTGAGATCTACATGCCCTGAAATTTTAAAGGAAATCCCAAAACCCATTTAGGAGTTATTGCCCTTTTTGTCAAATTTTCAAAATTTTAACATTTTTACATTTATCTCCAAAAGTATTTGAGATAGAAGTGAAATGTAAATTGAAAAATGTTTGCCATGTTGAGATCTACCTACCCTGAAATTTTGAAGGGAATCCCAAATTCTATTTAGGAGTTATTGGTTTGTGTAATTTGAGGTCGGGTTCTGTTACATTTATTTAAGGTTCACCCTTATTCCTGGTCAATTTTATTAACTTCCTGCCAGGACTACCACCATCACGGAACATATTTTAACATTAAACCTTATGAAAAATAAATCTTCAACAAATTTTCCCTGAACAATAGAACCAATTGCAACAAACTTGGTCAAATAGTTGATTAATTGTCCAATGAAAACCAGACTCCAGGTGAGCGATACAGGCTCTGGTGAGCCTCTTGTTATGTTTTCCATAGCAAAACATTGACTTTGCCATTCCTTGTGATAGGGGGTGCGGGGGTATCAATTAGTGAGCTTTGCTCACAGTATTTCTAGTTTTTAAACTATGCTCAGTGCTGATATTTCGCATCATCTTGTATAGTACAATACATTTCGGCAACATTTGAGTCACTATTACCCACATTAATGCTAGAATGACTGCATCGTGTTCTATTTTTTAGAAACCTGTAATGATATATCTATCAATGATATTTTGAAACTAAAATCATGTTGCTAAACATGACCAACATTAATTTAGGCTTTTTACTTGACGTTTTTCATTAAGTCAAGGGTAAACTTCATTAAATTAAAACACAAAATAGGAGTTGAAGCTATATGTTTATGATTGATTAGCAGTTGACCATCGAAAGATACTTATCTTAACAAAGTATGTTTCAAATTTTAACAATATATATTGAGCCCATCTAAGTCGACACGTTTTTTTATTTTACCCGAAAATTGCTAATTTTGTGATTTTTCGTGCATATTTGATTTTTTTATGGACAAAGCGACTTAACTCCAGAACAACATCTGACTTTCGTAAGTTAACAGTAGAGGAGCCTAAGGAAAATGTCACTAGACAAGTCTAGTGAGTCTTGTACCAGTCTTTTTAGCGCTTTTTAAATTCTGATCACATATACAAAAAACTTGGCAATATTTTGTAACCATTTTTACCATTTTAGTAACGATGAGTTTAGTTTTTTTTAGAATTATTTTTAATATTTACACTGGAAACAATAAGAAAAAAGTTTTAATGTACTTATTAATACAGTTTCATTTTTTTCAGTAGAAAGGCTAATTAATTGCTTGAACTCTTCCATTAAACATTAGTGTTTAGGTCCATATCTCAGAAACGGAATTAAATACTGAATTTATCATTTTTCATGGGATACCAATTAATATAAGCAGGATATAATATTTATTCATATCATAGAGAATTCTCAAAATGAACCCCCACGCAGTACATAATGTTCTGGAGGACGGGCATCCATATAGAAGACACATTCTCTAGTATCATTCTAGATTGCATATCTATGAATATGCTTTTCAAAAATTTTCTACACGGATATGGTAAAAATGCTATGGTTCTATAGTGAGGTTTGTCTGTATTACCTTCATTACCACTCTTAAACACTGGACAAACACTCGCAGTCTTGGATACATGTGGAAATGTATCCCTTCTATAATACTAAGGTTAAATAAATGTGTTTAGGATAGATCAACAACTTCACTGCACATACTGAAAAGATTTGGTCCAAGATAAAATAGATTTGTGAAGTCTTTTTAGATACTGAGATGAGATGATATTTTCAATCTCACTGTGACTATAGGATGGACATTTTAGAGGAAGTGTTTGAACATTTGTCACGTGCATATAAGGATTTTATATCAAGAATTTATTCACCACATCACAAATCTTAACTTGACTGATGAGTAAACATTTTTGTGACGTTTCGGTCAACCCGTGGGTCAAAAGTTTTGAAACTTTATTATAACTACAAGAAACTTTATTTGGCTGTACCTACAAGGAGATTCATGCAGTTATAGCTAGGTATGTGTTCAGTTGTACGTGAAGGAGTAATGGTATTACAAAATAAATTACACAGAAAACGAAATTAGTCGATACGAACTAAATCAAATCTGACCAAATAGTTTTAAAAAGTATATTGAAGGTAACGACGATTTTTAGAGGTTTTTTTTTACACACAGAACATATAGTTGGTGACCTCATGTTTATTTAGTGTCAATAAAACGGAAATGTTAATAAAAATATACACATTTATAGAAAATTCTAGGGATACATTTTTGAAAAATAATGAATTCGGGAAAAATCATTTCATAATTTTCAGGCTGTCTTTATATGACGTTTTATACGAAATCTACAGTAAACGACCTTAGAATAAATTGCTTCGCTGAGCGCAGCTGGATACGATTTGGATTGTAATTAAATATTTGACACATAATAGGTTTCTGACACAGAATAACTGTAATCAAAGAACTTAGAATTCGTCATATGATTTGAATTTATATTCAATTTTTTGCTTTTTTTGCAATACAATATGCTGTGGCGAATTGCCCCCCCCCCCAAAAAAAAAATTTAAAAAATTACCCCTTTTTTTGCTTTTGTGCAATACACTATGAAGTTGCACATTAACCCCCCCCCCAAAAAAAATAAAAAAACAAAAAATAAAAATTATTATAACCCCCCTTTTTTTGCCAAAAAAAAAAATGAAATTTTCTTTTTAATTTCTGAATTCTGAAATGAGAAAAAAATTGCCCCCCCCCCCACAATTTCTCATTTATCCCCCCCTAAATTTTGTTTTCACCCCCCCCCCAATTTCTTTATACATAATTTACGACTTGTAAGGGAGGTAATCGAATCATACACAACATTTTACTTTAAATGTGTTTGGATTACCTCCCTTACACCAAGATAATAACCAAAATGCTTATTTGGGCCCTTTTTTGGCCCCTAATTCTTAAACTGTTGGGACCAAAACTCCCAAAATCAATCCCAACCTTCCTTTTGTGGTCATAAACCTTGTGTTTAAATTTCATAGATTTCTATTAACTTATACTAAAGTTATAGTGCGAAAACCAAATGTCTTCGGACGACGACGACGACAACGACGACGCCAACGTCATACCAATATACGACCGCAAAAAATTTTGCGGTCGTATAAAAAAACGAATCCTTATTAAAGAAATATATAAATTTTCGACATTAAAATGCTGATCCCGTGAAAATGGGGAATACTTTCCCCTATTGCTTATTTTTTAATATATAAACTATTTACCAATCCTCGCAAAGGATGGCATTATTATTATTATTATTATTATTATTATTATTATTATTATTATTATTTACAATATTTATATAGCGCATTAGCTAATTACAATAACTCTAAGCAGCGCTTAACATAAAAACAATCAATGCAGTTAAAAGAGGTGTTTAACATTAAAACCATCAATACAGCAAGAATGAATTAAAATTTTGAACACTTATAAAACAGAAACAGAACAATTAAAACAATAATTAAAAGGCATATAATAAAACAGAAAGAACAAAGATAAAAGTTACTGTCAGTATAAGAAGTTAAATGTAATCACTGAAAACGAGTCTAAAATAGTGTGTTTTCAAATTGTTCTTAAAACGTTCGATGGAGTGTTCATGTCTTAGATGGCTAGGAAGATTGTTCCAGAGGCTCGCAGTAGCTGTGTCGAAACATCTTTCTCCGTAAGTTTTGGTGCTTACACGTGGTTGTATTAGTCGCATTGCTTTTTCCGATCTAAGAGATCTTGGTGGTTGACAGGCGCTAATAAGTTCTTCAAGGTAGACAGGCGCTAGGCCATGTAGAATTTTGATAGTATATAAAAGCAGTTTATATTGTATTCGGTACTGCACCGGGATCCAATGAAGTGACACAAGAACTGGTGTAATATGATGGTCTTTCTTGGTACGCGTAACGAGTCTAACTGCAGTATTCTGTACTCGCTGTAACTTATTTACTAAACTGGCAGTCAGTTCATATAGCAGAGCGTTTCGGTAGTCTAGACGTTACGTGACAAGCGAACAGACTAATGTTTTACAGGCATCCTCGGTGAAATATTGCCGAATTCGACCAATGTTTCGAATTTGGAAGTAGCACGACTTCGTGACGGCATTGGCTTGCTTTTCCATGCTCGATGCCCTATCAAAATAAACACCAAGATGCATTGCTAACGATTGTTCAATCAAATGACAAATGACAATTCAAACATTCCTCCACACGAGTTTTTGGTGTAAAAAATAGTTCCGTTTTGTTTTGGTTCAGTTTCAGCATGTTTAAGCACATCCATTTACTAATGTCAGCTAAACAAGTCTCTAGACGTGTAGATATGTTGTCCCAATTATCGAGTGGTTTGATAACTAGGTAGACTTGAGTGTCATCAGCATACCCATGATAGCTAAAATTATGTCGCCGACATATTTCACTGATCGGTTTTGCAAAAATACAATACAAGCGGGGTCCCAAGACCGAACCTTGTGGAACGCCATATTTAATGTTAATTACATCTGATAATACGGAGCCAATTGCAACACGTTGAGTTCGACTATCAAGATACGATATCTCTGATGGGATGGTCAATAGTATCAAATGCAGCGGATAGATCGAGCATAACAAGTACCGCACAACATTAATTATGAGTGCCAATGCTATATGATGGTGGACGCGTAGTAGAGCTGTTTCAATTGAATGGCAAGCACGATATGCTGACCGCATATAAGAGGTAGGTAAGAATAGGGTCGAGTTCGCACGACTTTACCGGAGCTCTCTTGATTATCTTTCGAACTTCTTCAGTTGACGCTCGTGAAAGCAACGTTAGCGGATTTCCATCGAATTTTACATCGGCTTCAAGGGCATCATCAATTTCTGTGGATGAGTTGTTCGATTTACCCAGGTTATTCCGAATTGTGTTTATTTTCCCAACGAAAAATTCACCAAATCTATTGGATAATGTATGTTCGTTCTGATGTGATGGTAATACAGTTTCTGTTTTATTTCCCATCAGATTGTTCGTAAGTTTATGCAGCTGTTTTTGGTCGTTTCCAATTTCTAGGATTTTGTTAGAAAAGTACTAATTTTTACATTTCAAGAGAAGTATGCTTGATTGTACACTTTTGTCCCTATAAATCTGTTTTAATAAGTTTGTTTTAAGCATTTGTCTCTCAGCTTTTCGGCGTTCTCTTTTTGCTGCACGCAATTCATCGATATACCACTACGTGTTCAGTCTTAGCAAAATGTCTTTTGTTTGCAATGGAGCATGTTTATCAATGATATTTTGAACAGATTTATATACTTTAACAAGTTCATCTGATGATCCCTCAGGATTACAAAGGACGGCAGAAGTATTCAAGTCAGTGATGAGATCTTTGAATAGTATATGGGGGCAGTTCAGTTATTATTTGCACAACCGGAGGTGATGGATTTCCCCGCCATTTTCCCATTATTTACTTACGGAAGTGACGTCAGTCAGGTGCCGGGACTCGGATGTGTAGTCTTTGCATGCGTGACCGGAACCGGAAGTGCCTGCAAGTGGTTTGCGCGCATGCCCAACCGGAAATAGTGTATTTTCCCGGGATTTTTTCCGTGCTTCTCGGTCGTCTCTGGGTCTTTCATCGGTCCGTATAGGGTAAGGGTCTCGCATCGAGTCTCTATTGACTGATACTCTCACTGTTGTGTCGAAGTCCGAGAGTAATGGAAGTACAGAGAGGTCATTGGATTATCTCACCTTGTCCCGCGCTTTTCCCCACGGGTGATGGTTTCTATGAGGACCAAAGGTAGGATTGGATTATATCCCCTTACCTCCAAGTGACGCTGTCACCATTAGATCAATGGAGGGTGTCCTTAGCAACCGCCTAAGCAACGGCGGTCCATTTCATTGCTCAATGACGTTTCTCTTCTCTTGCTCCATGCCGCTCTTCGCTGCTCATCGCTACTCATGACCTTACTCGCGTGCTCATTTCATTTTTTTTGGGGCTACTTCTCACTGTTTTCGCTGCTGCTGCTGCTTCTGGTGCTTGCGGCTGTTCGTCATCGCTGCTCTTCTCTTGCTCAACGCAGTTTTTCTCTTCCTCTTTGTTGTTCATCGCTGTTTTTCTCTTACTCTTTGCTGCTCATCGCTGTTTTTCTCTTGCTCTTAGCTGCTCAACGCTACTCATGACCTTACTCGCGTGCTCATTTCAGTTTTTTGGGGATATTTGTCACTGTTTTCGCTGCTGCTGCTGCTCCTGGTGCTTGCTGCTGTTCGTCATCGCTGCTCTCCTCTTGCTCATCGCTGCTCTCCTCTTGCTCATCGCTGTGTTTCTCTTGCTCTTTGCTGTTCATCGCTGTTTTTCTCTTGCTCTTTGCTGCTCATCGCTGTTTTTCTCTTGCTCATCGCTAATCATGACTATACTCGAGTGCTCATTTCAGTATTTTTGGGGCTACTTGTCACTGTTTTCGCTGCTGCTTCTGTTCCTGCTGCTTGTTGCTGTTCGTCATCACTGCTTTTCTCTTGCTCATCGCTGTTTTTCTCTTGCACTTTGCTGTTAATCGCTAATCATGACCTTACTCGCGTGCTCATTTCGTTTTTTTGGTGCTACTTGTCGCTGTTTTCGCTGCTGCTGCCTCTCCTTCCAACCATCCTCCCAAGTCAGGGTTTTGTATCCATATTCTTTCCTATAAAAGTTTTTAGGAACGAACGTGGATACAAAACCCTGACTTGAGAGGATGAAATCAGCGAGATTTCAATTTTTTTTAATAATTAATGCAGCATTTTAATAAATAGGTGTGTGTATACGGGAGGTCACAAATTTGAATGCAGAGATGAATTATAATTTCAAATATCAGATAAGTAACATTTTAATTTATTTTAAATTGATAATTGATCTGTTTTGGTATTTATATATCGTAAAATAATTAGCAAACAATATTTTTTCAACAACTTCTGAAACAAATATTTAGTTAATGTAATATTGGAACCAAAAAAGCTAGTTACAACCCCCCTTAAAAAACTCACTATACACCGAAGATAAATAGTTGCTGGCTTATATAATATGTAAATTCAAAATCAGCTACAAAGTCAACACAAAATGTAAAAATTAAAATCTCTACCAAGTAAATAAAAGAAACAATGCAAATTTTGCATGGAATATACACGATATATATATATATATGAGACACATCCGCCATTTCGAAAAATCCCGACATCGTCGAGAAATGCATCTTTTTAACCGATTAGGGGCGTATTTTGCACACGATTTAAACTGTAAAAAATGGCATTCATCTCTAGACATAGGTTTCAGTTATTACAATATAGCTGCAAAGTATTACTTTTGTTTAAGGAATGTGTGAAATTGATGTATAAGAAGACGTACGTTTGTTAGTTTTACTATAACTTTAGAGACAACTGATGGTGAAACGACGAGAAAAAGAGCGATATTTACAATTGATCAGGGACGTAATTTAATCTAAATTTAAACTGTCAGGATCAACATTTTTAGAAGGAATAGTGTTCGAAGACCAAGAAGAGAGCTATAATTAAGGTAGAAAACGGGTCAGATTAACGGAAAAAATAAATTTTATTGAAGGGCCTATGCAATTTGAATGAGACAAATTGACTAAAGATGGCGGACTGCCACGCCATCAAAGTCACGTGATGCCTTACTTATTTGGATATGAAATTATACATTTTTAAAGAAAAATGAGATTTTATAAAATAAATATTTACCATCATAAATTCTGAGTATACCATTTGCGCATGTCAGCAACAGCCGGAATCCCCAAAACTAAAAGTAGCTACTATATGGTATAACCCAAGCACCTGTGTGAACCCCAAACCTCAAAACATCCATTATATTTCCCCAAAAAGGCAAGCATGTAGGGAAAAAAGGGGATGAAGGGGAGGCTGGGAGGGACACTTAATTTATGATGGTAAGTATTTATTTTATAAAATCTCATTTTACTTTAAAAATGTATAATTTTATCGTAATAAATACATTACCATCATAAATTCTGAGTAAATGAATCTAACGCAAAGCTGAATCCCCTGAACCCGAAGATGCAGGTGCAAAATTAATTCTTTGCGCAGCAACAATAGGTCCCAAGGAAAACAGGCTTTGAGCTTGGGAAGCCATAGATTTCAGATAATGGGTAATGAAGGAATTTTCATTCCTCCAGAAACCTGAAGAAAGTACTTAATCAATTGAGGGATGATTGAAAAGCGCACAAGATGTAGAAATCGCTCTAACATCATGAGCCTTGACATTAAAACTGTCTGGAAAGGCTTCATCAGAAACCTCATATGCTAAAGAGATGGTCCTGCTAATCCAGGAAGAGACAGTTTTGACCGATAATTCAAGAACCCCCTTTTTAAAAGGGATAAAGAGTCTAGAGTTACGAGATGAGCGTAAACTCAATGTCCTCTGCAAATAGATAGATAAGATTCGTACAGGACAAAGCAAGCTTGAATCAGAATCTGGAGGTAGAGCAGGAATTAAGTGGCAATTGATTCTTTGCCATAAAGACTGGGTCGGTTAATAAGGTGACTGAGGACTTGTCCGTTGAAAAACGGAGACAAGCTTCTGATACCGAAAAAGCATGGATCTCGCTTCTTCTTCTACCTGAGGCCAAGGCAAGAAGAAAACAACACTTGTACGATAGGAACTTGAGATCCACTTGGTCAGCCGGCTCAAAAGTTGAGGACTTCAAGGCTGACAAAACTAAACTGAGATTCCACGGAGGGAAAAGAGTTCTCTGTTTGGGACGATCAAGACCAAAATTACGGACCAGGAGAGAAAGGTGTTCATTACTCCCAAAATCTTCACCACCAGCCAAATGGATGGTGCGAGAGATAGCAGATCTATATCCCTTAATAGTTGAGGGAGTCAAACCTCGAGAGTCAAACAGGAAAGTAAGGAAATCAGCTAACTCTTGTACAGTGATTTGGAAAGGATCGATTTCCCTTGGAATACACCAATCACTGAAAATCTTCCATGTAGCGTCATAGACGATATTAGTTGATTGCCTAACAGCTCAGGTGAGGTGTTTCGCTGTGCCTTCAGAAAAGCCTCTCTTTTCGAGGCTATCCCTGAGAGAAGCCACGCGCAAAGATTCCGTCTTTCCGGATTCTGATGAAGAATCTTTCCCTTGTGTTGGGAGAGAAGATTTGGTTTTACCGGAAGTACCAGAGGATGGGCACAAGAAAGACGTAGTAGATCTGAGAACCACGCTTATCTGCACCAAGCTGGAGCAATAAGTATGATCTGACATTCTTCTGAAGCAATTTTCTGAAGAAGGCAGACAGAAATATGAAAGGAGGGAAGGCATACGCAAACATTCCCTTCCAAGATATTGTCATCGAATCTACTGCCCACGCTTTTGGATCTGGTACTGGAGATACAAAGGTGGGCAGTTTGTGATTTAGACTGGTCGCAATCAGATCTACCAGAGGAGAACCCCATTGAAGAGTTATTGCCTCGAACACTACTGGGAGAAGTTCCCACTCTGTATTGTCAGGAGTTAGACTCCTGGAAAGAGAATCTGCCAGGATATTGAGTCTGCCCGGAATGTGTCTGACTACCAGTGGGATATGGAGCTGAAAGCAGAGAATCAGAATATCCCTTGCTACGAGGTACAGATCGTGGGAGTGAGTGCCGCCCTGATTCTGTAAATAAGCAACTACTGTTGAGTTGTCCGTAGCAAGAGTTACTGGTTTGTCTTTGAGAACAAACTGAAAATGAGACAGCGCATGAAGAGCCGCTCTCATTTCTTATAAGTTGATATGCTCTTTCCGGTGGTCTGGGGACCAGATTCCGGATACGGACTGACCCTCTAGATAAGCCCCCCAACCTAGGTTGGAACACCTCCAACACCCTGTGTAAGGAGTCAGATTGGGAACATGAGAGGACAAAGGAAGGCCTCTCAAAACGTTCTACCGATTTGTCCACCACAGCAGATGAGGATAAAGACTTTGAAGCAACGGTATTAGTGCTTCCCAGTCTTGAAACATTGGAACCCAATGTTGATGTAGGTAAAACTGAAGCGGACGAATATGAAGTCGGCCGAGAGGAACTACATCTGCTAGAGCATTCAGAAAGCCCAGAAGTTGTGTAAACTGATTGGCCGTTACAGACTGAGAAGACATTAGAAGATGGATTTTCCGGCAAAGAGACAGAAACTTGACTTCTGGAGGCAGTACTAAGTCCTGAGAAGTCAGATAATGTTCTCCGAGGAATATAAAGTCCTGAGAGGGAGTTAGTTCCGACTTTTTCCAGGAGATTAGGAATCCTAGAGATAGAAAAAATTGAATTACTGTTTCTGTCTGAAGATTCAATTTCTGAAGACAGAACTCCTTGATGAGGGAGTCGTCTAGATACGAATGGATCAAAATAGCCTGAGCATGAAGATGGGCAATTGCCGCCTGCATGACTCTGGTAAACACCAGAGGGGCTATTTAAAGACCAAACGGAAGGGTCTTGAATTGGTACACCCTGTGATCCCAAACAAAACGGAGGTACTTCCTGTAAGAAGGACAGACAGGGACGTGGAAGTAAGCATCCGAAAAGTCCAAGGATGTTGTCCACATACTAGGGAGAATAGCAGATCGGATAGAGCGTTTTATCTCCATTTTGAAGTGAGGTACTACTAGATAAGTGTTGAGGATGGACAGGTCTATAACTGGCCTTATTCCGCCGGTCTTCTTTGGTACCAGAAAAAGTCGGGCATAGAAGCCGGGGTTCAGATCTGAGATACCTCCTCTATCGCCGCTTTCTCCAAAACAGTAGATACTTCCTGTGCGAGAAGTTGAAAACGTTGAGGATCCGAGGTGTGTGAGAGAAACAGAGGAACTGGTGAAAGAGGTGGAACCTCCTTGAACTGAAGGGTCAATCCCCCTCGAATTATCGACAATACCCAACAATCTTTTGTAATATTTTCCCATTGTTTTATAAAATGGGTCAATCTCCTCCTACTGGAATAAAAGCCAGAGAAACTGAAAATTTTTCTACGGAGTTTGGTGTTGTCGATAACGTACGAGGGGGCAATTTCCTAGGAGGACTTATTATGCCTCCTGGGGCCTTTAAAACCTGAAGCAGAATTAGAAGGCCCAGGCTTAGTGGTGGCGTTTCCAGGATATTTAAGAGGGGGCGTATAATAAAACTGGCCGAGCGGAGCCAGGCGAAAATTTTTTTTTGACCTTTTTTTTGGCTAAAAAACATAAAATAATTGTGAAATGCACTAATGTAACGGTTCCTGACTTGGAGCATGTATATTTTAGAGTATGTTTTTAATTAATTAATATGATAAATTGTCATATTCAATACAATATAAGCAGATTTTTTTTTGGAAAAGGGGGGGGGGGGGCGTACGCCCATTACGCCTCACCTGGACCGCCCCTGTGCACCACCACCCGTTTTCCTTCTCTTGTTCTGAGGAAAAGAAGAATTCCTAGGATAGAGGTTGGAAACTGATCTCTTACCACTGTTTACCTGTACATTAACCTTAACAGGGGCAGGTGTCTGCCTGATCTGTTTTTGAACTTCATGAAGAGAAAGATTAAAGATTTTATCCGATAATGAAGACCAAAGAAGATAATCTTTCACACTTACAGAAACATTAGATTTCTCCAAGATTTCTGACCTCTTAGAAAGAGTGTAGTTAGCTAGAGAACCCATTATTAGGAATTTGGGAAGCACCAATAGCCTTGTCTACTAGGAGTAAAAAAGACTTAATCTCTGGAGAAACAGTAGAATCCTGGCTATTAAGACAGGAACACACTGCTGCTAAAAAATGCTCTGCTGTTCCAAGTATTTGTGAAGTACTACGCAGAAGATTTTCATTTTTCGACCAGATCGACTGAGACAGGCGAAGGCCATCAACTGACTTGGAATTAATAGCTGCGGAGAGAGATTTCTCAACCTTAGGAACCAATCTTCCAAGAGAAGAGTTGATGATATCATAGTTCTTCACCCTGACGTGCACAGAAAAAGAGGCAATTCCAAAACCTGTAATGTTCCCAGACGAAACCTCGGAAGCTGAACCACCTATCCCTCCATTAATAATTTGCAGGGCAGTGGAAATGTGATCAGGCTCTGCAAAGCTACTATGAGCCTTACTGTCAGGAAAACCACAGGAGGCCTCGAAAACAGAGGAGAGCCTTTTGGGTTTAGGAGGTGACGCAAAAGGAACCTTGTTGACCTCCCTCATGATATTGAAAACCTTATCCCAAAGATCCCTCATAGAAGAAGGAGCTTCCACTCCTTAGTACGAGAGGGTGGAACTGAATTCGATTGAGAAACAAGCGAAGCAGTATCTGTAAGGGTGGGATCTGACGGAGCAGGATCTGTAGGAGAAAGATCTTCCTCATCCTCAGAAAAATTGCTTTCCTGACTACCAGGAGCCACAGACACTCTGTCATCCTCAACCTCTTGTTCACTATTGCTGTCCTGACCCCTGGCCTGTTAGAAAAGGAGGAAAAATCCTTTAAAATAGAATTTTGGAATTCCTCAAGTACACTCTTGAAAGATGCAAGAGATGTACCAGAGACAGAAACCGGCTGGTTGTCCTGGAGCCCAAACAGAACAGGTGGGCTGGGAAACAGTTGCCGGCACTGCTACGGTAGAAGGTACTGCTACCGAAGGAGCAGGTATTGCCACAGGAATGTTAGCAGTATGGCCAGAGACCGAGGTTGAAGGACCAAAATATCCACCATATGGCCAAAAACCAGGCATACCTGCACTAGGAAAACCTTGTGCCCAAGGTGGTCTAGACCAGGAAAAAGGATCATTACCTGACATAGGCAGGGGTAAACCACAGTATGAACTGGGGGTCTAGAACCTGGGAGGCCTAAGTTCATAGAACTACCTGGAGCATAAGAAACTGACCCTGTAGTGGAAACAGGTCTGGATATGGTGTGGGTGATAGTGGTCACAGTAGGACCACTTATCATGCCTGATAACAAAAACCGGAGGTGTCTGCTGAAAAGCGATACCTGCAACCGAAGTAGAAACGTCGTAAGTGGGCAGGTAGTAACTGGAAGCGAACCTGAGCTCACCGGAGGCGAAGGGAAAGGTTATGAGCCATCCAGAAACACATCATTGCCTGTGATGGTCTGGAATTGACTGTTTATGTCATTGACATTGAATGACGACATTTGAATAAATATTTATCTAAAATTTATTGAATGTAGATAAATATAATGTATAGATAAATAAATGGGGATATCAATAATTAAATAATATTAATAATATTATACACAAAGTTTGTCAAACCATAATCGTTTTCATCTGTGATTGTGTACAATTTCAAAAGCGTGTTACCACGTGTATGAAAGGCCTTTCATGTCAGAAACAGTGTAAACTAACGCGTTAACATTTAACGTGATAAATGTCATTTAACGCGTTAAATCCTGTTTTAACGCGTAAAACGATAAGTTTATCGCGATAAATAAATTCCCCTTTTTTAACGCGTTAGATAGCAAAATATGCCATCGCGTTAAAATCTAAGACTTAAATTCATTTATATCACAAATGAAATGTTTATCGCGATAAAAAAAAGTATACAGAAGCCAGTAATTTACATCAGGTAAAATATTTTTATCGCGTTAAATATTCTTTTATCGCGTTAAACATTCTTTTAACGCGTTAAACATACTTTTATCGCGTTAAATATTCGTTTATCGCGTTAAATATATTTTTAACGCGTTAAATATACAGTTAATATTTGTTATGTGCATGTTTTAGTTTTTTGTCCAGGTCGAGACCCCTTCTTGTACATTATTATTATATATGAAAAGTAAATTTAGGCTTTTGTTTGTAATATTATCTCTGTGTCGTCAATTTCGAAATGAAAGTCAAGATATGAATTACATGTTAAATTAAAAAAAATATTATGAAGTGGTTACATATCTGATTTTAACAAACTAGACAACAAAAGACTCAATTTACGGAAATTATCAGTATTAAGGAAAATTCAAACCCGATGGAAACAGAGAGGTTTATTCTTTGTATCGGCGTTTTACGTTTCCGCATTTTGGCACTACGTTTCCGCATTAAAATTCCTACGTTTCCGCATTTTTATAGTACTCTTTTCCGCATTGTTTTTACATTGATTTTGTTAAAGGTTATTTACGTTTCCGCATTTTAATTTTTAATGTATGCTTCTTCCGTTTGCCAGGTAAACATGTTGCCCCCTGCTCACCACTTGTAGACACTAACTTTATGAAGTCTAACCTCGTAATCTCTTCTCTACCATACTTGACAAACTGTTAGGATACGAATTCAATTCGTTCGCGGTCATTTTTACGAACTGGTGCTATTGCTGATAAAGACCGAATTTTGATGTAAGTTGTTGTTTGGATCTTCTGCAAAACGTCCATAAAAATAAATATACTTTGGTGTCATGCATAGAACTGGGAGTTTAAAATGAGAATGAAACGATTCCGGCCCATTTGTGGTTCTTTTGGCTTCTGTGTCGGGAGGAGATGTCCATATTTGCGCTGGAAAGTGAGAATCAGCGGCAACGTAGTGACTTTTAAAAAGTACTCACAATGTTTAGGTTTAAACAATATTTTATTCAGAAAAACTGAAAAGGATTAGGCAACAGGCTGCCTATATAAGCCCTCTCCATAGAACAAGGTACAATATGGTACAAACAAATTTAGAAACTATATAAAATAATTTTCTAAGATAAATTCAAAAATAACTTGTAAGTTAACACAGTTAGTACTAATGACAAGCTGGCTGGAATTTCATTAAGTGTGGTCTCTAATTTAACTACTGTTAATTTACAATAGATATCAATGCATACCCATACATATGCACATGCATGCAGAAATATACATACATGTACACACATACAAAATATGCACAGATATATAATGTAATGAATTCTTATAAAATCTTATAAGCACTGCTTAAGCAGATATATCAATCTATGTATATATATATATCACAATGTTAAATCTGAATATAATCTACCTGTTGAAGGAATTATATTATCATAATAAAATACAAATTAAGAAAAAATACTATAATTAAATAAAAGTCTTATATATCATTATTACCATTTTTTACAGATGAAATACAGGTAAAAATGCGGAAAGGTGGTATCTATTTATTACGGAAAAGTAATGCACGAAAATGCGGAAACGTGAAACTGGATTTTTGCTAAAAATGCGGAAACGTAATACGCCCCTTTGTATTGCACATATAGTAGATGTTCTTAGTTAAAATTAGTTTTCTCTTTCGTAATTTTTTGTGAGTGCACCTTATTTTAAATAATTTTGGTTTCGGTATTCAAAAAAGATTCTGTTCTAATACTACCGTTTAGAGGCAACTCCTTGAAATACGTATATAGCATACCATAAATTTACAATAACTAAGATAAGTATCTTTAAACTGTTATTTTTTTAATGCTTATGCTCTGAAATTTTCTGTTTGTCATGTATTATTGTAAACTTTCACGTCATTGGATCATATTTGATGTCTGAGCAAATGAGAGGAGCTTGCCAATATGCTTTCTGTCATGATTTATTTCTTTTAAAATACATTTGTGTAATTTAAAATTATCAATAAAAGAACAGAGACATACTACATTTGCAAATTGTTTGATTGGTTACCTTACATGTATTTTTGTTTTGTTTTGAAAGTTAGTAATCAAGAAAATGAGTGAGCCAAAATAAGGGTCGAATTTAGGTTGTATATGATAGGGCTGTAAATTAATTTAAATTGAAACATGTAGCCCATTAATTGCCACCTATTGCCTATTGCGGCGGACTGGCAAAATAGTATTTAGACTATTAAAAAACGTATAGATAACACAAATACCGGTCGGCTCAAATATAAAGAAGCTCACCTTTGACATGAATGGCAAGGTGTATTTGATTTTTATTATATTAGTTATCACCGAGTGATAATTTATAATAATTTATTTGATTCTACATGGTCTCTGAGCATCAAAATGCATGAAAACTCTCACAACTTTCTAACTTTCTGTTTGTTTTGATGTGAGGGAACTAACTATTCCAATGATTGATTTGTTGAATAGCGATCAAAGTTATGATATCTATCACATGAAAAGAGGGATCCATCAAATTTCTTGATAACATGGTGGCGGTCTTTCATCGTAAATTTTTGGAAATGTTTACAATTAAAATATTCTGGACCAACCAGTCACAGAAGGGGTATTAGCATAACTCTTTTCATGTGATGGGTAGTCAACTCGACTTTGATCGCACTTCCACAAATCTAATATGAACTTTGTAGGTACATAATATGAATACTAACATGCATTTTTGCTGACACAAAATATTTCTTAAATCGTTATAAGCCATTTTTTGCATCCCTTCATATCACTGTGAAACGTAGTAAACTAAGCTGGAAAAGGAAGAAATGGCAGGATAAAGCACTTAAATCTGTTCAGCTTCTGGTGTCCTTGACGGACTCTAGACTAGAAAAAAACCAGTTTTCAGCTAAAAAAATTACACAAAATTGTAATATTTTAAAGTTTAAGGAACTTATGAATACAACAAAGCAATCCAAACTAAAAAAACTGTGCAAGTTCATTAGAGTGATGGATGATAAAATGGTTTCTCTCAATTAACCACCCACTTTTTCCATCCTATTTTCCCTTTTACCTCACTAATCATCGGATTTATTCTAACATGTTTATATATCCATGCATCATATATTGTATATTGTATTTATTTTATTTCCTCAACATTTATACCATTAATATTATTATTGTATATGTCTATGTTCCATGTCCCGCCTTATTTACTGCCTCCTTTTAAACAAGTCGTAATTTACGGCCCTGCATATGAAACAACACGTATGACCTCTTGATAGACAGAGCTTTTAAATTATGTAAAGATTGTTTGAAAGGTGTATATATGTTTTTAAAAATATCTTTTAACGCGTTAAAACATCTTTTATCGCGTTAAAATATATTTTAACGCGATAAAACACCTTTTATCGCGTTAAATAATCTTTTAACGCGTTAAAATTTATTTTAACGCGATAAAACACCCTTTAACGTGTTAAAATATATTTTAACGCGATAAAACACCTTTTATATAAAATATATTTTAACGCGTTAAGATATATTTTAAGGCGATAAAACACATTTTAACAGACTCTAGACAACAGAGGTGTTTACCCCTATTTCAGTCTATCAGTAGTTTAATACATAACCACCGCTCATTCAAGCACTTTGAGGAGAAAAAAAATAATTTCTTGAAAAGAACCGGAAACCGTACTTCCGTGAATTAAATCCGTAGTCCGTATTTTGCATTTAAAATCCGTGTAAAATACGGAAAATCCGTAGTGGTAAACACCTCTGAGACAAGAAGAAAAAAAAAAGTTTTTAGCTAAAAAATTTACAAAAAGTTGTAATATTTTAAAATATATTTTAACGCGATAAAACATCTTTTATCGCGTAAAAATATCTTTTAACGCGTTAAAATTGATTTTAACGCGATAAAACACCTTTTAACGCGTTAAAATTGATTTTAACGCGATAAAATATATTTTAACGCGTTAAAACATCTTTTATCGCGTTAAAATATATTTTAACGCGATAAAACATCTTTTATCGCGTTAAAATATCTTTTAACGCGATAAAACACCTTTTAACGCGTTAAAATTGATTTTAACGCGATAAAATATATTTTAACGCGATAAAATATATTTTAACGCGATAAAAGATGTTTTAACGCGTTAAAACATCTTTTATGATATGATTAAAATGATGCAATATTTTAACGCGATAAAACATCTTTTATCGCGTTAAAATATCTTTTAACGCATTAAAATTGATTTTAACGCGATAAAACACCTTTTAACGCGTTAAAATTGATTTTAACGCGATAAAATATATTTTAACGCGTTTAAAACATCTTTTATGATATGATTAAAATGATGCAATGTTTTATCGCGTATTTTAATGCATTAAAAGATATTTTAACGCGATAAAAGGTGTTTTATCGCGTTAAAATCAATTTTAACGCGTTAAAAGGCATTTTAACGCGTTAAAATATATGTTAACGCGATAAAACACCTTTTATCCCGTTAAAATATCTTTTAATGCGTTAAAATACGCGATAAAACATTGCATCATTTTAATCATTTGTAATTAATGTATGACATTAATGTTAATTATTCTTCCCCATTTGATTAAGTAATAAAGTTGTGTGTTTGTATTGGGGGGGGGGGGGTACACCGCGTAACGCTGATAATCCGTGGTTTGCTTGCTTACATATTGCTATTTGTTTATTACATCAGGATTTTATTTGAATAATTTCATTGATGGCAGAATATCAGATCGCTTCCACGTCCACGTATATCATTCGTATGAAGTAAGAGAAAAAACACACAAGTTTAAAAACACTTGGAGTTTATTATTCGATACAGAAAAAGGGGATATCCATACACTCGTCATCCTTTTAAATACGTGAATTTACACACCAAGAACTGGAAAACTTTTCTCTTAACTGCCTCGACATAATATGCAAAATATGCAGTATAAAAAAAAGTTGTTATAAGGTTGCTGTCTTTGTATGTTCAAAACATTTTAGTTCTCTCAACCCTGAATAACTGTTCCTGTAAACTATCTATTGGATCTAACGGTTTTATAATCTAGTTTACCCTTCAACAAATCTACCTGAATTTCAAACTTATAACAATAATAAAATAAACAAGTGTCATATGTATATTATCTCATAACTTCCAAACTGAATACTACATATAAGTCTTCCAAAACGTCTCTAAATAACTAATAACTCGTCCAAAAACGACAAATGAAATCAATTAAAGTATTATCTCTGATGTTCTAGACTAAAAGTTTATATTTTACTAAATTTTTTTTAACGCGTTAAATATGTGTTTTGACGCGTTAAATGTATTTTTAACGCGTTAAATTGGCGTTTTAACGCGTTAAATATGTGTTTTAACGCGTTAAATGTATTTTTTACGCGATAAATAGGTGTTTTAACGCGTTAAATGAATTTTTTAACGCGTTAAATATATGTCTTAACGCGTTGATATTCTTCTTAAAGACATCAATGGCTAGTCTGCATCAGAATTTGCGACTTAAAATTTACGATATAAAATTTATTTAAGCCGTTAGTGAATGACGCGATAAAATTTATAGCATTTTTCAATTTCTTTTCAATGTTCTTATTTTTGACGCGTTAAATGTGGTTTTATCGCGTTAATTTACATTTTATCGCGTTAAAATTTTATACCACGTGCGCAGCCGGAAATATAATGGATGTATAGAGGTTTGGTTCACACGTGTTTTTAGGTTATACCTTATAGTTGCTACTTTTAGTTTTGGGGATTCCGGCTGTTGCTGACATGCGCAAATGGTATACTCAGAATTTATGATGGTAACGTATTTATTACGATA
Source organism: Mytilisepta virgata (assembly GCA_028015205.1). NCBI lineage: Eukaryota > Metazoa > Mollusca > Bivalvia > Mytilida > Mytilidae > Mytilisepta > Mytilisepta virgata. Next base: position 77,823,287 of record CM051519.1, read on the forward strand.
TAATAAGCGATATATTTAGCGGATATCATATTTATATTTTTAATTTTTTACACAAAATTTCTTTTTTAGTTCTTTTTTCTTTTTTTTTTTTTTTTGGGGGGGGGGGGGGGGGGTCAAATTCGGCGTGGGACATTTGCCTATATGTAGTTACGGCACTGATCTGGTAAATTTTTAGCAAAAAATCAGTAGATGAACATTTTTGTATCGTATTCTCTTGAGTTAGTATGGGTAACACAGACGACATCCGGTACTATGTGACAAATAAGACACTCTCAACTAAACCACCTGTCTAATTATTCCACAAGTAGAGTTTATTTAGTATTAAGTTATATTGATTTATCTCATTTTTAAGTTACAGAGATTCTGAAAACCACGGAAGATTACGGTCTTTGTGAATGGGGGTTTCCTTTAAATTCCTGCTGCTATTTAGTAAAAAAAACTATGATATGAAGACTCCGATGTTGTTCTACTACCGTAATCATATGGTAATGGACAGTACATTGTTAGAAATATCAATATAATTAACAGGTTTAAATTTATATATTAGAGTATTTTTCCAAATATAAGTGCATAACATGTGATAATAATGAAACGGATTTATTGATAAGTTTTCTTCCTACGTTGTCTATTTATAGATAAGAATGTGACATTTGAAATTTGTAAATTACTGTGTATGGTGTAATTGTTTAATCATGTTAATTTGTATCATCACCATTCTATCAGATGAGGAAGAAAAAATACTACTAAGTTTAAATTGACAGATTTGACTACAAAAACTCTGCGAATTAAATAAAAACTCTCGGACAAGCGTAAGTAAATATGAAATTTAACAATGGTTAAACATAAAATTGTTTGTTATGTACATGTAGGCAAGTAACCAAATGAAAAAAATTAAGGGGTCATCATGAGTTAAACCAACAACTCAAAATGAATGTAGCCGAAAACAGTAGAATAGTGTCATTATGTATATGTCTTGGTATGGCTTGTAGTGAGGTTAAACTCAAGTTTTTATTTGGTTAAGCATAAACATGCAAGTAAAAACCCGTTCAAATTGTAAAAACAAGCGGTGTCATCGGATACAATTCTGAAAGAGGACCACCTAAGGACCATTATTGTCTAGTTTTAATAAATGGGCCAAGTGCTTTCAGACAAGAAGCTCTTTAAGTAAATTTCCCATAGGGTCCTATGTAAAACTAAGTTCGGCTCTGGCGGCCAACTTGGATGACGGGTGCGGTCATCGGATATAGTTCTAAAAGAGGACCACTTATAAGGACCATTGTTGCCAAGTTTTGTTCCAATTGGCGAAGTCGTTTTAGACAAGAAGATCTTTAATAAGTAAATTTCCCATAGGGTCCTATGTTAAACGAAGTTCGGCTCTGACGCCACCTCGGATGACGCGCGGGGTCATCGCATACAATTCTGAAGGAGGACCACCTAATGACCATTGTTGCCAAGTTTTGTTCCAATTGGCCAAGTGGTTTTAGGGGAGATCTTTAAATGAAAGTTTACTACAACGACGGACGCCAAGTGATGACAATATCTCACATGGCTCTTTGGGCCAGGTGAGCTAAAAATTAGTAATGTATCCGTTACTTTTGATTAGATCCTTGCCTTGAAACAACAGACACTGAAATTCCTTGAAGGGGTTAGGGCAAAATAACCAGAGTTACAGGTGCTGTTATCATTGTTTTCCTGAGTATATTGCAAGTAGAAATTAATATCTAAAAAGGGATCATACACCTCGTTCTTTTCTTTTCAAACTCATAAATATTTTATATTGATTTTGTGGATATTATATACAAGAGATAATTTTACCCATTATCTGTATTTAATATCATTACCGAACAGACCATTCTTCTACTGGGTGAAAAATACCATGGTTATATTTTAATTTTAGATCTTTAGCAAATACGGATGGAGACAAATATTACTGATGGACCATCTACTATGGATGTACGGGTTGGTGGAATCATTGCAGAAATACTAGGATCGTTTTTTATAGTTCTACAGCACGTTTTAGCAATATTTCTAATTTCAAAATGTAGAAATATTCAAAAATCTGTTAAACTGCTTGTGACAAATTTATGTATAATAGACATTATAGGAGGAGGTTGGGGATGTGTTAGAGCTGTACTAAGGTTTTCACTGACCGACAAGGAAATCCGGTGTATGATGGATGTTTTATTCACTACATGTATTTTTAATGTATCTGCTTTACTGGTTTCAGCAATTGCAATTGACAGATATGTAAGTGTATTTTTTCCACTGAAATACATCAACTTTGTGAACAAACGACTGATGGCAATCATGTGCAGTGTGCTGTGGGCTGTCGGTGGATTTATTGCAGTTGTATCACTTTGGATGGAGTATGTGGAGAATGGTTGTGGACTCAGAATGTCCTTAAAAGACGTATTTCCATGGTTTCTGGTACTGATACGGGTTTTATGCGTTGTTATCATTATTTTGACATATACCCGAATATACTTGAGGATATTATCTCTGGGAAAACTTTACAGTTCTGGTATGAAACGAGGCGAGTTAAGATGTGTGGCGAAAATACTACTGATAGTAACACCGCATCTTATTTTACATATATTTTATATAGTTATACATTTTGTAAGACCTATGTTTCACTCTATAAATGCACTTTCAATTGAGTCTTGGTTGACAACAGCGGTTATGTTTTTTGACACTTTTATTTATGTTTTTAGGTTTAAGGAATGCCGAATAAACTTAGTGATCTTTTTTTGCTTCTGTATGCCAAATTACAGGGTTAATTATATCAAGAAGAGAACTCTTTTATATGGGACATACTTAAACAGTGAGAAACCCATCGGTAAACATAGTAAACATGGTAAATGTGAAATAAATCATATGTAAATGTATCGGGATGATGTAGAACCTTTGTTTCGAGGAATGAGAGGACTTATTGGCGGTTATAAAACTACTACAAAAAACTGTTCATATATGTGCTCAATAAATGTAATTGTAACCTATTGATTAAATGGTTGTTTCATTAAATTTAAGAATATATGACATGATATTGGTATATTGCCACTTGGTCTACTCCCATTAGGTCTATTTCCATTTCGCCTACTGTGGAATATGAAAAATTTCTCATTTCGTCTACTCATTTAAATTAAGTGTGTCTACTAGGGAACAAGAGGCATTTCCCATTTTGTCTTCAGTTTTTAGCTCACCTGGCCTAAAAGGCCATGTTAGCTATTGCCATCACTTGGCGTCCGTCGTCCGGCGTAACTTTTTCTTAAAAGATCTTCTTCTCTGAAACCACTGCGCCAATTAGAATTAAACTTTGCAGGGATGATGTTTGTGATTTCTCTACAAATAATCCTCATTTCATCTTGATCGGGCGAAAAACATGCCCGCCATGGGCAATTGTTGTTTTTGATTGGCCGAGTTTTCAAAATCTTCTCCTCTGAAACTCTTAAAGAGCTTCTTGTCTGAAAGCACTTGGTCCATTATATTAAAACTAGGCAACAATGGTCCGTAGTTGGTCCTCTTTCAGAATTGTATCCGATGACACCTCTTGTCATCCAAGATGGCCGCCAGAACCGAACTTAGTTTAACATAGGATCCAAGGGAAATTTACTTAAAGATCTTCTTGTCTGAAACCACTTCGCCAATTTGAACAAAAAATTGGCAGTAATGGTACTTAGTTGGTCCTCTTTCAGAAATATATCCGATAATCCTGTCCACCATGGATGGCTGCCAGAGTGGAACTTAGTTTAACATATGACCTAATATGAAAGTTCACTGAATGATCTTTCCTGCTTGAAACCAATGAGACAGTTGGAGTTTGACAGCAATGTTCCAGGCTCCCAGTCAAGATGGACATAGTCCGGGTGAGCGATGCAAGCTCCTGGGAACCTCTAGTTTTGTTAATGGTTTATATCAAACCAATTGGTATTAGAATCTCTGAAAAAGATGTTTTTTACTTCTGGGTGTGAAATAATGAAGTATTGCAGTTAGTTCTATTTGCAACCTCTTTTTAATTTGTCATATATTTGGCAGAATGTTGATTATTGTATTGGAGAAAGAATTTATATAATACATCACTGAAAGGTTTTTACAATTCGAACGGGTTTTTGCTTGCATGTTTATGCTTAACCAAATAAAAACTTGAGTTTAACCTCACTACAAGCCTGTCACATATCAACACATATACATAATGACACCATTCTACTGTTTTCGGCTACATTCATTTTGAGTTGTTGGTTTAACTTATGATGACCCCTTAATTTTTTTCATTTGGTTACTTGCCTACATAACAAACAATTTTACGTTTAAACATTGTAAAATTTCTAATTTACTTATGCGTCCTGATATGCACCTGTCTGCCACTGACGTTAAACAACAATTCATCCAAATTTGTAGTCAAATCTGTAAATTTAAACTTAGTAGTATTTTTTCTTCCACACCTGATACAAATTAACCGATGATGATTAAACAATCATACGATACACAGTAATTTACAAATTTCAAATGTCACATTCTGATATATAAATAGACAACGTAGGAAGAACGCTTATTAATAAATCCGTTTCCTTATTACAAGGATGGCTATCCGTAGTATACGCCCGGATCTTAAACCGTCAAGCTGATCAACTTCCGGTAGAAACTAGGTTGGCTCACTTCGAAGGGAGAAAAAACAGTCGTGCTCTGGGTTGTTTTTAACACGCAATTACCCATTTCTTATTGTGAGAATACGCTGCCATTATCTAATGCAAAATAGATTTCTTTATCAACTAATATATTTGAATCTTGCTATCAAAACAATTTCATGAACATATTTATTATGATATTTTTTTTTATATATCAACATGTTTTTTACCGAAAATAATATATATTAATAAACGCGGATGGATTCCTGAATTGGTGATAACGGAGAGGTCTGGATTGTTTCCAGTTGTCTGCCTTGAATTAGAGTGTATTAACTTATTATTATATAAATAAATTACTAGAATAAAATACACTGATTTTGTTTCAGAAAAATATCATTTATAGTTCCAAACATACATGCATGGATTTGTAGAAATATTGTTAAATTAAATTATTTATTTGAAAATGTATTATTTTAGAACACTCTTTTTGGAGATTGGTTTTACAAATATAAAACGTAATGCTTACATTTGGGGATGGTTTTAAAAGAAATAGTAGAACTTCAGATGGAATTTTTGATGTAAAATCTTTAGTAAATAAATATCAATTGTAAAATTCAAAAGATCTGTGGGTGCTTTGTAGACCCTGAAAAGCTTTTGATTCAGTATGGAGATTAGGTCTTCTATTTAAAATAATAAAGAATGAAAATGTAGGAGCAAATTTTTATTATCTCATGAAACATATGCATAAAAATACTGAAGCTACAGTAAAATCAAAGGAAAACTTATCAGACTGTATTTGTATTGATAGAGGAGGGGGTGGAAAGGGTATTGGGAGACAGGGAGAAAGGGGGCGGGAGAAAGGAGAAAGGGGGCGGGAGAAAGGAGACGAGGGGCGGGAGAAAGGAGGGAGAACTATCAAAGGGAGACGAACTTTAATGTTGAAAAAAAAAATAGAGATAAAAAAACGAAAAAACTGGATACTAAATGTTCTAATAAATGGACAAATCTTTGAAAAAGGCAACATTTATATTTCCCAAACCATTTTTGCCATTTCCGATCATTTCTAGAAATCATTCTTTCAAAACGGAATTATCTCTCCGTTACGTTTTCCTTTTTAGCTCACCTGGCCTTCGGCCAGGTGAGCTATTGCCATCACTTGGCGTCCGTCGTCGTCGTCCGTCGTCGTCGTTAACAATTTTTCAAAACTCTTCTCCTCTGAAACTACTTGACCAATTGGAACCACACTTGGTATGAACGTTCTTTGGGGTATCCTGCATAGAACTGATGTGGGGATTTTTGATCCGTCGAAAAACATGGCCGCTGTTACTAAAAATAGAACATAGGGGTCAGACAACAGTTTTTCGCAAATATCTCAAAAATCATTAGGTTACGGCAAATTCTGGCAGGTCGAAAGTGTTCAGCACGATGAGAGCTATCTGTGTGCTGATTTTCGTGAAAATCTGTCAACTGATGTTAGAGTTATTGCCCTTTTTTGACATTTTTGGCTTTTTTTTATGTTATTATTTCAAAAATCTTCTTCTCTGAAACTGCTATTCAAAATCAAATGAAACTTGGTAAGATTGTTCCTTAGGGTATCCTGCAAAAAGTTAATGCTTGGATTTTTGATTGGTCGAAAAACATATCCGCCCTTACTAAAAATAGAACATAGGGGTCAAAATGCTGTTTTTTGCTATTTTTTCCTGAATTATAGAAAGAAAATGAAGATGAGAGCTACTTTCAAGGTAAACATGGTATGTGGCACCGTTAAAGTCCACAATTCCTCTAAAGTCCACAACACCGCTAAAGTCCACAACAAATTTCCGCTAAAGTCCATAACGCCGCTAAAGTCCACAAACTTTCCGCTAAAGTCCACAAAATGACCTCCGCTAAAGTCCACAAAAAAACACCGTTAAAGTCCACAAGAACAAGTTCCGCTAAAGTCCACAAAAAAACGGCGTTAAAGTCCACACAGCTCTTTTCTTTGTTATTGAAAAAATAATTCTTTTCTTTTTATCCCGTTATTATAGTAAAAAGCATGGACTTTTGTTCTTGGCAGTTTTTTCTTATCGATCTGATTTATATATTTAATAAATGAAGATTACATGTATCTGCAGAAGATTTTGATCCTCATAATTTGATCTATCATGTATTGTGAATTTTTGTGAATCAACATTTATGATTTTGAAAAAAAGCAGTCTAATGTCGCTACAAGGCAGCACTCGCACCCGCAAAGTGGAAAGGAATTAATATGAGTAGCAAACTTGTTTTTCAATCCACTATGAATAAATTTGTATAAACTACCATTTATGAAAAGTTATCTGGTTCTATCTATAAACATAAGATCGAAACCCATTCAGTTTCTGTCATGCTTCCCAGCAGCAAAAACGGTCCATAAGCCTCAAAGATAGACTTCAAACCATAATGTTCACGTTTGAAATCACAACGATAATAAATTTTAAAATTCCACAATTGCAGAATATTTTGTGGTGCTAAGCAGATTTCGTTCACTGATTGGTTTGTATGTTTGTTTGGTTTGCTACAAGAAATAGATATTTGTTTGAGAATGTGTTGAAGACGATTTGAAAAAAAAAATGTGTGGATGCTCTTCATTGTGTTTTACCAATGACGAGTAATAGAATTAAAGGTTTTATTTCAACCATGATATATGTATATGTTGTAGGGTACTGTGAAAACAATTTAAAGTTGTTAATTGATTAAAACACAGCCCTAATGGAAATCGGTTAAACTTGCATAAACTAGATTTAAGATTTAGATGTGAAATTCATCAGACTATAATACCAATCATTTTTATAGAGTCCTTTACACAGGAATTGAACCTGTCCCAAGTCAGGAATTCAGTGGTGTCGTGTGTTATGTGTAACATATTTGTTTTTCGTTCATTTTTTGTACATAAATCAGGCCGTTAGTTTTCTCGTTTGAATTGTTTTACATTTGTCATTCGGGGCCTTTTATAGTTGACTATGCGGTATGGGCTTTGCTTATTGTCGAAGGCCGTACGGTGACTATGGTTGTTAATTTCTGTGTCATTTAGTCCCCTTGTCAAGAGTTGAATCACTGGCAATCATACCACTTCTTCTTTTTTTTTTTTTGATATTGAACAACTTTACTTTCGGTTAACCAGTTAAAGAGTTCGAACGATGATCCGAGTAACCTGATGAGCAAAACTGTTGAATTGACAACACGAAAATATAGTATCAATGACAGGAAAGGTGATCAACATAATTTGTTGTGTTTTATGAGAATTGATAATAAACAAAAACGTAAGAATTCAAAATTTAATAAACGACAGGAAATTCTGTACAATATATACATAGATCTTAAACGTTTTAAACCTCGGGAAGCATGTGATCTTAAGGTTGTATCGCTCCCTGACATAAATAAGATTTAAGAAAACACATGATAGTTTAAAGTTTTCTAAACTTTAGAGCTCCAGTGCTCAGGCCTCTTGGACATGCATTTCTTTCAACAAAAAATTCACACCCACCCTACTGAGGGTTAGTACAAAAGTTTTAATTATCTTTTGCAAAATATTTCTAGCAACGGTGGTCATCTTGGATGCTATTGGATACGAATCTAAAAGGAGTTTATATTAAAAGAGTGATTCAAATTGTCGTATTGTTTTATCGAACGTATTTTGAAAGAAGACACACGCCCCCCCCCCCCCCCCCCCCCCCCCCTTTCAGAGGATTTTTTTTTCAAAACAGAAAAAAATACGACGAACTGATGTTTATACGTCGACAATGACGGTCGCTCAGTGTTGGCAAAAACTCACATGTATAAGCAAAAAGAAAAAAAAATGATATTTTAGTCCATCGAAACAAAATACATTTGGTAGTTAACCAGACTCAATTTTGAAAGAGCAGCAATCGTAGACTTATATAAAAGTTTGGTCAAAATAGAAAAAAAAATGTTTTTAGAGGAGGAGATGTGCTATTTGTGAACAAATGAACAACGGAGGCAGTAATGGCAAACGCTTACATGACCAGGTCATATATATGACTTGACTTTCTACCGTAAAATAATGGCTTCGATACAATTCTTTACTTATAATCTTATACCGAAATCTAACTAAATAAAAAAAATGTGTGTGTGGACATTAACAGTGTTTTTTTGTGGACTTTAGCGGAACTTGTTCTTGTGGACTTTAACGGCGTTTTTTTGTGGACTTTAGCGGAGGTCATTTTGTGGACTTTAGCGGAAAGTTTGTGGACTTTAGCGGCGTTATGGACTTTAGCGGAAATTTATTGTGGACTTTAGCGGTGTTGTGGACTTTAGAAGAATTGTGGACTTTAACGGTGCCACATATGGTATCCCGAGTGGAATGGTGATGATGAAAGTTTGTTTCTGACGGCCATTTTTAAAATGGCTGCCATTTTCCCGCCATTTTTATACGACCGCAAAATTTTTGCGGTCGTATATTGGTATGACGTTGGCGTCGTCGTCGTCGTCGTCGTCGTCGTCCGAAGACATTCCGTTTTCGCACTATAACTTTAGTATAAGTTAATAGAAATCTATCAAATTTAAACCCAAGGTTTATGACCACAAAAGAAAGGTTGGGATTGATTTTGGGAGTTTTGGTCCCAACAGTTTAAGAATTAGGGGCCAAAAAATGGCCCAATAAGCATTTTTCTTGGTTTTCGCACAATAACTCTAGTATAAGTAAATAGAAATCTATGAAATTTTAACACAAGGTTTATGACCACAAAAGGAAGGTTGGGATTGTTTTCGGGAATTTTGGTCTCAACAGTTTAGGAATTAGGGGCTAAAAAAGGGCCCAAATAAGCATTTTTCTTGGTTTTTGCACAATAACTTTAGTATAAGTAAATAGAAATCTATGAAATTTAAACACAAGGTTTATGACCACAAAAGGAAGGTTGGGATTGATTTTGGGAGTTTTGGTCCCAACAGTTTAGGAATTAGGGGCCAAAAGGGTCCAAAATTAAACTTTGTTTGATCTCATCGAAAATTGAACTATAGGGCTTCTTTGATATGCCGAATCTAACCGTGTATTTAGATTCTTAATTTTTGGTCCTGTTTTCAAATTGGTCTACATTGAGGTCCAAAGGGTCCAAAATTAAACTTAGTTTGATTTTAACAAAAATTGAATTCTTGGGGTTCTTTGATATGCTGAATCTAAACATGTACTTAGTTTTTTATTATGGGCCCAGTTTTAAAGTTGGTCCAAATCGGGGTCCAAAATTAAACTTTGTTTGATTTCAACAAAAATTGAATATATGGGGTTCTTCGATATGCTAAATCCAACCATGTATTTAGATTTTTGATATTTGCGCCCGGTTATCAAATTGGTCCACATTGAGGTTTAAAGGGTCCAAAATTGAACTTTATTTGATTTCATCAAAAATTGAACTATTGGGGTTCTTTGATATGCCGAATCTAACAGTGTATTTAGATTCTTAATTTTTGGTCCCGTTTTCAAATTGGTCTACATTAAGTTCCAAAGGGTCCAAAATTAAACTTCTTTAAAATTTTCCATTTTAAATTGGTTATTTCTAATTTATATATAAAAGCAAATAATACTGATATGGTTTGAATAGGTAAATTAAAAATTTTTAAGTTCTTAGACCACATTAATTCAGTGTCAGAAACCTATGCTGTGTCAAATATTTATTCACAATCCAAATTCAGTGCTGTATCAAGCTTGAATGTTGTGTCCATACTTGCCCCAACTGTTCAGGGTTCGACCTCTGCGGTCGTATCAAACTGCGCCCAACGGAGCATTTTATTTACACTTGCTCGGATTTCAACAATATTTGGTTTTTAAAGTAAACATGGTATCCTTAGTGTATGGTGATAATGAGAATGTTGTATAACAATGATTAAACTTCATAATATGTGAGCTTTTAATTGCTATCACTTGGTGTCCGTCATCATTGTTGTTAACAAATTTTCAAACATCTTCTCCTCTGAAACTATTAGGGGGATTTGGATGAAACTCTACAAAATGACAGATGAGTTAAGCATGGTTTATTGGATAAAAACCAACAGCTTAGTCAATATGATCAAAGATCAAGCATAATAGAAAATAAAAAGCCTTAACCCATAATTTTTACATAACTTCTTTCAAACATTTTTAAAACGAAGACAACATATAGACCAAAAGATTTATACTTTTATTTGAAGATGAATTAAAGCTTGTATTTTGTATTGTGAATCATCAGATTGACCATGACTGTATCTTAATCAAGCGTAGGGAGAACTCATGCCCATTTCTTTCCAGAGGTTCTTGAAAGACTTTAAAAGGTATTTAGAGCATTTTACATGACCTTTAATACTCAGTTTAATTTACAACAAACATTAATATATTAATTTAGTTTATAGTGCATTGTTTGCCAGGTGAGGGATTCAGGCTCTTGAGAGCCTCTTGTTAAAAATCCCCTATCATTTCCGGTTTGCCTTCACATGTGGGTATCTGTTTCCTCTACGTATGTGGCGATCTTCTACAAATTTAAAAAGAAGGGATGCTGACAATGTCAGAGAGATACACTCCCTCATCTAAACAATATTACATGTACTTAACGCGTTTTCCAGGTCACCTTAAAATATTTACGTTATCCACTTGACCATACAAAGTAAGGTGTTCTCGAGGACAGGGAAAAATAGAGATGACACAATAAAAAACTATGTCTAATTTCATGATCCTCATACATGACCATACATATCAAAAATGAGTTTCTTGACATTGGGGCATGCACAATGCACCATTGACAACATTCCAACATTTTGTATTAATTTGTGTACGAGTCGGAGGCAGGCCTTGTTCGTAAAATCAGTATATGCTTTAATAAAGACCTATGCCACCTATATATGGTCATATATTAATTCAAATTTGTATTAAAATCGATTGATCTGAAAAAAGACGGTTGTTAAGGTGGGAGATGGAAGCAGAGGGGCGGGAGAAAGGAGAGAGGGGGCGGGAGAAAGGAGACGAGGGGCGGGAGAAAGGAGAAAGGTACCCCCCTTTCCACCCCCTCAATTGTATTAGCATTCGCATGGCAATTGTTTGGCTTGCCCCCCTCAGTTATATTCTAGTGACTACGAATCTTCACTATACTGTACATGTTGTGAGAGTCTATGGGGAACAGTCAAAATCTGAAAGTTTTGCATTATTCACGTGTTTAAGAAATCCCTTATTCATTTCAACATTTGAATTATACTATCAAAATTGGATACAGGTGAAACATATCTCCCTGTCAACAGTTTGTACCATATATAGGTTTAAATGATTAATTCATCAGCCATCAGATCATGAGACCAAACGAGTAAACAGTAATTCAGTACTTTGATTATCACATGTTATGCACTTATATTTGCAAAAAATTGATATATACAAATACTCGTATATATAAATTTAACCTGTTAATTATATTAATATTTCTGTACTGTCCATTACCACATGATTACGGTAGTGGAGCAAGAACGAATTCTTCATATCATAGTTTTTTTTACTAAATAGCAGCGGGAATTTAAAGGAAACCCCCATTCACAAAGACCGTAATCTTCCGTGGTTTTCAGAATCTCTGTAACTTAAAAATGAGATAAATCAATATAAATTAATACCAAATAAACTCTACTTGTGGAATAATTAGACAGGTGGTTTAGTTGAGAGTGTCGCAGTACCCGATGTCGTCTGTGTTAACCATACCTTAAGGGAATACGATACAATAAGGTTATTCTACTGATTTTTTATTAAAAATATACCAGATCAGTGCCGTAACTACATATAGGCAAATGAGGCAAATGCCTCATGCCGAATTTGACATAAAAATAAATAAGAAAGAAATTTTCTTTAAAAAATTAAAAATGAAAATATGATATCCGCTAAATATATTGCTTATTTGATGTCTACGATGAAGGTGGTTACCGTTTGAAGTCTACCGAAAGCGTTGCGATGAAAGACATAACTGACTTCAAAGACAATTGGACATCAAACAGACTATCGATCACGGAATCCAGCATCATTCTAGTCACTATCATTTTGTCTGTTGCTCATGATTTTTTACATAACAAATGCAAACTACTTTTAAAACTTATTGTGAATAAGTTTTATGTATTTCTATGGTATATGGATTCCGAATTACATCCTATTGCCTGATTCAGTAGAAAAAAAGAAAATTAATCATAAAATAACTGCATTACTAAACTAGGAAAAAGATTTCAGGAAATGGCTAGAATTTAGGATTAAGGATCATTTAGGCCAGAGTTTCTGGGCGTCTTAGGCGGCCCCAGACCCGTCGCCCAAAAATGTTTTCATCATAGAAAAAAAGACCCTACTTGCGACCATGCAGATGATCAATTTTTATGTATACTTTTCAAATACGGAAAGAAAAACACACCGTCATGACTTAGTTTTGAAGATCTTTGACACTGATTTGGGTATATTTGAGCCGAAAATCCTAAATTTTTCATTTTTCAAAACTTTTTAACGAAAAAAGATAACTTCACCGGGTCTTTTGTAAAATTGCCTTACAATATAGACATTATTGCTTTCTGATAAATAATTGATGAAAAAGATTGATTAATGAATTAGAAAATTATGCAAATTTAGGCCATATAAAGACTCTAACAAAGGCTAGAAGTTCCTAGAATGTATATAAGACCACGCCAAATTGATCTTTAGTTCTTTGGATTTCGCCGCTCCGATTAATGCCGGACTATGTAAATTTTAAGAAAATAAATTGGCCGCTTCATTTTGCAAAAATGCTGAAAATCGACCCAAATTCTTTATTTTTTAAGAAAATCAAAAAGACAAATTGTTCGCCCGCTCCTAAAATTTTGTGAAAAATATCCTACATGTACCTGTCTGAATATCGCTTTTGACACCAATTTAATAGCCATTTTGTGGTCTTTAAAACCGTTGTTGAACAGGAAGGACACTCATTTGTGGTAAGCAAAGTTCATTTAACCTGCAACTAGCCTATTTAGTTTTAGTTTAAACATATTTTATTTACTCAAATAAAGTAAAAGGGATCAGACACAAGTTAAACAAACTTAGATCGTCTTCTCCCTATATACGATTTATATCATTACAATTTTAGAGCATGTACAAAACATAATAAATATTAATTTAAGCCTTTATACATACTAGAGGAAAATGAATCAAAATATAAAGATACATAAGAGAAGAAAAGAAGTAAGAAATAAATTGATAGAAAGGAAGTATTGAGACATAATGGTAATGCAAGTGTGTGTGTGTGGATTCTCTTGCGGTTTGTTCATTTTTAAGTTATCAGGAATCTGTTTGATTTTTTTATATAGTCAAAAGTCTTTTTAAATATATTCTCGTTTTGTTCATTTGTTAGTAAACTATTTCCGGCTGTTAATAATTTATTAATAATGCTGTTAATAATTTATTAATAAGGCTGTTAAAATGCCTATTTAGTAAACAGGTAAAATGCGTCGAGTATTTGTTTCGATATTCGTCTAGTAGGCTAATATCATTTCTTGGTACCCTTTTCTTCCGCTGGTATATATGTCGTCTCTTTGGTTAAATTTGAGTGATTATTTTACTTTGTGCATATTTTAGTCAGAAGTTGTTTCGCGAATGGAGACGAACTATGACGTCAGCGAGGTTGCAAGTTTGAAAGCGGGTGCTTTAGTTTCCAGGAAAATCATGAACAAAGATTTCCAGACTGATTTTGTTTTTTAAAACATGAAAATACACCTTAATGTCGGTTTTTATATCGTTTATAAGATATTTTACATGAACATTCATAAAATATATACTTATTGGTATGGTAAACAACGTAACGGAAAACTTGTTGCGATGAAGAATTCATACTTTTCCCGCGAAAATTTTGGAGAATTCAGAACGTTTACAAATATGTACGTTTCAGATAAGTCATTAAGATGTAAAAATATTATCTGCATTTTGACAACTAGATAAAATATCACACCGCTCGACAGAATATGAAGATTTGGGACTCGTTCGCTACGCTCACTCGCCCCAAACTTCATATTCATACTCATATTCTGGATGATATTTTAGGATATCTAGCTTTCAAAATGAAGATAATATATACATATAATGATGGTAATCCAGACAAACCTCACTATAGAACCATAACATTTTTACCATGTCCGTGTAGAAAATCGTTGAAAAGCATATTGCAAATCAATTATATGCAACCTAAAATGATACTAGAGAATGTGTCTTATACATGGATGCTCGTCCTCCAGAACATTATGTATTATTACATATTATGTCTGATACATTATCTTTTGATGTCGTCCTTGTATCAATATTGTATTAAATCTACAATATAATGTAAGGACATAAAATAAAATAATTAAAAGTTAAAACACCACAGTAATAATAAAAAGTATCCGAGTTGCATATTCACCCAACTTGTTAACTACGTGTCGCAATGTTATTGGTTAAGAAGCATGTTATTACGTCACAATGTAATTATTACATTTTTAAATAAAAATCGTGAAGTTTTCCGTTTCCGTTCCGTTTCCGTTCCGTTTTCGCCTTTTAGTAACACCCCTGATATATACCCCATTTACCCAAGGGTTCATCCCCACCCCTTGAATCAATACCGTGATTTCCCTTTAAATGATACATACCTCATTACTCAATGGGCGTCATTCTAGCATTATATCTTGAATTATACAAAATTAAAATCCCCACCCCTTCGAATCATTATTCTTTAACTATGTCGTAAAGCATTGAAATCCCTGCCCCAAAATCATATATTTCCTTTTTCCCCATGATTAGAAAAACAGATTGATAAAAACCTCACACCAAGGGGGGGGGGGGGGTCATCCTCTAAATCACGTAACCACAAAAGATGACACTGTGTTAACTATAGCGTAATTTTTAAAACTGTAAACCCGTCCATCTCAAATTTAAATCTAAATCATGTATATTTTTGTTAACCAGTTAAATTCATTTTTGCAGGGTATTGCTCCTGGCCAGGGATCATGACTGCCAAGTTGGTGTGTTTCTCTTTTTTGTAGGTGTTTTAAATTAACAGTTTTATTTCTTTATACATGTTATAGATAGATTTAATTTTATTGGGTGAATATGCAACTCGGATACTTTTTATTATTACTGTGGTGTTTTAACTTTTAATTATTTTATTTTATGTCCTTACATTATATTGTAGATTTAATACAATATTGATACAAGGACGACATCAAAAGATAATGTATCAGACATAATATGTAATAATACATAATGTTCTGGAGGACGAGCATCCATGTATAAGACACATTCTCTAGTATCATTTTAGGTTGCATATAATTGATTTGCAATATGCTTTTCAACGATTTTCTACACGGACATGGTAAAAATGTTATGGTTCTATAGTGAGGTTTGTCTGGATTACCATCATTATATGTATATATTATCTTCATTTTGAAAGCTAGATATCCTAAAATATCATCCAGAATATGAGTATGAATATGAAGTTTGGGGCGAGTGAGCGTAGCGAACGAGTCCCAAATCTTCATATTCTGTCGAGCGGTGTGATATTTTATCTAGTTGTCAAAATGCAGATAATATTTTTACATCTTAATGACTTATCTGAAACGTACATATTTGTAAACGTTCTGAATTCTCCAAAATTTTCGCGGGAAAAGTATGAATTCTTCATCGCAACAAGTTTTCCGTTACGTTGTTTACCATACCAATAAGTATATATTTTATGAATGTTCATGTAAAATATCTTATAAACGATATAAAAACCGACATTAAGGTGTATTTTCATGTTTTAAAAAACAAAATCAGTCTGGAAATCTTTGTTCATGATTTTCCTGGAAACTAAAGCACCCGCTTTCAAACTTGCAACCTCGCTGACGTCATAGTTCGTCTCCATTCGCGAAACAACTTCTGACTAAAATATGCACAAAGTAAAATAATCACTCAAATTTAACCAAAGAGACGACATATATACCAGCGGAAGAAAAGGGTACCAAGAAATGATATTAGCCTACTAGACGAATATCGAAACAAATACTCGACGCATTTTACCTGTTTACTAAATAGGCATTTTAACAGCCTTATTAATAAATTATTAACAGCATTATTAATAAATTATTAACAGCCGGAAATAGTTTACTAACAAATGAACAAAACGAGAATATATTTAAAAAGACTTTTGACTATATAAAAAAATCAAACAGATTCCTGATAACTTAAAAATGAACAAACCGCAAGAGAATCCACACACACACACTTGCATTACCATTATGTCTCAATACTTCCTTTCTATCAATTTATTTCTTACTTCTTTTCTTCTCTTATGTATCTTTATATTTTGATTCATTTTCCTCTAGTATGTATAAAGGCTTAAATTAATATTTATTATGTTTTGTACATGCTCTAAAATTGTAATGATATAAATCGTATATAGGGAGAAGACGATCTAAGTTTGTTTAACTTGTGTCTGATCCCTTTTACTTTATTTGAGTAAATAAAATATGTTTAAATTAAAACTAAATAGGCTAGTTGCAGGTTAAATGAACTTTGCTTACCACAAATGAGTGTCCTTCCTGTTCAACAACGGTTTTAAAGACCACAAAATGGCTATTAAATTGGTGTCAAAAGCGATATTCAGACAGGTACATGTAGGATATTTTTCACAAAATTTTAGGAGCGGGCGAACAATTTGTCTTTTTGATTTTCTTAAAAAATAAAGAATTTGGGTCGATTTTCAGCATTTTTGCAAAATGAAGCGGCCAATTTATTTTCTTAAAATTTACATAGTCCGGCATTAATCGGAGCGGCGAAATCCAAAGAACTAAAGATCAATTTGGCGTGGTCTTATATACATTCTAGGAACTTCTAGCCTTTGTTAGAGTCTTTATATGGCCTAAATTTGCATAATTTTCTAATTCATTAATCAATCTTTTTCATCAATTATTTATCAGAAAGCAATAATGTCTATATTGTAAGGCAATTTTACAAAAGACCCGGTGAAGTTATCTTTTTTCGTTAAAAAGTTTTGAAAAATGAAAAATTTAGGATTTTCGGCTCAAATATACCCAAATCAGTGTCAAAGATCTTCAAAACTAAGTCATGACGGTGTGTTTTTCTTTCCGTATTTGAAAAGTATACATAAAAATTGATCATCTGCATGGTCGCAAGTAGGGTCTTTTTTTCTATGATGAAAACATTTTTGGGCGACGGGTCTGGGGCCGCCTAAGACGCCCAGAAGCTCTGGCCTAAATGATCCTTAATCCTAAATTCTAGCCATTTCCTGAAATCTTTTTCCTAGTTTAGTAATGCAGTTATTTTATGATTAATTTTCTTTTTTTCTACTGAATCAGGCAATAGGATGTAATTCGGAATCCATATACCATAGAAATACATAAAACTTATTCACAATAAGTTTTAAAAGTAGTTTGCATTTGTTATGTAAAAAATCATGAGCAACAGACAAAATGATAGTGACTAGAATGATGCTGGATTCCGTGATCGATAGTCTGTTTGATGTCCAATTGTCTTTGAAGTCAGTTATGTCTTTCATCGCAACGCTTTCGGTAGACTTCAAACGGTAACCACCTTCATCGTAGACATCAAATAAGCAATATATTTAGCGGATATCATATTTTCATTTTTAATTTTTTAAAGAAAATTTCTTTCTTATTTATTTTTATGTCAAATTCGGCATGAGGCATTTGCCTCATTTGCCTATATGTAGTTACGGCACTGATCTGGTATATTTTTAATAAAAAATCAGTAGAATAACCTTATTGTATCGTATTCCCTTAAGGTATGGTTAACACAGACGACATCGGGTACTGCGACACTCTCAACTAAACCACCTGTCTAATTATTCCACAAGTAGAGTTTATTTGGTATTAATTTATATTGATTTATCTCATTTTTAAGTTACAGAGATTCTGAAAACCACGGAAGATTACGGTCTTTGTGAATGGGGGTTTCCTTTAAATTCCCGCTGCTATTTAGTAAAAAAAACTATGATATGAAGAATTCGTTCTTGCTCCACTACCGTAATCATGTGGTAATGGACAGTACAGAAATATTAATATAATTAACAGGTTAAATTTATATATACGAGTATTTGTATATATCAATTTTTTGCAAATATAAGTGCATAACATGTGATAATCAAAGTACTGAATTACTGTTTACTCGTTTGGTCTCATGATCTGATGGCTGATGAATTAATCATTTAAACCTATATATGGTACAAACTGTTGACAGGGAGATATGTTTCACCTGTATCCAATTTTGATAGTATAATTCAAATGTTGAAATGAATAAGGGATTTCTTAAACACGTGAATAATGCAAAACTTTCAGATTTTGACTGTTCCCCATAGACTCTCACAACATGTACAGTATAGTGAAGATTCGTAGTCACTAGAATATAACTGAGGGGGGCAAGCCAAACAATTGCCATGCGAATGCTAATACAATTGAGGGGGTGGAAAGGGGGGTACCTTTCTCCTTTCTCCCGCCCCTCGTCTCCTTTCTCCCGCCCCCTCTCTCCTTTCTCCCGCCCCTCTGCTTCCATCTCCCACCTTAACAACCGTCTTTTTTCAGATCAATCGATTTTAATACAAATTTGAATTAATATATGACCATATATAGGTGGCATAGGTCTTTATTAAAGCATATACTGATTTTACGAACAAGGCCTGCCTCCGACTCGTACACAAATTAATACAAAATGTTGGAATGTTGTCAATGGTGCATTGTGCATGCCCCAATGTCAAGAAACTCATTTTTGATATGTATGGTCATGTATGAGGATCATGAAATTAGACATAGTTTTTTATTGTGTCATCTCTATTTTTCCCTGTCCTCGAGAACACCTTACTTTGTATGGTCAAGTGGATAACGTAAATATTTTAAGGTGACCTGGAAAACGCGTTAAGTACATGTAATATTGTTTAGATGAGGGAGTGTATCTCTCTGACATTGTCAGCATCCCTTCTTTTTAAATTTGTAGAAGATCGCCACATACGTAGAGGAAACAGATACCCACATGTGAAGGCAAACCGGAAATGATAGGGGCATTTTAACAATAGGCTCTCAAGAGCCTGAATCCCTCACCTGGCAAACAATGCACTATAAACTAAATTAATATATTAATGTTTGTTGTAAATTAAACTGAGTATTAAAGGTCATGTAAAATGCTGAAAATACCTTTTAAAGTCTTTCAAGAACCTCTGGAAAGAAATGGGCATGAGTTCTCCCTACGCTTGATTAAGATACAGTCATGGTCAATCTGATGATTCACAATACAAAATACAAGCTTTAATTCATCTTCAAATAAAAGTATAAATCTTTTGGTCTATATGTTGTCTTCGTTTTAAAAATGTTTGAAAGAAGTTATGTAAAAATTATGGATTAAGGCTTTTTATTTTCTATTATGCTTGATCTTTGATCATATTGACTAAGCTGTTGGTTTTTATCCAATAAACCATGCTTAACTCATCTGTCATTTTGTAGAGTTTCATCCAAATCCCCCTAATAGTTTCAGAGGAGAAGATGTTTGAAAATTTGTTAACAACAATGATGACGGACACCAAGTGATAGCAATTAAAAGCTCACATATTATGAAGTTTAATCATTGTTATACAACATTCTCATTATCACCATACACTAAGGATACCATGTTTACTTTAAAAACCAAATATTGTTGAAATCCGAGCAAGTGTAAATAAAATGCTCCGCTGGGCGCAGTTTGATACGACCGCAGAGGTCGAACCCTGAACAGTTGGGGCAAGTATGGACACAACATTCAAGCTTGATACAGCACTGAATTTGGATTGTGAATAAATATTTGACACAGCATAGGTTTCTGACACTGAATTAATGTGGTCTAAGAACTTAAAAATTTTTAATTTACCTATTCAAACCATATCAGTATTATTTGCTTTTATATATAAATTAGAAATAACCAATTTAAAATGGAAAATTTTAAAGAAGTTTAATTTTGGACCCTTTGGAACTTAATGTAGACCAATTTGAAAACGGGACCAAAAATTAAGAATCTAAATACACTGTTAGATTCGGCATATCAAAGAACCCCAATAGTTCAATTTTTGATGAAATCAAATAAAGTTCAATTTTGGACCCTTTAAACCTCAATGTGGACCAATTTGATAACCGGGCGCAAATATCAAAAATCTAAATACATGGTTGGATTTAGCATATCGAAGAACCCCATATATTCAATTTTTGTTGAAATCAAACAAAGTTTAATTTTGGACCCCGATTTGGACCAACTTTAAAACTGGGCCCATAATAAAAAACTAAGTACATGTTTAGATTCAGCATATCAAAGAACCCCAAGAATTCAATTTTTGTTAAAATCAAACTAAGTTTAATTTTGGACCCTTTGGACCTCAATGTAGACCAATTTGAAAACAGGACCAAAAATTAAGAATCTAAATACACGGTTAGATTCGGCATATCAAAGAAGCCCTATAGTTCAATTTTCGATGAGATCAAACAAAGTTTAATTTTGGACCCTTTTGGCCCCTAATTCCTAAACTGTTGGGACCAAAACTCCCAAAATCAATCCCAACCTTCCTTTTGTGGTCATAAACCTTGTGTTTAAATTTCATAGATTTCTATTTACTTATACTAAAGTTATTGTGCAAAAACCAAGAAAAATGCTTATTTGGGCCCTTTTTTAGCCCCTAATTCCTAAACTGTTGAGACCAAAATTCCCGAAAACAATCCCAACCTTCCTTTTGTGGTCATAAACCTTGTGTTAAAATTTCATAGATTTCTATTTACTTATACTAGAGTTATTGTGCGAAAACCAAGAAAAATGCTTATTGGGCCATTTTTTGGCCCCTAATTCTTAAACTGTTGGGACCAAAACTCCCAAAATCAATCCCAACCTTTCTTTTGTGGTCATAAACCTTGGGTTTAAATTTGATAGATTTCTATTAACTTATACTAAAGTTATAGTGCGAAAACGGAATGTCTTCGGACGACGACGACGACGACGACGACGACGCCAACGTCATACCAATATACGACCGCAAAAATTTTGCGGTCGTATAAAAATGGCGGGAAAATGGCAGCCATTTTAAAAATGGCCGTCAGAAACAAACTTTCATCATCACCATTCCACTCGGGATACCATTGTGGCACCGTTAAAGTCCACAATTCTTCTAAAGTCCACAATAAATTTCCGCTAAAGTCCATAACGCCGCTAAAGTCCACAAACTTTCCGCTAAAGTCCACAAAATGACCTCCGCTAAAGTCCACAAAAAAACGCCGTTAAAGTCCACAAGAACAAGTTCCGCTAAAGTCCACAAAAAAACACCGTTAATGTCCACACACACATTTTTTTTATTTAGTTAGATTTCGGTATAAGATTATAAGTAAAGAATTGTATCGAAGCCATTATTTTACGGTAGAAAGTCAAGTCATATATATGACCTGGTCATGTAAGCGTTTGCCATTACTGCCTCCGTTGTTCATTTGTTCACAAATAGCACATCTCCTCCTCTAAAAACATTTTTTTTTCTATTTTGACCAAACTTTTATATAAGTCTACGATTGCTGCTCTTTCAAAATTGAGTCTGGTTAACTACCAAATGTATTTTGTTTCGATGGACTAAAATATCATTTTTTTTTCTTTTTGCTTATACATGTGAGTTTTTGCCAACACTGAGCGACCGTCATTGTCGACGTATAAACATCAGTTCGTCGTATTTTTTTCTGTTTTGAAAAAAAAATCCTCTGAAAGGGGGGGGGGGGCGTGTGTCTTCTTTCAAAATACGTTCGATAAAACAATACGACAATTTGAATCACTCTTTTAATATAAACTCCTTTTAGATTCGTATCCAATAGCATCCAAGATGACCACCGTTGCTAGAAATATTTTGCAAAAGATAATTAAAACTTTTGTACTAACCCTCAGTAGGGTGGGTGTGAATTTTTTGTTGAAAGAAATGCATGCCCAAGAGGCCTGAGCACTGGAGCTCTAAAGTTTAGAAAACTTTAAACTATCATGTGTTTTCTTAAATCTTATTTATGTCAGGGAGCGATACAACCTTAAGATCACATGCTTCCCGAGGTTTAAAACGTTTAAGATCTATGTATATATTGTACAGAATTTCCTGTCGTTTATTAAATTTTGAATTCTTACGTTTTTGTTTATTATCAATTCTCATAAAACACAACAAATTATGTTGATCACCTTTCCTGTCATTGATACTATATTTTCGTGTTGTCAATTCAACAGTTTTGCTCATCAGGTTACTCGGATCATCGTTCGAACTCTTTAACTGGTTAACCGAAAGTAAAGTTGTTCAATATCAAAAAAAAAAAAAAGAAGAAGTGGTATGATTGCCAGTGATTCAACTCTTGACAAGGGGACTAAATGACACAGAAATTAACAACCATAGTCACCGTACGGCCTTCGACAATAAGCAAAGCCCATACCGCATAGTCAACTATAAAAGGCCCCGAATGACAAATGTAAAACAATTCAAACGAGAAAACTAACGGCCTGATTTATGTACAAAAAATGAACGAAAAACAAATATGTTACACATAACACACGACACCACTGAATTCCTGACTTGGGACAGGTTCAATTCCTGTGTAAAGGACTCTATAAAAATGATTGGTATTATAGTCTGATGAATTTCACATCTAAATCTTAAATCTAGTTTATGCAAGTTTAACCGATTTCCATTAGGGCTGTGTTTTAATCAATTAACAACTTTAAATTGTTTTCACAGTACCCTACAACATATACATATATCATGGTTGAAATAAAACCTTTAATTCTATTATTCGTCATTGGTAAAACACAATGAAGAGCATCCACACATTTTTTTTTTCAAATCGTCTTCAACACATTCTCAAACAAATATCTATTTCTTGTAGCAAACCAAACAAACATACAAACCAATCAGTGAACGAAATCTGCTTAGCACCACAAAATATTCTGCAATTGTGGAATTTTAAAATTTATTATCGTTGTGATTTCAAACGTGAACATTATGGTTTGAAGTCTATCTTTGAGGCTTATGGACCGTTTTTGCTGCTGGGAAGCATGACAGAAACTGAATGGGTTTCGATCTTATGTTTATAGATAGAACCAGATAACTTTTCATAAATGGTAGTTTATACAAATTTATTCATAGTGGATTGAAAAACAAGTTTGCTACTCATATTAATTCCTTTCCACTTTGCGGGTGCGAGTGCTGCCTTGTAGCGACATTAGACTGCTTTTTTTCAAAATCATAAATGTTGATTCACAAAAATTCACAATACATGATAGATCAAATTATGAGGATCAAAATCTTCTGCAGATACATGTAATCTTCATTTATTAAATATATAAATCAGATCGATAAGAAAAAACTGCCAAGAACAAAAGTCCATGCTTTTTACTATAATAACGGGATAAAAAGAAAAGAATTATTTTTTCAATAACAAAGAAAAGAGCTGTGTGGACTTTAACGCCGTTTTTTTGTGGACTTTAGCGGAACTTGTTCTTGTGGACTTTAACGGTGTTTTTTTGTGGACTTTAGCGGAGGTCATTTTGTGGACTTTAGCGGAAAGTTTGTGGACTTTAGCGGCGTTATGGACTTTAGCGGAAATTTGTTGTGGACTTTAGCGGTGTTGTGGACTTTAGAGGAATTGTGGACTTTAACGGTGCCACATACCATGTTTACCTTGAAAGTAGCTCTCATCTTCATTTTCTTTCTATAATTCAGGAAAAAATAGCAAAAAACAGCATTTTGACCCCTATGTTCTATTTTTAGTAAGGGCGGATATGTTTTTCGACCAATCAAAAATCCAAGCATTAACTTTTTGCAGGATACCCTAAGGAACAATCTTACCAAGTTTCATTTGATTTTGAATAGCAGTTTCAGAGAAGAAGATTTTTGAAATAATAACATAAAAAAAAGCCAAAAATGTCAAAAAAGGGCAATAACTCTAACATCAGTTGACAGATTTTCACGAAAATCAGCACACAGATAGCTCTCATCGTGCTGAACACTTTCGACCTGCCAGAATTTGCCGTAACCTAATGATTTTTGAGATATTTGCGAAAAACTGTTGTCTGACCCCTATGTTCTATTTTTAGTAACAGCGGCCATGTTTTTCGACGGATCAAAAATCCCCACATCAGTTCTATGCAGGATACCCCAAAGAACGTTCATACCAAGTGTGGTTCCAATTGGTCAAGTAGTTTCAGAGGAGAAGAGTTTTGAAAAATTGTTAACGACGACGACGGACGACGACGACGGACGCCAAGTGATGGCAATAGCTCACCTGGCCGAAGGCCAGGTGAGCTAAAAAGGAAAACGTAACGGAGAGATAATTCCGTTTTGAAAGAATGATTTCTAGAAATGATCGGAAATGGCAAAAATGGTTTGGGAAATATAAATGTTGCCTTTTTCAAAGATTTGTCCATTTATTAGAACATTTAGTATCCAGTTTTTTCGTTTTTTTACCTCTTTATTTTTTTTTCAACATTAAAGTTCGTCTCCCTTTGATAGTTCTCCCTCCTTTCTCCCGCCCCTCGTCTCCTTTCTCCCGCCCCCTTTCTCCCTGTCTCCCAATACCCTTTCCACCCCCTCCTCTATCAATACAAATACAGTCTGATAAGTTTTCCTTTGATTTTACTGTAGCTTCAGTATTTTTATGCATATGTTTCATGAGATAATAAAAATTTGCTCCTACATTTTCATTCTTTATTATTTTAAATAGAAGACCTAATCTCCATACTGAATCAAAAGCTTTTCAGGGTCTACAAAGCACCCACAGATCTTTTGAATTTTACAATTGATATTTATTTACTAAAGATTTTACATCAAAAATTCCATCTGAAGTTCTACTATTTCTTTTAAAACCATCCCCAAATGTAAGCATTACGTTTTATATTTGTAAAACCAATCTCCAAAAAGAGTGTTCTAAAATAATACATTTTCAAATAAATAATTTAATTTAACAATATTTCTACAAATCCATGCATGTATGTTTGGAACTATAAATGATATTTTTCTGAAACAAAATCAGTGTATTTTATTCTAGTAATTTATTTATATAATAATAAGTTAATACACTCTAATTCAAGGCAGACAACTGGAAACAATCCAGACCTCTCCGTTATCACCAATTCAGGAATCCATCCGCGTTTATTAATATATATTATTTTCGGTAAAAAACATGTTGATATATAAAAAAAAATATCATAATAAATATGTTCATGAAATTGTTTTGATAGCAAGATTCAAATATATTAGTTGATAAAGAAATCTATTTTGCATTAGATAATGGCAGCGTATTCTCACAATAAGAAATGGGTAATTGCGTGTTAAAAACAACCCAGAGCACGACTGTTTTTTCTCCCTTCGAAGTGAGCCAACCTAGTTTCTACCGGAAGTTGATCAGCTTGACGGTTTAAGATCCGGGCGTATACTACGGATAGCCATCCTTGTAATAAGGAAACGGATTTATTAATAAGCGTTCTTCCTACGTTGTCTATTTATATATCAGAATGTGACATTTGAAATTTGTAAATTACTGTGTATCGTATGATTGTTTAATCATCATCGGTTAATTTGTATCAGGTGTGGAAGAAAAAATACTACTAAGTTTAAATTTACAGATTTGACTACAAATTTGGATGAATTGTTGTTTAACGTCAGTGGCAGACAGGTGCATATCAGGACGCATAAGTAAATTAGAAATTTTACAATGTTTAAACGTAAAATTGTTTGTTATGTAGGCAAGTAACCAAATGAAAAAAATTAAGGGGTCATCATAAGTTAAACCAACAACTCAAAATGAATGTAGCCGAAAACAGTAGAATGGTGTCATTATGTATATGTGTTGATATGTGACAGGCTTGTAGTGAGGTTAAACTCAAGTTTTTATTTGGTTAAGCATAAACATGCAAGCAAAAACCCGTTCGAATTGTAAAAACCTTTCAGTGATGTATTATATAAATTCTTTCTCCAATACAATAATCAACATTCTGCCAAATATATGACAAATTAAAAAGAGGTTGCAAATAGAACTAACTGCAATACTTCATTATTTCACACCCAGAAGTAAAAAACATCTTTTTCAGAGATTCTAATACCAATTGGTTTGATATAAACCATTAACAAAACTAGAGGTTCCCAGGAGCTTGCATCGCTCACCCGGACTATGTCCATCTTGACTGGGAGCCTGGAACATTGCTGTCAAACTCCAACTGTCTCATTGGTTTCAAGCAGGAAAGATCATTCAGTGAACTTTCATATTAGGTCATATGTTAAACTAAGTTCCACTCTGGCAGCCATCCATGGTGGACAGGATTATCGGATATATTTCTGAAAGAGGACCAACTAAGTACCATTACTGCCAATTTTTTGTTCAAATTGGCGAAGTGGTTTCAGACAAGAAGATCTTTAAGTAAATTTCCCTTGGATCCTATGTTAAACTAAGTTCGGTTCTGGCGGCCATCTTGGATGACAAGAGGTGTCATCGGATACAATTCTGAAAGAGGACCAACTACGGACCATTGTTGCCTAGTTTTAATATAATGGACCAAGTGCTTTCAGACAAGAAGCTCTTTAAGTAAATTTACAATAGCGTCCTATGTAAAACTAAGTTCGGCTCTGGCGGCCAACTTGGATGACGGGTACCGTCATTGAATACAGTTCTGAAAGAGGACCACTCAAGGACCATTGATACCAAGTTTTGTTCCAATTGGCGAAGTCGTTTCAGACAAGAAGATCTTTAAATAAATTACCCAGAGGGTCCTGTGTTAAACGAAGTTCGGCTCTGGCGGCATCTTGGATGACGGGCGAGGTCATCGGATATAAGTCAGAAAGAGGACCATCTAAGGACCATTGCTGCCAAGTTTTGTTCCAATTGGCCAAGTTATTTCAGACAAGAAGTTCTTTAAGTAAATTTCCCATAGGGTCCTATGTTGAACTAAGTTAGGCTCTGGCGGCCACCTCGTATGACGCGCGGGGTCATCCATATAATTCTAAAAGAGGACTACCTAAGGACCATTGCTGCCAAGTTTTGTTCCAATTGGCCCAGCGGTTTCAGAGGAGAAGATCTTTAAAGGAAAGTTTACGACGACGACGGACGCCAAGTGATGACAATATCTCACATGGCCCTTTGGGCCAGGTGAACTAAAATTAGTAATGTATCTGTTTCTTTTAATTAGATCCTTGCCTTGAAAAAACAGACATTGAAATTCCTTGAAGGAGTTAGGGCAAAATAACCAGAGTTACAGGTGTTGTTATCATTGTTTTCCTAAGTTCATTGCAAGTAGAAATTAATATCTAAAAAGGGATCATACTCCTCGTTCTTTTCTTTTCAAGCTCATAAATATTTTATATTGATTTTGTGGATATTGTATACAAGAGATAATTTTACCAATTATCTGTATTTAATGTCATTACCGAAAATACCATTCTACTATAGGGTGAAAAATACCATGGTTATATTTTTAATTTAGATCTTTAGGAAATACGGATGGAGACAAATATTACTGACGGACCATCAACTATGGATGTACGGGTTGGTGGAATCATTGCAGAAATACTAGGATCGTTTTTTATAGTTCTACAGCACGTTTTATCAATATTTCTAATTTGAAAATGTAGAAATATTCAAAAATCTGTTAAACTGCTTCTGACAAATTTATGTATAATAGATATTATAGGAGGAGGTTGGGGATGTGTTAGAGCTGTACTAAGGTTTTCACTGACCGACAAGGAAATCCGGTGTATGATGGATGTTTTATTCACCACATGTATTTTCAATGTATCTGCTTTACTGGTTTCAGCAATTGCAATTGACAGATATGTAAGTGTGTTTTTTCCACTGAAATACATCAACTTTGTGAACAAACGACTGATGGCAATCATGTGCAGTGTGCTATGGGCTGTCGGTGGATGTATTGGAGTTGTATCACTTTGGATGGAGTATACCGTGGAGAATGGTTGTGGACTCAGAATGTCCTTAAAAGACATATTTCCGTGGTTTCTGGTACTGATACGGGTTTTATGTGTTGTTATCATTATCTGGACATATACCCGAATGTACTTGAAGATATTATCTCTGGGAAAACTTTACAGTTCTGGTATGAAACAAGGCGAGTTACGATGTGTGGCGAAAATACTACTGATAGTAACTCCGCATCTTATTTTACATATATTTTATATAGTTATACATTTTGTAAGACCTATGTTTCATTCTATAAATGCACTTTCAATTGAGTCTTGGTTGACCACAGCGGTTATGATTTTTGACACTTTTATTTATATTTTTAGGTTTAAGGAATGCAGAATAAACTTAGTGATCTATATTTGCTTCTGTATACCAAATTATAGGGTTAATTATGTCAAGAAGAAAACTCTTTTATATGGGACATACTTAAACAGTGAGAAACCCATCGGTAAACATAGTAAATGTGAAATAAATCATATGTAAATGTATCGGGATGATGTAGAACCTTTGTTTCGAGGAATGAGAGGACTTATTGGCGGTTATAAAACTACTACAAAAAACTGTTCGTACATGAGCTCAATAAATGTAAATGTAACCTATTGATTAAATGGTTGTTTCATTAAATTTAAGAAAATATGATATTGGGTAAATTGCCACTTGGACTACTCCCATTAGGTCTATTTCCATTTCGTCTACTGTGGAATATGAAAAATGCCACTTTTGTGCGAACCATAATATACATTTTTTTAGTTCTCTTTGTATGACAAGAGGGTCAAACACGATTTCGATTATTACATTAAATATAAAAAATAATCATTGATCATAGGGGTTCTAGAGGCTGGACAATACCTTAATGTAAATTTTCGGACGCCATTTTCGTGCGAACAAATCTATACAATTTTTTAGTTCTCTTTGTGTGAAAAGAAGGTCAAATGCAATTTCGATTTATTTCATTAAATTTAAAAAAATATTTATGAAAGGGGTTCTAGAAGGTTAACAAAGACTATCACCTATGCCGTTATGTTAATTTTCGAACGCCATTTTTGTGCGAACTAATCTATACGTTTTTTTTTAGTTCTCTTTGTACAAGAGGGTCAAATGCAATTTCGATTCATTAGATTAAATATTAAAAAATCATTTATCATAGGGGTTCTAGAGGGTTAAACAAGGACTTTCACGTAGGCCATAATGTTACATGTACTTTTCAGTCTCCATTTTCGTGCGAACTAATGTCCAAAAGTACGCCAAAAAATTTGCCCGCAACGCCGTAACAGCGACATTGCACAGCTGTTTGCCGTGACCAGGATTCGAACCTGGGTTGTCGCGGCCACAACTCGAAGTACTAACCGCTATACGATCACGGCTATGACTTGCGGAAGATAAAGTGTTGATAAGAAGTGTATTTAAAGGCACGAACTTTAA
This sequence comes from Mytilisepta virgata, assembly GCA_028015205.1. Taxonomy (NCBI): domain Eukaryota; kingdom Metazoa; phylum Mollusca; class Bivalvia; order Mytilida; family Mytilidae; genus Mytilisepta; species Mytilisepta virgata. The sequence goes on from CM051519.1 coordinate 77,853,289, forward strand.
AGATAAGGGGCATCAAACGCAATTTCGATTTATTACACAGAATATATATATATATATAAAATCATTTACCATAGCGATTCTAGAGGGACGACAAGGAATATCACTTAGGCCTTAATATTAAGTATCGGACGCCATTATCGTGGCAAATTTGCTACACATTTTTTTTTCATTTTGAAGAGGAAGAGTAACTCCTTTCATATGACAGAATACTAAAAAATCACATTTTGTTTTATAAGACAGATGATATTCTTACCTTTATAACGCTCTTGCAAAATATCTCATCGCTTTTCTTAAAATCTTCCGTAAATACACTTACTTTATCTTCATCCATACCATGTTATTTCTTTGGTAGTTTTGACTAATTAATTTAAATGAATGGGTGATCTCCAAATTTTGACTTACGCAGTGCAAGAATTCAAAGAATATGTGTCTTTATCAAAGTGGAACGTCAAAGATTTCATTTGTTTACATAACCTTCGGACAAACCCATAATAAATTTTAATGACAAATCAACGTAATATGTCCGAACTGTCATTATTATGCTTCTTTAATTAGGATAGAATTTATTTTGTTGAAAACTTTATCTTACAGTGTCAGTTGCATCAAATTTATAGTATTATAAAAATTTTATCAAATTTATATCGAAGAAGAAAAACATACATATAATTTTATTAACTAAATATCGATGTATTTAGAATAAATTAAAAAATTTAGATCATATAAAAAGAAAATAATCCTTCAGAAAAAAATCACTAATTGATGACAATTTTCAAATCAATATTTTACTCATTAAGGTTCAGCATTTAGGAAATGGATAAACTTAATATGCATAGAAGAATCTCTAACGTTATCTTCAATTTACAAGATTAAACCAAAATCACCACCCCCCCCCCCCCCCAAAAAAAAAAAAAAAAAAAAAAAACAACGACATAGGCCTAGTACGTAACTAATTCTTACACCAGAATAGACATATCAAATTTCTGGGTTATCTTTACGCTAATAACAGGTGGTCCGACATTAATTGCATATAAAAATGAGGAGGTAAAGATCAATCATAATATTTTGCTTTTGTTTGAGAATTTATTTTTTTCCTGCCTAGGTAAAGTAAAAAAAGTTCATTTCTTCGTCTTCTTCTGTTGACCAACCTTTTTTCCCGACCGTTTTTTAATAAGGAACTGGTAACCAGTTACTTATTCCTTATTGGATCAGGAAACGGGAATAAGTAACTAACTTTACAACACTTAACAAAGCAAAGTTTCTTCAAAGGGCAGAAATTATTTAGATTCCGAAGTTTTTTTAAGCCATTTTCTCAGTTTTTATTAGATCAAACACCTTTGTATAATAAAGGGCTTCGCTAAGCGCAGCATGATATGCCCGCAACATCTTTTTTTTTGGCACCTATAACTCCCTTTACCTCAAGAATGTAAAAGTTACTTAAAATTTGCTGACATACCAGTGAGAGTACTCATCAAGATGAATTAAAAAAAAAAACAAATCTCCGTTAAAATTGGATGAAAAATAAAAAAATTATGTTTCCTTCAAAATTGCTAACTTTGACCCCTTGTATCTCAAAAACAATAAAATAGAAAAAAATTGTTGGCATTCTAATGAACGAATTCATCAAGGTTGAATGAAAAATTTTAAAAATTTTACATATCAAGACACATTGCTTTTTTGGCCCTTTTAACCCCTTCTATCTCAAAAAACTGTAAAACATAGAAGAAATCTATGGGCATACCACTGAAAACATCCATAAAGATGAATTAAAAGCAAAAATCCTCATTAAAATTGGAAAAATAAAAAATTTAGGCATCCTGCAAAATGGCCCATTTTGGCCCCTTTAATCCCTTTTTATCTCTGCAACAAAAAAAGTAACACAAAAATGCCTTGAGTAACTTATGAACCATTCAAAATCGGATAAGAAATAAAGATTCGAAAATTAAGGCGTGTCCCTTTTTTGGCCCCTTATATCTCTAAAACAGTAAGAGATAGTGAAAACGGATCTTGCATAAGTTTTTATGAAGAACATTATAAACCAAAAATCATAAAAATCGGATGTAAATTTAAAGTTACACCCAAATTATCAAAAAACCCTTAATGACCCCCAGAAAAAACCGGGAGGGGGTCAGATTTCCCAAAATCAAACCCAATCTGATTTCATATAGAGGACCACTGTGGTAAAATATTATAAAGATACGTTCAATAGAACAAAAGTAAATGAGCGGAAACCTAATTGTCTATGGACGCCTATGCCGACGTAACGCTCATGACCGCAAAAATTTGTGGTCGTGTTACAGGGTATACCGTTTCCCATTTGGTCTACTCCCTGTTGGTCTATTCCTAGTTTGTCTACTTATAAATGTTAAAAGAGTTGCATTTGATCTACTCCCAGTTTGTCTACTGCCATTTGATCTATTTTTAAAATATATATTATTTTCAGCTGAGAACCTTATTTAGTTCGTTTTACAGTTAAAACGTGCACATTTTGACTCTGCTATCTAAATTATGGTAACTTTATTCGCAAATTTACGCCCATGTGGACCAAGCAAATACATACACTAAACAAAAAACAAACACAAAGTCAATGGAACAAATAATATATACATGTAAAAACTTTTGACCGACACGTACCTCATTTTCGCAAATATAATGATTGCATAATTGTTGGCAAAAGTTCAGATTCGGGAGATAAAATATTTTTAAGTTCATCTAGTGGTTGATTTTGGGACAAAATGTGGCTTTATTCTATTAATCTCTGAGAATAATTGAGCCCTTAAACTTGAATTTTGTTTACATTTCAAACAGAAATGATATTCATCATTAATTTCGTCTTTCAAAATTTGACAGAATCTGCTTTCCCTCGAGTATTTTTGTACCGTCCTAGTTCAATTTCTAAAATATGATAACTTACATGAAATTTAGAGATCATTTGTCAATCTTAAAATTTTACTCCTTTAGTAAATAATCTATTTCTATTTCTGATTTAAGTTTACTATAAAGATATAATTTTGATTTATCATCGTTCAATAATAACTTATTTATTACTTTTTCACTATAAATGTTAATTATTTCTTTTCTGAACCTTGTCTTTAAGGTATGTTTTATTTTCTCAAAAGGTTTATTAGAAGATTCCAATTTTTTTTTTATATCTAACCCAGTTTCTTTAAATATATTACAAGCAAAACTATGCTAAGTATATAAGCCTTCTCTATCAAGATCCTTATTTTAGTAAAGGATTTACATTTTCCTTGTTAATTCTATAAAAGTATAACAAGACCTGTGTCTTAATAAATGAGACAAGAGAAAATCTACCAAGCTCTAATTTAGCGGAAAAATTACATGCTGTTTTCTTCAATTCCAAGATTGATTTACAATATCTATTATGGACAGTTTCAAAACATAATTTATCCTCCAGTGAAAGAGTCATACACAGACCATGGTGTTCTGCTCATTTTAATGATTTTAAAATAGAAAAAAATATTCTTCCACAAACCATATTTCACTATTATATAATAATACAGGTTTGATTAAAATATCAATTACATGATAATGAGACTGGTATTCATAGAAAGTGGGAGGATCTTCCTTTCAGTGCAAATAGCACTTTTAAGTCCTTTCTTTTGTAATCTCTTGGACAACTCTTTTAAAATTGCCTGTGTAATTAAAAACATTTCCTCAAAAATTATATTCTTTTGTCCCAACTAAGTGACATTTTTTGTAAAATAAAGCAGGGTTTGAATTATGCACCATCCAACCCATTTACTTTTCTGGATAGCAATCACCTTAGTTATTGGTAATCATACTGAGGGTCAGGAGAGATTTTTTTCTTTTTGGGGTAGGGGGGGGAGGTACCTTTAAAACCAGTTTAACCCCACTGCTACACAGTGTCTATGCCAAATCTGACTCTGTTGTTTATTTATTGTCTCTTCTTTTGTTATCTTTTGTCAGAGGTTCTGTCGATTAGATGATGTTAAATGGTTGGTATGTCATTGTTGACCTTTACTGTTATTGGTTTTATTGTTTATCTGCTATATGAAAAAAAAATCAACCAAATTAAAAAAACTGTTTATTTCTTTCACAACTTCAAATAGTTTGTAGTTATTCTATCAAGTTTTCTTTCATTTTAATGTAAATTGAATCTTTGCTCTCAGAAACTTGCAGAGATTTAGCTAGCGCTCGTCACTTTCGCCATTGACGAATGATTCTTGAAAGTGGCGAATGTTTTCCGTATGCAATTCGTCACTTGAAATTTCAAAATCGCCAAAAAAAATTCGCTAAGGTGAGTACATGCGTCCTGGACGCGCTAAAATTGTACTGGACGTGTCATCCTTCAATCTCATGCGTCCCTGGGACGCATTTAAATCTAATAAGCTGCGTCCGAAGACCATAATTTTCATAAAAGATCTCGAACCGCCATTTTTTGTTTTCTTGGAGATAAAAGGGAACGGGGAAAGAAACGACAAAAAATTAAGATAGAAACGGCGGCAATCGGAATTCTCGTGATATTTCATTGGCCACAGCGTTTTTTACCGACCGATAACAATATGTGTAGACCTCATTTAAAAATGCATTTAGCGGACTTTGACTTACATTACAATTGGAAATTTTGTCAATATTGATTAATAAGGTGTTAAAACAAGGTCAATGGGGGGATTTTAAGAGTATGTTTGAGAAAAAATAATAGTAAAGATTATAGATAAATAAATATTAAAAAATAAAATGGCAATATTAAATAAGTTGTCAAAAAGATTTTGCTCATATCTGTAACAGAAATTTTCTTCCAAGTTTGGAGCACCACCGCATACATGTGTATGTTCATTTTTTCTTTTTCTTTTTTGGATCCTTCTGATCTTAAAACTTTCAACTTTAGGAGGGCTTTTCAGTTGTGGTGTATGTCTAAGGATAGGAAGATCATGCATTACTGAGGTGATATCTATCAAATAGTAGCTACATGTACATTTCATTTATTTATTCAGTAATAGTTGCTATTGTATGAATTACAATGTTTTGTTAAAAACTTTATTGATAATAAAACATTTTTATTATGATTATCATGTTATATATGTACCAGTGCTGAAAAATAAATAATAAAAATATGTATTAATATTCAATGTTATATTTTTTCTCCATCATATGTACAAAAAAGAACTGGACTAAGTTACATCGATAGAACATGAAGAATTTGTCCCCATTTTGCTTGTCCGCAAAAGTGACTAATGGTCTCAAAATCCTAGCTAAAACCCTGAACTTGCCCAAATATAGTAATGGCAACATCTATAGGAAGCCCTCAAAATTAACCCAATCAGGAAAACCTTTATGTCTTGCAAGAATAAACATGGTACTGACAAAATCCATGTTTAGGTATAGGAAATCACAAATATTGGGAAAATGTTTATGTCTTGGATAACAATACACGACAGACAAACTTTCATTTCATTCCAATATAGCAAAGTCCATGTTTTGCAATGGAAAATCCCCAGTTTGAAAAAATATACTGTTGCTAAACATATATTATCAATTCATGCTGAGACTACTGACACATGTGCCTCATCTTATGAAAGTTGAGGGAATAACCTGAGAATCATATTTGCCAAGTTTGGCATGCAAGTTCTATGTAATTTCATATGCGACAGCCATCTTGGAGGTCAAATGATATAGTTGCACCTCAATTTGGTTAAGAACTGACTAATAACTACCTGAAGGAACTTTTTGCCAAGGGTCATATGTTTAAGTTCTAATCCGGTAGCCATGTTAATTGGCTGACAGGCCCATTTTATGCAAATATCCATCATTTTCAACACTTTTTCCAATTTCCTTTATGGTTTCAAATAAAACATTTTCACAGGGTTCTATCTTTAAAAAGTTCCATTGTGATTGCTATCTAATGTACAAATCACCAAATACATTCTGAGAACCACCTAAGATTCCAGGAAAGTGGGCTCAGACAGGATTTTCCACAGGATCTTGTTAAACAATGTTCACAGTACACATGCCACCAACATCTGATTAGTCTTTATAACATTGTGTACACAACCCAGGCCATGTTTCACATGAGTAGTGTGAAAATGGCCTAAATTTGGCTGTGATTGCTACTCTGGTTAGTGACATTGGTTATCTGATTCATTTCGAAAAAGGATGTAATGGCAATAGGGGTCCAAGTGATCCACAATAAAGGTCAAGCTAATATCATTTTAAATTCAAATACAACTGTAAAAAGTACAATGTATATTTGCTTCATACTCTTTTTTAACAACTCCATATAAAGCAAAACAAATATTTGAAAAAATCAAAAGAAATAAATTCAAGAAATGTTTTGTCACTGACACTTTTACTTTAAACTCGTGTTATTTCAGTAATGTTAACACTTCATACAAATTACACAACTTTTTCGAGAATGGCACTTAAATTTATGTGTTATATAAGTGTACCAGGAAATCATAAAATTTATGAAAATAGATTTTGAATATATGACAGTGCTTAGTAATTAAGATCTAATATAGATTTTCTTCAAAGAAAATAACGTTTTAATAAATGAATCCCTTCAAACAAATGCAAAAGTATCTGATCAATAACATATCATTGAATAATATTTGTTTGGTCTAGACAAATGTTTAATTTTACCCGCCAACAATGTTACACAAATTATCACAATCTTTTTTAAAAATTGCCAGTCTCAAACACATTCATCAATTTTAGGACAAAATAAAAGAATATGAGTCTGTTTGGAAATGTATTTCTTAATAAATAAAATATTGTATGTTAAGTATATTTAAACTACATGAAAACTATTTTTAACTGTCAATTTTCATATCCTGTACTCCTTCAGTCACATTTTCTTTCTTTTTCTTTCCTGTTTCCTTTGTCTTTTTCTGTTTCTTTGTTTCCTCTTGATCAATTGGTGCAGGTTTAACAAATGGTATTTTCTCTTTTAAACCTAAAAAAAAAAGTACAAATTAATTTCAATGGTCATTGAAATCTTTTGAAAAAAAGGCTAAGATAAAACTGACTATAAAAGAGACAATAATTGGAATTTTGATTTACTTAAAATTGAAAATCTAAAAAAGCCTCTATATGGATTAATACTTTTGATTTACTTAACTTTTAAAATTCAAAACCCACACTGCTTGTTCATCAAGATAGTCCTTTTTAGTTTTAACTTAAAGAGAGAGTAGACTTGGAGGTTATTATTTAGCAGGAATATAATAAGAGGTAACTTCTTGTCAAACTGCTGAAAACCAAATTTGCTGTTGAATTACATATGTCAAACAGTCACCACAAGGTGTATTTCTGGTTTAACATTTAGGTCTTAATATACATGTACTTTCCTTCACTCAAAAAATGTCAACTTAATGATTAAATTAGACAATTTCAAAAACATTTTTCTTTAAGCCTTTATAGTGATAGTGTGTTCCTATACATAGCTGTCCTTAATTATGGACATCCCCTAATCAATACATTAGACCAATTTAAATTTGAAGTAAACTTCTAATCAACACCTGACTTACTGAAAGCTTATCAGTGCAATATATATGTACAATTTGATTTTGTCATTAGCTTTTCCTATAGAACATATGAACAAAACTTTAGGATAAACATGTTAAAGATATAATTTGTGTAAACAGTTTAGGAAAAAGTTATACTGGTATCTTAAGAGAAACAACGGATGCCACTTTTTGTGGAACAAGAAATTCTAATCATTGTAGAAATATAAGAAATAACACTAAGAAGTTTTAAAAGTATGGTGTCAAATATTTCCTTTGTTGCTGATATCTGGAATAGTTTAGTTTTCAATAAAGATCTTTTTAAAATGATAATGTATTTTTGTTTACATGTACATTAAACAAGGAGCCACCAAGGTTTGACTGGTAATATGAGAACTGAGCTCGGATGTAAAACTTAACCTAAGTCAATGAAGCATGATAAGTAGGTCAGACTGACCTAATTTTGGTAGGAGGCTGTTTTAATCCCCGAGATGCACCCTGACACAAAGTAATATGACTGTAGGTCCCTTGGTATCGGAGAACTTAACTGGGACAAAAAACTTAACATAAGTCAATGAAGCGCAATAAGTAGGTCAGTGTGACCTAATTTTGGTGGGATGCTCCCCAAGATGCACACTCACACCGAGTTATTGTTACGTGTGGATTTTCAGATTTCTCTAACCAAGATAGTTAAATTACGGAATTTTAAGCACGAGCCTTAACTATCGAGATTGGAGAAATCCGATAATCCACGAGTTATAATGTAAGACGCTGTTTCTCTTATTTTCAAAACGCTTTAAAAACTGGTCAATTTCATCATATTCTCCCAAAGTCTTCCTGTCACTATGGTCACCAGTATGTATTCATGTGAAAATGTGAAATCTTAATTTAACACTATAAATAAAATTTAGCTTGTTTTATAATTTGGGACTTTAAACTTAGTTTGAAATAAACAAAGATTTGACTAAACAGGAGTCAAAATACATATACGTACTTACAGTGTAAAACATTCTGGATCACATATAAAGTTTGACTCAAGCAAGTTTTGCCCTACTGTAGGGCTTCCATAATTGATTATTTTATCATTATGTATATTGTGATCTTATGATCAATTAATAATAAAATAGATGTTGAAGACTTAGCACATATATTTTCTATAAAAAAATTCCAGAATGAAATCTAAAAGATAAATAAAATAAATAATAATCTCGAAAATGTGATAAAATATTTAGGGTAGAGTCAATTTCTTGGGTTATTCAGTAAAGGTCAAAATATTTATTATTTTGATTAAAATCTTATTGTATGCTATTTCATAGGATTTTTTAATTAAGCAAATAATATTATTAAAAGACCTCATATAACAAAGATAATATTATAATAACCTAGGGATATGTAAGGCTGAATAAAGTATTTCTGGCATATCTGTCTGGTCAGGAGTTTTTATAAAGAAAACCTTAGATTCTTATAATCTGGTTCAGATAATAAAGATGAAGTACATTGTACAAATGTTTATAACATTACTTACACATGTTCATCTTTTGTAAATATCTTAAGAAATCTATGATTCTAATAAGGAGATTTTCCTTTTGACAGGAAAGACCTAACTGTATTTCTTATGATTATGATTATTATTTCCTCCGCCAAAAAATTCAATGTAAAATCCTGAAAAAGTTATTATACAAATTGGGATGATATTTCGTACCAAGTAATGATATTAGCCATTAGCTATCACATGGTGAAGCTGCTAAGGATTTGCATGTACCTTTTAAGAGTAATTTCCCCTTTTACAGTCATACTTATTATTTGAACTCCTCAGAAACTTTAAAATATTGATATGAAACTTTTAGCAATGTCTTTCATTCATCTGTACAAACATTAATCATGTTTTGCCAAGATCTTACATCTTATAAGGGTTATTTCCCTTTATATAACTTTCAATTTTAGTTTTTCATGCAAATGGTAAGTTAGAGTTGAGATATAAGCATGAAACTTCATAGTTAGAGTCCATGTTCCCTTCCAAGTAAAATGAGGTTAAGGTCAAAGGTACAAGTCAGGTTTTGAATTTTGACATTTGCTTGTTATCACAAGTCCTCTGAAATTGTAGAAGATATCAAGACAAACTGTTGTTACATTTGGGTCAAAGTTGTATGACATCATCTGATAGGAGTAATTGCCCTTAAAATGTTTAAATTTATAGTTTTTGGTTTATAACTCAACAATGGAACATGATAAAGGGATTGGGTCTTTTGTATTAATATCAGGGACAAGTGACCTTCAAAATGGGTACAAGGTCAAAGATCAGGTTCATGTTACAATTTTTTTACATTTGCTTGTTATCACTACTCCTCTGGAATAGGTCAAGATAGCTGATAAAATGTAATGAGGGAAATGTAGAAGAGATTAAGACAAAGCATTGTGACCTTCAGGTCCAGTCGTATGACCTCATCTTATATACGTAGGAGTAATTGCACTTAGAATGTTTAAATTTATAGTTTTTGCTTTATAACTCAACAATGGTATACGATAAAGGCATAGGGTTCTTTGTATTGACTTTAGGGATAAGAGACCTTGAGAAAGGTCATAAGGTCTAAGGTCAAGATCATGTTCTCGATAATGTACTCTGTGTTTTTTTCACACCTTTCAAGGTTTCAATGACTTTAAAAGAAGTTGAGAAAAATGAGAAATTTGACAGTTGATATTGATGACATCATCTTTTGAAAAACAGTTATACTGGTAGATGTTTTTTGATGTTTTCAATCCTTTTTAACACGAATCGTTATAAAAAAAGTAATTAAGGTAAAAAGGTCTCAAAATGCAATTTTAATTATGATGCTTTTGATAAATATCATTAGGACTGTTGTAAAACATAAGTATATAACAAAATGTCTAAAACAATGGATTGCAAAGATGATTTATTGAGGTTTTCAAGACATATCAAGATAAGCAGTTATAATAGAAAGTGAATACAAAAGTTTCAATTTTTTTGTTGATATTATGACTTTTTAATTTTTAAAGCACTTTTTACAAGTCGTCATTAAATTCAAAGATAAAAATGAAATGGTACAAAAAATCAAAAGGTAAGACCTTATCATTTGTGCTGTAGCAGAAATGAGTTTTAATTATTAACACTTTCTGTGACTTCCAAATAAAGTAGAAATGTAAGGAAAGAAAAACCAAAAAAATCATAGTCTAAATCTATTTGTTTATATTCCCTCTAATTCCAATATTAAACAATAAGACTGGTATTCTTTATGAGACAAAAAAAATTGTCATCAAAGATGATCGAGCATAACCCTCATTTGCCAACTTATAGACTCGTTGAAAAATTGAGCCTGAGAATGAAAATTGGGTCAATTTACATGTGTCTATATCTAGGAAGTTTAGATATTTATAATATCATTTCAGAACAGTGTGATATCACTAAATTGCTTGATGTTGAACATTCAGCACATTTTTTTTATTTGTCATCCATCTTGCTGGGCAACTTCATCTTACTGGAACCCAGTTGATGTTGCAGACAGATGAAGGTTTGAATAGCTGCTGATGACAACCAGAATACAAAGAAACTCATCAGAGGAAAAGGCTGTCTGTACAAATTGTGAAAAATGAATATCGCTTTATTTTAACACTCTTTATTCAAATTGAAGATAACCATCTGTCAAGAGGCTTATTTGTTATACCTTAAAATTAAATTTGATACTTTGCAATAATAAATTTTTATTTAACAATAACCTATAATTATCTACCTTCAGGCATAAAATCTCTGATAGCTTCAGGAACTATAATACCATCATCTACTTGATTATTTTCTAAAATGGCACATATTGTTCTTGTCGTGGCACACATTGTGGCATTCAACATGTGAACATAGTCAGCCTACAATTCAACAATATTTATAAAATTCTAACATTCACAACATCATTTTGTTACAAATGATTTCTTTACTAATAATATATCGGTAAATTTCCATTCCATCTGAAATGTTTTGTGATATTTTTCTCCAGATATCAAAACAAAAGTAAAGTCAGTTATAATAAACAGTTACTATAAATTGGGATATTTTAATGTACGAATAAATTGGCAGTTTTTGCTAAAAACATGAATGTTAAATTTTGTGTATTAAAATTTTACACTTTGTGTAAGTACTGTGGCAATTTCAGAAAGAAAGAAAAAATAAATTGAAAAGTATCTTGTAAAATGTAAATAATAGTGTCATCATAAGATGTCATGACTCACAACTGATAACTGTTGTTTGGTAAATTGTAATGAAGTGAATTGTTTTGATCAGACCAATATGATTATACCTATAATAAAATTAATATCAGCCAAACTAACATCAATTTTAACTTTTCCAGATGAAAATCATTTGAAATCATTTTGGAACTTTATTTTTTTTTGGATTTGTTTTATTTTTCAAGCATATGTTTAATTTTGGAACATTCACAATAGGCACCAAATAAACAAAATTATAATCCAAGCTAAAATATACCAATTTATTGTATCTATCAAAGTTTGCTACTAACAGTTATCTTGAAGTCATTTAGATCACAGAAAAAAATCAAAATGGCTGTAGTTTGACTCAACAAGGAGAATGTAAGCAGGTTTTTGCAAACAATTCAAGGGACATGCGAATAGAGAGGCTTACTCGTCTATTGATTGTGCTTATCACTTATTGATTGATAAACGTGATCTCAGGTAATACTGTCATAAATTAATATTGTATTCAGTGAAAAGAACTGGTTAAAGCCATTTAATCCCCAAGAGATAAAAACACAACCTTTTAAATATGTACTGTAAATTCAATTAGATATAGCTGTAATTTTGATTCAACAACAGTAAACTATACAGTGGATCTTCAGTCACAGGAATTTGTGTAACTTGAACACCCGGGGTAACATGAACTATTACAAGATACATGTATTCACAAAAAGCTGCCATAATTGACTTAATAATATAATGCTCAGTACAAATTTTGACACAATCGATGTGTTGAACTCATGTATATTTCAACAGTGTTGAATCAACTTGGAACAACAGAGAAACAGATCCAAATACTGATGAGTCCAACATATTTATGGCAATTTATTAAAGACTGACATGACACAAACATGTTCGACAGTATGGTATTCCGTATTTGCAGATATTGGTATTGTCTCCCATATGCATGAGTTATCTTCCTGACAGCAGGTGTCTTGTAATGAACATACAGTGGAACCTCTTTGAACCAGTCAGCTATGGGACCGTAGAAATTGGCAATGAGTGTTCGGCCGGTATTTAGAGGTGCATTTGACAGGAATATGTATAATTTGGACCGGAACTTGTCTCCAGCATTCAGAATTCAGAAGTGCCGATTTTTGGAGGATTTTTTAACTTGAAAATATAGGTGAATTTAGGGGAGTTGCACTGTATAGGGCAAAAAGTAATTTTAATTTCTTATAAAAATGTTGAATTCTGGAAGACCTTCATCAGACATTCAAAAATGTTGAAAAATATATCCAAGAACATATTATTAATGTCTTGGGAGCATATTGTTAGGAATTAAAATATTTTACAGAAATACAGCAATTTTTCCATTGATATCTATTGAAGACACCTTCTCCAAAGAACAGATAACTCTGTAAATGGGAGACAATTTACACATATTAAAAATGTGGAATACGTTTTTTTTAAATGTGCAAACTGATAATATCAGTAAAAGTTTTCTTGAATACATGTACTTACCTCTTGGTTCATCTTCTTCACCTGACCATATCTAACTTTTAATCTCCTAGCTTGATAATCTAAACAATTTGAACATGAAACAAGTTCCCTAAAGGCACCAGATCCAGGGAACCAAGCTTCCAGATCTAATTTCTTTGATGCTGCATGATTCAATGCACCTAAAAGATAAGATTATAAGTGTAAAAAGATTTTCCTTAAGAAAATGGGAAAAGGAAGTACTGATATAAATCCAAACTGAATGAATTCGAAATCCTCTTTTATCATAAAACCCAAATAATATAATAAAAATTTAGGGTTAAAAAAATAAAACTATGCATGTTACTTTTAGGTCCAGAAATTCTTTCAGTAGAAGCCAGAAATTGGACAACCATCACTAAACAGGTCTCTTAATATATATATCACTAAAGATGTCAACTATAGGAATTCCTAGGACTTAAAATCCTCTAAGAAATTTCTAGAACTTTACAGAATTCTTATACAAGACTATCTTTGGAGGTCTAACTATGAGATTCAGCTGAAGAACAACAATAAAAGCATTATTACTTTGTTTTTGTCACCTGACTTGTAAGGATCTCATGTCAAGAAATAATATCCTGTAAAGAATATTTATCTACTGATCTCTTACCTGAGACAATGTTCACTATCCTGTAAGGAATTCCTAGGACCTTGTTGAACTCCTCAGCATTGGTTATCAATTCATCAAAAATTTCCCATGACTTGTTGTCGAATGGAGAGGTAAGCACAAACTGTTCTACCTACAAAATTACCCATATAAAACAAAACTAAATATTTGACAGTGCTGAAATCTTTGTTGTTTGATGGTGTTAAGTGATATTCTTTCTAAAGAGTACACCCTAAGGACCATTATTTAATTCCAAATGGCTCAGTAATTTAGATAACATCTTTAAGTGAATTTTCCAGTAGGGTTTTATGTTAAACTAAGTTTGGCTATGTTGGTTATCTTTTGTTTGGGCTCTAAGTCATTGGATACAATTTTGAAAGAGTACCACCTACAGACAATTGTTTTGGTTTGTTTCCAACTGGCTTAGTGGTTTCAGAAAAGAAGATCTTATTGAATTTCCCCAAAGGGTCCTATGTCAAATTAATATTGGCTTTGACAGCCATCTTGATTGATGATCAAGGTATGGGAAAGAATTTTGAAAGAGGATCATTTAAGGACCACTGATATTAAAGAAAATCCATATATCACAATAAACAGCCATTTAGCGGGTCAGACATTTTTGTGTGTCAGCTCTTGTAATTATTTTTACAGACCATAGTGTACAGTAAAAAACATGATGCAAAGTGTTACATTAATATGCAGAGTAATAATTAATATATCTTACGATAAATTAAACACATGCCTATTGTAATGAAGTAGCTTTATATCAAAATTCATTATCTAAAATAATTAGTTGTTCATTTCTGAATACCTATTCCAAATAAGAGGCTCAATAATTTCTGCTTTATTATCTTTTTACAAGATGTTTTCTTGAATGTTTGAATTTAAAAAAAAATGGAGGTGCATTCCTCGACAATTTACACAGTCTAAATATATCTTTTAAAAGAAAATTGTTTGAGCATTTCCAAGTACATACTTTAAAAACGCAATTGTTGAATGTTGTCTCAGACAGGTACATCAAAACTCCTTGTTTAAAACTTGAGTGCATTTAAGCTCAAGTAAAAATATTAATTTTCGTCGGATATTTAAATTCGTGGTTTACTGGGACCCACAAAAATCACGAAAATTGGTATACAACGAATTTTAATGAATCCACAGTAATAAGAGACTCTTAAGGATGTTTGCTGCTCAGTATCAAAATAACAAGCTTTTCATAAAACTGGCAAATATTGATAGTAGATGCTCTCTTGATTTTACATAGCTTTATCATTGACAAGTTTTATTTCTCAAAAACCATTAAATAATAACAAGGATTTTATAAGATATTTACAGATGGCTTATTATTCTGCATGCAAAAGATTTATGAAAAGAAAAATGGGCGTTAGTGGGAAAAATAATTTATGGCATTCAAATGGATAAAACCAGAGGATTCTGATCATCTGACAAAAATTCAAAAACCTGACCAGCGAACATCCTTAAATTGTTCACCTGACAATACTATTACATTATCAATTTTGCTTATATCAAGGACGTATAACTAACATAATAACTAATATACGTCCTTGCTTATATCAAGTTCCAATTCATCGCGAAATTTTAAATTTAAAAAATCAGAAAGTAGAATTCGTCACTGCTGACAATGTTAGATCCCAAACAGAGAAAACACAAAATTAAAATAGACTATCATATAGATATCTCATATGTTTGGCCAAGCAGTTTTGGAGGACGGGACTTTTTAAATTTGATTTAAGAATAAATATATTCTATATACCAATTGTTAAGCAGAACATGTGTATATTATTTTCACTGAATTTTGACTCACGAGTTATGATCGAGACTTAAAATGTTCAAACTTGAATCAGTAACTCAAATGGCTGGACTGCAAACTAGAAATGCTTACTCTAAATCCATATAAAGAGTGAATTTAAATTTTTGATTTCATGATAGTATTGAAATACTAGCAATTAACTGAGGTGGTGGAATACTCTCAGGGACTTGAAGGTTACCAGCAGAATTCATCAACTCACTGACAATTATAAATATTCTATGTACCTAAAATGGTGAAAGGCCAAACAATAACTGAAAAGGTTAATGAAACTAGAATTGCACATGGCAGCCATATTAATTGGAACTGAATAGACCAAAATTATACAAACATTAATAAATTCTTTCAAAAAGTCTTATTGCTAAAGAAATTGACATACTTCATTGGATTTTTTATTCATCATCCTGATTCTCCCACTTTTGATCCCTTATATAAATATACTAATTAGGGAATGTTGTGATAGTACCTATAGTTCATTTCTGATAAACATTACCTGTAATACTAGATAGTTTTAAGTCTTCAAGAGTTTAATCTCTTTATATGAAATCATTCAAAACAGTGCTAGGAGCAGACTTAAACTTGCATGTAAAACTGAGATGTATAACAACCATAAAGGTAGTTCCTTTGCTTGAACTTATATCAAATGTATGTGTGGCTTCTATTCAAGAATTAATCTACCTACTTTCATATTATGTAAGATTAAAATCAATTATATCTAAAAAAATTTCAGTAGTTGATATGTATACTCCACATATCTTGTGTGGGAATAAACATATGGATGACTATTAAAATTCCAGAAAATATATTGATCATTTCCAGAATTAAAAAGTCTCTTCTTTGGAAATTGAAGTATATGTAAAACTCTCAGCATCTCATCTACAAGAAAATTTTCCTTATTATTGGAAAGAATATGATACATGCATTTTACTAAAAAGTACAGTTACTTCAAATAATACCTTCTACATTATTTTGGTATAAATTATGAAAGAATACTAGTATAGAATTTCCATTTGTGTTGGTGGTGAAAATTCATGTATCTGCAAACATTTAGTTGTCCAATACAATTTCTATTTTGTTAAATGTGTAAATTTCCTTAAAATATCTTAACATTTATCCCCTAATCATGTTATTAACACACCATACATTTTGTAATTATCAAAGTTTGTTACTCTTGCAGCGTAAGCCTTTATAAAATCTATTATTTCCGAAGCTGATACATGACTATACAATAATGGCAAACAAGTTGGGAAAAACATAAGCATACAAAGAAAATTACTGTTAAGGATGGATGGATGGATGAATTATTGTGTTTTGTTTGTTAAATTCAGAAACTAATGTGTCTACCAAAAAATTGAGATGCGATATATTTATTGCTGTTATATGAATGTTTTGTTAATTTGAACACTGGTCTCTCATGGTCTTTGTGCATGATAAATAAATGTTGAATTGAAAAGGGACCCAAATCATGACTAATTTCCATATAATCAATAATAAAGATCCAAGGGTGATTGAAATTGCATCATTATTAGTCATAATCAAATTAGAAACTTTCAGGCAAAAACATGTAATAATGAGCAAACAGACATCTATCATTTTTACTCTGATAAATTGTCTGTATATACAGATGGAACTTTTAGAGATTACCATTTCTTTTCTATTCAAATATCACAGTATAAAGAATGCAGGGATCACATTTTGGGTACCTGTTGCAATTTGGGTTCTCTGACATTAAAGGAACTGGAAGGCCCCACAGCCTCCTGTTCAGTCGAAACTGTTTATAAAGGGCACCCATAGGACAATAGAAATGTGCCATTTATACAGAGGTCAATTTACAAGTTTTGTTTGTAACGGGGACATTTTCACATTGCCTTTATAGGCAGTGATTTGCTATATAGAGGTGCCTTTTAAATATATTATCAAAACTGTATATCAGTGAAACAAATTAAGCAATGAGTATACCTTTTCAAACTGGTGGACTCTAAAAATTCCTCTAGTGTCTCTTCCATGAGAGCCCACTTCCTGTCTGAAACATGTTGAATATCCCAGATATTTTATAGGTAGACTTTCTGTAGGTATCCATTCATCTCTATGGTAGGCAGCAATAGGCTGTTCTGATGTAGCTATCAAGTATTTCTCATCTGTTGCAGAATCATCTTGTTTCTCACTGCCTTTACCTACAACCTACAAAATAGGTAAGGTTAAACAAAAATAATTCTTAGATTTTCATCCCCACCTACCCCGCATTTATCCCTTGAAATTTAAAAAAAATGTCGTACAGCAGTGGCACTAGCTAAAATTTTCAGTATCATCAATTATATTTGGTCTGGTCAGGAGTAAATAATAACAGGCCTCATGTCTCAAAATAATTTCTGTCAAGGTCCAACATAAAATTTCAATAGGAATTTTTTTTTTATTTTCATAGTCACAAGCTTAATTAACATGAAAAGTGTTAACTATTCTGATATTCTTGTTTAAATTAAGTTGTACATGATACAATTTTACCAATAATTATTAATATTACCCTCTGAACTCATGTGGAGGGGAGTCAAATGTGCCATGAATGGATCACTGATCAAGTCTCCCAAACGGAAAAGTAAGTACTTCAAGGTTATTTTTACAAATACATTGTATATTGTTTTGCTTGCTTGGAGTTTAATTTTTAATGCCCCTTGTCCTTTAAAATAAAAACCTTGATTCAATATAGAAATCAGAAAATTCAAGGATTTTACCAGTTATGAATTTGGATATTATATAAAAAAATATTAATGAGACTTTTGCCAATAACTTTTGAGCATCCTGTTAAAACAGTACTGCTGGTTCCTGGAATCCTTACAGAGCTACTATCTGTTCCTGTAATATCAGTTATTAGTATATAACTAATAAGTCTTTTTTCCATTAACAATATGAAAGATCTATTATTTATTACACATGATAATAAATATATGACTGATTCCATCATGGAATGGTGTGACAAATATGATTTTTTGCCTGTGTCAAACTACAAAACTGACTAATATACATCAAGATATTATGTTGAAGAATACATATTCCACATATGTAAATTGTTGTAAAATACATCTGTATGAGCCTTAGAATTGCAAGCTATAGTAACTAACCATTTTTCATTTGTTTTTCAGTTTTTCAGCAAGTATTGATATATCGTCAAATATTACATTAATACATGTATAATACATAAAATCCCTATTGGTCACCAAGGCTAATACAGACTTACAGTGTGAATCAGTAACAGAGCAGAAATGGAGAATGTTTTGTAATAAACTATAATTATTAGTGGTATATAATAACCAAGGGACATTACCTTAAGATATCTTACTAATCTTACAGGAAAATATCAAATTTGCCACTAAAAACCAAAATCAGTAACATAAAAAAAGTGATACGAAAAAATTATAACAATTGAACCAACCTTATAAAGTTCTTCGTCAAACTGTGCTAACTGTGCGACTTCTTGCATTACTTCTTTCCTCATAAAGAAAGGTGTATACAGAGGCTTATATCCTTTACTGTACAACATTTTCATGGACAAATTAATTAGAGCCTGCTCTAAAAATACCAATGGTCCCTAGAATTAAATAATAGTTATTACAGGCTGACATTGGTAACAATTTTATTCATATCACAAAAGTTCTGATCATTCATACAGTTACATATTATATCAACTGCTGCTGTGCTCAAGCTTAATTCCACTATTCACCAATACTTTTATCAATAGTGTTCTTAAAAATTACCTTACAGCAGAGCAAGCATGAAGTTCAATCTACAGATCAATAGGTCTAGATTGAAATGTGTAAGCCTATTAAACTCTCTTATGATCTTTTCTGGAAAATCTTAATTTTTACACAGTTTATTGGTTCTGTCCATTTCATCTGGGGCCATCCATAACCATAAATTAAATTAAATTCCTTTTTAATGCACCATACCTTTAAATAATAACCCCTCCCACCAGCTGTAACTGCTCCCCTGTCTCCATCCACACCATCTACCATTACAACCAGATCTACATGTGAGTATTTTTTCCTTCCAGTACAATCACCAATAATTCTTTCTACTCCATTTTCATCCTGCAATGGAAAATATATTCAAAATGTTTACAGGAAGTTTTTGTCTTGATGTTTCAAGAGTTCAATGGACATTTGAGTTTTTTTGGCAAGTTTAAAAATATAAAGCACAATGAACTGGTTCAAATTAAAAATTAAAGCAAATACAATTCCCATAATCAGCTATCATTTAACATGTAAAATAACATTTTTTAATTTTTAAATCAAATTTTCTACCTCATCATTGCTGACAATACAGGACTCATGGAGGTGATTTCCAATTTCTCTAAGTGATTCATTTCTCAATTTTTCATGTAAATTCATGGTTTCATCGTTTTTCTTCATAAGGTCATCAATTATAACTCTGATCTGTTTTATCTGTACTACAGTAAATTCCTGAAAAAAGAAAAAGTGAACATTAGTACTTACTGATTATTCTGGCACTTTCAGATAAAGTTTGGTGATATTGCTACTGACCAATCATCTGTCCACCCATACATCGTTCAAATTTTTCTTGTATCCTAAACTAATCTGTCATTTTTCAAGGATATAAATTTTATTTTTATACAGCATTATCATACACTATATGTAGACATGCAATGGTCTTCGAATTTTGATTTTCTAAATTTGAGGCCAACAGGGGTGGAATTTAAACTTGTGACATAAACTCCTCTTTCATTTTTCAGTTTATGCATTTTATTCCTACACAGTATTGTCATACACTATATGGTTTCAGAATCTGGATTTTCAAAACTTGGTGCCCACAGGATTCAAATTTGGAAAATTTTTAATTGAATCTTGTGACCAAAACCCCTCCTTAATTTTTAACATTATGCATTTTTTTCTATACAGTATTGTCATATATTATTATATGTAGATGTGCAATAAGGTTTTAGAATTTTTATTTTCTAATCTTGGGACACACATGGGTCAAATTTCCAAAACTGTGAATTTAAGCCTTTGACCTACTCTTCTTTCAATTTTAACTTTATTTCTATATAGTCCTGTCATATACTATATGTATATGTAGATATTCATTAAGATTTAAAATTTTTGTAAAAATAGGATTGAAAGTGTAGGGATGCAACTTCTGGGTAGTACAGGGATAGCTGTCATTTCCAACTGCCTACATCTTGTTTATATGTCGGGTTATTTATTTTTAACTTATCAGTTTTCAGGCTTCAGAAAAGAAAGCTTATGGTTGGAAGTCTTAATAAAAATTTGAAATGGGCCTCTATCAATTTAAAACAGACATCAGTTAACATTTTCTGCTTTTATTATAAGTAACAAAAGGTAAATTTATAATTTTATAAAAGAACTTGTTATAACTGACAAGATGTCAATTTTATCCCAATTATACAAACAGAAAATTCATTGTCAGCAGAAATAAACCCACAATAAGAAAATGCAGTTTTAAATATTTTTTCCACTTAATTATAAAGGGATTTACTAAGCCCAGCAGTGATACAACCACATCCTGTTTTTTTGGCACCTATAATCCCCTGTATCTTGAGAACTGTAAAAGAAAGTAAAAATCTGTTGAAATATTACTGAAAATACTCATCTGACGAATAAAAAGAAATTTGATGAAAAATAACTTTTTTTATGTTTCTTCGAAAACTGTCCCTTTGACCCTTTGTATCTCAGAAATAATAAAAGATAGAAAAAAATGTTGACATATTAAAGGAAAGGACAAAGTCGGCTCCAGAATTGACATACCTATTGCAAATATACTTAACTATGTTTGTACAAAACATCATTCCGATATCTACAGTAATAAATGTGTATTTTAACAAATTGTTTTATGAAATGAAGCATTTGATAGTCAGCCATCTTGGCAACAAAAATGTAGGTTGTGACGTCACAACCTACAAAATCTATCTCAAAATTGATGAGGAATTTTCCACAGCATGCTATCATTTACATATGAGCATTATATGGAGAAACTTGTCAATAATTACAAAATTAAACCGATTATATTACAAATTACAAAATTAAACCGATTATATTACAAGTTAATCCGTGTCTTTTATTAATTCAAATTCAGTAAGAAAATATTTACCAAATATAATTCATGTAATTATTATTATGTAAAGACATTAATTCGAAAAAATAAAGAATTAAAACAATTGTAATGCAATTCTGAAATTCACCACATCAGGAAAAAAATCGAAAACATTTTGTACCCTCTCACAGGTAAGGTTGAATATTTACATTTGAATTAAATTATAAGAACAACATACCCTTAAGGTGATAATTGCAGGTAAATGACCCCCCCCACTTGCTCAAATTATGATTAAACATATAAAAAATGCCATTCTAAAAGATCCATATTTTTTAAATGAATCCAAAAAAACAAGAGGCTCTCAAGAGCCTGAATCGCTCAACTGTTATATTCTGTGTAGATCTTGCATCAATGATTACTTTTGCTATTTAATGTATACCCTAACAATTTTCTCCTTAATATAGACTTGATAGCTAAAATATAGAATCCTGAACCCAAATAGATATGGTTGCTAGGGACTTTTTCAATAACCTTGACCTTCCATTTCAGTTGAACAGCTACAATTTAATTTATTTCAAGTTATGCTCTAAACATCTGTGGCAATGTGTCAGACCATTATTTTTACTGATAATTACTGTTTACCTGTAAATACTTTTTCAAGGGCAAAAACTCCTATAAGGGGTCAATTGACGATTATGGTTATGTTGACTTATTTGCAGATCTGACTTTGCTGAACATTTTTGCTGTTTACAGTTTGTCTTTATCTATAATATTATTCAAGATAATAACCTAGAACTGCAAAATTTCATTAAAATTAACAATTCAGGGGCAATAACCCAACAACGGATAGACCGATTTGTCTGAAAATTCCATGGCAGGTAGATCTTGACATGAACATTTTTACCCCAGTCAGTTTTGCTCTAAATGCTTTAGTTTTTGAGATATAAGCTAAAAATGGGTCAAAGACACAAATGGCCGGGTTGCTGGGTGTTTACTGTAGTGGTGACAAAAGTGATTACAAGATCATATAGCACATTGGCAGTCATGAATATTTATATAGACAAAATCAGACATATTGTATGTTGGTGTACGAGCACAGAGGCAGCCATCAATTTAATTAGAAATAGGTGAAGTAAGCAATATTTGATTTGATTACATGTTGATAAACACTTGTTTGGAAAAATGGGAAATAATTCCTGAAATAATTCCATAAAGTGAGATGCACATCTTCAATATATATAGAAACATTCTATGAAGTTTCAAGGATGTGGGTGAAAAACTGTAGGAGGAGTTGATTTCACAAAATAGGTACCCTCTGTTGAAGATGTCAATAAAAAACGACTAAGTTCCAAAGTTTGGAAAAATGGGAAATAATTCCTGAAATAATTCCATAAAGTGAGGTGCACATCTTCAATATATATAGTAACATTCTATGAAGTTTCAAGAATGTGGGTGAAAAACTGTAGGAGGAGTTGATTTCACAAAATAGGTACCCTCTATTGAAGATGTCAATAAAAAACGACTAAGTTCCAAAGTTTGGAAAAATGGAAAATAATTCCTGAAATAATTCCATAAAGTGAGGTGCACATCTTCAATATATATAGAAACATTCTATGAAGTTTCAAGGGTGTGGGTGAAAAACTGTAGGAGGAGCTGATTTCACAAAATAGGTACCCTCTATTGAAGATGTCAATAAAAAACGACTAAGTTCCAAAGTTTGGAAAAATGGGAAATAATTCCTGAAATAATTCCATAAAGTGAGGTGCACATCTTCAATATATATAGAAACATTCTATGAAGTTTCAAGGATGTGGGTGAAAAACTGTAGGAGGAGTTGATTTCACAAAATAGGTACCCATTTTCCCCGCCCGTCCGCCGCCCGCCCGTCCGACATTCACCATACTATAACCCGGATTTGCACTCTGTGCAACCCGACCAAAAACTGGAAAATTTCCTTAAAATTAACAATTGAGGGGCAATAACCCAACAAATGGTTATTCAATTTTTGCACACCTAACCCATATCAGTTATTTCTTCAACTCATTGAAATCATCCCTTTCCCCCTTCCGATTAAACATTTAACTCCTTTTTTTTTCATTTTGACATCAAAATTTTTGTATGTGAAGAACGGTTCTGTGTCTTGTATATATTTAGAATCCAATTTTCGTCACTTGTCACAAATGCCAAGATGTCAAAAATAATTTGCAAATATTCCATGTTTTTAAAAAAAACACGATTTTCATGTCGGTGAATTTTATTTACTTGAGTTCACGTCTATTCTACACGCAAAAAGTGTGTGTATAAACAACGGGAGGGCTTTTCCAGTCAAATGTGTCAACATATGTTTAAATCTTTGAAATTATTCTATTCTGGATGACACTATGCAGATATATAGGTACGATTGCATGTTTATTTACAGTCCTTCTGATCGATTTAACATGTGAAAGGGTGGTTTTCCATTTCCGATCGCTTGTTTATATTTTTGACAACAGCCATTCACAATTGTTTTATTTCTTAATCCCAAAAACTTACACAAGCGCAATTATTTCATAAAATCCATATTTTCTAGAAGTTTTATAAGTTTTTTTGCATGCTTTACAAATTATAACAATATAACAATTATATTCTTTTTAATAAAAATTGAGAAGATAAATAACCAATTAACACTAATCATGACATCTTTTTTACTGTAAACATCTACCTCACGCCAATCTATTGTTATCAGATATTGTAAGCATCAGGTAATACTTGTCTATTTAATTAATGAGTTCTAGTTTTCCCAGGTCAAAAAACACAGTTTTATTATTGTACGGACCGAAATTTGTGTTTGACTTTTCGAGAAATCAGTGTTCGAGAAACCGAGATTTTTTTTAATATGAACATAAAAGAAAAATTGACCGGACTTTCAAAATGGTTTGCGCCATCAGTGGTGTTCGAACAATCCGAGTTCGAGTTACCTAAGTTCAACTGCATTTTTAATGCATTTTGTGCATATTTCATGAATTAGGGCTGTATACTTGTTTCAGTTACGACTGAGCTCATTGCATCCTTTACCCGAGGAACTCTGTAAATGTATTAATATTACCGACCTAACTTTTTAGATTTGCTAAGATTTCTTCTCCTAGGCAAGTGGCATGTCCAATAAGACGACCCCCTTTTAAGAAAATTGAAATTTAGTACCAAAAATTTGTCTTATTTGGGGCTGGGGAGAATGCTGAATTAGTACATGTTTCAGGTACTTTAAACAACAACATCAACAAAAAACTCTCATATTACCTTTACTTGTTCTGCTGTCAAATTTTCTATAGCCTGTTCTATACCATCAGGTAATTTGGCATCATCACCCTGTGGTTCCTTGTTCTACCAAGAACAGATGACATATTAATTAGTGTACAATAGACTGTTACAATAAACAAAATAGAATTTTGCAGTTATTTGGAAATGAGAGATGGTGCCTCCAATCTTCTTAGATTTACATATTCTGTAGCTTAACCGATTACATGTTAATCAGTCAAATAGCATCAGAATTTCTTTCAATTCGATGTAGATCATCTTTACAGTACATGTATATACATGTTGGCCATATTTGTGAATCAATTGGAGTCCAGATAGAATGGAAATACATCTGGTTAAAACAGCAGAAAATGCGACCCACTTCATGAAAGTCAAAGCACATATAGTGCACATAACGTTAACCCTAACCATAATCCGCTGTTACTGCTGTTCTTCATCTCACAGTTTACAATTAAAAGTCTTCAGGAACTCGCCAATCAAAAAAGACTTTTATCATGCATTTCTGACAATGACTTTTATCAGTAATGATGATCATGATTTTTCTGACCTTGAAAATAAACAGAAAAGCTGTACCAGAAGCTAATTTTCTTATGTACATTGTATATGTAAAACAAACAAATTGTAATGGATAAATCTAAACTTCTCGTAAAAGGAAATAAAGTGCTTTGCTAAGCGCAGCATGATATGACTGCAACATGCTAACAGGTAAAGAATTAAAGTAAGTGTGAACACATTATTATGCTTTACCCAATAAAGGTTGGATAATATAATATACATTACACAGAGATATTGGACCTACCACAAAAACCAGATGAAAAACAAAAAAAATTTAGAATTCCAGCCAACTTGCTTTTTTGTCGCCTTTAAGCACCTACATCTCAAAAACTGTAAAAGATACGAAAAATCTGTTGACATACTATTGAAAGCACTCATCAAGATGAATATAAAGAAAAAATGTCCATTGAAATCAGATGAAATTTTTTTTATGTTTCCTCCAAAATTGCTAACTTTGATGCCTTATGCATCTGAAGCAATAAAAAATAGAAACTAGAGGCTCTCAAGAGCCTGTATCGCTCACCTGGATTTAACTTTTCACCTTCAGCAGACCTAAAAATTTAAGTGTTGAGTCAATTTGGCTGGTTTTTTCTATAGGATTCTATGTTAAACTAATTTCAGCTGTGGCAGTCATCTTGGTTTAGTCCAGGTCAATGGATACATTTCTAAAAGAGAACCATCTAAGGACCATTTCTGCTAAGTCTTGTTTCAACTGGCTAAGTGGTTTCAGACAAGATTTTTAAATGAATTTTCCTATAGGGTTCAATATTTAACAAAGTTCGGTGTGGCAGCCATCTTGGTTGACAATCCCGCGGATCGGACAAATTTCTGAAAGAGGACCTCGTAAGGACCAATGCTGCCAAGTCTGGCTCCAATATGTCAAGTGGTTTCAGAAAAGAAGATTTTTCAATGAATTCTTCCATAGGGCCCTATGTTAAACTATGTTCGGGTGTTGCGGCCATCTTGATTGACAGTCTGGATCATCGCACAAAATTCTGAAAGAGGACCATCTCAGGACCATTGCTACCAAGTCTAATTCTAATTTGCTTAGTGGTTTCAGACGAGAAGATTTTTGAGTGAATTTCCCATAGGGTCCTATGTTAAACTAAGTTCTGCTGTGGCGGCCATCTTGGTTCACAGTCCACGAAATCACATTTCTGAAAAAGGACCTCCTAAGGACCAATGCCGCCAAGTCCTGCTCCAATATGTCAAGTGGTTTCAGACAAGAAGATTTTTCAATGAATTTTCCTATAGGGCCCTATGTTAAACTAAGTTCAGTTGTGGCGGCCATTTTGGTTGACAGTTCGGGTCATCACACAAAATTCTGAAAGAGGACCATCTAAGGACCATTGCTACCAAGTCTAATTCAAATTGGCTCAGTGGTTTCAGACAAGAAGATTTTTGAGTGAATTTCCCATAGGGTCCTATGTTAAACTAAGTTCTACTGTGGCAGCCATCTTGGTTCACAGTCCACGAAATCAGACACATTTCTGAAAAAGGACCTCCTAAGGACCAATGCTGCCAAGTCCTGCTCCAATATGTCAAGTGGTTTCAGAAAAGAAAATTTTTCAATGAATTTTCCTATAGGGCCCTATGTTAAACTAAGTTCAGTTGTGGCGGCCATCTTGGTTGACAGTCCGGGTCATCGGACACACCTCTGTAAGAGTACAGTCTAAGGACCATTGCTGCCAAGTCTGGTTCCAATTGGTCAAGTGGTTTAAGACCAGAAGATTTTTCAATGAATTTTCCCATAGGGCCCTATGTTAAAATAAGTTCGGCTGTGGCAGCCATCTTGGTTAACAGTCCACGTCATTGGACATATTTCTGAAAGAGAACCTCCTAAGAACTATTACTGCCAACTTTGGTTCCAACTGGACTTGTAGTTTCATATAAGAAGATTTTTGAAAGTCACCCCCTTTTTTTTCTATTTTTAGTAACAGCAGCCATCATGGTTGGAAGTCGAGGATACCAGACATACTTTTGGAAGGGGGCCACCCAAGGACCATTCCATTAAAGTTTGGTCTCAGTTGGCCAAATGGTTTGAGAGGAAAAGATCTTTAAAGGAAAGTTTACGTTGGATGCTGTCTTTAAAGGGCAAAAACTTCTATAAAGGGTCAATCAATGATTTTGGTCATGTTGACTTATTTGTAGATCTTACTTTGTTGAACATTTCTGTTTACAATTTATCTTTATCTATAATAATATTCAAGATAATAACCTAAAACTGCAAAATTTCCTTAAAATTAACAATTCAGGGGCAATAACCCAACAAAAGATTGACCGATTCGTCTGAAAATTTCATGACAGGTAGATCTTGACCTGATGAACATTTTTATCCCATGTCAGTTTTGCTCTAATTGCTTTAGTTTTTGAGATATAAGACAAAAACTGCAGTTTACCCCTATGTTCTATTTTTAGCCATGTCAGCCTTTGGGTCAGGTGAGCTAAAAACTTATTGACATACTAATGAAAGCACTCATCAAGGTGAATTTAAAGAATAAATCCTAATAATGACTCAACCCACATTGCTTTTTTGGCCCTTTTAACACCTTATATCTCAAAAACCATAAATATAGAAGAAACATTCTATTTTAAAAGTTACACCAAAACAAGAATACTGTGATGTTGATTATCAATGATAGGGGAAAAGTATGTAAGGGTAGTTATTCCAATTAAAATTATGCAAGAGCCCCCCTCAAACTTGATCATGGTATCATCAATATACATCTTCCAAGAAGTTGATAGGGAAAAACTAAATCAAGGGGAGTAACTCCCACATAAATTATCCTATAGTGCTTGTTTTCGAACTGGATCAATGTATTGCCCATATACACCTTCCAAATAAATTTGGTTGAAATCCAGTGAGAAATGTAGAATTGAGAGCACTAACGATTGTTGAAAGACGGACACATTGAAAACTATAGGGTGCGATGCGGGGCCCTAATTCAAAAAAAAAATCTTAATGACCCCCAGAAAAAAAAACGGGAGGCTAGATTTCCCAAAATCAAGCCCAACCTGGTTTTTTTTATTGGGGACCATTGTGGAAAAATATTATAAGGATACCTATCTGTCTATGGACGTCGACAACGAGAGGCTCATAACATAAATATTTGCGTTCGAATAAAAATCACCCATGATATAGAATCCATTTCTTCAACAAAATATTAAATATTTGCCAACCTTCTCAAGAAAATTGGCCTTATCAAACAAATTTATCATTCTTTTCATATTAATATTTATTTCATTTATCAAGATTAGTTTCCTAAATTTCTTCGCAGTAAATACATGTATTATTAAGTCTTGCTATTATTTGTGTACATTATTCTTACACTGTGTTACAAGGTACCTAATGATATAACATCCTACAGCATAATAAAATAAAAAATTTCTGCCAGTAAGGGACGAAATCAAAAGTTCAATGTTAGATAAACAACTTAATTCAAATACATGTGTAGTTTGGGGTTGGGGGGGGGGGGGGGGGGGGGGGTTGCTGTAAGTTTTGTTATCCGACATCGATTTTCGGATCGAAAAATATGGATTCAAGTGTCCAAGTCAATATACAGTACAAACATACATTGTTAAGGAAAAATAGGACCCATGATACAAAAAGTATACTCTCTAAGCATATGCCCATATTGGTCAATCAATTTTTCCCAAATTAAGTTAAGAGGGGGGGGGGGGTGTCAGTGAAAAAACTATGTGAATTAAGTTTTTTATCCTACATTGAACTTTTTATCTCGTCCCTAACCAAACCTGTAACCAGTATTAATAATCTGGGCCAGAAAATGCTAACTAACATTATTCTAATTTAGGCCTAGTTTGGTGTAAACAAACAAATCATATGTGAAAGTAATATGGAACATTACAATAGTACCATTAAACTGAAATCATGAGTCAAAAGAATTAGAAAATATGTGTATGCTAATGTGTCAAAAGCAATAAAAAATATAAATATACCTTCATTTTCTCTCCTATCACTTTACTGCACATATTCTTTTTCTGGTTGAGCAAATCAGCAGAAAATCTTGCTGATAATAGAAAATGGTAAATTATTATTCATTATGTGCCTGTTTTATGTTCATGTTCAAAGACCATTTAATTTAGTCATCTCACACTTTAAACAAGCTGCAGATATGAAAATGTACATATGTAAGAATATGATAAACATTTCGTAGGAGTGAATATAGGAAAATTTGGGTACATCTTGGGGTTGTTGCAGTCAGGTCTTCAACAATCCATTAAACAAGACCATGGCTAATGGATCTTGAAAATTGCAAATAAACAATGTAAAAATATATAAAATATGGTGGCATTGGAAACTTTGAAAATATGATCACTGATATATAGTTTGCTTGACACAATATTAAGAAGTAGATCTTCAATATCAGGGGTCCAGTGTCCTAATGCAGCTGTGGGACCCCACACAAGTTAACATAAGAATAGTCCATAGAGTTCCCTTGGAACTGAATTTCAAATGGGGTTAAATCAAGTTATATTTAGAAACTTTTGTCACAGACAGGTCTCCAAATTGAATATGATTAAAACTCAGTCCTCAGTGATGACAGGCTAGTAATGATCAACTTACTATAATACGAAAGTGTCACCTTGTATAAAATATTATAAGTAATTTGGGAAAACCTAAAACTGTCAACTTCCATTGTGATTCTACATCTGAACTTCTGAGCTCTGTTGTTTATCATTTTTAATCAGTCATAAGCTTGAGCCCTGGTCATTGAATTACAAAGAAATGTTCAATATGTAAGAATATTTATCCAACTTTATTTTTTACCTGTAGTACCTATATTTCACCAAAGTTTCAATTTTGATAAATGGGAATGAATCTTTGGATGATCAATTTACAGAATAAATAAATAAATTGAGAGCACTAACGAAAGTAATCTATCCTTTTTTAAACTCTTCAAGAATTTGGAATATTTTAATTAACTGATTATTTCAAAACTTGTCTACATGAACCTTCTGGTGATTCATAAAACACACAATTTCATGTTTGAAACTGGGACTTAATTAATACAGTCACAGGTTCAAAATATAAAACAAAAAGTACAAAGTAAAATACAATAAAAATAAATAAACTGTTATCCGAAAAAATGAAAATTTTCCTCAAACTATATCAATTTAAACAGATTTTTGAGCAATTTACAACAAATTGTACTTAAACCAAATAATTAAGGCCATCTGAACAGTATAAATTTAAATTCACGTTGACATCACAATTAAAATGTTATTATTCTACAATGTTATTGTGTCAAATGGAGCTGAATCTTGGGTCAAGTGATGTATTACTACTATTGCTATTAGTTAAAAAAAAAACCATCAAAAGCGTATTATCTGTCGTTAGAAATCATGTAGTAATAAATGTTCAACCGGAAAGTGGTGAATTCTTTATATCAATGAATAATAATAGTCTGAGCTAGCTATTTGTTCCATTTGCCACTGGGTATGACATATAATAAATTTGTGGTTGCATCATACTTTTGTTTATGTTCTTCTATACCTATTATGATTGATACCAAGACAAAGTCACATAAAGTAATCAAATTATTTTAGCAAATTAATTTTGATTAATTTCTACACCTTTTTAAATGGTATTAATCTAAACGTATAACAATATTTTCTGGTGTCAGAAATTATAATAAATTGCTCTGCATAAATGAGCACCTTTTCGCCATAGTTTATCATGTTCAACGACTTTATCCACTAAAGTTACATCTTTAAATCTCTTTGCTTGATTTTCTCTTATCTTTCCAGGGTCTCCACCTTTCTCTGCACGAAATAATTCAATGTCCAAAACCATATTTATTCAGCTGTCAAACAGAAAGTCCAACGTGGGAATAATTCCGGAAATACTGGTTTATTAAAATCATGCTTGACAGAAAACCTTGTATTTACTTACCTTTAAACGCCTCCTTGATTTTGATCGAGATTTAAAAGATTGCAATGCAATCAGTAAATTTCTGCACATTTGGTCAGTTCTGCTCCAGGCCTAAAATCATGAAAATGTTGAATAGCAAATTCAAAAATACCACATGCCCAAAGGGGAAAGCCAAAACCATCTAAGGACCAGTGGCGGATTTAGCGGGGAAGGGGGGGGGGGGCACAGGGGGCACGTGTCCCCCAGTTGAGGTCACACTGAAAAAAAAATATACGTAAAATTACTAGTAAGATACAAAGCTTTACATCGTTTATGGTCATAATTACCAAAGGCAAATTTTAAGAAAGTGACCATAACATGTTATCTGTTGTAATGGTTGATTGACACCTAGTTGTGAAAATTAACATGTATGTAACTTTTTACATTTCTGATAATAAAGATAAGAGTTAAAGAGATGGATCGAAATGTATCACAGTGCAGAAAGTAAAATTAATTTTCCACCAATGCCCCTTGAAGATTTGCAAGTATTTAATTGAACATGTACCCTTCTTATCCAATGTCTTAATTACTTATTGATTAATTGTCAGATGACATGTATTGTTTTAAATACAAACAAAAAATTATTAAAAGATGTCTACCTATTTTTTTAAATTAATATATTTGAAATCCATTAATTGGTAAGTAAAAATATATGGACTATTTCTTTTTTATTTAAGTGTGTTGTTAGTATAAATGGGCATTTACAATATCTAAAAAATATTTACTACCATGATGTGTTTAAACTGTTCCGATATATGAGAGGTACATAAACATTTTTTTTTATAATTTTTATATCAGTGAGACTTCTGAAATATAAATTTAATTTAATAAATTTTCATTTATTTTATTTAAAACTTGAAGATATTAATAATTATCAACAAATTTCTTCTCTCAGTTGATTGTTTTTTTAGCACCTTGGTGGCCGTGTAAAAGAACAAAAGTTTGAGATCACTTTTGAAATTTGATACATGTAACGTCAGAGAATCTAAACTGCACTGTATACCGAAAATGCAGCCACTTCAAACATTATATTTTTAACTTTAAAACTGCCATCTTTCAGTGATTTTGCATGACATTTTTGACGGAAAAAAATTATTAATTATTGAAAGTTTATAACTAATTACTTAATTTGGGTCCCCTTTTCGATTCGCTCATGGTACGTTTTTCAATCAGGGATAAGTTGATGTCATCACTTTGGAAATGTTACGGTCTTCATCACGAATATCGAAGATGATGTTGGACCTGTTCCCACTGTAGTAACATTTCACGCACCTCCATCGATTTGTGACTACCACCGGATGGCGGATTGACTTTGTTGAACTTTACAACGGGTGTCGTATACGGAGCAGGAACTGCTTACCTTTCCGGAGCACATGAGTTCACTTCTGGTTTTTATAGGAGTTTGTGTTTTTCATTGTTTTTTAGTTTTCAGTATTTATTTGTTGTGCTTGTGGTTGTTCATTTTCCTTCTCGGGTTTGTCGGTCTAGCTACGATGAATTGAGTTATTTTTTTGGTTTGCTCCTTAGGTGTATTTATCTTCTTTCTTACAATCACTAATCATGCACAGAGACCATGAAGGACCAGAGTTACAACTAAATATCCTGATATTTTGTTCTACAACCTGACAACAGCAGTGAAAATATAATAATTTCATAAGCTTCTGTGACGTTAACCAAAAAGAAGATATGATTCTCTAACCCCCCCCCTCTTCAACAAAAAAGTCGTAAGATCGTCATTTTAAAAAAAACCCAAAAAACAAGGGCAGATAATTATTCAAGATTGTGCCCCCCACCACTGGTCGACCCTCTGGATCCGCCCCTGAAGGACAGAGCTATCAGTGCTCCCCTTAGTTTTTACAAATTTTATAATTTTGTAATAGAATTTTAAGTTTCAATTTCGGACTAGTATCGAAATTCTAGCAACTGAGCATTAGTTTAAACTAATACCGTTTAAACATTGTTCTCGTCTTCCTTTTGTTCATTTTTTAAACATAAGTCGATCATATGACATGCTGCACTGGGGGCAGCATCGATATCTTGATGTATTGTTTTGTTTGACATTTAATATTTAACTAAGATGCATGTACATCTATAGTTGTAAAATGTTCTTTGGTGGCTACAGCATCTTGGCAACTCGTAATAGCCACGGGGAGTACTCTAAATCTTTCCATAATACCTTCATGTACTGTACATGTACTACATGTACAAATATAATCTGCATATATATATGCGGTGTATCTTAAAGTTTACAATTTGTTGATTCTTTTAGCACCGACACTTGGTGACTTCTGCATTGCCGTGACATGTGATTGAGATAAATACTCTTGCACTAGCTACGAGTATGAGTGGCCATTCATGTCATTCGCGCGATGAATGTACGCGTAAGTAAAATCTACACGTTAAATCTCAATAGTCACGCGTAAATATAAGGCATTGACGCAGGACTTTTAAATTTACGCGTAAATTAAAAAACAAACGCGTGGATGTTTGAAATAACGCGTGATTCATATTTACGTATATTTTGATTTATATCACGTATGTATTTTATTAATACGCGTTATTTATTCTTTGAGTGGCCATTTATATCATTGGCACGATAAAATTACGCGTAAGTAAAATTTAAGCGTTAAACCTAAAAAGTTACGCGTAAATATCAAGAAATGACGCGTCCTTTACTTAAATCTAGGCGTAATTTAAAAAATATTACGCGAGAATGTTTGAATTAACGCTTGATTCATATTTACGCTTATATTTTGATTTATATCGTGTATGTAATTATTACTCGTAAACTTTTTACAATATACACGTGGCTTTCGAGTTTTCTCGCTTAACTTTAATTTTATCGCACCAATGACACGAATGTCCAATCGTACACGAAGACCATAATACTGAATCTAGGAGTACTGGTGCAATAATACTGCATCCACATGTACAATGTATATACACTAAGATGACCATTTAACAAATGCCCTTGGTGAATATATCTAGTTTGTCTTTTGGTTCATGTGCACTAGTCATGAGGTGGACCAAACATCTTGTGTAAGACAAAAGGATATCACATTATTTTCATTAATTTTTCTTTCAGCCAATACTGTTTTTTCTTGGTAATTCAAGCAGACAGTTTTGCTCCCTGCCCGTACCACAGAGTTCCGAATTGCACACGGAAATTACGAATTATCATTCGGAATTTACGAATACTTAATTTCCGAGTGACCATTCGGAGTATTGGAACCTTTTCCGAATTACTTACAAATAGTGATTCGGAAGGAAGATTTGGAACGATTTGGAATAATGTATTCGTAACTTCCGAATGACCATTCGTAACTTCCGAATATTCATTCGGAAATTAAAAATAGCCATTATATTTGCAAATAAAAGGGAAACCTTAAATAAAACTGAAAACCCAATAAGTCAAGAATGATTTATTAAAGTATTTATTTTTTTTCAAACAAATAATACTTTAAATGCAAATAATCAGTATTAAATGTGTGTAAAATACATCCACATGTACTCAATAACAAAAATTAAGAGTATGTCTAAAAAAACTTTAAATGCCCAATCTCGCACCCATTTTGCAAAACAGTTTTTGTATCTCACTCTCGGGTTTTTTAAAACTTTTTACAGTAACCTTCAACAAAAACATTCCCAAATATCTGTATGACTGAATCAAATTTTATTCGTCAGAAGGACTAACAGACCCGAACACTAGATGCCCCAAATTTTTGCAGATGAAGCATAAAATTTCTCTATTGCATCATGGAAACAATGATTAAATTTTTACTGTACATATTACAACAATAACAACTGAATAAAAATAAAATGTGCATGTTTGTCCAATACTGGTATCATGACATTCCTGGAGCAGAAGGCTTTACTACATCTGCAAGGACCAAATTCAAGTCTGGAATGGTTCTTCCAGGGTACTTCTCGATAATGATGTCTAAAAAATATTATACATATATAATTGTATTTAATAATATGCCGAATAAAAATGTCAATATTACAACATTAGAAATTTCAGAATAAGAAATTAATCAACCAAAGCAATGGTTGGATTAAAAAAAATTATCTAGCATTTCCATTGGCTAAAATGTCAACAAATGATCTAGTTGTTATCTTGATTGTGTTGTAATCTACTTTGAGTTTCTTGTTTAATTTAAATACATACTTTTAATTTTTTCCAAACAGGATCTGTGTACATAATGTATATCCGATATAAAGTATTATGAATCACTGTTACAGCTTAGTTAAGTGATGTAGCTTTTTTTTTATGTTTGTTGTAAAATGAACTCAGGTTACTTATCCACCCCAGCAAAAAATTTACCATCAACATTTCATGATATTCAATCAAGGTTATTAAAATATGAAACTATGATGTATTAAATCAAAACTACAACTTAGGTAAGATTTAACTCACTAAATGACTAAGCTTACCATACAGGACACGTAGCTTCTGTCTATCCTCTAATGGAGGACGTACTCCCGAGTCTGACTTCTTTCCTCCATGGTGGCCTGTTATAGAATGACCTTTTAGCTCATCTAAAGTAAACATTCTTCTAAGCAGCCACTTTGAATCTGATTTCCAGCTTCTGCTAGGAAGATCATGTATGAGTTGAGCCTAAATGCAAAATGAAAAATTTACCAATTTTTTCTTAGGAATATTTAGCTAAATTCAACTGTTTAGTGTCCACCTGTGTATCAAATAGTAGAAAAACACAATTTTTAAGGGATATTGTCTACGAAAAAGTAAATTTTTTGTACTAAAAAAAAATGCCAATAGACAACTTGCTGTGTCAAGTTTAAACATATATAAAAATCTAAATGGGGACAAAATATCAAAGCCGCAAAACAAAGAAAATGACAAGTATGTGTCATATTTAAAAAATTTAAAAAAAAAAAATATATTTAAGTAATGAAAATGATGATTTTGATAATTAACATTGATAAATTTACAATAAAAGTGTATCCGTCATCATGAAGGTAAACAAATAATCAATCAAATAATTTTGAGTGATAAGGCAAATTTGTTAATAAATGTATATCCAAAGTTTTCCTTCGGCCTAAAATTGAATAAAAATAATCACAACCCTTATTTTCAGAAAAATAGTTAAAAGGTACCCTCAGAGTCTTTTCAGCCATTTCTAGATTACTACATGTAGATATTCAGAATCATTAATTTAGACATTATGTTTTCATCTTTGCATCTCTGATGCTGAAAATTGTAGTCAACCAAAGAGTTAAATTTCTATGATAATTTTAAAATATCTTGTTGTTTCCGCCAATAATTATGCAATTATCATATTATATTACAAATTTGCATCTGTATAAAAAAATATGTAACATTTCTTTTGTTCATGAATATATATCAACTTTACACTTCATAAAGAATTTGTAACATCTCATCTCAATTTAGTATTGCATTTCAAACCTTAATCACATTAAGGGATAAAAATATGACTTAATAGAATACTGTACCTTTGTGAAGCCATTGTACAGCTTCTCCTGTGAACCTGAATCTGTCACATTTGCATCATTAGCACAGGAAGTATCGCTGTAACGTCCCTAAAAAAAGATAACTTTTATATAAAGTCAAAACAGTTACATACTGCATGATGCAAGCACTTTTTACTCCAGATTTCTCTTTATGCTCAGTTTATACATAATGTACATACAGGTCTGTAAGTCTTTTTGATGAATGATTATGAACAGGCTTACGGTCACATATACACTAAGTATGACTTGTAAAAACAGTCTTTTTAATGATATAAGATTATTCTATATTATTAAAATAACTGATTGAGCTTTGTATAACTTGAAATTGTTCTATTCATTAGTTCGAACAAGGAAATTAATGTTATAAATAAATCATACATACCATAGATGTATTTGAAGAACTAGGCTCCATATAAGAACTGTTCATGGACATGGGCTTCATTGAGTATTGTAAGGAGTGTAATATCTGTTCCACCTATAGTATAAGAGCAATTTATTATCATTATGCTACATATATTTAAATTTGAAGATAAAAAATTTATATACTAATGGACTGTCTGTTCTGATAACAGAGAATATGTATTACATTGTAGGCTAATTATACATGCAAGTCCATGACTAGACATTCAATTATTTCCTTAAGCAACTGCTATACATGTTCAGTATTTTTTGTTTTGACATGCGAAAAATTTCTATAAAAATATCTAATTTGAAATCCGGCCAAAAACCATTAGATAAAAAGTAAATTTTTCATATCAATTAATACTTAAAGTCGGTTATTTCTTAGTCAGAAGTGGCCAACAGTCTTGCAATAAGCATGATAAGATGCTGGCAATTTTGATTCAACACATAAAAATACTTACTTGACAAAGCCTGGAATTCAGCTGATAAATATTCTGATTCTGTTCCCTGGAATCTTTTTCCAAACCTTCTATGGTCACCTGCAGTCGATGACATTGACTGCAGCCGGCCAAAGGACCTGATTGATGGGATGAAGGGGTACTGTAATACCTAGGTGTTGGTCGATATATCATCTCAGATATATCTGACACACCTTCATTCTGATATATATCGTCTGTTCCCATTGACAGAGAAAGGGCCTCTGCCATTATTCCACGGCTAGACCCAGTCCGTGGTGGGGTCTCAGACAATGACATAACTGGTGTTTCAGACGATGTCCAAACTGGAGCAGTGTATGATGAAGATGGTATTGATGGATTTCCTGAAGATGACAAATTGAATTTATTCTTAGTGAGATATGTAGATGAAGTTACAGTGGATGAAGTACGAGGTAATGCTGATGACAACGACAAAGTGGATGCTGTACAGGGTGTTGATGAAGTGGATGTATAAGTGGGACCAATGCTGCAGGATGAGCTAACAGCTGATGACGGAATTGGAGAACAGTTACTGGTTCTTGATATTGTTGGAGAAATCAAGGGAGAGTCCAAATCATCTGAATCTTCAACCTCGTCAACAATCTCTGACTCCATTAGCATGTCTGCAATGTTGGTAAGATGTTTGTTCTAAAAAAATATATAAAAATCATTTAACTTATTAATTGTGAAAGAAGACTAAAATTGAAGCACATTGCAACATGACCTAAAATGTTTTTAAAGTGTAAATGAAATATTTTTTTTCTCAAAAATATTAATAACCCCATTACACTAGATTTTATTTAAATGTGTGGGTGTGTTTTTTTATACTACAATGATGAGACATTTGTAAATGTTTTTAAAGGCATGAAAGGTGTCATTGTCCATTGAGGTATATCTTTATAAATATAATCAAACTAAAGATCATATACTTGATTCCTATACTTTTTGCACACTTTGATGCAAGGCATAATTATCTATTTGAAAGTACATACAGTCATTTTAGTTTCTTTTTCTTCTTCTCTTTTCTTTTTCTTTTCCACAGCCTCTTGTGTGGCATTTTCTTTTCTTTTACTCTTGTTCTGAAGCAAAGACATAATTAATTATGGCATAAAATATGTACTTTATAAGTATACAATACAAAAAATCCTGATATCCAACACTGTTACATAAATTAAACAAGAATATGTCCAAGACATAATGCCCCATTTCCCAACATTTGGGATGGACGCACAAATGTACCAGAAAAACTAATTATGCCCCCCCTCACTTTCATAGATGTCAGTGTTAGAAATTAGCACTGGTCCACTAGAATATCCATGGCCACTAAAACTTACTGTGGGCTACCAGAATTTTAAAATTGGTGTATAATTTTAATATATGGAATACACATTTTTCTCTACTTAATATTTTTTTATTGGTTGGCTTTTGTCTAATTTGGTTGTAAAAATGTACGTCACACATGACTACTTGTGTAAATACTTACAGATTTTGTTCCTGCTTTATCTTTCTTCTTTTTCTGTGAATCACTCTCATCATTGGACTTTCGTGATTTACTTGTTTCCTGTTAATGAATTAATATTTAAGTTAACAAAAAGACTCTTATAAAAAGGTGCATAACATTAACCGTTCATTAGAATGATTGTTTCATGCATGTTCATAAAATATAAATATGTATTTAAATTTGAACAGTCAAATGTGACAGAACACCAATATTTCAAAGATTAATCTTAGCACACAGTTTTAAGTGCAATGTATGACCCATTACTACTACTAATTACTGATGAGTTTTTCCTTTTACGAGATAATTGGGAGTAGCTTTTATGTTTTTAGCTTAAGTAAAATTGACATTAAAAAGGCCAGGTTCAGAATGAAAAAACTACGGTATGTATTTAGGAAGGGAACAGAAACATTGTAACATTCTTTCTCTGGTCTAATGTACTTATTTTGGATATCTTTAAACTTTCAGAAATATTGATAATATCTTACAAACACACATACATGTACATTGTATTCATACATGTATGTCATAAAACTTAAAGAGTAAATGTACTTTCCAAGGAGCAATTAATTTTCTTTATACCAAAAAAATTACCAGTGCAATAATGTACAGTATTTGTTCAAAATATATGCATGTGTCATGCACATAAACGCAACATCTTTTTGACATTCTGAAGGCTTTTCTAGGGTTATAGGATGCAGAAAAGCAGTTCCTTTGTTTTATTTCATCTTAAAATTTATGTCACTATGTATTAAGTGTCATGCAATACATTATAAATACTTCTTATCACGTCTTTTTTATATTTACCTCTAAATTAACTGCCTTTCCTTTCCCCTTTCCTACTGTTGCTGAGATTGATTTTGCCTATTCAAATACAACAAAACAGCTGTGATTCAGTAACTGTCATCATGTCCATTAAAATAAGTCTCTTGTCAAAATATTAATCAGTGACAGTACATGTGTATGTATGCAAGTACCATAATAACAAAACTGAAACATGTGCATATTTACAGTGTTCATGATATTTT
This sequence comes from Mytilisepta virgata, assembly GCA_028015205.1. Lineage (NCBI taxonomy): Eukaryota > Metazoa > Mollusca > Bivalvia > Mytilida > Mytilidae > Mytilisepta > Mytilisepta virgata. The sequence continues at coordinate 77,893,679 of CM051519.1, forward strand.
ATAGTATTTTGATTTTGTGAATTTTGAAACTGAAGACCTGTTTGTATCAATGTCTTTTGTAAAAACACAGATGTCAACATTGCATTTTAATTTTGCATCAAACATGTCAAAAGTTATAATCAAGAATAAAAAAAATGGTCTTAATACATGTACATGCAAAAACATCTATTTTAATCTTTACCACTAAATGATTGCAAACTAAAATTTTACATTTATACCAATAAATATAGAAGTTGCAATGCCTGGCTAGGAACATGTAGCTACATGTATAATGACTACATTGGTTACATGTTAAACTCCTCTAATTCAAATAAAATTCAGACATGATTTTGCACCAAAAGGAAAAAGAAGGAAATTCATCAAAAAGATAGGAAAAAAGGGGGTTAAGCCTTCTGAAAAATCAGTTTCTGACTTGTTTTACAAATCTGAACAACTATTGAAATTTGTTTTTCTATTGAATAAATCTTATTTCCTTTATAAATCTGAAAAATCATGTCTGGAAATTAAGATCTGATTTATCTACTTTATTCTGATTGGTTGAGGTTGAGCTAACTGGTCTTCTTTCATCTTCAGCAATTGATTCTGCCATACGTTGTGTCAGCTTTCTCTCTCTTTTTGTTTCATCTGAAACAACAGAGGCAACATCACGGGGAGCTTCTGTCCTGTCCTGAAGTTCTTTCCTTGCACCAGCTTTTGAGTCTAAAATGTTTCAAAATATTGTTCTTATTATCAAGAAAAGCACATGAAAGCATCTGTTGTGTACATACCTAATAAGATAAAAGTTCTACAGCCTAAAATTTAATACTTGCATTGATAAGTATATTAAATTTAAAATAAATTGTCGGGTACTGGTAGTATGTTTTTATTTTATTTGGTATACAGATATACATATTAAATTCAAATAAATTGTCGGGTAGTATGTTTTTTTTATTTGGTATGCATGTACATATGTGTATATACATGTATATATACTTTTAAAATGGTGCACAACAACATCAAATACATGTATGATGTTAAAATAAAATAATAATTAAAGTCAAAAGACAATAATTAATAATCAAATTTGCGGATATTTCGCTGGACCAACCAGCTTCATCAGCGCTTGTAATCTGATATGAGGTCACTGTTTGACTGTGTGTTGAACATAATCAATAGCGCATAAATAAATTGAACCGCTTTTCTTTTGAATTTTCTAAATGGTACTTCTCAGGTCTAAATGTACTGGTACTGTACATGTACATCTAAAATAACTATGACAATGTATGACAAAACAATTGTTCCAGAACAGTAAGAACTATGTCCTATACATGTAGTACTATTGGTACTGCTAGATGTCACTGCAAGATTGTTCACCATTTTGATTGTTGAAAGTCAAAAATAATAAAATTTAAAAAGCTTAAATACTGTTATACAAACCTGATCTGTCACATCAGCTGTGTTTAAAGGATGCACATGCGATCAGTATTCAATAAGAGGATCTTGAAAACTTGCATTTCTTTTTCAAGAAACTGGCATGCATAAACTAATCTAAAATCAATTGAACAATTGTTAAATACATTGTACATGTTATACTGTGACAATTAGTTTAATCATATTTATTTATACTGGATTTGGAAACAAGCTAAATGCTTCTATAAACCCCTCTCCAGTTTGCAGGTGCGGCCTTTGCAGTGGCCCCATTGAGCCTAATCTTATCGAACTGTGACAATTACACATGTTATTTGAACTTATATAGCTATCCTTACAGAAATTTACAATATACAATGTATAGTACTGTATATTGTATAATATTACAACAACAAAAGTATGATGCTTTGAATAAATAATAAAGGAGGAATGTCCATGGGACAGGGATGCCCCGGCTAGGCCCCAAAAAAAAAGTGGAAGTCTCAGAGGTCTGAAAGTTGCTTAGGACATACATGTACAAATGTACATGTACATGCACACTCAGATTGTCATACCGAACCATTCTACCAAGTTTCAAATCATTCCCATGTATGGTTTCTGAGAAAAGCATACACAGGTATTGTTCTACAGTTGTAATTATCGATAAGCAGTGGAAAACATAAGGTCAAATTACTGGGATAAAACCTAAAATGCAATACTTTTTAGACTAATTATATTAGTTTAAAAGCCTTAAAGGTGTTAAATAAGCAATGACAATTGACAAATGATTTTCACTTATCAACAGTTCTGTGCAAGTACATGTACATTGTAACAGTTCAATTTTGAAACTTTAACATGTATATAAAGTTTAACTTTAACTGATATTATAAATTACCTGTACATTGTACGGTACATTTTTTTGTACAACACAATGGTTTACAAGTATACATGCATGTTAATGTACATTTGTGAAACAAACTTAGTACATGTACATGTGATTTTTTTATCAAAATCTGAGCTTAGAAGTTTTCGGTATAAAGAGTTTTCCTAAGTAGCACAAATGTACATGTGTATATACATAACTTGTTAAATTCTATCTTTGTGCACAGAAATATGAAGGTGACTGTGAACATGGTGAATGACATACATTAAATTTTGTCACATGCACAAGATGCATTGTTTTAAAAAACAAAGTATTAATGAACACCCTCTGTTGCAAAAAAATTAACTCGTGTCAATAATGACATGTATTCTACCGGTTTTCCAAGTTTTCTACTCCTAGCGTGTCTGATGAAGGTGAATTTGCATATGCAGTGTGACAAGGATAAGAATTGGCTGCGCAGTGCTCTCTTAGTGGTCTTATTTGGCCGACAAGTCACAAAGCAGAAAAAAATATATAAGGGCCTTAAATTACATGTAAGAGCTATATATGAACCACAGCTAGGAGCTGTATGGCCAAGTGCTCATGATTAAAAGTTAAAAAACCATAAATTTTTGTTAAGTTTTTCTAGGAGAAAAACAAATTTCATGGACCTCTTTCACAGTGGGGGCCCATGACTCATGAGGAGGGGAGTGCGAGGGTTTGTCCAAAATATTTATCATTTAAAGCTTATTCCATCTTTCTATTCTTTTTTTTTTAATTGTTTTGACATATCTTTGACAACAGCTTTCAGCAACTGATAATACGTTTGGGGAGGGACAAGGAATTATATATTTGATGTAATTCCTTGGGAGGGGGTACAGAAAATTTCGAAAAGGGCAACAGAGAAAAAAAAACAGTTCAAGTCTAGATCTGCATGTCAATTAATTGTTAAATTAATTCTGAAATCGAAGTTGTGCATACTTTGCCCCGTTTGCATTATTAATTACTTACTGTGGAATGAGGCAATTTTCCCCATAAACATTATCTGGCCAAATTGCTTCAAGACTTTCCCTGTGACGCCGTCAACTATAAGCTCCTTTTCATTGTAAAAGTCGGTGGTTCCATCCTCCCAGTCGACAATAAAAAACTTAGATGTCGAAGCCATTATTCAGAAGTTATAATTACAAATGTAATATAAAAAGTAAACAAACAAAAATAATAATACTGCTTAAGTTCGGATAGTAGCGCGCAATGCTTTGAATAAAAGCGACGATTTGATTGGCTCATTGCAATTGAAATCATCCGTCGCACTTAAACGTTTTAACCAATATAAAATATTCTAGTCATAAGAACGCTTTAATTTGACATCGAGTAAAAAATCGAAAACAAAACAACATGATCAACATCCAAAGAAGAAAGATCAGTGGAGTTGGTTAAGATTTAAATACACAGGCGTAGTTTTTATGAGAAATGTAGTCCAAAGATCACAAATTATGTCACAGGATATACATGTCTGATCAGAAGCCAGGATATCAAAGTCAAAGATTTACAAATACATGTAGATGATGTTCAACACTTTTTATGGTACTATAACTAATACATGTAGTTAACTAGTAATTGAAATATGATAAATCCTAACAAAATCATTGAATGGGAATGCATTCTGAGTAATCTCGTTGAGATGTTAGCTCCGGGGAAAATTTTTTGATTGGCGTTAGAGGAGGCCAATCAAAAAATTTTCCCCGGAGCTAACATCTCAACGAGATTACATTCTGAGTAGCACCCAGGTTTTATTTTTCATTAATCATATTTTTGGTCTCATGCAATTTGGCAGACTCTACAATCACTGACAATAGTGAGCTTAAAACACTCCACTCGCATATTAAAATCAAGATAGTAGACGCTTTGTAAATCATATCAAAATTAAAGGTTACCATTACGTGTATACTCCCTTCTCATTATATGGTGGGTTCCATTGTATCGTGGAAATGACGTTTATTTCAACCTAATATTCAACTGTGATGTCACCTGTTTAACCTAACTACATGTACCTACCACAATATTACGAGATACCAGTATACATATACAACATGTAACTCACAGGATAATTGAATAGATCTATATTACTATAACACTGTACACCAGGTGTCAAAGTGCTGTGTCCACTTGACTCAATCCTTCTACAGGCAGTTAAAAAAATGAACTTATTATTAAAACATAAAAGTACATGTACAATAACAAGACTAGCTGAGAAAAGACAGTTCTTAAGATAATACATGTAGAGTCCAAATTACTTATTTCAAGCTGCTCATGTTCATTTTCAGTCCCCAAACTAGACCAATAAACTACATAAACGATAAAGAAATGTGGAATAAGTGTACGTGACACAACCAACATAAAGAAACAGGAATTTTTAAAAAATCATAGAGAAAAACAGCCAGCAGCTGTCTTCAACATGACCATAGAGGTTGCTGCTTGCCGTTTTGCATTGGCCCAAGACTAAAAATACAATACATAAGTTTCAAAACCAATCCCTGAATTATCAATGAAAGACCCAGTTCTGGACATAGAACAATAAACAGATTGATGACAGAGACAAACAAAAGCTTTGACAAAAATTCCTGGCTTAGGACAGGCACATATAAAATGTGGCGGGGTAAACTAGTTTTTTGGGCCCAACCTTCCCCGTATTGATAATTTTGTACAAAGCACAAAAATAACACACTCTAAAAACCAAATCAATAATGTATATTTTTATTTCAATATTGTACAATGATTGTATTTCCCAAATGTTTTGCTACTTCATTGCCATTATATGACGCATGTCATTATTTATATTTACTTACATTTGTATTTAACAGGCTAACAAAGCACTATCAAATGAAGAACTTGCAGCTTGTGAACAGAATGATAAATGGATATGTCCAGTTGAGGGTTGTGAAAAAGAGCTTAGTAGAAAACAAACATTGAGAACTCATTTGAGATGCATTCATTTGATTGAAGGTAAACATTCACACTTGCTTAAATATTACATGTACATGTATGCAGTTTTATTAAAAGAATAAACCGTTACAAGGTCCATTTTGCAAGCCCATTATTAACAGAGTACATATTTGGATATGTACATGTACATTTAAACATTTGTTTGTAACGTCAGTGAATTTTACAAATTTACTATCACGCTCAGAGCTTCATGAACATAGTTATCATGGTAATTTGGAAGATGTGTAAATTTATGTATGTACTGGTATATGTATCAATCAATCAATCAATCATGGTGTACATGTTTTTACATTGCAATGTAAAATCAAACTTTCTCCGAGATCCTCAGCACGCCTGGGAAACTCGAAAGTTGCAACCAAAATTCCGGGTCCCTGGAATTTTGTGACCTGATACATTTAATGTCATAAATTTGAGAAATCGAAGAATGTCAGTCCATGTATATTTGTTGAATAATTGTAAATAAAGCGAAAACAGTTTATTTTGTTCAATTGATAACATTAAGTTACAGTTTTCCTTAAATCTGGACTTGTCCTGGTTTATAGAATTGCCTTGACAATATAAAAAGGATTTCTGGCTTAACTATTATTTTTGGTATATTTAAGATCTGTGACAGATTTCACATGGAGTGACATTCTCTGATTCTTGCAAAAAGTGTTCTTTCACTTAGAATCAATAAACTTCAGGGTAACAATATTTGGTTGCGACTTGCGAGTTTTCCAGGCTTGATCAGCAAACTTTGCTGTATTTATATACTTTGTCTTGTACATATGTACAAGTATAAGTCACGATAGTCATTAACTGTTACTGTTAGCTATTACACCAAATTAAGATAAGAAATTGATAATTAAAACTTGCACGTATAATTAATCAGTAATATGTAAACCAATGAGAAGCTATGCTTATACTAGTAAAGAAAGAAGTATTAAGGATTGAGGGCATTGATGTTATTAGGCTACATACTTTTAAACTGGCATTCATGTTATTGCTCCTTTGTTATAAATTAGCTGAATAATACAACATTTATACATGTACATGGTATATTTATAATGTGTATAATGATCTATAAATGTCCAACTTTGTACAATTTACATGAAGATTTTGTACCTGCATATACATTTAAACATCAAGTTTAAAAAAAATCTTGTCTATTTCAGGTGGAAGTGCGGTTAAAAGATACAAGAAATATGAGTATGATGAAAATGAATCTAAGCCAAGGACAACTAAATGGAGATGTTTAAGGTAACATACATTTGTACATAATTATTTACATTCACCATACAATTATTGTCTTCTAACAATATATGTATTATGTTCATATCAGGTGATTTTGCATATTTGTTAACATTCAAAAGATAAAAGTTAGTTTTGATGAAATGGTTCCAGATAACTTCTGATTTTGCATATATCCAAGCATATTTTACTAGTTGATCAGATTCCAGTGAAACATTACTTTATTACTGGAAAACATGTTGACGATATACATGTAAGATGTTACAAATTCATGAAATTAACATGATTTAAATAACATTGTTTAAAAGGTACAAGTCTTCATGAAATCTGACTGACTGCCTGTCACAACAGTTAAATTTTCAATTATTCAGGCATTTGTTCATAAATCACCATGATCACAGGACCTGCAAAGTCAGGAAAAATTTTCGATAAAAAGAAATAGAATGCATATGATGTACATTGTATATAAATGCAAAAATATGGTATTTAACTTTATATTAATGCTGTATATTAACCATGTTAACTTTTTGTTATTTTAGTGTTAAAATATCATACTTCCCTTTCATGGTTATTAATGTAATTTTTCTTTATCTTTTATAGGCAAGATGATAATAGATCAGATGGTTACGAGGGACATGAAACCTTTGCTAGTGATACTACATGTACTAATCTTGAATCAAATATCCCAATAGACGGCTTAAATAATGACAACAATTCCTCTATTTATGATGATGAAAGCATTGAGCAAGAATCTTTTTCTCCCGATCACAATACATTATATAATGATGAAGTTCAACAAATTATATGTGATAATTATGAGGTTGAAGATATGGATATTGTCAATAGTGACTCAGATTATGAATTTGACTCGGGTAATAGTGATGAGGAAAATACAGATAAATCGCCATTGGACGAGGCAGATAGTTGTGAAGAAGAACAAAAAACAAAAAGTGTTCCATTATATGTATTGCCACCAAACACTGAAATTTACTCATCAGATATAACACATCAAGAACACTTACTATCTCTATGTGCATATTCAACAAGAAATAATTTATCAGGAGCAGCATTTTCACAACTAATGCAATTAATTAATATTCATGTTCCAGAAAGAAACCTATGTGAATTAAATATCAACAAAGTCAAGAGGAAGCTTGGCTTTAGTGGTTTTATGAACTATATTGAATTTTGCGAAATCTGTGGAGCAATATATCCTGAGGAAAATGAAGTCAATAATTGCAGTACACCAAACTGTTCAGGAAGACGCTGTACCAAGGAAAACAATGGTCACAAGACAAATTTTTTTGTACAAGGAAATCTCAATTTACAACTCGTTGAAATTTTGGAAAATAATTGGGACCAAATAAAGAAATCTTTTGAAAGAAAAAAGGCAGATAACGCAATTTATGACATTTTGGATGGAAAAAAATACAGGGAATTAAAAGAAAAGTGCAAAGAAATGACAATTACCTTAACAATGTTTACTGATGGAGTTTCTTTATTTAAATCATCTAAAGTTTCGATCTGGCCAGTTTATTTGATTATAAATGAAATTCCACCGTCATCTCGATTTATTAGAAAAAACATGGTATTGTGGGGTCTTTGGCAAGGGCAAGGAAAGCCTAAAATGAACACCTTCTTTTTCCCATTTGTCAAAGAGATGCAATCATTATACAACAATGGATTGAAATTTGAAACAACATCTGGCCAACAAATTGTTTATGCAGTTGTAAATGCTATTACAATGGATCTACAAGCCAGATCAAGTGTTTTCAATATGACACAGCATAATGGTATGCATTCCTGTATTTTTTGTGAGGAACCGGGTCATGTTGTTAAAAGTGGAAAGGGACATACACGATGCTTTCCATATAGAGGACATGAAGAGAAACCAAAATTGAGGACAAACGAGACAATAAAGCAAAATGTATTACAAGCAGTTGATACCAAGAAACCTGTTTGTGGATTTCTAGGAAGATCAATTATTAAACATCTACCCTTCATTAGCTTCCATGAAAACTGCACTGTAGATTACATGCATGGAATTTTACTTGGAATCACAAAGAAGCTATTGAGTCTCTGGGTTTCAGGCTCAAGCTACCAACGACCATTTTTTATTGGCCATAAACTGAAGGATATTGATAGTTCATTGAAAAATATTAGAGTTCCATATTTAATTCACCGCATTCCAAGGAAGATAGAAAGCAACATCAATCATTGGAAAGCATCAGAGTTTCGTTCATTTCTCCTGTTTTATGCGTTGCCCTGTCTACATGAAATTTTACCAAAAACATACTTAGACCATTTCTCATGTTTAGTTGAAGCTACCTTTTTGTTATTGAAGGAGAAAATTACACAAAATGACTTAAGGAGAGCAGATTTGTTACTAGATTTGTTCTATAAATGTGCAGCACAGCTTTATGGAGATGCTGTTTGTGGACTAAATGTGCACAATTTGAGTCATCTTGCAAAAATTGTAGAGGACTGGGGTCCATTATGGACCTTTTCATGCTTTTCATTTGAATCTTTCAATGGTGAGATAACAAAGGCTATACATGGAAAAGGCAATGTGAGTGGAGAGGTGTATTGGGTCGTCCATAGTGAGAAAATCATTGAAAGGCAAATAAGGGACATACAAGAGGGGAAAGCCAAAAAACTATTAGAGCAAATAACCAGGTCAAGTAGAAACACCAAAGATGATAATCTTGAGGTCGGAGATAAATGCATGATAGTGAAGCCATTGATAAGAATTGACGTAGAGAAATTAGATGTACATGTTAAAGACCAACTTTGTGGTGTACTCAATACATCACATGAAGAACTGATTGCTTTGTCATTTTTCAAGGCTGCAAAGATTAAAAAAAACAACTTTACTTTCTATAGTGAGGCATGTGGTAAAGTTAAGCAAAGGAACTCATTTACAATCATTCTGCAAGAGCCCTACAAAGGTTGTAACGTTGTTCAAGTACAATATTACCTCCATGTGCACAATATCAGAAAGACATTTGCTATTGGAAAAGGTTATGAAAAAGTTTCAAAAGTGATTCAGGGACATGCACCTCATCTTAATGTGATTGAATTGAGAAGGTATGTTAAATGTTTAAAATATTTACATTCTGGTGAACACTTGACAGAGTACATGTATATACATCATGTACATGTGATATATACATGTATATGTAAAGTTCTACATGTAACAAACTACAAACACGACAAGCAAAGCAGCTATTGCAATTTGCATTCACCTCTTATTCATTTAATCAAACATAAATGCATACAATAACATGTACATGTATGTCAAACTATATGTACATGTACAATCATGTATAGATCTACACACTTAATAACAATGCCTAAAATTACATGACATAATATATAATACATGTACCTACATGTACATTGTACATTGTACATGTATAGACATGATACATTGTAGATACCTTTAACTTGAAAAAAAAGCAATTGCAATTTGCCTGTAACCATGGTAACAAAGAAGACCCACATTTTCATGTTCATGTACATTTACATGCATGCTGTGTGTTTTTCGAAAGATACCGATCATGTTAACATAAGAATCTATTTAGTATTTATACATGTATAAAATGCACCAATACATGTATTTAATAAACATAATAATACATGTATTAAATCATTGTTTAAACATGATAAATGCTAACAGTAAACTCTGTACATACATGTACAATTTTGTACATGTACAATGTACATATGGATGGATGTACAATGTACATATGGCAGTCAGAGATCCCACTTGTACAAGTAAACAGATTTTAACTTCTATAGGTAAACTTTTAAGAGTTAAAATTGTCTCCCTTATTTTGACTTTCACTAATTTACTTGTACAAGTAAAATGATAGAAAATCATTCTTTTCTTAATTATCTTTATCTAGTCATGCAATTTACTTTCATTCATGATTATTTATATGGCTAATAGTATTAGCAACCTTTACCAGACTGAGATTATCTGTTATCTTCAGTTAATTGAGAAATAATCAACATTTATTGTCCCAAGAGGGCAATTTTCAAAGGCCTTGCGCACCATGAAGACAGCCATGCGCATCAGAAATTTTTATTGGACCATAGAGCAGATGATGTAAACATTTAAAGAAAATTATCAGTTTGATTGTAAAAATATTGTGTAACAAGTAAAATGAGCTCAAAGTTTTTCAAATTTACTTGTATAGGTAAATTTTTGCTCAGAGAAAAATACTTTACTTAAACAAGTAAAGAAGTACCTAAAGAAGTAAAATTCTGTTTACTTGTTTAAGTGGGATCTCTGACTGTATGGATGGATGTACAATGTACATAAAAATGACATCATATTTAAGGCACTCGCACAACTTAGTCAACTACAGTATGGCATTTTTTTAAACATAGTGTACATGTATATACATGTATATGCATACATGTATTGTATGTATGAGTCATGTATAATTATTATTCTATTATGTTTATGCATCTTACATGTATATTATAAATAAGTTATTAATTCCTTTCAGAGAAAATCTTGTAATTCCATCATCATTGCTTGGAGAACTTGTTGTGTATATGGAAGTAAAGAAACGACAAATTGTAGGCCAGTTTCCAAATTTTGTTGAGAGAGACTAAAATATTGAAGCTGACTTCTGTACATGTACCATGAACTGTAAATCTGTGCGTGTCATATGTTTATAACTTTATTTTTGTATCATAAATACATGTATCATTTTGTTAATATTGTTAGTTTATAAATATACTACTAGTCATGCTAGTAGTCATCATGTACTTGTATGGATTTTTGCCTGTAACATACATGTTCATGCTTGACTAATGTGATCTATATTGTTATGTAAGATTTCAATTATAATGTTATTCGAATCCTACATGTCTGACATGTATTTTTGAGAAATAATTTTCCAGGTCAATATTTTATCATGTAAAAAACAGTATTAATAAATTAAGGTAGTACAATGTACATTTATACAAAATCAGTAGGATAGATTTTTCCCAAACTCTGTCAACATGGTCAAAAGAAGAAATTAGTGCATATGTTTGGAAAATAAAACAAAAAGAATAGGTCACAGTGCTTAATTTTTGTAGAAATGTGTTTAAAAATTGTTCAAATGGTTTTAATTATTTTTTTCAAATTTCACAGGATAGATATTTGCTATATCATGTATATTTTGCCAGAACTTCCACTTTGGCTACATGTCATGCATGTAGTTCTTTGAAATTAAACTATAAAATCATAAGAGTCACCATTCATTTTCTGAAAATAAATGGGAAAAACTAACTTTTCCTAACACATCTTTCTTGAAAAAAGTATGGGACATGTTATGAAATGAATATAACAGTTAGGTTTTTTTTCAAACTTATTTTTTCATCTGGTAAGTTTTTCATATCAACAACCTTTAAATTAGTTAAATATCAATATTTTTTACTTTTCTTAAAATTAGTGACAATGCTCAGAAAAGATGCTTAATAGTGTTATACCACTGTACTACCTTAAGCTTGTCATGTTTTTGAAATTGACCATACACATGATACATGTAGTCAGGACCATTGCAATCTTCAATTTCTCTGGTATGTTTTTGCCTTGTTTTGTCTTTTGTTCTTGGATATATGAGATTGATCATCCCAGTTCGGTAATTTTGTTGTTACCTTTATTTTCAGTCATGACTGTACAGTTGTAAGAAACATTTTTTTTTTTATAGAAATTCGATATTCAATATACCTTATTCATCAAAGAACTGATCTAGAATAGTTTTACCTAAACATTTGCTAAATTCAATAAATTTTGAAATATGGCAAATTGGGGGGGGGGGGGGGCGCAAATTTAGCATTTATCATACACTTGTACATTGTACCTTGTCCTTTATAGCTACATGTATCTTCATGGTTCAGTCACTGACCACATTAAATTTCTTTTTACTAAGTATGCAAAAGTTCACTTTAATCTACATGTAATTATAATCACTTATGTGGCAGGTTTTGCTATTTAAGTATTACATGTACATGTATTATCAGAGATAAATTCAAATTCTTACTCAATTGTGCTTGCTGTTGTAAGGTTTCGAAAACTTCACCATGATTTATTTACACATTTTTTTTTTTTTTACTACAACTTGTATTGTTATATCAATATTCAATATATTATTATAGTTGCATCAGAATTGTTTTCTTTTTATTCCTAGACACTTATAAAAATGTTTTAATTCATGTGCATTTATTCAGCAAAAATTTTTCTAAGTCCAACATGTACAATTATTGAAAAATTTCTAAGTCCAACATTACTAAAATATTCTAAGTTGATTCCGAATGATTCGGTAGAAAGTTCCGAATGGTTCCAAGTTATAATACTCCATTTCCAAATGAAGAAAGTTCCGAATCATTCGGAATTAAGAATTTCTCCAAATGATTCCGAATGATTCCGAATGATTCCATGTTCTTACGAATCAATACCGAATGAAAATAAGTAGCAATTTGGAAATCTGTGCTACGGGTGTGGATCTGGTGCTGCCTCTAGTGCATTGTCAAATACCTACCATTTTCTCTCAATGCTATTCCATGTTATATGTCAGAGCTATATATGTATATATAAACTAGACAAGAGGCTCACCAGAGCCTGTATCGCCCACCTGGAGTCTGGTTTTCATTGGACAATTAATCGACTATTTGTCCAAGTTTGTTGCAATTGGTTCAATTGTTCAGAAAAATTTGTTGAAGATTTATTTTTCATAAGGTTTAATATTAAAATATGTCCCCTGATGGTGGTAGTCCCGGAAGGAAGTTGATAAAATTGACCAGGAATAAGGGTGAATCTTAAATAAATGTAACAGAACCCGACCTAAAATTACACAAGCCAATAACTCCTAAATAGAATTTGGGATTCCCTTCAAAATTTCAGGGTAGGTAGATCTCAACATGGCAAACATTTTTCAATTTACATTTCACTTCTATCTCAAATATTTTTGGAGATAAATGCAAAAATGTTAAAATTTCGAAAATTTGAAAAAAGGGCAATAACTCCTAAATGGGTTTTGGGATTTCCTTTAAAATTTCAGGGTATGTAGATCTCAACATGGCAAACATTTTTCAACTTACATTTCACATCTATCTCAAATAGTTTTGGAGATAAATGACGAAAAATGTTAAATTTTGAAAATTTGACGAAAAAGGGCAATAAATCCTAAATGGGTTTTGGGATTTCCTTCAAAATTTCAGGTTAGGTAGATCTTGTCATGCTGATCAATTTTACCCCATGTCAGATTTTTAATACCTGTAACGGTTTTTAAGTTATAAGCCAAAAACAACACATGCACCCCTATATTCTATTTTTAGCTACGACAGCCATGTTTTATGTCAGATCAAAATAAATTGAGGATCGTTTGTAGAAGACATGTCATAAATCATTCCTATTAAGTTTCAAACCAATCGGCCCAGCGGTTTCAGAGGAGAAGACTTTTGAATGAAAAAATTTTGAACATTTGACAAAAAAGCAACAACTCCTAAATGGGTTTTAGGATTTCCTTTAAAATTTCAGGGTAGCTAGATCTCAACATGGCAAACATTTTTCAAATTTACATTTTACTTCTATCTCAAATAGTTTTGGAGATAAATGACGAAAAATGATAAAATTTTGAAAATTTGACGAAAAAAGGGCAATAACTCCTAAACGGGTTTTGGAATTTCCCTCAAAATGTCAGGATAGGTAGATCTTGTCATGCTGATAAATTTTACCCCACGTCAGATTTTTAATATCTGTAACGGTTTTTAAGTTATAAGCCAAAAACAACACATGCACCCCTATATTCTATTTTTAGCTACGACAGCCATGTTTTATGTCAGATCAAAATAAATTGAGGACCGTTTGTAGAGGACATGTCATAGATCATTCCTATTAAGTTTCAAACCAATTGGCCCAGCGGTTTCAGAGGAGAAGATTTTTGAATGAAAAAATTTTGAACATTTGACAAAAAAGCAACAACTCCTAAATGGGTTTTGGGATTTCCTTTAAAATTTCAGGGTAGCTAGAACTCAACATGGCAAACATTTTTCAAATTTACATTTTACTTCTATCTCAAATAGTTTTGGAGATAAATGACAAAAAATGACAAAATTTTGAAAATTTGACGAAAAAAGGGCAATAACTCCTAAATGGGTTTTGGAATTTCCTTTAAAATTTCAGGGTAGGTAGATCTTGTCATGCTGATCAATTTAACTCCACGTCAGATTTTTGATATCTGTAACTGTTTTTAAGTTATAAACCAAAAACAACACATGCATCCCTATATTCTATTTTTAGCTACGACAGCCATGTTTCATGTCAGATCAAAATAAATTGAGGATCATTTGTAGAGGATATGTCATAAATCATTCTTATTAAGTTTGAAACCAATCGGCCCAGCGGTTTCAGAGGAGAAGATTTTTGAAAATCAGCAAATCAGAAACAAGAATTGCCTCTAGTGGCCATGTTTCTTGACCAATCATAACTAAATGAGGAAACTTTGTTGAGGACGTTCCATACACCACTCATGCAAAGTTTGGTTAGAATTGGCCGAATGGTTTCTGAGGAGAAGATGTTTGAATGAAAAGCTAACGACGGACGGACGACGGACGCCAAGTGATGGCAAAAGCTCACCCTGGCAATAGCCAGGTGAGCTAAAAACAAAAGTAAAAACAGGACAGCGAAATATCAATTATTTACACTTTATTAGTATAAAATAAAACAAATAGTTAGGTCGTCTAGTCCTCATAAAGCAAAGTTTTGTTGTACACTATCCATTTAGAATGCAAAGAACCAATTCGGTTTCTATGTTAAATTCCATACGGGGGTACCAAGATATGAAAGAAAATTTCATAAAAATAAAAATTAATTTCTTGAAAAATAACAGCACCTCAATTAAGCGGAAATGTATCCGATTAATTTAATGCAACGAAAATGGTACGTTCCCATGGCTTTTCATGCCGAAAAATGAGGCTCAAAAAGGGGGGGGGGGATAAATTTTTGCTAAAAATCGGGGGGGGGGGGGTACCCACTTAAATCATTGAAATTACCCACATTCTTAAAAGCTAGTTTGAAATTGTTTTATCTCATATGTTTGGAAGGAAGAACCTCTGCCGTTTAAAATTATTTATTATTTAATTTAATATTGACCAATGGGCAGCGAGTCTCACATTCATTTCACAAGATGTTTGCGCCCAGTATTTTATGAATTGGTACATTGTATCCTATACTTTGTGAGTTGTGCAATATCCTGTTTGTCGCGCATGTGTACTCCTTTTTCGAGCGCTATATTTAAACTTTTTTTTGGATGACACTATAATTGATCATTTTCATCGTTAAATATTGGGAAGATTCTTTTCTCGGTTAATAAGGAATCGTAAACCTATAACATAATTCAGGAACTTGAATCAGCACATTTCTTTGAAAGGGGTCAGGTACAGTACTCGGGAACAGAAAGCAAGGGGGGGGGGGAGGTACGGGGGATATACTGCTGTTAGTATTATCAAGTAAAATCTAGATTTGTTCAGACAGACGGAAAAAGGCAAGTAAAGAAGTAAATGAATTAAATAAATGTTTTTCAACGTTCCCTAAAACAAAGTTGAAATGGAATAAAAAATCCTTATTAATTACTCTTTAATAATATTAAATCAAAGAAATAGTTAAATGGTCTGGTCCTCATATAGTACAATTATATTTATACTATCCAATCTGTCATGTTCTATTTTTTTTTGACAGACAAAATGAAAGATAAATTCATCAACTATATATGATAGCTGAATTTAAATTTCATTTGAATTCGTAAATACTATGCTTTCATTAAAAAATAAACACTATAATTTAAGAAATACAGTGAAGACACAAAAATGTGAATGACAAAAGAGTGAGTGTCGAGTTGGCGGGGCGGTACCCCCACCAGGAGAACCGAAGTCCACCTGGCAAGGGTAGATCTAGCAGCTTTCGGCTCTGTAGAAGTATAGGTCATAATTCCACCACGCTACGGCTCACCCGATAGATATATGCAGTTTAAAGTATATAGATTTACTTTGTGAGTTGTGCAATATCCTGTTAGTCGCGCATGTGTACTCCTTTTTCGAGCGCAAAATTTAAACTTTTTTTTGGATGACACTATAATTGATCATTTTCATCGTTAAATATTGGGAAGATTTATTCTCGGTTAATAAGGAATCGTAAACCTATAACATAATTCAGGAACTTGAATCAGCACATTTCTTTGAAAGGGGTCAGGTACAGTACTCAGGAACAGAAAGCAAGGGGGGGGGGGAGGAGTACGGGGGATATACTGCTGTTAGTATTATCAAGTAAAATCTAGATTTGTTCGAACAGACGGAAAAAGGCAAGTAAAGAAGTAAATGAATTAAATAAATGTTTTTCAACGTTCACAAAAACAAAGTTGAAATGGAATAAAAAATCCTTATTAATTACTCTTTAATAATATTAAATCAAAGAAATAGTTAAATGGTCTGGTCCTCATATAGTACAATTATATTTATACTATCCAATCTGTCATGTTCTATTTTTTTTGACAGACAAAATGAAAGATAAATTCATCAACTATATATGATAGCTGAATTTAAATTTCATTTGAATTCGTAAATACTATGCTTTCATTAAAAAATAAACACTATAATTTAAGAAATACAGTGAAGACACAAAAATGTGAATGACAAAAGAGTGAGTGTCGAGTTGGCGGGGCGGTACCCCCACCAGGAGAACCGAAGTCCACCTGGCAAGGGTAGATCTAGCAGCTTTCGGCTCTGTAGAAGTATAGGTCATAATTCCACCACGCTACGGCTCACCCGATAGATATAAGCAGTTTAAAGTATATAGATTTACTTTGTGAGTTGTGCAATATCCTGTTAGTCGCGCATGTGTACTCCTTTTTCGAGCGCTATATTTAAACTTTTTTTTGGATGACACTATAATTGATCATTTTCATCGTTAAATATTGGGAAGATTCTTTTCTCGGTTAATAAGGAATCGTAAACCTATAACATAATTCAGGAACTTGAATCAGCACATTTCTTTGAAAGGGGTCAGGTACAGTACTCGGGAACATAAAGCAAGGGGGGGGGGGAGTACGGGGGATATACTGCTGTTAGTATTATCAAGTAAAATCTAGATTTGTTCAGACAGACGGAAAAAGGCAAGTAAAGAAGTAAATGAATTAAATAAATGTTTTTCAACGTTCACAAAAACAAAGTTGAAATGGAATAAAAAATCCTTATTAATTTCTCTTTAATAATATTAAATCAAAGAAATAGTAAAATGGTCTGGTCCTCATATAGTACAATTATATTTATACTATCCAATCTGTCATGTTCTATTTTTTTTGACAGACAAAATGAAAGATAAATTCATCAACTATATATGATAGCTGAATTTAAATTTCATTTGAATTCGTAAATACTATGCTTTCATTAAAAAATAAACACTATAATTTAAGAAATACAGTGAAGACACAAAAATGTGAATGACAAAAGAGTGAGTGTCGAGTTGGCGGGGCGGGTACCATCACCAGGAGAACCGAAGTCCACCTGGCAAGGGTAGATCTAGCAGCTTTCGGCTCTGTAGAAGTATAGGTCATAATTCCACCACGCTACGGCTCACCCGATAGATATAAGCAGTTTAAACTATATAGATTTACTTTGTGAGTTGTACAATATCCTGTTAGTCGCGCATGTGTACTCCTTTTTCGAACGCTATATTTAAACATTTTTTTGGATGACACTATAATTGATCATTTTCATCGTTAAATATTGGGAAGATTCTTTTCTCGGTTAATAAGGAATCGTAAACCTATAACATAATTCAGGAACTTGAATCAGCACATTTCTTTGAAAGGGGTCAGGTACAGTACTCGGGAACAGAAAGCAAGGGGGGGGGGGGGAGTACGGGGGATATACTGCTGCTTGTATTATCAAGTAAAATCTAGATTTGTTCAGACAGACGGAAAAAGGCAAGTAAAGAAGTAAATGAATTAAATAAATGTTTTTCAACGTTCATAAAAACAAAGTTGAAATGGAATAAAAAATCCTTATTAATTTCTCTTTAATAATATTAAATCAAAGAAATAGTTAAATGGTCTGGTCCTCATATAGTACAATTATATTTATACTATCCAATCTGTCATGTTCTATTTTTTTGACAGACAAAATGAAAGATAAATTCATCAACTATATATGATAGCTGAATTTAAATTTCATTTGAATTCGTAAATACTATGCTTTCATTAAAAAATAAACACTATAATTTAAGAAATACAGTGAAGACACAAAAATGTGAATGACAAAAGAGTGAGTGTCGAGTTGGCGGGGCGGTACCCCCACCAGGAGAACCGAAGTCCACCTGGCAAGGGTAGATCTAGCAGCTTTCGGCTCTGTAGAAGTATAGGTCATAATTCCACCACGCTACGGCTCACCCGATAGATATATGCAGTTTAAAGTAGATAGATTTACTTTGTAGGTTGTGCAATATCCTGTTAGTCGCGCATGTGTATTCCTTTTTCGAGCGCTATGTTTAAACTTTTTTTTGGATGACACTATAATTGATCATTTTCATCGTTAAATATTGGGAAGATTCTTTTCTCGGTTAATAAGGAATCGTAAACCTATAACATAATTCAGGAACTTGAATCAGCACATTTCTTTGAAAGGGGTCAGGTACAGTACTCGGGAACAGAAAGCAAGGGGGGAGGGAGTACGGGGGATATACTGCTGTTAGTATTATCAAGTAAAATCTAGATTTGTTCAGACAGACGGAAAAAGGCAAGTAAAGAAGAAAATGAATTAAATAAATGTTTTTCAACGTTCACAAAATCAAAATTGAAATGGAATAAAAAATCCTTATTAATTACTCTTTAATAAAATTAAATCAAATAAATAGTTAAATGGTCTGGTCCTCATATAGTACAATTATATTTATACTATCCAATCTGTCATGTTCTATTTTTTTTGACAGACAAAATGAAAGATAAATTCATCAACTATATATGATAGCTGAATTTAAATTTCATTTGAATTCGTAAATACTATGCTTTCATTAAAAAATAAACACTATAATTTAAGAAATACAGTGAAGACACAAAAATGTGAATGACAAAAGAGTGAGTGTCGAGTTGGCGGGGCGGTACCCCCACCAGGAGAACCGAAGTCCACCTGGCAAGGGTAGATCTAGCAGCTTTCGGCTCTGTAGAAGTATAATAATTCCACCACGCTACGGCTCACCCGATAGATATAAGCAGTTTAAAGTATATAGATTTACTTTGTGAGTTGTGCAATATCCTGTTAGTCGCGCATGTGTACTCCTTTTTCGAGCGCTATATTTAAACTTTTTTTTGGATGACACTATAATTGATCATTTTCATCGTTAAATATTGGGAAGATTCTTTTCTCGGTTAATAAGGAATCGTAAACCTATAACATAATTCAGGAACTTGAATCAGCACATTTCTTTGAAAGGGGTCAGGTACAGTACTCGGGAACATAAAGCAAGGGGGGGGGGGGGGGAGTACGGGGGATATACTGCTGTTAGTATTATCAAGTAAAATCTAGATTTGTTCAGACAGACGGAAAAAGGCAAGTAAAGAAGTAAATGAATTAAATAAATGTTTTTCAACGTTCACAAAAACAAAGTTGAAATGGAATAAAAAATCCTTATTAATTTCTCTTTAATAATATTAAATCAAAGAAATAGTAAAATGGTCTGGTCCTCATATAGTACAATTATATTTATACTATCCAATCTGTCATGTTCTATTTTTTTTGACAGACAAAATGAAAGATAAATTCATCAACTATATATGATAGCTGAATTTAAATTTCATTTGAATTCGTAAATAGTATGCTTTCATTAAAAAATAAACACTATAATTTAAGAAATACAGTGAAGACACAAAAATGTGAATGACAAAAGAGTGAGTGTCGAGTTGGCGGGGCGGTACCCCCACCAGGAGAACCGAAGTCCACCTGGCAAGGGTAGATCTAGCAGCTTTCGGCTCTGTAGAAGTATAGGTCATAATTCCACCACGCTACGGCTCACCCGATAGATATATGCAGTTTAAAGTATATAGATTTACTTTGTAAGTTGTGCAATATCCTGTTAGTCGCGCATGTGTATTCCTTTTTCGAGCGCTATGTTTAAACTTTTTTTTGGATGACACTATAATTGATCATTTTCATCGTTAAATATTGGGAAGATTCTTTTCTCGGTTAATAAGGAATCGTAAACCTATAACATAATTCAGGAACTTGAATCAGCACATTTCTTTGAAAGGGGTCAGGTACAGTACTCGGGAACAGAAAGCAAGGGGGGAGGGGGTACGGGGGATATACTGCTGTTAGTATTATCAAGTAAAATCTAGATTTGTTCAGACAGACGGAAAAAGGCAAGTAAAGAAGTAAATGAATTAAATAAATGTTTTTCAACGTTTACAAAAACAAAGTTGAAATGGAATAAAAAATCCTTATTAATTTCTCTTTAATAATATTAAATCAAAGAAATAGTAAAATGGTCTGGTCCTCATATAGTACAATTATATTTATACTATCCAATCTGTCATGTTCTATTTTTTTTGACAGACAAAATGAAAGATAAATTCATCAACTATATATGATAGCTGAATTTAAATTTCATTTGAATTCGTAAATACTATGCTTTCATTAAAAAATAAACACTATAATTTAAGAAATACAGTGAAGACACAAAAATGTGAATGACAAAAGAGTGAGTGTCGAGTTGGCGGGGCGGTACCCCCACCAGGAGAACCGAAGTCCACCTGGCAAGGGTAGATCTAGCAGCTTTCGGCTCTGTAGAAGTATAGGTCATAATTCCACCACGCTACGGCTCACCCGATAGATATATGCAGTTTAAAGTATATAGATTTACTTTGTAAGTTGTGCAATATCCTGTTAGTCGCGCATGTGTATTCCTTTTTCGAGCGCTATGTTTAAACTTTTTTTTGGATGACACTATAATTGATCATTTTCATCGTTAAATATTGGGAAGATTCTTTTCTCGGTTAATAAGGAATCGTAAACCTATAACATAATTCAGGAACTTCAATCAGCACATTTCTTTGAAAGGGGTCAGGTACAGTACTCGGGAACAGAAAGCAAGGGGGGGGGGGGGGGGAGTACGGGGAATATACTGCTGTTAGTATTATCAAGTAAAATCTAGATTTGTTCAGACAGACGGAAAAAGGCAAGTAAAGAAGTAAATGAATTAAATAAATGTTTTTCAACGTTCACAAAAACAAAGTTGAAATGGAATAAAAAATCCTTATTAATTACTCTTTAATAATATTAAATCAAAGAAATAGTTAAATGGTCTGGTCCTCATATAGTACAATTATATTTATACTATCCAATCTGTCATGTTCTATTTTTTTTGACAGACAAAATGAAAGATAAATTCATCAACTATATATGATAGCTGAATTTAAATTTCATTTGAATTCGTAAATACTATGCTTTCATTAAAAAATAAACACTATAATTTAAGAAATACAGTGAAGACACAAAAATGTGAATGACAAAAGAGTGAGTGTCGAGTTGGCGGGGCGGTACCCCCACCAGGAGAACCGAAGTCCACCTGGCAAGGGTAGATCTAGCAGCTTTCGGCTCTGTAGAAGTATAGGTCATAATTCCACCACGCTACGGCTCACCCGATAGATATAAGCAGTTTAAAGTATATAGATTTACTTTGTGAGTTGTACAATATCCTGTTAGTCGCGCATGTGTACTCCTTTTTCGAACGCTATATTTAAATATTTTTTTGGATGACACTATAATTGATCATTTTCATCGTTAAATATTGGGAAGATTCTTTTCTCGGTTAATAAGGAATCGTAAACCTATAACATAATTCAGGAACTTGAATCAGCACATTTCTTTGAAAGGGGTCAGGTACAGTACTCGGGAACAGAAAGCGGGGAAGGGGGAGGGGGTGGGGGTTGGAGTAGGGGGATATACTGCTGTTAGTATTATCAAGTAAAATCTAGATTTGTTCAGACAGACGGAAAAAGGCAAGTAAAGAAGAAAATGAATTAAATAAATGTTTTTCAACGTTCACAAAATCAAAATTGAAATGGAATAAAAAATCCTTATTAATTACTCTTTAATAATATTAAATCAAATAAATAGTTAAATGGTCTGGTCCTCATATAGTACAATTATATTTATACTATCCAATCTGTCATGTTCTATTTTTTTTGACAGACAAAATGAAAGATAAATTCATCAACTATATATGATAGCTGAATTTAAATTTCATTTGAATTCGTAAATACTATGCTTTCATTAAAAAATAAACACTATAATTTAAGAAATACAGTGAAGACACAAAAATGTGAATGACAAAAGAGTGAGTGTCGAGTTGGCGGGGCGGTACCCCCACCAGGAGAACCGAAGTCCACCTGGCAAGGGTAGATCTAGCAGCTTTCGGCTCTGTAGAAGTATAGGTCATAATTCCACCACGCTACGGCTCACCCGATAGATATAAGCAGTTTAAAGTATATAGATTTACTTTGTGAGTTGTGCAATATCCTGTTAGTCGCGCATGTGTACTCCTTTTTCGAGCGCTATATTTAAACTTTTTTTTGGATGACACTATAATTGATCATTTTCATCGTTAAATATTGGGAAGATTCTTTTCTCGGTTAATAAGGAATCGTAAACCTATAACATAATTCAGGAACTTGAATCAGCACATTTCTTTGAAAGGGGTCAGGTACAGTACTCGGGAACATAAAGCAAGGGGGGGAGTACGGAGGATATACTGCTGTTAGTATTATCAAGTAAAATCTAGATTTGTTCAGACAGACGGAAAAAGGCAAGTAAAGAAGTAAATGAATTAAATAAATGTTTTTCAACGTTCACAAAAACAAAGTTGAAATGGAATAAAAAATCCTTATTAATTTCTCTTTAATAATATTAAATCAAAGAAATAGTAAAATGGTCTGGTCCTCATATAGTACAATTATATTTATACTATCCAATCTGTCATGTTCTATTTTTTTTGACAGACAAAATGAAAGATAAATTCATCAACTATATATGATAGCTGAATTTAAATTTCATTTGAATTCGTAAATACTATGCTTTCATTAAAAAATAAACACTATAATTTAAGAAATACAGTGAAGACACAAAAATGTGAATGACAAAAGAGTGAGTGTCGAGTTGGCGGGGCGGTACCCCCACCAGGAGAACCGAAGTCCACCTGGCAAGGGTAGATCTAGCAGCTTTCGGCTCTGTAGAAGTATAGGTCATAATTCCACCACGCTACGGCTCACCCGATAGATATATGCAGTTTAAAGTATATAGATTTACTTTGTAAGTTGTGCAATATCCTGTTAGTCGCGCATGTGTATTCCTTTTTCGAGCGCTATGTTTAAACTTTTTTTTGAATGACACTATAATTGATCATTTTCATCGTTAAATATTGGGAAGATTCTTTTCTCGGTTAATAAGGAATCGTAAACCTATAACATAATTCAGGAACTTGAATCAGCACATTTCTTTGAAAGGGGTCAGGTACAGTACTCGGGAACAGAAAGCAAGGGGGGAGGGGGTACGGGGGATATACTGCTGTTAGTATTATCAAGTAAAATCTAGATTTGTTCAGACAGACGGAAAAAGGCAAGTAAAGAAGTAAATGAATTAAATAAATGTTTTTCAACGTTCACAAAAACAAAGTTGAAATGGAATAAAAAATCCTTATCAATTTCTCTTTAATAATATTAAATCAAAGAAATAGTAAAATGGTCTGGTCCTCATATAGTACAATTATATTTATACTATCCAATCTGTCATGTTCTATTTTTTTTGACAGACAAAATGAAAGATAAATTCATCAACTATATATGATAGCTGAATTTAAATTTCATTTGAATTCGTAAATAGTATGCTTTCATTAAAAAATAAACACTATAATTTAAGAAATACAGTGAAGACACAAAAATGTGAATGACAAAAGAGTGAGTGTCGAGTTGGCGGGGCGGTACCCCCACCAGGAGAACCGAAGTCCACCTGGCAAGGGTAGATCTAGCAGCTTTCGGCTCTGTAGAAGTATAGGTCATAATTCCACCACGCTACGGCTCACCCGATAGATATAAGCAGTTTAAAGTATATAGATTTACTTTGTGAGTTGTACAATATCCTGTTAGTCGCGCATGTGTACTCCTTTTTCGAACGCTATATTTAAATATTTTTTTGGATGACACTATAATTGATCATTTTCATCGTTAAATATTGGGAAGATTCTTTTCTCGGTTAATAAGGAATCGTAAACCTATAACATAATTCAGGAACTTGAATCAGCACATTTCTTTGAAAGGGGTCAGGTACAGTACTCGGGAACAGAAAGCGGGGAAGGGGGAGGGGGTGGGGGTTGGAGTAGGGGGATATACTGCTGTTAGTATTATCAAGTAAAATCTAGATTTGTTCAGACAGACGGAAAAAGGCAAGTAAAGAAGAAAATGAATTAAATAAATGTTTTTCAACGTTCACAAAATCAAAATTGAAATGGAATAAAAAATCCTTATTAATTACTCTTTAATAAAATTAAATCAAATAAATAGTTAAATGGTCTGGTCCTCATATAGTACAATTATATTTATACTATCCAATCTGTCATGTTCTATTTTTTTTGACAGACAAAATGAAAGATAAATTCATCAACTATATATGATAGCTGAATTTAAATTTCATTTGAATTCGTAAATACTATGCTTTCATTAAAAAATAAACACTATAATTTAAGAAATACAGTGAAGACACAAAAATGTGAATGACAAAAGAGTGAGTGTCGAGTTGGCGGGGCGGTACCCCCACCAGGAGAACCGAAGTCCACCTGGCAAGGGTAGATCTAGCAGCTTTCGGCTCTGTAGAAGTATAGGTCATAATTCCACCACGCTACGGCTCACCCGATAGATATAAGCAGTTTAAAGTATATAGATTTACTTTGTGAGTTGTGCAATATCCTGTTAGTCGCGCATGTGTACTCCTTTTTCGAGCGCTATATTTAAACTTTTTTTTGGATGACACTATAATTGATCATTTTCATCGTTAAATATTGGGAAGATTCTTTTCTCGGTTAATAAGGAATCGTAAACCTATAACATAATTCAGGAACTTGAATCAGCACATTTCTTTGAAAGGGGTCAGGTACAGTACTCGGGAACATAAAGCAAGGGGGGAGTACGGAGGATATACTGCTGTTAGTATTATCAAGTAAAATCTAGATTTGTTCAGACAGACGGAAAAAGGCAAGTAAAGAAGTAAATGAATTAAATAAATGTTTTTCAACGTTCACAAAAACAAAGTTGAAATGGAATAAAAAATCCTTATTAATTTCTCTTTAATAATATTAAATCAAAGAAATAGTAAAATGGTCTGGTCCTCATATAGTACAATTATATTTATACTATCCAATCTGTCATGTTCTATTTTTTTTGACAGACAAAATGAAAGATAAATTCATCAACTATATATGATAGCTGAATTTAAATTTCATTTGAATTCGTAAATACTATGCTTTCATTAAAAAATAAACACTATAATTTAAGAAATACAGTGAAGACACAAAAATGTGAATGACAAAAGAGTGAGTGTCGAGTTGGCGGGGCGGTACCCCCACCAGGAGAACCGAAGTCCACCTGGCAAGGGTAGATCTAGCAGCTTTCGGCTCTGTAGAAGTATAGGTCATAATTCCACCACGCTACGGCTCACCCGATAGATATATGCAGTTTAAAGTATATAGATTTACTTTGTAAGTTGTGCAATATCCTGTTAGTCGCGCATGTGTATTCCTTTTTCGAGCGCTATGTTTAAACTTTTTTTTGGATGACACTATAATTGATCATTTTCATCGTTAAATATTGGGAAGATTCTTTTCTCGGTTAATAAGGAATCGTAAACCTATAACATAATTCAGGAACTTGAATCAGCACATTTCTTTGAAAGGGGTCAGGTACAGTACTCGGGAACAGAAAGCAAGGGGGGAGGGGGTACGGGGGATATACTGCTGTTAGTATTATCAAGTAAAATCTAGATTTGTTCAGACAGACGGAAAAAGGCAAGTAAAGAAGTAAATGAATTAAATAAATGTTTTTCAACGTTTACAAAAACAAAGTTGAAATGGAATAAAAAATCCTTATTAATTTCTCTTTAATAATATTAAATCAAAGAAATAGTAAAATGGTCTGGTCCTCATATAGTACAATTATATTTATACTATCCAATCTGTCATGTTCTATTTTTTTTGACAGACAAAATGAAAGATAAATTCATCAACTATATATGATAGCTGAATTTAAATTTCATTTGAATTCGTAAATACTATGCTTTCATTAAAAAATAAACACTATAATTTAAGAAATACAGTGAAGACACAAAAATGTGAATGACAAAAGAGTGAGTGTCGAGTTGGCGGGGCGGTACCCCCACCAGGAGAACCGAAGTCCACCTGGCAAGGGTAGATCTAGCAGCTTTCGGCTCTGTAGAAGTATAGGTCATAATTCCACCACGCTACGGCTCACCCGATAGATATATGCAGTTTAAAGTATATAGATTTACTTTGTAAGTTGTGCAATATCCTGTTAGTCGCGCATGTGTATTCCTTTTTCGAGCGCTATGTTTAAACTTTTTTTTGGATGACACTATAATTGATCATTTTCATCGTTAAATATTGGGAAGATTCTTTTCTCGGTTAATAAGGAATCGTAAACCTATAACATAATTCAGGAACTTGAATCAGCACATTTCTTTGAAAGGGGTCAGGTACAGTACTCGGGAACAGAAAGCAAGGGGGGAGGGGGTACGGGGGATATACTGCTGTTAGTATTATCAAGTAAAATCTAGATTTGTTCAGACAGACGGAAAAAGGCAAGTAAAGAAGTAAATGAATTAAATAAATGTTTTTCAACGTTCACAAAAACAAAGTTGAAATGGAATAAAAAATCCTTATTAATTTCTCTTTAATAATATTAAATCAAAGAAATAGTAAAATGGTCTGGTCCTCATATAGTACAATTATATTTATACTATCCAATCTGTCATGTTCTATTTTTTTTGACAGACAAAATGAAAGATAAATTCATCAACTATATATGATAGCTGAATTTAAATTTCATTTGAATTCGTAAATAGTATGCTTTCATTAAAAAATAAACACTATAATTTAAGAAATACAGTGAAGACACAAAAATGTGAATGACAAAAGAGTGAGTGTCGAGTTGGCGGGGCGGTACCCCCACCAGGAGAACCGAAGTCCACCTGGCAAGGGTAGATCTAGCAGCTTTCGGCTCTGTAGAAGTATAGGTCATAATTCCACCACGCTACGGCTCACCCGATAGATATATGCAGTTTAAAGTATATAGATTTACTTTGTAAGTTGTGCAATATCCTGTTAGTCGCGCATGTGTACTCCTTTTTCGAGCGCTATGTTTAAACTTTTTTTTGGATGACACTATAATTGATCATTTTCATCGTTAAATATTGGGAAGATTCTTTTCTCGGTTAATAAGGAATCGTAAACCTATAACATAATTCAGGAACTTGAATCAGCACATTTCTTTGAAAGGGGTCAGGTACAGTACTCGGGAACAGAAAGCAAGGGGGGGGGGGGGGAGTACGGGGAATATACTGCTGTTAGTATTATCAAGTAAAATCTAGATTTGTTCAGACAGACGGAAAAAGGCAAGTAAAGAAGTAAATGAATTAAATAAATGTTTTTCAACGTTCACAAAAACAAAGTTGAAATGGAATAAAAAATCCTTATTAATTTCTCTTTAATAATATTAAATCAAAGAAATAGTTAAATGGTCTGGTCCTCATATAGTACAATTATATTTATACTATCCAATCTGTCATGTTCTATTTTTTTTGACAGACAAAATGAAAGATAAATTCATCAACTATATATGATAGCTGAATTTAAATTTCATTTGAATTCGTAAATAGTATGCTTTCATTAAAAAATAAACACTATAATTTAAGAAATACAGTGAAGACACAAAAATGTGAATGACAAAAGAGTGAGTGTCGAGTTGGCGGGGCGGTACCCCCACCAGGAGAACCGAAGTCCACCTGGCAAGGGTAGATCTAGCAGCTTTCGGCTCTGTAGAAGTATAGGTCATAATTCCACCACGGTACGGCTCACCCGATAGATATATGCAGTTTAAAGTATATAGATTTACTTTGTGAGTTGTGCAATATCCTGTTAGTCGCGCATGTGTACTCCTTTTTCGAGCGCTATATTTAAACTTTTTTTTGGATGACACTATAATTGATCATTTTCATCGTTAAATATTGGGAAGATTTATTCTCGGTTAATAAGGAATCGTAAACCTATAACATAATTCAGGAACTTGAATCAGCACATTTCTTTGAAAGGGGTCAGGTACAGTACTCAGGAACAGAAAGCAAGGGGGGGAGAGTACGGGGGATATACTGCTGTTAGTATTATCAAGTAAAATATAGATTTGTTCAGACAGACGGAAAAAGGCAAGTAAAGAAGTAAATGAATTAAATAAATGTTTTTCAACGTTCACAAAAACAAAGTTGAAATGGAATAAAAAATTCTTATTAATTTCTCTTTAATAATATTAAATCAAAGAAATAGTTAAATGGTCTGGTCCTCATATAGTACAATTATATTTATACTATCCAATCTGTCATGTTCTATTTTTTTTGACAGACAAAATGAAAGATAAATTCATCAACTATATATAATAGCTGAATTTAAATTTCATTTGAATTCGTAAATACTATGCTTTCATTAAAAAATAAACACTATAATTTAAGAAATACAGTGAAGACACAAAAATGTGAATGACAAAAGAGTGAGTGTCGAGTTGGCGGGGCGGTACCCCCACCAGGAGAACCGAAGTCCACCTGGCAAGGGTAGATCTAGCAGCTTTCGGCTCTGTAGAAGTATAGGTCATAATTCCACCACGCTACGGCTCACCCGATAGATATAAGCAGTTTAAAGTATATAGATTTACTTTGTAAGTTGTGCAATATCCTGTTAGTCGCGCATGTGTACCCCTTTTTCGAACGCTATATTTAAACATTTTTTTGGATGACACTATAATTGATCATTTTCATCGTTAAATATTGGGAAGATTCTTTTCTCGGTTAATAAGGAATCGTAAACCTATAACATAATTCAGGAACTTGAATCAGCACATTTCTTTGAAAGGGGTCAGGTACAGTACTCGGGAACAGAAAGCAAGGGGGGGGGGGAGTACGGGGGATATACTGCTGTTAGTATTATCAAGTAAAATCTAGATTTGTTCAGACAGACGGAAAAAGGCAAGTAAAGAAGTAAATGAATTAAATAAATGTTTTTCAACGTTCACAAAAACAAAGTTGAAATGGAATAAAAAATCCTTATTAATTTCTCTTTAATAATATTAAATCAAAGAAATAGTAAAATGGTCTGGTCCTCATATAGTACAATTATATTTATACTATCCAATCTGTCATGTTCTATTTTTTTTGACAGACAAAATGAAAGATAAATTCATCAACTATATATGATAGCTGAATTTAAATTTCATTTGAATTCGTAAATACTATGCTTTCATTAAAAAATAAACACTATAATTTAAGAAATACAGTGAAGACACAAAAATGTGAATGACAAAAGAGTGAGTGTCGAGTTGGCGGGGCGGTACCCCCACCAGGAGAACCGAAGTCCACCTGGCAAGGGTAGATCTAGCAGTTTTCGGCTCTGTAGAAGTATAGGTCATAATTCCACCACGCTACGGCTCACCCGATAGATATATGCAGTTTAAAGTATATAGATTTACTTTGTAAGTTGTGCAATATCCTGTTAGTCGCGCATTTGTACTCCTTTTTCGAGCGCTATGTTTAAACTTTTTTTTGGATGACACTATAATTGATCATTTTCATCGTTAAATATTGGGAAGATTCTTTTCTCGGTTAATAAGGAATCGTAAACCTATAACATAATTCAGGAACTTGAATCAGCACATTTCTTTGAAAGGGGTCAGGTACAGTACTCGGGAACAGAAAGCAAGGGGAGGGAAGGGGGGGGGGGGAGAGTACGGGGGATATACTGCTGTTAGTATTATCAAGTAAAATCTAGATTTGTTCAGACAGACGGAAAAAGGTAAGTAAAGAAGTAAATGAATTAAATAAATGTTTTTCAACGTTCACAAAAACAAAGTTGAAATGGAATAAAAAATCCTTAATTACTCTTTAATAATATTAAATGAAAGAAATAGTTAAATGGTCTGGTCCTCATATAGTACAATTATATTTATACTATCCAATCTGTCATGTTCTATTTTTTTTTGACAGACAAAATGAAAGATAAATTCATCAACTATATATGATAGCTGAATTTAAATTTCATTTGAATTCGTAAATAGTATGCTTTCATTAAAAAATAAACACTATAATTTAAGAAATACAGTGAAGACACAAAAATGTGAATGACAAAAGAGTGAGTGTCGAGTTGGCGGGGCGGTACCCCCACCAGGAGAACCGAAGTCCACCTGGCAAGGGTAGATCTAGCAGCTTTCGGCTCTGTAGAAGTATAGGTCATAATTCCACCACGGTACGGCTCACCCGATAGATATATGCAGTTTAAAGTATATAGATTTACTTTGTGAGTTGTGCAATATCCTGTTAGTCGCGCATGTGTACTCCTTTTTCGAGCGCTATATTTAAACTTTTTTTTGGATGACACTATAATTGATCATTTTCATCGTTAAATATTGGGAAGATTTATTCTCGGTTAATAAGGAATCGTAAACCTATAACATAATTCAGGAACTTGAATCAGCACATTTCTTTGAAAGGGGTCAGGTACAGTACTCAGGAACAGAAAGCAAGGGGGGGGGAGAGTACGGGGGATATACTGCTGTTAGTATTATCAAGTAAAATATAGATTTGTTCAGACAGACGGAAAAAGGCAAGTAAAGAAGTAAATGAATTAAATAAATGTTTTTCAACGTTCACAAAAACAAAGTTGAAATGGAATAAAAAATTCTTATTAATTTCTCTTTAATAATATTAAATCAAAGAAATAGTTAAATGGTCTGGTCCTCATATAGTACAATTATATTTATACTATCCAATCTGTCATGTTCTATTTTTTTTGACAGACAAAATGAAAGATAAATTCATCAACTATATATAATAGCTGAATTTAAATTTCATTTGAATTCGTAAATACTATGCTTTCATTAAAAAATAAACACTATAATTTAAGAAATACAGTGAAGACACAAAAATGTGAATGACAAAAGAGTGAGTGTCGAGTTGGCGGGGCGGTACCCCCACCAGGAGAACCGAAGTCCACCTGGCAAGGGTAGATCTAGCAGCTTTCGGCTCTGTAGAAGTATAGGTCATAATTCCACCACGCTACGGCTCACCCGATAGATATAAGCAGTTTAAAGTATATAGATTTACTTTGTAAGTTGTGCAATATCCTGTTAGTCGCGCATGTGTACCCCTTTTTCGAACGCTATATTTAAACATTTTTTTGGATGACACTATAATTGATCATTTTCATCGTTAAATATTGGGAAGATTCTTTTCTCGGTTAATAAGGAATCGTAAACCTATAACATAATTCAGGAACTTGAATCAGCACATTTCTTTGAAAGGGGTCAGGTACAGTACTCGGGAACAGAAAGCAAGGGGGGGGAGTACGGGGGATATACTGCTGTTAGTATTATCAAGTAAAATCTAGATTTGTTCAGACAGACGGAAAAAGGCAAGTAAAGAAGTAAATGAATTAAATAAATGTTTTTCAACGTTCACAAAAACAAAGTTGAAATGGAATAAAAAATCCTTATTAATTTCTCTTTAATAATATTAAATCAAAGAAATAGTAAAATGGTCTGGTCCTCATATAGTACAATTATATTTATACTATCCAATCTGTCATGTTCTATTTTTTTTGACAGACAAAATGAAAGATAAATTCATCAACTATATATGATAGCTGAATTTAAATTTCATTTGAATTCGTAAATACTATGCTTTCATTAAAAAATAAACACTATAATTTAAGAAATACAGTGAAGACACAAAAATGTGAATGACAAAAGAGTGAGTGTCGAGTTGGCGGGGCGGTACCCCCACCAGGAGAACCGAAGTCCACCTGGCAAGGGTAGATCTAGCAGCTTTCGGCTCTGTAGAAGTATAGGTCATAATTCCACCACGCTACGGCTCACCCGATAGATATATGCAGTTTAAAGTATATAGATTTACTTTGTAAGTTGTGCAATATCCTGTTAGTCGCGCATTTGTACTCCTTTTTCGAGCGCTATGTTTAAACTTTTTTTTGGATGACACTATAATTGATCATTTTCATCGTTAAATATTGGGAAGATTCTTTTCTCGGTTAATAAGGAATCGTAAACCTATAACATAATTCAGGAACTTGAATCAGCACATTTCTTTGAAAGGGGTCAGGTACAGTACTCGGGAACAGAAAGCAAGGGGAGGGAAGGGGGGGGGGGGAGAGTACGGGGGATATACTGCTGTTAGTATTATCAAGTAAAATCTAGATTTGTTCAGACAGACGGAAAAAGGTAAGTAAAGAAGTAAATGAATTAAATAAATGTTTTTCAACGTTCACAAAAACAAAGTTGAAATGGAATAAAAAATCCTTAATTACTCTTTAATAATATTAAATGAAAGAAATAGTTAAATGGTCTGGTCCTCATATAGAACAATTATATTTATACTATCCAATCTGTCATGTTCTATTTTTTTTGACAGACAAAATGAAAGATAAATTCATCAACTATATATGATAGCTGAATTTAAATTTCATTTGAATTCGTAAATACTATGCTTTCATTAAAAAATAAACACTATAATTTAAGAAATACAGTGAAGACACAAAAATGTGAATGACAAAAGAGTGAGTGTCGAGTTGGCGGGACGGTACCCCCACCAGGAGAACCGAAGTCCACCTGGCAAGGGTAGATCTAGCAGCTTTCGGCTCTGTAGAAGTATAGGTCATAATTCCACCACGCTACGGCTCACCCGATAGATATATGCAGTTTAAAGTATATAGATTTACTTTGTAAGTTGTGCAATATCCTGTTAGTCGCGCATGTGTATTCCTTTTTCGAGCGCTATTTTTAAACTTTTTTTTGGATGACACTATAATTGATCATTTTCATCGTTAAATATTGGGAAGATTCTTTTCTCGGTTAATAAGGAATCGTAAACCTATAACATAATTCAGGAACTTGAATCAGCACATTTCTTTGAAAGGGGTCAGGTACAGTACTCGGGAACAGAAAGCAAGGGGGGGGGAGGGGGGAGTACGGGGGATATACTGCTGTTAGTATTATCAAGTAAAATCTAGATTTGTTCAGACAGACGGAAAAAGGCAAGTAAAGAAGTAAATGAATTAAATAAATGTTTTTCAACGTTCACAAAAACAAAGTTGAAATGGAATAAAAAATCCTTATTAATTTCTCTTTAATAATATTAAATCAAAGAAATAGTTAAATGGTCTGGTCCTCATATAGTACAATTATATTTATACTATCCAATCTGTCATGTTCTATTTTTTTTGACAGACAAAATGAAAGATAAATTCATCAACTATATATGATAGCTGAATTTAAATTTCATTTGAATTCGTAAATACTATGCTTTCATTAAAAAATAAACACTATAATTTAAGAAATACAGTGAAGACGCAAAAATGTGAATGACAAAAGAGTGAGTGTCGAGTTGGCGGGGCGGTACCCCCACCAGGAGAACCGAAGTCCACCTGGCAAGGGTAGATCTAGCAGCTTTCGGCTCTGTAGAAGTATAGGTCATAATTCCACCACGCTACGGCTCACCCGATAGATATAAGCAGTTTAAAGTATATAGATTTACTTTGTGAGTTGTACAATATCCTGTTAGTCGCGCATGTGTACTCCTTTTTCGAACGCTATATTTAAACATTTTTTTGGATGACACTATAATTGATCATTTTCATCGTTAAATATTGGGAAGATTCTTTTCTCGGTTAATAAGGAATCGTAAACCTATAACATAATTCAGGAACTTGAATCAGCACATTTCTTTGAAAGGGGTCAGGTACAGTACTCGGGAACAGAAAGCAAGGGGGGGGGGGGAGTACGGGGGATATACTGCTGTTAGTATTATCAAGTAAAATCTAGATTTGTTCAGACAGACGGAAAAAGGCAAGTAAAGAAGTAAATGAATTAAATAAATGTTTTTGAACGTTCACAAAAACAAAGTTGAAATGGAATAAAAAATCCTTATTAATTTCTCTTTAATAATATTAAATCAAAGAAATAGTAAAATGGTCTGGTCCTCATATAGTACAATTATATTTATACTATCCAATCTGTCATGTTCTATTTTTTTTGACAGACAAAATGAAAGATAAATTCATCAACTATATATGATAGCTGAATTTAAATTTCATTTGAATTCGTAAATACTATGCTTTCATTAAAAAATAAACACTATAATTTAAGAAATACAGTGAAGACACAAAAATGTGAATGACAAAAGAGTGAGTGTCGAGTTGGCGGGGCGGTACCCCCACCAGGAGAACCGAAGTCCACCTGGCAAGGGTAGATCTAGCAGCTTTCGGCTCTGTAGAAGTATAGGTCATAATTCCACCACGCTACGGCTCACCCGATAGATATATGCAGTTTAAAGTATATAGATTTACTTTGTAAGTTGTGCAATATCCTGTTAGTCGCTCATTTGTACTCCTTTTTCGAGCGCTATGTTTAAACTTTTTTTTGGATGACACTATAATTGATCATTTTCATCGTTAAATATTGGGAAGATTCTTTTCTCGGTTAATAAGGAATCGTAAACCTATAACATAATTCAGGAACTTGAATCAGCACATTTCTTTGAAAGGGGTCAGGTACAGTACTCGGGAACAGAAAGCAAGGGGGGGGGGGGGGGAGTACGGGGGATATACTGCTGTTAGTATTATCAAGTAAAATCTAGATTTGTTCAGACAGACGGAAAAAGGTAAGTAAAGAAGTAAATGAATTAAATAAATGTTTTTCAACGTTCACAAAAACAAAGTTGAAATGGAATAAAAAATCCTTAATTACTCTTTAATAATATTAAATCAAAGAAATAGTTAAATGGTCTGGTCCTCATATAGAACAATTATATTTATACTATCCAATCTGTCATGTTCTATTTTTTTTGACAGACAAAATGAAAGATAAATTCATCAACTATATATGATAGCTGAATTTAAATTTCATTTGAATTCGTAAATACTATGCTTTCATTAAAAAATAAACACTATAATTTAAGAAATACAGTGAAGACACAAAAATGTGAATGACAAAAGAGTGAGTGTCGAGTTGGCGGGGCGGTCCCCCCACCAGGAGAACCGAAGTCCACCTGGCAAGGGTAGATCTAGCAGCTTTCGGCTCTGTAGAAGTATAGGTCATAATTCCACCACGCTACGGCTCACCCGAGAGATATATGCAGTTTAAAGTATATAGATTTACTTTGTAAGTTGTGCAATATCCTGTTAGTCGCGCATGTGTACTCCTTTTTCGAGCGCTATATTTAAACTTTTTTTTGGATGACACTATAATTGATCATTTTCATCGTTAAATATTGGGAAGATTCTTTTCTCGGTTAATAAGGAATCGTAAACCTATAACATAATTCAGGAACTTGAATCAGCACATTTCTTTGAAAGGGGTCAGGTACAGTACTCGGGAACAGAAAGCGGGGAAGGGGGAGGGGGTGGGGGTTGGAGTACGGGGGATATACTGCTGTTAGTATTATCAAGTAAAATCTAGATTTGTTCAGACAGACGGAAAAAGGCAAGTAAAGAAGAAAATGAATTAAATAAATGTTTTTGAACGTTCACAAAATCAAAATTGAAATGGGATAAAAAATCCTTATTAATTACTCTTTAATAAAATTAAATCAAATAAATAGTTAAATGGTCTGGTCCTCATATATTACAATTATATTTATACTATCCAATCTGTCATGTTCTATTTTTTTTGACAGACAAAATGAAAGATAAATTCATCAACTATATATGATAGCTGAATTTAAATTTCATTTGAATTCGTAAATACTATGCTTTCATTAAAAAATAAACACTATAATTTAAGAAATACAGTGAAGACACAAAAATGTGAATGACAAAAGAGTGAGTGTCGAGTTGGCGGGGCGGTACCCCCACCAGGAGAACCGAAGTCCACCTGGCAAGGGTAGATCTAGCAGCTTTCGGCTCTGTAGAAGTATAGGTCATAATTCCACCACGCTACGGCTCACCCGATAGATATATGCAGTTTAAAGTATATAGATTTACTTTGTGAGTTGTGCAATATCCTGTCGCGCATGTGTACTCCTTTTTCGAGCGCTATATTTAAACTTTTTTTTGGATGACACTATAATTGATCATTTTCATCGTTAAATATTGGGAAGATTCTTTTCTCGGTTAATAAGGAATCGTATACCTATAACATAATTCAGGAACTTGAATCAGCACATTTCTTTGAAAGGGGTCAGGTACAGTACTCGGGAACAGAAAGCAAGGGGGGAGAGTACGGGAGATATACTGCTGTTAGTATTATCAAGTAAAATCTAGATTTGTTCAGACAGACGGAAAAAGGCAAGTAAAGAAGTAAATGAATTAAATAAATGTTTTTCAACGTTCACAAAAACAAAGTTGAAATGGAATAAAAAATCCTTATTAATTTCTCTTTAATAATATTAAATCAAAGAAATAGTAAAATGGTCTGGTCCTCATATAGTACAATTATATTTATACTATCCAATCTGTCATGTTCTATTTTTTTTGACAGACAAAATGAAAGATAAATTCATCAACTATATATGATAGCTGAATTTAAATTTCATTTGAATTCGTAAATACTATGCTTTCATTAAAAAATAAACACTATAATTTAAGAAATACAGTGAAGACACAAAAATGTGAATGACAAAAGAGTGAGTGTCGAGTTGGCGGGGCGGTACCCCCACCAGGAGAACCGAAGTCCACCTGGCAAGGGTAGATCTAGCAGCTTTCGGCTCTGTAGAAGTATAGGTCATAATTCCACCACGCTACGGCTCACCCGATAGATATATGCAGTTTAAAGTATATAGATTTACTTTGTAAGTTGTGCAATATCCTGTTAGTCGCGCATGTGTACTCCTTTTTCGAGCGCTATGTTTAAACTTTTTTTTGGATGACACTATAATTGATCATTTTCATCGTTAAATATTGGGAAGATTCTTTTCTCGGTTAATAAGGAATCGTAAACCTATAACATAATTCAGGAACTTGAATCAGCACATTTCTTTGAAAGGGGTCAGGTACAGTACTCGGGAACAGAAAGCGGGGAAGGGGGAGGGGGTGGGGGTTGGAGTACGGGGGATATACTGCTGTTAGTATTATCAAGTAAAATCTAGATTTGTTCAGACAGACGGAAAAAGGCAAGTAAAGAAGAAAATGAATTAAATAAATGTTTTTGAACGTTCACAAAATCAAAATTGAAATGGAATAAAAAATCCTTATTAATTACTCTTTAATAAAATTAAATCAAATAAATAGTTAAATGGTCTGGTCCTCATATAGTACAATTATATTTATACTATCCAATCTGTCATGTTCTATTTTTTTTGACAGACAAAATGAAAGATAAATTCATCAACTATATATGATAGCTGAATTTAAATTTCATTTGAATTCGTAAATACTATGCTTTCATTAAAAAATAAACACTATAATTTAAGAAATACAGTGAAGACACAAAAATGTGAATGACAAAAGAGTGAGTGTCGAGTTGGCGGGGCGGTACCCCCACCAGGAGAACCGAAGTCCACCTGGCAAGGGTAGATCTAGCAGCTTTCGGCTCTGTAGAAGTATAGGTCATAATTCCACCACGCTACGGCTCACCCGATAGATATATGCAGTTTAAAGTATATAGATTTACTTTGTAAGTTGTGCAATATCCTGTTAGTCGCGCATGTGTACTCCTTTTTCGAGCGCTATATTTAAACTTTTTTTTGGATGACACTATAATTGATCATTTTCATCGTTAAATATTGGGAAGATTCTTTTCTCGGTTAATAAGGAATCGTAAACCTATAACATAATTCAGGAACTTGAATCAGCACATTTCTTTGAAAGGGGTCAGGTACAGTACTCGGGAACAGAAAGCAAGGGGGGGGGAGTACGGGGGATATACTGCTGTTAGTATTATCAAGTAAAATCTAGATTTGTTCAGACAGACGGAAAAAGGCAAGTAAAGAAGTAAATGAATTAAATAAATGTTTTTCAACGTTCACAAAAACAAAGTTGAAATGGAATAAAAAATCCTTATTAATTACTCTTTAATAATATTAAACCAAAGAAATAGTAAAATGGTCTGGTCCTCATATAGTACAATTATATTTATACTATCCAATCTGTCATGTTCTATTTTTTTTTGACAGACAAAATGAAAGATAAATTCATCAACTATATATGATAGCTAAATTTAAATTTCATTTGAATTCGTAAATACTATGCTTTCATTAAAAAATAAACACTATAATTTAAGAAATACAGTGAAGACACAAAAATGTGAATGACAAAAGAGTGAGTGTCGAGTTGGCGGGGCGGTACCCCCACCAGGAGAACCGAAGTCCACCTGGCAAGGGTAGATCTAGCAGCTTTCGGCTCTGTAGAAGTATAGGTCATAATTCCACCACGCTACGGCTCACCCGATAGATTTATGCAGTTTAAAGTATATAGATTTACTTTGTAAGTTGTGCAATATCCTGTTACTCGCGCATGTGTACTCCTTTTTCGAGCGCTATATTTAAACTTTTTTTTGGATGACACTATAATTGATCATTTTCATCGTTAAATATTGGGAAGATTCTTTTCTCGGTTAATAAGGAATCGTAAACCTATAACTTAATTCAGGAACTTGAATCAGCACATTTCTTTGAAAGGGGTCAGGTACAGTACTCGGGAACAGAAAGCGGGGAAGGGGGAGGGGGTGGGGGTTGGAGTAGGGGGATATACTGCTGTTAGTATTATCAAGTAAAATCTAGATTTGTTCAGACAGACGGAAAAAGGCAAGTAAAGAAGAAAATGAATTAAATAAATGTTTTTCAACGTTCACAAAATCAAAGTTGAAATGGAATAAAAAATCCTTATTAATTACTCTTTAATAAAATTAAATCAAATAAATAGTTAAATGGTCTGGTCCTCATATAGTACAATTATATTTATACTATCCAATCTGTCATGTTCTATTTTTTTTGACATACAAAATGAAAGATAAATTCATCAACTATATATGATAGCTGAATTTAAATTTCATTTGAATTCGTAAATACTATGCTTTCATTAAAAAATAAACACTATAATTTAAGAAATACAGTGAAGACACAAAAATGTGAATGACAAAAGAGTGAGTGTCGAGTTGGCGGGGCGGTACCCCCACCAGGAGAACCGAAGTCCACCTGGCAAGGGTAGATCTAGCAGCTTTCGGCTCTGTAGAAGTATAGGTCATAATTCCACCACGCTACGGCTCACCCGATAGATATATGCAGTTTAAAGTATATAGATTTACTTTGTGAGTTGTGCAATATCCTGTTAGTCGCGCATGTGTACTCCTTTTTCGAGCGCTATATTTAAACTTTTTTTTGGATGACACTATAATTGATCATTTTCATCGTTAAATATTGGGAAGATTCTTTTCTCGGTTAATAAGGAATCGTAAACCTATAACTTAATTCAGGAACTTGAATCAGCACATTTCTTTGAAAGGGGTCAGGTACAGTACTCGGGAACAGAAAGCGGGGAAGGGGGAGGGGGTGGGGGTTGGAGTAGGGGGATATACTGCTGTTAGTATTATCAAGTAAAATCTAGATTTGTTCAGACAGACGGAAAAAGGCAAGTAAAGAAGAAAATGAATTAAATAAATGTTTTTCAACGTTCACAAAATCAAAGTTGAAATGGAATAAAAAATCCTTATTAATTACTCTTTAATAAAATTAAATCAAATAAATAGTTATATGGTCTGGTCCTCATATAGTACAATTATATTTATACTATCCAATCTGTCATGTTCTATTTTTTTTGACAGACAAAATGAAAGATAAATTCATCAACTATATATGATAGCTGAATTTAAATTTCATTTGAATTCGTAAATACTATACTTTCATTAAAAAATAAACACTATAATTTAAGAAATACAGTGAAGACACAAAAATGTGAATGACAAAAGAGTGAGTGTCGAGTTGGCGGGGCGGTACCCCCACCAGGAGAACCGAAGTCCACCTGGCAAGGGTAGATCTAGCAGCTTTCGGCTCTGTAGAAGTATAGGTCATAATTCCACCACGCTACGGCTCACCCGATAGATATATGCAGTTTAAAGTATATAGATTTACTTTGTAAGTTGTGCAATATCCTGTTAGTCGCGCATGTGTACTCCTTTTTCGAGCGCTATGTTTAAACTTTTTTTTGGATGACACTATAATTGATCATTTTCATCGTTAAATATTGGGAAGATTCTTTTCTCGGTTAATAAGGAATCGTAAACCTATAACATAATTCAGGAACTTGAATCAGCACATTTCTTTGAAAGGGGTCAGGTACAGTACTCGGGAACAGAAAGCGGGGAAGGGGGAGGGGGTGGGGGTTGGAGTACGGGGGATATACTGCTGTTAGTATTATCAAGTAAAATCTAGATTTGTTCAGACAGACGGAAAAAGGCAAGTAAAGAAGAAAATGAATTAAATAAATGTTTTTGAACGTTCACAAAATCAAAATTGAAATGGAATAAAAAATCCTTATTAATTACTCTTTAATAAAATTAAATCAAATAAATAGTTAAATGGTCTGGTCCTCATATAGTACAATTATATTTATACTATCCAATCTGTCATGTTCTATTTTTTTTGACAGACAAAATGAAAGATAAATTCATCAACTATATATGATAGCTGAATTTAAATTTCATTTGAATTCGTAAATACTATGCTTTCATTAAAAAATAAACACTATAATTTAAGAAATACAGTGAAGACACAAAAATGTGAATGACAAAAGAGTGAGTGTCGAGTTGGCGGGGCGGTACCCCCACCAGGAGAACCGAAGTCCACCTGGCAAGGGTAGATCTAGCAGCTTTCGGCTCTGTAGAAGTATAGGTCATAATTCCACCACGCTACGGCTCACCCGATAGATATATGCAGTTTAAAGTATATAGATTTACTTTGTAAGTTGTGCAATATCCTGTTAGTCGCGCATGTGTACTCCTTTTTCGAGCGCTATATTTAAACTTTTTTTTGGATGACACTATAATTGATCATTTTCATCGTTAAATATTGGGAAGATTCTTTTCTCGGTTAATAAGGAATCGTAAACCTATAACATAATTCAGGAACTTGAATCAGCACATTTCTTTGAAAGGGGTCAGGTACAGTACTCGGGAACAGAAAGCAAGGGGGGGGGAGTACGGGGGATATACTGCTGTTAGTATTATCAAGTAAAATCTAGATTTGTTCAGACAGACGGAAAAAGGCAAGTAAAGAAGTAAATGAATTAAATAAATGTTTTTCAACGTTCACAAAAACAAAGTTGAAATGGAATAAAAAATCCTTATTAATTACTCTTTAATAATATTAAACCAAAGAAATAGTAAAATGGTCTGGTCCTCATATAGTACAATTATATTTATACTATCCAATCTGTCATGTTCTATTTTTTTTTGACAGACAAAATGAAAGATAAATTCATCAACTATATATGATAGCTAAATTTAAATTTCATTTGAATTCGTAAATACTATGCTTTCATTAAAAAATAAACACTATAATTTAAGAAATACAGTGAAGACACAAAAATGTGAATGACAAAAGAGTGAGTGTCGAGTTGGCGGGGCGGTACCCCCACCAGGAGAACCGAAGTCCACCTGGCAAGGGTAGATCTAGCAGCTTTCGGCTCTGTAGAAGTATAGGTCATAATTCCACCACGCTACGGCTCACCCGATAGATTTATGCAGTTTAAAGTATATAGATTTACTTTGTAAGTTGTGCAATATCCTGTTACTCGCGCATGTGTACTCCTTTTTCGAGCGCTATATTTAAACTTTTTTTTGGATGACACTATAATTGATCATTTTCATCGTTAAATATTGGGAAGATTCTTTTCTCGGTTAATAAGGAATCGTAAACCTATAACTTAATTCAGGAACTTGAATCAGCACATTTCTTTGAAAGGGGTCAGGTACAGTACTCGGGAACAGAAAGCGGGGAAGGGGGAGGGGGTGGGGGTTGGAGTAGGGGGATATACTGCTGTTAGTATTATCAAGTAAAATCTAGATTTGTTCAGACAGACGGAAAAAGGCAAGTAAAGAAGAAAATGAATTAAATAAATGTTTTTCAACGTTCACAAAATCAAAGTTGAAATGGAATAAAAAATCCTTATTAATTACTCTTTAATAAAATTAAATCAAATAAATAGTTAAATGGTCTGGTCCTCATATAGTACAATTATATTTATACTATCCAATCTGTCATGTTCTATTTTTTTTGACATACAAAATGAAAGATAAATTCATCAACTATATATGATAGCTGAATTTAAATTTCATTTGAATTCGTAAATACTATGCTTTCATTAAAAAATAAACACTATAATTTAAGAAATACAGTGAAGACACAAAAATGTGAATGACAAAAGAGTGAGTGTCGAGTTGGCGGGGCGGTACCCCCACCAGGAGAACCGAAGTCCACCTGGCAAGGGTAGATCTAGCAGCTTTCGGCTCTGTAGAAGTATAGGTCATAATTCCACCACGCTACGGCTCACCCGATAGATATATGCAGTTTAAAGTATATAGATTTACTTTGTGAGTTGTGCAATATCCTGTTAGTCGCGCATGTGTACTCCTTTTTCGAGCGCTATATTTAAACTTTTTTTTGGATGACACTATAATTGATCATTTTCATCGTTAAATAT
This sequence comes from Mytilisepta virgata, assembly GCA_028015205.1. Classification (NCBI taxonomy): domain Eukaryota; kingdom Metazoa; phylum Mollusca; class Bivalvia; order Mytilida; family Mytilidae; genus Mytilisepta; species Mytilisepta virgata. The sequence continues at coordinate 77,937,166 of CM051519.1, forward strand.
TGGGAAGATTCTTTTCTCGGTTAATAAGGAATCGTAAACCTATAACTTAATTCAGGAACTTGAATCAGCACATTTCTTTGAAAGGGGTCAGGTACAGTACTCGGGAACAGAAAGCGGGGAAGGGGGAGGGGGTGGGGGTTGGAGTAGGGGGATATACTGCTGTTAGTATTATCAAGTAAAATCTAGATTTGTTCAGACAGACGGAAAAAGGCAAGTAAAGAAGAAAATGAATTAAATAAATGTTTTTCAACGTTCACAAAATCAAAGTTGAAATGGAATAAAAAATCCTTATTAATTACTCTTTAATAAAATTAAATCAAATAAATAGTTAAATGGTCTGGTCCTCATATAGTACAATTATATTTATACTATCCAATCTGTCATGTTCTATTTTTTTTGACAGACAAAATGAAAGATAAATTCATCAACTATATATGATAGCTGAATTTAAATTTCATTTGAATTCGTAAATACTATACTTTCATTAAAAAATAAACACTATAATTTAAGAAATACAGTGAAGACACAAAAATGTGAATGACAAAAGAGTGAGTGTCGAGTTGGCGGGGCGGTACCCCCACCAGGAGAACCGAAGTCCACCTGGCAAGGGTAGATCTAGCAGCTTTCGGCTCTGTAGAAGTATAGGTCATAATTCCACCACGCTACGGCTCACCCGATAGATTTATGCAGTTTAAAGTATATAGATTTACTTTGTAAGTTGTGCAATATCCTGTTACTCGCGCATGTGTACTCCTTTTTCGAGCGCTATATTTAAACTTTTTTTTGGATGACACTATAATTGATCATTTTCATCGTTAAATATTGGGAAGATTCTTTTCTCGGTTAATAAGGAATCGTAAACCTATAACTTAATTCAGGAACTTGAATCAGCACATTTCTTTGAAAGGGGTCAGGTACAGTACTCGGGAACAGAAAGCGGGGAAGGGGGAGGGGGTGGGGGTTGGAGTAGGGGGATATACTGCTGTTAGTATTATCAAGTAAAATCTAGATTTGTTCAGACAGACGGAAAAAGGCAAGTAAAGAAGAAAATGAATTAAATAAATGTTTTTCAACGTTCACAAAATCAAAGTTGAAATGGAATAAAAAATCCTTATTAATTACTCTTTAATAAAATTAAATCAAATAAATAGTTAAATGGTCTGGTCCTCATATAGTACAATTATATTTATACCATCCAATCTGTCATGTTCTATTTTTTTTGACAGACAAAATGAAAGATAAATTCATCAACTATATATGATAGCTGAATTTAAATTTCATTTGAATTCGTAAATACTATGCTTTCATTAAAAAATAAACACTATAATTTAAGAAATACAGTGAAGACACAAAAATGTGAATGACAAAAGAGTGAGTGTCGAGTTGGCGGGGCGGTACCCCCACCAGGAGAAACGAAGTCCACCTGGCAAGGGTAGATCTAGCAGCTTTCGGCTCTGTAGAAGTATAGGTCATAATTCCACCACGCTACGGCTCACCCGATAGATATATGCAGTTTAAAGTATATAGATTTACTTTGTAAGTTGTGCAATATCCTGTTAGTCGCGCATGTGTACTCCTTTTTCGAGCGCTATATTTAAACTTTTTTTTGGATGACACTATAATTGATCATTTTCATCGTTAAATATTGGGAAGATTCTTTTCTCGGTTAATAAGGAATCGTATACCTATAACATAATTCAGGAACTTGAATCAGCACATTTCTTTGAAAGGGGTCAGGTACAGTACTCGGGAACAGAAAGCAAGGGGGGGAGTACGGGGGATATACTGCTGTTAGTATTATCAAGTAAAATCTAGATTTGTTCAGACAGACGGAAAAAGGCAAGTAAAGAAGTAAATGAATTAAATAAATGTTTTTCAACGTTCACAAAAACAAAGTTGAAATGGAATAAAAAATCCTTATTAATTACTCTTTAATAATATTAAACCAAAGAAATAGTAAAATGGTCTGGTCCTCATATAGTACAATTATATTTATACTATCCAATCTGTCATGTTCTATTTTTTTTTGACAGACAAAATGAAAGATAAATTCATCAACTATATATGATAGCTGAATTTAAATTTCATTTGAATTCGTAAATACTATGCTTTCATTAAAAAATAAACACTATAATTTAAGAAATACAGTGAAGACACAAAAATGTGAATGACAAAAGAGTGAGTGTCGAGTTGGCGGGGCGGTACCCCCACCAGGAGAACCGAAGTCCACCTGGCAAGGGTAGATCTAGCAGCTTTCGGCTCTGTAGAAGTATAGGTCATAATTCCACCACGCTACGGCTCACCCGAGAGATATATGCAGTTTAAAGTATATAGATTTACTTTGTAAGTTGTGCAATATCCTGTTAGTCGCGCATGTGTACTCCTTTTTCGAGCGCTATATTTAAACTTTTTTTTGGATGACACTATAATTGATCATTTTCATCGTTAAATATTGGGAAGATTCTTTTCTCGGTTAATAAGGAATCGTAAACCTATAACTTAATTCAGGAACTTGAATCAGCACATTTCTTTGAAAGGGGTCAGGTACAGTACTCGGGAACAGAAAGCGGGGAAGGGGGAGGGGGTGGGGGTTGGAGTAGGGGGATATACTGCTGTTAGTATTATCAAGTAAAATCTAGATTTGTTCAGACAGACGGAAAAAGGCAAGTAAAGAAGTAAATGAATTAAATAAATGTTTTCCAACGTTCACAAAAACAAAGTTGAAATGGAATAAAAAATCCTTATTAATTACTCTTTAATAATATTAAACCAAAGAAATAGTAAAATGGTCTGGTCCTCATATAGTACAATTATATTTATACTATCCAATCTGTCATGTTCTATTTTTTTTTGACAGACAAAATGAAAGATAAATTCATCAACTATATATGATAGCTGAATTTAAATTTCATTTGAATTCGTAAATACTATGCTTTCATTAAAAAATAAACACTATAATTTAAGAAATACAGTGAAGACACAAAAATGTGAATGACAAAAGAGTGAGTGTCGAGTTGGCGGGGCGGTACCCCCACCAGGAGAACCGAAGTCCACCTGGCAAGGGTAGATCTAGCAGCTTTCGGCTCTGTAGAAGTATAGGTCATAATTCCACCACGCTACGGCTCACCCGATAGATATATGCAGTTTAAAGTATATAGATTTACTTTGTGAGTTGTGCAATATCCTGTTAGTCGCGCATGTGTACTCCTTTTTCGAGCGCTATATTTAAACTTTTTTTTGGATGACACTATAATTGATCATTTTCATCGTTAAATATTGGGAAGATTCTTTTCTCGGTTAATAAGGAATCGTAAACCTATGACATAATTCAGGAACTTGAATCAGCACATGTCTTTGAAAGGGGTCAGGTACAGTACTCGGGAACAGAAAGCAAGGGGGGTGAGTACGGGGGATATACTGCTGTTAGTATTATCAAGTAAAATCTAGATTTGTTCAGACAGACGGAAAAAGGCAAGTAAAGAAGTAAATGAATTAAATAAATGTTTTTCAACGTTCACAAAAACAAAGTTGAAATGGAATAAAAAATCCTTATTAATTACTCTTTAATAATATTAAATCAAAGAAATAGTAAAATGGTCTGGTCCTCATATAGTACAATTATATTTATACTATCCAATCTGTCATGTTCTATTTTTTTTTGACAGACAAAATGAAAGATAAATTCATCAACTATATATGATAGCTGAATTTAAATTTCATTTGAATTCGTAAATACTATGCTTTCATTAAAAAATAAACACTATAATTTAAGAAATACAGTGAAGACACAAAAATGTGAATGACAAAAGAGTGAGTGTCGAGTTGGCGGGGCGGTACCCCCACCAGGAGAACCGAAGTCCACCTGGCAAGGGTAGATCTAGCAGCTTTCGGCTCTGTAGAAGTATAGGTCATAATTCCACCACGCTACGGCTCACCCGAGAGATATATGCAGTTTAAAGTATATAGATTTACTTTGTAAGTTGTGCAATATCCTGTTAGTCGCGCATGTGTACTCCTTTTTCGAGCGCTATATTTAAACTTTTTTTTGGATGACACTATAATTGATTATTTTCATCGTTAAATATTGGGAAGATTCTTTTCTCGGTTAATAAGGAATCGTAAACCTATAACATAATTCAGGAACTTGAATCAGCACATTTCTTTGAAAGGGGTCAGGTACAGTACTCGGGAACAGAAAGCGGGGAAGGGAGAGGGGGTGGGGGTTGGAGTAGGGGGATATACTGCTGTTAGTATTATCAAGTAAAATCTAGATTTGTTCAGACAGACGGAAAAAGGCAAGGAAAGAAGAAAATGAATTAAATAAATGTTTTTCAACGTTCACAAAATCAAAGTTGAAATGGAATAAAAAATCCTTATTAATTACTCTTTAATAAAATTAAATCAAATAAATAGTTAAATGGTCTGGTCCTCATATAGTACAATTATATTTATACTATCCAATCTGTCATGTTCTATTTTTTTTTGACAGACAAAATGAAAGATAAATTCATCAACTATATATGATAGCTGAATTTACATTTCATTTGAATTCGTAAATACTATGCTTTCATTAAAAAATAAACACTATAATTTAAGAAATACAGTGAAGACACAAAAATGTGAATGACAAAAGAGTGAGTGTCGAGTTGGCGGGGCGGTACCCCCACCAGGAGAACCGAAGTCCACCTGGCAAGGGTAGATCTAGCAGCTTTCGGCTCTGTAGAAGTATAGGTCATAATTCCACCACGCTACGGCTCACCCGATAGATATATGCAGTTTAAAGTATATAGATTTACTTTGTGAGTTGTGCAATATCCTGTCGCGCATGTGTACTCCTTTTTCGAGCGCTATATTTAAACATTTTTTTTGATGACACTATAATTGATCATTTTCATCGTTAAATATTGGGAAGATTCTTTTCTCGGTTAATAAGGAATCGTAAACCTATGACATAATTCAGGAACTTGAATCAGCACATGTCTTTGAAAGGGGTCAGGTACAGTACTCGGGAACAGAAAGCAAGGGGGGGAGTACGGGGGATATACTGCTGTTAGTATTATCAAGTAAAATCTAGATTTGTTCAGACAGACGGAAAAAGGCAAGTAAAGAAGTAAATGAATTAAATAAATGTTTTTCAACGTTCACAAAAACAAAGTTGAAATGGAATAAAAAATCCTTATTAATTACTCTTTAATAATATTAAACCAAAGAAATAGTAAAATGGTCTGGTCCTCATATAGTACAATTATATTTATACTATCCAATCTGTCATGTTCTATTTTTTTTGACAGACAAAAATGAAAGATAAATTCATCAACTATATATGATAGCTGAATTTAAATTTCATTTGAATTCGTAAATACTATGCTTTCATTAAAAAATAAACACTATAATTTAAGAAATACAGTGAAGACACAAAAATGTGAATGACAAAAGAGTGAGTGTCGAGTTGGCGGGGCGGTACCCCCACCAGGAGAACCGAAGTCCACCTGGCAAGGGTAGATCTAGCAGCTTTCGGCTCTGTAGAAGTATAGGTCATAATTCCACCACGCTACGGCTCACCCGATAGATATATGCAGTTTAAAGTATATAGATTTACTTTGTGAGTTGTGCAATATCCTGTTAGTCGCGCATGTGTACTCCTTTTTCGAGCGCTATATTTAAACTTTTTTTTGGATGACACTATAATTGATTATTTTCATCGTTAAATATTGGGAAGATTCTTTTCTCGGTTAATAAGGAATCGTAAACCTATAACATAATTCAGGAACTTGAATCAGCACATTTCTTTGAAAGGGGTCAGGTACAGTACTCGGGAACAGAAAGCGGGGAAGGGAGAGGGGGTGGGGGTTGGAGTAGGGGGATATACTGCTGTTAGTATTATCAAGTAAAATCTAGATTTGTTCAGACAGACGGAAAAAGGCAAGTAAAGAAGAAAATGAATTAAATAAATGTTTTTCAACGTTCACAAAATCAAAGTTGAAATGGAATAAAAAATCCTTATTAATTACTCTTTAATAAAATTAAATCAAATAAATAGTTAAATGGTCTGGTCCTCATATAGTACAATTATATTTATACTATCCAATCTGTCATGTTCTATTTTTTTTTGACAGACAAAATGAAAGATAAATTCATCAACTATATATGATAGCTGAATTTACATTTCATTTGAATTCGTAAATACTATGCTTTCATTAAAAAATAAACACTATAATTTAAGAAATACAGTGAAGACACAAAAATGTGAATGACAAAAGAGTGAGTGTCGAGTTGGCGGGGCGGTACCCCCACCAGGAGAACCGAAGTCCACCTGGCAAGGGTAGATCTAGCAGCTTTCGGCTCTGTAGAAGTATAGGTCATAATTCCACCACGCTACGGCTCACCCGATAGATATATGCAGTTTAAAGTATATAGATTTACTTTGTGAGTTGTGCAATATCCTGTCGCGCATGTGTACTCCTTTTTCGAGCGCTATATTTAAACATTTTTTTTGATGACACTATAATTGATCATTTTCATCGTTAAATATTGGGAAGATTCTTTTCTCGGTTAATAAGGAATCGTAAACCTATGACATAATTCAGGAACTTGAATCAGCACATGTCTTTGAAAGGGGTCAGGTACAGTACTCGGGAACAGAAAGCAAGGGGGGGAGTACGGAGGATATACTGCTGTTAGTATTATCAAGTAAAATCTAGATTTGTTCAGACAGACGGAAAAAGGCAAGTAAAGAAGTAAATGAATTAAATAAATGTTTTTCAACGTTCACAAAAACAAAGTTGAAATGGAATAAAAAATCCTTATTAATTACTCTTTAATAATATTAAACCAAAGAAATAGTAAAATGGTCTGGTCCTCATATAGTACAATTATATTTATACTATCCAATCTGTCATGTTCTATTTTTTTTTGACAGACAAAATGAAAGATAAATTCATCAACTATATATGATAGCTAAATTTAAATTTCATTTGAATTCGTAAATACTATGCTTTCATTAAAAAATAAACACTATAATTTAAGAAATACAGTGAAGACACAAAAATGTGAATGACAAAAGAGTGAGTGTCGAGTTGGCGGGGCGGTACCCCCACCAGGAGAACCGAAGTCCACCTGGCAAGGGTAGATCTAGCAGCTTTCGGCTCTGTAGAAGTATAGGTCATAATTCCACCACGCTACGGCTCACCCGATAGATTTATGCAGTTTAAAGTATATAGATTTACTTTGTAAGTTGTGCAATATCCTGTTACTCGCGCATGTGTACTCCTTTTTCGAGCGCTATATTTAAACTTTTTTTTGGATGACACTATAATTGATCATTTTCATCGTTAAATATTGGGAAGATTCTTTTCTCGGTTAATAAGGAATCGTAAACCTATAACTTAATTCAGGAACTTGAATCAGCACATTTCTTTGAAAGGGGTCAGGTACAGTACTCGGGAACAGAAAGCGGGGAAGGGGGAGGGGGTGGGGGTTGGAGTAGGGGGATATACTGCTGTTAGTATTATCAAGTAAAATCTAGATTTGTTCAGACAGACGGAAAAAGGCAAGTAAAGAAGAAAATGAATTAAATAAATGTTTTTCAACGTTCACAAAATCAAAGTTGAAATGGAATAAAAAATCCTTATTAATTACTCTTTAATAAAATTAAATCAAATAAATAGTTAAATGGTCTGGTCCTCATATAGTACAATTATATTTATACTATCCAATCTGTCATGTTCTATTTTTTTTGACATACAAAATGAAAGATAAATTCATCAACTATATATGATAGCTGAATTTAAATTTCATTTGAATTCGTAAATACTATGCTTTCATTAAAAAATAAACACTATAATTTAAGAAATACAGTGAAGACACAAAAATGTGAATGACAAAAGAGTGAGTGTCGAGTTGGCGGGGCGGTACCCCCACCAGGAGAACCGAAGTCCACCTGGCAAGGGTAGATCTAGCAGCTTTCGGCTCTGTAGAAGTATATGTCATAATTCCACCACGCTACGGCTCACCCGATAGATATATGCAGTTTAAAGTATATAGATTTACTTTGTGAGTTGTGCAATATCCTGTTAGTCGCGCATGTGTACTCCTTTTTCGAGCGCTATATTTAAACTTTTTTTTGGATGACACTATAATTGATCATTTTCATCGTTAAATATTGGGAAGATTCTTTTCTCGGTTAATAAGGAATCGTAAACCTATAACTTAATTCAGGAACTTGAATCAGCACATTTCTTTGAAAGGGGTCAGGTACAGTACTCGGGAACAGAAAGCGGGGAAGGGGGAGGGGGTGGGGGTTGGAGTAGGGGGATATACTGCTGTTAGTATTATCAAGTAAAATCTAGATTTGTTCAGACAGACGGAAAAAGGCAAGTAAAGAAGAAAATGAATTAAATAAATGTTTTTCAACGTTCACAAAATCAAAGTTGAAATGGAATAAAAAATCCTTATTAATTACTCTTTAATAAAATTAAATCAAATAAATAGTTAAATGGTCTGGTCCTCATATAGTACAATTATATTTATACTATCCAATCTGTCATGTTCTATTTTTTTTGACAGACAAAATGAAAGATAAATTCATCAACTATATATGATAGCTGAATTTAAATTTCATTTGAATTCGTAAATACTATACTTTCATTAAAAAATAAACACTATAATTTAAGAAATACAGTGAAGACACAAAAATGTGAATGACAAAAGAGTGAGTGTCGAGTTGGCGGGGCGGTACCCCCACCAGGAGAACCGAAGTCCACCTGGCAAGGGTAGATCTAGCAGCTTTCGGCTCTGTAGAAGTATAGGTCATAATTCCACCACGCTACGGCTCACCCGATAGATTTATGCAGTTTAAAGTATATAGATTTACTTTGTAAGTTGTGCAATATCCTGTTACTCGCGCATGTGTACTCCTTTTTCGAGCGCTATATTTAAACTTTTTTTTGGATGACACTATAATTGATCATTTTCATCGTTAAATATTGGGAAGATTCTTTTCTCGGTTAATAAGGAATCGTAAACCTATAACTTAATTCAGGAACTTGAATCAGCACATTTCTTTGAAAGGGGTCAGGTACAGTACTCGGGAACAGAAAGCGGGGAAGGGGGAGGGGGTGGGGGTTGGAGTAGGGGGATATACTGCTGTTAGTATTATCAAGTAAAATCTAGATTTGTTCAGACAGACGGAAAAAGGCAAGTAAAGAAGAAAATGAATTAAATAAATGTTTTTCAACGTTCACAAAATCAAAGTTGAAATGGAATAAAAAATCCTTATTAATTACTCTTTAATAAAATTAAATCAAATAAATAGTTAAATGGTCTGGTCCTCATATAGTACAATTATATTTATACCATCCAATCTGTCATGTTCTATTTTTTTTGACAGACAAAATGAAAGATAAATTCATCAACTATATATGATAGCTGAATTTAAATTTCATTTGAATTCGTAAATACTATGCTTTCATTAAAAAATAAACACTATAATTTAAGAAATACAGTGAAGACACAAAAATGTGAATGACAAAAGAGTGAGTGTCGAGTTGGCGGGGCGGTACCCCCACCAGGAGAAACGAAGTCCACCTGGCAAGGGTAGATCTAGCAGCTTTCGGCTCTGTAGAAGTATAGGTCATAATTCCACCACGCTACGGCTCACCCGATAGATATATGCAGTTTAAAGTATATAGATTTACTTTGTAAGTTGTGCAATATCCTGTTAGTCGCGCATGTGTACTCCTTTTTCGAGCGCTATATTTAAACTTTTTTTTGGATGACACTATAATTGATCATTTTCATCGTTAAATATTGGGAAGATTCTTTTCTCGGTTAATAAGGAATCGTATACCTATAACATAATTCAGGAACTTGAATCAGCACATTTCTTTGAAAGGGGTCAGGTACAGTACTCGGGAACAGAAAGCAAGGGGGGGAGTACGGGGGATATACTGCTGTTAGTATTATCAAGTAAAATCTAGATTTGTTCAGACAGACGGAAAAAGGCAAGTAAAGAAGTAAATGAATTAAATAAATGTTTTTCAACGTTCACAAAAACAAAGTTGAAATGGAATAAAAAATCCTTATTAATTACTCTTTAATAATATTAAACCAAAGAAATAGTAAAATGGTCTGGTCCTCATATAGTACAATTATATTTATACTATCCAATCTGTCATGTTCTATTTTTTTTTGACAGACAAAATGAAAGATAAATTCATCAACTATATATGATAGCTGAATTTAAATTTCATTTGAATTCGTAAATACTATGCTTTCATTAAAAAATAAACACTATAATTTAAGAAATACAGTGAAGACACAAAAATGTGAATGACAAAAGAGTGAGTGTCGAGTTGGCGGGGCGGTACCCCCACCAGGAGAACCGAAGTCCACCTGGCAAGGGTAGATCTAGCAGCTTTCGGCTCTGTAGAAGTATAGGTCATAATTCCACCACGCTACGGCTCACCCGAGAGATATATGCAGTTTAAAGTATATAGATTTACTTTGTAAGTTGTGCAATATCCTGTTAGTCGCGCATGTGTACTCCTTTTTCGAGCGCTATATTTAAACTTTTTTTTGGATGACACTATAATTGATCATTTTCATCGTTAAATATTGGGAAGATTCTTTTCTCGGTTAATAAGGAATCGTAAACCTATAACTTAATTCAGGAACTTGAATCAGCACATTTCTTTGAAAGGGGTCAGGTACAGTACTCGGGAACAGAAAGCGGGGAAGGGGGAGGGGGTGGGGGTTGGAGTAGGGGGATATACTGCTGTTAGTATTATCAAGTAAAATCTAGATTTGTTCAGACAGACGGAAAAAGGCAAGTAAAGAAGTAAATGAATTAAATAAATGTTTTCCAACGTTCACAAAAACAAAGTTGAAATGGAATAAAAAATCCTTATTAATTACTCTTTAATAATATTAAACCAAAGAAATAGTAAAATGGTCTGGTCCTCATATAGTACAATTATATTTATACTATCCAATCTGTCATGTTCTATTTTTTTTTGACAGACAAAATGAAAGATAAATTCATCAACTATATATGATAGCTGAATTTAAATTTCATTTGAATTCGTAAATACTATGCTTTCATTAAAAAATAAACACTATAATTTAAGAAATACAGTGAAGACACAAAAATGTGAATGACAAAAGAGTGAGTGTCGAGTTGGCGGGGCGGTACCCCCACCAGGAGAACCGAAGTCCACCTGGCAAGGGTAGATCTAGCAGCTTTCGGCTCTGTAGAAGTATAGGTCATAATTCCACCACGCTACGGCTCACCCGATAGATATATGCAGTTTAAAGTATATAGATTTACTTTGTGAGTTGTGCAATATCCTGTCGCGCATGTGTACTCCTTTTTCGAGCGCTATATTTAAACATTTTTTTTGATGACACTATAATTGATCATTTTCATCGTTAAATATTGGGAAGATTCTTTTCTCGGTTAATAAGGAATCGTAAACCTATGACATAATTCAGGAACTTGAATCAGCACATGTCTTTGAAAGGGGTCAGGTACAGTACTCGGGAACAGAAAGCAAGGGGGGGAGTACGGGGGATATACTGCTGTTAGTATTATCAAGTAAAATCTAGATTTGTTCAGACAGACGGAAAAAGGCAAGTAAAGAAGTAAATGAATTAAATAAATGTTTTTCAACGTTCACAAAAACAAAGTTGAAATGGAATAAAAAATCCTTATTAATTACTCTTTAATAATATTAAACCAAAGAAATAGTAAAATGGTCTGGTCCTCATATAGTACAATTATATTTATACTATCCAATCTGTCATGTTCTATTTTTTTTGACAGACAAAATGAAAGATAAATTCATCAACTATATATGATAGCTGAATTTAAATTTCATTTGAATTCGTAAATACTATGCTTTCATTAAAAAATAAACACTATAATTTAAGAAATACAGTGAAGACACAAAAATGTGAATGACAAAAGAGTGAGTGTCGAGTTGGCGGGGCGGTACCCCCACCAGGAGAACCGAAGTCCACCTGGCAAGGGTAGATCTAGCAGCTTTCGGCTCTGTAGAAGTATAGGTCATAATTCCACCACGCTACGGCTCACCCGATAGATATATGCAGTTTAAAGTATATAGATTTACTTTGTGAGTTGTGCAATATCCTGTTAGTCGCGCATGTGTACTCCTTTTTCGAGCGCTATATTTAAACTTTTTTTTGGATGACACTATAATTGATTATTTTCATCGTTAAATATTGGGAAGATTCTTTTCTCGGTTAATAAGGAATCGTAAACCTATAACATAATTCAGGAACTTGAATCAGCACATTTCTTTGAAAGGGGTCAGGTACAGTACTCGGGAACAGAAAGCGGGGAAGGGAGAGGGGGTGGGGGTTGGAGTAGGGGGATATACTGCTGTTAGTATTATCAAGTAAAATCTAGATTTGTTCAGACAGACGGAAAAAGGCAAGTAAAGAAGAAAATGAATTAAATAAATGTTTTTCAACGTTCACAAAATCAAAGTTGAAATGGAATAAAAAATCCTTATTAATTACTCTTTAATAAAATTAAATCAAATAAATAGTTAAATGGTCTGGTCCTCATATAGTACAATTATATTTATACTATCCAATCTGTCATGTTCTATTTTTTTTTGACAGACAAAATGAAAGATAAATTCATCAACTATATATGATAGCTGAATTTACATTTCATTTGAATTCGTAAATACTATGCTTTCATTAAAAAATAAACACTATAATTTAAGAAATACAGTGAAGACACAAAAATGTGAATGACAAAAGAGTGAGTGTCGAGTTGGCGGGGCGGTACCCCCACCAGGAGAACCGAAGTCCACCTGGCAAGGGTAGATCTAGCAGCTTTCGGCTCTGTAGAAGTATAGGTCATAATTCCACCACGCTACGGCTCACCCGATAGATATATGCAGTTTAAAGTATATAGATTTACTTTGTGAGTTGTGCAATATCCTGTCGCGCATGTGTACTCCTTTTTCGAGCGCTATATTTAAACATTTTTTTTGATGACACTATAATTGATCATTTTCATCGTTAAATATTGGGAAGATTCTTTTCTCGGTTAATAAGGAATCGTAAACCTATGACATAATTCAGGAACTTGAATCAGCACATGTCTTTGAAAGGGGTCAGGTACAGTACTCGGGAACAGAAAGCAAGGGGGGGAGTACGGAGGATATACTGCTGTTAGTATTATCAAGTAAAATCTAGATTTGTTCAGACAGACGGAAAAAGGCAAGTAAAGAAGTAAATGAATTAAATAAATGTTTTTCAACGTTCACAAAAACAAAGTTGAAATGGAATAAAAAATCCTTATTAATTACTCTTTAATAATATTAAACCAAAGAAATAGTAAAATGGTCTGGTCCTCATATAGTACAATTATATTTATACTATCCAATCTGTCATGTTCTATTTTTTTTGACAGACAAAATGAAAGATAAATTCATCAACTATATATGATAGCTGAATTTAAATTTCATTTGAATTCGTAAATACTATGCTTTCATTAAAAAATAAACACTATAATTTAAGAAATACAGTGAAGACACAAAAATGTGAATGACAAAAGAGTGAGTGTCGAGTTGGCGGGGCGGTACCCCCACCAGGAGAACCGAAGTCCACCTGGCAAGGGTAGATCTAGCAGCTTTCGGCTCTGTAGAAGTATAGGTCATAATTCCACCACGCTACGGCTCACCCGATAGATATATGCAGTTTAAAGTATATAGATTTACTTTGTGAGTTGTGCAATATCCTGTTAGTCGCGCATGTGTACTCCTTTTTCGAGCGCTATATTTAAACTTTTTTTTGGATGACACTATAATTGATTATTTTCATCGTTAAATATTGGGAAGATTCTTTTCTCGGTTAATAAGGAATCGTAAACCTATAACATAATTCAGGAACTTGAATCAGCACATTTCTTTGAAAGGGGTCAGGTACAGTACTCGGGAACAGAAAGCGGGGAAGGGAGAGGGGGTGGGGGTTGGAGTAGGGGGATATACTGCTGTTAGTATTATCAAGTAAAATCTAGATTTGTTCAGACAGACGGAAAAAGGCAAGTAAAGAAGAAAATGAATTAAATAAATGTTTTTCAACGTTCACAAAATCAAAGTTGAAATGGAATAAAAAATCCTTATTAATTACTCTTTAATAAAATTAAATCAAATAAATAGTTAAATGGTCTGGTCCTCATATAGTACAATTATATTTATACTATCCAATCTGTCATGTTCTATTTTTTTTGACAGACAAAATGAAAGATAAATTCATCAACTATATATGATAGCTGAATTTAAATTTCATTTGAATTCGTAAATACTATGCTTTCATTAAAAAATAAACACTATAATTTAAGAAATACAGTGAAGACACAAAAATGTGAATGACAAAAGAGTGAGTGTCGAGTTGGCGGGGCGGTACCCCCACCAGGAGAACCGAAGTCCACCTGGCAAGGGTAGATCTAGCAGCTTTCGGCTCTGTAGAAGTATAGGTCATAATTCCACCACGCTACGGCTCACCCGATAGATATATGCAGTTTAAAGTATATAGATTTACTTTGTGAGTTGTGCAATATCCTGTTAGTCGCGCATGTGTACTCCTTTTTCGAGCGCTATATTTAAACTTTTTTTTGGATGACACTATAATTATTCATTTTCATCGTTAAATATTGGGAAGATTCTTTTCTCGGTTAATAAGGAATCGTAAACCTATGACATAATTCAGGAACTTGAATCAGCACATGTCTTTGAAAGGGGTCAGGTACAGTACTCGGGAACAGAAAGCAAGGGGGGGGAGTACGGGGGATATACTGCTGTTAGTATTATCAAGTAAAATCTAGATTTGTTCAGACAGACGGAAAAAGGCAAGTAAAGAAGTAAATGAATTAAATAAATGTTTTTCAACGTTCACAAAAACAAAGTTGAAATGGAATAAAAAATCCTTATTAATTACTCTTTAATAATATTAAACCAAAGAAATAGTAAAATGGTCTGGTCCTCATATAGTACAATTATATTTATACTATCCAATCTGTCATGTTCTATTTTTTTTTGACAGACAAAATGAAAGATAAATTCATCAACTATATATGATAGCTGAATTTAAATTTCATTTGAATTCGTAAATACTATGCTTTCATTAAAAAATAAACACTATAATTTAAGAAATACAGTGAAGACACAAAAATGTGAATGACAAAAGAGTGAGTGTCGAGTTGGCGGGGCGGTACCCCCACCAGGAGAACCGAAGTCCACCTGGCAAGGGTAGATCTAGCAGCTTTCGGCTCTGTAGAAGTATAGGTCATAATTCCACCACGCTACGGCTCACCCGATAGATATATGCAGTTTAAAGTATATAGATTTACTTTGTAAGTTGTGCAATATCCTGTTAGTCGCGCATGTGTACTCCTTTTTCGAGCGCTATATTTAAACTTTTTTTTGGATGACACTATAATTGATCATTTTCATCGTTAAATATTGGGAAGATTCTTTTCTCGGTTAATAAGGAATCGTATACCTATAACATAATTCAGGAACTTGAATCAGCACATTTCTTTGAAAGGGGTCAGGTACAGTACTCGGGAACAGAAAGCAAGGGGGGAGTACGGGGGATATACTGCTGTTAGTATTATCAAGTAAAATCTAGATTTGTTCAGACAGACGGAAAAAGGCAAGTAAAGAAGTAAATGAATTAAATAAATGTTTTTCAACGTTCACAAAAACAAAGTTGAAATGGAATAAAAAATCCTTATTAATTACTCTTTAATAATATTAAACCAAAGAAATAGTAAAATGGTCTGGTCCTCATATAGTACAATTATATTTATACTATCCAATCTGTCATGTTCTATTTTTTTTTGACAGACAAAATGAAAGATAAATTCATCAACTATATATGATAGCTGAATTTAAATTTCATTTGAATTCGTAAATACTATGCTTTCATTAAAAAATAAACACTATAATTTAAGAAATACAGTGAAGACACAAAAATGTGAATGACAAAAGAGTGAGTGTCGAGTTGGCGGGGCGGTACCCCCACCAGGAGAACCGAAGTCCACCTGGCAAGGGTAGATCTAGCAGCTTTCGGCTCTGTAGAAGTATAGGTCATAATTCCACCACGCTACGGCTCACCCGAGAGATATATGCAGTTTAAAGTATATAGATTTACTTTGTAAGTTGTGCAATATCCTGTTAGTCGCGCATGTGTACTCCTTTTTCGAGCGCTATATTTAAACTTTTTTTTGGATGACACTATAATTGATCATTTTCGTCGTTAAATATTGGGAAGATTCTTTTCTCGGTTAATAAGGAATCGTAAACCTATAACTTAATTCAGGAACTTGAATCAGCACATGTCTTTGAAAGGGGTCAGGTACAGTACTCGGGAACAGAAAGCAAGGGGGGGGGAGTACGGGGGATATACTGCTGTTAGTATTATCAAGTAAAATCTAGATTTGTTCAGACAGACGGAAAAAGGCAAGTAAAGAAGTAAATGAATTAAATAAATGTTTTTCAACGTTCACAAAAACAAAGTTGAAATGGAATAAAAAATCCTTATTAATTACTCTTTAATAATATTAAACCAAAGAAATAGTAAAATGGTCTGGTCCTCATATAGTACAATTATATTTATACTATCCAATCTGTCATGTTCTATTTTTTTTTGACAGACAAAATGAAAGATAAATTCATCAACTATATATGATAGCTGAATTTAAATTTCATTTGAATTCGTAAATACTATGCTTTCATTAAAAAATAAACACTATAATTTAAGAAATACAGTGAAGACACAAAAATGTGAATGACAAAAGAGTGAGTGTCGAGTTGGCGGGGCGGTACCCCCACCAGGAGAACCGAAGTCCACCTGGCAAGGGTAGATCTAGCAGCTTTCGGCTCTGTAGAAGTATAGGTCATAATTCCACCACGCTACGGCTCACCCGATAGATATATGCAGTTTAAAGTATATAGATTTACTTTGTAAGTTGTGCAATATCCTGTTAGTCGAGCATGTGTACTCCTTTTTCGAGCGCTATATTTAAACTTTTTTTTGGATGACACTATAATTGATCATTTTCATCGTTAAATATTGGGAAGATTCTTTTCTCGGTTAATAAGGAATCGTATACCTATAACATAATTCAGGAACTTGAATCAGCACATTTCTTTGAAAGGGGTCAGGTACAGTACTCGGGAACAGAAAGCGGGGAAGGGAGAGGGGGTGGGGGTTGGAGTAGGGGGATATACTGCTGTTAGTATTATCAAGTAAAATCTAGATTTGTTCAGACAGACGGAAAAAGGCAAGTAAAGAAGAAAATGAATTAAATAAATGTTTTTCAACGTTCACAAAATCAAAGTTGAAATGGAATAAAAAATCCTTATTAATTACTCTTTAATAATATTAAACCAAAGAAATAGTAAAATGGTCTGGTCCTCATATAGTACAATTATATTTATACTATCCAATCTGTCATGTTCTATTTTTTTTTGACAGACAAAATGAAAGATAAATTCATCAACTATATATGATAGCTGAATTTAAATTTCATTTGAATTCGTAAATACTATGCTTTCATTAAAAAATAAACACTATAATTTAAGAAATACAGTGAAGACACAAAAATGTGAATGACAAAAGAGTGAGTGTCGAGTTGGCGGGGCGGTACCCCCACCAGGAGAACCGAAGTCCACCTGGCAAGGGTAGATCTAGCAGCTTTCGGCTCTGTAGAAGTATAGGTCATAATTCCACCACGCTACGGCTCACCCGATAGACATATGCAGTTTAAAGTATATAGATTTACTTTGTAAGTTGTGCAATATCCTGTTAGTCGCGCATGTGTACTCCTTTTTCGAGCGCTATATTTAAACTTTTTTTTGGATGACACTATAATTGATCATTTTCATCGTTAAATATTGGGAAGATTCTTTTCTCGGTTAATAAGGAATCGTAAACCTATAACTTAATTCAGGAACTTGAATCAGCACATTTCTTTGAAAGGCGTCAGGTACAGTACTCGGGAACAGAAAGCGGGGAAGGGGGAGGGGGTGGGGGTTGGAGTAGGGGGATATACTGTTGTTAGTATTATCAAGTAAAATCTAGATTTGTTCAGACAGACGGAAAAAGGCAAGTAAAGAAGAAAATGAATTAAATAAATGTTTTTCAACGTTCACAAAATCAAAGTTGAAATGGAATAAAAAATCCTTATTAATTACTCTTTAATAATATTAAATCAAATAAATAGTTAAATGGTCTGGTCCTCATATAGTACAATTATATTTATACTATCCAATCTGTCATGTTCTATTTTTTTGACAGACAAAATGAAAGATAAATTCATCAACTATATATGATAGCTGAATTTAAATTTCATTTGAATTCGTAAATACTATGCTTTCATTAAAAAATAAACACTATAATTTAAGAAATACAGTGAAGACACAAAAATGTGAATGACAAAAGAGTGAGTGTCGAGTTGGCGGGGCGGTACCCCCACCAGGAGAACCGAAGTCCACCTGGCAAGGGTAGATCTAGCAGCTTTCGGCTCTGTAGAAGTATAGGTCATAATTCCACCACGCTACGGCTCACCCGATAGATATATGCAGTTTAAAGTATATAGATTTACTTTGTGAGTTGTGCAATATCCTGTTAGTCGCGCATGTGTACTCCTTTTTCGAGCGCTATATTTAAACTTTTTTTTGGATGACACTATAATTGATCATTTTCATTGTTAAATATTGGGAAGATTCTTTTCTCGGTTAATAAGGAATCGTAAACCTATGACATAATTCAGGAACTTGAATCAGCACATGTCTTTGAAAGGGGTCAGGTACAGTACTCGGGAACAGAAAGCAAGGGGGGAGTACGGGGGATATACTGCTGTTAGTATTATCAAGTAAAATCTAGATTTGTTCAGACAGACGGAAAAAGGCAAGTAAAGAAGTAAATGAATTAAATAAATGTTTTTCAACGTTCACAAAAACAAAGTTGAAATGGAATAAAAAATCCTTATTAATTACTCTTTAATAATATTAAACCAAAGAAATAGTAAAATGGTCTGGTCCTCATATAGTACAATTATATTTATACTATCCAATCTGTCATGTTGTATTTTTTTTTTGACAGACAAAATGAAAGATAAATTCATCAACTATATATGATAGCTGAATTTAAATTTCATTTGAATTCGTAAATACTATGCTTTCATTAAAAAATAAACACTATAATTTAAGAAATACAGTGAAGACACAAAAATGTGAATGACAAAAGAGTGAGTGTCGAGTTGGCGGGGCGGTACCCCCACCAGGAGAACCGAAGTCCACCTGGCAAGGGTAGATCTAGCAGCTTTCGGCTCTGTAGAAGTATAGGTCATAATTCCAGCACGCTACGGCTCACCCGATAGATATATGCAGTTTAAAGTATATAGATTTACTTTGTGAGTTGTGCAATATCCTGTCGCGCATGTGTACTCCTTTTTCGAGCGCTATATTTAAACTTTTTTTTGGATGACACTATAATTGATCATTTTCATCGTTAAATATTGGGAAGATTCTTTTCTCGGTTGATAAGGAATCGTATACCTATAACATAATTCAGGAACTTGAATCAGCACATTTCTTTGAAAGGGGTCAGGTACAGTACTCGGGAACAGAAAGCAAAGGGGGGGAGTACGGGGGATATACTGCTGTTAGTATTATCAAGTAAAATCTAGATTTGTTCAGACAGACGGAAAAAGGCAAGTAAAGAAGTAAATGAATTAAATAAATGTTTTTCAACGTTCACAAAAACAAAGTTGAAATGGAATAAAAAATCCTTATTAATTACTCTTTAATAATATTAAATCAAAGAAATAGTTAAATGGTCTGGTCCTGATATAGTACAATTATATTTATACTATCCAATCTGTCATGTTCTATTTTTTTTGACAGACAAAATGAAAGATAAATTCATCAACTATATATGATAGCTGAATTTAAATTTCATTTGAATTCGTAAATACTATGCTTTCATTAAAAAATAAACACTATAATTTAAGAAATACAGTGAAGACACAAAAATGTGAATGACAAAAGAGTGAGTGTCGAGTTGGCGGGCGGTACCCCCACCAGGAGAACCGAAGTCCACCTGGCAAGGGTAGATCTAGCAGCTTTCGGCTCTGTAGAAGTATAGGTCATAATTCCACCACGCTACGGCTCACCCGATAGATATATGCAGTTTAAAGTATATAGATTTACTTAGTGAGTTGTGCAATATCCTGTTAGTCGCGCATGTGTACTCCTTTTTCGAGCGCTATATTTAAACTTTTTTTTTGGATGACACTATAATTGATCATTTTCATCGTTAAATATTGGGAAGATTCTTTTCTCGGTTAATAAGGAATCGTAAACCTATAACACAATTCAGGAACTTGAATCAGCACATTTCTTTGAAAGGGGTCAGGTACAGTACTCGGGAACAGAAAGCAAGGGGGGGAGTACGGGGGATATACTGCTGTTAGTATTATCAAGTAAAATCTAGATTTGTTCAGACAGACGGAAAAAGGCAAGTAAAGAAGTAAATGAATTAAATAAATGTTTTTCAACGTTCACAAAATCAAAGTTGAAAAGGAATAAAACATCCTTATTAATTACTCTTTAATAATATTAAATCAAAGAAATAGTTAAATGGTCTGGTCCTCATATAGTACAATTGTATTTATACTATCCAATCTGTCATGTTCTATTTTTTTGACAGACAAAATGAAAGATAAATTCATCAACTATATATGATAGCTGAATTTAAATTTCATTTGAATTCGTAAATACTATGCTTTCATTAAAAAATAAACACTATAATTTAAGAAATACAGTGAAGACACAAAAATGTGAATGACAAAAGAGTGAGTGTCGAGTTGGCGGGGCGGTACCCCCACCAGGAGAACCGAAGTCCACCTGGCAAGGGTAGATCTAGCAGCTTTCGGCTCTGTAGAAGTATAGGTCATAATTCCACCACGCTACGGCTCACCCGATAGATATATGCAGTTTAAAGTATATAGATTTACTTAGTGAGTTGTGCAATATCCTGTTAATCGCGCATGTGTACTCCTTTTTCGAGCGCTATATTTAAACTTTTTTTTGGATGACACTATAATTGATCATTTTCATCGTTAAATATTGGGAAGATTCTTTCTCGGTTAATAAGGAATCGTAAACCTATAATATAATTCAGGAACTTGAATCAGCACATTTCTTTGAAAGGGGTCAGGTACATTACTCGGGAACAGAAAGCAAGGGGGGAGTACGGGGGATATACTGCTGTTAGTATTATCAAGTAAAATGTAGATTTGTTCAGACAGACGGAAAAAGGCAGGTAAGGAAGAAAATGAATTAAATAAATGTTTTTCAACGTTCACAAAAACAAAGTTGAAATGGAATAAAAAATCCTTATTAATTACTCTTTAATAATATTAAATCAAAGAAATAGTTAAATGGTCTGGTCCTCATATAGTACAATTATATTTATACTATGCAATCTGTCATGTTCTACTTTTTTTGACAGACAAAATGAAAGATAAATTCATCAACTATTTGAAAAACATTTTGTACATCAAATGCACAAAAGTCCGAAAACAATTTGCACATCAAATGCACAAAAGTATAGATTCCCGTCACCAACATACATAACTTAGCTCAAGACCTGACACCGTTCTTAAAGAGTCCTACGACCTTATTGCCCTTCTTTATATGTTTTTCAACTGAATTGTTTACGGTGTTTCGGGATTTTTAGCTTAGTTCTATGTACAGACTAGCATGGGTCCCTTTTCAAAAGTCTCCCAATTATAATAGCCTTGCTTTGGCTAAATACTCCTTCAAATTCTTATTGCGTTTATACTCAATTATAGGCATCTTTTTAAAAATTTCTTTACAAACTTCATCTTTTTCTAAATTCTTCCAATGTTTCTTAATTGCTCTGTTTAGATTTTTAACCATAGGGTTGTATTTTGTAACTAGAGTAAGAGGAATTTCTCTTTTCCGGAAACTTTTTGTCAGTGTTGTTCTTCTATCAACTTTGTTTTTGACTTCTTGTATATTATTAGAAGTTTTTGTTTTATTGTATCCTCTTTCTACTAATTTCCTTTCAAGGTTTGAAAGATGTTTGTTAAGTTCCATAACGTTGCTATTATTTCTGATATGACGAATAGTTTCATCTGTAGTAATACTTGTGAAAGTATGCTTTGGGTGTGCACTGTTAGTGGAAAGATATTGGTATGTTTCAGTAGATTTAATATGTGATTTGATATCTAATATTTCACTACATTGAAATCTTTCCCCTTTGTACACCTCAGTGTCTAAGTACGTCACTTTGGTATTTGATATTTCAAATGTGAACTTCAGTAGAGGATCAATATTATTAGCAATATCAAAAAATTCCTCAATTTGTGATTTATCACAATCTATTACCATTAAGCCATCATCACGGTACTGGCAATGTAATCTAATATTTTCTCTGTATTGAAACATTTCAATTATCTTGTTTAGTATTACAGACAGATGTAGATCTGTGATGGTTGGAGATAAGATACCACCCATGGGTGCTCCAATAACTTGTTTGTATATAGTTCCATTGAACTGGAACTCATTATTTTCTAATATTAACTTTCCAAAAGTTACCAAATCTTGTTTATTGGGTACTTTAAATTGGTAGTTTGCGAGATCAATCTGATTTAAACTATTATCTATAGTTTCTAGTAATTTATCTATCATCATATTAGTGTACATTGACGTAACATCATAGGCAACAAGTGTGCAATTATGTTTAAATTTCTTTGACTCTATTTTGTTAATAAAATCTTTTGTATCTTGTATATAAAATTCCTGTTTCCTCAACAGTGGTTTCAAAATTAAATCTAAGAATTTTTCAATTCTTCTAGTTGGAGAATTGCATTTGTTAATTATAGGTCTAAATGGAATATCTAAAGTATTCCTATTGAACCCATTCCGTTTAATACTTTGTAAGATATCTGGGTGTAATTTATGTACTTTCGGAAGAAGGTACATCTTACCATGACTAGGGGAGTTGCAATCACTCAAGAAATTATAAGTTTCCTTATCTATATCTTTTATTGCATATAGTCTATTGACAATATCTCTAATTGTTTTTGCAATCACCTCAGTACAAATAGTTGAACCAATCAGCACTAAGAAGGAAAACATATTAAGTGATCACATATTTTAATATTCCAAAGCTAAACATGAAATTAATATTCCAAAGCTAAACATGAAATTAATCCAATGACACTGTAATCAATTAAAATTAAAATTAAAATTAAATCCACCATATCACTTAAAATTTCCTCTTAAACTTGTCTTTTGGCTTGAAAGTGCCAAATGATTGTTTTTTAGGGAGAGATTCACGGTATTTCCTCAACTTCTCTTCGTACTCCTTCTTCAATTCAGCAGCCTTTTTGAAGAAATCATTCCTTTCCTCAGACCGGCCCTCTTTTGTCAGATCCGTGTCCAAGTCTTGGACAAGACTGTCTATTTCACTCCCCACATCATGGACCGCCTTTGCTGTTATTTCAGACAGTTTGGTCAGTGCTTCTGTTCTTAATCTCCTGTTCATTTCTCTAATTTGCTCCTTTACTTTGTCCTTTGAGCTATGTTGAAGCATCCTGGGAGTAAAATTAACTGTCAGACTGAGGTACGGTGGCAGAGCTTTAGTTTTCTTGGCTAAGGATAATCCTTCTTGTATTGTATTGAAATTAAATTTCACATCACAAAGGTGTCTTAGCTTTTTTAGAACATCATTGTTCTCTGGTACAGTGTTACTTTTTGAAAAACATTTTGTACATCAAATGCACAAAAGTTTGAAAAACATTTTGTACATCAAACGCAATAAGAATTTGAAGGAGTATTTAGCCAAAGCAAGGCTATTATAATTGGGAGACTTTTGAAAAGGGACCCATGCTAGTCTGTACATAGAACTAAGCTAAAAATCCCGAAACACCGTAAACAATTCAGTTGAAAAACATATAAAGAAGGGCAATAAGGTCGTAGGACTCTTTAAGAACGGTGTCAGGTCTTGAGCTAAGTTATGTATGTTGGTGACGGGAATCTATACTTTTGTGCATTTGATGTGCAAATTGTTTTCGGACTTTTGTGCATTTGATGTACAAAATGTTTTTCAAACTATAATTTAAGAAATACAGTGAAGACACAAAAATGTAAATGACAAAAGAGTGAGTGTCGAGTTGGCGGGGCGGTACCCCCACCAGGAGAACCGAAATCCATCTGGCAAGGGTAGATCTAGCAGCTTTCGGCTCTGTAGAAGTGGAGGTCATGATTCCACTACGCTACGGCTCACCCGATAGATATATGCAGTTTAAAGTATATAGATTTACTTTGTGAGTTATGCAATATCCTGTTAGTCGCGCATGTGTACTCCTTTTTCGAGCGCTATATTTAAACTTTTTTTTGGATGACACTATAATTGATCATTTTCACCGTTAAATATATTGGGAAGATTCTTTTCTCGGTTAATAAGGAATCGTAAACCTATAACATAATTCAGGAACTTGAATCAGCACATTTCTTTGAAAGGGGCCAGGTACAGTACCGGGAACAGAAAGCGGGAAAGGGGGAGTTGGTGGGAGTTGGAGTAGGGGGATATACTGCTGTTAGTATTATCAAGTAAAATCTAGATTTGTTCAGACAGACGGAAAAAGGCAAGTAAAGAAGAAAATGAATTAAATAAATGTTTTTCAACGTTCACAAAATCAAAGTTGAAATGGAATAAAACATCCTTATTAATTACTCTTTAATAATATTAAATCAAAGAAATAGTTAAATGGTCTGGTCCTCATATAGTACAATTATATTTATACTATCCAATCTGTCATGTTCTATTTTTTTTTTTTTTTTTTTTTTGACAGACAAAATGAAAGATAAATTCATCAACTATATATGATAGATGAATTTAAATTTCATTTGAATTCGTAAATACTATGCTTTCATTTAAAAATAAACACTATAATTTAAGAAATACAATGAAGACACAAAAATGTGAATGACAAAAGAGTGAGTGTCGAGTTGGCGGGGCGGTACCCCCACCAGGAGAACCGAAGTCCACCTGGCAAGGGTAGATCTAGCAGCTTTCGGCTCTGTAGAAGTGGAGGTCATGATTCCACTACGCCACGGCTCACCCGATAGATATATGGAGTTTAAAGTATATAGATTTACTTTGTGAGTTGTGCAATATCCTGTTAGTCGCACATGTGTACTCCTTTTTCGAGCGCTATATTTAAACTTTTTTTTGGATGACACTATAATTGATCATTTTCACCGTTAAATATATTGGGAAGATTCTTTTCTCGGTTAATAAGGAATTGTAAACCTATAACATAATTCAGGAACCTGAATCAGCACATTTCTTTGAAAGGGGCAAGGTACAGTACCGGGAACAGAAAACGGGAAAGGGGGAGGGGGTGGGAGTTGGAGTAGGAGATATACTGCTGTTAGTATTATCAAGTAAAATCTAGATTTGTTCAGACAGACGGAAAAAGGCAAGTAAAGAAGAAAATGAATTAAATAAATGTTTTTCAACGTTCACAAAATCAAAGTTGAAATGGAATAAAACATCCTTATTAATTACTCTTTAATAATATTAAATCAAAGAAATAGTTAAATGGTCTGGTCCTCATATAGTACAATTATATTTATACTATCCAATCTGTCATGTTCTATTTTTTTGACAGACAAAATGAAAGATAAATTCATCAACTATATATGATAGCTGAATTTAAATTTTATTTCAATTCGTAAATACTATGCTTTCATTAAAAAATAAACACTATAATTTAAGAAATACAGTGAAGACACAAAAATGTGAATGTCAAAAGAGGGAGTGCCGAGTTGGCGGGGCGGTACCCCCACCAGGAGAACCGAAGTCCACCTGGCAAGGGTAGATCTAGCAGCTTTCGGCTCTGTAGAAATAAAGGTCATAATTCCACCACGCTACGGCTCACCCGATAGATATATGGAGTTTAAAGTATATAGATTTACTTAGTGAGTACTTACTTAGCAATATCCTGTTAATCGCGCACGTGTACTCCTTTTTCGAGCGCTATATTTAAACTTTTTTTTGGATGACACTATAATTGATCATTTTCATCGTTAAATATTGGGAAGATTCTTTCTCGGTTAATAAGGAATCGTAAACCTATAATATAATTCAGGAACTTGAATCAGCACATTTCTTTGAAAGGGGTCAGGTACAGTACTCGGGAACAGAAAGCAAGGGGGGAGTACGGGGGATATACTGCTGTTAGTATTATCAAGTAAAATCTAGATTTGTTCAGACAGACGGAAAAAGGCAGGTAAGGAAGAAAATGAATTAAATAAATGTTTTTTAACGTTCACAAAAACAAAGTTGAAATGGAATAAAAAATCCTTATTAATTACTCTTTAATAAAATTAAATCAAAGAAAAAGTTAAATGGTCTGGTCCTCATATAGTACAATTATATATAAACTATCCAATCTGTCATGTTCTATTTTTTTTGACAGACAAAATGAAAGATAAATTCATCAACTATATATGATAGCTGAATTTAAATTTCATTTGAATTGGTAAATACTATGCTTTCATTAAAAAATCAACACTATAATTTAAGAAATACAGTGAAGACACAAAAATGTGAATGACAAAAGAGTGAGTGTCGAGTTGGCGGGGCGGTACCCCCACCAGGAGAACCGAAGTCCACCTGGCAAGGGTAGATCTAGCAGCTTTCGGCTCTGTAGAAGTATAGGTCATAATTCCACCACGCTACGGCTCACCCGATAGATATATGGAGTTTAAAGTATAAAGTTTACTTTGTGAGTTGTGCAATATCCTGTTAGTAGCGCATGTGTACTCCTTTTTCGAGCGCTATATTTAAACTTTTTTTTGGATGACACTATAATTGATCATTTTCATCGTTAAATATTGGTAAGATTCTGTTCTCGGTTAATAAGGAATCGTAAACCTATAAGATAATTCATGAACTTGAATCAGCCCATGTCTTTGAAAAGGCTCAGGTACAATACATCGGATCAGAAGAGGGGAGGGTCTTAATAACTTCACAGTTAGAAAAAAAAATCAAGAAGCGTTAACTGCCGAAAAAAGTTTAAAGGTCGCAAGTAAATATTGAAAGAAAAGAAATCTGCAGTGATGTAAGAAATCCACCCCACCCTCTCACTTCGACTTCTGTATTCGCTAGAGTGAAAGTGCTTTTTTATCAAAATATTTTCTTTCACGTTTAGAAACAAAACACTCATCGAAATGACACTGGAAAAACTTTTAAAAAAAAAACACTACGGTACGTGTTGAATAACAGGAAATTTGTCCTGTGGACTATACATCGGATAAAGACCGTTATCTGTAATACTGCTTTTACTATTATCAAATAAAATCTAGATGTGTTGAGACCGAAAGAACTAGAGGCTCACCAGAGCCTGTATCGCTCACCTGGAGTCTGGTTTTCATTGGACAATTAATCAACTATTTGACCAAGTTTGTTGCAATTGGTTCAATTGTTCAGGGAAAATTTATTTGACAAAAAAGGGCAATAACTCCGAAATGGGTTTTGGGATTTCCTTTAAAATTTCAGGGTAGGTAGACCTCAACATGGCAAATATTTTTCAGATTTACATTTCACTTCTATCTCAAATAGTTTTGGAGATAAATGACGAAAACTTAAATTTTGAAAATTTGACGAAAAAAGGGCAATAACTCCTAAATGGGTTTTGGGATTTCCTTCAAAATTTCAGGGTAGGTAGATCTTGTCATGCTGATCAATTTTACCATAGTCAGATTTTTGATATCTGTAACGGTTTTTAAGTTATAAGCCAAAAACAATACATGCACCCCTATATTCTATTTTTAGCTACGACAGCCATGTTTTATGTCAGATCAAAATAAATTGAGGATCGTTTGTAGAGGATATGTCATAGATCATTCCTATCAAGTTTCAAACCAATCGCCCCAGCGGTTTCAGAGGAGAAGATTTTTGAATGAAAAAATTTTGAAAATTTAACAAAAAAGGGCAACAACTCCTAAATCGGTTTTGGGATTTCCTTTAAAATTTCAGGGTATGTAGAGCTCAACATGGCAAACATTTTTCAAATTTACATTTCACTTCTATCTCAAATAGTTTTGGAGATAAATGACGAAAAAAGTTAAATTTTGAAAATTTGACGAAAAAAGGGCAATAACTCCTAAACAGGTTTTGGGATTTCCTTCAAAATTTCAGGGTAGGTAGATCTTGTCATGCTGATCAATTTTACCCCATGTCAAATTTTTGATATCTGTAACGGTTTTTAAGTTATAAGCTAAAAACAACACATGCACCCCTATATTCTATTTTTAGCTACGACGGCCATGTTTTATGTCAGATCAAAATAAATTGAGGATCGTTTGTAGAGGACATGTCATAGATCATTCCTATTAAGTTTCAAACCAATCGGCCCAGCGGTTTCAGAGGAGAAGATTTTTGAAAATCAGCCAATCAGAAACAAGAATTGCCTCTGGTGGCCATGTTTCTTGACCAATCAGAACTAAATGAGAAAACTTTGTTGAGGACCTTCCATACACCACTCATGCAAAGTTTGGTTGGAATTGGCCAAATGGTTTCTGAGGAGAAGATGTTTGAATGAAAAGCTAACGACGGACGGACGACGGACGGACGACGGACGACGGACGGACGACGGACGCCAAGTGATGGCAAAAGCTCACCCTGGCCATAGCTAGGTGAGCTAAAAAAGCAAGTAAAGAAATAACTGATTAATAAATGTTTTTCAAAGTACACAAAAAACAAATTAGGAAAAAAGGAAAAATGCCAATTATTAACACTTTATAAATATAAAATAAAACAAATACTTGGGTCGTCTAGTCCTGATGAAGCAAAATTTTGTTGTACACTATCCACTCTGTCGTGTTTTATGTTTTTGACAGACAAAACGAAAGATAAATTCATCAACTATATATGATAGCTGAATTTAAATTTCATTCCGATTCTTATATACTATGCTTTCAGTTAACAAGAGTGGACACACAAAAATGTCTCGCCTGTCGCGTATTTCTAATGAAAGTAAATGCTATCAGTATTCGAAAAACAGAGCAAAACACAAAAACTTAACTATAACCACTGAACCATGAAAATGAGGTCAAGGTCAGATGACACTTGCCAGTTGGACATGTACACCTTACATTCCTTTCATACACCAAAATATAGTAGACCTATTGCATACAGTGTTCGAAAAACAGGCCAAAACACAAAAACTTAACAATAACCACTGAACCATGAAAATGAGGTCAAAGTCAGATGACACCTGCCAGTTGGACATGTACACCTTACAATCCTTCCATACACCAAATATACTAGACCTATTGCTTATAGTATCTGAGATATGGACTTGACCACCAAAACTTAACCTTGTTGACTGATCCTTGAAATGGGGTCGAGGTCAATTGAAAACTGTTTGACGGGGATGAGGACCTTGTAAGGTACGTACATACCAAATATAGTTATCCTATAACTAATGATAAGAGAGAAATTAACATTACAAAAAATCTTTTTTTCAAGTAGTCACTGAACCATGAAAATGAGGTCAAGGACAATGTACATATGACAGACGGAAACTTCGTAACATAAGGCATCTATATACAAAGTATAAAGCATCCAGGTCTTCCACCTTCTAACATATAAAGCTTTTAAAAAGTTAGTTAACGCCGCCGCCGTCGGATCACTATCCATATGTCGAGCTTTCCGCGACTAAAGTCGGAGGCTCGACAAAAACTAAACACTATAATTTAAGAAATACAGTGAAGACACAAAAATGAACCAAAGTCCACCTGGAAAGGGTAGATCTAGCAGCTTTCGGCTCTGTAGAAGTGTAGGTCATGATTCCACCACGCTACGGCTCACCCGATAGATATATGGAGTTTAAAGTATATAGATTTACTTTTGTGAGTTGTGCAATATACTGTTAGTCGCGCATGCGTACTTCTTTTTCGAGCGCTATACTTGAACTTTTTTTTTTTGGATGACACTAGATTTTATCATTAAATATTACGGAGATTCTTTTCTCGATTAATTAGGATTCGAAAAACATAATTCATGAACTTGAATCAGCACATATCTTTGAAACAGCTCAGGTACAGTACTTCGGATCCGAAGAGGGGGGGGGGGGGGGGGGAGTTCCTACTGCTGTTAGTATTATCAAGGCCTACAGGTGTTTTATTTAAAATTGTGACCACAACTCTTCTTTCTTTTCCGTTGTGTTTTGTTAATTCATGTGATATCAAAATGATTGCATATCATTTGTAGATTGAAAGAATAGTTTTTTATATTTTTTTTAAATGGGTATGTATGTGCCTTAAATTTCGGTAATTTACTTTTGCAGAGGTTTGGGGATCACTGTAAATTCCAACAGTAGCTTTCTGGTTTCAATATATTCTGAGATACTATAGTTTCTTTACAGATTTTTTTAATTAAAATCTGACATATTTTTCATTTACGTTCCTTCTACCTTAGTTAATGAGGTATTTGCAATGATTTTAAAGCTTATTAGAGATTTACATTAATTCTCCATTGTAGGATTAGCAGATTTCACGTTTCTGAAAACTACAGGCTCCGAAGAGCCTGTACCGCTCAACTAGTAGAGCACTAGTCATTGACACTATCAGAAGTCCGGGGCGGGGGGGGGGGGGGGGGGCGGGGTATAAACATATCAAATATTCTGGAACAACTGTGTATAGCTAAATGTTATATTCTGGTATTTGAATTGATAGACAAAACAAGGGTGTTGACAAGGTCTTGACCTGGGCCTTTGATCTCAGCTTGACTTTAAAAGATTTTTCTAGCATTCCTCAGGGTCTGGTAAAAGGACCCATTCCTTGTGGTCTTGGGTTGAATGGACAGATAGATGCACAACGGATAGCTCTGTTACTTTATCTCCTTCCACAATTTTGTTAAGAGTGGGTATTAAAAGTATTATAAGTCACTTGGTATACATGAACTGAATTTGGAACAAAATGTTTCATAATGTACGAAGCATGAAATGTAACGTCATAGTGTTGTTATTTAGCAAGAGGCCATCTCTCTTTTTAAGATGTAGCCTTATGTTCAGTTATATTTTTTCATTTGTTTTAAAGACATCCTAAAGCGGTTGGCCTGCATTGGACTTACAAGGTTTTAAGGTAAACCTTGAAATTAAATATCATGGTTATTTCCTTGACTATTGCTGCAAAGTTTGTTCCAATTGGCATATGGTTTCAGACAAGAAGATCATGGATGACGGGCCAAGTCATCGGATATAATTCTGAAAGTGGACCAACTAAGGACTATTGCTGCTAACTTTTGTTCCAATTGGCCAAGTGCTTTCAGACAAGAAGATCTTTAAGTTAATTTCCTATAAGGTCCTATCTTATATGACGGACAGGATCATCAGATATAATTCTGAAGAGGACCACTTAAGGACCATTGTTGCCATGTTTTGTTTCAGAGTGGTTTCAGAGAAGATTTTTTAAAAAGCTTACAGATTTTCACGAAAGTCCAAGGGCCGTAATTAAGTCAAAAGTAGGTAAACTTGAATAAAACGAATAGATAACTTATAAGTACTCATTACAAAACTATATACTAAACATAGGATTAATATTTACGTATAAAGCCATAGAATATTACCATGTTGCCTGTTTTACCCTTATATTCTATTTATAGTAAGGGTGGCCATGTCGGTTGGTCGGCGGCATCAATGGATATAAATTTGTCACTAGACACCCTAAGGATGAGTGTGACTATGTTTGGTTCCAATTGGCCCAGTTGTTTCTGAGGAGAATATTTTTTAAAAAGTCTAGACAACGGACGACGGACGCCAAGTAATGACAAAAGCTCACACTGGCCAGTTGAGCTAAAAATGTAACAACCCCTAAATATTTTTTAAACTTTGTTTGCATAGATTAATACACGTTGACGGTACGTTGACTCGCTAAACCATAAACTTTACCCTTTTATTTCCATTTTTAAAATTATTCATTATATACAGTTATTTAACAGTATTGAAAGATATAGCCATTTTATTTTTCCTCAGACACTATTTTCCCCGACGCGTAGCGGAGGGAAATATTCAATGTGTCGAAGGGACAAATAAAATGGATATATACCGAAATGACTGTTAAATAACTGTTTTATTATACCGAAACACTTTACCGGTCAATAGTTTCCAGGACTAATCACCGGTTAAAAATATAATGAAATTAATATCTTTATTTTTATATGGAAAACACATACTGAGGTATAATAAATATACTAATTCAAGGGCGCCGTTAAAATTTCTCAAAATTTACGCACTAGGCTTAACAAAAGAGGTTAAGAGGTATTGGGCGCCTAAGGCCCCCTTGGGTTCCCTTTGAAGCTTTGAGATTTTAAAGGAACTCTAGGAAGATTTTAATTTGGATGAATAAAAAGAACAAGACCGGGGTCGGGTCGAGACCTGCGTTGCCGACATATTGACTCAACTCTTTTCAAAATAGGAGGTGCACATTTCCAATGTGCGTGCAATTAATGTGCAAACTGAAACTGAATAATGAGGAATGAAAACGTTGGAGTCAGTACAGATTAAACAAACTAGCTACATTCGATGTGTTGTGAGACGGGCGGGCAGGGTGGAGCGTTTCCTAGACCTGCTTTCTAAAAAATGTAAAATATATTATTACGAATTAAGAATTCAAATACGTAACAAAGGACCAGTTAGATTTTTAGCAAATTAAATGTATCCTTTAAATAATTTACGTTGTAAATTTGCTCTTACAAAACTGTTAAGACCAATTATCTGCATTTCACTAGTTTTCTTCTTCACTGTCTTCTCCATGGTCAAATGCCAAAGCAATACGTCTGTGGCCAGTCGCATCATACTTTTGTAGCACCTTTCTAGCATCAATATCAATATCTTTGTCACGATGTATATGCATCGTAAGGCGTTCATCCGTCATAGTATTTCGTAAGCAAGTTTTCAGTCTACGATGACTGCTAAATGACCGTTGTACTGATGCTGTCGATACTGGCATGGTCAAGAGGACATGAAATATTCTATATAAATTTGTATAAAGCATGTATGACTCGTCAAGTGCTTCACATAAACGTTTGCACTTTTATTTTGCTCAGCTGTCATGGATGTTTCCAAAGTTCAAGCTCGGCATCGGCGTTTTTTTGATGAGGTAGTAAATCACTATATGTGGCTTTGATTCCAGTCCACATTTCATCTTAAAGAGAATCAAGCTTAAGGCTCAAAAGATACTGAGCTCTTAGGCGTGGTTTGGAAGTCACAAAGTCTTTCTTTTAGTTCGTCTTCAAATAGTCAAGTTAAGGGTATCAATATCTAAATGAATGCAAGTTAGATTTTGTAATCTTGATCATTAAGACTTATTAAGCAAACATAAGTGACAAACTTTAATAGATCTTTGTGTTATATTCGATAATGTTTATATTTCAGTATATTGATGTAAAGCCTAATAAATACTAGGGGTAACAATTTTTTTTTACATTTAAAAAAAATAAATTTCTGATTTTAAAACCTATGTACGTGCGTAGAGTGCATAGAGAGCGGTGTCCTTGCTAATTGACTGGATATGAGGGGAATAGTAAATTTATTGTCCCCTCGACACCAACTATTGCCAGAGGCCAAAGTTTATTGTCCTGGGATACCAACTATTGCCTATTGGGGGGACAGTAAACTTACTATTCCCTGAATATTCAGTCAAGTGTTTTATTAAACTAAAAGACAATTTATTGGCAAATAGTTTTGGAAACTAATCACCAGTAAATAATTTTAGGTTTAGAAATACACAACATAGTAAAATTATTGTCTTGAATTTTATATAGAAAAATACATACTGAGGTATAATAAAATATTTTAATGCATTTCCTTTACATTTTTGTACATTTAAAACAATGGTAAAAGAATATGAAATATGTTGATATACAAAGTGTTAAAATGAATTATATGTAAATGATTGAGTTTCAGCAATGTACTTATTCTACAAAAACCTGGATAACATGTTTAAATCTACATTGAAATTTACACACTGGAACTAGCACAATTCATTGAACTACATGTATTACACTACTGTACAGCAAGAAAAGCCTACACATCATAAAATGAATTAACATTTTATCCTGCCATCAGTTTTTAAAGAAATTAAAGTGCTTGAAATCATGATAAGCAGAGTTTCATGTGGCTGAAGTTCTTTTTGACTCTACCCTTTTCATGTCCTCTCTTAAGCTGCCATAATGTAAATATTTAAAATTCAATTGTTTCGCTTTGATTTTTAGATCTTAATTAATGTACAACTGAGTTCAGAGGTTCAGCTTTTATGTCGGTAAAGTCCAAACGTTGGTCTGCTTCATCATCTATTTCTCCTATCAAAGCCCTGCAAAAAAAATGAAAGCTTTCATTCTATATCTTGCTTCAAAAAAGTCTGTGAAATATCAATTGTTCAATTATGTTACTCCCTTTTTGTTAACCTAACACATATTCAATTCCACAATGGACCATTCAGTCTTGCTTACTTGTATTAAAAAGTGCTCTCATTGCATTTTATATCATACTTAATGCAGAGGGTAGAACTGAAAGGGCAGGAGAGTGTGCTGAAGAGAGGCACGGTGCTGCTCTGCTGCTCCCTCTCTTTAGAACAAGCTAGTCTAATATTCACCAAAAGTAGGTCAATGAACCTTACCATCCAGTATATATCTCCAGTTTCACCTTTTATGTACTTACACATTGTCTCCCCTGATGATGTATAATCCTAGAATTACTTGTTCTACTCCTTGTGTTGCACTGTATACCCTTTCATGGCTCTCATCTAAAATCAAATTGATTGTCTGATCAAATCCTTTCAGTGTTCCCTGAAACATATTTTGAAATCAATTCTTAAAATAAAGATGAAACCCATAATTTGATTATATTTCACAAACTTGATCTATAGCCCTCTATCATGTCTATAATATAATCAAACAGCAATGGGGTATTGCACTGTGGGGAATAAAATTGGACAATAAAAAGTATAAAATATACTAGGCCTCTGGTTGATGAGCACAAATACAAGTTGGATTTATACAACAAACAGTTCAAATAACAAGATTATGAACAATATGATATATGTATCTAATGCTGAAATACTGAAATTAATGTTCACTGGCAAGTAGTCAGTTGAAATGTATTTTTTCTTACATAAACTATTAACTCAGCAATTTACTGTTTGGATGTCAGAAATATTTGCATGTCAAAATATCTGCTATCTAAACTTACCACAATTATTCTTCCATCTGCTGTAACTATGGATACTGTACCTTGTATATTGTTAAGGAAGCTGGATATGGATAAACCCTAACATTAAAGATCAACCTGTTTGTACCACAAATTGCTGTGTGCAGATGATGCTGATGAATAAGACTTTTTTTTATACCAAATATGCATTAATAAATTAACTTCTTGTTGGTTCTAAAGTACATGTACGTTTCAAACCATTAGAACTGAGTTCATATTTTTTAATGCATTAATTTACAAATGATTATAGTCAATTATGAGCTTTTATTAGCTCACCTGGCCCAAAGGACCACATGAGCTATTGCCATCGCTTGGCGTCTTAAACTTTCCTTTAAAGATCTTCTCCTCTGAAACCACTTGGAACAAAACTTGGCAACCTTAGTCCTTAGGTGGTCCTCTCTCAGAAATGTATCTGATGATCCCACCTGCCATACAAGAAGGTCACAAGAGCCGAACAATGTTTAACATAGGACCTTATGGGAAATTTACTTAAAGATTTTCTTGTCTGAAACCACAATGACAATTGGAACAAAACTTGGCTAGAGGTTTCCCTAGACCAATTTAGCATGGTGCTGCACCATGCCTCCATCTTCAAGCACCATGCTGCCCTCATCATGAATTTTACAATGTGCCCCCAGGTAGCCAAACCTACCTTTCAATTTTTAGTTTAATCTTATCTTTTTCAAACTGATATGTATTTAATCATGTACCCCTGTTGTGTTGGCACACTTTTATGACACTTTTACACCCTTACACTATGGTGAAGGCTGTTTACTGCAGTTTTTGATAAATATAACTGCGCTCATCTCAATGTGGAGTGCCCCCAATATTATCTTTTTTAACCATTGAGTGCCCTCAAAATACGAAATTTACCATGCTTTCACAAATTTCTGGGGAAAGCACTATTGGCTGCAATGGTCCTTAGTTGTATCCCGCCCCCTATCCAAGATGGCCCCCAAAACAAAACATATTTTAACATAGGACTTTCTTTGAAAATTCACTGAAAAATCTTCTCATTTGAAACCAATGAACAATTTGGCAAAAGCATTCAGCCAATTTGAATTTGACAGCAATGTTCAAGACTGCCAGTAAAGATGGACATAGTCAAATATTTTATTCTGCAAATGATTCCAAGGTGAGCAATACAAGCTCCTTGTAGCCTCTAGTTGTTGATTATCTAGTTCAATGCCTCCATTATATTTGTTATTGATCATCAGAACTTCACAACTCTGTAGAGCAATTATTGCATGTTGTCCTATTTTTGTGATTTTCGTAAATCAAAAGTGGCCTATCATGGGCATATATTTTCAAAATGACGCGCAGAGCGACAGGGTGTTCAAGGTGATTCAGGAATGGAAAAAAGCTTTAGCATTCCAAACCCAGAAAAGAAATCAGAGTTATGTGAGAATTGGCTTTTCAATTTAAGGATTCCAGTTGCTGACTATGTGGACACGAAGAACCAAGTAGTTTGCTAGGACCATTTCGGAAATTCATGTTTTGAGGAGAATTTAATGGTAAATTTTAAAAATTTTCTTCATTGTTTATAAGTATTATTATTATTTTTTAAATCTTAAAACTACCTGAAATTCGATATTTAGTTTGTGTTCTTTTTCCTAAATAATATAATAATATAGTAATAAATTGAAAAAAGGATAGTTTTCCTTACGAGTTAATATAGAAAAAAAAACTGTAGAAGGGAGTCAGTTTCGTTGCATTTTATTCCATTTTTCTCAATAGTATTACAAAAATGTGTCAACTCTGTATACTATGTGGAAGTAATTTTTAAAAAAAATTGCAGATGCTCGGTATATCGATATAACCTCGAGGTTTCAGTTTGTTCTCGAAGACTTCTATACTGAAGCCAATATTTATTATAGTTTTTTTCTCTACAAAAAAAAAGTGAGAATAAAGACTACGAGTTATACATCAAAATGCATATTTAACAAGGTATAACCTTTCTCTTGTTGAATTTATATAACCTACCAAACCAAACAATTTTTCACCTTTTGGCATATTAATTATAAACAAGTATTATTAGTTTAATTAGTTTATGGCTTCATTGAGTTGAGTGACAGGTATATCATTGGCAGGAACTGTATATGAAGATAGTATTATATGATCCCTGATCATTGGTAATCATAAATCATGTAAAATCACCATGTTTAAGTTGGACCAAAACAGTCCCTTTTGTTTGCATATTAATTATACATTTATAGTAAAATGAACTTCAACAGAATAATCAATATGAAATCAAAAATAAAAAAAAAATTTATAAACACCTGGCAAAAGGAGTAATTGTTCATTTATTTGTAAAAACACTAGATCTAAACTGCTCTAAATATTTATATAATGACAGGTTAATTCGGAAATATGGTCCCATATGTGTATTCAGGTGATGTTCGTCCATTTTTAAAAATTTTTGTTTTGTATTTTGGATTCAGTTAAACAAAATTGGAATCTTTTAGAATGATATTTTTATATGTTAAAACCGAAGTGGTTTGAAAGGTGGTGTAAGCAGTGAATGAACGACTTAATTTATCTTGAATAGCAGGCAGGATACAACTAAGGACCATTGCAGCCAAGTTTTGTTCCAATTGTCATTGTGGTTTCAGCAGGAAAATCTTTAATTTCCAATAAGGTCCTATGTTAATCTATGTTCGGCTCTGGTGACTTCTTTTATGGCGGGCGGGATCATCACCTGAGTCTACCCCTGGTTTTTTGGTAGGGTCCATGTTGTTCATATGTTTTAGTTTTTAATTGTAATGCATGTATTGTTTTGGTCTTTTCTTCGTTGTTCTCCGAAGTTTGTCAGTTGTTTCGATTTTTTCCTCCTTCGAATATCCCTTTGGTATTTCTCGACTTTATTTAATTCGATTTAATAAGTTTTAAATATTATTTGAGAAAATGAAATTGCTAATTGTCGGCATATTAATTGATTCTTTGGTTAATTACCGCTTATTAAGTTCGCATTGTTGGTACTTAAATTTAATAAATTCAAATTAAAAGTTGCTAGTAAGTGATTCGAACTTTTCATGTTTATTACACATAAAAAAAATTAATACTACAAACAAGCCCAAAAATTAAATACTGAGCTGGTTTTATAACGTCATTATATTTCCATTGAAAATATCGTTCAAAATCTACTTAAATTTCTCATTCATGGTGTTAATTAATGTCAATGAACCACTTTAATCATAATTTCATCAGCGGGGGTCATTTACCTGCAGTTATCACCTTAAGGGCATGTTGTTCCTATAATATAATTAAAAGGTAAATATTCAGCATTACCTATGAGAAGTTTCAAAAATTTTTCCATGTTTTTCCAGATGTGATGAAGTCAAGTGTTACATTACAATTGTTTTAATTCTTAATTTTTCGAATTAATTTCTTTACATAATTATAACTACATATATTATGTTTGGTAAATATTTTTTACCGAATTTGAATTAGTAACAGACACAGATTAACTTCTGATATAATCACTATAATTTGGTTATTATCGACCAGTTTCCCCCATATAATCCCCGTGGATGCTGTGGAAAATTCCTCATCAATTTTAGGATAGATTTTGTAGGATGTGACGTCATCACCTAAATTTTTGTTTGGAAGATGGCCGACTATCTAGTGCTTCATTTCATAAAACAATTTTTTAAAATATTTAAAATTTTATTAGGATAGATTTTGTAGGTCGTGACATCACCACCTACATTTTTGTTGAGAAGATGGCCGACTATCTAGTGCTGCATTTCATAAAACAATTTTTTTTAAATACACATTTATTACTGTAAACATCAGAATGACATTTTGTACAAACATATTTAAGTATATTTGCAATAGGTATGTTAATTTTGGAGCCGCATTTGTCCTTCCCTTTAAGGGAAAATATTAATGAACAGTCTTGATTAACAACTCGGCTAATTAAATAGGCCAAATAAGTGCCCTAGAAACGTCAATATGATTCCTGCTTTGTGCTAGACCGACACGCTGAGCGAGATTTTTAACATGCTAGCTCACGAGGTAACTGTCCATAGGAAGACATATCCCCACCGAGACACATAATACTGATCTGAACCAACCAGTCCAACTTTGCTCTTACTCCTAGATGCCTTGTGCTTAGCGGAGAAGCAGCAAATACCAATTTTAATGTCTTTGGACTTTGGTTTGACCTGGCTGGATATCGAACCTGCGACCTTCCGCACTTGAGGCGAGCACACGACCATGAGACTAATCCATTTTGGGATTCTGTATTCTGTGTCTGGAGTTTTTTTTCTGACTTGGCAGCCCACTGTCAGAAAAATAGCTCCGGACACAGAATCCCAAAAGGGATTACCAGGAGAGCAATGAGGTGGTTGTATGTTTAAGAATGTGGGAGGCAACAGTTTATGGAAAATATTAATGAACTATCTTAAGGCCAAATAAGTGCCTTATAGTCATATGCTAGTCTAGAAACCCCCCCCCCCCCCCCCCCCCCCATCCAATTTTGGAATTGCCTCTTGTTTGCTCAGGGGAAAATGAATACATTCATATCTGGATTTATTTTTAAGAGTGAACTACTGTCTAATTGACTGTGATAAACTCTCATAAAGGATACGATTTACATACGATTCCAGTGCTGATGCCATTTTCAATTTTGTAGGTAAATAACCGATGGATTCCGAACAAATCCATATTTTAAATTTTAATCACACAGGAATGCTATGAAATATTTCCGTGCATCGAATGAATAAGTTGATAAATAAAATTATTCAACAATATTTTGACGTTGGATGTGAAGCAAAGAAAAATAATCACTGTCACAAGATATTGATATATTATATAAGTACGATATTTTATTTTAATTTATAAGCCAAATTACATTCGTCCAATGAAAACCCACGAGAGACGCAGAATGTCATTTGGCAAGGATGAATGTGCTTGGTAGAAATTTGATTACAGGCTTGTGTCAGCACTTGAAAGATTCACTGTTTATAGTTGAAAGGTTATTACTTTTTTAGGCAGTACCAGTTGATTCTCTCAACTTGTTATCAACACAGCTGTGTTGACAGTATACATTCTTGAAAATAAACTTCAAAAGCTGACTTTGTCTTGAAAAAGACCCCAAGGGAGGGAGGGAGTTCCAATAAATAGCTTAGCAATACATATCATATATATTAAACAGTTTAAAGATATTGTAATAGATTGTTGTTGATTTATTTTATACAAATTTTTCATCATTCTTCTTTGGTGCTTGTTTTATTATTTATGTGTTTTGCTATTAATAAGGAAAAAGAAAAGCTGATGTTCTATTCATTTTTTGTATCTCCCTCTTTTTTCCGATGTGCCTGTAAAGGCCACATCCCAGTTCTCAATACATTTATTATTTATCATAATTTGATGGAATTTCATACAACAGTTTTTTTCAGAATACTTTTTTTTGGGGGGGGGGGGGGGGCTCGGTGGTCTTAAGGTAGTTCGTCATGAATACTACTGACCACAACCCTGTCAATGCTGAGGTTGTGAGTTCGAATCTCAGCTGTGGCGGGGTGTGTTTGACTCTGATATTATTTGACTAGGATTTCCAATTTTCCTACCGTCGTAGTACAGAAGGTCGGTGGTTCTCTCCGGGTACTCAACTTCCTCCACCAATAAGAACGAGCTGCAGCGAAATAGCCTATATGCTGAAAATAGTGTTAAACCCCAAATGAACAAACAAAACAATAATTTTTACATGTATGTAACCTGTAATGAATTCTAAAATTTTTATAAGTGATATTCTGTACGATGTTGGTTTTATATTTTTTTCAGTCAAGGGATCAGTGAGGGAAAGAGTGTAAAATTTTTGTGTGAATATGTTTTTAAGAAACCTTTTTATGATGCTATGATTTCAAGGGAGTTATTTCCCTTTGTTGGAAGAAGATGAACATGGTGCAAAATACTCAATTCTGAGATGTTTCTTGACTTACTAATGGCGGAAGTACTTGTTGCAGATTTGATCATTCATTTTTTGGTATCTTTCATATGACAAATGATTAAGTAATTAATGTAATGAGACCGGTTTTGATTAAACTTTTTAAGTTGACAGTGTCTTTTGAGGTGACTGTAGTCAAGACTTGCATTAAATGCATTGTACTCAACCAGCCTAGTTTGTTTTCTTTCATTCTTTTTATTTATTTATTTATTTTATTTAATACATTTATTTTTGCTCAAAAGTTAAAGGCAGACCACCTCAATGGATATACAAACTTTTTGTAACTTTATATTCAACTTTATGTTTGAAGCAAAATCCTATTTTAATGTTTCTCATTTAATACATGTATGTGCATGTACTACGGGTAAATAGTTTGCACAAATTAACATGGGTTAAAAATGGCATAAACTCAACTCCACATTATCAGGAACTACTAGATATACTTGTAAAGGGAAACAACTCCCTTTCAAGAAACTGTGTTCTTGATCTAAAAAGATTGGTAGTGAAATGGACAAGTTTTTGAAAAGGTGCATTATAAAATCACAGTATAATTATCAATGTCTGAACATATCAGCTTTTAGTACTTTGTACAAACATTGACAAAGCTGTTGGAAGAATAAGAAAACCTTGCCATACCCTTCTTTGTAAGCTTTCTACAGAAAGTTTATGTTTTCATTGGCAATAAGCTAATATTATATTGTACAATGTATCATACACAAAGTGAAAAGTACCATATTTAACATGTTTAACAGTTCTTTCTTTTTAATAATAACCATGGATGAAAATTGTAAACAGATATTCCCCATTACACTTATATTGTAAAAACAATGACATGTGGATAATAACTGTAATTCTGTTGTGGTTGTAGCTATAGGTAAAACTCTATTTTGAGATTTCTTAGGTTGACATTTTAGCTGTTATAGCTTTCTCAAAGTAAACATAGATTTTTAAAATTATATCTGAAAGAAACCATTCTTAATTCTGCAGCTGAAAGAACACAGTGAAATGGCTGAGAAGAGACGATTTCACATTCCAACTGCTGCTGAAATTGAGGGCACCAAAAACGATACATCAGATAGCTTCAAACCAACGAACATTTTTAAAACATATCGTGAACAGCAGAAGAAAGGCATGGATGATGAAGACAAGAATAAAAAACAAAAGTTAGATGGAGCAGCTGGACAAAGAAAACAATATAAAACTGAAATTAATCCATCCATATCTGCAAATGTTACAAGTGAAAAAGCCACAACCTCATATTCAGCTGAAAAACAATCTACCTCAGGTTATAATGCAAAATCTCACAGTTCTGGTATTGGTACCTGTAGTTCTATTGAAAATCAGCCTGTTATGACAGAGAAATATTCCAGTGTAAAACCAGCAGTAAACCAAAATACAAGCAACAAAGAATCAAGTGAAAAAATAAGTTCTTCAACAAGCAAATCTGATGTTGAATCGAGGGAACCTCCAAAACTTGCAATTCCTGGGAAAACAATTTCACTATTAGTTAATCAAAGACAAAGAGGAAACCCTATTTTAAAATTTGTACGTAATATTCCATGGGAATTTGGTGATATTGTCCCTGATTATGTAATGGGACAAACTACATGTGCTTTATTCTTAAGCTTACGCTATCATCAACTGAATCCCAATTATATTCATGAAAGGTTAAAGCAGCTTGGTAGGAGTTATGAATTGCGCATTCTTTTGGTGCAGATTGACATTAAGGAACCACACCATTTATTGAAAGATCTTGCTAAAATATGTATTCTTGCAGATTGTACATTGATTCTAGCCTTTTCAACAGAAGAAGCTGGACGCTATTTAGAAGCATACAAAGTTTATGAGAACAAACCACCAGATGCAATCATGGAGAAAACTGATCAGAATTTTATGGCAAAAATGACTGATTGTCTGACCAACATAAAATCAGTGAATAAAACAGATGTGTCAACATTGATATCATCATTTGGATCAATAAAAGGTATTGCAGAGGCTAGTCAAGAAGATTTATCATTTTGT
The DNA here is from genome assembly GCA_028015205.1 of Mytilisepta virgata. Lineage (NCBI taxonomy): Eukaryota > Metazoa > Mollusca > Bivalvia > Mytilida > Mytilidae > Mytilisepta > Mytilisepta virgata. The sequence continues at coordinate 77,980,494 of CM051519.1, forward strand.
CCAGGATTTGGACCACAGAAAGCCAAAAGAGTGTATGATTTATTCAGAGAGCCATTTTTGAGAGCAACCAAAAACAAGGACAAACGTTGAAACTAAAAAGAAATCAGTGATGACCATTGCGAATATTGTAGTTTGTCAATTGTTTTGTTAAATGGAACCTTTATACATAACTTCTTTAACAAAAATTTCACCCATGAAGTTGAATCTTTTCAAGTATAGTGATAGATGTACTAAATATTCAAGCCATTTAGTAGTTAAATTAAAAATATAAATACTAAATGAAAATCTGCAACATTTCATAAATTATAAAGTTTTATTTTTTTCTACAAAATAAATTGAGAAATGAAGTGAATTAGAATTGTATATCTTTCATGTTGTTTTTGAGAAACGTGTAAATAAATATTTGAGAACAAAGTAAACTCTTTTCGTACATGTATCTTGATAACCAAGAACAGCTTTGACCAGGCTGATGCCATTTACCCTTACAGTTAACAGCTTTGACAAGGCTGATGCCATTTACCCTTACAGTTAACGGCTTTGACAAGGCTGATGCATTTACCCTTACAGTTAACAGCTTTGACAAGGCTGATGCCATTTACCCTTACAGTTAACAGCTTTGACAAGGCTGATGCCATTTACCCTTACAGTTAACAGCTTTGACCAGGCTGATGCCATTTACCCTTACAGTTAACAATAATCCTTTTTTGCTTGATTTACAAAATTCTCAGTGTTTGTATATACAAGTAAGTTGTATTTGTTTACTTTATCATTAAGATGTATATTCTTTGATGTGATAATGAAAAAAAAAACCACTTTAACTACACTTAAACAAGTCTAAAAGGGGCACCCAAGGGACCAGAAAAAAGTGCCCTCTATACAGAGGTTAATATTACAGGCTTTGATTATTAATGGGACTTTTTCACTGTGCTCTTTATAGACAGTGATTTGCTATATAGAGGTGCCCTTTAAAGTAGGTTTGACTTGATAGTATCGCCAACCACATCTGTATTACATTTGTGGTAGAGTTACTCCCCTTGAAGCACAAGTAGCTTTGTAAAAATGTTTTCTTTTTTATATTAAATTCAACTTATACATTGTATATCCACTACCCTGTATCACTTTTTCTTTTATGACATGTCACAGTAATTAAAAATTCTAAAAGAATTAGCTGTGAATTGGATTTGAGAAAGTTTGATTATATCATTTTTCAGTGTTTTTAAAAACGCTGGTACTTATTAGCTCACGTTGCCAATTTGAAAGTACAATGTATTCAGAAAAACTTGAAGACATATTTATGTTTATAAATCATCGATATTGACAGGTAAAAATAATTAACTTTACAGAATCATGCTATTTATACAGTAATACAGTTATTGAGTTTTGAAAAACTTAGTTGTTATTCTCTATAGGTAAATGAAAAAATACATCTACTTTTAAAGATATACACCATAATAAACTTATAAATAAATACAAAAAGCAGTTTTCATTTGTCTTGAAAAAATATACTTTTTATTCCCTTCTGTAGATTGGGTTCATAACAATTATGTACATCAGCCAACCCTGTAGATCGATGCTCAATAAAATTCATATGGAAGAATTTTGAGTTTGAAGATGAATGATGTTTGAGCAGTTTTAAATGGAGTTATGGCCCTTGATAAATGATGACAAAAATCTATAGAAACTTATGAGCACTCCCTTGCTTATGTTTTTTCATGGAATTCATTTAAATAAGCACAAAGATTCTTTTGATAAAGAATTAACTCAGTATAGTTGAAATTAGGTACCATGAGAGTATTTTATGAGAGATATGCCTCTCTCAAATATACAATTTTATGACAATTTTCATGTACATAAATGGTAACATTTATTCATGGATTTCATGAAATTACATCAAAGATTTCAAGGAGGAATAACTGAATGAAGTTTGAAAATAAGTGTCGTCTGAATATGTTTTGCCCTGTAAGCTTACCTTTAATGATATTTCTTCAGGTATTTCAGTTCAATTACTGTAAAACTTTTTTTAAGAAAATTTTACTAGAGTCCTGTTAATATCTTATAAGAGCTAAGAGAAATATGAAATAAATTATTGAATAAGGTACATTTGGTGTTTATGTATTATCACATGTTGGTATGTATAACTCATTGATACTCTGTCCAATATCAGTTTTTCCAAAGAGGTAGAGCAGTGTTCAAAACGGGCTATCGTGGTAGACTTGAGACAATATCATAAAAAATTTTGAAAATATTATTACATATTAAGGATTTTTTTTTAGTCAAGCTCATTGGTGGCATGGCATGTGCCTTGATTCAAAGATGTCTCTAGTACCCTGAGTTATAATCATAGAGCTTATCAGTCAATATTGGTACATTGTACATGCCTTGTTTTGAAATCTATGCAACGGCATCTGGCGTTGTTGTTAAATTTCCTTTAAAGATCTTGTCCTCTGAAACCACTGAGTCAATTGGAACAAAACTTTGCACCAATGGCCCTTAGGTGGTCCTCTTTCAGAAATATATCTGATGACCCAGCCCACCAGAGCCGAACATAGTTTTATATAGGACCCTATCGAAAATTTATTTGCCAGTTGGAACAAAATTTGGCAGCAGTTGTCCTTGGGTGGTCCTCATTCCAAATTGTATCCAACGACCCTGCCTAAGATTGCTGCCAGAACCAAACGTAGTTTAACATAGAGCCTTATGGGAAATTTAAAGATCACTGGGCCAATAGGAACAAGACCAGGCAGCAATGGTCCTGTTTCGGGATTGCATCCGATAGTCGCCAGAGCTGAACATAGTTTAACATAGTACCCTATCGGAAATTTACTTTAAGAACTTCTTGCCTGAAACCACAAAGCCAATTGGAACAAAAGTTGGCAGCAATTGTCCTTAGTTAGTCGTCTTTCAGAGTTGTATCTGATGACCCCAACCGATATCAAAGAGCCACCAGAATCAAAAATATTTTGACATTCACTGAAAGATCTCCTCATTTGAAACCAGTGAACAATTTGGCAAAACCAATGAGTCAATTGGAACTTGATAGCAATGTTCCAGACTGTCAAACATTTATTCTGCAAATGATTTTCAGGTGAGCAATACAGGCTCTTTGGAGCCCCTAGTTTGTACTTTTCAGGGTCATTGTCACAAACATATTTATGCAGTATCTCGTTTCATTTTCATGTACTTAGAATTAAATGTTTTGGACTGCTTGTTAACTATCAGAATATTTAGCTCACCTGGCTCAAAGGGTCATTTGAGCTATTGCCTTCACTTTTCTTCTGTTATCGTAAACTCTTCTTTAAAGATCTTCTCCTCTGAAACCACTGGAACAATTTGAATCAAACTTTGGCAGAATGGTTCTTGGATGTCCCCCTTTCAAAAATACGGCCAGTGTTCCCGACTTCCAACTGACATGACAATTAATTAGCAATGTTGCTGTCCAACATGAATGCTGTTACTATAAATAGGAAAAAGGTGGGAAGAATTTTTATACGACCGCAAAATTTTTGCGGTCGTATATTGGTATGACGTTGGCGGCGTCGTCGTCGTCAACGTCTGCGTCGTCGCCCGTCGTCAGCGTCGTCGTCCGAAGACATTTGGTTTTCGCACTATAACTTTAGTATAAGTTTATAGAAATCTATGAAATTTAAACACAAGGTTTATGACCACAAAAGGAAGGTTTGGATTGATTTTGGGAGTTTTGGTCCCAACAGTTTAGGAATCAGGGGCCAAAAAAGGGCCCAATAAGCATTTTTCTTGGTTTTCGCACAGTAACTCTAGTATAAGTAAATAGAAATCTATGAAATTTTAATACAAGGTTTATGACCACAAAAGGAAGGTTGAGATTGTTTTTGGGAGTTTTGGTCCCAACAGTTTAGGAATTAGGGGCTAAAAAAGGGCCCAAATAAGCATTTTTCTTGGTTTTTGCACAATAACTTTAGTATAAGTAAATAGAAATCTATGAAATTTAAACACAAGGTTTATGACCACAAAAGGAAGGTTGGGATTGATTTTTGGAGTTTTGGTCCCAACAGTTTAGGAATTAGGGGCCAAAAGGGTCCAAAATTAAACTTTGTTTGATTTCATTGAAAATTTAACTATTGGGGTTCTTTGATATGCCGAATCTAACCGTGTATTTAGATTCGTAATTTTTGGTCCCGTTTTCAAATTGGTCTACATTAAGGTCCAAAGGGTCCAAAATTAAACTTAGTTTGATTTTAACAAAAATTGAATTCTTTGGGTTCTTTGATATGCTGAATCTAAACATGTACTTAGTTTTTTTTATTATGGGCCCAGTTTTCAAGTTGGTCCAAATCGGGGTCCAAAATTAAACTTTGTTTGATTTCATCGAAAATTGAACTATTGGGGTTCTTTGATATGCCGAATCTAACCGTGCATTTAGATTCGTAATTTTTGGTCCCGTTTTCAAATTGGTCTACATTAAGGTCCAAAGGGTCCAAAATTAAACTTAGTTTGATTTTAACAAAAATTGAATTCTTTGGGTTCTTTGATATGCTGAATCTAAACATGTACTTAGTTTTTTTATTATGGGCCCAGTTTTCAAGTTGGTCCAAATCGGGGTCCAAAATTAAACTTTGTTTGATTTCATCGAAAATTGAACTATTGGGGTTCTTTGATATGCCGAATCTAACCGTGCATTTAGATTCTTAATTTTTGGTCCCGTTTTCAAATTGGTCTACATTAAGGTCCAAAGGGTCCAAAATTAAACTTAGTTTGATTTTAACAAAAATTGAATTCTTGGGGTTCTTTGATATGCTGAATCTAAACATGTACTTAGTTTTTATACAACCGCAAAATTTTTGCGGTCGTATATTGGTATGACGTTGGCGTCGTCGTCGTCGTCGTCCGTCGGAGTCTGTAGACATTTGGTTTTCGCACTATAACTTTAGTATAAGTTAATAGAAATCTATGAAATTTAAACACAAGGTTTATGACCATAAAAGGAAGGTTGGGATTGATTTTGGGAGTTTTGGTCCCAACAGTTTAAGAATCAGGGGCCAAAAAAGGGCCCAATAAGCATTTTTCTTGGTTTTCGCACAATAACTCTAGTATAAGTAAATAGAAATCTATGAAATTTTAACACAAGGTTTATGACCACAAAAGGAAGGTTGGGATTGTTTTTGGGAGTTTTGGTCCCAACAGTTTAGGAATTAGGGGCTAAAAAAGGCCCAAATAAGCATTTGTCTTGGTTTTTGCACAATAACTTTAGTATAAGTAAATAGAAATCTATGAAATTTAAACACAAGGTTTATGACCACAAAAGGAAGGTTGGGATTGATTTTTGGAGTTTTGGTCCCAACAGTTTAGGAATTAGGGGCCAAAAGGGTCCAAAATTAAACTTTGTTTGATTTCATCGAAAATTTAACTATTGGGGTTCTTTGATATGCCGAATCTAACCGTGCATTTAGATTCTTAATTTTTGGTCCCGTTTTCAAATTGGTCTACATTAAGGTCCAAAGGGTCCAAAATTAAACTTAGTTTGATTTTAACAAAAATTGAATTCTTGGGGTTCTTTGATATGCTGAATCTAAACATGTACTTAGTTTTTTTTATTATGGGCCCAGTTTTCAAGTTGGTCCAAATCGGGGTCCAAAATTAAACTTTGTTTGATTTCATCGAAAATTGAACTATTGGGGTTCTTTGATATGCCGAATCTAACCGTGCATTTAGATTCTTAATTTTTGGTCCCGTTTTCAAATTGGTCTACATTAAGGTCCAAAGGGTCCAAAATTAAACTTAGTTTGATTTTAACAAAAATTGAATTCTTGGGGTTCTTTGATATGCTGAATCTAAACATGTACTTAGTTTTTTTATTATGGGCCCAGTTTTCAAGTTGGTCCAAATCGGGGTCCAAAATTAAAGCTAAAAAAGGGGTAAATTATTTTTTTTGGGGGGTGGGGGCAATTCTCCACAGCATATTGTATCGCACAAGAATTCAAAAATTGAATATAAATTCAAATCATATGACCAATTCTAAGTTCTTTATTTCAGTTATTCTGTTTTAGAAACCTATTATGTGTCAAATATTTCAAGAAATTTTCAATTACACAGTATTGTGCAATAGCAAGAATCAGTATAATTTAAACCAATTTACATTATTTACATTACAATTAAAGGATAACTTCAGTAACACCCAACAATGACTTCAATCCAAACATATATATTGAATAAACTTACAAATCAGAAATTTTAAAATTATATGATACTAACATACATACTACTGCTAACAATTAAATATGACTTAGAGCAAATATGACAACATGATTATAAAAATATGTACAAAGAGGGATAACTCTTTTTTTTATCTCAAATTTTGAATATGTGCTGATGAAGCTTTTTTGTTTATCTCATCTAAACTGCTTTTAAATTATGCATATTTAAAATTTGCCATCCATGACTATGATGTCATTTTCTATTTTAATACGTTATGGTGTATTTAAATGGGCTGTTATGGTTGCAAAGTATCAAGAGAAATGGGGGGGGGGGGGGGGGGGGGGGGGGGTGAAAACAAAATTTAGGGGGGGGGGAATGAGAAATTGGGGAGGGGGCAATTTTTTTCTCATTTCATAATTCATAAATTAAAAAGGAAATTTCAAATTTTTTTTAGCAAAAAAGGGGGGGTTACAATAAATTTTATTGTTTTTTGTTGGTTTTTTTTTTGGGAGGGGGAGTCAATGTGCAACTTCATAGTGTATTGCACAAAAGCTAAAAAAGGGGTAAATTTTTTTTTTTTTTTTTTTGGATATAAATTGAAATCATATGACCAATTCTAAGTTCTTTGGTTTCAGTTATTCTGTGTCAGAAACCTATTATGTGTCAAATATTTGAAGAAATTTTCAATTGCACAGTATTGCGCAATAGCAAGAAATTGATATGTGTGCCCAATTTTAAATTGGTTATTTCTGATTTATATATAAAAACAAAAAATACTGATATGGTTTGAATAGGTAAATTAAAAATTTTTAAGTTCTTAGACAACATTCATTCTGTGTCAGAAACCTATGCTGTGTCAAATATTTATTCACAATCCAAATTCAGTATTGTATCAAGCTTGAATGTTGTGTTCATAATTGCCCCAACTATTCAGGGTTCGACATCTGCGGTCGTATCTAGCTGTGCCCAGCGGAGCATTTTATTTTATTATGGACCCAGTTTTCAAGTTGGTCCAAATCGGGGTCCAAAATTAAAGCTAAAAACGGGGTAAATTATTTTTTTTTTTTGGGGGGGGGGGGGGGCAATTCTCCATAGCATATTGTATTACACAAAAGCAAAAAACTGAATATAAATTCAAATCATATGACCAATTCTAAGTTCTTTATTTCAGTTATTCTGTGTCAGAAACCTATTATGTGTCAAATATTTGAAGAAATTTTCAATTGCACAGTATTGCGCAATAGCAAGAAATTGATATGTTACCTGTTATCAAAACTTTATTATTAACAAATTCCATTGGAAATTTGCCAATATAAAATGTGCTGATGAAGCTTTTTTGTTTATCTTATCTAAACTGCTTTTAAATTATGTATATTTAAAATTTGCCATCCATGACTATGATGTCATTTTCTATTTTAATATGTTATGGTGTATTTAAATGGGCTGTTATGGTTGCAAAGTATAAAGAAATGGGGGAGGGGGGGGGGGGGGGGGTTGAAAACAAAATTTGGGGGGGGGGGGGGTAAATGAGAAATTGGGGAGGGGGTAATTTTTTCTCATTTCATATTCCATAAATTAAAAAGAAAATTTCAAATTTTTTTTTTGCAAAAAAAGGGGGGGGGGGGGGGGTTACAATAAATTTTATTGTTTTTTGTTTTTTTTTTTGGGAGGGGGGGTCAATGTGCAACTTCATAGTGTATTGCACAAAAGCTAAAAAAGGGGTAAATTATTATTTTTTTTTTTGGGGGGGGGGGGCAATTCTCCACAGCATATTGTATTGCTCAAGAAGCAAAAAATTGAATATAAATTCAAATCATATGACCAATTTTAAGTTCTTTGATTTCAGTTATTCTGTGTCAGAAACCTATTATGTGTCAAATATTTGAAGAAATTTTCAATTGCACAGTATTGCGCAATAGCAAGAAATTGATATGTGTGCCCAATTTTAAATTTTAAATTATTTCTGATTTATATATAAAAACAAATAATACTGATATGGTTTGAATAGGTAAATTAAAAATTTTTAAGTTCTTAGACAACATTCATTCTGTGTCAGAAACCTATGCTGTGTCAAATATTTATTCACAATCAAAATTCAGTATTGTATCAAGCTTGAATGTTGTGTTCATAATTGCCCCAACTATTCAGGGTTCGACATCTGCGGTTGTATCTAGCTGCGCCCAGCGCAGCATTTTATTAAAATCTATGAAAAAAAATTGAACTAGATGGAATCAAACTTGGGAGTAGTGGTTCTTAGGTGGTCCTCTATCAGAAATGTGTCCAATGACCTGAACTGTCAACAAGGATGTGTGCCACAGCAGAAGTTTGTTTTACATAGGACCCTTTGGGAAAATTCATTTCAAGATCTTCATGTCTGAAACCACTAGGCTAATTATACCCCCTGCAAAAACGTTTTGGGGGGTATATAGAAATCACACTGTTTCTTCCCCTGTTTGTCCATCTGTCTGTCCATGTACCTTGCAAGCACAACTCCTCCTAAACAGTTCAATGGTTTTTGATGAAACTTTATATAAACGTTGGGTATCATATGTAGATGTGCATGAAGCAAGATAATTATCGCATATCGTTTGCAAAGGGAGATAATCTAATTTAAGGGTTTTACATGTTTAAAGCTTGTAAGTGCAACTCCTAAACCGTTCAATGAATTTTGATGAAACTTTATATGAAGGTGTGGCATCATATGTAGATATGCATGAAGCAAGATAATTATTGCCTGATGCTTGCAAAGGGAGATAATTCATCTTAAAGGTTTTACATGTTTAAAGCTTGTAAGCGCAACTCCTCCTACACTGTTCAATGGATTTTGATGCAACTATATATGAAGGTTGGGTATCATATGTAGATGTAAAACTCATGTCTGAAACCATGTGCCAATTGAAACCAGACTTGGCAGCAATAGTTCTTAGATGATACACTTTCAGAATTATGTTCCATGACCCAAAATGTCAAACTTAGTTCATCATAGCTCCCTATGGGAAAATTCATTTAAAAATCTTTTTGTATGAAAACACCTGGCAGCAGTGGTCCTTTTTAGCTGAGCTGGCCAAAAGCACCATGTGAGGTTTTGTCATCACTTGGCGTCTGTCATCCGTAAACTTTTACATTTTGATATTCTCCTCTGAAACCCCTAGGCCAAATCAACTGAAACTTGGTGTGAAGCATATATGGAAGGACCTTTATAAAGTTTACATATTTGTTCCAGTGGGACAACTTATATGGCCGCCATGATGAATTCTTATTCCTGATTGTTCAAATTTTCAAAAATCTTCTCTGAAACCACAAAGCCAAGTGAACTGTAACTTGGTATGAAGCATAGATATGGAAGGGCCTTTATAAAGTTTGCATATTTCATTTCGCTCGGACAACTAATATGGCCGCCATGATGAGTTCTTATTTCTGATTGGACAAATTTTTTAAATCTCCTACTCTGAAACCCCTAAGCCATGTGAGCTTAAACTTGGTATGAAGAATCCATGGAAGGACCTTTATACATTTTGCATATTTTGTTGCAGTCAAAGAACTTATATGGCCCCCATGATGAATTATTATTTCTGATTAATCAAAGTTTCCAACAAAAAAAAAATATCTGAACTGCAAAGCCAAATGTGCTGTACATAATTGTAACATGGTATGAAGCATCTGTGGAAGGACCTTAATAGAGTTTGCATATTTTTCCCGGTCGGACAGCTAATATGGCAGCTATGATGAATTCTTATTTTTGATTGGTCAAAATTTCAAAAATCTCTTCTTCTGAAACCATATAGCCAAGTTAACTGATACTTAGTATTTACAATTTTCACTTGAAAAAAAATGGATTGATTGTGGGAATGTCAGGTGAGCTATACAGGCTCAATTATCTTGAGCTCTTATTTGGAATTGTCTAGTAACATGAAAGGCTAAATCTAAAACTGCTGATCAACAAGGAGCTGAATTTGGCAGTAATGATATGACCAAAACTGTCAAATAAGATGGCAACCAATAGATTGGAAAATTACCGGTAACTTCATAAAGTTTTCTTTGAAACTTGATCCTGTTCAAGTTATAAAAAATCTTTGCAGTAAAGGTATTTACATGTAGATGATCAAATAAAAAAAAAAAAGAAGTCCATTGATCCCAATCACTAACCAAGTTAAACTGTTCAGTGTTTGTATCAAGTCAGACTCTCCTGACTCTATGTTGTTTTTATGTTTGTGGTCTGTGCTCTTTAATGATATTTTTTGTCCAGAGTTCTGTCAGTTTGGTTGCATTGATAGATTGGTATGTCATTGTTCACCTTTCCTGTTACCCATTTTTTGTCTCTCCTGCGACAAAAGTCGCAGAAGGCGGGACATATGTGTTGCTTTTTCGGCATCGGCGGGTTCACAATTGTTAAGTTTTCTGCTGAAGTCAGTTTGATAGGAACTATTGTTCTATAAAGTTTCATTACTATCAGTACATCTCAGTTTGTCAACCATTTTGAGGCCCTGCCCCCTAGATACTTTCAATTAAATAGCAATTTTCACTGTTAAGTTTTCTGCTTTATTAATAAGTTAGTTTGATAGGAACTACTTGTGATAGATCTATGATATTTTGTATAAAGTTGCATTACTATCAGTACATTTCAACTTGACCATTTCGAGGCCCTGTCTCCTAGGTCATGGTCCAGTGACTTTCAATTAATTAGCAATGTTGCTGTCCATCAGATTGTATTTTAAATTTTCTGTCGATAGGCGAGACATACCTCTGTGTCTTTATGGCCATTGATTGGCAAATTGAATCCTGGGAGCCTTGTAATGCCCGAGTATTAATATGGAATGAAAACCTTATACAATTTTTAAGGGCCTTAGTAATAATAAAGAACTAAGAAATTCCATGAGAAAACATTTCTCTCTGAAAAGAAAACCAAGATCTAGAATTATTCACATCCAGAAAAGAATTCTTTTGAATTTAAGATGAAAAACCCTATATTTTTTTAACATGTTATTTAAACCAAATTGTTTGTATTGGCTGTAAAAGAGGAGTCATAATTGACACTGTTTCACAAAGTAATGTACATATTTTATTTCTGACAGTTGTAATACTTATTTATCTTTATATTTCTAGATGTGGCTTCCATACAACCACAGTGACCCACAGGAGGCATACAAAAGGAACATTTAAATATGTTCCTATCTTGATACCTGTAGAAAAGATTGCCAATAATCCACTTAAAGCTCTAAAAGTGGAAAAAACAGGAGGCAGAGGACCAGATGGTAAACAATATTAGAGTCATTTAATGTTTTCGTTTTGAGGTTTTGCTGATTTTTATAAATAAATGTATTTCTTTTAAAGATTTTTTTTTAATTGGCTAAAGTATTTAAAAACCTTTCTGTAGAGCAACTGCCTGAACACGGTATTTGAGACCAAATTTTCATGTAATGATCCTCTTTAAATTGTCTGATATCTTGAAGGGGAAATAATTTGCCTGAAAAAGTGTTTGATTCTTTATATGGTATTGACGTAAGTGCAACTCATTCTAAATGATTTAATGCATTTCAGTGAAATTTCACACAAAAAAGCACATCATATGAAGATCAAGTATACCTGTTTGATTTCTTGAAGGGAGATAATTTGATTTGTACTTTATTTTATTCTTCATATACTAAAGACTTTGTCGGTACAATTCATAAAAATTCATAAAAATATTAAAAGGAGAAATTTTCTAATGCATTGTAGTGTAAAGCCCTAATTTGAAGAAACTGTATCTGACATGTAAAGTATCTTTGTTAATTTATTTTCCAATTTCATCCAAAAGAATTAATTTAATATATCAAATCATTAAATATTGGAAATTATTGTTAAGTTCTTGATTTTTGGTGATTTTCTCCCCAAATCATACATGTAGCAGTGAAATTTTCTCAGATATTATTTTCAGGGTAATAATAGCTGATATAACAAATATTCTGCAGGTATACTTTCGGGTAATTGTTTACCATCAAAGCTGGAAAAAGAATTTAAAACATTAATATTTTAAAAGAATAAATACATCATATATGTTGTTCAAATAAGGTAATTCAGGAAATGTCAACAATGACACACCAATCAATAAACAAAAAGAAAAAAAGGACACAAAAAGAACAAAATAAGATAGAAACAGTAAGGACATTAAAAAGTAGTGGGTAAATGCAATTTTATGAATACCCAAACCTACGTCTGATTGTAAATAATGACAAGCATACACTTTAAGATGTCTACGGAATGAATAATATTTTAGGTAGAATATGGAATCACAGGAGAGCAGGTGGAGATAAAATAAGATTCAGAGTAGTAGACAGTCATAGAACAGATCTCGGAAACGGCCAGCCAAGGCTAGAAAAAGTTATATACATCAGAGATGACCCAGTTCGTTCTGCCCATATAGCAGCAGTAGCAGGGGGAGACAGAAAACGATTTATAATAGCTACTGACAAAATGAAACCAGGAGACATCATCACTACATCTTGTGTAATTCCACCATTACTAGGTACATATAAATGAAAATGTTATTTAGTTTCAGAAAACCAGAAAGGTATTGTTAATTTTTCTTTCTAGTTACTATAAATAAAGAATTAATACAGTATTTTTTAAGCTAGCCAATATAGCTGGTGTTAATAAAAATAGAAAAATTTGCAAACAAAATACTTAAAAATCTTCTTCTCTGATACTGCTTGACAAATTGGGGCTTAACTTGGTGGAATGATCCTTAGGTGGTGGCCTTTCAAAAGTGTGTTCGGGGTCCAAACCTACACCTTGAAAGTCGTTGTAATCAAACAATACCTCAAGATGGGATTTATACAAAGTTCAGGTCAAAGGATACTGTGACTTCATGTTTTATTGCAGTTTGCTGTCATATATATGACCATAGGACTTTGTTTTCTGTCTATCCAGCACATATATTTTTGTTCTTTATATTTTGTTCAATGATCTTTAGGCCTTTCAAAATTGTGTTTGGTGTCCAGACCTTGGACCAATATGGACGCTGTTACCAATATAGAAAAATCAGCAAAAGTATGCTTAAAAATCTTCTTGTATGAAACTAATAGGGAAATTTGGACCAAACATCAGTTAAGGGATCCTTAATATTGAAGGATCTGGACTATGGATCGATCTGACTGCCAAAATCCAAAATAGAAAATCATCAAAATAATATTTAAAACTCTTCTCTCAAACTACTTTGGCAATGGAGTCCAACCATTGGTGGAATGGTCCCCTTTCCCAATTGTGACTTGAGATCTAGAACTTAGATCAGTATTGTTGCTGTTACTTAGACTTAAAAAGTATTAAAGAGTCTTGAGGGGATTTATTACAGGATTTAAACTAAGATAATTTATTTAAGAGTTTTTTCTTTTCAGTGAAACCAAATGAAGGAGATTCATATCCATTAGGAGCACTAGCTTTAAATACAATTGTTCACAATGTGGAAAAGAAGCCTGGAGAAGGTGGAAGAATCGCCAGATCAGCTGGTTCATATGCTAAAATTGCCAAAAAATTTGCTGACAGTGTTGTAGTAAGAATGCCTTCTAACAGAGAGGTTACACTATCAAAAGAATGCATGGCAAGTGTAGGTCAGGTGTCAAATATTATTCATAGTTCCATACCAATGGGATCACCTAACAGGAAAAGGAGGTTAGGAATTCGGCCAAGAAGTGGACTTTTTAAGAAAAAAATTTCTATGAGCAAAAAGGAAATACGACTAAAAACGGATTATACTGCATATAAGAGGTACCTCCAACCGCAAAGAGTTTTCAGATATACATTTTAAGATGGCAATTTATTGTCTGAAAATTACTTGAAATAAAATTAATTCATAATTTGTAGTAACTTTGATTTTTACCAGATTTATAATCCAATGTATTTTAAAAGATGATGAAAATTCCAAGTCAGATGCAGAATTCCTTACGCACATTTCTGAATTATTTTTCATTAGGTACTCTAATGACTTAACTTTGGAAAGTAAAAAAAAAAAGGATCCCAAAAATTTTTTAAGAATTTTACTGTGAAGCAGGAAATTTCAGAATGATTTTAGCTGTTTTAATTTTTGCTTAATATCATTTTCCTCCAAACCATATACTAATCATCTCAAGTAAATGTTCAAATGAGAGAAACAAATATTGTTCTGTTCTTTTTTATGTCATTTGGTGGCCAGATATAACTGTAGCAACTATTGTTAGTGTAAACTATGCATGAAGAAAAAAATTGAGTCAAATCAAATGCTTCAGATTCAGTTGAAAAGATGTTATAAGAATAATTTCCCTTTAGTGTAACTATCATATACCAGTGTTTTTATTTATTGGTTGAACTATGTGTTTCATTAGCTTTAATATATTTGAGCAGATTATTAGTCCATCATTGAAATGAGACAATTACTGGTATATTTTTCCATACAATTGCCATAGATTTAGTTAGAAAATCAAGAGGCTCAAAGCCTGAATTTCTCACCTGGTAATGAAGCAGATACCTACTGCATATTTAATATTGTTTGTATATCAATGCTTAGCCAATCAGAACCTTCCATACATTATTCCTGGTAAGATTGGTTAATATTGGCTTTGTAGTTTCTGAGAAACTTTGATTTCCCATAGGCTTCCATGCAAAGTTGTGTGCCACTATTGATCATGTATGCCACCTGATCAACACCAAATAAGAAGTCTTTTTAGAGGGTCTTGCAATCTTTATTCCCATAGTTTAAAAAGATTTGGCAGTGTAGTTTTAGAGAAGAATTTGAAACGTTGACCAATCAGAATCAAGAATTGCCTGTGGCTGACTTGTTTTTCATCCAAAGGACCTCAAATACATTATGAAGATAGTAAAATTGTGAATTCACATAGCCTTCAATGCAAACTTATGTCACCATAGCCACTATGTTTGCCACTTAATCAACATCAGATGAGAATATTTGTAGAGGGTCTGCCAATCGTCATTCTTACAAAGTTTGAAAAAATTTTGGCATTGAAAATAATTTGAAAATTTGACCAATCAGAATCAAGAAATGCCTCTGATCCCATGGTTAGAATAGAATGAATAGAGGATTTTTTGTAAAGGACCTTTAATACATTATTCCATGTTTTTCATTCAATTGGAATATAATGAGGAGTTTTATACCATTGTAACATTATTCCTGGAAAGTTTGGTTCAAATTTGTCCATAGTTTTCTGAGATGTTTGGTTCTTTGGTCCAGGTGAACTTAAAGGATGTCTTCAGTAAGAAATTGTTTTTCTGTTCAATCAAAGCAAGCTTCATTGATCACATGGAGTCAGCAGATAGGCCTATATGACAAAATCTTCACTTTCGTATGTTTTTATTGTTTATTGTCAACAAGTTAGGATAAGGTTGGTTCAAATTAAACTCTATTAAATGGTTTCAGTTAACACAAGCTCTATACCTGTGATGTGATAGACAACTGAAATGAAGAAGATGGGAATGGGGTTAATGTGTCCTAAATGTACAATGTCATACACTGCTATAAAATACATTGCAAACAATATTATTTGCTGTTCATCTTGAAATGGGATTTATTCAAAATTCTGGTCGAAGGATGATGCGACTTTGTCTGATTGCAGTTTGCCGTCATATACATGACAAAGGACTTTCTTTTGAGTACATTGAACACATGCAGTTTTGTTCTTTATTATTCTGCAGTTGTAAGATCTAAGTATTGAATTTTGTGCTGTGCTTGTTGTGGGCAGCTGCTCTAAATTTAAGAAGTTTCATTGGAGATTTTTTTTTGAATTCATCTTGATGAGTGCTTTCAGTTGTATATCAACAGATTTTTTTTTACAGTTTTCAAGATAGAGGGTGTTAATGGGGCCAAAAAAGCAACACGACTTTACTTCTAAATTTTTTTGTTTTTCATCTAGTTTTGTGGTAGGTCCAATATTACTGAGTAATGTATATTATAATATCCAACTTTATATTGGGTCAGACATAATAGTGTGTCCATGCTTACTTCAACAGTTCCCCTGTTGACATTTTGCTGTCGTATTATGGTGTGCTTAGCATAGCTCTATTTTTAAAAATTTTAACACTGTTTTACACTTTTTCAGAGTATTGCCTGCTGTTCATTTGTTTTTTTTTTTTTGGTATTGTACTGCTTGTTTTAGTTTCTCATGTACATGTATAATCAACCTTAGGTGACCTAATTTCTGGTTTGGTCTGAGATTTTTAGAACAAAAGAATAAGAAATAGATTTAAGTTTTTGTATTCATTAAGTTAAGATCTAACAATAGTACATATTAAATAAATAAAAAAAAATATCAACAGAAATATGTCACACATCACAGTTAACATCACATTCATTCATTAGCTAAGCTATGCAGATTAGAATGTTGCTGAGTTTAAAATGAACAATCTAGTTTCCTCTTTTTTTATCCAGCGAAGAAGTTTATTTATTGCTCCAATAGCTGCATGTTTCGTAATAAGTGGTCCAAATACTGCATATAGTTCAAACTGCTGAGTTACCTATAAAGATATGGTATAAAATTTTTAGGATTATTATTTTTAAGTAAAAACATCAACTTGTACCAATTAAGTAATTCATGGACGTCCGTGGTTTATTGGAGATTTTACCACGGCTGTGCAATATTTCTGTCCAAATTTTACCCTAAGCGTAACCATCCTGTGGTAAAATCAATCACAAACGATGGGTGTCCATGAATTATTTCGATTCTAATAGGAAAAATCCATCGAAAAACGTCTCCAAATCGCCGACACCATTTATGTATGTTTTTGCGTTTGAAACATATTGTGACGTCGTCACTTCATACGTGACGTGGTTTATTGGTAATTTTACCACGGGTTTGTTTTAATGATGTTTTCAGCAGCCCATATTAGAATAAATAATTATTTACCGATTGATGAGGTAAGATCGTGGATTTATCAATCAAAGAAATATCCTTTGATAGAGTTTGAAAATGGATGCTCAAGTCATTAAATTAAGCGATTTTATTTGTGAATAAAGGATTATTTGCATCAAGATTATTCATATTAATAAAAAGTACATCTGTTTTTTATGAAATTTTTGTGCCCTTCTTCATCTTCTGAGATTCATTTTTGTACAAAAATGTACTATGCTTTTTAATAAATCTGCCATTTCTTCACATTTAAATAAGTTACTGACTTTTAAATAGGTTGCTATCGATTAAACAACCACCATATTACCTCCGGCTCAGTGAATATTATATTTTTAGGTTGTTAATCCTGACAGCAACCTATTCCAAACTCACTAATTGTAAATCTAACCAAGTAATCACAAATAGCCTTAATCTCTGTGGTTGCAAGTATATAATTATGCCTTCAGTTAACCTTTTTAAATTTTTTTTGTCTGGATTATTTTTGTGATCTGGGTGTAAATATTTACTTTATGATTTCATGTCATCTGCAGAAATACTGTAACTTCAGAAATTTGTGAAAAATAAGACAGAATAAACATCACAATGATTGTTTTTTGTTGTATTTTCTTTCTTATTATTGAAGATTTGTCATGAATTTCCAAATAAACAATAAATAAATGTAAAAAAATTTCAGCTATTCATATACCCTTGGTTTATTTTTAATCATCACAATGATTGTTTTTTGTTGTATTTTCTTTCTTATTATTGAAGATTTGTCATGAATTTCCAAATAAACAATAAATAAATGTAAAAAAATTTCAGCTATTCATATACCCTTGGTTTATTTTTATAGTGCATGTAATTAATAAAAAAAACATTCCACAAGTTACTGTGGGTTTTTACTCTTCTATTTAACTGAATTCAATAAAATATGTTTACAACCCTTTACTACCTTGAACCTTTCTTTACTTACCCAGCCAAGTAATGTTTCATGTTTTCCAACATGGTACAGAATTTTTAGTGGTCTGACAGAGGTGTGTATTCTGTTATGTAGATACAGGTATAACCCAAACAATCTTTTCTGTTCTTGGTCAGACAGGTACGGAGCCTCTAATTCTGGGCTAGTATACTGAGCCATGCTACGGGATTTGTAAAGGAAATGCCGGAGATCTGATATACCACACTGTCGACAACTATAACTTGTCTTCATAAGGGAGTCACTAATGGCTTGTAAACCATTGTATTTAATTAATCTCTGAAAAATTAAGTAGACATTAATTTAAAACACATTTTTTTCTTAAAAAAATCCAAAATGAATTACTTTTTCAACTTAAAGATCTTAAACATGGATCCTCCAAAAATTTTAAAGACAGAAAAAATTAAGCATTTTTCGCAGTTCTGGAGGCATTCAAATTCAACTAAGAAATATAACCTCTACATTACCAAACAATCAAGAGAACAACATTAACCGTTCAACTTATCTAACTTTAAATGAATAGAGATTTCAGAGCAGCTGTTTAAAAAAAGTTTAAGATTCTCATAAATTTAGAAATATGAGGTATTTGGTCAGAGTTCCATTATTTTTTAATAAAAAATCTAATTTGTTCATCTTTTTAATCTCAAAACCACAATTATTTATTTTTTGTATATTAGAAACTACACTTTATTCAAACAAAGTTTGCCTGTTATATTAATTGAGTACATAATACTCTAAAGCTAATAAATTTTGCAAAATTCTGCATGTGCCTGTCCTATATTTTGAACAATTGTCTTTTGTCTGTTTATTGTTTTCTAATGATTCTGTGTAATGCTGTGTTTATTTGAGATTTTGTGATTTTTGTCAGCCGATACCTTTAATTTCCGCTTCTGCTATATAGATGATGTTTTATCACTCAACAATTCACGTTTTGGGAACTTCTTACATCTCATCTATCCCAATGAGCTCGAAATTAAGGATACCACAGACACTGCCAGGTCTGCATCTTATCTTGACTTTCACCTCAAAATTGACACAAGAGGAAGGTTGAATACAAAACTTTACGACAAACGGGATGACTTTGACTTTCCACTTGTCAACTTCACATTTTTGAGCGGCAACATTCGAGAAGCGCCGGCATACAGATTGTATATTTTACAACTTATAAGTTGTTCCAAAGCCTGTGCCATATACATTGACTTCCTGGACAGAGCCTGGCTCCTGATAGAAAAATTACTCAAACAGGGGCAAGTTGCACATAAGTTGCAGTCATCCTTAATAAAGTTTTATGGACGTCATCATGACTTGGTTGACAGGTATGAAAAAACCTGGACCTGTTCCATTGATGGTGTCCCTTCCTCATACCGAATTTGACATTTGACAGGGACTGCTTACTCTTCCAGGGCACCTGATTTTTTTGCCCCGTTTTTTGGAGGGGTCCATGTTGTTCATATGTTTTTAGTTTTTAAGTGTAGTGTTTGTATTGTTTTGGTCTTGTCTTTGTTGTTCTCTGGAATTTGTCAGTTGTTTTTGATTTTCCCCTCCTTCGAATATCCCTTTGGTATTTCTTGACTTTACTTGTTAAATTTCTAGTACCATTGGTGTGGGCTGCTGCTCTGTATTGAAGACAAAACTATAATGTATTCAATCTCTTCCTCTGTTTTATTCAATGGGATGGTGTCTCAATGATGCTTACCCCATATCCTTAAGTTTTTTTCACCACAGTCAAAATATTTATGGTAGACCATGAAAACATATTTTATATGTATATTTTATTTTTATATCATACTTCCTGAATTTTTTTCTTGCATTCTGATAATATGAAGAAAGACTCTCTATCCACAGATAACAACAACATACATGTTTGGCAACTTTCATCTAGGTATGATATGTGTGCTTGGAGAAAACCACTGAAATAAATATAGCAACTTTCATCTAGGTATGATATGTGTGCTTGGAGAAAACCACTGAAATAAATATAGCAACTTTCATATAGGTATGATATGTGTGCTTGGAGAAAACCACTGAAATAAATAAAGCAACTTTCATCTGGGTATGATATGTGTGCTTGGAGAAAACCACTGAAATAAATATAGCAAATTTCTTCTAGGTATGGTATGTGTCCTTTGCGGAAAACCACTGAAATAAATATAGCAACTTTCATCTAGGTATGATATGTGTGCTTGGAGAAAACCACTGAAATAAATATAGCAACTTTCATCTATGTATGATTTGTGTCCTTGGGGAAAACCACTGAAATAAATAAAGCAACTTTCATCTAGGTATGATATGTGTGCTTGGAGAATACCACTGAAATAAATATAGCAAATTTCTTCTAGGTATGGTATGTGTGCTTGGAGAAAACCATTGAAATAAATATAGCAACTTTCATCTATGTATGATTTGTGTCCTTTGGGGAAAACCACTGAAATAAATATAGCAAATTTCTTCTAGGTATGATATGTGTGCTTGGAGAAAACCACTGAAATAAATATAGCAACTTTCATCTAGGTATGATACGTGTGCTTGGAGAAAACCACTGAAATAAATATAGCAACTTTCATCTAGGTATGATATGTGTGCTTGGAGAAAACCACTGAAATAAATAAACTTTCATCTAGGTATGATATGTGTGCTTGGAGGAAACTACTGAAATAAATGTAAATTTTTTTATGTAAATATACTGATTTTCAAATTATAATATACATGTAAAAGTCTACTTACCGTATATATCCAA
Source organism: Mytilisepta virgata (assembly GCA_028015205.1). Lineage (NCBI taxonomy): Eukaryota > Metazoa > Mollusca > Bivalvia > Mytilida > Mytilidae > Mytilisepta > Mytilisepta virgata. The sequence continues at coordinate 78,001,225 of CM051519.1, forward strand.
AGCTTAGTCTAGGAAAAAGACAGACCACAACTATATGATGTGCTTCACTTCTTACATTTCAGTTAGTGGAGGAAGCCAGAGTACCCGGAGAGAACCACCAACCTTCAGTAGGAAAATTAGCAATCCTTGTCAATTAAGATTGGAGTCGAACACACCCCGCCACAGGTGAGATTTGAACTCACAACCTCAGTGTTGACAGGCTAGTGATCATTTGTAGTCATGAAGAACTACCTGGACCACTCAGCCACTGTGGCCCCTTGTACTGATAGTAATGCTTTAAACAAAATATTGATCTATGAAATGTAGTTCCTATCAAACTTACTTAAGCAGAAAGTTTAACATTGAATATTGCTAATTAATTGAAAGTCACTGGACCATGACCTAGGGGACAGGAGCTCAAAATGGTCGACGTACTGAGATGTACTGATAGTAATGCAACTTTATAGAAGCTATCATTGATATATCAAAAGTAGTTCCTATCAGACTAACTTAAGCAGAAAACTTAACAATTGACTTTGTTGATGACAATGCCACCAGAAAAGCAACACCTATGTCTCGCCTTCCGCAACTTTCGACGAAAAAAATATTTAAAAAAATATTTTTAGAAAATAGATCAAATTTTTAATAATGTTAGCTGTTATTTAACATTTTCACACATTCAGCAATTATTTCACAAATTTGAGGTCTCTTTAGATAAACAACAAAATAGATAACGGGAAAGGTCAACAATGACATACCAATCAATCAAGCAAACCAACTCACAGAACTCCAGACAAAAAATAACATAAGAGAGTACAAAACAAAAACATGAACACAACAGAGAATTACGATAGTCTGACTCTGTACAGACACTGGACCGTGTCCCCCCTACCACAGACACTGTTTTATTGAGATTTATTACATCTATCCACACATTTTGATTAAAACAATTGAGTAAAGCAAACTGATGCCTAAAAGTGTTCAAATATGCAACAAATTTTGATTGCCACTAGAAAAGTGTTAAAAATTTTTTTAGGGGCAGATTATTTAGCCTTCTTTAGCAGCCTCCAGCTTACTTTTTTTTTCAATCTACAGAAAGTTAAGGGTCATTTAAATACAAGGAATGTGACATTCTCCAAACATTTCACTCACTCTATGTAACTGTTAAAAGGCAGAATATTTATTATATCACAAATATTCTTTTCCTGCCTATGGTTAGTATTAACTTGGATCTTTATACATTCTCACTAAAATAAAATTTACCTGGCATCAAATTTTGGTAGACATATTGGTGTCCACGACTCAGCGGCTTTGAAAGACTCTGATGCATTTACAAGATTGATGATTAGATGAAGATCCATTGGATGTAAATAATACTTTTTCATTCGTACCAATGTCACCAACTGATTGTTGGCTAAAATTATTGCAAATACTAAGTCCTGAAATAAAAATGGAAAACAAAAAGTCATGTGATCATTCCAAAATATGAGATTGTTCCTAATAATAAACAGATTTTGAAAATTAAATAAAAGAAGAATGTGTCCATGGGACATGAATGCCCCCTCTTATAAATATGCAACAGTCAACATACTAATTCAAACCTATTGACGTTTTTTCTTTGAAACTTAATGAGTAAAATTCATAGAGTGTGGAAACAGCAAATTTGACAATTTTTAAATTTATAAAGCGTCATAACTTCAGAACAGTCAAAGAGGTGCCACCCAAATTCGAACTTGATCTGTGTTTGATGGTAATAAGCATTGTGTATAAGTTTCATAACATTTGGTTGAGGCAAAGTAAAGTAAGAGTACGGAAATGGCAAATTCAGCAATTTTTCTATTTACATGTATAAAGGGACATAAGTCGAGAATGGTAAAAGTAACGTCACCCAAATTTGAACTTGATCTGAGTTTGGTGGTAATACACATTGCGTATAGTTAAAGTGTGGAAATGGCAAATTCTACAATTTTACCATTTATAAAGGGACATACATGTAACTAGAGAAGGGTAAAAGTGACATCACCCAAATTTGATTCGATCTGTTTTTGGTGGTAATAAGCATTGTGTATAAGTTTCATAACATTTGGTTGAGGCAAAGTAGAGTGTGGAAACAACAAATTCAGCAATTTTTCCATTTATAAAGGGGCATAACTCCAGAATAGTGAACAACCCCACCCAAATTCAAACTTGATTTGTGTGTAAGTTTCATAATATTTGATTGAGGCAAACTAAAGTTAGAGAACGGAAACCAATTTTGGGACGTACGACTGACAAGGGTAAAACTTAATGCCCCCTTTGGCTAGTGGCGGGGGAATTAAGACATTTAGCAATTTTTGTAACATAAATTAATTCCCTAAAGTGAGAGAAAAAACTGAAAACTAGTAATAAGTCACAGTTTGATTCAATACAGAAGGTTAACATATATATTACGTTCTCACTTGATTTTACACTTGTATTTTTCAAACATTTTGGAGAACACGCCCAAAGGATACTACATTGTACAGTATATACAGATCTCTGTGGTCTGTTGACACATCTTTTTCATGACAACATAACTCCTGTTTCACATGTACATTGTAATGAATCATAATGAAACTTACAATAATTTGTGTACTTATTCTATCTACAGTTTCATTGATGAAATAAACTGCTCAATTTTTTCTATTCAAATAAAACTTTTTTACAAAGAATTTTATGTTAAATATACTATACCTTGACTTTTGCATGTTGAATTATACATTGAGCAATGCTGTCTCTGACAGTACTATCTAAAGGTAAACATCGTACTGCTTGCAATGTAAAACTTGGGTCATGGTCCATTAAATTTAATAAATTGTCTATAAATTTTTCTGAGCCACTCAACATTCTTCGTAAATCATAATTCCGTCTTTGTTTGAAAATTTTTTGCAAAGAAGTTATAGTTAATACACTAAGAATTTGATTATAAATATATGAAAGTTGTAATAACAATTGTTGCATTGATTCTGAGCCTTTGGATACTGCCACAAGATATACATGTTCTCGTACAAAGAATACAAATTTAGAATCTCCTGCAACAATGCTACGTATTGAGTCTTTTGATGCAGAAACAAAGGACACTAAAGCTTGGAGAACTCCCATGATCGTGACCAGTTTGTCTTCACTTCCATGCCTATATTGAATACAAAAATTCATGAATTAATCTGTTTGCAAAGAAAATTTGTGTAAGCAACTTATATATAATTGATCTCCTTAAGATTTACTTGAATGCAATTAGAATTCAAATTTCTAAAAGGAAACAGGATTTTGTCAGATAATAAGTGCTATTAATTTCACAAAAAAACATTTGTTAAACTGAAACTAGAAGATTTTTTCAATTTCAGACTTCGTAATATTTCCCTATTTATTATTGTTTCTTCTGAAATGAAAAAACTTTATATTTTGCTTCTGTTTCAACAAGGTTTATGACGGAAATATTTTACCGGGAATAAATTGGTTTCCCCGCACTGCTTAGTATAAAAATATGTTTCTTTTCCTGTCTCCATGCTGACCCTTTACCAAATTCGTCTTCTTCAACTTCTTCAATAGGGGCAGATAACTCTTTTACAGCTACCTCATTTAAAGCTGCTGTTAAATCTTCAGTATGAATCTATAAAAAGAAATCTATACTTAATAAATAAATTTTATGTCAAACAAATTACTTTTTTTTATATGATATAATAATAAAGTGAAACTTTAAAGTACATTTCCAAAAAATATCTAAAATTTAAAACATTGCTAGGCCAAATGTCTGTTGTAAGAAACACCCAAAGTATCACGTTAAATGAACACTTAAACAAAATCTTTCCTTACCAGAAATGAATAACTGTTAAAATAATAATGTGAACATCATTTGACATATTTATTTGTTTTCAATAGATATTCTAAGCCCTTTACTTTTCCTATAGCAAAAAAATATCATTCTTCACTGTCAACATTGTTATTCCTGCAAACGACCCTGAAATTTTCAATACTTCCTATTAATAGCTTAACAGCATAATTTAAAATATAAAATTCATTCTGTTTTTAAAATCATTGTGTTGTCTGAAAAAAATCCATGAAAATTGGCATACAACGAATAATAGTATGATAAGTGAAAAAAATAGTGACGGAAATTGCAGAAATTCCAGATTGGTAATTTACTTTCTTTGAACAAAAATAAGATTATCCAGTCCCTTTATTCAGCAACTTCAGTTAACACTATAAAGTAGAGCACTCTGTTGAAACATGTATTGTAAACATTGTATCTGGTACCCAACTTGTAAACAAACCGGTGATAATTGTTAAATACCCAGTTGTTAAATGACTTCAGGAAAACATTAGTTGAAATTAACCGGTACATCGAATCACCGAAAACCTCCCGCAAACACCGAAAACCTGATATAATATTACCTAAACCTCATCAAATGTTGTGAAAACCACATCCATTCGATCGGTGTGCCAGTTTTACATCCAGAAAACATAATTTTATTAATATTGTATAAGAAATGTGACTTTTATGCATGATTTTCTTAGACAGTGCATTCTATATTAAATCAAAATGGTGGATCGAAACACCGAAAACCTGATATAATATTACCTAAACCTCATCAAATGTTGCGAAAACCACATCCATTCGATCGGTATGACAATTTTACATCTAGAAAACATAATTTTATTAATATTGTGTAAGAAATAAGACTTTTATGAATGATTTTCTTAGACATAGTGCATTCTATATTAAATCAAAATGGCGGATCGAAACACCGAAAACCTGATATAATAGTACCTAAACCTCTTCAAATGTTGCGAAAACCACATCCATTCGATCGGTATGACAATTTTACATCTAGAAAACATAATTTTATTAATATTGATTAAGAAATAAGACTTTTATGAATGATTTTCTTAGACATAGTGCATTCTATATTAAATCAAAATGCCTGATCAATGTATAGATTAATGCCTGAAGATAAATTAAAATTAATTATTGTGTATATTATAAACCAATATTTGTACTCTATGGTTTTAATCAACTTTAACTGCCAATTAAACATTAAAGAAAAACAAAGAAAGTTGTATGTATAACTGTGGTTATAGCCCAATTAGCATAATTGCATATGGTTTAGAAAAAGATGAAAGATGGTTAGCCTACTTATTATAATTTGAAAAAAAAATTCTCAAAAATTGTGTTTTTATAAAATGGATATGAGATTTATGTTTTCTTTAATTTAAATTTACTAAATTTTAATTGTATAAATATTTTGTTTTTCTTAGATGAAAATGATCTAAATAAATTTAAAAAAAAAATTTGAATGAAGGCTTCTTGATTAAATGCAATATTTTGTGGCATACTAAAGCAAGATACATGTAAAACAAATAAAATATAAGCTATTATTTAAGTTTTTATATAAACAAAACAGCAGTATAATTTTATTAAATCTTTCTGACATTTATCATCGATTATATTGTGTATTATACAGTTCCTTGATTTCTGACACGTTTGTTAATTGGGATGGTCACACTTCTATCTGTTTGACCTGTAATAGAAACCAATAATGCGTTACTAAATTGATGATCCTTCAATAGTTTTAACATATATTTTTAAAATATAAAAATAAATAACTTTTTCGCGGACTATTACATATATGCCCGTGCCTTGTGCAGAATATCTCAGTAGTTTTAACTTATCTTTTTAAAATATAAAAATAAATAACTTTTTCACGGACTATTACAGATATGCCCGTGCCTTGTGCAGGATATCTCAGTAGTTTTAACTTATCTTTTTAAAATATAAAAATAAAAAACTTTTTCGCGGACTATTACTGATATGCCCGTGCCTTGTGCAGGATATCTCAATAGTTTTAACTTATATTTTTAAAATATAAAAATAGATAACTTTTAAAATCATACTATTATCAAAATAAATGTATATGTATATACTTTAAAGAAAAACTTAACAGCCCAAATAAAGGTCTGGGATAGGGGGATTCTACACTCACATCGTTCACGGTCTTGACGTGGTGTGAGGGCTCTTCCATTATTTACATTATTAGTGTAATGATAATTGTAAATAATGGTTGTCCAACATGAACAAAATCGGTAATAAACTTAATTTATTCAAGGTATACACATAGTGTATTGTACTTTACCTTAGGGCATTAAATCGATTTGTCCGTCCGCCATATTGGATTACAGGTAATATAGAATGCACTATGTCTGAGAAAATCATGCATAAAAGTCACATTTCTTAAAAAATATCAATAAAATTATGTTTTCTAGATGTAAAATTGTCATACCTGTCGAATGGATGTGGTTTTCGCAACATTTGATGAGGTTTAGGTAATATTATATCAGGTTTTCGGTGTTTAGATCCGCCATTTTGATTTAATATAGAATGCACTATGTCTAAGAAAATCATGCATAAAAGTCACATTTCTTAAAAAATATCAATAAAATTATGTTTTCTAGATGTAAAACTGGCATACCGATCGAATGGATGTGGTTTTCGCAACATTTGATGAGGTTTAGGTAATATTATATCAGGTTTTCGGTGTTTGCGGGAGGTTTTCGGTGATTCGAGTTACCCGAAATTAACGTTGCTACCTCATTCCTTACTAGGACTATAAGGTCTTAAGAATGTATTATAAAATGCCGAATTATATTGATTTTTTTGCTGCAATATCTAAATTTACCTGGTTCCACAGCAGGATATTATAACTTCCATGGGGGGGGGGGGGGGGAATAAAAATGTTTATCAAGCGGTAAGAAGATCTTTCAAGTTTAAAAATAGATGACTTTCACTTTAAAAGCGGGTAGTAGTATTCTGGTTATTAATCAGTGCTTCCCCTTGGTTTCAGTAACAATTGTAAATTTTATATGAAAGCAACCTCATTTTGATCTTCACTGGACTCTTCGCCAGTTGAAGTATCATTTTGCTCTGGCGTAGATGACTTTTCGTCTTGTGAATGCGAGCGCACAATAGCGTGGATAACACCGCTAGGGTGGATATCATCGTTCACTAAATCATCGTAATTAATGTCTTCAAAGTCATCATTTGGAACAAGTAAAGCATTCTTAATTTCTTCTGGTGCTGGTTCAACAAAATCTTCTTGGTCAGATGTAGATGAAGAGTCTTGATTTCGTTGTGAAACGGGCACTTGTTCCGCCTCTTTGCCCTCTGACTCGGCCATCGCTCGAGTTCATTATTGAAGAACACAAGAGAGCACTTCCGGTAAAAAATATTTTTGACAATCTATGTAAACAAAATTATTTCTTAACAATCTATGTTAACAGACTTATTCGGTCTGTTTGTGTCATCCCACAATAGGAGAGGACTAATTTTTAAGTGTTATACCAAGCAGGCACAAGAACATTGAATCAACGTTGGATATTGGTTGGTTGGTTGGTTGTTCAACAAATATTCAACATTGAATCAACGTTATGGTTTTCAAACAAAAATAATAACATTGTCTCAATGTTGATCCAACGTTTGTAAATAACGTTGAAAATTACAACATTGTTTCAACGTTGTTTTTTTTTTTCGTCCATCTTGGACATTGTTTCAATGTTGTTATATTCAACTGTTTGTGCCATCCCACAAATTAACTAGAACTGCGATTGAAAGGAGAGGACTAGTTTTTAAGGTATCAAGACACTTCGGTACCTGGACATTTCGGTACCCACTGAAAAAGACAATTCGGTACTGAGACATTTCGGTACTGAGACATTTCGGTACCATACGTAAGACATTTCGGTACCATATGTAAGACATTTCGGTACTAGAAAAAAATTAGTTGACAAATGTGTTTTTGTGTTATTTATCAATAAAATTATATATGAACTGTTATAAAATGACAACTGATCTAAGTTTTGATTATGTACTGTTAACAATTTTTTATAAATCGTGAGATATTATAATTGTATAAATTATGTATGTATCAATAAAGAACTAATAATGATGTTATAACTGTAAAATGATATATTTGTTTGATGTCAATTTTAATAAAGAATTGTTGATTTTGCAATTATCATTATTTAAGCAATCATCGGTAATTGAAAAAGTTGTTAATAAATATATTATTGATAATTTTTTTTTTGTTTTCACAAGTATTTTAACTCGGACCGTTTTCTTTTAATCATTTAAATAACATTTTAAATATCAAAGGAGATCGGCCGATACACAAGCCAAACTTCGAATTTGAGAAATCATGGAAGCTCTGAATTTTGTTATAAAATTGGGTGGACTACTATAGACACATTATTCTTCAAAATGGCCAGTGAATGTAGTGACTGCCATAATGAAGTCCGTGCAAGACAAGAGGCTGTGCAATGTGACCAGTGTGCATGTTGGCAGCACAGAACGTGTAATACTGGTAAGTAATTATTATCTTTTATTAAAAGACATTATTCTTGCTCCAGGTCAATTGTTTAAACTATCCAGACATACCAAGGACTATAATAGTATAATAGCAAAGAAAATAGTTACTTATTTCTCATATATTGGATAATTTCTATACATTTCTCATATATTGGATAATTTCTATACTAAGTTTTCTGTATTGATTTTATTTTTGAAAGTAGTGTCGAACTATTTATGTATTCATAATTACGAAGACTGTATTTTATTAAAATATACGTTATTCTTAGGGATTTCCAAAGCAGACTGTATTTTATTGAAATATATGTTATTTTTGGTAATCCGTTATTTTTTAGGGATTTCCAGAGCAGACTATAGACAGGCCGTTAGAGGTTTGGTACAACTGGACTGGGTCTGTCAAGGTTGCAGAGACCCTGTTGTGGTAAGAATGTATTTATTACGAAACTTGATACATAGATGTTTTTTTTAAGAATCGTTGGCGATTATTTAATATAAGAAATGTGCATCTGGTGCATTATAAATTAAAAAAAAAAGGAAAACCGATGTTAAATAAAATAATAATTATATTCTGAATATGTCTTCATTAACTCGTAATTTACATAACAATTATGTTTTATAGGTCAAGGCAAAAGCACAGGACTCGGTATTTGGTCAGTCATCAAATGCCATAGTTAGTTCAGTAGTTCGAGAGCATGGTGACGCTACAGCACCTGAACACAGTAGGCCAAAACCAACCAGTCTGACCAGAACAGCCAACAGAATACGCCAGGCTACCCGTCCACCTAATCCTGCTAACTTAGATTTTGACGTAAGTTCCTGTAATGTGGATTTATAATGTCAATATAACAAACATGTAGTGTATGAAAACAAAATATTTATCCATGACAGTGTAATTTATTGCAACATATAAAATTTATTAATAAATTTATTATAAATATAGATAATAAAACATTTTCAATTTATTAAACTATATATAATAAAACATTTTCTTTTTTAACAGCTGGACACTCAGTTCCTTGACCAGCAGACACCAGGCTTCTACCAGAAGGACATCATTGTTGGAGCAAACCGCCATTTACTGTTCTACACAGACCGCCAGCTAGAACTGTTATCCAGTGCTAAGACTTGGTATATGGATGGTACCTTCAGAGTGGTGAACAATCCATGGCAGCAGTTATTCAGTATCGTGAAGTCTGCCAACAACATGAAGCAGATCCCATTGCTGTTCTGTATTATGTCTGGTAAAAGAAAAGAAGATTACTATCAGGTATGTTTAAAACCAAACGTACAAGTAATGCTTTTAATTTTAATTTTATAAGTATACTAATAAGTGTCAATCGCTATATTTTTTTTCCAATTTTTAATTATAGCTTACAATTTATCATATGTATTTCAGGTACTCAGAGCTGTTGATAGACGCTTGCCAGAGCAGATAGCAGTACGTGGTTTTGTAGCAGATTTTGAGGCTTGTCTTTGGCAAGCACTCAAGGAAAGGTTTCCTGGGGTTCCTGTTCAAGGTTGTGCGTTCCATTGGTCACAGGCAGTGTTCAGAAAAATTCAAGAAAATGGTTTACAGGTAATTATATTAACTATACATTAATTAAAAATGTTTCATGCATATACAATGATTTATGTTAGAATAACAGATATATCAAATACAGATACAATATATGACAATTACGTAAATTCAAATGACGAAACAGAATATATAAATACAATCAACATGAAATAGATATACTATCGTCAAGAATATACAAAATATTTTAATTTAGATAATAAACTAGCTGAACCGATATGTTACAGTAATTCTACATGAAATCATTTTATTACAAATGTTCATATATCATTTTTATTACAGACTGATTACAACAAGAAGGACACCACCTATAGGTTCTTACGCAGGGTTGTGGCACTGCCGTTTCTACTCGAGCACATACCACCAACTTTCCACCAGTTAGATGAAAGAGCTCCAGACCAACTCAAACCAATTATGGATTATGTGTACAACACATGGATCAGCAGTCCCATCTTCAAGGTTGAGTTTTGGTCCATCTTTATGACCAGCATCCGTACCAACAATTATGTCGAGGGCTGGCACAACCGTCTGAATAGCCGTGTCCATACCAGGGGACCAGTCCCATTCTATCTATTGGTGTTGGAGCTCTTCAAAGAGGCAGCTGAAATCCCAATGCAGCTCAGACTAGTGTCCGAGGGTAAGCTGCAGCGACACCAGAAGAAAAGCTCAAGACAGACACAAGGACGACTTTTTAATCTCTGGGAACAGTACAGTGACAGACAGATCTCAGCAAGCCAGCTGCTTAAAAGGTGTGCCTCCGTTTACGGACCGTCTGTGTTGTAGATTTTTGAACTTTTTTTAAATAGTGCCATTACTATAGTGTTGTAGACTTTTGAACTTTTTTTAAATAGTGCCGTTACTATAGTGTACATAAACTACATTCAAATACTGATTTTATAAATATTAAATATTTAAAATGATTATTTTCTTTGTGCTTATTTTGCCTTATTAAAATTCCACGCATTTAGTGTTATGCCCTACAAATATATAACACAATTTACTCAGTACCGAAATGTCTAACCTCGGTACCGAAATGTCCATAGTCAGTACCGAACTGTCTCAGTACCGAAATGTCCATAGTCAGTACCGAATTGTCTCAGTACCGAAATGTCCAGGTACCGAAGTGTCTATGTTATATAGCCATTGTTAATTGTTTAAAAAGAATAGGCCATAAACATCAGTCTGCGATTCAAATTTTCTGATGCTCTGTCAAAAATTTATGTATATTCTCATTTTAACAGTGCTCGAGATGAAGAAAACGGAAACAATATTCTACAAAACTAAACTTTGTAAAGCAGATTCAAATGACAAAAAGACCAAAAAAGTATAAAGCGAAAAAAAAAACATTTCAGAACAGAGCTATGCGACTCCTTTCGTGTCCAAAAATTTTAAGATGAAGAACAACAACAAGCATCGTTCCTTTGCTAAAACATTAGACACGAATGTGTAGGAATCTTTTGCTAAGAAAGAATTTATAATTTCACAATATTCTTTCCAGTTCCATATTAAAAGAGTTTTTGGAATAAAACCCTTGCAAAGATGTGCTTTCTAATTTTTGAATTAGTTATCCTATAAATACTGCATTTTATAGTTCGGATGATTTCCTCATTTGTTAGTTATAATTGACTATATAAATTACTTTTCAACATTATCAAAAGATTCATAAATTTGGAATCTTTGAATCAACTCTTCTGAATTATTCTGACTCGTTGGTACTCTTTTGTCCAGTGCACTTATTGTTTCAATATGAGCAAAATTACGGTTGTTGCCATATCATCGTTTCTACACAAAACGTTGATTGGAAGCGTGAACAATGAGCATCGTTACAATGACGTTAATCTCTATATAAGCCGACTGTTTCTGTATCTATTTCATTACGACTTGGGGTTCCGTAGCAGAAAGATGCAACATAAAATTTAGACTGGTGTATTTGGAGAAGTGATTTTCCAACAATTTTCTCGACGCTGTAATGGACAGCCCTTTCATCCAGAACCAAGGAAATACTCACCTGTCGTAAGTTCAAATTATTGTTAGGATGTAGTAATTTAGACACAGCTTATAAAAAAGTTTATTATTTTTACAGCAAATTAGGAATATGCCTATTAATCTGTAGGAAATAGTAAGCAATGCTGATTTATTATATTCAGTGTTTATGTCTTTTTTATAAGCTGTGTGTTGTCAACAATAAAAAAATCGGAAAAGAAGGAATAAACAAAAAATTATTATAGTAATGCGCCATGCGTGGTCACTATTTTCAAATTTCATTCTGCCGAACACCAAGAATTTGAAACATCAAAAAATGTAGACAATGAGTCGTTGAATAGGAACAATATATATCAAGTACCGAATATCACATCTGTTAATTAAGAAAGAAAAAAAAAGACTTATGTCGGTAGCAAAAAAAAAAAAAAAAAACCAAAATATGTAATGCAACTGTTAAATGAAAGCAGTGAGACAAACCCAACAAAGCCTTGGTAAAAAAATACAGCCAATCCAAATAGCATTCGGGAGATAACACACAATTTTCCATCATCAAAATATGACCTAGACATTCAGGAAGAGAAAGCACACAAACAGCACGTTACAACGTCAAGTTGCTTTAACATAAAACTGGAAAAAATATTTTGGAGAAAACTACCCACAACAAAAATGTAGGATTGAGAAAAAGCATAAAAGACATCGATACTGCCGAATCAACACCCTCCATACAAGAAAATAAAGTGGACAGTTCATATAAAAAATAACAGAACAATAGAATTATGGCAATCAACAAACATTAATACATAATAAAAATGACAGACTCTTTTTCAAGATACAAGGATTATTTGGACATCATTTTGACTACTATTAAAAAAAAGCCTCAAACAATGTACGCAAAATAATAAAGAGAACTATTTCAAGTCATTTTCAAGAATCGTCTGCTTCGCATAACACATAAGAATCTATTAAATAATAGCGAAAGAAGATATCAACTTATTCTGCAAACTTCAGATCTGACCAAATTAAAAAAAAAGATAAAATAGAGGAGGATTATGGCTAAATGACAGAGCACTCAAATGAGATATTTAAATTATTCCGTCAGTTTCAATTGAATATTCCAGTGGGGGAAAAACAAAAAAAAATATAATGCAGTTTTTTAAGAAAAACTTGATATGCACTATTGTACTATGTGCTCAACGTAAACATATACTCTTGTCTACATATTTTGCATGTTCTGTATGTTTATTCAAAGAATTAAAGATTCATCTGACTAGAATGACTATTGAAACTAAAGAAAGGACCAATGATATTTCCAATGGATTTATAAATGAGTGTTAACAATATGGAATTCCTATCAGAAACTGTCTATCTTGGGCTAATCAGAACAACCAGTAAAGATATGAAAACGAATACTGAGAAACGTATTAGCCCATCAAGAAATACAATATACTCTGTAAGCAGCATACTTTCTTTGTGAGTTAACCCTATAGTACCTGAAATACATAAAAGACAGCTATTTTACTTTCTATTTTTAGTCCGCCCCGGTGTTTTCGTGGTAGCATCCTTGCCTCGTGTGTGGAAGGCTGCGGATTCGATTCCCGGCCGGGGTCAAACAAAACACTTTAAAATTGCCATTTGCTGCTTCTCTGCCAATCAATCGGCATGTTAATAGGAGTAACAGCAAATAATGTTTGTACGAATGGGTTACATGTCTTCTTGAAAACTGTTACCTCATGAGCTAGCAACGTTAAAAATCCGTCTCAGCGAGCCGGTCTAGTAAAAAGCCGGGTTCATATTTATATCACATTAACAAGCTCTCATCCTGATATGAATGTAATAAATACCACTAGATGTTAACCAATAATCAATCCATATTATCTCGATTTCTGCGTATACAAATACTTCCAATAGAGATTACTTGAATACAGTCCACAACAGGACCATGCAAATGCGCCTTGCAAAGATTATTAGTATTCTAGACATATAGAAATATAATGAAGATAGTCGGTAACAGAATTAGACAAAAAGTTATATTCTTAACAGGACAGTATTCGACTAAACAACATAAAAACGAATTGAATAATAACAACAACAAAAACACCCCCCTTATAATAACTTGAGATGAGAAGGACACACATTGTTCGGATACAGTATAAACTGTCTGTGAACAGTCAACAATAGCTACATGTATGATGTCAGCTGACACTTTTTTTTAATTCATAAGACCTGGATTAATATATCCATTATGAATGCAGGAGTCCGTTGGTCAAAGCCAATTTGACTAAAGGGAATTGGCGTCGGACGAATCTCGGAATAGTAGAACAAATGACGAAAACCTTCTCCATGTCTTTAGTAGATGCCCATTATACATGGAAGTAAATAACGTGAATTAAATTCCGACAAAATTAAGATGTATCAGCAGAATGTAATGCACATATATGGTCTGAAATTAATTATTTAATCGTGATAAAACCATTACACTTTTATAATTGATAAGGATCTGCTACATATATAATTATGTTTTTGTATGAGTTTGGCTATCCAATTTTGGCAATTTTCGCCTTTGATTCTACTCTTTAATATTTCGGTTATATGTTCAACTTTCCTTATATTATGGATGCTTTAGATGTATTTTTACAACAAAGATAATTCTACACTTGGGTCGTTATTGTCTTGAATTTGATTTGTTTCAGCAAATATAGTTATTTTCAGCTCGGATATTTAACGGTCGACATTTGAATAGATTGAACGATAGGAAGTTTTCTGTTTTACAAGAGATAGATATCCTGGTTTTTTGTTGCAGTTGGAATTTCTAACGCATAAATTTTGGTGTTTTATTGATAAATAAATGATTTGAGTGGATTTTAATGTTGGTCAGTTATGTAAATTTCACTGAATTTCATGTTGTCTCTATGGCACGCCGTATGTATATTTATTCCACATTCAAGATATCTTACATAATTTATGAGATATCATATATATTTTATGAGATGTCTTATAAACTTTATAGGATATTTCATACAATTCACCTTTAATGAGATATATTATAAAATATATAAGATATCTTATAAACTTTATCAGATATCTTATTAACTTAATCAGATATCTAATAAACCTTATGAGATATCTGATAATTTTTTCTGTACAAGATATCTTATACAAATATTAGATATCTGATATACTTTATAAGATATATTATAATTTTACAAGATATTTTATGTATTTTATAAGATATCTTATATAACTGAGATATCTTATAAAGAAAATTATATAATATAGTGTTATTAACTGGCTGTTTCTGTATTGGCACTGGTATAGATTCAAGGTTTGCTGTATTGGCCTCGAGACCCGTTGGGTCGAGGGCCAATACAGCTGACCGAGAATCTATACCAGTGCCAATACAGAAACAGCCAGTTCATAACACTTTTATTAAATAATCCAACTTTTTCAATACAGACTTGTTCTGAATGCTGTATTACATACATCAAATGTGAATATAGGGCCAATATTTCCAATACGGACTGGCAATGCATGATGTGAATATAGGGCCAATATTTCCAATACGGACCGGCAATGAAACGAGCGGACGTGAAAAGGATGTATTAGCCCTAGGGCTCATACGGCCTTTTTCAGTATTGGACCGGGCCGAAAAGCAATATAGATCACATGATTTATATGACCAGGACGACGTCACCAGTATGATACATGCCGTTTTGCTAGTATTAGGGCTGTTTTAATCGTATTATTTAATAACATATCTTATTAACTAAATTTGAAACAACAATGATCGGTCAATTCCAACGCCATCAAATACTATCCAATCGTAAATTTTCTCTAGATTCGCTGTGAAATATTTATCAACATGACTGGGGAGGAAAGAATAGCGAGTGTTGTTGGCCTAGGATTAAATGCTATCGTCGACAGGCCTATTGGTCGGAGGGAAACGCAAATGTCAGACGACGAATTTGAAGACCCTGGAGAGATCGGTGCGCGTGTTTTCGCGCAATCGGAATCACGAGATCTCTTTCTGCGGTCCCAATTTATAGGGATCCTCTATTAAATTCATATATACAGGAAGTTTTCAACTTTATAAGATATCTGATATACTTTATAAGATATCTCATAAAATATATAAGATATTTATAAAGTATATCAGATATCTTGTATGATATATAAGATATCTTATATTTTTTTATAAGATATCTTATAAAGAAAAAGTTTATAAGATATTTTATATTTTTTATAAGATATTTTATATTTTTTATAAGATATCTTATAAAGAAAAAGTTTATAAGATATCTCATAAACTTAATAAGATATCGTCTTTATAAGATATCTTATAGAGACAAGTTTAAAAGATATCTTAAAAAGTCTATAAGATATCTTATACAGTTTATAAGATATGTTATAAAGTTTATAAGATATCTTATAAAGTTTATAAGATATCTCCTAAGGTATATAAGATATCTTGAACGCGGAATAAATATAAATACGGCGTGCTATATGTCTCATTGAGTTTGAATTCAATGTTGTGTGTTATCATGTTTACACCTATATAAAAATCATGCAGTGACGACAATGTTAAAAACCGTTTTTTATAACATTTCAGACATATTGTCAAAAGGACACTAGGAACCAAAACCACTTTACTGTCAATTTAGGAGAGACGTGTGCTTACTTACAAAAAGATGTTGGTTTTTGTTCTGAGTGGCAGATTTGTCTTTAAACTGTCTTAAAGCAATATCCAGATATATTTACTAATTTTTGGTGTTTGTTATTTGCATTAGATGCAATAAAAACCTTTGATTTTTAGTAACAAATTCTACTACATGGAATCTTTCTCTGTTTGAGAAATCTTGTTTTTCAACACATTTTTGATTTAAAACTTAAATTCAACAATAAATTAAAAAAAAGAGAAAAATGACACCTGCTACAGGTAAAATCTTTAGTATGTCTGCGATGAAGGCACATTAAATAGAATGACACCGTTGTTTATAAACAGTTGTATTGAAATATAAAGATCGTACCTTCATCGGCTACCCACAAATTATTACCAAAAACGGCGATAGCTGACGGCTTAGAAAGTCCATCATTAGCATCGACTACGCACCGAGTATATTTTAAATATTTGTTGAAAACATAAATTTTATGATGAAGATGGTCAGAAACTAAAATGTTTTCAGCATGATCACAGCATATCCCAAAACAGTAAAAATCATTTTGAGGATCAAAGCCAAATGCACCAAAAAAACTATCTTTTACTTTGGAACTATTTTTGTCAAACATCTGAATGAAACGTTTCTTCGTATAATAACCACAACTAAAAACAATATACGAACCAGATAATGTTTCCACAACAGAATAGGGTATGTCTTTGTAAAAAGTTGTGCGTTGAATTTCTGCACCATTAGAGTCCATTTGCAGAATAATATATTTATAGCCGTATGTTTTATCATTATCCTTTGATACAAGTACACTTATAACATTAGCGTTTGCCGTAACATGAATGCAATAAGGCATGATTAATTTATCCTGTCCTGCATTAGCGAATCTCACAATTCTTTTATTTGACAATAACTGCATGATAAAGTGATTAGATCTGCTTAATAATAAAACGTTTCCGTTTTTCAAAACAGCTATATCATCGTACCAAGTAGCATTTATCGTATTTCCCCATGCCTATATCGACCTGCTGAGGCCTTCACAATTTCCCGTATTTCGGCACTGTGACGTCGTAAAGAGTTGACCCGACCCTAATATGAGCTGACCCGAATATATCAGCGACGTCATAATGTTTGACCCAACGTTGACCCGAATATATCAGGAAAACATCCGGGTATAGGCAGATGGCCACTGAAAAGTAAGAAATTCCGTTAAGATTGCTAGTTAACAATACGATAAATTTATCATCAAGTTTTCTTCAAACAAATATTGTAAAATATAAGCCGCTCGACACAATATGAAGCTTTTTAGCTCGTTCGCTACGCTCACTCACCGAAAAAGCTTCAAACTGTGTCTCGCGGCTGATATTTTACGATATACGTTTGCAGAAAACCTGATAATATGTACATATTGTATCGTCAAAATTGTACCCAACAATTTTATGCAGATGACTGTCTGCAAGAACCCAGGCGTCTTCATTTGATATAGGAATCACTCTTTTAATTTCCATATTTTGTTTCAATGCAATTTTAATTGGGGCATTGTCAAAAACTTCGTCTGATGAATTCTCATTGAAATCCTCATCATTTGGTTCGTCTGCATCAAACCACTCTGTGTCAGAATCAGAATCAACATCCTGGCTGTCGGTCTGGGTCGATACAGTATTGAATGTGGAAATCGCCGGCAAAACGTTGAAAGTTTCATGTATATTTTCTAAATTTTTGTTTTCTCTAGTTTCTGCCGGTGGAACTTCTATCAAATTTCCTATTGACCCTAACGACTCATTTGGTTGAAAAGTCGGTAACGTCATCCTCTGTAATATCTCATGAACAAATTCTGATATTTTTTTAATATCAGACAAAGATTGAACATTTTGAGAAAGATTACATTCAACGTTGTCATTATCTTTTTCAGTAGTAATGCTGTTTAAGATTTCTAACTTGGATTTAGTTTCCTCAACAGTTTTCATAAAATCTCCAAAGGTTTCTATAAGTGAATACTTTATTTGTTCCACTGATAATTCTAGTTGTTTTTTCGAACGTTCCAGTATATTTTCTACTTCACCATTAGTGTTTATGTATGTTTGTTTGAGTTCTTTAAGTTTATCATTACATTTTTCATTTAATGTTGTGTTCTTCAGTAAGACAGTTTAGTTGATCTCGTATTTTATCCTCAGCGTCTTGTAAACGACAAAAACTATGTTGTTGATGAAGATTCCCCAAACATACAAAACAGACAAAATCATTGCAATCTTTACAGTAAAGTTGATATATCTCGTTTGTGTGGAATCGACAGTTAACTTGCTCACCTTCAAAATGTTTTAAAAATACTGTTAACAGTACATTATGATTGTATTTTTAAATCAATGAACATCTAGTTTTAGAAAATGATTTAATATCACGGTGTAGTGTAAATTTTTAATTTAAAGGTGTGCTCAAAATAGGTAGAACTGTTCTGATTTGGAAGCATAATTATGCCGGATCCAAAATTTATCCGGTAGAGCTCATGCAGAACATCTAAGTTTATATTTGCTATATGATGTTTATATAAAAATTTTGGTGAGTTTTTCATGATTTTTGGTATTAATTCGGGGTATGATTTGAAAAACTTATGTGTTTTTGATGTTTTATAATCTCATTGTGTATTTTTGAAATCTCAGTGTGTAATTTTTAATTCCCAGTGTGTGTCTTTAAGTTTTTCAATCTCGGTGTTTTTTTTTTTTAAATCTCAGTGTGTAAATTTTTTGAAAAATGGCTTTAACATAGCTTTGACGAGAACGGCTTGCCATAAAAGTCTTAATGATGAATGACAAAAACAAAGTATGCACCTGTATACAATAGCCAGTGATCTTTTATTACATTTATAGATCATGAATCCTGAACATTGGTACTTTAGTAATTATTGTTTTAATTCTATATTTAGAAATAGGAGAACTTTATGCAGTCAGATATTATGTAAAGTAAAACTAATATTTACCAGGTTTGCTTCAAATCACAGGGGTCCGACTTCTGGATATTTATTTATTTTTTTTTTATTTATTTTTTTGGTCTTATTTCATGACAACGAAGATTCTGCGTTTATTATCAATGTGCTATACACTATCCACGTCCTTTTACTAAAAAATCCTAAAGAGATGTAAGCCGCCATCTTAGATTGCCTACCCTTACCACGATTTTTTAGTATAAGGACGCGGATAGTGTATAGCACATTGATAATAAACGCAGAATATCCGTTGTTATAGTAAATATTTATTAAAAGTACTCATGAAATAAGAACAAAAAAAAATATATATCCAGAAGTCGGATCCCTGCGCTTCAAATGGGACAACATCCCATTAGATAAAATATCGTGAAATGTTAATTACAGTGAGGGGTGGACATGTGGCCCGAACTATTGGTAAAGAATAAAAACACACCGCAAGACCGATACTAAATGTACCCGCAATATTAGCGTCAAATTCATCAATAACCCAACACAAACATGTTGAAAATATTGACAAGACAAGAAATTTTTGTATCTGGAAGTTTACTTTTTGTCACCATTTACTTTTCTAGACTATATCGAAGATTTGGGAATAGGCGGTAAAGAGATCTCATAAACAAGAGAACGAAACTGATATTTTCCCTGAAAAAAAAATTTTTAGACGAATTACAAAACATCTATTACTATTATAAACTATAATTTTTTTGGCTGAGCTTGGTCGACTTTTAAATATTTATAATTAATTATTTTACCAAACTGAAAAGGTTCCCCGTCACCGTTTTATGAGAATTTTAGGACATTCACAAAATTCATTTCAAAATAGTTTGTTAAATATCTTCAATATCAAGTTCGTAGTTTATT
Source organism: Mytilisepta virgata (assembly GCA_028015205.1). NCBI lineage: Eukaryota > Metazoa > Mollusca > Bivalvia > Mytilida > Mytilidae > Mytilisepta > Mytilisepta virgata. Next base: position 78,021,642 of record CM051519.1, read on the forward strand.
CCATGTATTTTCTCAAATAATGACATGAAAAAAATAAGAGTTTTTATGTATTTAATAACAATAAAAAATTCTCACCTTTAGAATAGAATGATATAATATAATTAGCTTTATATTGACACTTTTAATATAAATCAACAATTCTAGAAATTCTAGAAGGAAAAAAAATGATTTTTTGGGCTATAGTTAAATCTCAACACTTTTTCTGTCAAAAGTTAGGACATTGCATTTTCACCTATATTTTTTTTCTACTTTTCGCTTTAAGATTTCAGATGTTGTTTATTTTTATTTTTTTTATTATTATTTTTTCAGGATTTGACAACTTCTGACGAGACTGTACAAATAAATGGATAAATAGAACAATACGAAAACGCGGAAATCATAAACAAGCGCCTATTGCGACTAGGAATGAAGCCAGATTCTCCGAAAGAAGAAATACATACAGTTTCAAATATCAATTTTATCTGATGAAATGTTGTTCATTGATGCACATCTCCTATCATTTTATTTAAGTACTTACTCCATCTATATATTTTTTAATAAAAATTCTTCTATATGGGACCAGTGGTTACAGTAGACATTTTTGCGAACAAATTCGGTTTATTCCACTTTTTAAATCAATGGCACTGTAACAGTTTTAAGATCGATTTAAAGATCGGTGATTTTACAACATGAGCTAGCGAGCACTCGTTAGATGGCACTTTTAGGTCTTGTTATTTAATTGGTTGTCTTTCGTTGTCTTGCCGTGCTGATTGAGCGAGTTGTCGATATTTACTGTTTTTACCGTTTATATATTTTTGTTAATGTGTACCGTCACTGCCACAGCTGAAAGGGTTGAATATTCATTAAACTAATTTAGCCCCATATAATTTTTATGTGCCTTTACCAAGTCTGGCGACTTTTCTGTGGTTGTAATTTCTTAGTGTTGTTTATATATTTTTGGAATACACTAAAACCTTGCTATAAAATGTGACAACATGCCCCGTGTTTAAGACTGTATTAGGACCATTTTACTTCGGTTTCAGGTTTGTAACCTTACTCACATTTACCACAAATATCTCCTTTCAGTTCTCTATATATCTTGTCCGTTAGGACACGTTACAATATTCTTAATAACGAACTCCATGTTATAAGGGACACATTTCAGATTTAAAAAAAAATGCGCTGTAGAAAAGGTTAAAATCAAGAATATTTGAATAAAATTATGTTTAAATTAGATAATGGTAAAAAATTAATACGAATACATTGTTTATTTCGATTGTAACAAATGAATACATATAAACAACTACAAAAAATGTTCAATTTCAGGTCAGCATTGTTATAACATTACATTTCTTTCGGTTGTCACAGTGGAATAAGGTGGTGGAGGTCCTAGCGAACCTGGTAACTCTATTTCGGGTCGGAATAATTTCTTTGCTTTCTGAAATAAATATAAGAAACTAGTCATGAACTAAAATGGAGTACTAGTAAATGGAACACACAAAAAACATGGTAAAGAATATAATGAAACATTTTTAAGTTCTGCTAAACGACGGAAATGTTATGGTTGCAATTTTTTTACACCACAACTTTTTTTTTTAATTTTTAAAAATCCATATATTTCAAATAATGGATCCCTTTGACGATTTGACAGCAATATTACTCAGGTTGATAGTATTCTAGAAGGAGTAGCTCCCTCAAGCATATGTGTAAAGATTTGATACCAAAGGGAAATTGCTGTATGTCCATAAAATACATGTTACAACATTGATAAACATTTTATTGCTATATTTATATATATTCAAAGATAACTTTATAATATCATAACTCCTCGAAAAAATATTTAAACACAATATTCCAAGAAACCAAGAAAAAAATTATTCAGAAAGATTGACTAAGCAGAGAACTTATCAAATTAGCTCGGGAACTGTCACAATAAAAATGAATATAGAATAATTATAAGCAAGAAAACTACTGGGCTGTAGAATTTTGGCTGAATTATCAAAACTTGTCTCGTTTCACTATTAATTCAGTTTCTTTTATAATTTCGAAGTAAGGACTACAGATGGACTGTAGTCCTTACTTCGAAATGATAAAAGAAACTTCTGAACTTTATAACATGATTCTGTAGTTTCTATGTAACCTGAGAAGTACTTACCTCTTGTAAAGTCCCTGGGGTTGTAATAAACTTATAGATCATATAAATTGGTATGATACCGACAGAGGACAATGCCATGAAACCTCCTATCAAATGTGCCCAGCCAGGATAGGAATAATCTAGATATTTCACTGGTTTAAATTTTACCATTGAAAATATTAATATACCCTGAAATAAATATTCAAAAGTATTAATAATAATCTCAAAACCGATCAAACATGTATATTTACTATGTTTTACTATGGAAAAAATGGTAAGACGAAATTAAAAAAAACAGGCTCCAAAACTTTGTAAAAAAGGCAGACATAATAAATGTAGTCACTAAAATGCAGTATTGAACATCTGGAATTAAATAATGGTATATTCTCAAAAGAAAAGTTTGACCCCCCCCCCCCCCCCATCCACCTACGGCGCATAAATGCAGCAAAATAATTTTATATAAGGTTATATGATCACTTCATTCCATCCATTTCTTCGGTTTTTCCTTAAAGTTCAAAATTTTAGGGTCTTGGGATCGATCCAATGTTTAGTACAGATTTTCATCTATAATACTAAAATTAAGGGCTCTATTTCTTTGGGCCGTCATTATAGTAATAAAGGTTATTTTGAAGGAATTTATCAAAGTGTAAACTCGGGCGATTCACTCACAAACTAAAAAAAAGTCCTTCGGACTTTTTTTTAGTTTGTGAGTGATAAGCCCGAGTTTACACACTGATAAATTGCGTAAAAATAACCTTTATTACTTATAATTCCAAAGTAATACAAAAATATGACGTTCTCCATTTGAAATTAACATTTTCCTCATGTACAATATTGCATGCGTACGTATTCATACGCACGACGTCATGAAAGGAATTTATCAAGTTATAAACGTTTTACCGGAAGTTGCTGTTAGCCATAAAATTACTGCATTTGATGTTTTGAAACAAACATTGGAACTACAATAGACACAATTCAAATCAGAATTTGACCGATTGAGGATGAATGTGTTGTCTGAAAATTTCACAAGTTTCGGTCGATACGTTTCTTTAAGTGCTTGAATTATCGATAAGTTAACACGATCCGAACCAACCCGACATGTTTTGCTGTTTCGTCATTCGTCTCCACTTCCGTTCTAAGGATAATTGTCCAGCTGTAAGGTGACCAGAGGTAACCGGACATACTACCAATATGCGCAGTAATCATACAGCAGATGATACTATTAATAAATTACTTTTACCTCTAAATATTGAGAGAGCGGTGGTATTTACATGTTTTATATAAGCGACGAGATAAGACAATGACATAGTGAGTATGCGCTAAATATTATACGCAATACGGACTAATAATGGAACAATTACTGAATTAAGAAACTTTATACTTTATTTCACACTTGGATAAAACATAGACTCACAAGTTTTGGTGACCTTTTAAAACGAAAACATTTAAAATAGAGACGGCATGCACATCGAGAGCTATTCCACCTTTTTATTATACCCGTGCTTGCACTGGTAGTTACCTAGTATAATTTACAATACTCACCAAACTTAGTGCAGGTGTTGATATCAGCCAACAAAATTTGAAAAATTTACTCGGATAGTATCCAAACATGCTTTTCAGATTATCATAGAATCTGTCTACACCTACAAATGGAAAAACACAAGATGACACTGTAAAGATAAAACCTTTCAACTGAAAGGAATAGAAATACAACTCTCATTTATCCTCAACATAACAAGTTCTGAAATTTCGTCCATAAATATGAAAATTTTCGTCTTTTCTCGAGTGAATTACAGGGGAATGCGGATAAAATTCCTAGACTTTCCCACACAAGTGGAAAATATCACAATAGTTTATTTACCACGAATGTAAGAACCTATTGCCTCCGTAAACTACGACTTGTCGTATTGTATAATTTGGATAGGAAACCTTGTCCCTTAACTATCTTCTCTTCCTTAAATTACACCGGCACTTATATAACCTACCAAAGTAACAACGGTCAACATTAGGTTGGTCTGAACTGCACTTTTCATACTTCGACTTTCTCCATAAATTAGTCTGAATTGTCCCAAAAGGATAGCCCCATTCCAGCAATGTATACATATTGACACAAAGACGACCTGACTAGTTTGAGCTGACCTATTCCAGAAATACCCAAATTCAAACACAATAGCAATTGAATTATAAAACTCATTTCGGCTTACTAGTATCAAATCTAGAATCTGACTCCTTGAATTCAGAAAATAAAGTGTACAATTGAAAAACAAAACGGATAACACGAAAATTCGATTAACGCCATGCAATCGAAAGACACTCTGATAAAAAATAAAACATTTCCAGTTCTTGCAATTATAAGACATCCGCCATGTTGCTCATAGAATCTACAAAACGCCTTTTTTGATGATAGAGAAACAACAAAAATACGACAAATGGAACACATCAGATTACATCTGGGAATAGATATTCTATAAGATTTACAAGAGCAAGATAATAGCAAGTTCTGTTCAATTATTTTTTCAAAGAAATAAATAAAGCATAAGCCATATTAGATTACTGGCCAAGAAAACTTGTCTACATTTTGATGGAAATTGCTACACAAAAGTCACCCTAACTACATTGCTGAAACATTATTAATTACCTACTGTGTTATTTGCTTAAATAACAGTTAATCTGTCTATACAATACAGATAATCGAACAAGGCCAATACAGAAAAAACTCGGTCAATACGAACTTCCGGTCTGTATTGGTTTTCCCTTATTGGCCGACATTCGGGGTGTGATATGGGGTTTTCAGCATGTTGGTACCGTTATCATGCCGCTTGGATAACATGGATCTAAAACTCACAATTAATACATACATTTCTTTTTAAATATATGATAAATAACTTTTTTTTTAAATTTTCCCACCAATGATACAGTATGTATTCCCTCTGTGAGAAATAGTAATATTTAGGATTTATCATAACTTTGTAATGTGTTATTTACAATTCTCACTCCAGTCTTTATCTTTAATTTTGTTTCATTATGTCTTCTTATCATTTATGTCTATGTATTTTTGTATGTTTTTTTTTCGTATTATTTTCATCCTTTTTGTATATTCACTATTCTTACACCTTTTTGTTAAATATTTATTATTGTCGTCATTATGTAAATTGTAAGTAATCATTAATTGTAATGGGAGAGGACTTTCATAATGTTGAAAAAACTTGAGTCCAACCCCTTTGCTCATATTAGCAAATAAATGTTTAAACTGAAACCGATCCCGTATCACACCCCTACGGAAGTCCCGTATCGCACCCCTATGAAATCACGTGATCGAAGAATGACCACACGTCCGTAGCGAATGAAACCTAATAATTAATATTATATGGCCATATGGTGAAATATTTTGTCTCAGAGATGAGAACATGAAAATCTGCTTTATCTCATATACGGAAGTATGTTTTACTGGATACAAAACAACCTTAGATATGAAACTCTTTTCATGTCCATCTGAGACTACTATAACACAGAGATTGGTCACTATCGATTTATCGGATTATCTGTGTCTCCGGTAAAGTTATACGTTATTTTAACGTAGTTTCGTATTCAACCGTAGTTTTGTATTCGACCGAAGCAGACGACATAAATCACCACCTAATCACTGAGACTGCTATAGCAGTATCGGAAATTATTATTTTTCTTTTAAAAATAAATAAGCAAAATTGAATTAATCAAAAAAATGAAAATAGTTTTTATCTTTCAAATGTAGTTATCTCTATTCATATTAAAATTTTGTTTTTAATCATTAATAATTTAATAGTTTCATGTTGTTATTAGCGGCCACTCTTGAGAATGTGAATATGATTAATCTTATCAATCTTACAGTTACATTGTTTTGCTACACGTCCGTTAATTGTATCTAATATACAAATATTTTACCTGTAAAGACAGGTAGTCTCAAAAGCATGGGAGATGCATTTTGTTACACAGCTGGGTGCCCACGATACACGAGGCTCCGTTTATTGCAGTAAACTTTAAAGTTTTATTCTATGCTTTTAAAGGTATGTTTCACTGCTGAGTGCCAGTTTAATCAGGGTGCCTTTCTTAGTATACATGATAATTAAAAGGTTTAATTATTCAATCAATTTAGATCAAGTTTTTGCAAACAATGTAATTAGCGGCGATCACAGAAGAGAGAAAAAATATCATTAAAGGTAAATGAGTAATTTCCTTACGTAACAGATCAGCAAAGAGGTTATAACTTCAATGGGTACATAAAGCAAACGTAAGCCCTACAAATTGTATATATGTTCCCAAAATATCGCCGGCGTTTTCATTTATCAATTCACAATGTCCAGTAACATTGATTTTTTTATCTTGGGATGATAGTGATCTCAATCTTGATCTTTTACTTGGTGAATATACTGCATCAGACGTTGAATCTGAGGATGACTACGTCCCTGCTGCAGACCAAGGTGCATGTACTAAGAATATGATGTTTGAGTCAGAGACATATATAACAATGTTATATATGTCTCTGTTTGAGTCTAGTATTTAAAATATATATATATAATAATATGTCTATAACTCTTTATGAAGACATGGCTACAAACTTTCATTGCATACAATTCTCACATGTATAGACTGCATATATATTATCAACGGAACAAAATATAAGTCTGAATTTCTTAAATTAACAATACAAATTGACCTATCACTCAGTATCAGACCTCATGTTGTGTGTATGGACCTTGTCACGTGTGATTCTCAGTTCTCAGGAATTGTAACACTGATACAGAAAAAATGATATTTCATATAATTACAAATTTTACATCATTACACAGGTTTATTATTAAGGCTTGCAAATGAAATATCCGGAAAACAGATTGTTCATCTGAATGTAAGTTATGGGCGAGTTGCTCATTGACCCGATCCTACGGACTGGTAATAACTCGAGGTTACCTTCCGGTTTGGACAGTAAATTCAAGTCCATAACTGCACTTATTTTATTTAAAGTGCTTATAAACAAACATTTATGATTATTTCAAATCTTTAATTTACACTTATCGAAACATAAAATTCTTTATACATCCACATTTGCTAATTATTAAATTCTCTTCCACTGTCAAAAATGGCGGATCGTGTCCTTCTTGTCAAACACTTCGGGTCACGTGCCGAGTCACGTGATCGACGACTTAGAATTAATTACTATTTGACTGGTCAGTACGTGAAGTGACCAATCTCTGTGTTATAGTAGTCTCAGTGTCCATTCATCTAAGGTTTAAATATATGATAAAAAAAATATGATGTGGCTTTTTTTCATATCACACCCGTATCAACCCTCAACCAATATCAGGTCCTCAAACTAAAGCTTTCGGGCTGATATGGGCGTCTCAGGTTGACATGGGGGCGATATGAAAAAAGCCATGTAATATTCTATTTATATGAACTCATAAAACAGCAATATATACGCACTTTATAACGCTATCCATGATACTGTATTTTAATTAACCCTTGATAAACAACAAATGTAAGACGCGGTCCATTCACCAGTAACACAACTCCAGTAACCCCCCTTTGACCTTATTCACAAAAAATCTTAGATGTAAATTCGTTCGTTACTCCTTAACATTTATTATGACTTGTGTCTAAAATTGCGTCTAAGAAGTGTTGTGAATAAGGCTCCTGATGCACCAGGTATTATGTACTCACCATAACCCCATGATACAGCAATGCATTCGAAGAATATCAGTGTGAGAAGACATAATCCGCTTGCCGAATAATAGTCAAATAATTGGAACACGTACATTCCCCCCTAAAATATAAGAGATAATACGACTATAAGAAACCAGAGTATACGAATTATTTTTAAACATCAATAATAAATCACTGAAAGAATTCTTCCTTTATGACATACCATTCCCTTTCAAAATAAATAAATTTGGTATTAAATATGTAGATATTTTCAAGGTGTCGGGATATTAGGTCATGATCCTGAATTATGTTTCTTTTTGGCGAAAAATAGCTTGAACACTTTTGGTTGTTTGTCTGCTACGTTATGAAAAGATATTAGATATATTACGTTTCCAATAGTTACCGAGGTTATTGCCATTACGACATACCCATTCCTTTTCACAATAAATAAATTTGGTATCAAATATGTAGATATTTTCAAGGTATATCCGGACAAAATTAGGCCATGACCGTGAATTATATTTCTTTTTGGCTAAAAATAGGTTCAACACTTTCGGTTGTTTGTCTGCTACGTCTGTGAAAAGATATTAGATATATTGCGTTTCCAATAATTACTGAGGTTATTGCCATAACGTTGTATGTAACATCCGGTTTTATTTGACTCCCTTATTTGACAAATTTTAAATCCTTTCTCCTTGTGGAGTTTGAATTAAATTTCTATTCTTTTAGTTCGTCCAACGTTGTCTTTATAGTTTACTCAATAAACACCTTGATTTCTGGATGCATTTTATTTAAAATCTTATAAATAGAATAGAGAATGGAAACGGGTAATGTATCAAAAACAACCCCACCAAAGAACAGAAAACAGCTCAAGGCTACCAATGGGTCATCGACGTAGCGAGAAAATCCCACACCCGGAAACGGGCTTCATCTGGCCCCTAAACAATAATGCATACTAGTTCAGCGAAATGGACGGCACACTAAACTCCGAAACATACAAATGAACCAAAATTCAGAAAACACACAAGTATAATAAAGGCTAGAGGTTCCTCACTTGGGACAGACGCAAAAATGCGGCTGGGTTAAACATAGTTTTGAGAGATCTCAACCCCCCCTTTACACCTCTAGTCAATGTGGAATAAACAAACACACAGAGATACTCACAGTAAAACTCAGTTTAAAAGCTGTCCGAGTCCATTGTTATAAAAGGTAACAGAAGAAACTAAGCAAAATGACAATGATCAATACGTGTTTATATTAATAAAGGACTATAGCAGTTACTGACATGCTAGCCCCAGACCTCAATTAAACTGATCGGAAGCTTATGTCTTTATCATATATAGAAAATCAGCCACAATCACTCCCGTTAGGGGTTTAGTACCATGCCATCATAAATTATACGAGAAGAACATAACCCGTATCATGCCAACAGCTGATTTTAGAATATATGTATATATCTCCGATGCAAAGACCCTATGAGTGAATCAATATTAATTTTTAAAAAAATGCCATTTTTAATGACTTGACAACAGTATCGTTTTAACTATATCCAGGGACAATAACTTTAGATTCCAAACATTTAAAAAATAACCATTTTTATTTGATTTTTATTCTCATTAGCAAGATTTTCATTTGTAAATATTTTCAAGAAGGATCACTATGCAAAACCATTATTAAATATGTATTATTCAATTTGAGACGAATCAGTGATTTGAACCAGGAAAGAAATTAAAAAAAAAATAAATCAGCCAATCAACTAATCAATTATTAAAATTAATGATCAAAACGATCTTTTCAATTTTAGTTGTCATATCTTACTGGAAAAATTCAGATTTATCTGTGTAGTGATGTAGAACTTATAAATAAAGAGTATTTTAATTTCCATCCTATTTGTCCTTTTTATAATTTACTCTCTATGGACTAAACAAAAAAATCATTATAAGATGTTTATTTGCACGACAGCAAAATGCATTACTACTTGAAAAAAAGTAATAACCTCGTATAACTTTGATGATAAAAAGAACATTTTGATTTTTTGTAAAGGTATTAAAATAAAAAAAAGTTCTGTTGTGACAATATCAGTATATAAACTGCTAATTACAACATCAACCTGTTGTTATATTTCTATTATATAAATGCAAATAAATAAATAAACTTTTGAAAAGAACTGTATATATAAATCAGTTATCAGACTACGGCGCAACCTTGGGATTTTTAAATTTCATACTTTCACCTATTGATCTTATTTACGTGATAAAATTTTCCATATAGTAAATAGTGGAAATTCCATTTAATATATTATAAAATTTCCATACCTCTGTAACCATTGACAACCCAATAAGATAGGAAATGAAGCACACAATTCCAATAAACAGCTCACGTCTTTTACGCAAAAAATGAGGATATTCATCAATCAAAGCAGTAAAAAAGCCTTCCATTGTGCAAAACTAAAATAAACAACACAAATTTATTATTTTACTGTCAATACAGATTGCATGTTTACCTAAACTTAATACTTTACTTTATTTGCCAATCACGGCGCCCAAAATGAGCTGAATAATTACAATCTTAATTTTTAAACATAATATAAAATAAAATAAAAATAGAAATAGATTAAACAAAGTATAACATGATTAGTTCTGATTTAATTGATTATAGTAAATGAAATAAGTAATTTGTGTGTGACCCATTGTTTGTTACTCTGGTCCCCTTAGTGGACAGCACACCTCTATGATGTATTATTATTATTATTTGATTGTAAATAATGTGTATGCATATATAATGATATATATCTATAACTCTATACAGACATTACAAAAGATAATCTAATCTAATATTTTATTTCTATTTTTATTTAAAATCTCCAATAATTGACAAATTATTGTCAAAATTTCTTTATCTTCATTTCTCATGTTTACCAATAGTAATGTGAACAGAGATATTTCTACGAATGGTCAAATTGGTAAATTTACACTGAAATCAAAGGTATGTCGGAGTATTCGCGGTATTAAAATTTCGCTGAATATTCACACGCTTTTATTTTATATTAATGTTCCTTTGTTGAATAAACAGTGACTTTTCTATTTCAGATATCTATATAAATACCTGACTATCCATTCCCAACATCAATATCATTAAGAAAAATAAGACCGACCACAGGGGAGATATTGGAAGCTGGATTACTGCACTTGGGTAGGCTAAAAATGCCAGACCCGGACCTGAAAAAATACATTCAGTTAAAAATTTCGTTCGTCAAATTCACGTAAATTATTTTTCATAATGTTGGAAATTTTCCGGATTTGATATATGTTAAGCTTTTATTAGAATCAAGTAAAGGTTTTTTTTTTTCAAATAATCATCTAACGTTAAGTTAAAGTAGAAGTTCAATCTCGAACCAGCTTTCCTTAAAACATACATTTCAGTTTATCGTTAGTATATATATAAGGAGTCCATGAGTGATCTTTATGCTCACACAATAAATCCAGATCACCGGATTCGCCATAGGACCGCATTGCCGTCTAATTTAGTTTTTAGTTAGTTTAAAGTTGAGATATTCTTCCGTAAATGGCTTTTTTCAGTGTGAGATGACCCGTCGAAGATCGTTTCACGCGACCTTATCTAGCATCACACGAGGCCGCATCATCCACTGCTTTTAAACCAATCAAACTGGGCCTTTCACAAATGCACATAACTTTTTACCAATCAGGCGTAATCTTATTTAACTTCGTCGACTGTGCTCATTGAATTTACCTAGGCACAGGAAACTTAAAAATCGAGTATTTACGGAAGAAATGGGTACTTATACTCGTTCAAAAGTGAAGAACGGTAAAATCTTCAACTCGTTTTTAAAATTCAGCGTGTTTTTCCTCGTTCCGATGCGCTCAACTCGGGAAAGACCTGAATTTTAAAAACCTCATTGGAGATTTTCCAGTATTCACATTGAACTCGCGTAAGAACCTTTTATACATTCGACATCGAGAGATAAGCGAAACATAGATGACGAACGCCAAGATGGCAAGAGCTCACATGGACTCTTGTCCAAGTGAGCTAAAAGTATAAACAACAAATACATGATATATATTGTAATTCCTTAAGTAACAACAAACCTGAAGCGGCTACTTCTGATACAGGCTTATTCTGTTCATGGGCCATAAATCCTACCACAGAGAATATGACGAAACCAGAAAACATACTAGTACAACTGTTTAGAAGAGATATCATACAGGCATCCCTGAAGAAATTTTATTTAACTTTAGATAACTTACTTCTGGAAGATCCAAACATTACTTTCTTATTTTTCTTTCCTCCCTTTATTTACCATAGTTGATATAATTGTAGTGGTTATTAACTAACGAAAGTGTCTTGATCATCAGAATTTTGTTAAGACTATATCGTTTGATGACTTGAGATAATTAGACAATAGTCTGTACAACTTTGAATTTCATTTTTCAATTCGATAGTATGAAAATTAAGCGGGAAGAGAAGAAAATAGGAAGTGTTAGGCATAGTTAGAAAATGAAGGTACAAACTAAGGAATTTTTTATTAAAAAGAAATAAAACATAACATCAAAATATAAAGCAGTTGTCGATGATAAAAAAAATTATAACATATTAAGACATATACAAATAATTAAAAGATAAGTGCATTGTATACCTGTAAACATTATTACTGTATTTGTTGTAGCTTCCCAGACCAACTAGGGATCCCAGACATAATCCGTATGAGAAAAAGATCTGTGTTGCTGCGTCAATCCATACCTAGAAATTATACAAAATGTCACAAGCAACAAGGTAATCATATATATAGATCTGTACCCGCTTTTCTCCTTTACTGGTTATTTCAAAGGAATCTGTTAACCTCATGTGAATTTCGACCACACTGTTTAGGAAACAACCATTTTCCTGCAGGACACGCGCCATATGCTGTCCTAATACTTAAGGTTAGCGAGTTTTCTTGGGGGCGACTTGTCAAACATTCTTAAATATTACCCAGAATGCAATATTATTGAATATATATATTTTTTACCACATCTATATATAAAACATTGCACATAAATTTATATATTTTTTGAATATATATAGAAAAATATTACATATATATTTTAAAGTTTTGAACATAAATTTTTATTTTTTTGAATATATATATAGAAAACGATTGCATATATTTGTAAGTTTTGAACATAAACTTTTATTTTTGGAATATAAATAGAAAAATATTGCATATATATTTGTAACTTTTGAACGTAAATTTTTATTTTTTGAATATAAATAGAAAAATATTGCATACATGTATATATTTTTCAGTTTACCTAACTCTCTGTTGATTTTATTACAAATTCAGAAACCCATAGAATAGAGAATGGGAACGGGGAATGTGTCAAAGAGACAACAACCCGATCAAAGAGCAGAAAACAGCTCAAGGCTACCAATGGGTCTTCAACGCAGCGAGAAAATCTCACATCCGGAGGCGGGCTTCAGCTGGTTCCTAAACAATAATGCATACTAATTCAGCAAAATGGACGGCAGACTAAACTCCGAAACATACAAATGAACCAAAATTTAAAAAAAAACACACAAGACTAACAAAGGCCAGAGGTTCCTGCCTTGGGACAGGCGCAAAAATTAGGCGGGTTAAAAATGTGTTGTGAGATCTCACCCCCTTTATACATCCAGCCAATGTGGAATAAACAAACACACAGCAATACACACAGTAAAATGCAGTTCAAAAGATTTCCGAGTCCAATGTTAAAATTAGAGGCTCAGAGGGCACGGTGTTCCAGAATTTTTTTTTTAAAATCAACCAATGATAATCAAGAATTGCCCATGGCGGTCATGTTTGTTGCCCGATCGGGATGAAATGAGCAAACTTAATTAAGGACCTCACACAGATGCTTGCTGCCAAATTTAATTTCATTTGGACCAGTGGTTTCAGAGGAGATTAAAATGTTAAAAGTTAACGGACGACGCACGCCAAGTGATGACAAAAGCTCACATGGCATTTGGCCAGGTGAGCTAAAAAGGTAACAGAAGAAACTAAGGAAAATGACAATGATCAATATATATAAACAAAGGACTACTAGTAGTTACTGACATGTCAGCTCCAGACCTCAATTAAACTGATCGGAAGATTATGTCTTATAATATAAAAAATCAACAACAATCCCTCCCCTTACGGGTTTAATATCATGCCATCATAAATTGTAAGAGAAGAACATAACCAGTATCATGCCAACAACTGGTTTTAGAATAGATGTGTATTTCCGATGCAAAGAACCTATGAGTGAATCAATATTAATTAAAAAAAACGCCATCTTTAATGACTTGACGGCAGTATCGTAATTATATCCCTTGTGGGTAAGTCTGTTTAAAGGTTTGGTTAGCTTTTCAGGTGAATGACGACATTTTTGTGCTTTGTATATTAAAGATTATTACCATAAATCTCAATATAGCATCAAAATTGGTATCAAAGAATTTTATTTTTACCACTGAGTCGATGCCGCTGCTTGTGGATGCCAAGTCTCCGAGGGTATCCCAAGCTCAGTTGCTAGTATTTCGATACTAGCCCAAAATTGATACTTGAAATTGACTGTTACAAATTCGATTTTTTTTTTTAAACCTATGGAGTATCTCCCTCGTGCATAGCTCTATTCTTAGAAGGTTTGACTTTACCCCATTTTAGTCATTTTCGCTTATTTGAATTTGATCTCTCATTTATCTCTGATTTTTTTGTATTATTTTGGTTTTCAACATTTTAGGCCTTGAGCACAACTGACGAGTCGTAAATCAACGAAATGTGCACATCTTGTGCATGAAAATTGGTATCAAAGAATTTTATATTTACAGCTGGGATGAGGTATAACGAAATCATTTCTTTTCATTTCTTCATGTGAGATTGCTTACTCAATGATGTTCATAGACATTGGTTTGATTTTGAGGAAGTATCATTTTATTTAACCTATTATCACTGTATTTAGAAATAACAAAATATCCTTACTTCTGACTCTCGTAATTTACGCATATCAGGTAAGAGATAGAATTTGATTCCTTCTGCAGCACCCGGTAATGTTGCACCTCTAATAAGTAGAATCAGCAAAAGGACATAAGGAAATGTAGCTGTGAAATACACAACCTGAAAAATTAATAGCATCAAAAACATTTAAACTTCAGATAACGGGTAAATGCAAAGGAGATGTTCTAAAATGTTGTTCTTTAAAATTGTCACTTTAAGGTTTGTAGTCCTCCTTGTCAAAATTTGGTTTAAATCTAAATTTTGATTTAAATTGAAATGGTTACATTTTTGGTTTATGAAAGTTATAACTGCCATCAGATGGTCGACCCCAGTCGACTCATATGGTCGATCCCAGTCGACCAAAATATTTTGATTACATTTGATAGTACAAACATAAGCCAGAGCGAGTTAAAATGTTCATATAGTTTAAGAAACTTCCAGTTACATTTTTTTTGGTACTTGCTCTGGATAACATCGAACTAAAAACAAATATATTCAAAATATGTACCCTTCTCAAAGAATCTGTATCTTCAAATTAATCATTGTTAAGATTGGAGTCTACAAGAGGAAAAACAAGTATGTGGTTTTCTTAACTAAATGAATGCATCTATATTCTAATATCATGGTAACTTACTTATTGGCCAATAGTTATTTGACGATATCTTCTGTTTCTTCCTCAGAACCCTTTGGTATATGATTTCCCTGAACGCCAATTTTAATTGTCTGTTTTTGTTCAGTTGATTGTGTGAAATCAATAAACAAAAATTTCTGAGCACATATACTAGTAATCAGAATATTCAAATTACATAGACTGGTTATATTTTATCCTTTTAAAGCCATTTGAATATGATATCGTTGCATATGAGCTCCAATTTGTTTTAGTATCCAACCTTAAAAATCTCTACATGCCAAATTAATTAAATTTGGAAGAGAATGCAATTGTACAAAAGCTAGGTGTGCTCTAGGAATTCACTATAATAATCGCCTATAATTTTGCTATTTGTTCAAAACTCAGTCAGGAATTTCTGAATCTAGAACAACATCAGGAATATGCTCGGTATCTATCAGAAGACGAATGCTACACTTTGAAGTGAACAATTTAAAAAGTAAGCATAAAATACTAATTGAAATCAAACTATTAATAACGATTTACCTTGCCAGTCCACTTGACACCCTTCCATATGCAGAAGTAACATAGAACCCAAACAAATAGTAAACAAAGAGCAATTTGCCATCTAACTGTGCCAGGTTCGTCGACACCAGAACTAATATGCAAGACATGACGCCTGAAGAAATAAAACAGACATATACATGAGAGTTTTTGCATTTTCGAATGGTGTGACATCTTTTACAACTTTATTGTATGGAACTGCTTTATTCATTTACCCGATACATTAAAAACCACATTTTAAATGTCAAAAAGGTGATGGTTTAAAACAACACTGACAATTTATTTACGATGACAAAAAAAAGGTGCAACAAATCAGTCATTTTTTTTAGAGTTAATCGAAACATGAAAATGTTGCAATCTGAAAACACGGACCATTACGATTTCTAAATGAAAACGGAAAGCAATAATAACATGAAATTTTTTCAATCGTTTGGAATAAATCTATAACTTGACAAATCACGATGTTGCAAGACGTTCTAAAGGAAATGGTAATTACACATGTTATTCTTTGATTTTGTGGCTGAACCCTTCTTTACTAGAAAAGCCTAAAACAGAATAATTTTGTTTTTGGTAACACCCTATTAACGTTCACACATACCACAGTTTATTGTGCGCTAGTAAAAAAATACTACATTTGTACTTTATGAACCACCAAGTATTAACTTACGGGGGAAAATGATTAAATGTCATACACGAAATATTTCACTGTCATGTTATAAATGACATTGTATAATTTTACTGATGTAAATCGTTTAAGTGAAGAAATATATTTATGAATGATGAAAAACGAAAATTGTCTAAATTCTGTTGCATATTCCAAATTTTCTCAAGACCAATTTTAAATAACTTATTCAGTGTACTATATATTCGTATTTTGTTAATTTATAACTCGTCAGTAGTCATGATAGAAAATGTTAAAAGCCGAAACCATTATTCAAAATAGTGAAAAACAAATTTAAATTAAAAAATCATCAAAAATAGTAAGGCCAAAAACCATTAAAGGCAAATCTTTGCCTAAGGGAGATACTACTTTAGTTTCCAAAAGACTGAATAACTTCATAACTGTATTTAAAACAAAAACAAAAACGAAAGATAGTAATTATTACTGTGCACAATGATTTAAACTTTATCTTCGAACTTCTTACGAGAAATACCTCGATGATAATAAATCAGCAAGTTCTTAAAAGAATTTGAATCAGAATGCTTTGTTAAAGTGTCACATACCAATTAAAACAGCTTCTGTATAAAATCACATAAAATGTAATTGAAATTTTCTGACAACTAAAATATTGGTACTCAGCCAAATTTGACTGAATATGAGACACTGTCACATAAATAACATTCGTGAACAAACTCATTCCGGTCTCTTTAATTTTTATAAGCCGTGTAAACAATACATGTCCTGAACTTTCTCTTAAAACGTCATTGAAACATATTTGCAACATTGTACTATGACATATTGCGTACATCCTATTATAATTATAAAAAATGATAGTAAAAAATATTTACTCCCAGAACTCTCGTACTGGAGATGTTATATTTATTTCTTCAGACGAACATAAAGTCGAATTTGCTGTAATATTTAACCCATCTGTCCAGGTGACATTAGTGCAGTTTGTGAGTTGAGGTTGTTCTCGGTAAAAAGACCTGCAGGTCGGTGTGTTCCATTCGTTGTCACACGTTGACCATGGAAGAATAGCAGTAAATGACCTAAAGAGGTAGTAAACAGCCCATGCTAGTATAACAATGTAGTAACAGTTCAACCATGCTGCCATTATGGTAGATGCATATCCAACCCCTGAAAATTTAAAAAAAAAAGGAAAAAAATTGTATGCACGTCGCTTCATAAACACCCTATAACGGATTAATTCAAAGCAAAACTGGAAACCACTGCAAAAAAAAAAAAAAAACACATTTCGCACAAATAGGCACTAAGTGCATAACAAATTTTAGAATATGTCTAATTTGTTCATTTCCAATTTTAATATTTTCAACTTTTCAAGTACATTTATTTTTCTATTCGAAACTCTCCATTGAGACTCATATATGAGATATAAAAATATAACCTTTGCAAACAATTGTGAAAGTATTTTATTCTCTTCTGAGACTCAACAACGTGTTTAAAATATCCAACATAAAAATTAGTTTGCTAGTATTTCCATACTAGCCCGAAATTGATACGTTTAAAAATTTACTAACAAGATTGTAAAATTTGTGAAAATTCAGGAGTATCTCCCTCGTGCATATCATTGTCCTTAGATGGTTTACCCATGTTGGTCATTTTTGAATTTTTGAATTTGCTCTTAAACTTTTTGGATGTTCGAAATTTTAGGTCTTGAACACAACTGAGTGGTCTTAAATCGACGAAATGTGCACATCTTGTGCATCGGAATTGGTATCAAAGAATTGTATTTTATATTTATCATTCTATCATTCAGACTTTTAAAATGCCCAAAAGTCCAGACAGTAGAATAAAGAATGGAAACGGGGAATGTGTCAAAGAGACAACAACCCGACCAAAGAGCAGAAAACCCCGTAGGTCTAGATTTAGCCAGAGTACCTGATAATCGAAATCATACGTAAAGACGCTGTCTTACTGATATCTATAAATCGAAATACTTGTAGCAAAGCTCCAACTCAAACTAATTACAGTGATGAATTACTAGACCAATCAGCCGATTCCTTTATATAATCGTAGGATTTATTTTATCTAAAAAAAAACGCATCGGGGGTCTCGTGGTAGCGTGCTCGCTACGGGTACGGAAGGTCGTGGGTTCGATCCCGGCCTTGTCAAACCAAGACATTAAAATTGGTATTTTCTGTTTCTCCGCCAAGCACGTGGCATCTAGGAGTAAGACTGGTTGGCTCGGATTCAGTATAATGTGTGCGAGTGGGGAGATATGTGGACACTTACCTGGTGAGCTATCACGTTAAAAATCCGGCTCAGCGTGTCGGTCTTGTACAAAGCGGGGATCATATTCATATCATATCAACATGTCCTCCTCCTGATATGCATCTAATGGCTGCCAGTGGACGTTAAACATAAATTCATTCATCCATGTTTTATCTAAATTTTGTAATGATTAAGTGTATGCTTACCTTTGAAAATTGGACTTATTCTCCATACACTGATTGTACCAATGCTTAGCCACTGTCCTAAAGCAAGCTCCATAAAATACATCGGAAGTCCAGCAAACAATGCGGTCAGAAAATACGGTATCAAAAATGCACCTGGAATTGTAAGAATAACATACTATTTTTGAAAATAAAGACTATGATTTTGAAAATGGAATGAATATATACGTGGTGACCTTTTATTTATGTGTATGTAGGTGATATTGAAGCCAATCATTTCGCTATTATTTTCCAAATCGTTTTATCTATGGTTTTCATAAGTAATTTAGGTGAACTTTTTGTGTGAAAGAGTTTCATGATTTTAAAGTAACACTCAGGTGTTCTAATAAACAATAAGAAAGTAAGCGAGATTGTTGTTATTATCATTATCATTTTTTATTGATTTTTTTTTACAATATTTATTGTTACCTTTTCTGAACGTACACGTATTTGCGAATAAATACATTCGAAATTACCTATTCTTCATTCAAAAACATTCCAAAACATTGTGTTATGGTGAAATATTTAATATTCTGATGGCTTATTCAATTGTTGGTATATTTATATCGGCCATGAATGATAGAGTAAATTCTTGACACAAAATCGCCAAATTCAAGTGTCTGAAAAAATCTCTGTAGTATGTATCCGCTCTCAGACAATTCAAACAAGTTACCATTAATAGACAAGATTAATTATATATTACAGCATTACTGACGACGGTTCTAATATTTTTGCTTATGGAGATACATACGAACTCTCCCTAATTTCCCCCTTAAGGTTCAATAAGCATAATTTATTTTACAGTTTACCAAAAATTTTAATTTAAAAATGCAACACAATTTATTGCAATTGATATCAGTGGAGAACAGTCAAAATAAATAAAAATTTCTTTTGGCCTATATAACGTATAAATGTTAAAGAAAAATATGTCAAATCACTTCTATTTTTCAAACTTTTGTTATATTTAAAACAGGCTGCAATCAACTTAAAGAACCAAGCTTTTCACATTGTCGGAAACCCAAGGCCGGTCGCGCTTGCGCTTTGCTACCACAAACCGATATCTTACCGGTAAGTTGTAGCAAAGCTTAAGGGTGACCAGGCATGGGCTTCCGCCGATGCATTTTTTCATTAATGTGAAAAAGGAAAAAAATGTGTGACGTACGGATATGGATTCATTTCTCCGTTGGGATTATTCAGAAAGCTGTAATATGTGAAATGTGTTTTCAAAATTGAAATTAGAAATAGCACAGTTACAAATTTCAATTTTTCAAGTTTAAAAAACCAATTGAAAAAGGAAAAATGGAAATCAAATTTCAATTTTTTTTTTGAATTTACCAAATAGGAAATGGAATATATTTTATGTACATGTATTTAAATATTTAAAACTTCAAGAAAACAAAAAATAAAATTTGAGGACATATTCTCTATTTTCCTCGGCACTTTTCTTCGCAAATCTTAACTGCCCATGTTAACTGAATTAAGTCCTACTGAAAAATTAGATTATTAGGGGTTTTTTTGTAAATGCTGAAAATACCAAAATTTGAAAGATAATTGGAGATCTCGATGGCGTTAGACGCCACTGATCATTAAATTTTATAAGGATTTACATATTTTCGTGTTACCTAGCATTAAAAGTACAAGCATTATTATGCAAGTTTAAATTTGAATGAAAATCACACCCGTTCTTTGATATAAATTATGAGATGTATTCATAAAATTTGTGACGACTTTGTTTTCTTAAAAATAATTAATTAACATCGGGATTTTTCATCGCGGATATATTTTGATATTTTGATTCTTATATATTGTATTCTTACATTGTCTTGACTATGTATTGATACTTCACATATAATTTGAAATAGTAAATCTTTTGTGGTAACACATTTTTTTATTGTAATTAAAAGTAGAGATCAATTTCATTATCTCTAAGCTTGTATAGAAATCCAAAGGTTTTGTGACGCTGCTTTACAATGCCAAGATTGCCCAGACATTTGTCCTTGATACTACAACTATCTACGTATGATAGTGGAATTCCATCCGAGTTATCACATTTTTTGTCATACATGAGACTTGACGAGTATGTTACAATAAAAATGTGATCCCGAGCTATATGCATGATAAAGTTCAAAGTTCAAAGTTATTTATTTAAGAAAACTCACAAAGAGCATAAAACAAACAATATTAATGCATAAAAGTATATACAAAAATATTGAGAAAGAGTTGCATGAATATAGATATTAAAGAAGAACATAATAATAATATAATATGATAAAAATCATATACCAAGGGAGACAACCCAATTCCAATAAGACATAATTCCATATGACTAATACCCAATGACAGAAAATGAAGATTACTATTCATCTGATTCATTTGTCTTATTAAATATACTTAAACTCAAGAATCTAGATACATTACGGCATATGTTACCATCCTCATTACTCAATAGCCATATAAATTTGCTATCTTTATCAATGCTACTAGAAATATTTTTGTTATAACAAATATCAATATAGGTTTTTCTTAAAGAGGAAAATTTATCACATGTCAATAAAATATGTTTTTCATCTTCTATTTCACCAGAAGAGCAATTCTTACATTTTCTGTCATCAACAGGTGTTTTTGGTACTGTATATCTACCCAATTCAATTTGTAGTCTATGATTGCTGGTTCTATATCTACTCATGTTAAATCTATCATTTTCATTATAAATATTAGTGAGATATTTTTCTAATTTAAAAATATTTTTAAACTTTCTATATGATCTCAATTTCTCACTAGTTTGTAACTGTTGAAACCAATTAGATTCAAACTCACTTTTAACAGATTTTATTATCTTTTTTATGTTACTATTTTTAAATGATAAACTATAAGGCTGATCTAAATCAAAATTCTTTAAGTTAAACATATTAAATTTTTTAAGAATGTTTTGAATTGAGCTTAACCAGCAGTTTTGATTACGGTTAACCATCTTTAGATTTTCTTCAAGTGCTTGGGATAAAAGATTATCACCTGTTTTGTTATTTTTAAGTCTAGTCCAATATTTCAACATAGATACAACAACATCAATATACAAAGGATATCGACCCAGTTCACCATATAAGGCCAATTTGCATGTCTTATTATTGACTGACAAAATATATCTGCAAAGACTCAAGTTAAGTTTTTCTATTGGAAAATACTTATAAACATTTTCAAATAAATTTTCATTTGACGAAGGTTTGAACATGCCAACTATCTCAGATGCATATAAAAGAATTGGCTTGACAGTATGATCAAATACATATAGAAACTTTGCAGGGTCACAGGGTATGTTTTTGAAAATATTTGTTAATTTGAAAAAAGCTTTTTGGCCTCGGGTATAAAGGTCACTTAAGGCTTCATTAAAACTACCATTTGTACTAAATACAACACCAAGATACTTGTATTGTTTTACAGTTTCTATTTCTGATTCACCAATGTAAAACTTATTTTTTGTTACTCTATTTCCCTTATTAAAGACCATAATTTTGGATTTTTGAAAGTTGATGTCAAGCCCCCATTCATTACAATATTCAAATACTCGATTCATACTATTTTGAAGACCTTCTTCAGTTTCGGACATCAACAATAGGTCGTCAGCATACAATAAACAGTTAATAGATTTATTGCCAATAGAAATAGGTGAACAAGTGTTATCAAATATATTAGTGATTTCATTGATAAATACATTAAATAGGTTGGGACTAAGGTTGTCTCCCTGGAAAACACCAATATTTGAAGGAAAGACTTCGGTCATTATTACAGACAGAAAAAAACAAAGAAATAGATAGGAAGTGAGAATGCCTGCCATGACAGAAGAAATCTTTCTACATAACGAGGAATTCTAGAGAAAAAACAAACACGATAATCGAAAGATCATACGTAACCCCAAGTTTGTATTCCGTCATCGTGAACCGACACACTGAGTTTCTATTTCATTGTATATCATTTTACGCATATAAAAATCTAAAATATGTTTGATTTATATAACCTTCTTAAATGTAGTAATACAAAAAATGTCCATACTTGCAAGATAGCATCATTAAGACGTTTATGATAATATGTGTCTTTTATACTAACTGTTGAGTACCTTGCGTTTATTTTACAGCTGTTCAAATCATACCTATAAAGATGCCTATCTTTCTATAAGTACTTTGATTATTTTTAGGATATTTTCTGCTTAAAAAATGCAAAATGCTCCTGCGTGTGTATGTATTAAATCATTTTATTCATGTAATTGTCGTTAAGTATTCCATCACTGGTTTTTGAGTATTTGATTCTTTGTTGATACTTACGCACACAGCATCCTCCCAAGCCAGGGTTTTGTATCCACATTCGTTCTGGTATCCTCCCAAGTCAGAGTTTTGTATCCACGTTCGTTAGGAACGAACGAACGTGGATACAAAACTCTGACTTGGGAGGATGCACACACACACAAAAAAGATAAAAAACGTATGATGGAGATAATTTTTATCCCTTTGATGTCGCCGTGCAGAGGGACGTTAGCAGAAAATGCACAAGAATATGATATATGGTTTTCGTTGAGACAAACTCTCAAAAAAGGAGTATTATAAGGTGTGAATACAGGTAAAGATGTTCAGGGCACTATTTATATTATGATTTATTTTCTACTTAAAGTAAATGTGTTTTTTAAGAAATAAATATTTTTCACAAAACATCATGTTTGTCAGTCAATTATACCACCGAATTATTATTTTTAAAAACATGTTATGCAAGGAATGTTTGGTCAAGGTGAAGTAATTTTCTGAAAAGAAGGTTTTTAAAATGTTTTCGATTAATTTTTCCCCTCTTTCATAGTAACGAAAGATCCCTGCACATTAGTCAGTGGTTGAGATAAACTTTAAAAATGCTCTACAAAATTTGGACTCGTTTGGCCAAGTAATTCAAAAGAAACAACCTTTTAAATAAAGTTGCTGAATTTTCTTATGTTAGTTATGGTGGCCTTTTTGGTCAAAGATAGGGGCCAATTTTAAAAAGGACAGACCAAACCTCATGAATTCAAAATCTTGTTTCCTGACCAAGGTCAAGACAGCGGTACAGTTTTTGAAAATGGAAATCCAGAGTTTTCTCTATTAAAGTCTGTCCGAGTACGTACTTGACATTTTAAACGCAGCAGAACATGCTTACCCCCCGGGAACACGTGATGTCACTCCCGGTTTTAAGTGTGAGTTAACATTGCTAGGTGCTTCAGTTTCTGTGCTGTCTTGTTCTAACTCTGCTTAGTTTATTATATGTTATATTTATTCTTTTAGTTATACATGTAACCTTGTGGCATTTGTTTGTGTTTTTATTGCCTGTGGATTTCGATTTTAGCGACTGTTTTGTCGCTTAGGTATTCTTTTGCGGGTATTTTGTAGGTACCATTCGAGTTCGCTGAAGTACCACCAAAGGAAATAGTACATATCCAATTTTGAAAATTACACCGAGTAACAAACGTTTCAAACCTTTTAATTTTGTTTTCTTAGTTGGTTTCATGCCGACGTACTAGTCACACTGGTAACGATTCCCTCTTTTGTTTCATAATACGTTTATAAATGTGTAGGAACGAACGTGGATACAAAACCCTAACTTGGGAGGATGATGTTTGGTGAACCAAAAATAAATAAATATAGCCAATTGAAATAATAATGATATTAGAATAATTTCCTCCATAAACGCAATTGGATTTGTTTCATATATGAGTTTTTAACTGACTTTGAAAGATAAATTAGTAGAAAGGAGCTTCTAACATCAATTTTCCAAACAAGAGCAATGGGGGAACTGTTTCTATTACAGTGTAACAGCTCATCTTCCGACATAGGTAAATGAGTTAATTATCAGCTAATAATAAATTCTGTATATCAAACGATGAATTGGCAATAAAGTTAATTCGTTTGACTAGAACTCTCGACAATATCAAGGATTTTCTTCTCAATTTCTGCAATCAACGTTATGAAAATAGCAGTGTTACATGTAATTATTTTTTGGCTATAAAAATAAGTCTTTTGATGTAATGTTACATTACAGTTAACCCTACAGTCAATGTTACATTAGGAAACTCTTTAGTTGAGATAAATATGGTTGTTACTACGTTTTCTGCGATTGTTTTGACGGTACAACAATGAGCAAAAAACTTCACTTCTTATTGCAGATCTTTTTTTGTCTGATTTTCCAACGGATAAAAATTGGG
Organism: Mytilisepta virgata; assembly: GCA_028015205.1. Lineage (NCBI taxonomy): Eukaryota > Metazoa > Mollusca > Bivalvia > Mytilida > Mytilidae > Mytilisepta > Mytilisepta virgata. The sequence continues at coordinate 78,046,936 of CM051519.1, forward strand.
TTACCAGTTTGGCTAAGTATGGCGGGTTAGAGGCTGAAGTGTAACAGATTCTCGTTTTGTTACTGAATCTTGTAAAACCAGAGGTTAAGAGAATAATTTACTTCATTTTCGGTATTTTTTGACAATAATCTTGCGAACAACAAATGATACATAGACATTTATTGTATTTTAGAAAAAATATCCATGTAAGAAATTTACACATAATTATGCGATATTTGAATTATTTCTAGATTTTATCTTATTATTTGAGTTTCTACTACATTTTAATACGCTGCAACATAGGTATTCAGACACGAAGACTCCATTACACAACGCAAGTTATACTATGACGTGGTTAAAGCTTGTAAGAAACTTTACCATTACGTTGCCAAACATGCCGTCTGACCTCTGTGACGTTGGAATCAAGATATCCATATTTTAATACGGATGTAGACTGAAAGCGTTTGAATTAGCTCATATCAGAATTCTTAATATTTATTACAGTGAACACCATAAAATGGTATGGGATGAAAGTAAATGAAAAATGCAACGCTGAATTTGGTAAATAAAACGAAAAATGTCGGATCGAGATAGCGTTTAGATTTTTTATTTGAAATGTTGAATGTTTCGAATCCCTGGTTATGCCCCGCCTGTAATGCAGGTCTGTGCGTGCGTCCGTCCGTACGTCCACACGAGGGTAAGGTTCAGGTTTAAGGTAGTTCTTCAAGAAGAAGTCATGGTATCATCTGAAACTGTACATGAATAGCTTGTGATGTGAACAGCAGCATTTTGATGCAAAACAGATGCTGTGACCTTCAGGTCATGGGTCATCGACTTTGAATTTCTTTATAGAATTCCAATATTAGAATCAAGGTTAAGGTTCAGGTTTAAGGTAGTTTTTCGTGAAGGAGTTATATCATCATGAAACTTTGTACATGGATAGCTTGTAATATGAACAGCATTTTGATGCGAAACGAATGCTGTGACCATCAGGTCATGGATCATCGACTTTGAATTTCTTTATAGAATTTCAATATTAGAATCGAGGTTAAGGTTTAGGTTTAATGTAGATTTTCATGAAGGAGTTATGGTATCATCATAAAACTTTGTACATGGATAGCTTGTGATATGAACAGCAGCATTTTGATGAGAAACGGATGCTCTGACCTTGAGGTCATGGGTCATCGACTTTAAATATTAGAATCCAGGTTAAGATAGTTTTTCATGAAGGAGTTATGGTATCATCATGAAACTTTTTACATGGATAGTTGTGATATGAACAGCAAGCAGCATTTGATGAGAAACAGATGATGTGACCTTAATCTTGAGGTCATGGGTCATTGACTTTGAATTTCTATATAGAATTTCAATATTAGAATCCCGGTTAAGGTTCAGGTTGAAGGTAATTTTTCATGAAGTACTGAGAGATAGTATTTCATCTACCCTATCGTTAGGGACTTCAAAGTCAACAATATACAAATGTAATTCTAATTATTAAATACTTGCATCATTGGTGGGGCATGTAGTGTCCATTGGACACATATATACTTGTTATTCAAGGAAAAGTTCAGCTAGACGGTTTATGATAAAAACCTACACGTCTAAAGTCATTGAAGGAAAATATAACTGCGTTTTTTAACTTCTTTTGCTTGGTTTGAATCAGTTTTTTACAACAGAATATTGCATTTTCCATGTACTAAGGTACTGAACATTTCACTCATTTTGTTCATTTTTTAATAATTTAACATTGGATGTAACGCGTCTGTTGATTGGTCAAATTCTTTTCGTCTATCATATCATAAGAGTAAATTTTCTTTTCTACTATGACATCATTAAAGGGAATCCCGACGTTTTAGACATCAAAACAATCGTTGGAATTAAATTATAAGGATTGACAATTATTTTGTTTTCAGTCTATTCGAAATAACCTCAATGCACATGGTGCATACTTTCAAATAACCCACTACGCGGGTTATTTAGTGTGCACCACGTGATTGAGGTTATTTCTCCATAGACTGAATAAAAATTACAGTCAATCCTTAAATAATTGTGTACACTAAAATAAGAATTCAGATTTTGTTCGTTAACATTTCCATGAAAGCTTCAGTAAAGCCGTTAGGGAATTTAATGTACATTTTTAAATATAAGGAATGTTTTCTTTATATATATATAAATGTGTAATTCATTTTTAATATCAAATCCTTATACTTTTTAATGTTAAAGTGATTTTGCAATATTTAAAATATAACTTTGTAGTATTTAAAAATCAAGCTGAATTTTTTATATCAAAGTTTTTTTCATGTAAGACACAATGAATTTTTAATATTAAGAATTGGTTGAATATCAATATCAAAATTTTTACCCCCCCCCCCCCCCCTGCCATACACACATAGCAAGGTACAACTATAATTTCGACTCCACGTATAGTCCTTGTAACCACACAACTGGATTGAAATCATCTCGCATGAGTAAGACCTATTTTAATCAAACAAAACTTAGAAAATTTATTTCTTGCTTACAATACACATACTCCAGATTAACCTCCATCATTCATTCACATGCCTCAAAGTTTGAGAAGCCAAGAAAAAATATTATGGTCAACTTTCCCAGAGGGATTTGAAAAAAACTTGTTTTATATCAACAATCATTTCTTTATACTAATCAATTATTAGAAAATGATGATACCCCCCCCCCCCCCCTTAAGAAAAAAGCAAATAACCAAAACAAAAACTGTTATCGTATAACGTTGAATACCGTTATTATGAATGTTGATTTGACCTAACATAGGTATGGATAAAAGAGGATGAAACAGGAAAGTTTTCTCTTATATTGTTATCGCATGACTATTGTTTATTGACACCGTAAAAGTATATTGGATGCATATTACTAAAATTAGATCCGGATTCTTAAACTATCAAAATGCACATTTTTACATATTTTGGTTTGAAAGTGCTGAGGAAGGCGTATTGATTGAAAACAGACAGTGCATATGAAGGACCTTTAAATCAGTTAATACATTTATATATGAACTGGTAGAATGTTATATAATGTACTAACCTCATTAAAAGTCTATACTTGATCATTATTCGTGCAATATGCGAAATTTAAAAAATGACAGGAACGCAATTTTATGTTTATATAATAGTTACTTTTGCATAAGACATTAACATGAAATATAGACTGCCCAAGTTACAATAGTATTGACGGAAACACCGATAATGCCCGAGTCGCTTGTGAGGGCATTATCTGTGTTGAAGTCAGTACTACTGTACCGAGAGCTGTTTATTTTTCATGATAAAACCCTATGATGTATAAGTAACTACATGTATTATGTTTATTTCACTGAAGCAACCATGGATTTTTGGATTTTGTTGTGCATACATTTATTCTGAGAATATACATTGAAAAGAATTTCGGACTTTATTTATAGTTGATTGTGAACTGTGAATATTGCTTAGTTCTGCTATTAATCAATTTTAAAATACATTTATCATTCAATGAATAATGAATATCCTTTCTGATGATAATCAATGAAGTGCTTTCAGGTTTAAATGCAATATAGTGCATGGCTGCTCACTGTCCCAGAACGGTGAACAAATTTAATATCAAAACTTAAATTGTTGTCTAACGAACACAATTATTTAAAAGGCCACTGTAGTTTCTATAGCCGACTGGAACCCACTTCAACCACTGCGGTGTTTTATTTTGGCTTGGATCCTTGTTGAAGTGAAATAAAATCAAGACTAAAAGTTTTTTCTGTTAATAAAATAATAATATTATTAATAATAATGATAAAACAACGTTAATGTTATTCCCCCAGAGTCAAACGCAGATGCTACACGGTTCTTTTTTGTCTTCGTTTAATAATGTTTATGTTATATCAGATAAAAATTCATTTTTCTCATTGGTTAAAAAGGGGTCATATGTCATCTATTATCCTACAGTAAAATTTCTGTCAGTTGTTATCAGTCATGATAACGATCGGAAAACATTGTCTTTATCGTGATAACGATCGGAAAACCTGTCTTTATCATGATAACGATCGAAAAACCTGTCTTTATCATGATAACGATCGGTTTTCCGGTCATTGCCAATGTCCCCTGTAATAAAAAGCAAATGGTTCAGATGTTTTGACAAATATAGCTGAAGCTACTGGTAGAAGCCGTTTCCCAACATTGTCAGAACCTGACAAAGAGAAAGTTGCGTGAAAATTGGTTTTCAAAGAATTTTATATATATGTAAGCATACAATGACAAGTATTTAACTAAGCAATAGCCAGAGTTTAAAAGACTAATTTTAAAAATTCTTTTTAATATATTCTAGGAATAAAAGTCTGCACAAAACTCCATAGTTGCTTTAATGAAATAAACATAATAGTTCCTTATGCAGAGGGCATTATCATGAAACATAGCCAGACCTCGGGACAGTAGTATTGACCGAAACACCGACAATGCCCAAGCCGCAGGCAGCTTGGGCATTATCGGTGTTTCAGTCATTACTAATGTCCCTTGGACAGACTATATTTCATGATAATGCCCTCTGCATATTAAGTAACTATTATATAAATAATTTATTTCGGTAGTATTGGTATATTAAAAGAAGTTGAAACGTATTTAAATACATGTACATGTATAAGCAACACCATATACCAGATATTAGTTCACTCGTATGAATAGAAAATTAACAATGGATTTATCAGGTCTTTCTAAGAAAATACACAGGTCATATGAATCTACATATACACGGAATTTCAAAAATGTTACTACAATTGTTTATAAATAAAGGCTGTTATGGTTCTCAGATATCACCAGGAAGGTATTTTATACTGCGGAGTGTTAAATAATTCAGTAACTCAAGCTAATTGAATAAATATTATATTGCTTTTAATACGAGATACTTTTTACAAGAAAAAAATGTTACTCCTTATTATCAAAGAATGGTTACCATTTAATTAATTCAGAATGTCCAAAGTGATCTCAACAAACACAACATATTGGACTATTTTCGAAGTAATTGAAAATAAGTTTTCTGATGATACTGTCATTAAAGTCCCATTTAAATAACAATGCCTATAAAATATAGGTAAAGTTACAGAATCCTTAAGTAGTATTTATGAACAGAAATAACTACTTGTATATTAATTAAAAAGGTAAAATTTTCCTATTTTTACCTATAAAGCAGTTTTTTCACAAAATAATTCAACTTGAAACTGGTCTACAAAAATTTTGAATAATTCATCTGCCGTGTAAATAAATTTCGAATCGTTTCAAATTCCGTTTTCCGGTTTAGTTAAACCGATTAAGCTCATACAAATGTTACGATTTTTCCCTCCTTCGAATATCCCGTTGGCATTTCTTGACTTTACTTAATATATAGACTGTTTGTGAATGAATTTTCTGAGATTTTATTTAAACCTCTCTATGCCAAAGGCACAGCTTGGTTTTGTTATACTTTTTTTGTAATTTAGCTAGAAGAAAGTCGTTAATATATATACTTGTTAATGTTGAATTGCACCGAATAGGCAATAAATTAGATGTAAAGATACGTGTTGATACATTAGGTAATTTTTCAAAACTATACACTGAAAAATATACTAATATCTATCTATGAGATTTTACAATTTAAGTGAACACATGGTTAATTTCTTATCCCCAAAAGGCAAAGTTTTTAATATTTTTTTTAGTTTTTCTTCTTCTTTTTTTAAATACAAGCACGAAATATAATACAAACTTTACAAAAAAATCTAACGGACAGATAAACAAGACATGTATATTCATAATACTATATACGAACCGCCTCCGTTTTTATAGCACAAATATGGAAATCGCCAAACGTTTCCTAATCCAATACAAAATCCAACACAGGATAAAATAAATTCTGCCTTGTTGCTCCATTGTGTTCTGTCAAGATCTTTCTTTTCTTTCTGACATATATTAGGCCCATTCCTTGACACTAGAGCCAGGTCGTCTGTAATATGAAAGTCTTTTCCATTTTGAGATAAGGGTTCAAGTTCATGTTTTTCAGCCTGCATATTTTCGGGTATCTGGTTTATCTTTATGTCACAATTTTAAACTGAAATCCTCAGTCACATAAACTTTTACATTAATATATCGTATTCACACGCTCTATGACTTTTCACGGTGTTATTTTCGAAATAGATCACGTGAACAATTCAGTTCAGAAAATTTACTATCAATTTTTATCTTGTTTCTAACATGCGATCGCATTTCTAAATAGCATTTATATCGAATGAAATAACCTGGTAGTCAAACACATATTCATGTAAGCGAAGCGTATAAAAAGCTTTATTTACAAAGCTAATTTTCATTAATAGAGTACGCCACTTTTTACAGCCTCTGATAAAGAAAGTCGCAGTGTGTTTTCACATTATCTGCGAATTCATGACCCAGTTGCTGATTACATTTGGTTCCTACTGTTGTTCAAAGTGCTTGAAATGTCATTTAGGTACAATACATGATGACGATATTAAAACAAACAAGTGTTTACAATATTATATATATTATTTCCCGTCAATTTACCAAATATACAGACAAAGATATAATAAAGTATAATGCATAACACTGATATTAATAGTTATACCATTTATAACGATGTACCTATTTGTCCAAAGTAAATTTACATCACACAACGAATTTATTTAGTCGTCAAAACAAGAGTTAAGGAATCACCTTGTCCGTCTGTTCGTCTGTCGTACACATGTCCGTCCATCCGCCCATATAGCTTGTAAGGGCAACTCCTCCTAAACCGTTCAATGGATTTTGATGAAACTTTTTATGAAGGCTGGGCATCATACGTGTGCATGAAGAAAGATAATTATCGCCGGGTGCTTGCAAAGGGAGATAATCCAACTTAAGGGTTTTACATGTTTAAAGCTTGTAACCGCAACTCCTCCTAAGCTGTTCAATGGATTTTGATGAAACTTTATATTAACAGAGAGTTAAAGATAAATAACCGAATTTATGGAATAAGATAAAATAACAATCCAAAGATAGTAATATTAGATATAGTAATTTATACTATGCTGTATACGACGCATTTCAAGGAATTACCTCTCATCAGCAGCATTAAAACCGAAACATTAGGAAGACCAAAAACCAAACTTATTATTAACAAGAAGTACTCATAACCAAAAATACCGAGATAGGAAGCCAACTTTCAGCTAAGGAGATCTACCATGTGCAATACAAGGAATGAACCCTTAGTATTTCTATTATTTTTGAATTTTGCTATATATTGGTAATTTCTGTAACAAATCAATGAATGGTGGTCGTGGTGACTATTTCTAAGACCATCTGTTCCCTTTTAATGTTATCTGTGATCAATCTCAAGAGTTGATCTTCATATCTTTATGATAATGAATCGTTCACCTTAATGTACTGATTCGTACATAAGCACTTCTATTAATAGGAAATAATTCTTAGCTGAAGTAAACATTATACGATTTCTTGCTTTTTTCTATTCCAGTTGTCTTTGGAATCATTGGGGTTGTATTAATGATGTATTTTATTATATAACCTTCCTCATTTTTTAATGTTCCAGAACACGCTCATTTTTTGTGGAGGTGACGGTGCTAGACTAGTTGTTGTGAAGTTGACGGTTCTAGACTAGGTTTTGTGGAGTTGACGATTTTAGACTAGTTTTTGTGGAGTTGCCGGTGCTAGACAATTTTTGTGGAGTTGACGGTTTTAAACTAGTTTTTGTGGAGTTGACGGTGCTAGACAATTTTTGTGGAGTTGACGGTTTTAGACTAGTTTTTGTGGAGTTGACGATTCTAGACTATTTTTTGTGGAGTTGACGGTGTTAGACTAGTTTTTGTGGAGTTGACGGCTTTACACTAGTTTTTGTGCTACCATGGTCCAGTTCTCTTTGGTTTGATATGTTTTATTATTATTGTTGTTGGTTATATCGTGTAGTATTTGTTTACTGTTCTCTTGATTAGGTTCTTATGGACTTATCATTTTGTCTTCCCGTGTTTTTACAGGTTTAATTTTTTTGTTTGCTCCTTAGGTATTGTTACAATCTGTTCAAAGGTTTTACATTAGGACGCACATCCATACTAAACATTCTATGTAATGAATCATTGGCAGTTAATGAACAAATTGATATACTTCTACTTTTTAGCGCCGTCGCTTCATTTTTTCAAACATATATAAGTAATCGGTAAATTGCAAAGAGGACAAATATACCCAAGGCGCAATCCATAAAACGCAATCCATTAGACAGACAAAACCCGGGAAGACAAATGAACAATCAAAAGCACAACAAATTAACACTGAAAACTAAAAAACAATGAACAACACGAGCTCCTATAAAAACCAGGATTGAACTCATGTGATCCGGAAGGGTAAGCAGCTCCTGCTTCGTATACGGAACCCGTCGTGAAGTTCAACAAAGTCAATCCAGTGGTAGTCACAAATCGGTGGAGGTACATGAAAGGTTACGACAGTTGGAACAGGCCCAACATCATCTTAGATATTGGAACACTGTAACGGTCAATCAATTCGTAATGACGACCGTAAAATTTCCTAAGTGATGATATCAACTTATCTTTGAGAAAACCCTGGTTAAGAAGCTTTTTTAACAGCAGTAATCCTGTTTGTCGAAAGTCATGGTAACTCACGCATGCCCTTGAATATCGGATAAGCTGAGAAACATAGACGCCATATGCAGGCGTGCTGATATATTGCTACTCAAGAAGGGAAAGTTAACAATAGGATAGTCGAAGTCATCACGTTTGTCATAAAGTTTTGTCTTCAGATGTCACTCATTGTCTATTTCGAGTAACAAATCCAAATATGAAGAAGACTTCGATGTATCTGTAGTATCCTTAATTTCAGGTTCACTGGGGTAGATGAGATGTAGAACGTCTTGGAATTTATCGTTATTTAACGACAACACGTCATCTTTATAACGAAAAGTGAAATAAAAGATTGGGCTAGTTTCTTTTTGTTTTCACGCAGAAGCTTTTGAATAGTGTCATTCAAGTCTATTCTTGGCTTATTGTTGAAGACATTAGAATGACTACGAGATGAAGAACAAAACAAGAGGCTGAAGAGAATTGAGCCCGTATAGCTCACCTGACAGTCGCACAGTCAATCCATTTTATTTCAAGTGAAAATTGTAATGAACTTCCATAGATGTTTTATACCAAGTATCAGTTAATTTGGATATATAGTTTCAGAGGACGAGATATTTGGAATTTTGACCAATCAAAAATAAGAATTCATCATAGCTGCCATATTAGTTGTTCGACCGTACCGAAATATGCATTTAATAAAGGTCATTCCACAGATGCTTCATACCAAGTAATAGCACATTTGACTTTGCGGTTTCAGAAATATTTTTTTGAAATGTTGACCAATCAAAAACAAGAATTCATCATGGCGGCCATATAAGTTCTTTTGCCGGAACAAAATGTGCAAAATGTATAAAAGTCCTCCCATGGATGCTTCATACCAAGTTTAAGCCCATATGGCTTAGGGGTTTCAGAGGGGAAGATTTTAAAAATTTGTCCAATCAGAAATAAGAATTCATCAAGGTGGCCATATTAGTTCTCCGACCGGAACGAAATATTCAAACTTTATAAAGGTTCTTCAATAGATGCTTCATACCATGTTACAGTTCAGTTGGCTTTGCGGTTTCAGAGGAGAAGATCAAAATATAAAAGTTTACAGACGGACGGACGGGCCAGGTGAGCTAAAAAGCCCTGTCTGCATAGCTTCTAGTGGAGTGCTAGTTATTAACCCAGCATCTGTTTTCCCTTGTTTCTCTTAATGTGTATTATAATACGTTTGAAAAGTATAGTCTTGAATTATCCAATATGATGCCGATACAAGATACAGTTTAAACAGTGGAAAAAGTATTACGGTTATCACCTTTGAAGCGATCAAATAAGTCGTTACTGGATGAAAAATAAGTAGATACTTCTTGGAAGTCGTCCAAATTCAAATTCGCACTATTTACAAGGAAAAGTACCAGTAACTTTCCATTTAATAATTTTCTCGCAAGTTTGACTATAAATATATTTTATAACTCTGGTTAACCGTCTGTATCAAATTTAGAATCATAAAACAGCCGATATACGAGAGGTCCTTTGCAGATCTCATCTTCGATAAATTACATTTTTAAAATTTTTCACACAATGTTTTTTAATTTTTTTATTTCACATAATAATTGTAATAATTATAGTCGAATGGATTTTTTTTAAAGTTTTTAAATCAATTGACTATCAGATGGGGCAAGTGAAGCATGTCAAAAATGTTTTTAAAAGTTACCTTTTATAACGTAAAACGTTGTTGGAGTTTTTTTTTCATTTCAATAGTATTATTAATACATATAGTAAACAAGGCGACACTAACATGATTATGCTGACTATCTGGATGACGCTGTAAACACATTTTTAGCTCACATGGCCAAAGGCCCCTGAGCTTTTGTCATCACTTGGCGTCCGTCGTCCGTCCGCCTGTCTGTTAACTTTTCACATTTTAATCTTCTCCTCTGAAACCACTTGGCCAAATAGAATTAAATTTGGCAGGACGCATCTATGTAAGGTCATTTATAAAGTTTGCTAATTTCGTCTTGATCGGACAACAACCAAGTTTTCAAAAATCTTCTCCTCTGAAACTGCTTGGCCAAATGGAACAAAACTTGACCGGAAGCATATATGGGGGTCCTTCATTTCCTTCCGATCGGACTACAAATATGACCGCAATGGACAGTTCTCGTTTCTGATTAGCTGACATAAAAAATTCTTCTCCTCTGAAATCGCTTGGCCAAATGGAACTAAACTTGACAGGAAGCATATATGGGAGGTTGTTTACACAGTTCCTCATTTCGTCCAGATCGGGCAACAAATATGGCCGTCATGGGAAATTCTTGTTTCTCATTGGTTCATTAAAAAAAAATCTTTTTCTCTGGAACTGCTTGGCCAAATTGAATGAAACCTGACCGAAAGCATCTATGGGAGATTCTGTACAAAATATCCTCATCTTGTCCCGATCGGAGTACAAATATGGCCACCATGGGTGGTTCTTGTTTCTGATTGGCTGATATAAAAAAATCTATGAAATCACTGTACCAAATGGAACGAAACTTGACAAGAAGCATAAACGGGAGGTCCTTTATAAAATTTCCTCATTTCGTCCCGATTGGACTACAAATGTGGACGCCACGGGCAGTTCTTTTATTTGATTGGCTGATATTAAACAATCTCTCCTCTGAAGTCGCTTGGCCAAATGGAACTAAACTTGACAGGAAGCATATATGGGAGGTTGTTTACAAAGTTCCTCATTTTGTCCAGATCGGGCAACCGCCCAAACATGGCCATCATGTGCAATTCTTGTTTCTCATTTGTTGATTAAATTTTTTCTGGAACTACTTGACCAAAACTGTCAGACAAGAAGCAGTTATGAAAAGTCTTTTATGAATTTTTTTTTTCATCCTGATTGGACGACAAGCATCGTTGCTACGGACAATTCTTGTTTCTGATAGGCTGATATAAAGAAATCTTCTCTGAAACTGTTTAACCAAATGAAACGAAACTTGACAAGAAGCATCTGTGAGAGGTTTTTTACAAAGTTTTCTCATTTTGTCCAGATCATGCAACAAACATGGCCGCCATGGGCAATTCTAGTTTCTGCCAGGTTAGCGATATAGGCTCAGCCCTCTGAGCCTCTAGTTACAACCTGCAGTTGTGGTATCTACAGGAAAGCTGTTAAATCTAAAATTTAAAAGCAATATGAAATAAAACAGAGTGGTTTTTGAATAGTCAAATTATGTTACAAAAGGAAGCAAGATAAAAAAGACAAAAAAAGCCTAAGGAGCAAGTTAAAAAAAAACGCAATCCATTAGACAGACAAACCCGGAAAGACAAATGAACAACCGCGAGCACAACAAATAAACACTGAAAACTAAAAAACAATGAACAACACGAACTCCTATAAAAAGCAGGTGTGAACTCAGGTGCTCCCGAAGGGTAAGCAGTTTCTGCGTTTTCAGTATTCCCGAGATTGCTTTTGAGATTACCTGGCCGAAAGTTTATAAATTTTATTAAACCAGTTTTGATGCAACTATACTTCATATCATAAAATAAGCGTCTTATCAGTAGTATAAAACCATCAAATTAAAATGTTGTGGAGAAAATTAAAACAAAAAGTGTCTGAAAAGGTCATGGGGAAAAGGTAAAGTGACAAACAGACTGAAGACAAAGCTTTGCATGCTTGTGAGTAATTTCAGTCATTTGGAATTCGTTGCACATAATTAAAACTTCTCTAATTGAAATCTTTCCTTTCGAGTCAATTACTTATAACCCAATCGATGTAATGGTTATTGGAAAGTTCCTTTTCAAATTCTTGTTCGCCACCATCATATTTAATATCATATTGTTGATTTTTTTGCTACCAAAGCCGAACTTCAATCTTACATAAACTCTGTCCGAATGGTAAACCAATTGATAAAACTATCAATCCTACTTACATAGACTCTGGCCTCTGGCTAATTTGACCTTCGTAAAAAATGGAAGTATAAATAAAGTATTACCCAGATTAGTACCTTGTTTTTTGGAAAGATTATGTTATTAACTTTTCTACAACTGTTTTATGAGCTCACCTGTTCCAAAAAATTATTTCCTTTACATTTCCTCTATCAATATTCTACCCCGTAAACAACGTAACTATTTGTAACACGACTAAAATGGTCAAAAGGTATTCTTTCAAAATTATGGCTGGCAGTCCCAAACTCCAATAGACAGTAGTTTGATTCAGATAAGTTGAATCACAAAAATGAAAAAGATTTTTAGCTAAGCATCGATAACAAAACGAATTTGAAAAGTACGTAGAGAAATTAATATGTATCTGTATTAGAAGGGAAATGAAAGTCGCTATGGGGAAAATGTCCGTTAGATAACAACCCTGACAGGGAACTAAAAGTTACAAAAAGGTAAATTTAAACAAAAAAATCAATTGAAATGAAAATAAAACTTCACTTGAAAATACATATAAAACACAAAAAGCAAAAACCTTATAACCACTTATCAAAGTAGCCTGGTCTTTGACAGGTCTATAAAATATGAGATGGGATGAAACTAGTTTTACGAGTGCCAGATACCTTCACCCGAGACAGTGCAGGATAAATACGACGAAGAAAAATATACAATAAAAAAGTAAAGAACAACAACCAACTCGATTAGTATAGCACTTGAAATAAAAGACAAGTGAATTAGCTCTTAAGCTTAAGGGTTTGCCAAATGTGCATGTAATGTGTTCTGATTTTTCACTGTTATATGCACGTTATTCCAGTACTGCATTATAACACAAGAATTTCTCCATAGTATTTAGCTCCATTCCATAACCCCACTCCAATACTGCAATCTAACATTCCACTTTAACACTTTATTCAAATTCAATTTTTCTTTTTTTTCAACTGATACTTCTCCTAAACGGCGCTGGACATATTAGTGGATTGATAGGACAATTTAGCGAAAAAGATGGGCCTTTTAGCGGAAAGTATGAGGACATTTTAGCGGAAGATTTAAAGGACATTTTAACGGAATTTAAAATATTATGTGGACATTTTATCGGAAGAGATTAGTCGTGAAGCATCTACCTCTTCCGTTATCCAGCCTTTGCCTGTGCCGCCTGCTCACCAATAGAAGGTTAGAGGTAGATTTTGAGCCGGATACAGTTCACTTTAATATAATTGATGTTTAAAAAGCCAGCACTATTATAATCTCAAGTGAGCACTAAAGAACAAGATATTTACAATAAATGCTGGTGTTCTGGGCCAACTGACATGAAGTCTTCGACAAATAAATAAAACTAATAGATAAAAGTTATATAATAGTAAAAACGTTCTCCTAAATGTCCATTTAATTTTTACAGATAAACTGGGCACATGTAATTTTAGCGGATTTTCTAAAGGTGTTAATGGACATTTTAGCGGAACATTTTATATGCTGATTTCATTTATTGGTTGTATTTATTTGGCGAAGACTTCATGTTAGTTCATGTTAGTTGCCCTAGAACACCAGAAATGTTCAGCATTAGTGACATTAGTATAGACCACTAATTCTGCAGTGTTGGATTTAGATCGGTCACAGAGCAAATGTTGATATGTGCATATTGTAAATATCTTGCTTTTAGTGCTCATTTGAGATTATAATAGTGCTTTGTTTTTAAAAATAAACTGTATTAAAGTGAACTATATCCTGCCCAAAATCCTACTGTCGCTCGTCTGGCTACGCGACGAGGCAGATACTTAAAAAAAGACTAAACTCTTCCGCTAAAATGTCCACATAATATTTTAAATTCCGCTAAATTGTCGTTTGAATCTTCCGCTAAAATGTCCACAAAATTTCCGCTAAATGAACTAAGATGTTCTGTGTCCCTCCTAAAAAGGTCTCGGTATTAATAGTTTTGCTAACGATAGTTGTTGGTCCAAAGTTTTGAAAATCAAATTTATAAAACGTTATTGCGAATCTACAAACAGTGTACCTATAGAGAAATAAAATTTATATACAGTAAAATAGAAATTTTAAAAGTCAACCCCTGAAGGCCCAAATTGTTGAAGATCAAAATTTTAAAACCTTATCGTACATCTTCATACATTGTTTGACAAAGTTGCAGTATAGAAATAAAATGCATAAAGGGAAGTTTAGGTCACAATCTTTAATTCACAATTTCAATGTTGGGAGCCATCAAGTTTTGAAAATAAAAATTCGAAAATGTTACTGCACATCTACATGAAGTATATGACAATACTGTATAAAACTTGAATGAATACGATAAAAAACGAAAGAGGAATTTAGGCCATAAACCTAAATTCGAAATTCACCCTTGATCTTGAGGACGGACGTTTTGAAAATAAAATGTCTAATACCTTAATTATTGAGCATCTACTTACAATGTACAATACTGTACAGAAATAAAACGCATAAAGTAAAAATGAAAAGGAGTTTAGGTCGTAAGAAAACTGTGACGGATTGACGGACGGACAGACAGACAGGTGCGGGCATAAAATCAAACAACTGTATTTTACTCAACTAACTTGATATGTAACAACTCATTAATGTTATATTCCGCATTTTGTAAAATAGAAATTTGTAATAGAAATATTTTGAAATTTCTAACGTACAAAATTGAAAATCTAACATGAACATCACTGAATGTCCCATTTCTAAGTATCTCATTGGTCGTGTACTAAATAATCCTTTGTAAGTCTCTGGGTATGTCATAACTTCATATTTCAGACATTGAGTTCATATGATAATTTAAGTAGCCCATTGAATATGAGGAGGTCACGGTTGATGGATCATAAAAAAAGCTTGTGTCAGTATTTCCTGCATACGAATTTACGTTAAAGTTTATACGGTTGTAAAAATATGAAAAATGGTTATTTCAACATCATATATTTAATTTTGTTAAAGGTCTTTAGAAAATAAAGAATATACTTTAGTAACTTTAGAAAGACTTTTGAACTTCCTTTCCAAGCTTCATCAAATAAAAAAAAATAAATAAATGAAATAAGAAAAACGACAATAAAACAAAATAAATGTCTTTATTCTGTTTTTTTTATCGTTTTACTTTACCACACCGTTGGCTGCAGTGTGGCCAAGGAGAAAAAATTGCACACTTCTAGCCCGAAATTGATACTTAAAATTTACTGTTACAAAATTGTAAAATTTGTAAAAACTAAGGAGTATCTCCCTCTTGCATAGCTCTGTCCTTAGATGGTTTTGGCTTTACCCCTTTTGGTCATTTTCATATTTTTGAATTTTATCTTCAAATTTTTTAATTGTTATTTGGTTTTCAACATTTTAGGCCTTGAGCACAACTGATGAGTCGTAAATTGACTAAATGTGGACATCTTGTGCATCAAAATTGGTATCAAAGACTTTATTCTGGTACTGAAAAAATGAAATGGCACCGGGCCAATCAAAAAACGAAAAAACCTGTAGGAATTAAATGAACTCATATAAATAACAGCACAAAACAATTGAAACCATAAACAGCATCTTCCAAAACCCAAGAGTGACACAGGTTATCCGAAACCGTAAGCAGTTACAATTCTTTATGATTTAGGATTATATTTGCAGTATTAATAATAACAGAGATCTCTTTGTTCTTTGTTATTAAACATCTTCATTTTCTCGATTTTTTTCAGCTACCCATCTTAACTGTTAAGTACAGAGTTGGTCTGATAAGTCACTCATATTATTTATAAAAAGCTACTTTGAATTTTTTAGATTGTCGCGCAAATCATGATATTATTTGTATTGTGCGTAGTTTTGTTAATTAACCTTGAGTTTGTCCTTCAATCAAAAAAATATGACGCAAAAACGTTCATAAAGACCCTTTTTGATTGTCTACGATATTCAAACGCACCTTCTCGGTAAGTCAACATTTACAGACATTTATTCTGGTAGTTATGATAAAATAAACAATTTAAATAACTGAAAAGTGTTATGAAAAACAAAATAAGATGCTGTTGGCGTGGCCAATGATGCAAGCGCAGCAATAGCCCTGTCCTGAAACTCGTATCCGATATCACGATTCTGACTCTAAAATTATAATTTAAGTTATTTCCCTCACGTTACTTACTTCCGGGGCCCGAAACTTTTTCTAGCCTTAGTATGTAGCACAAAATGGACAAAAATGCTTTAACAAATAAATTCACTTCGGATTGCATAATGGCTGCCCCATTAAACAAAGACTTTTCTAAATGACCCATATGTAGAAAATGCACATGCTCCTAGAGCGCTCGCTGCGCTCGCTAATACTCGAATGACCGATCCAAAGGTTAACTCACGAACTCGCAGAAATGCAGTTTTTTAAATAACAAGACGTAAAATTTATGCACTTTATGAGAAAATCATGAATTCATTATTTAAAATAGTCGGATATAGTGATTAAAAGTTGAATTTTTTTACTTGTACTTTTCAATAGAATTTGAAATACGATAAATCTACAAACTATATGAAATGAGCAGAATGGAATTTATTTGGGATCGAACTGTCCTAACTTGAGCTAATGCATTTTGCAGTGGGATGTTTCGTTCTAATTAGAAAATTAAATATATAGAATTAATTTCAGATTATAAAATTTAATTGATGGTTTTGAAAATCAAATGAACTGTGGGATAACATATTGCCCTTATGCATGGTATATAAGTACATGGTAAAAAAGAAGGAAAGAATTTATGCAAAAACAAAACTTAAAAAAAAATACAAAACAGAGTTTACTTACCACCACCATTTTTGTAACACAGATAAGGAAACCTGACAACATTTCCCATACCAATACATAGTCCAACACAGGACAATATAAAGTTGATTTTACTTTCCCACGTCTCTCGCTCATTGTCTTTTTCTACAAGTTTAACCTCAACCTGTCTTGTAGCCGCCACTAGAACTGTAGGTTTCACATGTTCCTGAGGAAAGGGGATTTTCTCATTGTTTGGTATATCGGGAAATGTTTTGTCCGTCTGTATCGAATCATCCATTGCTTTGTAGTTTTTGCCCTGTTATCTGAAATTTTTCAACTCTTCTCGATTTATACAATATGGAACATGACAAAATCATTTTAAGCTGTTCCGGATTCTGTAGTTTCCTCCGCGAACACATTTCATAATTCAATACAAAAACTCAAGGAATTAAATTTGGACACAAAACGTCTTGGTTAACATATGAATTCGTTGACATTTAATCAAATACTCGAATAGGTTTTTCAATTTAGGGCTAGGAATTGTGATAGATTTTTCACTTATTCAAATATAAACAGGGAAACTGACATTACTTGATCTTAATAACGAAGGAAAAAATTAAAAGACGTAGATCACACAAAGTGACAACTTGACTGTTGACAATGCAATATTGGATATTCCCAATTAGGAGATAGAAAGAAAGTTATTTTGCTCAAGTAAGTATTATTTCAGGGTACATAATAAACTTCCTATGATAAAAAATGTATGCACTGTAAGCACACATTTAATCTATTTATGTTTCATCATCAGTGCTTAAGGAATAAAGAGTGCAAATCCGACAACAAATTAGGTAATGCCAAAATAACCGAAATGTGTGAAACATAAAAACACCTACGTACAGGGCTTTGCCATGAGATAATTGTTACTTTTAAAATGACAAAGCATTAAAACATAATGATAAAAGTACACGTGGCCTTAGTGTACACTAGAAACCAACCCTTGCAATATAGAAACCAATTCAGAAACAAGTACACATCACTTTCGTCACAGTTCTTCATCTTCAGACAGGACGTATTTATCGTACATGCCCGAACATATCAATAAATGATCAAGGTTTAGTCTTCCAGATAAATGTTACATATTATAATAGACACATTAAGTCATCGAGAACTTACAAATAAATGACAATTGGAATTCATGTGAAATAGACCTTAGTAATATTGCCTGCCTACATAAACAGTTTTTGCCATCATACAACTAAATGAAAGGTTAAAAACTTCTCCAATGAACTAGAAAATCAAAGCAGCCAGAAAAGTGAGTATACTTCTCTTATACAGGGAACCCATCGCAATTTCCATAATGCATAAAAGACAAACTTAGCTTTAAAAACGTGAACATTGGACTCAATACTGAAAGACTACAGAAAAACTTGTGGCCGAATGCCAATAATAATGGTAATGCACTATCCTCATTTATGAATTGTTGTGTTCGATCACTCGGTCGGATGTAAGTTTATGGAATTTGAATCTTAAGATCAGTTATACTATAAATATATCCAGATATCTGGGGATGGGTAGTTGACAAAGGGAAACTGAAACCACTGTTGCGATATTTGAAACTAGTTCTAAATCACCTCTTTGTCAATTTCTACAAATTGTTCTTAGTGTAGAACATATCATCTTGTGTATTTGTGATTTTAACAATTACTTGTTCATTTTTTGTAAGATGAAATGACAATGAAAACAATATTCACACAATTCTCTCACAATTTCAAATGAATGTATATTTCAGTAAATAAAATGAAAAATGTAATTCTTCATAATGACAATATAATTTCCGTAATTTCTGATGATAAATTACAAAACTACCAATATGATTTTTTTTTATTCAAGTTAACAAAATCACATAGCACTTTAAATAGAAACATATTTGAGTATTAAAACATTTTTATACCGCTATCGGAGGGATTCTGAAGTGAGATCTAGCATCGTGTATATTTTGTTTTCGTACTGCAGCATTTCTCAGTGCATTAAGAAAAGTAACTTTTTTATGATAATCCCAGGAAACTCGTTCACTCAATTCGTTCTTTAATTTATCCTCATTAGGGTACGGATATATCTACAATAAAACATTGTTTCAATTATTTAAATGCTGGAAATAAGTACATAATGACTACCCTGACTCTCTGTTGTGTTTAGTTTTGCGTTTTGTGCTCTTTTATGTTATTTTTTGTCTGGGATTCTGTCTGTTGGGTGGCGTTGAATGATTGGTACATGTATATCATTTGTTGAACTTTACTGTTATCAATTTTGTTGATTGCTTACATTTACAAGTTAGGCTGTTGTTGAGACTAACATGAAATTTTTCTTTGATTTGTACCGTAATCTCTAGAATTCAAAAACACATTGATTTTTCCACGTTTGACAATGCCCAGGACAATTCGGATTTTTTTTCCATTTCTTTGCCATTTACCGAGTATTTTGGAGATTTTTCTTCGGGATATCCCTTTTTATGAGAGACTGCCAGATTCCTACATGTGGTAGAACAATTAAATTTCAATATGAAAGAAATGAAACTGCATGTATCGATAGGTTGCTTTGTGTTTGTTCAGCACTGACACGACTTCAACATACATGTATTGCTATGTTCAGGTAACTTTTTTTTTATTTCAAAGTTATCATCATTTATAGTTGGATCTGACTTTAAAGCCATATTAATTTTATTGCTCATAAAGAGCCTATTAATTTTATTGTCGCACAGAGATTTTTTTACGACTTCAAATTTCAAAGGATTTACTGAAGATCGCATCTGAATTACTATTAATCTATACAAGTGCTTTATAATCAGTGGACTTGATATTGGAATACATAATGTATGTCGTATCATTGTTTTCAATCAAATACCATTTAGTTATTATTGATTCATTTTATATTTAAGATTTATGATTGGACTAATGTATTTTAATATGTTGGCCAATTTTAATTTTGATTTGCTACATCTACGTATCGATTGTCTAACAAGCATATATATATATATATAAGATTACTATTCGACCCGATGGCATACCTTCTCACGTAAGCGAACAAATTGTGAATTCGTGAGCTGATCTGTGAAGAACTTCTTTTTAATCATAATTAATTCTACCCCGTTACTGACCAAACTGAAAGATGTTTGGTTCTCTTCAAATACAACATCTTGAAGACCCTGAAATTTATACATGATAAGTTATTTCAACCGTTTGATAAAGTCAGCCGTATCAAATATAATAATATGTGATCAAAGTAGTAATTTTAAAGTTTAAAAGAGGAAGCATGGTTCAAAATGGTACGTCGACAGTTTCAAACATTTTGGCAATTACTCAAATACTAAATGAAATGTGGCAGTTCTACTGTAACATTACTGGCATTGTCAATTCTGAAATCTGTCAGATTTTGACAATACGTATACATAGCTCGATAATGAAATCAGTGATGTCGTGTTTACCTGAAATAATTACTTTTCTACAGATATAAGAACTCTCAGCACGCAAAAAATCAAATAAATCATGGTGGCATAATTAGATACTTGGTTTGGCTTCTATATCGTAAACGTATGACCTTAGCTGTTGGTTGTTATATGCCAGTTAACATTAGTGTTACCAAATAACAACACTTACAAAGACTTCTCCTTTTGTTAAAGTGTAAACATTGATAAAAACTGATGAACTGTCAGCCTCTCTACCATCATGTATATCCTGAAAATATTAACAAATTATAAAATATCCTTTAAAAAAAGAAAAAAAAACATGAATTTCCCAAATTTTATTTTTAAAGAACACAATCTGTGTTTATAATTTCATTGTTCAAATCAAGTTAACTTTTATGCCACTAGTTCTGTAAATTGTGTAAATGGTACTTTGATCCGATGCTTTGTGGAAGAAAAGATAGGAATTGTCAAGAATTTCAGATTCTCCAGATGTAGTGATCTTTTATCACCCAATACTTTGTACCGTTTTCACTCCTAAAGTCTGATTGGTGTCCTTGTCATATCGATAATTGTGAAACTGACCTCTGAAATAATTATCCCAAATCAGTAATCAGTAATAATTATATTTGCAAAATACACAATGTACGATACTTTTCTTGAAGATGCTATGGAAGCTCTTACTCCGTAAATTTTCTTTTTGTCCTCCTCAGTCTGTGTTTTTGTTTCTGCCACAGGATCTTGCTCCAGCTCTATAAATACATATTGTAAATTTCAATTATACATTTTTATATCAAATACTGAATGATTTTAAATTAACCATAACCTGTTTCTTTGGAAAAGAGGGTAAGTATGTGTGTCGGAAAATGTCAATAACGGTTTGAAAATAGTAAAGCATCGAATATTTGAAGTATACATAATATATGTTTCCCACTGTTTTGTTTCTTTTGCCGATATTTATATATCTTTGTCATCTGAATTCTAAATTAATGAGTTACCCTTACTAAAGTTAAATGTTGAATATTTTTTTTATTCATCGTTAAGAAATGCTGGGGATATGGTACCAAAACTTCAAACATAAATTTACCACTGTAAAGAGGCATTCCAGATACATTTTCAACCTTATTCAACAATTTTTGAATAACTATAAAACCACCTATATATAGTATTCATTTAAAACTAGATTGAATGGTATTGGATTGAACATTTTAAAACATATATGCCAAATACTTAATAAAGGTAGTTCATAAATCTATTAAAACAAAATTCTACTTACCTGTAAAATTTGACTGCCCATTTGCTTTTGCCATATAAGGAGTCTGATTTAAAAAAGACAAAAAAATTATTATAATTTAGTCAATTCAAACTATAATGCCTCGTAGAATTCAGACTATAAAGCCTCGTAGGTAGAGTAATTCAATTAGTCGTACATCAAAATTTGGTATACATTTCATTAAATTATGTTATTTTTTTTTTACCGATAATGGGATTGGGTGTTTCATAAGATCTGCATATAATTCTGTTCAGTTGACTCTTGTTATCCCAAATTTAAACATTCTGGAATCTCAAATTAATTTGTTGGTCCCCAGAGAATGATGTGAACTATATTTACCCCTGATAACTCAAAATTACTTTTACTCTAGCATTTGCAATGTTCGTTATCAATAGATAAGATTATCACGATGCAATATCTACTATGTCGTAGCGCTACTGTTTTACTTATTTTTACGTCAATGTATTTTGGCAACAGTCACTTCAAGACAATACCATAAGCCATAAAAGACTCTGTGAAATAAAGGTTATTGAAAGGGAAAGATATCAAATGATAGCTAGAGATTTGAGAGTGTGTCAATTTTGTACCAATACAATTGAAGACGAGAAGCATTTTCTCTTAATTTGCTCTCAATATAACGAACCTAGAGAAGAATTTTTAATAAACTATTAAAACATCATCCTATTTTTTTTCATCTGGATGATATAAACAAATTAAATATAATACTAAATCCTACTTCTAAAGGTCTTTTTTAAACAACTGTTTCTTTTTTTAAAACAGACATTAGAACTGAGGACAGGGGACTAGACTTTTAATGTTGATTTGTAAATAGTTAATTTTTCGTTTTATTTATTTGTCACAGACTTTTTCTTATAGTTTACATGACAATAAAAGATTGAATTGAATTGAATTGAAATACAGAATGTTTTCATGGGTTATAAATATTGTCAATGTTTCTGTTTTTATTCTTTATTTATACTTTGTACATTGCAAATTGACGAATGCTTAAATTTCGAAAAGAAACAATAGTTCTATAATTGAACCATGAAGTGGTTAGTATTGAATATTTGAATGTTGCTTTTTGTTTGCCCATGTTAAGTAGCGAAAGACTTGTAATGATGAAGATTGAAACGAATCTTGTCTATGCAAGTTTCTAGACGGTCCTAGATGTCCTTTCAGTACCCTTGAGTAGTTACTGTAGAAACAACACAATCCAATTTTCTTTGTTTTGATGCCTTTGCGACTGATATCCACTATCTCCAGGAATCATGACTGATATTTCATTTATAAATAAACTTGGAAATCAAGTGTTGGATTAAAAAAAAGGACAAATATACCAAAGGAGCAATCAAAAAACGCAATCCAATTAAATTTTAAATTTTATTTCAGACCATTTGGAATAAGTCCAATTATGCGAATATTACTCTATTATGGGAACATATATTTATTTCAACTATATTAACATTTATCATTATTATTTATATTATGATTAACGACTTTGTATTTTCATTGTGTGAGAACCGAACGGTGACTGCGTTTTTGGAAGGTCAACTGTAACGATTTATAAGCATCGTTTGATCAGGATTTAAACCTGTATAAACCGGATATCCTTGCGGATTAACTTGTTTAATTATTCATATAAATGTTCTTACATCTATATTTATTAAATTGAATTTACGGATCAAATAATAAATTACTCAGTGGAAATTTCAATGCCATTCCAATGTTGCGTGGATGGAAAATTACCGGGGTAAATTTATATGCGTTGTATTTATGATCTCTTAGTGCATTCAAGATGTTTGTTCAATAAAACAATGTTTTATGCACCGATGAAAACATTTGCATTCACTTAGTGATGTGTGTTAGTTGATTTTAATGACATTATATATTATTTATTATACATTATTTTACATTTGTGTGTCCCTTTTAATTTTATAATGTTTATTCCATTTCAATTCTATAGGCCATGTGAGTTATGTCATCACTTTGCGTCCGTCGTCTATCGTCCGTAAACTTTGCACATTTTGATCCTCCCCTCTGCAACTACTGGGCGGAATGATGTATGGAAGGACATCTACAAACGATCCACCATTGGTTTTAGTTGGATAAACAATATAGCCGCCAGAGGCAATCTTTGATTTTTATTGGCCAATTTTCAAAAATCTTCTCCTGAAATTATATTATAAAATGTTTGACAACAACGCCCCATACAAATCATTCACTTTCGTTTGAGATTCGTCCGCTCAGCCGACGGTGCGGCTGTTCAAATTTTCCATTGAAATCATATGGGAAATGACTGTTTGTCAATTTGCCAGGAACTAATGGGCAAACTGTAACCAACGTTGGCAGCAATGATGTATGGAACGACCTCTATTACAATTCAAACTTTTGTTCCGGTTAAATGAACAACATGGCCGCCAGAGGCCATTTTTGATTTTTATTGGCCAATTTTCAAAATTCATCCTGAAATTACTTTATGAAATTTTTTGAAACTTTGCAGGATTGATGACAATGCCCTCTACAAACGATCCATTATTTGTTCAGATTCATCCACTCAACCAACGGTTACGGCTGTTAAAGATTCATTGAATCCATAATGGAAAGGGTTTGTTTTGTCATTTGCCCAGGAACAAATGCGCAGATTGTAACAAAAGTTGGCAGGAATGATTTATGGAAGGACCAACTGTCTACCTTTTGTTCCGGTTGGATGAACAACATGGCAGCCAGAGGTCATCTTTGACTTTGATTGGTCAATTTTCAAAAATCTTCTCTGAAACTACATTATGAAATGTTTTGAAACTTTGCAGGATTGATGACGACAGTACCCTCTACAAACGATCCCCTTTTGGTTGAGATTATCCACTCAACCGATGGCTGCGGCTGTTCAAAGTTTCCATTGAATCCATATAGGAAAAAATTTTTTTGTCATTTGCTCAGGAACTAATGGGCAGTCTGTAACTAAAGTTATAAGGAATATCACATGGAAGGACAGATGCAAATGATCCACCTTTTTGTTTAGTCAAAGGTCAAATTTCAAGGTAAATTTGGCATTTTTCGTTTCCTTTAAAAAGAGCTTACAATTAAATATTGCTTAATAAAGCCAGGTGAGCCTCTAGTTAATTTCGATTTTATATGATTAAAGGTTTTGTTTACTTTTTATCATATTTGTTACCTATTTCACCTTCTCTCTAGATATTGGTATTTTAGAAATGCCCTATAGCTTGTGGCTTCGTTATTATATTATGTTATATTATGAATTATTTTGCCAACTTCGATTTACTGTATAAGGATATTTCAACTAATCAGTGGAACAATACCGTAAGCAGCGGTTTTATTGCGCTTCATTTCAAAGGTTTTTGTGGGTCAAAGATTAACCACTAATACCGAATTTACACAAGAATTCTTTAAATCGTTATATCAAATTTAACTTCGTCATAGTGTATTTATGCAATTCATTATATTAATCCGACAATTTGAACCAATTCTACTAAGTAAAATTCCATCACGTCCTAACTGTACACTAAAACAATACAAAACACTAATGAATCAATACGCTTTTGTAAATGTTGTACAACATTACTCTGGGGTGTTCAGCAATGACAAAAAATGCTCATCTACTACACTGCCTCAGAATTTATCGTGAACCTGTGTATAGTATAATATGTTTCTCCTTTCGTAACATTCTACACACACACACACACACACACACACACACACACAGAGAGAGAGAGAGAGACGGAGAGAGAGAGAGACGGAGAGAGAGATCAAAGTTATATGTTTTTATGGATTTTACTGATTTCACAATACCAGAAATAAACGTTTCATTTCATTTATTCTATGGAGAATTCCATCATATTTCCATTTGCCGGACAACACAGAGATCCTTTACATTTTATTTAACATTTAAAAAACCCACACTGACAATGCATGCCCAATAAAAATTGAGGTGTTTTGTCATGTTGGGTTCTAATTGACCATGTGATCTAGTAAACTATTAAAAAAATTCAGATACAAAATTCCTTGCTTTGAACGCTCATATCTAATTTTACCGTCATCAAATAAACAGCATATAAATGCTACTGTATGTATGTTAACCATTATAGCACCTATTTCTGGCAAAATTACAACAGAACCACTCTCAAGATCAAATATAACCCAGATCTACACGGAATTACCTTACTAATCAATTTGTAAAGTGTGAAAACAATTCTCTGTATTATTGCAATTTATACTAAATTATTTCCTATCATAACTTCATATTTATTTTTGTGATATTTTAAGCATTTGATACTATATAATTAATTGGAGATACAACGTATACAGCAATTTACTAGAAGGTCTTGTATTTTTTACACCACAATCAATAAAACTGAACCTGTTTTGAATAAATGTCTGATTTT
Source organism: Mytilisepta virgata (assembly GCA_028015205.1). NCBI lineage: Eukaryota > Metazoa > Mollusca > Bivalvia > Mytilida > Mytilidae > Mytilisepta > Mytilisepta virgata. The sequence goes on from CM051519.1 coordinate 78,073,267, forward strand.
TTCTTAAGTATTGCTTTCTTGGATTGAAAGGTAAAAAAAGGTGTCATTGTTACTCAGTGTATAAGTACCACCCAAAAACCTTGGCATACATTGAGTGCTAATTTTAATGACAAAACACTCTAGATATCTTTTAAAGCATGCCAATGTATGGTTCATTTTCTTGTAGGTATTCATGTCAATGAATTACTTTAATTCATTTCATTATCTTGCAGGTTTTCAAAGGTATTCCCTTAACATGTAATTAATAAATTCATGTAGATCGATTATAAAATATGTAAATTATTAAAAATACTTGTAATAAATTTTAAAAAAAATATGGAAGTTCTTTATTTCTTCAAGTATCGTTTGTTAATATATTCCGCTTGAAAGAACAGACATATAACGCACAGAAGTTCATTTTATAGTTTTTGTAGATTTTTCCCATTTTGTAATGTTTGTGACCAAATCAATATAGAAATTCGATTACGCGCGATTGAGATACGACTCTCCATTTTCAAGGTAAAAGTATTATGACAAATTCGAAAATATTTACTTTTTACTTATGATATGGGGATAATACAAAAAGTAAGTAATGAACGATGTCGTTGTTGTTCTTCATCTTAAATGTCCCATGTAGGTTCTTTTGTATGTTTACTTTATTTACCTTCAATAACTTTCCAAGATCTGTAATGGACAATCGTCGTCTTGCAGGAAGGACATTGTCTGTAGGTTCAGAATGATCCTTTGCTTTATCGTCATTTGTTTGATTATTCTTTTTATCACCAAGTATCTTGAATAAAATAAAAAAAAAAAAAAAACAGTTTCCACAAGATTAACAGCAACATTGGAAATGTAGGTTAATATTTTATTTATTTCATAACTAGCTATTCATTATCAGATTAAAAATTTTAAAAGGCCACTCTGGCATAATTTTATGATGAACTTTTTATTTTGTTTTCAAATTTTTCAAAGTACATTTTTAATTCTTCCATATTGTGTAATATTTATGTTAGAAGCCATGAGAGCATTTCATGCACTTTATATAAAAAGAACAAAAACAAACAGGTCAATAGAAATATCATATCTCACCCTATCTCTTTCTTGACGAAGTTTGACATAGGTGGCATTTGTGGCAACGTTTATTTCCGGAAGCGCATTCAATTGAATGTTGGTGTTTTTCTCTTCCAGTCGCTTTATTTCTTCTTTGTAAAGGACGGCTAATTGATCACCGTGAGATAAAGTTTTATCCTGATATAAAGCCTTTACCACTGGAATGATATAAATAAAAGAGATTGTTACATGTGTGTGTTCTAGGATTGCCAAGCGTTATTGTATACTCTGTGTCACAAGAGAATATATTTCAAGTGTAAACATCAGGAAAAAAGTACACACGCTAAAGACATATAAATAAACAATTGTTTAATGATATTTCACCTTTTTTCCGTTTCTTACTTTATTTTTACCTTTCTAACAATTTTTATGTAGGCCTTTTGTAAAGAATTCTGTTCAGATCTGTGCTTGGGACCATCTTGAACTTGTTGTAAGGTCCGAGGTTTTGCTACCCCTTTGAAGACCTGATTGTGACTTTAAGATTTTAAAAAAATCATGGTATTTTTTTTAATAAAATTGTATTGTTTTGTTTTGTTTTACAACATTTTTGGAGAAACAATCAATTTTTCGAATATTACACATACATGTATAAAATATCAACTGTTTTTTTTTTTTTTATATAAATCTACAATTACCTTTTTCTCTCAGCGTTCTTTGTTTTGTTACTTTGGTAATATGTTTCTTTGGTGATACTGGGCGTAACTTCTTTAATATACTACAGCTTCCCTATAGTAATAATAATAATAATAATAATAATAATAATAATAATAATAGGAATGATAGGTCAGTGGATGATTCAGGGCACGTGTTCCTATCAGAATCCAGTAGAAATAATCTTAAAAAACATTATCTAATAAAATTAAAATTCTGGATTATTTATATTATCATATTAGTTTATTGCTGTCCCCAAAGTCAAAGAGAGGAAAATCCGAAAGAATAATTTACAATCGTGAATCCAGAGACAAAGACAAATTTGAGACAGGCAAAGACGAGAACAAAGCAACAACAGAAAAACGACATGAAAACTTTATAAAAAAAGAAAAAAATGATGACCCAAAACACAAACTGAAAAACGAATATTCATGTAAAAAAGCTGAGCCAATAAACGTGAATTAACACTGTCGTAGCCTAAACCATTTTCAGGCAAACCTAAATGTAAGAGTTCCCCCAATTCACAAAATTATCGATCATTACATTTTGAATTTACCTCAACATTCAAAGAGGGACAATCCAATGTCATTTATGAAACAGATAATTAAAGAGGACACCCGAGTTTATTCAATCAACATAATAATCCCGAACATTTTCTCATTTTACTTTTTGAGATGGATAAATATCGACAAAAGAATACCAAATCAAAAAGAAAAGGAGAAGTTCACAATACATATATCAAAAGCCAAAGACAAGAACAAACTAGATTGAGGCAGTCGGCAACCACAGCTATACCTGCGTTGTTCGCATGTTGTATCCCTGAGCACTACTTTCACAATTACATGTTTGAATAATTGGCCCCGATTTTCGAAAATTAAAATTAAAATGCGAGAAATGAAAAATGAAAGTGGAGTTTAGGTCACAAGCTTAAATTCACAATTTTCAAAATTCTACCGCTGTGGGCCCCAAATATTTGAAAATTAAAATTCTAAAACCTTATTGCGCATCTAAACACCCCGTGACAACAATTTATTGCAGTTACTACAAGCCGATTTTACGATTACAGCAATGACATTCTCGCCTCGAAGCCGGATAAGTGTTGAGATTTTTGTAATTTTTGATGTTTTGCAGACTGAGTTTTATAATTATATATTGCCCATCCAACGAATCCTACAGGTGGGTGTCCGAAACAAATTTCACCCCGTCACAACGATAGGCGGGACAATAATTACTGCAGTTACAAAAGCCGATTTTACGATTACTGCAATGACATACTCGACTCGAAGAAGGTAAGTGTTGATATTTTTGTGTAATTTGTGATGTTTTCCAAATTAAGTCTGATAATTATACATTGCCCATCTAACGAGTACTACTTGTGGGTATCCGAAACAAATATTATATCAGAATGAGCTACAAATTAGGTAAACATTCAAAGAAAACGAGTGTTTACAATGGACTTTGATACGACGTATTCGTTTTACAACCCGTTTTTCAAGCCAGGATTGATTGTACTCTTTAAGTTTAAATACCCAACGCTCAAAACGTTTAGCGTCTTATTTTGTCTTATTCTTGCATGGTTCAAAAATTGTACATATATCATTTGGTATGCAGTAATCATTATTTTACTTGTAATTGAATTGCAGTAAGCATTAGTGACATATTTGCTATTTTCTGGAAAATAATAGTGCATTTTCCAAGAAATAAGGCAAGGTAAAATGCTTAATAAACTGTTTGAGTGGAGAGTTTGCAAATTCAAAGAGTACAATCAATCAGTCAATCCTGGCTTGAGAAACAGGCTGTGAAATGAACACGTCGGATCTAAGTCGATTGTTAACACTCGGTTTCTTTGAATGTTTACCAAGACTTGTAGCTCATTCTGAAAGTGTAACATTTGTTTCGGACGCCCACAAATAGGAGTCTTTGGATAGGCAATATATAATAATGATACCCAGTCTGGAAAACATTTGAATTATAAAAATTTCAACACCTACCTTTGTCCGAGGCGAGAATTATATCCGCGACCCGATGTCAATGCGGCAATCGTAAAATCGGCTTGTTGGTACAGCAGTAATCATTGTCCCGCCTATCGTTGTCACGGGATGTCTACATACAGTGTGTGACAATTCTGTATATAAATAAAATACATAAAATGGAAAATGAAAGAGGAGTTTATGTCACAAGCTTGAATGCACAATTTTCGAAATTTGCCCCCTGTGCGCTCCAAGATTGGAAAATCAAAATTCTAAAACTTTTTTTGTGCATCTACAGTGTATGACAATACTTTATACAGATTTATAAACTAAAAACTGAACAGTTTCAAATGGTCAGAAGAACAAGTCGTCTAACGGCGGTGCGCAGTGTATACCCATAGAAATTCCGTTTTGAGGAAGGGATAACATCAATGGAACAGGTCCATTTTCATTTGGTTTTTTTCGTACCTGTCAACCAAGTCATGATGACGTCCATAAAACTTTAATAAGGATGACTTCAGCTAGAAGCAACGTACCCCTGTCTGAGCACCTTTTCTTTCAAGAGTCGGGCTCTGTCCAGGAAGTCAATGTATACGTCACAAGCTCTGGAACAGCGTATGCGTTGTGAAATATATACTCCATACGCCGACGCTTCTGGAATATTGCCTCTTAAAAATGGGAAGTTGACGAGTGGAAAGTAAAAGTCATCCGGTTTGTTGTAAAGTTTTGTATTCAACCTTCCTCTGGTGTCAATTTAGAGGTGAAGGTCAAGATAAAATGCAAACTTGGCAGTGTCTGCGATATCCTTAATTTTGAGCTCATTGCGGTAGATGAGATGTAAAAAATTCCCAAAACATGAATAGTTGAGTGATAAAACATCTTCTATGTAGCGGAAGCTGAAATTAAAGGTACGGACTAACTTCTTCTGTTTTTCCTTAAGAAATCCGTCAAGGAAGTCTGCCTCATATGACTAAAGGAACAAGTCGGCCAGGAGTGGCGCACAATTAGTACCCGTAAGATAGGCTTTTTACTTGACGTTTTTCATTAAGTCAAGGGTAAACTTCATTAAATTAAAACACAAAATAGGTGTTGAAGCTATATGTTTAGCATTGATTAGCTGTTGACCATTAAAAGATACTTATCTTAACAAAGTATATTTCAAATTTTAACAAGATATATTGAGCACATCGAAGTCGACACGTTTATTATTTACACAAAAATTGCTAATTTTGTGATTTTTCGTTCATATTTGATTTTTTTTATGGATTAGGCGACGTAACTCCAGAATAAAATCTGACTTAATAAGGTAACAGTATAGAGGAGACTAAGGAAATTTCAGTTTATTGGGCGTCTTTAGCTACTTCAAATTTTGATCACAGATACAAAGAACTTGTAACCATTTTTAACCATTTTAGTATCGATGATTTAAGTTTTTTTAGAATAATTATGAATAATAACACTGGAAACAAGAAGAAAAATGTTTTCATGTACTTTATAAATAAAGTTTCATTTTTTAAGTAGAAAGGCTACATAGGAATGTCAAATTTCGGTTGGAAAACACGTCCAACAAATTGAACAAATATGTTGTCGATCAAAAATTCAATCATCAGGACAATTTCGTCCCCTGTATATTTTTTGTTAGAATTAGAGTGGTTTTTAACAAAGTATGATTTATCTCTACCAATGACAAGGTATGTTTATCTGTTGTTGCCATTTTTATTTTAAAAGCATCGATGGATTAGATCTTTCAACTTCTCCTTCAGTTATGAATGAGGAATGGTGGTATAAAGGGTATAGAAATCAAATGTTTTATGCTGTTACAGACTGAAATGGACCGAGATCGTAAAATATCCTTTAAGTATTTGGAGTTCTCTAATATCCAAGTTTGATTGATACCACTTCTCGAATAGCTTGTCTCACAATAACTTTGGAGGCCCGTTTTGACAGCTGTTAAAATAGAAGTTAGAAGTTGAAACAATGCTTTAAAGATTTCCAAATGTAAATAATATAAACTACAGAGTAATTCTTATTAGAAGCAGTGCATTGTTGACAAGTACGGGTACTAGAGGAAATATTCATACATTTCTTCAGCATTTTTAAGATTCCACATATACGCTTCTCAGTCATCACTCACAGACTATACTTTATCACCCTCGAGTTAAAATTAGTAAGGATTTTCGAAATTAGTGATTGTTTGTTAAGAAATATTTGAAATTTGGGAATGATAAATGATCAGACATTAGAACCTCTACATTTTAAATGAAAAGAACGTACAGATTTCACAACAAAAATCCAATCGCTCTTCTTGCTATCTGTTACTAGAACTGTATTACGTCTACAAAAATAAAACATGTATGAGAAACAAGTGAAGCGGTATAGGTATTTAGTAAAAGAGTTATCTATAAAATTCGAAACAGGCTGTGTGTCAATACCAAGGTCCTCAAGTTTAAATAAAACAACAATTGATATGTTTTATGCTTGTTGCTTTTATCATATAATCTAAACACCCTTTAGCGTCAGCAGATACTGGATATATCATTTTAGCTACAATTATAATGATGATGTTACGTTTTTTTTAGGTGTATGTTGGAATATAATGAGAAAATACTGTCATTGAAGAATATAACAATTATTATGCACACATACTTGAAATAACTGAAGATAGCTTTCTTTGGATTGTCTGCAAGCATTTCAACAGGCCACTCTTTAAGAAAACTTAATGACCTAAAAATACAAATATTTTTTTAAATAAATGGAAAGAACTTTTTAATCCTTGTATACTTTAGTGTGGAACCTGAAAAACTTTAATAAATTGTTATTGTTTTGCTTGGAAATAATCATTCATAATTATTGGTACCAAGAGTACATATTAAAAGAATTTATATTAGAGTTCCGATTTGAAAACATCATAATAGAATATATTTCACACTGAGCATGTCGAAAACTTACCGTATAAATGGGTCATTCGGGTCCCTTAATCCACCTGACATAAATATATCTATAAAATCCTGAAATGTTCAAACAAAATATGATATCATACTTTTAATATTGTTTTTTTCTGGAAAGACATTTTCCTAAATCCAGATAGTTGTTTTGTTATTAGAAAAACAGATCAAAAGCATACTGTACATGTGAAACTAACACTAGTCCTATAACATAGGACCTGAGGGGCGATATTTGTCTTTTCATATTTGTTTTCTGATATTTTCTTTTTACTTATTTTGCTTTTTATTATTTTTCATTTTCTATTTTCTGTTTTACTATCAATGTGCCGCCCCGAGTTTCCAAAAAAAATAAAAAATGAAAATATCAGCATGAAAACATTAAAAATGGAAAAAGAATGCGAAGTCATATGTTATAGGACTAAAACTAACACGTGCAATATTGAAGATCATATGAAAAGCAAGTGAACAGCAGTTTTATTGGTGGCCTTCATTTATAAAATGGATATAAGGTGTTCAATATTGAACAAATGCTTACATTTTATACAAAGACCAAGATTTCAGTCCTTTGTTTTCGATACTAAATCCGATATGCATTATTTATGTATAAATTCTTAACCGTGTTTATACATTCCGAATACGTGTAAATCTCGCTACTTATTTCATGTATTATTAGAATAGAGTGATTTTTGACTGTTTATGGTATCGTTTGATAGCTTGTAATGGTCTCATAACTAAAAACCCAGAAAGATTCTTGTCGTTCGTATTTTCTTATATATTATATTCATACTAACTGTATCAGAAATTGTTAATAACTCTATTTTCTCTCTTGATATAACTGTTGTTTGCCTAAGGGATCTGGTCATGATGGCCTGTTCACCAAAACTGTCACCTTTGCTTAGATAAAGAAGTGTTTTCCGCTTATTTGTTCTTCTGTCTAATGCTGATACTATTCCTGTAATTGGTAAATACAAACTAGAAACTAATTACACATTTATTTAAAATGAAAATAGACATATAAATGTTGCAATGTTTAATAAATAACTTAAGCAATATATTGTGAAATAATATTTTATACGTTATTTAACGCCTTGTCCTTGGCCATCGCAGTTATGTTCTGGACATAGTTAGTACAAATGTAGCCGGACACTTAAGCTACTAAAACATAGGTTTGTTGTTCTAAAGTTGAAGTTATCTCTTCAAAGTTCTTCGGTCGTCAATGCGAACAGTAACAGCGCTATGGAATATCAAATTGCCTCATAAAGTCAATCGTAATTGCCTCAAAAACACTAGATGCTAAATATTCCGCATCACATGAGTTACTTCCTGTCTTGATGGGGTTTGTGTTATCTATTTTCCAATTTCACTTTCTTTTTATTCTCGTCTTTTGCTTCGTTGTCTTTGTTCTTAATTTGCAAATATTTATTGGCCCTTTGATTTTTGTCATCAAAGGTGTAATGATTCATTTGAAAATACAGCTGGAGTGTGTTACCTGATCCAGTCAAAATGAAATAGAAGCTCTTTGGAAAATGTCCTTCTCTGACAATAATTCTTTTAGCAGTGTATCTGGAAAGAAAATAAAACACACGCACTAAATATTCTCTCAATTTCATTGTTATGTCTGCGTATACATACTTTATTAGACTATAGTTTTATGTAATGAATAGGACACTTCTTTGGAACCAATTTTGGTGCACTATGTATGGATATTTAATCAGTATTTTGTTGAACGTCAAGTGCAAATAATACATTAAATATATCAAATGATACAAAAATGAGGTGAAATGGAAAACAGATATCCAACAATTTTGAGCAGCCGGAAGAGACTTTACTCTCTGTAGCGGCTTATTGAAAGTGACTTAGATAATTATCTGGATATCATTTATCCTTGACACACCATAGCAGGATTTACACGTAGAAGACAAGGGCTCTCTATGGAAAAAACAATTATTTTTTACTTTTTTAAATTGTGAGCTTCCCGAGTGTGTTATGAACACCTGTGGTCAGGCTTATGTTCAGCCTTTAATAAAAGTTTCACTTAACAATGATCCATAGAATTCTCTGGACATGTTATCACAGAGATGCTATTTGTGTACTGACAAGTATACTGTACTTACGACTCGTACCAAGCCCTTTCAGCCAACATGCGCTGCATGTGTACTGGATATTCAACTATGGACTGGTAATTTCGGAGAGCAATTTGTATCTAAAACGACAATTTGGTTAAATAATAAATGAAAGTTATTCCCGACTATAAAAGATATACATGTACGTACATACGGCTTTCTTCATATCGTACTCTTTACAAAAATGATAGTTGATACCAATTTTGATGCACAACATATGCACATTTTCTCGATTTACGACTCATCAGTTGTGCTCAAGGCATAAAATGTTGAAACCAAACCAACAATCCAAATGTAAAGAGCAAATTTAAGAATGCCAAAAAATGGTCACAAGGGTAACGCCAAAACCATCTAAGGACAGAGCTATGCACAAGGGAGATGATCCTTAGTTTTCACAAATTTTACAACTTTCTTATAGTAAATTTTGAGTATTTATGGTATAATAATTCAATACATATCTGTTGGTGTGATAGGTGTAATGAAAAATCCATAAAATCTTGAAAACTAGAACCCATGTCTACTCTTATTACTTACAAAGTTACTTACATAGTAAATTTCATCTTCTGTCCGTTCGGAAGGTCTCTTTGATAAAATTCTTTTCAATTCTTTTGAGATGCAAGCCTAAAATACCAAAAAAATGTGATTTGATTTGCAGCAAGAGCGAATAGTTAATAATTTAGAATTTCAAACTCCAAAAAAAATTCTGTCGTCCACTAAAATTGTTTGATATCTTCCAAACTGCAGCGATACTACTTCTGTAAATAAATGTTCCTTTATGCATACGATGTTTACTAGTATATCAGGTTTTGGCATCTTTTTGTTATTTTGGGTTGTTAACTGTTTAAAGTCTTCTAGATATACAATGCTTGATCTCCAATGTCACTTTGAAAAATAAATTTGCGAAGAGTCATTTGACTTAAAACTTATACAAGTATTTACAACTTGTCTCAAAAGGTAATGAAAAGATCGATATGTAGAGCTCGGTGTTAGCTCTTGAAACATAAGCTAACCCGTATCTAGAAAAATAAGCATTGTTCCTTCAGTATCTTCATCTGACAATCAATTTTATTTAAACGACACTTTGGTCAAAACCAAAAATAAATATTACAAAATTGGACAAGTTCTTCTATACGGAGCATTCAAATAGACTTAATTAAAAGGGGAAAATCAAGGAATACAAATTAACAAATATAAAAGACAAACGCAGAAACACTGAAAACTAAACACTTCTGACGAGAAGAAAAAGCTGGAGTGAACCACGATGTGCTCCGGATGGGTAGGTAAGTTCTGTTTTGTATATGGCACCATATGCGTGACATACAAAAATAGTCGCGAATCAGTGGTAGAACATGATGTATTATCCCTAGGTTGGTGTCGTTAAAAAGCGGTTTCAAAACAGTCTTGCGGTTTTCCAAGAATTTGTAATGTGTTGATTCAATCAACATACCTCAACTGATACATACCTATGTTAAGAACAGATACAAACCTCTTTTGAGGCTCTATAATCGGACATATCAAACAAGAGTTCAACTTTGTTATTTTCCGTCTTTGTCACTGCGTCCAAATTGTTAAATGACAGCAGAATCTCCTGAACTCTGAAAAAATATCAAAATTAATTTTATACATAACGCCTCAAAATGGATTTATAGCAACATTATAGAGAGCATTAATAATGACTTTCATAGTGATTTCTCACATTTGAGACCATGACTCAACCTCATACAGGTGAAAGATGTTATTTATACAGGTTCACTTTGAAGAAATTTTGCTTTAATTTTTGTTTAATGAATAATACTAAAACGACCGAAAAAATAAAATCATTTGGGTTCAAGAAAGAAAAAAACATTTCAGAGGACTGGTATAATTAATTACTACCTACAATTATCAGAAGTAACATGTATGGATAAAAAAAACCAAACTATCTATAAAATCACTGAACATCTGATCATTCAAAACAAAATTTGTTAATAAATGAAACGATTGTCGAATATGTATAAATGAATCTGTACTTACGACTGAGAATGCGATCTCCAAGTCCGTAACAAAATGACCAGAAACTTTGCTAAACTTCTAAACTTTTGTATAGGACGAACCTAGAATTCATAGAAATTAACAAAATTATCTTTATTTTAAATTGCAGGGATAACAAACTTTTAAAATGGTGACGTTCCCATTATTTTTTCCCATGAAATAAAGGTGTTCATAAATCACCAATTAATAGCAACTAGTAGTAATATTTTAAATAAAGATCATCCTGAAATCAAGTTGTTTATTGAGTCAACAATAAAGACAACCTTTGACTAAAACTAAAAGAACATTAGAAATTTAATTAAAACTCTACAAGGAGAAGGATTTAAAATTGACAAATAAAAGAGTCAAATAAAATGAAAATCTTAAGATTTTATAGGTTTCAAAAAGATAAATTATATTGTTTTTTTAGAAGTCACCACGAACTAACTTTATACATTCTGACTGGATTACGTACGTCATAAAAAATAATTGAATCCTAAACCTCTAAAGTAAGATATTAAAAAGTCTTTAAAATATATAAAGTAGAGTATATATGACGTTAATTGAAATTACAAGGAAATTAATTTCTTTCATAAAAATTTTGTGCAATTTTTGCCCAGTTATTACTACAGGAGTGCAATTCATTCAACAACAGAACAATTTTGTATTTGAAGTGTATAATTATATGTAGATATATAACCATATATTTCATTAAAAGAAAGTGTATCAATAACTTAATGTATTTTTGAGTGGTACTTAAACATTGAAATTCAATAAAAAAACTAACAGGGAATAGGACATTAAGAATACTTAAAAACAAAAATGACGAGTTTTATATGTTCTGTATAGACCAATTATTGATGAAATAAATGACAAACGACGTTATTGATTTCTCATTTATTATTGGAACTGGAGATTTTACAACTGTCTGTTTTGTGGTCAAAGAATAATTGAAAAATGATTTATTTAGTTAAAAAGTTGAAAATTTCAAAGCATATGTAGACAGACAAGAAAAGAGGGAAATGTCTTCTGCGCAAGGCGCATAATATAGAATAACAGAGAAAAAGTATTTTTTTGTGATATGGTTTGTTACCTTTATAATAGTATGGCATGTCTTTGAGCTTTTGGAAGATACTCTTTTTTTTCTGGGCCAAAAATTAATTACAAAGTAAATTTTAAAATCTAACGTTAAATTTGACAATGTCAGATGTAAAAGTAATTTTCATTTGATGACCTGCATTTGATTTTATCTGAATTAACGACACATACAAAGCGGCACTTCCATATTTAAGAAATCTTCGTTTTTACACTAATATTTTTTTTGAGCTAATAGTATTTTTGATTTTGTGGTTGCAAATATCAATTTCGCCAGTAAACTCAATTACAACCGTCAAATCTAATTGATTTTGGCAAATATTAAAATACAATATTATTGTTTCCTATACAATATTCATGCAAGGGAGTTAATCATTAGGTTTTCTCGGGAGAGCCTTACGGAATTTTGACAGAACGATTAATTTCAATATTATTTGGCTTTTTGATATTTATTTTCAGACCGCCTTTAGAAAGATTATCTCAAAGTTTGTCTAGACTAAATGTATAATTTCAGTAGGTGTGCAAAAAAGCTCAAATGTACGTTATACTGGACTTTGTAAATTGGGCTTTCCTATATATAAAACCTTCTTCGTGGAATTAATGTTTGAAATTAACAGAACTTCAAATATCAGAGAACAAATTAGTAGATCAAAACCTTGACCATTTTTATTTTCCAATTGAAAGTCTGGAGACTGTTTTGAAATGTCAAGGCTTTTCTTCCATCTCTTGTCAGGAAATTTATGACAGTTTTATTGGGGCTGGGATTTGTTGGAATTTCTATTAAACTTGTGACGACCCCAAAATGTCATCAACTTCGTTCACATCTGTCTCGATGACAAATACCCCGAATTTTCATTTTCATGTATGTGTTAATGTATATATATATTATATTTACCTTTGGCCCTTTCAATCTCTTTCTAATCATACCAATACTCTTCATTGTGATACAAGTTCCTGAAATCGAACCACGATGTTTTTGTTGGAAATTCGTCCTTGGTAGAGACGGTATATTAGAACTGCCTTGTTTATCTACCGACGACTGACTGTTCATAATCGATCCCTTCTTTTCATCGTCAGACGATGAAAGCACGGTATCACTGTTTTCTGTAACCTCTCTGATACATTTACCTACAGGGTGTACAGGAGGTGGTCGTCTAATTTCAACCAATTTAGTGAATTCAAGCATTCTTGTTGATAAACTTTTCTTTCGTCGTAATTGCATATTTTCTATGACATCAACTTCGTTCATAGTTGGACTTTGAACCCCAATGTTACGTTTTGGTAATTTATTTCCCATTTTCTGTTGCATTTGAAGGATATTTATTTTTCTTAATTCCAAATCGGTCAGAAGAAATTCATCTGAAGATGCATTTGAAATTGACGAGTTCCGACGTGATCTCGATTTTTTATTATCCGTACTGCTGAATCTACGTCGGTTTCTCAAATTGTGTAATGGCGTAGATGACGTCCAGTCGTGAAACACTGCAGGGTTAGATCTGTCATGTTCCGGTGCGGTTTCCTCCTTACTTTTTCTCTGTTTTCTAATTGCCTGACTTGATTCAACGTCTTGTAACTCTTTCTTGATGGAATCTAGCAATAGTTGACTGCGACTTTGCTTCCTGGAAAGCTTATTAACTCTCTTGGTACTTCTTTCAGCATCAAAAACGGAATATTTTTTATTAGAATCAGAGGTGACATTCTCGTTACCAGGCGAAAACCTGGATAGTTTTGATTTTCCAATTGAAAGTCTAGATACAGCCTCTACCATTCTGATCTGAAATATTAGATTTTATAAAAATCCGTCAAGAAAGGTACAATTTCCATCTGGTGTCCGGAAATTTGTGACCGACTTTATGTCAATTTTATGAAACAATACGCAAGTTTGTAATAGAAAAGATTAAATACGTGATCATATGATAAGCCGTCGACATTGTTAGTGACTCAAGCTTATCCGGCCCAAAGACTTACATGCAAAACCTTTATTGGATTTTACATATACATTAATCTGCACAGATTTACCTATCAAAAGTACAATCGATAGTCCACAAACGATAAAAAACTTTTATTTTATTATTTTTTTAATATGTTTTTACAAACTTTTTCCTTTTATTTTTTATTTAATTTTTTTGTCACTGCAAAATGGATGGAAATTCCAATCGATGTTGAGATCGGCATCAGATTGTAATTAGCAGTATATTTTATTGGGATAGATTTTCTACTATAAATTTTATGGCATCAATATAGAAGTACACATTTTGACACATTATGCCTCATCAGCACGACTATTTATCTCTCTAATTCATACCATTTGGTTATGGTTAAATTCTTACAATATACTGAGTGATATCAAAATTTGGGAAATAGTTCCCGTGTAATGTATGTGTATTAAACCATTTAGATAAAACAAATATGGTTTCAAAATTTGTTTGGAACAAACATTGGTTATAAAAAGAGATTGAAAATTATTTCAGTGTGGATTGTACAGCTATACTCGTTGTAATTAACCAGAATTGAACAAATAGACAATGGATATAATATCACACCGAAACACATTCCTGAAATTTTGAAATAAGGCAGAATAATATGAAAATTTAACATTATCACTTGTTATACATTACAGGGATAAGCAGGCATAGTCAAGGGGATGAATTGTGTTTGAAATTCAAATGCCAAACGACCAAATAGATAAAAAAATCAGTCTACAGATAAATGTTTGTGTTAGGTTAATACACTCTATATATTCAGTAAAACCATAAAATAATTATTATTAAGTTAGACAGAACCAGCTATAGCTTAAAACAATTAAAGGTATTAGGAGATAATACTCATGTGTGTATGTGACAAAAATATCAGTTAAAATAAAATTCTCTCGAATAGAGCATTTATTGCTAGTCCTAGTCTGGCGGACCTTGTGCTTTTGAAATATATACTTGCAAATGCTACTATTTTTCATTCTAATTTCTGAAGATTGACAATAAAACTCTTTTAAAACTACTGTACCTCAACGGTTGCCATTCACATTAAAACAAACAAGACTTTGTTACATCACCGTTTGGAGCCGACTGACCGCCGTACATTGCCAGGCATTATACCGATTTTTTCAGTGGAAAATACGGTTACTGCATTACAATAATGACTTCATCACTAAATACTTTCCGACATTTTTAATTTTAAAAGAAATTATTCTTTTTATTAACATTTAATAAACACCCTGTCATATATCAATATTATTCAGTTTACAAATATTTGTTACAAGAGACGTCAAAAATCTAATAAGACTTTGATTTGAGTGTCTTAAGTTGGTTATTTAGAAATTCGTGCAGTAAAGTAATGATTATGAATAATTTGTTTGCATTCACATAACTACGTGAGGTAACTTTATAAATTTTCTTTAATCTCAGGTAACTATATAGCAAAGTTACATAAATAGTTTTAACAAGGTAATATCGTAGGACATATTCATAACTTTTAATATTTGCGTTAATTTGGATTTATTTTAAATATATAAAAGTTGTTTAAGTACTTGTTTTCTATTATTTAAAGTAGTTTATTATTACAAAAAATGTTTACGAGTACTTGTATAGTTGTATAGCCAAAATAGGCATTAATAATACCGATTGGAATTCAAAAGAGAAGAAACGAAAAAGTCCTAAAAATTCTTCTCCGGGACGTCCAATCAGTGGTAGATTTATATGGATTATGTCTTCAGAAGACAAAACTTTAATTAATTCAAATAGTCTTAAATGTTTTATTGGACTTAAATATTAAGAAACATACTATATATTAAAGAATAAAGCAGAGACATAGAGCGAGCAATAAAAGGCGTGTCTCCTGTGGGAAACCTTTTTTTGTTGATGTTGTTCTTGCTGTCTATCATATGTATAGTTTCATAATTGCATTTTTTTTTGTTTATGATTATTTTCAAATTATCATCTTGTTTCTTAACCAATCAAACCAATCACTGTCAATCATTCCATTTTATTATGTTAATTATGTTCTGTATTTGGTAATTATAAGATGATCATAGTCCTCTATATGGGCTCCCTAATTTGGAAAATAAAAGGCGCGGATCCAGGATTTGACCTTAAGTAGAGAGTTGGGAATTATCGATATAGCACCGAGCGGAGCGAGACGAAAATGTTTTGGTCGATTTTATGCCAAACATTCAAATGAATTGTCAGAAACTGACTTTTAAGGGGAGGGGGGGGCGTGTGGGCCCCGTCTGAATCCGCTAGAAACTGACAGAACTCCGGACAAAAAAACAACATAAAAGAGTACAAAACACAAACATGAACACAACAGATAGTCAGGACATTCTGACTTGGTGCAGGCAATTTTTTTCATAATTCTGAAGTTATATACCCTTATACCAAAATAATGTCAAAAATATGTCAATGTGATTAAATGCGAAATCAATACGAACACATTATCCTCAAAGATTCTTTTGACAATAAGACTGTCACAAAGCTCAAAAGCTGAAGCAGAAATAATGGGAAATCCATCCTTTTGATATTAAATCATTGATATTGATCAAAGTTAGTATTTCTGACGAAATTTGGTTTCGACTAGTTTTTTTGTTATATTCGCCTTTCATAATTTAATACTTTTGCAGATGCTGTAGTATTGTTTAATTTTTATTTCCGACTTTATTTATCATTTGCTCGTTTTACATTAGAAATAAATAATTTTACTGATAAGTGAACTTGAAATATCTGTGACATTTTATGGAAATACAAAAGCACTGGCTACTAGACGACTAGTCTGTTAATGGAAATTTTCTCTGCAATTTGATGTCTTTGGATTTGCTCTGTAGGCGCTCGTGTGCATTTTTGTCACGTAAGTTCCTGCCTGTTTTGCTTAAATGAAAAAAATTTACTCAAAGCATACAAGAAAGTTCTCCTACCTGTCAATCTGTTTGAAAATTAAATAAAAGCTTATCCCTATGCTAAATAGACGTTTCTTTAGCGTGTGTTGAAGAAGAAATAGGAGAGATGATTTTCAAGTGGATATCAATTTAAAACTTTGAATGAAAATTTTTCAATTTTTATTTTCTCCTCTCACGAAAAGGAATTTTAATACTGCATGATATGCAACTACTTGTTTGTAAATTTATATTTAAAACGATAAATTTAATTTATTCGGAAAAGTGTCAAATTGACAAATTTCATGAATATTGCTACTATAATGTATTTAAAGTCAACATACTGTTTATCTTAATGAAAAGTATGTTTAACTTGTGTGTGAGTTGAAATTATTCGAGTTGACGGCTCATGATACAGCCACAAATTAAATTTGTTACTAAATAATTTAGTCATGTAATCTAAATATTGCAAATTGTTGACACAACAGATAATTTTTACCGACATTTTAACATTAAATTGACAATACCGTTTTACAATTATCATTCTTTGAAAACCTCATGATTTATATAGTGAGAAAATGTAATTTTATTTGTTTGGTCGAAGCCGGTAAATGACTGGAAATATAAATTTAAATCTTCTTCATCTCAGTAGGGGTGTAGAAAATTTAACTAATGAGGAACCAGAGTGAATTATCTTTTCCTAACCAATGTAGATAAGGGAGATAATAAATTTGTCTCCCTTTTAGCCTCAGGACAAAAGGGAGAGAATGTAATTATCTCCCTTACCTACACTGGTTAGAAAAAGATATCTCACTCTGGTTTTTTCCTACAGACATAACTCCTACCATTTGTATATTCAACTTGTTACTGTCATTTAAACATGAGTTCGTTTTTTCCTTGAAATTTATATTTTCATCCTGGTCTCAAACCTCTGAAAATATTTTTGCCTCATGAGATACGATTTACATGATTCTGTCTTATACAACGTTTAATTAAAAAGAAAAATATTTTGCTATTTTTTTATGAAAAGGTACTTAACAACAACCTTAGGAAACACAATCATTTTCAGATACGAGTTAGGGATAGTTATTAGTATCTGCTTTCCACACGTGACTTTGTGGCGCATATGAAGTTTTTTTTAAAAAATATTTGTATTTTGTTATAATTCTACCTCAGGGAGCAACCATTTGATTTTTATTGGGGGGGAAGGGGGGGCTAGAATCAGATCTTTGATCCTACCTATTTTTTTCGTCGAAATTTTGGCCTAATTTTTTATTTTCATTTAAACCGAAATATTTCATGATTGACACAGGTCCTGCCTTTTTTTCACACCTAAAGTGATCCTGTCTTTTTATTTTGCCAAGATTCTGGTCCTGCCTCTTTATTTCAAATTTGATCCTAGCCCCCCATAAAAAATCAATGGTTGTTCCCTTACGTTGCCATGTTCTGACTTTCATCACGTTTATATTGCGTTTTGTTTTAGTTGCTTCCCGTAGAATACTACATGTTGAATTTGTATAATTTAAAATGTTTCTATATGCTGTATTAACTTTTATATAGCGGAAATCTTTGCTGTTTCACCAGGTTTTATTTCCTTGAGACAAATTAAGACACGCAATGTTTATATCTATTTTTAAAAATAAGAACTTAAAGTATTGGCATATATTAGATTAGAAAAAAAAACAACATATTGATACAAATTACAATTCAATGTTTATTCATATTTCTAGGAACCGTGTCTTTTCAACAGTTCAGTGCCAATATAGTTCAATTTTGATGCATAACATGTACATGTTTTAAAACCCATCAGTTATGCTGAAGTCCTAAAATGTTAACAGCCGAAGCAATCATCCAAAACGTTGAAGAGCACATTCAAATGACAAAATGACACCCCCCCCCCTTTTCCAAAAAAAGAGAGAAAAAAATGAGTAAAGCCAAAACTGTCGTATTACTGTGCTAAAGCTGTTTGGAACATATTCATACAGAATGGATCTTCATAGAATTATGAGATAGTCCTGTTGCTGTAAAATCAGGAACTTGAAGGATTGAGAATGAATCTTATGAGCCCAAAGAAAAACGATCTTTTACCAACTGAAAAATGTCCCTGAAAAGTAGATGAAAATATTTTAAACCAAAGTATTTCTGATTGAATTAAAATAAAATGTTACGTGATTTATTTTAATTTATTTTGATAATTGAATCGATGTTAAAAAAAAATTGAAATGGGGATGATATTAACTAAAAAAATTTGATTGCTGAGATAAGATCAGATAACAGTATAGTTGATCTGTCTGAATATAATGCATTATTTATGCATTTGTACATTTTACTGATATCAGACGGATAGTTGTAACAGAATATAATAAATATGTTTTTGAAATATTATATATTCGAGATTTCTATGCGTGTTGAAAATCTGACTGTGTCTTTAAGATGACGAACAACAATAAACACGTTTGTCAAGTACATCTAGGGATTTTGGTCTTCATTTACTTAAGGGGTTCCACTCCATAGTGGGTATCCTATACTAACCTAACCCTTACATATCCTAACCCTAAGCCTTAACCCTAACCTAACCCATCTATATCTTAACCCTATCCTATAACCCTAACCCTAACCCTAGACTTAAAGGAATGATTCCCTTAAAGTAAATGAAGGCCGGGATTTTATGTCAAGAAATAATAAACCGCATCCTTTTATAATATGCTGTTGGCGTGGCCAATGATGTGAGCACAGCAATGGCCCTTTCCAGAAACTCATTTCCGCCCGGTATCACGATTCTGACTCTAAAATTATAATTTGAAGCAAGTAATTTCCCTTGCTATACTTACTTTCGTTTCCGGCTAAGGAAACATTTTCTAGCCTTAGTATGTAGCACAATATGGCTGCCCCATTAAACAAAGACTTTTCTAAATGACCCATATGTAGAAAATGCATATGCTCCTATAGCGCTCGCTGCGCTCACTATAATGTGTTACTCATCGGGAACCCGGAACTGGTACTAAGGTAACGATGTTTTCAGTACTATATTTTCATTTATGGTATCTAGTATGCTAACCAAAAAGCTACATTATTTGCTATTTTGTTACTCAGATATTCATGTTTTTTTATTTTTTTTATTTTTTTGTCATTGTTTGACAAAAGTGAAAACAATTATAAGAAAAAAAGACCACGATGTCATGGAGTTTACGTGACAAAAGTTTTAAATAAGTTACACCTTTGTTTTCAATTTCAGGAATATTTAAGAAAAGAGGACAGAAATGTAATTATATAGATAATATGTTGAAAAGAAAATATTGATTCGAAAATATGTTGAAATTATCTCAGATAACGAACAATTGCATGTGTTGGTATTTTATATTTAAATTGATATAATCTAATGATATAACAAATTCAATTTTTATCTGTAGCCACTAGAATGATAGAGTTTAGTGGTAAATTGGTCCGTTACAAACATCTATTTACTTATATAATTGTATTTAATCGCTAGTCTGGAATAACTTAATTTGATTGCTGTACTAATATTTGTAAAAGCAAACCGATGTATGATTGGTATACCTATTAATTGTTCGCAAAAATAGAGTAAAACAAGTAAGCCACCAGTTTTTTATCATTAAGGGTATAATTGACAAAGAACGAGTTAAATATTTGACTCTACGATATTTGATGAATAATCACAGATATATAAGGCTCAATGAAACAAACGGTAGCTTGTCAAGAACTTATAGAAAGGTTCTATATTGTATCAATCAACATGGACCTCATTTCAATGGATTGACAAAGGTCAGCTAGCAAGAACAAACAATCAAAATTGTTAAACTTATATAGAAATAATTATATTAAAAAAAGTAACAAATAGACAATACTAGTAAGCTTTATTTATATAAATCAATAAAACAAAAACTGGACACAGATTTTTATTCAAACTCAAAGGATATAAATAATACACGGGACATAGCTAAATTTAGAATAAGCGATCACTGTCTGCAAATTGAAAAAGAAAGATATCTTAAAATTCCAAGAGAAAATAGAGTTTGTACATTTTGTTACCTTAATGTAATCGAAGATGAAAGACATTTATTACTAGAATGCCCAAAATATTCAAATTTACGAAAATTTTTCACTTTTTTGCAATTATATATATGTTTTTGTCCCAAGTCAATTGACTTCTATGGCAATAAATTTTGAATTTGAATTTGAATTTAAATATAGCATTTTGTTTTTTACCAAATGTGATATATTTCAACAAATTATATAGCTTCAATGATGGTCAGTAAAAAGAATAATGAAAAATAATTAAAAGAAGAGCCAAATTCCAAAAGAAGAGCTAAATTCCAAAATGGCAAGAAATATTTAGCAAATCTAATTGAGGACGTAGCTGTTCCTTAGGTAGATAAACTTCAGTATTCAAAGCGTTAGACTAGTATTACTGTAAATCATTAATCTATTAGCACTGACTGGCGAAAGTATTTGGGACTTGCAGCAATCAACAGGAACAATACTCAATGGGATATTGTGATATAAATTTTGATGCACTAAAATGTTTGGAAAAAAATTATCCATTTGATGTGCCGAAACTATCGATATCGACAAAAGAATACCGAAGGGACAAAACAAAATAAAACAAAACTAAGCTATATTTCCAAATTTATCTTAAAACAGTTCAATACACAAGGAAGATACTTCTTAGTAAATTAATAAAGAAGATACTTGTAAATAATTAAGTGAAATGATACGAAATAAAACTAGAGGTACTGTTGTCACAGGAGTCCAGCATGCTGGACTGTTTTAGCACGCTAAAACTGATGTCTCCCCTTCCATACCCATATTTTTTTTAACATTTTTTAGGGATCATCAAGGTGGCAAATTAAGAGCTATGGTACATAATACATGTAGTTACCTACAGATATGTGCTTCAACAAGGAATGAATAAGGTAATATATAGTTTTGGGGAAGGGATCTGAACCATTTTTAAGATAAATTAAGGTTTCTGATTTTGAGGGGGTGGGGATGATCCCCAGGGCTAAGATGTATAGTACATTCAACTTGTCTTGTAACCATGAGTAGTACAATATATGGTTTAGGGGTGGGGATTCCAACCATTTTTAAGATAAAATAAGGTTTCTGATTTTGTGGGGGTGGGGATGACCCCCAAGGCTAAGATGTATATTGCATACAACTGGTCTTGTAACCATGAGTAGTACAATATATGGTTTAGGGGTGGGGATTCCAACCATTTTTAAGATAAAATAAGGTTTCTGATTTTGAGGGGGTGGGGATGACCCCCAGGGCTAAGATGCATATTGCATTCAACTCGTCTTGTAACCATGAGTAGTACAATATATGGTTTAGGGGTGGGGATTTCAACCATTTTTAAGATAAATTAAGGTTTCTGGTCTTGAGGGGTAGGGGATGACCCCCGGGGCTCAGATGTATACTGCATTCAACTTGTCTTGTTATCATGAATAATAAAATATATGGTTTAAGGGTGGGGATTTCAACCCTTTCCAAGATAATGTAGGCTAGGGGGTGGGGACTGAACCCCAGGGACCCAAATGTGGTACTCTGCACTCCGCCTTGACCTGATGCATATACCTTCCAAATATCATGAGGCTAGCTCAAGAAACAAAAAAGTTATGTTCCGGACAAAAAATTTGATTAGAAGAGGAAGAAGAACACTATTGGGTTGGGATCTCAATGGTTTTCAGAATATTTAGTATTTTATCATTTGAGGGGGTGGGGCATGACCCCCCTCAGACCCCCCTATGGTACCAAATGATTCGTCTTATCATAAGGAGTAATAATATATATGGTTATAGGGTGGGGATCTCAATGGTTTTCAGAATAATAAGTATTTTGTCATTTAAGGGGGTGGGGCATGACTCCCCCCCTCAGACCCCCTATAGTACCAAATGATTCGTCTTATCATAAGGAGTAATAATATATATGGTTATAGGGTGGGGATCTCAATGGTTTTCAGAATAATAAGTATTTTGTCATTTGAGGGGGTGGGGCATGACCCCCCCCTCAGACCCCCTATGGTACCAAATGATTCGTCTTATCATAAAGAGTAATAATATATATGGTTATTGGTTGGGGATCTCAATGGTTTTCAGAATATTTAGTATTTTATCATTTGAAGGGGTGGGGCATGACCCCCCTCAGACCCCCCCTATGGTACCAAATGATTCGTCTTATCATAAGGAGTAATATTATATATGGTTATAGGGTGGGGATCTCAATGGTTTTCAGAATATTTAGTATTTTATCATTTGAGGGGGTGGGGCATGACCCCCCTCAGACCCCCTATGGTACCAAATGATTCGTCTTATCATAAGGAGTAATAATATATATGGTTATAGGGTGGGGATCTCAATGGTTTTCAGAATATTTAGTATTTTATCATTTGAAGGGGTGGGGCATGACCCCCCTCAGACCCCCCTATGGTACCAAATGATTCGTCTTATCATAAGGAGTAATAATATATATGTTATAGGGTGGGGATCTCAATGGTTTTCAGAATATTTAGTATTTTATCATTTGAGGGGGTGGGGCATGACCCCCCTCAGACCCCCCTATGGTACCAAATGATTTGTCTTATCATAAGGAGTAATAATATATATGGTTATAGGGTGGGGATCTCAATGGTTTTCAGAATATTTAGTATTTTATCGTTTGAGGGGGTGGGGCATGACCCCCCTCAGACCCCCCTATGGTACCAAATGATTTGTCTTATCATAAGGAGTAATAATATATATGGTTATAGGTTGGGGATCACAATGGTTTTCAAAATATTAAGTATTTTGTTATTTTAGCCTACATTTTACAGGCTAGGGGGTGGGGACTGACCCCCAGGGACCCAAATGTGGCACTCTGCACTCCGCCATGACCTGATGCATATACCTTCCAAATATCATGAGGCTAGCTCAAGAAACAAAAAAGTTATGTTCCGGACAAAAAATTTGATTAGAAGAGGAAGAATAATAATCACTAAAACAATATGTCTCCCTTCGAGAAGGGGAGACATAATAAAAAGTGTATTTGGAGATGATAAAATTGATAAACAACATGTACTGTTCTTCTTGGTGCATCCGTTCCCCAGGCATCAACAGCCAAATTATACCCTCTGCCGCAAAATAATGTTTTAACGTACAGAAGTATGACAAAATTTCTAAAAAATAAATAACTTCAAGAAGATAGAGCCTTGCTGAAATATATATGCTTGTTTAAATAAATTCGACAAAAGGAAAATTACTCATTAAGAATCTGAGTGACTTTTTCTATAAGGATTTGAATTCAATTCAGTGAACAAACAAATTCAAAGGAAGTATTTAAGTCAAATCTATTGATAATGAAAGGTATTGATTAGAATGCAAATTAATTTTCCTTTGAATCTTGATACATAATCGGCATGTCTGGTTTTTTCTTTGAAGCTTGTCTTCTAAAACGTCGATTTTAATTTCATTAAAATGAATCTGAGACACTTCTTTTTACATGTTTTGTATTTTTCACAAAATCAAAGGAGTGCAATTTCAATCTGCAATTAGTTTGTGTTATTAAAATAGAACCTTCGTTATTTTAAAAGCAAAATCTTATGGGACTACATAATTATAAGTTTGAAGCGCAAAATGTGAGAACATTTAGATAATGTCTCGTCAGCTATACCCAAGGCCAAACATGTTAAAAGCCGAGACAGCAACACAGAATTTCATATGGCAAATGCAATCAAAAATGACCAAAACGATAATGTTAAAACCATTATTAAAAGAACAGACTTATGTGAAGAGCTTTTTAATTCAAATATTTTACAATTTTGTACCAGTAAAATGTGAAGCCACTATAATTGTAGTGATAGCCATTCGATGATACCAGATGTACACATGTGAAAAAAGGTCTCCTCAGCTATGAATGTTGTAACCAGCTCATTTGCTAGTTTTCAATACTAGCCCGGAAAAAATACTTTAAAATTGCTTTTGCAAAAATTCTAAGGACTATTTCTGTCGTGTATAGTCCTGAAATGGCTTTGACTTTGCCTTTTGGAAATTTTGTCATTTTTGGAAAGATTGCAAATCGTTCCTATGGCATCGGCCGGCCTCCAAAACCAAAACCGAAAGTGTGGCCGCTTCGACACTATCGGTCATTAAGTACATAACATGTAGTTCCAATGATGACAGCATTTTTTTAAATTACCAGTACTTTTTATTCTTGTGGATAATATCTGAACTAATATCTTTTAACTTACATAAAACTTTATCGTTTACCGAAATTACCAAGGAATTAAAATGATGTCAACGCAGACGGCGGATGAATTTATCTATCAGAACGAATCTACCAGAAACAGCTCCCCGTATTCGTTGTTGGGAACTTTACTTTTCAAATTAATTCATTGTCAAAACTAATTGTGTATTTACAAATTTGACGGAATCTAAATGTTTTCTGTAGGGATCGGAAATTTTCAACAGCCTCTGTCGGACATTTTTTTGATAGACATGAATTGTCAGTTTTAACTCTTTTTAGCAATTTCAACACACGATCTTATTTCATACAAATGTTGTTATGCACGATTTATTAATGTTTTGGGTAAGACCTGAAATAAATGTCATTTGTATCAACTCTTTAACATTCTGTGTGGCCTTGTTTGTGTATTGATAGTTTCGATGTTTTAGTGATCAATAGAAAAATGGGCAACACAACGACTTAGAATGAATTAAATAAATGAATCAAATAAATTCAAGTTTAAATACTTTGAAATCAGTCTATGAAATGCTTCCCGAAAGATGAAATTTTTATTCATTTTTCATATTTAACTACAAAGATTCGCGCATGCTCAATCCATTATTTACTAAACTACACGTGCAAAAAATGGCAACAATGTGGAAATCTTCAAGTTTTGCCGAGTTAAATCTACCAAGGCGTTTCTAATCTTCCCAAGTTTATAATTGTGAACTGTTAGATCGTCCGATATTTGAAAGCAGAAAGGTGTGCAAAATGCGTGATTGATCGTCATTGGTGAATGGCCTCGATATTGAACTTTGGAAATTGTTGACATGTCATAAGGTGTACAGTAATTATATTTAAGCTTAATAAAAGCACAGACACCTTTAATGTAAATTACTATTATGTCATGGGAAGTAAAATTATGATATAATAACAGAAAGTGTTGGTGACAAGAAAGTTCGAAGGGTTGTCATATCCTTGTGGTGATTTTCTTTAGTTTCTGTTGCAAATTTAATATAGTGTGGATGTTTTTGACATAATTTGTATATTCGTGCGTTCATTTGAAGGATTTGCTAGTTTGACTTTATTTTGTTTGTTTACATTCTGTACAATGTTGAAGACAAACTGTAGAAATAAAAAAATGTTTGTTGAATACAATTTTTGTCTCGCCTGCAACAAAAAGTCGTGAAGGCGAGATATAGGTATTACTTTCGGTCGACAGATACCTTATTGTATAAAGTTTGTCGAAGTATACTTGTCTGGTGACCATGATCTTGTTTTCATGGTTCACTAACTTCATAAACATAAATGTAAAATCTGCATCGAAGTTTCATGGTTAAATCCATTTCTTAGCAACTGTAATATCTAGGCCTACCATATTTGGTCAATAGATAGTTTTTGGTGTGTACATGTCAGTCTGACACCTACCTTTTGACCTTGACCCCGATTTCATGGTTGAGTGACCTGCGTAGTCACATTTTCGTGGGAAGTCCATTTCTTACATGTAGCTACTGTAATACCTAAGCCCACCATATCTGATCAATATATAGTTCTTAGTGGGCACATGCCAGCCTGACACTTTCCTACATTTCATGTATGAGTGACTTTGTCATATTTTCATGGTTAAATTCATTTCTTAGCAACTATAACACCTAGACCCACCATATTTGCTCAATAGATAGTTCTTGGTCGGTAAATGTCAGTCTGACACCTGTCTTTGACCTTGACCTCAATTTCATGGTTGAGTGACCTGTGTCACATTTTCGTGATTAAGTCACTTTCTTAGCAACTGTAGTACCTAAGCCCACCATGCCTGGTCAATAGATAATTCCTAATAGGCACATTGCAGTCTGACACCTGTCTCCGGACCTTGACTTCAAGTTCATGCTTGATTGACTTTGTCACATATTCGAGATTAAGTCCATTTCTCAGCACTGTTATACCTAGACCCACCATATTTGGTCAATAGATAGTTCTTAGATGGTACATGTCGGTATGAAAACTGCCTTTTGACCTTTACTGCAATTTCATGCTTGAGTGACTTGCTTCATGTTTAAGTATTATGTCCATTTCTCAGCATTTGCAACTGTATTTGGTCTATAGATAGTCCTTGGTGGGTATATGGCTTTCGGAGACCTTCATCAGAATTACACACTCCAGTCACATTCGAACACCTCCACTAAGATCACTAAAACTTGACTTGCTGAAAGTTAAGCCTTAATACACATTGAACTCTTACTGAAAACGATGTCCTGGTTTCCATACCACGGACTGTATATCGATTTTTAAAAAACCCTCAATATTTCAGGAAAAAAAGGAATACATTCACTGTAATTGATTTCACATAACTAAGAACAAATCCGTGGTAAAATTCAATTTGAAATTATACACAACTACAGCTGCAATCTTTCCACCACTGCTTTCGATTTTGATTTTAATTGTTTTCAACTTTTTGGTTTTCAACATTTTAGGCCTTTGCACCACTAATGAGTCGTAAATCGACGAAAGAAGTACAACAATTTTCGCCTGTATTTATTTCACTTCTAGGGCCATTTTCATAAAGTCGCCTAAAGCCTTTCAAAATTTATGTGGAAATTGTTTGGTATGGGGTATCTAAAGATTTGCTAATAATAACTAACAAATAAGTTACCAAATTTGTTTCTGTATATTACCTGAATATCGCTTTCGGTGACAGTTTTAACACAAAATTGTCAAATTAACGTCTTCAAGACAGTTTTTCAGCTTGAAGGACACTCAGAACCACTACAAATGTTTTGCTGTAAAAAAATAACAATCCAAAGATACTAATATTAGATATAGTAAATTTGTACTATGCTGTATACGACGCATTTCAAGGAGTTACCTTTCATCAGCAGCACTAAAACCGAAACATTTGGAAGACCAAAAACCAAACTTATTTTAAACAAGAAGTACTCATAACGAAAAATACCGAAATAGGAAGCCAAATTTCAGCTAAGGAGATCTACTATGTGCAATACAAGGAATGAACTCTTAGTATTTCTATTATTTTTGAATTTTGCTAAATACTGGTAATTTATGTAACAAATCAATGAATTATCATGTCAGACAAGTCTGACGACTGGGTTGGCGAATACCCTCGGGGACATAAACTGTAAGTCAGTTTATGTCCGCTTTCATATGACAGTAGAATGGTTTTGGTTCTAAATTTCCTTCTTGGTGATATTCCAAAAGGTGGTACAAATTGACCCAAATCGCACTTATATACGTCTTTTGTGGGTCGAAAAATTCTGTTTGTTAGCATAAAATGCACACAATCGTTTATGATAAAAAGTAGGTAAATATTTAATATTAAAAAATCAATGGTTAGGAGTGAAACAAATACAGGGAAAAGTGGCCCTACTCTTTTGCATCACAATTTGTATCAAAAATTCTTTATTTTTAAAATTAAGAAAATTATAATTCCATAAAAACATAATCTACTATGTGTCTACTGTGGTAGTTTGAGAATATCTAGATTGTCTGTTTGTGTGTGCGTGATTCATTGATTTTGGCGTAAATAATGGCTTCACCATAACCCTGTGTAACGTTGTTTATGTGCGAGTCCTGTTTTTAAAAAGATACGAAGATTTGTGGTCAAGATACTGTTTCATCAGTTAAAGAGGTATGCATGTTGAACACAATAGTGAAACCACAAGACTCAGGTCCACCATCAGAGAAAGCCACTCCGTGGTAGAAATAAACTTTCTATGATACAGATTATATCAACTATCATCACACAAATAAAACGCATGAAATTCGAAAACAAGACAGACTGCACAAACATTTTATGATATGAAATTTATTAGCGTAGAAATAGTAAGAAAAAAGCGACAACAATCTATTTTACATTCATTCCAAACTCTTAATTGTTTCTCGGCAAGCTATTAAATGGCGAGATTTTATAATTATAAAGTATTGGTAACAAAAGCTGTCCAGTGGCAAAACCGAAAGCATATTTTGTCCGCTGAACAACCTGTTTGAAACAAAAGCTTCCAATGCGTTGGTAGCTTGGTAGCTATCGAGTTGGGTGTTGTTGGAATGAACAAAGCAAAATTTGACAGCCTATGAGTACTATTTAACCAGATCAAATACTATGTAATAACGTAATCCTTCAGTTATTTAGGACTATATAAATCACGTCCATTCTATTCTTTATTAACCGATAAGATTTTTAATACATTTTAAAAACTGAGCCAATAAAGCATTGACCAACATGTATGTTAATCGACATATTGCTTATAAAGCTCTTGTATATTTGTCATATCAAATTAAATGTAACAACACACAATACTTGAAACGTGCGAGTACTTGTTAGACCTTAAAAACACCAAAACGCTAGTACTACTGAAGAATAGGCATTTCTTGATTAAAAACCGTCGTCGATTTGGTCATGCATGTCGACAGATGGAAAAAGAACAGCTTTCAATTTGGAATCGATATCTCAGTATCATACACCTTTCTGATGACCGTACGCTTTTTGTAAGGATGGCTACAGCCTTATTTGAGCAAATACCTCCTCAATCAGTAACTGCGCTATATCTTGAAACCCTGTTTAAACTGTATGCGTCTATACTAAAGAACATTGATGAAAACCGATGAATAGAAGTTGAAAATTTGGTAAATGATATCATTCCGCTTGGCACAAAATTTCGTCATCTGCTTTATGACCTCTCTATTGAAATAGACTCGTTCAACATCAATGATTTTAAAGATAACTATAAAGAGTATGTAAGCATTACTTTGATTAATATATTGTGAACTTTTTGTCAGACTGCTACTATATGTATTTCCTTATTCAGTGTGTCTCTATATTGTGATTTTTTTTTAAATTTCAGCTAAATAAGTTTTGCAATTACAACTGTCTCAGTTACAGATTGAATTCTTATCATCACGAGACATGTTGTCTGCTCAGAGATAATAGAAACAAATAAGCTTCATTTTTGTTTCAGTATATTTTCAAACCTTGTCATCAAATAAAGCGAAGACATGCGTATTATATTTTATCAATGCAACAAGCTCATCATACTTTTCTGTATTTATTCCTGATTAATTTCAGTTTTCACGGTCTTTCTTAACCTTCAGATGCTAATTAAATACATATTTGAAATTACACATTTTAAGAGCATTTTAACTTAAGATGCTATCCTTGATGATTAAAAGTCATTTTTATGCGTCTGTAAAATTAATCAAAAATGATATTCTTTTAAAATATTTTAATGAATTATTTCGTTCCTCTTAAATCCACTTAAAGTAACACAAAAATTACGAGAGAGGGAAACAAACCAAATTGAGAAGCATCTACAAGCTTATATCGCCAATGTGGCATCGATTTGATTAAACTGACAGATTGTTTTGAAATAAACACACGAGAGTCCTTAAAAATAGTAGATTCTGCTGAGCAGTTTCAATTATTATGATCAGATGCCAGTGTTAATGCAGTATAGTAGTTGACCAATATTTAAAAATTTGTATTGAATGCATCTTCTAGAAACCATATTCTAAGATACCAAATTTGATGCACGATGTATTAATATATATTTCGTTAATTTACAAATTGGTGAAAGCTGAAACCTTTACCCAAAACGTTGAAGAACAGACGTACGGAAGGGTCTGTATAAATGCATCTAAGGTTATTTTGATCTGATACCGGGATTAATCCGTTAATGAAAAATATTAATATGATTGGTTTAATGTCAGAATATGACCTTTTTCAAGAACTTCGGGAACTGTACTTGGAAATAAATCTAGGCCATTTAATCCTGAAATAATACAATGAGCCTATGTTGAATTTAAAATCGTAGAAAAACTTTAAAATCACACCTTGCAGCCAAATGAAAACGATTCCTAGTAGTTCTACCTGGCTTCTTTACGCATTTTTGCAGGAATTTTGTAAACTTTCTTGTTAATTCTATTCCAAGCACGTATACACAGCATGTCTAGTTGCCTAATATTCCTTACGAAAAAAAATCATACTATATCAGTAATGTAACGTTAATCTAATATAACATTATCAAAATGGTAATTGATTTCGGGCATAAATATGGATTATTGACAAAAACAATTAAATGTCCGTCGCCTTTTACAATATTATCTCCCAACAACTATTTAAGAAGCTGACGGGAATGTTATTTATTGTAATAATTTGATTATTGAAAATGACATTCCCTTTAATCTAGATAAGATAACTATTAAAACAGTACTGGTGTCAAAGACCCAAATTTCATTTTATACGTTTTTACTTTCCCTAACACCGCCTTAAGTTAATTGAATATTGTTCTGGTATATTATACAAAGGAGAGTAACACTGGTGTGCATTAGACCACTTCACCAACTTTAACCCCCTTCCAGCTTTTTTTTTATTCTCAAAACCATACCACCCGAGCCTTATAATATGTTTTGTAGAATACATTGATAGGTCAGAGATTTGACTGACTATACATGCATAATGTATGGCATGTATAATTTATATTGCATGTATTTAAACATATCTCATCGTCTTTTATTCATGGATATTTCAATTTAGTGTTTTTAAATTTGGTTTGTTTTTTCCAGCTTTTTTGTTGCTGGTGGTAGTTGCAGTGGTGGCTGTTGTAAAAGTTCCTTTCACGGGACTTTTATTAACATATATATATTTTGTTGGTTTAATATACAAAATCCATCTACTTATTTGTTAATTCATTTGTTTTATTGTACTTTGTTTCAAAATGAAGTCTTTTAACAATTTTCATCGGCATTTCAAAAAATAAAGTATTTCTGATATATAATAGCTTCTTTAAGTATTTCATTATCAAATTTAAAAAAAGAAAATTAACAGGAATTATATTTTGATAGAATTAGTTAAATACTTATTAAAGTCCGAAGAAATAAGACTTATACATACATTTTACATAAAGGAAACAGTGCTAGCAAAGTTTTGTTTGATTATAATCTGTATGTTGTATGTGATATTACGGGAAAAGCAGTAATTAGATATATTTTAGGAAGCGTTCGACGCATTGAAAGGATAGTATCACGTTTGGAAAAAAATTAGTGTTATAACATCCAACTGCCAAGACCTAGAAACTAATTGACAATTGGAAAATTTAATTTGTTTTAGATTGAATTTTTCAGTATCAAATTCCAAAGGGCATACTGATTTACTAATGTACCACACACTTTGCATACAAGATTGATTCCAAATGATAATTTCCAATTTATTTTCTTTTCTTGAGACAATGGAAGCGATAACAACTTCTGTGGAGTCACATGTATTAAAACCTGCTGTTTCAAACGCCATACTTGTTCTTTATTGGTATAAAAATTATAGAAATCAGAAATTTAGGAGACTTTCGGATGCTATCTTTCCTAGTAAGTTCGAACAATATGTCGATTTATATGAAGCGTAATTCCAATACATTGCTACACGAACAATTCAATCCTCGTGTCGCAGGCTTCATACTTACAAGTTTAGAATACACCTCAAATATCATAAAAATATCTACCACAAAATTTACATTGAGTTTTTTTCAACCATTAATATCTACACAAACCTATATCGCACTTTAGGAGGCATGTTCTTTTGACATTAATCAGAATCCGTTTATCCTTTCTGTTGGCATAACACTGGCAGTTTGCATTCCCATAAAGAATTGAACGGACGCAGTCAGGCCCTATATATTCATCGATTATCTAATAAGAATGTATGTCTAAAACAGTATAACTAAGGTTTGTCTAGTCACTAAGAAAATATGTATAAGGGTCAAGATAAAAGTAAATTTGAGTAGTAAATGTAGTTCCTTTCATTGCTAATACAACATTAAGAAATAATAACCTCATATGCATATTTCAAAAATTTCATGTTGAAGTATACATACATAGCTAGTACTTTGTCATCAGAATTATGTTTGTGACTATCTCGCTTTTATTGAAAGTTTTAAAGATCGTTTTTTTCTGTCGTTTTGCTATTTGATTTAGGTATATGTAAGGTCAAAACACGGTACTAAAAAGACTAAGACAGGAATGTGCTTTGAACCTCTAGACATTATCGTAACAACAAAAACAACTATTTCTTTAATATTTTTTTTAAATCTAAATAAACAGCAGATAGAATTACCACTTTCTTTTTTAAATTTGAGAGTCACGAGAGACTATTACAAACATATTATTTCAAAATGCCTTATGAATATAAAACACATTATATGGTGACAGATTTTGGCAGTGAGGTAACATATACGTTTATTATTAAACACAAACAAGAGTCTGAATCGCTCACCTGTTACTTCTTGCATTAATGATTATTTTTGCTCTTTAATGTATACTGTTGCATTTTTCGCCTAAATATTGACTTGAACAGCTAAAATATACAATCCTGAACCCAAATATATATGGTTGCTATGAATTTCTCAATGACCTTGAACCTTATCCCTCCATATTGACTTTTAAAGCTAAATAATAGGGTCCTCAATCTAAATATATATGGTTGATATGGACTTTTTCAATGACCTTGACTCTTTACCTTTCTTTTTGACTTGTACAGGTAAATTGTAGTGTCCTTAACGCAAATATATATGGTTGCTATGGACTTTTTCAATGACTTTGACCCTTGACCCTCCATTTTAGTTGTACAACTACCATTTAATTTATTTCGAGTTATGCTCTTAACATCTGCGACAATATGTCAGACCATTATTTTTACTGATAATTACTGTTTACATGTAAATAATCTTTAAAAGACAAAAACTCTCATAAGGGGTCAATTGAAGATTTTGGTCATGTTGACTTATTTGTAGATCTTACTTTGCTGAACATTTTTGCTGGTTACAGTTTGTCCTTATCTATAATAATATGCAAGTTAATAACGCAAAAACTGCAAAAATTAACAAGTCAGGGGCAATAACCCGAAAGTGGGTTGACCGATTCGTCTAAAAATTTCATGGCAGGTAGATCTTGACCTCATTAACATTTTAACTTCTTTTTCAGTTTTGCTCTTACTGCTTTAGTTTTTGAGATTTCAACCAAAAAGTGCATTTTCATCCAAGTTCTATTTTTAGGCATGGAAGCCATGTTTCTCGATGGACAAAAAAAAAAACAAAACAAACAAAACACAAACATAGAATCGTTCAGCCTAAGTTTGGATGAAATTTATTCAGTAGTTTCAGAGGAGAAGATTCTTGAAAGTTTACAAAGATGACAAAAAAAATGTGAAAAATTGTCTTTAAAGGGCAAAAACTCCTATAAGAGGTTAATTGACAATTTTGGTGATGTTGACTTATTTGTAGATCTTACTTTGTTGAACATTTTTTCTGTTAACAGTTGGTCTTTATCTATGATATGTTCAAGATAATAACCTAAAACTGCAAAATTTCCTTAATATTAACAATTCAGGGGCAATAACCGAACAAAGGGTTGACCGATTTGTCTGAATATTATATGGCAGGTAGATCTTGACCTGATGAACATTTTTACTAAGTCAGTTTTTCTCTAAATGCTTTATTTTTATGAGATATAAGCCAAAAACTGCAATTTACCCCTATGTTATATTTCTAGCCATGGCGGTCATGTTTCTCGACGGACAATAAAATAAAACATAAAGTTTATTCTAGATACCCTAAGGATCATTCGATCTAAGTATGGCTGTAATTGGTTCAGTGGTTTCAGAGGAGAAGATCTTTGAAAAAGTTTACGACGGACGCCAAGTGATAGCAAAAGCTCACATGTCCTTTTAGGACAGGTGAGCTAAAAAGGCGTACATCGGTTCAATAAAAAGGATACAGTATCAGTTCATTGACAGGTGTAAAATTCCATATACACTTGATTTAGTTTGAACTTTGACGTTATTTATTTATAGTGGATTGGGAAACAGTTCTTCGCAAATGGTGCCGATAGGGCGTCGTAAATTTGATCCTGAAATTTTCATCCCGAACAGGAAAGAACCAGGGACCTTTGGCTTCTTATTCCGAAGCGCTAACCACTACATCATTGTGCCACTAAACTCTTGATTTGATTAACCTATTCAACGAATTTATTATTTGACAATATTCATTACTAGAGTTCAAATACTCTTATTGAAAACTGGGCAGTAATAAGTCTATTTATTTTTGAAATTATACAAGTAAATTAATATAAAATCGTTAGTATAGCAATACATATACCAGAAATTCCGTATTCGTAAAATCTTTCATTTTTTTTCAATTAAAAAAAAAATAATGAGGTGTATCTTCTGGATATTACGAGATTTTTCAAGAAAAGGGTAGAAAAAATAATTTCCAAATAAATGTAATTTTTCTTCTTCATAAGAATAAGGTTCATCTTAGGGTTAACGGACATTTTTTTAGGTTCTGAGTATTTTTCTGAGTTTAACTGTGTAAGGTCTTCAATCAGTTATACTGTGTACTTCTTGCTTAAGGGGTCATTTGTTTTAGCTTATTACGGCAAACATGCTATAAAAATGTGAGAAAATATCGACATTTGTTTAAAAATAGTGATGAATTATTGATACATCTAATATGATTTAACAAATTGTTATCACATTCCTAATTTCCTTTAATACAAGAGTCTGAGCATGGTATACTAGTACATTCCTGTAGTGAATAGGAATACAATTATCACAGTCAGATTCGTATTTCAATAACTTGCAAATTCTGCATTTTGGTCGTCTTGAAATTGCATTAAGTTCGAGATTTTCGCCTTCCTTTTGAATGCTTCACTCTGATTTTAAGAAGAACAACGATAAAAGTGTCGTTCCAGTGCTCGAACTTTGGAGAAAAGATAATGTAAATGAACTCAGAATGGAACGAGAGGTTGATCGACAGCATATTTTATTTGCTATTCATGATTCCCTGTACCACGTCAGAACTGCTCTAGACGGGGAATAGCTCAGTAGACTTGTGCTTCATCATCGAAACAGGGCTAGCTACGTCATTGGTGGGTTTTGCATAAAGAATTTATCCATCGTGGTCGTAGTCGTGTTACAGGTAATGACTCAGAATGTAGTACAGTCAAACCTGCTTTAAAGGGCACCTCTATATAGCAAACACTGTCTATAAAGGGCACAGTGAAAAAGTACCATTCATGAACAGAGATTGTTATATTACCCTCTGTGTAGAGGGCACCTGCTCATCAGGGCACTTTTTCTGGTCCCTTGGGTGACCTTTATAGACAGATTTGACTGTAGTTTTTGGAACATTTTTTCATTAAAATGCCTACTAATATAAACCTAGAAAACTATTTTTATCTTAAAAATTTCTGTTTTATTTAATCCTGCCTTTCTTATTTTTACAATCAAGATAACAATACCAAAACAAGATATACTGCATTTCAGACAATCAAGACTGATTAAGACCAGTGCAAATATTTTCTGAAACATTGTAAAATTTATCTGTGCTGAACTGGTCACAACTGGTCCTGACCAGTCTTGATTGATTGCAACATATGATAATTTGGTCTTGTTATTTAGATTTTGTTTGAAAATTTTGTGACGAAGAGAATCAAAATTAATAAGAAACAAGACCAGAATTGCCGGTTAAGACAAAGAACTGGTTACTAATGGAGAAAACAAGATCTGGCGAATAGTATCACTTGAGTTAGAGAAACATTGGGAGAGTAGGTGCATATCTACTTTAGAATGAGAAGTTAACAATTGAGAAACAAACTTAAATAATCGCTTTAGTCATAGATATAAGTTTTCGGTCGTCCCTTGTCCCTCTGTATCGGTTTCTACATAAAAAGGTCCAACACACCTACAAGTCAGTCAATATTGTATCCTTAACAGAAAGTTTGCTGAGATATATGTAATGTAATTAAATTTTGAGTGAAGGACATGGTCAATACTTCTGTCGAAAGTAAAATGAAAGCATTTTTCTAAAGATTTTTGCTAATTTGTCTGTGACCAAATTTTGTGTGAATTCTGCTTCATGCGAGTACAGATATTTTCCTGGAAACAAGGAGTTAAGCACATACTATGATACCGACTCTCTCTCTCTCCCTGGAAATATCAATCTATTACACTGAATTATGCTATGATATATTAAGTTCCTTCATCTTATGTTTTACTCGATGCTATAAATAGATTATTATGATTTTACTCATTTTAAACGCCCAATGTGCCGTTTCAAAACTATTATAGATTTCGAAGACCAATCTGTACACTGAATTTGAAAATTGCATTTTGTTTTCTAGCTTGCTGTATCAAAATGATCTGAGAAAATGAGAATATATTTAAATAATATTTCTTTGCCGTATTTTAAAATTTTAGACTACCAGACACCAATGCCCGAATTATACAATGCGTTTATTAAAAATAGTAGTGACCATTTGAACTTGTAAGTTTCTGCCTAACGTTAAAGGTACCACTGTGACTCTTAAAACAAGAAAAGCAAAATCAGAATTTTGTTTGGATTTTTACAATTAAGTGCTTACCGGACTTTTGAAACTTAAACCAAATATAAAACTTCTAGATGATGCGTATTACCAGTATCGACTATAAAGCCATCTTGTTCTTACTGAAAGAGGCGGGATTTTGGTTTTGTCCCTTCTTTGAGGACTATAGACGGTTTCCAGTATGAATAGGGGCGATACAAGTGCTATTCATCTGATTTTATTTTTCCAGTATTATATGAGTTGGTGTTCATTTTATCTTACTTAATAAGGAAGTGTCGTTAAGTGTATTGTTTATAATTGATAATTTTACATACAGCTTTGTCACTACAGAATTTGGCCATTGACAGACAGTACTACATAAAGAGTAGTTATAGTTATTATATATAGATTTTTCGAATCTTTGAATTGCACCGACCGCAGCTTCTCGATTTTTTTTTTACAATATCCATATTAATAAAAAGACGTAGGAAAGCATTTTAAAATAGAATCAAGAGTGATAGAGTATTTGTACCACATTAGCTGCCTTCAAGTAAACTTTCTATTTTATTTAATTCTACAAACAAGCACCAGAATTGATAGTGTATCTTATTTATTTAATTCTGATCTTCCAAATAGGCATATTGACTGAATATATCTTTGCCACCAGAAACAATTTTCTTGTAAAAATTGAATTGTGAGAAATTGAATTTTACGTAAGTATGTTGCTATGCTTAATAATTTTTCCGTTAATTATTTCCTTATACATAATGCGAGTAATTTGTAATTATAAGATTAAGGAATCTTACTATTGATCAACTGTCTGCATCTGTCACTTAATTTTTATTCGAGAATTCCTGATAGGGTATGCTTGGGGTTGTACTCTTGATTTAAGTCCATGCATAATGGTGTGCTGATAAAACAGACAAAACTAAAAATTACACCGGAAAAAGTACTGTATTTTCTGAAACATTTGTAGAAAAAAGAATGACATCATGGAAGAGACCAAACAGTAGTTCAGCAAGGCAAAAAGAAACCAAGCAGATTACTTGGTTTACTTTCAAGATTTATACTGCGATGTGTGTGGCCCTTCAAGCGACTTTCAAAATCTTTTACTTGCTCTTCCCAAACAATGATCAATAACCAATTATCTATGTAAATATCTCCAACAATGCCCTTCGGCATCAATAAATCACTCCAAAATATCTTGCTTCTGATCAAAAACATGTAGACAGTCTTTAAGACAGAATATCCTACTTGTTACTTGATTAATACACTAAAAATGATTGACAGAATGTTAATCTGGAAGACTTTTTCTTATTTTTATCTTTGGATTATATTTGATATGCGTCATTCAAATGTTTGGTTAGCGATTGTCATATTCCAATCCAGCAATGCAAGAACATTAAACAATATTTTTCTATTAAGATCTATTTACCATTACCAGGCGTGAAAAAACGTTATCTAGATAATTAGAATTTGAAATCTTGTTTTGGACTTTCGATATGAGTAAGAATTATAAAAATTCTTAAAATCACGAAGGCACAAAATGAAGTAATCATTGGATAAATGAATGTTCTCTATCATGTCTATAGCACGATGAAGGTTAATCTAGAAATACGCATCGTACGCACAGAATTTAGGTGTCTGTATTTATTTATGATTAAAGGCAGTTAGAAGTATATTATTGACATATTTTAACACATTGTAAGGATACTTAAAAAAGTAGGACAGTCGAAGTAGCCAAGTTATTAAAAGAACAGACTTTAAAAGAAACCATTTTCAGATGGAATGAACTATTGATACAGATGAGTGTGTAGCACCTCTCACTCGTTGATTCTGTAGACCACTCAATCATATGTAAATAAAAATAAAAATAAATAATAAATTATTCTAAAACTGTTAACGCATGATAATGTAGTCCATGCGGAATAACATTGCACCTTGACTGTAACTTCAATAGATGAATAAGGTATTTGGACCAAAACCCGAGGACAAAAATAATTCCATTGATCAAATCCCTAGCTCAAGTCAGGATATAAGAAAGAACCTACAAACTTCTGTACATCAGATTCACTGTAGTTGTAATTCTCCACTGTAATTGGATCAGTATATTTCGATTCTCATTTTTAGAACTAAAGTGAGAACATTTCTTCAATTATTCAATAGTACTAGTGCCTACATGTTATTAACAGCAAATTCTAACATACAAATTAAAATAACAATGTTTAACCTTTGAAGAATTTTTTCCCTCTAATTCAATTTCCTTAAAAGAAATAATTTATTAAAATAAGTTAACCATATAACATCAATCAACATACACCAACGATAAGGAACTCTTTGACGACTAAACATGCATCAATCATGCAAAATTAAATAACAAGTTTTAGAAAAAAAATATTTTACGTATTGCTCACTTGAGAAATTAGCGTGCATTTCCTAAATTAACTGGCACAAAATAATGTAGATCTTTTTTTAGTATTAAAGGTTATCGTGTTCATGAAATATACTGAATTGTTCACATGGTTCAGCTGGCCTTTAAATTTTTATAAACAGAGGAAACCGAGTTTCGTTTTATTTCGTTATAGATTTTAGTCAATATCAATAGTATTTTCTATGCAGCAGGTTTCAGAACATAACATAAGGACTATTTGATAAATACTAACGAAATTTATTAAAATTACCTCCTTGATATTAAAGTAACTTTAATTGTAATTTGCAATTATTGTTTAAAAAAATATATGGTGAAAAGTATAAAAAAAATCAATTTTCGTATAAGGAAGCAGCCATTTGATTTTTATGGGGGTGGGCTAGGATGAAATGTTTGACCCTGCCTATTTATTTCAATGGAATTTCGGTCCTTGAATTTTTTCGGATCACAAACGTGGCCTATTTTAATTTTCAATGAAACCAAAACATTTCCTGATTGACAAAGGGCCTGCATTCTTCACACCTAAAGTGATCATGGCTTTTTATTTGGCCAAAACCCATTTTATTTAAAATTTCATCCTAGCCTCGCCCAACCCCCCCCCCCCCCCCATAAAAATCAAATTTTGCTCTCTAACGATGTTGATAACTGATATATAGGATAATCGACAAAAATTCAGACAGAAACAGCGTAAAACAACAAAACACAACATAGGAACGCCAGAGAGTCAGGATAGTCTGATTGTCCCCCCACTTTCGAAGTCTATTTTCTAAATTATTTATTTATTTTTTATTTCTAAATTAACTGGCACAAAATAATGTAGATTATGTTCATAAAATATACTGAATTGTTCAGTTCGCCCTTTAAGTTTTATAATAAAAAAAAGGAAACTGAGTTTCGCAATAAAAAAAAACTTTTATATTGGTTATATAATTATATTCTTTATAATTTTAGTGAGTAACAATCGTATTTTTTCTATATAGCATCTTAAGGGAATACGATACAATAAGGTTCCTCCACTGAAATTTTGCTGAAAATTTACCAGGTGGTCAATTTTTATGTATACTTTTCAAATATGTAAAGAAAAACATACCTTCCTGACTTAGTTTTTAAGATAATTAACACTGAATTTGGTATATTTGAGCCAAAAACCCTAAATTATTCATTTTTCAAGACTGTTACAAAAAAGTGTCAAACTTTTTAACGAAAAAAAAAATTGCTTCGCCAGGTCTTTTGTAAAAGATTCCCAACTACACGGACATTGTCTTCTGATACATAAATGATGAAAAAGATTAATAAATTAATTAGGAAATTATGCAAATTTAAGTCAAATAACGAATATTGATAATAATTTGGTAACTTAAGATGCATGCAGAAAAAAATCCTCCGCTGACTTTTTCTTTAAATTTTAGTATACTAAATTTGAAGTAATGAGTTTGTGTTTGCAAAAGAAAAAAGTTGGGGTCCATGCGCAGATATATTTTAGAAAACCCCAAATGTTAGTATGGTATAATCTTGAAGTATACTATGACGTAACAATGTGTATCTCTTGGTGACGTCATTATCTCCCCCTGCTACTGTTAAAGATAACATAAGAACAATTTGTTTTAAATACTATCGAAATTTATCAAATGACCTTGTTAAGATTAGATAAACTTTAATTGTAATAAAAATAATTTGCAATTATTGTTAAAAAAATATGGTGAAAACTACAAAAATGTCAATTTTGGAAAATTCATATAAGTCAAAAACAACATTAAAACAACAAAACACAAACATAGAAACTTCAGAGAGTGGGGATAGTCTGATTTGGTATGTAAACTTAATGTATTCTACAACACCTCTGTATTACATAGTTTAACGGATTGAAAATTATACATCAAATTTATTGCTTATATAAACCTTTTTTTCTGAAATACTCTACCTCAGGTATGTTCATCGCCAAAATTTTGAATAGCCGGCGAAACTGATTTTTTATGTTTCAGAAATAATGTGACCATTCAACACAGGTCTTGAGATTAGCTGCTACAGTCGTCAAATTTATACATCTTCTTTTAAACTTTATATATACAAACGTCTGTTTTGTAGTAGTAATGTGTTCAAATCTGAAATTGTAAAGAATAGATTGAATCAGTATGTTTTGTTACATATGCTTCTCTTGGAGAATCCAGTGTTTGTTTTGGGGATTCTTGAGATATTTGCAACAGTTTTTCGCAAATATCTCAAGAAGGAACAGTACAAGGAAAGAACCACAACTCATTGGCAGATAACATTATCTCTGTGAGGGACTATTTGAGATCGATATCTGAACGCATAACTTCAGTTATACTCAATATAAAATAGATCTACATCGTACGACGATCCATCAGGATACGTCGGCGCATAGCAAACAGACACTTATTAAAAGATGACAATTTTATGAGTGCAATAATCAAAAATAATTTTGTGAAAAAATAAAAAAAGTAAACACATTTACGACAAACAACCTTCGAATATGTTACTGAGGGGGTGGAAAGGGGGGTACCTTTCTCCTTTCTCCCGCCCCTCGTCTCCTTTCTCCCGCCCCCTCTCTCCTTTCTCCCGCCCCTCTGCTTCCATCTCCCACCTTAACAACCGTCTTTTTTCAGATCAATCGATTTTAATACAAATTTGAATTAATATATGACCATATATAGGTGGCATAGGTCTTTATTAAAGCATATACTGATTTTACGAACAAGGCCTGCCTCCGACTCGTACACAAATTAATACACAATGTTGGAATGTTGTCAATGGTGCATTGTGCATGCCCCAATGTCAAGAAACTCATTTTTGATATGTATGGTCATGTATGAGGATCATGAAATTAGACATAGTTTTTTATTGTGTCATCTCTATTTTTCCCTGTCCTCGAGAACACCTTACTTTGTATGGTCAAGTGGATAACGTAAATATTTTAAGGTGAGCTGGAAAACGCGTTAAGTACATGTAATATTGTTTAGAGGAGGGAGTGTATCTCTCTGACATTGTCAGCATCCCTTCTTTTTAAATTTGTAGAAGATCGCCAAATACTTAGAGGAAACAGATACCCACATGTGAAGGCAAACCGGAAATGATGGGGGTATTTTAACAAGAGGCTCTCAAGAGCCTGAATCGCTCACCTGGCAAACAATGCACTATAAACTAAATTAATATATTAATGTTTGTTGTAAATTAAACTGAGTATTAAAGGTCATGTAAAATGCTGAAAATGCCTTTAAAAGCCTTTCAAGAACCTCTGGAAAGAAATGGGCATGAGTTCTCCCTACGCTTGATTAAGATACAGTCATGGTCAATCTGATGATTCACAATACAAAATACAAGCTTTAATTCATCTTCAAATAAAAGTATAAATCTTTTGGTTGTCTTCGTTTTAAAAATGTTTGAAAGAAGTTATGTAAAAATTGTGGGTTAAGGCTTTTTATTTTCTATTATGCTTGATCTTTGATCATATTGACTAAGCTGTTGGTTTTTATCCAATAAACCATGCTTAACTCATCTGTCATTTTGTAGAGTTTCATCCAAATCCCCCTAATAGTTTCAGAAGAGAAGATGTTTGAAAATTTGTTAACAACAATGATGACGGACACCAAGTGATAGCAATTAAAACATATTATGAAGTTTAATCATTGTTATACAACATTCTCATCATCACCATACACTAAGGATACCATGTTTACTTTAAAAACCAAATATTGTTGAAATTCGAGCAAGTGTAAAAAATGGCGGGAAAATGGCCAGCCATTTAAAAATGGCCATCCGAAAAAAAAATTTCATCATCACCATTCAACTCGGGATACCATGTTTACCTTGAAAGTAGCTTTCATCTTCATTTTCTTTCTATAATTTAGGAAAAAATAGCAAAAAACAGCATTTTGACCCCTATGTTCTATTTTTAGTAAGGGCGGACATGTTTTTCGACCAAT
This sequence comes from Mytilisepta virgata, assembly GCA_028015205.1. Lineage (NCBI taxonomy): Eukaryota > Metazoa > Mollusca > Bivalvia > Mytilida > Mytilidae > Mytilisepta > Mytilisepta virgata. The sequence continues at coordinate 78,116,954 of CM051519.1, forward strand.
CAAAAATCCACGCATTAACTTTTTGCAGGATACCCTAAGGAACAATCTTACCAAGTTTCATTTGATTTTGAATAGTAGTTTCAGAGAAGAAGATTTTTGAAATAATAACATAAAAAAAGCCAAAAATGTCAAAAAAGGGCAATAACTCTAACATCAGTTGACAGATTTTCACGAAAATCAGCACACAGGTAGCTCTCATCATGCTGAACACTTTTAACCTGCCAGAATGTGCCGTAACCTAATGATTCTTGAGATATTTTCGAAAAACTGTTGTTTGACCCCTATGTTCTATTTTTAGTAACAGTGGCCATGTTTTTTCACGGATCAAAAAACTAAACTTTGTGCAGGATACCCTAAGGAACAATCATGCTAAGTTTTATCCAAATCCATTCAGTAGTTTCAGAGGAGAAGATTTTTGAAATAATAACCTAAAAAAGCCAAAAATGTCAAAAAAGGGCAATAACTCTAACATCAGTTGACAGATTTTCACGAAATCAGCACACAGGTAGCTCTCATCATGCTGAACACTTTTAACCTTCCAGAATGTGCCGTAACCTAATGATTCTTGAGATATTTGCGAAAAACTGTTGTTTGACCCCTATGTTCTATTTTTAGTAGCGGTGGCCATGTTTTTCGACGGATCAACAATGGAAGCATAAACTTTGTGCAGGATACCCTAAGGAACAATCATGCTAAGTTAGTAACAGCAGCCTTGTTTTTCGACGAATCAAAAATCCCCACATCAGTTCTATGCAGGGTACCCCCAAGGAACATTCATACCAAGTTTGGTTCTAATTAGTCAAGTAGTTTCAGAGGAGAAGATTTTTGAAATAATAACATAAAAAAAGCCAAAAATGTCAAAAAAGGGCAATAACTCTAACATCAGTTGACAGATTTTCACGAAAATCAGCACAAAGGTAGCTCTCATCATGCTGAACACTTTCAACCTGCCAGAATTTGCCGTAACCTAATGATTTTTTAGATATTTGCGAAAAACTGTTGTCTGACCCCTATGTTCTATTTTTAGTAACAGTGACCATGTTTTTCGACGGATCAAAAATCCCCACATCAGTTCTATGCAGGATACCCCAAAGAACATTCATACCAAGTGTGGTTCCAATTGGACAAGTAGTTTCAGAGGAGAAGAGTTTTTAAAAATTGTTAACGACGACGACGGACGACGACGGACGCCAAGTGATGGCAATAGCTCACATGGCCTTCGGCTAGGTGAGCTAAAAAGGAAAACGTAACGGAGAGATAATTCCGTTTTGAAAGGATGATTTCTAGAAATGATCGGAAATGGCAAAAATGGTTTGGGAAATATAAATGTTGCCTTTTTTCAAAGATTTGTCCATTTATGAGAACATTTAGTATCCAGTTTTTTCGTTTATTTTTTTTCAACATTAAAGTTCGTCTCCCTTTGATAGTTCTCCCTCCTTTCTCCCGCCCTTTCTCTCCTTTCGCCCGCCCCCTCTCTCCTTTCTCCCGCCCCCTTTCTCCTTTCTCCCGCCCCCTTTCTCCCTGTCTCCCAATACCCTTTCCACCCCCTCGTTACTGTCCAACATACAACAGATTATGTACCCAAGGAAGATAAACAGACAAAAAAATACTATTCATGGTAATTATATTTGAGGTAATCAGCAGTGTAACCAATGCAGAATTTGATTATCTTCTGATAATCATTGTTTCAGAATCGATATCTTCTCTTCATACAAAATCATGGTTCATTAGATGTATATATGTATCTCTGTACCAGAAACTCAGACCTCTTGCAAGAAATTCTACATAAAATAGGGGACTGTAGAGAGAAACAATACTTTTAAATGTTCTACAATTTATCTAATAGATTAACGCTAAATATAGACAAGTCGTTTATGTCAATTAAATCTAGTTCAGAAGTGTTAAAGAAATACAATTGGTTTTAGAAAAGCTAACAATCCTTATCCAGGAAATGCATCATGGTGCAGATATTGCTGTTTTAAATGCAAACTTCTCATCAGTAATTCTATACAGGAAATGGACTCATAGTGTTAATTATTTGGTGCTAAAAGCAGTTGAGGTTACGCATTTATAAATGCACTCAAACCTGTTTTTGATATAACAGATGAAGAAACACATCTAGTATTTAAATACAATTTACTAATACTAAATGTGTTTGTGTTTTGTGCTCTTTTGAGTATTTTTCGTCACTGGGAGTCTATCAGTTGGATGGCATTGGTTTATAAGTATTTCATTGTTGACCTTTCCTGTTTTTTTACATGTATTTATTACCAACAAGAAAATTTTGCTAGCGGACTGTATGCCCGAGGCTCTTTACTCTAACAACGAGACGTTTATTGAGTTGCTAGAATTTCGATACTGTCCCGAAATTGATACTTTAAATTTACTGTTACAAAATTGTTAAATTTGTGAAAAAACAGGAGTATCTCCCTCATGTATAGCTCTGTCCTTTGATGGTTTTTGGCTTTACCACTTTTGGTCATTTTGGAATTTTTGAATTTGCTCTTCAACGTTTTGGATTATTGTTTTGGTTTTCAGACATTGAGCACAACTGATAAATCGACGAAATGTCGGCGCATCTTGTGCATCAAAATTTGTATCAAAGAATGTATTAATAAATTTTGTAATAAATGCTACATCCATTTTTTGATAAACCGTTCTCTAGAAAAAAATATTAACTAATCTAATTTTCTTACAATTCTTACTCTCCAAAATATTTGCTTTTCAAATATTGACATATCACTTGAATTACTAGCGTTTAACATTATAATAAATACCGTTATCTAGATCACGTCTACAATTGGTCAGACGTAATTTATCAAAATCTATTTATTTCAGAGTTGTTTTTAATTTTGGAACAGGTTATACGATATAAACTACTTTGAGGCCGTTTAAGCTTCACAAACTTCATGAAAAAGGCGAGAGTAAAAAATTTAAATTCAGTCCATGATAAAAATAAACACCAATACATAATTTGTTTCGTACTTGCGCATTGAGTTACCCTTCATCGTCGCTCGTTGTCTAAAACTTTTATTGCGAAATTTATAAATAAATGAACGTAACGGCCCGTCTATAATTGCCTAAATGTCAATAAAATTTGCTTATGTATACTAAAAAAACGGACTTCCTTCAGTGTACTTATTGATTTTTGTCGAATTGTGTGTATGCTACTCAAAGATTTACTCCCTGGTCAATGCAAATGATGCATGTCAGTTATTTAGATTTGTGGTCAATGCATGTGGCTGTATCGGAGGGGACGGTTTTTATTGGTGGATGAATCTTGATTTGTTTTAAGCCGTAATCAGAACATCTGGATGTATCAGGGTGTGCAGTATTTATTGGTGGGGGAAGCATGATTTGTTTTTAAGCCATAATCAGAACATCAGGCTGTATCGAGCCGGAAAATTTTTATTGGTGGCGGAAGCCTGAATACCCGGAGATAACTACTGACCTGCAGCAGGGAAACTGGCAATCCTTGTCCATTAAAATCGGAGTCGAATATACCTCAGTACTACAAAAAGTTTAATAAAAGACACCTGATAACATTTTATATGATCATGGTATAAATATACATAAACCATGATTATAGAGTCGATGTTTTCAAACGGAATACTTGTTACCTTCTTCGATATTAATTTTCGTTTTTGTTGTGTTTAAAGATAAAACACTATGTTAAGATTTGTTTTGTTTTGTTTTGTAAGTTTGTTTGTTTGCTGTCTTTTGATTTTGTTTAACCGCTTACCCAAAGATCTAGGTTTATAAAGGCTAAAAGTATCAAAACGATTTGACAATTGCATTTGATAAAACAAACAAAAAAGTGATCTGTGGGTTTAAAAACCTGTTCCAAAATTGATTTTAACATAAATCGCGAACATCGGCCAAAGGATATCTAGAAGCAATAAGCTGAAGTCGTATTAACCCTTAGAAATACGTCTACAGCTATATTTTTTCATTAAATGTTCAGACTCCGAATCATTTAATTAATCCACGTGTGTCATTTATCCTTGTCGTTATTTCATTAATTCGGCCTTTGTCTACATTACGCTTATATATTCTTCCTAATTTGTTCTATCTAAAAGTACATTTCATCTCTTTTAATACTAATCCGTAGGCATACGTGTATAAAGTGATTAGGATTTATTTTAAGGATATTTGATGCAGTGTGCTGTCACGGAAGGTATCTGATGAGATTTGGTAATTAGAAATACATTAAAAGTGTCCGTTATCTTCAGGTGCACCGTATCGCTTGAACAATGGGATAAACAATATAAACTTTTAACCTGAATTCGTGGTCAGGAGCCAATGTCAGTTGTTGTATATTTCTAATGTTTTGAAATGTGTGTTTTTTTTTCTTAACTGTTTGTAGTTTCGGCTGAACTGTTTGATAACTTTTTAATAAGAAGCCAATGAGGGTGTGTCTTGTAGTGTAGGCAAATGCTTCGTGTTAAAGACTCTTCTTGTACTTGTCTTGTTGAAAACATTACAGTAAGTTAAATATCCGACTACAATTGAAAATAGTGAATTTGTAACAGAAAATAATTGCTGAGAAAGACAAATTTTCTTTCATTAAAGATAATTGTAAGAGATCAACCAGAAATATAAAATAATATGAAATTTTATCTAAACTTAATCAGCAATATTGAAGTTGATAACAAAAGCTTTACTTTTTACGACTTATTTTTCATCTTTTAGAAAGTAAAGATATTTTTAATCATGCAATTTTTACCCTTTAATTTGTGTTAATGATAGGTAATTATTAATGTCAGACAACCGTCATAGCTATATATTTGACTGTAGTCTTCATGCTGGAATTATTTATCTGTACAACTAATAAGTAGGTTGGTGGTATGGCTTAAATCCAACTAACGAGGACAAGAAAGCCTCGCAATGCAAGAGAAAACATCGACAGTTTAAAAACGGCACATCATTGGTTACTTCACATTATTTAAAAAAAAATCACAAAATATCTCTATAAACTAAAGCACTTACCTGAAAATTTACACTTATAAAGTGGTGTATTTATATATGATTCTATATAATTTTTTATTTTTATTATCATTATTATTTGCCTACATATATTACATTAGAATAGTATTTTGTCCAGTCTGTTCAAAACTGTCTTGACTAACTATATAGTAGATTTTACAACTACCTGCGACGATTCTGCAGTTTCATTGCTTTCATTGTATGGTGGCGCTTTAGTCTTAAATGTCGTTGTCTTGCATGTTTATATTCGCTGGTTTATGTTCTGTCTATTTTTTTTCAAAGTGAGTTGTTGAAAACAACCACGGTATTTTTATACTTTCCAAGTTTTTGTCTCAATTACAGCGAAGTCTTTGATAGCACGCAGCCAAAAAAATTAAATTATATGTTGTTATAGTAAATTGGTTTTGAAGATGTAAGAATTTTCGGATGACATTTCAATCAATGTAACCTATAACTGGAATACATTCGTAACATAGATTTATTTTTGGCATATAAAATCCATTTATTCTAACACTTTGTTCAATTATTACCCAAAAATGCATTATGTACTATTTCAGTAACATTAATGATTAAGCAAACTATATTGGAATATTTGCTAATCTTTCTTTTTACGTAGGTGTCAATTTCATAATAGTAATAAAATACGAAATCCATTATATGTAGCTACCTCTGTGATAATGCAAGTAAGAGTAATATCCATGTGTATTACTAAAAATACTTATTTCTTGTTTTAACTTATAGTTTAGCATAATAAATTATATGATACCAATTTTGATGCAAAAGGGGTGCAAATTTCATCTATTTACCATTCATCAGTTGTGCTCAAGGCACAAGATATTGATAACAAAATTAAAAATCGAATACATTGAAAAACATATTTAAAAAATGCCAGAACGACGAAACGGTAAAGCCAAAACCATCTTTGGACAGATTAACGATAAGATACTCCCTAGTTTTCACAAAATCTAAAATTTTTTGACAGTTAAATCAATTAAGATAAAGTATCAATTTCGGACTGGTATCGAAAAACTAACAACTGAGGTATCTATCGACTTCATTTTAAGTTCTAAGACAGGGTTGTGTTTAGCCTCGGTTAATTTCATCACTCCAAAAAAATTTTACGATCTTCATCCCGAATTGATTGGATATGAAGTTTCTATCTTACTAGATTAGATATTTTCAGTTAGATTTCACTTCCTACTAGAACTGACACCTCACAGGACTTGATACTTCACTAATCTTTACTCACTGGCAATGTGACGGGTGCCATTGACGGAGCAAGGCATGCTTACTCTTTCGGAGCACCTGATGTCAATCAAGATGTTTAGTGAGAGTTCACATTGCTAGTGCTTCAGTTTCTGTGTTGTTTTGTTCTATTTTTGTTTATTCTTTGAGTTATACATGTATCCTTATTTGTTGTGTTCATTTCTCATGACTTTGTCTTTTCCTTGCATTTCGAATTCACTGACTTTTCCCATCGTTTTGACGATTCGGAATTCTTTTGCCGATATTTTCCTAAATTGTTTTTTCTTCTTTGGTGGGTTTATTCATTAATCTGTATGAAAGTTGTGTATTTTAAAAAAAACATTTTATAATCATGGGAAAATGGATATTGCACCATGGTTTCGCTTGAATGCACATAATTGTACTATACAATATTGATACAATCACTCATTCCATGTTTAAGGAAAGAAAGAAAAAATTCTAGTCTTGTATGTCTTTTCAATATAATTTGACTCGTCCTTCCAGTATCAAAGGTGTAAATTGGTTTATCCCCGCCGCATTTTTTTGTGCGCCTGTTCAAAATGTATTTTGCAGTTTCTATTTAGAAAGTTTTTGGTGTCCTGTGTTGAAGGCTGTTAACGACCTTTTTGTATTTTTGAATTCCGTCTGAGGATTGATGTATCTATATTTACTTCATATCTTCTTTTATTTCCTCTTAAAAGCGTTTATCTAATACCTTTCGTGGTAATGCTTGAATCTGCTCTATAGTTTTGGACTATTGTTCCGGACTTCTGCATCAAGTTTTGACTTTGACTATTGTTTATCTTGGTATCTTAGATGTAGATCGTCTATCACAAAAATTATTAAAAATATGCAACGTGCAATTGAATTTATAAGTTTTCCTAATACCAAATTTGATGTAAAGGGTAGTCATATTTCGCAGATTTACGATTGGTCAGTTGTGCTCAAAGCCGAGACAATATCAAAAACAAGTTAAAGAGCAGATGTGACTGGCAACAGGATAAAGCCACCCTTCTCTAAAGTTAGACCTATGCACGATGGAACTATTCCTTAGTTTCAACAATTTAACATTTTTATAACAATTAATTTAAGGTAGTATATAAAAATTGGGAACTGAGGTGGTAATACCGTAGTGTATTTGGAGTGCACCAGCAGTGTATCGACTCGGAGGTAATAATTAATAGTGGTAACTGAGGTAATGATACCCAGGTGTATTTGGATTCCACCAGCTTCAGTATCGACTCGATGGTAATAATAAAACTTCTGTGGTACAAAATTTGAAGCACAAGAAATCCATAGTTCGTCGATTTCCGACTTATCAATTATGCTCAAGGCATTATGATATTTGTGTTGAAGCACTGTAAGAAGCATGTTGGCCGTAATTTTCTTTAATTAAGAAAAAATATACCCAAAAGATTTCAAAATTCGATCAAATCTAGTATCAGACACAAGTTTTGATGCAAAAAGGTGTGCATATTTCGTCGATTAATGACTCATCATTTGTTCTCAAGGCATAAATTGTTGCAAACAATAACCAAACAACATTGAAGGGCCAATTTTGAAAAAAATGCCTAAATTACCAAAAGGGTGAAGCCATAACCATCTAAGGACAGAGCTTTGCACGAGGGAGATACTTCTTAGTTTTCGTAAAATTTACCATTTTTGTAACAGTAAATTTAAATTACCAATTTACAAAACCCAATGAAGTCTAATGGTTGATGCTAGCTGGCTAGTTCGTAGTGATTAGCTAGTTCGTGATGAACATACGTTGTGGATACAGTACTCTTTTCGTGGTGGCATTTTGTTTTATTCCAGACACACTTTCTCATAATCGTATTGGAGCAGTTTCTGAGTACAGAATAGAATTCCTTTCAGTAGTCTGTTTCTCTAACATTTTCCGGTGTATCTTTCAAATTAAAATACTATGTGATCTGAATCTTGGATCACAGAGAATAAAACAGATTTTATAACAGACTTCTAAGACAGACATATTGTGTAAATACTGAACAAAATTCAAACACTGCAGATTTTTCACTAATCCAACAACAAATTGAAATCATATTCGAAACAAACTTTACTTCCTACCAATTTGGCAGCGTAGTTATGAATATTAACGATTGTTGGTGTTGGAATTTTGTTGATGTACTAATTTATATTTGGGAAATCCAGATTAGTGACACAAAATTTACAACTTTTGTTCAGACAAACGAGAAAGAATGTCTTTCTTGATCAGCCAAAACTTGGCAGAAAAGCTATCTATATTCAAATGAATGAAAGAAGTGACGTGTTCTTCAGAATATTAGAAAAAAAACGTTAAATTAACTGATAATGATGGACAGTATTCTTTTTAAACTTCACATCTATATTAGTGTCACTAATATAAAATTACGGCCTCAAACTTCTTTCCAATTCATTTAACATTTGTAATAGATTTATTCCATGGCAAATTGATCTAGTAAGTACGCAAGGAACACTAGCCGTTCATATTGCCCTTTAGTGAAGTCCTTTCACACTTGTACCAAGGTAGCAGACATGTAAGTCATATGGTGTGTTCTAACATAATGCGTTTTCTGTTGCGATGTAGATCTTATAGTTTTGAGATGTTTTAGAAATTGATTCCTTCCAGTTGGTTCCTCAAAGTTTTTGTGGTCAGTATTTGTACTCGATATTTGATTATCCTTTTCGAAAGCATTTTACCTTAAACGCGATTTCCAAAACATTTCATCTTGTTTTCCCACATTACGAAATTTCTTTAAATAGATTCTTTGATACCAATTTTGATGCACAAAATGTATACATTTCGTCGATTTACGACTATTCAGGCCTAAAATGTTGAAAACCAAAACAACAATCCAAAAGGTTGAAGAGCAAATTCAAAAATACCAAAATGACATAAAGGGATAAAACCAAAACCATCAAAGGACAGAGCTACGCATGAAGGATATACTCCTTATTTTTCACAAATTTTAAAATTTTGAAACGGTAAACCTTAAAAAAAAGTAAATTAAATGTTTTACAGTACTTTTCATAATTATTCTAGATCAGCCATAATACAGCGTCTCTCTTGTACATCTGTTGTAGTCAGAAATTATTCGAGAGCAGTGTTGATCAGGTTCTGATCGAGGAGAATGCTAAGAGAGGTTAAAACTGCATTTTATTCCAGTTGCTTCTAAATACTAGCGTACAGTTGATAGTTAACAAAATTGTTAAATATGGAATTTCATCCTTTGACAGTTTTTATCTTTACCTTTTTGGACTATTTGATATTTGAATTTAGCTAACAACATTTTTGCTTAATTTTCGTTGAGAACAACTGAAAAGTCGCAATTTGACGAAATACAAATTATGAAATTGGCATTATAGAATGTTTATTCCAAAAGGGGCAAGAAATTATGAGAATTATTTAAAAAATGAAAGGAGAGAAAGAAAAGAATAAAAACTGTTTTATATAGTATATTATTTTCAACATGTGACATAAAGAATGGTTTGTTTTAGTAGTGACTACCTGTATAAAACACAATCTTCTTTTGTTCTATGTAGAATATACAGAAATCTGTAAAGAAATTTAGGTATATAACATCTAAGAAAATATATAGATAGCTGTTAAAACTTACATAACTTTATAACATAAGTATTGGCAACATAAAAGTTTAAAACATTTGTTTAATCACCTGCAGACTCTCTTTAATCCTGAATGTTAAAAGGTATCTCCAATCGCTTTAACATACAGGATCAACTTCAAATGAAAATGACGAATTTTTAAACTTTAAAGAATAAATGAAGATAAAAGAAGAAATATTATTTCAAATGAAATAAGTTCACGTTTCATTAACGGTACTCTTAAAAGAATACATATTTTTGCACCTGGAATCATACTTGAATTCATTATGATATTAAAAATTAAACTGAGATGCTCAGTTCCATCATTAAGAAAGTATGTGCACTTGAAATGACACATTAAAACCTTTTGATTACTCTGCATGATAGATAATTATTAATATCATGCAATAAAATGTCTCATTTCTTAAGACGATCAATTGATTTTCTAAAAGGCTAAAAACTGAAATAAATCAAGTGTATTATTGGATTAACCATGGCCTTCAAAAGCCTTTTGAACAGTCCTATGAAACTGTTGCCAAGTTTGTTTTTTCAAAATTGCACAAGACTCCCATCTTTGATCAGTGGGAATTAAAGTTTTTCATTGTTTCTTGATCTTATGTTGATAAATTTGATCTTTGAATTATTGTATTTCTTGTTAGAAAGACAAAAGGTTGAACGACATCAATACATGTATTAACAGTGTTTTATCATGTCTATTGTTGTAAGCTTAATTTTATAGAATTTTGTGTTTATTGGGATCTGTTTTACTTCCGTTAAATTTTGACGTTTCCTGTGCTATTTTGTGCTTTTTTATGTTGTGGACTACTGCCACTTGTTTGGACAACTCCCCAACACCTATTGATTGTATAAACTATCACCATAGCCTTTCTGATTCGATGTTGTCTTATTTGAGTATATCGCATATCATTTTATTTTCTCATTTATACGAATGACGTGCACTTTATTGCTTTAAATAAAATTATTTTGCACTTTTTCTAAAAATAAGTGTAATTCAGAAAACCTACTATCGAAAGTACACCGCAATTGTTTAAGTTGTCCTTCAAATACTTTCGATCTGAGTGATTAGGAGTGAGGTCCAATCAATATGCCATCAAAAATGAATGTTTGTTCTTCCTAAAACAATTGCAAACTTTATAATTACTCTAATTTGTTCCCTTAAGAATACATACATGAGGAAATGACTTTTTTAAAAAGCCACTACAATTCAATCAACTGCAATTTTATATTATTCATTTGCAATTTTATGCAAATTGCATAAATTTGATATATTATCTTTACAATTCTTTCTTTTAACTGCAATTATCTCAATACAATTTTACCAAATTTTATATTACTGAAAATTTAATTTACACCAATAAAACTACGTGCAAATTATCTCGTTGAAGGGATAAATTTGTCTAAATGCAAATTGATGTATTGTAGAATAAACATTTCATGATAGCAATGATACAGCTATAGATGACAAAGATACTCAATAGTTTTTAAAATTTCAAACTGTATAATTGTTTATTATTGTTTATTAATGCAACTCAAGACTATTACAGCCATGGCATACAGTACAATACATTATATAACAATGACATACATATATATATTCATAAATTGACATAAAGAACATGGAACAAACAATCAAATGACATAATAAGTAATATAAACATTTTATATTAATTAATGGAACAATACCATAGAAAGTGTTGACAATTATCAAAACTAACTAGGGTCTCTCTTCCTCAGTTCTAATGACCGATCTATAAAAGAGACAACAGTCCCAATTTCTTCAGGTGTTGACGGGTTTAAATTTTTTATTATAGTAGTACATTTTAAGCATCAGTTTCAAAGTACTGCCGGAATACCATATCTCAGCGAGTGATTTCTTCGAGGACTATCACCAAAGACATGTAATAAAAAAGTGTAAAGCCAAAATGTTGTTAATACAGATTTTTGGTATTTGTTTGAAGTTAAGCAAACTAAGTTTTTCATTTGTAAGAAAGTTTCCAAAGTTTAAAGGGGATGGGGCAACTACATCTAATACAGTTGAAGAAATTAAAAGCCAACGACTATGTCATGGGTTTGTGTACATTTCTAAATACGCCTAACAACAAAAATATCAATTTAGGTGACAAAAAGAACAACAAGAAAAAACAACTGAAGAAAATATGTACAAATAATAAAAAAAAAGAACTCTATCAGTTGTATTGATTATACCTACTTTTAATCATAAGAAAGTGAATTCAGGAAGTCAACCATACATATTTATTGGACAATTTTACAGCTAAATTAGATCAAGCTAATAGCTATAGACAAATTAAACTTACTGGATCACTAGGTCTAACAAATTATACCAGGACAGATAACATATTACAGTGTCTAATTCACATTTCGCATGTTGATAAAAATACTTCAGTTCTTGTATACAGTCAATATGTAAGGCTAAAATGCTTCATTAATATCATTTCGAATATTCCAATTTTGACTCTCAGTTGTGGGTTCTGGAAAATTATTAATCATTTGTTAGGAAGAGCGACTTTTGTACTGTGACGACTGCAATGGCATATAGCATAAACATGAAACGTCACAAAATTCCAGTTGTTTGAAAACCTACATGTATGTTGAATAATTTACCTCTACGCAAACCTTCTCAAAAGTGAAAAGAGAAGGAAGGTTCTTGAATCATGACTTGAAGTAGTTTTGTCGAACTGTTGCTTCCTTTGCAGATATGAAAAGTTTACAATAAAATAGCTGTGGTATATCGTACGTTCCTGTGTGATAGCTTTTCTTTGCTCTGTAAAAACATATATTTTGTAATAACATCTAATTTTCTATTTTACATATGTACAGAATATTTCAATTGTTTCAAAATACAAGATAGAATTTAATTATCTTGTTCATTTAAACGCATTTTAGTTAATTTCTTGGTTTAATACCAATTTCTATGTAAATAATATAAATGACCTGCAGTAAAAGTAATCAATCAAGTTACTATCTTCCAATCAAATACACCTAATAAGCTCCTTAAGACGGAAATATTCAATAAATATGAAATAGCCTATTTCACTTCTGCTTATTTCTAGTCAGTGATTGACAGAGGACTAATCGCTGAGAATTTATCATTTCGTGTATAATAAAATTCATTAAATATCTGTCATTTTCATGTTTGAATAGCTGATGTAATAAATCATTTAACATTAAAAATACTGTTAAACACTTTCCACTGTCCATTACCATAAACAAAAATTTACATATACACTGCGCTATTACAGATACTTTGAAGGACAATAATACGATAATGTAGGTTATATTGGGAAGGGGGGGGGGGTAATAGTAACAATGACGGTATCGGATCATTTCGTTGGGAAATTTTAAACTGATAGTTTCAGAGGATGTTTGAAGAAGGAATGTAGTTTCTTAGTCACCGAACGTGACATTTAACTGAATTTGACATGAGAAACATGATAGGTGTCTTATAAGAGGGGGGAGATACTTACCGTTCTTTAGCACCCGAGTTCACCCCTTGATTTTTAGTGGGATCCGTGTCATCTATGCTTTAGATTTAAGTGTTGTTATCTGATATTGGTATTGTTCAATGCCTGTGTTATCCTTTTAACAGGACAAAGTCTTATCTTCCTTCATCTTAAAATATGATTCGTGTCTCCACTTTCAACTTTCACGTTCGGTTGTGTTTCAGGATTAAAGAACTTACATACTTATGGCATCTTCCAATCTACCTTCATATTACGCCTTTCAACACCGACCATACAAATACGCATAATGGCGGATATAAGAGGCGAAAACAACCTGAGTTCCACCAAGATTTTTTTTATGAGGTCCACGTTGCTAATATTTTTTTTGTTATATTTTTTGTGTTTTTTTTGTTTTTTTTTGTTCTCGTCCTTCTCCTTTTATCTTTGTCTCTGGATTTATGATGTCAGGTGTTCAAATGGAGCCAAAAATCATCTAAGGACAGAACTATAGATGAGGGATAAACTCATTAGATTCCACAAATTTTTCAAACTTTATAATAGTATATAATATTGAATATCAATTTCATTTACATCACTGAGACCATCTTTACTAGCAACTAAGTTGGTGACACCCTTAGGGACCCCAGTCCACCTGAACAGGTATCCATTTAACGGTAAAAATAAACTTTCTCTGAACTTATTCTGATGCAACATGTTTTGCAATAGGCTGAATAGGAAAATCAAAATGATCAGAAAATTATAAATTTCTTGTCTTTTTAACTTTTTTACTTCAATTTAATGCATAAACCATTAAGAAACTAACTTCTCTTACATTATTATCGATCTGGTGTTCTGAGGGATTTCAGAATAACTTGCCTAAGTAATCATTGGTCTTCTCCTTTTTCCGAGTTTGGTTTTTTTTTTAACTTTTCTTTGCCGGATATGTTTATATTGGTTTGTAAACTTTGTTCTCGTCTTTCGTCTGTTTCTCGATATCATATGTTAGTAGTCCTTCGGTTGTCCCTTATTTTTCAGTTTTTGTATTTCAAATTCGCAAACGTTTATTAAAGTTCAATTAATTTTGCAAATTACAACAAATTCTTTCACGATTTATATACAACAACAGTCATGCTTGCATGTTTTAGTCAACCCCCTAATGAAACCATCTTTCTTATTATTTTCCTATCAATACTGAATGTCAAAAGAAAATACACAGAGAGCTTCTTTTAATGTGAAACGTCAATTATTTTGAAAGCCCTTGTCATAAAACGTCATATTGCTATTTGTTCAGTTTGAACGCTTTCATCTTAGTGAGGCTTTAATGCTTTAGCAATTTGTCTATTTAAAGATAAAGATTCTACGATTTCATATGCCACTAACAATAAAACTGAAAACACTTTCAATGCCTTACCATTGACATCTTAAAACAAGGTAATTCATTGCGGAATTCAGAAGGTCATTCTAAAAAAAATAGAAATAAATGACAGTTTTATACATGTATTGGATCTTCATAAATAAGAGATTTCTTCCGAAACCTAAGGTTGATTACACTCACCCTTAGCGCAGTCAAATATGCATGGCTGGTAGATGTACCTAGTTTTTTCCATATGCGAAATCCAGAGGAAATAATAATTCTGTTTAATAATTTTACGAGCATTTTTATTTAGCAATGGCCCGATAAATATGACGGGCACATTGGCTCGGCAACCATGCGCAACATGGAAAAATCTTTGGTGCTTCGGTACCAGGTTTGTGAGTAGTGTGCAATGAAATTAACAAGAATAGTCGGGTCCTCAAAGGTATCACTTCCGCCAAGTTTAATATAAATCTATTTAATTGTTAGCAAATAAGAAGTTGAAATGAATTTCACGTAGGATCCAAATTAACTTTAAGTCTTGATCGCGCCGGCTTTGCAGATTTGTCCCAGAATGTTTGTCTATGCGTATTACCGTGATGGCAAACAATGATAATTTTCTGGAAGGAGAAATTTTCAGTGACAGTATTAATGTTCATGACTATAGTAATTATCTATAATATGAGAGAAGGATTATCTCTTCACACAAATCCTTAGAAGCGGGTGACAAATTCCAAGCACCAACTGCAAGTTAAATGATCGTTATTACTGGTTTAGACTTTTGATCAGGAGATCAAGTATTTCAGGATGTTTGGTAATTTTATTTGAAACATTATATAGGTTTAAAATACGTTTATTTATTTGTCCCTTCACCTATGAAGTTGGTAATTCTATTTAGTATATTATATTAACACTGGCACCTTTTTCGTAACAAATGATTAAGTTTTAACTAAATTACCCATAAAATATATGTACCGTCAGAAGTTATTGCCATGTTAATATTAATATATTATTTTTGCAGGTACCCTGTATTATAAATTTGAAATTCAGATTATAGTGATATTATTTATAGTGCTATGCCTTTTTATTTCGTTTATCCCTGGAAAATCACTAAAATGAAATATAACAATCAAATATATTCATTTGGAAATTTAACAGCTGTTTAAAGGTCTTGGAACAATAATACAGTTTAAAGAGGCTCCCTGAAGAATTAAGTTGTGAATACAAAATTAACTTTGCTCCAAGATACAATTAAATCGGAAATAACGCGACACATGAGAATTCGAATATTGGTCGAGAACTCAGAAAACAACATTGGACGAGAACTCAGAAGACAATAGTTTGGGCAATAAAAGAACAATCCTTTGCCGTAATAACCTGTAGGTTAAAATTTTTCAAATGGCTTTATTGCTGTTCATAAAATGTACCAAAAATTCAATATTGACTTTTATACATGATATCTTACATCAGATCTGAAATTCAATTCAGGTATGATGAAGAAGGTAACTATGTTTAAAGAGAATTCTTTCAATTTAGATACAGATATATGTAGTGTTTGTTGTCTCCTTTACCAAAAATCACGATTTTATTTTTGCAAATGTCAATAAACTTTTTCCTGGGTTTTTGGGGGTGATTTCTAAATGTTTGTCTACTAGGGGGGCTACCCCTCTTTTCGATCAACATGAAAGAGACAAATCTTTTATGTTGGTGGAGTACTGTGAGAATATCACACACCTTTCGCAGGTTAAACTAGACAAGGTTGGCAAAAGGATTTTTGATGGGTTTTCATCTTTCTTTCTTCTCGATTTCATAGCCAAGGCGATTGTGCAAAAAGTTTGGCTTTTTATTATGTATTGTTTAATCCATTACCAAAATACATAAATGGATAAGTTTACCCATTATAAAGAAATTTATCATATACTTAAAACTAAATATGATGTGCAACGACAAGAAGTGAACAACCCATATGTGCACACTCCTGGCTAATAATCAATCATTCAAGTGCGATAGACATACCAGACATTATGGTTCGTGTGGTCAGGCTATGGCTATATTAGACCTGGTGACTGGCCTTAAAATCTCTGATAAAGCAGAAAGCAGAACCTCTGTGAAAAACATTTAACACAATGTAAAATTCTGTTGAGTTTTTTGGAATTGGCTTCATAAAATTATCTGGTTCTGTCACTAATTGCAATTGGTTAGGCCACACCAAATTGATCTTAATTTCTTTGGAGAAAACTTTTTTGCCGCTTCATTTGCAAAAATGCTGAAAATTTGCCACAAAGTATTCATTTTTCAAGAAATTAAAAATTAAATTGTTTGCTTGCTCCTAAAATTTTGTGAAAATTGGAATTTTTTCCCATATTTTAGTTTTACAAAAATGAGTGCCACAAGTAAATTTTATCTTCGCCTGTAAC
This sequence comes from Mytilisepta virgata, assembly GCA_028015205.1. Taxonomy (NCBI): domain Eukaryota; kingdom Metazoa; phylum Mollusca; class Bivalvia; order Mytilida; family Mytilidae; genus Mytilisepta; species Mytilisepta virgata. The sequence goes on from CM051519.1 coordinate 78,134,038, forward strand.
AATCCAGAAATCCAAAGAACTAAAAATCAATTTGGTGTAGCCTTAACAACTGTTACCTAATCCTTCACAGAGTACACCTGATCACAGGGGCCCGACTTCTGGAAATTTATTTCTTTTTCATTTTATTTTATTTTTTTTGGTTATCTTATTTCATGAGTAATTTTAATAAATATTCACTGTAACAACGAATATTCTGCGTTTATTATCAATATGCTATACACTATCCACGTCCTCATACTAAAAAATCCTAATAAACGCATCATTTGATTTGTTATAGTAAATATTTATTAAAAAGTATTCATGAAATAAGACAACAAAAAAATAAAATAAAAAAGAATAAATATCCATAAGTCGTGCCCCTGTGCACCTGATTAAAGAAATGAAGTTGTTTGACGGAATTTACTAATCAACACGGTTCAACATTATTTAAATCTTCCCCCTTTTGCTGTTGTGGCAAGATACGAAATTTTTGCTTCGCATCACGGTGCGGAGCTATTAGTTTCAGTAGACATACACGCCATCTTGAAATAATTACTGATCGCTGATTGGTTACTTTATGATGCGGCTGAGATACAGCAACAGCCATTGGTTTAAGTGAGATAAAGAATTACAAATCAACAACCAAATGCTCACATATTACCATAAATTAAGATACAGCGAAGCAGTCCACAGCTTTTTAGAAAGCTAAAACTTGTAATTTATTTCTTCCATTGTTTATTTTGTGGTCTAACAGTATGTCTATCAATCAAGGACACAAGATTGCTCTCTTTGTAATCAAAGAACATATAAAGCATGTGGCAAAGTCCGACGACATTCTACATTTTACAGGAAAAGTTTATTAACTTTGTATAACAATACAAATGTATTTATTAAACAAACATCAAAATTTATTGTTTTTGTACCGATTTTATTCAACTGTGTTTATTGTGTCAGACCATTTTTTTACTGCGCCATATTAAATAACTGACCATATTTGCCCAAACTACATAAAACTAAAACAAGGTAATGACCAATAATGTTGAAAAAAAAAACAAGAGGCTCAGAGGGCTGAGACTGTATCGCTCACCTGGGAGCCACAAACTTTTGATTTGATTGATGGACTAGATTGATTTCTGGAAACTTTGTAAATGACCTTCCATAGATGCTTCATACCAAGTATAAGTTCATTTGGCCAAACAGTTTCAGAGGAGAAGAATTTAAAAATTTGACCAATGAGAACATATAAAGGTTCCTGGTGGCCATTTTGTTTCACAAATCACCGACCAGGATAATTTATGCAAACTTTGTAAAGGACCTTCCATAAAAGCTTCAGGCCAAGTTTCAGTTCAATAGGTCCAGCGGTTTCAAAGGAGAAGATGAAAAATGTAAAAGTTTACAGACAGACGATGGACACCAAGTGATGACAAAAGCTCGCATGGCCTTTTGCCTAGAGTAATAGTGAGCGGTAAAATATCAGCTTAACGGGCTTACCCGTGGTAAAATCAGGATATTTACACGCCACAGTAAATTATTTCTATACTAATAGGATAGTTTCTACATTTTTACATGCTGCAACATAGGTATTCAGACACGAAGATGCCATTACACAATGCCTGTTATACTATGTCTTCATAGCTTGTGGGAAACTTGAATACTATGTTGCCAAACATGCCATTTGTGTCGCTGGAATAAAAAAATCCATATTTTACCACAGAAGCAGGTCATATTAGAATTCAATAATTGTATAATGTAATACAAAAAGTCAAATTTCAAAATCTATTTTTATTCATCCAAGTACATCTACCCTCTCATACAAACAACCTTATAACAGAACTACATAAACAAACAATTAAAAAGACCAAGCAATTCATGATATCACATTGTATAAACTGCATTGTACTGCTGTAACGTCAAAAGTTATTGCCATGTTAATATTAATATATTATTTTTGCAAAATCACCTTCTTCAAGATGTTTTGGCCACTAGCCTTCTTTAGTTCTCAACTGCATGGTATGGCAGCCATTTTTTAAAAATAATTCATATGTTGTACATATGTAGTCGAGAAGAGGAATGAAAAACCTGAAGAAAGCCACTGGTCAAAATGTCAAAGATTGGTCTTTGTTTCCAATGGAAACAGAATATTGGTTTATTTTCACATTCTTCAGTGTCAGATTATTTATTTCCGAAAAACTGCAAAGTACCTGTGTCCTCAGACTAAAAATGTTTGTGCTCTTAGTGAATTTACTACATGTACAACCAAATACACACTGTAAATCTGTATATTTCAAGCAATGATATAAATAAAAACAAACAAGTAAAAATTAAATGTAAAATAATTACAACATTAACCTCTGGAATAAAATATAATACACATATTAAGGAATAAAATTGACTCTGGTTATCTCAAAGTTGTTAGATACATCAAAAATAATTTATGATAAAAGGATTTTTGAGATAAAAAGGCCTGAAATAACAAAAATCAACTTTAATTGCAAATTTCTTATCTATAAGGAGAAAACAAGCATCATGAATAAACCATTAAATATATAGAACGAATAAATCCCAAGGGAAAAAAGCACCTATGAATACTACATCTGTATAAACAAAGCATATTAGTAAAAATTTACATAAATATTCCAAATCAAGTCAAACTAAATCACCTTGTAATACCAGAAAAGCCAAAAAGTATGCACAAAGTTTATTTTCTGTATTTTACTTCTTTTCAACAATGAGAAACTATTGGGCAATCATATCTTTAAAATATTTATACACTAAACAACTTTCATGTGTATAAAAGCATCAAAACCTTCTAAAACATTTAACATGACCTTCAGTTATTTTGAAAACATACTCCTTTGATGTTTAACAAAACAAACATGAATTGTGTTTATTGTTTCGAATCATGTCTGCCAATATATTAACATGTCATTTACATTCACCTCTATGACGTCATTTTCCAGTTTATTACACAAGCCTGTATTTATAAAGAGTCAGATTGATTGTTTAACGTGTGAATAACCATCATCCAGATAGAACTGACCAGAAATCTCTAATCATGGAGAGAATAAGGAGAAACTACTCGAAATGTTATTCTTTCGTAATTCCATACAGTATTTAAAAACTAATTCTTAATCCAAAGCTAGACACTGAACTGAATTGTATTTTCCCTATCAAATGCAGACTTGATTTTTACTCATAAATTTTTCCGGTGAAGGATATGGTTCAAAATACTGTAAATTCAGAAATTATTGTGTGCATTTATTATTGCATTTTGTCATTTCAGTCCAAATTGCGATTTTAATTTTTGCGATATTGAGAAAAATCTTGCTTCATTCATATGAAAAATTCCAAAATGTGAGTTTAAATTATTGTGATTACAAATCTGTTGCATTTTTTGCAATAATAAAAACATCGCAATAATTTCTGAATTTACAGTAATTGTACTGCTCTAGATTAAATGCACTTCTACAAAGAAATCAAACATAATGCCCATCTCTTGGCATTAATGGTTGTACATTGTGTAAACATTTCTATGGGACCACTATACAACAGATCTCTGTCCTGATGCAAAAAAATACATTCTGTGCCTATAGGAAAATACACAATGATGCAAAGAAGCTTTATAACCCAAAACCTGTGGAATGGTAACAATATACATATTTCAATATGAAACAAATAAAAAAATATATCCAACAAATAATTCTGTACATGTAACAACAACACATATAAAAATACATCATTTTTAACATTTATCATTTAAAATTCTTTGTGCGTACATAAAATATGACATAACTTTGATATCAAAACAATTTTTGAAATAAAAAATTGACAAATCGTAAAACATTTTGATGTGTAAATTCATAAATTCTTAACAACAAAACAATACACTTCACTGAGGTAATAGCAAGACTGTCAAAGATCAAAGTTTAAAGAAATTCAAGAAAACATCACCATTTCTGTGAAAGATTTTCATTCTAAAGCTAGTGTGTTGGTATTATTGTTCTGATTATGGCAGTGACATATTTGTGGGGTAAAGTCATATTATCAGATATAAATTTACCTTTTTTTAAGTAAGTACTTTAAAAAAAAATACATCTGTGCTGACTTTAAGAATATTTTAAAAAGTTAAGACTTCTTGTAGCTCAAAAGTAATAATGCTTCAACATGAACTCAACGAAATATGTAATTTTATATGAATTTAATAAAAATGTATATTTGTGTGCAGACTTAATATTTTTTTAAATCGTACAAATGTGTAAAATATAGTTTTCAGTTCTATATTAAAAAGTAATAACAAATATCTGAGCACATGAGCAAAATAAATTTTGAAAACAAACTGATTGTCAACACAAACCCTCATATTAATAAACAATTTTATCTGTATTGCTGGGTTCTATTAGGACCAAACTATATGTAATACCTTGTACACAATTATGAAAATGTCTGAATAATTTACTTAAAAAAAAAATAGTAACATTGAGATATCTAAAATGGTCAAAAGTGCCATTTTTCTCTACTTAGTGTCATTTAAGAATTTGACAAAATTTAGATGTGAGATATCAATATTTTAACAAAAGTTTTTGGCCTTTTGGGGATATTAAAGAGTGAATATCACCCCTTACTGGGAGATTGATGCATAGTGTCAAAAAAAAAAAAAAAAATCCATAAAACTACGTATTTAATTTTCTATACATATTCATGAAAAAATACGCTATTCCATTAATTCTTGTAGACTTTTGGTATCTGAATTTCAAGAAGTGTAATACTATAAGATTTAAAAGTATATACAAAAGCTACTTTGAAAATATCAATGTAACATAAAAAAACACATACTAAAACTTAACACAACCAAAATTTTTATAATCACAGATGTTCTTTCAAAAAGATCAATAAAAATACCGTTTTTAACAATTCTGTATGAATATTCAGACATTTTGCATTAATAATTTAGAAAAATCTATATCATATTCAATAACGAAAACCTTGAAAGGATAATTCTAAGAAATAGTTAATGCTTGTTGCCTATACCTATTTGGTATACACTATTTTTTTACTATACAACTGATATGAAAATACATTTAAATAATTTGAATAATGATCCTTTTTATTAAATTTTTAAATGCTTTGAAGATGATTAAAAACACAAAATATAATAAAATTGAACATTATGACAACCATGAATAGAAAGATAATTTTACCAACAGCAAATAAAAGAAAAATCTGAGGCAGATAATTACATTAAAAATCAATTAAAATTTTAAGCACCATCACAGTTACCGATATAAATTAAAAAATTTATCTTGTAAAACATGAATAAAATGTTCCCGTAATTTTGATTTAAAATTTTCATACCACAATATGAGTTCTTTTCTTCGTTTAATTTTTTCTTCTATACTGAGCTTTAATTCATTGGATAAAACAGATCTTAAATCTCTCCAATTTTTTACATATATCAATGGAGCTTTTTCTTCTTTCAATATCCTGAGTGGCACATTATTTGAGGAATCAGATTTCCCACAGTTCCCTGGTGCCATCACATCTTCCACGACAGGAACTGATCCCATTGCTAATGCTTCATATATTCTGTAACATTCTGTATTTTGACCTATTGGATTCAAGGTCAAATCACTTTCTTCTAAAGCAGTTAGATAGTCATCACGACTTTGGTCTGTTTCCTGTGGCATCCATCTAAAATGTCAAACATACTTATGCAATGTACAAACTTATGGATGATATACTGGTATATAAATACAGTTTTAAATTAAAGTCGAACACGACTCGTTCATATGAAGTGTACTACAGTCAAGTTTAGAGGACTATTACCTGTTAAGTTATTACATCACTGGAACCAGAAACCACTTAAATAGAGACTATTTAACAATTATGTTTTTAATCAGCTAAAAAGAAAAATGGTTTTCAACACTGAGAAATTATGTGACATTTCATAATCCTCATATGACCAATACTTCGGCTTTAAAGGGAAATCTATGGCCTTATACTTCTACAGTTATATTTTCTAAGTAAAATGTTTATGCCTTTACAACTAATCTCTCAGATTTCAAACAATCTTTTATAGTTATACATTCTTAGTAAAATGTTTATGATCTGATGATCTCTCTGATTTTCAAACTACCCACTTTTTTGATAATCTCTGATGTCAAAATACTATTACAAAGTATTGAATATTCTCTTTAAGCCAACACATTCAAGTTTTACTGCCAAAACAATGACTTAAAGGATCTATACTCTGAATATACAGGTACCGTATAAGCAATGCATATTCTCTGCTCAAACATTTATAATCTGTAAAAATCTTTTTAACATACGTTTTTCTGGCTTTCACTGTACATATACTGCGTAGTGGCTCTGTCCTTAAAATATCTAGGAGAACCTCTCGTGAAGAATTTTTGTATATTGTTCCAAGAAAATTACAAACAAATTTCCTCTTATTGTAAAGTGGAACTTCAGATCTCTGAATATTTGGAAAATCTCTATATCTGAAAATCAAATTATAACAACAAATGATACTTGTATTCTATTATCATGTAATGAGATTACGAAAGAGTTAGACCTGTATTAACTGCAGATAAAAATCATTTAACATCAACATAAGAAATGTTAGTGCTTTTCTTAAGAATTGTTTGCTTAAAACCAAGTAGCAAATATTTCATGTTTATTTAATACGAGAAGAAATTTACCAATAAATCAGGTTGACAGTGATTTAGGTCCAGTAATTTAGACAGAAGACAGTTTGGTTAGGGCCAATAGTTTCGGCTGACAAGAGGCCTCCTATGGAGTTGTTTTATTGTTTTCTTTTTCTTACAAATAACACGATACTCTTCTAACACAGGGCATCGACTTTCAAGTCCACATTCTCATTGGACGTGGCACAGTAAGTAAGGGTTCTACTGCTGGATGTTTAGGTAGATCAGTTTTTAACAAGGTTGCTTTATATAAACACCCCTACCACATCAGTGTACTTTCATTTATGGCATTTTTTATAATAGTAAAATAAACATGATATCTTAAATCAATCCATAAAGGAAATCTCAATCATCATCTTCCAATTTAAACCTACTTTCATTATTTTTTTCTTGCCAAATAAAATGCACACAATGAACAATACTTTCTGTTCCCAAATATTTATTCTATCAATGTAAATCTTTTCACAACAAATTATTTTCCACTTAATGGTAACTCCTGCCCTATATTTCACGTTATATTCAATTTTACTCACGTTGCTACTCCCAGAGGCCATTGATAGAAATTTCTGTTATCTATATCTGGACTATCATACACCAAGAAAGCAAATTTAATTTTTCCACCATTAACATTCATAAATGGCTTTATCCAGTCATTATCACACTGTTCATTTCCAAGTAAAACTATGGCAACATTCTTGAGATCTTTAAATAAAGGGAGATAATGCAGCCATTCTTTGGCAGATTTAATTTTAGATAGTTCTCGTCCATTCAAAACTAGCACCAAGTTTTTAACATCTTGAGGAACTTTCTGTGTTGTCAGTCCAGGGCCAACTTTATACCTGTAGATATAAACAATATCAGAATTAAGTTAATTTAAAGATTTGATGTGTATTATGTTTTGAACATGTTACGTATGCTCAAATATTAAGCCTATTTATACACTACAAATGATAAGGCGCTACAATAATTATCTTTATATCTGCAGTTGCTGTATACTTATAAGAGCATCATTAATGTCACATTAATTTTTTTTGCTTGAATATTTTTGCTATAACTTGTTATAAACATTCCTTTTTCAGAGAATATCTCTTAACTTTAAATTAATCTGTGCAATATTGTATGGCAAATACTTGTTTTTGAAGGTGACTACTTATTTTTCACACTTTATAGATTAATCTGCCTATTTGTACTGACATATACAATTGGTAATATATATATATATTTATATTGCAAAATGTATGTGTTTACTGGTAATACTCCTCACCTTGTATGTGTGTGCCGTGAGCAGGTTCTGTAAATCATTTTATTTGCTTTTATAAGTGATGTACATACATACTGGTACATATTTAATTGTGTTGAAAATTATATAAGAGTTATGTGTTGTAGGAGGGAGTTGTCTCCCATTTGTCAATGATTGTGAATGTATAAAATTATATGTGTTCTGTAATATGCCCTCCTGGGGCCCTATTTTGGAAATAAAAGCATCTATCTATCTATCTATACATTTACATAGATAAAATACAGAGGACATTTGATATTACATAATAATTTGTACACCTGTACTGCCCTAGACATGACCTGTGATGTAATATAAAATATGCACAATGCTGTAATGTAAACACAGAGAACACACATATCTCTCAATGACCTCTATATCCCCTACCAGGAAAACATTTTACTGGATTCAGTAGTCATTGAACAATCAAAATTAGGTCATGGTCTAGTGAAATGTGTACACAATAGTAAATATTTAAACTAAGATTAATGTAACTGCTTACCAAATAGCTGAGTTATTAGCAAAACTTTTACAAATGAGGGCAAAAGCTTGAAAATGAGGTAAATATGATATGTTCACCCCAAATAAAAGCATTGACCAAATATGGTTGCACTGAGATGTATTGAACTAACTAAAAACCGACACACTGAAATATTAACTACAAAAATGATTAAGATTTCAAAAGCTTATTTAATCATTTTGTTCCAAGAAGCATGCAACCTAGAATTTTTTGTCATTGACCATTTGTCTCCTATACTGCTTTACACACAGAGCTTTCAATGAATTTTTTTTTCTGTTTAATTTTTGAAATATTAAGTATTTTTTAAAAAACCACTAGATATCTGTAATGCCTTCATTGTTGAATGGCTTATAACTGTGAAAGTCCTTATATACATTTGATATTGCTGATCTTATTTTAATAGATTTTGATTCATCAACATCCACTCCACAGCCTTTCATATAACTATTAATACAATTATTTTTACTTATGTTATTTAGAATTTTTATGAAAAGAATATCAATAACACAGTAAAGGAATGAATGTCGTTTTGAGCAACATATGGAAAAATACCCATTAAATATATGTCACAATTTAAGAATATATGTACATATATATCAGGTAATCCGATACTGATTTAATATTTAATACTATACCTAAATTCAATATTATCTATTTTCTTCACACCATGACTCCAAGCAAGTGCATTTATATACTTCAGCTGACCTCCTAATATATGTTCCCATAAGTACTGTCCTGAAAATATAAAGTGTTTTTTTCAAAGACTATACAAAATTGTGGGCGTATTACGTTTCCGCATTTTTCGCAAAAATCCAGTTTCACGTTTCCGCATTTTCGTGCATTACTTTTCCGAAATAAATAGATACCACCTTTCCGCATTTTTACCTGTATTTCATCTGTAAAAAATGGTAATAATGATATATAAGACTTTTATTTAATTATAGTATTTTTTCTTAATTTGTATTTTATTATGATAATATAATTCCTTCAACAGGTAGATTATATTCAGATTTAACATTGTGATATATATATATACATAGATTGATATATCTGCTTAACCAGTGCTTATAAGATTTTATAAGAATTCATTACATTATATATCTGTGCATATTTTGTATGTGTGTACATGTATGTATATTTCTGCATGCATGTGCATATGTATGGGTATGCATTGATATCTATTGTAAATTAACAGTAGTTAAATTAGAGACCACACTTAATGAAATTCCAGCCAGCTTGTCATTAGTACTAACTGTGTTAACTTATAACTTATTTTTGAATTTATCTTAGAAAATTATTTTATATAGTTTCTAAATTTGTTTGTACCATATTGTACCTTGTTCTATGGAGAGGGCTTATATAGGCTGCCTGTTGCCTAATCCTTTTCAGTTTTTCTGAATAAAATATTGTTTAAACCTAAACATTGTGAGTACTTTTTAAAAGTCACTACGTTGCCGCTGATTCTCACTTTCCAGCGCAAATATGGACATCTCCTCCCGACACAGAAGCCAAAAGAACCACAAATGGGCTGGAATCGTTTCATTTTCATTTTAAACTCCCAGTTCTATGCATGACACCAAAGTATATTTATTTTTATGGACGTTTTGCAGAAGATCCAAACAACAACTTACATCAAAATTCGGTCTTTATCAGCAATAGCACCAGTTCGTAAAAATGACCGCGAACAAATTGAATTCGTATCCAAACAGTTTGTCAAGTATGGTAGAGAAGATATTACGAGGTTAGACTTCATAAAGTTAGTGTCTACAAGTGGTGAGCAGGGAGCAACATGTTTACCTGGCAAACGGAAGAAGCATACATTAAAAATTAAAATGCGGAAACGTAAATAACCTTTAACAAAATCAATGTAAAAACAATGCGGAAAAGAGTACTATAAAAATGCGGAAATGTAGGAATTTTAATGCGGAAACGTAGTGCCAAAATGCGGAAACGTAAAACGCCGAAAATGGAGGTTAGACTTCATAAAGTTAGTGTCTACAAGTGGTGAGCAGGGGGCAACATGTTTACCTGGCAAACGGAAGAAGCATACATTAAAAATTAAAATGTGGAAACGTAAATAACTTTTAACAAAATCAATGTAAAAACAATGCGGAAAAGAGTACTATAAAAATGCGGAAACGTAGGAATTTTAATGCGGAAACGTAGTGCCAAAATGCGGAAACGTAAAACGCCGAAAATTGTGAGTTACAAACTCAGCTGTATATCCACTTTAATATTTACCAGCCCAAATTTACTCCTCCAAAAATCTTCAATTTTGTGAAAGCTGAGGATTATCTCCTTAAATGCTATTAAACTTTTGGTCATTTTGGAATTTTTTTATTGCTCTTCACATTTTTAGATAATTGTTTTGTCATTTTCAACATTTTCAGCCTTGACCATAACTGATCGATGTGTTGTAGATCAATGAAATGTGCACATCTTATGCATCAAATTGGTGATGAGAGAACTTTTTAAACTAGAATAAGATCCATCTGTTTAATTTACTAGAAAGTACACTACAGAGAGAAATTTGGACAATATTGTGGCTTTATATATTGTTTGATAAAATCTTTCTGTATTTTGAATGATTTGATGTTTTGTAAGCTGTAGAAATTTAGACTTGTTTCAAATTGTTTTGTATATATTTTTCTTCTCATTCTCATTTACTGACTTGATGTTTGCACTGCTAAATAATCAGGCTCTTAACCAGAAAGTTCCATTCCCTGTTCATGAGCTAAACGGATTAAAGTGTCACAGAAAAGGATATACAGTATTCTAAATTTCTGACTGAAAATACAATCAATTTATTGTTGAAAATATATATATATAAAAGTATTGAATGTTATCAAACATTGCAACAGGTGTTATTACATGTATAAGCTATTTTGCGTAAGTTTCTCAATTGTATAATTAAAGCATTACCATTGATCAAAGTTACTTTATAGAGATTTTAAGCTGCCATGAAAAAATGAGTAAGGCTGCTAAAATTACAGGTCTATAAAGACCAATGAATGAATATTTTTGATTTTTCTGTCAGACCCATTGGAATCAGATTATAAAAATGTTGCATATATTTCATAATCTACATTTATCTACAAGAATTACCTACACATTATGATATATGCAACTTTACTGCCTTTTAGAACACCAGTTACTTTTCCCAGTGCAGTGCTATCATAGTAATGAGAGACAGCTGTAATTTTATCATCTTGTAAGAACAAAGGTTGGGTGTCAGGATCAAGTATAAAATAATTATGAAGTAGCTGGTATCAAAGGATTATTTTATCAGATATATGGAAAAGTCAGGTCAAAAACAAAATGTTGGTTCTGTAATAATCTGCATTTAATATGCAAAGTTCAAATGAAAATGTTCATGTTCTTCACAAATCAGATGTGAATTTCATTGTTATAGTGGAATTCTTTTTTACAATGTATGTAAACTTCAAAATACCACATAATATCTACATTTTAATTTTTTTAAGCTAAACTGATACTATAACTAAGTAAATTGTAATCTGAGTCAACTTTTAATACTGGTACTTTTGACATCACTATAATAGTCCATTGTCCTACATTGGATAGGATGCAGAGACTTTCTTAGATTCATCACGATACTAACTTTCATGACTATGTCTTATAATACCTAAGAACTATACTTGGACGTAAACCTTAACACATGAATCATGAAATATGTGTCATATGACCCAAAGTTTTGGGCAGGAAGTAGGTGTCGTTCAGATGCAACTATATGCCAAGTAAGATGGGTGTACATAATTTGGTTTAATGTAGAAATCTTGCTGCAGGCTCACATGAATGAGAAACTCAAAATTTAAAAATCCCTCAAAAAATATTTCAATATAACTTGCAAGATAACCTTGACTTTTGTAAAATTCTTAGGTGGTCTCCTGTCAATAGCGTGTCCAGGGGTGTGGATATCTGTACAAAACACCCACCATTATTTAAATAAAACTTATCCTCTGAACAATTTAGACAATGTTGCAATGGTCCTTGAGAACTATTTTCAATATTTTTTGGTATTTCCAACTTCAAAAAGTAAAAGAAAAAAGAAAATAAAAAAAAATATGGGACAAATATAACTAATTTGTTAGTTTCTTAATCTTTTTCTGCAGAACATGAAGTTTTCTATGTGATTAGTCAGAAAGGTATAATGGGTTCCAGTTGAGCAATATAAGCTCTTGGGAGCCTTTACTGAAGATATTCCTTAATTTTATTCAATACTCATGATTGTTATCCAATTATCTATACAAATATTCATTATAATGACCTTCAGTATCAATTAATCAATCAATGTAACTCTCCCTTCAGATATAACTCATGTAACAAGTTTTTAAGATGGAAATATTGGATAAGACAGGAAATGCTCTTTTTACTTTTTGATCATCCTTCACAAAGGATAAGAAAGGGCAAGTCTATCACAATTTATCATATATATTATTACCTAACTAATTTCATGTCCATCAATCCAATATTTGATCTTTAGGATCTTAGTATACAAAAATATCCTATTAGGCTAAAGCTTTCTTTTTTGAGTAATTCTGCATTATAAACTACAAGTACTTTTTATGTATAATTTCTTTGTGAAATTCAGGATATCTACTTGAATTGACTTGTAGCAACCAGGAAACTTTCAAAGTACTAAAAGCTTAAGGGTAAGACAATTTAAGACTTCTGGGACAGAAAACTACCAGCAATGATGAAGTCAAAAACACTTTGACATGTTTAAATTTCGTGGATAAAAAGTAGTTGAAATTTTTTTTGTACTTTTTGTAAAAGCATACATTACATGAAAAAACAGAGAATTAAGCAAAAAAAGTCCTGAAAAGGTAAATCTTCAATGTTATTTGAAATATGTTGAAGTGAATAAATTCAAAATCATAAAATGCCATCACTGACTACTTTACTATAATTTTTCTGTCCATATATTAGATGGTCTGAGAAAAGTGGATTTTTCAACAAACCAATAACATATATAGTTTACAACTTCTCTATATATATCTATAATCTGAAATGACCATCTAGAAAATCTATCATAACAACATTTCATCGATACAAAGTACTTTCTGATCGGCCAACATTGATTCATATTTTCTGCAGGGAATGATAGAATCATTTATTAACTGATCATTATACATATATTGTAGTTTGGGTATGATATATTGTGACTTTCTCACATCTGACAGGATATTCCAGTAAGAAATTGATTTTCACACCTTAGGTTTCCGACTTCCTAAGAAATCAGAAATGTAATTCAAAAAAAGAAAAGTGAGGAAATAAATTATATAAATGCAGCCTGTTATTTCGTCTGAAATCCTATTGGGAATTAAATATGCTACCTAGCATGAAATTCAAGACTTACATTACATCACCGATAACCATTTGTCATTGGAAGAACATGAAAAAATTCTATTGTAATTCTGTCAAATGTATCACTTTATCTTTCAATATACTTTCATTGTTTCTCTTCAATAAATAAAAAAAGTAAAATAGTCCATCTATTGAAATATCTGAAAAGCTATGATACCTTAAGAAGACTTCCACTTTAATCCCATGGCTGATGTATCAGCCAGCTTAAATCAAGACTTTTCTGCACTTCTTATATGACAGACATCTGCATCAAAGTAAATGAAATAAAAGATATATTTTAAGTTTTGTTCATTGGGGTTTTATGCCACTTTCAACACAGCATGGAGCTGGTCTATGAGGAATCCAGAATACCTTTTGACCTTAGAACAAGCAATCCTTGTCAATTAAGATTTAAGTTCATCAAAAACACCTTAGATGGATTCAATGGAAATCTCAGTGAATACACATTCTCAAAATTGCAGAAAAATTCTTCTATTTTCTGATATGTCACTAAATATGCAATGCAATGAATAATTCATGGTAAAAACTATATACTCAATCAACAGGAGGTACTGTGCCATCAATGTTTACTTAAGTGACTGTAAGTTTTTAATCTTAGTCATGAATTTTAATGAGGAGCAATGCATAAAATGTCTTCCAGCAGAACATCTTATATCATGTATTTATTACCAGGAAGATAAAAACAATTACTTCCAAGAGTATTCAGTTACAAAGATAAGCCCAAAGTGATGGTTAAAAATCCTTTCTTCAGGCAATAGAGCAATTAATATGCTAAAATCTTCAAACATGAAATTAGCAACACAGTAAATTATCTAAAATAAGCAAATAAAAGTGATTTGTGTGAAAAGATAAAAGAATCGTTGATACTATTAGTAATTTCCTTTTATTATCAATAATCTAAGAACACATTTTCAACCAATGAAATTAGGTTTAAAATTAGGATATACATGTACAAAAACAGCTACAATGTGAACAAATATCTATATGTCAGGGCTAAGTTAGTACAAAGAGTTTGTTTAAAATCTGATATATCATAACATGCCAATAGTATTTTTGATATTTTTCCAGTGGAATTCTTGAAGAACAACAATTTTCGATGTACCGGTATGTTATGTTAAATTCATAGAAGAAAATTATTACAGATTTGTCAAGTTTTTCAGTTTCAGCCATAATATCAACTACTGCTTTTGTAAATGTACGATGGGAACATTATAAACATTTCTAGTCTATCTTGAAAAACAGTCAATGAAAACTAATGCTGAAGACTGCAAAAACAATTTATATCAAAAGATGGCAAAATAAAGGTGAGCTTAAAAAACAAAACAATTTATACCAAAAGATGGCAAAATAAAGGTGAGCTTAAAAAACAAAAAAAAGCTATATGTAGTCCTTCAGATTGAATTCCATTGTCTTTTTCTTCTATATATAATATAATAATACTGATCAAAATTCACTTGTGTCTTATAAAGCAGAGATCAACCCTGTCAGTGTATTAATGGGATAGGACATAAAAAGTCAATTTAGCCAATTTATGTCAATATGATCTGAGATGGCAAACAAAAGTTAAGCAGACAATTTTCTCTTATTTTGTATAATGTACATTATTATTTCCCACTGATGACATTCTGATTATATGGATTACATGTCCCCTATCTTATCATAAAAATTAAGAACAATATACTGAGAAGGTATGAAGTATTAGTGGATCAACAATCGGATTTCGTATAGATGTTGAAAGAGTATATTTAAACCTTTATAATTGCTGTGATGACATCCTCCTGGGATTATTATCACATTATCATTTTTTCCTTGTTTTTTTTTTCAATTCTTTTCCTTTGCTGTATGATGTAGATTTCTGTGAAGAAATCAGTCAAATTAGTGCTTTAATTGATATTCAAGTTTATAATCAATGAACAACATGATTGTATAAGTGAAGAGATGAGATCTCATGATTTAATTCTGCAAGTGAAGGGATGAGATCTCATGATTTAATTCTGCAAGTGAAGGGATGAGACCTCATGATTTAATTCTGCAACTTTCTGGTAATATCCAAATACATGTATGTCAGAAAATGCATGGATATTGGGTATGCATCAACATTCCATAGGACTGGCTATAGGAGGATTTATTACATCTAGGGCTAGTGAAGTCTTCAAAAAGGAGCAATGTCCAACCAACAAGACAAGCTCCAAACTCCAAATTATTAAGCAATCAACAGTGTCAAAAATTAACAACAGTAACGATAAATCCCAAGTAAACACAAAATACCTTATAATATTAATAAACAGACAAGAGAAAAACACTTAAAACTTGAGATATTTACATATGGAATATGTGGTATACCTTATAATAGATAAACAGACAAGAGAAAATCACTTACAACTTAATTAGGACAGTTACATATGGAATATGGTACATGTAATTATGTTCCAACATGTCTGCATGTTTACAAGTACTCAGCTGAGACGCCACCTAAATCATGTCTCAGGATAAACAATTTAAAGTAAGACAACTTTAAAACAAAAACAAAAAAAGAAAAGAAGAGTACTCAGAGTTCAATATAAAAAGTTTTTATAAATGGATAGATGAAAAAGTACCATACTTTTATATTTAGCTCAAAATAGATGTACTAACTTGGTGATAACATGGCAATGACTTTGGACTAAATAATCAGTTATAGTAGCTGTATTTTAAAATTAATTTCATGCCATAAAATCCTTCAATTACAGCTGCTTCAAAGCAAAAATGATCACACCATAGTATTATGATATTTTGACTGTTTCTTTTTTTTCAATAGTTCAACTAAATGTAGATATTTATAGTATATATTTATATGTAAATACAGCTAGTAGCAAATTAGGTTTCCCAATAAAGATCAATATGCTCTCTCTACAGATAATTTTTTTTATTTAGATAAATTACTTGTGTTCTATAATTATACCACTAATTTCATTAAGGAAAAAGAACAATAACTGAGTTAGCCCATACTGTGGTTGGGAGAGGTGATAAATTAACCAAGAAAATAATTTAGTCATCAGTGTTTTCAGGAAAGAATCCAGTTATCCTTGCTGTAAACAATATGGGAAATTGAATATTATGGCAATAAAAAATAGGTGAAAGTCCACAGTATCCAAATCAAAAGTCATGACAAATTAGTGAGAACAGGAACAGTCACAAATCCCAAGGTATCTTAATAATAAAGAAAGAAACATTACTGTGATCATTATGACAAAAGATTTCAATAATATTCTATGTAAAATGTGTTGCATTAAAAACTGTTCTAAAAAAATTTTAAAAAAATTCAGGCCTGTCATATTCAACACTTATCAACTTCAATGAGATTGTAATTTTCCAAGGTTGATAGGCACATCAAGCATCCTTTTGTTATTTTTCAACTTCAATGAGATTATAATTTTCCAAGGTTGATAGACACATAAAGCAGCCTTTTGTTATTTTTGCTGTTTGTTTTGCTCTGTTTTTTTGAGGGAGGAAAGGTGTTATTATGATACTGATCATAGTTTCAGGTGTTCCTAGAGCTAGCCTGTTTGGGTGTAACAGGTACATATTTAAGAACAGATAGGCAGGCTTTTTAGTGCCATTCTCATATTTTACCAATGTCTGGAATGTTAAATTAAGCCTATGTAATAAAGATGCCTTTGTCTTATTACTGATATATAAATCAATTAAAGTAAACACAATCGGATATGTTCTTATAAATTACTCTATATTAAGAAGTTAATGGGATGCAACTCAAAAAATGCAACAGGCTGCAATAATTAAATAATAATTCTTCCTAACAAAAAGATTTAGAAACTGCATTAGTTACTCTTGCAAAGAATAATTTCAGAATTTACAGTACATTTAAATGACTATATATATATATATTTATCAACTATTTTGGGGATATAATTAAGTCCCAATCCAAAATGTAGAGAAGCATCTGAGTGGTCAAATGGTGCATGAATCATCTTCTTACTACCTACAATATTAAGGCAATGCAATGAGACACTTTACCAGTAAATATATTATGAACCATGGACTTCATAACCTATGACAGACATTTTGACACAGAAATTTTTTAGACGTTTTACATTACTTTGGTTTAGACACATGAAGGTATTTACATAAGATTCACTAGTTAAAAAATCTTGTTATTGTTTCTCATGGAAATTAAATTAATACTGTAAACAGCTTCTTTACACAGAAATGTTGGTTGCTGACAATCAGATAAGCAATCCCAGTAGGAAGGATGAGTATTTGTTTTTCTATGTTTGAAAAGGGAAAAACCCAATTTTTTTCTCTTGTTTATTAGTTTCTCATTCATATTATGTTTGTTTTATTATAGTATCTTTTATTTTTGATAGTGATAAGGATTAACAGTTACCTCAGAGTGCTTGCAACAAAACAAAAATCTTGTCATAATATTTTCAAAAGATACAACTAATACATGTATATAAGAATCAGACCAAATTCCTCTCTCCTTAAATCTTATTCTCACTATTAATATGGTTTTACAGGCCGGGTTTACAGGGGACATGAGTGAATAGGAAATAAAAAGGTCATTCACAATGAAAAAAACCTTAGTAGATGTTGCATTTTTATCAATTTGACCTTCCAAAGCAAAGAGATAAAAGCTGCAAAAATGTTGCATGAATATTAAATGTAAATTCTATCTAATTATAAGATTTTCTCTGCACATACTACACATCAATCATACATAATTGAAATCATCAATCTTGCCAAAATAATATGTATTTCAGTAAGCTACAAATTATGGTCTACAATTTATACTGAATTTGTTATCTAACTTTTTGTTGATTATATGGGACCAGACAATGGATCAATGTGTCATAATACTTCCCTGATTAAGGATGTGGTCAATGAGAATAACAAACATCTTCATTTGATTTGTTTGGTCAGATCCTACTTTACACATATGGACAAATAACAAATTCATACCAATTTAGGAAATCAACAGACATTTATTTGACTGATCTTATTCTTCTGGCAAAAACTCTCAGAATCCTACATGCTATTCTATCTAAACTTCCCCTTGTCTTCATCATTTGAATCAAATTAATATTTTTGTCTAGGATCATGATATACTAATTAGCGAGGGTCAAAATATGCATTACCGAAATGATTCAAAACAGGGGCATATAACTATTAATCTGTGTAACATATATAAAGATAGCTGAAGATCGGGATTATTTTCAAATACGTTTCCATATACGGTGCTTCCAAAACACTGACAAACACATGCATCAAGCTAAGTGTGATGTATATGAATGTATTTCATCCCTATAATATCAAATTTTATGACAGGGAAAATCTACAGGTATTTCTATCAGCAAACACAAAAGGTGTTTCTACCAGCAAAAACAATAATCACAAACCCATTACTTTTGCAAAATCACGTATTCTGCAGTGAAGGTTTATTAAATATACATAAATATTTCGTGTTTCCATGAAGTTAATTTAATTGTCACACTGGATTCAATTATATTGTGGGCATCAATTCCTATGTTTACTAAATAATTATTGGTTTACAGATATGACATAAACAATAAACTAGAGGCTCCCAGAGGCCTGTATCACTCACCTGGACTATGTCCATCTAGACTGGCAGCCTGGAACATTGCTGTCAAGTTCCAATTGGCTCACTGGTTTCAAACAAGAAGATCTTGCCAACTTTTGTTCCAATTGGCTAAGTGGTTTCAGACTAGAAGATGTTTAAGTAAATTTCCCATAGGGTCCTAAGTTCGGCTCTGGTGGCCATCTTAGATGACAGGCAGGGCCATCGAATACACTTCTGAAAGAGGACCACCTAAGGACCATTGTTGCCGTTTTGTTCCAATTGGCCAAGTGGATTCAGACAACAAGATTTTTTAAAATTTCCCATGGGGTCCTTTTTTAAACTAAGTTTGGTTGTGGCAGCCATCTTGGTTGACGTGCGGGGTCATCGATATAATTTTGAAAGAGGACCATTAAGGACCATTGCTGCCAAGTTTTGTTCCAATTGGCCTAATGGTTTCAGACAAGAAGATTTTTAAGTAAATTTCCCATAGGGTCCTATTTTAAATTAAGTTCACCTCTGGCGGCCATCTTGGATGATGGGCGGGATCAATGGATATAAGTCTGAAAGAGGACCACCTGAGGACCATTGCTGCCAAGTTTTGTTCCAATTAGCCAAGTGGTTCCAGACAAGAAAATCTTTAAAGTATTAATAATTTCCCATAGGGTACTATGTAAAACTATGTTGGGCTCTGGTGGCCATAACGGATGACGAGCAGGGCCATGAGATATCTTAAAGAGGACCACTTAAGGACCATTGTTGTCAAGTTTTGTTTGTTCCAATTGGCCCAGTGGTTTCAGAGGAGATCTTTAAAGGAAAGTTTACGACAACGGACAAACGCCAAGTGATGATAATAGCTCACATGGCCCTCTGGGCCAGGTGAGCTAAAAATGTACATTTCCTGGAAGGCTTCGGGGTCATCCATAACGGTCAATATTTTTTACAAGTTTATGAAGAGCATGCTTTGTGGAAACCCCCAATGCCCTTCAAAAAGTGTACATCAACATTTTTTAACATTGTTGCTGTGAACAGGTACTACTGCTTACTCAGAAAGAGAATCTACAGCCATCAATACACCCCATGAAAATACATGTACCAAGTCCACAGCATGGGTCATATGTCGGCATGCTCGATTGATTTGCCATTTTTTGGCCTTTTTCACCTTCAAAACTTAATATCAGCATCATTTTCATGAATTCTATAAATATCATCACCATGTTACCGGCATGTATTCACTATTTTTCAGAATTTCGGCAGACTGGTGACATCTGTACCCATTATAAAGTGTACGCTAAAAATGTTGAATTTGGAACCCTTCCCTCCAGCATGCATTTTGAAATCCCATGAAAAATGTTGACAATTATGGATGAGCCCTTAAATTAATAATCTCATTGCACCAATGAAAACAATAAAAACTGATAATGAGTCTACACAAGTAAAATTAAATAATTTTTCAAAATTTCTTTACTCTACATTACGTTTGTAACTTATGTTTTTATGTTTTACATTTTTATGAAACTAGAGGCTCTCAAGAGCCTGTATCGCTCACCTGGATTTAACTTTTCACCTTGAGCAGACCTAAAAATTTAAGTGTTGCAGTCAATTTGGCTGGTTTTTCTATAGGATTCTGTGTTAAACTAATTTCAGCTGTGGCAGCCATCTTGGTTTAGTCCAGGTCAACGGATACATTTCTAAAAGAGAACCATCTAAGGACCATTTCTGCTAAGTCTTGTTCCAACTGGCTAAGCGGTTTCAGACAAGAAGATTTTTAACTGAATTTTTCTATAGGGTCCAATATTTAACAAAGTTCGGTGTGGCAGCCATCTTGGTTGACAATCCACGTGATCGGACATATTTCTGAAAGAGGATCTCCTAAGGACCAATGCTGCCAAGTCTGGCTCCAATATGTCAAGTGGTTTCAGACAAGAAGATTTTTCAATTAATTTTTCCATAGGGCCCTATGTTAAACTAAGTTCTGCTGTGGCGGCCATCTTGGTTGACAGTCTGGGTCGTCGCACAAAAATTCTGAAAGAGGACCATCTAAGGACCCATTACTACCAAGTCTAATTCTAATTGACTTCGTGGTTTCAGATGAGAAGATTTTTGAGTGAATTTCCCATAGGGTCCTATGTTAAACTAAGTTCTGCTGTGGCGGCCATCTTGGTTTACAGTCCACGAAATTTGACACATTTCTGAAAAAGGACCTCCTAAGGACCAATGCTGCCAAGTCCTGCTCCAATGTGTCAAGTGGTTTCAGACAACACAATTTTTCAATGAATTTTCCTATAGGGCCTATGTTAAACTAAGTTCAGCTGTGGCGGCCATCTTGGTTCACAGTCCGGGTCATCAGACACACCTCTCTAAGAGGACCATCTAAGGACCATTGCTGACAAGTCTGGTTCCAATTGGTCATGTGGTTTAAGGCAAGAATATTTTTCAATGAATTTTCCCATAGGGCCCTATGTTAAACTAAGTTCGGCTGTGGCGGCCATCTTGGTTAACAGTCCGGGTCATTGGACATATTTCTGAAAGAGAACTTCCTAAAAACCATTACTGCCAACTTTGGTTCCAACTGGCCTTGTAGTTTCATATAAGAAGGTTTTTGAAATTCACCCCCCCCCCCCTTTTTTTCTATTTTTAGTAACAGCAGCCATGGAAGTCGGGGATGCCAGACATAAGTTTGGAAGGGGGCCAGCCAAGGACCATTCCACCAAAGTCTAGTCTCAATTGGCTCAGTGGTTTGAGAGGAAAAGATCTTAAAAGCAAAGTTTACGCTGAATGCCGTCTTTAAAGGGCAAAAACTCCTATAAGGGGTCAATCAACGATTTTGGTCATGTTGACTTATTTGTAGATCTTACTTTGTTGAACATTTTTGCCGTTTACAATTTGTCTTTATCTATAATAATATTCAAGATAATAACCTAAAACTGCAAAATTTCCTTAAAATTAAAAATTCAGGGGCAATAACCCAATAAAGGGTTGACCGATTCGTCTGAAAATTTCATGACAGGTAGATCTTGACCTGATGAACATTTTTACCCCATGTCAGTTTTGCTCTAATTGCTTTAGTTTTTGAGATATAAGACAATAAAATGCTCCGCTGGGCGCAGCTAGATACGACCGCAGATGTCGAACCCTGAATAGTTGGGGCAATTATGAACACAACATTCAAGCTTGATACAATACTGAATTTGGATTGTGAATAAATATTTGACACAGCATAGGTTTCTGACACAGAATGAATGTTGTCTAAGAACTTAAAAATTTTTAATTTACCTATTCAAACCATATCAGTATTTTTTGTTTTTATATATAAATCAGAAATAACCAATTTAAAATTGGGCACACATATCAATTTCTTGCTATTGCGCAATACTGTGCAATTGAAAATTTCTTCAAATATTTGACACATAATAGGTTTCTGACACAGAATAACTGAAACCAAAGAACTTAGAATTGGTCATATGATTTCAATTTATATTCAATTTTTTGCTTCTTGTGCAATACAATATGCTGTGGAGAATTACCCCCCCCCCCCCCAAAAAAAAAAAAAAAAAATTTACCCCTTTTTTAGCTTTTGTGCAATACACTATGAAGTTGCACATTGACTCCCCCTCCCAAAAAAAAAAACAACAAAAAACAATAAAATTTATTGTAACCCCCCCCTTTTTTGCTAAAAAAAATTTGAAATTTCCTTTTTAATTTATGAATTATGAAATGAGAAAAAAATTGCCCCCTCCCCAATTTCTCATCCCCCCCCCCCCTAAATTTTGTTTTCACCCCCCCCCCCCCCATTTCTCTTGATACTTTGCAACCATAACAGCCCATTTAAATACACCATAACGTATTAAAATAGAAAATGACATCATAGTCAAGGATGGCAAATTTTAAATATGCATAATTTAAAAGCAGTTTAGATGAGATAAACAAAAAAGCTTCATCAGCACATATTCAAAATTTGAGATAAAAAAAAGAGTTATCCCTCTTTGTACATATTTTTATAATCATGTTGTCATATTTGCTCTAAGTCATATTTAATTGTTAGCAGTAGTATGTATGTTAGTATCATATAATTTTAAAATTTCTGATTTGTAAGTTTATTCAATATATATGTTTGGATTGAAGTCATTGTTGGGTGTTACTGAAGTTATCCTTTAATTGTAATGTAAATAATGTAAATTGGTTTAAATTATACTGATTCTTGCTATTGCACAATACTGTGTAATTGAAAATTTCTTGAAATATTTGACACATAATAGGTTTCTAAAACAGAATAACTGAAATAAAGAACTTAGAATTGGTCATATGATTTGAATTTATATTCAATTTTTGAATTCTTGTGCGATACAATATGCTGTGGAGAATTGCCCCCACCCCCCAAAAAAAATAATTTACCCCTTTTTTAGCTTTAATTTTGGACCCCGATTTGGACCAACTTGAAAACTGGGCCCATAATAAAAAAACTAAGTACATGTTTAGATTCAGCATATCAAAGAACCCCAAGAATTCAATTTTTGTTAAAATCAAACTAAGTTTAATTTTGGACCCTTTGGACCTTAATGTAGACCAATTTGAAAACGGGACCAAAAATTAAGAATCTAAATGCACGGTTAGATTCGGCATATCAAAGAACCCCAATAGTTCAATTTTCGATGAAATCAAACAAAGTTTAATTTTGGACCCCGATTTGGACCAACTTGAAAACTGGGCCCATAATAAAAAAACTAAGTACATGTTTAGATTCAGCATATCAAAGAACCCCAAGAATTCAATTTTTGTTAAAATCAAACTAAGTTTAATTTTGGACCCTTTGGACCTTAATGTAGACCAATTTGAAAACGGGACCAAAAATTAAGAATCTAAATGCACGGTTAGATTCGGCATATCAAAGAACCCCAATAGTTCAATTTTCGATGAAATCAAACAAAGTTTAATTTTGGACCCTTTTGGCCCCTAATTCCTAAACTGTTGGGACCAAAACTCCAAAAATCAATCCCAACCTTCCTTTTGTGGTCATAAACCTTGTGTTTAAATTTCATAGATTTCTATTTACTTATACTAAAGTTATTGTGCAAAAACCAAGACAAATGCTTATTTGGGCCTTTTTTAGCCCCTAATTCCTAAACTGTTGGGACCAAAACTCCCAAAAACAATCCCAACCTTCCTTTTGTGGTCATAAACCTTGTGTTAAAATTTCATAGATTTCTATTTACTTATACTAGAGTTATTGTGCGAAAACCAAGAAAAATGCTTATTGGGCCCTTTTTTGGCCCCTGATTCTTAAACTGTTGGGACCAAAACTCCCAAAATCAATCCCAACCTTCCTTTTGTGGTCATAAACCTTGTGTTTAAATTTCATAGATTTCTATTAACTTATACTAAAGTTATAGTGCGAAAACCAAATGTCTACAGACTCCGACGGACGACGACGCCAACGTCATACCAATATACGACCGCAAAAATTTTGCGGTCGTATAAAAACTGCAGTTTACCCCTATGTTCTATTTTTAGCCATGTCGGCCATGTTGGTTGACAGGCGGGGTCATCGGACACATTTTTTAAACTAGATACCCTAATGATGCTTGTGGCCAAGTTTGGTTCAATTTGGCCCAGTAGTTTCAGAGGAGAAGATTTTTGTAAAAGTTAACAGACGACGACGACGGACGACGACGGACGACGGACGCCAAGTGATGAGAAAAGCTCACTTGACCCTTTGGGTCAGGTGAGCTAAAAACTGAACAAAATTTAAATAAAAAAAAGTATAATCTGTAATAACTCTATAATAAATTGACCAGTATTATAAAACTAGATAAACTCTCTTTCAGGATATGACTTCGGCAGATTGGTATGGAAACAACCAAATCAGAAACTATTGTCCGTGTAATCCTTATAACATCAGGACATGATAAAATGAACCAATACTTTATCGCTAATAAAAGGACAATCATTGCCGGGTAAATCACAAATTAATATTCCAAAATGATTAAAACACCAAGTCTGATGATGTTATTATAGCCCTCAGAAATCTACAAACAATCAACTAAATTGCTTCATCAAATACTATCTGAAAGCACAGCAGCTGAAGACTTAATGTTGATACTTGCCCCCAAAACCAACTTTAATTATCCAGAAGTTTGTTTGAACCTGTACTAAATGAAACTTCTTTTCCACTTGGCATTTTGTTTTATTAAACAAATTGTCAAAAATGTAGCTGAGTTTCATTATCTCCAAGTATTTTCAGTTACCAGAATTTTGACTTATCAGGAGTAAATTCAGCTTACCTTAACAACAATGTGTTACATTGAGATATGAATTTTTATACAAAGGAGTTTATTTTACATAATTAGAGTCAACTCAATATCTACAAAAAATTTAACTTCATATAACTAATGTGAATGAATTTAGTGATGGATTTTTTTACTTAAGGAATGTGGTACATGTACAATAATGTAAAATATCAGTAGTGAAATTTGCTAAAAGTTATAAAAAAAATTTCATTTTCTTTCTTTGTAACACAATTGTTTTATATATTAGTATATGTAGGTGTGTATTTCATTATTTTTTTTAATTTATAAAGGGACATACCTCAGTAAAGTGAAATTACAAATCTCCCAAAATCAAAATCTGACTTTCAACAAGTAATTTAGCTAATTTCAATGGAAGGTTACTGAACAAAAACGAAAACTGCACAAATATACCTTATGATTGTTTATGATTAGTTATGTTTTGAATTTAGGTTTTGTTGCCAAAATATGATATTTTGTAGATGTCTTTGCTTGTTATGTGTAAATTTTTTATAGTGTACCTTGCATTCTTCAATAGCACAGATGTAACAATCGGTTGACATACTCATACCAATGTTAACAGCTGTCTTGAACTTGGAAGTTGAATGGCTGATTTTCTATTTTCAAAGGCCATAATATGATGTTGTAAAGTGATAAAGGCAATATGTCACTTTTGTCACACGTATTCAAGAATTTCATGTCAGGAATTTATCAATCATATAACTCCTGCTTCTATGTTATTATAAGTGAAAAGAAAATTTTGTGTCAAGACTGGTCAGGAGCAGCAAGGAAATCTGAAATCTGTCATTAGAACACAGAATCTTTTAAAAATACAAACTTGTATTAAAGTCAGTTTAGAATCTCTAATTGGTAACTATAAGAACATTGTCGAACCTACAATTTTAACTTATTTAAACATGTTTTGAATCTGATCAAATCAATTTCTCAATGGAAAAGTTACAGAACAACTTTTTACTAATTACCCTGTTTATAACATTTAGTTAATGTTACAAAGCACTTACATGATAGTCAAACAGCAATGAAAAGCAGATTGATTTAATGAAGCTTAATAGTGGATAGAAGAATTTCTATTCTTAAATCAGATACATTCAGCCCTTCATTTTCTGCAAATATATATCTGTCCAACACATTTAAAGTGTTTTATAAGATCTGTTACCAGATGAAAAACTTGTCAGGATACATTATGTATAAGAAAGTTTGGCATAATTCATTATTTTAGCAATAAATAATTAACACTGTCTAATCAATAAAGCATTGTAATAAAAATGGCTAAACAGTTTTATATAAAGTTCTAATAGGCTGGCCAACATTTCTTGCCATGCATGTTTTTTTTGATAAACATAAAAGGTCCCATGAAAATTTGATTCACTGCGTATAATGTGCACATATCTAACACCTACTAGAAGTTTCATTAAACTTTCTAAAAACTTTGTTTAGAAATGGCAAGTGGTGAGAAAGGGTACTCAGCCACTATTTTTGAAAATTCTTCAAAAATCCATTAAGATATACTTGTGACAATTCTATTATTTTATTCAAGCATCTGACTGTTTTAAGCTACATATGACTATGCAAAAACTGCTTTAAAACCATATTATTATTGACCTTTCAGACAAGATGTCATACCTTGTAATTTTGACCATGATCTAAAATTAATAATAAAGCTGTTCCTGCTTACTAATGGAAGTGAAAAAAAATATAGGACTAAATTGATTTTTACAAGCTATTTACATGAATTCATTTTTTTTCTGATCCAGTTTATGTTTTTTTTCTCGGTTTATACACTGAAATGGAAAGACCGTATGTAAAGTTACTACATATAGCTGTTTTTATAATATTTTAAATATATAAAAGTCATTTCTAACCTTACAAAGAACCATATATTAAAGAAATACAATGCCATATTTGTGGCAAACTGAGAAGCTCCATGGTTGACAAATTACAATATATGATAAAATCAGTCATAGTCTTGCTTTTGAATTGAATGAACTTAATGTTACCTAAAAAATTAAACACCAGAAAAACTAATATAAATATGTTTATTTTTTCAACAATTGCTTGTTTGTAATGTCAAATTTGATATTTTAGTAGATTACTCTACTGTGTTTAATATGACAAATTTGGTATTACACCTACTACTTTTCACTGGTTTATTACATTGGGTTAGCTGCTTTTAGTGAATTTTTAAAAGTTTGTTCAGTCATGCATTCATTCATGGCAACAGAGACCTTATTTGACACAAATACTGCAACCAATTTTCACCTCGTACAGCAACTATCATTAAAATGAGAAGAGCTCCCTTGACAACTTCATACAGAATAAAACATTAGGTTGGACGTGTTATCGTGCAAAGTAGAGTGGGGGTATAATATAATACAGGATTTTCCATGATAATATATAGCAACACATGTTTTAAAAAAATATATATTTTTGAAATAAAAAGTTGATGTGGGCTGAAATCTTTTTAAAGTAACATCCATTACTTCAAAATAATTTTGTTTTGTTATGTTTGACTCTTCTATCTATATGCACTAAAGTTATTTGTGTGTGAATGAGTTAAGAAACAAAAGAAAATTATGTGTTATACTTTATATCTTATGCCTTTCTTTTGCATCTATTGATCCTTTCAATCATCAGATGTACAGAAATACATTTTACTGACAACTTTTCTTGCAAACACAAATATTTCATGCCAAAGACAAGACACCTTAATTCCCAGGAAATTAGATCTTTAATGAAAAGATATGGTACAGCCCATTATGCTGTCAGTTTGTATATGGAAAGGAAATAAAATATCAAGGTAGACCAACTGTCGAGTGCAGTCTGAAAATTTGTTTTCATTAAATCTGCATTTAAACAAAAAGACAATCTTTATTTCCTGACTTCTTAAAATCACAATGTTTTCCATTTACACCAGCGATTTAAAAATCATGTAATTATTCGGCAATGACAGCATGACATTCACAATGTTTCCACAATGTCTTCCAAAACAAGTCTATAATGGATGTTTGTGGCTTAATTATAAACTTTACAACCCAACATGCTGCATTAAAATGGTAACAAAGTGCATTATCTAAATTATCACCACAGACAATATTGTCATGTCCTCTGGAGAATTTTACAATTAAAATTGACATTAAGGTGATTTTAAATGGATTTATTGGTTAATTGGATTTTGTTTACATTGAAATTGTACTTACACTAAGGGATGATCATGGATAAAATCTAATTAGGCAAGATTACATGTACTTGGAAACTTAAGTTCTATTATTATATTTTTAAGAAATTTATGCCTTCCTTGTCTTAGTTGTATGTATTAGTATATGATAAAGAGTATCAGCCCTTACTTTAACAGTCTACATTTTTTTTCCAATTTTCAATTAGGAGTGACTGAAATCTGATAGAGATTTATAACAACTTGTTAAATCTTTAGACAGTTTCTTCAGCTGAGCATATTCAGAAAATTATGAAACCTCCTTTATCTATCATGTGATGACTGGAAATATTTTAATGCCCTTAACATTTCCTTTTTTGATAGGAATAGGGCATAACAATTACATTTGATCAGATGAACATTATCAGAGCAGGCTGTTTAAGTAAACACCTTAACACAACAACAGAAAGAGTAAACCTCAAATTGTCAGACCTGGTATAATTGTATTTGGTAATAGTAATCAGCTGTAATCAATTACATTTTTTCATGTAATTGAATGTAATCTGTAATTAAGACATTTTAAAGATTACATGTAATTGTAATTTAATCAATAACATTAATTTTATCCTGTAATCATGATTACATTTAGATTACTTGATTATGAGTCATTGTAACAAATTACCTATAGCTGCTATACTCCATATATCTACAATATGTGTAGTTGTGGTATTAACTGCACGTTTGTCTGGTCTTACAACTTCTTGTTTGTATGGCTTAAGAACTTCATGTTGGTTTGTATTGCTATCTTCTGGACTGTCTACCTTGATATCTTCCTTGCTCCATAAAATTTTTGGGGGTTGATGTCGATGTAAATATGACCCTTCCTTCTCAAACTCCTCTCCCCATGGATTCCATCCATTATCATCTTCTTCTGTAATTTCTATAAAAATGCATGTGTACATAATTTGATAGTTAGCTAATAATAGCAGAGGGTATTGGACTACTGATATTTTCCATTTCTAAGTAGGTGTATTTGATTCAGAACTTTCAGCCCATTTCCAAATGACCATTTAAATACAAAGTTTGGTCACTCAAACACAAAAGTGGCAGCTACAGAAGTTCTTTGAGTCACAGGTTTGTTAAACTTAACTTCAATAAAAATACCCCTTTCAGTCAAATTATTTTTAAAATTTGTAGCCAGCAACCATATTATGTATCTTTGAGTATTTTAACAATAAAATTGTTTCTTCATGGAGAATATTTAATATTTTAAAGCACAAAGTTCGCATATATATTCGACGATACAACCGTCTTCTTCAGATGCTGAACAAAAAATGTCTGGAGACACAAGTTGTTTATCACGACGTCATAGTTACGGCTGGCAACTAGACGGGATTCGTGATGCGAATTGACCAAAAAATCTTGAACTTCATACAATGAAATCAAGGGATCAATTCATTTTATACTTGTTAGAAAAATCAAATTCGGACATTAATCCCTTCTTGCTGAGTATTACACAGCTTTATAAAAAGGGACTCGCGCGTTCTCCGATATTCAATATCACTTTTTCTCGGGATTTCTATGCCGGCAAATTTAAAATTTTCAATTGAATGGCCTTTTGAATTAAAATGAATGGAGACGGGTTTATCTTTTTTAGTCTTGTTTGTTCGTATATCTGAAAGATGGTTTTGGATCCGGTCTTTCAATTTAGTATCAGTTTCTCCAACATACACGATGTGTTTGCATTTTGTACAGTACACGGCATACACTACATTATGCGACCGACAATGAATATTATCATTCATTCGAATTATTCTTCCGGATTTTGTGTTACATTGGCCTCTGTAAATTTTGTCACATGTGACACAATTTCTACCGCACCCGTTCTGTTTTTTATCTTCCTTTTTACCGACTTCTTTATTTTTTAACACCTTCGATGTTTTCTGATGTACAGGTTTTTAACCTGATATACAACAAACAGACAGAAATTGCAGAAGAAAATCGGTCGTTTTATGAACCTGGTCAAAATATAAGTTTTTCTACAGCTAATTTAAAAGAAAAACGAAAAAATGGTAGTCTCGTCTTTAATTTGTCGAAGAAGAAACTTACGGAAATGCACGAAAAAGTTTTAGGTCTAGGACTGAAATTCATTCCCACAAACAAGAAGATCGATATGACTGAACTCATCACAGATGTGAAAGAATGGGATAGACGTATGAGACTTCGTGAATTTTTTTACGAAGAGAATATGGAGAAAGACAGTGATGCTGGTGGCGATGAAGTTCAAGATCAAGTCACTTCAAAGAAAAAGAAAAACTCCCATTGGACACCGAATGAAGGTAGAAACCAGTGGTTAGACTTATATTTAAAGCTGGTGAAAGATGATATTTTAAAGGGAGTAAAAACAAATTACTACACCAATTTGTCTAAACCAGAAGAAGCTGCGTTGGCAGATTTGATGAATGACAACTCTATAATAATCTGACCGTGTGATAAAGGCTCAGGAGTTTGTGTCGTGGACGCAGATGATTACATCCGGAAAATAGAAGAGGAGCTGAAAGATACAAGTACATATACGGAAACACCTGAAGATCTAACAGACGATGTTACCAAGAAAGTTGAGAAATTAGTCAACCGTCTCTGTCGGAAAGGATACATTTCCGAAGAAACGAAGCGATATATGCTACCCCGTAATGTTATTCCAGGAAAGGTGAAAGGGAACCCCAAGATGCATAAAGAAAATATCCCTTACAGAATTATCATAAGCGGAATCAATCATCCTACAGAAAAAATTGCAGAGTGTGCTGAAAAGGAACTACAAAAACATGTCCAATCATTGCCTTCTTATATTCAAGATACAACTGATTTTTTGAACAAAGTTAAAGAAATTTCCCAACCCCTCCCTTCCGACACCATACTTTTTTGTATGGATGTCAAAAGTTTGTATCCCAGTGTGCCAAAAACTGAAGGTCTGCAAGCATGTCAGGAAGCTCTTGACAAAAGGCCGAACCAGTCCATTCCTTCGAGTGAGGTACTCTCTATGATTAAACTAGTTCTTGAAAATAATAATTTCTCTTTTAATGGGAAAAGTTATCTCCAGGTAGATGGAACTGCTATAGGGTCTCGGCTAGGAATGAATTACGCTAGTACGTATTTGGGAAGTTGGGAACAGAAACTGCTAGAACAATCCCCCTTTGAGCCCTTAGTCTACTTTAGGTATGTTGATGATGTATGGGGAGTATGGCAACATGGTGAAGAGAAACTGAAAGAATTCCATACACTAGCAAATAGCATACACCCGAGAATAAAGATTGAGCTAAGGTACGACAAAAACAAAATAGAATTTCTAGATACAATTACCACTCTGGAGAATGGGTTTATAGTTACTAGTTTGTTCGAAAAATCAACGGACAAGCACATGTACCTACATAAAACATCGGACCATCCGAAAACGGTAAAGAAATCTATTCCCTATGGGCTCGGCGTCCGCGTGAAACGGATTTGTGAAAAGGAAGAAGATTATCAAAAAGAGCGGAAGAAAATCAAACAAAGGCTGAGGAACAGGGGGTATACAGGGGGATTAGTTGAGCAACAGCTTTTAAAAGTTGATGAGAAGAATAGAGAAGATACGTTAAAATACCGTAAAAAATCCAAAAACAAAATGCCAGAAAGAGTCCCGATAGTTCTTACATACAGTCGGGCTCTACCTGATGTTGGGAAAATCCTAAAGAAACACCACCATCTTCTAGGCAGATCAACGCGTTTGAAGAAAATTTTTAAAACTCAGCCAATGTGCGCGTATCGTCGGGATACAAATTTATCAGACAGGATTGTACATCAGAAAACATCGAAGGTGTTAAAAAATAAAGAAGTCGGTAAAAAGGAAGATAAAAAACAGAACGGGTGCGGTAGAAATTGTGTCACATGTGACAAAATTTACAGAGGCCAATGTAACACAAAATCCGGAAGAATAATTCGAATGAATGATAATATTCATTGTCGGTCGCATAATGTAGTGTATGCCGTGTACTGTACAAAATGCAAACACATCGTGTATGTTGGAGAAACTGATACTAAATTGAAAGACCGGATCCAAAACCATCTTTCAGATATACGAACAAACAAGACTAAAAAAGATAAACCCGTCTCCATTCATTTTAATTCAAAAGGCCATTCAATTGAAAATTTTAAATTTGCCGGCATAGAAATCCCGAGAAAAAGTGATATTGAATATCGGAGAACGCGCGAGTCCCTTTTTATAAAGCTGTGTAATACTCAGCAAGAAGGGATTAATGTCCGAATTTGATTTTTCTAACAAGTATAAAATGAATTGATCCCTTGATTTCATTGTATGAAGTTCAAGATTTTTTGGTCAATTCGCATCACGAATCCCGTCTAGTTGCCAGCCGTAACTATGACGTCGTGATAAACAACTTGTGTCTCCAGACATTTTTTGTTCAGCATCTGAAGAAGACGGTTGTATCGTCGAATATATATGCGAACTTTGTGCTTTAAAATATCTTTGAGTAAGTATACAGATAATGAATTCACGTATTAACTTGAGACTTACAAGAAGAATTGAATTGACTCAATTTGAAAAGCTAATTTTTCTACAACTCAGTAAATTCATTGTCAAATTAAAGAATAAAATTCCATTTACTTTACAAAAATAAAATACATACATTTCAACCCAAAATGTTTAAATGCATCTTGGATTTGTTAATTATATTTGCCTCCAATAAAAGATTCCAATTTCAATAAAATTTCTCTTTAGTGATCAGTAAGAAACTAAACTTTTTTTAAGCGAAATTACAGCTGACAATTTAAGTGAAAGCATGAAAGCACAAAGACCAGACATGTTGATTAAAAGCATGAAAGTGAATTTCATCTGGTAAATTATTTGAATACAATTCTCCTTCCTTTTCTATGGTAATTACAGTCTTAAAGTTTGATGTTTTTGGTTCATTTGTTCAATTAATGCATGCGCATATGCATGTACATTTTCAATTTATGACAATAAGATGTATGTATAGTTTAGATATGATAATTAAATTCTGATAAGACTGTAATGAGTTTGTCAGAAAATGAATTATAATAACATGTTTTCTAATTACAACAATTTCCTTGCATTTACTTAATTCTCTGCTTCCCCATGAAATAAGCAGACAAAACTGCCAATAACGAGGATAAAGGCACTTAAAATACCTTTTAAATATATATTTTACAAGAAAATTTGTACTAAAATAATTCTATAATTATCCCTGTTAAACAATTCTGTCCAGTAAAACCCACTTATGTATGTAACAGAGGAAATTTAGTACTGCTTAATCAAATAAATGGACAGACAGCCTAAGAGCTCTAATACTCGATGGAAAGAATTTTAAAGGATCAAATTTAATGGGCCATAAATTTCATGTAATGGTTTCAGAGTAAGAGTATATTTCTAATGCCATAAAACCTTATTGTGTAAAATTGAAAAAGTGGAAAATTAAATTTTCTGCCTTTGGAACTTTTTTATGGTTTTTACTCAATAACTGAATTATCCCTACAACTTAACTTATTTTTTCTGCCTTTTTACGCATAAGTCTAGACCTTCAAAAAAATCTATCAGTTATTTAAGCCATATGGTAGCATCGTAATGAAATATACAGTTCCAAATATGGACAACTGATTGACATTGCTAGTGTTTTAATATTATAAGGTATTTCACATTTGAGAACTTTACATTATACATGTTACACTAAGTAACTTAGTGTAATATTGTTTAAATTGATTTTTCAAATCATAAACTATATATATATATATGTATATATATGTATATATATGGTTGTACTACAATGTTTTACTTACATTTCATCTTATTATGACTCTAGATCTGGGTTCATGTATTAAACAGTATCACAACCAATTGAGAGCATTTTCCTACCACAGAGTTTGTATTTTAGAAATTCACTGTGATTATTATAATTGTCAGACAAATTATGCAAGAACTTAAAATTTCTCTGTCTGTTAGTTTGTGTAATATTTGATGGAATATGAAGATGTAAGGATACAGGGTAATCATCAAAGGGACAAAATCTGTTAAGACTGAACAAAGGAAGAAATTATTAAATATCTGGGTGCAGGCTTTTCTCACTGCCTTGAAGACCCATTGGTAGCCTTGAGCTGTTTTCTGCTCTTTGGTCGGGTTGTTGTCTCTTTGACACATTCCCCGTTTCCATTCTCTTTTCTATTAAAATGTTTCCTTTCATGAAGAGAACTGCTCCTATTACATGACAAGCACCAAATATACCCAGAGTCATGGATATCAGCTGGACTTAATGTTATGAGTAAAATTTCCACAGTCCTGTGAATCTCTGAATCTGCAACTGTACTTGATACTGTAAATTCAGAAATTATTGCGATTTTATCATTTTAGACCAAATATAATTTTAATTTTTGCTATATTGAGAAGAATCCTGCGTCATTCATATAAAAAATTCCAAAATGTGAGTTTAGATTATTGTGATTACAACCCTGTCACATTTTTTGCAATAATTAAACATCTCAATAATTTCCAAATTTATAGTACATGATTCAATTTACATTGTACAAGTTGAATGTCAACTACACTTCCAAAGATCATTGCCATACAAATTCAAAGGCCTTCCGAAAAAGTATTATCAAAATACATGTTTACAGTTTAAAGCCCTGAACACCACAACAATTAGCAGACAGCATGACAAGCAAAAAATTGATTTTTCCTGTTGGTCATGCTGACCGAAACTCTTAACTGCTTTATCATTTAATGAAGAAAAATATTGATGAACCGATAACATTTGACAAAAAGCACAAATGTCTGGTTATTAACAAGTACTTATATGACATCTCCAGATCCATTAGTTAATATGTCAGATACATTGAAATATTTAGGTTTCCCTTCTCTTTTGCTAATTTTCCATTAACAGCTTTTTATAGATTGGATGAAAAACACAGCTGTAGGCAATCCAGTTTTTTTCTCAATAATTTTAGATATGGCTAATTTAGAAATAAATGTTTTACATAGACAACAGTACATTGAACCTAAATAACAATACAAAGCCACAAAAAGTCATTATAAAAATGAAATATCTGTCTGATACTTGTTTTGGGTGGAGATTTCATATTTTAATCTTTTAACAGTACATGTATGTAAAACATGTATAATATAAATATCCTCTGCCTTTAAAGTGTAGTCTCTGTCTCTTAAGAACTAGCCTGAACACTTTTATTTTGTATATCAATAAGAGCCTCATAAGAGTCTTCCTTTGAGCAATGGGATTCTAGGCAAAGGTCATTTGAGCAAAAGATAAAAATATTAGTGAAAATTTATAATTTCACTGTAATTTAACAGGACATTTGAGTGACAATTTCAATAATTCACTGTATTGAAAGATTGAGTTTTAAAATAAATAAATTTTCACTCATAAAAAAGTGTTTCATAACATTTTAATGTTTCATTTTCGACTGAAGATCTAAAATTTATAAACTTGTATTTCATTGTTAGCTGAAGATTTCAGACGTTTAAACTTTATATCATTGATATCCAGTGTTTTATGTAGTACATGTGTTAAAGTCCTGCCCCCGTACACCCATGATACAATTTAATAAGCTTACAGGTTTAAAGTTTCGCTAACTGAACATGTAAAAATAATGCACATTCTCACAGTTCAGGAAATGTCTTATTTCATTTAGAAGTTCAAAGTTTCCAATAGATAAAATTTAAATTTGATTACTAACTTGGAAAGATTAGCATTAATTAAGGACAAATTTCAGCATTTTCATTGAAGAGTGATATTTTTTATTGGGGATTATATAAATCTAATAGTGAATCTATCAGATTTATATAAGTTCATATTCATGCAGTTTTGAGTTTCTCAATTCAGAAACCTTTAATTTACAAATCTGGATATTTCCTGAATTGAACTGGGTTGACCTTTAAAGGTTACTTCCGCCATAAAAAAGAATCAAAATGAAAACAACATTAAACTTGAAAACATTCAAATTTATTATGTACAGCTAGTCTTGAATGAAATAACTGTACTTCAAATTGATAAATAAAATAAATCCTCCGGTATTTGGAATTCAATCCTTCATCAAAATATTTCAAAACAATGTCATGTTTTTTTTTTCAATTTACACACATAATCTAAATTATTCATGGAAACTAAAGGAAATATAATTTCAATTGATATATCTGTTTGTAAACCAGGTTTTATATATAGTTAGTTTTTATAAATATTTAATTGAATATAATGCATTTTAACGTCAATATCATGTATATATTAAGTTTTGTCCTATACAAGATTTTTGTGGTTTAATGAAAGATAATATTATTGAAAAATTGTAAAATTTTGCTGTCTTCCCTTTTAAAGAATAGATGTATCAGTCAGACAGATCCTTCTTGATTTTTTGTATCACAAGGATATTTTGGGCAAAAAATATGGAAATTAATTTTTACTTATAATATCTTTAAATAAGCCGCACCCTGAAAATTTACTTTATAGATAATTATTCAAATGAAATGCTTCATTTTAAAAAAAAAATTGTCAATTTTGGAATAAACCTTAAAATTTCAAAAATGTAGTTAACCATTAACATGATTAATGTTTTTTTGTACTTTGTTATTTAAACTTCATCATTAACAGACCAAAATATCAAATTTGATGAATTCAATTTCTAATTAAATATGACCATGAATGGTAAACCTTTTAAGATTTTACATGTAAATGTATAAATATAATGCACTTTAAAAGGGAAGTAAATCATGTAAATAATGCATCAGTTACGTCCATGTATATCATAAAAACTTGCTACAATATTGTCTCTATCGGTTCACTTGCAATATGTTGCTCCATTTATTAAAAAGTCACTTATACTGAGAAAAGTGGAAAAATAATTGCATGGTTCACCACAGACAATATATTGTCAGATTCACATATAGAGTCATATAGGTTTCATATATATATATATTTTTTTTTTCTTATTATGAATGTTGTATTGTACTCTATATGTTTGTACATATATATGCTTTCAACCCTTAGGGGTTCAATTCTAAATAAAGATTATCATAATTGAGAAATAATTCATGGTGGCTTCAAAATATCCTGATTTTACAATTAGTGACAACAAGTGGTAAAATATTGGTATAATATCACCTACACATAGAAAAATCAATTTTAAGCCACCGTGAGTAACTTTTATTCTAATATTTCTATGACATTTAGAAACACAGCAACATAGGTTACACAGACACGAAGACACCATTACACAATGCAAATTATACTATGACGTTGCCAAACAAGCCGTCTGTGACGTTGGAATCAAAATATCCATTCCATATTTGTTTGAAGCGGATCATATTAGAATCCCCAATATCCTACTATATTAGAATCCTCAATATCTCACTATAAAAAAGTCAAAATCGAAAAAGTAATTTTACTTGTACTATACAATTTACTACATGTGTAGTACTAATATTTTTTTGTTTGTTTAATATTTCATGCTATCAGCATTCTTGTAATTTCAAAACGTCATTGACTCTTTTTCAGTAACATACACACATAAAGAAAGTGTCATTTAAAAGTATGTAAGTAACTTTTCTTTTACTTATTTAATATTGGTAAACATAAAATGTACATAGATCTCCTGATGATAAAAGAATCAAAATTCCCTGGTGACTAAGCATGCAATCTGATATGTGGAGAATTTACTTTTGAAAAGTTTTTAACCAACAGGTACATAAATTAAATGAAAGATTTAATATTAATTTTGACTTTAATGTAGTGGTCAAATAAGATTATAGGTATGTTATGTTTGGTACCTGACAAACTTTTAAGATATAATTTTCTTCTAAAGAAGGACTCTAAACAAGCAAATTTTCCAAAGTGCAGTATAAGGCCAAATAAAACTATGTGTGTTAACAGTTCTCTACTGAACCTACATAAGTTTTTATTGAAATTTTAAGAGAAGCACCTTTAAAAATAAAAAAATTCTCCCGAT
The DNA here is from genome assembly GCA_028015205.1 of Mytilisepta virgata. NCBI lineage: Eukaryota > Metazoa > Mollusca > Bivalvia > Mytilida > Mytilidae > Mytilisepta > Mytilisepta virgata. Next base: position 78,172,953 of record CM051519.1, read on the forward strand.
ACATATATATGACAAGGTAAAATATTAAGCAAAATTTAAAAAAAAAAAATATCTGCCTACCACAATGATATTTTTATATATAGCATGAAACTTTTACTACCCTAATTTTTAAAGACATCACACTTTAAACATTGAATATTTATTTAATTACTGCACCCAGAGAACGTGCTACTCTCCAAAATGTTGGCACTAAAATTTTGAAAATCATTAAATTCTACCATGGGAAGATCATCTCTTCAACATACTACATTTTTCTAAAATTTCATGTTAATATGTAAAAGCATTATTGAGTAGTCATAAATCATATGAAAAATTACCAAATTTTTGACAAGGTTCCATAACTCTGGAATGTCAATCTGGAACGCAGAATAACATTATTGATTGGAAAATTCTTTTCAAACTTTTTTGTGACATAAGTAAAAACATTATCAATTTTTAGTATTGTAATGATATATAAAATATAATTATTAAGACAGTGTTCTTATAATAAACTTTGTACACACATGTATGCATATCATAAAATTGAACAAGTTCCACTCAGTGCAATCTCTTGAAAATTTTAATAAAACAATGGAGATCACAATGTTCAATGACATGATCTGTGCCTTAACAGCTTTTCAATCAGTAACAGAAACAGAGAATTCATGTATTAACTGGATTTTATTTAATATGCTGATTAACTGAAACTCTCAACAAAAGCTGACCAAGAACAGCTGTTCAGAAGAACAAATAAATAAATTAAATGATATATAATGATAAAAAAAATATAATTGAAAAAAAATAATAAAATAAATCCAAGACTGTATTTTGACTATACTATAACTAATACCAAGATATATTTTATTCTTACCTGTAAGTGCCCGAATTCTTTGTTGGTCGTATGAAGACTTCTCCAATCTGTGAATAATCAACAGGTATCCGGTGTATAACGAAACAACGAAGTATGAACTCAGAATTAAAATTACTGCTAGTTTACAATTCAGCCTCATCTCGGAGCCATCTGGCTCAAACAAATTTTGTTCACGTCTTTATTTTCACTTTTAACCGAATCATATCGATATTCCCAAATGTGATAATCAAAACGTTTGAAAGTTTTTCGTACCTGCTTTGTGTATTGATCGCTTCAGACGTGTGGGATTCCCCCGGAAGTACAACGCAAGTGAAAGTTAAGTCATGTGACACTGTCATTCAAAATGTCTGCACCCACATTGGACACGACAGAAGAAGACAGTGATATTATTTGCGACATAGAAGCTACTGTGAATACCGGTTTTGAGCCGATTGCAATAGAAGAGGCAGTTGAGAAACTTAAATGTGTAGTAACAAGTACAAGAGGCAGAATCGTAATGAAAGTCCCATTAAACAAAGTAAAAGAGGTAAATTCAGTTTCCAAATCCCAATATAAACATGCAGTACAATGTTTCTGGGGTAACAGTTTTAAGAAACGAAACAAAATTAAACAGGAATTGTTTCAGTTTTACCTTTTTTCTTTGGAATTTTAAACTTTTGGATGAAGGGACGAAATTTAAGACTCGTATGTAAAATACTATTACAGGTATTTGTGTGATTGTTTTACAACTACCATATGTATAATCGGAAAGACTTCCTTTTGAACCACCCTCAAATGACAGAATAAATAAAGATATACTATGTTGTCGGGTAATTCTGCGCATTCAAATCATTGTCATGTTAATGTGCCAAATAGGACGATGTGCAGAATTACCCGAAATGACTGTACATGAATGGGGTTCAAATGGAAGTCTTACTGTATAATCCAATAGGGATTACCGTATGTATAAATTATTGATACTTAGTTAGAATTATGTTTAAAATTGTAATGTTGTTAATAAAATTTCATGGCATATATTCAGATCATTTAAGATTCTCATCAGCAAATATTGAAAAGTTAAATGCAATTACAATTATACACTCAGGTAGAGTCAGGTTTCAATAACTCACTGTATCAGATTCAGTGAACACTCTCCTTCAACACAATGTCATAGACTAATAATTTTCGCTTGATTAAAAATCGTTTTTGTGAATAGAATATATATATAAAAAATACTGTAATGCATATCCATTTATAGGTTTTTCACATAGAGCTGACAATCTATTGAGTGTGTGCAATCGTTTCATAGTAAAAATAAAATTCCAACACCACGAATAGTCTCTAAGGGTCATATTCATTTATTCTGTCCATCCATCTGCATGCATAGAAGGTACAAGCAAGGTTTGACCGGATAATGTCTTCAGTTTTCAAATTAGAAGGTTTATTATTTGGTGGTACACCTATTGAAGGTGCGTATGATACAAGTTATTTTCTTGATGAAATTGGTATTTGTTTTTCCATATAGTTGCTCATACAGCTTTCAAGCAAAAAGTTTTTATTTTGCCAGATTTGACTCATATTACATGTACATTTGCATAAGGCTGGGTACCTTTTTGTAGTATTGTCTGTACCTCCATTTTTTCAATTCTTGATTTTTCTGTTTTATTGAGTTAATAATTAAGAGATAAATACTAGATAATATATGCTAAAAAAGTACATATGATCGAAATAGTCAATAGCAGTAGTGATCAATATACAAATTGTATTACTCTCATGATTGACCGGTATTCTCTAACTCTCGAACCGTATGAAAAATTTGATATCATATCATGTACATGTATGTATAAAAGCCTCAGCTTCTTTAAAAAATATGTAGGTGTATATATTTAAAAAAAAAATAGATAAATCTAGAATTGAAAAAAAGGAGGGGAGTATGGAAAAGGGGTACAAAGAAGGGTCCTGTCCCCAAGTACCTGTGGTAAAGAGTTCCTCTGTGTTATCTCCTTGATATATTGTAATGAATAAACAAGTACATGTACATCTACAAATAAATGATTAATTCCACTACGTTACCTTTCTATCAAAGTTCCAGACAATCGTGTTCTTTTCAAAGAAATAAACAAGAAGTAAACATATTTTGTATATTTCAAGAAACGAAACAGAACCATTTCATTTCTGAAAATAATAAATTACCATTTATACTGCTAAAATGAGAAAAGAAATTGTTTCGTTTTGTTTTGTTGAAATAATGTAACCCACCTTTGTGGTCAAATTAAAGACAGTTGACATTCTCTGCCTTTTAAAAAACAATTTTGCAAGAACAAAAACTAGCTATATAACATTTAAATGTCCCAATTGTGTTGGAGAGGGGAATGTAGCAGAATTAACCAGGGGTTTTTCACAAAATAACTAGTTTTAAAGTAGAAGCATTTCTTTGCTTAGACTTTATTCATGTTCATTTGGGGATTAAGGTACTACTTTCATACCATTAACAGAATTAAACCAGGTTTAATAATTTACTGCTATCAGGAAAAAACTACGTCCATGTTTTTCAGGTGGTGAGTATTTTATCTTCTAAACAGCAGGGTATAAGAGGTAACAGATTGAATCATTAACATTAAACTCACACAGACTTTTGTTTCCCTTTATACATGACTAAGTCTAATGCCTACTTTGAACATTTGGAATGTCTATTCATTTACTTTAATATTTGGTTTAATTAAAAGCATTGCCATCCTCTTCAGTTGTTAGCCATAGGTACTATTTCTCCATTATTCAAGTAACATTTTTTTAACATAATAAATGAGCGCATTTCCTTTTTCAAAATCCAAAATAAACTTCACTATACTTTTTGTGTATGTTTTAGTAAAAATACAATTTTTCAAGAAAACTTTTATGCATGTACTAGAATGAACATAGAATTTCATACATGCCAAATGATATGCATTAAAAACTTATATATAATAATTTTGGGTAATACAAACCATTTTAGTTCCTGTTTGAAAAAATTGCTATATATTTTTTTTTCTTTTGTAGGTTTTAAAATTAGGATGTATAGATAACTGTTATGTTTTAATGACAAGAGTAGACAATTTTCAGTTCAGTGATGATGAGGTCTGTATAAATGTATATAAAATGGATAGAAGAAATAATTGTTTAAAGTCTCATAATTTTGGAATTCAAAATGTGTATGATCCATTTGAAATTTATATGAAGGCTCATATTCCCTATTTTCACATGTTGGAGTTGTCTCCCATATGCATGAGTTATCTTTCCTGACAGAGGGTGTTTTGTGTTTAACATGAAGGGAAAAAATTAATTATATTTTTTTATGAAAATATTGAATTAGGGAAAGCTTTCAACACACATTGACAAATGTGAGAAAATGTATCCAAAAACATGTTGCTATTGTGTATGGAGGATATTGTTTCGATAGAAAAAATATTTTGCACGAAAATAACAATACATTGATTTCTATGGGAGACAACTCATATGTACCAAAAAATGGGGAATGTATCTACTTTGAAAAATGTGAATTATTATTATTTATGAAATTTGACTTTTGGGACAATTTTTGTCCTTTATTTGATAGTATTGAATGTTGTGCAATTGACATTTTCTCCATACCCTTACTTTTTCATATTTACAATATAAATTTTGTTGCATCAACACCTTTAAGGGACCTAGGAGTTCAATTGCCTGGTTTTAAATCTTCTAATTTCACGATCTGAATCTAAAACTATAAATTCAAGAATGTTATTCCCCTTTACAAGTAAGAGGACCAGTTGGAGCTAAGGACAGTTTTTAATCACTATTTATTTGTGCAGATGTGGGGTTTATATGAATTTAAGAAATTTTGCTTCCCACAAATAGAAACCTGATATCAAATTTGACTATAAAGTTAAAAGTGTGAGAATGTTCTAAATTGATATCAGCTGGTATTAATGAATACATGTAAAGAAAAAAAATCCAATGGAATTACAGATTTTAATTCAAATTTGTAAAACTTGAAAAGGTTTTCTTAAAAAGGGTGTAGCTCCATGGAATGGAAACTTCAATAAGGGACTTACAGTTAAAGATATCCACTGAATATAATAGACCAAAGATCTGTTATATATGAAGAACAAATGGTTGTATTTATAGTGCATTAATCTATCTTCAGTTTTAAATTTCATAATTGTGACAATTGTTACCATTGTTGAATGGATTTTACAGAGTATAAAGAAATTGGCACAAAATAATATGTATTGCTTGTTATGCCCCTCCTGTTAGGCAGGCTGGGTACATACTGGAAATATGGAAATTATTGAGATGTTTTTATTATTGCGAAAATTGCGATCAGTTTAGGATTGCAATATTAAAAACTTGCATTATTAATGCATATTTTCATGTCCGATTTATTCTAGATTTGTCTTTTTTTATTTGCATTTGTAAGTTTCTGGTCTTTGAAATCTGGAGACAGGTTAATTGGTAGATACTTAATTGTATAGTTATTGTTTTGGCTGCAATTGTATATATAATAACATTCTGAATTCTAATATTTTTGAAACCATTAATTAAAACGATCAGTTAATAAAACTTCCATCTTCAAGTTTTACAGTAATTAAACCTCGCAATTTTGCCTGGCATAGAAGAATCGCAATAATAAATGCACGCAAAAATTTTCAAATTAACTGTAGTTCCTCGGTCTTTGCATCCATCCTTCCGTACGTATGTCCGTACAAGGTTAAGGTTCAGGTTTAAGGTAGTTTATCATGAAGGAGTTATGGTATCATAATGAAACTTTGTACATGAATAGCTTGTAATATAAACAGCAGTATTTTGGTGCGAAACAGATGCTGTGACCTTGAGGTCATAGGTCATCGACTTTGAATTTCTTTATGGAATTTCAATATTAGAATCCAGGTTAAGGTTCAGGTTTACAGTAGTTTTTCATGAATGAGTTATGGTATCATCCTGAAACTTTGTACATGGATAGCTTGTGATATGAACAGCAGCATTTTGATGTGAAATAGATGCTGTGACCTTAAGGTCATCAACTTTTTATTTCTTTATGGAATTTCAATATTAGAATTCATGTTAAGGTTCAGGTTGAAGGTAGTTCGGAAGGTCGCGGGTTCGATCCCCGGCCAGGTCAAACCAAAGACATTAAAATTGGTATTTGCTGCTTCTCCGCCAAGCACGCGGCATCTAGGAGTAAGAGCAAAGACGGGTCGGCTCGGAGTCAGTATAATGTGTCAGAGTGAGGTGATATGCCTTCCTGCGGACAGTTACCTCGTGAGCTAGCACATTAAAAATCTGACTTAGCGTGTCGGTCTAGTACAAAGCAAGGATCATACTCATTATCATATCAACATGTTCTCGTCCTGATATGCACCTGGTTGCCACTGGACGTTTAACAATAATTCATCCATCCATCCATTGGCAGGGTATGTAGTGTCCATTGGACACATATATACTTGTTTTTGTATTAAAATTAAATATGTTGTCTGTAATTTTAGCTAGAATGTATGGCTACTTTAAGAGAATTGGTAAAAAAAGTCAACTGGGAAATTGGCTTGAAGGCATGGGAACAAGTATTTACATTTAAATATCCAATCAAAGCTAGACCTGATATAGTACCAGACATACTTGGAGAAGCTGTCTTATCATCTAGAATACATAAACCACAAAAGGGGGATAATTTGGGAAAAAAATCTAAAAGGCAAAAAAGACGGGAAAAGAAAGAGCAAAAGAAAGCTGAGAGACAAAAACTTCTGGAGGAAAAGACTGCTGAGAAATCTGATAGTGAAATTCTAAGTACAAATGATTCAAATAATGCAGCTGAAAGACCTTTTGATTCAAATTTACAGAAATACAATGATACTGAAGGTATGACTGACAGAGTTAAGCGAACTGACAGTCATCATGACTCTGACAGTATGTCAGACAGACTTCAGCAATCTGACAGTACAGTCAGTACTACTGATAATTTAAGTACAGTTACATGTAGCTCTGACACAGACAAAAAAGAAACAGGAGAATCTGTTAGTGGTAAAGATAAACTGGAATCAGATCTAGAACCAAAACCTAAGAAGCCTAAACTTACAGAACACAGTCCTGATAAACCTGCATTCAGAGTTACATGTCATAGGTCAGGAGAAAATCATCCTTTTGACTCTATGGGAGCACAGAGTAATTTTGGAGGTGCCATCTATAACTACTTTAAGTGGAATGTTTCAATGAAAGAATTTGATATAGAAGTTATGTTGTATATTGATAATAATGATGTTCGGGTTGGTCTAGCACTTACCAAAGAAAGTTTACACAGAAGAAACACTACAGCTTTTGGTCCAACAACTTTAAGACCAACTATAGCATATAATATGCTTAGGTAAGCAGTTTTATATTGATTACATCAATCAGTATTTCAGAAATTCAACTTATTTAAGTTTACATTCATTTACATTTCCTGAATCAGTTTATTGAATATTTTACTTTCAGTGTTTTTTTAATGAATAAGCAAAATGTATTAAATGCACGCCCTCTTAGATTATAAAAACTTAATAATCCATTGAATAAATAAAACTTTTAACATTTTACAATATGTATTTTTTTCAAATTAATCATATATTACAATTTATTCAATTTGGCAGGATGTGCAGGATCCAACCAGGGGAGGTTATTTGTGATCCAATGTGTGGTAGTGGTGTCATTCCTATACAGGTAGCTTATTTTTCTGTTTTAATCTATATACAGTAAAACCTGCTTTCAAGGAAACCTCTGTACAGCAATCACTGCCTACCAAGGGCCTATGAAGATATCCTATTTTTTTTTAAAAAACTTGAAAAATTATTCCTTGTTGCTTGGGGTCCGTGGTGGCTGAGTAGTCGAGTGTTGTAGTTAGTTGGTATAACTACCACTGATCAATAGCCTGTCGACACTGAGTTCATGAGTTCAGCTCATAGCAAGGTTTATTCGATTGAAAAGTATTTCCAGTTTCCCTTTAATTGGTCAGTGGTACTCTCTGTGTTTTCCGTCTTCCTCCATCAATAAAAACTGGCCAAAATGGTGGAAAGTTTGTGTAAAGTGCCATTAAATCAATTGCAATCCATCATTGTTCCTTTGGTAAATTTTATACAAAATTTTGGCAATATCCTTACTTTTCTCTCTCTGTTATTATCTTTATTTTTGTGAATGGTTGTTTGAATACCTGTTTATCAGTCTCATGACTTTAAAAAAGTGAAAGATTAATCATAGAATTTTTCAAAAAATTATGTCTTATTGAAAAAGTCCTAACATCAGATGATAGCATTTAAACTGTCAAATAAGGAACAACGTTAATGGTTGTGGCTTTGGGATTTGTAATTTAGATATAAAATCTAACTGAAATGAACAAGGTTTATAATTTGCTGCTCTTTATCTTAAAAACAAAATAGTGATATGACAAAAAATAACAGATGCTTCATTTCAGGATCACAGAGTTGAGTACTATTTGTTTGTTTTTATTTAGCTCACCTTAGGGAAAGGTCAGTTGCCCCTGCTAGTATTTGCACCAAACTTGTAAGCAAGATGAAGCATTGGTATATCTGTTGACTGTCATCCCATGGTGTGTCAATCTATCAAGCATTGTTTTAAATATTTTTTTTGAACAGGCCATACAACGAATTAAAACTTTGGTATGCTCACTGTCTGTTATTATGTTTCACTGCCCCACTGATGAAATTTAAAGGGATAGATAAACCTAAGAAAACAAATGAACAAAATAGTATTTAAAGATCTCTTCAACTACATGTATACAGACACAGATTGGAAAAACTTGCTTGACATTATTTAAACTTTGTCTTAAGCTGTCAGTGCCAAGATGTTTAGAAAATATTCTTCTAATTTCATTTTCACAATTATGTTCAAAAATTTTGACTGATTTACATGGGCATCCTTAATTAAAGTGGAGATTTGGAAAAGATGCAATTTAATATTTCCCTTCTAACTATGAAATTTGGGACTTGAATGCTTTGTGTTTGGTTCTAATCTGAAAATATAAAGGCAATTGAGTGGGTGCTTTTCAAGTAGTCTACCAGCCAGTCTTGACAAAGAATAGAAAATTTATGAAAAGAAAATTGCCGTGACATGTCTCCAAAAAAATGACTAATATTTTAAAAATATACATAAATTTAGAACAAAAAATATAGAAAAATATTCTATAATTGCAAATTGACAGAGTACATTTTGTACATGTATGTCCAACACAGTTTTGAAGTTTTCAGTAAAACAAACATATTTTTCACGTATATATTAGCACCTTCATTAAAATTTAACACCAAAGAGTAGCAAACTGACCACCCAGTTCAAAATCTTAATTTATTGACCAAATATGGACCTTAAGTGAAAATGAATATTAATGTTGTTGAAATATTTGACATTTGATTTAAAAACCTGTTAATTAAGTGCTAGACTTTACTTTAATGGTGATACAGTGTAGAAACCATACAAATCTTCATTTAAAAATTGTTGTGCCATAGAGATGTAAATAAAAAGAGATTTTTTTAATTTTCAGGTCTTGTTATAATCTGTTTTAGAAGTAATAACATATTGTAATAAAATGCTCCGCTGGGCGCAGCTTGATACGACCGCAGAGGTCGAACCCTGAACAGTTGTATCAAAGAACCCCCATAATTCAATTTTTAATGAAATCAAACAAAGTTTCATTTTGGACGTTAAGGACCCTTAATGTGGTTAAATTTAAACACAAGGCCCAAAATCCAAAAATCTAAATACACAGTTAGATTCAGGATATCAAAGAACCCCATATATTCAATTTTTGTTAAAATCAAACAAAGAGTGATTTTGGACCCTGATTTGTACCAACTTAATACTGGGCCCATAATCAAAAATCTAAATACATGTTTAGATTCAGCATATCAAAGAACCCCAAGTTTGGACCCCGATTTGGACCAACTTGAAAACTGGGCCCATAATCAAAAAACTAAGTACATGTTTAGATTCAGCATATCAAAGAACCCCAAGAATTCAATTTTTGTTAAAATCAAACTAAGTTTAATTTTGGACCCTTTGGACCTTAATGTAGACCAATTTGAAAACGGGACCAAAAATTAAGAATCTAAATATATGGTTAGATTCGGCATATCAAAGAATCCCAATAGTTCAATTTTTGATGATTCAATTTTTGATGAAATCAAATAAAGTTCAATTTTGGACCCTTTAAAGTTCAATGTGGACCAATTTGATAACTGGTCCCAAATATCAATTTCTTGCTATTGCACAATACTGTGCAATTGATTATTTCTTGCTATTGCACAATACTGTGCAATTGAAAATTTCTTGCTATTGCACAATACTTATTATAATAATTTACACATCCTGTTATGTGTGTATCTCTTGCCTTATCATTATTATTTGCTTTTATATATAAATCAGAAATTTAATAATAAAGTTTTTGGCAAATTTCCAATATACATAATTTAAAAGCAGTTTAGGTGAGATAAACAAAAAAGCTTCATCAGCAACATTTTAATTTTTATATTTGCAAATTTCAAATGAAGTTCATTAAACTAAAGTTATTGGCAAATTTCCAATGGAATTTATTAATAATACAGTTTTTGGCAAATTTCCAATATAAATAATTTAAAAGCAGTTTAGGTGAGATATTCAAATGAGTTTCAATTACCAACCTTACACTGCCTTTTAAATTATGTTTTGTACTTAAGTAATTGTCAATTAACCTGAAATCTAAATACATGGTAAGATTCAGCATATCGAAGAACCCCGTATATTCAATTTTTGTTGAAATCAAACAAAGTTTAATTTTGGACCCCGATTTGGACCAACTTGAAAACTGGGCCCATAATATAAAAACTAAGTACATGTTTAGATTCAGCATTTCAAAGAACCCCAAGAATTCAATTTTTGTTAAAATCAAACTAAGTTTAATTTTGGACCCTTTGGACCTTAATGTAGACCAATTTGAAAACGGGACCAAAAATTAAGAATCTTAATACACGGTTAGATTTAGCATATCAAAGAACCCCAATAGTTCAATTTTCTATGAAATCAAACAAAGTTTAATTTTGGACCCTTTTGGCCCCTAATTCCTAAACTGTTGGGACCAAAACTCCCAAAAACAATCCCAACCTTCCTTTTGTGGTCATAAACCTTGTTCATAGATTTCTATTTACTTGTACTAGAGTTATTGTGCGAAAACCAAGAAAGATGCCTATTGGGCCCTTCTTTGGCCCCTTATTCTTAAACTGTTGGGACCAAAACTCCCAAAATCAATCCCAACCTTCCTTTTGTGGTCATAAACCTTGTGTTTAAATTTCATAGATTTCTATTAACTTATACTAAAGTTATAGTGGGAAAACCAAATGTCTTCGGACGACGACGCCAACGTCATACCAATATAAATAATATACAACTGCAAATGTATGCCCGGAAGCTAAGTACTCTAAATTTGGAAATGAAGACAGTATTTCATTTTTGCTGAGGATGTGGTTTTGGGACCCTACATAGATAACCTTTGGAAATGTAGGGAACTTTACACCAAGATTTTCCCCTATTCACAAGCCCTAAATTAGATGAGAGGAAGTTGTTAAAGAAGGTAAATTAAAAGCTAGTAAAGAGACAAAACATTGATGCAATACATATATTAACATGGCCACAAGGGAGTACATTTTGTACATGTATGTCCAACACAGTTTTGAAGTTTTCAGTAAAACAAACATATATTTTTCACGTATATATTAGCACCTTCATTAAAATTTAACACCAAAGAGTAGCAAACTGACCACCCAGTTCAAAATCTTAATTTATTGACCAAATATGCACCTTAAGTGAAAATGAATATTAATGTTGTTGAAATATTTGACATTTGATCTAAAAACCTGTTAATTAAGTGCTAGACTTTACTTTAATGGTGATACAGTGTAGAAAACATACAAATCTTCATTTAAAAATTGTTGTGCCATAGAGATGTAAATAAAAAGAGATTTTTGTAATTTTTATACGACTGCAAAATTTTTGCGGTCGTATATTGGTATGACGTTGGTGTCGTCGTCGTCGTCCGAAGACATTTGATTCTCGCACTATAACTTTAGTATAAGTTAATAGAAATCTATGAAATTTAAACACAAGGTTTATGACCACAAAAGGAAGGTTGGGATTGTTTTTGGGAGTTTTGGTCCCAACAGTTTAGGAATTAGGTTCCAAAAAAGGGCCCAATAAGCATTTTTCTTGGTTTTCGCACAATACATTGTAACTCTAGTATAAGTAAATAGAATTCTATGAAATTTAAACACAAGATTTATGACCACAAAAGGAAGGTTGGGATTGTTTTTGGGAGTTTTGGTTCCTACAGTTTAGGAATTAGGGGCTAAAAAAGGGCCCAAATAAACATTTTTCTTGGTTTTTGCACAATAACTTTAGTATAAGTAAATAGAAATCTATGAAATTTAAACACAAGGTTTATGACCACAAAAAGAAGGTTGGGATTGCTTTTGGGAGTTTTGGTCCCAACATTTTAGGAATTAGGGGCCAAAAGGGTCCAAAATTAAATTTTGTTTGATTTCATCGAAAATTGAACTATTGGGGTTCTTTGATATGCCGAATCTAACCGTGTATTAAGATTCTTAATTTTTGGTCCCGTTTTCAAATTGGTCTACATTAAGGTCCAAAGGGTCCAAAATTAAACTTAGTTTGATTTTAACAAAAATTGAATTCTTGGGGTTCTTTGATATGCTGAATCTAAACATGTACTTAGTTTTTTTTATTATGGGCCCAGTTTTCAAGTTGGTCCAAATCGGGGTCCAAAATTAAACTTTGTTTGATTTCAACAAAAATTGAATATATGGGGTTCTTCGATATGCTGAATCTAACCATGTATTTAGATTTTTGATATTTGGGCCCGGTTATCAAATTGGTCCACATTGAGGTTTAGAGGGTCCAAAATTGAACTTTATTTGATTTCATCAAAAATTGAATTCTTGGGGTTCTTTGATATGCTGAATCTAACCATGTATTTAGATTTTTGATATTGGAATACCACAAAGGGATGGTAAGAATTGTCTTTGGGAGTTATGGCTCAAACCGTCAAGGAATAAGGTGCAAAAAAGGGGGGAAAAGGGTTTCCAGGTTAATGGACAATTACTTAAGTACAAAACATAATTTAAAAGGCAGTGTAAGATTTGTAATTGAAACTCATTTGAATATCTCACCTAAACTGCTTTTAAATTATTTATATTGGAAATTTGCCAAAAACTTTATTATTAATAAATTCCATTGGAAATTTGCCAGGAACTTTAGTTTAATGAACTTCATTTGAAATTTGCCAATATAAAATGTTGCTGATGAAGCTTTTTTGTTTATCTCACCTAAACTGCTTTTAAATTATGTATATTGGAAATTTGCCAAAAACTTTATTATTAAATTTCTGATTTATATATAAAAGCAAATAAGAATGATAAGGCAAGAGATACACACAAAACAGGATGTGTAAATTATTATAATAAGTATTGTGCAATAGCAAGAAATTTTCAATTGCACAATATTGTGCAATAGCAAGAAATCTTCAATTGCACAGTATTGCGCAATAGCAAGAAATCTTCAATTGCACAGTATTGTGCAATAGCAAGAAATTGATATTTGGGCCCGGTTATCAAATTGGTCCTAATTGAGGTTTAAAGGGTCCAAAATTGAACTTTATTTGATTTCATCAAAAACTGAATCATCAAAAATTGAACTATTGGGGTTCTTTGATATGCCGAATCTAACCGTGTATTTAGATTCTTAATTTTTGGTCCCGTTTTCAAATTGGTCTACAGTAAGGTCCAAAGGGTCCAAAATTAAACTTAGTTTGATTTTAACAAAAATTGAATTCTTGGGGTTCTTTGATATGCTGAATCTAAACATGTATTTAGTTTTTTTATTATGGGCCCAGTTTTCAAGTTGGTCCAAATCAGGGTCCAAACTTAGGGTTCTTTGATATGCTGAATCTAAACATGTATTTAGATTTTTGATTATGGGCCCAGTATTAAGTTGGTACAAATCAGGGTCCAAAATCACTCTTTGTTTGATTTTAACAAAAATTGAATATATGGGGTTCTTTGATATCCTGAATCTAACTGTGTATTTAGATTTTTGGATTTTGGGCCTTGTGTTTAAATTTATCCACACTGAGGTCCTTAACGTCCAAAATGAAACTTTGTTTGATTTCATTAAAAATTGAATTATGGGGGTTCTTTGATACAACTGTTCAGGGTTCGACCTCTGCGGTCGTATCAAGCTGCGCCCAGCGGAGCATTTTATTAGGTTTTGTTATAATCTGTTTTAGAAATAATAACATATTGTAATAAAATATTCGTATGTAGCTTTGAGTTACCTCCCCTATTTGAAAACCTTGTTATGACACATTTTCTGTAATCAATTTATCTCAAGACTAACATTATGTCACTTCATATCCTGTGATGGATAAGAATAAATATAGTGGATATATTCAATGTGCATACAACAGAAGTTCAATCAAAGGAACAGTGTTGTTGTTCTTCATCTTCAAGTCATAAAATATAATCTAAAATCTCAGTGCTGGTTCAAGATAGCTCCTAGCCAAGGTTTGAGTGGATTTTTTGTTAAATATCCATTACAAATGAAAGTCACAGCTTTGCAATTCAAACTTTGCACATATGCAAAGCAATATGAACAAATTACACACAATAACCATTAGCCATGCTTTTTTTATTTTAAAAATCTGATCAAAAGTTTGTATTTCTTTTTTTAACCATTTTGAGAACGTTTTCAGAATTTTAAACTGCTTGTACTTTTGAGAAGAAATGAATTAAAATACAATAAATGTTTAATGAAGCAGCTGTGAGATTAAACCAATTACATTATTTGATTTCCGTGACCAGAATAAAGTATTCTGTTTCTGTTTTCCTGTCTTTATAGGTAGAAAGCATGACTTTTATATGTTCTGTTATGAAAAAAAACACTACTGACGACCATGTTAGACGGAATCTTCCTACTGGCTGAAACATGAGTAGCAAAACATGATACAAACAATATTAAATCTATTGATTTTAACAGCTACAAATTGTCATTTAACAGTGACTTAAGACTTGAAGATTAACAAAAAATCTTCTGTTAAAGAGAAAACTGTCATTCCGGGGTTCTATTTTCCAATAAGTATATGGATTTTATCATAAATTGTCTGAGAGTGTTGAACTATTGAAAGCATCATTATCTATACATCAGTTAATAGCAGTAAATAAAATAACATGACATTGATTATTCAATTTAATCATTTTATAGGGAAAGGGTAAAACGATATTTGACTTTTATTAAGATTTATGAGTTGAAAATTATCTTATTAACTAAATGTTAATGTATCATTGGTTTTAATAGAATCGTATTTTTATTTTATTTTCTATTTTATATCTCCATGGGAGAAATTTTATAAAAAAAGGAATGGATTTTTATGTTCATTTTATGTAACATAGAGATGAAACAAGATATTGGTTGAATGTTGATGAGACAATTCAGAAACAGAATTAGAAAAGTACAAAATAAAGGTCACAACAGAATTTCTGAAATAAAACTATATTCAATGGGTTCGTTTCATGTAAGGGGGTTAAACTGGAGTTGAACTTTGGTAGCTCGAACTAGGATCACTCAATGCAAATGGACATACATGTTAGATGCAGATATATGTACATATAAACAATGCGCAGTGTTACAAAGAAATCACCATATGTATATATACAGACATCTTATAAAAGAACCTTTATGTAAACTGTAGGATGTCAATTTTTAGATCTGTCAAATTCAGAATCTAATGAAAAGTCAACAATGAAATGTCAAAATTTTCTTAGGCAGCCATTGATTGGCCAGAAAGTATACACATATGTGGAGAACTTGTACACAGAGCCATCAACAGGACGATTGAAAACATTGAATATGTCAACAAGTTACAGGTAGAGAAGGAAAAGTATGTTATGGAATTTCTTTAGACTTAGCATGTTTTAAAAATAGGTACTATTTGGGTTTTCTTCACTCAAAGAGCTCAAAGAACCATTTTTTTCTGTATTTTCTATACAAGTAAAACTACTAATCAATGTATGCCAGAAAGCTAAGTACTGTAAATTTGGAAATGAAGACAGTATTTCATTTTTGCTGAGGGTGTGGTTTTGGGACCTTAGATAGACAACCCTTGGAAATGAAGGACCTTTACTCCAAGATTTTCCTCTATTCACAAGCCTTAAATTAGATGAGAGGAAGTTGTTAAAGAAGGTAAACTGAAAGCTAGTAAAGAGACAAACAATTGATGCAATACATGTATTAATGTGGCCACAGGGGAATGGACGAAGATAATAAAAAGATACATTTTGTTTTTGCTATTTATATTCTGTTACAAATATACAATTGATCTCACAAAATTTTTGTAACAAATCTACACTAGGATCTACGAAATGACAAGTTTGTTTTCATCAGAGTCTTTGTGTTTTGTTACAGCACTCTTTAGCCAGTAATAGTTGTAATGATAACGTCCCTTTTTCACAAATATATGTACGACTACCATCGATTCTGGTTCAATAACGCCAATATAATTTATTATACTTTATGTAAATTTCTCTACTTTTAATGCATTTTAATTGGTTTACAAGAATGTGGTATTTAACATGATCAACCGCTAGAATAGAATATTTTATACTGTCACCCGCTGGAAAGAAACGGATGGTATTTTATACTGTCACCTGCTGGAAAGATCCAAGACATTCAGTATAATGAAATAAATAACAAATTTCTAAGAGGGTGACAGAGTATACTGTAACCCCTCTAAAAACATTGTCAACCTCGGCTTTGAATCGGTTAACAATATTTTCTTAGGGTTACAATATACTCCATCACCCTCTTAGAAATGTGTTATTTATTTAGAATACACTGAAGACCAAATATCAGATCACACTTACGACTAATTAACAGTTGTACAGATATATGTTAAGTTGTAAAAAGGCATCCTGCACCAATTATTATTGTATTACTGTTATGATCAGAATTCCTTGTAGACATATTGAATGAACAACTCTTAAGCATAGATTGTGTCAGTAACTAAAATATTATTAAAAGTCTCGATTCTAAATTTTTTTATCCATGACCACTTGTTTTGATGGGATATTATATTATTGAAGTCCACCCCATATCCTTTGTTTTAAAACATAAATTTTTTTTATAATTCCAGACTGTGTATAAATGTATCAGCAATAAGATGGGATGCCTGTAATCTGCCATTGAGAGACGACTGTGTGGATGTTTTTGTTACAGATTTGGTAAATTCCATTCTTCTATCTAGTAGATAAATTATTTTTACAAGAATAAAATTTTTACATATTTCTACAAACATAGTTTGGAGTTGGATGTAGGTAGATGTGACCCTGTTTATCTGTCTGTACATCCATCCATGTGACTTACAAATGAATTCCTCTTACTCTGTGGTGGAATTAAGTGAAACTTTACCCAAAGATATGGATGAGACAAAATAATTATGGTCGAATATTTTGATTGGGAAATAATTGGACTTACTGTCTGGAAACCTCAGTTTGTGGAATGGATTTTTGATATTTTGAAAGTGTAAATGTTATAAAACATTTTTTTGTTGATAAATTAATCTTCAAGAGCTGTCCAAGAAAACAAAAAAATATACTATTGTTTATGTTGTTTATTATATCTTTTTTATCTGCAAATGTAATTTTGAATGGGGAATTTCAAATAAAAAAATGAATGCACTCAAAAAGTTGAAAAATTTTTAAATTTTAAATGAACTGAAACATATTGGTCTTAAAATTAGTAAAAACATCATTTTAAAATTTTTTCATGCACTATGTGTATTTTTGGAGCTTCACAGAGATTAGAGAATTAATTTATTAAAATCTCAAAGGAAGAGAAATATCTTTTTTTCTCTTGGTTTGAATAAATTTGGTGCCATTTTCATTTTGAAACCATCGATGGATTAGATCTTTCAACTTCTCCTTCAGTTGTGAATGAGGAATGGTGGTATAGAGGGTAGAGAAATCAAAATCTAAATAACCATTGAATAATCATATTTTCAAGAATAACTGATTATGATGAATTAAAGATCAGACATTGGGTAATCATAACTGTAATCATTAATAAGCTGTAATTGATTACAGTTTGTCAAGTAATCAGATGTAATCACTAATCAGCCAAAATTCTGATTACATGTAATTTAATATAATCGATTACTCTGGTAAAAATGCCTGTAATCCTGATTACTTTTCAATTACTTTCTGATTACATGGTTTTAGCATACACTTTATTGCCAAAAAGTGACTTCAGTCTGTGTAGGTCTGTGAATTAAGCAATTTCTTGAAAGTAATCCTTTGTAATCAGATGTTATGATGGTTACATTGCTAATTTAATTATTAATTTAATCAATTACATTTGAAAACCATGTAATTATTAATTTAGTCGATAACATTAAAAGCAAAAGTAATTGTAATTTAATCGATTACATTTGAAAGTAATTGAATGCATGTCTGTTAAAGATAGAGTTGTATATTTAAAAATGTTTGCTTTGTGTAGGGTATTCTAAAAATATAGTTTGCATCTTGTTTTTTTTCAGCCATTTGGTGTAAGGTGAGTGAATTGTGAGCTGTGTAGTATATCTCAGACCTGAAATGTTTTACACACTGTTCCATTTATAATAAGTATAGTTTGAAATCCACAGTGAGAATATATCATATCATATTAGATTTTATATTGTAATGTATCGATAACAGACTTAAGTTCAACATTTCTCATATGAACAAATAATTTAGTTTAATAGTGAAAATATAGTAAAAGTAAAGTGGTAATTTAAAAAAATTAACATGTGCACTTATTTTGTAAATTACATTATTTGACCCGTTAAGTGAAAAAAACAAAATTAATTTATGAAGTAAAAGAATTTTTATATTATGTTTTGTGCACTGTAATATATTTTCCAGAATGGGTTCAAAATGGGAGAACTCAACACTATACCCTAGAGTATTACGGGAGATGTCAAGAGTCACCAAGGCAAAAACAGGAAGGGTCTGTCTTCTTACGCAAGATAAAAAGGGTATAAATAAGGTGAGATATTGTAAAAACAATGTATTTAAAAATTTTATTGGTCAAAATCAGCATTTACCATAAAAGGTTTGTATTAGCACTTGCTGTTTACTATTTTCTGTTCAGCTGTACAACATAATGCCTTCTCGTAGTAAAATATTTTATAGGTGAATAACCAAGTCTTGCTGAAAGCATGATTAGTAAACAGCATATGCTATATAAAACTAACCTTTTGTTGTAATCTCAACTTCATGCCAAATTCATTTAACATGTTACTGACATTGTGCAGGAATTATTTTCAATATATGTTGCATAGTTTTGATTATAAAAGAACATAACATGTAGCTTTTCTTGAAAAAAAAAATACAATTGTAAATATTTAACCTCTGAAAGTGTGGGGATAATAATTAACAAATAGTTCATTACACTGAGGGTCATATGGCAGTATATGGACCAGTTGATTGCCCGACAAAAATTATATGGACCGAAGCAAAGCTGAGGTCCATATAATTTTTGGAGGGCGACCAACCAGTCCATATACTGACATTTGATCCAAAGGATTTAATCGATCTTGCCAAAACGAGGTGGTCCATATAATGTACAGCCGGTCCATATAACATTATATGGACCGGCTTAGATAACATAGATAAATAGAGTAGTAAAAATGTAAAAGTATAATATTGATTCATATGTATTCTCGTAATATAGTTTGTTATAGCTTTGTCTTTATAAAAGCTTCATGCAAGTATTTATATTTTTAGGCAATGCAGATGGTATCAAAATATTGGAAGAGGACAAATGCAGTTGGAATCAATATGGGAGGATTGGCAGCATGTGTTTATATGATGTATCGTAATACGGAAGTTTTTGATAAATCAGATGTCTTAGTGTTTTCAAAAATTGATGAGGAAAATGTTAAGAAAAAAGCATCTAAGAAATCTTCTAATGAGAACTCTGAAGTATCATGAACACTTTTCCCACATTGTTCACATCATTTTCTGCACAGAAATTTCAATGAATAAAATTACTATTTACTCAATTAATGCTTATTTATATGATAAATGGATTTTTTAGCCGGCTTATTGTATGGTGCATGTCAGAGAGGTGATTGAGCAGGGAAAATAGGGTAGCTATTTTGTGTAATCAACTGTTCCTACAGCTTTTAACCCAGATCTTTGAAACTTTGCAGACATATTGAAGATATGATGTCCTCTGAAGAATTTTTTTCCAGATGTTGTGGAACTTAGTCATTTTGTGCAACAAATGTGTATGGAGGGTACCAATTTTGTGTAATCAACTCCTCCCAGATCTTTGAAACTTTGCAGAATTTTTATGGACATGTTGAAGGTGTGCATGAAGAAATATGATGCCATTTAAAGATTTTTTATGGATTTTCAATGTATTTGAACAAATGAGTATGGAGGGTACTAAATTTGTGTAATGAACTCCTTCAGCTTTTAACCTAGATCTTTGAAACGTTTATGGACATATTCAAGATGTACATGAAGGAATATGATGTCATTTCAAGAAGTGTGACATGAAGATTTATTGTCACTAAAACTACTGTGTATCCAACAGACTGGATTCATTATATTTCAATGTATACAACAATTTGATGAAAAGATGCACAGATCTGACATTAATGATATTCCATACAACTAAGTGCTAGTTTCCATCTTGAAGATGCAATGAGGTTTGAGATTTTCTCTGTGTTAAAGACCTAACAATGCCTTTCAGTTAAAAAAATGGCAAAATGTATTACATATTCATTTTTCAGAAACAAATGTTGAACAGTTCAACAGTCATTCAAACAGTATATTTCAAGCAAAAATAAATGAATCACATGAAAAAAGGGAAAATCTGCACTTGTACAAAATTAGAGGCATATAAGCATTGAAAAAGGCAATATTTTATTACAACATGAGGAAACAAAGATAGTTATAATTTTTTCCTGATAATTTAAAGACACATTTCAGATATTCCCAAAATGTTTCCACTTTGTAATTAGCAATAGTAAATTTGATAGTCATCATAGAAAAATGTGTAATGGTTTGCTTAAAATCAGTTCTAAACAATTTCTGTAGGTGCCATATCTTGTTGTGTTAGATTATTTAAAACGAAGTTTGCTCAGATTGTTGGGGCTGGAGTTAGCTTTAAAGTTTAAATTTTGTGGAAACTAAGGATTATCTCCCTTCTGCATACATATGTTCTTAGATGGTTTGAGTTTTTTTCCTTTTGGTCATTTTGTCATTTCAACATGATCTTTAACATTCTGGGTTTTGTTCAACTTCCAAATTTTCTGTCTTGTGTGCAGTTGATGAATTTGATAAAATGTGCACATCTTTTCCTTCAAAATTAGTATAATAGAATATTTTTAATTTGACATTAGTTTTAAGTCTAAAAAGATCAATTCAACCAAGACAAATAAAACAAAATCTTTATATGTATCAAATTTTATTTCATAAAATTTAAAGCACATAGACAATATCAAAACATTTATTTATTCTCTGTTTGAAATACTACTATCAAATATGAACATTATGCCACAAATCAATAAAGTGGAATCTTTGAAATACTGTTTTTTATATTATGAAATATTTATATGATACCAATATATAAAAATGTCTAATGCATCAACAGTATTGTGTTTCTTGTTAAGGTGTCAGATTTGTAGACTTGCATTCATTGTTTCTTTATCCTAGATTCAATAAAGCCGATATATTTTTTGTTTGTTTGGCATTTTGTGGTTTTTTTTTCAGAGAAGGGTACCAGTTTGTCTTGAACAAACAAAAACTAAAAATAAAAATAACTAGAACTGTCCTGAAAGGGACTAATCCCTAACATGTCTCTTTTGAAGCATACACAAAGTTCAAATCATAATATTTTTCACAGTAGTGCCCAAACATAAAATTCTGACAATATGCACAATCCATAATGTGATCTGACACTCCATAATGTTTCATGAGAACCATGCAAGTAATGTAGGAGGAGTTGCGGACAACACATGGAATGAAGATTGATAAAAAATGCCTAAGTCCAAACAGCCATATATTTTACATTTCTTGTCCAAACAGAAATTCCTGACAATATGCATATCTCCATAGAGTGATCTAACATTCCAGAAAGTTTCATGAGAATCCTGCAAGAAATGTAGGAGGAGTTGCCTACAACGTTATTTCGGATAGACGGAAACCTACATATCACCCAAATGTACCCAGGGGGTATAAAAATAAAAGCTGGTATGGAAACTATTATTTCTTCACAGGATGCTTAATATACAAAGGCAGGGCCATAGAGAGCTATCAGAAAAATAATTCAGAAGCTACAATTTCAATTTACAGTCAAACATCCTACAATAAAGCTAAAATTTATGTTAAAGCCACAAATTTGCAATTATCAATATAAGCAGGCTTAATTTTAAATATTTGAAAATGTTTTTCATATAATATCTTCAAAATATGGGTCTTGCGCACAGTTTACTTTAATTCAATGATATTGTATGATGGATGTAGGAGACTTGTCTTCCCTGAGATACAATGAGATTCTTAATGTTCAAATATCAACAGAGTCAAAACATACATCTATTACAAAAGAAAATTTAAAACTGTAATGTAAAAGTGACCTACAGAAACTATTATAAAAACCAAGTCTTGATGAATAGTTAGACAACATATTTTTAAAAACTAAACATGATAGTTTTATATTTATGTGTGTTGATATTCTGAATACACATTAGTGACTAGCCATTGACCATCTTATGGTATCCAAACCATTAACTGACTATTTGAAAGGAAACTAGAGAAAGGCATATCTGTATAATTCTTACTTTAACATTGATTCAGTTTATTTTCCATAAAAAAATATAATTAATACAGTCATAATCTTTTATATTCCTGATATCTAAAGAGAGGAGATGGAAAAGTATATTTATTATGGGAGTTAACAAATTTCAACTTATCAGAAATTCATACCCTCAATATTTGCATAAAAAAATATTTAACACCACCCCCACCCCTTCACTGGAATATAAATCATACTTTCATTTTAATATCTTCACGTTATATATAAATTTATTCTCTTAAAGTTTGTTAGAAACTGATTAAATTTTGATATTATCCTTTTCTATTCTGACTCTGACTTTCTTTTATGCTTCCTCAGCAGATTCTTTAATTTTTAAATCTCCACTTAAATAATTGATAATGGATGAAAGCAACATTTAAAGTGAAACAAGAATTGATCTGTCATATTGTCAGCAAGCAAGATTGTCCATCATTGTTCGGAGCCACCTGCATGCTGCACATCACCAAAATATTCACCAGATTGTGCTTTATCATTTTTTGGAGTCACCTGCTTGCTGTATATCACCAAAATATTAACAACATTTTCCGCGTTGGAAAATGCAATTCAAAAAATTTCAGATAAACACTAAGTAGTTGAATTTTACTTTTTGTAATAAATACAATCATATATGAAAAGTGTCCAAAAAGAAAAAAAATTGTTGGGATGATAGAACCTTTTTTTCTTGAACTTCATTGAAAAGTACATTTCTATCCAAAAAAATAGACACAGAGTATGAAAATATCCATTGAGCTGAAAAATATAGGAAATATTTAATTGACACAATAATCTATTAACAACAATTAAATTTAACAATAAAATATGTATAAACTAAAAAATAACAACATATGCACCTAATAATCCCTAAAAATATAATGCATCAAAAATGTCATTGACTAAATCTAAAATGCTGGACGTCATTGAGATTCACATTATTTCTTCTGATTATTTACAGAAAGTAACATGGTGTTTCTTTATTCTGAAAATATAAAAGTTTACATCAGTAACAAGTCTCAAGGGTTTTAACATTTTCCACTGGTTAGATAAGCAAATAATATATCTAGAAAATTCCAGATAAAACCAAGTTATTCCATCATTATAAAACAAATATATTCCCTAAAGACAATCACAAAGTATAAATCAATATCTTTTCTTCTATAAAAGTCAATCTATAAAGTAAAATTCTTTTTAAAATTCCTTAAATTTAAACTTAATATTTAAATCATCTGTGATCAAAGGGGGATAACTCAGTCTTTTCAATTCCACACTGATGACATACCGAAGATTTAAAAATTTATTGTGTGCAGTTAATATTTTGAATCTTAAATGTAATTCCTTTACAAGCAGTACATGTCTGATATTTTTGCACAGGATAGTCTCCTTTTCATCCTGCTCATACAATTATAAATTTCAAATTTTCCAACAATGTGTGTAAATCCCAGTAATAGAATAGTTTTGTACCTTTGCAGTGAAATAATAGGTAAAATTAAAAGGTCATTTGTGCCGAGCACAAATGATAAGGTCTTTCCTTTTAACGTTTCCAGTTTTGCAATAAAGAGGCCCAGCCCCTCTATTGTTGGCAAGGGACGTAACTCTTGCGAAATACATAAAATAGACACAAAAAAAAAAAGGCCCGTCCCGTCTTCAGTAAAGAGATATTGCTACTTCTATTTTCTCTTGAAATCTCTTCAATTTTTAATGTATTGTTACAAAAAGTAATTGTCCAAAAAAAAAAAAAAAAAAAAAAAAGGAAAAAAGAAAAGAAACAATGAAGTAGCAATATCTCTTTTTCTGAAGGTGGAACGGGCCTTTTTTGTTTTTTTTTATTTATTTGTTTGTTTGTTTATTTGTTTATTAATTATTTTATTTATTTGTAGGTAGCAAGTTTTCCATGGATTGCTGAATACAAGTAGGGGGGGGGGGGGGCATTGTATTTTTATTTCTCTAGATACACAAGTGACAGTAAAAGTACATTTCTACTATAATGTTTACTTCTATTGATGACGTTGTGTAAGTCACGTGACGTCCATTTATATATGTCTGGACTTAGTTTATTTCTTTCTTTTCGAGAGGGGACGTCGTCGGGTGAACATGGCACAGGATAATGCATTTTGCTGTTAGATGTAGAAATAGTCATAAATAGAAAACGGAGTGTACGTGTACACATTTACTTATGTCAGAATGAAGATTCATGTAGAAATTTGATGTCACGATTTATTTATTTAGATTTCCGGTGCCATTTCACCAGACGACATCTCCATGAATAAAGTACTGTTAATTTGACGCGAAATTTTGACATTCGTATGCAATAAATTGGACGAATCTTGTGTTTTCTGGCGGAAAATAGCTTTTTATTACTGCACTGCGCGAATGCTATTTTCAGGAAATTGGTTGGAGTTAGCGTCATAATTTTTTCTCATTAACAAAGCCCTGGATATCCCCTAGCTGTCTAACATGTACTTTATATGCATTTACATGTAAATTCAGTAAAACCGATGTAAATTCAGTCAAATCGAAAAAAAAAGGGGGGGGGGGGCTGTATTTACACATTAAAAGGTAATTTGTGCTAGATAGATTTGATAAAGAGTGAACTTATGTTGAATTAGATCACTTTAAAGAAATTTTTACCACATTCCCCCCTCCCCCCCCCCCATTTTGTAAAATTAGAAAAATGCTTCAATCAAGCATATATGGATATTTTTGAAATCTTACCATCACTGTTATTTTCTAGAACATGACCTTGACCTTTGACCTTGACACCATTTTGAAGGTCATTTGTCCCTGGTGTCAAAACAAAAGACCCCATGCCTCTATCTTGTACCATTATCAAGTTATTAGCAAAAAACCATAAATTTAAACGTTCTAAGGCCAATTACTCATATAAAATGACGTCATATGACTTTGACCCAAATGTAACTGAGCTTCCTCACAATGTCCCCGACATTTTGTCCATTACATTTTATCAGCTATCTATTACCGTTTCGGAGGAGTAGTGATAACAAGCAGATTTTAAAAATTAGAAAGTGACCTTGACCTTTGACCTTGACCTAATTTTACTTGATACCTGACATAAATTCTCTCTATAAAGTTTCATGCTTATATCTCAACTCTAACTTACCATTTGCATTAAAACCCAAAAATGATGTCATGTCAAGGGCAGTAACTCCCACAAAATGTCGTCAGATCCTTTTCGGCAGATGTGATTAATGTGCGCACAGATGAACCGAAGACATTGCAAAAGGTTTCATGTCGATATCTCTTACGGTTTCTGAGGAGTAGTGATAACAATCAAAACTGTAACAGGGGACGTAACTCTTATACGGTACATAGAAACCCTTGTAAGGGTGAACCTTGGATAGCCAATGTCTGATCGACCCTTCATACCAAAGATCATTATGATATGTTGCGAAACCAGTCGGAGTCGACTCTTTGATTTTTTAAGAAGAAAAATAAAAAAAAAAATAATCATACGAAATACAGTAAGGTCTTTCCTAAGTAAAGGAAAGACCTTAATTAATGAATTGCCTAATGAATGAAGTCCAGAAATTTACCTCTGGAGTGAAATAATAGGTAAATGTCTTATCTTAATATGAAGCAATAAAAAAAAATTATTTAAGAAGTTACCTTTACCATTATGACTTAATGTCATGAAATAACGCATGACTTTTTCTTTTTACATTTACACCTTTCATCTTCAGGAACATCTTCCAAAACAACTTCAATGTGTCTACCACAACCTGAAAATAAATAAAAAGATTGATTTTTATATTTTATTTTTAAAAAAGAAAATGTTAAACTGAATGTCATACAAAACTCAAAAAGTGCAGTAGACTGCATTTGTTTCAATCTGCACTTCATAAGGAAGCATACAGTCAAGGTCAGTGCAAATTCCTAACAGTTTGCTTCAGTCCATGAACTGGGGGCCGGATGTAATATTTTATAATTTTCACAACATCATATTACATTACATGCATGCCTTTTAAACATATAAATATAAAGTTTGAAGGCTAATTTCAGGATAATAGTGTTGCTTCAAGTGGGCATTCATCTTGTGACGTCTCTCATTTGTACTAGTAATTCTAATGCAAAAATGTTTTCTTTACCATCTATAGCTGTTTGAAGTGGTCTAAACATGGGTTTGTCTTCCTGCAGTTTCATATTTGTTTTCATTAGACTGTCAGTTTCTATTACCCTTTCATTTAAATAATTAATGTAGTTTATAAAGCATTCTGCCAAAATTCTTATTGTTAAGAATAACAGTGAAAGGTATAGTTTTCTCGGCAAGACTTCCTCTTGGCACCCCCTGTGCTTATGCCTATGCTTATGCTATGCTTATTCCATCAACCAAGGGGTGCCAAAAGTCTTTTACTTGATCTACTAATAAACTAAATAGTCCTAAACAAAATCATTTAATATTGGTCACATTGTATTCATATTACATATGTGTTTAAATAGAATATGAACTGTTTTCATTTCTTATAGATATTTTCGTGCATAGTTTACACAAAGGAAATTTGAACTCTAAAGGGTGTGCTGTTTTCATACTTAACTGCTAAATTCTGCCTTTTAAAGTTTCATAATTCTTTAAAAGTTTCTTAAGATCAAACAGTCAAGGCTATGTTCTATTCAATATTCAGTAATGTGCTTTCAGCAGGAAATATAAAAAAATCAAAAACGCATTTATTAAGGTCCAAATGTAAAAACATTATCAAGAAGTAATAAAGTTTACGCCTTTACACTGTACACATTACAAACACTTGAATTACTAACACCTAATTCATACAGATTGACTTTTCACTATTTAAATGCCAGGTAGAGAAATTTTAGCCTAAGGCTTGACAATGATACAATTGTACAAGTGTTCCTCTCATATCTTTCCATCAGAATGAAAATGTATTGGATAAATCATTGTATCAGTTTCTGTCTAATACCAAAGAGGAACTTTCAAGGGTAAAAAGTTTCAAATTTCAGTTTGATCATGATTTTCCACCAAAATATTACAATACTGGTTTTTTAAATGAATTTTTTTAAGGTCAATAAAAATTATCTCAAAGTGAAACATATGTACATTAGATTTAAACAACTACAGTACTTTACCATTGTGCGTTTGTTAATCAAATAAACTTTACTTCTTTACAAGGTGTTTTTATGTCATTTCAATGTTCTTATTTTTAAACTGCAGTTAACTACAAAGCCATATGGTTGGTGAGGTTAATCATTGACAAAAAATAATGCAAATAAAATTATATATTATATATAACATAGAACATTTAATACAATTTTCAATTTGTAAGCCATCATCAGATTTGATTATTTTTTGTTTATTTGTTCTTTTTTATTTTATTTTTTTTGGGGGGGATGATGGTTTAACATTGCAGAAAATAATATGAAATTTTATTAGGAAAGAAATATACTTTTTTTTAAAAAAAATTCTACATGTAGTGAAAATGTCTTTAAAAATTATAATGAATATTTTATTTGTGAATAATATGATCAAATAAGGATTGCAGGCATTAATTTACAGGACACTTTTGATTATCTCACATGTTTCTCTTCATTATTGCTCGAAATCTAAATTAATTTTTATCTAACTTTGATTTATTTGATAATTAGCTGAGGATAAAACTATTAAAAGGAATACCTAATGCTACTATATATTTTATTTTACTAGTAAATTTATAACAAAAATTTGATTATTTAATACGCACAATTGTATTAATAAGAATAATTGGCACATGTAAAGATCAGTGCATATAAAATTAAAAATGCAGAACATTGGCGAAAATCTTACCTGTCCATGTCATCTTTTGGCATTTTTTACATCTTACTTTAACACACATGCCTCTGACAAGACAACTGACTATTCGCTTTACATGAGGATCATAATATGGAACGCTCCAAATTGTTACCTGCTGTAAAGTTTTTGACAGGTAAAAATCAATAGGTAAGCCCAACAAATGTTTCAGAAAGGTACAAATAGCATAGGTAATCCTTGTTTAAAAGCACAGGGGCCCGACTTCTGGATATTTATTTCTTTTTCATATTATTTTGTTGTTGTTTATTTCATGAGTACTTTTAATAAATATATACTATTACAACGAATATTCTGCTTTTATTATCAATGTGCTACACACTATCCACGTCCTTATACTAAAAATCCTTTTATTACCAGTTAATATTATACAGCATATTATAGCCCATTTTTTAGCAAAATAGTTAAATACATAAAAATTAAAATAAAAACACACCAGATTTTTTTTAGAAATTCAAATCCCCATATTCTAGTTACACCTTTTGGCATTTGAGAAAAGGTACACTTAACAGAGGGATCTTAACAATTAATTATCCCAATTTTTTATTGTGATGTATAACATGTAAAAGATTTACAAAGGTTAGATAAAGTCTAAAGGTCGCTTTAAACCTCGTAGTAAATTCGCAACCTCAGTGAAATAACAAAAACGAACCTCGCGGAGAGCACCTTGCCTTGGAGCATTCGCCAGAAACATTTATGTGATTAATCTCTATCCCAATAAACTCGAGACATGTTATTCTTCAGTATGCATGTAAAATCTTTATAAGAAATATATAATTTTAATTTTTATAAAACAATTTTTCATATGAAAAACATAATTTATTATAAAGCAAAACTTTTAAAATTTATTGGAGATTAACGTTCTAGTTATGTAAACATGGAGGCCATGTGCCGGGAATTTACCGCTAAATTACCGAATATTGCTCAGATAGTTGTGCTCTGAACAGCTGAAGAGAGGGGAACACACTCCGTGTATATACATTTGAAAAACTCACAGTAAGTGATACTGAATTACTATGCTATAATCATAATTAGGCCTGCAATGTTTACGTCGAACCCACACCGGGAGAGGGGAGGTAATTATAATTTTGTCTTGAGATTTACATGGTAAAACCATAAATTTTCATAATTTGAGTACATTTGAATTGTATTGTTACTTGGATTACAGATGAAGTTAGCCTAGTTGGGATCTCCTGTAGTTGGTGATCGCAATATTGGTATACCAATATTGTGCACAATACTGGTGTAAAAATTTTGTACCAGTACATTTTGTATAAATTTGTAACTTTAAAAAAAAAAAAACAACAATACTGGTACATTACTGATATACCAGTATTGTAGTTATATTGTAGATAATACTTTAAGGTGTATGCTATGTCCAAGTTGTTTTTAAGTGTATTTAACACAATACTGGTACAATACTGGAATACAGTACGATACTGGTACATATATGCACTGATCTTTTACAAGTGCCAATTATTCTTATTAATACAATTGTGCGTATTAAATATTCAAATTTTTGTTATAAATTTACTAGTAAAATAAAATATATAGTAGCATTAGGTATTCCTTTTATCCTCAGCTAATTATCAAATAAATCAAAGTTAGATAAAAATTAATTTAGATTTCGAGCAATAATGAAGAGAAACATGTGAGATAATCAAAAGTGTCCTGTAAATTAATGCCTGTAATCCTTATTTGATCATATTATTCACAAATAAAATATTCATTATAATTTTTAAAGACATTTTCACTACATGTAGAAATAGAAATAGAAACAGAAATAGTATACATGTATGGCTGCACAAATTGGTGATATGGAGTATGTAAGAAAAACCAAATGGGAGACAACTGTCACAAAACTACTCACACATTTTGCATTTTTCAAAATTAAAAAAAATTGTATCCATAATTTCTGTTCTTTATTACAGCAGTTTACAATAATATAATGGCAAAGAAAAAAGAGAAGAAAACGAAAGACAGTGAATCAAAATCAGAAAATATTAGAAGACTGAGGAAAACAAATGTTAAGAAAGAGGAAGTAAAAAGACAAGATAATAGCATTGCAGATGGACAAAAATGTGAAAAAACAAGAAAAGTACCCGGTAAAAGAAAGAAAGAAGTAGAGGAAGACAGGCATATAGATAATGTTCAGTTAATTGAAAAGGTTAATGGTACTGATCAAACAGAACAAGATACAACCATGAAGGAAAGAACACAGAAAAAGTTAGAGAATAAAACAAACAAAAATAAGGAAAGGAAAGAATCAGGTAAAAATATTAAGACTGACAAGAAAAGTAAAGAAAAAGAAATGCTGGCAACAAAAAGAAAGACTGTTTGTTCTGAAGCATCTGATTTTATAGAAGGTGATGTTGATCAGACAATAAAGAAAGTCAAACTAGAACCTTGGCCAGTGAGAGGAAAGGATACAAAGTCTTTAGCTAGTAAAAATTTAGAGCCTTGGCCACAAAGCAAAGGAAAAGCTGATACTTCAGTTTCCAGACAAGAACAAAACATTAAAAAGAAAGTAAAACACAAATCTTCGAAAACTAAAAATGTATTGAATATCAAAGAAAAACAAGATTTTAATGTTGACAAGCATAAAAATCATTCAAGATTGAAAAATGTCAAAGTAGAATCACCAGAGGACAATGACAAGGTACAAGAGGCAGGCAGATTCTCAGTAGGCATAATACAGAAGGTGGAAGATAAGAGGTTAAAGGTGAAGAAAAGAAAAAGTGATCAGAAGTGTGATAATGAAGAAAATAAGAAAACGAAGATTGACAGAGGTAAATTGAGTAGCTCAAAACTTAAACAGACTAAAAAAGGTTACGAGAAATCCAAATCATACAAAAGTAGTTCATGTAGATCAGTTGCTGGCAGTCATGTCTCAAACAATGATGATATAAATGATTTTGAAGCAATGAAAAAAACAAGACTACCAAAGAACTTGCAGAGGAAGAACACCAAAAAATCTGAACAAACAGAGAAGTGTAAAAGAAAGAAATTATGTGTGAAGGAAGAAAAATCAGGGGAGATAATAGATGAAAATGATATAGAAATAATATCTGATAAGAGTTCAGATACTGTTGAAACTGATGAAGACATAAGAAAAGAAAAATTGAACTTAAAAAATCAGAAGACAGACAATACCAACACTAAAACACTTCCATTGAAAACTGATGTAAAGAGTACGAGTATAGTTGACATGCAAGATGTAACTTCAGTTTTACTCATGATGGAAGGTGTTACAAAAAGTAAGACATTGGACGATGAAGCTTCTAGTACTTCTGGTATACAGGGTGGTGAAGAAGTTGAAGATGTTATGGAGGGTTCCAGTGAGGAGGAAGAGGAATCTGATTGGGAAGAGGTAGAAGGTATGTATATGTACATGTAAGGGCATTACAATTTAACACCTGATATTCTTTTCATTGTGGTATACCCAACTTGGATACATACTGTATATGCAAATAAAGTACTGTAAATTTGGAAATTATTGCGATGTTTTTATTATTGTGAAAAATGTGACAAGGTTGTAATCGCAATAATTCAAACAAGCATTTTTAAATTTTTTTACATGAATGAAACAGGATTTTTCTCAATATCTCAAAAATTAAAATAGCATTTTGGTCTAAAATGACAAAATCGCAAAAATAAATGCACGCAATAATTTCTGAATTTACAGTATACATGTACATATCTTTTCATATAAAATATTGATGCAGTTATAAACAAGATATGTATTTTGAATATTTTTATTAACATTAAATGATCTGCTGTATCAGTATCCCATGTTGAAATTAAAGTACATGTGTACATGAGTTATAGTAGAACATATATAGAAACATAAATTTAAAATAAAATAATTACAAAATGCTGGTAACACAGACAAAATATTTATGGTTAATTGTACCTGTATATATGGCAGACAAAAAATACCAGTACTGAAAACAAAAAGCAGTGTCACTAGTATCTTGATAATATGTACATACGTTTGTAATGTAACTGCCTGAATCTGTGAAATTGTCAATATTTATACTTTTCAGCCTTGCCTGGATATGATAGTCCAAAGAAGTCACAAATTCCATCTGGGCCTATTGAAATTACTGTTGATGCTCCACAAATAATAAAGAAAAGGTATAATGTGCAATAAATATATATATATATGTTTTAGATATAAGTGATATAAGGCCAGTTTTTTATGGGATGCTGTTTTTCTTAAGCTGATTTTTATAAACATGCAGTTCTTCTCTCACTAATTATAAGCTGAAAATAATCCAATTCATAAATTATTTCCATTCTGATGTCAGAAAATCCACCCATTCAGAGTTTAATTAAACAAAGTTGTGTAACAATTGGTTATAACAAGTCACCCCAAAGATTTCTAATTGATATCAAGTGCCAGAATTATAATGTAATGGAAAAATAAAAATTTTTTCAAAATAACCAGCAATATGGTCATTTAAAACTAAATTTACATTGTTAGAAATTAATAATTTTGACTATTAAATCTTTAAAATACATTTACATGTAAAGAGTGTATAGGAGACTGAAACATATTTTATGTTACTGAAAATGTCTGTGTCTGATACTGAAAGCTGATACTGGTGTATTTACAGGAAGAAGAAAAAGTTTGATGTCAAAGAATTCTTCAGGAGACAGCTTAATAGATTTCAGAAGGAAGTGAGAGAAAATCTACATAAAGTAAATATTTCTGCTATTTTTAAAATTTTTCTGCATCTTCACTTTTCCAGGATTCACCAAAAACCGTTAGGGTGGGCTTTTTGTGATAGGTAAGGTAAACAGAGCCACAATCTTTATCCTTATTATGTAGATGATTTAACCCATGTTACCTTTGTTTCTGCTTACTATTCAACTTTAAGTAACTGTAATGTGAATTAGCTTCACATCAATATTTAGCCTCCCTGGACCAAAGGTGCAGATCTAGTTGAGCTATTACCATAGTTGCTGTTGTTATCCATAGTCCGTAAAATTTCACATTTTAATTTTTTTCTCTTATGAGTCTGGACCATTGACCAATATGGCTGCCGTTAATAAAAATAGGAAAACTGGCAACAAAATATTTCTCTGAAAAAATTGGGCCTGTTGAGACCAAATTTGGTGGATTGGTTCTTCGATAGTCTCTTTTCAAAATTGTTTCTGATAGCCTGGAGCTTTCACCAATTATGACCTGTTACTAAAAATTGAAAAAGAAAAATATATTTAAAAATCATCTTCTCAGAAAGAATTGAGGCAATTGATACCTGACTTTGATGAAATGACCTTTATAACTCTAAATAGAAAAATTAGAAGGAAAAAAAATATTTAAAAATCTTCTCCTCTGGAACAAATGGATCAATTGATACTTAACTTTTGTTTGAACTGTCCTTAGATAATCCACTGTCATAATTGTGTTGGGGGATGGGGTGTTCCGG
This sequence comes from Mytilisepta virgata, assembly GCA_028015205.1. Classification (NCBI taxonomy): domain Eukaryota; kingdom Metazoa; phylum Mollusca; class Bivalvia; order Mytilida; family Mytilidae; genus Mytilisepta; species Mytilisepta virgata. Next base: position 78,206,959 of record CM051519.1, read on the forward strand.
ATCTCCCAACATATGTGGTGCTGTTACTAAAAATATAAAAATCGGCAAAGTGGAGTTAAAAGTCTTCTTGTCTGAAATGACTAAACTGGTTGATACCAAACTTTGATGGTATGTTTCTCAGGTCCCTTTTAAAATGTGTCTGGAGTCAGGCCTACAGAACAATATGGTTACTGCCATTAAAAAAAAAGCAGCAAAAAGCATACACATTAGGCTTTGCTTTTAATGATATTGTTTAATTCCTATTTATGATATTTGAATGTCAAACTAATTCCAGGTGAGCGATACAGGCTCTTTGGAGCCTCTAGTTTAATATTCTTTATTTTCTACAAAAAAAAATTATTACAGCATTCTTTAACTCAGTAATGTTTACTTTTACATAATAAGATTTGAGACTTATACGTATATAATTTACTTACAGGTACATTTGATGTGCTTATTAGCTCGAGGGATGTACCTAAACAGACTTTGTCAAGATGAATTACTACAAGCTCAGATAATGTCTCTGCTACCTAAACAGTTTGTCGCTTTATCTAAGAGAGATTTTGCTGGTTTTGGTTTGACTATACTTGGAAGGATATTAAGTTGGTTTCAGGAGAAGTTCAGGATTGATACTGATTCTGGGTTAAAAAAATCAGCAATGGTAAATTTCCATCATTGTTAAATGAGAACTGTTCAAGATTTATTTTCATAAAACAATTTCGTAATGCATTTTAAGTTTGAAGTTTAAATAAATATATGAGATAATATTACTAATTCTACTTTAATGTCAAGTATTTTTTTTGTAACATCTTCAAAAAATATTAAGCTGAATGACAAATCTGATGAAGAATTATCTTTTTAATGTAACTTTATTGTATAACACTGGTTTCTTTGACATCAGTAACACAAACCAAACAATATCAAGGATATTATTATTAAGATTATTGAGTAATTATGTATGTAAAAGAAACTAGTATGATTGAAATCTGCTATTAAATGACATAACACATAAAATATTATATGTACTATGTATACACATAACTACAGTTGACTCTGGGGGCCTCGTTGCCGAATGGTCTAGGTAGTTCGTCATGACTACTGATGATCACTAACACTGAGGTTGTGAGTTCGAATCTCACCTGTGGAGGGGTGTGTTCAACTCTGATCTTAATTTACAAGGATTGCCAATTTTCCTACAGAAGGTTGTTGGTTGGTTCTCTCCGGGTACTTCCTCCACCAATGAAAACTGTCCGCTGCGAAATAGCCAAATTTGCTGAAAATGGTATAAAACCCCAACTAAACAAACAGTTGTTATCTCAAAATATCGCAGTATTATTGATATTTGAAGTATTGTATTGGTCCCAAGATATATAATACTCTTGATATCTCAAAAATCCTTTTATCTCAAGTGATGGTATCTTTAGTTTGTGTAAAGTGACAGTTTATAGTATATATATACACATATTACATACATGTATCATTACAGGAAAAAAGACTACAGAAGAGCTTCAAAACATTTCTGGTTCCCTCAAATGAAGAAAAAGCACTGGTAATCAGATATTCTGAATTGAAATAAGACTTCAAATTTCTTTTTGGGTTACTTTATTTTAGTGCATTAATGCCTTCTGTCTCCATCTGCATGAAACGGTTCATGTATGAAGCTACTGAAGTTTTATTTATGGTTTAAAAAAGTATAAGCAATTTTTATTAAAGATTTTTGTTTAACAAATGAAAATCCTGCAACTTATGATATAAAAGAAAAACGGGAAAAAAAATGCATAAAAGTATTCTCTTATAGCTTTTGATGAAATGCCATTTTGAAGTAATATTTTCTTAAAAACTATTTGATAAATTCAAGTGACCTTATACATGTAGAGGTCACTCAGGAGTTCAGAATTTCTGGAATATTCCAGGTACTGATATTATTATTGAGGAGTTTAGGATTGATAGCCAGACTTGTGATGTCTTTACAACCTTCAAAGTTAAAACCAACTACAGCAAAGGTAGGTGTGATAAAATAGCTTGTATGGACATGGAATAACTTAGTCAAACCTGGAAAAATGGGAGATAATTAAAAATAAATGATATATTTCTGTGTAGTGCCTCCTATATTAGTGATAGTAGCATGGAAAATTTTGCTAAATTATCAAAAAATGATTTCACTTTTATTTTTTAGTTTAGTACAACTAGATATGGTATTTCTGATTTGGTTGATTTGATATTTTATTGTTAACCTCAATTTATTTCAAACAATGAAAAAGTAAATATTTTTTTCACTGAGATAAAGAACAATCAATATTAAATTTCAAATAAATGCATCAGTTATAGATAAACACCAGCTCCAATGAAATTTATTTGTTGAATGAAATAAAGTATTTCACATGCCATTAAAATTTCTTAGGAACAGTAAATTAAATTGGTATGTCCCATTTGAAGACAACCATTGAAATAATGATTAATGTATAGTAGTTTGTATCTCACAATGAGACACTTAATCACTGCTGATGAGACATAAGTGAAGTGTGACATCAAAAGTAGTATCGGTGAATGTTTATTTTTTATTATTGTTTAATCAGTTTGAGTTTATATATATTTACTACATCTTTAAGGAGTCAGCTAGAAAAACCAAGAAAGAAAACAAACCTACATTGAAAGAAAGTTCGGGTAAAAGTAATAACACCAAGGAAAAGGGAAAAAAAATCATGCAGGATAAGCCAAAGGCTGTACACAAATCCAAAGAAAAGAAAAATCAGACAAAACAGAATAATGCTGTAGATAATTCTACAAAATCTGAGTATTTCCAAACAAAAAATGACAGGTTAAGGTCAAGGGGGTCAAAGGTTAAACCAGCGACTTATGAAGACAGTGGTGATGAAATTGAAGATGATTCTGATGATGAATTTATTCCAAGTGATGGAAGTGAGTACGAAAAATCCAGAAAAGTAAAGGGAGGAAAAACGGCTGTAAAAAGTAGAAAAGAAAAATTAAAGGAAGAGGATTCAGGAGACAGTGGGAACAGGTATTGAATACAAAATTAAACCCTGACTCGTAAGAGGGGGCTATACGGCATTCACCTTGTCCATTTGGCTGTTTCTTTGTCTATTCGTCCACAAACATTTTTTGTCACATTTTTCATAGCTTCTACTTGGCAGAATGATTTCATAATTGGTATGAAGCTTTGACATGATGAGTTTGTATGTTGTCTCCTATTTTCAGATCTGCTGCACCCTAACTTCCTGTTTGATGGGACTTTGTTTAACAAAAAAAATTTCTTCCATCTGTAATACATTTAGATTTATATTTAGTTGGTTATTATAGAAGTAACACAGTGATTTGCCTGAATAAACAAAATTACTTTCATTTAAATTCCAGTTTGTTGATTTAATTTTAGCTCGGATAGTGATTTTGAAGAGAAGACTTTTACAGCAAGAAGTCCAGTGAATTTACTCAGAAAATCCATGACAAAGTTCAAAAACAGAAAGGTTATATCATCTGATTCAGAAATTTCTGAAGTGAATTCTTCTGAACAAGGTATAAATATTTCATATTACTAAATATGCATGTTTGTGGTATCTCATGTGAAAATATTACTTAGGAAATTCAAATTCTGCAGATTTCTAAAATTTTTTATTGTCCTGAAATTTGCAAGAGATATGATCCAAAATGTAAGTTACAAATTTTGAAGATTCAAAAATTAAAATTCACTAAGTTTTGTTGTTTACATGACTTTTGTTGTTTAAAAAAAATATGTAGTAAACTTTTCAGTTTCATATAAGCTTCGTCAGAAAATAGAGCAAGTCAGTCAAAATCAGTTATTAAAAGTATGAAAATATTGTGTAGCAGAAATATCAGTTTACATCATGAAAACATTTAGTACATGTATGTAAATAATTGTTCAGGGCTCACCAAACTGGGCGATTAGGGCGATTAAGTCGCCTAATGCTCGCCAATGTCGCCCTGTCGTCGGCTCCAGAGCGACAAATGAGTCGCCCTGTGTTTTTATGTAAGGCGCCTCCGAACAACGTACGTAATCAGCTGCGTCTGAAGACCGTTATTTTCATTAAAAATCTCGAGCCGCCATTTTTTGTTTTCTTGGAGGAAGGGGAAAGAAACGACAAAAAGTAAGCTAGAAAATGAAATGGCGGCAATCGGAATTCTCGTGATTTTTCATTGGTCACGGTGTTTTTTACCGACCGCTAACAATATGTAGACCTTATTTAAAAATAAATTTAGCGGATTTTGACATATCTATGCACAAATGGAAATTTTGTCAATACATGTATTGAAAGGTGTTCAAGTAAGGTGAAGAAGATTTTAAGAGTATGTTTGAGAAAAAATAATAGTAAAGAGTATAGATAAATAAATATTAAAAAATAAAATGTCAATAATAAATAAGTTGTGTCAAAAGCTACAAATATTTTTGCTCATATCTGTAACAGAAATTTTCTTCCAAGTTCGGAGCACCACTGCATAATTTCATTTTTTTAATTTTTTTTTTATATCAAATTATATTTGTCAGTATTTTAAGGCAGCACATGATTTAAATTAAAGTTTAACAATAGTACAATAGGCCTACCATGGTCAAAATCATGCAGCAATGTACGTTAAAAAAGTGGTGATGAGTCCTGGGACTGGGACTCATCAAAATCAGCTGGGACTCACCATTTTGAAAAATGATGAGTCCCAGGACTCATCATGAAAAATTCTCAAAGGATATTGATTAAATACACATGAGACAAAATCTCAGATTATGACTAAAATGGAAGGATATGGAGTGAATGTAGATAAAATCTCAAACAATACAGGATAAAACACAATAAAGGAATGTATAGTATACACTATAAGACACAAAATAACAGGTATTTACTCGACAGGCGACAAATTGGGGGAAAAAACACAGTCTCCCTGTCATGCCCTGAAGTCTCCCTGTTGCTACCCTGAGGGAGACTCTGAGTCTCCCTGTTATTTTCAAGTGTGGTGAGCCCTGATTGTTTAATCAGATTCTGATTTTACCAAATTGTTATTAAAAAAAAAATTAACATTATAATTCCTGTTTTAGATTGTAATATTTGGGCTGAAGTTTTTCTGGAATCTGAAGAGAACTGGATATGTGAGTATGCTGCGTAGACTAATCAAATTCTTGTCACTGTTTGGTGAAAAATGAAAAAAAAACTGTTATAATCTTCTTTATAAAATAGTAAACTTTGTGTAGTATTTACCATTGATAAATTTCAACTTCTTCAATGTATATTTTGACACAACTAATGGCAAAGTGAATTTTATGTTGATCTTAAGTTACAATGAATTCCATTGTCGTTGCTAAGGTTTGTAGTTCTCCCTTTGTACCCTTTCCTTACCAATAAACACTGGTTGCCAAAGTTTTCCTGATTGTGGTCATAGGGCTCAAAGCCCAATAAATAAATGGTCCTTATGTAAAGTTCTTGATTTTCTAATATAAATATGTTAAGCAGCCAAATTGTGTTTTACCTTCTAAGGTTAAATGTGTAGGAGTAATAAATAAAGAGAAATTAACAAGAAAAAAAAAAGTTGAGAAGCGTAATTTGTTAAAGTTTTATATATTTTCAGGTATTGACTGCCTTAAAAGTAAAGTGGAGAAACCTCATGTTTTAGAGAGCTTTGCAACAAAACCTGTGCAGTATGTCTTCTCATTTGATAATGGTAATATATTATATTTCTGATCATTTTTATTAAGACAGGAATAAGAGGGAATCCTAAATTTGATTTTAAGTTATTACAGTGTATATACAAAAAATAGTAATATTTTCATTTCCAAAAAATTAATTTGAACTTGGTACTAAGTAATAGCAGATATATATTTCATGATATGTATAACAGAAAATACTTTGGTAATAAGTTCTTAAAATAGAATATTATACTTCATCTGTAGTTATGTGTAAATTTTTGTTTTTTAGATGGTCATCTGAAAGATCTTACACCAAGGTATGCCTCAAAGTGGTTAACAGAGACTAGAAAACTGAGAGTTCAGCAGAATTGGTTACAGGAAACTATTAGTCCATACAAAAGTCCAGATACTGAAAGTCATTTGAAAGAAGATGAGAATATTCAAGGTTCCTGTTATCCATTTTGTTGTTTATCTATTAAATTTAAAATACTGTTAAATTATTTATTACAGAAAAATTAAGAGAAGCTAGGAAAATTAAGAAAAAAGAGTCCTAAGGTCAGCTTTAATGAGAAATATAAGTGATTTATCTCTTTTGACCAAGTTAGCAAAGGGAGATAATTTAATTGTAAACGTAACTGCATGTTATTTTTATTACACATTTTAGGGAGTATTAAATTTATGAATAAAGTGCAATCCTGCCGATGTGGAAAGTGTCATCCTTTTGTAACCTTTATGTTTATTGTAAAAGGAATTGTATGATTTATAACATCCTTATAGATAAGAGGCATAAAAGATGAGATTGTACTTTATTTTTGACAAATTCTGTTGTTTTATTTTAGAGTTACTAACTTACTAGTGACTTTTCACACAAGTTTCACGAACATATACAGATATTCCTGGCTGAACAGAAGTACATGCCAGGAGATACTAGCTGTTATTTAAAGAAATTACGATAGACATAGTAAAAGTTATCTCAGAAATCCACAAAAAAAAATTTAACATTAAAATGATGCATTGCCAAAAACATTTATTAAAATATTTAAAAAATTTAGATTCTACTTTAAAATATTAATTTTTCAGATAGCCTTTTGAGAAAAGCATTGCCTACAAGTATTTCAGAATTAAAAAACCATCCATTGTAAGTTCCTGTAAACAATTATTAAAATATTGTGACCCGCCATGTTGTTGACTAATATGTGAACATCTCACAAACAATTTTTACGATCTGGATTTGGAGCATCTCACAAATGATTTTTACAACATATATTACATTTGTAGTCACCTTGTCTTTTTAGAACATATTATAACTATAACATTTAAATGTCTAATAAATAATGATAAGAGGATTTGTTTTGTTAAAACATTATTCATTTCATTTGAAAATTTTGAAATTTATTTCTTTGAGAAACGCGAATACGCAATATTCTGTTCCGAACTCGTTTCTGATTTCTTTTCAAAAGTAAACTTCCAGGTAGGAAAAATTCAATACAATTTACTTAAAAATCGATCTTGTTTCAATCAAATTTATTAAGATAGATAGTTTAAATGGTTTAGAAAGACAAAATAAACATTCGATGAGGACTGAAAGTAATTAACGTACCTAAGAAGTTAAAATTACTGACTGTCACCACCTGAGAACAACGATTGTAACTTTTACAATTTTGAAATGGTCAAAAAAATTTTCCTTGAATTTTCAAAAGTGTCCAATAATTAGGCTGTCCAATAATTAGAGTTATTATGGTACTTCACTGTTTTTAAAGACAGTTATGTTAATATTTTTTTCAGATATGTTCTGAAGAGACACCTGCTTAAATTTGAAGCTATTTATCCTAACTCTGCCATACCAGTGGGTTATATCAAGAATGAACCAATCTATGCACGAGAATGTGTTTATGTAGTTAGTATCTTTATTAAATCAATAGATAACGCTATTGAGAAACTCAGCATGAAAATATTTCCTGCAAAAAGTCACCTGAGTGATGTAATAAATTTATTTGGTCCACAGTTTTTAGATTACCATAAAAGGCATGTTGAATATCGTACATGCTGTTTACTATCCACTCTTTGGTCAAGATTTGGTTACTCAGCAATGAAATATTTTACTATGAGAAGACATTATGTTGTACAGGCAAACAGAAAATAGTTAACAGCATGTGCTAATACAAACTTTTTATGGTAAACAGCGATATCCATCAATAAAATTTAACTTTGGCACACATTTTTCAGCTATTTTCTTTCTCAATAATATTATATGACAACACTGAGAATACAGATAAAAAAGTACAAAAAAAAAAAAAAAAACAAAAACAGTTAAGTTGAAGCCATTAGTAATGCAACTTCTGTTAATACTAGGTGTGAGCCCATCATCATTTTTTATCAGTTTTCTAAAAGAAAGTCGCATTATTAATTTTTAATATTGGATATGTATCTTTTAACATTTATACATAAGCTATTTACTATCATATTTAAGGGACCTTGGTGGCCGAGTTAGTTTGTCTTGACTACTAATGATCACTTTGCGGTCAACACTGAGATTGTGAGTTCGAATCTCACCCGTGCTAGGGTGTGTTCGACTCCGATCAAAATTGACGAGGATTGCTAATTTTCCTACCAAAGGTTGGTGGTTTCTCTGGGCAGTCCGCCTTCCTCCACCAATGAAAACTGGCCGCCGCGAAATAGAAAAATATGCTGAAAACAGCGTAAATCCCCAACTTAACAAACACACTATCATATTTAAATATTTTTTGTAATTTTCTAAATGGAGAACAAATAACATTATTCGTCAAAAATGTCGTTCAGTGAAAATGATAGTTTCTGTAAACGGAAATTCACAAAAATGAAGACTGACAAAATTGTACATTTAATAAATAAATCATGTCTTTTCTGCCAATACATAACACTGCATTATGTATATCTTTCAGTTCTTAAGAATGTTACCCTTAACAAAGTATGTCTGTACAACTTGCATTATATCTCAACTGTTTACCGGTAATTGTTTTTAGTATAGTTTCTTCTTTTTAGCTACACTCCAGAGAGAATTGGTTAAAGGAAGGAAGAGCTGTTAGAGTATGTATGAGATTGCTATTGTTTCTAAATAATTATTACCTTTTAAATTAACATTTGTTAGCAACTGATTTAAATAAACAGAATAATTGAAGATTTAATATAAAAGTGCACAAATCTATAGTTCAATCCAGAGGTCTAGAATGGGTTATTTGTTATAATTTCATAGATGTAAATTTTGGACCAAAAGAAAATGTTTGGTTTTCAGAGTAGAAAAAAGACAATTATTGTTACCTAAATGAATCTATTATGCAAATTATTCTGAATGTTCATCATGGCAACATAATAAATTATTTTCAAAAATCGTACTTAATTTTGTGACTTTAATATACATGTAGCAAATTTACTATTGAGTTAAGAATAAAATTAGAATGCAAATAATTTTTTTTATCATGCTTAACATTTTGTAAACATTTTTTTGTTTTTATAGGTTGGTGAAGAACCATACAAAATGGTGAAATCAAGACCAAAATGGGTAAGGTTATATGGTTTACCTACTTTTACCCTGTTTTATTGAGGAAGTGAGTGAACAAGTTCGAAAACTGAATTGCAGTTGTTATAGAATTCTTTTGGCACTAGTTACATTTATGTTGATCTCTCACTTCTTTCCTTGGTTTTTGATTTTTTTTAAAAGACAAAAGTTTTCAGATTGAATATTTAAGAATTCTAAATAAATGTACAGGTTGAGTTTGATATTGTAAATTGCACATTCTTCTCATCTAGGTTTATGGAATTTTATTACAGGGAAAAAATTGTTTTTACAGCTGTAAATGAAACTGTATCTCACAATTAAACACTGTGAATTCATTTATTTTTATGGGTACCAATTTTCATGGATTGAGGAAAAAAAGATCTGTTTGATATGTTAATTTGTGTATTCCAACAGAAAAAGTTGATTGTCAGATCAGAAACTGCAAATTCTTAACAATCTACTGTAAATCAGGTGTTTACACATTGTTGTATTTTATGGTTGTTTAACCTTGAATGAATACTGGAAGTCAATACGTAAGTATATTTTCACAGCAAAAATTAAAAAAAAAAATTAAAAATTTTATAGGATTCTTTTCAGATTTATGATGAAGTGGACCTTTCATCACATTCAGTCTCCAAATAAAGCACTGTGCACAAACCTTCTTGTTCTCTCATCCCTTTGACAGAAGTAGTTGGTTCAAACTTATTCATAAAAAATTTTAGTTTATAGATCTTTTTTTCATTGAAAATTTAAATTTATGGTTTACATGAACCCACAAAAAATTTTTTTACTGTGAATTCAAGAGTTTTGTTTGAGATTGTTTATTATTTTTAGAACCGTAAGAAAGAAGACCCTGATGCATTAGACCTGGAAACATTTGGTTATTGGCAGACAGAAGTTTATATTCCACCCCCAGCAGTTAATGTAAGTAATTATTGCCAAATATAGAAGGCAAAATGGACCAAAAATTTTAATTGTTTTACTTCACTTCATTAGGTTACAAAGGGGAGACAGTTTTATAAAATGGCTCAAAAGTTTTGTGATTATGTCCTAAATTAGTATTGGATTGCAACATTTAATCATTGAATTTCCACTGTTGAATATTTGGTTTTCACCTCTAAAAGTTTATACAATAAACCAAGTTTTAGGAATTATCTACGTCAATATTATAAATCATTTTAAAAGTCAACTGAAATAAATAGCAGGTCTGACTAGAGCACTGAACCTGTGTTGTAAGTTTTCAAAGAAAGAAACCTTCCTGAACAAGAAAAATAAATATGAAGTGTCAGTAGGTTGTGTCACTGAAAAAGAACCTGTCTGCCAATAAAAAATTGTAGACATTTTTTCTTACATGCCAGCATCCTAATTGATATTTTGGTGATCATCTTTCGTCATATCTCTACAAGTTTAAACTTCAAATTTTTCCATTCATATACAATAATTGTAATTTCATAAGCCAAACTAACAAAAAGTTGTTTTTTTTGGGGGGGGGATTAGAAAATATTATTACAGTAATATTCAGTTAAAGTACTTAGTATTCTACAGTAACACTGATTGTCAACAGTGGTTGTGCAAATGTCCTGCTGAACTGTTATAATATGAGTTGCAAAAAGTGTACTTTCAGTTTTCATGCATACTGACCTGGGTTACTGTGTCAGTAATTTGAATTCAGATAATACACAAATCCATCATATTCTTGTTTCATAAACTAAACGGAGCCATTCTCAGAAATTGTCCAATAAAATACTCTGACATAATGAAATTTTTAAAAAAAACTTCTATTTGTGATTTTTATGAGACTAAATTGTGTTTTAGCAGGATTTTTTCAAAATGAAAATTTCTGGTTATTAGTTTTTTCAATTAAGGCAGACAGGGGACCATTTTGGCGAGCATCGCTAAACAGTGAGGAAGAAAACTCCAGTTTATTGTCGATCAAGACGGCCTCTTGTTTACCGATATTATCTCCAAGTTATGTTTTTCTTTCAACTTTTAGGGTAAAGTACCAAGAAATGGATATGGTAACATTGAACTGTTTATGCCATCAATGTTACCAGCAGGAACTGTTCATTTGAAATGTAAGTTCATTGGGGATTTATTGTAATCTTTGTTGTTTATTTGGGATTTATGGTAACTTTTGTTGAATATTTGATATTGTTGTTTCTTGGGCTGTTTATGCTTGTCTTACAGTTCTAACATGTGATTAATTTAATTCTCCACTCATACCATTAGACATTTTTAAATGTTCCAACACATGAACAATATGTCTTGTATTCATTCAATAGATCATTTTGTAATAGAAATTCGATAAATTCACTTGTAAAGTGGAAAAGTATTATATGATATGCCTTAAAAAAGATAATCCTTTGATGCAAATATACAAGAAAATTGCTTTTATAGTTAGGAAAGTTAAAGTTTTGGATTTGTTGCTACAGAAACTTAATTTTTAAAAATTTAAATAAGATTTTCTGAGATGAAGTTAGTACAATAACAGTTAATTTTTGTTTATGTTTATACATGTATGTATGTATGTATGAACTTTTCAAATTTCCACTTACCTTTTCTATTAGTTGCAAAAAAGAATCAAAATTAAAATTGTTATAAGCAATGAAGGAAAATGTTTCTAAAATGTAGGGAACAGTTTGAAGATATATAAATCAATATATTATTTTTATATTTCTTTTCCAGTACCTGGGTTAAACAAAGTGGCTAAGAAACTGAACATTGACTGTGTAGCAGCCATGACAGGGTGGGACAATCATTGTGGATTTTCACATCCTATGTAGGTATTCATCTTGTGAATGTGGATCTTTGCATAAAAATTAAAATAGGCTTTCTATAAACTTTTAGTTATCACAATCAAACTTACAAACCTATAATATATAGTGTATATAAATTAACATTTTAAGCTAACCACATGGTCTGACGTAACTATTGCTGTTGTTTTACGTTACCATTTTGGGTAAATAAATGGTTTTTTGCGACCCAGTTTTGTATATAACAAACTTTGATAGAAATGCAGAAAATAGTTAAATGAACAAAAGTCTACACCAAATTTCGATAAAACTGCAATATTTTATTAAAAGTGCTCCAATCTCATTAAATCTCGCTATTAAAGTCTGTTCATGGAGATTTTCAATAATCAAGAATTTTATGAATTGACAGTAATTTGAGTTGTATTAAAGTTCTTTGCAGGCTTCAGACAATTGTTATAGGAGAAGGTTAGAAATTGAGTTTTCCTTTGTGAAAAAACTTTCTATGAATTATTTTCTGTAGGTTGGATGGTTTTGTTGTATGTGAGGAGTACAAAGATATACTGATAGCTGCCTGGGATGAAGATCAGGAAATACAGAAACAGAGAGAAGCCGAGGTAATATTTTCTCATGTAGAATAAACTGACAATATTTAATAATATTTTCCTGCTTTATTTATGGTCATGATTTATACTTGTGGCAGTTAAAAAGTGGTAAGGAGTTTCTTAATTATGAGTACAATTTTGAAAATTAACAAAGAATCATAAACATTGGAGGACTTTAAGGTTTAGATTTCAACATTTCATGCACATTAGGCAGTATTTCATCTTAATTCAGGGTGGAAAGATAGCACTCAATTATAAATGACATTATGGTGTAAGAGGTTGTGATTCAGAGTAAAAGAATAACAATCTTTTATATTGTATGAATAGCATTGAATCAGTTTACAAATATTTTTCAGAAAAGAGAAAAGAGAGTTATTCAGAACTGGACATTGTTGACAAAAGGACTGTTAATTAAAGAAAAATTAAAAAGAAAATACCTTCTGCAACCTCACTTACATGTATGTATATTTATTCTTTGTTTGTTTAGTTGGGGTTTTATGCCGTTTTCAGCACACTTGGCTATTTCGCGGCGGCCAGTTTTTATTGGTGGAGGAAGCCGGAGTACTCAGAGAGAACCATGGACCTTCGGTAGGAAAACTCGTAATCCTTGTCAATTTAGATTGGAGTCGAACACACCCCGCCACAGGTGAGATTCGAACTCACAACCTCAGTGTTGACACGCTAGTGATCGTTAGTAGTCATGACGAACTACATTGACCACTCGGCCACCGAGGCCCCTATTTATTCTTGGATATTTGGATAATTATTTGTAAAGTTTTAATGTCCCAAATGTATAGCCGATAGGAGTCATAGAACAAAATATTTGTGTAGGGTAAACTAAAATAGAGCGTTATTCAGTTGTTCTTTGGTATTAAAAAATATAATTAAAATCGGTACAAGGATCACTATGAATCCAGTCAAGCATTATGTTGAAAAAGAAATTTTCTTTCGCTTATCTTTCAGTTTTATGGTAATGAAAGACTGATTATTAAAACCTATGATAACTGATTTCATAGGCTTCCAGAGTTGCATATATTTCTTGCTAAAAAGCTTGGCAAAATTATATTCTAGCCCAACTCAAAGATATGAATTATTTTGATATGACATACAAGATTGAACTTAGATTATTTTGACTGATCAACAAAAATTCATGTATATATGTTGTATTTAAATGTATTTATAATGAAAGAACATTGATAAACTTATACAATAAACATATGTGTTGCTTGACTACTTACAGGAAGATGAAAAGCCAAAGAAGGATAAAAAGGGCAAGGAACATGCTGAAACAGTGGATGATTTCAAAACATCCTGGCCGATGAACAAAGAAGGAAGTCAATCTCTTAGTACTGCTAAACATTTTGAAACCGAAACTTTGTAAATTTTCCATGTAAAAAAATATCGTGTATCATTAGGATGTAAATTGATGATATTTTAAGCTCACCTGGCCAAAGGCCAGTGTGAGGTATTACCATTACTTTGCGTCCATTATCCATCTATTAATTTTTCACATTTTGATCTTCTTCCCGAAAAACACTGAACAGAATTTGACCAAACTTGACAGAGATGTTCCTTGTAAGGTCCTTTCTAATTGTTACTTTGGTGATGATTGGTCAAGAAATATTGCTGCCAGAGCCTATTCTAATATCTGATTTGCCGAACTTAGAAAAACTTCTTCTCAAGAATGGTATACCTTTTTAAATCCAAACAGATCAGAAATCCAAGATGCCCGCCACCTCCAAACTAAGTTTATCGTAGGACCCTATGGGAAAATTCATTTAAAAATCTTGTCTGAAACCACTTGGCCAATTGGAACAGACTTGGCGGCAATGGTCGTCTTCTAGAATTGTGTCCAAATTTCTTACCCAGAATGTCAACCAAAGTTGATGCCACACCCAAATTTAGTTCGTCATGGGAACCTTTGGGAAAATTAATTTAAAAATAATCTTGTCTGAAACCAGACGGCCAATTGATTCCAGACTTGGCAGCAATGGTGCGAGTTGGTCCTCTTTCAAAAATATCTTTGATGACCTGGACAGTCAACCAAGATGGCTGCCACAGCAGAACTTAGTTTAAAATAGGACCCTGTGGGAAAACCAGCCAAGATGACTGCTTCATTTAACATTTAAATTTTAAGTCATGCTAAAAGTGGACATTAGTAAAATCCAGGTGAGGGATACAGGCTCTATAGTTTACTGATGTAATTCAAAAGCAAACCAACAATGTTTCATTTAAAGGAATCTGTATTTTTGGTTGTACAGAATTATATTAGGATGATAGGTTTTTCTGAAAACAATTTTTATTAAGTATAGACACTTTATATTTATGAAGACAACAGTACCGGTATAATTCAGTGAGTGAAAAGACTGGTGGCATAACTGTGGCTGCGGTTAACAATATTGAGAGAGAAACATTTTCTGTCTTCCAGTTTTATTGTTTTTCATTTTGTAAACAGGTTCAGAAATATTGAAAGTGGTTTGTTGAAAATGTAGTAAAACAAAGTTTTATGAAAAAATGGAAGATTGTTTTGTGTCTGCTTTCATATATTTTGCATAATATACCCAGATGTGTTCATATACATATATAAATGGCTGTGAAGAATTGTTTTAAAATTTACAGGAGGAATTTACTGTAATATTAAAACAGTAATAATTCTTGTTATTAAAATCTACGAAAATCAATCCTAGTTATAATACATTTCTGTCATTAGTGTCTTATCTAGAAACACACATACTCAGAAGCTAGAAGCATTTATCATGAATGGGTTTCCCCATCCTGTTTTTTATTATAACATTATGAATAAATGCAAACATCTTTCCAATGATCCACAAAAACTTTGAAGAACCTGAAGATCTTTTCACAGTAAGGGCTACAAATATGAAATTTTACATAATTCTGCAAAAATTGCTGTTTCTCCCAATACTATAAATACATGTACTTCAAAAAATTTATAATGGCCTCTCATGAATACTGATGATTTCGATGAGATACCATTAAATCCTTTTTGGGAGTGTCATTACTTACTATTTCATTTAATATAGTGACACTGTTGGACAAGCAGCTATCATAACGTTTTACAGTTTAAATGAAACACGGCAGCCACGCTGCATATCCCCGTGCCACTGTTGTGTTAATCACAAAATTAAATGCTACGTGTTCAATCAAAGGAATATTTCACAAAAGAACATCACATTTTTTCACTGTTTCACTACCATTTTTTCTTTTTAGCTCACCTGGCTATTGCCAGGGTGAGCTTTTGCCATCACTTGGCGTCCGTCGTGCGTCCGTCGTTAGCTTTTCATTCAAAACATCTTCAAACATCTTCTCCTCAGAAACCATTTGGCCAATTCCAACCAAACTTTGCATGAGTGGTGTATGGAAGGTCCTCAACCAAGTGTCCTCATTTAGTTCTGATTGGTCAAGAAACATGGCCACCAGAAGCAATTCTTGTTTCTGATTGGCTGATTTTCAAAAATCTTCTCCTCTGAAACCGCTGGGCTGATTGGTTTGAAACTTAATAGGAATGATCTATGACATGTCTTCTACAAACGATCCTCAATTTATTTTGATCTGACATAAAACATGGCTGTCGTAGCTAAAAATAGAAAATAGAATATAGGGGTGCATGTGTTGTTTTTGGCTTATAACTTAAAAACCGTTACAGATATAAAAAATCTGACATGTGGTAAAATTGATCAGCATGACAAGATCTACCTGAAATTTTGAAGGAAATCCCAAAACCCATTTAGGAGTTATTGCCCTTTTTTCGTCAAATTTTCAAAATTTAACATTTTTCGTCATTTATCTCTAAAACTATTTGAGATAGAAGTGAAATGTAAATTTGAAAAATGTTTGCCATGTTGAGGTCTACATTCCCTGAAATTTTAAAGGAAATCCCAAAACCCATTTAGGAGTTGTTGCCCTTTTTTGTCAAATTTTCAAAATTTTTTCATTCAAAAATCTTCTCCTCTGAAACCGCTGGGGCGATTGGTTTGAAACTTGATAGGAATGATCTATGACATGTCCTCTACAAACGATCCTCAATTTATTTTGATCTGACATAAAACATGGCTGTCGTAGCTAAAAATAGAATATACTTGGTCAAATAGTTGATTAATTGTCCAATGAAAACCAGACTCCAGGTGAGCGATACAGGCTCTGGTGAGCCTCTAGTTTATATAATTCAGCGAGTGCTATGAATTGCAAAATACGAATGACCAAAGAAATTATACTCAGATGTGACAATAACTTTAGTAATGAATTGGACAGTTGAGATAGTAGTCATAATGTTAAATGTAGTGTGACTGATTAGGATATCATACTTTGATCATGTAAATACATGTAGTGAACTGTTTTTATTATGACATGTTTTACTAATTAAGTGTAAATTTACGAAAGTTGGAATATCAATTTCTGAAATTAAATGGTTAACCTAAGTCTTGTGACAATAATAGTTATTAATATACATGGTTGCTAGGTACTTTTCCAAAAAATTCAGATCTTCGAGTCTTTCAGGAAATTTACCCAAATTGGAATTCCGTTTTTGAAATTGAATGGTAACTTTAAGGTAACAGGTACGTAAATGGGCTATCTCACGGATTTTTATGAAATTTTGCAAGCAATTAAAGCATGTGAAACTGCATATAAATATCGAAAAAATATATAAGTAACTTTTATACTTTGGATATATAGCAAATTGAATATTCTGTAGAAAGAAGTACAAATGTATAGGATGCACATAAATATCGCAAAAAGTATTGAAAAATTTTACTTTAAATTGCCTTTTCTCAAAAACGTGTCTGTGATTTAGAGCCACGACGTCACAATTATTTTTTGCCTTTTCGGCGCTTTTTCCACGCTGTACAGCAGATTCAACTATCCATACTCAAAAAACGAATTTGGTGACCCCCTATAAATTTTATATCAATAAAACGGAAATTCCAGTAGCAAAAACATATCATTTTTAAAGAAAATTCGTAGGACAGGATTTCGAGAAATATTAATTTGTAGCAAAAATTGCTGAACTTTTTTATATTTACGTGTATTCTATATATTTGTACTACTATTTTCCAGATATTTAATTTGCTATATCTCAGAAAGTGTAAAAGTTATATATATATCATTTTTTCGATGTTCATGTACAGTTCCTCATGCTCTAGTTGTATGCAAAATTTCATAAAATTCCGCGGGATTATCCATTTACGTACCTGTCACCTTAACTCTTATGATATTAATGGTTATTAATATGCATGGTTGCTAGATACATTTCCAAACAATGAAGGTCTTGGAGTCTTTCAGGAAATTTACCAAAGTTGAAATTTCATTTTTGGAAATTGAATAGTTACCTTAACTCTTGTGACATTAATGGTTATTAATATGCATGGTTGCTAGATATATTTACAACAAATGAAGGTCTTAAGTCTTTCAGGAAATTTACCTGTTGGAATTATTTTTTTTTAAAATCAAAATATTACATTTAACAGCTCTTATTTTGCTAGTGTCTGATAGTATGGTTGATTGGTAATTTTCAAAATTAATAAGTCTGAGACTCTTCCAGAAAATTTTTTCTGCCCCAAAGGCAGATTTCAAAATTCTGAAACCTTCGGCACAGACAACTTTTAAAGTGCTAGTAATGCACCAATTTTTATGTTTCTACCACATAGGGTGTAAGAGGAGTTCTGTGACAATTGATTTTGAGATTTTTTAACTCTCTTGTTGCTATGCCCCAAGGGGTTTCAGAAAAATTCTCATGCCACTTTTGAATTTGCCATATGTGATACTAGTCATGGTTTCAGTTTCAGCATTATAGTCCAAATAGTTAAGATTTCACTATTTACTGGATATTGCGAAATCCGTTTTTTGCTCATAATTATGTCCTATCTTCCGAAACCTTCGGCACAATCTACATCAGCAATGCTAACAATGGTCGAAGTTTCAGTTTTCTATCTCTTATGGTTCCTGAGATAATCCTGGACATTATGTACACACGTATGTATGTACGTACATACAGCGAACAGCAAAACATTATCCCCGCCTGCTGTCTAAATTATGTACTGTCCAACCGATTTTAATATTTCTAGCTAGCTATCACCATGTTTATAGGCTTAAATAGTGTGTTTTATACACCATCATGTCAGGTTAGGTCAGGAGGACATTTAACTCCACCACTCCATAGTGTCTGTACCATCAGACTATGCTGTCTCTGTTGTTTCCATCTTTATATTTTATGCTCTTTTTCTCTGAAGTTCTGTCGATTGGATTGATTGGTATACATGTCATTGTTGACCTTTCCTGTCATCTCTTCTGTTGTTTATTGCTAGTTCTTAAAAAAAAAACTAGATAACTTTGAAAGGGACACCATCTCTTGTGGGCCCTACTTGCATGCATCCTACTGTGTAACTGTAAATGGTGTGCACCTTAGAACCATCCAACAAATTCTAACAGCTCTGAGTAGTTTTTATGACAGAGATGTCGCACTATTACCTCACAGATCTATGGTATTCAAAATAAAACTAAGATTGTTACTGACTTTCACGGTTGAAATTTTTACACTATTTGCAACATTCCTACTGGTGAACGGACATGGTTTGTTAATTTCAAACTAAATTGTGACTTAACCTTTAGGGTAGACATTCAGATTGTATTTGTAACACACGTGCATGTAGCCGAACAATTATAAACTCTAGGAAGAACAGTCACACAAATTATCATCATTACATCCCTGCAAACACAGATGGGGGAGGAATCAACCTGTCTGCCCAAACAAACTTCGTCTTTTGTCATATTTGGTATAACTTTAGATAATAACAAGTTAAAGGATTGTTTTAAGGATTTGTTGTCCATCAATTTTTCATAGAAATCTGCCAAATTGGACTAAATTGTGAGACAATTCACCATGCATTTTGTCATTGCAACCTCTCCAACATGCTTCTTCATTTGTTTTTCTTTGAGTTATACCCAGTTGGACTTAGAAATTGTGAGACAATTTACCATACATTTTGTTACAGCAAGATCCATATATGTAGATATGCTAAGGATACCCTGGTCCATTACTTTTCCTAGAGTTATACCTAGTTAGATGTAGAGAGTTTGAGACAATTCAACATGCACCGTGCATTTTGTCATTACAACTCCAACTTGTATTCAGCAAATAATAATAAAACTTTGTACACTGCAAACTTCTTAAATAAAGATATGTACATAATAAGGATTTTATTGTCCATTTAGCTTCTCCAATAGGAGCTTTGTCCAATAGAATTTTGAAAGTTTAGACATTACATCATCACATGACACACGACACAAGACACATTTACTTAGATATTGTTAAAGTAGGAATGTTGGGGAAGGGGGTTTTACTTAGTGAGTGCGCTCAAGGTTCTAGTTTTATTTTGAATTTTTGCTTTTAGATAGAGAGCCGACATATGTCTACATCAATCCAAATTATGAAAAATTAAACTTTTTCAGTTTTTGTCATCACTTGGCGTCCGTCCATCTGTAAACTTTTACATTTTGATCTTCTCTGAAACCCCTAAGCCAAATGAACTGAAACTTGGTATGAAGCATCTACGGAAGAACCTTTATAAAGTTTGCATATTTCGTTCTGGTCGGAGAACTAATATATTCTCTGAAACCGCAAAGCCAACTGAACTGTAACGTAATATGAAGCATCTGTGGAATGACCTTTATAAAGTTTGCATATTTCGTTCTGGTCGGAGAACTAATATGGCCCACATGATGAATTCTTATTTCTGATTGGTCAAAATTTCAAAAATCTTCTCTGAAACCGCAAAGCCAACTGAACTGTAACGTAATATGAAGCATCTGTGGAATGACCTTTATAAAGTTTGCATATTTTGATCCGGTCGAACAACTAATATGGCCGCGATGAATTGTTATATCTGATTGGACAAATTTTAAAAATCTTCTCCTCTGATACCCCTAAGCCAAATGAGCTGAAACTTGGTATTATGAATCTATGGAAGGACCTTTATAAAGTTTGTATATTTTCTTCTGATCAGAAAAATAATAAGTCTGCCATGATGAATTCTCATTTCTGATTGGTAAAAATTTTAAAATTTTTCTTTCTGAAACCACAAAACCAAATGAACTGTAAATTGGTATTAAGCATCTTCGGAAGGATCTTTATAAATTTGCATATTTCGTTTCGGTCGGAGAACTAATATGGCCGACATGATGAATTCTTATTCTGGTCAAAATTTCAAATCTTTTCTTTTCTGAAACTGCAAAACCAAATGAACTGTATGTTGGTATGAAACATCTGTGGAAGGACCTTTATAAAGTTTGCATATTTTGTCCAGGTCGGACAACTTATATGGCACCCATGATGAATTCTAATTTTTGATTGGTCAAAATTCAAAAATCTTCTCCTCTACAACCATATACCCAAATTAACTGATACTTGGTATGAAGCATCTAAGGAAGGTACATTACAATTTTCACTTGCAATAAAATGGACTGATTGTGGGACTGTTAGGTGAACTATACAGGCTCAATCCTTTGAGCCTCTTGTTTTGTATCCTTGAGATTTACAATGCCATTTGAAACACAGCTGAGGTGGAGAACGATCATACAAATTATCATTATTGAACTCTAAGCAGTATTGAAATAAGAAGATCTGGTTCGTGATCATATACATGTACCTATAGTGTGTTAAGTGAAAATAGGTTTGTGATCTTGACCTTGAACAATCATACAATGAATCATCACTGAACTCAATTGATTCTTGAGTTATAGACCAGACACAATTTTTTGTGATTAGTGGACATGGACCTATGATCTGCAAAGTTTAACTAAGTTGTGACCTTTGCCTTCAAGGTAGAGATTTCAAATCACTTTAGGAGACACCTAATAGTGATAAACAATCATACTAAGTATGATCATTGAACTCTGATGGGTTATCAAGTTATAGACTGGAAATGATTTTGGATGTAGGACAGACAATTTCATCAAAAAAGGGCACCTGCATTAATTAAATTTTAAGCCATTCAGGAAGTAAACCAAAGTATGTGAAATCCCATTGTGCCAATCAACTGCTTTTCAACTGGTCATGTCCATAATATATTTTTTTTTCTCCAAACATGCAAGGTCCTTTTAACTTTGATATTTACCAAATGGATTACTTGGGCAAAAGCTTGAATATCATAACAGTTTCTCTTTCAAACTTCAACCCTCTCAAAAAGGACAGGTATTCTTATCCAATTTTTGCTGTAATTTGAACATTTGACAAATTGTTGACAGAGGGACTATCTAACAGTATATTTTTAGTCCTGAAGCAATATCAAATGAAAGAGCTGAGTCTGTAAAATAATTTTTTATGTACAAGTGTCAAAACTTAACAGGTATATATTCCATGTATGATGATCACAAAGATAATCCATATTTATAAAAATTTATGTCTTCACTCCCATATCTTTTAAAATTTTTTCTCTCTTGGCCAGATATTCTGGATTCTATAAATAAATAAACAGAAATAAGATTAACATGTAAATTTCAAGAATACTGGATTTTGTCATAAGACACACATTATAAATTCCAATCAAATATAAATAAGCTTGTAAAGATTGAAAAGAAAGTAAAAATACCATTATGTGATTTTCTTTGTCAATTAAAATGTTTTAAGATTGTTTTTCTGCGGCGCTGCTGCATCGAAGATAAGCTTTAGCTTATCTAGCTGACGCTGCGCGTAAGATTGTTAGCACGCTGGCAATAACTTTGTACTGAGCCATCTAACCTCTTTCTATGAATGCCGCATTTTTTACTGTTTGCATATTGATACAATGTTTGAAAGTAGTGCAGTCTCCATTATCAGGGCCCCGTTCAACCTGAACCAGTCTCCGTTATAGGCTTGTGCATTACTTGGGGATATTTTTATCTCTTTCTTTTTAAATAGATTTAATTCCATAATTCTTGTCAATACGACTCATTATAAGCCTTTAATTTCGATGTTTATAAATCCAGAAAGCTTGTCTCAAAGATATGTCAAGTTCATCACCTAATCTATTTATACGATTGATGCTATGTCACATTGGCCAGTTGAAAATTTAAACAAGTTCATGGTCAATATCGGTCATCACATAACAGATATGAAGTCCCATGCTCAGGTGTGCTGTTGGATATTGATACCGTAATATTTTCAAGAATATTTTTGCATATGACCAAAAAATAAATAATTGTTTGTTTCCCCAAACCGGGTGGTATCAATTTATCAGGTTTCGTACACATCTTTCTGGACTATTTAGTGTTTTTTGGAGAAGGCTTATATAGGTTTAGCCTGCTCACCAATCTTATTCATGATAACTTTTATCAATAAAATATTGTTTATATTAAATAATTATAAACAAATTCGCCTTCAAGACGGAGTTTGCAGTTTACAATTCATCCTGCATGTTCAGAAATATTAAGTACACAGGAATTCACAGAGAATGTCTAAATATCAATTCTCATTATATGAAGGAAAAAAATTATATGCGAAGTGTGCAGTACATTCCTATTTTAGAAAGGTACACTGTTTTATACGGAATGGAATAAAAGAAACAACAATTAAGGTTAAGGAGAGAGCACAAGGATTATTAATAAAACGCTTTTATTATTTTTATAATTATTAATTGACACAATTTATTTATGATGATTCAATACTGGATCCATCTAATTTGACTCTCATGAAGATCGTTAGGCTATTTTCGTCAATTAGTAGACCATATAAATTGTCTGAACAGTGTTTGGTCGTAATATCAACAATCTGGCAACACGGGAAATTCATTTGGAGCGACCATTTGACTTGATGGGGTGGTTTTGGATGACGATATATATATCCAAGAACAAGACATATAAAACATGTCTCTGGTTACATTTATCAAATTTCATTCTCACTAATCCTCGGCAAAAACAAAATAAGCTAAAACGTCAATTTTCCCCGTCCAGTCCCAATACGGGGATCTTTCAAAAATTCATTCGAAATCTTTAGAAATCTGAAACTGTTTTATATACTGTTCCTCAAATATCCCTGTGTAGATCTGAAACACTGTCTTATATACTGTTCCTCAAATTTCCCCATGTATCTCTGAAACACTGTCTTATATACTGTTCCTCAAATTTCCCCGTTTAATTCTTTAACGCTGTCTGTCTGTCTTTTATTTCGTTATTTTCTTCAAATTGGATTACAATTTATTATGAAATAAATGTCATCAATTGAGATTTACTTTTTTTTGTTTGGTCTGTAGTACTTTTTTTCTTAATGCATATAGTCAATATATTTTGGTTCTTAAAAATGTTATCTTTTGAAAATATGTAATGATAACAACATTTTATATACTTTCTATACTAATACATTTTATATATAACAGAATAAATGTCATTGATTAACCTTTATTTCATTCTAAGATGAAATCAAATTTTGCTGTCTGTTGATTGAAGATTTTATCATACCGTCATATATTTTCCCGCCAGTTTTTACACAAGATTTTTGTGGTCTTGTCAAAGATACATACTTCGACACCCATCAATTCATGTTACACAACCAAGTTCATAATACCCTGACCTGTTACTTCAAACAATATACTGTGGTCAAAATCATTCTCTGGTCTACAGGTGACCCATTTATTTAAGCTGACACCGATGTTGGACAAATCTGTTATTACGAACATAAAAATAACTCCCGATTGTATAGGAATAAAACGTATCATAAAATACCAAAATAAATTTGATGCACTGTATGGCCATTTCGTTGACTGACATCTCAACAGCAGTGCTCGAGATCAAAATATTGGAAAACCGGTTAAAGAAATAATGATGAATTAATAAGCACAACCATCAAAAATCAAAACAATTAAAACAAACAGGTATCCAAACTCAGCTAAGAGTTCCCCCTGCATTAAAAGGAAGAATTATAAAATTATGAAAAGGATTGGAATTAAATTAATAAGAAACCATAACGTTAATTTTTAGCCGTTTTAATATATCAATCTGCTGACCATACACTGTGTTTTTCACAGTCAAAACCAAGTTTCACCAGAT
The DNA here is from genome assembly GCA_028015205.1 of Mytilisepta virgata. Lineage (NCBI taxonomy): Eukaryota > Metazoa > Mollusca > Bivalvia > Mytilida > Mytilidae > Mytilisepta > Mytilisepta virgata. Next base: position 78,231,505 of record CM051519.1, read on the forward strand.
AAAGGATACCCACGTTCAACCAAGTCAATAACCACCCAAAGTGGATAGGATAGATGGTGGGCAACTCTAAAAAAAACTTGGGCATTGCGCGGTCGCTTATACGTATTCCGATTCCTCCTACGGGAAATTTCATACAAAAATCTTCAGCTAGAGAAACACTTAATGGATTGAAACGAAACATATCCTCATATCCAAAACTAACTTAGACTTTGTCTAAGGCTGTCAGGTCACAGTCTTTGATTATATATGTCACAAACCTGGTGTGGACAGATACATCTATTACAAATATGTCAAACTCATCATCATATATAACTCTGATAAGTGAGTCAGTATCTTTGTATATGGAAATACATAAGAGATATTTAAGTTGATTGCATTTATACCATTTATTATCAGGTAATCGTTCATCCTATCTTTTGAACAAATAACATCAACTAACCTTCTCCAATTCTCTTTCCTTCAAAATTCTTTCTTTTTCTTTCTTCACCATCTCTTCTAAATCCTGATATAAAAACAGAGAAAGGGCTGTTTAAATGTTGGACATATAGCTATTAATAATCTAGCTGATATTATTTAGTTTTGAAGTTAGATTAGAGGCTGAGTTTACAATAACTGGTTACATTTTATAAATGAAAAATCCTTCCTGGTTTAATTTGGTTTTTCAAACTTAAACAACCATCCATGAACGAAAAAAATTAAACTTCTGCTTAATAATGCAAGGATCGTGTAAATGTTTAATATACTGATTACAGGTTGTTTCTGTTAGTTTCATGTAACAAGAGGCTCCCAGGAGCATGTATGGCTCACCTGGAAATCATCTGCAGAATAAACTGTTTGATCTATGTCCATCTTGGCTGTTTGTCTGGAACTTTGCTATAAAATTCCAATTGGCTTGCTTGTTTTGCCAATTTGTTCATTGATTTCAAACAAGAAGACCTTTCAGTGAATTCTATGTTAAAATGTTTGGTTCTGGAGGTCCTCTTGGATGGCGTGCTACGTCATCGGATACAACTCTGAAAGAGGACCAAATAAGGACCATAGTTTTATTTCTAATTCCCTTTGTGGTTTCAGACAAAAAGATCTTTAAGTAAATTTCACATAGGGTCCTTTGTTAAACTATGTTTGGCTCTGCTGGCCATCTTGGATTGTGGATGTGGTCATCTGATATAATTCTGAAAGAGGACCACCTTAGGACCATTGCTGCCAATTTTTGTTCCAATTGGCCCAGTGGTTTCAGAGGAGAAGATCTTTAAAGGAAAGGTTACGACAGTGACAGATGCCAGATGCCAAGTGATGGCATAATAAATGAAACTGCTAATGGCAGTATGTTATTTATTAATACAAATTAGATTAAATGGTCACCCTCATCATTCTTTCTTCAGTCTAAGAAATGTTTTATGAGAGAATGACTAACAAACTGAGTTATGCCATACATATACATGTGATCTACCATCTCATTTGGACTTCCAGCACTTTTGCTTTTACACCCTTTTTTCAGCTGTTTACCGTTACATAATAAAGATGCATGAAGATTTTTTATTTTATTTTTTAAAAGTATGAAATATAACAAAATGGGGAAAAGGTTAAAATAAAGGACCAGGTAATGAGACATTGGCAAGTACACATCAATCCATTCTATCTTGTCTAATGTAAAGATTTTAGACAGTAATATTTAATAACCAAAAGATGTGTCTTAATTAAATAGTCATTATAAGTTACTGACATCCATAGGTCTATAAATTAGGTGGACAGTCTGTGATCCTAATGCCATGGCTATAATAGCTGATAAAAATCCTTTGAGGTAAACAGGCCAGGATACTCCAGCAGGCATTACGTCTTCACAGTCTCTTCCTCTAATTCAAGTTCTTCTAGAGCCCTTCTATGGGCTTCATTTGCTTTATAAACCTTATCTGAAAGTATTGTAACAAAAATAATAATTGGCACATTCAAAGATTTATAACTCCAGCTGACATATGTTCACACACTTTCTTATTATAGATCAAACATTTATAACTCATAACTTGCTGGCTGATTGAATTGCCATCTTTAACGTTTGTGTGGCAAAAAGTTCAGCTGAGGACCATTTTATAATTAATTTTGTTCTTTAAAAAAAGTTATCGTTTTATTGCAAAAAATTACAAAAAAAGGGTTCATGTAATAGTGCAAATATGCAAGAGTTTCCATAAAGAAATCAGTCTTGCCCAGTTAGAATTTGTGAAATTCTAATTTTAGGCTAAATACAAACAGTAAAATTGAGCCATAAAAGGTTTTGGAAATTTTTTTTCTCATATTCTATAGAAATACAACACTGCTTGTCTTCTCACATTTTCAAATTGCACATAATATCATGATCTACATTTTCAGTCATTTTTTTACATTTCATTCATATAACGGTCGTTTTTACATCACTTTACTCTATTTTATAACTTTTTGTGGGTCTCACTAATTAGCAACAAGAAGTTTCAAGAACAAAAAAAAAGCTCCAAGAACAAACAAGAAGTGTCAAGAGCTAAAAATTAGCGACAAAATAAAGATTGTTTTTTATACCGTATACAATGTATACTGAAGATGAATGGTTTGTAACAAAAATTAGCAACAAGAAATTAGGCCTGAATTTTTTATTTTCTGTTTAACAGCAAAAATGTGAAAAAATTAGAGTTGAGTGGGCGAAATAATAAAAATAAAAGTCAAAATATTGTCCAGTCGATACTTCAAATAAAAAAAATACACAATCCTGAGCCTTTTTCTTTTTGGTGAGCATTTGTTTTGGGTTTGACAAAAGCCAGAATATGTTGAAAATCACAATAGAAAGAATGTCCTTCACACACTGTACCCTGTTTGCAAGGAATTGAAAAAACAGAGAAAAATGTCCTTCACATAAGATTCTGTATGCAGGAGTAATAATTATTATTAAAATGAAAAACAGATATTAGCTGGACTTTATCAGAACATCAAGACAGAAGACAAGTATGATTCTTATTCTGGTTTAATCTACACATGTATTACTGCTGATGCATAAATTGAAATCAACTGAACTGCAATAAATGTTTTTAGGGATCGACAAGTTATAAGGCTCAGAGGAAATCAAAGAAATATTTCACTTGAAAGGGATGGGGGCTGTGGTTCTTTTGGCTTTTTTTCTCCAGTTACCTGTTGCCTGATTTTGATGGGGAAAAAAATCTGTATTACAAGAAAAAAAAACAAATTATTCTCTCAGTTTTCAGCAATGACAGTAATGTGAAATTGCAGGACAAACTCTGAATTCATGTGTAAAAAAATAGTTTGCTATTTTTTTTCATACAAAAAAATTTACCTGTTCTAACAGATGAAAATTAAACAATCACCATAGCCACCCACTCCCACCCCCCAAATAAAGTTGTTTCCTGATATGTTGAGGTTGTTTTCCTTTCTGTATATTTTTTTCTGAAGTCTGCCTTTCTAGAGGTGGTGTCTAGTTGTGAAAGCCTTGTGAAAGATCGGAAAATGCACTGAAATTTCACTTGACTGCTCATAACAAAGTTATTAATGTCAAATATTAAAATCTTTACACATCACTAGGTTTGTTCCTGCACAACAGTGTAATGATTATTCATTGTGTTAATGGTAGAATATATCTTCTGGGTGAAGTATATTCCAGTACCAATGTCTAACGATAGTATCAAAGAACTGGAACAGTGGAAGTCCCACAGTACGTTCCTGACCTCAACTTGGTGATGATCACATGAATCAGGTCCATCATTATATCCTCCGACAGTTCTCTGCCCATCATATCAGCAACAGTGTTATTGAAATGACATTTCACAATTTTATTAGCAAACAATGATTTGTCACTAACTATCAACAACGAATGTTCCCAAGCTGAAGCCAACATTGTTTGGTGCTAAAATAAATCACTCATACCGACCTGTTACTCTTATTTTTATTATTGTCAAAAACATGAGTCGGCAGAGAAAATGAACATAAAAGTTTGCCGAGTTCATTTTATTTTTAATTTGTTTTTCCCAAAAATCAGGTCGGCGTTCCCGTTAAACATAAAATAAAAAAAGTCTGGCCTTAGGAAAAGTGTCAAGAAGTTAAAGAATACACAAATTGGTGCTTTTTCAAATAAAGATTATTCTTTTATCATTTTTTATACTTTATATACTGAAAATAAACCAGACAAGAACGAAAAGAATGCATATTTATTTTTCTAAACAAACCATGTCTTTATATAATGTTTGTCTATAATCGTCTTTGATGTCTTTTTAATTGTTTAATTACTGGTAGTCTCCTGTTTCTTTAATAGATATATTAATTAACCAAGGACTGAGCTGGGCTTCGCCAATTGCGATTTTTTATTCAAACTAGCGACAGAATTTTATAGTTGGCGATATCCTGGCGACAGAATTTTTAAATCTTTTTTTTTTTAAATCTGTCACTTATGTGAAAACATTTTTAAATTGTGACTTAGAAACATTATTTGTAAATTTTATTTAATTATTGCTGAGATCGTTCATACTTGAGGGGGTGGAAAGGGGGGTACCTTTCTCCTTTCTCCCGCCCCTCTTCTCCTTTCTCCAGCCCCCTCTCTCCTTTCTCCCACCCCTCTGCTTCCATCTCCCACCTTAACAACCGTCTTTTTTCAGATTAATCGATTTAATACAAATTTGAATTAATATATGACCATATATAGATGGCATAGGTCTTTATTAAAGCATATACTGATTTTACGACCAAGGCCTGCCTCCGACTCGTACGCAAATTAATACACAATGTTGGAATGTTGTCAATGGTGCATTGTGCATGCCCCAATGTCAAGAAACTCATTTTTGATATGTATGGTCATGTATGAGGATCATGAAATTAGACATAGTTTTTTATTGTGTCATCTCTATTTTTCCCTGTCCTCGAGAACACATTACTTTGTATGGTCAAGTGGATAACGTAAATATTTTAAGGTGACCTGGAAAACGTGTTAAGTACATGTAATATTGTTTAGAGGAGGGAGTGTATCTCTCTGACATTGTCAGCATCCCTTCTTTTTAAATTTGTAGAAGATCGCCAAATACTTAGAGGAAACAGATACCTACATGTGAAGGCAAACCGGAAATGATGGGGGCATTTCAACAAGAGGCTCAGTGGGCTGAGCCTGTATCGCTCACCTGGCAGTCACAAACTTTTGATTTGACAGACTAGATTGATTTCTGGAAACTTTGTAAATCATCTTCTATAAATGCTTCATACCAAGTATAGGTTCATTGGCCAAATGGTTTCAGATGAGAAGTTTTAAATTTTGACCGATCAGAACATATAAAGGTTTCTGGTGGCAATTTTGTTTCACGGACTAGAAAAATTTATGCAAAGTTTGTAAAGGACCTTCCATAGATGCTCCATACCAAAAATCAGTTCATTTGGCTTTAGGTTTCAGAGGAGAAGAAGTTTAAAATTTTGACCAATCAGAACATGTAAATGCTCATGGCAGCCATTTTGTTTCACGAACCAGGCTGATTTATGCAAATTTTGTAAAGGACCTTCCATAGATCATCCATACCAAAAATCAGTTCATTTGGCTTTACGGTTTCAGAGGAGAAGAACTTTTAAATTTCGACCAATCAGAACATGTAAATGCTCATGACGGCCATTTTGTTTCACGGACTGGGAAGATTTATGCAAATTTCCTAAAGGACCTTCCATAGATGCTCCATACAAAAAATCTCATCATCACCATTCACTAAGGATACCATGTTTACTTTAAAAACCAAATATTGTTGAAATCTGAGCAAGTGTAAAAAATGGCGGGAATATGGCACACAGGTAGCTCTCCTCATGCTGAACACTTTCAACCTGCCAAAATTTGCCGTAACCTAATGATTTTTGAGATATTTGCGAAAAACTGTTGTTTGACCCCCGATGTTCTATTTTTAGTAACAGTGGTCATGTTTTTCGACGAATCAAAAATCCCCACATCAGTTCTATGCAGGGTACCCCAAGGAACAATCTTACCAAGTTTCATTTGATTTTGAATAGTAGTTTCAGAGAAGAAGATTTTTGAAATAATAACATAAAAAAAGCCAAAAATGTCAAAAAAGGGCAATAACTCTAACATCAGATGACAGATTTTCACGAAAATCAGCACACGGGTAGCTCCCATCATGCTGAACACTTTCAGCCTGCCAGAATTTGCCGTAACCTAATGATTTTTGAGATATTTGCGAAAAACTGTTGTTTGACCCCTATGTTCTATTTTTAGTAACAGTGGTCATGTTTTTCGACGAATCAAAAATCCCCACATCAGTTCTATGCAGGGTACCCCAAGGAACAATCTTACCAAGTTTCATTTGATTTTGAATAGTAGTTTCAGAGAAGAAGATTTTTGAAATAATAACATAAAAAAAGCCAAAAATGTCAAAAAAGGGCAATAACTCTAACATCAGATGACAGATTTTCATGAAAATCAGCACACGGGTAGCTCCTATCATGCTGAACACTTTCAACCTGCAGAATTTGCCGTAACCTAATGATTTTTGAGGTATTTGCAAAAAACTGGTGTTTGACCCCTATGTGTTATTTTTAGTAACAGCGGCCATGTTTTTCGGCCAATCAAAAATCCCCACATCAGTTCTATGCAGGGTACCCCAAGGAACATTCATACCAAGTTTGGTTCTAATTAGTCAAGTAGTTTCAGAGGAGAAGAGTTTTGTATAATTGTTAACGACGACGACGGACGACGACGACTGACGACGACGACTGACGCCAAGTGATGGCAATAGCTCACATGGCCTTTGGCCAGGTGAGCTAAAAAGGAAAACGTAACGGAGAGATAATTCCGTTTTGAAAGGATGATTTCTAGAAATGATCGGAAATGGCAAAAATGGTTTGGGAAATATATATAAATGTTGCCTTTTTTCAAAATTTGTCCATTTATTAGAACATTTAGTATCCAGTTTTTTCATTTTTTTACCTCTTTATTTTTTTTTTCAACATTAAAGTTCGTCTCCCTTTGATAGTTCTCCCTCCTTTCTCCCGCCCTTTCTCTCCTTTCTCCCGCCCCCTCTCTCCTTTCTCCCGCCCCCTTACTCCTTTCTCCCGCCCCCTTTCTCCCTGTCTCCCAATACCCTTTCCACCCCTTCATACTTGATTGCTCAATTGATTGACCACTCTGAGGACAATTAAATTTATACACAAAGATAGTATTTATATTATCCAAATTTTTATTAGGTAATTTCATTAGTCATGAAATTAAATATGCATTCTTTTAACACCTTTAAAAGGTGTTTAAAAGTATTATATCATAAAATTTCCAATCTGCAAAGATTTTGATGTCACTTCCAGTTTAACATCAACAAACACATGTGGTACAATCGTTGTTTTATTAGGCTTGCCATCAAAATAAGGGTCATTTCAGATGAAAGTTAACTGTCATTAAGACATTTCAACAAAAATACTTTTCAGGCCATGTTATTTCAAATAATACTGAATAAAAGAACAATCACGTATGGCAGCATGCTTCCAAAAGGGACAGGGTGACTGGCAAACAAATTTTGAAACTGGCAATAAAAATAATGCATTGGCGATTTTTTTGGTGACAAGTTTTTGAATGCCACCGCGACCGCTAATTAACACATTTGTTGCTAGTGTGGCTAACAGTTCTATATTATTTACGATCAATATACCTTTTTATATTATTTAAGAATGCCATTAGATCTCAACCTATTTCAAAAGGAGCAAATTGCATTAAGATAATAAACAATAAACCACTTCTTATTACACAAGTATAAAAAATGCCACTAATTATTCCACCTGTAAAACATTACCACTCATGATCAAGATAAACCCACCCTTCAAATAAAATGCTCCGCTGGGCGCAGCTAGATACGACCGCAGATGTCGAACCCTGAATAGTTGGGGCAATTATGAACACAACATTCAAGCTTTATACAATACTGAATTTGGATTGTGAATAAATATTTGACACAGCATAGGTTTCTGACACAGAATGAATGTTGTCCAAGAACTAAAAATTTTTAATTTACCTATTCAAACCATATCAGTATTATTTGTTTTTATATATAAATCAGAAATAACCAATTTAAAATTTAAAATTGGGCACACATATCAATTTCTTGCTATTGCGCAATACTGTGCAATTGAAAATTTCTTGAAATATTTGACACATAATAGGTTTCTGACACAGAATAACTGAAATCAAAGAACTTAGAATTGGACCAAAAATTAAGAATCTAAATACACGGTTAGATTCGGCATATCAAAGAACCCCAATAGTTCAATTTTTGATGAAATCAAACAAAGTTTAATTTTGGACCCTTTTGGCCCCTAATTCCTAAACTGTTGGGACCAAAACTTCCAAAATCAATCCCAACCTTCCTTTTGTGGTCATAAACCTTGTGTTTAAATTTCATAGATTTCTATTTACTTATACTAAAGTTATTGTGCAAATACCAAGAAAAATGCTTATTTGGGCCCTTTTTTAGCCCCTAATTCCTAAACTGTTGGGACCAAAACTCCCAAAAACAATCCCAACCTTCCTTTTGTGGTCATAAACCTTGTGTTAAAATTTCATAGATTTCTATTTACTTATACTAGAGTTATTGTGCGAAAACCAAGAAAAATGCTTATTGGGCCCTTTTTTGGCCCCTAATTCTTAAACTGTTGGGACCAAAACTCCCAAAATCAATCCCAACCTTCCTTTTGTGGTCATAAACCTTGTGTTTAAATTTCATAGATTTCTCTTAACTTATACTAAAGTTATAGTGCGAAAATCAAATGTCTTCAGACGACGACGACGACGACGCCAACGTCATACCAATATACGACTGCAAAAATTTTGCGGTCGTATAAAAAGGAATCAAGAATATAATATTATTAGACAGAAATGATTTTCCCGGGCCAAGAAAAAAACAGAAATGCTGTACTGGAAGCCATATTGCTATCTATAATTAAGAAACCATTACGGAAAATCAGAACTACAAAAAGTGGAAATCTGCTAAAAAAACAGAATAATATCATCCCTGATTAGAAAACTATAAAAAAAAAAAAGTAATAATGAAATGATAATTTTAAAAAAAAAAAACCCACCAATTTGTGTATTCTTGACACTTTTCCTAATTTGTTATTGATATTTTTGAGTTACAAACCATTTCATCTTTAGTATATACACGTAACAGTACAAGAAATAATAAAATGTCAATGATAATCTTGATTTATAAAAGAAAAACACCAGTATGTGTATTCTTTATTTTCTTGTCGCTTTTCCTAATTTCTTGTTAGTCTCTATTAAACATTTTATTTCATTGTCACATACATGTACAATAATGTATATATGTATTTTATATGTCACTGGTAAAATCAACTTTACACATCAACATAACCATCAGGACCTAAAACCTTTACAGTTATTAAATCAAATGGGTCCGACTCATCTCCTGACGATTCAATTCCCTTATCTATATCTTGAATTTCAAGAGCTGTGTCTGATTCTGCTTGATTTTGATCCGACTTTTCCAAAGTATTAAGTTTTGGAATTGAAGACTTGAATTTTTTATTGTTAGAATTCTTTAACATCTCAAGTGCTTCTGCTTCAAAAAAATCAGAAGCAGAGTTTTTTAATAGCAGCCAATTCCTGTTTTGGTCGAATTGAATCTAGACCATTTGTTAATAATTCTTCAACCTTGATTCTATACTCAGAATTGAAAGAAAAAATCTGAGGGCAACACTTGTGAGATTCATTTGGATCATTAAAATGCATTTTACTGTTTATTTGCCTTATCTCTATTAAATGAAACATTTGAGAACTTTTGAATCTTCATATGTATCCTACATATCATGTGTGTCAAAGGTAAGTGTTTTGCATGTTAAAATTTTGGCATGTTTAATAGAGGGGGATCACATTTTTTTTGTTTTTAAGGGGGGGATAAAAAATAGTGAAATATCATGGGGGATCAAGAAAATTTTATATGTTTTATTTCAAAATGACCAGCCCCCTCCCCTCCCAGGTAAATAATGATAAGTCCCTTACAAAAATTAGCTTCTTTGAAAGTCCAGTTTATCATAGAAAATTCAAGGGCAGCACCCAAAATGAAGAAAACTGGTAAATATCTGTAAAAGCCAAGTCTCTTTCCTGGAATTTTGCTAAGAACTTTTGAAAATGTTTTGCTGTAAATCATTTCAGATTTAGATTGACATTCGTGGGTTCTTTTATTTCATAGATGCGGCCATCTTTTAGAATTCTCCGAAGCTTTATTTTTATTATGGATTTTGATTGGATAATTTCTTAGTTTTATCCAATGAAAAATGTTCTTATTTGTGCGAAGTGAAACTCCTATTTTCATTTTAGATTCTCTATTTTGATTGGACTACATCTTGACCTTGACATTCGAACAGCCAATCAGGGTCAAGAAATTATTCGAAGACAAAGCCGTCGACTATTTATTCAAACTGCAGCAGCAGTTTTATTTGTACAATTTACAACAGGTAATTTTAGCGTTTAACAGAAAACTAATAGCAAAACTAACAGCCATTAAAAAGATCGAGTCTTGTCTGTTTGATTGCAGAGTTTAGTTGGTTGATTTGCACTGTGTCTGTAGCCCATAAATTGTAATATTGTCAGACAAATATTTTACCACCTACAAACAACCCGAGTGCCCCATATCGCCAGGTGCCCAATCTCACCACTTGCCATTGTTACACAATGGTTTTAAAATTTAGATTAAAACCCAAGTACTCTTAGATGATAAATATGTATTCATTATAAAAAAATTTCATTTGGTCGTTTATGTTGGTAAAAAAGATTGGTAGCTAGCCAGTGTTGTACCTTATTTGTCTGTTCTTATGGTAATATGTTGCATTCTTTCAGATAGCCTTAACGATTCTTACATTTTGATGGACATCCCTCCGTCCCACGAACTACTCAGTCCAATGTTTCCCATGTACTTCATAAAATGAGCCTCTTGTTTAAATAATACTTTCAAACTCGTTCCAACTGATGAAAATAATAATTTCATACTCGTTAAGTGCGAGTTTGTAACCATGATATTCACAGTTGGAGTTTGTTCGAAAATATTATTTTAAAAAGTGGGGTGAGTTGGTGAAAAGTTTTATTAAAATCCATCATTGGGACACCTAGGTCTGCATATCATTTCCGGTCAGTAACAACTTGGTATCCAATGAAAAATCACGGTTTTGAACACCTCTATTTTATTTAATTATTTTGTGAGAAAGTAATTAAAAGTTTTATTAGAAAATCATATATTTAGTACTGCTGACTGGATTAATGCTTCTAATTGGAGATAAAATAAATGAATTTTATTAATTTTCACAATTTTAGTACCAACATAAAAATTCTAATGTTGATTTTAGGTTTAACTGATATTAAACAAATAATAACTATCACAGCTTAACTAAATGATATTTAGATGGCCTCAAATACAAGATAGTTTTTGACCCATTTAATACATTACTTACAATTTTATTTTTTTTAAAAATTTTATATATAAGACTTAATGATAAATTTTGGATATTAAATTAATTCTTTGTAAATATTATTATAATTTACCTATGCCATAGATTATATCACCTTAGCTATCAAAATGGTGTGAAAAGATGTTTGGGTTGTCATAATTTGAGACATAATTACCTGTGACACAATTAAATTGTGATTATGGTACCCAATAAATATGTGGCAGGATGTTATTAAGATATACATGTATACAAAAAAATATGTTACAATAATTATGAATGCCTATACACTGTAGGAAGCTAAATTATTTTTTCCTCCAAAAACAGAGGGTATGAAGAATGTGCAATTTAAGAATCTAAATTTTCAGAAAATCAATTTTAAAATTTTGTTCTTCATTACTCTTGGTATAACACATGTAAATGTGTATTAATGGTGGGGTCTGTATGGATGGTAGCTATCAGCTAGCATTCTGCTTGACAATAGATGTTACAATTAGAGTGTTAAACCTAGCTTTCAATGTAATCAGTAATTTAGTTACATTTCAAAAGTATACAATTAAATTTCAATATTAATGTAATTGTAATTGCAATTTAAGCATGAATTTTGGAATGTAATCAGTAGTTTAATCAGTTACATTGAAAGTAATCGACCTCAAGTCTGCTATTCCTGAATGGTTATTGGAACCTTTTGGTAATCTTAAATACTCACTTTATGACCTACATATTATTTATAAAAGTAAGATGTGAAAACTTCCTGACAGTACCAGGGCTTACCACACATGAAAATAACAGGGAGACTCAGAGTCTCCCTCAGGGTAGTAACAGGGAGACTTCAGGGCATGACACGGAGACTTTCAAGTCTACCAGGGAGACTGTGTTTTTTCCCCCAGTTTGTCGCCTGTCGAGTAAATACCTGTTATTTTGTGTCTTATAGTGTATACTATACATTCCTTTATTGTGTTTTATCCTGTATTATTTGAGATTTTATCTACATTTACTCCATATCCTTCCATTTTAGTCATAATCTGAGATTTTGTCTCGTGCATTTAATCAATATCCTTTGAGAATTTTTCATGATGAGTCCTGTGACTCATCATTTTTCAGAATGGTGAGTCCCAGCTGATTTTGATGAGTCCCAGTCCCAGGACTCATCATCACTTTTTTAACGTACATTGCTGCATGATTTTGACCATGGTAGGCCTATTGTACTATTGTTAAAGTTTAATTTAAATCATGTGCTGCCTTAAAATACTGACCAATATAATTTGAAATAAAAAAAAATAAAAAAAATGAAATTATGCAGTGGTGCTCCGAACTTGGAAGAAAATTTCTGTTACAGATATGAGCAAAAATATTTGTACCTTTTGACACAACTTATTTATTATTGCCATTTTATTTTTTAATATTTATTTATCTATACTCTTTACTATTATTTTTTCTCAAACATACTCTTAAAATCTTCCCATTCACCTTGCTTGAACACCTTTCAATACATGTATTGACAAAATTTCCATTTGTGCATAGATATGTCAAAATCCGCTAAATTTATTTTTAAATAAGGTCTACATATTGTTACCGGTCGGTAAAAAACACCGTGACCAATGAAAAATCCAGGAATTCCGATTGCTGCCATTTCATTTTCTAGCTTACTTTTTGTCGTTTCTTTCCCCTTCCTCCAAGAAAACAAAAAATGGCGGCTCAAGATTTTTAATGAAAATAACGGTCTTCAGATGCAGCTGGTTATGTACGTTGTTCGGACGCGCCTTACTTTAAACACAGGGCGCCTCATTTGTTGCTCTGGAGCCGATGACAGGGCGACATTGGCGAGCATTAGGCGACTTAATCGCCCTAATCGCCCAGTTTGGTGAGTCCTGCAGTACAGTCATAAGTTCAAAATGCCTTTTTTTTCAGGTTATATATAAACACTGGTATGAGTATGTCTGGACATGGAGAAATATTGTATCCATTACCACCTGGATTTGAAATAAAAAGAGAAATAAAGGAAGAATATGATGGGTATTGTATATGTCTATTACTTATTAGTTTTATTTTTTGATGTTGAGCAGCACGTTGGGACATAGAAAAAATTACACCATATGCAGTGTTCCTCACAAGAAAGTTTTGACTGAATTCAGTAAAATTGTATTGGGTACTACTAACACATATAATCAAAAATTTGATAAGTTTAAGCAAATTATGGTTTATTGTGGACCCAGGGTCAGTTTATTCCTAAATATTTAGAATAAGTGTAGAATGTTAAATAGAAAGCAGTGATAATGACCAAGTTTACCTATGAATATACATTTATTACTCTGGGTCTTTTTTCAAACTGCAAGTGGTTTTTCTGGAATATCTCAATTTTTCTTTAAAATGAAAGTAAAAAGTATTCCACAACCTTTTGTTTCCAATAGGACGTAATGGAATTATTGTATTTTCCACTGCTGAAATGTCTCAAATATTTTAAGAGAGCTGATTTTCAATTTCTGTGTGTATTTCACTGATTTTTGCATCGTATGTGACGTATCAGAATATGTGCAAGTTTTTTTTTCCGAAAGTTTCATCCATGTCGACTTTTAAGACATAAATGTACAGAATTGTTATTTTTTTTCACACAAAGAATAGTAGTGAAGTCTAGATTTTTTCATCAAGAAATCAGAATAAGTATGTGAGACACACAGTGATTAGGTATTCTAATAATGAAATATTAATTTGGCTCTAGACAGTTTGGGGTTTAAGTGGCTTCTGTGCAGTATCTTGAGATTTATTTAACAAGTTTCTTTTTGTTTTTTTTACTGAAAAATGAAAGTCCAAACTAGTTTTATGATTAATACATTCTTTTTCAATGGTAGTCATCTTGATTGAAGGAAAAATGGGCCGTCTAGAGGTTCTGTATGTGATGGACTTTTCTGAATTTGTATACATCGTTTATATTGATATGAGGAAGGGAACCCGGATTCTCACTGTCAATTGATAGCTTATGATTTGTTAGTATATGTATTTTGTAGAGATGTACCTCCTGTTAAAAAGGCAAGAGGAAGGAAGAAAGGCAGTAAGAATCAGAAGCAGACAACTATTACAGATAGTATGCCAGTAAGAAAGAAACGAGACAGATTTAATGGTATGCCAGAAGAAGAGGTTGTCAAAAGAGTCCTACCTGATCATTTGGCCCAAGATCTAGATATTGTTATTGTAAGTATTTATCCTTAAAGTATCTGGTAAAATCTTTCAATACTAATGAAAATTCAAGGTAATCTGGACTTAGGTTGAAATAAAAACCAAATAAAGGTTAATTTTGCTGAAATGGTTAAAATACAATAATTTTAATTGTTCTATGTAATGTATATTTACATGCACATCCTATAAAACAAATTTGGCTTGGAAGAGAAATCTTTTTGTAAAAAGCTATTTGTGCATTAGCTTGATGTATATATGTATGGAATAATCAGGAGATTGTCAAATTAAAATTTTAAAAAACTTAAAATTCATAGCCAATTCAGTATCCAATGCATCTTTATTGATCAATGGAATAAAAAATAATATTTATTTTGTACTGTAATCATTGTGTGTGAATTTTATTTTGGTAGGTTGGAATAAATCCAGGATTATGTGCAGCATATGTTGGTCATCATTATGCAGGTCCAGGAAATCATTTCTGTAAGTATAAGTCTTTAATAGTGATCCTGCTAAAGCACTGATTGGTCAGCAGTTTAAGATGCCTTTCTTTGTATAAGAATTATGATGTAAAAACAAAATCATCACCATCCCAAATAATATTCCTCAGAAATTGTTTTATTTAAGACAGGTGTATGTATATTGTTTCAGATCAGTGCAAAAAAAGAAGGGATTACACAATACCCATGTTAGGTTGGTGATTATGAGCATGCACAGGCTTGCTGATCATAAATATGTTCAAAACTATGAATAAGTCTTATAAATTCCTGAAATGAAATAAATGTGACATATTACATCTGTTGTCTTAATGTGATGTAAGGCGATTCGGGTGAAAAAATCGCCTTGTAGTGTTTCACTTTTTCGAAACTCTTTTCAAAAGCAAAGTTGAAGTCGTCCTGAAAATTGTTGAGACGCCTGAACTAATGTCAAAAGTGAAGTTTGAGTTGACTAAAAATTTAATTACTGGCCTGATCCATTTCAATGGTCGAAATTGTGAATATGACAGCCGTTATTTTAAGGAAACTCAAACTCGTGTACTGAAAATAAAATCCACGTCACCTTTTTTTTCAGTCAATAAACAAAGGGAAATAATAATAAAAATATGGGTAAACTCGGACCGCTGACATCTCTGACACAGTAAGTCGGACTGGAATAACAATAATTAAGACTACCCAGTCCGTCGTGACAATGAGAAAGATACCGTGAATGCAGTATTGAATAAATTTTATGAACTTTTTTATGTTGACTGTGTCATACACATTTTGTAGAATGGCTGAGAAGGCATCCAAGATTAATTTGTCTTAACCCAGTTGAACTGTAAATCAGAGAAAACATTAGAATAAGACTAGCTCTTTGAAAAAAAAACATAATCATAGTTGATGATTGGTGCTTTGGAACGTAACGTAATGACTTCTCCCTCTCTCTTTCCACTTCTCCTTGTCAGCCTCAGAGAGAGAAGTCACTTCTCCCTGTATTCTTGAAGCAAGCTGAACCCTGTTGTGAGTGTTTAAGTTACTGTTAAGGCCTTACAGCCTCTTGTATTGTGAAGAATAGCAGTAAATGAAATGTTTATTTAAATATTAGTATTGGATATACCCCTTGAGGGCATTAGTCAGACTGGAGTTTATCCTGTTTATATCATGATACCCTGAAAAGTGTAAGTGAGAGGTTTTAATAATTAAGAATGGGGGTCTGTCAGGAATTTCAGTGGTTTCATTTTATGGCATCATGATGTCATAGTAAGTTTCTCATGTACATTAACCCACATCTTTGTTTTACCATATTACAAAAGAATCGACTACACTCTTGTTCTATTCCCAAGTTCATTCTTGAAATATACTAAACTACTGTATAAAACTTCTGTGTTTGAATATTTAACAGGGAAGTGCATGTATCTGTCTGGTTTGATTCCGGAGCCTTTGACAGCAAATGATGACTTCAAACTGTTGAATTATGGGATAGGATTTACAAACATTGTTGCCAGGACAACCAGAGGCAGTGCAGATTTAAGCAGGTAATTCACTAAAACCTGTCACAATAGATAAATTCGGTTTGAAGATCAGCCAAATGTATCACTATTGTACTTAACCTTTTTGAGATAAAATATTTTGAAGATTGTTGCATGGTCATTCCGTATTCAAAACTTTAAATGGTCATGTGGAAAAGGTATAATATGTGCAGTGGCAATTCTAAACAAATGATCTTTTATTTCTTGCCAAATGAAATATAAGAGGCAATTAAATTAACCATTCAATATATACAAATAAAAAAGAATAATCTGTAAGCTACAGGAACATTTACATTGTATATTTTACTGAGCATTGAATAAATTACTCTTTAATACATTAACATTGTAATATATTCTGTTATAAATCTTTTATATGGGTAACAAGTCTTTTTTATTTGGATGTTAGGAAAGAGATTAAGGAAGGAGCCCAGATATTGACAGAGAAATTACAGAAATACAAACCAAAGATTGCTGTATTTAATGGAAAAGGTATGGAGAATAAAATCATATTGGCAATTTAGAGATATTATCTTTATGAAATATTCCTAATATAAAGAATAATACCTTTTACTATTGATTTCAACAAAAAAACATTGCTAAAATCATAAGAATTATAACAAGGAATTGAACACATGTTGAACTTTAGGGAAATTCCTATTTATTCATATATTATAATTTGATGTAATCAAAGATCTGTTAATGGCTGTTGTTGATTATATAATGTTTTCAATATTCATTCTATTTAGATATAAAAAAAATGAATAATGAAAAAATTATGAAATATAAATCTGTTTAAATTCTGTGTCACCCCATATTGAAATGTTTTTATAGGTATTTATGAAGTGTTTGTTGGGCATAAAAATTTTGCTATTGGTAAACAGCCGGATCTCTTGGCAGGAACAGAAACTGTAAGTTAATTTGATATACTAGATATTTCATTTATATCATGAAAAATTGTTATATTGACAAGTGAAGCCTGCTCCTGGAAGTGGATCCAGTGAATTGTTATTGTTAAAGTTAGGCCTCTCTGGTTCTCAGACAATTTATTTGTTTAAAATGGCAAGGTAGGTAGGCAAATTATTTTTTAATTTATTTCATGTCAAAAGAGACAAATAAGTCTTTGACTTCTGTCAAAATTTTTCTTTATTGATGTTGTTATGTTACTGATGTAGAACTAACAATTCTTACTTTTATTGAAAAATTGTATCAATATTTTTAAATAATTTCTACAATAAATTGTATTATGGATTGATGAAAATTGCATCACCTGAATTCATATGTTTAAAATCCACATTAAAGTGTCCTGATTACTGTGTCTTTAATTCTTTGGTAAAAGACATATTAAAATATTTAGATGTTATATTGCTCAAAACTGCTTTGCAGTGATGTCAAAGATATTATAGCCATGGGCATTAAAACTACTGTGAATTAAGTATATTGTTGATATCAGTTTTTGTGGATTAGGAAAAAAGACACATTTGTGGGTTCTTAATTTCATGGATTTCAAATTTATGAAGAAAGTGAAAACAGTTACTATTCATGAAAATTGTTTAAGATGCAAAGTTAAATAAACATTTTTATACGACCGCAAAATTTTTGCGGTCGTATATTGGTATGACGTTGGCGTCGTCGTCGTCTGCGTCGTCGTCCGTCGTCTGCGTCGTCGTCCGAAGACATTTGGTTTTCGCACTATAACTTTAGTATAAGTTAATAGAAATCTATGAAATTTAAACACAAGGTTTATGACCACAAAAGGAAGGTTGGGATTGATTTTGGGAGTTTTGGTCCCAACAGTTTAAGAATCAGGGGCCAAAAAAGGGCCCAATAAGCATTTTTCTTGGTTTTCGCACAATAACTCTAGTATAAGTAAATAGAAATCTATGAAATTTTAACACAAGGTTTATGACCACAAAAGGAAGGTTGGGATTGTTTTTGGGAGTTTTGGTCCCAACAGTTTAGGAATTAGGGGCTAAAAAAGGGCCCAAATAAGCATTTTTTTTTGGTTTTTGCACAATAACTTTAGTATAAGTAAATAGAAATCTATGAAATTTAAACACAAGGTTTATGACCACAAAAGGAAGGTTGGGATTGATTTTTGGAGTTTTGGTCCCAACAGTTTAGGAATTAGGGGCCAAAAGGGTCCAAAATTAAACTTTGTTTGATTTCATCGAAAATTGAACTATTGGGATTCTTTGATATGCCGAATCTAACCGTGCTTTTAGATTCTTAATTTTTGGTCCCGTTTTCAAATTGGTCTACATTAAGGTCCAAAGGGTCCAAAATTAAACTTAGTTTGATTTTAACAAAAATTGAATTCTTTGGGTTCTTTGATATGCTGAAACTAAACATGTACTTAGTTTTTTTATTATGGGCCCAGTTTTCAAGTTGGTCCAAATCGGGGTCCAAAATTAAACCTTGTTTGATTTCATCGAAAATTGAACTATTGGGGTTCTTTGATATGCCGAATCTAACCGTGCATTTAGATTCTTAATTTTTGGTCCCGTTTTCAAATTGGTCTACATTAAGGTGTCAGAAACCTATTATGTGTCAAATATTTGAAGAAATTTTCAATTGCACAGTATTGCGCAATAGCAAGAAATTGATATGTGTGCCCAATTTTAAATTTTAAATTGGTTATTTCTGATTTATATATAAAAACAAATAATACTGATATGGTTTGAATAGGTAAATTAAAAAATTTTAAGTTCTTAGACAACATTCATTCTGTGTCAGAAACCTATGCTGTGTCAAATATTTATTCACAATCCAAATTCAGTATTGTATCAAGCTTGAATGTTGTGTTCATAATTGCCCCAACTATTCAGGGTTCGACATCTGCGGTCGTATCTAGCTGCGCCCAGCGGAGCATTTTATTCTATTATCCAACAGGTTTACTTTTTAAGTGTGTTCAAGAATATCATTAGTCTAAGATTTGATTCCTTACCAGAAAAAAAAAATCAGCAAACAACATGTACATATTCACTAAAAGTAAAACATAATCTTGCATTCTTGGGAACGACCCCAAACTTTTCAATACACGTATTACCACTTTATACAGCTATTGAAAATGTATATTTCTTTGGGCTTTTTGAATTCATGGATTGGGTTGTCCACGAAATATACAAATATTGGCATGGTATACCTTTATTAGTATACCACCCTTCTGTATTTACCCCAATCAATACAAATGTGATTGTATTTATCTTCTTTGATTACAAAGCTCTTTACAAAGGACTTGAAATTATATTCAGTTTAGGTGTGTCAACACAGTGTGTAAATATATCTATTTATACATGTATATGATACCTATTTTTCAGACTGTGTATGTAATGCCGTCTTCCAGTGCTAGATGTTCACAGCTTCCAAGAGCTGTTGATAAAGTGCCATTTTATGCCTCTCTTAAGAAACTGAGGGATTATTTACGTGGAGATTTGAAAGAGTTAGATGATTCAGAAGTTTGTTTCCCAGATTTAGAACTGAAAGTTGTGAAAAAGGAACCAAAACAGGAAATAAAAGAGGAAGTAGATAATTCATGTGCAATCCCGTTTTCTCAGAGCAGTGAATTATGCTACCCAAGCAATATCCAAATAAAACAGGAACCAGTTTATAACCAGTCTCAGTATGGCATTCCATCCAATCAAAACTGCTTCTCTGTATCTTCGTCTGCTGGTAGTCCTAATCAACAATCCTCATATCCCAGTTCACAGTCGAATTTCAGCCCACCAAGAAATGGAGACATGCGTTATCAAATGATGTATCAATCTGCAGGAAATAGTCCTCAAAATTTCCAGATGGGGGATAACTCCATTAAGATGTCACAAGTTATGATGCAGGGGAAGCAGGAATCACCAAATCTCCACATGATGCATGGTTCTATTCAGACTTTTAGTGGTAATGCTGTCCCAACATTTTCCTTTCAACAAACTATGGCAATGAATAATTTGAATGGTCATTCATCAGCACAGGTCATGGTTCAAAGTTCGTATCAAGGTAATTCACAGTTCCCACAGTATTCTCAGCCCTCCATCAACTATTATCCAAACATGATGACACAGAGTAATTACATGAACTATCAAAATCACCAGCAACACAATTATGGACATGAAAATCCTAATTACAATCAAAATGCAAGTTCACGAAGATCATCATGTGAAAATGATGTCACAGTAATAGGATTTTCTCAGGGTCAAGGCCATACACAGGGAAATCAATTTCAGTATTGTCAGACTGGTACAAACTTTATTAAACAGGAGCCACAGGATTTCAGTAATTATGATAAAGGTAGCAGTTGTGATGGTCAAAGTCCTGTACGGGATTGTACTCAAGGACAACAGAAGACGACAAACCATTGGCTTCAGCAGGGTCAAAACTATCAGCAGCACAATTATGGACATGAAAATCCTAATTACAATCAAAATGCAAGTTCACGAAGATCATCATGTGAAAATGATGTGACAGCAATGGGATTTTCTCAGAGTCAGGGTCATACACAGGGAAATCAATTTCAGTATTGTCAGACTGGTACAAACTTTATTAAACAGGAGCCAAAGGATTTCAGTAATTTTGATAAAGGTAGCAGTTGTGATGGTCAAAGTCCTGTACGGGATTGTACCCAAGGTCAGCAGGAGATGACAAACCATCGGCATCAGCAGGGTCAATGTCAGATACCAGATAACTGTAACAGTGTTCCCCCAGTACATATCAAAGAAGAACCAAGGGATTTTAATGATTATTCAAACACTTGTCGAAATAGTTTATAGAATTCTGACAATTAACATGATGAATCAATTGCACCTGGTCAGCAATAATTTTTATTTAAAAACTCACATAAAATGAAACCGACATGTAGGGTATTAATTTATTTGAAGAATTTAGTAGGCAAAATTTTATCCTTTCTAGTACTGGTGATAATGTTATTATGAGTTTCAGTTTAATGTTTTTTTTACATTCCTGACATCTTTCCAATGGAATTATGGAATAAGTATCATGTATATTACACTTATATGTATATTTTGTTGCAATGATCTCTTTTACTCTAAGCATAATTCTAAAAAAATTACAAGTATCAATATTTATTATTTATTACATTGAGTGCACAGTGAAATGTCAGGATTTCTGAATGAAAGAAAATCCGATATTTCACACAGTGGACAAAAAAAATTCACATTTCCCTCTAGGAACTGACGCAACAATAGCCGACACATAGTCAAATAAAAACATAATCCCTTGTATTTTATCATTAAATCTTCTGAAATGTCAACTTAATGAACAGAATAACTGACCTTGAAATTCATATACCAAAAATCTAAAAACAACACTAATAATTAACTCATATGCTGCTCATGATGTAGGTTTTCAAGATTTGTTATACTATTATTAATTAAATTGTTATCAAGCCAATATTTAAGAAAAGATCTTTTTAGAATTGGTAGTGACATTGTATTTAATTAGATCTGATAAGGTTAATGAACCAAATATATAAAAGGTTTAACTCAGGTTTTATATATAGATGGTCAATACTGGTATGTCTCAACATTCATTAGGAATTCATTGAATTATACTAATGTACAAGTGTTCATTTTAGCAGGAACCAATCTGTGGTATTTCTATATCATGGATGATTTAATATCAGCAAAATACTTTTATCAATCAATTATTTGGGTAAGTATAATTATATAATGAATTCATGGTTATTTTTAAACACTTAAGTTGTTAGAATTTCCTTTAAATAAATGGTCAAGGAAATTTCAGAATTTTTGATCTTATATTGATATTGTTTTTATTATGCAAAATGAAGTCAACTTAAGATGTGTTTACTGTTATATAATTTGGACATGTCTGGTTCAGTTATGAACAAAGCAAAATTAGATAACCATGGAGGAACCACATATAAGGTACATAAATTCCATATTGTGTTCAGTATGAGTAGTATAAGTAGACGTATTTTAGTTAGAAATTGTATCATATGAAAATCCAGGAATAATTTTGGCAAACTTTGCAGATATAGGGACGATGTTTGTCAGACATACTGTTTTAAAACCTGAATATATTCATCATGTGTAATTTTGGTTTCTTATAACAATCTTCAATTTATTTTTATGCCTCTTCCACAAATGTGAAAGAGGCATGTAGATTTACCCTTGTCCGTACGTCCATTGGTCTGGCTTGTTTTTGCATTTAGGTTCATTTCTCCGAAACCCAATGTGTTATACCACTACAATCCCCATATAAGACTGAACACAGATGAGCTGATTTGGGTCACTTTAATCTACATTTAATGATTTCACTTTTGCCTGTAATTTCATATACTAGGAGTCCATAGAGTTATTTCATTGTTACTTCACCACTATATTATTGCTAAAGAACTTATAGTAACGTATAAATGATAATTTTTATCCCCTGCTAGTGAAGCATGAGATATATAGTGATGGTGTGTCACCTATTTACTGAAACAACTCTTACACCAGTGAATGGATTTCATTGAAACTTTCAAAGAATCTTCAGTACAAAGTGGCATTCTGCACCACATATTTTTGATCAAAATGATTTTTGTGGTTTCCCACAGACAAATATGGACTTTGCCATTTCTTCATAATACGACAATGAAGGGGATAGGCATGCTTCGTCTGCAATTGCTAATCGAGTGAATGGATTTCTGTGAAACTTTGAAGGAATCTATAGTATATATTGCCAATGTGCACTACCTTTATAATATATATATTTTTTTTTATCAGAATGAATTTTTGGGTTTTGTACAGACAAACCTGGACTTTGCCTTTTCTTTATGTAATATAATATAACAGGGTAGGCATGCCCCATCCACAACCCCTCCTAAACCAGTGAATTGATTTCAGTGTTCATTGCCATTTTGGTTTTTGATTAAAACGATTTTTGGGGTTAACATAGGCAAACACGGACTTGTATTTTTCTTTACATGTACCGCTAGCAGGGGATATACATTTGTGAGTCCCCTTATATAGTACACAAAACAGCTCGGTTATATTTAAGTCTCTGTGACTTACATTTTATTATACTGTGAATTTGATGAAATGTTTGCATTTTTATCTATTTCTAAAAAAAACGTTATGATATATCAGTGCTTTTTTCCAGCTACAATTGTCTTCTTTAGTTCAAGACAGATCACCAGCCCGAAAGACCTACATTATTTTATGCTTCAGTGACTCCATTAAATTTTAGAAATTTGGGTCCTTGTGCCAGAAACAGAAATTAGTACTGTGAATTTATTATTTTCAATTGTGTAAGAGTTAATGTAAGCAGTTATATAATTAAACTTTGGTATATTTTAAATAATTCTCAAAATGATTTCCCCATCAGGTATAATAGATGTGCAGGGGGATGTGGCATCCATGTCTTACAGACACACGATCTCTAGTTTATATGTAAAATTTACTGTACTCAGGGGTTATTTACTGACGAAACATTTACATACAATCACCTATTTGTAATATTGCAATGTCTTTATTACTACATTATAGTGCAATGAATTGAACAATTTATTTATGAAATGCTGAAAATTGCATTTACATGTATTTATTGTTGTTAGATGTTTGGTTGTTTTTATATTGTCCTTTTATTTTACAAAGTTGTTTTGGATTATTTTGTATGGAAATTTTGTTATGATTTTATACCAGTAATCTTTGAATCTTGTTTATGATACCAGTATTTTATATATATATGATTAAGGTGCTATTTTACAGTACTTTGTATGATGCATTAAAATGTGTAAATAATTGTGGAAGTTTGATTATAACAAAAACCATTTCACGGCTCATTGTTCATAAGATATTGTAGCACGAGTTGGTTGAGTTCACACAGCAATGAATTCCGTAAAAATAACTTTTATTACTTAAATTTCAATAATTTGTAAAGAATTTGATAGAATAATTGGAAAATTTAGCCAGTGATAACAGCACTATTTTCCTGGCTCATATATTAATGAATGCCGCTAGAAGACTGGACGTTGACATTGAAAATTGAATTTACAATCAATATTGCAATTATTTACTTCTGCAGAAAATGTAAAATAATTTTAACCTACTTAATTTTTCCTAAGGATCTTTTTAAATAACTTCAACCAATGCATATATGCCCTGAATGGTTGAATTAAAACTTGTAAGGGCCTCGGTGGTCGAGTGGTCTAGGTAGTTCGTCATGACTACTAATGATCACTAGCCTGTCAACACTGGGTTTGTGAGTTCGAATCTCACCTGTGGCGGGGTGTGTTCGACTTCGATCTAAATTGACAAAGATTGCCAATTTTCCTCCCGAAGGTCGGTGGTTCTCTCCGAGTACTCTGGCTTCCTCCACCAATAAAACTGGCCACCGCGAAATGCCCAAATAAGCTGAAAACAGCGTAAAACCCCAACTAAACTAAACAATAAAACTTGTAAATAAGGCATGTTTGGCAAAAAGGTTAAGAATTTTCCTGTTTCATTGTCACTTATCTCATGGAATTACTTCAGAACGAATTACATAAAAATTGGGAAAATGAAGCGTCTATATAGTCGGTAATACAGTTCACAAATCTTAGATTTTTGCCTTTCTCTTATTTCCAAGTAATACATTGAAAGATGCTGTCATAGAATAGACCCAGAGTTTACTTAACTTTTTCTTTTGAAATTGCAATAATGAAATTTCACAAGAAATAATTATTTTAAAAATTTGTTTTTCCTTTTTAGCTCACCTGACCCAAAGGGTCAGGTGAGCTATTGGCATCCGTTGTCCGTCATCTGTCGTCCACAATTCACATTCTAATCTTCTCAGAAACCACTGGGCCAATTGGAACGAAACTTTGCTGGAATGATCCTTAGGTGGTCCCCTTCCAAAATTGTGTCCGGTATCCCCGACCTTCGACCAAGATGGCGGTCAAGATAAAAATAGAAAAAAGGGGGAAAATTTATTAAAAAATCTTGTCTGAAACTATCAAGAGGTTGGAACCAAACTTAGCAACAATGGTCCTTAGATGGTCCTCTTTCAGAATTGTATCTGTTGACCCAAACTATCAACCAAGATGGCTACCACAGCCAAACTTTGAACCCTGTGGGAACTGTTCACTAAATGTAAAAGGCAATGACCCAGATCATAAATATCAGGTGAGCGATACAGGCTCCTGGGAGCCTCTGGTTATAAAGCCTCAACATGGAAATAATATCACCATAAGGTGATCTGTCCATTCATGCAGAATGTGTTGGCTGAGGACCACTTTTTGTTCAGTGATCATACTTTGTATAATTGTTCTCTACCATGAGGATATCATGAATTGTGTTGAAATCTCTACCTTGCTGGTCATATTTAGCTCCATGTTAACAAATCTTGTCCACTTTCTACATTCAAAACACCTCAGAATTAAGTGATCATAATGTCATGATTATTCTCCACTACTAGGAGGTGTGTTGTGAAGTTGGAAGAAATATCTACCTTGAAGGTAAAGGTCACAAGCTTTAAAAATATTTATGAAAAGACTTGTTTCATTGATTATCGTTCAACTTGAGCTATCCCTTGGACAGAGAGACAACCCAGTCGACTCCTGTTTCAAAAATCTGGACATTGAAATTGGACATTTGCATATTACAGCATATAAAGTGGCAAAAATTTTACACTTTCCAGCTCTTGTTAAGCCTCATCATATATTTTCAAGTGATCAGAAGTTAAGAAAGAAAATAGCTCTTTAATATGCCAAATACTGCTTTCTGCAATCCATGTCCATAGCTTTCAGTGCAGATTTTGCAGTTATAAAATTGTTTTACAAATACATTCTTGCATCATTTCGAGATTAACATCAATAAAAATATTCAGTTGTAATCATTTCACCTAAGATAACTTTATAAAACCACAAATTTAAACTAGAGGCTCAATTGGTGTGGCTGTATTGCTCACCTGGCATCCTTTTCAGCCTGTCATATTTGTTCATTATTTGGTTTCAGCGATTTTTTATTTAATTTGACCGATCAGAAATATTCAATTGAATTATTCATGGAGGCCATTAGTTGCCCAATCCAGGCGAAATATCCAAATTTTATAAAGTCCTTACATAGATTTTACTTTTGATCCCATATTGACAAGATTTAATTTTCACATTTGGTCCCATGTTAAACTAAGTTTAGCTTTTGTGGGCATTTTGGTTTGCAACAGTTACAAGAAAATTATGAAAGATGCAGATTATGTACTCCAACGTTCAATTTATTTTTAATTCTATGAAGGTCTTTCGGTAGATGCTTAATACCAAGTTCCAGTCATTTGGCTTTGCAGTTTCAGAGGTAAAGATTTTCTTATTGGACCAATCAGAAATAAAGAATTGTTCATGACCACCAAATTAGTTGTCTAACCAGTACAAAATATGCAAACTACCTGAAAGGTTCTTACATAGATGCTTAATACCAAGTTTCAGTTCATTTGGCCATACAGTTTCTTGTAATGAAATACAAGGATTTGTTCATGGCACCCAAATTAATAGCCAGACTGAAACAAAATATTCTAAATTCAATAGATGCTGGACCATTTTATTGATGTTTAACAGCATTTCGTGTTATAATTGTCTCGTTGTATTAACCTTTATTTCTAGGTCCAGCTGTCGTTTACTAAAAAATCCTAGTATTTATCACAGGAAGGGGCATTTGGGAAAAAAGATGGGAGAGTCCTGAATTCAAGCGCCTGTGAATTGGCCCAGTGGCTTCATACGGACAGTAAATTACAAACTATATAACTAAGTCTAAACATGGATAATCGCATTTTTCGGTGATAAAAGGTTATAAGTATTTATAATGATACTATAATAAACATCTATTGAATTGGAAGGTTTGTTTTTGTAACCATACTTATGAGTGAGAGAGGTATAGAGAGCGTTTGTCATCCGCGTCACCGTCGTTACACCAGTTCTGTTCGCAAGTAAACTTCCATGGAATCTTGAATAACTATTGGCACTGTCCACCTTCCCTTTATTTTTTCGGAAGGTTTTTAGCTCACCTGACCCGAAGGGTCATGTGAGCTATTGCTATCACTTGGCGTCCGTCGTCCGTCCGTCCGTCGTCCGTTAACTTTTTCAAACGTTAACTCCTCCAACACCATAAGTCCAACTGCAACCAAACTTGGTACAGTTATTAATTGGTATGGGTGCTACAAATCTATTGTTTGGATTTTTGATTCGTATAAAAACATGGCCGTCATGGCTAAAAATAGAACATAGGGGTAAATCGCAGTTTTTTGCAAATAAGTCAGAAACGGTCACAGATATCAAAATTCTGGCATACGGTAAAAGTGATCAGCACCTCAAGATCTACCTGCCCTGAAATTTTGAAGAAGATCCAACGACCCATGTAGGAGTTATTGCCCTTTTTCTGCATTTTTTCCAAATTTTGCACTTATTAAGCTCAATATCTTGGATACTATAAAGGAAATTTGAAAAATTTAAATTTCATATTGTTAGGCGCACAAAGATCTACAAAATTTGTAACAGGATCGAAGTTGTAGGTTCGTTCCTTTTAGGAGTTATTTGACATTTTTGGCTTTTTTTTATGTTATTATTTCAAAAATCTTCTTCTCTGAAACTAGTATTCAAAATCAAATGAAACTTGGTAAGATTGTTCCTTAGGGTATCCTGCACAAAATTTATGCTTCGATTTTTGATCCGTCGAAAAACATGGCCACTGTTACTAAAAATAGAACATAGGGGTCAAACAACAGTTTTGCGCAAATATCTCAAAAATCATTAGGTTACGGCAAATTCTGGCAGGTTGAAAGTGTTCAGCATGATGAGAGCTACCTGTGTGCTGATTTTCGTGAAAATCTGTCAACTGATGTTAGAGTTATTGCCCTTTTTGAGATTTTTGGCTTTTTTTATGTTATTGTTTCAAAAATCTTCTTCTCTGAAACTACTATTCAAAATCAAATGAAACTTGGTAAGATTGTTCCTTAGGATATCCTGCACAAAGTTTATGCTTCGATTTTTGATCCGTCGAAAAACATGGCCACTGTTACTAAAAATAGAACATAGGGGTCAAACAACAGTTTTACGCAAATATCTCAAAAATCATTAGGTTACGGCAAATTCTGGCAAGTTGAAAGTGTTCAGCATGATGAGAGCTACCTGTGTGCTGATTTTCGTGAAAATCTGTCAACTGATGTTAGAGTTATTGCCCTTTTTAGCTCACCTGACCCGAAGGGTCATGTGAGCTATTGCTATCACTTGGCGTCCGTCGTCCGTCCGTCGTCCGTTAACTTTTTCAAACGTTAACTCCTCCAACACCATAAGTCCAACTGCAACCAAACTTGGTACAGTTATTAATTGGTATGGGTGCTACAAATCTATTGTTTGGATTTTTGATTCGTATAAAAACATGGCCGTCATGGCTAAAAATAGAACATAGGGGTAAATCGCAGTTTTTTGCAAATAAGTCAGAAACGGTCACAGATATCAAAATTCTGGCATACGGTAAAAGTGATCAGCACCTCAAGATCTACCTGCCCTGAAATTTTGAAGAAGATCCAACGACCCATGTAGGAGTTATTGCCCTTTTTCTGCATTTTTTCCAAATTTTGCACTTATTAAGCTCAATATCTTGGATACTATAAAGGAAATTTGAAAAATTTAAATTTCATATTGTTAGGCGCACAAAGATCTACAAAATTTGTAACAGGATCGAAGTTGTAGGTTCGTTCCTTTTAGGAGTTATTTGACATTTTTGGATTTTTTTTATGTTATTATTTCAAAAATCTTCTTCTCTGAAACTAGTATTCAAAATCAAATGAAACTTGGTAAGATTGTTCCTTAGGGTATCCTGCACAAAATTTATGCTTCGATTTTTGATCCGTCGAAAAACATGGCCACTGTTACTAAAAATAGAACATAGGGGTCAAACAACAGTTTTGCGCAAATATCTCAAAAATCATTAGGTTACGGCAAATTCTGGCAGGTTGAAAGTGTTCAGCATGATGAGAGCTACCTGTGTGCTGATTTTCGTGAAAATCTGTCAACTGATGTTAGAGTTATTGCCCTTTTTGAGATTTTTGGCTTTTTTTATGTTATTGTTTCAAAAATCTTCTTCTCTGAAACTACTATTCAAAATCAAATGAAACTTGGTAAGATTGTTCCTTAGGATATCCTGCACAAAGTTTATGCTTCGATTTTTGATCCGTCGAAAAACATGGCCACTGTTACTAAAAATAGAACATAGGGGTCAAACAACAGTTTTACGCAAATATCTCAAAAATCATTAGGTTACGGCAAATTCTGGCAAGTTGAAAGTGTTCAGCATGATGAGAGCTACCTGTGTGCTGATTTTCGTGAAAATCTGTCAACTGATGTTAGAGTTATTGCCCTTTTTAGCTCACCTGACCCGAAGGGTCATGTGAGCTATTGCTATCACTTGGCGTCCGTCGTCCGTCCGTCGTCCGTTAACTTTTTCAAACGTTAACTCCTCCAACACCATAAGTCCAACTGCAACCAAACTTGGTACAGTTATTAATTGGTATGGGTGCTACAAATCTATGGTTTGGATTTTTGATTCGTATAAAAACATGGCCGTCATGGCTAAAAATAGAACATAGGGGTAAATCGCAGTTTTTTGCAAATAAGTCAGAAACGGTCACAGATATCAACATTCTGGCATAGGGTAAAAGTGATCAGCACCTCAAGATCTACCTGCCCTGAAATTTTTAAGAAGATCCAACCACTCATTTCAGAGTTATCACCCTTTTTTTGACATTTTTGGCTTTTTTTATGTTATTATTTCAAAAATCTTCTCCTCTGAAACTACTGAATGGATTTGGATAAAACTTAGCATGATTGTTCCTTAGGGTATCCTGCACAAAGTTTATGCTTCGATTTTTGATCCATCGAAAAACATGGCCACTGTTACTAAAAATAGAACATAGGGGTCAAACAAGTTTTTCGCAAATATCTCAAAAATCATTAGGTTATGGCAAATTCTGGCAGGTTGAAAGTGTTCAGCATGATGAGAGCTACCTGTGTGCTGATTTTCGTGAAAATCTGTCAACTGATGTTAGAGTTATTGCCCTTTTTTGACATTTTTGGCTTTTTTTTATGTTATTATTTCAAAAATCTTCTCCTCTGAAACTACTGAATGGATTTGGATAAAACTTAGCATGATTGTTCCTTAGGATATCCTGCACAAAGTTTATGCTTCGATTTTTGATCCGTCGAAAAACATGGCCACTGTTACTAAAAATAGAACATAGGGGTCAAACAACAGTTTTTCGCAAGTATCTAAAAAATCATTAGGTTAAGGCAAACTGTGGCAGGTTGAACGTGTACAGCATGATGAGAGCTACCTGAGTGCTGATTTTCTTGAAAATCTGTATACTGATGTTAGAGTTATTGCCCTTTTTTGACATTTTTGGCTTTTTTTTTATATTATTATTTCAAAAATCTTCTTCTCTGAAACTACTGAATGGATTTGGATAAAACTTAGCATGATTGTTCCTTAGGGTATCCTGCACAAAGTTTATGCTTCGATTTTTGATCCGTCGAAAAACATGGCCACTGTTACTAAAAATAGAACATAGGGGTCAAACAACAGTTTTTCGCAAATATCTCAAAAATCATTAGGTTACGCCAAATTCTGCAGGTTGAAAGTGTTCAGCATGATGAAAGCTACCTGCGTGCTGATTTTTGTGAAAATCTTTCAACTGATGTTAGAGTTATTGCCCTTTTTTGACATTTTTGGCTTTTTTTTATGTTATTATTTCAAAAATCTTCTTCTCTAAAACTACTATTCAAAATCAAATGAAACTTGGTAAGATTGTTCCTTAGGGTATTCTGCAAAAAGTTAATGCTTGGATTTTTGATTGGTCAAAAAACATGTCCGCCCTTACTAAAAATAGAACATAGGGGTCAAAATGCTGTTTTTTGCTATTCTTTCCTGAATTATAGAAATAAAATGAAGATGAAAGCTACTTTCAAGGCAAACATGGTATCCCGAGTTGAATGGTGATGATGAAAGTTTGTTTTGGACGGCCATTTTTAAAATGGCTGCCATTTTCCCGCCATTTTTTACACTTGCTCGGATTTCAACAATATTTGGTTTTTAAAGTAAACATGGTATCCTTAGTGAATGGTGATGATGATAATGTTGTATAACAATGATTAAACTTCATAATATGTGAGCTTTTAATTGCCATCACTTGGTGTCTGTCATAATCGTTGTTAACAAATTTTCAACATCTTCTCCTCTGAAACTACTTGGGGGAATTTGATGAAACTTAGCATGATTGTTCCTGCAATATTTCCTTTTCAAGTACAATAAAAAGCCTTAACCCACAATTTTTACATAACTTCTTTCAAACATTTTAAAAACGAAGACAACATATAGATCAAAAGATTTATACTTGTATTTGAAGATTAATTAAAGCTTGTATTTTGTATTATGAATCATCAGATTGACCATGACTGTATCTTAATCAAGCGTAGGGAGAACTCATGCCCATTTCTTTCCAGAGGTTCTTAAAGGTTTTTAAAGGTATTTTCAGCATTTTACGTGACCTTTAATACTCAGTTTAGTTTACAACAAACATTAATATATTAATTTAGTTTATAGTGCATTGTTTACCAGGTGAGCGATTCAGGCTCTTGAGAGCCTCTTGTTTTCTTTAAATATCAAAACATGAATTCATAGATTTTTTTTCTGCAATAGTCTTTAAGAAGACATTATTCAAAGGGTAAATAATTCCACCAATCCTATATGTGAACTGTAATAAAATCTTATCAAGTGATAATGTTTTACATTGATTTATCAGTGTTTATCACATATTTTTTTGAAATAACACCAATTTTGCATATGTAATAAAAGCATAATTTGAAGCATGTTATTTGCCCCCGAGGCAATATCATATGAGGGCATATAACACATTGTAACATGTTATCTGCCCTCATGTGAGCCTTATCTACGTCACTTCCGCTCTGCTGTAAATAATCGTCTGATCATTATTTACGGTAAACAAACCACGTGCATAAATGTTCTTAGCAGCTTCAAATAGGGACTTATAAAATCTATTTGTAGATCTCGGGAAAAGCACAGAAACTGAAATTGCATTCATTTGTTTGACTTTATAATAAAAGTGAAAGAAATAAATGTTTAGTAGCTGTAGCACTGTGAATGTGTACTTTATATTCATTCGACACATCAGTGTTGTTCAAAACCTGACAGACTTGCTTGAAGACAGGAAAATCGATTTCAGCATTTAAATTATTTCTTGGCAGTGGCAAAATATGTGATAAATAGATTAATACATGGTCTTTTACATATTGGCCTATAATTGTTATCAGCCCTCGACTGATATCGTCACTCGGACTAAAGCCCTCGGGGCCGATATCAAGGTCTTGGGCTGTTACAAGGACAGCCTCGACTGATATCGTCCCTCGGGCTAAAGCCCTCGGGGCCGATATCAAGGTTTTGGGCTGATAACAAGGACAATATGAAAAAGGCCATGTATTAATCTAAAATTATAGCGTTATACTTTCTAATTACAGTTTGACTGTAATAGGATTTTAACTGCGTAAGATTTACTTCCTTTGTGAGTAGACATCCTCCTTAACCAGTAGTGTTTAATGGGACAGGCGACACAAATGTTAAAAAAACAACCTTCAAGGATTTTATAATTTAAAAAGTTCTTTGATAATATAACTTCCAACCGGAAGAAATATTACAGATCTTGTTCTTTACGGAATAAATGGCATTGGATAATTATTCCAACAACGGGAACATTCATTTCTTCTTTACTCCTTTTTCTGTGTTATTTGTCAGTTTTTTTTATGTTAGATGTACATTTGTAATGTTTACTACGTGTACTATGTGAAATCACTTACTTCCCATGAGTGTATTATTTGCAATAAAATCATTATCAATTATAGCATTGTTGATACTTGGTTTCTTGAGGAACTTTTATTAGTGGAACAAATATCAAACTATATACCAATCGTTTTTGGACGTTGGTCAGTTTCGGCTAATTATTTTGAAGCTTAGAATACTACTATAAACTATAATTAAGACGCTTAGGACATAGTTATCTCCCCTCAACCAATCAAAAGGCGTTATTGTGAGCGTTAAATTTCATAGTACACGGTTTTCCATGCTCTTTGAAATAACATGCATGACCAAATATCTTGTCTAGGGATTAGAAAGACAATGCAAACAACAAGAACGAGTGTTTACAGACATACTCGCAAATTCCAAACAATTTTACAAGTAAATTTTTAATTAATATATATTTTTTTTTATATGGCGGGCGTGAGGGTTAAGGAGAACTTTCAGTACCTCTGCAAAAAACTTATGTTACTGCAATTCAAACAAAAATACCTAACCTTATATGTTTATGAAATTGTTTAATGTGAAAAATTTCAATTGTCCAATTTTATTTTCAGGGAAACACATGTACATTTGCTTGAGAGACAAGCCTCATTTTAATTGTTTGGGTGTAGGGGATATTTGTAATAAAAAAATTATTATTACTTTTATTTGTGGTAATTTTAAATTTTCTTCTTTTATTTTTTTAAACTACCGATTCGATGAAAAATATTTAGTCATTCAAAAGGATTCTTTTTTGACATAAAATTAAAATTAAAATAAAATAAATCAAGCTGTTCCATTTATATAAAAGAATACTTTGGTAGACTGAAATAAAAGTACACGACATTATCAATTATTTTGGGTTTTGGGGGAGATTGTGATCAACTGAAAAAATAAACAAATGAAACTTCGCCTCATAATGCAAATTTTGCGTTTTTGTCACTCTTCTCACATTTTTGCAGAAATATATTCATATATATCATGCATAACAAAATGACTCATAAGTTTATATGTTATCTGCCTGTAAACAATGCAGAAGAATCAATGAAAAGTTGAATATATTTATTTCGTTAACATACTACCATAGAAATCCACCAATAAATGAACTGATGGAACTCACAACACTACCAACAATTTTAACAGCAGTGCTGACAACGTAAGAAGCTACCCTTTTAAACCCCTCTTTAACAAAGTTGTCAATATCTAAGCTGTGTGTTTGTCTTTTTAAGTCGTTATTTTTATTCTCCCATCCCTTTTCCTGATCTTCTTCTTTGTATTGGTATTCACTTCTCCGTCTGTATCCTTTTCGATTTTGTTCTTCGTCTTTCATTTCTGAAGACTTGTTTTTCCACCTATTGGTTTGTTTTTCTGACAATTGTCTCAGGTTTTCTACTTTAGTATCCAAATTTCTAATCTGTTCTTCAAACGTATTTTCAATATCGCTCAATTCTTTTCTCAAATCCCTCATGTCCCTGTTTTGTTTCCTTTTAGACTCGAGAATATCTTCGAATTTATCCTCAATCCGATCGTCTAAGTCTGTGATGTACCTTCGAACATCGCCGATTGCTTTATTTGCAATTGAAATAGCTTTGTACACGTTTGTCGTCTCGTTTATTAGATCATCAAGTTTTTTCTGTAAATCCGTTGTCTGAAAATTTAATTTCGTAGCTGCACTTTCGTTTTCCAAAAGTTTGTTGTGGAAACGTCTATTGGTTGTCTTTTGATCAGATTCTCTTTCGACATCATAGCTTCTAAAAGAATCGAATTCTACTTTCTGATCTTTGTTTTCTTTCCATAGTTTTTCTAATTCATTTCGATGTAGTATATTAACTGTGTTTTGTTCAGAATGCTTTTCATTGAAAACTGCTATCAGAGACTCCAGACTTGCTTTCATATCTACGATTTGTTGTTCCTGGTTCCTATTTTCACTCAATAATTGTTTTAAATTTTCTTCTTGAATTCTAATTAACGAAGCGATTAGAATTAGGATCAAAGTAATACCATAGTTTATCATTGACCGAGAAAATTTGTGAGAAAACAAACACAGAACAGTAAAAATACTCGCCGGTATGTCCATGGTTCACAAAGACGTTTTCTACTTTCAGTTTTACCTTAATTTATTCAGATGACGTAAGCTTTTCTGTAGAATTTTTATAACAGGGCAAATCTAGGGCCAAATTCAAATGTGACAAGTTTTAGAAATAACTGAAATAAAAATCACATTTCAATATTCATTTGTATCACCTATTAGCACAAATGATCGTATGGAACCATTTGAACAAATGAAAGCTGCAAAGTGGAACTATATTATTGATCGTAGTCTCAGTTTGGATACAAAATTCTTTGCGTGCAAATAATAAAAATTCCCAATTAACTTCGTGACGAAATTTTGAATCAAATAACTGAAAGTACTGATGATTGGTTAATTTTAGGATACCATTGGGTGCTTTGAACCAAAGTGGAGGAAATTAGCATTTTCATCAATGAGTTTTCAGGGACCTTGAAAAAAAAGTTTCATCCAAACCAAAGTATCCATTTCAAATTTTTAGTAAACTCTTGTAATGGGCAGACAGACATGATAAAACTCTCCCACCCTCACACCGCTCAGGGGAGAGATTATTAATACATGTTAAAGCTTATTGTAGCCTACGGTGTGTGAAATTAAGTTTACTTTTTGACTGACATATATTTTCCTCGGGTATTTTCTACCAATGAGTTGAGAAATGTATTACTAAACCGATCAATTAAGAGTGGAAATCAAACTTTATCGTGATTCCACCATGGTTGCAAAGGTAATATTTGTAAATGAATGATGAAACCATTCTATAAGGAAGCAAGATTCGAAAGACAGACAGAAAAATAACAATCATTTTTCAAATAGACAGATTACCTTTTCTCAAGTCTTTGTTTATATTTCATCAACAATTCATTATCATGGGTAAAATATAGGTTGGAGTCTAGGGTTGGAGTATATTTTGTAATATTTTGGAAATCTTTCAATAACTGAAATGAAAAAATTATGATTAATTCGGTCAAAACATGTAAACTCTTCAAATTCTTCTCCAAATGGTCTTTCAGATATCTTTAGTTGTAATGGTGTAATGCACATATATGTTACGATATGCATTCATTTAAATATTGTTATCACGGGATACAAATTAATTCGGAGTTCGGAGATAAATTAGAATTATTTCAAAACATCCTCTTGTTCGCCCGACAATGCACTTTCACATCCTGTATTTAGTGCACGTAGGTTGGACACAAGTAGTATATATGCGATTCTAAGGTCATGAGTAGCGATGAGCAGCAAAGAGCAATGAAATGGACCGCCGTTGCCAAGGCGGTTGCTAAGAACACCCCTCCATTGATCTATTGGTGACAGCATCACTGGAGGTAAGGGGACATAATCCAATCCTACCTTTGGTTCTCACAGAAAACATCACCCGCAGATGAAAAGAGCGGGATAAGGGGAGATAATCCAATATTGTTCTTCGTATACTCTCGGACATCGACATAACAGTGAGAGTATCAGTCCCTAGAGACCGATGAAAGATCCAGAGACGACCGAGAAGTGCGGGAAAAGGGAGATAATTCAATCTGAGTTCTGTAAAGTATGGCACCTCCGGGTCCGTGACTTACGTCACTTCCGTAAACAAATCATGGGAAAATCCATCACTTCCGGTTGCGCAAACCACTTCCGGGTACTTTCGGTTCCGCCTACGCATGCGCAGACCACACATCCGGCTCCTAGCACGTGACTTGCGTCTCTTTCGTAAACAAATGGCGAGAAAATCCATCACTTCCGATTACGCATGCGCGCAAACCACTTCTGGGTACTTCTGGTTCCTGTCACGTGACTTCCGATTCCGGTCACGTCACTTCTTGTGACGTCATTTCCGGTCGACCCTCCTCATGATCCTCCACCACACCCACCATCACAAATCATATTTAAGAACCGCATATATACTACTGACACACTAATAAAATATTGCTTGCTATTCATGGGGAAAGTATTTTAACATTTACAAAATAAGCAAAATGAGATGAATTATTACGATAAACCAAAATACTACTTCTCTGATGAATGAATTATTACCACCTATTAATGATGATAGTATTCTTGTTTTGTGACTTACGATGATTACAGGGGAATTAAAGACGTATAATATATATGGTTGCTTCCAAAAAATGGCTATTCTAGACAGAAAATGTGAATCGTGAGTGCAAAGAGGGTTCATAAAATGAACACACCAAAAACTAAAAACTTAGGAATTAACAATAGAATCAAATGACCGAAACCAAAATAGCCAAGAAATAAAAAATCAACGAACTGCACACGAAAAATGTGAAAATCCGTTCTTGTAACATATTTGGTTCAAAGACCATAATGGAAACAAAGGGTAGAGTAATATTTTTTACTTTCATTTTAATTAGGTTTTTAAGAGTGTAACTGAAAGAATTTAAGTAATATTAATTTTTGCCAGTTCTTGATTTTTTAACAAATAAAGAAACTTTATCGGTTTTACTTCGATGACCATTTGAATACTAATTGTTTCCAAAAATACTGTTCTTCGGGTAAAGATTTCGTGTCAGGCAAAGTAAAAATATAAACGATACAGATACATCATATATATTCAGCACTTGTTATTTATTAACTTCTAAATAATTAAGAAAAATTTCATGAATTTATAAACTTGTTTAAAGAGCTAAATGGTCATGTTTTGGATATATACGAATTACCAAATTCTCAACAAAAAATCATATTTAAAGACGACTGGGAATTATTAGTAAAGAAAGTCATACATAACATGCATAAATAACTTCTAGCAAATATAGAAGGAAAACCTGTAATTTTTATACAAAGTAAATCTCAAAATAGGTACACCAATTTCTGATATTAGGAAAGCCTTTACTAAAGGTCAAATGCTTACAGGAACATACACATTACAAGTAAAGAAACAAGTAAAAATTGCTTCAAAAGAAGAAAAGGAATTGGGCTGCGCAAAAATAATCCTTTTGTTTTTGTGAAGATTATGCCAATATATGTTAAATGGAAATCACTGGACAATGAAAATTCGGTCAAGGCAAATTGAAATCTGCCAGACAGATTTCACTGCATATAAACACCAAATTATTTAGAAAATTGACTTGGGTCACTGGACCGTGAAAATGAGATCAAATTCAAGTAACACCTGCCAGAATGACATGTACACCTTCTAGTGTATAGCATAATTGACAGATCTGAGAAATGGACCTAATCAAGAAACTGTTACACAAATTTTTCAACTAGGCATTATCATCGATGTTTTCTTATCCCATATGAGTCTATTATAAAAAGTAATTACAATTGTTATTATTTAAAACAAATTTCCTCGTTTTGTTGATCCAATTTTGATCCTATATCGGGAAAAGAATACTGAAGCGACAAAACAGCGGAAAAAGTCCAGAAATTCGAAGTCCACGGAAAAGACAAATTAAGTCAGGAGAATGGAACACAACAAACAAACACCGCTGGCGGATACACCAAACGAATAAAAAACTTATAATGAACTAAACAAGACGGCACAGAAACTAAAGTACTAGCAAAGTGAATTCCCATTAACAACCGGGAGTGACATCAGGTGCTCCTGAAGGGTAAGCATGTCCTGCTCCATTGACGAAACCCGTCACATTGCCAGTGAAAATATATTGACATGTTTTGTTAGTCTTTGCCTGTTTGTGACGGACGTGTAGAAGTGTCGACACATATAGACAACTCCGTCGTCTGTCTTCGTTAACCTGTAAATTAATTTCCGCGCAACCTTTAGGGAATCGGTAACTATATAGATGGCTTGATGCGCTCCCATTTTAAATTTTTCGTTAAAAAAAACGATATTTGTCACTGTCATCTAATAGCGGGGGTTATTAAACATTAAATTTTATGAAATAATTATAATCTAGTAATTTTTTCTCTTCATGATATAGGCCTACCTCGTTCTATCCAGTGTCACGTAAGAACTATAAACAAGTATGTTATCGTCTCTCTTTTAGGGAAATGACGATCAACAGTAACTTGCCTTGACAGACTACTTCTCAGTTTACGGCAATTGAATAACGTCGGATAGTATCATTACAAATGGGTTCAAAAGGATCAATGTCCCTTTTATCCATTGAACTTTAACTCTTTCACCAGTTTTTTTAATCAATGTTTTCAATTTTCTATGTTATCAAAGTCGGAAGAATTTTGATTTTCTTCCCAGAAATTGCCTTTATTGTCGGTATGACTTGAATTCTTCCAAGATGATTTGGTTGGCTGTTATCATGAGACTTGCTCTGGTTGAGGGTCCATTGGATCCAAGAGGATTTTGATTTTTTGTTTTCAAGTTTGAATCAAACATCAATTCTTGCTGTTCTCAGGTTTTGAAAATCAAAACTCGAAAACTTCTCCATCAAGTTTATGACTATATACTGTTTAATAGAAATAAATTACATGGAATGAAAAACGAAAGAGTGGTGTAAACAAGAATATAAAATTACAATCCTACGCACGGATGGGGATAACAGCATTATTCGAATTCGAAATTTCATCCAAAATTGCGGTAATAAATATGTTACCAAAACGTCTACAAAATGACGGGAAATCTTAGGTATGAAGAAAGCAGACGAGCTGAGATAATTCTCCAAAACAATTATCTCTGTTTAACGCACTTTGAAATAAAAAATTCTTTTTTGAAATTGCGTTGATTGACTCAATTTGAAGTTTTCTTTTCAAATCGTGTAAAGCCTAACGCATTTTGTAAAAAAAAAATTAAAGTCCGTAATTTTTTCAAAGTGTGTTGTAACACATGACCACTAAAACATTGTATCCACATGCACATCTACGAGGATCAAGCATGTTATGATGGTACAATGTCAAAATATTTATAGAACAGTGGCCCATGGCCAAAACTCTTGGACCGGAGCATCCTAACAAGATGCAGATCTGCACATTAGGATCTAACAATTCACGAAGTTTCATATGTATATAACAAATGTGCGAAGTTTGGTTCCGATTACATAAGCCAGTGGTTTTAGACAAGCAGATTGTTTCAATTAATTTCTACATAACTGTCACAACGACTCCTTTGACTAGTTTCTACGCATGGGTTGCTTCAATTGTAGAAGCGGAAGCGGGTGTGTGTGTATTGGTCTTGCTCTGTGGGTAGTTCTTGTTAAGAACAAAATTTACTTTCATCTTTTCTTAAATTGGTATTGCAACAGACCATGTACAAAGGTGCTGGATGACTTTCGCTTCTGTGGCATTTAATTAAAACAATGAGACCAATATAAGATGAAAAGAAACGTATTATAAAAATA
This sequence comes from Mytilisepta virgata, assembly GCA_028015205.1. Lineage (NCBI taxonomy): Eukaryota > Metazoa > Mollusca > Bivalvia > Mytilida > Mytilidae > Mytilisepta > Mytilisepta virgata. The sequence continues at coordinate 78,272,293 of CM051519.1, forward strand.
TATATTGTAGAACATAATTATTCTCTAATTTTTATTTTTTTAGCTTATTCTTTATTTATTAGTTTTTAGGCTATTTTTCTGTTTTATGTAAAAAACATCCAAGCTGCAGCTGAGCTGCAATTGGCGATATATCGACTCAGTGGAAATGATAAAAATCCAATGGTACCAATCCTGATGCACAAGATGTGCACAATTCGCCGACCAACCCACAATGCACAACCCGGCCCCCCCCCCAAATAAAATAAAAAATCGAACAGGGTTCCGAAGTCCCCCGCCGATAGAGCATCAGAAACCCTTGGACAAGTGAAACATAACAAAATTTTCTCAAAGAGAGAGAATAGAAGGACAAACAATTTGTGGTTATTGCTAAAGTTTTTTACAAGTTAATGAGTGGTATGAAGACATTTATACAATATGGGTATAGTGTTGAAATCTTATTTTACCATGTGTGTTGAGAATTTATACAAATGTACATTTACTCCTTTTCAATAAACAGAAATGCTTTGATCAAAAGTATTCCGCCTAACAAACTCTTAAAGACAGTATTTTTCAATTTTATAAGTTTCGATAGGAGTTTATGTATAAAACCTCCCTTTAGGTCCAAGTGTATAAATATTATTCCAATGCAAGGAGAATATAAATTTTCTAGAACACTTAGATGAACATTTTGTCAATTTTCAAAGCTATTAAGGGGCATAACTCCTACAAAAATATTTCGACATGACTCATCTTCGAACTCCGTTGAGGTTTCATTGAGTTAAAGCTACTGTATAAATATTATCCAAATCGGTCAAAAAATAAATTTGCTAGAGCGCTTACATGAAAATTTTGTCAATTTTCAAAGTTATTAAGGGGCATAACTCCTACAAAAATATTTCGACATGACTCATCTTCGAACTCCCTTGAGGTATCATTGAGTTAAAGCTACTGTATAAATATTATCCAAATCGGTCAAAAAATAAATTTGCTAGAGCGCTTACATGAAAATTTTGTCAATTTTCTAAGTTATTAAGGGGCATAACTCCTACAAAAATATTTCGACATGACTCATCTTCGAACTCCCTTGAGGTATCATTGAGTTAAAGCTACTGTATAAATATTATCCAAATCGGTCAAGAAATAAATTTGCTAGAGCGCTTACATGAAAATTTTGTCAATTTTCTAAGTTATTAAGGGGCATAACTCCTACAAAAATATTTCGACATGACTCATCTTCGAACTCCCTTGAGGTATCATTGAGTTAAAGCTACTGTATAAATATTATCCAAATCGGTCAAGAAATAAATTTGCTAGAGCGCTTACATGAAAATTTTGTCAATTTTCTAAGTTATTAAGGGGCATAACTCCTACAAAAATATTTCGACATGACTCATCTTCGAACTCCCTTGAGGTATCATTGAGTTAAAGCTACTGTATAAATATTATCCAAATCGGTCAAGAAATAAATTTGCTAGAGCGCTTACAAGGTGGACGGACGGATGGACGGACGGACGCCCGGCATTACCATATCCCCCGCATCGCGTTGCGGCGGGGGACAAAAATATCATAGCAATAAGCAAACTGCACAAAGCATATTGGCACATTGTTTGAACAAAGTCTTTGGTTAAAATTATCTACACCGATGTCAGATTTGAATGATATATACTTTTTATTTTCAAATTAAACTTCATTTGGTAATTCAAACGTCAACGAGTTTTATGCAGGTGTAATACATATAAATACAAATTACCATACAAGTCCTGTGACCCACGAAGCAACCCTGGCAACAGCCTGATATCCAGACACAGCATTGTTTATAAGGAAAGAAGCTACTCTAATAATTCCATCTGCTATGAATTTATCAAAATTAAATCTACCATCGTCACTATTTTTGCTTTTATGCCTTTTGTTGTGGTTTTCGCGTGTGTCTTCGTATTCACTCCATTCATACTCTACCTTTATTTCTTTGTGTTTGTGTTTGGCTTTCTGCCTATTGCAAGTTTGATTTTCTGCAATTTCATCAAGTTTAGTATCCAAATGATTAATTTGTTCTTCAACCATATTTTCAATTTCCTTGAATTTTTTTCTAAAATTCCTGTTTTGTTTCCTTTCAAAGTCTTCATTTTCATCAATCCGATCTTCTAAGTCTGTGATGTATCTTCGAACATCATTTATTACTCTTTTGACAGATAAAATAGTGCTGTAAACATGAGTTATCTCGTTCATTAGACCGTCCATTTTTTTTTGTAGGTCTGCTGTCTGAAAATTAAATTTTCTTGCTCTTTCATTTTCCAAAATTTTGTTACGTAAACGTCTGTTGGTTGTCTTTTGCTCGGCTTTATTTGCGCTGTAATGATCTTTGAAAGACTGGAATTCTTTTTTTAGATTCTCAAGCTCTAGTTTATGATTTTCTCTGTCTTTCCACATCTTTTCTAATTCATTTCTATGTTGTATATTAACTGTATTTTGTTCAAAGACAAATGCTGTCAGATGTTCTAGTCTTCTTTCCAGATGTACAATTTCTTGTTCTAAGTTCATTATTTCACTAATTGAATGTAAAAGTATGATTGGAATCAGGATGAAAACAGTCAAATAGAGCCCGTATTTTATCATAGCAGTATAAGAGTTACGAGAAATCAAACAAAGAACAGTGATACTTGCTAGTAAATCCATGGTTATGTTCAAAAACTTCTTCCAGTTACACCTTTGTGGTCCAGCTTACGTAGGCATTTCAAACTGTCTGTAGAGTGCAAATTCAAATTTAACATTCAAATTCGTGAAAACTTTAGATATCAAATAATCACATATCACTACTTCTTCACTAAAGCGCCCATCTAAACAAAATACATTTCCCGGTTTGATTTTCTGTATAGAAAGGAATGTTACCAAACAAACAAATACTTGAAGATAGCAGTGCAATTTCCTTATTTTGAAATCAGATAAAAAGAAAATCGTATGATTCACAATTGCGCATGTGCAATCGCATACACCTCGATTTTTTTGTACAAGAATTAGCTTTCCCGGCAAGATTGAAACAGAAAGATGAAAGGATGTCACATTAATGGTGTAACGGTTGGATTTAATGAAAAGAAATACATATTATATATTATTTCAGTTATCTATTTTGATAATTATTGAATGATATTGTTTTATCTAAAGAGTCTTAAAAAACTTAAGAAAGAGTTCCTTATCAAATCTGTAATCTCCGCTAAACAACATAAAAATTGGAGAATAATGAAATATAAACAGAAAAACCGCACAAAAAAATATATACAATTCAATGTGGTGATAATGGTATTCTATCCCAGGTAGCACAAAACATTTTCATGATATTTTAAAAAGGTCAGATAAAAGTTTTTCAAAAATGTTATCAAAATAATATTTTCAGGATGTCATGTGAATGTTTTTTTGGATATCTTTATAATGTTCTCTTGAAAACATTGATTGGAAAGGTTTCAAAAATATTTTTAAAACGTTTCAGATAAATATTACTTTACTACAATATAAGAACATCTTATTTCAATGTTTTAAAAATATTTTATAATATTTTCCTAGTTTTAACATGATATTTTAAGAATATCAATAAAATGTCAGAGAAAAAGGTTTTTTATATAACATTTTCTATACATAAAATAAACATTCTGTCAAATCATTTTTCAAAAATATCTGAAAAACATCTTTTTAAAAATGTATAATAAATATCATGAAGAATTATTATTGAAAGATGTCTTTAAAACATTATGTTTCATGTTATGGTAACATTTCTATAAAATATTCTGACAGAAATATTTTTAGAATGTGAAAATAAATTGTTGTTAAAATATTTTCCCAAAAAATTCTACAAACATTTTGGAAAAATATTTCTGTAATGTTTATGATAAATATTATTCATTCACGTTTTTATAAATATTTCATTTAAAATTTTATTAAAATATTTTCATGATATTTTTCAAATATCAATATAATGCTTCAAGAAATATTTTTATTTAATGTTTTCTATATGTGAAATAAACATTCTGGTGAAAAAAACTAAATTTGGAAATAGATTATTGTAAAAATATTTTTTGCAAGACGTTTCAGAACATTTTAAAAAAAATATTCTCTGGATATCATATCAAAATAGTTTATCATAACGTTAAGATAATGTTTTTAAAACATTGTTGATGTCTGTCTGCAAAATTGTATCCATTGCCATGTTAAATCGATTTGGTCTTCCATAACCGATAAACATTTTTGTTTAAATATCAGACCTTGTCCGTTGCGTGTCTGTGTAAGTGTTTGGATTTTCGGTTTTCGGTTTTAAAATGTAACTGGTTCCAGATTGTTGTACCAGCTAGCAAACAATCGACAATATTCATTGAAACCAGTGACCGGAAGTGTATTTCCGCGGTTTGAAACAAAGAAATTTGAAGTTGAAGACGACGCCTAATTTATACAAGTATCAGTAAATCAGTCGTGTTTATTATCTTCTGGTGATAACAGTAGGTAAGAATATAAACTAAGATAATGAACTCTTTCTGTACATATCGCTTTCTGTGTGTTATTTCTTTACTCGACGGTCATGGGCAATGACAAAGTCAATGAAATATGTCAAAAACTTGAACAGTGACAGAGTGGAACCTTTTTATCATATATTAAAACAGGAAACAGAACTACCTGGACAGTAAATGTAGCGATGGATCCGTTGAACCCTAGATCGGACCCAGTTTAAACTCATATTTATTTTGTCAAGGTGTTAAAAGAATGCGGGGGGGGGGGGGGGGTTATTATTTGAACTCTTATCTTATTCCAATGTATATTCATTGAGTTTTCATACACACCAATAGTATCCTCACTTTCAGAGTTTTTTTCTCTTAGTTTTCATTTAAAAACAAATAGGCCTATAAAATAAATCTATATGACTAAATTGTATGAAGATCATCTGCTGTGTGACCCACATACTTCGGCACGTGATTTCTTGATGAAAATCTCTGGAGATTATTACAATTATTTACATTTCAAATAACATTTCGGTATATGTTGAAAATCAACGTGGTTCAGAGTCTTTGAAACAAAACTTGGGGATGTCATACTTTTTTCCAGATTGGAGATAGATATTACATGTAAATGTGTATGTACATTGTATTTTTGGCCCTATTTTTATATCTGGGGAAGATTTTAATACTTAATATATTTTCCTTTTCAGACCAACCATGAACAAGTAGAAGAGTAAGAAATTAATCAGTCATTTAGAACAATAGAAAGGAAGTTGATAGCTGTTAGAAAAGTACTTGGTAATTTGATATTTACTAAATATTTGTAAAATAAAAGGCATCTTACATGACTGTTATGTTAGAAAACTTTTTTTATTGTTTTATTTTTTGAAATTATTTTACATGGAAGAAATTTTAGACACAAAATGCTTACTGCAATTAGGGAAAAAAACTTTATTGTTGGGGTCTAAATGATAAAATATTATTATAAATACAGGACTTTTTTGTCTGCTGATTGTTGTGCTTGAGTTTAAGTTTTAAAACTTCAAAGTATTTACAGTGAAACTTGACTGTTGAAGTGTCAGAGAACTTAGAGAAAACTGTAGCTTATCCTGTGCTTCAGCTCATTTATATTCAGTATACATAATGGAATGCATTTTGATTGTTAACATAAATCATTTAATAATCATTTTAAGTAATAAAAAGTGTGAAAATAATATATATTTGGCTGTTTTATGCATACTGGTACCTTTGTACTATGTAATGTTGGAAAAAAATCAAATGATTTTTTAATAACAAAAATCGCTTTTATCCTATTTTCAGATAATGCTTTATGATATAAATTAATTTGAAGAAGACCCAGTGTCTATTGCAAGATCAACCAGATGAAGAGAAAGAAAATAAATTAGTTGTGCATAATTCTGGAAAGTGTTTTTTATGTAAGTTGATTTTAACAAAATTTTTATCTAAACTGAACAAAATCAGGCAATCAGGCCATCAACTAAGTTTCTTGCTTGGAGCTTCATAAAAGCAATCCTTAAGTAGTCATCATTCAGAATGAAATTTATTTGGTATAACCCTACCCAGTTGAGCAGTACAGGCTTTACAATCCTCATATCTGTCAAAGTCTGATATCTTTGAAGTTGCTTAAACTGTCCTATAGATTGTTTTCAGTTTGATAATACATTTAATTTTGTATTGCCTCAGTGCTTATCAATGTAGACATGTACATGTAGTAATCTCACATTTTTGTGGTCATATGTCATAATTTCTAAGCCTGTAATACATTTGTATTTTTATTTTTGATGTTTTCAATTCAATTTTTGCAGATGCAGACAGGAAGTAAAAGAAATGAACAAGACAGGAGTTGCAGTAGGGTGTATAAAATTATGAACTTTTTGTGAAATATTGATGAGACTAAATTGTTATTACAGATTTGTAAAATTTGTTTGAATTTCAATACGAACAGGAAAAAATAAATGATAAATCAAAATATCTTTTCATTTCATTTATATCCCAGAGTAAAATGTAGCTGTTTGAATTTGTTTGTCTTAAGTGCAAATAAAATTACATTACAATACATCAATGAGAGAAAATCCTATGCAGAAAGTTGGGAAATGAGACAGATTCTTGCCGAATAACATAAACACTACAGTCTGACAGGACATTTTATTTGAAGTGTCCAAATGGTCAGCTGCCCGCTCAAAGAGTATCTTAAAATGTAAGGAGGATATTTTTCAAACATTTATATAATAATGTTTATGATATTAAAAAAACATTGGACTGATGCTTTGAAGTATGAAAATATTATTAAAATATTTTCAGAATGTTATGGGAACATTTTTACAACATTAAAAAAATATTTTGCTATGCTGATAGAAGAAATGTTTTCAGGATATTTATTAAATGTTTTGGATTTTTTTATGACAAATGTTTAAATGATATCAAAATAACATTGACAAATAAATATTTTAAGAACATTTTACTGATGTTTTAAAGTACAGAAAATGTTTTTAAAATATCATAAAAATGTTATCAAAATGTTTAAACAATATGTTTAGAACATTTTTTATAAAATGTTATTTAAAAGTTTCTAGAAAATGTTTTAAAGATGTTTATAGAAAAATGAAGACAAATGTTTACATGATATAATAAAAATATTCACATTTTGATATCCTGAAAACATTTAACTGATGTTTTGAAATACAAAAATGTTATTAAAATGTTGTATGAATGTTATCAAAATGTTATTCAAATATTTTTAAAACATTTTTCATTAAATGATATTTTAGAAAATGTTTTCATGATATTTATTACATATTTTCAAATCATTATAAAAAAATATTGGGGCGATGTTTTAAAAATATTTTGGAAAAATGTTTTAAAAAACATTAAACCGCTGTTTACTGCGCCATACATTTTAACATTTATTTCATATTTTTCTGCGATATTTTTACAACATTATTGAAAACGTTTTAAAAATGTTCTAAAAACATCATTGTGTTACCTGGGATATGTAAACTATTCTTATTGTTGTGTTCCTTGCTCAGTGAATAAAAATTGAAAAAGAATACAAAAAGTCCAGAAATTTTTTAAAGATGTAATCTCCGTTAACCCTGTGTACTAAAAACCTAGGACAGTTCATTATGAAAAATACACTATCTTATAGGCGCCAATATCACTGCATAACACTGCCTTTTATTCCAAGCAATAGTGTCTACTTTATTAATAAAACAACAAAACAAGTGAAAATGTAATCTCCGTGAACTGTGTTTTCCGTTAAAACATAAAAAAACGCCGGGAAAACTCACGAGTATCCACGGCAATTGCACGCTTCCGGTTATGGTAGATTGACAGCGTTTTTGGTGGAAGCGAGACAACTCTCAAAAGGAATTTTGGCGTTACAGCCAAGGACGAAAGTAAAGTATGGATGGTACGGTTTATAATAAAAGAAAAAAGTAAAACAAACAATTAATTATTTAACGAAAAATGTCTCAGATCTCGTATTCAACAAATAATGTGAATGTTTTTGGAGTATTGTCAAAGATTTTGCAATCTTTTTAGGGATCCAATACCGATTATTGTGTTTCTCCGATGATGCCATCACATATTTACTTTTTGCTAAAGGGCATTTATTTGCAATTTTATACAATTTACAGTGATAGTATTAATGGTTGTTTCATTCAAACAAGCACGAAATAAATATTTTCTCGGTTTTATGACTACTGCAGTACGCCTTTATGAAATAAAAACAAAAACAAAAACAAACAAACAAAATCCCGCAAACCAAACAGAAAAATATGACACGAAAGGCGGAAAATCTGTAAAGTCTATGTATGAATCCGTTAAAGTCATTGTTTACATGTTTAATGTGCTCTGATAAAAAGTTGATTTAATCTGGAATATAATTAGTATAATTAGTATTGGAGTGGATTCTCTACATATTCTGGTGTTATATAGTTTAAATGGTACAAACGGAACTGTTATTATTGGAGAATCTAGATAATTAAGCAGGTGAGACAATTCGATATTATATTATTGCTTACTGTGCTGTGTTGACATTAAAAGTATTGCGGAACAATCGGGTCATAATATTACCCAATTATCAAACACTACAGACAAAATAGAGATCATGAACAATAATGCAATAGCAAATAAAAATCTCAAACCATCTAGTAAATGTTTACAAGAACAAGAACAAGGCCAAAATGAATGTAGTGAACCAAGCAAACGCATGAAAACAATTGAAACATCAAACGAATTTGACGAACTTAAGTCATTGATGTACGATCTTGCCATTGAGGTAAAAGATCTGAATGAAAGAGTTTTTACCCGGATTGACAATTTAGAAGATGGCATATCGAGAAGTATAACTGAAAGTGTAAACAAATTGATTGACAACAAAATAAGTAAGGAGGTGAGCAAAGTAAAGAGCGAATTTAAAACACAATTGACGACAGTCAACAAGCGAATCGGTGGTCTCGTTGAAAAGCTCAAGACTGATATTCAGAGTATGCGCTCCAAAGTTGATGAAAGTATTCGTGCCGACACAAATAGAGCACAGACAAACAACACTGTGGATCAAACTGAACATCAGAGATGCATTTCTTTTGTAGTGAAAATGCTTCCAGAAACAGAGGCAGAGAAAACAGACCTAGAACTTTTAAAGAACCGAGTGTCTGCGATAATCCGAGACGGACTTCGTATCAATGATGTGCGTGTCACGAGTGCTGTACGAAAAGAAGGAAAAGGAAATCGTTCGGGTATTATTGTCGCACAGGTTGAAACCAGAGAGCAAAAGGATAAAGTGATGAAAAACAAACAGCTGCTGAGAAATTCACGGGACTATAGCCGAGTTTATATAGAAGACGAATTGTCGACTGAAGCCCGAACACATAAAGCAAATATGATGACAGTATTGAGAGGGATTGGGCGTGAAAACGACTTTGTATTCGTAAACGGCAAAATACAGAAGCGATATAACACGCGAGGCTGGCGAGATAATGGCGTTCAAGGTAGACAGGAAAATCGAGATGAATGGACAGAGGTACGTGGTCGCAATTATTATCCAAAGGTAGAGGCTTTGGTGGATACAACCATGATATAAGTTCTGGTGGACGTAGATACTAGGAACTTTCGCTTGGTGTGTGGAACATTAGAGGATGGTCAAGTCGAGAGGAAGACAATTCATGTTTTCGATGTCATAATTTGAATCATTTTGAATTTGATATTTTATGCTTATGTGAAACATTTTTGAGAAATAATGATAAAATACATGTTAAAGGTTATACATGCCTGGGTAAAAATAGGGATACAATTCACGCTAATTCAAAAAGAGGGTCTGGAGGCGTTGCCGCCTTAATAAAAAATGATTTATTTAACCATTTTGATATTGCTATTGTTATGATATTGTAATTATTATATTATTTATCTTGGCCTAATTTGTTTTGTGCGGCCTTATAACATGTATACTATGTTTACATAATACTTATAGTTGTTTACCAAATAATGTTATAACTGCGCAGTTTAGAAATCACTGGAACAATAATAGATACTGATGGAATGACTAGAACTTTCTATTTGACTTACGTAATAATTATGGTGTGATTCGAACTTCTACCGTATTCCAGAAGTTTCCGTTCTACAGTATATATACGGACAAGAAAGTTAAGACTTTCAGAGCAGAACGTGTTGGACCAGATATTCTTGTGTTCTCAGCTGTTGGATCTATTTACGTTTCACACATCGTACTTGACACTTTTATTTACGTTACATCATACTAGATTGTGACTGATTGGATATAATATTCCGTTTGGATTCCCGCAACAGTGACGAGAAGAATTCCGGATTAGGAAAAGACGAAGGATTTTGAACAGTTAAGTTGACATTTTATTTTATGTAATATTTTTGTAAACTTGTATATAATAAATCTTGTTAAATTTTATTATTGATTTGTGTCTTTTGTTGGCTACAATTTAGAAGGTGATTTCGGCCGTAACACTATTTTAAATGATGATGTACAAGATATTTTATGGCTTAAATTAAGTAATAAAGAAGAAATATTATGTATATGCATATGTTACCTACCACCAGAAAATTCGTTGTATTGTGACTCGTTAGCATTTTATACAAAACTGTTAGAGCAAGTGTATATGTATCAAAACATTGGGAAACTATATATTTGTGGTGACCTAAACTCTAGATGTGGTGACGTTCAGGACTATATTGAAGGTATTGATGATGTACAAGTTAGGGAAATTATTGATAATGTATCTAATAGAAATGGTGATTTACTTATTGAGTTTTTAGTAGATTGTAATATGTGTATGGTAAATGGGCGTATAGGTATACAAGATTTTACTTTGATAAAAACCACTGAAAAGTCTGTGGTAGATTATGTTCTTACTCCACATGAACAAATACATGATGTTACCAATTTTAAAGTACATGCGATGTCAGATTTAGTGGCTGATCTTGATTTAGTTGGATACGAATCTATCCCGGATCATTCATTACTTGAATTATCTATTAAGTTATGCATTGACGATACAAACTCTTCCGATGAGAATGATATTAGGGCCCGACGTGTTCAGGCACCGCGAAGATTCAAATTAGAAAGCGTAAATGGGGATGAACTTTTTGTTGACGATACGATGCATAACCTATTAACAGAGACAATTGGTCGTATTAACCTAGCGTTAACCCGTAGACAAGATGTCGGATATGGCTTTTAATGATTTTAAACATCTTCTTATTCGTGGACTGGAAGTTACATGTCCGAAAATTAAGCCAACCGTGTATAATAATAAACATTCGAATAAATATACTCGAAAACCGTATTGGACAAATGAGTTGCAAGATTCGTGGAAATTAGCTTGCGAAGCTGAACGAAAATGGAAACGTTGTAAATCAGGCTCCAAATCAAAGCTAAAAACCGAGTTTTTCATGAGACGAAAAGGCTTTGACACTCTTAACCGCAAGATGAAACGAAAATATCAACACGATCAGCAAAACAAATTACAGAATCTATGTGAGCAAAATTCTAAAGCGTTTTCGAAGTCTATTGGTAAATTAGGGCTTGCAAATGATCGGATTTCAAGTTAAAACCGATACAGGCGAAATAACAAAAGAATCCGTTAGTAGCAAATGGAAAACGGATTATGAACATTTATTCAATGATGCAGATTCAAATCGTTCTTACGACGACGGTCATTTATCGGATATCCGCGGTGTACTAAACGGAAATGTGAACTTTGGAAATGATATTGATATTACCAAGCTTAATAAAGATATAAGAAGAGACGAGGTTCGAGATGCAGTTTTTCGGACTAAAAATGGTAAATCTGTCGGCATAGATGAAATACCGAGTGAAATTTTACGGAATGATTCATGCACTAACATGCTACATCAGATTATTAATTTTTGCTTTAGCGAAGGACAAGTTCCGAGTGAATGGTTAAAAAGTATTATTACACCATTTATATGTTAAGTGTCTCGTAAGCCAGAAATTGGCTGGGTACCAATATTTTAAAAAATGTATATATATATATATTATAATTGTAATTGATAATTTTTAAATTGGTATGTGACACTATAATAAAATATTCTGATCTGATCTTCTGTTAAAACGAACATTTGTGTATATTATAAATTTAAATCTTCTTGAAAATTGAGTAATAAACACTTATCTATTTTTTTTTCTTTTATCAATATAAAAGTATAAGTAAGTAATATTCAATAAAATAATTAGGCAGATTTTAGTGGAGGGGTTTTTGCAGTTGTTCGTCACGCGGAGATCCGCGGTTCGATCCTGCTATTTGCACATTTTTTGTTTTTTGTTTCTATTTTGTCAAAATCAAAATCAGCTTATTTTTCATATATAAAAACATAAAAAGGTCATGCGGTCTGTCTCCATACAGTTGAATGCGGGAAGAATGATACAAAAATCAAAGCGACTTGTATTATTTGTAACTTAGTTCCACACAAGTTGTCTCATAAATATACTCTCTCAAAAAAGAAACGCAACATCAGATTATCTTTTTGAAATATTATTTTTCCGGACAAATAACCAATAAATATCAAAATATATGTACACATGATCATAATTACACCTTCATAAAAAGTTTCCAGGTACAATCATTTAAATTCATCCACCCGTAAACGACTTTGGTCGCAATCTGGGACACCCTACGATTTACGCATTGCCAAAAACTGGGTCGACTTTCACGTGCAAATCATGGGTTATTTTTTAGCTCAGTCAGTCGGTATAAAAACCCGGTATTTCTTTTCATGAATGCATTCGTAAAATAAAATTCTGATGAGGTGACGCTATGCCAAGGTTAGACGCTGCTACCCGGAATATCGCTATCGGACGACTAGAGGCCGGAGAATCACAGAATGCTGTTGCTGTAACGTACAATGTTCATCGTAGCACAATTTCACGCCTTTGGGGACGCTACCTGCAGCTTGGTACTACGACAGATCGGCCACGTTCAGGGCGCCCGCGTGTTACAACCAGGGCGCAAGATCGTTACATCAGACTTTTCCATCTGCGGAATAGGACTATTGCTGCAACAGAAACAGCTGTAAACGTCCCTGGGTTGCGCCGTATATCAGCACAGACAGTACGCAATCGGTTACGTTCTCATGGATTGAGGTCAAGAAGACCTTACTTTGGAGCAACACTGAGACGCCAACACCGCCGAGCGAGGGTTAGATGGTGTACTACAGTTCGTGCATGGAATTTACAGAACTGGAGAAGAGTATGGTTCAGCGATGAGTCACGTTTTCAACTGGAAAAGCGAGATGGTCGCATACGTGTGTATAGGCGCCGAAACGAACGTTTTGCGCAAAACTGTGTTGTGGAGAGAGACAATTTTGGCGGAGGCAGTGTTATGATGTGGGCCGCTATTTCTTATGCCAGAAACACACAGCTGATACATATCCAAGGCAATCTGAACGCTGTTAGGTATAGAGACGAAATTTTACGACCTCATTTATTGCCCGTAATTGACATTCGGAGAGAAATTTTTCAGCACGACAATGCCCGACCACATACAGCACGTGTAACAGTAGACTTTTTAGAACAACAGAATGTCAATGTGATCCGTTGGCCGTCACGATCACCCGATCTTAATCCAATTGAACATTTGTGGGATGAAGTGGATCGGCGCGTGCGCCAACGACAACCACCACCGCAAAATCTGCAACAATTACAGCAGGCACTTCAGTTTGAGTGGCAAAGGATACCGCGTGTTCGAACTCAGCGTTTAATTCAATCTATGCCAAGAAGAGTCGGGGCTGTGTTACAAGCAAATGGTGGACATACCAGATATTGACAATTTATGAGTGATTTATTGACAATATGTGACAAACTGTGATATTCCAAGGTAAAAGAACTCATGAACAAGAAGTGTGCCAATTTTTGCATTCCTGTGTAAATTATTTATATCATAAATTATGAAAATAATATATGAAGTAAATTTCCTATTTTCTGTATGTTGCGTTTCTTTTTTGAGAGAGTATATATAAATAAATAAAACAATGCGCATTAGTAATAACAATGTCCCACGGTATTATTAATATTTCTTTTCAGTACAAAGGAAAAAATCACGGGCGGAATATCAAAAGGAGTACCGTGACCGTCAAAAAGCTAAAAATGAAGATAACTACTTAAAGAAGGAAAGAGATAGAAAAAGGAATTCTTACGTCTTGAGCTGCGACTTAGAAACATAGAAGAAAGTGCAACAAAGAAAGAATGAGAAATAATAGAGAAAAACGAAAAAATGAAATGAACTCCCCAAATAATAAAACAAATACAGCTAAACGTAAATCGTCTCGAAAGAGGATAAGTCAGGCAATTTCTAGAGCAAACCGAAAAATAGATAGATTAGAAAAAGAACTAATAAAATCAAATCGCAAAGTATGGAAACTGAAAAAGAGGATTCAAAAGTTAGTTTAAATCTGTTCGAGCTGAAGCTACTGCTTTGGATACACATGCTTATCCGGAAACACCTTTGTCGTCTGCAATTTCTGAAATGAGGGACTCCGGACTGGATCCATCGAAGTATAAATCTTTTCGGCGTAAATTACAATATCGCAATGCTCTTGGATTGGAAATAAAGTCTGTTAATCCTCAAATGGTCAAAGGTCTTGTTAGCGGTAAGATAATAAAAAAATACAAATTGATGTCTTATACAAGTCGGGTGTTTGGTCTTAGGAGGAAATCACTCAAACCAGGTTCAAAGGCGATACAAAAACCGTTACGGAGACGGCTCCCTTTATTACAAGAACAAATCAATGAAATCGTTTTTAATTTCCTAAACAGAGGAAATAATTCTTCAGTCATGCCGGGAAAATCTGACTATAAAACCGTAAAAGGAAAACAACACCAAAAGCGTATACTTTCAGACCATTTAAAAAACTTATATTTAAAATTCCATACAGAAAATCCCAACATCAGTATGTCTTATTCTAGATTCTGCAAGTACAAACCAAAACATTTTTGTCTTGTTTCTTTCGCTACTCGCAATACATGCTTATGCATCAAGCACCAGAATATGGCTTTGAAACTTCGTTGTTTACACAAAGCCGGAATTATTTTAATAACTACTGAAAGCCCCGACGTCTTTGTTAAGGATATAATAGATACATTCAAGGTTGAATCGCTTTTTACAGAAAACAGTGGTCCTTTCGAGTACCAAGAGTGGACTCGTGTAAACACCGACTCTGGACAGAGGATGAACATTCTCACCAAAGCAGCTGATATGGGCACATTTTTAAACACATTTAGAAATCAGGTTTTTGAATTTAAAGCCCACAAAAAATTCACTTTCGTCTCAAATGATTTAAATCACAATGCATCCTTTGTATTTTCGGTTATGAATAGACTTGTTCCATTGGTAAAAAATATTAATTCAAAAGCCAAATGCATGCATTACTGGACAGTTAGTCCGACATCGCAATACAGAAATAAACATATTTTCTCTAATTAAGAAGCATAGATCACATTTAGATATTGATTTTACCTGGGATTATTTTGAACCCGGACACGGCAAGGGTCCATGCGATGGCATAGGTGGTACTGTCAAACGTTGTGCTGATATGGCAATAAAGCAAAGAAAAGTAAACATTTCCACACTTGGGCTTCCACACTTCAGTTACCTTCAAGTTTATATCAAAGGACGATATAAATCGCTACAGTATTGTACTTAATGAAAATATTGCAAAGGACTGCAAACCAGTGAAAGGGACTCTTAAGTTACACTCAATTAGAGCTGATTCATCTTCGTCACTGTTTATCAGAGATACGTCTTGTTACTGCAGAGGTTGTCTTTCAAACAATTTTTGCAACGATTGGAAACTCGTCCGTTAAGCGCTTCAATTATGACATGACACAGGCGCTTGTCTCAGAAAAAAAAAATTACTATATATGCCAAGAGAAAAGATTATTATTAATAAGTGATAATCGAAGACATTTAACATATGAAATAATTGGCATTGTAATCATGTCACACAGGCGCTTGTCTCAGAAAAAAAAATTACTATATATGCCTTTTCTCTTGGCATATATAGTAATTTTTTTTTCTGAGACAAGCGCCTGTGTGACATGATTACAATGCCAATTATTTCATATGTTAAATGTCTTCGATTATCACTTATTAATAATAACAAATGATCTCAATGAATCGTAGTTTGTCTTTAAATTTGCATAGTAGTATGTGGGAAGTAATCATGCCGTCTATCCATTTTCCACATTTCTTAATTAGTAGTATGATAACTCAATAACGTCTTCATGCAGATTCAGATTCAATATTTTATTAAAGTCTCACCACTTGTACAACATATAAAATCACATATACATAAAACTTAATCATGCTTAAAAGTTAGAAGCATTACATCAAGATATATACAAGTGCCATTCTTTTAAGAATTATGAGATACGGTTAAAATCTATACATGTACAATTATATACCGAGTTCATACAACTCATATATAAAATGTTAACTATTTGTATAAAAAAACTAGTTCTCCTACATGCATGTTGAACTTCATACAATATATACATTACTTTAGTTTTGAGGGATAAGATTTATCCTACATGTATATCCACATGTCTGTCCTAAAAACTTGTGAGCGCAACTCCAGAATATTCGCTTGATGAATATTAAGGAAACTTTAAACGAAGGTAGCACAACATATGTATGTGTGGCTCAAACACTCGTCTCTTCTTTCTTATATTCGCGGATTCGAAATCGGCATATATTTGACGGTGCACAATTTTTCCATGTCTATGATTTAGAGTAATACGTTTGGTACTGACAAAAAAATATTTAATTATCAAGTAGCTGCATGTGATTTGTACGTTGATCCAATATATATTGACAAAAACTCCGCTCATTATTCAAAGTATATGGTCCTGGATTGTTTACAGAACCTTCATGATATGTATATTTATTTTATAATGTGAAAATCGACTAAAATAATTTTTGGTCTGGTGTAAAAAATAATAATGACAACCCATTTATTTTAACTGTGAAATTTTCAAACGCATAACAATTTACTTGCATGTTCAACTCGTCAACGATATATATATACCCCACTTCAATCAACAGATCACATTAATCACTGTAACACCATAACATCCCACTGTAACAGGCATTAATATTTATTTGATTTGTAAAAAGGATTTTTTAAAAGAAGGAATAATTTTTTTTTTCGCGAATTAAAAAAAATGGATGTAAATGAATTATTTCAGACATACTTATTAGCAATTGATTTTTAATTACTACAAACAGATGTATAATTGTTCACTGGGTCCAGAGACATATAAAACAATATATGTCTCTGCTGGGTCCTTTATTAAAAAAAAATCTCTACCATTTTGCATAACTTTAAGAAGATACTAAAAGTACTGAAACTAAAATTCACAAATTAAAGGATACTCAAAATTCATATATAATTATAGAGTGGGAATCTCGATGTTTTCAAATATATAAAGATCAACCCTAGGTACCCTCATACACCGATGAATGTGCGTCTTGTTATAAGGAGAAACAAAATACGTTTAGAGTTTAGATCTCAACCATTTCATAGTTAGTTGAATGTTAAGGGGTTTGGGAGAGTGGATAAATATGACAGCTGACCGTCAATTTGGACTTTTATAATACATACTCATAGTCATCTTAATTTTTTTTACATCAAAACACAACAATGTTTAGTACAATTGGAAAATCGTCCAAAACATAGAATTTGTCCGTCCCGTCCTCATTTTTGACTTCACAATTTTGGCACAAGATCGACCTGGCGTATGCACAATAAGAATAGGAAAAACATAATAATACGTCACACTTTCGGCATCGTTATTTTATTTTGCTTTCAAAAAATTATCTTTCTTTTATTTCAAATAGCTGTTTTAATGTCAAAGTCGAAAACGGCAGCAAAAAACTAATCGGACCGCCATACTGTTGACAAATTCGTAACACGTGACCAAAAGTTTTGGAGCATCTCACAAATCATTTTTACTACACGTGTTCAACGTTAGTTGACATTCGTCTTGTGAGAATATATATAACCATAACCTTTTAATATCTAATAAGAGGATTTGTTTTCTAAAAAAAAATCATTTCATTTAAATATTTCAAATTTATTCCTCTGAGAAACGTGAATACAAAAGTCCATTCCGAACTTTTTTCGTATTTCTTTTCGAAAGATAACTTCCAGGTAGAAAACAAATCAGTAAAATATATTTTAAAATCGTTCTCAATACAACTATTTTTAATACAGTAAATGGTTGAAATGGTTAAGAATGACGAAATGAACACTCGATGAGGACTGAAAGTAATTAACTTACTGAGAATATTAAAATTACCGACTGTCACCAGCCGATAACAATATTACGGACAATCTTGGTTGTAAATTAAATTGAATTTCCCTCGCTTTCGCACTTCTGTATTTTTTCATATTCATACGCTAAAGTTTGCTTGACTCAAAACAGTTTTCTCCAACACCCATTTGTTATTCAATAGAGTTATCTTTCTATATATGTTATTTTTCAATGAATAACTGCATGCAACCCTATGCATTGTACCTTGATTTGAAATTGTATTGAGTTCATAGGAACTATTTGCAGATTGGGAGTACTTTATCAAAACTACCAGTGCTGGACTAAAAATGTTTTAAATTGAAACGAGTCTGCACGTGCCGGTAAATTGTCGAGTGTTTGAAAAGTCAACAGATAAAAATACAAATGTATGAAAGCGTATTTGGGTCAAAATTAAGGATCGAGAAAAAAAAAATAAGTTGTGGCCAGGGCTTTGTAACAATAAGTCGCGTCTAAAAGCTACTCAAGTCGTGGCCACGAGTGACAAAGTCGTCGTGCTACGATTTATTTTTTTCTCGACCTTTAATTTTGACGCAAATAATATGAAAGCGTATATGGGTCAAAACTAAGGGTCGAGAAAAAGCCACGACTTAAGTTTCCTTCCTCGACCCTTAATTTTGACCTAAATATGCGTTGGTTGTAAATAGGAACGTCACATTTTCTATAAGCCATAGTAAGAAACCAACAACCGGCTATGTTTTTTTCTCTTCCTTAAATTGTGTATTCTTCTTTCAAATAAACAGGGAAAAGACAATTTCTATATTTAGAAAAAAAATGAAAGATCCCTGGATTAAATTCTGTTGCATTTTTGTTTCGACGATGTGAGTTTACGCTACACAGCAAGATTTTATAGATTGAAGATAAATACATAATTTCCATTTTGACAAGATTGTTGAATGTTGTTGAATGTTCTTAACAGTCAATTTATCGCTCTGTCCGTCCACCACATTCGCATATCAAATAGTGTATCATATTGTATTGTATTGTATTGTCCGTATTACCGATTTCATTGAGAAATTTCTCAAAACGGCATACCCCCAATGAAAGAACCTTTTTCAAAATCTGAAGAAACTACATAAACGTGTCTTGCATGAATGTTCTTGCTTAACAAAAAACACTCACTTCCGTTTATCTGTAAATCAGAGAATGCTGTTCCGTAGAAAAAATTCTTTAACCGAAATTAATTTGAATTGACACGGTAAAATACTATTTTGAAATGGGAATACATGTAGCCAGACGTAGGAATCAAAAGGTTTATTCATATTTTGAAGTGAAGCACAGAATAAATGCGATCCTGTCGATTCTTTGCATTCTACAGCATAAATTTACGTTTTCTATTATTCATTTCAAATTCACTTTTAAAAGAATCTTTTCAATTAAATAAAGATCTAGATGAAGAAGGAATTTATTCACGGTATACTTTGTAAAGCAATTTTCAGATATAATTGGCTTGAATTTAAATGAAACAAAAAAATGTAAAAACAAAAATGAGGTAACAAAATGCAAAAATACCATTAAAAAGAAAGTTTTAGATTATTATGAGAAAATGTTAAAAGATATAATAGGGAATTTAAAAGAAGAAAACAAAGTTTTTCTGTATAAAATTATTAAAAATATGGAATTTGAATGTGAAAAATATCTACATCATCCAAATAAATTTAAAAGACAACTTATTGCAAAGTTTCGTATGAGTGAACATTCACTTATGATAGAACTTGGAAGATACCAAAAAATTCCACATTCTCTCAGAATATGTAAGCTTTGCAACGAGATTGATGATGAACTACATTTCTTCTTCACTTGCAAATATAATGAAAATATTAGAAATAATTTTTATTCAAATTTCACTAAACAACATGAAAATTTTCAACATTTAGACAATTTTAATAAATTAATATCATTTTAAACCCGTCAACACCATTACAAATTAAGGCTGTATCGTCTTTTATAGAACAGTCATTAGAACTGAGGAAAGAAGACCCTAATCAGTCTTAGTTTATTAAATTGTAATAACTTCTTTGTATGTTTATATGTCATGTAATTTGTCATTGTATCGCCATGACTTGTAGTCTTGTGTTGCGTTAATAAAGAGGTTAAATTCATTTCAAGTCGTATGACACTCTCCAATTTTCTTGATTGGGATTAAAAATACACAGTATAACACAAGCACTTCCGTAACGTCGTATGAAAACGTTGACGTTACACCAAGATGGGACAAAATGTCGACCCCTTTCCTTATGTGATTTCTCGAAAACTACAGAAGAATACATGCCAAAACTTTGTAAGCTTTATCAGTACAAAGCTTTAGTAGGTTTAGTTTTTACTTTCATCGTCCTTTTTTTATTTTTATACCCCCTCTTTTGAAAAAAGCGGGATATATAGTATTCGTTGTGTCTGTCCGTCCGTCCGTTCGTCCGACCTTTGTATC
The DNA here is from genome assembly GCA_028015205.1 of Mytilisepta virgata. Taxonomy (NCBI): domain Eukaryota; kingdom Metazoa; phylum Mollusca; class Bivalvia; order Mytilida; family Mytilidae; genus Mytilisepta; species Mytilisepta virgata. The sequence goes on from CM051519.1 coordinate 78,293,054, forward strand.
CGCAACTCCTCCTAAACTTCTGAATGGAATTTGATGAAACTTTCAGAGAATCTTCATCCCATGATGGCATTGTGCACCTCCTATTTTAGAATTTGATCGGACCAATTTTTGGGGTTTCCCATAGAAAAACAGGGACTTTGACTTTCAGTGTGATAGGGGGTACCATGATGCCATCCGCAACTCCTCCTAAACCACTGTATGGAATTTGATGAAACTTTCAGAGGATCTTTATTACATGATGCTGTAGGGCACCTCCTATTTTACATTTTGATCTGACCAACATTTGGGGTTTCCCATACCAACATTGACTTTGCCATTCCTTGTGATAGGGGATGCGGGGATATCAATTACTGAGCTTTTTTGGTCACAGTATTTCTAGTTTCATACTGTACCCCTTTGATGGGCGCTTTAACTGAGAAGACGTTAATTTATACGTCTGTCCCATATATCAAAGCTCTTTTGTGCAATTAATGATCAGCAAAAGAATCAAATCTGTTTTATAAATCAATTTACACATTAACACGTGATAATTATATATTTTAATTTATTGATTAGCAGATCAAAGGGTCGGATTAGACAGGATTAATTAGGTATAACTAACATGACTAATAAGATCGGGACTTGAAAACAGTGTCGGATTACGGAAGTGACAGGTTTCGGAATACACAAGATTTTTTTAACAAATATTGTTATAGACATTTTTCGGGACCGGAATTTTTTGTCGGATGTCACAAGTTGTCGGAATACCCAGGTGACGGATTAAGCAAGTTGCACTGTAACTACACGAGTATCAAAAAAAAAAAATAAAAATAATAAAAAAAAATAACTCGGATATTTTAAAATTCTTTGCCTACATTGGTAATTACATCCAGAGAATGATAAAATTCACCAACTTTGTGAAAATTTATGAAATTTATGAAAATAGAAATTATTATAGTAAGCACACCTTCGATATGTGTACAATAATCCTGCAAAGTAAAAACAGTTTAGCCTGAAAAATGAAGTTATCCAGACAAACGCTAATTTCACTCAGAGAAATGACCAAGTTCAATAACCAAAAATTTTGACAAAAAGGATGAAAATATATTCCTTATAGAATACAAACCATAAATATATGTACAATCATCCATAAAAGTAAAATTTTCCCGGCCTGAAAACCGAAGGGCAAGTTTTCTAGATAAATCATATACCCACAATGTATATAGACAGACAGAGGTAATTTAATATTCAAACTAGAGGCACCCAGGAGCCTGTATCGCTCACCTGGACTATCTTGACTGGCAGCCTGCAACATTGCTGTCAAGTCCAATTGGTTTCAATCAGTGAACTTTCCCATTAGGTCTAACTAAGTTAAACTAAGTTGGGCCTGGAAGCCATATTGGATGACGGGGATGGGTTGGTGGGAGGGGGAAGGGGTGTGTCATTGGATATAATTCTGAAAGAGGACCAATTAAGGGCCATTGCTGCCAAATTTTGTTCCAATTGGCCAAATGGTTTCAGACAACAGATCTTTAAGTAAATTTCGCATAGGGTCCTATGTTAAACTAAGGTTGGCTCTGGCCATCTTGGACAGCGGGAGCAGTCGTCGGATATAATTCTGAAAGAGGACCACCTAGGGACCATTGCTGCCAAGTTTTGTTCCAATTGGCCCGGTGGTTTCAAAGGAGAAGATCTTTTAAGGAAAAGTTACGACGATGACGAATGCCAAGTGATGACAATAGCTCAAATGGCATTTTGAGACAGGTGAGATAATAAAGTAAAAAATCCATGTTCTAAACACCTATGGTATATATATAATGAAAAGAAAAATACTGACCACAACAATTATAAAAGTCTTGTGTCTCATATTACACTTATTATAATATAAATGATTCCAATTTTAATGCACTGTCTGTGAATTTTGACAAGTTATATCTCCCCAGTGATGATTCAGGCAAGAAGTATTGAAACTGAAAATATGGCACCAACTACAAGCCACTAAATAACAAAAATTATTTTGTAAGCCTTATACATGAGGAGATAATCCTAATTTTCAAAATAAAAAGAACAACATATATTTTAAATCAACTGCAACTTTATTCTGAGCAATAACATGGTTTTATATGATGAGTATATAATTAATATACATCTCATAACATAGTAATGGATAACTAATAATAATATAACATTTTACACTAGTAATAATGTAGGGAATGGCTATTTCAGTCTGAATTAACCATGCACTTCAGTTCACTGGCTAACAATACAAATAACCTAGCAAAAGTCATTTTCTTTATACCTTTTCAATATCTTTTACAGATAACAGCAATAAACAACAATGAAATCAACTAATTCAGTTAAAGTTTTGGTTAGTAAGAAATGAAATTAACGCAGGTCAAAAATTACTGGTATGTTAGATTACATACAAATATGTATTGACTATTTCAATTCTCCCAGTTTGGTCTTTGAGAAAGATGTTTTCATAATGAGCCTAACTGGAAAAAATTCCAAAAATGGGTCAAAGACACAAATGGCCGGGCAGCCACAATTTAATTAGAAATAGGTGAAGTAAGCAATATTTGATTTGATTACATGTTGATAAACACTTGTTTGGAAAAATGGGAAATAATTCCTGAAATAATTCCATAAAGTGGAGTGCACATCTTCAATATGTATTAAAAGATTCTGTGAAGTTTCAATGATGTGGGTGAAAAACTGTAGGAGGAGTTGATTTTGCAAAATAGGTACCCTCTATTGAAGATGTCAATAAAAAACGACTAAGTTCCAAAGTTTAGAAAAATGGGAAATAATCCTTGAAATAATTCCATAAAGTGAGGTGCACATCTTCAATATATATAGAAACATTCTATGAAGTTTCAAGCATGTGGGTGAAAAACTGTAGGAGGAGTTGATTTCACAAAATAGGTACCCTCTATTGAAGATGTCAATAAAAAATGACTAAGTTCCAAAGTTTGGAAAAATGGGAAATAATTCCTGAAATAATTCCATAAAGTGAGGTGCACATCTTCAATATATATAGAAACATTCTATGAAGTTTCAAGGATGTGGGTGAAAAACTGTAGGAGGAGTTGATTTCACAAAATATGTACCCATTTTCCCCGCCCGCCCGCCGCCGCCGCCGCCCGCCGCCGCCCGCCCGACATTCACCATACTATAACCCGGATTTGCACTCTGTGCAACCCGGCCAAAAATGACTCAAAATTCCCTCATATAAAATAGTGTGCCCTGATAAATACAACTTATGCCATTCCAACAAGTGACTAATATTTCAGCATTTTAAAAATTCAATAAATTACTGGTTTAATGTTCATTCTGGTTTTAAGCATCTTGAATAAAAGCCTCTAAAATAACCTAATAAAGGTAAAACCTCAAATTTCATATTGACAGCTTGTAAACTTTAATAAACTTTGTTGTCACATCTGCATATTTTCCCTGAGAAGTATTGAAAACTAATATGAATCATTTGATATCTGCATATGTTGCACTCAATGAAAGGGTCATTAATTATCATAGTTTCAGAACAGACATCTGCCATAAATTTGCAATGCAAAAATCAAGATGAATTTACATGGGTGAAAGTACAGAAGGTGCCAGAAACTGGAAATTGGGAAGAATCCATTATTTTATATAGGAATATATAAAGACTAAAATGTGTGAGTCTTCCAAGGAAGACATGTGTTGCCTGCAGACGTCAATTTTTACAAAAGATATTAAAATTTTCTAAAAATGAAATATATATGCACACCTGTGCATTAAGGTTAATGCACAGAGAAATTTTCATCAAATTCAGGTGTGCATATATGTTTCATTTTTAGAAAATTAAAAATTTTTTTTTTGTAAATATTGACATTTTTTAAAAAAAGGGGGGGTTTCAAAACTTATACCTCAACTACTCCATAACCGGTCAAAGCAATTTGATGAAACTTTCTCTGTGCATAAACCTTAATGCAAAGGTGTGTATATATATTTCATTTTTAGAAAATTTTAATATATTTTGTACAAATTGACGCCCAGAAGCGACACATGTCTTCCTTGGAACACTCACACATTTTTCTTTTAAAATGTCGATTTTTACAAAAAAAAATTAAAAATTTTCTAAAAATGAAATATATACGCACACCTGTGCATTAAGGTTAATGCACAGAGAAAGTTTCATCAAATTCCTTTGAGCGGTTTACCAGTAGTTGAAGATAGAAGAAAACTGTGATGACGCAAGACACAAAACGACAGATAGAGTGATCCCTATGTGTCGACCATGCGTTCTGCAGGCGACACAAAAATGGTCAAAATCCGAAAGTCTGGCAAATGCCGGAAATCTTTCATGCATAAATTTTAGATCTTCAATCTGTCTGGAATGCCAGATTATACACTCTCACCATAATTTATTTTATTATTATTATGTGACAGACTCATAACACAGGTAAATATTGGTGTCTTCTCACTTAGCCAACATTTTAATATAGGTATATATAATTGTAATGTTTTTATAGTAATTAAGTATGGATTTTCACTAATTAAGGGGCCCATGCCATGGGGACTGTTTCAGGTAGCAAATTGTCATTAATAAATATGTTTTCTAATGTAAATATACAACAATTGTAATATATATTATTCTTTTATATTTAAAAATAAGAAAGTAAAAAAATATGATAATATATACTTTTATTGTATATTTCATAAAACGAGCACATGATATAAGACATAACATGTTCTTTTAAGCACTACAATTCAAATATAATATTACAATTATATACACCTTTAGTAAAATGTTGGCTAAGTGAGAATGAACCTAAATATTCAATACTCAATCATTATGATATATTTTGCAAACGGGATAAACAAAAACAAATACAATTAATACTGAATAAAGATGAGTAAAAAAAGTTATTCCAGTAACATGTATGAAGGGGCAAACATGCATCCCCAGCATGCATCAAAACTTCAAATGGAAAATCAAGGTTTTTTGGTAAAAAGATACAGCCACACACCAAAATACATATAACAGCACCTCAGTTATACTAGTATTCCAAATATGTTCATTAATATATTTTTATAAACTAAAATGTCTTCTATGAATACATACAGCATGTATTCCTTGTCAATCGTCACAAATCTATAAATGTTGCATGCATTGATACATTTGAACCACCACACATAATAAAATCTGTTTACAAAATACAGCACAAAATATCATTATACATACATACACAATTAAACACATACAAAGGATTCATATTTATTTTTGTTAAGTATGGACTCATTTTCACTAAGCAGTCAGTGTGTTCCTATACATTATAATAAATAATATTATTAGACTATAATAATAAGGCATATTAAAGAAATTCTGTGCAGTACAAGTTTATGCTGTGTAGAAAATCTGTATTGAATGTGAATCTAATTGTGAAGACTCATTTTTTATCATTCAAACAATTCAAATAGGGATGGGGCGGGACACAAACCAATTTTGACTGCCACTATAAAAGGGTAGATGGGTAGGTAGGGTCGGATTAATTTAGCCATCTGTATCACATGTACTCTTTTTCGAAAACAGCATTTTAGATTACATTTATTATTGCTCAGAAGTATATACATAAAAATCATTTAATCGGAGAAAAAGTATTATAACATTAATGTCATCACAGCAGCAGTGTACAAAAAATCAGTAAATTTTAATGAAATGCCTGAAGTTGGCCAATAAAACATTGTTCAGTAGAAAAACTACAAGCCAGAGCTGGTGACAAAAACATATTTACAGACTTAAAATACAATGAATTTTATTTCAGTGAAATGATTTTTACTTGCACTGGATTGCATTTACTTTTTAATAAAAAGATCACAATTATACAAACATTTTCACCTTTTTTTTAGGAAATGAAATTTGGAAAGAGCAGAAATATAATCTGATTTTCATGATAGTTTATGTACTACTTTATCTTCTGGAAAAGATATTTTAAATTGAAACAAGAGATTGCTAAGCAGTAGCAAAATGTTCCCCGCCAATATGTAAGATATCAATGTTGCAATACCCCCCCCAATAATGGTCAAAGTCCCATAACTCCTGTAAAATTGTCAAATCATAATGGCAACTACATATTACAGAAAACGATATTTTAAAGTTTAAAAGTTTTCTGTCTGACAGTCTCCACAAGATGTCAATGTTGCAATACCCCCAAAAATGGTCAAAGTCCCATAACTCCCGCCAACAATTGTCAAATCAGAATGCTGACACAATATGATAAACTACATATGATGGCAAACAATCCTTCAAAGTTTTTCAGAGCAGATGCATTCACAAAGTCTCTGGAACAGACGGATACTATTACTATATACCCTGAAACGCTCATGCTTGCAGGGGACAAAAAACTTGTCTGATCTATTTGTTTTTTAAATCACAAAATATTTTTAAACTATTGTTTAATTTCAGATGGATAGATCATATTATACACACTGACTATTATTCAAATTTAGTAATTTAGCAATTTTTGGGGGGGTAAAAAAATTGGCATTATCATACAACCTCCTTTTCTAAAATGTTTGTTAGCCAAAAGGTTACTGCAATATACAATGAGTTAAAGGTTAAGTCTAAGAGTTGTAAAAGTAAATCAAATATTATTGTAACTACCTACACAGCAAGGTCCATGGCTAAAATATTCCAAAAGCTCAAGGGCAATCCATGACTGGAAAAGGATATACATATGTTTGATCAGGTTCAATCAATGCAAAATTGGTTTGATATTTATTGCCTGTTTTACAGATTGTCTTAAATTTTTACTTCCACACTGCTACATAGAAAAAATGTTTTTAAGACACAAATTTAAAAAACTAGAAGATTTCACTAATAAGTAAAATTAATCTCAATTAAAGTTATTTATGAAACAACACAACCAAAAACTTATTTCTGACTATAAAAGTGCTATCCATCTGTTTATAAATAACAATATCAAAGACTTATAGTATTTTTTACCCGGTACTTGTGAGGTAGCAATAAATTGGCACAGCCTTAATGAAAGATATCTTGCTATTTTTCACAAATTGGTTGTGATTTTTGTCACTATATTTTAAGTTATCTGAAAGTTTACATAATATATTACAGCTCAAACTAACGGTACATGACATGAAAACTTAATGCATTTCAAAATATAAAATACAGAAATGGAGCCATCATAAACAACAGCTGATCTCTTTGCCACTTTAACTTTTTCTTACATTTGTATATAAATGGATTTAAGTCTTCACAGCTGTAAATTTTTAACTTACTGATTAGAAATGAAGACTAATGGTAAATGGGTTCAAACTGCAGTCCTAAACTACATCAGCGATAAATAGGTTCAAACTGGAGTCCTAAACTACATCAGCGATACATTCAACTAATTTGAGAAAATTGTCTTTTCTTGAGAAAAGCACAGAAAAAACATACAATTCCTCATTTAGTGAAAGATGTTAAAACCTAATATTAGTCTATGGGGTGTGGCAAATCCTAATGTCATGACTGCCTCGTAGTTATGACTTGGTCAAGGGCAGAACATTCAACTGTTTATTTACCCATGTGTATCAGTCTCGCCCACAATGCCTTACATGGAAAACATCAAATAAGAAATAAATGAAGTAAATTTTCGTTAAAAATGCTCTACGATTGTTTTAGTCGCATGCATACTATTTATGAATAAAAACTAAAAATAGTCTTAACGTATAAATATCCTATTACTAAAATATAACAAATCTAGTTGTTTATTACATATTAATACTTACAAAACTTAAAATAGTTATTACAAAATTAAAAAAAAGTACAAGAAACAAGTCAGATGCTACAAATAAACTAGAGGCTCCAAGGAGCCTGTAGCACTCACCTGAAAATCATTTGCAGAGTAAATTGTCTGACTATGTCCACCTTGACTGGCAGTCTGGAAATTGCTGTCAAATTCCAATTGGCTGAATGGTTTTGTTCATGTTTGTAGTTTTTATGTGTAGAGTTTGTATTGTTTTGGTCTAGGTATGTTGTTATCCAGAGTTTGTTGGTTGTTTTCTATTTTCCCCTCCTTGGAATATCCCTTTGGTATTTCTTGACTTTACTTATTCAATAAACGTTCCCATAAGGTCCTATGTTAAACAATGTTTGGTTGTGGTGACCATCTTTTACGGCTGGCGAGGTCATCGGATACAATTTTGAAAGAGGACCAACTGAGAACCATTGCTACCAAATTTTTTCCAATTGGCCAAATGGTTTCAGACAAAGTCTTTAAGTTAATTTCCCATAGGGTCCAATGTTGAACTATGTTCTGCTTTGAAGACCATCTTGGATGGTGGGCAGGCTCATTGGATACAGTTCTCAGAGAGGACCACTGCTGCAAGTTTTGCTCCAATTGGCCAAATGGTATCCAACAAGATCTTTAAGTAAATTTTCCACAGGGTCCTATTTCCAAAGGGTATCCAACAAGATCTTTTAGTAAATTTTCCACAGGGTCCTATTTTAAACTATGTTTAGCTCTGGTGGCCATCTAAGATTGTAGGCAGAGTCATTTTATACAATTCTCAAAGAGGACCATCTAAGGTTCATTGCTGCAAAGTTTTCTTCCAAGGGTTTCAGAGAAGAAGATCTTTAAAGGTAAGTTTACGACGATGAGGGAAGACAACAACAGATGCCAAGTGATGGCAATAGCTCATATGGCCCTTAAGGCCAGGGGAGCTAAGAAAAAAGGACCAGATGCATTTTATAACTGTTTATCAATGCATAACATATTGCAGGCAATTAAATGTATTAATCTCTATATTTTAATACCTAAACAATACTTCATGTTGACATGGAATTACACCATATTCATCATTTGAATTTCCAATATTAAACAAACATACAGGTTTTCAAGTTTAAAAAATATAAGGCAGATGTATCAGAATTTGCATAGACCAAATTTCTAGTTTATATTGCAATGTTTGATGTCACAATGTCCAATGAAGTAATTCACAAGGTAATCAAGCAAATTTCTTTTTTTATTTAAACAGGTAACCGGTCTATTAAACTTACATGTACCAACTTTCAATGGTTCAATATTTACAAAATAGATCTTGAAATATATTTAGTACAATTATGGTAGTATTAAAATAATCAAGAAAATAAATTCACATGAGTGTATGTAACATAAAAAAGACCATTAAAGACAGTAATATGAACAAGGAAAACATTTATTTAGTTTTCAATTTAGGCCAATGAAAATAAATTCTATGGTTCTTGGACACTGCTGACACCGTAAAAATGCTGCCGCGGAACCATTTTTATTGTAGAGAAGTAAAACCAGAAATCTACGATTACAAAGTTCGCCTTGTTCCCCCACTAAATTTGGTGTGTGGTTGTGTAGCTCCCCGAGATGAACCCTTACAGCAAGTAATATGATTGTAGGCAGCTTGGTATCAGAGAACTGAACATCGGACGTAAAACTTAACCTAAGTCAATGAAGTGTCTAAGTGACCTAATTTTGGTGGGAGGCTGTGTTATTTCCCCGAGATGCACCCTGACACCAAGTAATATGATTGTACATGTAGGTCACTTGGTATCAGAGAAATGAAGTTGGACTTAACCTATGTAAATGGAATGCGACAAGTAGGTCAGAGTGACCTAATTTTGGTGGGAGGCTGTGTTACTCCCCCGATGCATCCTCATAGCAAGTAATATGAATGTAGGCCGCTTGAAAAATTGGAGAACTGAACTCGAACATAAAACTTAACATTAGTCAATGAAGCACGATAAGGAGGTCAGAATGACTATTTTGGTGGGAGGCTGTGTTACTCCCCAAGATGCATCCTGACACCAAGTAATATGACTGTAGGTCGTATGGTATCGGAGATTGAACTTGGACGTAATACTTAGAGTCAATAAGTAATTTTGGTGGGAGACTGTTACTCCTCGAGATGCACCCTGACAACAAGTAATATGATTATAGGTCGCTTGGTATCAGAGGACTGAACTCGGACGTAAAACTTAACATAAATCAATGAAGTAAGATAAGTAGGTTCAGAGTGACCTAATTTTGGTGGGAGGCTGTGTTACTCTCAGAGATGCACCCTGATACCAAGTAATGGACTGTAGGTCCCTTGGTTCGGATACTTAACTCTGACGTAAAACTTGACCTAAGTCAATAAGTAGGTTAGAGTGTCATAATTTTGGTGGGAGACTGTGTCACTTCCTGAGATGCACCCTTAATTCCACTTTGGCTAATAAATACAATTTGGTTCTAACATATTCTCATTTATTGGTAGATAGTTGGCCTTTACACAGAAGTCAAATGGTTGTACTTTTTATTATCCATCATGTCGTTCAAATAAAAACAAAATATGAAATCCTTACTCATACTGGATTACAAATAAAAACTCTACCTACCTACCCAAATTTTGAAAATCCATTGTCTGAGAACCAGTGAATTTTTTTACATGGCCTTACTATTATTCTACTGAAAGTAATGAAATGTTGATATACATGAGAGAATGTTACATCATCTTAATCTCTAAATAATTTACAAATGCCAGCCAAGAAGGAATCTGAAACCTTTTCAGTCAATGAGTAAAGTTATTTTGATTGGTTCATATTTTTTGATAATTTTTCAGGTTTCCAAGCTTGGTCAGAAGTGCACTTTAAGATGGTAATTACAGAATATACATAAAATTTGCATCTGACTTTATTTTGTGCCAAAAAAAAAAACAAAAAACAAGTGAGAAAATTTGTTTTTTGAGTATTTTAATTTACCAATTTCATTTGTAAAAATTTGATTCTTGCTTGTCAATAGCTTGTCTGGAAGCCTGGAGATGACATTAAGTAAGGGTGCAACATGTCAACATTTCTATAGTAAGTGTACTAAAGTGTGACAATTGCTAGAACTCAGCAAAGTTCACAGAAATAATACATCTTATACTTCACAAATGGAATATAAAATTGATCACAGGAAAAATGATTTAATAACAGCAGTCTTCATGTCACTTCATTACAAATTTTTGTCTTCCTAATATTCTCATTAAATCTTTACACAACAACAATGCTTATAACAACATACCTATGTTGGGCTTTAAATTAAACAGCCATATGTGAAAAAGAGATACTCATAAAATTCATTTGAAAAAAATCTTACATTGTTTAAACACTATATATTAATTTCCTGCATCATAAACAAATTTATAAAAAAAACCTTGTAAATGATTTAATTCTTCAAACAAGCTCAATTTCTTGTTAAAATATATGCTAAATAAGGCACTAAAACTTGTTTGGTTTCTTCAGAATATTAATACTAGGCTTTTACTTTTTTCAGTTAAATTGAAATGAATACTGTGTAAAATTCTCATTTAGTTATAAATATTGTGTTTTTTGTTTGTGACCTCAGTATGATATTAAAAAGAAGCCAGACAAAGTTTTATTTGCAGACAATATTACTTTGAAAATACAAATCAAAATTCCTGTAATGACTGTTATTTAAGAAATGATTGTTTAATTTAAGGAAATAATGAGAAAATATCTTTAAAAGAAAAAGATTTCATAAATTTCTTCTGACGTATCATACTAACAAGAACTCCTAAATAAACCCTTTTCATGTAGAAAAATATTTCATTCACTAAATGCATAATTTAACATCCATCGCATCAATCTATCACATTTTACCATTTTATACTTTCACTATATTTTACTGTCAGATGTGATTGAAAATGCTGTAATCCAATTTATTTGAAAAAAAACAGCAGTTGGTTTGAATAAGGAGGAGCAAATCAGTAACTAATTTTTAAATGAAATTAAGAATTTTATTCTTCAACTTATCCTTAGAAATAAGTACATATTTTCACACAACAGTCTCTGAATTTTTCATTCATTCCTAAAACTACAGGAATCTGAGATTTCTGTCTTAACTGACAGCATTTCACTTTGCGCTGTGTGCAGAAATTAACAAACATATAGTCATGCTATTTACAAATAAAGATGACTGCTTTCTCAGTGCTGTAGTAGTTGACACTTCTTATAACTTTCCCTATGTAGACTGAAAAATCATCATGCCTTTTCTTTTCTCTGAAACAAAAAGCTTTCATGCTTAAAATTCAAACATTTATATATCTCCAATAAGATTCAGCTGCCAAATTCCTCTGCTACCTGATATATAAGATCTTTGATTTTTTGTCGTTTTTCACTAACAGATTCAGATGTCACTAAATCATTCAGACTAATGTTGAATCCTTCACACAACTCTTTACATAAATGTTCTGCAGTAGATATCACATATACTCCACAATCATAACCTGAAAAAATACAAGTAACTCTTCAGTTATATACACAGGTGCACAGATTACTGTCCTGAGTTCATACTCACCTTGAAATGCTTGGAACACTATAACATTTTCATACTTACTACAGAATGTATTATATGACTTACCTTGAAATGCTTGGAACACTATAACATTTTAATACTTACAATAGAATGTATTATACGACTTACCTTGAAATGCTTGGAACACTATAACATTTTCATACTTACAATAGAATGTATTATAGGACTCACTGGAAGAAATTTCTTATGCACAAAACTTGTATTAAACCCTTGTTTAGTACCACAGAATCTGAAATCTTTGCATTTTAAAATTCATTTTTGGAAACACTTTTTAACTTCAAAATTAATTAATGTGATCAATGCATTGTGTGCAATAAACAATATATTGTATCAATTTTTGAATTTAAAGTAATGCCTTTTTAAAAATTTTTTTAAAAATATTTACAAATATAGGAAGAAATTACAAACCAGTTGATGACCTATAATATTATGAGTATTGCTTTCTGAATAAAAGTTTAAAATTTCTTACCATTTTGTTGCTGTGGACCATCCATCTCTATAAACTTCATTCTTCCCATTGGTGCTATATATAAAGAAAAAAATCTCAGCTGAATGCCTTATATGTTAAATAGATAATTTCATTATAAATATTACATACAGTTGAACTTTGACAGCTCAAACTTGGATTGCTGTAGCATCACCAATGGCTCAAACTGTTTGAAATTTACAATTTTCACTTTATTTTCAATTTGAAAATACCCTGCTTTTTCACATCCCGATTCCTTGAAAAATAGAACAAAAAGTTTGGTCTTTAAAACTGCAGATTTTACCAACAGAAACTCAAACTCAATATTTAAATAGACAAGTATAAATTCACCTGATACTTAATGGTGTGTGCCTAACAATCATAGATGAGATAAAGATAGATTAGCCTGACAGGTAAAATGTTTATGTAATAATTATAGTTTAAGTCAATAAAGACATCATGATTACTGTTTTAAAATTAGTGATTAATCTGTTTAATTTTATTTTAAAAATATTTGACGGTAATGATCAACTATACCAAGCAGTGTTGATTATCAATTAAGAAATGTATTCATTGCACACTGTGGTTTGTTCGGATATTTTAATGGGGGGGTCCTTATTTTTGTAAAAATTTTACAATGAGTAGTCAGCAGGGGTGTAACAATTCATAAATGCATCAATACTATTGATGGTGCACTCCAACTATACGCTTACCATATCGTGATTTCAGAATCATGATACATTTCCAGATTATATGAACCATTCCTGGTTAAATTTTAGAATCTCCAAACTGGTTTCTGTTTTTTTTTTTGGCAGGAAAAAGTTCAGTTGCATTGTTATTAATCTCGGGTATCAGTTTCAAATGTGTTAAAAATTTCAACATGGCAATGTACATGTATTAAAATATGCTTCTTAATTATATTTACTACAGTTATGAATACCTTTAATTTATAAATATTGTTTTATCTCTTCAGAGTACATATTTGTTTATTTACCAACTTGGGAGTAAATTTTGAGTGACAAACTAAACTAGTCGAAACAGTCCTGCTGCATATCCCCACGCTACTCTGGTGTTTGATGGTATAAATGTAGAAGATAGTAGAAGGAATTCGAATGTATATATAATATGCATTACAGAATAATTTAAATAACTTGTAAAATTTTTGCTATGAGATTTAGTTAAGGAAATGGAATTGCTATGGTACAGTAAAATGTTAATATAAAAACTGAAAATTTGGTATGATCGTGAAAGAGATGGTTTCCATAGAAATCTAAATCATAAATAATTGAACATCTACAGCTCACTGTATGGTCTTCAACAATGGACAAAGAGAGAAAGACCTATATTATAACGCAAGTTGTAAAAGGCCCCCAAAAAATAAAAATAAAGAATTGGTAATGTTAATAAATGAGTGTGGAGTGTATGAATATTTGGAAATAATCATTCTGAATGTAGTATCCTATTGTTAGTGATAAGTGAACTGTACAATACAACTATAATGTTTGTTTAGTTGGGGTTTTAACGCCGTTTTCAGCACATTTGGCTATTTCGCGGCGGCCAGTTTTTATTGGTGGAGGAAGCCGGAGTACCCGGAGAGAACCACCGACCTTTGGTAGTACAACTATAATGTACGAGCCAAATCATAATGGGAAAATCTATAGTTGCTCAGTAAAATTCCAAAAATAATAGTCTTAGACACTTTCAAGAAATTTACCAAAGTTGGAATCACATATTTTTGACATCTGGATGATCCCAATATGTGTTACTGCTGATGTGATCTAGAAAATACATGTTTTCTTGTCAATCATTTCTAAAAAAGCGGTTTTTGAGACTTCAAGGAAATTTACCAATTAGTGGACAATTACTGAGCCAACTTCCAGTTCCGTATTCCAAATAATGTGAGAAGAGTTGCGTGACAAAGGAATAATGTACCCTAAGGCTACCTGTCTATCCCGGCCCACAGGGATGTTATTACAGACACAATTTCTAGTTATTGGTTGTTTTAGTTTTATATAAAAACACAACTTATTGTTGAAAGCTGCATAACTTCTCATATATTTTTGGTGGATTGGTTTGGTTGGCTTATTTGGTCTTTTTTGCACTTTTAATGTGATTGGCAGTATTGTGGCAGTCAATTTTTATTGTAACCGGAATACATAGCATTCAAAGAAAAACCGACAATCCTTGTCTGTTTATATTTCAGCTGACCACGTTGCCACAAGAGTTTTCGACTGACGAGCATGTAATTTGATGTTCTTGAAACACCCCATTTCATTTTCAAGTTTTTCCATAAGACATTTTTACATACCATGTACATGAGGCTGCAGTTTATAAGCTAGTCTTTTTGCAACATCTCCATTATGTCCTCTACTGGAATCATAGTGCCTAAATTCTTGTTTACTTCTAATGTATACTAACAAGCTCCTATATAAATAATTTTAACTTAATAAGCCTATTGCTTAGATTTAATGCTATAAAATATATGTCATTTAAAATGGACTATGTAAAAAGCTGATACTACTCATTAATATTGTTTATGTGCAGCTCAAGAGAATCTTGAAATTTCAATGATATCTGAAGTTTTCTATTCTGTGATTAAACCAAAGAAATTTAGCAACTAGTCTTAGATCTACAGAACAAAGTTTTACACAAAACATTTTCTTTGAAAGTGAGTATTTAAACATTAGTTAATTTAGTCTGCATATATATTAATACAATATACATTTGGTTGTAATAATGTATCTAAAATAGGAAATGATGTCAAAAGCTAAGAAAGTTTGAAACAAATAATCTGTCAATATAGCATCTACTGCAAAATCAAAATCATTCATAACAAGCATTTTGAGAGTATTGCTGAGCAATAAAATGTCCCCTATCGGCTTTAGCTGTGAGAAAACACGCAAAATGTTCCTCGACTATGTGAATCGAATGCAGGTGTATGGACAGAGTAGTGATTCCTAAAAATCCTGAAACTATGTTTGCAAGAGGTACACAATAATTATACAATCAGCCTGAAACTCAAACTTGATCTGTAGGCTAGCTCATCATTATAAGCAGCTTATAATGATGAGATAGCCTTAAAGCTCACATCCATAAAATAAGACCAGCTGGTAAAAGGGCTTGGTTAAAAAGTTCGTAAAACTAATATTTTGATAAAAATTCCTATTTCCAAGGACAATTACTCTCACAATTATTATCAGATCAGCATGAGAGTCAAACATGACTGTAGCTCATATACCAAAAAAAGTCAGGAAAACTATTATTTTGGCAATAATTTCTATTTCCAACAGCCATAACGCTAACAATAATTACTTTGATTAGCATGAAACTCAAACTTGATCTGTAGCTCTACACTATAAGGTCACATACAAAAAATGTGACCCGTAGGTAAAAGGGTTTGCATAAAAAAGTCCGGAAAACTATTATTTTGGCAATAATTACTAATTCCAAGGGCAATAACTCTACAATAATTATCTGATCAGCGTGAAACTCAAACCTGATCTGCAACTCATCATTATAAGCTCACATACCAAAAATAAGATCAGTTAGTTAAACGGTTTCTGAAAAACATCCCTAAAACTGTAGTGTGACTAAAAGAGGGATAGACAGATGGACAGAATGCAAACCTACACTGTATAGTCCCCTTCAGCACTGCCAGTAGGGGACTAATAAACCTTCTTGTGTAAAATTCAGATCTTTCCTATAGAAATTTACAATATATACAAATTAAATAATCAACAATGCTTACCAATGGCTTCCACCTGCTATTTCTGAATTATCGTTGTCATTCACTGGTAAAAATACAAACTGTTTTGTTGGAAGATTCAGTGATTCAAGGCTGGATGTCAGATCTTCCGCTGGAGATGAGAAATTACTAATGTAATCAAAATGAGAATAATTCTACCCTTATTTCAGTGATAACTTTATAACTTTGTTTATTGTGTTTCTTTTTTCATTTAGGCCAAAATAAAAAAAATCCTGTGTTTCCAGTAACATGCTCCTATAAAGTAGGATCAGTACTAGTAGATAAGATATTTTGTTTTGTTAATAACTTTTTATATAGGTTATTTGAAGGACTCTTCCAGAATCTGACTATGCTTGTTCAAAGATAATGAAAATTACATGTAGGAGTGACACAGTTACCAGAAATATGTTTTTCTTTTAATTTAGTCTATTATATTGAAGGCAGTAAAATAGTTAAATACTATGATTTTAATAGTCATATATGTCTGTGCTTTATTGGTTTGTATACCAGTGGAAATGTTACTTAATAATAGAAACTAAAAGTTCTTTAACAACTTTACAATGTACAATTTAGCTAAATTTTCAACATAAATTTATACCAGAAACTATGTCCAGCTGTGACATCTGTATCTACATTGTCATGCTTAGGGCTGTTGCAGCAAAACATACATGGGACGGGGGGAAGGCAAAATATAAAAATTATCTACTTGGTTGTTAGTGAGTGGAAAGTGCATCTATGGTCCATTGCTGGACCTCAAAATATGCTTCTGTGGGTGCTTATATGAAAAATGAAAGTTTTTTTTAAAGTTTTTACCTTTTAGTTTGCCTTCGCTTATTGGTCATGATCATTTAAAACTTATACACAATGCTTTTTATCATTATACAGATTAAGTTCGAATTTGTAAATTTTACTATACCATTTTTTTCCCTTTCAGAAATTATGTGCTAGCAAGGGCATCTGTTTTCTTCTTCAAATAATGATACATGAAAACACAAGGATGTGAATATACAAACACAAAGTTACATGACTATTTTGCTTAAATGAAAACTAAGTTGATATTAACATGATTTTAAAAATCATTTCGCTATATATTTTTAAAAATCAGCATAATTAACAATCCAGATTTGCAGAATTTTCAAAATCATGCTTTTTTAACTATTTAAATTGATTCTATTGGTGCCTATAAAGCTCCTGCTTTTGCTTCTGTGGGTGGGTATAAGTGAAATAAAATCACTTCTATAGATGATTACTCCAATTTTCAAGTGCATTCCCCCCGTCCCATGTATGTTTTGCTGGAACAGCCCTTATGTCAAACTATCAAAGCTATAACAAATTTTTTATTTAATTGGTAAAAATCTTCCCAAAAAAAACTACATAAGACTAAGAGTAAAAATAAAAAAAAAACTTACCTGCTGCCAACTTGATGAATTGTGCTACATCAGGTGAAATTAAGGCTATTTTGTCTGCAGAATGGTTGAACTTTTCTCTTTCAAAATATCTTAAACAATAAATTACACATATATTACATGTATCTATAATTAAAGAAGTGACATCTTTGTGACAAATTCATAATGGGTAAGGGTGAGATTTGCTCACTTTAGGGGAGATTGGGATTTTGATGTCAATATTAAGAGTTTAATGTGGAAGTTTTCTAGTAAAATTGGATTTTTATTTTTTCTTTATTTGTATTTTGTATTTCTAAAGGAATATGTAATCAATTAAGATGCAGATGAATACCAATGAAAAGTTCATACCAACAATACTAAGAAATATTTATTAATTATGTTGCCAATCTGAGGTCCAGTTATTTCCCTTTTACTATGTTGAAGTAAGCAATATAAAGATGATTTCAGTATGAAAAAAGTTAACTAGAACTAAGATCCATGTAATTTTCATAAATTCTCATTTAAGACAAAACTGGAAAGTTTACAGTTTGTAAAGTTATCTGTTAATGGTAGATTTGTGAAAATAAAGGCTTTGTTAACAAAACAATAATTGGAACCCTCCTGACAGACTCATCATGGTCACGCTATTCACAAACTTTGAAGTAGCCTATGGCACATGTATAGTTCTAATATTTCTAAAAGTTCATCCATATGGTAGATGCAATCATAAACACAGATGCACCAGATGTTTTCCGATATGACAGGTAGGTGATTCTTTTAGCATTTGACACTATTTATAACATTTATTTAGTAATATTTGGTGGTTTCCCGTATCAGCCATACAACATGGCAACTTGTCTGTCGAATATTAATCTATGAATTCAACTTAAAACAAAATCAGAAAAGAATAAAGTTATAATTCAGGCATTGTTAATGAAAATTTGGTCCATGATAGCATATTTCTTTAAAACTACAACTCCATGGTCACATTTTACATTTTATTAAAGAAATTTAGGATATTTTCGACCATTCTACCACCGGAGGACCCTGTCTTTTGTTTAATAACTCCAATACAATCAATTGAATTTTGCCGGTCAACATGTTATTGCTGTCTTGAACAGCAGATGGATATTTTCATGGCAAACATTGAAAGCAGATCTTTGTATCTATCACACAATGAATATTACGAATAATAGATATGGATATGATGGGGTAAATGCCCGTTTCCCCTCTTTATGTTAGATATATTTCATTTTAAATTATAAATTAAATTAAGCATTACGACAAATAGCTTTTCAAAATGTTTCTGCCGAAGATTCAAATTTCACAAATTTAACGTGAAGTTTTGAACCCAGCGTCCTCCCAGCAATTAAGTAAAAAACACCAGATCCTTTTTAAAACAGTATTTGAAACAAAAAGTGACTAGACCCCCGATGCAACGTGATGGAGCAGGTATTTTCCTACCTTTATTTTGGGTGCGAATATCAGCCCCATTCCCAATGAGAAAAGGTCCCTATATTTCCCAAATCATAGGTGAAAATTCCCAATTCTGTCCTAACTCTGCTGTGAAATACTTTTTCTGTAATTCTTAAACTTTAGTAACTCCGAAATCGCGAAATTCTATGACCATTTCGCGTTGTTTACATTAGTTATACTGGATCTGTAAGCTACGTCTTACACCAGTAATCAGTTGTTTATACTGGTTAATCTACTTTGAAACGAAGCCAAAAATATGTTTAAACATTTGGAAACCAGTTCGGCTTTACTTGCTTCTGATGAACAGGATTGCTCAGGTAGGTAACTCTAGTAGGTAAAAAGTATTTGAATTGGTCCTGATATTTCTTTCTTTGAGCTTTTGAATTAAATATTTAATAATTTACAGTATTTTTGGTATTTTTCTTTTCCCTAATTCATTGTTAAACTCTTTAGGACAACTTTGACAACCAGAATATTTTCAAATCGAAATTAAACAAGCCCCCAAAAATGACATCGCACAATTAAAAAACAAGCCATGAAAAATGACATCGCACAATTCAAAGTATTACATCAAAAAATTGAAAGGAAAAGATTGTGAGGCTTCACAAAAGCTAGAAAAGTTTGGTTTTGGTTTTAAGAGGTTGAAAACAAATGAAAACCCTTCCAATGAAGACCCTACCCCTGTAACTTGTCACTTTAGATTTAACTAATCATTTGAAAGTAATGAGTTAGATGTGAATTATAATATTATTTAATTTCAGGTCAGTTTTTGAATTTTGAAAATTCCCAATTGACACATTTTACGCGTTGTTTTTCCCAATTGACAAAGGCCCAGGCCCCATATGAAAAAAGGTAGGAAAATCCCTGTGGAGGGACCTACTAATGGCCTGCATCCGTCTGTCCATCCGTTCGTCCGTCATTTATTTGTTGATGCAACTCCTATGACACTGCTGATCAGATTTCATTAAAATTTTGTAGGACTGTTAGTCACCATATGATGATTTTGGTCATTTGACTCATTTGTAGATCATCCTTTGCTGAACATTTTTGTTGTTTACAGTTCGTCTTTATCTATTACAATATTCAAGATAACAACCTAAAACTGCAAAATTTCCTTAGAATTAACAATTCAGGTACAATAACCCAACAAAGGGTTGGACGATTCATCTGAAAATATCATGGCTGGTAGATCGGGACCTGTTGAACATTTTTTACCCCCATGTCAGTTTTGCTCTAAATGCTTTGGTTTTTGAGATATAAGCCAAAAACTGCATTTGACCCCTATGTTCTAATTTACCAACAGCAGCCATGTTTGTTGATAGATCAAAACTTCAGATATAATTTATAAACTAAATACCCTAAGGAACATTCAGTTATAGTTTGAAGGTATTTTGCCCAGTAGTTTCAGAGAAGAAGATTCTTGAAATAGTTTACGACAACAACGCCGACGACAGACGCCAAGTGGTGGCATAAGCTCACATGGCCCTTCGGGCCAGGTGAGCTAAAAACTCATAATTTACCTTTTCAACCTATTTATGTTGATATTTAAACAAATTCAGCTCTACCAGTGTTCGATATATGACAAAAGGGATCTTTGTTATAACAGATGAGTATTTTAAACTAGAAACACAAGTTTGAAAATTGATGGGTATATATTTTATACTTTTAGGAATTTTGACATGAATTTAGCTCAAAAAATGTCATACGGTATATTAAAAAGCTTCTCTGCAACTTACTGTATATGTAATACTTGTTTGATCAAAACAATTTCATTTTACAGTGAAAAAACAAAACATTTAGCTTTTCAAACATACATGTGTGTGTATATATATATATATATATAAATGTTTTGTTTTTAATATATATATATATTGTAAAATTTACCTGTATAAGCTTTTGCGATATATTAAAGAAAATTGTGATTTTTGTTAAAATTCTACTGTTTTTAAAGCAAAAATACAAGCTTCTAACTTGTCATATGCTCATTTTCACTTTCATTGATTTTTTATAGAAATTAAATTGATAAATTTTTTATTGTATAAAAAAAACTCTCTGTGACATACCGTAGAACTTGTTTGATGAAAATTTCAATTTCAGTGTTAAATCAAAGTGATGGAAATCACCACTGGAAAGATTGCAACTGTAGTTGTGTATAATTTCAAATGGAACTAGGTGGAAGTGTTTTGTAAACCAAAACATGTCTCCCCTTCACT
Source organism: Mytilisepta virgata (assembly GCA_028015205.1). Taxonomy (NCBI): domain Eukaryota; kingdom Metazoa; phylum Mollusca; class Bivalvia; order Mytilida; family Mytilidae; genus Mytilisepta; species Mytilisepta virgata. The sequence goes on from CM051519.1 coordinate 78,314,689, forward strand.
TTATTCTAGATCAATCTTTACCTCTACGATAAAAATAATAGTTTTGTGACCTTGAGGTCAAAGGTCAAGGTCAAATGAACGTCATAATGGTACGTGACACACGTTCTCGTGGTAATACACCTACATACCCAAGGGTATAAGCCTAGGTCAAAAGTAAAAAAAGTTGCAACCCAGACAAGGAAATACTATAATTCTAGTCAGGGTGTGAAAAAAGAATTATTTCTATGGGGTCAGGATTCAAATGCATAAAACTTAATTTAAGTGTTTCTCAGACTAGCATTTCATTCAAAATTTCCTTAAACTTAAGTGGCATACACAACTTAACCCTTTTGCTGAAGAATCCTGGGATTATCCAGTCAACTCCCTGACATCAAGAGTTATCAGTCTTATATTTGAAACCCGGATAAAGATAAAACAATGGTGGATCTTTTACAAAAAAAAGGCACGAAAAAAAGACCAAAATTTAAGGATTTTATGGGATTTTAAAGTTGGAAAATGAATTTTAGAAATTTTTCGGCAAGATTGGATGCCAGGAAAGTATACAATTTGTATCAAATGTGCCGAATTTGTCAAAAATTGATTGGAATGGACATTGATGATTGGAAGTTTACTTCTTGAAATAATTTTTACAATTTTTAATGACAAAATTGCATATTTGGAGCGATTTTAATGATATTTGAAAAATTTCAACATATCCAGCCGCGGAAACTTGTTTGCTACCGAATCTTCACATTCTCATTCAAAAACTAAAAACATTGCGAAGAGAACATATTTTATTAACATTTTAATTCAAATAAAGAATAAATGACCCAAAATTAATGCTTTAAAGCATTAACAAATAAGTAGCCACTCAAGTCTGCTAGCTTGTCAGGGAAACCATCGTGCTAGGATTACATCCTGTGGGGACTCTATCGGTGAAAGGGTTAACTTCAGAAGGACCTTAGCTAAGGAAAGAGAGAATACTTAACTCATCATGACTTTAAAATTAAGCCATTAACAAAAAGGAAAAAATGAGATGTCATCATGAAAACCTAGTAAAATTTTAAAGATTTAAGCAGCCATTTCATTTTTACAAGGAGTTGGGGATTGGAAAGGAAGTGATTTTTTTTCATAGCACTTGGGTGCAGATTTTCTCACTGTTTTGAAGACCTATTGGTAGCCTTGAGCTGTTTTCTGCTCTTTGGACGTGTTATTGTCTCTTTGACATATTCCCCGTTTCCATTCTCTATTCTATCTTATTTGATTTCAGGTGATATTCAATCCTGCCTTTTGTCACATGTTTGTGTCTGTTTTGTTTCTCAACAGTTTGGAGTCTACATTTGTACCTTTTCAAGTTTGAAATTATTTCCCTGCATGCCCCCCCCCCCCCCCCCCCAATCATGAAAAATCCTTACAGATAGATGTGTATGCAAAGAGCTCTTTCCAGTTTATATAATCATAATATTGATCTTGCATCAGGTTGACTAACAGACCTTCTGACCAATGATATTTTTGGCTAATGGCACTTCACTGTCTTCAGACCAATGAATTTCGGACCAGTGGGTCTTCAGACTAATGGTTCTTCAGATTATAGAACGGAACCAAACTTCAAAGTATTCAAAAGTTTAAAATACTAAAATGACCAGTATTGTACAACCACCAAAAGTCAATACTGGAATTCCAGTATCATTAATTTTACAATACCGGGAATACTATGTTGTCGGGTAATTTAAATCACTTTCATGTTAATGAGCCAAATAGGACGATGTGCAGAATTACCCTAAATGATTGTGACCATATTACAATGGCAATAATTCTAGAAATCACAGTATTTTTATTCCACAATACTGGAAATACTAGTATTGTTTGACAATTATACTAGAACTACCAGAATTATAATTACAACACTGGTACAAAAATTTGTTCTAGAATTGTAAACAATACTGGTAATACATGCGTAATACCAATATCGCATTTGTTTTCTTAACTTTATCCAAACAACTATATCCATGTTCCAGTTTCCAATTATGTACAAAGACACAGGCATTTTTCAATCAAAATAATTTTGAAAATTATCAGGACCAGGTTCAGGGACAGAGTGAACAGGTCAAGTCTGTCTCAGGTCAAGTGAAGAAAAGTTCTCACACGTGAAGTTTTGGTAAATTGGTCATGCAAATTAATTCGACATACTCGAAACAAAACCCAATTAAAATATCATTCAACCAGCAGGGGCCGTCAAGTAATTTAACATCGGATTTTCTGACTAAGCTGTCGTTAAAACTTAGCACCACATCATTTTCTCCATCTGCCATGATAGCTCAACTCCATAATACTACGTCACTTCCGGATTCTATTATTGGTGCAAATTGACAACTACCACATTTTGACCGAGGGAAATTTGAATAACTTTAAAACAAGTACTATCTTTAAAAAAGATAGGCGACGTAGTATCCCTGACTGTATTTCTCCATTCTTATCATATAATAATGTGTTAGTCGGCCATTCTTAGTTGAAACTGAGACTACTATAATTATACTGTGTTATAGTAAAGGGGGGGGGGGCATAGTAGTCTCAGGTTGAAATCGCATCTCAAGGATATTTTTTGGCAGTATACCATCAGTCAGGGATCACATAATACTATCATATACAGTTTCTGCATGAGTACATATGTACACGGAATTTTTATACTTAAAATTTGAAAAAAACAACATGAACAATAAAACTCCCACCACCAGCATCCGCCTACGGGTGTGTATACGACGGACGACGACATCGGAGATGCCATAAACGTAGGCTAATTAAAATATTTAATTATAAGCATATAATTTCCAGGTGATAGGATAATTCTGTAAATGGCTTGGGGGAGGGGGTGTAAAAATGTATTCAGCGACATAAGATAAAGAATTTAAAAATATGCATTTTGATGATATCCTACCAACCAAACTACGTTTAAAAAAAGGAAATTGAAGTGAAAATTGAAGATTAGATATATAAAAGTGAGGATTGATATCGCGTTTGAAATAAGTTATCTTATGATAATTCGGTTTTCTTCTAGTAAAAGCCATGAAACTGATTCTCTCACAAAAATACATATATATAGGACCCCTCATATCTAGGTCTACATATTTTCAGTAAAATATTCAATTAAACAATCATGTCAGACATCAGATCCGTATTTCATTAAAAATATAGATCAACAGTTTCAACTAAAGACATAAGAACTATTTAAATTTATATCATCAAAAGTCCCCCCTTTCACAAATTTATCAGATAGACAAAAGTTATATTATATTCTCAATTGTGAAGATCCTGATATATTAAACTCTGTTGGCAAATTTTTACATGTAAAATATGCCATGTGTCTTTCTATTTTATATAATCATAGTTTATTTATTTATATTGAATGTTTTCTGCCATGTAACTGCAGTTGTCTAATTTTCTGTTAAAAAGTAACTTCTTCCCTCTCAATGTTTTTATTTGTTACTCTGTTACTTATTGCCCCATTGAGGGCCCTTAATTGGTTAATAAACATTATCTTATCTTATCTATCTTATGACATGGTAACGTTACGCGCACCTGTCGCGGTGAAGGTGAATTTAAATATATCCAAATACGTAGGCATATGCCGCGTCTATGAACGAATAAGCTGGTCGCGACGATTCGAGAAAAATGGCATTTGTATTTTACAGGATTGTATTTTCTCACTAATTAATGTCCAATAAATCATCTGAATCCCTGCCCCCTAGTGTCATATATACATTAAGGGTCATCATCAGGAATAAAATTATAATGTCTTTATCATGGTCACTGTGACCTGCATTTCGTGCTTGAATAATCCAGTTAATAAGTTTGTGCATTTAGGTCTATTGAGACATATATCACTGGAGTCATCGTATATAGTACAAACTGGGACTATTATTATACTAGTATAATAGTCCCAGAGTACAACGCAAGTTAACAATACATGTATTAATTGAGTCACCATGACGTACATTTTATTCTAGAGTGACTTTGGTTAAATGTTTGCACTGGATGTGTTTTTTAATAATCTAAGTAGTATGTGAGCATAGTTCAGTTATCGGGAATTTACATTCATTTAGCATTTGGTAATTTTAGAAAAAGAACGTATTTTTTTTTGTTAAGCACTGCATGAGAAGCCGAAGCTTGTAACAATGGAATATATATAAGAGAGAAAGAGCAGTATTCTTTATCTTAAGAATTGCTTCTTATAAGACGGTCAACGATGGTCCAAAATTTAAAATCTTGACCCAGACAGTATCCAGGGCCTTAGACATTCTAAAGTAAGACGGGTCATTTCATAGCTTACCAGTATTGAAGTAAAATGTGAACTATATGTATTGCCATCATTTGTCGCCTTTCCAAATCTTTTTAAACATTTAATCTTCCTTTTTAATGAAATAGCCAACCTGAACAAAATTTGGCAGCAATGGCCCAAAGCATTTTGTCGATTTTTAGCCAAAGGCTATTTTGAGCCATTGTCCCCACTTTGCGTTAGTTGTCCGCAAATTCGGCCTTTACCATTTTGATTTTCATCTTTTGAACCAACGTGAAGAACCAAACTTGGCAGGCATGTTCATAAAATGGTCCTTTGAAAAATGTTATTAGAATCAAATCAAAAGCTGACACAATATTCATAAACTCTGACAAGATTTCTACAGCACTTTAAAGTGTATCATAGGTTGCGTTGCTTGGCTCTTTATAAAACAGGCTTTAGATGGGGTTAATATTTTGTTTCACAATCAATTTAACAATGTGAATAATTCTATTAAAAAAATCTCAAAATTTTAATGTTTCTTTCAAAAAACATCTCTTCATAATACCACTTAACGGCATAATACATAAATTAGCACTAGTGACTAGGCATGGGAGCTCAACCTACAGAATTGCCGAGCGCGTCCCCAGGTGGCGGATAGGGGAGGCCCTCTCATTGGGAAATACGGAAAGCGTGACCTCGGACCACAGTGGGTAACGTGTTTGGAGAATGCAAAGCAAAGCTATTGAAGTAATATATACAGTACAATGAGAAGAAAAGAAGTGTCCTTTATAAGACGCGTTCGATGATACTTTTTATGCACGAGTACCAAGGTCAAGGTCCCAGCCGTTAGCCGAGTACAAGTGCATAAAAAGTATTCGCTTTCATCTTATTAAGGACATTTCTTTTGTTCTCCTCCCACCAAAATATAAGAAAACATTTACAGATCAGCGAATCGCACACTCGGGTCTTTAAAATATTCTATGAAAAGTTTAAATCATTATTATTAAAAAGAAAAACAGTAAAAAAAAATCGAAATACTTCACACAAAGCATAATAAAAACAACTTTAAATGATTGGTATATGTAGAAAATGTATTTCTTTAATTTTTCATACTTTATAACACTTTATTGTACCGGATTCTCTTTCGTCATTACAAACAAATCTGCTTCTAGGAATGCAACCTTTAAAACGTAGCAGACATGCTTACCGGCCTACTGGAGCACCAAAATTACTCTAGTTTCTTTGTAGGAGTTCGCAGTGCAAGTGCTTTAGTTTTGTGCTGTCTTGTTCTGATTCTCTCTGGTTTGGTATGCATCTTTTACTCTTTCCATCTACTGTGTTAGTGTTCTCACGGATTTGTCTTGTCTTTGGATTTTGGCGTTTTATTATTGTCTTATTGCTGCGGTATTATTTTGCCGATAGTTATTAAGAAGAAATCATACTAAGGGGATGTTTTCCCAACTATTCTCTGTTCGCTCAGTTCGCAAGGTCATTCGAGCACATCTTTATGCAGAGTGACAGAGGTGTGCTTGAATATAATACATTCTCGTGTAGAAACGGACAGAAACAGTACTTACTTACAAAATAACTCGTAGATGTCAATGTAATAAGATGTTATAAATGTCCTTCCCCAATCGTAAAATAAAAAAAAACATATTTCATTAATAACCACGAGATACTAACACAATGGCTGTTCATTTTTGAAAAAAATTAAATTTCTTTAAAATTGCAAGTCATTTTTAGCTCGCCTGGTACAGAGGTCCATTTGAGTTATTGCCATCACTTGGCGTCCGTCCTCCGCAGTCCGTCGTAAACTTTTTAAAAGATCTTCTTTTCTGAACCACTGGGCCAATTGGAACAAAACTTGGCGGCAATGGTCCTTAGATGGTCCTCTTTCGGAAATATATCCGATGACCCTGCCAGCCATCCAAGATAGCCGCCAGAGCCGAACATAGTTTAACATAGGACCCTATGGTAAGTTCGCTTAAAGATCTTGCCTGAAACCATTGGGCCAATTGGAACAAAACTTGGCAGCAATGGTCCTTAGGTCCTTAGGTGGTCCTCTTTCTGAATTGTACCCGATGACCCCGCCAGCTATCCAAGATGGCCACCAGAGCCGAATATAGATTAACGTAGGACTCTATGGGAAATTCACTTCAAGTAATTGTTCTTCTTGTCTGAAACCACTGGGCTAATTGGAACAAAACTCGACAAAAATGGTCCTAAGGTGGTTTTCTTTCAGAATTATATCCGATTACCCCGCCTTCATTGCAAGATGATTTCCAGAGCCGAATATAGTTTAACATAGACGCCTTTGGCACATTTAGTTAAAGATCTTCTTGTCTGAAAACTCTTGGTCAATTGGAACAAAACTTGGCAGCAATGGTCCTTATATATGCGGTCCCATTTCATAATTATATCTGATGACTCCGCCCGACAGATGGTCGCCAGAGCTGATCACAGTTTAACATAGGACCCTATGGGAAATTTACTTAAAGATCTTCTTATCTGAAACCACTGGGCCAGTTGGTTAATGGTCCTTAGTTTTTCATCTTTCATAATTATATCTGAAACATTTATGATGACCACCAGAACCAAACATATTTTAACATAGGACCTTAAGGGGAAATTAACTGAAAGATTTTATCGCTTGAAACCAGTGAAACATTTGGCAAAACCAGTTAGCCAATTGGGACTTGACAGCAATGTTCCAGACTGCCATTCAAGATGGACATAGTCAAACAATTTATTCTGCAGATTTCCAGGTGAGCGATACAGGTTCCTGGGAGTCTCTTGTTTCATGAAGATCTCAAATATTTCATTAAAATGAAGGTAAAAAATATTACACTTTTGTTTACAATAGTTTAATATCGTCAAAAAATAATACCGAGGCGACAAAACTGGGAAAAGTTCGCAAATTCGAAATCCAAGGAAAAGACAAAGTCGTGAGAATGGAAAACAAACAAACGCCGCAATGATACATATATAACTAAAAGAATAACAAAAATAACAAACTAAACAAAGATAGAACAAAACCGCACAGAACTAAAGCATTGTGAACTCCCACTAAAACCCGGGTGTCATACCAGGTGCTCAAGAAGGGTAGGTATGTCCGGCTCCCTTAACGGCACCCGTTACATTGCCAATGAAGCGTCAAGTCCGATGAGGCGTCAATTCCAGAAGGGTGTAAAATCTAACTGAAGGTATCTAGTCTCATACGTGAGATAGAAATTTCGTATCGGCCAATCAATTCGTGACAATGACCGTAAAATGTTTGGAGTGATGAAATTAACAGAGACTGAACATAACCCTTAGAGTGATGACATTAACAGACTGAACATAACCCTGTCTTAGAAGTTTTATATGCGACAGTAATCTCGCCCTGCCGAGAAAGTCGTCGTATATATCACGTACACGACAGTAACAAATCAACCGTGAAATGTACACCCAAACAATGTCGGCCAAAGGCGGCGCACAATGTGTTCCCTTTGGAATGCCGATCGTCTGTTGAAAAACCTGTCACCTAAGCTCAACAAAGACGTTATTGATTGTTAGAATCAGTGTTTTTTTTTTTTTGACAAAATAAGCCTAATATAGTCACCTGATACCTGGTAGGCAAATATGTTTAAGCCTTGTTTAGTCCAGAAACATTGGTGAATTAGCTCACGAAAAACAGATTTAAGTTTATCATGTGGGGGTGTCGCATACAGTCTAGAAAAATCAAAAGTTTTTATGCTATTATAACAGGTGAATTCACTATCTAGAAGATATTCATATAACTATACTTAAAATTATATAAGAATCCCCATCTGCCTCACACCACAGTAGCTCTTGAGACGGTCCTAAATTACTGTAAGTAAAGTAGTAAGGAGATTTTGAAAGGATTTAAGTATTACCTTCGGCAGAGAACGGATTTGTTTGTTTGTTTGTTTGTTTGTTTAGTTGAGGTTTAACGCCGTTTTCAGCACATTTGGCTATTTCGCGGCGGCCAGTTTTTATTGGTGGAGAAAGCCGGAGTACCCGGAGAAAAACACCAACCTTCGGTAGAAAAAATGGCAATCCTTATCAATTAAGGTGGGAGTCGAACACACCCCGCCACAGGTGAGATTCTAACTCACAACCTCAGTGTTGACAGGCTAGTAATCATTAGTAGTTATAACGAACTACCTAGACCACTCGGCCACTGAGGCCCCGCAGAGAATGGAGAATATTTAAATATGGTCTATATGGCCACTGTTGAAATGCCTCAAATATATTACAGGGCCGTTGTGTGAGAGTCGATGTGATTTTTGCGTAAAGTATGACGTCACTACAAAGAAATACGACGTTGCTGAATATTTGCAAGTTTTTAACCATGTTGACATTAAGAATATACCAGAATAATTTAATATTGGATATAACGCGTCATTTGATTGGTCAATTTTTTTCGTCTATCATATCATAGAATAAATTTATTTTTTTTTCACTATGACGACCTTAAAGGGAATCCCAGCGTTTTAGACGTCAAAACTTCCGTTGAAATTAACTTATAAGGATTGACTAATTTCGTTTTCAGTCTATTCGAAATACACATGAAATAACCTCAATGCACATGGTGCACACTTTCAAATAAGTGTGCACCACGTGATTGAGGTTATTTCTTCATAGACCGAAAAAAAATACGGTAAATCCTTAATTGTTATTTGAAATATACGGAATTGTAATAATATCTGGAGTTTTTTTTATCAAGAAATCAGTTGCCGAAGTCTGTTGGACATAAAGTAGCATTAAAATTGTACTGAATTCTTTCTATGGCTGACATTGCGACCTTCACATTCAATTCCTAACTTGATTTATATGTATTTATATAACATATTGCTATGACATATCGCCAAAATCATGAGAGAAGATATTTGTTCAAAATTACACATCGAAAATAAAAAAAATACACATAATTTTCAGTGCGTATTTTACTTCTCGGTGCGTATTTAGAAATCTTAGTGCACTTTTATTCCTTACCTATGCATTTTTAAAATCTTAGTGTATATTTTTACTTTTACTTGTGTACTTCTGAAATCAGGTTGTGTATTTTAAAATTCTCGATGTGTAATTTTGAACAAATATCTGTAAGCCAAAATTTGTTCCTATGAAAAAGGTTACACTAGAATAAATTTTACGTGATATTTCATTTGTACTAGGAGAATTTATTTCATAGGATAATTTAAATGAAAATTATTCCATAATGAAAAATTTGTTCCGTGATTTGCTTGGTGAAATATGTTCCATTGATTATGAGGTTTGTTCCTTACCTGATGAAATATGTTCCATTGATTATGAAATGTGTTCTTTACCTGGTGAAGTAAGCTACATATTGTAACATTTGTTCCTTACCAGGTGAAATTGTTCCATATTGTGACATTTGTTCCACTGGTTTAATTGGTTTGTTTTCATGAATATGTTTAAACTTACCTTTTGTGTTTACATCATCTTGGGTGAGCTTGATTATTGTTTACATTGCTTAAATACAAATTTCACGCGACAAAAGTTCCACTGGAACTTTTTTCACACCTGAACAAATTTTTTGTTACAAATACAAATACAAATATTTTATTATCACAAACTCATCAACAATAAATGGTTAAGGCTCATGGCGTATTAATTACATAATAGATCATACATAATAAGTGTTGTAAACAATGACTATAATAATATGTGATATTATAAACACTGACTATAAATTAAAGACATATTGACAGTTCTATAGAGTTTGCTCAGCTTTACGCAGGTTCAAACTGTCTGAAATGAAAGAGGAAGTCAATCTTAGAATTGTATATGAATTGTTATTTAATAAAAAATTTATATTATTTTCATTTTTTTCAAATTTTGTAGGATCATCGATTATATTTGAAACTTTTTGGTAAAATATGACCCTTTTAGTTGAGTATTTTTCACAATGCAAAAGAAAAAGTTTTTCATTTTCAATTTGACCAGAATTACATACAGAGCAGTATCTCTCATTTCTGGGTATATTTAGATGTCTCCCTCTTTCAATCATCAGTAAATGAGCACTTATACGGATCTTACATATTGCAGCTCTGTCATTTCTGTTTCTTAAAATATCAACATCGGGGGGTCTTCTACCCATTATGTAGACGCTCTTGAAAAAGTCTAACTTCTTAGATTCAAGTATATTTGCATTTTGAATTTGCAAACATTGGTCATTAATTCTTTGTTTAATGGAATTTAAATTACCTTTAACATAATTAAAGTTATTAATGATATACGACATTCCAAGTCCATTTTTGTCTATATTGATCAGTTATGGTCTTAAGAGTGAATATGTGGTCAGCTGTACGACTTTTCTCTTTAAAACCAATTTGATTTTTATTTAATTATTAAATTTTTGTTATCCATGAATTTTACTAACTAAAAGTTTATATAAAACCTTATTGAAAAGTTTACCCAAGTTGGAACTAATAGATATACCTCTATAGTTCCCTGGATCAAATTAGTCCCCTTTCTTATGCAAGAGAACAAGTAAGCTTTATTCTATATTCTCGGAAATTGACCAGATTTAAATATGCTATCTATGGAACGCCACAGCTGTCTTATGTTCATTTCCATGATGTTGTTATGTCCATTTGTTGTTTTATTAAGTCAAACTGTCTGATTGTGTTGTTTATTCTTATGTTGTTCTGTTCAAATATTATTTCATTGAGTTAATTTCTATTTTGTTATGTACAATTACTATTTCATTCAGTCGAATCAATTTGTTGTGGTGTTAAAAGATCGTTTTTTTGGGTTAATTGATTATATTGTTATGTTAAATCATTATTTTATTACGTTAGATCAACTTATTATCATGTTCAATTATTATTTTATCAAGTCAAATCAACATTTTAAATCATATAGAGAATACAACAAATTAAGAAAATATAAATATAGAAAATTTAAGCGTGACATTATAAATAAATTGGACACTTTATCAGTAAACAACCCTAAAGAATATTGGAAGTTAGTAAATGATCTCAGAACTGAAAAAGAAAATTCTGAAAATAACCATATAGATTCTGATACATGGGTTAATCATTTTCAATCCCTTCACTCAATGGCTGATAAAACCTTTGAGAATAGACAAAGTCATTTAGATACACTATTGAAAGAAAATTTACACTCTTACAACACTTTTAACAATTTAGATAATAAAATCACAAAAAAGAAATCCTCTCGGCTATTGCTTCTCTGAAACATGGAAAGGCGAAAGGTCTAGACATAATCTCAAATGAGATGTTAAAATATGGTCAAAACCAACTTGTACCATGCCTTACAAATCTCTTTAATTTATGTTTTTCAAATGGCTATTACCCAGAATCTTGGGCCAAAGGCTATATTTCCCCAATATTCAAGGCAGATAACCCATCTGACCCTAATAATTACAGGGGAATAACTATTACAAGTAATTTAGGGAAACTTTTTAATAACATCTTAAATGCTCGTTTAGACAAATTTTTAAGTGAAAATAATTTAATACACCCTTCACAGGTTGGTTTCACAAAAAATGCACGAACTGCTGATCATTGTTTTATTGTCAAATGTCTTATTGATAAATACTGTAGCACTAAGAATGGTAGACTGTATGCCTGTTTTATTGATTTTCAAAAGGCATTTGATAGTGTTATCCATTGTGGTTTAAAGTTAAAATTATTACAATTTAATGTTGGAAGAAAATTTTACAATATTATAAATGGTATGTATCTGAAAAGTGAAGCATGTGTTAAAATTGGTAATTCGCTTACAAACAGTTTCCCTATCAATTTAGGAGTAAGACAGGGTGATAACTTGAGTCCAAATCTGTTTAAAATATTCATAAATGATTTGCCTTCCTATCTAGAACAATGTATGGACTCCATTTCTCTACACACAAAATCGCTCGATTGTCTAATGTATGCAGATGATATTGTCATTTTCTCAAATTCTGCAGAAGGCCTTCAGCTTAAATTGAATACTTTAGAACAATATTGCAGAGACTGGGGCATGAAAGTAAACACCAAGAAAACTAAGGTGGTTATATTTAATAAAGCTGGACGAACCATAAAACACAAATTTACATACAAGAACTCAGCAGTTGAATGTGTTGGAAATTATAAATATTTAGGTATACATTTCACTGCCTCTGGATCTTTTTCATATTCAAAAAATGAATTACACAAAAAAGCTCTGAAGGCATTTTACAAGCTAAGAAAAGAGTTCCTTAGTCTTAATCCAAATGTCAAGACTTCATTAAATGTATTTGATCATACCATCAAACCTATATTATTATATGGCTCCGAAATTTGGGGTATTTTTAATGTAAACAATGCTAGAATTAAGCTATCTGATGATATTAATTTAGATGATTGTTATAAAACTTTAAAATGTGAAACACTGCATCTCAAATTCTGTAAATTTATATTGGGCATACATAAGAAAAGTGCTAACCATGCTTCTCTTTCAGAACTTGGTAGACACCCTCTACATTATGATATTGTTAAAAGTATGATTAAGTACTATTACAGATTGGAAAACATGTCAACAGAGTTTCCTCTTCTACAGGATGCTTTTCGATGCTCTAAAGAACTTCATCTGTCTAACAAACCAACTTGGTATTCATCAGTGGAAAAATTACTTAAAGTATTAAAAATTGATACTAATCTTCTGAATCAAAGAGAATACAGATTTAATAAGTCTTTAAAAAAACATATAGATAAGAAATATCTCAATGATTGGAAAAAATCTAGTGATAAATTTAAAGATGGCAAACTTACAACTTATATTTTCTTGAAAAGTAATTTTACATTAGAAAAATATTTGATTTTGCTAAAGAAATTTGAATTTAGAAAAGCATTCTGTAAGTTTCGTGTATCTTCACATAGACTTTTGATAGAAACAGGTCGTTACAAAAAAATAGTCAGAAATGAAAGAAAGTGTAAAAATTGTTCCATTGGGGAGGTTGAAGACGAAGAACATTTTCTAACCAGATGTGAAAAGTATACTAATGTGAGGAAAGAACTATTTAAATTTATATCATCAAAAGTCCCCCCTTTCACAAATTTATCAGATAGACAAAAGTTATATTATATTCTCAATTGTGAAGATCCTGATATATTAAACTCTGTTGGCAAATTTTTACATGTTAATATGCCATGAGTCTATATTTTATATAATCATGGTTTATTTATTTATATTGAATGTTTTCTGTCATGTAACTGCAGTTGTCTAATTTTCTGTCAATCAAGTAACTTCTTCCCTTTCAATGTTTTTATTTGTTACTCTGTTACTTATTGCCCCATTGAGGGCCCTTAATTGGTTAATAAACATTATCTTATCTTATCTTATCTTATCTTATCTTATTGTTATGTTCAATCATTATTTCGTCTTGTTAGTCTAACTTGTTGTTATGTTCGTTTGATGTTTCGTAACGTCCAATTAGTATAATGTTATGTTGCATTTTCATCACGTGATGTGAAGTAGTAACTTTATTTCATTGTGTCGAGTTATTATGTTTTAATGTTGAAGTATTTATGTTGTAATGTTGTAATGTTGAAGTATTATGCTGTAATGTTGAAGTATTATGTTGTAATGTTGAAGTATTATGTTGTGTTGTAATGTTGAAGTATTATGTTGTAATGTTGAAGTATTATGTTGTAATGTTGAATCGTTATGTTGATCAACGTTATGTTGTTCATTCGGAAATGATCTTCTAGTTACTTCGGTATTAACAGATTAATTTGAGACCACTCCCAGTCTGCCATAAACTAATTTCAACACCTACCCAAGTGTTCAGATAGATTAATAGGTCCAAGGCTACACCCATCATCAAAACGACTCAAGCCCCTGATGATTTATTTTTAGGGATCAAACATTTTTTAGGGCGGGGAGGGGGAGGGGGGGCTAGGATCAATTTTGGAATAAAAAGGCAGGACCAGGATTTTGGCAAAATAAAAAGGCAGGATCACTGTAGATGTGAACAAAATGCAGGATATTTGCCAACCAGGACATTTTTCGGTGTAAATGAAAATAAAAATGTGGGTCGAAATAGCAGCCAAAAAAAAATCCAGGGCAAAATTTCCAGGAAAAAAATAGGCAGGACCAAACTTTTGATCCTACCCCCCCCCCCCCCCCCCCCCCCCCCCACTCACCCTCATAAAAATCAAATGCTCCCTTAAGACGTATTATCTTTAATTATTTTACAACGTATGTTGAGAAACTGATGCATAAAGAGTCGCGGCGTTTAAATATATAATTTGAAGTATAAATTATATATATTATTGAGAAGTTTAATTTGAATTACTAAAGTTAATATCGCCTTTGGTTTATAATACTAATATGGTATCTACCATTCACTAATACTCAGAAACAAACTTTTTATAATGCTAAATATGTTCGTTTTGGCGTTCAAGATTGAATGAGTCTGTCGTAATTTATAGGTTTTTACATGTATCTCAAATGTGGCTGCTACCTAAATGGCTGCAGGCATTTCAAAATGTTATATTCTTATATAAATATTTGTTTTTTAGACATTTCAAAAAAGTGGCTGCCAGCTTGCGCCTGGTTAAATACAGACCTAAAAATAAAAACAAAGCGCCACCGATATAGTATTTGCTACAAACAGTTAGGAAGAAATGATTTCACAAATTATATATTCAAACGCCTCCCCTCCCCCGCTGATTGCATAAAAAAACCACAAAAGTCTTGAAAATTATCTCACCTCGTCTAAAACGAAATAAAAACAGTATATCTTTCTCAAACGTATCCAATACGTAAATTATAACACAAATTCCCAATTGAAAATAATTTTTGTGCACTATGAGATAAAGACTTAGCATAGATTATTGACCAACAATTTAATTGTGCGACTCTTTGTGTATCAGTTTCTTAACATACGTTGTAAAATAATTAAAGATAATACGTCTTAAGGGAGCAACCATTTGACTTTTAGAGGGGACTACGATCAAATGTTTGGTCCTGCCTATCTTTTTTCCCTGAAAATTTTGGTCCTGGGTCTTTTTTTCGGCTGCTATTGCGACCTACATTTTTATTTTCATTTAACCAGAAAATGTTCTTATTGACACATGTCCTGCATTTTTTTTGGCACCTAAAGTGATCCAGCCTTTTTATTTTGCCAAAATCCTGGCCCTGCCTTTTTATTCCAAAATTGATCCTAGCCGCCCCCCCTCCCCGCCCTAAAAAATGTTTGATCTCTAAAAATAAAAAATCAGGGGCTTGAGTCGTTTTGATGATGGGTGTAGCCTTGAACCTATTAATCCATCTGAACAGGTACCCGAAACTGATTGGCAAATATCCTGCATTTTGTTCACATCTACAGTGATCCTGCCTTTTTATTTTGCCAAAATCCTGGTCCTGCCTTTTTATTCCAAAATTGATCCTAGCCCCCCCCTCCCCCTCCCCGCCCTAAAAAATGTTTGATCCCTAAAAATAAATCATCAGGGGCTTGAGTCGTTTTGATGATGGGTGTAGCCTTGGACCTATTAATCTATCTGAACACTTGGGTAGGTGTTGAATATAGTTTATGGCAGACTGGGAGTGGTCTCAAATTAATCTGTTAATACCGAAGTAACTAGAAGATCATTTCCGAATGAACAACATAACGTTGATCAACATAACGATTCAACATTACAACATTACAACATAATACTTCAACATTACAACATAATACTTCAACATTACAACATATATACTTCAACATTACAACATAATACTTCAACATGACAACATTACAACATAAATACTTCAACATTACAACATAATGACTCGACACAATGAAATAAAGTTGCTACTTCACATCACGTGATGAAAATGCAACATAACATTATACTAATTGGACGTTACGAAACATCAAATGAACATAACAACAAGTTAGACTAACAAGACGAAATAATGATTGAACATAACAATATGTTGATTTGACTTGATAAAATAATAATTGAACATGATAATAAGTTGATCTAACGTAATAAAATAATGATTTAACATAACAATATAATCAATTGACCCAACAAAACGATCTTTTAACACCACAACAAATTGATTCGACTGAATGAAATAATAACTGCACATAACAAAATAGAAATTAACTCAATAAAATAATATTTGAACAGAACAACATAAGAACAAACAACACAATCAGACAATTTGACTTAATAAAACAACAAATGGACATAACAACATCATGGAAATGAACATAAGACAGCTGTGGCGTTCCATAGCTATCTATTTAAGAGTTTATGAAGTGGTTTTATTAAAATGGGAATTGCATTTTTCAAGATTTCATTTGAAATCATGTCGGCTGATGTACTTTTGTCATTTTTAATTAAGCGAATAGCTGTTACTATCTCTTCAGTTGTTATCTCTGAACTCAAGTCATCTGTAACATGTAATAGTTTATACTTCTCTTCCAGAGAGTCAAAATCTTTAACACTTTTAGAGTGAAAGCTATTGTGGTTTTTGTCACAGCTATTCTTTTTTTTTTATAAAAATTGATGAAATCTTCTTGTGGTAAAGATTCATTTTGTTGGTTATTACTTTTTTGTCTACTTAGTTTATTCAAAATGTTCCAAAACATCTTTGGGTCTTTTTCACATGAATAAAGTTCTGAAAATATATCTTTTTTGTATTTATTTTCTTCATACTTACATAGATGTCTAAGTCTAGATCTGAAAGAATAAAATTTATGTCTGTATTCAGAACTGTGGGGATGTTTACCAACTAACTTTTCATAATTTTTTACTGTAACACGAAGTTCGCGGCAAGATTCAGAAAATTAAGGTCGTCTTTTTGACCTATTTTGGTTTTTATTTCTGACTGGGACTTTCTTAACTAGTTTTGCAGACTCCAAAGCATTTTCATATAGTATTGTATTAAATGATTTTACTGCTGATTCAGAGTCTGTACAAGTGGATTTCAAAAACTGCTCAATTTTTTTTTTACTCTCTCTTCTGTCACTATTTCGTGTGTAGAGATTAATTGCTTCAGGAGTCCATATAAATTTATTTGGGATAGGATCCAACTGGCATTGGGGTGTATTTTGAGACATAATAAAACCTATTAATAAAGTACAACATATTGTACAATGATTTGACAAAGAAGTAAAGTCATCACATATCTCTCCCATACTTTTGACGAGAACGGCGTGCCATATTTTGCCACCACATGGTGTGGTAAAAATTAGGACACCCAAGATTAAAATGGTCAAAGCGAAAGTATGGAGGATTGAAAAAATGTTTGATGGCTTCCCGAAAGATGGGGATTTAAAATTAGAAGAAGAAGAGCTGCCAGACCTTGAGAATGGGGGTATGTTAAAGTATACCTATACAAGGTCAAGGGGCACTTTAAGCAAACCAAAGATAGTTTTCAATTTTTAAAAAGATTATAAATAGGATATAATGCTATGCCTGGTTGATAGAATTTATAATCCATTAACCTGAAGCGGTTTATGGTTGATATAATTGATGCTTCATGAACCTGAAGCGGTTTATGAAAAAAGCGGACCGAAGCATTGTATAGAAGAATAACCTTTCACATGTTTAAAACAGATTTTCAAAACGTTTCCAGTATAAAATGCTGATTTTATTCTATAAAACAACTAATTTATCTTTGGAATATTTGAATTGTAATTTATTAAGTAATAGCTTGGCATAACATTGGTTGATTTTCGAATTGACAAAAAGACAAATATTCTGCACATGAAATGTAATACATGTATCAGATTATTTCAGAGAACCTTTATTGTGAAATAGATATTAACCACAGGAAACAAGTCAAGGTCATCATTAATAGTCATTAATGTATTACATGCTATGTTGAGAGCTCACTATTATCTGTACCAAAAATACTCTTTTTTATAATATATTTGTAGAAATGTTACTCGAAGCTTTGTATCTCTCAGTGGATCCCTACATGAGGTATGAATGGAATGTAATAAAACAAAACTAAAACCTTATCATTAGAAATTTCACGTGCTCAACAATTCCCAACTAAATTCCAAGCAACGGTCTAAACATGCTTAAAAGTGCGAACAGTTCCATTATAAATGCTTTCGATTAAGCTTTTCGTGTTATAATAAACAACTTTATCGCCAATCTCCATAACAACAGTTTCCTTTTTAAAAATGACAATGTAAATGATATAGATTATTTTATCAGGTGCAAAACTGGTGATTTACTAAACTAATCTTTCAAAACATTATTACATTATTAATTTCTGGTCACAATCCTTGCAATTTCGAAAAATACTTCGCCGATATTTTTGCGTCCGGTAATCACATCTTTTCGTTCTTTTTTCATTTTTGTAACCGGATCCATCCTCCATATTGTTTTATTTACTGTGTTTTTCTGAAGTAAAAAGCCCGTTTTTAGTTTGGCGAAAGTTCGCGGGTTTCGGGTGGCTGTAAATTCGGTTTGCTGTGGAATATAGGTATATGTAATAAGGTTTTGGGAGTTGTAATTCTGGGTAAAATAATGAAAATAGGACCTCATTTGAACTTCTCCAAGGGGCTTTACATTTTTTATTGTAGTATTTTATTGTTGTTCACAATGCATAGATGTCAAATAAGATCTTAGGTCTGTAATACGACAAAACAAATGACATGTTGATGTACTAATCATATGATGTCGATTCCTGTCTGTTATGTTTCATTTTGCTTTATAAATCTTTTTGATACATTCGTAAAGCCTATCCTCACATTTAATTTAGAAGTTTGTTATTTGGATCACTACATTTCGCAATATAATTTTCAATTTCAAATATTTTATTGAATAAACAAATGGATTGGACAACAGGCTAAGCCTATACAAATACTCTCCAAAAACAAGATGGAACATATAAACAAGTACATAACATGGATTGCAAGCAAATAAACACAATATACAGCACAAAAGTATCTTATATAATGTAAAAGCTAAATCATAGATAATATAGGACATATTAATTAAAATTATTCAATTTGACTCTGAAAATAATGTTATATAGGTAGATAGCAATTGAATTTTAATCTTTACTTTAAAAAAAAAGTGTTCATTATTATTAACAAAGAGTATTGTTGAATAATCTGGTCTATAAGTTAAATAGTGGTCCATCAATGAATGTATAATTAATAAGATAATTGAAAAAGATATTAGCTTTCTTAAAACAGTACACAACCAAGTGTAGTTATAAAAGCAAGAAAGTATTCATTTTTAGCAATATAAAGCAAAACAGAGAGCAGAAAAAAGCCACTAAGATTTTGATCCACAACTTTTCATTGATAAATCATTTACTGAAAAAGTCCATTTAAATTTTTGTAAATATATTCTGTGTACAAAGAAAAGCTCCTCAAATATTGCAGTCAGGGCAGAATTAGGACGACCAACTTTGGAACAATTTATATTTACACAGACCATTTCCTATCTAGCAAGACTATATGCTGTAAACCTCTCTTGAAAGAAGCTTTTAATCTAAGTAAGGAATTACATTCCCAAAATATTTGGTATACATATGCTGAAGACATTGTCCCAGAGAGTACTAAATCCAAATTAGAAAACGTTAATAATACAAAAGATGTTCAAAAAATTAGATTAGAAGTAAAGACCGCTTTTTCTGATAGTTACAATACTTTATATGAAGCCAAAATTCACAATCTGGATGAAAATAACAAATTATTTTAGACTAGTCATTTTTTGCTTGTTCTTTATGTTTATAATGTTCAATATTGTGTATTTGTTAATATTTTTTTTGTTGTCACAAACTATGTTTAAGGACAATAAAGTAATTTGAATAATTTATCATTATAGATTATCGCGATATCGAAGGTTACGAACTTTAGTTTAACTGGATGAGAAAATGATAAAATCGACCACTGTGCATAATTGACCCTTACTTATTATACCATTTGTTGTTTTACGTAGACAAAATTATATTTGTCTTCCCGGTTTTTGTCTATCTAATGGATTCCGTTTTTTTGGTACTCCTTAGGTATATTTGTCCTCTTGCTTCTATGGTTGCCAACATGTAAGAATATGTATATATGCACATATATAAAAACATGTTTTTCATTGCTGTTCTTCATCGAAGTATACAATATGCTATCGAAAAAAATATTCGCAGCTCTCCAATTATTACTTTCAACTACCGAAAATGAATTTGAACTTGAACATGTGTTTTATGATTTCTTTCAATTTCTGTTGGATTTAAAACTACAATAAATGGTAAACCGTAATAGAATTTCCAAAGAATGACAAAATGTGAATAATTTCCTAGAATAAGTATTTATAAATTATTTATTAAAAATATATATATTGTGTAAATATACAAGAAAAATGAAGAACTATGAATTTAAACTCATTTATGTTTCTTTTTGCTTAGTTATTAAACTATCTGCCAATCAACTTAAGACTTTCATCTTATTAGAATAATAATAACACCAATCACGATCAAAGCTTAAGATGACGGTTTAATCCTAACACAAGCACGGTGACTTTGAATTGAGGTGAACACTGTTTCTATAATTTGAGTAATTAGATGAGCATGATTTTATAGGAGAGATTAATTACTTAATGTCATTCAATATTAATGTATATATTTCCCCAAATTGAACATTTTCAGCATAAACATTTACATAATTTTCGTATATCGACAACATAAAAACACACTAACAATATAAACAGACGACTTTTTTCATCATCTGAAGAAACCAATTCAATTTCAGTATCATTACCAAAACTGAATTTGAACTTTGTCCTCACACCAGAAAAATATGAGAACGTAATGACGATAGTGACACCAGACGTTAAAAGAAAGTTGTTTCCTCATCAGCATAAAGATTTGGGTTTTGGTGTAAACATGGGTCTCCTCAAGTCAGACAAACGAGAAAGAGAAGATGCTGAAGAAATGAAATGCTTAAAACGACAAAAAAGTCCATCTGATCTGAAGAAAGTTGTCAATACACTTGCAGAAAACAATGATTTAATAGCTGACGGTAGCAGACCTTACGCATTACCAACGGTTTCTGGTAAACACCAAGATCTGAAAAGCATCACTCCACAGACACTTGCTGATGTAGTGAAAGGTGTGTATGATGACGTCATTCACAGTTACAGAATCATTGACTGTAGGTACCCGTATGAATACGAAGGGGGCCATATCAAGGAAGCAGAAAACATGTATCTACACGAGACAGTTTTATCTCTGCTTCAGCAACCAACAGCAGAGAAGCAAGTGCTCATTTTCCATTGTGAGTTCTCCTCAGAAAGAGGCCCAAAGATGCTGAGGTTTTTAAGACGAAAAGACCGCGAACTCAACAAAGAAAACTATCCAACCTTGAATTTTCCAGAAATCTACGTACTAGATGGAGGATACAAGTCATTTTTCAACGAATACGCAGAACTCTGTGATCCAACCAGCTACCGACCAATGCTACATTCAGATTTCTCAACAGACTTAAGTCACTTCAGAACCAAATCTAAATCGTGGACAGCACAAGAGAAAAGACGCTACGCTAGGAATGCAATGAGATTTTAAGAACAGAAGTTAAAAAAACTCTTTAGTGCTCAGTCCAACTGTGATTATTGACATTTTGTGCTTTATGTATCTGTGATAATTTTACAATTGTTAAGTTTTAAAACAAAATAAAATAAGCTCAATTAAATGCTTTAACTGTACTCCCCTTGAAACACACGTAGTAAAGTATTACGATAGGAAAAGAAATGGAATTCACATTTTGTGATACCAATTTTGATGCATTGTATGTTCACTTTTCAACAATTTATGTCTCATCAATAGTGCTAAAGACCTAAAATATGGAAATCAGAAACAATAAATCGTTGTAGATCAGATTTAAATGCCAAAAAAACCCAAAATGTTCCAAGGACAGAATTTTGCATGATGGAGGTACATATAAGTGTTAAACACTTTCCCGTTTTTACATAAGTAAAATATCGGTTTCAAAGCCAGTACTAAGATGAGCTGATATGAGGAACACAATTCCAAGTTTCATATAATCTAAATATTTTCTTCTAATATGTATTCTGTGATGCCAAATTTGATGCACTGCGTGTGTACATGTCAATTTACGGTTCGTCAGTTGTACTCTTAGGCCGAAAATATTGAAAGTCGAAACAATTCCCGAAAACGTTGATGAGCAGATTCAAACGCCAAATATAGTATTTTGTAAGAGCACAGCAATAATGATATATCAGTAATGTATGTCCTAAATTCAGAAAACACGGATAGAATTTAACAATGTTCAATCCAATATCTTTATTTTTGTAGGCCTATGAAATAAATAAAATGTCAGAATTATAGGTTTATAGTTTGTTAATTTCGAAACTCTTACAGTTGAAACATCGGTGGCTCATTCCGATGTACTGCCAGACGGCTGGTGTAGAGAATCGGATACGGAATTTAATTATGTACAGAGTGCTTTTCAACATTAATTTTCGTTTTCATCAGTCCTCAAATATTGAGTAATTAACTACATCGTACAACTGGCCTCAACAATATACTATAGCAAAAAAGCCCAGCTGATATAAACTTCACCAATAATAAAACCATTCTTTATGTATTCAAACGTATTTGATATTAAAGCGAATAGTAATACGTGCTTATTTTCAGGTTATTTATTGAAACTCAAGGAAAAGTCGGTGGTATTATGTTTGGGGAACAAATATCAAAGTGAGTTACAATAAATAGATCTTTTTAGAATTAGAAAAAAAAATCGACAACTTTCAGTTTTGGAAATATAAAAACTTGTATAGATAAAATTATTAAATTTAAGGTCATATTGCAAGCTTCAGTGACACAGCACCTGACAGGACTGCAAGCAGGAAAAGACAGATTACACCTTGTAATGGTCGCCACTTTCTTTTCACTAAGACCAACAGCCCGAAACACAAGACAAATAACTAAATGCATTTTATTATAGCTTTTTCTATCAGTAAAATCATGTACTCAAATACACGTCAGTAAGCTTGTTCTGTAAAATAAGATTCCTAGATTCTCTCCAAAAAGGCGTTTGAATCTATATCTTTTGATCTTCTTTCAGGGTAGTAGAAAGTAAGAACGATAACTTTCCAACAGGAACAGTTGTAAGATCACATTCTGGTTGGAGAACTCATACTATTATTACTCCACGAAATATTATTAGAATGCCAGAACTTGGTGAACTTCCACTGTCGACTGTACTAGGAGTTATGGGTATGCCAGGGTATGTCTAAAGAATTACATTGAAAAGGACGTATCCAACTGTGAACCTACAATGTTTAATAAAACATGCCAATTCAGATTAGAAAATCGATGGTTAATTAATCTACAAAAAATATGACTGAAATACTTGCTTTAAAGAGGACAAATATACCTAAGGAGCAAACCAAAAAAAAAAAAAAAAACGAAATCTAGTAGACAGACAAACCCGAGAATTTATCTATTCTAAAAAGTAAATTAAACAATTTTCATGTGTACAATTGAAAGTACAACTGTCCTAATACTACCCGTAATGTACGTGGGAATGTTAAAAGTATTAGAAATAAAAAAGTAACAAAACCATAATATTTTTATCTTTAAATTATACAATATAGTTTCCTATCAATTCACCAAAACGGGTATGAGATTGTTTGACAACTATAAGTTCTTTTTTACCATTTTTCCTAAATCTTTGAACATACTGACGTTAGACGTACCATTTTTGTAATAATGTCACGACATCAAAAACTGTTCAGTACATGGAACTCACAGCAACAAACAATAATATAATTTTTAAAGAAATATTTAAAGTCACATTACTGATGTATTAATCTTATTCTAGTCCTTTATTCTGCAGCCATCAAAATCAATTCATTATTATTATTCAGGATGACAGCCTACTTCAGCTTTCTCGACATATGTAGACCTAAGGAAGGAGAGACAGTGGTGATTAATTCTGCTGCTGGCTGTGTTGGAAGTCTGTTTGGCCAAATCGCTAAAATAAAGGTTTATTGATAATATTCAAATAATGATTTGCTAAGGCTTTAATCAAATCAAGCTGAAACGCCTACTTGTACCAGTATGTTTCTGAAGACTTGTGGAAAATGTTATGATAAAGCTGATTAGGTCTTTGAAATCAACATTCTATATGTGTTCATATACGTGTAAATAAGCTAAAAACCTGGGGCGTATAAATTAATTATTTTTTATACTCTTATTTGATTAACGCGATGTAAATCACACAAAACGTTTCCCTTAGCGAGGCTCAAGGGCCAAAAAACATTGAAACCAAACATTAACGTGAACTTAAAACCTATTATTATTTTTTAAATATTTTAGAATACTCTCATTGGATGAAAACTGTCATATGATTCAAAAATAAACTGAATGTTTTTACAAAATTTGAACATCGCGGAAAACAACCCTATTGTTCACATCAAAACATCCCAATTTCCCCCCGCAAGGGAGACAACTGCGTAATCGTGAGAAACAACCCTATTGTTCACCGGGAAACAACCCTATTATTCATCTCAAAACATTAGTAAAGTTTATTTTCTAAAAAAAATTTCAATCCCCCCCCCGCAATAGAGACAACTGCGTAATTTGTCTGCATTAATAGTCATGAGAGTCAAATTATGTCTTGCTCCTATGGAAAAAATAATAAAACAATTACCTCCCTCATTTGAGGTAGACATTCAGATTTGGCAACCCTTGACAGGTTGTTCAGCCCTCGGGAAAACAACCTATCTCGGGTTGCCAAATCTGAATGTCTACCTCAAATGAGGCCGTAATTGTATATTATTTTTACTTTATGATTTGACCTGAAATGTAATACTTTAAACATATTTTATTGTCCAAAAATTGTGACAATTGGATGAGACACAAGTTACAAAACTTATTAATGTCTTCTCCAACAAAATAAACAAACATTACATAAACAGACAATATTATAGAAAATACATATCATATTACAATAAATACACATACATACGAAGTTCAATATAGCATAACACAACAGAGACGTGAAAATAATGATCAAGGAGAGTGGAGGGGGTATTGTTGTTGTTGTCGTCTAAGCCTGGGTGTAGGGATATCCTAAGTAACACCACACTCCAAGTAACGGACTTATTTAGTATTGGAGGAGAAAATTTGTTCCGCATAAAACCTGCTGGACCTTTGAACCGATCTAAACCTAGACAAGATAAACCCCAAAACTCAAAATACCAAAACTAACCAAACCTTACAAAATTTTAATTTTAATACCCAAATGAATGAAAAAACAGTATGAACATAGTCTGTACCGACAAATTATGCCCAAATTTGGTCGTTGTCTCAACTTTTCTGTAACATAATCCTGTACCATTAAAAAAGGTTGTCCAAAGAAATTCCTAGAATTTTATCAATCACCAAATGAGGGGGGCTCGCAACAACCAACTTTTCCCCATACGGACATAGATCCATTCTGTACTCGCTCAAGTAGAGTGCTCTTAATAAAATCAACGTGATTTTTACGAATAGGAGAATTCTCAAAATACATAATAGGTTTTTCAGAGTCATAATTGTTACCCTTAAAATTTCCCTTAAAATGCTTGAAGAATTTTTCAACATTTACACCATTCTCTAACCAGTCGATGACTTTTTCATTAGCACCAATAGCCTTCCATGCTCCCACATTCTTATGTAAATTGCCTGCTCTAAACATTTCAGGATTTCTAAAAGGCACTCTCTCAAAATCAAAATCGAAATTTTCGGATACTTTCTCAGCAGTTTGAAACGTGAATGGAGGTTGAAGAACTTCTCCTCTGTAATTTACCCAATTTTCACAATCTGCAAGAACTTCAATTTCTTCTGGTTCGAAATTGGAATCCTTCTCCCAGGTAGGAATATCAAATTTGAACTTTTTAAACTTTGACCTTTCATCCTAAAACAAAAAAAAAAAAAAAAAAACAGATAAAAAGTTCTCCAACCTCCATTCCGCGTGACAAAAGTCACTAAGGATTAGATTCCCTGGAACAGAAGCCGGAAAAAACTTATCTACCTAAACAAGATACCGTACAACGCCAGCTGAAGTAAACTAAAATTATTACAGCTCTTTAAAATACAGCGTCAAAATCAAAATAATTTATCAGACGTGGAAATTTTTTTTATTTATTTACCATTTTTATTCATAATACGATTCTAAATGATTTTTCAATTTTTATCACAATTTCTGTACTGAAAGTTTAAGGATTGTGCACCCCTTCCCCACTCCAATATCAAAGCCACGGAAAACCCGTGGAAAATCCCCTGTCTAAATTACTGCACTGTTGATTTCAAAATTGCAAATGTAGCAAACTGATATGATTATGCATGCACTCCTATCAATAATTTATTTCATTACTTACGATTTATGAAGTATTTTAATCAAACACATGTTCCTTTAGCTAACAGTTCGAGTATGCCGGCGGTCTACTTGATTTGTTCACCAAATCATTTACTTTCATGGAATTACCGCCAGGTATGGCATTTATACAAAAAGTAAGTCATAGGAGTGCATGCACAAACATTTCATATTTCTTGTCCTCAATTTTCGAAATGAAATTCTGAATAATAAAGCCTGGGGATCCTCCACAAATCCTCCGCAGGTGGATGAAAAAAAGGGGTACACAATCCCCAAACAAAATTGTACATTTATAAAGTTAAACTAGTATAAAACAATCGGCACATTTTAATCGAATTTCTCTTCAATAAATGGCGAACGAAAATAAAGTTTAAATTTCTACCATAACTCATTCTCCTATCTATTCCCGCCAAAAGGAAAATAGTAATCATGATATTATAAGCAAATGGACAACTAAAATTCTAAACATATAACCGTAAAAGGAAGCCACGTGAACCACGACTAAACGACTAAAACGTTTTCAGGACAATGCCCATAAAACAAACCATCCGTGAAATAAAAGCATAAAAATTATCAAAACGGCAGACTACCCACAAAACATAGAAAATAATCCGGACAACTTATTTGTTCAAAGAAATTAAAACTACGGACCATCCGCACATAAAAATGAACCATTTTCCAACTGCAGAAAATAAAATAACTTGGGCAGCCAATGCCCAATAAGATGCAGACCATCCGCAGAAAAATAATAACTACTCGGACAACATTGCCCAATAAAATATCACGTGCAGACCATCCGCACGCGAATAAATTAACCATCTCTAACTGCAGACCATCCGCAGATAAAAAATTAACTCGGACAACCATTGTCCCTAACAAATAACTAAAAAGGTGCAAACCATCCGCACTCAAAATAAATTAACCATCTCTAACTGCAGACCATCCGCAGAGAAAAAATTAACTCGGACAACCGTTGTCCCAAAAAAAAATAGCTAAAAAAGTGCAGACCATCCGCACAACAAAATTAAAACCAGCATAAATAAATAAAAATTATACTTACATTGAAACGATATAAGTGATGACCGCGAATCAATCTAAAAGATGGCACGTAAAGCACGAGGGCTCAAGTTCCCGCGAATTCGGGCCTAAAGAGAGGACAGAGGAACATCTGTCCTCGCCAACCACATCTCGAAGAATGATTTAAATGGAAAAGTCATGTGACTTCTCGTATGATGTCGCTTACGATATCACGAAGAAAATCTCTTAGTATCTATTATGTATTTTTGTACAGACAGAAATAACTTTACATTTAAGTCGTTATCATGATCTTCTGATCCGAACAGTATTACATTAATATCTGGTTCTAACCCTAATCTTATTATATTGGCAAATAAAACAGCTCTTTGGTCTATATATAATTCACAATGTAAAAAATAATGTTGAACATTTTCGACTGAGGTGAAATGTAATAAAAAATGTGCATTCGAACAAATTACTGTCAAACCATATAAAAATGTAATTGTTTATGGATTTACTAAGACCTGTTATAAGATAAGGTAATTTTTCCATTTAGGGTTGCAAGACTATCGGTTTCGCCGGAAGTGAAGAAAAATGTGAATGGTTAAAGGAAATAGGGTTTGATTATGCATACAACTATAAGACGGTTAAACTAGATGATGCACTCAAGGAAGCTGCTCCTGATGGTGTAGATTGTTATTTGGATAATGTAAGGCAAGCTTTTTGACAAAGTATAATATTTAATAAATTCATGTAATGACAGTAACGGTAGAAGTTATTTAAAATGATTTTTTTTATTGTATGTTACATCTAAATAATACAAACATTTGCCGATTTTAAATGCACTTAGGTGCTGTACAAACATTGAAATATGTTTACATTTAAAAAATGTTATAGCATACAATTTACATGTATAAAACAAAGCACTATATCACATGAAAGTCATTAGTTCACTGAAGTTTAAGTAGGTATGAGACAGCGTCTGTATATTGGTAGATGTCGATTTCTCCCTGAGTGAAGCGTTGTTTCTGTTGCTGAAGTCTGGAGTCGAGTAGTCTGTATTTGAGTTTCCTTGTCTTTCTAGTACCACCAGCTGCATAAATTCATTTAATTGGGATTAATAGTAAACGCTACCAAAATATTAATAATTTTATATTTAATTATGCTTTGTCAATTATGAATTTCAAAATTTAATTTCTTACAATTTGATATTTTTATTTTTGCTTTCTTAATTTACACTACAATATATATATGTATTTTATATTTTTAACAATAATCATTATTATTTTAAATTTTATAAGTATCCATACTTTCACCTTTGAAATATTTAATTTTATATAATTTTATCCCAGGAACAAATTGTCTTTACCAGTTCATCTACATCACCGTGTCATGTACTAAACAAACATAGCCCTAGGTAATTTATGAAAAAGTTGGATAAATGGGAATAGGCATTTTTCAAAAGTTGGATAAATGGGAAGACACCTTTGAAAGCTGTCTAGCGTAGAAGAAAAAAATTTCTTCATCAAAACATCCCATAAAATATACGAATGTCATCAAAAGTAAATATATTGATCAGTATTACACCAAAAAAGGAATACATATTTTGCATTTTCTTGGTCTTAAATACGTTTAATAAATTCTAAGTAAATACCATGCAGGTTGGAGGAGAATTTACCTTAAACATTTTAAAGCATATGAAGACATTAGGGCGAATGGCAATCGTCGGAGAGATTTCCCAATACAATGCTTCACAAACACCGAGAGGTAATATAAATATTTAACGTTACTAAGCGTGTGTGGTTTTTTTTGTTTGTTTTAAATTGTTAAAAAAGATTTTTGATGTGATCATATAACATAGTCTCTTTAGACTCTATTGAAGTCGGTTGTGTTTTAGAATGACATCATTAATTTATCAGACGTTTCTTGTCAACTGATATTTTTCTACATATAAACAAAACCGCAAATGTTTTATTTTGGATACGAAAGGTTTAGAGAACCTTTCTAGTTCACAAACATTTGTACGAATGCGATCGACAATGATCCCAGAATAACATGCAATGGAACAAACACTCTGAAGACCGAAAATCTGATCACACTTACTACTTGTAGTCGTAAGAATAGTTTTGAAACTGGCCCTGAACCTTTAGTACCAAACTCTGACGTAATGCTTCTTGGGAGGTATTTTATCTTTCATGTCTATCTTATACTCTGGAATGAAGAAATGGTCCCTTGACGTTTATTTTTACAATGTCCGAATATCACGACGATGGACAATGAGGTTTTTAAAAATTGAAAGCAGGTTCTTCTCCGAAAATACTTGGGTTCAAATTTTGGTGAAATATTCCTTGAATGGTTCACCTTTCGAATGTGTATCAATAGCTGCAACCTTGTGCAAACCAGAACTAAAACTGATAAATCTACGCATTTTAAAGTGCAAAAAATCCACAAAATAGCATTGATTATCTAACAGGCATTTTTTGTCATAGGTGAAGTGCCATTTCAAACAATATTATTTAAGCAATTGACTGTACAGGGATTTGCTAATTTTCACACCACAGACAGATGGCCAGAGGCAGAAGAGCAGATGAAAGAATGGATAAAGCAGGTATATCGTACCTCAATAAAATCTTTGAATTTTGTTTCGGATTAAATATGATGATAAAATTTTATTTCCAGAAATAATAGATATTTTCATAAATCCACATTTTATCAAAGTTCGTAGAATATCAAGTTAACACATGTTCAAAGCATTTTGATAGCTTGAAATAATGACCATGATTGAAGAAAAGTTAGTTGATATTTAGCTGTGGGTGAACAATAATTTTTGTCTGTTTCAGGGTAAAATAAAATACAAAGAAACAATAATAGATGGATTTGAAAACATGTACACAGCATTCAGAGGACTATTTACAGGATCAAACATTGGAAAGGCTGTCGTAAAATGTTGAAATGAATAATTCCTGCAAATTTTACCTCGTTGCTTCTGAAGTCAATCGTCTAGTGTCTGTTTTGTAAGAAAGAGATGACAGTAAAACTATACTCTCTCAAAAAAGAAACGCAACATCAGATTATCTTTTTGAAATATTATTTTTCCGGACAAATAACCAATAAATATCAAAATATATGTACACATGATCATAATTACACCTTCATAAAAAGTTTCCAGGTACAATCATTTAAATTCATCCACCCGTAAACGACTTTGGTCGCAATCTGGGACACCCTACGATTTACGCATTGCCAAAAACTGGGTCGACTTTCACGTGCAAATCATGGGTTATTTTTTTAGCTCAGTCAGTCGGTATAAAAACCCGGTATTTCTTTTCATGAATGCATTCGTAAAATAAAATTCTGATGAGGTGACGCTATGCCAAGGTTAGACGCTGCTACCCGGAATATCGCTATCGGACGACTAGAGGCCGGAGAATCACAGAATGTTGTTGCTGTAACGTACAATGTTCATCGTAGCACAATTTCACGCCTTTGGGGACGCTACCTGCAGCTTGGTACTACGACAGATCGGCCACGTTCAGGGCGCCCGCGTGTTACAACCAGGGCGCAAGATCGTTACATCAGACCTTTCCATCTGCGGAATAGGACTATTGCTGCAACAGAAACAGCTGTAAACGTCCCTGGGTTGCGCCGTATATCAGCACAGACAGTACGCAATCGGTTACGTTCTCATGGATTGAGGGCAAGAAGACCTTACTTTGGAGCAACACTGAGACGCCAACACCGCCGAGCGAGGGTTAGATGGTGTACTACAGTTCGTGCATGGAATTTACAGAACTGGAGAAGAGTATGGTTCAGCGATGAGTCACGTTTTCAACTGGAAAAGCGAGATGGTCGCATACGTGTGTATAGGCGCCGAAACGAACGTTTTGCGCAAAACTGTGTTGTGGAGAGAGACAATTTTGGCGGAGGCAGTGTTATGATGTGGGCCGCTATTTCTTATGCCAGAAACACACAGCTGATACATATCCAAGGCAATCTGAACGCTGTTAGGTATAGAGACGAAATTTTACGACCTCATTTATTGCCCGTAATTGACATTCGGAGAGAAATTTTTCAGCACGACAATGCCCGACCACATACAGCACGTGTAACAGTAGACTTTTTAGAACAACAGAATGTCAATGTGATCCGTTGGCCGTCACGATCACCCGATCTTAATCCAATTGAACATTTGTGGGATGAAGTGGATCGGCGCGTGCGCCAACGACAACCACCACCGCAAAATCTGCAACAATTACAGCAGGCACTTCAGTTTGAGTGGCAAAGGATACCGCGTGTTCGAACTCAGCGTTTAATTCAATCTATGCCAAGAAGAGTCGGGGCTGTGTTACAAGCAAATGGTGGACATACCAGATATTGACAATTTATGAGTGATTTATTGACAATATGTGACAAACTGTGATATTCCAAGGTAAAAGAACTCATGAACAAGAAGTGTGCCAATTTTTGCATTCCTGTGTAAATTATTTATATCATAAATTATGAAAATAATATATGAAGTAAATTTCCTATTTTCTGTATGTTGCGTTTCTTTTTTGAGAGAGTATATATAGGACTGGGAATACCACTTTTCAAACGTGCATGTCATTGTATCAAAATATCTTTAGAAAAAATACTCTTACTGAAGGCAGTTTATAAGTCACTTCAGATAATTAACATGATATTATCCGGTACCATCTTAATGCATGCCATGTTAATTACAGATAATTATACACAAATGCAGTTGTTCCTTTTCAAAATGTAGTTCCAATTAGATTTACTTGCCAATCTAGATTGACGATATATACAAGATCTTACAGGAAAATTCTCAGATTTCTTAATTAAGATAGCCGACACAGTCATACTTAACGGAAGATATTAAAGGAAAATCTTTTTGAAATAGCTAAAGTAATAACCTTGTTATGGGTAATGGTTGTTCCTATATTTTGTAGAAAATTGCTACATTTTGAAATTCCTATGTAATTAAGAAAAGGCATTTATTTGCAACATTGGTAAATCATTGCTGTTAAAAAAGTTACAAAATCATAAATTTTGAGATAGCTCTGTTAAGGTATCCGGACCATAATAGATCATGATCGAAAATTGTATCTCTTTTTGACCGTGAATGGCTGAACCAAACAATTTAAAGCTGGAACTTTATATATATATTTTTCTCAAGTTGAAACACACTTTGTTGTTTATACGCAGAGTCTGTAAAAATAATTTAGTTATATTGGCATTTCCGAAGTTTGCCGATAATTACCGAGGTCATTTCAATTGCGTTGTATGGAACATCCGGGAACTTTTGAATAATCACGTGGTCATTTATGGTCCGGATACCTTAACCTATCCCAAGGTTATAATAGGGATATTGTTATGATCATTTTATTTTTAACATGGTTTTTATAGGAGTTCGTGTTGTTCATTGTTTTTTTTTTTAGTTTTCTGTGTTTATTTGTTGTGCTTGTGGTTGTTCATTTGCATTCCCGGATTTGTCTGTCCAATGGATTACGTTTTTCATTGCTCCTTAGGTGTTTTTGTCCTTTTTATACAAGTCATCACGTGCTGATTGACTGTTGCAATATTTATCAATATAGGAAGAAATTATACGACATAAAGTCATATTTATAGCACGACCTTTCTCCATTAAATCATATTATATAACATATTTATTTTTATAACTTTGATTTTTGTTTACTCATAGTCGTTTATGCAATCATGATTTAAAAATGTCTGTTGCTAGTATTTTGATCCTATTGTTAAATTATTATCAAAATCAAAATTCTGTGAACCTTAAACACTCGTGTTTAAGTCTGTCCTTCGATGACACTGGCTTTACATGTTTTGGCATTTGAATCTGCTGTTCATACTGTTAAGTTATTATTTCGGCTTTTGAAATTTTTGTCCTAGAACACAAGACTGACAAAGTCCATTAAATAAGCATATCTAGTGCATCACAATTGGTGTCATAAAATATTTATTACACCAACCAAAACACATCTTCATTTAAAAGAACATTAACTATATTGACTTTAGCTATATTACAGTTTGGACAGATTAACTACCCAACGTACATTTGTTGTTTACTCAATGCAATAATCAGAAGAAAAATTTAAAATGGAATGAAGAAAATGAGAAAAAAATACATTATGTGTAAATAATTAATTTAATTTTACATTGGTTGAAACATTTTTTTTTTGGAAAGGGGGGGGGGGGGGGGGGGTTTCAGACCATAGGAGACAGGGTGGTTGGATATTTATGACTGACTTTTTATTTGCTATAACACAGTTTCTATTTCATTTTCGATCCAAAGCGAGTTACAGTCTTTCACTCTAGCAAAGCGATCTCGTGGAAATTTAATTCATTCTTAGAATAAGCTTCTTTCAGTCACGATCTTATGACCTAATTTTTATATATTTTTATATATTTCACAATTATATATATATATTTTTGTCCAGTAAAGTCTAAAAGAAGCGATGTATACCCTTGCTACTTCATATTTGAATAGATTTAACTCATAAATCCCAAAGCACAGAAAAGAAAACAACGTCTGTCGAACATATAAAAACATACAACATTTATGTGAGAAATTACCTGAAAATGGCTTGAACATGAAATATTCAAATATAAATGCCTTTTCACATTTCCCCATTATTCCTTTATTTGTCTATCAGTTTGACGTGATTGGACAACCGAGGACCTCGTGTGTCGTGACCACCGTTCCGGAGCACCTGATTTCATTTATGATCATTATAGTTCGTGGCTTTAGTCTTGAGTATTTATGTACTGTCTTTTCTAATTGTTCATTTGTATTCCTGATTTGTTTGTACCCTTTGTTTCCTCCCTAGATGTTCTTGTCATTTTAAGTGCCTGTGAAATGGAAGTTTATCCTAACTAACATTCATTTTTCTTTCTGTGAAAGAGTGAGCATAATATACAAATAGTTTTCAATATCTGTTAACCTGTTGACACACAGTCATAGATAAAAAAAACAAAAAAACATGGTATATAAACTTACCTTTTAATTCGATATTCCTATATTTGTTTTAATGTTGGACTGGAACTAGCGAACAATGATTATAAAGATTTTTACATTTTTGGAAGTGTTTATTTTAGTTTACTTTGTTCGTGGTTTTACAACAAATCGTAAGCATACAATTTATATTTCAAAAGTCACATATATCTTTATTAGTTTAATATTTTGACTTTTAAAGATTTTTAAATTTGTACGTTATAGACAATGGCATTTTATCTATTTTACTTAATTCTAAATGGTTTACTAATGGAATACGGTGTTTGTTTTCAATTTTTGTGACTACTTTAATTTTTGAAAGCAGTATTTTCATGGGGGCTAAAGAAACAATATTTAGATTAACTTTTAAAAAAGTGCTGTGAAAAAAATTTAAAATCTGCATTCGATATCAAGATTTGTAGGGAAAGTTGATGTTTTTAACTAAAATACGATTTTAATTGCAAGGCCAGCTAGAACATTACGTTTTAGTAAGTATGACCGTTTTATTTTCAAGGTATATTTAAAGTGCAATACTCTGTAAATTTCTTTTTGACTAGCGTATAATTTTATATCCATTTTCTCGCCGCGCGACGATGTCACGGCGCTCGACTCCGATCTTAATAAAATTGCCAGTTCTTCAGCTTCCTCGACCAATAGGCCTCCGTGATAAAGCCAATTTGGCTGAAAAAGAGGTAAAGCCCC
Source organism: Mytilisepta virgata (assembly GCA_028015205.1). NCBI lineage: Eukaryota > Metazoa > Mollusca > Bivalvia > Mytilida > Mytilidae > Mytilisepta > Mytilisepta virgata. The sequence goes on from CM051519.1 coordinate 78,350,023, forward strand.
AATAATTCCATTTTAATTTGCATATGATAAAATACAACAATTTCATTGGTCGGAAGGGCAAAATCATAAAAGTTTATACATCTATAAACCCGTATTTGGCAAGTATATTCATGCACTTTCTTGATTATTTAAAGTTTCAAACGAGACATTAAATGTGAAGAATGCTGTAAAAGAATAAATTTTAAGGATGATACTGACAATAATAGTTAAGATTTAATGAGAAATGGTTTGAAAATTGATGAAAATTGCGTTTTTAAAAATTCCGCGAAAATTTGCTGCACGGACGTCACAGTCAAGATTGCAACGTCATATATTAAACAACGTAAGTTGGATTCTTCAAACGGAAAAAATCGGACATTGCGTGGATTCTGTACGCTTCAGTAATAAACCAAACTAACACAACGGAAAAAACACGGTTATTAGTTTTGCTTTTTAGGACAGGTGTGTCCAAACAGTATAATGAAGAGAAAAAAAAATCCCGTTTGCTGTAAATCCAACACCTTCTTGTAAATTCTAACACTAGAAATACAACACAGTAATAAACGAACCGGGATACATAAACTTTTTTTGTTCGATAACAGTTATGGCGGGAGACAAAAAATATCAGTCTGATATTTGTTATACGGAATAACCCTAACAGACTGATAAATTAGTGAAATAGTTGAGTTGCTAAAGACAAAAATCGATTAAATATATTCAAGCTATGTGAAAATCAATAAATTTATTTATGGCACCCCAAGTCGTTTTTGAGAAAATATATTAAATTTTCTGTTATCTCAAGTGTATCCGAAGGCACATTATTTTTTATAATTAAATAATATTCTTTAACCATCCCCGCAAAATAATTAACAATGGAGAGGGTTTGACATGATTAGGAAAATGTCGAAAAGTCTAGCTTTTTACTGGTATTAACCCTTTCACTGCCACAGCCATAACAGTGAGTGACGCTCCTAAAACGCCAGGGCCTGGCACCATAAAAGTTGAGAATATTCTTAAGTCTGAGAATTTTCTTAAATATGGGGATACTCGAATGTGATTGGCTAAGAATGGGAATTTGAGTAAAATTTTCTTTACTCAGCAAAAATAGTTCTTTATGGCGCCCAGGCCGGGCTTGTTTTTCATGTCCACATGAACGTATGTTTTCATACTGTGACGTTAACAATAGCAAGACGTCATAAGAAGACAATTGTCAATCCTTAGAAAAACGCGGGAAACGGAAAAAAATGGCGTATCTTTATTTCTTTGTATCTTTTTTACGTTTAAAAAAAGAGAACACATCAAATACATAAACAAAAACGTAAAAGGGTAAGAGATCGTCGGATAGACACAACCAATTTGCCAGTTTTGTAAGACTCATTTCTTATTAAGGTAAAATGAGAATGGGATTCAATAGGTTTATCCCTGCTTTTTGTTCATCCTTGGCGTATGGTAGCAACCATTGATATTTTTTTGGATGGGGCTATGGATTTTGTTTAGGAAAAACTTTGTTACTCGGTACTTTTCAGAAAAAAGTGATCCTTAGATAAAAAAAATTGTTTTGTTTTTCCGTCAGCTGCTACCATTTATATGATGCAAAAATCGAAAAAAAATATTTCCAACATGTCACAAAAGAAATAAATTATTGTTGTTTCGTTGAAGTTTGTCGCCAAAAAATCCAAAGCACCCCCTGGAAAATCAAATGGTTGCTGCCTAAAAGTATTGAAACATACAATTGGAAATATAAATAATGTGGGGTAAATTTGCTCCAAAACCAAAGTCCGAATGCAATACTGGATCAAGTGAGAATCCATATTTTTTATTGGCGCTGGCTAGAATTACCAGGAATCGGTAACAATAACGATTCTTTGTTACTAGTCAGAAAATTAGATACATGTATGAAACCATTAACTTATTTTATTGGTGACTTTTCTAGGTTAAAATATGATAAATGTACCGGTTAAATACTTCTATAGTTACCCGACAACATTACGTTTTCGTATATAATGTACCATACCCGGAAATTAGTCCGGGAAACAATAAGAATGTTTCCTTTCCAAGGAAAAAAATCGAAACTTAATTGTAGGAAGTGTTTGGCAAATTGGGTTACTCATTTATTGGATCTTGCTCGATTTAAAACGAAGGACAGCAATAAATGTGTTGTTCCATTTTTTATAATGTATAAATAATTGGAACAGTTTTCTATTGTACCATGCACATTTAGCCAATACTCCTTTATTTTCATCTTCATTTCGTTTATGCTATAATATTGTGTGTGTTTGTGTTTTTTGTTTATATATTTAACAACACTGTATTGAAAGATTAATACTATATTGAAAAGATTAATATAATAGTTTAATTTTACACTTATTATAATTATAACTAAATCGAAAGTTTACTGCTCACGAACTCGGCAGTGATGTTTTTTAGCACAAAGAGGATGAAGTCCATCTCGACAAGCAGGGCACCCATATAATGTCCTCTTACGGATTCCCCGACGACGGTTTGAGCAAACCTTGCAGTCTTTAGGCTTATCCAGTTTGATTGCAAACGATCTTGCTCGTATCGTTGTTCTGGCAATATTCCGATGTGCAAGGTGCTCCTCCGCAAGACTATCAATTACACTTTCCGTAAATCGGAGTCTTGTCATTGGCTGGTTATTTGTGTTTTTGGTGTACAAAATGTATGCGTTAATTAGAAATCGTTGAATTATGTTGAACACTACTTTTTTCCACATTTTAATAGTTTTTCGATTATCCCCATAGAAGCTGGTCATCATATCATTTAAGTCCACACCCCCCATATACTTATTATATTTGTGAATCATCTTGGGTTTGGTTTGTCGGAGTTTTGCTTTGTGGAATGTACTTATTAGTCTTACTGGCTTTTTATTGCCCTCTTTATAAGCCACTGTTAGTAATTTTCCTTTCCTCATGAAAACTGACTGGTTAGGTTGAAGCTGGGGGTGTTTGATCAATGCAGGCATGGGTCTGTTTTTCTAAGAGTTCCTGTCATATAAGTGCGATGGTTAAGCAAATGTTTAGCAAGCGGGAATGATGAGAAAAAGCTATCGCAATAAACATGATAATACTTATTTAATAAAGAAGACTCGGACATTAATTTATGCACCACTTCGGTTCCCTGTTGTCGACCTTCTGGTACGGGATCAAATTTCTTACCCCTGTATACTATAATTCGGATGATAAAACCGGTAACTGCTTCTACGAGCATCCATAGTTTGATTCCAAACTTTGAATGCTTAGTTGGAATGTACTGAGTCATTTGTGAACGTGCTTTAGTGGCAACTAAGGACTCGTCTACTGACAACTTTTGATTTGGAACGTATGTATACTGTGAGCGCATATTGAAATGATCTATTATTGGTTGAAATTTAGCTGCTGGGTTATAACCAACATGTCCGGGTGGATTTATCCTCCTGTTATCAACTAAATGAAGAAATTTCAGTATAAGTTGGAATCTATTTCTTGTAAACATAGTGCGAAACATAGTTATAATGTATGTTATAATGTATGTAAAATTGTGACAATATCAACGAATTTTATGACTTTGTAGCATTTTGACATAAATGTTTTAAAAGTATGACAATGTTGATGTAAACTAAAGAGATATAATAGTAATCTGACTTTTGAGTGCTCTGACTTTTGATCTTGTCTCTCCAATACTGCTCAATAGTAGGTTTTTTTTATCAAACCCATATTTAAAATGACCGCTAAAAACCCCTTAAACTCGCGCACAGTAAGGGACCCTTCTTTTATCCATAGATGAAGTCTAGATTGTGGTCCAATTCTTCCAAGTTTACTTCTGATGAGCTGTGATGCATATCTGAAACAGAAACGTATAATTTTTCTTATAGTTTCGCAAGGATAACAAATTTTCATGGAGAAAGCAAGGAGTTGCCACTTATAATGTATGAATATTTCATCGGAATTAATACACAATATCGAGTATTTCAAAATTTTCATAAATTTATTGTTCTTTGTAATGTTTAATTTTGACACGGTGATGATGTTATTTTTTAAAAATAATAGGAAAATGGCAGTTTTACCGTGAAATATAGCGATTTTCAGGTTTTTGGAGACAAGTCTATTTGAAGAAGATCCAGAACAAAAACCATGTTTTTCGCTGAATATGTATAAACATTGGTTTTCTTTATTTTGGTTCCGAAGGTCCTATATCATGAATTTTAATTAAAACCACCAATGTTAAAATTGCATTCAAACGGCAGTTTCAGATGCTGAAATGGCTTTTAAAAAGGTATGTAAAATTACCAAGATCGATCAGGTAATGATAGTTTACATAGACGAAAGCCCATCGAGCTTATTTTATTAGGTAAGTTAAAAAAATAAAACTTTCGCGAAACTTCGCTTCGCGTAATAACGTGAATAAACGTGAAACAAAAATGTACAAAATACGCGATAAAATGTCGATACTCCTTTGGATTTTCTTCTGAATCAAGCGAATATATTTGATTTTCTACCATTACAGTGTTTATAATGTATGTTATAATGTATGTAAAATTGTGACAATATCAACGAATTTTATGACTTTGTAGCATTTTGACATAAATGTTTTAAAAGTATGACAATGTTGATGTAAACTAAAGAGATATAATAGTAATAATTGATTTTTTGTTTTGTTCTGTTTTGTTTTGTTTTTTTTGGTTTTTGTTTTTGGTTTTGCTACAAACCGAACCGACAGACTTGCTTTTTATGTTTTAGTAAATATTGTTAAATGCCATATTGGAGTTAGCCTGGTTGACTTCTTTGATTTCGGTATATTGTTTATTGTCTGCGGTTGTATCATCTACATTTACATGTCTTCTATGTTTATAAAAAATTAAAATCTCAAGACACCTGATCCTATATTCCTATATTTTCCCTATATTTCCAGGCAATTCCTATATCTCCAATATTTCACTGAAAATTCCTATATTGTCACCCTTTTTCCTATATTTTGAAAAAAGTTGGACAAAAATATAAGAAAAAGTATTAATAGTGGAATGATTCACATTATTTATGTAGGCTGTATTTGTTTTTAGTTCTTATACTTATTGATCATAGTATTAAGCTAACCTTATGCAGCAAAATTATTTGTTGTTTTTATTAATGTAGCATTTTTTATGTAATTAATTAATATTTTGCATTTCAGTGAATCTCTCATAGAACACAGGTTACTTGACTGCAGAGAATTTGTAATATTTTTATGTTTTTAAATACAGAACTTTTTAATAACATTATTAAATGTTTTCCAATTATTGTTTTGTATTTCAACTGACCCTGGTTGAGCACAGCTGATGATTATTTGTTAGATGAAATATGCATGAACCATGCATCCAAATTGTAATCTTAAGATTGTTTCTAAGTAGGCTCAAAATGTAAATCTTAATAGTAAACTATACACAGATTTATTTTTTCCCTTTTTTACCTTGAAATTACTAAAAATAGTCAAACAATATTGACACGAGTGCTCTGCAGTTGAGGGTGATGGGAGTTATAATATATTTTAATTGAATTCATTGTTTCAGATTGATTTGAAATATTGAACAAGTTTAAATGCCAAAATCGAAGACTTAAGTTTCAGCAAAAGTGGTTTCATTTACAATTTAGTTTGTAACATTTAGTTTAGAACATTTTTATCAAAACTCTTATTAACTTTTATTTTAAGTAAAAAGGAGGTGAGATATGGCTGTAGGGGAGGTGGATGCCATAAATCAAGAGTGAAATTTTAGGTAGCAATTGTCCTATATTTACCCTATATTTTAACTTGAAAAATCCTATTTTCCTATAAAGTTTTGGTCCAAAATTGCTTGACACCCTGCACTTTTACCCGGGATTTATTTTTTTTGCTTTTTTTTTGTTTGTTTTTTTTGCGTATGAATTTTCGACATTTTTGAAACGGTACATGAAATAATAACCGCGCATGTAGCGTTGATCGACATCTTGCAACTCGTTCCGCTCAAACGGCAGGGTTTTTGAAAAGTTTTTGCATTCATGTCAGACATGTCATGAAAGTCTCATGTTGACTTCAAGATACAGAACGACAATAAAAGCGTCTCGTTCAGTTGCGATTGTTACCATGTATTTTTGTTGTCTCATGTACATCAACCCTATATGGTCAACACTCTCAATTCAAACAAGAAGTACATACAATTGTATAAGTGATATCTACATGCAGGGCAAGAAAAACACTGAAATATTTATTTTGACGGGGAAAATTTTTAATTTGTTCAATGGAAACATCAGTTGTTTTGGTACTTGTTGTTTCGGTTGCCAGATACGGGATTTGGTAGTGTTTAATTTAACATTTTCATATTTTTTCGTTGTAACTTCGATGGTTTTTTTATAGCTCTGAAACTCTAAATATTTCATTCTGTTTTGTTTTTTCTCACCTGTTTGTCTCAATAACGAATTTCTTTACTAAATTCAATGTACACATCAGGAAAAAATAAACAATTGGTTTTGCGTCAGGTGGCGGCATATTTTTTGGCCCTGGATTCCCAACCAAATGTCGTACATCTCTTTCTTCTGGTGGAAAAACCCGAAACCAGACGTCAGCCATTGTGAACGCTCTGTGAACGCTGGCAAAAGTACATTTCCGTGACGTCACTAATATATGACGTAATAATAACAATGTTGTTTTCTTGAGATGGCCAATAAATTGGCCCTTTGGCAACGAGAAACCAGAATAGCTGGGCCATTTTTTTGGCCCTATGGCAGAGAAATGGTTAAAAGAGTTTCTGTCTCTCCAAAACAAAATTTTCTATGACAAATATTATAGCCTGGAGTCTAAATTGCGACGCATGATTTTTTTCTCTCCGGAACCCTGTTTTTATCCCGTTTTCTGCATACTGGTTTCGTCATATATGTACATTGTAGTAACATGCAAATGAATAAACAAACCATTACTTTTGCGTTAATCAGTAATGATTTTTTTTTGTGGGTTTACTGCAAAACGCAGTTGCAGCCAATATTTTGGATTTCAACAGAGAACTCTGGAATACTTGAAATATATAAAAATTAATGTTCGTTTCCTCTTCTAAATACACTTAAAACTATTATATCAGTCGATTTACATACCATGCTTTGTACATTCAGGGACAAAGGCGATTTCAGCATCATGATAAAGGTGAACTGAAACTATATAAAAGGATATACGACACAACTCCAAAAAAAAATAAAAAAAAAATAAGAAAAACAGACAAACTGAGAAACATCTCCTCATCAAACAGCGGGAAAAAACACTCTCTCAGGTGTCTGGTGAACTCATGTGACCCGGAAGAGGGAGCATTGTCATAAGTTCAGTGATAAATATAGACAGTCTATCAATCGCATTACAGGCGAAAATTGCTAAAAATTTCAAATACATTTGTACTACAATTGGTGGAACGATTATTTAAAAAAGAATATTTACTTTCTTAGAGCATTCGTTAAATGTGTTCAATAAATCACTAATTCTGTATATAACAGAAAATGGTTTCTTTTTAAGTAGATCTGTCAGTATGATTTGAAATATAGGATCAAGTGAGAATGTGAATTATTTATGACTATTTAATTATAATGAAGTTTATTTTGTGTATGGTGCACAATATTAAACAACCAAAACCTATGATATATTATGTCTTGGCGAGACATCTATAATACTAAATTTACGAATTAGCCGAATAGGCGGCAAAACGCGTGGTTCAAAATAAACGATGTATGGTTCAGATTATAAAGGGTATTATCGGATTTGACAATCTGCATTTATAAATTTTAAACTGCAGTTTTGTTTATGTGCAAATGGAATGCATGGACTTTTCCGGTATGAATTCTCCCAACATATCCCTTAGAAGTTTCTCGAATGCATCATTTTAACACATTGATTTAGTCCTATAATATATGCCTTCGCATTATATATTCACTATTTAACGTTTTCATGCTGATATTTTCATTTTTTATTTTTTTTTAAATAGCATACACGGTACACTACAATAATGGACATGTACAAATAAAAGACAAAAAAGTGAATGAAAAAATGTACTTACATTGTTGGGAAAGACTAAATTCCTTAATAAATATATGCATGTTCATACCGAACTGATCGTTTGTTGTGTTCCGCCATATTTTAAATTTTGCTGAGTGTATAAATCTGATCGTGACGTCAGAATCGTACAAAACGAACTTTTTCGACACATTAATTTTGTACAAGTAATGTATTTAAAAATTACAGATTTTTTTTTTAAATCCCTCATTACTTATTACTTAACTTTAGTATACTGTGACACTGGTGCTCCAATAACGGAGGAATATAATTTGGAAAAATTTCGTTTTGTTCTCAATTTCGATTTTTTAATTGACCACAGTTTTTGAATTTCCCCGGTGTCAACATCAATGACCTGGATAAACTTTCCTTTCTTTTGGATCATTTAAGGAGAAACAATCAATATAATCACCACAATTCAGGTAAGTAATCACTTCTTAACGCATTTAAAACATTTACGTGGTTGGTCAAAGCAGAATTAATTTTTTTTTAAATGCTACGCGTTTTTGGGCATAAACGATATGACCTCGGGTGGCACATTGATAATAAAAAAAAGAAAAGAAAAATAGCAAAATCAGTAAAAAGAAAATAGAAACAGAAAATAATGCCCCCGAGTTCATATGTTATAGGACTACACATTGATTTAAATAAACAATTATCACATATTTTAAATGTATTTTTGTTTGAAATTAAGGAAGAAGAATAAAACAAATTAAAAACATTCTCCTTCGAGTGGGATATTTCCGCTTCATGTATTCAGGATTGTTTTTTCTACCATTATGCAATTTCTCCTAACTATAAACATTATGAACTTTGACGATTATGAAGAAGTAAGGCAAAGTTCAGAGGAATTCCGAACTTAATTGGTTTTTGGATTGCTCGGATGTTTACTTTGCACAAAGTGATAAAACCAACCATTATCCATTTTTACATTATTTGTCGTGTGACCTGTCTAAATATATCTCTACCATACAATTCCCTGTAAGCCCTAGATAAAAATATTTTTAACAAATGCTCATCTTTATCATTAATGACGAAATTTATCTCGGACATCTTTATAAACGTGGACAGCACACGCAGCCACACACTAAAAATGCTTTTATCGTCTGTTGGATTTATTTGTGAAATTAAGCCTCGCTTGCCCTGTCCATGATGACAATGAACAATTGGAACAATTATTTTCCAAAAATATGCTCTACTTAACTCACGGCATCTTTTGAAAAATTCATCCGTGACTAAGGAAATGTTTATTCATATTCTTTTTCATATTTATTCTGAATGAAAAAGGTAATGCATTATGAAATGTGTATTTAATGAAAGCTTTTCATCAAGTTCCAGTTCAGAATTAATTGTAACATAAACATATTGACAATTTATGTGGTTGTATTTTCGTCATAGATTTTGACTATGATGGAACCTTAAGGTCCAGATTGGTAATTCTACGTGGCATACAGTCTACTTCATCAGTGGATACATCTTCGGTAGTAACGAACAACCGTATGACAATTAGGTCACGTTGACCTACATTTAACGCTTCATTGACTTTGGTTAAAGTTTGCATTAACATCCATTTCTGGAATACTACAGCATGTATAGACATGAAACTATCAGTTGATACCACCTACTTGACAGGAAAGTTTATGGGAAACCTGCCAAAACATCCACATTGAGTTCCTGTTCCACGAATGCCATGGCCGCAAAAACTTTTTAAAGTCAATATGGCCACCACAAAAAAAATGCTTATTTTCCCGCGCTCGCGCGGGTTCAATGTCTAGTCTATGTATATAAATGTGGAATGTATACATACAAACGTAAGGCTTAGTAATTGTGTTCCACCAGGAAGTCCAAAATGCCTATTCCTTCAGAATCGCTTCTCACAACTGTTTTGAGTTGTTTATGGGCACACTTAAAGTTAGTCGGGGGTTAACACAGCGAAGTCATAAAATATGACCAGCCAATAATACTGAACTACATGTATAATATGTGATATATTATTAAAAGATAAAGGAATAAATTTGTTAGTTCATCATGTATATATCCATTTGCTGTTCAAAATGATCACAAAGTGTAACAGTATTGGACGCGTTTCTGAACTAAAAAATAAACATTGCATCAAGTCAAAGAGGTCCGTAGATGACCGACCTTCTTTTCCTTACAATACTCGTTTGTGAGACATATGGCATTTATGATGTTTGTTAAAGATTTGAAAATAATAGTTGGATGAACAGTAGCATTAACACTGTTTACGATATGAAGCGCTTTATTTAGAGATTTGTGTTCCGTGAGAAAATTTTCAGGGAATATGCACATAAAGAATAGAAAAATTTAATCAGAAAGTTGAGATCATCCAGTTTTTTGTATAGTTATGTTCTCAAAGATCACGATATGAAGCAAAAGATATGAACGATTTTTATTTCACAAGTGAAAACTACTTTTAATAAGAGTAAAGTATCGTGGATTCGGATCTAGATAAATTACTCTTTACAATGCATCTTAGATCATAATGGAAAGCCAATATGTCTTTCCAATAATTCGCGAAGTACAAAAATGTATATGTGATTGATATCGAAAACATGGTTGTTTCAGTAAATTTCTAATTGTGTCTCTCTCGGCTGATATTTTACGATATTCCGTATAAACCTGACAAAAAATACTTATTGTATTTTCCTATGCCCTTTTAGATATCTACTAAAGCCTTCAGCAAGTACGAAGCAAGTCGAAATCAAATAAGGTCTATACCCCTATGGCTTGCTAATGTCAGAAACTGAATTTGTCACTTTAGTACAAAAAAGCTATCCCAGTTTACATATAGCAAGTATGAAGCAAGTCATTTCAAATCTGCACGTGGGCTCCATTTCATCACCAACCACCAGAGAAGGTACATCGAGTCAATACATTTCTGATACATGTATATCAATTACACTTCAAAGTGCCTCGATAAGTGTATTGCAGCACTCTGATGTAGAACAGATTTGGTCCTGTCTTAATATGTGCTGATCCGACTATATCAATGACACCAGGTTGTTCGATTCAACATTCACTAGAATATACTTGTAAAGATATCAGTCTCTGTTAGCTTGAAAACACTGAAAATCTTTATTGTTCAATTAACGAATAATACGATAAATTCACTATCACGTTCTCTTTTAAATAAATATTGTAAAATATTGTGTCTCGAAGCTGATATATTAGAAAAAAGTATGTATCAAATCTGTTAAAAGACACATGTATGTATGTATCTTTCTATTCTATTTTAGGTGTCACTCCTCATCCGTTCACATCATTAGCCTCTCAGAACACTTTTAAAACAACCTTTCGAACTTCGCAGAGAACATCTGGGCTGACCACCCCAAGGCAAGATACCTCAACTAGTTCTGGTAGAAAACGCTCAGCATACTACTATACCATAAGTCAACGGACTGATACCTGGTATTCTTCAGAAATAACTGAAAAAATCAGTCAAAACAATGTCTATACTTCAATCCATCCTTCAAAAACAATTGGATATAGCGATTCAAGAGTACGATTTGACGACAGTTCACCTTTCAAACCAACTGAATATGTCAGTTCAACTCAATCCTTTTCTGTTATTTCTTCAGCAAGAATTGAATATAACTTTTTAGGTGAAGAGGTTGCTCCAAGTCAATCTTCAGCAAATATTGAGAAAACACCAATAAAGGAAAAAAACAGTCAACACTACACTTCCATCCTTCTATCAACAACAATTAAATATATCGATTCAAGCCAACGATTTGACGAGAGTTCATCTTTCAAACCAACTGAATATGTCAGTTCAACTCAACGCTATTCTATTCTATCTTCAACAAAAACTGAATATGTCGTTTCAAGTGAAGGAGTCATTAAAAGTTCACCCTCAGGAAATTTTGAAGTATTTTCAAGTAAATACTACACTTTCATTCAACCCACAATGTCAATTCAGTATTTCACACACAGTCTAGAAAATTCCCATAATCCAAGTATAGTATTCGAAACCAGTTCAAGCCAACACCATTTTCCCCTGCTGTCTTCAGTAACTAAATCCGCCACTTTTCGCGAACAAAGCTATTCCACTTTAACCATATCAAGTATGAACCAATTCATTTCAAGTCTGCACGTGTATTCTGTTTCATCCGCAACAACTACGGAAGGTGCATCAAGTCAACATATCAGTTCCACTATATCGATCTCGCCTGAGAGTGTCAGTTCCAGCTCACCTGTAAGACTAACAGAATACCTGAGTTCAACTTTAAATGCCAATTCCAGTTTACTTACAACAAATACCGAACTTCCAACTACGGTTACAGACGTTAATACTAGTCGAACTACAGAATTTATTTCTACTGAAGATACTACCCTTCCCTTTTCTGTCACATCAGATCAAAGTTCAATTTCAACATCCAATCTATCTGTAACAATTCTATACTCAGATATATTTAGAACTTCACCAACATATATCACTTCGAAAGAGTACACTAACAAAAAATCAAATACACCATCAACGAATAGAACAACAAGAATTACGAAACCATTGATTAGAACAACAAGAACTAGATCATCAACGAGTATAACGACAGGAACTACAGAATCATCGAGTAGAACAACAAGAACTACACCACCGACGATTACAACGACAGAAACTTCGGAATCATCGACTAGAACAACAAGAACTAGATCATCAACGATAAGAACAACAGGAACTAAAGAATCATCGGGTAGAACAACAAGAACTAGACCATCAACGAGTATAACGACAGGAACTACAGAATCATCGAGTAGAACAACAAGAACTACACCACCGACGATTACAATGATAGGAACCACGGAATCATCGAGTAGAACAACAAGAACTAGACCACCAACGAGTACAACGACAGGAACTACAGAATCATCGAGTAGAACAAGAACTACACCATCAACAACATATAGCTCTTTGAACGTATACACCAACAAAATATCCACTATACCATCAACCAATATAATAGCAACAACAACAACAATAGAAAAGAATACAACTAGACAAACCGAATCATTTACACCCAATTCGACTACTCCTACATCATCAAGCGTTACCAAGTCTTCTTTGTCAGATTGGACTACTGCTATACCAAACATTTCAAAGTTTACATCAGAAAAATACCCAACATCAAGTAAGTACATAAAGGTTTTATAGATATGAAAATATTTGATAACATTTGTGATTTTGTATTTTTCCTGATAGGTTTTGCCTGTGTTGGTATTTCTACAACAACCTTCATTCAAATTTAACCAAAACTATACTAGTTAATATAATTATTAGCGAAGCAATACGTAAAAATCTTATCTCTCTCAATTCTTATTGGCACGTGAATAAATTTTGAAAAACCAGGTGTATTTTTACGGCCATGCATTAATTATTTAGCAATGAAACATTTACATGAAATTGTATTAGCTGAAATGCCGGAAAACAAAATTGGCTAACGTATCGATTAGAAACCATTTCCCCGTCTCGTTGTGAGGAAACAAGTTACTAAAATAAAATGCTTCATTTGGGGTTCCCTATGCGTTAGTCAAAAAAACATTCGAATATTATGTCGCTGAAAAGATTTTGCTTTTCGGTGATAAAATAACAAAAAAGATAGGTATTTAGCTATAAAAAATAAAATTTCTTATTGTCCATAAATAGATAACGCAGATAAATATGAGATTACCGTCAGTGTTTTTTCTTTTTCACTAAACTTTTAATGGGTTGGATGATTATATGCATTCTAAAGGAAAATTCATACCGGAGGAAATCGAAAATCCAGAAACGAAACATTTTGCTCTTTTTCGTCAATAAAATGACGCAGCTTAAAACTAGGGTAAACACATAATATTTTGTTTTACATATTAATTTATCATTTTCTGTCGTTTGTGGTGGCAAACATCACCTCGAAAGTTATATTTACTGATATTCACCATAGTATCATTTGTTTTATATTCATTTTCAGGCACGGAAAAAATTTATACTGTAACAAAATTATCGATAATTGGTAAGTTAGGAATGAATACCTTCCAGGGAGAACCAATCAGAATAGTACTGAAACATTTTTACAAGCGTTTCTTGGAATTTTTCAAAATGTATTTTTAAAATGAAAAAAAAAACGCTCTCTACATAAATTGTTTATATCTAAACAAGAAATTATTTTCTGAATTGAGCAGATATCTCTTATGAACGACAATGAAGTTCAAATGCATTAGCATTTTTGCTTACTAGTTGAAAAACAAAATCAAAATAAGATTTTAAGAAATTGTAATATTCAGTAAAAACTATAAATTTAAAGGAAGAAAAGAACTACACAGAGTGCTGATACTAACTTTTGATCTAGAATGACGTCATATAATAATGTCAGCTATTTATATTTCTGTACCTTTCATGTATATATTTCTTATTTGTTTGTTTGTTTATTCTTTAGTTATGCTGCTAGTGTTTTTTGTTTGTTGATTTGTATTAAGATATTATTATTTTTTTACTATTATCTTTGTATTATTATATGTAATTATATTGGCCACTGTAATAAATAAAATGGCTCATACACCGTACCCGTAAAGAATACGCTGAAAGAGATCATATAGATTAATTTCATAAGTTCATTACCGTTTATTCGGCTGGAAAAAAAATTAAAAGGCAAATGTGTTTTTAATCAATCTAAAGACCAACTAGAATTATTATCCGCTTAGTTTCAGATTTCTTTTAACAGTTTTAAAATTTAGACATGAACTGTTGTGCGGTATTCAAAAGATAATAGACAGAAATACACAAAATATAAGAAATTCTTGATATACTCTCGTTTTGAAACAGTGTTGTATCGTATTAGGTGATCATAGATACAGCACAGATATAGGACAATTTAGGACATTCAGTTCAATCAAAATACAGTGTCAAATGACCCATTTTCCCTAAGACAAAATGAAAACAAGAAATTTCTGTTATTCCTGTGGTAATCCATGAGATACAGAAAACGCATATGACGTGAAAAAAAGGGAAAGTTTGTAAATAAGTATGAAATAATTTCATTTGATGAAACAACAAAAGACAGGTATAGTCATAATTTGATGGGACAATTTCATATCCTATTCTTGTGATATGTTTTTCATTATACTTTATCATCAATCTAAGCACCACAAATAAGAAGGGAAATAATTCTAATTCAAAATTTAAGAATACCCATATATTCTAGGCATGCGGAATAGACTTTTGCTACAAAGATTTTTTTTCAATTTCCTTTATTTGTTTCTTAAGAATTGCTAATGAAAATTCATTTATAGATATCATAAATTATCATTTTCTTTCAAAACTGAGTTTCTATTTAAAAGTTGAAATCTATTTCCATGTGTAAATCTTTCGTCTGTTTTTTTTAGGAATGCATGTTTCCTTGTTTGTATATTATTTTTCTTTGCTGTGGTTTTTCGTCCTTTGCCTTCAGGTTTTCCACCAAGTAGATATTAACCAGATTTCGAATTTGAAATTGGCATGTCCTACAAGGTAAGCTAATAATAATTATGAATAATAAAGAAAGTAAAAAGTTTCTTTTGTTATCCGCTTTTTGATTAGGTTTAATTTCAAGAAGATATCATTAATTATAGTAACAAACAGTTACACAGTATCATCCTTAAAATGTATTCGTTTACAGCATTTTTCACATTTAATGTCTCATTTGAAACTTTAAATCATCAAGAAAGCGCTTGAATATACTTGCCAAATACGGGTTTATCGATGTATAAACTTTTATGATTTTGTCCTTCCGACCAATGAAATTCTTGTATTTTAACATATGCAAATTAAAATGGAATTATATTATTTTAATGATTGGATTTCATCTTTCAGAAGTCACTAGTTTCAGATAAGACCGAAGATAGTTAAGACATAAAATATGGACTTGTTATATTTAAGTTATTTTTGTAAATCATTTGCAACTTTTTGGATTGTTTTTTTTAATTTTTAATATTTTAGGCCTTGAGCATAACTGATGAGTCGTAGATCGACGAAATGTGCACATCTTGTGCATTAAAATTGGTATCAGAGAATTTATTTATTTACGTTAATTCAAAGTGGTTAAAAATATAGCTCAGAAGTTAAATGATGTTTCGCTATTCTTTTATTGTACTTGACTGTACGACCATCTCTTTAAATCGGTACGATTTTCATGGTCAGTTCACAAAAGATCAGTTCAGAACAGGTGAAGTATTCTTACCTTTTATAAACCGGTCTTAACATGTCTTGATTGGCAATATTTCTTGTCTTGATCTTACATCTAAATTTTGTCTGAAATTTCACAAAATCAAGACGGTCAAGATTAAACAAGACAGAAACGTCTGTTTAAGATCAAAAGTGTGTTACTAGTGAATATTCATTGATTTGTCATGTCATTATATAATAGTTACTTATGCAGAGGACATTGTCATGAAATATAGATTGCCTAAGGGAAAGTACATGTAGTATTGACTGAAACACTGGTAATGCCCATGCCGCAGACGAGGGAATTATCGGTGTTATTATACCCGCTATGCGGGAATACTGCCGTTGGCTCCGTCCGTCCCTCCGTCTGTCTGTCCGCCCGTCACACTTTTTTGTGACATCAATCCTCATTCAGTTTTGGGTATAGCATTTTAATCCTTCACAGTAGTGTTGCATATATCCTGTAGATGCCAAAAAAGGTTTTAAAATTTTTGATTTCGCTCAATGGGTGAAATTCGGGACCGAAAACCAGCGAATTATCATAATTTGCTTGTGACATCACCTCCTCATTCATTATTGATGTAAGGCTTCTACATTCATTATAGAATGATTGTGCATATGATGTAGAGGTGTAATAAGGTTTTAAAATTTTGATTTCTTTCGTGGAGCGAAATTTGGGACCGAAAATGAGCGAATTTTCAAAATATGCTTAAAACATTACTTTTTAAAGCTTTTTTATTCTAGGCTTCTGGTTTCTTTATATGTTAATTGTCCATGGTGTTAAGATGGAAAGACAGGTTTCAAAATTTTCATTTTCGCTTAATGGACGAAATCAACAAATTGTCAAGATATGAATGTGACATCAACTCCTTATTGATTATTGATGCTAGGCTTCTAATTTGATTATAGAATGATTTTACATATGCTGAAAATGCGCAGTAGGGTTTTCAAATTTTTATTTCATTCATGGGGCGAAAAATGGGACCGAAATGAGCGAATTTTCAAAATATGCTTAAAACATTAATTTCTGAGGAATTTTTATGCTAGGCTTCTGGTTTCTTCATAGGTAGATTGTCCATGATGGACAGATGCAAAAAAAAGATGCTCAACACACAATTTTAGACCCATGGCATATAGGAAGTATTATAATTATCAAAATATGCTGTTGATTTATTTTTCCATTAAAAGCAAAAATGTAAATAAATTTTCTGACCTCATCAAATCTGCCAGCACCCCACACCCCCTCACCTCAAATTCAAATGGTCATCCCCTTATTAGGTTATGTGGGATGGACTGATATGGTTTTTGCTAAAAAAAAAAAAATGAAAACAGCGTAATGCAGATGTGGCACTGGGTATTTAAATTTGTTATTTAAAAAGTGTTTTAAAACTATTTTCTGGAAACTTGTGATCATTTTGTTTGAAAATAAGAACATTGTGATAAAACGTTAAAACACTGTCCGGAAATTCGACAACATTGTCATTAAATGTAATGCCCCAACAAAGAAATTGACAAAGTTAATGTGAGAAGTCAATTAAAGAACGTTGGGAGTAACATAAAGATCTTTGATCCTAAAATAAACATAAAGATCTTTGATCCTAAAATAAACATAAAGATCTTTGATCCTAAAATAAACTTTGCATGGTTTATTTTAACTCGGGGTAAGTTTTGTCCTTAACAATAAATTTGCATTAAAATCATCACTTGGATGAAACAAATGTGGGGGTGCGGGTATAACTGTCGTCTCCGACAGTACTTTAGTTATATACTTGTGATTTTGTGCTTGAATAAACCTGAATCACTTGTGCTTTTTAAAAATGGGACGTAGGTTTAAAAGCAACAGCGGGCATTATCACTTGGTAATGACCGGTCATTTTCACACGGCATTGACTGGTACAAGCATTATCGTTGAATAATGAATGACACATGATCAACTTTTATCCAACGGGGATATAGAAATTTTATCTGATATGAAATAATCCAAAACAAAATAACATGTAAAATGGATTTGATATAAATCATTAATTAAGAATCCATTGCACAAAAAACATTAAGCATAGGTTACCTGAGGGTAATGCCTTACACGTTTCACTGACCTGTCTTTCATATCACCTTAGATAGGTAAAAATATTATCAAGATAAAATAAAGGTACAGTGATGTAGCTTGTCTTACTCTAAAGGTTAAGTCTTATTCTAAAGGTGAGACAGATCTTCCCTTTCGATCGACCTTCACACAGGATTGTTACAGTTTTTCGGACTTTATCCGGAGATTGGTATAATATAACAAAGTTGAGTTCAGTATCAAACCCAATCACTTTAATTCACCGAATTATCATAATACATGTAAGTTAATTAGATGTAAATAACATTGTATTTTGGACATTAAGGTTAATTAAATTCTCATTTCGTGGACTCTTAGCGATGTTGTAGATATGTAATAAAGCCAATAAGGGTTTGTAACATTTTTGTTTAAATTTAAGCTTTAGATACATTGCACAGTCTTGTCTTAATATTTATTTTTTGAAATTTTTCTACGATACGTAAAATATTTGGATGTAATGTTTTAGTTTTTGTTTTTTTTTTCTTCTGTCATTTTTAATGTGCTCTATAACCTTTTTGGTTATCACTTACATGTAATTTAATTGATCGGGGTCAATTTAGATACTTATCGAAATGTTCATAGCATTGAAAAATTTAAACTGAAATTGGAATTGTTTTATTTATAAAGAATTTGTTTGATCTACAATCATTGAAAATATATAAAACGTTTTTGGACAATTTTAATATTTTTCACAATTTTATATGAGGCTGATTGATGCCTTACTACCTTAATGGAAGCTATACGCCTCTGGTATGAAACTTTGTAAGGAAACAAGCAATCAGTTTTTAGGGGACAAAGAAGGAATTTTGAAAAAAAGACCGGATCCAAAATTTGGTGAAACTAGAGGCTCTGTATCGCTCACCTGGCAGAAACAAGAATGGCCCATGTCGGTCATGTTTGTCGCGTGATATGGACAAAATGAGAACACTTTGTAAAAAACCTCCCTCAGATGCTTCTTGTCAAGTATTGTTTCATTTGGCCAAGCGTTTTCAGAGAAGATTTCTGTATATCTGGTTTCTGGTTTCTCAGAAACAAGAATTGCCCATGGCAGCCATGCTTGTCGTCCAATCAGGATGAAAAAAATCATTTCATAAAAGACTTTCTATAGATGCTTCCTGTCAAGTTTGGCTGACAGTTTTGGCAGAGCAGTTCCAGATTTTTTTTTTAAATCAATCAATGAGAAACAAGAATTGCCTATGCTGGCCATGTTTGTTGCCCGATCGGGACGAAATGAGGAATCTTTGTGAAGAAGCTCTCATAGATGTTTCCTGTCAATTTTCGTTCCATTTGGCCAAGCGACATAAGAGGAGAAGATTGTTTCATATCAGCCAATCAAAAAAAATGAACTGCCCATGGTGGCCATATTTGTAGTCCGATCAGGACAAAATGAGAAGACTTTGTACAGAACCTCCTATACATGCTTCCTGTCAGGTTTCATTCCATTTGGCCAAGCAGTTCCAGGAATTCTTATTTGTTTTAATCAACCAATGAGAAACAAGAATTTCCCATGACGGCCATGTTTGCTGCCCGATCGGGGCGAAATGAGGAAACTTGTAAACAACATCTCATATATGCTTCCTACCGTTTGGCCAAGCAATTTCAGAGGAGAAGATTTTTTTAATATCAGCTAATCAGAAACAAGAACTGCCCATGGTGGCCATATTTGTAGTCCGATTGGGACAAAATGAGGAGACTATGTAAAGACCCTCCCATAGATGCTTCCTTTTAGGTTTTATTCCACTTGGCCAAGCAGTTCCAGAAAATTTATTCCATTTAGCCTAGCAGTTTCAGAGAAGAAGATTTTTGAAAACTCAGCCAATCAAAATCAACAATTCCCCATGGCGGCCATGTTTGTTGTCCGATCGGGAAGAAAATGAGCTAACTTTATTAAGGACCTTACATAGATACTTCCTGCCAAATTTAATATCATTTCAGAGGAGAAGATTAAAATTTGAAAAGTAAACAGACGACGGACGCCAAGTGATGACAAAAGCTCACATGGCCATTGGACAGGTGAGCTAAAAAGGCAGGCACAAAAAGTTTTGGAAAAATGCAGGGTTGATTATTACTTGGCATCTAAAGCAATGGTTTATTTGGAAAAAGTTGGACTTTCTTGTACACACTAAGGGGGAAAAAACTGGCGTCCTTAAACAAAACATAAATTTATATATTTTATACAGCAAGGAAATGTTTCTTTAATGTACACTTCACGGTTTATACAAATATGGATTTAGGATATGAAGTCTTCTTCAATGAAACCCCATATTGTTAGTGTGACAACTTCATATAATTTACTTTAAAAAAAATAATTATATAATTTACTTTTAAAAATGAATATTTCATAATTTTGTTTTCTTCCTCCTGTTGAAAACGTCTACTTGAATTACTAAAGCATAAGTTGTGGTGTAATCAAATGACTCGCCCTTTCCAGTATTTGGAATGATCAATCTACACAATATTGTAGACAGTTCAAATCTAAGAAATGATTTGCAATTTAGTCATTGTTTGACTGACCTCAAAACGTAATGTTTAAAATATTTAGAATTTGTATTAGAATTATACTGATCTCCTTTGTCAACGAAGAGATAACAAGTGTACACACGGGGATGTTATAATTTAGGACTTCATTAAGGTGAAATTTGCAAAATGGTGAAAGCTAAGGTCTGGAGAATCGAAAAATTGTTTGATGGTTTACCAAAAGACGACGATTTAAAGCTGGTGGAAGAAGATTTACCGCAACTTAAAGATGGGGGTATGTATAACAGTCTGTTTGAAAGAGGTATTTACAGCTCATTTAATCTCATAATAATGTTTTGACTTGTATGCCGACTGCTCTTTTACTTTACTTACAACACGACCATTTACTTTCAGCAAAGTTTGATTTATTTTTTTCAATAACGTTATATATTATTTTTTGTGTCGTATGCTACATGTACTCTACCGGAATCAGACAAATAATTTCAGTCAAGATTAATTAATTAAGGTCTTTCCCATTCTGGGCCTCGAAATGGTCGACAAACTGAGATGTCCTGATGTTAATGTAACTTTATAGAAAATATCATTGATCTATCACAAGTAGTTCCTATCAAACTAACTTAAGCAGAAAACTTAACATTGAAACTTGTTTAATAAATTGAAAGTTGCTGCACCATTACCTACGGGGCAGGGCCTCAAAATGGTTGACAAACTAATATGTCCTGATAGTAATGCAACTTTATAGAATATTGGTTTTCTCGAAAACCCTAAGTCGTACAGGATTGAGACTTTCACTAATTATCAGTAGACCGGATTACGTAAATAAATCTCAGGTCAAATTGATTGTTGACCTCGACCTTTGACCTTGAACCTTGTTATCATACTTTCTCGATAACCGTAAACGATAGCTGATGAAATGTATTGAGAAAAAAGTTCATCTTGTCAAGACGCAAGTTTTTTGTGTCTCGGTCAACTCATTTTGATGACATGTTTTAGCAGTTTTTCCCGTTTAATATATGACGGAACACGTTATTGTTCCTTACTCATGAACGATAAGTGGAAAAGACTTGAGAATTCGACCGATGATCATTTTATATGATGACTATATCTAAGAGTTGTGACATTGAAAAGGTCAAACTGTCAATTCAATGTCAACTGGAAGTTGTCCTATTTTTTACCAAAAAAAAGCCTTAAAATCGTATATTTTCAGATTGAGCAGACCAATAGCTGTAAAATGGTACAATTTTCACACCATTCAGGGGGCCTCGGTGGCCAAGTGGTCTAGGTTGTTCGTCATGACTACTACTGACGACTAGCCTGTCAACGCTGGGGTTGTGAGTTCGAATCTCACCTGTGGCGGGGTGTGTTCGACTCCGATCTTAATTGACAAGGATTGCCAATTTTCCTACCGAAGGTCGGTGGTTCTCTTCGGGTACTCCGGCTTCCTCCACCAATAAAAACTGGCCACCGCGAAATAGCCAAAATGTGCTGAAAACGGCGTTAAACCCCAACTAAACAATAAACAATAAACACACCATTCAGTGTCATTTTTGTCAGATCGGAAGTAATAAAAAGGATAAGGTCCAAGGTCATTGAAAAAATCCTTAGCAACCGACGGAAAAGTACCTAGCAATCATATATTTTTATGTTCAGGACCTTTTAATATAACTGTACAAGTCAAAATAGAAGGTCAACAGCACAGGTTATGGTTAATATCCTTAGCAACAATGCAACAATACCCCAGAAACGATATACATGTATATAAATAGCAACTTAACATAAAAGGTCAATTTTACACGGGAAAGATCTTGGAATTGTTCTATGAATAATTCTTTCTAGTTATACTACTTACATTTTTTTTGATAGCTTTATTTGCCTGATTTTAATAGCTTTAGAGGCCACAAACATTTACCACATTCTTGATTGCAAGGTGTCTTTCTTGTATTTTTTTATCAGAATTTCATTTCAGCAACCACACTTACGATCAATACAATTTTCTGAATTACGTAATAAACAGAATTATTATAATTTTTCCAGTTTTGGACGAAAATTTAATGCGAATGGACAACATTTTCTTGTCTCGTTTATGTTTGATAGTAAAACCAAACGATAATAAATCTAGCAATGTTATTAAAAAATTTTCAAATGACATTGGTGGGCTATCAAATCGATATTCTGTGTCGAAAATTTGAAAGATAAAAACTTCACTACATAAAATTTGGTAGCTGTGTTATATACTGGCAAGATATCAAATGAACTAACATAGCTACATGTACCTTGTATCAAAATAATGAGGCCAGATTTAAAAAAAAAAAATTATTTTTATGAGGAAGTCTGTTTAAAACTTTTTACAAACAAATAAGAAATAAATGAACTTTCCAAACCTGTATTTATATTTCTCTAATTCTGTGCGCATTTATACATCTCTTGTCCCGTTTGATAAATTCTCATATCACCACAGTTGGTTAATTGCTCGTGAAAATCTTCGCCAGAACTTTAGTCTAGGAGTTTTACATTGTCATGCCTGGCAGTTTAAAAATGACTTTTAGATCCTAAATGTTAAACTCAGCAATACATATTTCTTCATTCCTAATAAACCATATGTTAAAAATATTGAAATTTTATATCTTTTAAAAGATTTTAAAAAATATTTTCCCATTAATCAGGAAAAAAACTGGCCTGACGATTTTCTTACTGATTGGAGAGGGAATATGTCGGGGCTTTGATTTTTTACTATTGTTTTTTTTTTTGGCTACTCATCAGTATTTTTTCCCGCCAACTAAGAATTAAATTTAAACTTTCTATGACTCTATTTTCAGAAATATTGATTGAAGCTTTGTATCTCACGGTAGATCCGTACATGAGGTAATTTTATTATTATAATTATTTTCGTGTTTTTCAAATGAGTAGGCATTCCTTCTTTTCCTAAAGCATAATTCGTATCATAGATACAGAAAAAACTAAAGGAATACTCTAAAAAAGTGAGGTTCATGGCATTAAATGTTTGAATATAAGGGTAAAAGTGAACATAAAATAGCTGAAATGATTACCATTTTAAATTATTCTTCAACATTTACGAACAAAAAATTGGTCGATGCCATTATTAAACATTTATGAAAATGAAAATTGAAAAAGAAACCTCATCTTTGTTCGGGATTACAATTTAGCAAACTTTTCAGGGTAATGATGGAAACACAAAAGAAAGTTGGTGACATAATGATAGGCGAACAAATATCCAAGTAAGTAGTATCCTTTGTCTCTTTAGGATTTGCAGTCAATAAAGTTACTTCAGTTGTAATAGTAGTTTTATAAATGGTAATGATACTTTCCCCGAAGGAACCAATTCAAATAATAGTAGTCCAAGATTCCTCTGACGACATTAATACTACTAAAAGAATGAGACAAATTTTTGTTAGCCGGGTTGCCGTTTCAACAACAAATGCGACGTGCGATCTTTATATATCAGAAGTATGCGACCGTTGTGCAGTTTAAAACTTTTATCAGTACATACGCAATTGTTTCCGCGTTTTGCTAATTACCCCTAATTAATTAATCCGGATCACGAAAACCGATACCGTTCCGGAAGTATACATCACAAGAAGTTTCCGGTATCGACCGAGGAAGAGTTTGTCTAAAGACAGCTCGACAGAAGACGGTTTAGGATTTCGTTGCGTAAGTGTAAAGAAAAATGCACAAAAGAAAATGAACAATCGTCTTTCTATTCAATCATCTGCACTGGGAATTTAAAAAGCGACCACATGCACAAAATGAATGAAAATAAAAAAGGCAAATATGCTTGCTTCCCCGTCTTATAAAGAACACTTCACCCAAGGCTCCAGGGATTAAATATCCAAAAAGAGAAGATGCACATCGCGTCTTTATATTTGTAAAAACAAACATTTTGTCGGCAACTGGAAATTTTAAAAACAGAAAGTGACCACATGCCCAACTTGACATGCATGAAAATAAAAAAGGCAAATCTGCTTCCCCGTCTAAAAACACTTCACAGGTTACTACCCAAGACAACAGAAGATGCACATCACGTCTTATTTATTATATTTATAAAAACAAACATTTTGTGGGCAACAGAAAATTTTAAAAACAGAAAGTGACCACATGCCCAACATCACATGCATGAAAATAAAAAAGGCAAATCTGCTTCCCCGTCTAAAAACACTTCACAGGTTGCTACCCAAGACACAGAAGATGCACATCACGTCTTATTTATTAAAAAAAAACTATCGTCTGCAACAATGTGCGTACACTTCGTAACTTGAGTTAGGGCACCATAGCCTAAAATCAATTTTAAAATTCACCATTTTTAAACGAAAAAGTAAAACCATGAAATTTTCTCTTGACTCGCGATATTGACCTAAACGACGTTATGTATATTGCAGATTTGACAATGATATACATGTATTCAGGTATAGTATATCAGCCTGTAGTAGGGGTTAGCCTACAGGTTGAAAAACATACACAGACTAACCCCATTTATCTCGACAAAATTTAGTGGCAGATGAGAATAGTGATCAGATAGATGTGGCCAAGTTCCCAATGGAATTGGCATATTTAGTAAAATCACATGTATGATTTTGCTTCAAACATATTTTTGTTAGGGTTATAAAATGGTGAATGTTGGGCGGGCAGGGAAAAACAGACATGAACTTCCATAACAGTTTTCTCAGCAACTATCAGTCAGAGGCTCCTGATATTTGGTATGCAGCCTCAGCTGAGTGACCCATACTATATACACGTATGCAATTTCAGGTCTGTCGCTCATCAACTTTCTGTTTAAAAAAATTCAGCTTTTCCTGACTTTGACCAAAAGCATATTACGTTCACTGCTTAGTACTTCAGCTATGAATGGTGCATTAATCATATATCATCATAAACCACGGGTTTCTACTAGTACTGTATAATAATAATTTAATATTGGATCATATGCAACTATTTCGGTCATAATTAAGTTAGGTAACACTGTTTAGACTTGTTGACTGGTTACCCAATTATCGTGTACTGGTCCCGTTCATTCCAAGCATTTATCGTACTTCGATAACTCTGTATTGATTATAGCACGTACTCCTCGTCTTCACTTTCAAAAAAAACTTTTCGTTTGAAATATGTAGTCGCATTTCACATGGATATGAAATTGTGACAATAATTAACAATATGAAATTTATCACCAATTTATACAAACTGGCAAAAGTACATAATTACACGTGATAAAGGGTTATTGTGCAAGTTTTTTTAAGCCACAAAAAAAGCGATTTTTTTTGGGTAAAATTTATTTGAGTTTTTATCTGAAGTAAATTTACATGTAAAGAAATTTGTTCTCCACAATTAACATGCTGTGTGTTTCGGGTAATTATAAGGAATTAACGATTTGATATGTGTACAGGCTTTAGGGATCATATAATACTTCATATACAGTTCCTGATGTGTATTGTACCTTGACTGTCCGGATGTTTATTGTTCCAACCCTTAATTAAGGTACAGAGGTACATTGTATGTATACAGGTAAACCGTTTTCTGACCAAAAACATCGTGATTTCATTTTTAACGCTACATTTTTTGATAATTAATGCAGCATTTTGATAAAGAGGTGTGTGTGTGTGTGTGTGTAAAGGGTGGTGTCACAAATCTGAACGCAGAGATGAAATATATAATTTCAAATGTCAGATGAGTAATATTTAAATTTAGTTTAAATTAATAATTTATCTTGTTTGGTATTTATATATTGTACTTGAAACATTTGACATATATAATTAATTCTCTTTACCTGTTTACTCGTATGAACGATAGTTACGTAGAAGCTGATTGGGATGGGCGCCATCTTGAATAATTTTACAACAATCGCAAAAAATAACACATTTCAATCTTAATTGGAAGCAAGAAAAATGGGACACGAAATGAACTGGTCTTCATGGTGTAATTCTATCATATATTTACTATATTTTGTGGGGTTGGATGGTATTAAATATCAAGAGGAAATTATCGAAATATTTTTTGAAAATGAATCCTTTTGCAAAATTCAAGTATGTTATATGTATTTATTAGGCGTTAACACGAAAAATTCAAATGAAATTGGAAGCAAAATTTTTATGCCCTGGATCCGGACTGATTTAAAGTACATATCGAAAACGACCAAAGTGATAAGCTATACAATGAGGGGTTGGATGGTGTCAAACACACGATAACAAATAAGTTATGGGCATTTAATTAACAAGTCCCATTAATTTGTATTGAGAAATCGACAGTCATTATTTGACCTACCAGAAGTTACGTGATGACCGAAATAGCTGGATATGAGGTCGCAGGTTCGATCCCGGGTCAAACCAAAGACATTAAAATGGTGCTTCTTCGAAGCTAACTTGCGAATGATTTAATTTGAATTACAAATGTACTTCCAGTTTATTTTATGAAAAACTGGTGAAAATAGATGAAATTACAGTTTTTATTGAACGTCAAAACAACCGTTGGGATTAAATTATAAGGATTGACAGTAATTTTGTTTTCAGTCTATTCGAAATAACCTCAATGCACATGGTGCACACTTTCAAATAACCAGCTACGAGGGTTATTTAATTAATGTGCACCACGTGATTGAGGTTATTTCTTCATAGACTGAAAACAAATTACAGTCGATCTTAAATGTTTACGATAAATGCGGGAATTTATCGAGCGACATTTATTAATGTTTTTTTGTTTATTTGTATTTTTGTGTTGAGAAAATCAGGTTTCCCTTCTGTAGTTAGGAACTCACTACCATATCATAGGGAATACGATGGAGTAGCAAGGGGGATAATGAAGTTGTCAAGAACTATTCGATCATAGTGACGTCAAGAAAAACCATAAAATTGGTATCATAAATTTGTATTATTACATCCTAAAATTTATGTTTTTTCTTAAATATCTCCGTAACAAGCAAATGGACCCCAACTTTTTTCTTTTTCAAACGGAAGTCTGTTGCTTCAAAATATCATACTAAAATTTAAAGAAACAAATTCGAATATTTTTTCAACACGCATCTCAAGTTACTAAATGATCATAAATATTCCTTACCTGGTCAAAATTTGCATAATGTCTTAATTAGCCTATCGATCTATGCCACCATTTATTTGTCAAAGAAAAATGTATAATTATTTCCGAATATCTGACTAAAAAAACCCTTACTACATAAATATCGTATTCCCCGAACTTCCTTATGATTAGGGGACATATATTTAAAACTGAAACTAAAAATAGATTAATTGAAACAAAAAAGAAATCGATTCTGGAAACCGAGGAGTATACACATACTTAATTCGGTGCACAGATGGTTTTGGATTTGCACACATTTTGTTATTTTTTATTTTACTATATACAGCTTTTTTGGTTAGTGTTTCAAATTTTCAAAACTTTCGGATTTGTTCGCATATCGGGCATCGAAAGGGGTAGTAAAGAATTTTTAGGCCATTTGCTTTGTAGGTGATACAACAAATCAGATCAATTACACGTAAAGTTGATATAAATGTTGTTCGCACAGCGTAACGATGTTCCCCCAACGTTTCCATTGCCACAGGGGCTCTTAATATCAATTTCTAAAGCTCCCTAAATTTTTTAGAATTTTTAACAATTTTCGAGTGGCCGCCATCTTGAATTTTCCAATATGGCCAATCGAAAGCACTTGTGGTGTCCTATTTTTAAATCAAGTATCAAGTCTCTACGGCAATTTATTTTTTTTTTCGTATTTTTGTTGTTTCCATGGCAACGGCGGCAATTTTGAAAATTCCAGAGCCAAAAAGCAAATCTATGCATAATTTGGAGTGGCCAGGACATATAGAACAGTATTGTTCTAGAATGTTCCATGTAAGAAGTGTATTTTTCTATTGAAACCCCTAGTTCTTTTGATCCCCCTAAAACATACTTTTTTACCTCCCAATCTTGAAGTGAATTGGAGAAACAACAAACATTGGGCTATATCTGTATAAAATATTGAACTCATCGAGTAAACGGTTTCCGAGAACTGGATATAGAGAACTACGTTTTGTTTGCCAATTTTTTACGATTTTTTTCGACTTTGAAAGCCGCCATTTTGAAAATGGCCGTCGACTGTAATTTCCTAATATGACGAGGCATAGCTCCGGGTGACCCTTAATTTTTGTGCCAGTTTTGGTCGCGAACCCTCAGCTGTTTTCGAGAAAACTCGAACGACAGGAGAAACAGATTAAAAACAATATGTTCCACACTTAGTTGGGGGAACATAATAACAGGTAAAACTATCTATGAATAATTGTAAAATTGTGAGCAATAAGCGAGGCAACCAGACAAGCACTACAATAAAGTCGCAAAAAATTCTACTTAAACCATCAAAAGGCAACCAACAAAAACGAATTGTCAATATGTGTTATAATTCCTTTCATATGTTTATGGTACAGAGTTATTCAGAGTAAGAACAAAGACTTTCCGGAGGGTACAATTGTAAGATCACAGTCGGGATGGAGGAGCCGTACAATACTTACAGCTGATAAGACTAGTAGAATGCCAGAACTTGGAGATCTACCGCTTTCAACAGCACTTGGTGTTATGGGTATGCCAGGGTATGTCAAATAGAAATGGTATCCATACTGTTTATTGCTTATTCTGCCGAGTTTTTTCCATATAGCACAGAATTATAACAATACATATATATCATATTAGTTCAATGGTCAAATTGTCTGTGTTAGGCTGACTAGGAAAAAGCCTCATAATAAAAGAGACGTTTAGAAATCATTTAGAAATCAGTGACGCTTTTGTGGTAGAAAATATTAGACCGTACACATTGTTAAAGTGCATTAAAATAAAAATTAACGGCCGCATGAATTACATTGTATCAAGACATACGACAAAACATTTCCTGTATTTTCAGTATTTATTTTTCCAAATAATTATGGATAATTTCTGCGATAAATGCTTTTTATTCAGATTTAAAAGATGCGTTTCTCTTTATTCATTCTCGTTCAGTTGATGTCGTTATTAATTTTAAGGACATTATTTTAAGTAGACATGTTTGTATTACAGTCTAAATTTTACAACCCTTTTTTATTCTACAGAATGACTGCCTACTTTGGCTTTCTAGAGATCTGTAGTCCCAAGGAAGGCGAGACTGTTGTAGTAAGTGGTGCCGCTGGTGCTGTTGGCAGTTTGGTGGGACAAATTGCTAAAATAAAGGTAGGTAGAAGACAATCAGCAGTAATTTGAAGTAATTTTTAAAAAAAAATGAATTGTTGTGTTTTCTTGATTCTTTCCATATAATTTACATACTTTTATGTAAACAAATTGTTCAAAACAGGAAATTACTGGAAAAATTAACAAAGACATATCAATTAATAAGAAATAGCTCATCATCTCAGAGAAGTAGTCGTGACAATTTTTATCGAGAACTGTCAATCCGTCGTTAAATTTAATTTTTAAAAATGTTGTTATTGGATTATTGCTTTTCACTTCCCTTTTTTTCATGTTGTTTGTAATTTCTATTGTCTTCTCTGTAAAACCAAGCTACCTTTCTTTTTTTTTTTTTAAGTTGGAACCAAATTATGTAATACAATTTATTTGTAGGGCTGTAAAGTCATTGGATTTGCTGGAGATGAAAACAAATGTAAATGGATCAAAGAACTCGGCTTTGATTATGCATACAACTATAAGAAAATAACAGTAGAAGATGCCCTGAAGGAAGCTGCTCCTGACGGTGTGGATTGTTATTTCGATAATGTATGTAATCATTTTTCAGGACTGGTAATTTTAAATAGCTAATTATCATTTATTTTTATTAACTTGTATTAGAATAGAGAATGGAAACGGGGATTGTGTTAAAGAGACAAAAAAAAACCGACCAAAGAGCAGAAAACAGCTCAAGGCCACCAATTGGTCTTCAACGTAGCGAGAAAATTCCCGCACCCGGAGGCGGGCTTCAGCTGGCCCCTAAACAATAATGCCTACTAGTTCAGCGAAATGGACGCCACACTAAACTCTCAACTTACTTTATTGGCAGCATAGAAAACGAGTCTTTTATGTAATAACTTATTGCGCAATTTTTTGTAATCATGTCCTTCTAGCACGCTTTTGATATAAAGTGACCATAATGGTCTTGTTTGTTCTTACATTGTCTTTGAACTTGTGTTATCCAGTCTTGATTGAATGCCAGGCAATATATCTTGTTATAATCTTAATATCTTGCTTTTGTCTGTCTGTTTCTAAAATTGAACAAAAATCAAGACAATCGAGGTTAAACAAGACAGTTAAGATCAAAAGTATCTTACTAGTGATATATACTGAACGAAATATTTAGGCGTATCCCTTTTTTATCCCCAGTCCGAAGTGTCTGGTGGTATACATGTATGTAGGGAACACAAGTCAGTCCGTGATAGCAAACTTTTTATTACCCGATGATAGCTGAAGTACCACTTGATCAAATGCTTTGAAAGTTAAATACAAGTTTGTGGGATTTTGACTTTTGCCGTTGCAGAGTTGTAGATTATAGGCCTTGATTAAAATTAAAATGAGGTTTAAAACAAGACTACCGACTGAACAGATAATATACCATTTTTGCACGTTGCTATTGACCACTTAAAGCAGGTCAAATTCAATGGCGATTTTGAATTTAACCGCCGTGTTAAGCTGTGTATAAAAGTATAATTTATTGTCCCTTAATACATGTAATAATTTTCCTCCCAAATTAATTTAATTGAAATGTTTATAGGGAGTAAAAACTGAAAATCAATATTTTGTGTTTTAGCTTTAAACATTAAAATCTACATTCAATTAACATGCATACACATAGCTTTTTATTGCTTTATTTATCAAATAGGTAGGAGGGGAATTTACCCAAACTGTTCTTAAGAACATGAAGACATTCGGTCGCATGTCGATTTGTGGACAGATTTCTCAGTATAATGCAAAGGAGAGTCTCAAAGGTAGAAACGTTAACTGGTTTACCATGTAAAAGTGAATCTGTAGTGTTATATTTCATTACAAACTCTTTTGGTGAACATGTCGTTCATTTTATTATATACTTACATTAAAAGAACAATGAATATACTTAAAAATTCAGAAAAAAAAACATTTTGGATTGGACTCATAGATATATTTCTTGCTCATTATAAAAACTTCGACAACAAATAACTGAAGCAATTAATTAAAGGCGAAAGGCCATATCCTTATGACAAAACGAAGTCCTGAAAACCTAAACTTATATTAATACATGTAACAAATATATACCCCAAAAGCATCAAATAAAAACTAAATTATTGCAACGAATTAAATTGAATATATTGAATATATAAATGTCATCGTTTTAATTTCAGTTGAAATTCCGTATCCATTAATATTATTCAAACAGTTGTTAGTTCAAGGATTCATTGTGTACAGATGGCATGCAAGATGGTCCGAAGGAGAAAAACAGATGGCAGAATGGATAAGGGAGGTAAGTATCTTCTTCTAGTTATATATGTACAATAATAAGAGCATCATATTGTATTCCACGAGTAAGTTTCTACTGTACATTACCTAGACGATAAGCAAAAAAGAGGTCAGAGTCTGAAAACTAAAAGTGGGCTTATCTTAGAATCATATAAACGATTATTAACAAACAACATAGTTAATACCTTAAAACTATATTTTTGAGCTGTGCGCAAAATAATACCGTGTTCACACTATGAAATCTAAACCGGATCGAACCCGGGTTAGTTAATCCGAATTAATTACACCGGTTCACACTTGAAAAAGAATTACCCCACTTTGGGTTTTTCCCTTCAACAAAAATACACGCATGTTCTTCTTTCTTTTGTCACTGATACGGAAAAATCGGCGGAAGGTTACAAATTTAAAGCGAAAAAATAGGTTTGCTAGGTTGAGAAGAATGAGGAAGTATTTGATGGCAAGAAACAACTTATTATTGATGAATAGACGCTCAAATTTACAACCGGCAGAAAGGAGGATATGGAGCAAACCCCGTTCACGGAATTGGTGGGACTGTATAGTTCCAGGTTTTACTGATGAAGAATGGATCCAAAACTTCAGAATCAACAAAGAAACATTGTTCTTATAATTGAAAAAAATACATGGGCGTTTCTTGTTGAATTGTCCAATTCTGACTGAATTTTTCCTTCTCCCCACGTTGAAAGTAAAGCCTTCGTCTCCTGGTCACTCCAAGTTAGACCCCTCTTTTTGAAGAATTATCTTGTTCGGCATCCATGGCTATCCTGCTATTGGCAATGACAGACGGCAGAAAACGTCACGTAAACGCTATGGCAACAACCCCACATCAACTCCACTTTGCATTCATACTAGAATGTGGGGTAACTAATCCGGGTTCGCCCCACATTAACTCCACCTCAGATGAGGGGTAATTTTAATCCGGGTTCGCCCCAGTTTAACGTGTTCACACTATTGGAATTTAATCCGGATTAATTAATTCGGGTCGAACCCGGTTTAAAAATGCATAGTGTGAACGGGGTATAAGATTCACCTTTTTCCATCCTTGTAGACGATGGTATTAAAATTCCATCAACAAATTAACATTACAGTTAGTAATATCTAAGTTATAAGATATATAATTTTCTTTATAAGATATCTTATAAATTATATGATATATCTTATAAACTATATAAGGAGAGGTAACTCCTTGAAATGCGTCGTATACAGCATAGTATAAATTTACCATATCTAATATTAGTATCTTTGGATTGTTATTTTGAAACTCCTGGGATGATGCCTCTGCTGGTGGACCCTAGGTCCCCGAGGGTATTCTCCAACCCAGTCGTCAGACTTGTCTGACATGATTATTCATTGATTTGTTACAGAAATTACCAGTATTTAGCAAAATTCAAAAATAATAGAAATACTAAGGGTTCATTCCTTGTATTGCACATGGTAGATCTCCTTAGCTGAAATTTGGCTTCCTATTTCGATATTTTTGGTTGAGTACTTCTTGTTTCATATAAGTTTGGTTTTTGGTCTTCCAAATGTTTCGGTTTTAATGCTGCTTATAATTTATAAGATATATCATATAATTTTCTTTATAAGATATCTTATAAATTATATGAGATATCTTATAAACTTTATAAGATACCTTATGGGGGACTTAAAATCAACAAGCGTTTTCATTAACTCTATAGCAGAAAATAATAATAATAATAATAATAATAATAATAATACAAAGACAAAATACTTTTATACTCTATCTGTGCACATTTCTGATATTGATTTCTCGAAGGTGCTTCATTGCAGATTATGATTTTGAGATTTCCTTAAAATAACTCCGGGATTTGTTTTTCACTTTATATGAGAATATAGATAAGCTATGATTTCTTTATCTGTTTTTATAGGGTAAAATCAGATACAAAGAAACTACTACAGAAGGATTTGAGAACATGTATTCAGCATTTAGAGGACTGTTCAAAGGATCAAATACTGGAAAGGCTATAATAAAATGTTGACGTTTCTACTAGCTCCAAGAATGGAAATGTTCTGATAGTTTTAGAATTTCAAATCTCTTGTTATTTGAAAAAGGAAATTAGTCGAATTAGCAAGCGGTATTTTTCACAGATATACAGGTCTAAAAGCATATTAGTGACAGTGTAAATCACTTTCTACGTAGGTTTTCTACCGTTCATTTCTCACAGAAATAAACAGACATTTCTTTGTTGTATTTAAATTTATTTATTTTACTAATTTGATAAAATGTCTCATGGAAACTGTATATATATGTGCATTTTTCAACATGACATCTTTTTTTTGACTTTGCCAGATGTATGATTGCTTGTCACTGCTTTGTACTGTAGTGTCCATTAACCAGAAACAGTGTTAACATGCTACTTATCATTTCTTTTATTTTTTATGCCATATTAAAAGCACCAATCAGTTTGGGTTTTGTGTGTTTTTGTTCCAAACTTACAATTTGTTGTCATTTTGTGCACATGTACTATGATGTGACTTAGTCCATTTATGAGAAGAGGGTAGTATATGCACATTTGTGCCTTTTATGTGAATAAATATCTCGGGGGGGGGGGGGGGAGTAACTTGAACATTTTATGATGGGGGAGGGGGTGCGTCGGTGAACTTGAAACCCCTACCCGAAATTATCCACGTTATATCGAATTTGTGACCCGAAAATATCCATGAAAATTACACACCCGAAATTATCCGAAAATAATAAACGGCAGTAATCATGATGAGACATACTTATACATTTAACATTTATATATTGATTTAAATAGAAGAATCGGAAAAAATTTAAAAAATCATGACCGGAATTCTCCAGAGTGTCAAAAAGTCCCGAACCGAAATCTCCGCCGGTTTTGTGAAATCTTGACCCGAATTTTCCGCACGTTCCGTAACTAAATGTCGTTGAGTTTAACCCTTAACCCCCCCCCCCCCCCCCCCCCCCCCCGAAGAATATATACTGTACAATGTATGTTTGGTTATGTACTGAATAACCATTGAAACAATATGCTGATAAAAATACTGATATGTTATTCACAAAGTGTAAACTGTAAAAATAAAAGTATATGCGGCATGATAACATGTCCCATTAATCTGAACGTAGCATTAGGTTTATAATATCTAGAGCCCAGTTGATTAAACAAGCACCAAATGCTACACATACACACAAACAAAAATTAATGAATTTTCAATAAAATTCAGTAAAACATTGTAGGTTTTAAAGTTGGTAAGAGCACTAACCTTTAAATCTTAAGGTAATTAAGGATACAAATCTCGCTAGTACCATCTAATCAATTTTGACTACAGAGAGTGGACAAAATTATTCGCCACCTCCGATTTTTCCCGTAGGTCTCTATACAAAATTCACATTGCGAAGTCATTTCCCAACAAAATTTCATGAAACTTTCATTGACGGTCAGAAAGAGGATGTCATAGTTTTTTTTAGGAATGTTTTTCCGATTTCCTGGATTACTAGTGACAATGAACTTAGTTACACAACAAAAGTGTGACTTGATAGTTTAGAAACAAGAAACACATCACGGTGACACTGGAAATTTCATTCGTAATATTGAATCCAACAAATCGGAGGGAAACCCT
Organism: Mytilisepta virgata; assembly: GCA_028015205.1. Taxonomy (NCBI): domain Eukaryota; kingdom Metazoa; phylum Mollusca; class Bivalvia; order Mytilida; family Mytilidae; genus Mytilisepta; species Mytilisepta virgata. The sequence goes on from CM051519.1 coordinate 78,385,866, forward strand.
CTCTTAATATTTATATACGAATCTCATGTTTAAATTTAATAACAAATCATACAAATAAATTATTGGAGTTTCAGTTGGAGCATTAGCTTAAAATTCACTTTTGAAATAGATAAAACATCAATGAAATTTTTAGAAACTGAATTATATACAGGAAAACGATATTCTGAAAACTTAGATATTTTGAAATGTTATAGCAAGCAAACGGAAAAATTCCAATAGTTGCATCCTACATCTTATCATCCGCAACGATGTTTCAAATCCTTTATAAAAGGTGAAGGAATGAGAATTCTGCGGAATATCAGTGACAAACAAAATTTTAAAAACAGATTAGAACTCTTTTTTGTTTTTTTGAATTTTGGTTCATTTTTTTTTTGTCTCGGAGTTTAGTGTGGCGCCCATTTCGTAAGATAAGACAAGACAACTTTCTTTTTATCCTCAGACACTTCGTGTGTACAAGAGGTCACACTACATATGTACATGTAAAAATACAAAATACACAATACACAATACTCAATACTGACTGCAAAGATAGGTAAAGTTAAATGATACATGTGATAATAGCGATAACATTTTATTCTCGTGCTGAAATTATTTAACACATTTTATTTCATATCAGAGAAAATTTAGTTGTTTTTATTGGTTAAAACATGGTCATGTGGTATTATTAATCTGCCTTAAAATACCAAGCAGGCATTATCATGATAATTACCACACGGTAATGCCTGCTTGCAATTTGGAGTTACGTCCCCTTTTTAAAACGCAAACGTGATGCAACAGTTGTTAATTAAATTCTAGACATTTCTAGATGAAATTTTGGTTTCAATGAAATAAAAACAATACTTGCTCGAATAGTTTTGTTGTAATATTATATAAAAGGGTGCCTTTTTTATGTACTTAGTAGGTATGCATATTTCGAATAATAAATTCTTGTCAGTAATGCTTGAAGTAGAAAAAAGAATATATATGGGGAACTTCCATGAATGTACAATATACCAGCATAGCACCAAAAGTAATGACAGAAGCATAAACACACATCTAGAGGTCATCATGAGGTATTCAACATACATTTACATGTAAGGAACCCACACCCAGCAGATATATATTCTTCAATGAAATAAATACAATAGTTGTTATATAGAGGGCATTTTTTTTAATGAATGAATACTTTATTGCAAAAAAGCATTAATTATGCTATAGCAACACAAAATATGTACAATATGACATAATGACAAATTGCAGAGACCAATATAAAATTAAGTAACAATATGTGATCTAATTGACCAAGCTGACTTTATAAAATTACATAATTTACGAATGAGTGGCACAGAAGATGATTTCAACAAAACATTAAGTTTTGTAATGGTAGGCCAAGAACAATAATATTTGGGTAAAATGTTTGTACGAACTGGTCTATATGCAGGACAAACCAACAAAAAATGATACTCGTTCTCAATACGGTTCATATTACAGCATTTACACAAACGCATTTCTCTATCAATGTCAATATATCGCCCAGTTTCTAAGTTCAACTTTAATGTACCACTTCTTAATTTCGTTAGGAAGTGCGAGTTATAGCTAACATCTAGGTAATCTTCAAAACAAAATTCTAATTTAATATCCTTGTAGATTAATAGCTTTTGACATCTTTATATGAATGCAAACCAGTTTTGAATAAAATTATCCTTGATCTTATTTATCTAGAGGTCATCATGAGGTATTCAACATACATTTACATGTAAGGAACCCACACCCAGCATATCTATAGATATAACAAAATTTACATTAAATTGTTGGTACCATATGTAATTTAAACCCATATCAAAAAGCAGATCACGTACTCTAGAAACCCAATTTACTTTACCATCGTTGGCATCTTCAAGTAACATATTATAAAAATCGTATACAATAGGTGGTTTCTTTTTCAGAATATTAAACCAATATTTTACAATTCTAAACTGTCTTATGATATACATAGGGAGATGACCTAATTCCCCATAAAGAAAACAATTTGGTGTAGATCTACCTACATTTATAACATAACGGCAAAATCTATTATGGATTATCTGAATATCATTGCCGCGATGAAAACCCCATATCTCAGAAGCGTAACATAGTACAGATGACACCATACTGTCAAATAATTCGACCTGTTTCCTTTTAGCCAAATATAGTACTTTAATTGAATTCAACAATGAAGATAACGCTCTCGATCCTTGTTGGGACAATCGTTTTTGTGTTTGTAGAAACTTTCCATTTGAATGTAGCAACATTCCCAAATACACGTACGAGTCTTCAATTTCAAGTTCTTTATTGTCATAGAAAAATTGACAATTCACCGGATGCCATCCATTTCGAAAGACTACAATTTTGGTTTTGTCAGTGTTCACTTCAATACTCCATTTATTGCAGTAAATTAAAAGTTTATCCAACAGATTCTGAAGAATTTCTGGTGATTTCCCGAATAGTACAGTGTCATCCGCAAATAGAATAAGGTATATCAAAACGTTGTTGATATTCACTGTATCATTACGATTGTTCATATTTATATCCTCAATCAAGTCATTTATAAAGAATAAGAAGAGCAAAGGGGGTAAAGGTTCACCCTGCTTAACTCCCATCAAATTGTCAAATGTTTACTTATTATACAATAGTTGCTTATATAGCGGGCATTATCATGATAAATTCACTGCCCTCGGGACAGATATTGCCTTCAACATTGATAATGCCCTCGCCTGCGGCTCGGGCATTATCAATGTTTCAGGCAATATCAGTCCCTTGCGCATTCACTAAATCACGATAATGCCCGCTATATAAGCAACTATTGTATATTTAGTAAACACAGGGGCTAATGGACATAATTTTGTGAGTAAAATATACTTTATATTAGCTAGGTCTATTATTATAAATACCGTAGTAATTTTTAATAAATATACATATGTGTGTACAACAAATGGATCAAACAACTTTATCTGTAAATCTCTTGGAAAAGAAAAATTTCGAATTTCATAAAATAATGCGTAAAAAGCTTTATTTCCTTGTTCTAACAATTTCTTTTTCAATTGGCAGTACAAAAGTTACCATCGCTGAACTAGTATGCATTATTGTTTAGGGGCCAGCTGAAGCCCGCCTCCGGGTGCAGGATTTTCTTGTTACGTTGAAGACCCATTGGTGGCCTTGGGCTGTTTTCTGCTCTTTGGTTTAGTTTAAACTTATTTATTTATGGTGGATTTGGAAACAAGTTATGCCAACTTATACTAATCCCTCTCCACTTGGCAGGTTGCGAGAGCGGCTCCTGTAGCGGCGTTTTAGCCTACTCTTTTTCGACATCTATAGAGGAGTCTTTAGGGTGCTAAGGGTGTTGCTCTCCCTTAACCCCGGACAGCCATTTTTCGTCCCCATCCGACGGACTAGCATCGTTTATCGAGACCATCCTCGCAAATGGTGTCGATAGGGCGTCGCAAATTTGATCCCTGAAATTTTCATCCCGAACGGGAATCGAACCAGGGACCTCTGGCTTCGTAGTCCGATGCGCTAACCACTACACCACGGCGCCTTTGGTTGTTGTCTCTTTGACACATTCCCCGTTTCCATTCTCTATTCTATCTTTGTTAAAAAGGTGGTAAAGAGAGGTTATATGTATGGGAAATTCTAAATACCATAAACTACGAGGAGAGAAAGATAAGAATCAAAAGAAGAAAAAAGAATTATAAAAATATGTTCATAACCTCATACCATCTAAAATGTGACATTTTACAACGACTTATAACTAAATTCTGTTTACCTATTTCGAAATATACCTATTGCTGAGTACAAAAAAAGCTAAACCATACGTAGCTTTCAAAAAGGGAAGGAGAATCAAAGATATATCAACAAATATTGACCAATGTTTTTTGTATGAAATTATTACTAATCGCGTTGGTGTTACAGCTTGTCATCAAATGCCCCAATGCCGGTCTAATAAATCTGCCGTAACTCCAGGGGACAACTGATGTGTTTTGTATATTGCAAATACATGATTACGTAAATACGAACAAGCATTCTTTAATGCATAAGGAAGAATTATGATTTATATTCTTTTTATTTTTATTTTAAACATTCTTTCTATTATTTTCTTCCATGTATGACTCGTCAGTTGTGCTCAAGGTAAATAATGTTGAAAGCCGAAAGAACAACTCTAGTCGTTGAAGAACCGATTCAAATGTCAAAGTGACCAAAAAAATAAATCCCAAACCATTTAATGACAGAGCTATGTAAGAGGGGTGGATAAATCCAAAACCATCTAATGACAGAGCTATATAAGAGGGAGGTATAAATCCCAAACCATCTAATGACAGAGCTATGTAAGAGGGAGGGATGAATCCCAAATAATCTACTGACAGAGCTATGTAAGAGGGAGGGATAAATCCCAAACAATCTACTGACAGAGCTATGTAAGAGGTAGGGATAAACCCTAAACCATCCAATGACAGAGGTTGCACTCCACAAATTAATAGTACCATATTCTATGTGAAGTGAGCTAACAAATGTCATGGTCTTGTGCCATCTTCAGAGTAAATAATACCCATATATATATATATATATATATATATATATATATATATATATATATATATATATATATATATATATATATATATATATATATATTCTGAAAGGCCATTATGTTAGCATTGTTTCAATCATGATAAAATAAATAAAAAATATCCATGGAAACCTAGTTGGCATAGCAACATTTCAAAAAATTTCATAAAAAAGCTTTAAAAATGTTAAATTTCACTCCACTTCGGCTTAAAATTGAGGTCTGATGCAGCGTTTCAATCCAATTGAGACTTAATTTTTCTGATTCTGCATAAGATTCCATTACATATGTGTGAAAAAAAGGTTTACTTTTCCGGCTCTTTTTTCGCAATTTAACTTACCAGTGCAGGTGCCGATTATCACTGTCAAAGTTTTACACACCACATGTCAATTCACAAGTCCTAGTTTATGACCTCCCATTACTTGTCAGAAGCAAAATCAGTTAATGTTTTCGTATTTTTTAAACTAAAATCTATCCTCTTTCAGCCAATATTACAATTTTGAGGTTAAGACATTTATTATTTATCTATCATGTAGTCAAACTTTACCAACTCTAATAATTAATTCTAGGGTGCATTTCTCTGAAACTAAGATAATTAGTGGAGTGTAACCAGAGCTATGTACGAGGGAGGAATAAATCCCAAACCATCTAATGACAGAGCTATGTAAGAGGAAGGGATAATTCCAAAACCATCTAATAACAGAGCTATATCCGAGGGAGGGATAAATCCCAAACCATCTTATGACAGAGCTATTTAAGAGGGAGGGATAAATCCCAAACCATGTAATGACAGAGCTATGTACGAGGGAGGGATAAATCCCAAACCATCTAATGAGAGAGCTGCGTATGGAAGGAGATGCACATTTAGAAGAGGTTCCGAGTGAAAACATGGAAGGTTCGTTTTTATTTTCATATCTTGTTAAAAATGCCATAGAAGGATTTATTTCACCAACTTTTGGGAACGAAAATTTATTGGTTTATATGGTTCTTGTTAGATCTATCGTCCTGGAGAAAGCTCAAAACTTTTCTTTCAAGAGACTCAGGAATTTTGTTTTGTGTATTACATTTCGAATAAACCGCCCTACCAGTTCATGACCTGTGACCCGAGGGAAAAGTACTCAATTCGACAATATAAGTAGATCGTTCAATGCATTGAGGGTCTAGACGAGTGGGCAGCTTGTTATGAACCATACAAATTGGACAGAGAGGTATTAGGAATAGTTTTTGTACCCCCTCCCTCCCCCGAGTTCACTTCTTATTCGTCACAAAATGCTTTTAGTGAAATAGAATTCGAATTAAGACAATTTCAGGCATCATACAAGAATATTTTAATGGCTGGTGATTTCAACGCTAGAACTGGGAAACTGATTGATTTTAATGAAAATGTATCAGATACAGAAAATGAGTTCGTTGAAAACTATAAATCGTATTTAATAGGATCTAATTTACCAGTACAAAGGAAAAATTTGGATAAAAGTACAAATAATTTTGCAAAGCTGCCCATAAATCTATGTAAGGGTCATAGCATGTTTATAATGAATGGACGAATATGAAGTGACAGTATTGGTAGTTTTCATGTAAAAATGTAAGTGTAATTGATTATTTAATATGAAGCCGAGAATTTGTAAAAAATGTAGATAGTTTAACTATTTTGGACTCTACTAAATTTTATGTTGATGCTCATTCGCCCCTGAGTATTACACTAAATAGAAATACTTTTGAACCTGACAATTGTGGGGTAGAATCTCAAAGTAGGGATACTTACGAAAAAATAAAAAAATGGGATAGTGATAAAATTCATGACTTCAGGGGAAACATAAATCGTCATTATATAAACAGTATGCATAATAAGATAATGGCTACTGATTCTAGTTCTGTAACCCAGGAGTAAATGAACACTTTAGTAGACAATATAGGCAAAATACACATAGACTCAGGAAAAAAACATTTGAACAGTAACATGCTCAAAAAATTGCGACTCAAATTATGGTGAAAGAAGTTCAAAGAACAAACCATGGTTCGATCTCTTTAACTTAATCTTTGACTCTGGAATAATATCCGAAAGTTGGCTCACTGGGAAAACTATTTACGGCAGTCTTAAACAATAGATTAAATAAATTTTCAGATGATTTTATTATTTTGAATGAAAATCAAACTGGATTTAGGAAGAAATATTCTACTTTAGACAATATATTTGTTCTGTATGGCCTATTGAGATGTTACGACGAAAAAAAAAAACACAACTTTTTTGTGTATTTATAGATTTTGAAAAGGCTTTCGATAATGTTTGGATGGTCTTTGGTATAAATTGCCGTTAAATAATATAAATGGAAAAATTTACAACATAATAATAAATATGTATAGAAATATTAAATCTAGAATTGTATATAATAATTCAAGTTCTAGTTTCTTTCATTGCAACAATGGTGTGAGACAAGGGGGAAATCTATAACCTTTTTTGTTTGCAGTTAATGTAATTCTTCACAAACAGAAACATACATGGGGTCAAATCTATTGCCGATGAAATTGAAAATTACAAATATACGTTAAATTATTTACTATTCTGAATGCCGATGACAAAGTCCTAATGGCAGAAACATGCGGAGCATCTGCAATTTGAATTAAATTGTTTCCATGAATATTGTAAAAAATAGAAACTAAGAGTAAATATTGACAAAACAAAAGTAATGGTTTTCACAAAAGGCCGGGTACCTTTTAATTTAAAATTTGAATTTGATGGTAGAGAATTAGAAATTGTTACTGAATTTTCATATTTGGGAGTTTTATTTCAAAGAGCAGGATCTTTTAAAAAGAATAAGCAAAGTCTTGTGGAGAAGGATTCTAAATATCTTAAGTAAAGGTAGAAAACATAATTTATCTGTAAGCTGTCAACTTGATTTATTTGATAAAATTGTTACATCAGTGTTATTATACGGATCAGAGATTTTGGGATTCGAAAATATTGATGTTATAGAAAAATTACACATCAAGTTTTGTAAGCTGCTGCTTAATTTAAAAAAAATCTACTCCGACTTTTATGGTGTATGGCGAATTGGGGAGAATTATCCCTGGCAGATCAACGTGAAACTTCGTATGATATCTTTTTGGATAAAACTCATCAATGGAAAACAGTCAAAGTTATCATCTCTGATCTATAGATTAATGTTGTTAAAATCAAATAATAATAAAGGATCTCTCTTTGGATTCGTTTGTAAAACAACTACTAGATGATTGTGGTTTTTCCAGTATTTGGCAAACTCAGCATTTTATGAGTGAAAAATGGTTATATCCAAGTATAAAACTAATACTTATCGACCAGTTTAAACAATCTTAGTATTCAAATGTACAGATATCTCCCGCGGGAACGACTTACAGATTATTTAAACCAGACCAGTTTTGAGAACTATTTAGACATCTTATGTCATGTATGTGATATTTTATTTTGTAAATTTCGCACTTCTAACCATTGTCTTCCTATAGAAACCAGTTGATGGGGAAATGTTGAACGCGAAAGGCGACTGTGTCAATTGTGTAACATGCAGGATATCGGTGACGAATTTCATTACATTTTTAAGTGCCCGGTTTTCAATGATGAAAGAAAAAGTCTTTTACATATAAATTTTGTTAACAGACAAATGTATTAAAATTTTGCAAGTTATTTAATACTAGTAAACCAGAAACAATACGTAAACTTTGTAAATTTATTGGAATAATTAACACAAAGATAGTTTCTCCTTGATAACCCTCTGTCTGTATACAAAGCCATATGTAATGTATCATACACATTACATGTAATGTAAATGCTTTCAGTCTAGATGACGGACTAATATATAAAATCTCTCATTCGTAGAATAAAAGAACAGAAGTACACAGTACTGATATATTGTTAGTAGTTATCTTTAACGAAAGACTTGCTTCACAAAATAAAATAGCGTCCTTCTTTCCAAACAGAATTAGCAAAACTGAGTTTTTGCCACGTGTACCTCTTCTAAATAAGGAACAACCAATTAGAGTCGCACATGCAGACACGAGCTTTTTGACACGAATAAACCACGCCTAAATTATATGTAAGCTTACAACTTATTTATATTTCTTATCAACATTTTTCGTGTACTTTTAATCGGTATTGTGCATAACATTTATATATTTATGGACTATTAGTTATTTCTAAATATGTTATATGAACCCCTCGCTCTGTAACCTTTGTATGATTGGTTTAGAGAATAAAGATATATAGATTTTATAAAATTAGACAATCTACTATTTAGATTAAGATTAATTATAAATCAATAAAGCAAATCGATTTTGTCAACTGAAAATTACATAAAAATTAAATAATCAATAGTAAATAAAATAAATTTAAAAACGTAAACAATAAAAAATTAAGATAAAAAAAATTAATAAAAAGAAAAAGACGGAAAGAAAATTAAAAAAACTCGATAACAAGTTTTGTCCCCTTACTTGGATATTTCCATACCTGTATAACATATCACTTCACGGAGTGGTTGTGGTTTAAAGTCCTATCGTATACGTACATACTATATATATTGCAAATATTGACATAACTGTATATCTTAGTTTGTCGTTATTTAGAACATCAGCAAATTTGAGGAAACTTTTACTTTAAAAAGTTGCACATGACTTGTAAAGGCAACTTAAAATGACCAAAGCAAAAGTTTGGAGAGTTCAGAAACTGTTTGATGGAGTCCCTAAGGATGGGGATGTCAAACTAGTGGAAGAAGATTTACCGGAGCTTAAAGACGGGGGTATGTATTTCAACATCAAGTCAATAATTGATAATATGAAAATAAATATTTGAGGATATTAGTCATTTATAAGAAATTACTCATTAATTGTGCATATTTTGGGGTTAAAAGTGTATTAGTTAGGATAACCTTTATCTAGAATTCAATACCTGTCAATACAATATCTGCACGGATATATAGATCATGTTGTAAAATGTTCATTTTTTTAAAAATTTATATTACTGTAAAACATTTCAAATTTTATAAATATAGGCCTACATGTATATATTTACAAATAGTATCAAGTGGATGTAAACAAAACTTCCTTGTTAATAGGAAATAAAATTTATCACATTCTTATGTATGAAAAATGGGCACTAATCTTGTAAAATCTACTTTTCACGATGAAGAGGAGACGACAAACGGATAATCATCTTTTTAAACAAAAAATCTCTTACATATTTTATAAACATATATATTAATGGTCAGAATGTGTGGAAAAAATCAGAGAGTAAAATTAACTTACATTGTACATGGCCCACACAGCAATACTACATAAAGTACTGGACCTAATTACGGAGATATATACTCTTTTTTTTTACAGAAATGCTGATCGAAGCTGTATACCTTACAGTGGACCCCTATATGAGGTACTCTTTTAATACAAATTCTTGTTAGAAGGATTGTTTGTTTAGTTGGGGTTTTACGCCGTTTTGAGCCCTTTATTGTTTATGTCCTATTAGAACAGAAATAATTCATGGAGGTCGGTGAATTTATACTGATTTTTCCAAGGCTTGGTCCTTTTTTCGCTTATGATAAAATTTTTGGCATAAAGGATAAAAACTCAATATCAATTCATGCCATCTTGAATTATTTATAAAATACAAGTCAATTTGATACCGAGACTAACCTTGACTTAGCCAATCGGAAGTGTGAATTAAAATAATTTAGCCAATAACAGTTGGGCATGCCTATTGCAGCGTGATACCGAAGTCAGTGATACCGAGGCTTACCTTAATTCAGCCAATCGCAATTGTGAAATATATATAGCTGACCTAAATCAGCTCGTCTCACGAGTATTTTCTTATTGTAGGATATGTTTGATTTTCTAGGAACCGTAAAACATAATCGTTGTCTCTGATCGGAAGTCCTGATAAAAGAAGTTAAACTTATCGTCTAAAGTTGTCCGGAACTTGTTACAATGTACCTATTTTATGATGGATGCCAGATTGTAGAATGAACTTATTGTGCTCTTCTAAAGGAAAGCGCCCCTTTTTATCGCACGCAATACGTAAAACGATATGTTAAAACCTTGGAAGATATCAAAACATTGCGAACAAGAAAGTCAAAAACTTATTTTTACCAGAAAAACTCAAATTAAATGAAGAAACTCTCGTAAAACAAACTTATTTAATGCTTGCTTTTTTATAGCCTGTTCTCCTAATGAAGTCCATGCGACGACTCATAGATATAAATGTATGTGGGATGTCGTCTCATTGACGCTTACCCTTTATCATATAACGGAAAGCATTGAGGCAATATGATCTAATAAAACACTGTCATCCCATATAATATATTACAAAATAGCAAATCAAATTGCTGTCAAAATAATTGACAGGAGGTATAAAAATTCTATCGCCACACGCATATACATATGTACCATGTTCATCCAAAGATACATGTCGATCACAGAAGCCATATTCTTATATAGCGGATGTGGTACTTGCACGTGGTGCGAATTGGTAACTAGTGTATTGAATTGGTGTGAGTCGAGACCCGCCAAATCAAAATATGATGCTAACGTTCCGAGGTAAATAGATATTTCAGACTACACTATCTCCGATAATTCCTCGGAAATCCACTGGGCATATTCATTATATCGGGCGAAGCCCGACTAAGTGTAGAATATGGGTCTCAAATCCAGATATCAAGTAGACTGTAGTTTCAAACCGGAAGTAGCATTTGTAAATCTGTCCCAGAAACCCTCAAAAATACAGCGCGACTTCCGGTTAAAATATTTTCGCACTTACACAAACTTAAAAGAAATTATGTTTTGGCGTTAGCCAAAACATAATTTCTATACGATATAATTTTCCACCGACTTTTTTCGAGTTTTTGTGCGCATTGGGAACCTTATTCGAAAATTTATTCAATGACTTACAAATATGACACCATAACAACGGCTTCCAATATGGCCGTGTTTACATGACGACGGACTAAAAAATATTGCTACGTACATTGAAATAAATTCTTATTATGATATGGGCTTCGCCCGATTTTAGGTTAAAGCCTACTCCATATTATTAAGATGATTAGTTAAATACTGTATTTACTGTAAATTTAGATTGCTATCGAATAAATACCAGAGAGATATACAAATTTCATAGCATCACGCATATACACAATTACGCATAGTTTACACTGCCCTATCAAAATGATATTAATATCAAAACAGAAATAAAACATTGTATAGAATGTTGTCAAACATTGAAAAATGTCAGGTCAATGTATATTCCTATTTCAGTAAGCGCTTGTCTCAATTTTATATTTCAAGGTAAAACATGCGAAAACCTGACATTACGACCCAAAATGTATCACAGCAGAATTTAATTAAAAAAGACCAAAAAGAGATGCAAAAACCATCTATGGACAGACCTATATCTGAGGGAGATTTTCCTCAGTCTCATTAAACACATGTGTGTGTAGATATATATATATTCATGTATGTAATTTGTTAATACCTTGTTGATGCACCTAAATGTAAAAACCCGTTTTTTGTAGAGTGAGAGCGGAAACACAAGGAAAAGTAGGTGATACAATGGTTGGAGAACAAGTGTCTAAGTAAGATATTTAGAATAAAAGAAATTAAAAAAAGCATTTAAGCATTAACAAATAAACACTATGACAAAAACCCTTGAAATTAGCTAACAGCAAGAATGTAGTTTTATAAATAAAAGTAAGACAAAAGGTCAAGCAGCAGTAATGATATATTATTTTTATTACATTTCAATAAGATATGTACTAACAACAATAAAATAAAAATACTTATAATTATATCATTAAATTTCATATTTTTTTATTTCTTTAATCGTATTTTAGATATTCTTTTCTCTCCAGGCTCCATTTCTTCTTCTTATAAAGGTGTAAAAACAAAAACATTTCTTAATATTTTTTGATAAAAATATGATAATATATTTTAAATAATTTTGAATTTAGTTGTCTATTTCTCTACTGAAAAACAACTTTTTTAAATGACATGGCTTCTAATTGTCATAAAACTTTTATTGCATAATCAGGTCTTTAAAACCGCATTTCTACCTAAATAATCACTTTTTCTCAGCTGGGGCACCTGTATATTCAATTATCAAATAGCATCTTACTTTCCGAGGTTCGTCCACCTGGTATTTGTTAATTAAAGGTGTTATAACTGATAGCATAAACACGGTCTGTTAAGCCTGCCACATAGCTAATTATTTCAGTCTTACATGTAAATTTGGGTTATCTCTCCCTGATACCTCTAGGGTTTTTTTTCTGGAAAATCGAGAATTACGACAACCTTGAAACTGCGATGAAACAAAATAAGCTGCAAAATGCAAAACAGTTTGTTGACAGAAAATCTATGGTTTTATCAGACGATTGACCTTTCAGTGGCTATTATTATGCTGAATTTCCTTGCTGCCTTTACCGAAATTCAATGAAACCAAAATTTGGAATTTCTCTGCAACACTGAAAATAGAAGCTCTCAAGAGCCTGTATCGCTCACCTGGATGTAACTTTTCACCTTGAACAGGACTAAACATTTAAATGTAGCAGTCAATTTGGCTGGTTTTTCTATAGGGTTCTATGTTAAACTAAGTTCGGCTGTGGCAGTTATCTTGGTTGACAGTCCAGGTCAATAGACACATTTTTAAAAGAGAACCATTTAAGAACCATTACTGCTAAGTCTTGTTCCAACTGGCTAAGTGGTTTCAGACAAGAAGATTTTTAAATGAATTTTCCCATAGGGTCCTATATTAAACTAAATTCGGCTGTTGCGGCCATCTTGGTTGACAATCTGGGTGATCTCCTAAGGACCATTGCTACCAAGTCTGGTTGCAATTGGTCAAGTGGTTTCAGACAAGAAGATTTTTCTATGAATTTTCCATAGGGTCCTATGTTAAACTAAGTTCGGTTGTGACGGCCATCTTGGTTGTCAGTCCGTATCATCGGACACTTTTCTGAAAGAGGACCATCAAAGGACCATTGCTGCCAACTTTGGTTCCAATTGGCGCAGTAGTTTCAGACGAGAAAATTTTTGAGTAAATTTTCCATAAGGTCCTATGTTAAACTAAGTTTGGCTGTGGCGGCCATCTTAGTTCACAGTCCTCGAAATCGGACACATTTATGAAAGGGGACCCCCTAAGGACCATTGCTGCCTTGTCTGGTTCCAATTGGTCAAGTGGTTTCAGACAGATTTTTCAATGAATTTTTCCATAGGGCCCTATATTAAACTAAGTTCGACTGTGGTGGCTATCTTGGTCCAAAGTCCACAAAATTGAACAAATTCCTGAAAGAGGACTACCTAAGGACCATTGCTGCCAAGTCTGGGTCCAATTGGTCAAGTGGTTTCAGACAAGAAGATTTCTCAATGAATTTTCCATAGGGCCCTATGTTAAACTAAGATCGGTTGTGGCGACCATCTTGGTTGACAGTCCGGGTCATCGGACCCAATTCTGAAAGAGGACCATCAAAGGACCATTGCTGCCATGTCTGGTTCCAATTGGTCAATTGGTTTCAGACAAGAAGATTTTTCAATGAATTTTTCCATAGGGCCCTTTGTTAAACTAAGTTTGGCTGTGGCGGCCAACTTGGTTAACAGTCCGGGTCATCGGACATAATTCTGAAAGAGAACCCCTTAAGGACCATTACTGCCAAGTTTGGTTCCAATTGGCCTTGTAGTTTCATAGATAATTCATCCCCCTTTTTCTATTTTTAGTAACAGCCGCCAAGTCGTTCGGAAGTCGGGAATGCCGGACATAATTTTGGAAGGGGGCCACCCAAGGACCATTCGACCAAAGTTTGGTCCCAATTGACACAGTGGTTTCAGAGTAGAAGATCTTTAAAGGAAAGTTTACGCCGGACGCCGTCTTTAAAGGTCAAAAACTACTATAAGGGGCCAATCAATGATTTTGGTCAGGTTGACTTATTTGCAAATCTTACTTTGTTGAACATTTTTGCTGGTTACAGTTTGTCTTTATCTAATTATAATATTCAAGATAATAACCTAAAACTGCAAAATTTCCTTAAAATTAACAATTCAGGGACAATAACCCAATAAAAGGTTGACCAATTCGTCTGAAAATTTTATGGCAGGTAGGTGTTGACCTGATGAACATTTTTATCCTAGATAGTTTTGCTCTAAAAGCTTTAGTTTTTTATTGATGTTTAAATTGTTAAATTTTCACTCCTATTGCAACGTAGAAATTGGGTAAATGCAGTGGAAAAATGTCGCAGCATGTATATGTATATTTCCAGTTCAGTCATTTTGGAGATAAAACTCCTGCTTCAAAGTTAAAATTAAGGTACTCAACCAATACGGTGACACTATAAGCTGAATTGTCATTCATGTTGCATTCAACTATATTTACAGAGTCATTGAAAGTAAAAACAAAGATTTTCCCATAGGAACGATTGTTAGATCCCGATCGGGATGGAGAAGTCATAGCATAATTAAATCAGATGACGCGTACAGAATGCCGGAACTTGGTGACTTGCCATTATCAACAACGCTTGGTGTAATGGGAATGCCAGGGTAAGAACTTGATAAAACATCTCCCCGACGGAATAATTTAGGCATGACTATTGACTCTGCAAAGGTTTTTCGTAGAATAGTTTGATTGGTACATGACGTAAGAAAAAACAGAAACCTCTTTTTTTTGGTCATCAATCCACAACAAATATTTTATGACCAAATGTGTTCCTGTCGTGGGCCTCTTCTAGCGTTCCAAAAGGAAATATTAAACAAAAAACAGTTTGGTTTATGGTAAATTGCAGTGGTAACAATGAAATGTGTAGACAATGAAAAATGGATTCATGTGTAACCTTACAACTGTCTTACCTTTTCTTTACCAAGAAGAAATTTTATGGTACTCCATTATTAAAATTGTAAGAGCATAAAAAATGGTCCTAGTACTTTTTTAGATAGCATTTCATAAAGAGCAACCCAAAGTACAATTAATTGACCCTTTTAAATATTAAATTACGGTATTTCAAGGTTAACCCGTTGCTGAAAAGTATAATCAGTCGAAATATCAATTGGTCATATAATAAGCATTGTCAGTATAGCCATGGAATCTTGGAAAATATAGAAATTTGTATTGTCTAAAATAGGCCGTGAAAAGTCATGGTATCGGGAAATGTCACAAAAGTAACGGAAATTTTTATTTTGAGTTAACTAGTGACAATAACTTATTTTGGAATGAAAATATAATTCCTTCATCTGTATTTATTTTGTGTAATTCATGTCACTAATAGACTTTAAGGTGAAATTAACATTGTAACATATTGTGCCGTGTATGAATCCACGCTGGGTACAAAGCACTGATTTCTGAATGACCACTGAAAAATTCATGAAATTTTGAGGAAGAAAAAGGTGTTGCAACGCTAACATAACTCTTGTTCTTTGCCCACAGAATGACCGCTTACTTCGGTTTTCTGCTGATTTGTAGTCCGAAAGAAGGTGAAACAGTTGTCGTAAATGGAGCTGCCGGTGCTGTAGGCAGTCTTGTGGGACAAATCGCTAAAATTAAGGTAAACATACTGAATCAACCTATATTTCTTAATATTTAAGAGGTTCAGTTCTTTGTTTTATACTAATAAGACAAAACATTAAATAGGCCTATTTTGAAACGAACGACTTAAGTTACTGGTTACAGGGGAAATCCATATCTTGTAAACGTGCAGTTGGAACTATAATGGGCTTTTTAAAAAATATCTTTTAGTCTTTTATCATATACTTTATTAATTCTGTCATTTGGTTATTTTTGCTTTCTATACCCAATTATATATAGCATCACTGAAAAAGTATTGAATTTCAACCCACCACTCTAAAAAATGTATACATATGTATCAGTCTTTACAACTGCGAGTGATGGATATTTACAGTAGCTGGCGATTAAGTAGTTATTAAAACAATACAAAGTTCTTTTTTCACAAGTATTCGTGACATTTTTACATAGATATACATATAAACTCAGATCATGGTAAACGATTAAATTGTTAAAATTTCCGATTACCTTTCATCATTTTCGCTCATTGCAAAATCTCAGGAAAGCCAAAAATAATCACCAAAACTTTGTAAGCAATAGAATCAAACTTGCCTAAATTTAGTCAAGGTCATTTTGCCAGAGAGAGTTGAAACCCTACTTCTGCATGTTTAAACAGAACTTCAAAATATATCAACTGAAACATTCAAAATATATATCAAATAATTATAGTATAACTAACCGCGGAATTCAAATAGGCAGAAATAAACAACGCGTGACCGAACTACGCAGTTCACGAATTATTCGGTCACAAGTTGTTCATTTCTGGTATTTCAATTCAGTTATTAGTTAGAATTTTTGTTACATTGTACAGAATCTAGCATTTTAGCAGACATAAATTGAAATAAAATGGACTATGCCGTTTGATATATCTCAGCGGCAATTGTGACGTCACTTCCTAGAGTGATATACCGGCTGTTCTTTTCACATGTGACTTACCAGATTTTCTTTCACTCGGATACTACGGTAAACCATCGGTTACAATGTAATAAAAGAAATAGATTTAACCAAACAAGTAACGACAACTAAAGATATCGGAAAATTGAAGAACAATAGTGATTGCTTTTGTGTTTATCCCAGGGCTGTAAAGTCATTGGATTTGCAGGAGACGACGACAAATGTAAATGGATAAAGGAACTTGGATTTGATTATGTATACAACTATAAGAAAGTAAATCTAGAAGATGCATTAAAAGAGGCTGCTCCTGATGGCGTCGATTGCTATTTTGACAATGTAAGAAATAGTGAGAAATAGTTTGATATGACATTTTCAGCATTTCATTTATTTAAAATCTATGTACCCGGCCGTATGAAACTAGGTCATTTAACATATTTATTTGTTAATTTCTTTACTACAGAGATAATCCATAAAACGTACATGTAGCGTGTACTGTATCTTTAAATTCTTTAGTTTCTTAATATAATTTCTGTAATGATGATTGAATATGGTGTCATGTCCGCTGATTTATTCACTTGGGTATTTTGTCGGGGCCAACTATAAGGACTTGCTACAATATACTGATTTTTTTTTTACTGTAATGAAGATCGTGCGGCAACCTCTATTATTTGTCAGTTCACTGATCGGATGTTGTCTCCTTTATATTACCCCGTATCCGTTCCTTCTCATATAGCTATTCTGAGAATAAAATGATAAACAAAGAACTGTAAAAAAGCCAGGAAATCTAAAAAATTATACTGAGAAGAATTACTGAAGTTATGTGTAATGTATGGACACAATCCTTTCAATTTTAATGCTTTTGGAGAAGACTTAATAGGTTCTTGCAACATGTGTCTTGTCCATTTGTCTATATTTATGACAATAAAATATGTTTAAAGTATTATTTTTATCAATTAAATTAATATTTCCAGTCCGCCCCCTATAAATGTTGACCTTTCTCAAAAGTCATGTAACTGCTTTCACAAAACTAATAATCTTGTACTATCTTCATCAATAAATCTAGTCATTTTAATCTTTGTTAACCTGGGTTATAGATCTTAATTCGTCAACAACAAGACAGTCATATCTTCAGCTTAAGGCTAAGGTCTTCTTACAAATCTGAAAAGGCTGAAGTTTTATTTTAAATATTTTTATGGAGATGTATTGTGAAATACTTGTATATATTTATAGGTAGGTGGAGAGTTTAGCATGACTATGCTAAAACATATGAAAACATTCGGTCGCATATCGATTTGTGGACAAATTTCACAGTATAATGCTAAAGATAGACTAAAAGGTAAGTAAGAAGACAAGAACAGTTTCCTTACCTTTTCAAATGTAGTTATAGATTTAACCTAGTTATTTTTATAAATACATTTTCAATATAAAAAGTCGAATTATTGAATATCCCAGTTTTTCTGTTTGCTAGAAAACAAAACTTCTTAGTAGGCTTCGGTCAGAAAAAGTCAAATAGTTATAAATTGGCATCTCTTATAAGGATTTTGACAGTATCAACTAGCAGTATGAAGTTTTTATTTTCGTACTTTTCAGGGGACTTTCCATTTCCCATGATGCTTTTTAAGCAGTTATTGGTTCAAGGGTTTATAGTAACTAGATGGTTTGACAGATGGTCGGAAGGAGAAAAACAAATGGCACAGTGGATAAAAGAGGTATTATTGCACTCAATTTCCAGTCATAGCATATTGTTAAATAATAAATTTATACTATGGGCTCTGAATGGGGAATTTGATTTGTTGGATGAAACTTCATATTTTAAATATTTTCCGGTGTATTTTAAATTAGTTCTTTTTTCTTTCTAATATTTCAACTCGAAAAAACAATGAAAGAAAGTCAATTTATTTTGTGGCTGAGACAAGAGAAGAATACAATAATATACTCCAATATTGAATTAAAAAGACAGAATAAAAATTTGGTGAAAAAGTGGAAGTTTGAACATTACTTAGAATCAAATAGAACTATACTACGAGAAAAAAGTATATGATTATGATGTGTGGTGCATTACAGATCAAATGAATATGATAATAATGACTTATCACAGGTTTGGGTATTTCAGATCTTTACGTACCCTCTGTAAGAAAGAACTAAAAAGTGCTGAATGAAATTGTTAAACTGTAAAGGAAGAATTAAATATTTGCAATAATAAGAATTTTACGTATTAAAATCTATAGAACAAAAGTATACCAACTATTTTTTTCCGATAAAAATTCTCAAATTCCACTGTAATTTGTAACATGCTAAAGTAATTACAAATGTTTAATCTGCGGGAACATTGGATTGTAAAACATATCAGTCCCGTTTTTGGTGGGTGTATTGTATGTAAGCTAAGGTCTCTGACGACATTACATATATAACGTGTTGTGACGTGATGGAAAGATACACTAATGTGACGCAAGTCTGACGACTGTCTTGTAAATATTAACACGTGTTATTCGCCAGCTATTTTTGCTAAGTAATAATTCAAGTTTAATTCTATCAAATTTTGGTCCATTTTTTTGTTATTTAACAAAGCATTTCTTATATTACTGTGTCAATCTCTTACGCTTGCAAAATGTCTACATTTACCGTGTCTAGTCATTTTCTTACGGTTTCAGACGGTTTTTTTTTGTAATTTTCGCAACGTCAGTAGTAGTATTTTTCTAATTCTATTGGATGTTTGACAATACGATAATAATATAAACGATGATAATAATAATTATAATAATGACCATAGATATGATTTTTTTTCAACTTATTATTTCTATTTTTTATCTATCAATATTACACCCCCCCCCCCAAAAAAAAAAAAGAAAGAAATAGTAGTAGAAAGAAATGAAAGAGGAGAAATGTTTTTGTCTTAAAATTAAATTTCTTGTAATTCACATTTAAACATAATTTTGTCTCCAGAATATGTTTCTTGTGAAATATTAAGAAATTCGAAAAACATAAAAACTCAAAATACTCAGATGCAGAAAAGATGGTTTTAAAATGAAAAAAAAATATAATAAAAAATAAAATGAAATAAAAAAAGAAAGTTATTAACACAAAATTAATACTGAATAAATAACTAAATGAATTTAAGAAAAAGATGAAAACAGATGAATGGAAATACTGATGACCCAAAGAATAATAAGTAAATAAATACATGTTAAAATAAACGAATAAATAAATATTATCGTTAAATAACCAAAACATAAAAAAAGGTGCAAAATTATGATATTTGTATTGTATTTCAAAAAAATCCAATAGTTTCTTATAAACAAATGAAAAATCTTTTTAGTGAAATATATTTCAAATGTTACTGACACGTAATACTATAGTGTTTCAAATGACGTTATGTTATATGCCCCAACAATATGCGCTGTTTCAATAATATAATGCGAAAAAAATTCTGGGATTAAGATCTGTCACTGTTTTTTACATATTTTAGTTTAATTAACAGAGTACATGCTGTTATTTATTTGCATAATCAATATCACAATCATGTTTTTGATACTCTGTCGCCCTTTACTTTGAATGTTTCCAGGTTTCAGAAGAGTATAAAGATGTGACTATTGATACAGATCGATACAGTATACAGTAGATAGTTTATATTAAGTCGGTGCATTGAAATTCATTATAAATAAATTTTTCAAAACGGCACCCAGAAAAGAAAAAAAATGACCACATTTTGATTACTGGTGTTAACGTAATACTTACATAGTTGTAATTTTTCCTTTGTTTTCGTTAACAGGGAAAGATTAAATACAAAGAAACAGTAACTGAGGGGTTTGAAAACATGTATACAGCATTCTGTGGACTCTTCTCAGGGTCAAATACCGGAAAATCCATAATAAAATGTTAACTTTAATGTAGAATTTTTAATTTATACCACTATATTTTTAAAATTTGCTTATAAATAATGCAATTTTTAATAAAGTGTTATCGTCTATATATAGTTTTTTTACGCAAAACGAGGGTGAAAGTTATTTTTTAAATAGATTTGACGGTGTTCCTTCAGTGACGGTGTGGAAATAATAATGAAAAAAACTACACATGAAATCCTACATTCAAAAAAAAAAAAAAAAAACAGTAACAGGCGAATTCATCGATTTTCATGAATGACAGGTTAATTCCTTGAACCACCATCTGTTACTTTAAGGGTTGCATTTTGGTCTTTTAATGCGTAGGGAGAAAATGGTGGATAAATCCTTAACAAAAAATACCCATACAAGTTAAAACAAATCACGAGGGCTCTTATTGTTGTTCTTCGCCTTATCAAATGCGTGATGTGTATTGCAACGACCGGATAATGTTGAAATACATGCATTGTGTGGTGAGATGCATTTGGGGAAAACATGTAAGAAGAAGGACATTAATGAAACTGCTGAAAGCATGTAAAACCTGGCCTAAATTTCATAACACTGTTCAAATCTGAGTTTTTATATACAACTAAATCCTAAAACAACGATGTTCTGTTTTAAATGTTAATTAATGTCACTTCTTCCGCAAAATTCTTATAAAGTGAAGAAAAATTCTCCAAGTTTAATAGGAAAATAGAAACATGGTGCCCATTCACAAAACTTCTTAGACGCAATTTCTGGCGCACTTCAGGATAAAATATTAGGGAGTTACGAACGGATCTAAGAATTTTTGTCAACAAGACTGTTGAAAATAATTAAGTCGACAAAACCTTTGTGCATCACAGTGCATGCTTAAAAAACTAAAACAGTAATAAGTGAACTTGCTTTATTTCGTCTAAAATTCTCAAGAGCATTTCAAGGTGGAGTACGTAAAAAAAGCTTTCCCCCTTTTTACCTAGGAATATAATCTTATTATGCTCAATTTAGCCTATTCATTTTCATAAATATTAATTATTATTTATGAAAAATGCTTACATTCCTGTGTAACAGTACAACCCATTAATTTTGCTTTTCTTCATATTTTTTTGTTCTAATAATAATAATAATAATAATAATTACAATAATAATAATAATAACAATAATTATAATAATTACCAGAAATCTTTTATTAAAGATGTTCTTAAAATATTCGAACCTAGCAAATCCAATATTAATGAAATCTTTTTGTTATTATTTTTTACTTGTATTGATGTTGTGTCTTTTATTACTATGTAAAAAACAATTCTCTTATGTGCTGTGCTGTCCTGTTCTTTTATTGGTCTGCAAACAAGGCTTAAAGCACAGTTTCTGTAATCTCTTTCTTGAAATTTCTTGCTTAAACCCTGCGGGGATGGGAAAATAATAACATGTGTACAACTCGACTCTGATTATACATTTGTACCAATTTTCTGTTAAAAAAATAAAATTTGGTTTTTACACCTCCTTCATACAGAGCTTTTAGGCCGATTTTTGCCTCTCTGAAAAGTTAT
The DNA here is from genome assembly GCA_028015205.1 of Mytilisepta virgata. Classification (NCBI taxonomy): domain Eukaryota; kingdom Metazoa; phylum Mollusca; class Bivalvia; order Mytilida; family Mytilidae; genus Mytilisepta; species Mytilisepta virgata. Next base: position 78,408,297 of record CM051519.1, read on the forward strand.
TCAGTTTCATCGCACCTCAATATCATGTTGACATGAAATATTAGTCTTGGAATAACATCCTGGGATATTAATTTTCTAAACGTGCATTGAAATTTACTTTACCTAATGTTTGAAATTTGGTATTAAATATTTACTCACGTCATCGTATACATGTAGTTCCCTTGTTGGTGTTAGAAAAAGTAACGCTTATCTTTTTGACAACTTTAATTCTAGAGAAGACACAGCGGTAGAAAACATACTTATATAAAACTTTCAACACAAATTATAGTTATAAAAATTTGTATAATGGACATAGTGTTTCAACTTCTTCTCGTATTCTAACATAATCATGTTGAGAACCTAATGCTTACGCGTTTGGATAGCCAATGAAGTCAGCTTTTTATAAGAGACGAGAGGAAAATGATTTATTTATTCAATGTTATATATAATTCTTACCAAGCTTGAATAGCGTAAGTAGAAGTATGACTTCTTTTTGAAAAGTTCATTTTAGCAGGTTTTTCTATTGATACACTCGGTGTCGTCTGTTGAATGTTTTGTTTTTCTGTTTGAAAACGTGCTGGTAAATTAAAAATACTATGATTTGTTACTCCATTACACTTTGTTAAATTTGAACGAGAAACTACAAAACTGTTCTTGTCTCTTGATTGAACCTGACAACGGATCGACCACACTTCCTTATTTTGTTGACAGCTCTCTTGTGTTGGTTGATATGATTGGAATTTGAATGGATTGTGTATAGTTCTTTCACTAGTTTTCGGTCGGTTGTTTATTGGGTTTTGACGGCTGATTGTTTCCTTAGAATCGATAGTATAATTCCGGACGGGAGTAATAAGCTGTGGGTCTATAATAACTAATGGCGTAGGTTCATCATCACACCGATCTTTTTCACCAGTTTTGCGATCATTTCGTTGATAATAAAAATGTCTATGACCACTTTTTCGAACGACGTTACTCTTCCCTTCTTCGTGCAATTTTTCTTTTCTATTATTTTGTTCTACTGCCTGATTTTCAGCCAGAGAATTAGAAAATCGTGCTTTCGTTTGCTGTACATCATTTGATATTCTGGGTGATGTCTGAGTTGCTATCTCATGGACTGCTGAAGTGTCATCTTTAATATCCTTTCCAATTACTTCGTGCAACGATTCCGTCACTATTTTACATATCGTTCCTGCTCGTAAATGTTTGTTCACTTCTTTTCTCCAGTTATCTACAAACCTTCTCTTGAATGGAGTCATGTGAGTGTCCATTATAACTTTATCTAGCACACGACTGTGAACATTTTTTTCACTTTTAACACCTTATATGATTTGTATCCGTTTATTTGCAATTTCTATATATATGTTAATATCAAAATTGCTATCAAGTCCCATATTGCACCGAACCGAACATTTTTAATAGGTCATTTCCTTATCATATGCTTAAATACAAATGGCAATTTAGTCCATATTGTGGATCAATGCCGCAGGTCGCGCATTCATCAATAACCTGCCAAGGGCTGAATTTTGTACAATGTTTGACGTTTTCAATATTATGCAAAATTACCAAATTATCACACTTATTTCACTCCCATAAACATTACACGTTTTTGTTTATGATAGTCTAATTAGTGTCATGTGTAAATTATTCTCCAAGTCAATACATAATATGACCTACTCTTTCTTAATTGTATAAAAATAATCCGTTAATCTTAAGTAAAAATTTACTGATTTATTCATCATCAAACAATTGTTGCTACACCGACTGTAAATATCTTATTATTCTGTCGGAAATCTAAAATCAAATTTAATTTGCATAACAAATAATTTTTTAGATAATCAACCCTAACAGGTTGAAATCCTTGGATTGATCTTAATCCTCATTTAAAATTCAGCAATAAAGATTTGTATAATTTACTATTACTAAAGATTAAATTTAGTACATAACCACCCATTGTGAAAAATTTGATAGTGTCCGACTTTGATTGATATAAAATAGTTGTATCACAGCCTGTTAAATATCTGATCAGCGTTTGTCACATTTTAATTAAGCTTACAACATACAATCCTTTTGATGTGAACCTATGATTTTATGACAAAATGGAATCAATGGACTTGAACCAACTTTTCTGTGGGAAAATTGTAAATAATTTAATTCCTCGGGAGATCTTCCTATTTGGTTTTTTGTCCTAATATTGACTGCAATACCGCCAGCTCGGCGTTAAACATCATTCAATACATCAACCTATTTGGATATAGTAGCGAAATTAAACTTCGGTTTGTTTTTTGTTTAGTTGGGGTTTAACGCCGTTTTCAGCACATTTTGGCCATTTCGCGGCGGCCAGTTTTTATTGGTGGAGGAAGCCGGAGTACCCGGAGAGAACCACCGACCTTCGGTAGGAAAATTGGCAATCCTTGTCAATTAAGATCGGAGTCGAACACACCCCGCCACAGGTGAGATTCGAACTCACAACCCCAGCGTTGACAGGCTAGGGATCAGTAGTAGTCATGACGAACTACCTAGACAACTCGGCCACCGAGGCCCCAAACTTCGGTTTGACTAGAAAAACTAACTTGTAGGTCTAAGTTGGGAAAGCTATAATGGTAGTTCTGAGTTGGGAAAGCTAAAACGGTAGTTTTGAGTTGGGAAAGCTATAATGGTAGCTCTGAGTTGGAAAAGCTAGAATGGTAGTTCTGAGTTGGAAAGCTTTAATGATAATCCTGAGTTGGGAAAGCTATAATGTTAGTTCTGTGTTGGGAAAGCTATAATGGTAGTTCTGAGTTGGAAAAGCTAGAATGGATGTTCTGAGTTGGGAAAGCTATAATGGTAGTTCTGAGTTGGGAAAGCAAAACTGGTAGTTCTGAGTTGGGAAAGCAATAATGGTAGTTCTGAGTTGGGAAAGCTATTATGGTAGTTATGTGTTGGGAAAGCTATTATGGTAGATCTTAGTTGGGAAAGCTTTAATGGTAGTTCTGAGTTGGGAAAGCTATAATGGCAGTTCTGAATTTGGAAAGCTATAATGGTAGTTCTGAGTTGGAAAAGCTAGAATGGTAGTTCTGAGTTAGAAAGCTTTACTGATAGTTCTGAGTTGGGAAAGCTATAATGTTAGTTCTGTGTTGGGAAAGCTATAATGGTTGTTCTGAGTTGGGAAAGCTATAATGGTAGTTCTGAGTTGGAAAAGCTAGAATGGATGTTCTGAGTCAGGAAAGCTATAATGGATGTTTTGAGTTTGGAAAGCTATAATGGATGCTCGAGTTGGGAAAGCTTTAATGGTAGTTATGAGTTGGAAAAGCTAGAATGGATGTTCTAAGTTGGGAAAGCTATAATGGTAGTTATGAGTTGGGAAAGCTAGAATGGATGTTCTGAGTTGGGAAAGCTTTAATGGATGTTCTGAGTTGGGAAAGCTATAATGGATGTTCTGAGTTGGGAAAGCTTTAATGGTAGTTGTGAGTTGGGAAAGCAATAATGGTAGTTCTGAGTTGAGAAGGCTATAATGGTAGTTCTGAGTTGGGAAAGCTTCAATGATAGTTCTGAGTTGGGAAAGGTATTATGTTAGTTCTGGGTTAGGAAAGCTTTTATGGTAGTTCTGAGTTGGGAAAGCTATAATGGTAGTTCTGAATTGGGAAAGCTATAATGGTAGTTCTGAGTTGGGGAAATTATAATGGTAGTTCTGAGTTGGGAAAGCTATAATAGTAGTTCTGAGTGGAAATATTATAATGGTATTTAGTTTTGAGTTGGTAAAAGCATATATGTACTTACAGATATAAATGTACATGTACATATACATGTACTTATATTTTAAAAGTATACAGGTTTAACATGTCAAGAGAATTAAGTAATCTGGATAGATGCCCTTTTACATAATTGGGTTTGTTATTATTTTTAACTCATAAAACTATGATATCCGATATAATATTATAGTTTCTTTATTATGGTAAAATAAACAAATAAAACCGGATACCTAAATTCCGTGCGTTTGATGCACATTTCTGGATTAATCTTCATTAAGAACATCCGTGACCAAGACTTGAAAATAATAATAATAAAAAATAATGCGATCAAACGTTCTATCGTTGGTTGTTACTGGCCGGGATGGTCATCTGTGTTTTAATACTGGTTTATTCATATCATTTCCATTTTCAAGAGATAGCAAATACTGCGGTAAGAATCGACCAGATTCTTTAAAGTAATTGTGATGTTTTCAAGTTGTATTTGTAAGTAAAATTCTATTATTAAGCAAGTTGTCCTTCTAACTTGTTGGGCTTTCGCCAATAACATTAACCTGTATTTTACCAAGTCTTTTTATAGTTTTGTGTATAGTTCAATTTGTTAACTAAAATTTTCAACAGAAGTATTAAAAATCATTTCATGCACAGCCCACCAGCAGAGGTATCATCTCAATAGCGGTAAAATAAACTTAAAGTTAAGAATGTCATTTAGTACATTTTTACTTCTCTAGGTTCACCTATTCTTGAGGGTCCATGTCTATATTTCGAAATCACATAGGTCCGAAACCCTAATAGTCCAACATCCCACTAGTCCGAAAGCCCAATAGTAAGTCAATTACTTTTCGGAATAAATGCATATGTACATTGTTCAAACAATGATAGATTTTTGATGCTGGCTGACGATTCCAGAAAAGATTTTACTGGATAAATTATAATACTTCAACATTGAGCTAAAAGTTTTAGTTTTGTATCGAGGCACAAGATGAAAGTTTCTTACAGATCTACCTAAAGCGATTTCAAAACGGAAAGGCAAAGAAGTTAAACATTTAGTATCTTTCACCCTTTAATTTTGTTGGTCATTAAAAAAGTGCGATATTCAAATATTTAAAGATTAATACTTCGACCCCGGGGCATTAAAGTTAAAGATTCGAGATAGATATAGAAAATGGGCTATACTGAATAATTTATAAGTACCGTTAAGCAAAATATTATGATATACCCGTATACATCTTTCTGTCCAATTGTTTTGAGTAGATAATTCCCTACGAACGGAAGAAATATAAGTTATCTACGTTTATCTATCTTTTGGATTGTTGTTTTTGGTTTTCAACAAGTTAAATTAGGCCTTGAGCACAACTGATGAGCCGTAAATTGACAAAATGTGCACATCTCACACTTGTGCATCAAAATTGGTACCAAAGAATTTTATTATAGCCGTGGGAAATGAGATTTTACCGCCCGGAAGCACTTATTTATCTCCGATTTGGCCTTTTCTGTGGCAAAAATGAAAGATCTTCTGTCGAAAATCAAGGCAAAATGGGACGTCAGTTTCGTTACGTACATTTGAACAGATATCGATTTTATTCTGAAAATGTCAATAATCCGAAAATGATATGAAAATAATCTGGGCATTTTTGGAATAACAAGAAGGGTATGTGGCATTAAGAAACGTTTGTGGTAAACACTTATTTTGGTAAATTCCGTAATCCGTTTAAAAAATTCCTTTCGAATCTCCAAAAAGGTCTGTTTTGAAGATAGTTTTGGGGACGCTTCACGTAAGAAGCGTGAATATGTTTTCACTGTACATATAGAAAAGTAGTGTCCCCGGTTGACACAAGATTTAGTGGAGGGGAGGGGTTTCCATTAGCTATTTTAGGTTTCTTATTTCATAATATTGAAAGTATATTTGTGGGGTATAATATGTCAGGGTGTGAAAAAAGAATTGTGTTATTTCTATGGGGTTCAGGACCCGAATGCATAAAACTTAACTTAAGTGTTTCTCAGACAAGGATTTCATTAAAAACTTCCTTAAATAAGATAAGATGAAAATCTTAAAATTTTAAAGATTTACAAGAGCAGGCATTTCATTTTTATGAGGAGTTGGGGGAATGGAAAGAAAGTGATCGTTGATCCTAGCACTTGTAAGCGGAATACCTGATCCTACCATCTTTTTCTGCCTTTTGTCACAACATGTTTGCTTCTATTTTGTTTCTCCAAAGTGTGGAGTCTATTTTTTTCAAGTTTGAAATTATTTCCCTGCAAAATCGTGAACATTCTTAAAGAAAGATGCAAAGATCCCTTTCCAGTTACTAGTATGATAAATTCTGATATTACATCAGGTTGACTTTCGGACTAACGGACCTTCGGACCGACGATATTTCGGACTTATTGACCTTCGGACCAAGGATGTTTCGGACGTATTGACCTTCGGACCAATGAATTTCGGACCAGTGGGTCTTCGGACTAATGGGTCTTCGAATTATAGAACGGACTCCATTCTCGATCTTTGACCCTTAAAAAAAAACAAGAGTTGAAATATTTTTTGTTTATTTACATACATATACACATGTAACTTGAAAACATTTAACAAATAAATACAATAAACGTTGCACTTTTCTATGTGAAATTGTGTTAAGGATGCTCGCTGGTCATGTTTTGGTCTTTTTGTCAGATTTTCGGAATCCTCTGGTTTTATCCATTTCTTAAACATGAAATTTTTTGCCCATGAACCCCTTTTTCTTTTATAATTCATTCATATATACCTTAAAATGGTAATTGACAAAAATTTATGAAATCCTCTTTATTTTTTCATACATTTTTGATAGACTGAAGTTGTAATGCAAAGACAATGAAAAATCCAGAGAAAACCCATTTTCTGCAAATTTTCAAGGCCTTATAGCTCTACAATGAGCACATGAACCTATATTTTTTTCTTGCTTATTTGTTTACTATTCATATGTTCTCTCAAACTGAAACACCAATTTCAAATCCTATTTATTTCCTATTAGACCAGCGATCATCCTTAAGGCCACACCAATTTGATTACTTGTCCGACGGACCCGCCCGCACGTATTTTTTTCTAAACAGAAAAAAAATATTTTTTTTATTTTCCCGCTTCCCGCATCCGGAAACAAAATCGTGTCTATTTCCCGCATGGTTTTTTTTTTAAATTATGAAAAGTCAATAAAATCGCCAGAGCGTTTTAGTCAATGTCAAATTGCAATGATTTAATTGTTTATAGCTTAAACACAGATTTCTTCTCAGAGTCAAAAAACAAATAATTTCCGCAAGTAATCATGCCGATTTTCGTCGTAAGAATTAAGGACTCACAAGGAGGGGAGGTGTTGCCGTCCACGGCAATATCGTTTGCCGGTGGCAGTTTTGTTGAACTGTTTACGTATTGCGTTGGAATTAAAAAACTCAGCCTTTCATCTGACAATGTAACAGCAGTGCACTTGAAAGAGAGTATGAAGTCAGACCACATAGCGGCAGATAACGCTGACATGGACGTTTTGAATCTAACCACAACATTGGGTTGTAAGTTGTTGGGAAAAAGGCAAAACATTAACTTTGTAACCTGAGGCATTCATCATGTACATTGTGTTAAAAAAAGAATTTGTTTGATATATATATTAAACAATTGCACTCATTTAGATATTTTTTATGCTGCATGTAAATTATACCATTGGTTTTCCTATTTGAATTGTTTAACACTAGTAATTTTGGACCCTTTTAGTTTGCTGTTTCGTATGAGTCTAGGCTCTGGATTGAAGGCTGTTTGTTGACATATAATTTTTAACTTTTAATACATTGTATTGTACTTTGATTGAGAGTTGTCTCATTGGCACTTGTACTACATTCTATTTATTTACATCATGACAGAAAGATAACACCAAAAACAATGGAGACACAGACAACCAACATTTAATACATTAAAACTAGAAAGTAAAACCATCAACGAACAGCACGAACCCCAAAAACTGTGGGTGAACTCAGGTTTTCTGAAAGGATGAGCAGTTCCTGCTTCTTTCAAGACACTGAGGTGTTTCTAGCGAAATCTACAATTCAATGTAGATAATTTATAAGGCAGTTGAAGTAATTATTCATTTATTCAGTTCAAGATCTGATGTCATATGCTGAAATAAAAAGTGGGGCAGCTGAGAAATTTAGCAAATGTCAATGTACAAGTCGTAAATCTAGTTTCATACCATTTTTTTCTATCATTATTGTCAGAACCTATGATTTTATGTTTACAAAAAAAAAGTTAATCGCTCGCCTTTACTTTTCAAGCTTCGCCTAAAAAATTTTCAAATTCAATTTTTTTTTATTAAAATTTTCAAATCGCTCGCTCGCCCCAATTTCTGGAGTGGAAAAATCCGTAGAACAAGAAATTAAATTGGTGTGGCCTAAGATATGTTTGCAGCGCAAGACAAATTGTGGGCTGACAATTTGAATGCTTTCTCTATGATAAAATACAGCTAAGTAAAATTCTATGTGTTGAATAGAGTGTCGAAGTATTCCTAATTCACCCATTGTTAACCTAGATCTAAATAGGTTCCGAGAAAAGGGCCATTCGAAGTTGGTCCCACCCATTTTCATTCTGATCTCCACTCCAGTTGATTAAGACCAGATCTTTCCAAATATGGCCAAGTTGTGATGGAAAGTTCTCTACAGAAACTTCTTTTGTGATGACTATGATTTTTTGCAAATAACTCGTGTATTTTTCGTATTTTGCACGTTCAATTTCAAAACGTCCCCAGTTTTTTTCAGAGAAATTGTTTGTGATGATAAATATTACATGTCGGCTTTGCTCTATTGAGTTTGCTATAGCATCTGCATGAGGATCGCCGATTATCAGATCTCTGTCTTCAATACACATTCTTAGTCCCCAGGACTTTTCGATTTTTGGAACTAGAATATTTTTCACCCAAGATACACTATCATTAGAATAGGACACATATATGTCGTAACGGATTCGTTCTTTTATTCCAATTTCCACGACCTTTTTAAACTTTCTGTAAATCCAGTAACTGATCTGCCATCTAAAATTCAAAATAACAGCTAATGGAAGAACGACAACAACAAATGCCGTCAGTAATCCTATTCCAATTCTTAGCCAAAGTATATTATTGCAGCCCCCGAAAAGTCTTTTAAAGTTTTTGTATACTTTCTGGGTCGTAGTCACGGAACCATTACGAAGCATACACAAGTAATTATTGTCTGGTTTATCAAATGTTACCTTTGTGTTATGAAGCCATTCCACAAAGTCAGATGTTTCACATGTGCACTTAAACACATTACCTTCAAGAAAGAGTTTAAAGGATCCTTTTTTCTCTTGCTGATCGTCAAAGAAACTTCTCATACTTTTGTTGATATTGTCTAGAATATTCCAACGTGCGTCAAGAGACGTTAAATGACGTATGTTTGTTATAGCAGTGGGTAAATCATCAAATATATTACTCTTCATAATAAGTGACGTCAAATTTTCATTCCTAGAAAATGTATCATCTCTGATTTGCCAAAGATTATTCCAGGATATATCCAATTCTTTAACCTTAGGAACAAAATAGAAGAAATTTTGATGTTTTTGAATTACTAAATTTAAATCCGCATCTTTAAGAATTACAGTTTTTGCGTTTTTAAAAAGAGATGAAGATCTGTTCCAACTAGAGATTCCGGAAAGGTCAATATAATTTAGATTAACGATCCCATCAAATGAAATTTGTGGGAAATTTTCTTCACTGAAATGGGACATATCCATATATTCGAGATTGGAAGCGTTCAGAAGTACCAGTTCGTTACATAATTTCTCATTTGTCAAGTAGTTACTCATTCGTAATTTAGTTAGGCTTGGAGGCACCGAGAAGTGAATAGTTTCACGTCGAAAATTTGCTTTGAGTTTGTAACCTGAAGTTTCTAAATCAAAGCCGAGGAACAATTTCTCATGTGGTAATTTTGACGAATACCTGACGTTATCATAGGACAGGGGGTTATATGATAGGTCAAACGTAGTTAGGTTAGTAAATTTTGATGTGAGTGTCCATAAATCATGTATGTTAAATCCGTAAAAGAGTGAAAATCGGTTACCAGTAAGTATAATTTCCTCAAAACAATGAGGATTTCTGTGTGATATTATACTGTTCGGTTCAAATTCAACAATTCCATTTTCTGCCAGAATCAATGTTTTTAAACAAATTGTCTGTAAATATTTCACCATCTCTGTAGTAAGCATTACTGCGTGAGGGGTTCCTATCGGAAATTCGTACCCTGGATTTACCCGTGTAAATTCTACGGTATCCATAATCTGATTTTGAAATGGAGACAGTAGGCTTAAAGCTAAATTTAATTCGATATTGGAATGAAATATGCTTAATATTTTCAATCCTGAGAAATGTTTTAAAGTATCTACATTTACTCTACGGATCGAAAAACACCTTTTAAAATATATTTCCTGTATATTTTTCGGCAAATATGAGAATGTCTCATTTGTAAAATGATCTATGTAACAATGGTCGAATACAACTCTTTTAAGTTGAAGAAGTCTCCTCAACCCACAACTATCAAATTTCGGATGTGCAACCAAATCAATTGACAGACTTCTTAAATTTCTGAGATGCCCGAAAAACGGGTAATTTAATGCTGATAATTTTGCTGTCGGTGTATTTCTGCTTATGTCCAAAAATTGCAAAGCTTTTAATGGTTGGAAGAAACTCCTACTATACGCATTTTTTAAATCTAGATTGTTATCGCTCATTGATAGATTTTGTAGTCTATTCATTCCAAGAAAAGCATTTTTTTGTATGGTATGTAACATATTATTGTCTAGAAAAAGACCTCTCAGAACTCTATAGTTTTTAAAAGCATTGTTTTGTAACACTGTCAGACTGTTCATTCGTAAGTCAAGTACGGAAATATTCTCTGGTAAATCCGATGAAATTTTCTTCAGTTTTTTGTTGAAACAATCTGCTTTTAAATGGTTTACTGTACACAAGTGTCCTTTACTTAGGAGATAACAGAGAGACACCAGAAAATATATCATATAAAATTCCATTTCTATTTCAACTTTAGGAAGAAAAACGAATTCGAAACGAAGCGTATCCTCTCTTATATATAACTAACTAATTCTTATCTGACGAAGAGAAAACTTCCGGCTGCCAGTGTTGAGGTGTTGGAGAATATATTAAAATCTGTTCAAAGGTCTTTTATCTACTTAATAGTAATAGAAACTGACAATTTAGAAACGGAAATTACTATTATAACGATGATGGCTTTTAAATTTCTGGAAAAATTAAAATAACCTAACAGTTAGGACATTAGCTTTGTAAATTGATCAATAAATAACGTCGGATACATTTTTAAAACTTTTATTGTAGAAAGATGTAATACCATTTTTGTATGTTTTTAATAATATTTTTAAATAATACTGATAAGTCATAATTTGAAAGAGGTTATAAAGCCGTTTACTTATTAAATAGCCAAGATATGAATTTTTGAATTTTGGAAATAAATCTTTTGTTTGCTTGTTTCTTATTTTCTGTAATATTAAATCAATGATTAACTTCCTTTTGTAATTTAATGTCTCCCACAGAAGATCTTTATCTAAATATATAGGTATCAAATGATATATAGGTAAGTTAAGATGAGAATACGCATATTTGCGGAAATTTGATTAACTTCTGGGTCCATTCAATGACTATACATATCTTTGTTTTCATTTTATGAAAATGACAATTTTCATGTTCCCCTAAATGGTTGGTTGGTTATTTTGAAAATTGTCGGTGAAAGTTAATACCGTATTCCTTGGTTCTCCTGACGTAAAACAACTTGTGTATGATATACAGTAAGATTATTTTTACTGAATTTTTACTCAAAGAAAGACCCACCTTAATTCATGACTTAGTCTTTGGTTATTTACATGTATTCATATTTGAATATAAAACTCTTCATATTTGATATTTCAGGAATTGCAGAAAGAATTACAAAACTTTTGAACGAAGAAAGATTACTTCAGCGGGTGTAAAATTTTCCAAAATACATAAAAATCGATCACAGATAAATAGTTGGTGGCAAAGATCTATAGACGTGTTTGTAAATGCGAATTTTGACAAAATCAAGAATACTATAAAACTGGAAAATTTGTCGATTGTGTCCATTTTTTTACAATCATTTAATTTATACGAAGAAAACCTTATTTGTCCCAACTCTACAACAATTTTTCTCTTTAAATAAAAAAAAAAAATCATAGTTAACGGGTTATTCAGGAACAGCTTGGTACAGATAACGGATTTGTGTTGTACCCTCTCATTAAAACATCAATCACTAATTGAAGAAAATAATTGTAAGATATAATTATTCAAATAGTAATAGAAAGAACATGACAAATTTTTCCTGCCAAATATTTTATTTGAAATTCGCAAAAAAATGATAAATGTTGTTAATACAATTTTCTATATTGAGTGCGTTATGACGTCTCATTACCCCTCGGTCTACAATACACACAGTTATGTAAGTTATCTGGATATAGTAGGTATTATAAATTAATCAGAATTTGTTTAATTGCTTTCAAAATCATATTCCGGCATTTGATACCAGCCCGAAACTGAAACTTTAAATTTACCGTTAGAAAAATGTTAAATTTTATGAAAACCAAAGAGTATCTCACTCGTGCAATGCTTTGTACTTATGTGGTTTTTACTTTACCCTTTTGGTCATTTTAACACTTTTGAACTTGCTCTTCATCCTTTTGGATCAATTGTTTGGTTTTCAGCACTTTAGACCGTGAGCACAACTGATGAGTCGTAAATCAACGAAATGTGGACATCTTGTGCATTGAAATTGGAATTTATTTATGAAATATTTGCTTGAAATTAAATGAGGGGAAAATATCAAACAAGAAATTGACATCATATTTATACTTTGTTTTAGATGAAAAAGTTGTCATCGAATTTCAGTCCTTAAAGTATTGACTAAAGGTCGTCTCGCTAGTTATAAAGCGAAGCGGACTCAGACCCCTGATTAAGGATGATGTCTGAAGCGGAGGTTGGACTTCAAGTTATCTGTTGAATTATGCAACAAGAAATGATCAAAATCCCGTAAAATACTTTGATATAAATTATACCCAAGACCACGGTAGAGAAAAAAACAAAAGAACATAATCACGAAACAAACAAAAACAAATCTAAAAACAAGAGTACACAAAGTCAAATAAACAGTTTTCTATCATTGTTACTTTAATTATGTTTTCCGTCGACTCAAAGAAATGTTTTTATTTTAAGAAATAGACTCGATTACACCTACTTTATTGTTTTGTTAATTGTCAATATTCTTAATAATTTCATTGAATATACCCTCTACTTTGTCTCTTATTCCATTGTAAGTCAGAATTACTGAAACTGTGATCGATGTTAAAAATGCCACGGCAGACTTTGGTCTTTATTTCCCATTCTGTTAAATTATTTGTATAATTATAAATGTAAATAAGATCATAATGCAATTATTACAATGCATCGATTTTAACTTCGTCCTAATTTTTTTATAAAATTCTTTGGGTTAATTATGACTTTCAACAAAACATACCCGAAAACTTATTCTGTCTGATTGCAACATTTATATCAAAATGATAAAAATCGTGTTTATTTTCTTGATAATATTCGGTATAATAATTGGAACAAAAGGTAAGGTTGTTTCATTTTATTTTTTTTTAATTTTTTAAATAAATAATAATGACAATTAATATGTTTGGTCTTAGCACAGAAAACAATACACAATTGGTCGAATTATTACTATACTGAGTGAGTGCTTCCGCTGGTGGACTCAAATCCCCAAGAGTATCGCCAAAGTGTGGAATTTATATAAGAATTAGCTTATTCAAATGACCAGCAAGGTCATTTCTGAAAATATGTAAAGTTCATTTGCATTATGAACAGTATCATGGAAGATGGATGTAAAATATTTTGAGTTAAAAAGGAGTCCTACATTTAAAAAAAATGATAATTAAACTTAAATGCGTTTTATGTACTTTATAATATAGATATCTTTGATGAAAAAGATTTCCTGAGAGTTTGACTTCTTTGACTAACAATGTTTTTCATGGTTTTATTTGTTGTTATTTCATCGAAATTTTAATGTTCTGTTTTTATTTTTTTTCTGGTTCAGCAACAATTTGTCACATTTATTATGAAGACCTTTGTCCGACTGAATGTGAATGTGAACAAAGCGCAAATGACATCAAACAGTGTCCTACGTGTATGCAACCTTGTCCAAAGTAAGTACTTTGAATAAACGTAAAATATAGAGGGAATACAAATGTTACTATGTAGAAATTGTTTTTTTTGCGAGAAATCAATATAAGTTTTTCTCCTCTTTTGTATTATCATATTTAATTTTGACAAAAAAGACAATATACTGAATCTAATAAGAAGATGAACGGAACAAACGAAAAAAAAATCATCCTCTCTTTAGGACAGTGTTTATACATTTTTCTTTCCAGTTTTAATAAAATAAAAATCTTCCACTCCAAATGTTTATTCCGAATTGTAGCCTTATTTATTTAAGTAGCTTATATTAGATGTAAATGTATTTCGTAGATGTATTTTTTGAAGTTCTGCCTGGTGTATTTATAAACTTTATTCTAGTGTATAAAAATTTAGCCGAAGTCCTATCTGATGTATTTGATTGAAGCTTTGATGTATTTAGTTGAAATTTTCTCTGAAAAAAAAATCAATGATATTTTGTATGATGTATTTAAATGAATAAGTTCTGACTGAGAATTTGATTGAAGGTCTGATGAATTCAGTTGAAATTTTCTCTGGAAAAAAATTACTGATGTTTTTAGTTGAAGTTATCACTTCCATATTGAGTTGAAATTCTGAAGTATTTGTTTGAAGTTTTTCTGGAGTTTTGTCTGATGTATTTAATTGAATTCTGGCTGATGTATTTCTTATAAGTTCTGTTTGAAGTTTTAACTGTCAGCTGTGTCTGATCTATTTAGTTAAAGTTCTGTCGGACGAATTTATTTTATGTTTTGGGTAACATATTTCATCGAATTTCAACCGGGATTGTTAACTTGAAGTTCTGTCTGTTGTGTAAAATGCCAAAAAACTCAGAAAATTCCTAATTTTAATTACTGTAAATTCAGAAATTATTGCGTGCATTTATTATTGCGATTTTGTCATTTTAGACCAAAATGCGAATTTAAATTATAGCGATTATACAACCCTGTCGCATTTTTCGCAATAATAAAGACATCGCAATAATTTCCGAATTTACAATAAATTCATTGTTATTCCAACTGTTGTCTCGATTATTATATTTTTTTTTATTAAAATTTACTCTATTTGTTTTTTTTTTTTTTGCTTTTTAAGAGAGAAAGACATTGATTGTGTACATGGAAAATGTAGTTCAACCGGCTGTTCCTGTGATGCCTGCTGGTCTGGAGAAAACTGCGATGAATATAGTTAGTTTTAATCCGCAATTTTTTGAATGGAATTTGTCATTTCTTTCGTCTAAATCTGACAAAATTAAAAAAAAAACAAGTTTTAAGAATTATAACTTTAAAAAGTCCCTCACACTTCTCACCTAAATCCAGATATAGGTTTTATCTTTTTTTCCTGGTTTTTAATTTTGCTATAAAACATTCGTATAATATTTGTAGATGTGATTTTGGCCAAAGAGTCCTGCGATAAAGCCCCTTATTTATTTACGTGTTATGTAAATTATCTCGATAAAGCCCCTTATTTATTTACGTGTTATGTAAATTATCTTTTTTATACACAAATATAGCATGTGGACATGCAAGAATTCAACTGATTATATCTCCAACTCCCCAAAAGTGTACGACAGATTCTTAGACCTATTATTATTTATATTTCTTGAATCAGAATAGCAATAGAATATAAATGGTTTATTTAAAATTCAATCCAGTACAGTTCAAACTTTTCCACTACAGTTCAAACTTCAGTTAAAATCTTTCAAGACTAAAAAACCTGTTTAAAATGAGATAAACTTAGAAAAATATACACGACATCATTATGCTGCTATGATATGAAACATTTTATTGATTTTTTTTACAAAATACAAAGAGTTGTTTGTTAATGATTACAAATATCCGTGAGGTAAACTTTCTAATACTTAACAGATTTAGAGCGGTTAGTTTCTGTAATCTCTTCCTGCAGCTTGTTTAAATTATTTGAATATTAAAGTATTGTGAAAATACCCCTGGATTAGAATATGGATAATTTCTTTTATAAATATCCATAAAATACAGAATGAATAGGCACATTCCAAACCACATAAAATGTTGGATTACAATGATTCTGCAGATACATGTATGTAGATAACGTCATCTCCCTCATTTAGTTTACCAATCGAAAAATATACTCGAACCTTACAATTGGTATAATTAATAAAACAACTCACCGTGAAGAAACAACTGTTTTATTTTTATTGGGGGAAGGATTTTGAAATAAATGCAGGCTCAAACATTTGGTGCAAAAAGATGGGAACGAAAATTGCGCACCTTCAACTCTAACTACAAAAAAAGTTTTCACATATTGAACACAAAATATGAAAAAATTAAACTGGACTGGAAAGAATATGTGAACTATTTTCAACGGGTTCATGCGTATTAATTGTGGTCTCGGGTCATTTGTTTTAAAAGTAAGTATATACCAGTAATGTAAAAGAAAATACAACTTAATCTATACGGGGACGAAAGACAAATCTGGAGACGGGATGATCCTTTATACAGGCCAGAGTGAAAATGCATAGATCATAAGATCAAAGAGAACTTCGCCAACTTGAAATGTAGTATTAACAAAAAATTTCCACTCATCGAATATACTTCCTTTTCGTTATTGGCAAATTATGGTGAATATATGATAGGAGACACCGATGCTTTGTCATTTGTACACTATTAATTAAATTCATATGCTTCACATGAATAAAAGGACTATCCCATCGCTGTTTAGTGTCTGTACTAAGTCGCACTATCCTGACTATATTCTATTTCTGTTTGTGATTTATGCTTTTTGTGTTTTATGTTTTTTGTGTTGTTTTTGTCCGGGGTTCTGTCTGTTGGGTGGCATTGATTGATTAATATGTCAATGTTGAACTTTCCTGTTATCCAGTTTGTTGTTTGAGTCTTAACGGAATATTACCAATATGAACCCTAATCCTCTTTACGTAGGGTTATGTAATGATGATGCAGAAAATGGGAGATTTACCTCAATAAACACAAAAATCGACTTACCGAGTGGGTTTTGGATGGTCATAATTGCATGAATTCATTTTTTCCAAGAGCTTGAAGGACGGGAAAACCATCACCACTGTCTTTAAATACAATACTTGATTCTGCAAATAGGCATACATTTTGTCACGAGGAATGCATCCTAGGAAGTTTACAGTGTTGCTTAATTTTATTTGATATCGCCTTACGACTATGCATATGAATAATTAGGATGGATGGATGAATTATTGTTTAACGTCCAGTGGCAACCAGGTGCATATCAGGACTAGAACATGTTGATATGATAATGAAAATGATCCCTGCTTTGTACTAGACCGACACGCTAAGTCGGATTTTTAATGTGCTAGCTCACGAAGTAACTGTCCACAGGAAGACATATCACCTCACTCGGACACATTACACTGACTCCGAGCCTACCAGTCTTTGCTCTTACTCCTAGATGCCGCGTGCTTGGCGGAGAAGCAGCAAATACCAATTTTAATGTCTTTGGTTTGACCCGGCTGGGGAATGAACCCGCGACCTTCCGCACTCGGGGCGAGCACGCATATTATGTAATATATGAAGTGCATTTTCATTACAACACCAGAGCAGTGTATAGATTTCGTATTGTGGTTTATGAATGTTTTATGAGAGAAAAACAGTGTATACTCCTTTCGTGCAAACCTCCAGAATTAAATTAAACTTCAGTTTTAAAAAAGCTTCACAAATCGCCTACTGGTAAGACAAGATAAATTTTTAAAAATTTATGGCTATTTCAAGTTAAAACTTAGAATTATTTCATATAATCGTCTTCAAATATTCCATTTTATTTCACAAAAATGATGCAGGAATGTTTTTACTTTCAGAAAATTTGTTTACTCCAATATTTTTTCAAACTCTGTACACTAAACGGATAAACCCGTATTCACGTGGTGTATTCAAAGGGATAGCAGCTATTGATAGAGACAGAGCGGAATGTTCATATGCAAAGCATGTCAAGTGTCCCTGCTCAAAAGTTGTTTATGGGCTTATAAAGGGCGACGACTCCGATAGATTCAAAATCAACCCAGACACTGGCGAATTGGCATATTCAGCGGAAGACATCGGCAATGACGTAGAACTAAAAGTTGTTTTAACTGCACGAAATTATGATAGTAATGGTCTTGTAAATAAATTAGACAAATATACTGGTTTTGCAACAGTCAGACTGCAAGTTAGTCAGTATGAAGAACAGAAAGAGGAAACAGCTCTAAGGGAGATTATACCATATCCCAATATTTACAACTGGAGAGTAGAATTAGAGGCCAGCGACTTACAACAAACTAATGAAAGTGTTGGATATCCAGGATATCTTCACCTTGTGGAAGCATTGGATACCAAAGCTGTGTCCCGAAAGAAAAGGGTAAATATTACATTCCATTATTTAGTTGCACAAGAGCATATTATTAGTCTACAAATCTGAGTGAAGTAATGAAAATTATTTGCATGATTTTTCCCATATTGAATAGAATACTTTATATTATTCCTGGAAAATAATTAGGTGAAGATGGCTATTACCGTATATATTTCTTTCTAAAATCTTTAGACTTTGCTTTTATGAAAACTGAAATAGATTAAGGTTCATTATAAACCCTACTGAAATGAATATCTTTATTTTTACAGTCTGTAGTGGCAGGAGATTTTATGATGAATTTTACAATTAACGATAATCAAGGTGACATTACGAGTTTCAAATCGTCAGACATGATACCAATGACATTGTTTGTGTATGTGCCTGTTGGAACATTTAATTTGACCGTTGTCATTAACTCATCGCTGACAGAAAATCGACAGATTTTCAGACTATTGAATGTTGATGTTGCGTACACGGGATCTAATCTGAACAGCCCTATTAAACCAGAAGTAACTATGATATCAAGTTTTGGAAATATGGCTGTAAGTAGTGATTTGTGTTCTGAGTTTATTTCGAACAAGACCGATAAAGTGGATTTAATCTGAGGTTTATTAAATAAAAAAAGTTGTATTTTGTATGCTTATGGCAACATATTTGACCAATTGGAGCTCCAAAATAGATGGTTTGTCAGTTCGATAACGTCATAAAATCTTGCCAATATATTTGACCAATTATCACAAACTTTAGACACAGCAATACACATTTTGTTTAATTATAACGATTTAAAATTAGAGCACTTATTCTTTTCCGATATTCAGTCTTACAAAAAATTGTTGTAAAAAATCAGATCAATGTAATATTTCAAAACTTATTTGAATTCCTTCAAAAGTAAGGTATTCGATACCTGTGACAAATTTGACCTTACCTGGATGTAATTGCTTACCTTTTTAAAGCCCCATTTGTTTTTATTGCTCACAAACATGTTTGACTATACAACATTTTGATGACGACCATACCTGATAAAAGTAAATTAAAAAATATGCAGTGTATACGAGGTATTTACTGAGTTCGTTTTGATATTATGTTTTTTTTTTTAGGCCAGATAACACAAAATGTTCTGAACTTAGATTAGTGTAAGCCTTAGATTAGTGTGTTACCTTCTTAAAATAATGTTTTAATTAAATGTGAATTAAAATTCAACTTTTCATTTTTTGGCTAGAATGATACAGCAGTTATTGAATGCTTTCTGGTGGAAAACAACGGAGCGAATGCAGGGTCTATTGAGTACAGTGAAATTGTAGTTAGCTTTACGGTCAAAGGAATGCATAATAAGGAAATAGTTGATGGAAACATATACAATATTGATGCCATGGTTACTTGTGAAAATGGTACAATGATGGATACCATTTCTTTGATGGCAAATCTGAGTTCGGTAAATTTTCTGTTTCATTAAACAGTTATAAAAATAGATTGAAAATTAAAGTTAAGTATTTAAAAGAAATTTTGCTTTGATGTGTTAGTTTCCTCAGATACGTATATATGCAACAATACTGTACCTTTTTATACTGCAAGGTAAACAAAACATTTTCAATGTCACATCTTCATTCTTTCATTTATTATACATATGATTCTGAAACACAGAATCTTTGATTTCAGATGCGTATGGTTGACAAGGCCACAGTAGAAATCCATGGTAACTTTAACAATAGTATACCTGTTGTACCAGCACAGACGATGTTATTTAAAGTCATTTTAACTTTACCTTACGGTATGACAAATGTTTCGTTGAATGTAACATCCTCACTGAAGGGTTCAGCTATATTACATATATCTGAAGTTAGTAGTCCAAACTTAGGTGAAAATATATTAGTTGACCAGCAGCAGCCTGTCGTTTTAATGGCATCAACATTAAACAATTTTGAGGTAAGCTTTATAATGTTTCATATCACATAGCTTGTACGTTTTGTACGAATATGCTCAAGGTTAGAAGATTTTAACGAGCAAAACCATACGATTACTAAAAACCTACAGGGTTATAATTTTAAAAGCTGCTTAATGTTTTCAAATATTTTCAGAATTGCTATCAAAATCTTTTAGCTAAATACCCAGTTTCAAGAAAAGCACTTATCATGAACCTGTTTTTTCCATCCTAGTTTCTATTTAATTTCTTGAATAAATGGAAAAATCTCGCAAATATCCGACAGAAACTTGGCAGTTACTTTCGATTTTTTTCACAGTAATAAATATCAAATTGAGTGTAATTCTGTAAAAATTTGATTTTTCACCCAATGACTTGAAGACTTTAAATGTATACTAACCTCTCACGAATACTGCCGACTTCTATCGAACTCTTTGACTAGATAGCATTAAACCCTTTAGGGGAGTGTTATTTCTGACTATTTCGTTATCGCGACAATATTCGAAAGCAGCTATGAGAGCCTTGTCTAGTTTTACAGTTAAAACAAGCAGTTCTGACCCTGCTGTCTAAATATTTGCACTTCTTGCAAGCGGTAATCTGGTAGGTAATCATACTGTAGTGGCTTTTATAGTATTTTTTATACAGCAGAGTGTCAGGATAGATAGGAGGGAGGGTACATATAAAACCGATTTAACACCACCACTGTTCATTGTCTGTACCAGGTGAGATTATCCTGACTTCCAGTTGTGTTTATGTTTTGTTTTCTTTTATGTTATTTTTTAGTTTAAACTTTTTCATTTATAGTGGACTGGTAAACAAGTTTTACCAACTTATACTAATCCCTCTCTACTTCGCGGGTGCTAGAGCGGAGCCTGTAGCGTCCTTTTAGCCTACTATTTTTCGACTCTACAGGGGAGTCTTTAACGTGCTATTTTTCGTCACAATCTGGCAAATGGTAGCAAAAAGACGTCGCAAATTTGATTCATGAAATTTTACTCACGAACGATAATCGAACCATGGTCCTTTAGCTTCGTAGTCCATTGCGCTTACCATTACATCACGCCTCCTTTGTTATTTTTGTGAAGGTTTCTGTATGTTGGGTGACGTTGATTGATTGGTATGTGAATTTTTGACCTTTAATGTTATCTATTTTGTTTGTTTTTTATATATATATATAGTATTGTTTTTTATATATATATATATAGTATTGTTATATGTGCAGTGTAAATATAATAATTAAATTTGAGTTGCATTTTCACTAAATACCGGAAATACAATTTCCTGAAAGGAATGACGTAGTTTCAATAAAGAACCTTTCATTCCTAGATAAAAGACATCCGCCACAACGACATGACAACATTTGTGACAATACAACGTGGCGTAGGAATTAAAATGAATAATACTAATGAAACAAATTGAGTGCATTGTGCTTTGGTCAACGATTTTTCATTGAAACACACAACAACGACGGATATAGGATAAATGTCCACGAGAAACCGTACAGAAAGATCAAGATATCGCTAGTAATTCATCGATAACCTCTACACTTGTTCTCAATTTTGACACATGCAAGAGTGTATCATTTAATCATAAAATATACTTCTGGAAAGTATTTCTGCAAATTATGTCAAATGTTTGCCCAACAAAACATTTGACATAAGAAAAACTTTAACACAATCACAGAGGTTTGGGTACCCATAAAACCAGTTTAACTCCACCGTTGCTAAATAAAACACACCGCCTGTTTCGTCGTAGTTTAATTTTTAAGAATCAACGCTTATCCATGGTATCTCCTGTACATAAATAATTGAATTCACATATTTCCAAAATGTCATTGTTTATCTCATTTCAGGATGATTCGGCCCTTATTAGTTATGGTTTGGTTATCAACAACGGTCAGTATGTTACGTCATATGTACCAAGTCAAATTACTTTCAACTTTACAGCGACTGTATTAGATAACGATAAACTGCTAGATGGTGATGAATGTCAAGTAACAGTTTTTGTAGCAGAAAATGGAAACGTACAAAATTCGTCTACAGTATCATTCCAAATCCAAATTGATGATCTGGTATTTTTACTTTGTTTTAGATTGAGCAAAATAATAAATGGGATATCATTACACCTTGTGTCCATACAATTACCCAAGTGTGACATATTTTAGTTTCAGAATATACTGTGTACTGGGTACTACACCATGGAATAATTGATTACAGATAAAAAAAAAATAGATATGTTCATGTTAATGCTGTATCAAATACTACCTTTAAGATTAGTGTAACGCATTTTCAGAGGCGTAGCTTGCCTCTTTCTTAAGGTGAGGGATATATTTCTTTATTTTTCCAAGAGGACATGGGTATTGATTTATGAGCATGATCTTACCTGATTCTGGCATTTGTATAAATCTAAAAACCTTTATAATGGTCATATTAAGAGCATATTTTGTGTTAACTAATATTGTACTCTGAAGACGGTTAATATAATTGATTCCAATTTCGGATGAAACAGTAACAAAAAAAAAAAGATGAATTATAGATATATAGGAAAAAAAGAAACTGATTGTAACCACTTTCCATTCAAATATAAATTTTTAAACAACATGCACTCATTAAAAAAAAAAAAAACACGTAACACTATTTGAAGCAATATTTTACTGGTTGTTTTTCATGATTTATTGACACACATGTAGATGGCATCGGTAAATGGCGAGTAGTACCACTTATGGCGATGCTAGGGGTTATTTTCGCAGAAAGATATGAACGTTTGGCTCACTGTTGAGTACTTGACTACATTTAACTTCAACATTTGATATAGACTATTTTCAGAAATGTTTGATGAAAAAAGCATTGGTCGAGATACATAAAGTCCGAATTTAAGACAAATATGTGAAACATACTTTTGTTCTAATATTGAATAATACAATTTTACTTATTTTTAGATGCATACAGTTAATTCAGCAATAGTACAGATATCTACAACTGAACCAACAATAAAACCTACACAACAAGTATTATTTGAAGTTGTGGTCACTGTCCCTATCGGTGAACATAATATTTCTCTAGAAATTGCCTCGACACTGAAGGGATCAGCTATATTTCATATCTGTGGAGCTACTAATACCGAATATGGCGATAATTTTCTTAACAAGACACAGCCTCTTATCGAAAATATTCCAACCATTAACGAGTATGAGGTAATAATTTAAAAAATATATATCTATCAAAGTTTTTTTTATATATGATAGAGAGAAAAAACAACGATGACGTATACAGGGTAAAAAACATCTTAAATGTCATAAAGATTCATCTTTTGTATAGGTAATACATAGATATCAGATCGAAAAGAGCGCTTTTTTCTTGTTTTAGGTCGACTTGATCAACGTCTTTTTTGGAATGATTTCGAACACAGGAATGAATACCACGTCATATGTACCAAATCAGATAACATTTAGTTTTACTGCAACCGTGTTGAACAACGTAAATCTAGTTAGCGGAGACAATTGTGACGTTGTTGCAGCGGTGGTACATGATGGAATAACCACAAATTCATCTTCTGTTTCACTTGAGGTTCAACTGGATAACTTGGTATTTATGATATATTTATTTTTAAAAATAATTTAATATTAGAATTTAAAGTTGTAATGACCAAGTTAGTTGATTTTTTTAAAAATTCCTACTGCTGTAAGTTTAATTAATTGTTGGAAATTCCTATTGTCAAAGGTAAACTTGTTTCCACTTAGTTGTGTTTAGTAGACAATAGTTTAAAAATTAAGGCTTTCCACATTTATGATGAGACATAATTGTTCTTTGCATCAAAATTGGTATCCTTGAATTTTCAATTAAATCAAAGATTTAATTTTGTGGTGGACTTAAGTAAATTACAATATCACCTGTTCAGTTTGCTAGAAATTCGATACTAACGTGAAATTAGTGTATTAAAATTTCAAAATCGTTTGGAAAGCAAAGATCAGTTCACGTATACTTGTTTTATAGATATCCGGAGTTAATCCTGAAATAACAATAAATGGACCTACTGTATTAGGTCTTGGACAAGTAGGTGTATGGACTATAGATGTCGTACTTTGGGATGGTTCTACGTTTCTAGATTTAGACATCTATGGAATAGATAGTAATTCTATCAAGATTTGTTCGTCAAGGTTTTTGAGGAAAGGTGAGTATAAATACGAAGCAGATACGAATGTATATCTGATATACATTTTTTATAGTAATATTTTTTTTTAAAATCAATACTATCAAAGTTAAGATGAACCTCCGTAAAGAATCGTTGCAACACATGCATAACTTTTCAAATTGTCTGTTACATGTATTTCTCTGTGTGTAGCTACTCTAATTATAGAAAAGTGAAATGATTCCTACATTCACGTGATCTCTTTTCATTTTAGATAAAAAGTTCAATTGTAATGTTTATTTGTAGTTTTGTCTGGTTTTGTTTTTATTTTGTAAATGAATGTAATCTCTAAATATGAACCGGTAATAAAAAAAAATAATAAAAATAAATAAGAAATGAATAAAACATGAAATTGCGTGTAAGTGACGAAAACGTCTTTAAAGTCTTACCTTGTTGTCTGTTATTATCTTTTTGCTTATTCTTACACAGCAATAGGTATATATGTACAATACATTGATTTTGAGGGAAAAAGATTTTATATTATGAATACAGCTGAAATTTTCTGACCAATACATATAACAAAGGTATAATAAAATTCTAAAACGAAAGTTTTACTTTTATTGTGTTTTCTCAGGGTCAAGTTTTTCATGCTACGAGGATCAAATAACAAAGGTTCAGCCTAGCAGCACTGGAATGTCAGGCTTTGTGTATACGTTTGGAGAACTATTGAACACAGGTACAATAGGAATTTTCTTTATATTATGAAAATAATTACTATTTTAGTTTCTATGAAAATCATAGGAAACTTTTAGAGCTGAAAGACAAACATATAATGTAGAAAACTCATCTGTCATAGAACGAGTAAATAACACCACTAGCTAAAGTTCAGCAAACAAAGTATAAAATCCACCAATTACAGTTTGGTTTTTCTTTTAAATTTTGACAATTTTTTCTTCCGTGTAACGATATATTGAAGGTATTCAGTGATCAAGAAATTCAAAATACTGTGATCGTTTGGTTATCTGATACTTTTCTTTTAATCTGTCTTCAGCATATTTCAGTAATTCACCTGATTTGACGAGCGTTAATAACACCCTGACTCTGGAAGTGGTGGGGAGTGTACCAAAAGATGGAGTACCTCAACTGTACAGTCTGACAGTAGAAAGTTATGTCAGTGGTGTTGTCACCACTACAAAAACATTCCAAGTCAATGCTGTTACAGGATCAACAACCTCATCGGTGTAGTATTTCTTTGACACATTCGAAATAATATAAGATTCAATACTGATTTTGTACACAACGTTAGCATTTTGAAAAACAATTTCTACCCATTAAGTCTTAATTTACAATCTGAATATCTCATTGTGATTCAATATCCCCGTTGCAAGAGTAGTCTAAGTCTGGCAAATAGCAAAACTGACAAACCTGTACCAATGCAATGCATGTATAATTCATAGTTTTTATGTTGCAGGTCGCGCCATTGGTCCAACTATACAAAGCTAGTAATAATACGTCTGAAATAACAAAAGGATCATCGGTTGTAGTAATGATTGATATACATACTGAACCAAACAGCTATGACGATTACACGCTTTCTGTACAAACAACACAAAATATTTCCAAGATTTGCTCGATTCACGTTGTAAGCCAAGGAAACAACTTACCATGTCACGATTTGCTCGAATCAGTTGGTTATATTTCCGGTCCATCCTCTTCCATGGTGACGTTGCCCTTGGGTTATATATCGAATGTTGCATCTTTATCCGACATAAACAATTCAGAAAACAAGGTAAATATAAGACCATTTATTTTTAATTAGTTGGTTTACGGATCCGCCGACTCGATTTTGCCGATTTGAAGAAAAAAAAATAAAATTGAAAATTTTGGTTTTTATTACCGCCGACCCTCGGAAATCAGCCATCCCAAAAATAAAAATAAATTAAAATCCTTTCTACATCAAAATTTCATAAAAGATTATGTTCCAATTCGTCTAAAAATAAATTATCCATTAATAAAATACTTGTAAACAAAAAAAAATCTATTTATAGCCGTTAGTTGATGCCAATTTACGAAACAAGTTTTATGAAACCAATTTCCCCTTAGAGTCCATGGGGCTTTTAAGTTCATTTTGTATGAATATCTTGATTCTGTAAGATATCGAATCCACCCATTTTATGTTGTCGTAGTTGACGAGTCGGGTCCCTTAAAAAGGGAATGGTCTACTGAACAACACCTTTCAAGATAGATGTTCTGACATTTGGGTTTCAAATCATTTGCAACCTTTGTTTATTTGGTAATATAACCAGGATACTTCAAAAGTACA
The DNA here is from genome assembly GCA_028015205.1 of Mytilisepta virgata. NCBI lineage: Eukaryota > Metazoa > Mollusca > Bivalvia > Mytilida > Mytilidae > Mytilisepta > Mytilisepta virgata. The sequence goes on from CM051519.1 coordinate 78,434,988, forward strand.
CGATTACCCCTCTTTTTCCGACCGACCGACCCTATTTTTTAAAAAAAAAAAATCCATAAACCTATTAATTAAAAATAAATGGCCGAAGATGAAAAAATAAACAGAAAAAAAATGTAGATAGCAGCAGCTCGATATAGACACCTCTGTTTTATGTATAAGCGTGGAGTGTGTGGCGTTGTGGTTTTTTCTTTTTTGTATTTGTTGCAAAAGGTTCGACATCAATACGTATCTCGGACTGTTAATGTTTTAAAGCAAATTTCGTCATAATGAAATTTTACTGAAGATATATTTAAAAAATAATTTCACCTTATACAAGAATCAAAGATTCTGACTGGTTGATACTTGGCACATTTCATTAAAAAATCACCTCCTTTCCCCTTCATTGTACACACGTGGGGTATTTGCTAAGTAGAGTTATCCTTTTTTACCCTTTGCAGAAGGCCATTTGCGGAAAGGCTTTCCTGTAGCGGTACGCTTGTTTTGTTTTTTATCATCACTGCGTTTTAATAAATGATATTGGGTATAACTCAACACATATATAATAAGCAGTATGGAATTTTACGAAAAATTCTGGTTTTGAGACTAAATATCTCTACTTGAGGCTTGGGATGTTTTAGCGTCTCTCGACTACAATTTTGCACTCTCGATCATGAAATATTTGTTTAATTTAAAATTCTTTGATACCAATTTTGATACACAAGATGTGATCATTCCGTCGATTTACGACTCATCAGTGGTGCCCAAGGCCTAAATGTTTAAAACCAAAACAACAATTCAAAAGTTTGAAGAGCAAATTAAAAAATATCAAAATGACCAAAAGGGGTAAAGCTAAAACCATCTAAGGAAAAAGCTAGGCACGAGCATCAAAATACTAGCAGCAGAGCTTGGGATACCCTGGAGTCCACCATCAGCGGCATCGACTAGTTGTAAAAATAAAATTCTTTGATACAATAATTATTTTCAACAATTTTAGATTTCTTTTGCGGTAATTATAACAGCTCCTCAAAACTCTGCAGCATCAAGTGGAGACACAGTATCGGTATCTGCCAGTGTCATTCAGAGTTCAACATCTACAGCATCTTCCTTATCATTAACAATAGCCGATACTATATCACAATCAGAGGTACTTTATTCACATTATAGATGTACATTTCGAATATTATGTTGTTTTATTCTTCATCTTTAAAGATGTACTGTCAAACGAAAATAAGAGTTTTACTGTCAATATCACAATTTTATAATCTAATTTTGCAGACAATGAGCTAAGATACTATTCATTGCATTTTAGTTATATAACTAAACTAAACTAATTATTTTTTTCTATACATATTATTTTTGTTTATAAACATTATGAAAAAACGTGGATTTAATCATCATAGGTAAATCCAGCTGTTAATGTAACAAGCACACCGACCACAGCTCTACCAGTGCTGGCAAAAATATCAGAAACTCTGTTTTGGAAATTACAAATAGATCTACCTGTTACATCAGACCGTTACCTTGTCACAGCAACAACGCCATATTCCTCTGGAGAGGCACATCTTACTGTTTTGTCTGTCGTCTACACATTTACTGGGGCTGACCTTAGCTGTAGTGATGACCTACATATTGTAGATGTCCTGACCACCAGTGACGTATCAAATCAGCAGTCGACATCTTTAGCTATCGACCTCGGATTTATTTCCTATCTTGGTAATTGCAATTTTCTCTAATAGCAAATCATGGCATATAAGTATTATCAGACAAATTAAAATTACGACAATACTAAAAATCTTTAATGAATTTATGAAATAAATATGAAAACGTTGTGCTTATCACCTTATAAAAGGTAATACCACATCCCTTTTGGGAATTTTATTGTTCGATGGCTGTATGACTGTTTTGTTTTAGTTTTTTTATTTCATTAAAATGTACTCAGTGTTGATGAAAAAATGTGCAATTTTTGTTTATAGGGTACGGAAATTCAACGAATGGAACTTTACTTGAATTAGAATTTCAGTTTATGGTAACAGACCATCCAGGTAATGTAGATGGTTCTGTTCAGACAGTTGCATTTACCGTTGTTAGTGACGGTGGTGTATCGAAAAGTGCTTTTGCTGATGTAACAATTCAGATTATAGGTGATGAGATGGCTGCAATTGACTTCGACAGTTGGTCAGAAATTGTCACATCTGGAGAGAAACAGGCAGGGCAAGTAATTTTCGACATGGCTTTATATATAAATATATATATTTAAAGTAATATTTTTGACAATTAAAGTTGCAAAACGAGAAGCCCTTGCTTTATACGTCTTTGTTTTTCTTATTCAGATAAACAAGTTAATAGAAATTAATTGGATTTGGAATTTAAAATAAGAATATAATAACGCTGGTTTTGTTTGAATCACAGAATAATAAAAAAAAAGAAGAAAAAACATCATTGTTTTGTGATTTGCAATTTAAATGTTTTTATTGTAGTGATTTGCTGACAATATATGGTTTTGTACTTTTACGAAACACCTCTACCGCTCATGCGTCCAATGTTAAATTTGTGTATATTACACCTCATTACATCACATATGCTGGTTTGATGAACTACACAGACGTGGAACCCATTGTGACAGAGGATTATTTGGGAATAACATTTTTGGTATGTAACGGTTTAAATAAACTACTGTAATTCAGTTCTACTTGTATTAATATTCAAGATCATATGTTAATCAGCTTAATTTGAGCTTTCATTATTTATTCTATAGAAACATAAACGCAAACATATGAAAAAGACAATACATGTATTAAATTCAACTTACGATTTTGCATTGTAAAGTCTGTATCTAATCGTAATTTGTTTGTGCATTAAAGATGCATTTTATTCCAGATCATTTATCAAGAAAACGTTATACAAATTGATATTTTTCTGAATTTCAGTTTCCGCTGATTACATTTGATGACCATATTTATTTCTGCTTCAACGTGACCTTTGACCCAAATGGACACTTTGAACCGGGTACCATGAACATAGATACAGTTATCCCTGTCGATGTTACTTACACGTCCCTTCAACGTCCTGATCGTACAGATACTGCAACACATTTTTTTCCGGAACCCTTAATTATCGAAACTACCTTTGATGTTCCAAGTATGTGCAGAATTTTATTTTATACCTTATCACATTTTAAAATTGTTGATTATTGAAATATATAGTTGTCAGAAATATAGTATCACTGAAAGAGGGGATTAGCAAAATCTTTAATTTTTTTTAAAATTAAATGTAGTTTGCATTCATCACAATAAAGTTTTCAAAGAGTTTCAACACAATAACACAAAAAAACGGACTGTTAAAAATTACTTTTATGCTATTTATTTTGAATCTATATTATATTTTCAGATATTTTAACATCCATTGGTCCCTTACTAAAACTATGTCAATGGCACTCTTCATCAGAAGTCTCATCCAACATTACCTTTACTGCCTTAGATACGTCATCAGGAGGGTGGAGACCCGCTGTCAGAGGTCCACCGTTCTGTGGTGAAGAATTTTTACAGGTACTCAGTAAAAACTGTACATCATTTCATCATAAAACGCCAGCCATTTCAAAAGATCACGCGGAAGTCGTTTTCATAGAAACCACATTCTTTTACCGATATATTTACATTTTGTTTTATTATTAGCACTTTCAGTTTTAAAATATCTTGTTCATCTATATAGAAAGATTCTATTTCGATCACTCCAATACTCTGTCTGTGCCATAGAATTGTAATGACCAAATATTTTGTTCTTTGAAGGTTATTGGAATATTAGTCTTGAACAGTAGGTCATATTCATTATTCTTTACTATGGTTACATTATCAGATAATATTAGCTTTATGATCTTAGTCATAATAAGAACAAATAAATTATTTTGAATATTTTTTTTATCAGTGGATCACTCAATTTAGATATTGGAAAGGATGGCCTGTGCTAGGAAGTGAATATGCTGTGGTATCGGGATTAATTGCTTTGTTAAATACTAATATTTTCAGCTTAATCTAGGAAGTAAATGGAGGATAAATGAGGTATCAGTCTTATCGATGGGGAATGCAAATTTAGATTACATTACACAATTTACAATTCAAACCAGTGACAACGCAGTGAAATGGCATGATGTTTGTTCAAATGAGACAGGCGAAGCAAGGGTTTGTAGTTTATAATTAAAACTATTTATGCATTTAGAACAATGATTATTGATTGGGGGTTTTACGTTTAAACGTGTTTAAGAATATTTCATCCGGAGAAACTGTTTCCTGATTTTTTTTAACTGACCATATGGTGACCTCTTTCAGTTTTTTGGGATGCCGTTGTCGGAGTGTTGTCTCAGAGACTGTTTACCCATATCCATATTCTTGTATCAAATTGTATGTTGTCATGTACGCTAGTGTTTAAAGGATTGGTCCCCTACAAATCATAACGTTTTACAAATTATTCTTAATGATAGACTTCCTACATCACGCTTCCTTTTAAAGATTTAATGTAACGACCAGTTTGCTTGATCGGGTATCCCATTTTATATTGTATATTCTTGTGACGTCGCCAACCTACTACTCCGCTGCATCAAATTTAAATAATCCCGTGCTAAATTAGTTATTTAAAGAATCAAATAAGCATTTTGAGCTGGACGGCTTTGAAAACTCAATTATAAGGTTGTTTTCAATTTTTGATCAGGTCGTAGCGCTATAACCTGGTTTGTTCAATTCACGAATTTTCACAAAGATTTCTGAATTTGTTATAGTTTCTTTATTTAACGTGTTCAAGCATCCCGTTAATAGCAATTCATCTCGTTATTGTAAATAAGTATTGAAATCCTACAGCGGATGCTTCTCGTTTTTGTTTTTTGTTTTTGTTTTTGTAAATTATATTCATAATTAGATGCACTAAAATTCAGAATTCCTTGCATTCCAGGACAGTGCAGTATTTCTGAAAGGGTTGTAAATCGAATAGTGACAAGTTCGATTTTGTAAGCTGAAATTTGAATCCACCGAAAATATGTCGTTAAGTAAAGCATTACATTCTCATTTATAAGTGCATCCGTATTGTTTCAGATATTCAGCGTCAACTTTGACGAAAATACCAAGCAGTTAAACAGCAAATTTGTCATAAGTTTTCAAAGTTACGAGGAAATTGTCACCAGGTTTATAAGAATCATTCCAAAAGATTCATCTTTTAAAACATGTCGACCAGGACTGAGAATCGAAGTTAAGGGTATTAAAAAGAGTTCTGAGAATACAGGTTGGTAAAAAGTAATAAATCTCTGGACTCTTAACATAATAATACATTGTTCTTCAGAATATTTAATGATTTTTATGCATATTTCCGATATTACAATTTGCAATATTACATTTAACAGTGTTTAAGGCTTAACAACTAATTCATTATATACAAATGCATATACGTGTATGCTTAACGACACTTTGATCGATCGATAATTTTAAAACATTTGTTTCTAGTATAGTTTATCCATTTTTATTTGTACAGTTTGTTCTACTCAAACCACTGTACCACACACTGTTTACGACAGAACTTTGCTAGTTGACGAACTGACGGGAACCATTTTTGCATGCATAGAAAATGGTGTGAGGTAACAAGCAAAATTTAAGAGGAAACTTCGCTTTCTCATATTTGTAACTTCAAATACATGCATGAGAACGAGTTTCAATGTTCAAACAATATAGCTTGTTGTAATTTTCCACGAAGTACACTGTAAAAGTGTAATCAGGAAAACATATTTTAACAAACCATAGAGAAAGTTAATTTTAAGTTTCTACGTTAAGTAATTTTCTGTAAGAATTCTACAAGCAAAACAAGAGAATTTTACTATGTTAAAATGACAGTCGTAGCCTTGTCAACGCATCTCACGTAAATTTATATTTTACAACATGTATTATATCAAACTAAATGTATCTTTTTATTTTAACATACACTTTAGTTTTCATAGACATGTATACAATTATTTTTATTTGCAATTAATAAAAGCCCATTTTAGTTGACAGAATTTGAGAACAGGATCTTGTTAAACTGTACAATTGAATTACATTTTTCAGTGGTCCAGTATTATGCTCTAGAAGTGAAGATCTAGGAATAACATGGGAAGGTGAGACATATCTTTGTTTCAAGATATATATATCTAAACAGTTTTTAAATGACCATTCAAATCTGAAAACACTTTTGAAAGTATGTGTTTTCAGTTATTTGACTGGTATGATTTTTAAGTGGTATTAACATTAATGTAAACTTAAAAACTATAATAGGAAGCAGGCCTCAATTTGTTCGATTCGCTTGTGTATATAATATCGCAACTTGTTCGATTCGCTCGTATATGCAACAACGTATTTGATTTTAACGAAAGAAATCTCTGTATTATTTAAAAATTATTACGCCAGGGATTTCGATATCTCAAACTTGTCAAAACTTGTACTAAATTTTATCATCGGTACAAGGACCTCATTCGTAAATATAAATCAACGTGCAAACATCTTATATCCAGTTATTTCACATCCCATCTTTTATGGTAATATTCTATACAAAGCACAAAAAGCTCGGTCATAACCTTTACAGGAAGCCACAAAATCGGAGTTCTTGATTGTAAACAAACCCTCTGTCAAATTATAAACAAACTTAACTCCTCAACAGTGTAAACATTTGGATCGAGGGAGAAAAAAAGGAAGTGCCAACATCATATTCCAATGCATGAAATTCTGAAAAAAAAAATGAAGAGAGAAAGGAAAATTCGAAGCTTAAGATAAGCAAACATTTGTATTCAACATATTTTTAAAATTTAAGATGATTATTTTTATACAGAAGTAGATGATAGCGTGGCGAATGTCATAGGAGTAGTAACAACTTCCGGTATTGTTCTTGGCGTGTCTCAGAATGGACATGCGTATGTATGCAGTTACGACAATGGCTACGATTGGAATGTTTGTTCATACGACGAAGCGAACAGTATCAAAACTCACCAAGATTATTTGATGTTCAGGGTCGTTCCTTTTGAAGATCTAACTGCATTGACTGTTAATGACCTGAAAGCATCATACGGTTTCACCTATGACAACAAAAATATATGGGGTAATTAACAAATAAATATATTTTCCGAAGGAAATCACTAATTTCCACAAGTTGACACTTGTTTGAACCATGATCCTAAATGCAGTACTGTGCAAAATAGTAAAAACAAATTCATGCTTGCCTTTTGTGCTCTTTTTGGTATTTTATTGTCTGAGGGTGTGTCGATTATATGACAGTAACTGATTAGTGTGTCGTTGTTGACCTTTTATTCTGTCTTATCCATTTTATTGTTTTTCTATACAAAACAACTTGGAAGGGATACATGTAGATGAAATTTGAACAGTTTCACCAAACAACACGAGAAAGTTTTTTTTTCATCTAACGAGTAATAGTTAAAGACATCTATAATAATTACCGTAGTCATCGGTGTTTTTTTTTTATGTCGGACATGTTTGTCCGGGTTTTCGTTAAATAAATAAACCAACTATTATTTATTAAGTTGATGATTTTCCTTTAATGTTTTCCCCTTCTCCTTTTTGTGTTTTTTTTTATTTGAAACTTGTGACTTTCATTATTGATGTATTGTTACATGTATTTGAATTGATTAAAAACTCCTTTGTAGGCTTTCAGTCAGGCATTGCATTGAAGGATGGGTCTACTAAGACTATAGCATGGTGGGGAACTACAGATTGGCTTACGGATCTATAGAACCAACATTTATGCTGTTTAAACGTTTCTTCGATATAACAATTGGTCACTTCTTTAATATTATCCCTCTCTTACGATAAGTTAGTTGTATATCTCAAGAGAACAATCCCTATTTTACAGAAAACACAGACGTCTGCATAGTCTGGTATTAAAAGATGATAAATAAATGTTGTTACCACATGTTACTTAGAAACGCCGCGAGACAAGTTGTTTTTTCATTACAAAGGATTTTCCATTTGAAATTTTTAGTTCTTTACTAAAACTTATTGTTCATGTACATGTTCAATCAATGTTGTTAGTTTTCAGAAATGATGCACTATGTGGTTTTGCGTTAGTTTGGCTGACATTAAGATTTAATAATGTCCACGCGTGTTTAGTAAGTCACATTTTCTAAGCGTGCAAGAGCCGACACCAAAAGACGATCAAAATGTAATCATCTCCTAAAAAGAGAAACCACCACTATCAATAAGTCATTAGAGCTTGCAAAACAAAATACAAAATAATGCACAAGAGAACAAAAAGCAGTATGTATAGATGCAAATATAACAATTAAAAGATACTGTTTCTAGCCTTGAAAAGAAGATGATTTTTTTTCTGTAAAACGTATTTATTTTCCTTGCTACATTTCATATTTCACTGACATAACAATATTACGCATATATATATATATATATATATATATATATATATATATATATATATATATATATATATATTACCAAAAATATAATAAAATTCGCGTACAACATATCAAAACATTTTAACATCAACTATAAATAAAATTTATAAACAAATATTCATCAATGACACCATAATAAACATCATGATTGTCTTAGGGTGCATTTAACCTTGATACAAAAATCAGTAGTCTGCCATGGGAGATGATTTTAATTTTGTACAAGGGAGGCTATTCATTTTCACTCGCATACAAGAAGGTAAATGGCATTCAACTGACATTTATTCTAATTTTTAAATTAAAGTCCATAACTTTATCAAATATCTAAGAAAATAGTTTTTTCAAATGACAAATATCCGGGATGACAAACAGATATTTCTGATGAATGAATGAAAATAAAAAATCTAAATAAATGATATATATATATTAATGAAGCATTTGTTTCATCAAAAGCTAATAATAAATGTATAACAAAATAATTAGGAAAAGGTCTTTAGTTAGAAGCAAAATTAAATAGTTTGTGTACGTGGGAAACGAATAAAGTCGAATAAAAGTCAATATCTAGCGGGAAGGCGCTTTTCCGTATGTACAACCGATGACCAAAAACACCGAAAAGGCAAACCTTAAAATACAAAAAGAACCAAAAGCAATGTAATATTGCTCTAAATAAGTGCCGAAGTAGACTAATTTCAACAAAACTCTATATTGCCGATGTCGCATTATCGGACATGTTCATAGGAAAACACTGGAAAACCAAGCACTTTGAAACACTGTGAGGAATGAATTCAAAACAAAATAGCAAAAATGTTAGTAATGTCATGTAGGGGTTAAGCATTTGCTTTAAACAGAGTTATGGTATAACGTCTTTATGCGACACTTTTGTGGTTTTCCAGAAACGCGAATAATGCTCGCTGCATGACCAAAAAGTAGTCAATTATTAAAGTAATTAGATAGTAAGATTTGACTAATTATGATAACATTGATAAATGTTATAATATATATCATAACTTTTATTATGGATATGAACATGTAGGGATTTTGTGTCCGGGGTTAATCCACCATTATACTTTCTATCCATAGTATCTGTAATGGAGATAACTCTAATTAGTTTTTCAAAATAGTAGGAGCACAAATATATTATGCAAAAAATTATCATTCGTGTATACATCCTTCACATGGACATATAATGACAAGGTTTGACATTATTTTTTTTTACAAACTGCGCCTTACCCAAGTTTATAACGCGCACATCGTAACTATAGGCAGTACAATAAATTTCTTTTGCTAGCATGATGCCAATGAAACGTTTATCAACAAGATATTGATTGATTCATTTCTTTTAAATTTTCGGGGCGTGAATATTGCACGAAAAAAATGACTTCACTGCATACAACGGCAATTCTAGAAACTAACTTCTGTCCATTTTTAAATCACAATTCTTCATCTTTAAGTTTATCTGTATTAAAAACTTGATCGTCTGCTTCTTCAGTAGTTTCAAGTGACTGTCTCTCTCTATTTCTGTTAAATGAATCCAACAAATGAAGCGGTTCATTGTCTCTGCTCCCTAAGGACGCTGTGCTAATTCTTCCACTTAGCCGGAAATTGTCAGTCTGTCCAACATCAAAGTAATTCTTGGATCTCAATTTCTGAAATATATTTATTAGTCAGTATGTATCGGTAAATCATCGTTTCAACATTAATTCTCATGTCTCATCATTTTAAAGTTAAACATATCATGATCATGTATTCTAACAGTTTTATGTTCATTACAATATAAAAATAAATTTTGAATAAGATTTTAAACTAATAGGAATCATAATGAAAACAGTGTGCAAAGGAAACCTAAATTAACATACTGGTTAAAGATTATCATTACATTTTCCACCTTAGAAACCCTTTGAAACAGGTAAGGTCAATTACAACAAAATCTACCAAAATTTATTCTGATTTCATCCCGTCTTTGTCCGTTTTACTTACATTATATTCGATTGTTCTAGTATAGAAATAATTAATCTACATATCTGTAATGATTTGTTTATTGATTGTTATCTTTATATAATTTTCTTGAGAATACTGTATAGCTGGAATATATAATGAGTTTTGTTGAATTTTTGACACCAGCATTTCCAGGGTGTTTGTCTTATGATGCGTGTTTCTGCTTAAGGTTGAAGATGTCGTACGTTACTTGTTCAGTTAATGGGATAGTATCTGACTGACGTATACCATATATCCTAACATTTCATACATACCGCTCCGTCCTCCAGAAGATCCGCATCGACGATACCTCTCATCTTCAGTTGCTTTCTTATATAATATTGCCTGCAAAATTAAGTTTCAAAAATATACACAGAGTATTTGTTTTTAAATCTTACTTTATATTAACGTTTCACGTTTGAAAAAGAGCGTAATGTTCTGTGTAGATCCTTGTAAACTTTCCAGTTTTTTAATTGTACTTTTATCCCGAAAATTGTAAGTATGGCAAACCGAATGCGTGGTTGGAGTATATTTGCAGCATAGCGTTTTGCCATCCCAATATATGCGACACCTTTGCAGCAAGTACATTGCCAGACAAATTCTGAAACCAAATCATCGCCTTATCTAAAGTTCGGTGATTCAGTAATTGATTGGTTTAAATATAATCTTTTTGCTCTAATAACAAATCAAATTTTATCTAACATGTATATAATATTTTTTCGACTAGTATTACATGTACATATATAATGTCCAAAATTGGATATTTAGACCTATAATGTAATAAATAAACCTGGTGTCAACTTACCTGCGTCTATACCCGTACAAAATTATAAGAATTATAAATAGTACTATAACCAGTACTAGAACAATGACAACTATCATATATCTCTCTTCTGTGTCCTTCAAATCTAAAAAAAAATCAAATATGTTCTGTTTATAAATAGTTTATGATATTTTGATGCACTATAATCATATTAGGTGAAATTATGACGCTTCAGTAGTATGGAACACAAAATTTAATGGAGATTAAAAGGACAAAATAAAACCTATCTTAAGTGGCACATTTCCGGTTAAGTATAAAAAGTGACACCTTTTGCCGACTTCCACACTTACTAAAAAGAAAAAGGAAAGAAGGCAAGACCAAAAAAAGTTTTGTTTCTTTTAAGATTTCAATATCTATCTACCCTTTAATCCTGTTTTAAGCTTTTTAAATTTGCTTACTATTTTTGCTACAGCTATGGGAAGCTGTAGCAGTCTTCTGTCATTATTATTGCTTATATTGTATGGGTCTTATATTCTGTTATGTAAAAAAAACATACATGTATGCAGTTGTAGTGTCATGTTATTCGGTAGTTACAGCATTATATTCTGTACCTATTACATTATGAAAAGTAACCATTGGACATAATGTTAAAACTAAACAATATAACTTTCGTATTTACGTATCACAGCTTGTACGTTTTGCACGAATTTGCTCAAGGTTAGAAGATTTTAACGAGAAAACCATACCATTACTAAAGAACTTCCATCACAAGGGTTATAATTTTCACAAGCTGCTTAATGCTTTTAAAAGGTTTTTATAATAGCTATCAACATCTTTTAACTATATACCTTGTTTCCAGAAAAGCACTTATCATGAACGTCCTAGTTTCTATGAAAACTTTATCGTGAATAAATGGAAAAGTCTCGCCAATAACCCGCAGAAAACTTTGAAGTTGATTAAAATCACTTCACAATAATGGCTATAAATATGAAATTTTGTGTAATTCTGTACACATTGCTCTTTCTCCCAATGACTTGAAGATTTTAAATATATACTGGTCTCTCGCGAATACTGTGGATTTCTATTGGATCACGAGATAGCGTAAAACCCTTTATGGGAATGTTATTTCTGACCTTTCGCTTAATAGAGCGGCGGTATCTGACCAGCAGCTATGAGAGACTTAGCTAGTTTTACAGTTAAACAAGACATTCTAACCCTGATATCTAAATCATGTACAGTCCTACAAATATTTGCAGTTATAGCAAGCGATCACCTTGTTTTTAATCATAAGGTGTATTGGCTTTTATAGTATGTTTTATACACCATAGTTTAAGGATAAATAAAGGGCTTCACATACGATAGCAACATGGCACCTTTAACCCCCTGTATATCAAAAACTGTAAAATATAGTAAATATTTGATGACATACTACTGAAAGTACCAAGATGAATTAAAAGAAAAAATCCTCTTAAAATTTGGATGAAAAATAAAAAAATTACACATCAAGGCACATTGCTTTTTTGGCCCTTTTAACCCGTAAAAAATAGTATAAATCTCTGGGCATACTACTGGAAACATTCACCAAGATGAATTAAAAGAAAAAATGTCCATTAAAATTGGATGAAAAATAAAAATGAAATCCCTTTTATCTCTATAAAGACAAAAGTAACACAAAAACTTTTATAGTATTTCTTATGAAGACCTGTTTAAAAAAATCATTAAAATCGGATAAGAAATATAAAAATTTCGAAAATTAAGGTATTTCTCTTGTTTGGCCCCTTATATCTCTAAAACGGTAAGCGTGTGAAAGATTGATCTATACAGGTTTTTCATTTTTACCAAGAAACATTATAAACAAAAAAATCATAAAAATCGGATAAGAATTTAAAAAGTTGCACTAAATTAATAAAAAATACCCTTAATGACCCCTAGAAAAAAATGGGAGGGGCCAGATTTCCCAAATCAATCCAGACCTGTATTTCTTGTGGGGGACAATTGGGATACGTTCAATAGTACAAAAATAAATGAGCAGAAACCAAACTGTCTACGGACGCCGAAGCCGACGTACGACGACGGCGAGGACAACGACAGGTTTTAAAATATGATAATACGACCACAAATATTTGCGGTGGTATAAAAAAGGGTGAGGTAGTACCCATAAAACCCCCATCACCACTGTTCAGTGCCTGTACCAAATAAGACTATCCGGACTCTTGTTTTCTGCTCTTTTTGTTATTTTTTTTGGTCCGGGGTTCTGTCTGTCGGGTGGCGTTGATTGATTGGTATGTCACTGTTGACGTTTTTTGTGTTATCCATTTGTTGTTTATTTAACCAGAAATGTAACGAAACAAGTGTCAAATGTAATGCAAAAAGAAACGAACATACTGAATAAGTATACACTTAATGTATTTTATAAAACTGTAAATACAGAAAATTATGACACTTTTTAAAAGTATAATACTACATGTATTGTATTTTTTAACTATGATAACAACAGAAGACCGACAAGGTGTTCAATACTAGTATTTATACAAAACGTAGTAACAACTCATCACATTTAAAAGTTTAGAAAAATATGTTAAATTAAAAACCAATTGTTCAGAGAACAATTAAAGGTCTTTCCACCTCAACTGCAGATTTGTTGATAACAAAAATGAGGTTTAAAATGTAATTGTTGGTTTTAGAGCATAGCTAAGCTTTCAGCGATTGCAAAAATACATGGTTCTATGGTTCTTTGATTGAAATAAGGGAGGTATTATGCTACTTCAGTATTACAAATATCACTTCTGGTTTAATATGATAGGTAATTTCACAATTGTTAAAAAAAATATATGGACTGCTAGTTTGAATAACTAAGAAAAATGTTTATTTCTGGGTAACTAAATGTTTGTGATGAATTATACTGTTTTGCACTATAAACATCAAAAACGTCGTTAATGTGACCTTATAAATTTACAATTCTAGACGTTTTCATGGGCTGTAACATTGTCACGTTAATTAAAATTCCAATATATTCAAAACGTCTTAAAACGTCTACAGAAATAACGTTGCCATAAATGACGTCGTCAAAAGTAGTGCCTGAATTTCACGCTTTCAATAACTTTAATTGCTTTAAAATCTTAAAAAAAACCTTATAAAGTGTGAAAAAATGCAAAATACGTAATCTAGGTCATGACCTTGACCTTTGACCTTGTAACTCTTTTCAAGGTCATTGGTCGCTGAGGTCATTGTAGGAGACCCCATGCCATTATTATGTACCATCTTCAAGTTATAAACGAAAAACCTTAAGTTTGAACGTTCTGGGGGCAATTACGCCTATAAAAAGACTTTTATGCAAATGTAACAAAGCTAGGTCTCAACGAACTTTTTATCCATTACATTTTATCAGCTATCTTTTACCGTTTCAGAGGAGAAGCGATAACAAGCAAAAGTCAAAATTTAGAACTTGACCTTGACCTTTGACCTTGATGCCAATTTGAAGGTTATCAATTCTTGATGTCAGAACAAAAGACCCCATGCCTTTATCATGTACCATTGTTGAGAAATAAACGAAAAACCTAAAATTTAAACGTCCTGGGGGCAATTACGCCTGTAAAATGACGTCATACAACTTTTATGCAAATTTAACAAAGCTAGGTCTCAACGTCCTTAACATTTTCTCCATATATTTTATCAGCTATCTTTTACCGTTTCAGAGGAGAAGCGATAACAAGCAAAAGTCAAAATTTAGAACTTGACCTTGACCTTTGACCTTGATGCCAATTTGAAGGTTATCAATCCTTGATGTCAGAACAAAAGACCCCATGCCTTTACCATGTACCATTGTCGAGAAATAAACGAAAAACCGAAAATTTAAACGTTCTGGGGGCAATTACGCCTATAAAATGACGTCATACAACTTTTATGCAAATGTAACAAAGCTAGGTCTCAACGTCCTTAACATTTTCTCCATTATATTTTATCAGCTATCTTTTACCGTTTCAGAGGAGAAGAGTGCACACAACAGTTTTTCTTAGAACTTTTCATGACGTCATGAATTGAAGGGACATACTCAAAAGATTGATAGCTGGACAATTGGCTGTATCATATACCCATAGACAACCATATATCAAATAAAACATATTTCTTCAAGCTTTCACTGTATATAAGTATTTTTAAGGAATTCCTTTCCAAATTCTTACCATTACAGAAAGATAACTGACAAAAAATAGGCCTCCCCCCTTCAAATATTTCAAAAACAGACCAACATCAGAGCATCCTAGCAAAGATTCCTGCGTAATTTAGAGAACTGAGTATATGTGTTTTCCAAAGTACACATTCAACTGGTTTCAGCACATGTAGTTTCAGGGTACATTCGCCGCCTTTTAAAATTGCTACATGAAGTGGTATAAAAATGTTGTGTTTTCACCTACACTATTTTTGGATGTTTTCAGAGTAGTCTCCCATTAATAAAACTTTTCTGAAAATAATTTTTTTTTTACATTTCATGCATTTTTTTAAACTTAAAATAAAGCCAAGACTCTAATTTAAATAATGAAACCAAAAAACAATCAGAAATCAATATCTAGAACTTATAAATAGAGGGAATTCCATACCTATGACATCATATATTTAGGGGAAAATCACTGGAATTTTATACGAAACTGTTGTTTGCATTCGAAGCGATAACAAGCAAAAGTCAAAATTTAGAACTTGACCTTGACCTTTGACCTTGACCTCATTTTCATTTTTATGGACCAAGGACCTCAAATAAAAAAACCCTAGGCCTCTATCACTTATGGTTTTCCAGTTACAATAACATTTCACATATATCAAATACAAAAGGGGAAATAACTCTCATATGGAGTCTTCGTAAAGCTTCGGTCTAAATAAAACCTAACATCCTGAGGATATAACGAGCAATTTGGAAAAATAAATTTGTCGCTTTCTTTTACGGTTACGGAGGAGATCTCATAACAAGAAAAACAGTGTTTGGGGAGATAACTCTTACAAAGAAAAGTGTTCGGTTAAACAGGGTCAGTTTCAAAAGCGTATAGACTGTATGATATCATATACCAAAAGACTAAGCGACATCTTTTGAAACAAAAATACACCGCAAGAAAAAAATTAGGCGGAAGAAAAAAAAATAATCAGAAGAAAACCAATAGGTTTTTCCACGGAAAGGTGGAAAGACCTAATTATTCGGTCATTTAAAGTATATAAATATACTTTGCCACGTTGTTGAACGTTAATATTCTCCTATCCGAAATGTTACAAGTACACATTCAATTATATTTATCATTAATCGGAATTTACAGTGAATTGTTCAACTTTGGCGGACTAAAAAATTCATCGGTACGAATTTTGATGAACAAGATGTGCACATTTCTTGGATTTAGTATTTTACCACTCAACAGTTGTGCTCAAGGCCTAATATATTGAAAACCAACGATAATAATCTTTAATACTACAAAATGATTGGGATAAAACAGAATATCATGGTTTTCAAAGGTTTGTACACCTGTGCGTTCAAAAATGTATTTTCAACCGCTTCATTTAGCAGATGTATACAGAGTTAGAGACAGAAGTCACGTCTGAAACCTCTGTCGTGGCGGTTGAATGCAAATTTGTAATTAAATAATAAATGAAACTACTGTTTTTTTTTATATTATGGCATATGTTTAGATTATTACATTTTATTTATTTAAGTCAACTCTCATGTATATATCATATTTTCCATGATGGCTTAATATGAAAATCGAAGTTTTTATAAATAAATTAAGGAAAGAGTTCCATATGGCACCACCAACTGTGTATATCTTTGACGGAATAAGCACGTATATATGTACTTATGTGGGTGCTAAATGGAACTCTTGCCTAATTGAAAATTTGGAAAAATCCTAATTAAAAAATAAAAGATCTTTTTGCATTGCTATTATTTTCAGTGTTTATTCAACGGAAATGAAATGGTAAAGGCATGCGTCATTACGAGACAACATATAGGATTTCACATGGTAGTAGGTAAATAACATTTGGCCTGTACTAAAGACAAAAGACTTCCATAGCATGAAAAGCACTAAATTATGCACGGAAAGTTCTGATTTCAACTAATCAACAATTTTTTTCTCGTTCCAAACAAGTAAATTAAACAAGCAACATGGTCCAGACTTGCAGGGTCTGTAATTGGAAAAAGGGATATGTTTTTAAACCAAGAAACAAATTTTCAAATCTACGTAGTAGTTTAATAAAGAAACAGCTATTTTTTTCTTCTTGTTCCTTATTTTAAAGTCAATAAAGAGTCTTCAATGCAAATCAAAGGCTAAAATAGTTCAAGCTAAAAAGTTTAGGATTTAAATAAATACACGTAAAAGCAATCGATTAAATACTGTGGTGTATAAAAGTTTTAAAATAATCGTCCTAAGGTAAATTATTTATATAATCTTTCATATGGGCCCATTCATAAATCTTTTCAACCACACTATATTTGTATATTGTTTGTAGGATGTTTACCACAAAAATGAATTAATGCTATATATATAAAGTGCATTACTTTATAGCTATCCTTCTCTCTAAAAAGTACACATTTTTCTTACCACTAATTTGTCTTTGTAAATCTCTAATAGCTGGATGAACTATTGGTGATGCAGATGACGACATTGTATAAAAACCGGAAGTACTATATCCTTGATAAGCATGTGTGGTCAGTCCTGCAATATCGGACGACGAAGCATATACCGATGTTCCAATTCCATTCTGAACTTTAGATTGAATACTTGACGAAAAGGTACTAAAAATAGGTTCACTACTGTATAGTACAGTTTCCGGTGATATTGACCCGCTATGTTTTGTTAAAGTCACAGGTAAATCGTAGGTATTCGAGAAGGAAGATAAAGTCGGTGTTATCTGATCCGTTGATAATCCATACAACATTGACTTGGATGTTTCATATTTTGACACTACAGATTCTGATGTATCAAAAGAAAAGGAAGAAATCAAAGCTTCAGATCCCCGTTCAATAGTCATTGCTACCGCAGAGATTATTTCAGAGCTCGAATTTCCACCACTTCTAGAGCTTGATATGAGCTCTGCAGTCTGGGTTCGAAGTGTTCCTAAAATAGGCGACGAATCTCTTTGATAAGATTCCGTTGAGAAGATACTGTCTGTTTGTGTGATAAAATTAAAACTTGACCTATTACTACCATATGAAATAACACTTGTTCGGTCAGGTGTATCAATCATATAATTACTAAATGTGGAAAACACCGGTGAATTCATAATTTTTAGGGCTGATGAATAATCAGTAATCTTACTGCTAAATCCTGTTGTTTTGGAAGTTTCGGTTTTTGTTGTGTCAGACCCGGAGCTGGATACACTAATTGTCTCTCTTCCTGATAAGCTGTTTGTTGTTGATACTGAGTCTTTGCTTTTACTTACAGTTGTACTAATACTAGTCTTTATTTCTGAAGTTCTTTTTGTGTACGTATTTGAAATAAGATTTATTCCTGCAGCTTCAGTTGTTAGCTGTTGAACTTCCAGCGTATTTGGTGCTAGTTCAGAATTCACAATACCCAATTGAAACGTGGATGCTGTCGGTATGAAGGAAGTCCATTCCGAACTATACAAATCCCAGGTATAATTTGAAGTAGAAGGTAAAATGTCAGAACTTAAAATAGATAGTGTTTGATATGCATTTGTTGCAGTATATGTAATTACTGATGATAAATCACGTGACGTTTGTTTTACAAGTGTTGACAACATTCCAATTTCGCTAGGAAGTGATTCTGATGTCAATACAGATATTTCAGGAGGTATTCCAGTCACTTGTAGAACAAAAACAACTGTAAACATAATTTAATCGTTTGGTTTAAGGTATTTTTATAGGGACATATATCTTTTTGTTATAAATGTCTTGAATAATGTCAAGGCCAAAATAATCTATATTCGTTAATTCTTGCTCTGTTATCTATATTTATGTTCGTGGTTAGGTCTGAATGTTTAAACATAAAATTCTAAAATATTTTCAAAGACTTTAAAACAACCAATATTATACAAAAACTACTTAAATGAATGTATTGACGAAGACCATGACTAGGAAAAACAAACTATAAGGATGTGAACATGGATTCTGGAGAAAAGGGGGGAAATAATGAACCATGCAAAAATCTGGCGACAAAAATGTACTGCAATGATCAGTCTAACAGGCATTTATGTAGTTAAACTCGATATCAAAATCTGGAAATGCACTTTATCCTTAGCCGGAAATGTATTTATGAGTATACTGCATATATACATTCACTATAACAATGGCTTAAACATTTCGTTCCACACATAAAGAATAATTTTGCTTTATTATGAACCTTCTCAAAGTTGGGGGAAAATTAGAAAAAAAGTTTAAGGTTTATTTAAATATTTTATGTAATTTTTTACGTTAAAGTTGTTTTATGTTACGTTCGGTTGTTTGGTATTATCTGAAAACTTTTGTTGCCACAATTGTGTGCTAGATTTGGATTTCAATTAATTTAAATAAGGTAATTTTACGTACATCAAAAAGATTAAAAAGGAATTAGTCAAAACATTCATCATTACAACATCAAAAAGATTAAAAAGAAATTAGTCAAAACATTCATTCTTGCTAATGCGTAAGAGTTCTGTATTATGGAACCAAAACAAACTCTGCATAATCACAAACAAATGTAAGGACAGTAAGTGACACTGAAAAGAAAAGTCGTCAATGCAAAATTACAGAGTTATATATCAAGGATACCAAATATGAAAGTGATTGGACTAACCACCTCAGACGCGTTACATTCACAAGTAGAACTATTTTCAGCTTGCGTGAAAAAGTTAAGTCTCAAAGTTTCAATAAAGATTGTAGAATCCAAATGGAGATAATACATATGACAAGACAGCCTTTCAAATATGAAACAGACTCAGTGATGAGATATAATATACAGCTGCTTCAAGTACATTTATGTAAATGCATTGAAAATCTAAAGCTATAATGTTCCTTAACAAACAAGCACTAAAACCCATATTTCCTTTGAACAGGGTATCTAAAAATGTGACTGTTTTACAATATTTTAATGAGATATTAACTCGGCAGCGCAATTCACAAAACTTCTTATACGTAATTTCAGACGTAGGTTATAATAAAATGATGAGTCACAACTGGATTTAGATCTAGGTATTTTTTTCTGAATAAGACTGAGGCTTTGCACTTACCAATTACAAAACACAGCTGCATTATTCGTGTATTTTTCACACAAAGTCCGTGTTAAGATACCAGTCGTTTACTCCATCATCCAGATTCCTTAACTGAAAAAAAATATTTTTTTTTATTTTATCAACTCCTCAAACAAGTAAAGGTATGGTATCACTTTTACCTTTTGAATTATGTGTACAATATATTTAGAAAGTGTTATTTTTTTCATCATGCAATATGATGTCTCTAGTTCCTGGTTCAAATAGTAAAGAATGTAGTTATTGAGATCTCACAAAACATTTTTAATCCCGCCGCATTTTTGCGCCTGTCCCAATTCAGGAAGCTCTAGCCTTTGTTAGTCTTGTGTTTCCATTTCGCTGAACTAGTATGCATTATTGTTTAGGGGCCAACCTTCGGGTGCGGGATTTTCTCTCTGCGTTGAAGACCCATTGGTAGCATTTAGCTGTTTTCTGATCTTTGGTCGAGTTGTTGTCTCTTTGATCCATTCCCCGTTTCCATTCTCTATTCTATTTTACAATATTTTCAATTTTTACTAGATAATATTCGCTATGGAGATTCCGTATATCACCACGTTATAGCAGTTCCAATGGGGACTATAAACTGTGCACCACTTATTGCGGACCTGTTACTGTATTGTTACGAATCACAACTTATGTCTAAAATCAGCAAAGACCAAACGAAACTACATCTGATACAAAAATTTAATAACACTTTTAGATATTTGGATGATATTTTGGCTGTCAATAATGACGACTTCACTATGTACACTATAGAGATTTATCCTGTTGAACTTAATTTGCATAAAGCTAATACTTACAATGAACACTGCCCTTTCCTGGATCTTGATATCTATCTATATCTCTAAGGGGCGAGATCAAAAGTTCAATGTAGGATAAAAAACTTAATTCAAATAGTTTGGGGATGGGGGGGGGGGGGGGGGGGGGGGGGTAAAAATCGCAGCAAGTTTTGTTATCCGACATCGATTTTCGAATTGAAAATTACGGATTCAAGTGATGTCAATATACAGAACACACATACATTGTTGAGGAAAAACAGGACCCATGATACAAAAAGTATACTCTCAAAGCTTATGCCCATATTGCTCAATCATTTTTTCCCAAATTAAGTTAAGGGGAAGGGGGGGGGGGGGTCAGTGAAAAATCTATGCGAATTAAGTTTTTTATCCTACATTGAACTTTTGATCTCGTCCCTAACAGGAAGCTAAATACTAAAATTTACGATAAGAGAAATAATTTTCATTTCCTATTATTCGTTTTCAGATGCCGATGTTACCTTGGCACCATAGTGTGTTGTTTATATATCTCAACTTGTTCGATTCGCTCTTGTATGTAACAACGTATTTGATTTTAACGAAAGAAATCTCTGTATTACTGAAAAATTATTACACCAGGGATTTCGATATACAAACTTGTCAATACTTTTACTAAATTTTATCATCAGTTCAAGGACCTCATTCGTAAATATAAATCAACGTGCAAACATCTTATATGTTCAGGAATTTCACATCCCTTCTTTTATGGTAATATTCTATACAAAGCACAAAAATGTCGTCATTCACCTGAAAAACTAACCAAACCTTTAAACAGACTTATCCACAAGGGTTATAGTTACGATACTGTTGTCAAGTCATTAAAGATGGCATTTTTAAAAGTTAATATTGATTCACTCATAGGGTCTTTGCATCGGAAATAAACACATTTATTCTAAAACCAGTTGTTGGCATGATAAGGGTTATGTTCTTCTCGTATAATTCATGATGGCATGATACTAAATCCCTAACGTTAGGGATTGTGGCTGATTTTCTATATGATATAGACATGATCTTTCGATAGTTTGAGGTCTGGAGCTGGCATGTCAGTAACTGCTAGTAGTCCTTTATTAATGTATATTGATCATTGTCATTTTACTTACTTTCTTCAGTTACCTTTTTTAACATCGGACTCGGACATCTTTTGAACTTTACTGTGTTTATCGATGTGTGTTTGTTTATTCCACATTGTCTAGAGGGGGGGGGGGGGGGTGAGATCTCATAAAACACGTTTAACCCCGCCGCATTTTTGCGCCTCTCCCAAGTCAGGGAGCTCTAGCCTTTGTTAGTCTTGTGTGTTTTTTTTAATTTTGGTTCATTTATATGTTTTGGAGTTTAGTGTGCCGTCCATTACGCTGAACTAGTATGCATTATTGTTTAGTGGCCAGCTGAAGCCCGCCTCCGGGTGAAGGATTTTCTCGCTGCGTGAACACCCATTGGTAGCCTTGAACTGTTTTCTGTTCTTTGGTCGGGTTGCTGTCTCTTTGACACATTTTTTTTCTTTATTTCGAGCTTTACAGGTTTAAAAAAAAATCACCGTAGTTCTAGTAACTATTTACATGTTAATTGTTCTATTTTTTTGTAGATCTTCATATCTATATTTCAAAACAGATTATTTAAATCAACACTTTGTGAGAACCGTTATATTTTATCACAATTCATTATTTAAATATAATAACAGCAAAGATATGTTCGCTTTGAGTATAAAGATATCCAGTAAGAATAAAAACTTTTAACTTAATAACGGTACTCTAATCCTCATTGTTTCTAATACGACATTTTTGGCAAATAGCACATAAAATTTCTATATGTGTAAATTGATTCGAAATTATACATAATCTCCCCAATCCATTTTTTATTTTATTTACTTTTATTTTTTTTAATTTAGATAATGAATTATTACTTACCTAACGTGTCCTTTATTTGCACGTCTACATCGATTAAACATAAATTTGCTGCTTACATGTGCAAAATCATCCTATAAAATACTTACAGTCTATAAGTTACCTTCTTTCCTGCGATAAGTAAAAATTAAAGTGAAATTTCCTCATGTGGTTATTCCACTTCCTGGTAGAGAAATTTGAAAATTCTTGTAATGTTCTTACTTATACATATATAAAAATATCTATTATGTTTCCTTAAATATATAAAATTTAACAAAAATATTCCAAATTGAACTTTGTTTCTTTCCCTGTGTCATTTTATCGATTTTTAGTGAATAGATCTACTGTCCTATCTGTTTACCACGTTTACAAAAATGTACTTACCTGATAAAAATTGTTGAAAAGGCATCTTCAGAAACTGACAGATTCTTGATATTTTTTGATGTTTCGATAAATAGACTTCTCACGCATTATTTGGTCCGCATCTAATTACGGAAGATAATTCTTTATTTCAACAAATACTGTCAGGTCATGTATAAAATGAATTTGTATTAAAGTATTTCTATTGTGGCTAAATTACAGGTTGTAAGTCGTTAAAAATATACTTCCTTACAGGGAATATATAGTCAAATCTCTAAAATATAGACCGCTGTATAACAATTCAGTTTATGGAGATGTGAGAAATTGTAAGAATTCGGTTATTTAAACCATATCACAAAGTTTTAAGCTATACAAAATATATCCTCTTACCAAACGTACAAAATATTTGAAACAAAATGGACTTTAAAGGTCAACGTTACATCCATAAAGATGATTTAGTTTAAAACGTCACTAAAGTATCCCCATGGTAACGTCATCTTTGTGTGGATGTTACTGCCGGCGTTTGAAGGCAATACGTAAGTACAACAATTTAGTTTTAAAATCGTTAATTACATGTAATATAAAGAGATTAGATCTTTAAGTTAATAATGTGCTAGCAATACGGCGGAAAGGATATTTTTTAAAAAATAGAATATATGGTAGAAAGTCGATCATTGTTTTAATTAGCACTGAAATTTAGTTTTTAAAGAATTTTTCATTTTTGCATAACTTTACGATTGAATAATTAGACCTAAAAGTGTTTTTATAAGATGATGCGCATTAACAATTTACAACCGGAAACATGGATGCAAAAATTTCTTGACACTTGAAAATGAATGTACCCCCCCCCCCCCCCCCCCACCGCTATGACGATAATAATATAAAGAAGAGTATAAACCCTTTTTTGTCTATGGGAAACCCCCGAAATCATTTTGACAAAAAAAAAAAAAAAAAACAAAATAGTAAAGGCACAATGACACTGTACATTGAAGATTCCCTAAAAGTTTCACAGAAATCCATTCACTGGTTTAGGAGGAGTTGCGGACGGGGTATACCTACCCCTCTTACATTACATGTAGAAATGGCACAGACCATGCTTGTCTGTGTAAAACCTCAAAAATCATTTTGATCAAAAATAAAATAAGTGATTCACAATGCCACTTTGTACTGGAGATTCTGTGATAGTCTCAATGAAATCCACTCACTTGTGTACGAGTAGGTGCAGTAAAAACGTGTGGACGACAATGGAAGAACGGAATCCCCGAGTCGCTTAGAGATAAATATTACATATATATAAGCTAGGGTGTCTTCAGATATTACGTAGAATCTATCAGAATATTTGGTTCACGGGGCTATTAGACTCCATTCGAAGAGGCTACAAATCTATGTACAAGACTAATGGCATGAGTTCGTTACCGTCATGAAATTGGTAATTCAATCTGCTACACATAAAACTAGGGTCGGACATTTTTCTCGTCGAAGTTTCTCTCTCTATTGCCAATTTTTTGTTTTGGTATTTGGATCTACTTCGTCTTAACACGTTTTCAGCCTTTAATAATACTGCTCATACCGGGCGGATTGTCAAAATGAGCACACCCAGTAACAAAAACTCTAAAGATGAAATTTATGACGTGTAGATGCACATTTCAACAAATCATTTCTTACACGCTATACTCGTGTCCAAAACTGTGGGAAACAATAATCTATAACATTCACATTAAAATTACAGAGAAATGATATTCAAATATACTACAGTGACTATCAGTCAAACTTACTTCACAGGAAGGAAGATCTTTAATATTACACTTTTATTTAATATTAAATATTTTTTTATCTTATAAATTTTAACTGGTAAATTTTACAATATTTTTATTTTATTACAAAATAATATTAAAAGCTCCATAACATTTACCATTTCAATCGTATACACTGTTTATATCCCACAGACACATAATCTTGATAATATCATCTATCCGATTTGCAAAATTTGCAAAACAAATTTGCCAAATGGAAATATATAAAGATTTTTTTTCTAAACAATCATCTGTTTTAAATATTGTGTATCAAATAAATAAAAACGAATTTAAAATATTAGCCAAATTTTAAAAGCTTTCTAGAGAAACACAAACGTGTGATATCCGCAAAGTTATAAAAAAATAAAATTTTTTAGCAAATGTAGCTAATATAAAACATACAATTTACAATGTAAACGGGCTTCTATAAAAATTGGTAATCGTCCTAATTCTCCATATAATTTACTATACTTGATCCGTCTCCAGTTTACGAAAATGCAAATGTACAGTTGTAATATGTCAGTTTTGAAGGTACATGTAGGCCATTTCTGACTAGGACGTTTCGGACAATGGACATTGCAGCCAAATATAATATTTTCCAGCAATTTATTTTTTAAAAATCATATATTAAATCAGTATTTTTACTCACTTTTAATTTCATTACACGTACTCTTTTTCAACAAATATATCTTGAACGTTTTTCCTTTTTTTAATTAAAGTTGTAAGATAAAGACAGGGAAAATATAAACGAAAATATGTTCCAAGTAAAAAAAAAATAAACTCGTTATCCTTAATGTATGTTTTCTGAATAAAGATTTTTCATTAAAACTTCTATATTTCAAAATTAGATAAATAGATAAATAAATTAGATAACTATCCTCACTAAAAATTGTCTCAACAACTGTTTTTGTATTTTTTGTTATCAGTTCATTATTATATAGAGAATAATACATGGTAAAATCTGTATCACATGCTGTATCAACCCGAGAAACCAATATCAGCCAGAGGGCCTTGGCCCGAGGGCTGATATTGGTCAAGAAAAAAAAATATAAAAAAAATACGATAAAGTAAAATTGAAAAAAAAAGAAGAAAAAAAGCTATGTGATAAAGGGGTGTGATAAAGGGTAGGCATGCGATAAAGGGGTGTGATAAAGGGTGCGCATCAAAGTCGAGCGATACGGATTAAACAGCAGGCTATTTATCAAATATTCAAAACTACTGTATTTACTACTAAATATATGATAAAAATCAGTTACAGATTAAGGTTATACATATTATATGACCAAAAAAAAAAAAAAAAAAAAAAAAAAAAAAAAAAAAAAAAAAAAAAAAAAAAAAAAAAAAAACCATCGAAAACAATTATCATCTATCAATTGTTATGATTTTTTTTAGCTTCTCTTTTGATATTTTAAAAATTAGTCATTTTTTTGTTATGAAATGCTCTGCAAAGTTGACTGAAATGTCCTTCTTTTCAAAAATTGTTGGCCGAAATATTAATAATAAAGATACAAAAACAGCTGTTGAGAAAATGTTTAGTGAGGATAATTATCTAATTCAGTCATCTTATTTTCTAATTTTTAAATATAAATTGGATTCAAAAATATTAAAGAGAACACAACATCTAAAATGATTATTTTATATTTTATTTTACCTTGGAAAACTTTTAAATTTTTGTTAAAAAATTTTAATTAAAAGAATAAGCAGATATAAGTAAAACAAAATTAGATTAATAAAAAAATAAAATATAATTGAAGGGCATTAAAAGTAATTATAAGTTTAAAGATATTAAAATATTTACTTGAAAATATAACATTTGGCCGAAACCTCCGTTGTCCGAAATGTCCTGGCGGAGGACATTTGCGCCAATATGGAGGATAATTGCGCCAAAAAATGGGGACATTTGCGCCAAGAAAATGAGGACGTTTGCGCCAAGTTACCTGGTGAAAATTAAGAGGACAACAATGCATAGCTGAGACGACTAACATAAAGTGATGACATTTTGGTCTTATTTTTTAAATTTCGTCTTTGTTTTCTGAAATCAATTTACTATTCTGTTTCTTGGTTTTACGATTGGATTTTTTTAAATATACTTTAAACTGTTTAAAACAATTTATTTTAAAAAATATATTTTATTTTGTCACATTTAATCAACAGCACTAATAAAAAAGTTCAGCACACTAATTAAAAAGTTAAAAGTGAAAAGGTCATCTTAAATCAGTTCGGGCCTTAAACCTGTATCCAATAACCCTAAGCATACTTGCTCTGTCTACTTCTCCTGCTCTGTTTCCAACAATTTCTCAATTGTTTCCTTCTCAGTTTTCGAAATCGGAGCTTCTTCGCTTAAAAACCTAATCTTAATGTAATTAACCGTTTGTTGTTGGAAAATAACATCAAGAAATACAAATATAGAAGGATGACAAAAAGAAACTTGTTAACACTGACGAATAAAAAGAACACAAAAAAAAATATCCGGTATTTTATTTATATATTTATATACATTTCAAATATTCTTATATTTGATATCAAACATTAATATGGAATTTCTTATAATTAATGAAAGGTAAGTAAAAAGTAGATTAGCGCAAACGTCCTCATATTCATTGGCGCAAACGTCCCTTTGAATTACAGGTAAATTGGCGCAAATGTCCTTCGCCTAAATGTCCTAGGCCGAAATATCCTAGTCCAAAACGTCCGCCCACCGCGCAATATATTACTATGTACAAAAATTGATTTTTTTTTTTACTAAACATAGAATTTTATTTTTAATAAGTTTCCCTCGTTTGATTTAATCATTATCATAATGTTAATGTCCTAATATCCAAACAATAATTAAAAAAAAAAATCAAACAATAATTTATATAAAAAAGGTATGTATAAATATTTAATTCATCGAAATCATAATTTAATTTTTTTTATTCATAATGAATATTTGATAAATGTTAATGAAATAAAACTTAAAAATGAAAATATATAACGTGTGTGTTCTCATGTTTTATTCCAATTACCCTCTGTAGATTGGTGTATTTGAATAATGAGAAATCACAAAAGTGTCCTTGTCTAAAATTTTCTTAAAGCAAAATATCCAAGTTAGCACCAGTTTAATATATCAATACATTATAAAATGTTAAAATATCAAAAGACTTCTAATAGTTAATATATAATTTTGTTTTTTTTTTCAAAATTAGTAATCATCAATAAATATGAATATTTTGAACATCTTCGACTCTTTTATAATATACCAACAAATTAACAACATATGGATGTAAATATCTTAAATACGTTTTATTATCTCATAATTAATAAGCGTGCAGAACATATTTGAACGGAAAATGTGTTAGAAACCGAAATTTATAAATTGCAGTTAAAATTGTATCTTAATAAATCTATCCCTTTTCGTGTCCGTAAATCAGGTTTCGGAAATGAATTATGATAATATTTAAAATAAAATATTCGAGAAAATATTTATTTTAAATTTAAAAAAAATAAAAAAAGGGTTAGAATTTTAATAATTTATAAAAAAAATTAATGGCGACAATGAAAAGACTAAAAGAAAAAGAAAAAAATATATCAAACTACAAAAAAGATAATGCACAAGTTTATATTAATCTTAATTGCAAGATACTTAATAAAAAGAAGATAATGGAGAATTTGTTTATTTTTTTCCACCTTAACTAAACTGTTGACACGACGAATAACATACGGAAATAGGAAATAGGCGTGTAAACCCATTAGGCAAAGGTGTCATTAATTTGTTTATTTGTCAATTATTACAGTAAACAATATATTGATTGCATATAATGGCAAGGTAAAAGTAAAGCAAATATTAAGCCATACCTCGGCCCTAAGTCTATTGACATTTTACATGGATTTACCGGATAACTATTGTTTTCAATGATAACGAAACCATAAATCACAACATCTCTCGGTTCCTTAGAAAACTATATAAAGAAGACACATTCAAGACTGACCATATAGCAAAACCATTAAACCGTAACACTCGACCGAAACAATATTTCAAAATGATGACCAGACAGCGAACTTTCCTTAACAAAGTTCTCCAGCGGTTAGAATATCAATATAAATCTGGATTCCAACAAGTTGATATTCTAAATGAAAAGTACCTTGCCTTGGTTACGAGATATAGAAATGCTCTGGCCAATCATCAGATGTCCGCGGCTTATAGTCTCTATCTCAGAATCCAAGTGGCAGAGGAGGTTCGAATGGCGTACTACCAATATACCAAACACAAGGCAGCAGTACTGACTAGGATGAGAGAAGAAATGTACGACGATTATTTCGATGTTCTTGAAGATGAAATGGAAGACGATCGTCTGATCTCCCAGAGAGAATGATTTAACTGTTGGACCCATCAATCTTATATCTAAACAGCTCTTTTAAGAGCTAACCAAATTCCTAGAAAAGAATCTAAATTAGTTGTTGGGATAAATTGCCTTTATAGAGAACAACAATACCTTATCAAGCTAATACGAATTTCATTTATTCTAAGTTTAAAAGAAAACAGATTTACGTTCCACCATATTACGTCCACATGTATTCTAACAGTTAGTTAAAGTAATTTTATTAGTAATCATAATTTAAAAAAACATTATAGCATATATCTGAAAATTTATAAATTAATTTAAGTATTGACGTACGTTGAAACCATCGCAGAGTTAATACAGATCCGTCAATATAAACAATAATTATACCTCAATACGATGTGGTTTAAGCGTAGACTTTCAAGTTTTTCACTGCTCTCAGCTGTGACTATTATTTTGATGGTTCGAATAAAATTTACTACACTGTATGAATATATTTTTTCTAAAGTTTTATTGATATTGATTTTGACGTTCCAAGTTCTTAAACTTGTGATCTAATATTCAATTTCATGCTCGATTATTCAATATCATGACTAAAATAGCAAAACGGATAGTCCCAAAGCTAAAACTAATTTATTAATTCCTGAATATTTCATAAACTGCACTTTCATTTCTAACTCTTTTTCTATCAAATATGAGATGCATTTGAATAAAATTGTTTCTATTAACATTCTGTAACCTTTGCGAAAAGGCACCGATATAAATAAAAATATTAATAATAATAAAAACCAACAACAATAAAGTTCAAAAAGGAAATGTGTCCAGACTACACTAATGCCCCACCTTCCAAGTCATATCCATGGAAAGACACATTTTAGAAAGTTTATATCTTGATGTACATGTGTAAAAATTTTCATCATCATGTGAACCCATCTTCATAAAAAATAAGCTATAACGCAAACCTAAACGTGTCAGCAGCATTACATTTCCTATATTCAATGAGCTGTGAAACCTAGGTCAAAATCATTAAAAGACATGAATTTAAGAAAGTTCATATCATCATGTACATGTGCACAACGTTTCACCATGAAGTAACCCAATCTTCATAGAAAAAAGCATCAACATAAACCTTTTTTACCATCACATTTCCCAAATTTCACATTTTTACTGAACCGTAAAATTTAGTTCGCACAGACTCAAAATCTATATATCCCCCAACTATTGTTGGCGGGACATAAAAATAAAAAATCAATACGATTTTATGAAAAAAGCAGATTTTTCACTACTGTCATCACTTTATTTTATGTTAAGGGTAGGAGGTACTTAAATCTGCTAAATTGCAGACTTTTTAGAAATTTTACGTACTTCTAGAATATTTGAAACTGCATTTAAATATCGAACCCCTCAAGTTTTCTATAAAAATGATATGCCATTGCTGCCAACTTTTCTGTTTCATTGAATACTAAATAAATATAAGGCCACAAGCTTCGTTTTGGCTGTGGAAATCATTGAACTATATGTCATGTCTGTAAAACACTGAAACTACAATTCACATGGCGGTGTGGGTTTCTTTTACCATTAATGCTTTTAAGATGAAAAGCAGCAATAAAAGCACTGCTCACTTTCATTTTGTATTATATTCCAGTTATTCCCTGACTTTAGGGAGACGGACATTAGATTTCCCATTTCACAGGGATCTGTGTAATTCTGAATCTCATTCTTAATTTTTGCAAGATTTAACGCCATTTTAATGTTAATTGTTATCTGAATATCTTGTATATGTAACAGGTCATTCGTCTTTTTGGGGCTGTGTTTAATATGGTTTATCCCGCAATCAAGCCATTTCCGGTCTAATAAAAGGGGTAGAATAAACTTTAGTCGTATTAGATCAATGATCTAATAAAGTCTACTGGTACTTGTTTACATGAAGAGCGCGAGGAGCGTAGCGAATGTATCTGATGACGTCGTGGCGTTTTCCGCGTTTTCACTGTCGTTGAATTTCAACTTCAAACGTAATTTTAAGGCATTTTACGCATCTAAAGGGGATTGCCGGATAAAGACAATACAAAGTCGTTGTCGAAAAATATATAATTTATTTGGGCTCGCTGCGAAACACAGGGAAAAGGCTCACTAAAGCTCGCCTTTTCTCATGTTTCTAAAGCTCACCCAAATAAATTTTATATTTTCCGACAATGACTATGTATTGTATATATCTTTATTGTTCATTAACTGAATATGTGCACATCATGAGGATTTCAATGTTGGTTGTCTTTTAAAATCATGACTGTTGTCATATGTATATCATACCAATTTCATGATTTATAGATTTTTGCAAGAGTTATAATAATAGCCGTCCGTTTTGTATCTTGTATATACAAATTGCCCTTCACCCTTTTGGCTGATTTTGTTATATAAAGTTCCCGTGCGTATATAAATGTTCGCTTATGGAGAATATAGACGAAATAAGACAATGAGGGACATCTGAAGACAAAACTTTATGACAAACGTGATGACTTCCACTTTCCTATTGTTAACTTTCTTGGCTTCTTGAGTAGCAATATACCAGCACACCTGCAAATGGCGCCTACGTTTCTCAGCTTATCCGATATTCAAGGGCATGCGTGAGTTACCATGACTTTCGACAAAGATGTTACTGCTGTCACAAAAGCTTCTTAACCAGGGTTTTATCAGGTATAAGTTGATGTCATCACTTAGGAAATTTTACGGTCGCCATCACGAATTGATTGCGTTTTTTTGGTTGCTCCTTAGGTATATTTGTCCTCTTTGTTTATATTTTTGTTATAGTTGACATGATGATCTGAGTGTGCTAAGATTAAACTGATTTCCCGATTGGTTGATTTTTGAAGGACTGACAACCCTTTTTAGTCTACTGTCCTCATATATAAGAACTCTGTCCGTAATAATAACATCAGTATTTGATATTTGCCTTAAGTTCCCGTGCGTATATATATGTTAAGTTTATGCAGCTCGCTTATGGAAACGATAATGTCAGTAGAAATAATTAAAATTGATTTCATCTGTAGTTAGGTGTCTACTTATTTTTTTTATTATCAAAGAATGATAAAGTAATCGTATGTTTATGTTACAGTAATTCACGGTACTTTTTGAACGATGGTTAAAAAATGTACGCATTTCACTGCCACTACCTAAGTATGCAGTTAGTCATTCATCTTGTGAAGGTTGTACTCATATTTGGTATCATGGTCTTGCATTATTTGAGCAACTGTAAATTATACCAATTTCATGTTTGTTGTTTTTTTTCAAGTGTAACATTCTTTTCCAACTCTGTCGTTTTTTATTGATACCCATAGCTTGTGTTTGTTCTATGTCATGAGCTTGTCCTGACTTTGTAGACATTTTGACTGATGCGAAGTGCACGGATGTATCCGCATAGTCCAACAGCGCGTTAAGTTTTATTTCTATAATCAATAATAGTACAAGACTTCTAATTTTGTAAGAAGCATTTTTTGATTGGTTGATTGCCGGTGTATTTCTTGCATATCTTTGCAATTTCAATGACGGTTTGGGAAATTTTGCCGTCTCTCGACTGTTTTTTTTTTTGCATATACCACTCTGAGCCATTATAGACAGAGGAGCAATATAACTATGCTGCTAAACAGAGACTCAAAAATAAAACAGAACTAAACATTTTTAATGTCACAATTTTCAGTTTGATATGTGATGCCATCAGTAATGGGGGAAGGAAATGATCCTTTTTACGATGTACCATATTCGAGAGAGTTTCCTAATAGCGAAGAGCCAGATAAATCGGAATTATCGTTTAAGAGCGAAGAAAACGCACCAGGCCAGGTAATGAATATTAGTTCTACAGTAATGCTTTAAGAGTTCAAAATTTCACAGTAAACTTAAAGCACAAATCATATACCGGTTGTTGACATGAGGTATTGCCATGAAAGTTGTTTTCTGAATTGATTGAATGTGAATTTTAGATCACACGGGCCAAAGGTCGATTTGAGATATTGCCATCACTCTCATCTGTCGTCGTCCGTAAATGTTTACTTTTCCATATTGTTCTGTGAAAACACTGGGCCAAATTGCACTGTTGTGTGTTCTCCTTTCAAACATGTGTCTAAAGAACAAGGCCTTCCTCTAATAATGCTCAAACTATCAAAAATATAAAAAATAATAAAATCTTCTTCTCTGAAAGTAAAGGACAAAGGAGTCCAAACTTTGATGGAATTTGCTTTCTGTGGCCCTTCTTTTAAACTGTATCTGAGTAACTGGACCCTAGGCAAATATGGTCACATTACAAAAACTTGAAAATCAACAGAAAAACGAAAAAGTTTAAAGCTTCTCTCAAAACTATTCGGGCAGTTGAGACCAAATTTTGATGAATTGTCCTTAAGTGGTCGCTTTTCAGATGTGTTCTCGAGAGTCCGCTCCTCCGATTAATATGGCCCCTGTTACTAAAAATTGAAAAATCAACAAAAAGTATTGAAAAATCTCCTTGGAAACAACAATGACGGTTTAGGCCAAACTTTGATGGAATGGTCCTTCGATGGCCCAATTTCAAAAGTGAGTTTGGGAGTCCGCACTCCTTACTAGTATGTCCCTTCTTCAGATACCAAGAGTAAAAAAATCAGCAGATAAATATTTTGAAATCCAGTTATTTTAGAGAAGTACGTAGGCTCATAACCTACAGTAACGGGTATCAGCTTTCCTTCACTGTTTGTAAACACCCACTGCAATCCCTCGTTTACTTGACCAAGTATAAAATTCGGATCATAAATTTGATTACTTTCACCTTTTTTCAATCATTTTGTTTTTAGACAATTTCGGTACTAATCATGAAACTGATACAATTTTACTTTTATAAGATATTTCCGAAAACTTAGGAATATCTCCCTGATGCAAAGCACTGTCCTTAGATGGTTTTTAGTTCTACCCTTTTCGGCCATTTAGGTATTTAAGTCTGCTCTATAATGCTTTGATTTATTGTTTTGGAATAAGTCGGCCTTGAGCACTACTAAAGAAATATTTTTCTAATGTACACACAGTGCACCTGGTATCAGAGAATTTTTATCAGCTGCCTTTTATGGATTACGGGTAATAAGCAATATTTTTCACTTGAACACGGCCTGTCATTTTTTAGTCCAAGATTAATCTGATGTAAAATTCAATGCGGCTGTTGGACGTCAGAGCGCACTCCATATATAAAATTTTGCCCAGATTCGGCACTAATCAGTGTTATTTGACTAATATATTTTAAGGTTAGTGGAATCTTGGACTAGTGTTTTGTTTTTTTCATCTACATCATTTCTAAAAAATTTAGAAGCTTTTTTTCTGTAACAAGGTTTATGAGTTTATTTGACCGAATACGATATCATTATATCAGAAACATAGCCTTGGTTTATATCCTTCACGATAATCGAAAGATTGACAATTACTAGCTTAAACACGGAGATGGAAAGTCTTTATAAAAATGGTAAATGAAATTAAGGGTCAGGAGGCAGATTTTATGTCAGTTGCCGTTAACTTAGCACGCAATGCTTGGAATATCCGAAGAATCTGGTGTCATCCTTTTTTCTTTCATTTTGTTGGTGGAGGGGGGAATAGGAGGGAGAGACGGAGGGGGAATTCCATGGAATGTACATGTACTGTAGTATTTCGATCCATTGCAATTCCTTTTAATCACTACATTGTCGAAATTGTAACATTGTAGCTTCATTTAACTTTCTGCACTATTTGTTCTACACACAACTCTTCTTTGTCCTTACGATTTCACCCTTTGGATTACTTTGATTTCCTATTTCATCTAATCGCCAATATTTAGTGTATACGGTACTAAAATGAACTTTCAAGCCTGAATAGAGCAAACATGATAATATTTATGAAATATCAACAATACAATAATTATATACCATACAAACTACATTTTAACTCACCCAACCAAAGGGCAAATGCAAGGTACCGCCATAACTTGACATCCGCAGTCGTAAACTTTCCCTTCAAAAATTTACCTTGAAACCACCTAATCGTGACCAAACTTTGGTTGAATGATTCTTTGAAAATGTGTTTTCCCAGCTAATATGGCCGTATTTACTAAAAATAAAAATCAGCCAAAAATGTTTAAGTTTTGTGTTCATCTTTAATTATTAGGCCAATTGTAACTACAAAAAATGTAATTGGTATAATGATCTTTAGGCGATCGCCGTTGGAAATTATGTCCAGGACACTAGATTTGTCACCAATATGGCCACCATTACTGAAAATAGAAAAATCGGTCATAAAATGTTTTTTTTTTATCTTCTCCTTTGAAAAACTAGAAACAGTGAGACCAATGAGAGCAATGGTCCCTAGATTCTCCCTTTCATATTTATATCTTGAGGTTCGGACCTTTTGACTAATATTGAAGCTTTTACTTAAAAAAGTAACATTTGCCTGAAATGTTTGAAATTAGTCTCCACTACTAGGCCAATTTAGACCAAATTTTGTGGAAAGGACCCAAGGTCATCCCTCTTTAAAAGTCTGTCAGATTGTCTGGTACTCCAACAAAAATGGACACCAGGGCCCAGTTGTTCAACTTGTTTAACCGAGGGTTAAATTTAACCATAGGTATTTTATCTAATCGCCGGTATTTAGTGTATTTGGCACTAAAATGAATTTTCAAGTCTGAATAGAGTAAAAATGATAACTTGTATGAAATATCAACAATACAATAATTAAATACCATACAAACTACATTTTAACTCACCCGACCAAAGGGCAAATGCAAGGTACCGCCATTACTTGACATCCGCAGTCGTAAACTTTCCCTTCAAAAATTAACTGTGAAACCACTTAATCGTGACCAAACTTTGGTTGAATGGTTCTTTGAAAATCTTTTTCCCAGTTCATATGTCGTATTTACTAAAAATAAAAATCAGCCAAAAATGTTTTGTTTTCATCTTTAATTACTGAGCCAATTGAAACTACAAAAAACTGTACTTGGTATAATGATCTTTAGGTGATCGCCTTTTGAAATTATGTCGAGGACATTAGATTTGTCACCAACATGGCCACCGTTACTGAAAATAGAAAAATAGGTCATAAAAGGTTTTTTTTAATCTTTTCCTCTGAAAAACTAGGAACAGTGAGACAAGTCTTGAGAGCAATGGCACTAGATTCTCCCCTTTCATATTTATATCTTGAGGTTCGGACCTTTTGACTAATATGGATGCATTTACTAAAAAAGTAACATTTGAATAAAATTATTCTCCACTACTCGGCCAATTTAGACCAAATTTTTGTGGAAAGGATCATGGGTCATCCCCTTTAAAAGTCAGATTGTCTGGTACTCCAACAAAAAATGGACTCCAGGGCCCAGGGTTAAATTTAACCACAGGTTAAATGTTATGATTTTCTACGTAGTTTATGTATTTAACCTTGGGTTAAATATGTTGAACAACTGGGTCCAGATGGTTGTCCTAACCTAAGCCCTGCGTGTCCAATATTATTTCTCGAGGGTGCCATCTTATTAAGTGCCTGTTTCTGGCCATTGAATTAAAAATAATTTCAGATGATCGACATAGGATCCTGAGTGTTGCTGCTTCTAATGTATTTTTGCAGTCATTCGAACTATTATTGTACTGTTTGTCATACGTCAAAATTGCCTTGAAGTCTTACAGCCACACCGCTCCATAAAAGGCCATGGACCTCAAACTAACATTACGTATATTTTTGGTTTATTTCAGAATTCAGACGAAAATGAACAAAGCGAGGAATTTTTACACTTCGCATTAAAATCTTCAGATGTATCAAAACCGGTCGATAAAATGTATGATGTTACAAGACAGTTGGAATCTTCGGACGAGTGTGAT
Source organism: Mytilisepta virgata (assembly GCA_028015205.1). Taxonomy (NCBI): domain Eukaryota; kingdom Metazoa; phylum Mollusca; class Bivalvia; order Mytilida; family Mytilidae; genus Mytilisepta; species Mytilisepta virgata. Next base: position 78,472,356 of record CM051519.1, read on the forward strand.
CCCGATGATGAAAATGAAGAATTAATCGTCAACATGGTGCTTGATGAAATTATGCAGTCGGCGGAGAAGGAATCCGATATTTGTATAGAATCTGAAGAAGGTTAAATAACAATTATTTTTTTTTGTATAATGTATGAGAAAAATAATAACTTCTCAAAAATATCCCTAAAATTTTCTTTTTATGATAAAAAACATTTCTTTTTTTTTAATATCAATTTGATTCATCTTGATTATGCCACAAGTTGAAAAAGAAAACGTTATTTTTCATGTAGTAGCTAGGTACCAAATTGTCGATTAACCACAGCAAACACTTGTTGGCAAAAAAAACTTTCTTGTATAAATGTTATCGCTCAAAGCGAATTACTGCGTGTTATTATAATTGGGACTTTCAAACTTTTACCTGTAAATTCAAATTGGTAATATGACAGCAAGAACGTAAATATTTCTGAAAAATTATTTCGTGAATATTTTAAACGTACCTTATTCACTAATACTTATGAACTGATTGATTACCTCATAGCAGATGCTAAAAAATCATAAAAAAAACTTTTGCACCAAACTATCACAGTATTTCACCACTTATGGGCGTATATTATAATTGCAAAAAGTATCCCATACGACTAAAGTTTTGAAGTAGGGCCATTTTTTCTTCTAGGGCCATTTTCATAAATTCGCCTAAAACCTTTCAAAATGTCTGGAGGCATAGCCTGGTACATGGTCTCTAAAAATGTGCTAATAATAACTAACAAGAATTTTCTGCATACCTGAATATCGCTTTTGGGAGACAGTTTTAACACAAATTTGCTAAATTAAAGTCTTTAAGACAGTTTTTCAACGTAAAGGACACTCAGAACCAAATATTTTTTGGCTCTTACTGAGATTATGTATCTCCTTTCATACAGCAACAGGATGATTTTGGTTCTATATGTGCTTCTTGGAAAAATTCCAAAAAGTTATGCAAATTGACCCAAATCTCTATATACACGACCTTTACGGTAGAAAACTTGAACTTATTAATGATTTAGAATAAACGTGGCGAAACATTGTGAACGAAGCCGTGGAAAGTTCGTATTCAGAGGAATGGGTCTCCCGGATCAACAATGACAGTGATTTTTTTGGATTCAAACATATTCACCCATCTGTTGCTATTCCAAGATTCTGGAAAATATCTCGGACTCATTCGAAAATATCGAACTCATTCAATGATTGACACTTGCTTATTGTGAAAAAAAACTTTATTGATATTTTTGTGTATGCATGTTGCAATTGTAGCGTGACTGAACCTTTACAAGTCATTTTCTGGGACTCACTCGAATTGTATATGGAACTGAGTTTTTACGGACAGGAACTGCTGTTCCAAGCATTCTTAGGCAGGAAACCGTTAACCGATGTACCGCACTACGATGAATTTATTAAACTTTCAAACTTCCAAGTCGTGAAGCGCCTTGCAGAGTACAACAGATGTCTCCGGTATACGATCTAGTATATACCTGTGCATGATATAAATGATTCAATATTACCCCTATATTATTCATATTTATACCGTACTGTTACTGACTTTCATACATGTACACATATTATATATTTATATGTTGAAACAACTTTTATAATTGCATTGTCCTTCGTGTAATTGATTATAATTTCGTTTATTTTTTAATCTCAATAGTGAGGAAATGAAGAAATTAATGAATGAATTTTGTTTAAATTATTTACACCACATTTTCACTTCGTTGTCTATTGACATTACTAGTATTTGATTCTTAATTGGAAATGTTTGTGAAAAATATTTCAACGCGCGTGCAGATATAAAACTTTTTGATGTCAATGTTGCAAGATAAAAACAATATTATTGTACTTTAGAAGAATATAGATTTGTATTCGGCTGGGGACTTGAGAAAAATTTCCTAGCCTCGTACAAATGTTTTCTATATTTTTCTATATAACACATATATTGTTTATTTATTTATTCTTTTGTAGTAAACATGCCCTCTTTAACCGATGGAGAACGGGCAGCAAGCCACCATCTTGACTTTGGCAGAACTAGTTCCATTGTCAGTGTAATTAACAGATTATTTCGTGTAATTACAAGTTATAGTTTACTACAAAAAACTGCAAAATATTTCAACTACAAAGAATCGTATCAGTTTAGTTTATCGTGTTCCATTCTTATAACTTTGTCTTTTCCTTGGATTTCGAATTTACGGACTTATCCTAACATTTTGTCGCCTCGGTAATCTTTTGCCGATAATTATAGGACACTGCTGGTGTTGTCAAGAAACATTTTCGCTTCATAGATACAATTATTAAACAATTTATAAATTATTTTCATTTTAATAATAACTGCTATAGATTTATGTGAATTTTTCAATATCAAGTAAAATGATATTGAAGTAGGGATTGACAAAATTTCTCCCCCTACAATGTGAAAAAAAATGTTTGTATGTGTTGAAAAAAAATAAGGACCATTTCAAGGTTGAGTAACCACTGCATACGATTTTTTTTCTTTTCCTTGTATCGAGTAAACGGTTATGGTGTGGAATCCTTAAAATCAGTAGCAGTAAATATCTTGAATTATCTACCCTTGTACAGAAATTATTATCACGAAAATTAATAGTTGCCGTTTAAGAGCTTTTCTATTCTGTTACATGGACTTGTGCAATCCTGCTTCTTTAATTGTATACTGAAGTAAAAAAAAATGGGAATATAAAATTTTCATACGTCTTTTGTCTGTATTTCACTACAGAAGAGTAAATCAACCACACACAGATCAAGTATTGAAGCACAAGGCCAATCGGATGACACAGAAAAGCCACACGAAAAGAGAAGATTTTTCAAAAGAACCAAACATAAATCTGAAGGTACGTGTCAAGATATAAGGCAAAGTAGAATTGGGAAATTGACCGTAAAATGTGCTTAAAATGTTAATGAGGTTAATAATTATAGTCTTATCTAATCCTACAGTGAAAACGAGCACATTTTGACCCTGCTATCCAAATTATGTACCGTCTAACCAATTTTAACTTTTAATGTTGGCTAGCGGTCACCTTGTTGTTTATCATGCCTTATTGGCTTTTATATTGTGTTTGTTACACCAGAGATTCCAGATAGATAAAATGGAGAGGGGGGGGGGGTACTCATAAAACGGGCCTAGCCCAGCACTACTTAAGTGTCTGTACAACGCCAGACTATTATACTATGTAATTTTTATCGGAGGGTCAGTCCATTAAATGGGGATCACGGTTATTTCGAAAAGACTGAAAATAAAATTACAGTCAATCTTTACAAAACGTGGATATCCCCCTTTACGACATCATATTAGAAAATAAAGATTTAGTCTATATGATAGATGGGAAAAAGTTAACCAATTAAATTACCTGTTTTTATTAATATTAAAGATTATTTAATGATGAAATATGTACCCAGATACTCCAAGATTCATCTAACTTCTAAACGACTTGTTTTAGAATTGACTGAGGCGGCTGGACGTCAGAACGAATTCCGTATAAAACATGTTTTTCGAATTTCAAATTACCTTGTACATGTATGTTTAATTTCTGTAACCGTAAATTGTTATTTCCAAATATTATTTTTAAAGTTTTTAACTTGCGATTGGCATTTTTGACTAAGCAAAATGAAAGTGGACGATACCGGAAGTCATCATACATACTAAGTAGTGATTGTTAAGTAACTTCATAAAAAAACTAGAAATCTTTAATGTCGGAATCGACAGTGATCCCCGCACCCCCTGTACGTAGTTGGGCCACTTACCTTATTCCCATCCAAAAATAGTATGCAATCATTTTATATAGAAATTAAATGAATAAACCTATTGAAAAATGAAAAAAAAACAGTTCACAAGCTTAAACTTACAATTTTTGAAATTTGACCCGACCCGGTTTAGAAATCGATATTCTAAATACATATTGTGCATCTATATGTAGTGTAGGACAGTACTTTATATAAGCAAAATGCATAAATTGCAAAATGAAAGATAATTTTACGTCACAAGTTTAAATAGTTTTTAAAAATTCGACCCCTGTGGGCCCCAATTTTAGAAAATAAAAATTCTAAATCCTTATTGCACATCTGCATATGGTGTATGACAATACCGTATAGAAATAAAATGCATACATTGAAAAATGAAACACGAGTTTAGGTCACAAGCTTAAATAGTTTTTAAAAATTCGACCCCTGTGGGTCCCAATTTTAGAAAATAAGAATTCTAAATCCTTATTGCACATGTGCATATGGTGTATGACAATACCGTATAGAAATAAAATGCATACATTGGAAAATGAAACAGGAGTTTAGGGCCCCTTGTTCAGAAATCAAAATTAAAAAAAAACTTATTGCACATCTACAGGTAGTATGCAACCATCCTATATAAAAATTAGATTCCTAAGCCCAAAAGTGAAGGAGGAGTTGATGTCACAAGAAAATGTGACGACGGAGACAATCGCTATATCCCCTAACTTCCTTCGAAAGTGCGGGGGTAATAATTAACATTGCGTAAAAATGTAAACTTTAGTAGAGACAAATTTATTAGGTTTCCTGGTTAGAAAATAACTTAGTGGTAAATTACTTATAGGTTCCTATTGTAGACAGAATCTGTAATTTTTCCAGTTTCATTTGTGGAGTGGGCTTTGATCAGCCAATTCTAAAGCAGGCCGTTTAACGGTCAGAGCAGTCTCGGGCTAGAATCTAGGTCGGACATGTTTTTGGTTTGGTCATATAACAATAAAGGACATTAAAAAGGTTTGTGCTTAAGTGTTGCATAACATCTGCGAGAAACAGCATTGCATTGTCAAAATATTTCATATGTGGGACATTTGATTTGTTTGTTTGTTTAGTTGGGGTTTTTACGCCGTTTTCAGCACATTTGGCTATTTCGCGGCCAGTTTTTATTGGTGGAGGAAGCCGGAGTACCCGGAGAGAACCACCGACCTTCGGTAGGAAAATTGGCAATCCTTGTCAATTAAGATCGGAGTCGAACACACCCCGCCACAGGTGAGATTCGAACTCACAACCTCAGCGTTGACAGGCTAGTGATCATTAGTAGTCATGACGAACTACCTAGACCACTCGGCCATAAATACTATGTCTAAAACATTTAAAAAAACCTAAATGAAAGCTATATTTTACTACATATTTGTAACAGCCCGTTTTGCAATAACAAGGCATTTTGTAGTAAAATTTATTAAGCGGGTTTTGCCAGTGAAAAATCTTGTAATAAGTTTCAACATGTACGACGTTAGAGCGGGTGGCTCCAAACAGTAATAAAGAAAAAAAACCGGTTTAGTGTGATTTTGTCAGCTCATTTTCTTGTTTTCTGTATTTCAGGACCAAAGGCGATCTCAATAGAGATACAAGAGGGTACAGACATGCCAGCTCACACTCAGAACAAACTGATTGCATTGCTTTTCTCTAAATCAAAATCTACAAGCAAAAATGGAAGTGACAATGAGAAATCTAGTCATGAATCACAATCTTCTAGAACAGGTTTTTTGAGACTCCGGAATTCTCTTATGAATCTCTTCAGAAACAGAATTACTGTATAAGAAAATATAAAAGCAAATAAATGTACATACAATGTTTATATTTATATCAATTAATCGTGTTTTAAAAATAAAGCTTAACAAACTTGGGTTTTAAGCAAAACGGTTTTTATATATTTCATAAAACACCCGGCGTTAATGGTATCTTAAGATATTTGGGAGAGTATTTATGGTCACATTCTAAGACAATATTTGGATAATCTGTAAAGTAGAATTAGAACAAAAGTTTTCCTAGGATAAGATTAATATTTGGGATGATCTTAAGGAACGACCATTTGATCTTTGAGGGGAGACCGTAAGAAATAGATCTTGGTTTCAACAATTTTCTGCCTCATTTTTTTGCGTGGAAGCATGCTTGACATGTTTTTTTTCTTCAAAATATGACTACTATTTGATTAATGGTGATATTCAATTCAGTTTCTCTTTTATAGCAAGCCTTTCTTCCCTCCCTTTCCTGGCCCTTTGTTTTCTTATAAGACCTCCTACATATAGCTATTATGCACACGAATGTGGACTTGTTACATCCTAAAAATCGAATAAAAATCAATACATTATGAATAGCAGTTATATTAATGATAATAAAAAAAATATCGATTATGCATATATTCTAATAAACATAATTATATTGTATACCGTTTTGAAAGTCATTAAAATTAATTATTAATTGTAATTATAGCGGAAAATGAAAAATCATGCCTATATATATATATATTTATATAAAGAATCTTCGTTTGTTTTGAAGAAAATTTTATTCACTTATCGTAACAATTTATATCATACTTGCTGAAGCATTTCCACGGATATGCTATCAAAGCTGAAAGTTAGAGTAGTTAAAATTTCTAGCAAGATGTGAAAATGTACAAGGTACTAAACATCGTTTCCTATTGTCATTAATCATAAATAACAAAAATATACAATGAGAAATGTCAAATAAGATATCTCCTCTTAATTTACATTAATTGATCAAGCTAATAACTAACGAACGATGGATCCTGATGTCATAATATTGTACCCTAGGTATTCAAAAGCAAACCGATAGCACAGATGATTCACGTTCGAGCTGGATTCTAAGTTGACAGGCTAGTGATTATTAAAAATGAACTACATTGTACCTATAACATTTGTCCACCGAGGTCACTTGGATAGAGATTTATGCTACAGATCGTAAAGTTTTTAATAAATCTTCTTTCTCTAAATCAATCACCTTACATGTAAAAAAAGCCGAAAAACCCGAAAGGGGGCGGGGTGCAAGGAAGTGATTTCGAATCCTAGAAAAAAAGTTTCGCACCAAATTATACTATTACTTTGATACTTTATTGAACAGATAACACTCGGACGCAGCAATCGGCGTAACACATACATATATACATGTATACGTATCGGAAACGAGTCGAGTACAGCCATAAATTAAACGGTACACATGTACCCAAACAATAAGGGTCACAGAACTATATTGTTAAACATGGGATTTATTAAAATAGTAAGCACGTGATTACAGTGCAATAGAATTATAATATAAATGTCATGTATCTTTTAGTTCGAACTAAATCAATAATATAACTTTTTTAAAGAAAACTGTTAACTGTGTGAGGACATGTGTATTACAAATTTTCAGCACAGTACATATTTTCTCTCGTTGAGGGAAATTAGTATAATACTCAGGTATATACATTTCTCACAGTTGCTTTACAGTATCGTTTTGACATGGAAAAATATAATGAAACTCGTCTCCCAGCACAGCGGAACATAACCCACACATTCTGTTATTTTGAGCTCACCTGTCCTAAAAGGACATGTGAGCTTTTGTCATCACTTGGCGTCCGTCATCCATCCGTCCGTCTGTCGTAAACTTTTTCAAAGATCTCCTCTGAAACCACTGAACCAATAACAACCATACTCAGATAATGATCCTTAGGGTATCTAGAATAAACATGGCCGCCATGGCTAAAAATAGAACATAGGGAGTAAACTGCAGTTTTTGGCTTATATCTCAAAACTAAAGCATTTACAGCAAAACAGTAAAAGTGTTTATCTACCTGTCATGAAATTTTCAGATGAATCGGTCAACCCATTTTTGGGTTATTGCCCCTGAATTGTTAATTTTAGGGCAATTTTGCAGTTTTGGGTTATTAGCTTGAATATTATTAAAGATAAAGGCAAACTGTATACAGCAAAACTGTTCAGCAAAGTAAGATCTACAAATAAGTCGACATGACCAAAATCAACAATTGACCCCTAATAAGAGTTTTAGCCATTGTAAGATTATTCACATGTAAACAGAAAATAAATGTCACAGATGTTTAGGACCGCCTCGGTGGTCTCGTGGTAGTGTGCTCGCCTCGAGTGCGGAAGGTCGTGGGTTCGATCCCCGGCCGAGTCAAACCAAAGACATTAAAATTGGTATTTGCTGCTTCTCCGCCAAGCACGCGGCATCTAAGAGTAAGAGCAAAGATCTACTGGTCGGCTCGGAGTCAGTATAATGTGTCCGAATGGGGTGATATGTCTTCCTGCGTACAGTTACCTCGTCAGATAGCACATTAAAAATCCGGTTCAGCTTATGGGTCTAGTACAAAGCAGGGATCATATTCTGGACGTTAAACAACAATTCATCCATCCATCATAGATGTTTAGGGCATTACTTGAAATAAATTAAATGGTAGCTGTAGAAGTAAAATGGAGCGTCAAGGGTCAAGGTCATTGAAAAATTCCATAGCAACCGATGAAAAAGTCCCTATCAACAGATGAAAACGTCCCTAGCAACCATATATATTTGGGTTCAGGACCCTACAATTTATCTGTTCAAGTCAAAAGCAAGGTCAAGAGTCAGTGCCATTCAAAAAGTCCATAGCAACCGATGAAAAAATCCCTAGCAACCATATTGAAGTTCAGGATTCTATATTTTATCTGTACATGTTAATATTAAGGAGAAAATTGCGACGGTATACATTAGATAGCAAAAATAATCATTGATGCAAGATCTACCATTACACAAAAGATAACAGGTGAGCGATTTAGGTTCCTTGGGAGCCTCTTGTTTGGAATATAGTACCATCTCCCAGTTTCAATAGGAATTTTTAGACTGCATGTACGAACTTTACAAATATCATTTCGGATACCACTTTTCAATCAACTTAATTTCCTGGTTATATTTGATCATGCCTTTTTTCAACAGATTTGAGAGTTTGGCAACAAATTTAAGAGTATATTTTTTTTCTAAATTTGTTTATTTTTTGCCCTCCTCGTACTATAAAAATCGAATGATAGTTCCCTGAAGGACAATTTTAACATCGCAAGAAACTTATACCATACTATGACAGCTAATTACTGTCTTCCCGATCCATCGTTAGGTAGAATTAAGTTGAAATATTTGAATCGAGAGTCTCAAAATAACTGACATTTTTACATAAATATGTGCAATCGTTTAACAATAACATTTAACAAAATAAAACAGTTGTTCACATAGAAAGGTTTCATTTACCACGATAAACCATGACGTCAAAGAGTGGACATTCAAACAACAAACAGGACCAACTACCGGCACAAGTCTATTTAATGTTCCGTTTTATTGAATTTCAATATTTCATATCAATATTCTGTTATAGTTCTGTTTTTCAAAGGAAAATTGTATTTACAATTGGATATATTTAATCACTTGAAAGATGTCTTCCAATTGATCTCAGTATGCAAATATCATTAATTATTTATAGACATTAAAAAATTAGTAATAATAATAAATACGAACTTAAACGGTGACTCACAAGTTCATACTTGATAATATCATGAAAATACTGAAACATATCCTGTTTATGTCAATATATCTTATACATGTAATTCAATTATTTAAAAAAAATATATATTTAACGTTTAATTTGCCGACGACAGAAATAAATATAAACCGAGAAAAAATATACCCCTTCATTTATTTAATTTTTAGGCCAATTTTCAAAAATTCGGCTAAAACCTTTAAAAACCTATAGGCATAGCATGGTACGTGGTATTTGCTAAATTAACGTCTATAAGACAGTGTTTTAACGTGAAGGAAACTCAGAACCAAAACCAATTTTTGGCTGTAAGTGAGATTATGTATCTCCTTTTATATGAAATAAGAATGGTTTTGATTCTGAAATCGGCTATTTACACTTTACCCGAAGAAAACTTGAACTTATTGAGGATTAAGCATAATATTTTGTTGGCCAAAATAAAAATGCATTGCAATGTTAAGTTTCTATTGTTTGGTCCTCTTCTCAGATACTATAAGTTATAGGTCAGCTATATGTGGTGTATGGAATTATTGTAAGGTGTTCATGTCTGTCTGGCAGGTTTCATCTGACCTATTTTCATGGTTCATTGGTCAATGTTAAGTTTCTCTTGCTTGGTCCTCTTCTCAGATACTATAAGTGATAGGTCAACTATATGTGTTTTATGGAATGATTGTGAGGTGTGCATGTGTGTCTGACAGGTTTTATCTGACTTTGACCTCATTTTCATGGTTCATTGGTCAATGTTAAGTTTCTGTTGTTTGGTCTTCTTCTCAGATGCTATAAGTAATAGGTCAACTATATTTGCTGTATGGAATGATCATAAGGTTCACATTTCCAACTGGCAGATAAGTGATAAGTTAATAATATTTTCCGTATAGAATGAATGTTATGTGTATATGTCTGTCTTGCAGATGTCATCTTACCTTAACCTCATTTTATGGTTCATTGGTCAAAATTCAGTTTTCTCGATGACGTTTGTTTCTAAGATACTTTAAGCAATAGGTTAACTAAATTTGGTGTATGGAATGATTGTACTGCCTATATGTTTGTCTGATACGGTTTATCTCACCTTGACTTCATGTTCATTCATCATTAAAATGTTAATTTAATGTAAAGCTTATATAAACTTATTTTTTTTTACTTTAACATAAATTCAATTATGAATACTAAAACGGGCGAGACATTTCAGTGTGTCCACTCTTGTTTTATTTAGGTAGACTGGACTGCTACTGTTAGATTTAAAAACTTAAATAAGGGCTTTTATTTTTTAGATAATATATAGATCTGAATTATTTTCCTTCTTTCTAGCATAGCTCCATTGTCAATATCTAACTTTGATTTGGGATATAATTTGTTTGCATTTTTGAAATCTTTTTAGACAATAAATAATAATTTCAAGGTTAAATTAGTGAAGTAAAATTATCAAATTTTCCCATTTAAGTTTATTTTCAGTATTTAATTAGTTGTGTTTGCGTTACAAGTATATATGTACCTTGGCCGATCAATAAAAGTAGTTTAAAAAGAACCATATTTGAAGTTACAACATAAAGAACTACAAATACAGAGTACATGTGTTTCTTAGCAGTATTGTTAACAAATATATTTATGGATGTTCAATATTTGGGAACAGTGGTCTATTTAAATATCACTTTCTGTAAAAGAAAACTAGTTTTCGTCGCTCACAGAGTTGATCTAATTAAATCATTTATTTTAGGAAACGCGAACTGAATTTTTTTTAATATAGATTTACTTGAAACTTTTTTTTCCCTCCAAAACCAATACTTGCATGTTCGAAATTCTTAAAAATAGACCAATAGATGTGTTTTTTTCCTCTTTAACTTGAAGCATTTTTATCTCCCATATTGATTTCAGTCCGATCTAGTCAGTAATCTGTTAGTATAACTGAGTGTTTAGTCATGTAATAAACGCTCCATCAAAGTCATTTAATTCATACCTGGAAAGGTGTCAAGTTATTAATGATGAACAAAATAAGAAAATTTTGCTTTGTTAAACTTGAAAAGGTTCACAATTTTATGTTCAGATGTCGGGAACCGGCTTGAATGTTACTCTCACCATTGTGGTATAGTACATTTATTTACAACTCCATCTCTTTTTCACAATTACAAATTATTATTTGATCTATGGTATACGACGGCCAATGACCTTTGAATTTTATAATGAATCCTGTGAATCATTGTCTAGTTTTAGGTATTTTATTATCTTCCCTCAGTAACTTAGTCACGGGAGATAACCGGATAAGTTTTCTCGTCCAGAAGGGGATAAAACATTTCATCTATCCCTTCTGTAGATATATAAATACCAGAATTTGGAAATGAAAGAGCTCGATGAAATTTAAAGATTTTTAGCATGAAATAAGGGACTGGGAAAAATGAATGCCTTTCGTATTTTTAGGGAAAAATGATCGGAGTAAAACGGCTTACATAACCAAAGAAACATTCTAAAATATGTAAGAAGAAAGTTTCCATTCCGCGATATATTATTACTCGATCTAAGCTGCTACTTAACAAATTTTCCGACGGATTTTTATCACTAAAGAATTCCATCATCTCTTTGTTTGTGAGTCTTCGTTGGAATGTAAATCTCCTTCGTGTTCCATGAAGTGTAGGATTATTATCCGGTTTTGCAATTTTTGACATTGATTTTATTGTTTCTTGAATTGTTATTCTACCGTTACTAAGGTGATAACTACCAAATTATGCGTTAAATCAGCCTCAATGGGCAATTAAAGATCTTTTCCAATTATTACAATTTTGACGTTACGGCCATCTAAAATTGTAAACTAAGTAGAGAAAATCTAGTTCTTAGCATAACTGATAATGAAATTATAGTCAGTAAGCAATTTATCATTATTACATATTATTATGGAACTGAAATTGTTCATTCATAAATAAAATTGGATTTAAAATGTCCAAGTCTCCTTTAGAATCTAGAGAAAGTATTAATATCTTTTCATATACAACTACAATTCATTTTTTAAGATGTAACTAAAAGATTTTAATAATATTGCAAATATTGTCTTTCAGTTTTAAGTAAGTGGATGATAGACTGTATTTTAGCTGTTTAAATGTGGAAATCTGTTTTTAAGTTAAGCTGTTTTATACAATTCAAAATATAACATTTTAAGAAGGCAAATGCATTTTAACATAAATCATTAGGAAAATACTTTGGGGTAACAATTTGATTGAAATAAGTTGTAGCAAAATTATATATTTTTGTCATTTACAAAATGTATACGTATATTTTGATCGTACATTAATGACCATCCTTGTGTTAAAAAGGAAATTACCCCCCCCCCCCCCCTTCCCCCCACACACAAAATATTTTTTTTTCATTTACGAAAGTTAATTAACAACATTAAGATACTGCATAGTTTTTAAATTTTACCATTTCGTTACAATGAGTTTTTTTAAGCACCAGTTTCACTTTTGTAGCCTATTACAAGATATAAGGCTAACCATAACCTCGGTGACATGAGGACACCAGCAGTGGCAACCACTCCGGATGTGAAAATATATTTGTAAACAGGGAACATATAATACTATCATATACAGTTCCTGTTGTAAAGTACCAAAAAATGATAGATTACAAGAAATGTTTTCATTATTATTTTGATAAATACTTTTTGCATTTTTTTTTATAATCGTAAGGGGGACATATAACTAACACCTCTATCGTAATGTGTTATATCGTATCACCAGTTCACACAGTACATGTACATCAGTACTATTGTATCACGGTACTGTGACATCATGACTGTTGTACTTCTAACTTGGCCCGAGCTTATCAAACTTTCCAGCTAATCTCAAACAAAGTTTCCTTGAATAGGGTTTTATGTACATCAAAAAATCAGTCGATCGATACAATAGGAATCCGTTGGCTCACTGGGCAAAAAAACACTGTTTTGATTATACAAATTAATAACTATGTTCAAGATTCAAAATAGAATGTAATCATTATTTTGTAATGTATCCGTAAGGTATTTCTTAAAGGATAAACCATGTTTATAAGATCGAATTACTGAGATATTCGCCATTTGTTACTTGACTATTATTTAAACCATCATTCAAGATTGTGAAACTTCTATTTTCCAATCTGTTTGATTGTGTTAAAATTCAGTAAGTACTCCATAAACAATGGTGTTTCATTATCGATATGATGGCTTTTACATGTTTCAGTTAGGTTAATTATTCTATTCTCACAAAGCGTTATTAAATTGCGTCCCGTTTTTGCATATTTAAAACGTATTTTGGTCCCACTTCGGATTGTATTTTCACAGTATTGCATCTTTGTCCTGATTTTAATTCACATTAGTACAATCGAGCGCAACAATATTCCTAAAAAAACAAATCAATTGTAACTGAACAAACTTTTTGTTGGACGTCATAATCTTTATTGTTATTAAAAGATGAAAAGGACGCTAACTGGCCTTTAACGTTAACCCAAAAGAATGTATTTTAGAAAAATAAATGGCCAAAGTTGTTAATAATCATTATTAAGCATTTGCTAAATGTATTGTAACAGATCAATCAATGTCGTTTACATTTAATTTCGATCAGAATCATAAATATACTAGATAAAAATTCAAATCTTCTTTTAACGGAATTAATTCTTCACAAAGCACACTTTTTACTGTAATTCCTTTATTGGACCTGTTTTGAGGGTGATAGTCGATATAAAGGCTCTATAGGTAGCCAACTGTCAATATCGTTTATAAATTCAAATGAATGTCGCAATTAGCGGTCGATAGTCATACAACATGTTAATATTGTTAATAGCTGGAGCGGATTGTATATAGCAAACTATTCGATAGTGCCAACGAGAAATATATTTTTCCGTTTATATTTGTAATTGGTGAGAAAAGAAATGGACAATCAAAAAACTTATTTTTATTGGATTTTTTGTTTAATTTCAATTTTCTGTCATCATATAAAGGGTAAGTTTTAAATTCGAAATACGATTTTAATTTTCTATTTCTAATAAATTGAGAATTTTACGAATTGTCCGTTTTAACTACCTTCTATTACAATCATGACCATAAAATTTTAAACAAATACGATTAGTGTAATAGATGACCATAAAATGAACATGATTACAACAATCTAGATAATGAATCTATTAATTATTGATGAAATTTCATACCATAAATCCCAACAGATTATAAGATAACTTTATGTCTAAAACAAGTTACATGTACTTTCTAATATTTTGTCTCGCTGTCCGCCGTGAAAATTTTATCCGTTTTTTCAGGGCCGTACCCATTTCCCCCCAAAAGATATGCGTTATGATTTAACTTTGCCTAAAATGTTTTATGCCTGATGTGCTTTCAAGCCTCCTCAAAGAGAGAGAAAAAATGTTATATGTAAACGGCTTCACTAAAAAATAGATAAAATTATCTGCTAGATTTTAAAAGTTCATCATTTATTTTTAGATGAAACACATCTTGTGGTTTGCTAGCTTCTTTTTGAGTCTTTCAAACTTGAGTAAAAACTGTTTCTGTTTTAGGTCTTAAAACAGTATTTGGGATTTAATTATATGGGCGGATTTTTTTTATCTATCCGAAATAACCTCGGCACACCCTAAAACTTATTTAACGTGCACATTCAATTAAATTGCAGTCAATCCACATATATAATTAGAGGAATGTAATGAATTGTAATTATTTATATTTTAACCTTTAAAACATCTTGATAAGTAAAGCTATCCCATTCTCATTTAAAATCCATATTACAAATAATACTACAGACTAGTTCTGATAAATGTTATAGTTTTCTGATATGGTGGATAAATCATTGACACAAAATACACACATACACACGGTAAAAAAGTTCACCTTTATTGCTGTTCTTCATCTATAAGGCCAGGGGGCTAGGATCGTCGAACTTTTGGTCCTGGATTTTTTTTCGTAAATTTTTATTTTTATTTAAACCAAAAAAATTCTTGATGGACACAGGTCTTGCTTTTTTCACTCCTAAACTCATCTTGTCTTTTTATTTTGCTAAAATGCTGGTCCTGCCTATTTATTTCAAATTTGATACTAGCCCCCCCTCCCCATAAAAAATAAAAAAACTAAGTATGTTGCGAAACAGCTCATGCGACAATAGATAAAAAGAAAAATAAATGAAATAGTGGGCTGTCAAAAGGGGCATAAAACGATATAAAATCTTAAAAAAAACCAACAAACTAAAAAGTTAAAAATACCCAACGTTTCGACCGATATGGTCTTGATCACGAGCATGTAAAAAACAAAAATAAAAAGGTGTTGACTCTTTGAACCCATAAAAATCAAATGGAACTTAAATTGTTCATTCATAAATAAAATTGGATTTTAAGACTAATGAAACTTGGCCATACAAACAATTAATTTAATACGAATCATTGAAATTATTTATTTTTCCGCTCAGTCATCTTTTAGATTGTTGTATTGGCCTGATTATATATTCATGGCATTTGGCATCAAGACACAATGTTGGACGGAAGCGTATCTGGCATAAAATTGCTATATTATTGAAAAAGAAACCAACAAAAGTATAGATACTATAGATAGTAAAGAGCAAGTGCTTTATAAAATTAGCCTTTTATGGTAATCTCAACTTCCCACCAAATAAATGTATTATACTCAGGTGCATTTTTGCAGGAATTATTTTCAAGTCAATATGAAAGTTGGCTGGGTATTTTTTATTCCATTTTTCTACTAATTAACGTCTCAATTGCTAGTATTTCAGAAACAAACAAAAAATGTTTACCAATTCTTCCTGCATACAGTTGCAACCCAACATATTCTCTCAAAAAACTGTTATTTTATGTCAGAGGAAGTAACATTATTAGCAGTCGTCTGAAACAGAAAAAAAAATTAGGATGGTAAATCCGCAGAATTGGTATATGTTATTCTACGGAGCCCCGCAGGGGACACGACAAGAAAAAAAATTATCTCGTTATCTCGATTTATGATATCGTTATCACGATTTATGATATCGTTATCACGATTTATGATATCGTTATCTCGATTTATCATATCGTTATCACGATTTATTATATCGTTATCTCGATTTATTATATCGTTATCTCGATTTATTATTATACATTTATTGACTTTGATATAGGTTAATACCTGGTTTTATCAACCCTGAAAAAAATTATATCCACCGAGCCAACGGCGAGTGTGGATATTATTTTTGAGGGTTGATAAAATCTGGTATTAACCTATACCAAAGTCGATGAATGTTTTATTATATGACTGTTTTTTTATGTTTTATTATATGACTGGTTTTACTTTTACTCTGCAAGTTTCTAATAAAAAAGAATAACAGTAACAATTTATTTCAACAATAACAAGTTAACAGTGAAACTATCACATTTCTTTCTCTTTTAAAATCCTTTGAAGTTCCTGATCATCAACATTTGCAAACCTTGTCTGCTGTTGCTCTTCCGCCATTTTGAAACAATGTCAACAAATAGAATGTTTTAAAAGAACGATTTTGATTGGCTGATATTTCAAATTCAACCAATCAAATTAATGCTTGTTTCATAATGTTGAATTCTATTTTTAACGACTGGAAAGTGATAATTTTTTTATATCTTTAGCTACTCAAAAGTCAAAACATTTATATCACTCTATTTTTAACTACTTTGAAGTTAACAAATCCTTTGCATTATACTTTTCATGGTATCCTGGGCCAATCAAAATCAAGATAAATATTTGTCATATAATAAATCGTTATATCGATTTATTATATCGTTATATCAATTTGTTATATCGTTATCTCGATTTATGATATCGTTATTTCGATGCAATATTGTTAGTTAGATACGTGTCCACTACCAATCCAAACACATACCCAATTAAGCTCATCATTAACAGATAATTTCTGAGTCAATTACCATTTGTATAATTTATGATTTATTATGCCAAAACATATAGTCGAGAAAATCATCTCTTAGTTTTCCAGTGTTTCGGTTTAGGTTTTAAGAACCAAGGCATATCCTCACCAGGCACCGCTAGCCTTTTATTCATTAAGAAGACATGGAAATGTGTTGCCGCCAATCACATATTACTATTAAATTTCAATAGAAGAGGTATAGGGTACGACAACAGTCGTCCCTTTCCATGAAAGTGTCTTGCATTTATTTCGTTTAAACGAATGTTTCAATATGATACGAAAAACAAATCCAAAATTCACATCCCACTAGTATTTACAACAAGATATAACCCGAATCTTCGGCAATTAGGAAGGGCTATTAAGAACCATTGGTATTATATCCATAATGATGAACAGATACCAGAATGATGAACAGAACAACAGAATCCTCAATAGACCGCCCGAGTTTCTAAAATATGCAAAATACATTTATACAAAAGAGCTACATTTTAAATTATTCCAATATATCAACTTACACGGTAGCCATTTTGAAAATAGTGGCCATCTTTGATATTTTGAAATGAATTTTCGATGAAGCTGAACATTTCTACGCTAAAATTGAATCTGTCAAGAATTGTTTTCTATTTTTTAAGATTTTTAAAAATTTGATAGCGGCCGTTTCAAAAATGGCGGCCATCTTGGACTTTTTAGTATGACGAGGCATTACCTCAGATGGTCCATATTTCCATATTTTTGTTCAAAGTTTGGTTTCAATAGATTGAGCCGTTTTCGAGAACACTCTGCAAAAAAAAAAACAGCTACTTAAAAAAGAAGAATAATAATAACTAGTCATAATGAGTCCTCGACTACGCATTTCAAAATAACAAACCATAATATGCATCATCAACGTCGTTCCTCTGTTAACCTTAAAGATCTACAGACAATATTAAAAAATAATGGGCGACATGG
This sequence comes from Mytilisepta virgata, assembly GCA_028015205.1. Taxonomy (NCBI): domain Eukaryota; kingdom Metazoa; phylum Mollusca; class Bivalvia; order Mytilida; family Mytilidae; genus Mytilisepta; species Mytilisepta virgata. The sequence continues at coordinate 78,490,518 of CM051519.1, forward strand.
TTTATTCATCAGATTTTGTTCCATTCCTACTTCTCAATTACATAAGATTTATCAGAATTTTGCTTGTGCTTCATTCTATAATCCATCTTATAAATGTTCAAAAATTATTTCTTCGTTATTGGCATTACTATGCATCGACAGGTTATTGGGATTCCTATGGGTACAAACTCTTATTGCCGACTTATTTTTATATTGTTATGAACAGTCTTTCATGAAAAAAACTCCTTAAGTGTTAAATACAGAATCATCATAAATTAATTGACATGCGAACAATTTTTTCTGAAGCAGAATATGCAGAGAAAACTTCTAAAAATCAACCATTTTCAAGATATTTGGTCAATGAAGCCTGTGAAAAATAAAGTCTGAGGTTGTTACGGATGTCCGCTGCTCAGTTTCAAAATAGCAAGCTTTTGATAACACTGGTAAATATTGATAGTGGATTAATTGCAGGTATCTTGATGATGTACTTACTGTTGATAACCCCGAGTTTCCTAAATATGCAAAAGACATTCATCCAAAAAAGCTACATTTGAACAAAACTAATAAGAATAGTCAATGCTGTTCTTGTTTAGATCATACTATAAATATCGAAAATGGAGAGATACGTACTAAAATTTATGACAAAAGGGACGATTTTAATTTTCCAATTACTAGTTTCCCCTTTCTTGATGGAGACGTGCCTTTGGTACCATCGTACAGAGTGTACTTATCACAGCTTGGACGTTTTGCGGCTAGAAGATTAACGAACGAAACCATGCGATTACTAAAAAAAATATTTGCTGCTTAATGCTTTTAAAAGGTGTTATAATAGATATCAACACCTTTCGTCTAAATATCCAGCTTCCAGAAAAAACACTTATCATGAACGAATTTTCCCATCCTAGTTTCTACTGCAATATTGTGAATAAATGCAGTCTCGCTAGTAAAGAAACAGAAACCTGGGAGTTACCTAAGATTTTTTGACAGTAAGGGTTACAAATGTGAAATTATGTGTAATTCTGCAAAAATTGCAATTTCTCTCAATGGCTTGAAGACTCTAAATTCATAATGGCCTCTCACGAATACTGCCGATTGCTATTGAACTCTATGACTAGATACCATTAAATCCTTGATGGAAGTGTTATTTCAGATTTCTTCGTTCAGTAGAGGGAAGTATCAGACCTGCAACTATGAGAGCCTTAGCTAATTTCAATGCTAAACCCTCCACTCTAATTTTCATTTCTAGCAAGCGGTCACCTTGTTGGTAATCATACTGTATTGGTTTTTATAGTGTGTTTTATACACCAGACTGTCATAATAGAAAAAGTGGCAGGTTTGGGTACCCATTAAACCGGTTTAACCCCGCCACTATTCAGTGTCTGTACCAATTTAGACTATCCTGAATCTCTGTTGTGTTCATGTTTGTGTTTTGTACACTTTTATTTTTTGTCAGTTGGGTTGCTTTGATTGATTCGTATGTTATTGTTGACTTCTCCTGTTATCCATTTTGTTGTTTGTTTATAAAAATATAAAAGATTATCTCACAGAATACACTTAAATAAATTTTCTATATAAAAGTAAAATTCTTTTAAACGAAATAATTGCAAGACACTTTCATGACTATTTTATTGAAAGAGAGCATCACTGTCGTACCCCATATTAAAATTCCTCATATTAAAATAAAATAGTTATGTTATTGGTTATTGGCGGAAACACATTTTCATGTCTTCTTTATAGATGAGGATATGCCTTGGTTCTAAAAACCTAAACCGAAACACTGAACAACTATGACTCGACTAGTACTATTGGAATTATAAATTATAAATGAAACAAATGGTAATTAACTTAGAAATTATTTGCTAATAATGAACCTAATTGGGTATTTGTTTGGATTGTTAGTGGATAGGTATTTAACTAACAATATTGCATCGAAATAACAATATAACTAGAGGCTCCCAAGAGCCTGTATCGCTCACCTGGACTATGTCCATCTTGACTGGCAGCCTGAAAAATTGCTGTCAAGTTCCAATTGGCTCTCTGGTTTTTAAACAAGAAGATCATTCAGTGAACTTTCCCATTAGGTTCTATGTTAAACTAAGTTCATTTCTGCCAGCAATCTCAGATGGTGGACAGGAACATCGGATATACTACTGAAAGAGGACCAACTAAGGACCATTGCTGACGAGTTTTGTTCCAATTGGCCAAGTGGTTCAGACGAGAAGATCTTTATGTAGATTTCACAAAGTGTCCTATGTTTAAACTATGTTCGACTCTGGCGGCTATCCTGGATGACGATCGAGCCATCGGATATAATTCTGAAAGCCAAGTTTTGTTCCAATTGGCCAAGTGGTTTCGGACAAGCAGATCTTTAAGTAAATTTCCCATAGGATCATATGTAAAATTATGTTCGCCTCTGGCGATCATCTTGATAATGGAAGGAGTCATCGAATATACGTCTGAAAGAGGACCACCTTTTGTTCCAATTGGCCAAGTGGTTTCGGACAAGCAGATCTTTATGTAAATTTCCTATAGGATCCTATGTAAAACTATGTTCGGCTCTCGCGGTCATCTTGGATAATGGAAGGAGTCATCGAATATACGTTTGAAAGAGGACCACCTTGCTGTCTATTTTTGTTTCATTGGCCAAGTGCTTGCAGACAAAAATATCTTTATGTAAATTTACCATATGGTCCTATGTTAAACTAAGTTCGGCTCTGGTGGTCATCTTGCATGACCACCGCGGTCATCAGATATAATTCTGAAAGAGGACCGCCTAAGGACCATTGCAACCAACGTTTGTTCCAATTGGCCCAATGGTTTCAGAGAAGAAGATCTAGAGACGTTTACGACGACGACGACGAGCCAGGTGACCTAATAAACCGAGATAATGATATAATAAATCGAGATAACGATATAATTAATTGAGATAACGATATGATAAATCGATATAACGATATGATAAATCGAGATAACGATATAATAAATCGTGATAACGATATGATAAATCGAGATAACGATATCATAAATCGTGATAACGATATCATAAATCGTGATAACGATATCATAAATCGAGATAACGATATAATTTTTTTTCTTGTCGTGTCCCCTGCGGGGCTCCGTATTATTCTTTATTCACCTTCCCAAACGCTCACTCGATCTATTATTGACATGAATATAAATAATGCAAGCGAGATAAACATGAATTGATAAAAGCAGCTCTCTACGTTTTAATTATTGTACACGCATAATGGTTTTGAACTATACCAAGCACAATTATGTTCTTAATTAAAAAATGCTAAACTTGTATTCATAGATATGATTCATGATGATATTAGGTTAGCGATATACATTGTGCGATTGGGTGGGCGGTTGGACGGGCAGTTGGATATGAGGTTGGACTGGCAGTTGGATAGGCGCTTGGGCTGGCAGTTGGATAGGCGCTTGGGCGGGCAGATTGATAGGGCATTGGGTGGGCAGTTGGATAGGCGGTTGGGCGAGCAGTTGGATAGGCGGTTGCGCGGGCTTTCAACAAAAAACCGTGATAAAGGAAAATCCGATTTGCTGTTTCTCAGACAGCTTTTTTTTTACATCCGTAAACCTAGAGAAAATTAATTATTACGAATCAAGAAAGAAACGCGGAGACGAATTTCTTGTTTACGATAAACTTTGATTGGATACTCACGTGACCAAAATATAAGAAAGCTACAATTAATCATCACAGAACACAGACCGAAATATTATTAAAGGTCTTTGCATTATCTATCGCATAGTAATTTCTATATGAAAAAAATGAATTTATATCTGTTTAATTGCGTTATCAAAAACAAATGTGATTAGCTGGCGGAACAAGTAAATAATCGAAGTAAGCAAATACGTTTTCATTTTTATTCAGCTATTAACGATAAGGGAATAATTCTTGACAAAAGATGAAAATCAGTTTGCAAATTTTAAAACGAAGTCAATTTGATTTTTCCAACTTTTGTTGGACGCGTTTTAGCTCGTGCAAGTACGGAATTTGGTTAGCATTTGTCGTTGTCAAATCAACTGTTTTTTTTTTTTATCAAAATTGAGTGGTTATTTGAAAACGGACGAAAACTGACATAATCAGTGGTAACGGATCTTTAAGATCGATGGCACCGCATCCTTTAAGATTCTTGACAAATTATCTCACTACATTCATGTAATAAAATATGCGTATTATAGGCAGAGTGAATTTCAGTTATTTTGGGAAAAATGGTCAATTGAATGTCCGACTGATAAGCTATTTAGTGATCAAGAATCGCAAATGATGCAGTGTCATTGAACTTAAAGGTCTGTTACCACCGGCTATTAAGTTTTTGTCGTTTTCAAATGAATTAACATTCGGATTTTCAAAATACTTTTTAACTGATTAAACAAAATACTAACAAAATTCACAACCTTGAGCTCGAACACGAAACAAATATATAAACATCAACAGAGTTTGACACTGTTTCACAAAATTTCTATTATTTTGTCAAGAATTACTCAATTGTTGTTAATAGCTGCATGAACAACGTAGACGTATTTACTTGCCTTGATTTTTACTTGTTATTAACCAGCTATTTACGTTTATTAATGGGGCCTCGGTGGCCGAGTGGTGTATGTAGTTCGTTACGACTACTAATGATACTAGCCTGTCAACACTGGGATTGTGAGTTGGAATCTCACCTGTGGAGGGGTGTGTTCTACTCCGATCTAAATTGACAAGGATTGCCAATTTTCCTACCGAAGGTCGGTGGTTCTCTCCGGGTACTCCGTCTTCCTCCACTAATAAAAACTGGCCGCCGCGAAATAGCCAAATGTGCAGAAAACAGCGTAAAACCCCATCTAAACAAACTAAACAAAACGTTTATTTATAACCCAATTAAAAAGATATAAAATAAAAGTTTGCAAAAGTCTGGCCAAAGTACCTTGTTCTTACTGCTAGGACCGGTTACCTGATCAAAAAGGATCTACATAACGTAAAAAGGCGCGTGAAGGATCGATATTGTAAAAGATTTAAAATATTCCCCATATACAAAGTATACGTACTACCTGTCATAATATCAAAATTTGAAGAAAAAACATCTTTCGTGCTAACTTAAAATATTAGGGGAAATACAATGTATGTCTTTAAATGAATTCATGCAAACAATAGCTGACATTCACCACATCATCACCTATATATATATATATATATATACCTTTTTGTATTTCATTCAGGTTTTTAAAAATATTAACAATGAAAATGCGAATACAATTTTAGAAAAAAAAGAGTCTAAAATACCAAAAGAAGGTGCGAAAAATAAAGACAAAGAAGTATATTAATTTATAAAGGGGATAATATTTTGTGCATTAAGTATGGTCCCGGACCAAAAGACATATAATAATCCATACTTTCATATATATGACGTCATTTAGTCTTCGATACAAAACTCTACAAAACGTAACTGTGAACTTTCTGTAATCTGTACCAGCGTATCTTTTTCAATTGATTTAGTATTCGATTTATTGAATAGTTACTTTAAGCGTTCATTGTTCGTAGTATTATGCTAACCTGTGTTACGGATGTTTTCAATTTAAACTAACTTGTGAAAAAAAACAGTATCAACAGAAAGTGCGATGTATGAAGTCCGCTGAATTCCGCAAATTTTGTCTTGTAATCAGTGTTCAAGTCTGGAAATAGTGAAAATTGTGCCAAACTCGAAAAATAAAAAAAATCAACATTATTTTCAAGTGTAGAAATGGCAAAATAGGTAAAACAAAAAACTAAGTACAGAAATACTACCGTTCATCCTTAAAGGTTTTCGCTCTGCGGTAATTAATCTTATATACCGGTTTTGAGATGTTTGTTGAGTCCTTTTCAAAACTTCTCCAGACAAGTTTTAAAAATATAATTAAAAAACAATATTTAACGAATCCTAAGGCAAATGAGTTGAAGAAAATCAATTATGATAATGAAATATTTGAAAAAATCACCTTCCTATATATTACATGATGCATACGAATGTACTGCAACGAATAAATTTAATATTTGCCTGTACAAATAGAATTGCAGAATTCATCTGCATGCATAAAACAAATAAAAACATAGATCTTTTGTTTATTTTTCATCCCACCGGAATTGACAAATCACCAGACTTGCCCTTTCCGGGATTTCCCACTTGTAACAACTGCAATTGACAGGCCTGACATACATTTAGTTACCTTTCAGAGAATCTAATGTTTATCCTTTTTTGTGGGGATAAAATCAACTGTTTTGGTTTATTTTTTTTTATTTTGTTTGCTCTTTGTTTTTATTTGGACCTTCTGAAAATAAGGTGGTACCGTTTATCTTTCTTTATTTTGTGATGTTTATTCGGTGTTTATGTTCCTCGTTTTTACGAGTTTGTCTTTTAATATTGCAAGTTTAGATATCTCGATGCTTCGATATTCTTTTGTTGTTAGTTTATGGTGTAACATTTACTTACATAAATAAGATGAAAATAAGTTGATATATCTCGTAAGATGTTAAATATTGAATAAAAAAGTCGATATCAGATGAATAATTAAAAATAATAGAGATGTTTTATTTCATTATTGAATGCACCTTTCTTTTTTATTATTCCCAAGTCAATTTTATTCATCTGGCTTTATGAAACGAAAAATAACGCAAACATTTGAAATAATAATCATAAAAGTAGCAGTTAAGGTTTTAATACAAGTTTTTCAATGTTAATGGAATTGAATTTGCTTGTTTATATGCTGATGTGAAAGATATGTGACATATAATAATCCCAATACGGTGTGTATTGTTGATTCTGATTGGTCGACACCGTGACTTCTGGGATCTTTTATTTTCCGATAAATGACCTTCAGCGTATGAATATGTGACACAGTAAAACAGTGCCTTTTGAAACCGCTCATTTCTTTCTTATTTTACCAAAACGTGTAATTATTATAGAATTATAATAAGAGTTGTTTTGCTGCAATTTATCGGTGTATAAACTCGACCAGGTCACTCACAAACTTAGCATAGACTCATTTTATTAAGAGTACATTGACTATAAAATTACTCAGCAGTCAACGGTGGAATAAGTGGTTTCAGTGCGTTTGTGAAGAAAAAGTGGTAAAACAGGTTCACACTGCCGATCAGATCAACTCGATGATCCCGACTGCCAAAATTTTCCACACCAAGCGCAACCAAATTCTTGATCGGGCCTGTTTACGACTTCTACCCGACCACTAATCGGACATCTATTCGATTATCCCGACCAATGCACGATCTCTACACGATCTTTAGTCGACTAGCTAGACTAAATCAACGCTGCTCGATCTAAACCCGATCTCGACCAGACCAGATCGACCCGATCGTATAGGGGTCGTAGAGATAGTCGGAATTGGTCGGGTTTGAACAATTAGGCTCAAACTGCCGCTCAGATCAACTCGATCAAGACAGATTAAGCGATCCGAAAACTGGTCTGACTCGCACGATAAGAATGTTTGGGGTGGCCTACCTCGCTCGGAGTCGCTCCGACTTTCTACCCGACAATTTTTGACATGCCAAAAAAATTGAGTAAGGACCGAGAAGCCAAGCACTCGAGGAGAGATCGGGTATTCGTCGACTAGCGGTCGAATTGATCGGAAAAGGATCGTGTAGAGATTGAGTTTGGTCGGGATACAAATATATTACCGATCAGTACTAGATCATCTCGACCTTTACTCGACTAATGCCCGATCGCTTCCCGGTCTGACTGGGATTACTATTATATTTAATTCTCGACCAATACCCGATCTCTACTCGATCACACTCGATCACTTCTCGATTTCTACTCGACCGTACACGAGTGATCTTCTACTCTGAAACCAATGAACCAATTACAGCCATACTTAGTCTGAATAATCCTTAGTGTATAAAGTTTGTGTTTTATTTTATTTTCCGTCGAGAAACATGGCCGCCATGGCTAAAATTAGAGCGTAGGGTATAAACTGAAGTTTTTGGCTGATATCTCAAAAACTAAAGCATTTAGAGCAAAACTGACGGAAGTAAAAATATTCATCAGGTCAAGATCTAACTGCTATGAAATTTTCAGAGGAATCGGTCACCCCTTTGTTGGGTTACTGCTCCTGAATTGTTAATTTAAAAGAAATTTTGCAGTTATAGGTTGTTATCTTGAATATAATTATAGATAGAGACAAACTGTAAACAACAAAAATGTTCAGCAAAGTAAGATCTACAAATAAGTCAACATAATAAAAATCGTCAATTGACCCCTTATAGGAGTTGTTGCCCTTTAAAGACAATTTTTCACATTTTTTTCGTCATCTTTGTAAATTTTTAAAAATCTTCTCCTCTGAAACTACAGAATCAATTTCAGCCAAACTGAAAGATCCTTAAGGTATCTAGTATAAATTTATGTTTTATTTTCTTTTCCATCCGGAAACATTGCTGCCCTGGCTAAAATAGAACATAGCTGAAAATGCACTTTTTGGCTCAAATCTCGAAAACTAAAGCAGTGATGGGCAAAACTGACTATCAATAAAAATGTTCATGAGGTCAAAATCTACCTGCCATGAAATTTTCAGACAAACCAGTCAACCCATTTTTGGGTTATTGCCCCTGAATTGCTAATGTTAAGGAAATTTTGCAGTTATATGTTATTCGCTTGAATATTATTTTAGATAAAGACAAACTGTAAACAACAAAAATGGTCAGCAAAGTAAGATCTACAAATAAGTCAATTGACCCCTTATAGGAGTTTTTGCCCTTGAAAGATTATTTACATATAAACAGAAAATAATGGTCAGACATTATCACAGATGTTTAGGGCATTGCTTGAAAATTAAATGGTAGCTGTACAAGTAAAATTGAGAATCAAGGTCATTGAAAATTCCATAGCAACCGATGAAAAAGTCCATAGCAACAGATGAAAAAGTCCTTAACCATATATATTTGGGTTAAGGACCTTGTGACTTACCTGCACAAGTCAAAAAGAAAGGTCAAGGGTCAAGGTCATTGAAAAGTCCATAGCAACGATTAAAAAGTCCCTAGCAACAATATCTATTTGGGTTCAGGATTCTATATTTTAATTGTACATGTAAAAATTTAAGGAGAAAATTGTGACGGTATACATTAAATAGCAAAAATAAAATATAATACCCGGATGTTCCATGATTGACATTTATTAGAGAATTCCATTAAAACCGGTGCTAGTAAGTTCCGAGATCGTTTTTTTTAAACATCACTGCAATAAAAGCATATTACTTTGCTTCATTTTACTGGACATGTAAAATGGTACTACATCATGTACATGTAGGTCAAAGGACTTGAATAGTTAAAGACCATTGTTTCCACACATCAATCGCAATGTCCAAAATTGTTTAACCGAACTGATCGATATTTCCTGGGGAATATAAATATTATTTATGCCAGGAAACAGTATCATTAAAATTATATAGATCAACATTTTATCATATGTATTATTTATTAACAGAAAACAATGAAAATTGAAATCCGAAGATATGTCAAACTACTTGTGGACAATTACTGTTTTAAATAACACATGCAATTGTAATAATGCGTCCTACGCATTTCAGATTATTATAATTTTAGATCAATGGTGAAATTAATTAAATCATAAGTACTAGTAACCTATGCATGTTTTAAATTCAAAAATTCAAATTCAAATTCTTTATTCACCTCAGACACATAAAGTGTACAGGAGGACAAACAATAATATATAACCATATATGGCGATCATAACATCAATACTGAATACCAATAGTACAAACATTTTATATCATATACAATTTGGACATAAATATATAATTTACAACAGTATGATGATAATGTAATAATTTTGTTTAATAAACTATAGAACTTTAATGATATTCTTTAGACTTGTACATGACATATTGAAAGTAATCCGTACATTTTATTTACATTTTGGATATTTTAAATAATATTTTGATATAAACTTCTCACTTAATTCTTTTATCCTATAATGATTACATATAAACATATAGTGAAATTCATTCCCTATCCCTGATTTACATAAATGACATATTCCTCTCTCCCTTCAATACCTTCCCATATACGAGTTTCTATAGGAAAACTAAATTTGTACACCTGAATTTTGTAATATATAATCTTAGTGAAGAAATGAGTTTCAATAAATACGGTTCTAATTTAAACTCATTTTTTCGAATTTTGAATACCCCCCCCCATCCCCTCCCCCTTTCATGAGAAGATGAATCATTTTGAGAAAACCAATGTTTAATAAACTAGTCCACCAATTTTTGTTTCAAGATTGATTTCAAAATATTCTTATCAATAAATAATTGGTGATTCAAAATAAAACTAAGTCCCTATTCATCAAGGATAGATTTAACATATTCCTGCATTTCTAGATTTATCTGATATTGAAAAATTTAAATTCATTATGTCTAGTAACGATTATGATGTCATGAAAGTTTGTATAACAGGAATTGATGATATATATACTAAGTGTAAAATGAGAAAATGATTATATATTTATTTGTTGTTATTATAGTAACTACATGTATTATTTCTTATACAAATTAACCCCTCAGTCGTGATAGATCTGCACATGTATAATTGTATTGAATTCATTGAAATGTTAGTTTTATCAATGTTTGTCTGAATTTGTTTTGTTGGAGATTACAATCCTGTGTTGGATTCTTTATCAATAAATATTATCTTATCTTGTCTTATCTTATCTTATGTAACCCATTTGAATTTATTTGGTACTCTACGTAAAGTAAACATTAGTTTGTACATAATGCTAGATACTTTATTATTTTCACATACTAAAGTATTCCAATATAAGACTGTTTTTTATTTTATTAATATTTCTAATGGATCATAAAATTTGGAGTAGTAAATGTGTATTACGTATTTTAGAATTCTTTTACAAAACTGTAAATGCATTTTTTCTATGGAAATTTTTTGTTCGTATCCCCATACTTCACTGGAATACAATAAAATTGAAGCTACAAGTGCATCGAAAAGTTTGAACTGCAGGTCTATGGTTTAAAAATGCCACATACTCACAATACCGTATTGTTATAAAATATCCGCTGAGTGCTGTAGTAGTTCTTAACAGAATCGCAAGTTGTGATTATGATTTCTTTATGTCGTATGTTCCAACGAAAATCAGCAAAGAACAAGAGGCTATATTTAAAGTACGACAGACAGAAAATGGAACAGAAAATATTTAAAATTTGTCAATTGATTACGTTAGCATCATAATTAAAATACGTTTATTTTTTTTAGAAATAAAAACATGTTAAGCATCTTTGAAGCATTCTTTATGTCTTTAGATTCTATTTTTTCAGTAGTTTAGTTTAGTATTGTTTTTGACGGAAGTGACGGAGCGGCCTTTTTTCACTTACTTTTGTTACTGTTTTGCTTCTACTTTGCTGCCCTAATTTTTAAGACTGTATCTATTTTTAAAGCAATGATGGTTATAGCAGCAGAATCTGCCTTGCATGCATTTTTGCTGCATTGTCACGGGTGTGTCACATGCGTGTTAGAGACGTTTCATGCCACGCTGTAATACATGTGTGACACACACAGGTGAATGCCATGTATCTGCATGTGCAAGCAAATGACACAGGTGTGTTTTCTCACGCATGAAATTCACATGTGAAACGAATGATCACACGCGTGAATCATACGTATTACATGCGTTTTGCAAACATGTGTCACATGCGTGGCATGAAACGTCTCTAACACATATGGTGACACACGTGTGCACACGTGTGGCATTTTGTTAGAAGTTTCATGCCACGCATGTGCACACACGTGTGGCATTTTGTTAGACGTTTCGTGCCACGCATGTGACACATGTGAATTTCATGCGTGAGAAAACACACCTGTGTCACATGCGTGCACATGCGTTTTCATATACATGCCATTCACAAGTATGTGTCACATGTATTTCATGCGTGGAATGAAACGTCTCTAACACGCATGCGACACATGCGTTTCCAGGTTCATGCGTGACACATGTGTGGCATTTTTGCCTGTGTAGGACCCTATGGGAAAAACCATCCAAACTGACCGCTACACTTTACACCTGTGTCTTTGGTGTTGTAACTTTGTGACAAATTTTGTGACATGTCGCAAGTTGCGACCCTTTCGAAAACATATTTTATGTCTGCGACCATCTTACGATATGTCGTAGTCATAAGACATCTTACAAGCTCTTGAGAGCCTCTAGTTATATTTTTAATTTAATTTTTCTGATACTTACCTTTAATAATTTTCTAAATGAAGTATAGTGCATCAGATCGAATTAAAGAAATAAAATTTGTTTTCGAAATCATGCGCATTCGATATCAGCTTTAAAACGGTGTTTATGAAATTTTTCAGTTTTGTTAACATGACTCTTTTGTCTTCTGATTTGCGTGATTTCTTTTTGTTACTATTAATTTCTGAAGTCCTGTTTGATCTTTCGGCACTTCTTGCATTTTATTAAGGATTGCAAATTTGTTGTAAAAGAGTCACTGTATGCTTTTCTGGATTTTTATCCTAATTACTTACAGTATTTTGAAAAAAAAACTATTATAAATTTCCCTAATTATAGTCTCTTAATCAATTTATAAATAAAATATGAAATAAAATGCAAATATTCTAATTCCATTTCCAATTATTAAGTTACATTTGTAAATGAATTAAAATGCAAATGTTTTACAAAATACCTTTTTATCATCAAATTAAATAAGTTAAGTTTTACTGATAGTAAGAAAAAATATTTTTTAAAATTTAAGCACATGAGGTTTTCTCCAAGTAGCTTATATATCAAGATACATTTTGATACAGCCAAGACCATAAAAATGTGAGTTACCTTCAACATTTTTGTATATTTCAGGGGAAGCATTTCACAGACCTCAAGCACAAAGGTAATACAATGTATTTAAGTATTTGTAGACGTGAAATGTGACTTTTATAATTAGACAACAGAATTAAATTTCGCAATGGAAACGCCAAGGTTCAAGTTCTATTGGTAATATAAAAAAACCGAAAAAATTCCAAAAGATTTATAAGCTTAAACCTGTTATTGAAAGAGAGCAATGATTATTTTTTATTAATACAAAAATTAAATGTATTATTCACTGGAAATTTACACAGGGATAAAATCCACAAGATAACCATTTGATTCCTATTCCATAACTGGAAGCATATTCACACTGTAGTACGATATGGAAATGATATGAAAAAGTTTACTGCCAAAACCATAATACACCTGAAATAAAACTTAACACAAATTTAAACTGAATTCATATCAAAATACAAAACAAAAATATATTTCAGAAATTTAACCATTACGCTTGACAGGCACACCTCTATATTTTTTGTAACAATTCAGGAAAAATCTACGAATAGACACATACAGTAAATAGCATATCAGAATTCCAACTGCGGTAATAATATTGTAGATATAGTTACAGAACCCACGGATTTAACATTGTGTCTTTTAACGATCTATATACATCCGGCTCAAGAAAAAAAAACAAAACAAAACAAAAACAAAAAAAAACAAAAAAAACAAAAAAAAAAAACAAAAAAAAAAACAACGCCCCCTCACGAATTTACGTACTTCACATTATAAACAGAAAATAACATTTCAGAAGGAAGAATTTATTTAATAAATTTAACGAAGTGTTTTCACAAATGCGACAATTCGATCCAAACGTAGATTTAGTCCTAGAAAATCGGGAACATGAAATGAATACTTAATGACAATTACTACACTAACATATTTAGGTATGATTAAAGGCGTTGGTTATTTCTAGTAAGTCTCCAATAGAAACATAACACCTTAATTGTTTATTATTTCTTTTTTTCAATTTTCCAAACAAAAGCTTGTCAGTTCCATTATTTCTTCTTCTGCGGCAAAGCAATTTTCTGTATAGATTAACTGTAATTCTATATTACAAAAATTTAGAACAAAAGATTATTTGATTTTTTATAGATCCATTTTTAGCTCTCTTTTCCCAAAAGGGCAGGTGAGCTTTTGCATACTATGGCGCACGTCGTCGCACCTCGTCGTAAATTTTCCTCTTAAAATCTTTTCCTTTTAAACTACTAATCCTATTGGAACCAAATGATAAAATGGTTCATGGGCGAACCCCTTTCAAACTTCTGTTCGGGATATGAACCCTGAACTAAAATACATTGTAGCCATTGGTTCAAATAGTTTAAACATTTAGCAGTAAGATACCTAAAATGCTTTTATGAGACTAGCCTTATATGGAATGTGAGTTTCTTTAAAAATTATGTTCGGGAATTCTGAGCTGGGATCAATATGGTCATTATATCAGCTTTGACGGAATGGTTCGGGGATCAGCGTTCGCCTGTAAAATATGTGTCAAAGGGTTCGTATATTTGATCGCATGGTCGCCGTTTCTAAAAATAAAAAAAAAAATAAAAATATGAAAATCTTCTCTAAAAGTATTGGGCGATTTGATTCACTACTTAGTAGAATAAACCTTTCAAAATCTCGGCTTTTACTAGTATGGACACTATTACTAAAAGTAACAAAATCACAGAAAGAAAAAATCATCTGAACTACTTGGTAAATGACATAATGGTTCAATTGGGATACCTTTTCAAAATTGTGTCTGGTCTATCAATCATTGGACAAAATTATGAAACGAATATGACTAACATGTAAGCAGTTTTCTTGGTGTATTTGGATTTTTTGCAAGGACATAAATGATTAGAGATGAGTTTGAATGACAAGTCCAAGTTCACATTACAAGGTATTGTACATTTCTCATGCAATGACTGTAAAAGTATAAACATGAAGTTTAATTAATGAGAGCTTGTTACTATATCCACGTTTTTTTCTTTTTCGAGGCTTATTCAATTTTACTGGTTGTTATGGAGCTGACATTTACCCTATATATATATCTAGTCATTTTTATTAGATAGTTTAATATTTCAAGTCAATTCAAACTTGTTATTGTCAATTAAAGACGCCTTTCACAAGCAGAGTAATAAAAAAAATACAATTAATTTCAATTGATTACATTGATTCCTTTCATTATGACATTATTATACTGATGATTCAATTTATAATGTGTGACAAGCATAGAGATCCTACATTGTACATGTGTTACAATAAGTATATTGCAAGATTGTAAGATAGTATATATCGTGTAGTTTTGACATGCAGAGTGTTGCAAGTGATTCACGATATTCATTATTCGATATTATTTATGTTCTAATTGATTGTTTTGATATTTAATATTATCTAGAATTAATCAGAATACATGTCTCTATACAATTATACATGTATAAAAAATAAAATATTTATTGCATCACCTTGTATATTCCTATATGTTTCCACTGTATTGTCTCTAACTTTTTTGTCTTCCTATTTTCATATCAGTAATCATACTCGCAACATAAATTTCTGACTTTGTCATCTTCATTAGACATAAGCCAAATAAACTTAGGTCGACCATCTAAATTGTTATAATTGTTGTTAGTTTTAATTATTTATTTCTATAAATGGAGCTCTCTCTGTTTAGAGATGAACATTTGAGTAAAAAATGTTTCTCGTGTTCCACTCTAGTATTGCATAATTCGCAAATAAGATCTTTTGCTTGAAGTCCTCTATATCTACCCCTTTTGATTTCAAGGTCATGATTGCTTATCCTAAATTAATTTTGCCAATAATTGTCTTTGATTGGTATTATTTATTAGAACATATGGTTTAAATCTTATACTTCTATTAAATATATGTTCTCAGTTTATTGCCAAAATGATCTATTTCCTTTGTCACCATTTAGACGAAAAACCCACAATTCATTATATTTCATTTTCAGTTTGTTATGTATAAAATATCTCTGATTTTTGTTAAAACGACGTGTGTTCACAATATCTTCTATCTTTAAATAATATTTAATAGATTTGATTGAACTATACCGACTATTTTTGTTTTCTTGTGATAAAGATTTAGACACCAAAAGGGTTTCAGTCAATATACTGCATTTACACTTATGTACATGCTTATGAGATTCTAGCTTATTTGAATTAATATTTTAATCAGATTGAAGAGAATAAACCGTGACAGTGTCCCAATTTCACAGTCTTAAACGGCAGATTTTATTGGCGATTTTAACGTGGGTCTATTTCAAAGATGCTTACAGAGTATCATAGTGAAATTTTATCATAAAAATAAGAGATGAGTTGAATTAAAAATCTAGTGTACTTGCACCAGATTGAAGTACATCTTGTATATTTCAATGTAAACTAATTCATTTCTATTAATTGTGTGTGTTTAATTGCTATTTATTGAATGTGTTTAATGGATTTCTCAATCAAATTTATTGTGTGTGTTTAATGAATTTCTAAAATTTATTGTGTGTGTTTAACAAACCCTGCATCAGAAGTCTTGTAGAATGTATAGTGCATAACATATGATTGTAATAACACGCCATTATATTATACATTCTGTTGCATGCAACAAATAAATATACCAAACTCTACGACTGTTTCCTTTTTTTTGTTTATATTGTAAAATTTTTGGTGCATTGAGGCACAGTACACACAAATGGGTATTTTATGTATCATTAATTTAGATATTATTTATCAACCGTTAGTTTGCATGAATATGGTCTCTAACATGAAAAATACTGTAATCAGTTTTCAATTTACAAAGCTTGTCGGTGAAAATATTTTCCTATTGTTTTGATTAATGTCATATTTCCGATTTTATCAAGCTAATTGCGAACTATATCGTGTAGTTTTGACATGCAGAGTGTTGCAAGTGATTCACGATATTCATTATTCGATATTATTTATGTTCTAATTGATTGTTTTGACTTGATGGAATAAAACGTAACAGGCATGCATGACTTATCACCGTCCTTGGTGGCAACTATTGACATTAAACAATACGAGCAGTTTTAATGTCAACAAATATTTTTACATCACGGGTTTATTTAGGGAACAACCATTTAAATTCAAAGGGGGTGGGGGGGGGGGGGGGGAGGGGTATTTTTTTTTGTGAAAAAAATGTTCTGAAAATAATCTGTTTTACAAAACTATGGAAATTTTTTTTTTCTGGTTTAGATATATTTTTTCCAAAAAAAAAAAAAAAAAATTGAATCCGAGAGTTGATTTAAAAAAAAAAAAAGCCATAAGCATTACAAGAAAATCTTTAGACCATTATTTAATACAAACCTGACTTGATTTATTTTTAACATAATAACAGATTTTCCTTAGTTTTTCAGTCATACTTGACCTTTCAGTAATTAACCATCAAGATGAAGAGCAACAGTCAAGACAATCAAAGCATTATTCCTTTTTAGCTCACCTGGCCAGGGGCCAGGAGAGCTTTTGGCATCCTCTGTCCGTCCGTCTGTAAACTTTTACATTTTGATCTTATTCTCTGAAATCTCTATGTCAAATGAACTGAAACTTGGTGTGAAGGGCCTTTATAAAGTTTGCATATTTCGTTCCGGTCGGACAACTAATATGGCTGCCATGATGAATTCTTATTTCTGATTGGTCGAAATTTCAAAAAATCTTCTCCTCTGAAACCGCAAAGCCAGTTGAACTGTAACTTGGTATGGAGCATCTATGGAAGGACCTTTATAAAGTTTGCATATTTCGTCCCGGACGACAACTAATATGGCAGCTATGATGAATTATTATTTTTGATTGGTCACAATTTCAAAAATTTCCTCCTCTGAAACCATATAGCCAAATTAACTTACTTGGTATGAAACATCTATGGAAGGTCCATTACAATTTTCACTTGAAATAAAATGGATTGATTGTGGGACAGTCAGGTGAGCGATACAGGCTCAATTTTCTTGAGCCTCTTGTTTAAATATGCATACATATACATATACCCAATGTGTGTCTAATCAGTACTGTGTGGAATTATGATTATTATAATAAAATAAAAAGTACAGAGAAAATGATGTTATATTCCATTTCTTAAGGAATTAATATACAAAAACTAAATAAAATTTACAAATGAAAAGTATATGTAAATGTTTTATTATACTTGAAAAACAAATTCATAGTATATACCAGTTTTATTTATTGCTAGTGATTTCATAGGAATAGATCCCCCTTTTACTTTCTGGGCATTGCTCAAAAAACAATTTCTGATTCCACTTGTTAAGAAAAACAATAATTTGGTTTGATTGTAGTCGAAAAAAAAAATAAAATTATGTCCATACCTTGAAAAAAAATTCAAACCAATATAAAAAACCATTCCCCCCACTTAAATGGTTGTTCCCTTATGCTTAAATAATCTGTAAGTACGAAAGGAGTAGGGCCTTCCCCCTAAATTTATTTCTCTTCTCGGATCATTTTTACAATGTTTAATTCTTTCAAAACTCTGCAAGGACATAGCCTGGTATGTGCCCGATTAACAGCTTTAATAGAATAAACTACAAATTGAATTACTAACTTACACACTCGGCCTGGCGAAAATTTAAGGATAGCTATTTAAAAAGGCTAAACTGAAATCAAATTGAAAGCTCGTTTTGACCTATATATGTAGCTGTAGATACAGTTCCGTTGAAAGCTAGGCTGACAACGTTTGAAAGCTTTCCTTCTGTTTGAAATAATATTGCCAGCAATCGTAGCCAGCTATTGTTGAACACTGGAAAGCTTTACGACAATCTGAAAACAAGATAATTAAACTTGATAATATCCAGAAAATACATGTTATTTGAATATTGCACTAGTATAAGGAAAAGAGAAAATTAGAGATGTATTAGCGTGGACGATTTCTGAGGCAAATGTACATTATCACACCTGGAAATACATTTTTTTGTGAAGTCAATATGAGTACACTCTAAAAAATAACAGTTTTGTAGATTCTAAAAAAAAAAGAATAAAAAAATGGGATAAAAATAAAGTGAAATAAAAACAAAGACAAATAAAGTAAAATTTCAATATTCGCTATTACCAAAAAAAAAATAGTAGCCATAATTATATTCAAATTTACACGTATATACCTTTCCTTTAATAATAATTCAAATGAAATAAACATAAGTATATAATTATCTAATAGAAATGTATATATATATATATATATATATATATATATATATATATATATATATATATATATATATATATATATATATATATATATAAAATATTATTTTGATATTTCGTGTTTAACGAGTCACGAGGCTGTATCTGAACGTCGCTTTGGAGGACACTTTTGAGATGAAGGACACTCACACCAATACCAAATTTTTACTTGAAGTGAGCACATGTTTCTCCTTTCATATGACAATAAACTGATTTTGGTATTTAGTGTTCTTTATGGCAATATTAAAAAAAATGATACAAAATGCTTACTAATTGATGAAAACTCCTCTCTTGACGATAATAAGAGATATAAACTTAAAATTGAATAAAAATTTAATTTCTTTTTAAAAATTCAAGTACATTATACTACTGTTTACCGTGAATATGGGTAAATATTTATTTTTTTAATTAACAGTGAGCGAAAGAAATACCAGGAAAAGTGACCCTACTGCTTTACTCCATTCATTAATTATCAGATTACTATGCCATTTTTTCTTTATAATTATCAAAAGAATAGAATAGAGATTGGAAACTGGGAATGTGTCAAAGAGACAACAACCCGACCAAAGATAAGAAAATAGCTCAAGGCTACCAATGGGTCTTAAATGCAGCGAGAAAATACCACACCCGGAGGCGGGCTTCAGCGGGCTCCAAAACATAATGCATACTAGTTCAGCGATATGGACGGCACACTAAACTCCGAAACATACAAATGAACCAAAAACACACACAAGACTAACAAAGGCTAGAGGTTCCCGACTTGGGACAGGCCCAAAAATGCGGCGGTGTTAAACATATTTTGTGAGATCTCTACCCTCCCCCTATACCTCTAGCCAATGTGGAAAAAACAAACACACAGTGACACACACAGTAAAACTCAGTTCAAAAGATGTCCGAGTCCGATGTTAAAAAAACGTAACACAAAAAACTAAGTAAAATGACAATTATTAATATATATTAACAAAGATAGTTACTGACATGCCAGCTCCACATATATTAACAAAGCAATTACTGACATGCCAGATCCACACCTCAATTAAACTGATCGAAAGATTATGTCTATACCAGATAGAAAATCAGCCACAGTCCCTCCCGTTTGGGGTTTAATACCATGCCATCATAAATTATATGAGAAGAACGTAACCCGTATTATGCCAAGAACTGGTTTTAAAATAAATGTATTTATTTCCGATGCAAAGACCCTATGAGTGAATCAATATTAATTCTAAAAAATGTCATCTTTAATGACTTGACAACAGTATCGTAACAGTAGCCCTTGTCGATAAGTCTGTTTAAAGGTTTGGTTAGCTTTTCAGGCGAATGACGACATTTTAGTGCTTTGTATAGAATATTGCCAGTAAATGAAAAATCATCTCTCTTATCGTAAATTTTAGTATCTAGATCCAGGATAGGGCAGGGTTCATTGTTAGTATTAGCTTTAGTTAAAGTAAGTTGAACAGGATAGATCTCTTTTGTGTACATACCGAATTCGTCATTATTGACAGCCAAAATATCATCTAGATATCTAAACGTGTTATTAAATTTTTGTATCAGATGTTGTTTCGTTGGGTCTTTGCTAATTTTAGGCATAAATTGTGATTCGTAACAATACAGAAACAGGTCCGTAATAAGTGGTGCACAGTTAGTCCCCATTGGAATTCCAAACATCTTATATGTTTAGAAGCATTTTCAATATTTTAAATAATATTCTGATTTAAACACTTGGTTATTTTGTCTGGGCGATCATTGTGTGACGGTGTTTCATGAATTTTTATTTATTGTGTGTATTTTACAGACCTTTTTTGACGCGAAACCGACGCGTTGTAGAATATTGAGTATAATATATAACTAATAACACTCTGTCCATTTTTATTCTATTCAGTTCTGAAATGAGATGTTGACATCCTGAAATTTTACTTTGTGTTTGTGTTTTTTTTTAATTATTATGTAACTCCATAATTTCAGGTTTTTATCCTATAATATTGCCCCAGTTGCTCATAAAAATACCTTTTGATTAAATCTATCATTAATTACACCGAATATCAAAATAAAATGTTTCCAACTACAAACGCTTATACTAAAACGCAGTGATGATGTATACACTTCAAGCGTACGGTCGGATCAGACAATTTTTCGCAAATACCATGACAGAAGGTAAAAAGTGCACATACATTTTGGCAAATATCCCGCTGCCTCTGAAATGGTTTGTAATGCATAACATTTGTGAAAAATACCCCTCTAATGAACCAATCAGATTACAGCATTTTTATATAAGCTGTAATTAAAATATAAAATTAGAATGTTTAAATTAAATTACTTTCATTTAATAATGGAATTAAAAACTGCAATTTGAAATCCGAGAATATATGTAATTTGTGTAAAAAGGTTAGTGGGGATGAAAATGGATATGAACGCTGGTTTTTACTCCTGTTCAGTTGCTCAGTAATGTATTTACATCTATAGAAATTTTTTTTATGAAATGTACTTATTTCAGTCAATACAATTTCACTTTATATAGTAATTAAAATTTTACACACAACAAACGCAATTGCTAAATAAATACTATAAGGTTAATTACATGGATTCTCCGTTGTTTACACAAGTTTCAATTTTTCCTTACTTGCATGTTAGAACTACCAGGATATTAAAACTTAGAGTAAATGAGAATGCTTATTTCTTTTGAACATTGTAATAGTTGGAGCCAATATAAGTTATAAATCTAGAATCTGTCATATTCATTGATTAATTGTACAGAAATACTTTCATAGATCATGGTATGAAGTTTCGGCTGATTTTATAAAGCATTTTTAGAGACTAGGGCTGAAACTATATGTTTCTCCTAAACAAGGCAAGAATGATACTAACTGGTAATGTAATGAAAGAAAGAATATGTCCAAATAACAGCAAAACAACATCGAAGTGATAAAATAGAGGGGAAAGACAACGAGGCGAATTCGTTAAAATAATAACATAGAGAGCAAATACTAAAAAGATATAACCGAAATCATAAACATAATAAAACAGAATAAAAGTTCAGCATTTGTGAACTCTAGTTTTTTTTATCTGTAACACAATGAAAATTTCTAAAATAAAACTTGGAGAATAGAGAATGCCCAGAGATTTATTACAAATCAATTAAAATGTAATTGGAAGGAAACTTAATAATAACTGTTTGAATTTTTAGGGCATGGCTTATAGAAAATCAAATTAAAGCTTTCTAGAACCTGAAAAGA
The DNA here is from genome assembly GCA_028015205.1 of Mytilisepta virgata. Taxonomy (NCBI): domain Eukaryota; kingdom Metazoa; phylum Mollusca; class Bivalvia; order Mytilida; family Mytilidae; genus Mytilisepta; species Mytilisepta virgata. The sequence goes on from CM051519.1 coordinate 78,512,808, forward strand.
AATATTTATTGAAGTCGGTATATTTACATGATATTTTCACAAGTAATTAAGTGCGACAAGGCATATGAAATATACATAAATTTACATGATGATATTTTTTAGAGAACATGTATTGTCGTGTAACATGATACTGCATATCTTACACTAGTGTAAATTAGAGTCACAAGGTTACAGTCAATTAACTTCGTTTTCCAAATTTAGGATTGATGGTTGCTATAAACAGAAAACTACAATATGCATTGTTAGTTCCTTCTCTTTTTACGAATTTTAATTCAACAATAAATTACCCGTAACCAAATATCGTTCATTAACTTTTAGTTTGTGTCAGAATGGCATTCTTAATTTAATTACTGGTACAAAAACAAATTCACTGCTGACGTCATCAAACAGAATTTCCATTTGACAGTTTCGACATTTATGTAAAAAATGACATTTTGTACATCAACAGAATGCAATATGAAATCTATATCTTTTAACATCCATGACACCGTTCAAAAAAGAAAATCAGAAATATTAAATATTGGATTTTTCACATTGTAAACTATTTAATTTCCGTTCTTGATACGGTCCATTATTTAATGAGATTATTGATATTTTCCCCTTTGTCAAGACATCAATTATTCTACGATTTTCAGGACATTTTTAAAAATGTTGTACAGCAATCAATAATTTACATTAAGGATACATTGAAATTTATCATTCCAATGGTTCCAACGGTTCCAACAGTTCAAATATATAAAACCTATAGGTATAAAATCAGAATATTGAATTGTTTAAATCAAAACTGTTTAATTGATCCTTCACAAATTTGTTAAATTTATGGTTACTTTTATATCTGAAAAATATATATAACTTTGCTTTCAATTGACAACCCTTTTGAACATTACCACATTAATAAAGCCTTTTTCAATTTGATTTCAGACATCCATGTACACATGGTATAGTAGATCACCATGGCAGCTGCTTGTGTCAGCCATGTTGGACCGGAGGGCACTGTGACATTCCAGGTAACTTTGTTGATCGTGGTGAAAAAATATTTCTAATACCCCAAAAGATAATATCTAGATGCTGTTGTGTGATCATTCTGTGACCAGGAGCTGCAATGGATTGCACCAAAAGTCTCCCACCCACACCCTAACCCCCTAAAACAAAAAACAAAAAACAAACAAAACAAAACAAAACAAAACAAAACACTTTTCCATAAAGAAAACATTTTATCCATCGGTAGATAAGAAACAACCACTGAATTCACTTGATTCTGGTTTGAGAACGAAAAACATATAGTTACTTTCTGGACAGGTTAATATTACGTTAGCACCCCGCGTTTGTGAAAATGGGCTCGTTGACAAAAATTAATATATTGTCAGCATAGAACGATATCAATGTTGAGGTAAGGTAATGAAACGGGTTGAATTTTTTCTCATTAGATAGATTATTCTCTACTGTTACCGAAGGAACAGTTTAAATCGAGACAAATACATCGTTATCGAAAAAAAATGATTTAGTATACATGAAATTGTTGATATAATCTTTTCAAAATGTGTTCTTATTTTCTAAAGCGTTTCTAATTGTAGTCTGTCCATTTGTAAATAAATTGATATAAGTTGAAGTCTTAACTGTGATTTTAGTTTTTCTATTTTGTATTTTACATTAGTTAGTTCAAACTTGTATGATTGATTTTTACCGAGTAAAATAGTTTTTATTCCTCTTGGGTGTATTTCGATAAGTACACATTGTATTATAACACAATGCTCAATGGGCAAAATAATTAATGGCTTAATGTAGTTTATGATAATGAATAAAAGATTATAATGAAAGTTTTCAAGTTTAAAAATATACTAGAACTACATGTAGGATTGATGTTATTTGGATTTGAAAGTGACAATCTGATATTGCTGAGTAAATCAGACTGATATAGTCTTTAGGGGGTGTAAAGGATAGTTTTCACGATCAAGTTATTTTGAATCTGTTTATATACCACTATGGGTTTTTACTCCCGTTTATATGTAATGTCACTCCACGAATTCGAAGGAGTTCAAATTCTTTAGCTTTTAACTTAATTCAAATAACACTTCCTTGACTAGAATCCTTCCAAAGAAATATCTTAATAATGGACTATTATTTCTCTGACCCTGTACAGAATATTTCTGTTCTCTTATTTGAGTGAATTATTGACAGAATGTACCGTTAGCTTTATTTTGTAATTAACTGGTTATCAAGTAGAAGTGAATTTTCGAGTTTAGTTTGATCTTCATTGTATAATTCTAGAATGTGACTTCAGGATGACGAACAACAATAAAAGCCGTGCTTTATTAGTATACTAGAACTTATTTTTCAATCTATTTTACAGGTTTCATAGTACAAATGTAGGCCCTTTTCACACGTCACTCTTATCCTTCGGTTTTTGTAAATATTATCTGAAAATAATTAACCTTCAAATGTGAAGAAATAATAGATGAGAGCAAAGTACAAGACTATTTTGAATACATGTATGTTCAAAGTTAACGTTCTATGTTTTTTCTTTCACAAGCTGACATTGATACCCTATGTATTATTTATTATCAAATTGTGCATCTTGCATCGGGTTTTATTGAAACAGATATGTAGAAAGTCCATCCTAAAGGAAATTTATGTTAAATTTTGTTTGGTAAACACGTGGTACAAACATGCTCGTTCTTTGATATTATTTGAGTTCTCGTGTTTATTGTAAAACTTCAACACGGGCAAACATATTTCAGTGCAGTTACAAATAATTTGTACATGTTGATGATAAATTATGTCTTCTACAGTTAATAACTATGCACCAGAATTTACACAAGACATTTATGAAGTAACAGTCAAAACTCTTGAAAATGATGGAACAATAATATTCCAACCGGAAGTTATAGATAAAGATCAAATAGAAACATGTGAAGGCAATAAAGACTGTCCGTGCGCAGAACATTACTTCTCGATAGACAAAGGAAACGAGGATGCTTTATTTACTATAAATCCTAAAGATGGAAGTATATCTCTGAGTCAAGGTTCGTCTTTACAAGATGGACGAGATTACTTACTGGAACTTAATGTAAGGGATAAAATAGGCGATAAAAATGGCCCGGCAAGAAAAGCTGTTGTGGTGTTTAAAGCTGACAAGTACGGATGGTCTTTTGATCCAGTTAACAGCGTAGTAGATCAAGAAAATGATGGTTATTCACATCATATTGTAAAGAGGGCAACGGTAAGTAAAAACATAACAAGAATATTTGATGTGTCTCTCTTTTAGGACACTGCTTTTCGTAACTATATGTAGTATGGTGAAAGACTGAAACATACTCAGACAAGAAAACTAAATGCAAAGTTCAAAGAAAGTGGTTTAACAATTAATAACGTAACACTGCAGATTGTAATAGGCCACCAAAGGCCTCATTACTTAAAGCGTGATACTTTTCTTAAAACGAGACACAAAATTCATTTTCTGTCAAAGTTTTAAACATATGAAATTATTATGAAATTAGAGGTCATAGCTGATTTGCACTTTCAAGTAAAATTTATTGGTGTTCAATTAAAATACCAATTGAATTATTAATGATAAATAATTTTTTTCTTGACTGTGTCCAAGTCCAAGTTTTTAAAACCACAGAAAAAAATTTCATTGCCTAAGTATGTAACAGCCTTCAAAGTAACCTCTGAAAATATCGGATATTTTAGGAAGAAAGGTGTATTCATTTTTTACTTTGGGAAATAACACAAAAAATATCTTGCCGTTACAAGTGAATAATCGTAGTTTCAGCCTATGTGGGATCTAAGTCCCAGGGAGTTCCACCAGTTTAGTTGCTAGTGTTTCGATACTATTTGAAATCTTCCTTGTCATAACTGTTCTTAAATTGGTTTGACCTTTCATTTTTGGATCATTTTGGCATTTGAATTTGCTGTATAATGTTTTGGGGTTTTGTTTCAGTTTGCAACATTTTACGCCTTGAACACAACTGATATGTTGTAAATCAAACAAAAATCCGTTGATCTTCTACATCAAAAATTGTTTCATGGAACATTTATTACTCATACACAATTTTTTTGTTTTAATTATTTATTTTTACACCTCGGTATAAAGATACATGAAATAACGCGTAATTCAGTGTAAGTTGTCTGTTTTGATCTCGACTTGTCAATGTTAGTGGTCTTTCTTGACCAGGAGTACGTCAGCATTAGTGCTCTGTCTTGATCTCAAGTTAGTCAGCGTTAGTGGTCTGTGTTGATCTCAAATTAGTCAGCGTTAGTGGTCTGTGTTAATCTCAATTTAGTCAGCATCAGTGGTCTGTCTTGATCTCGAATGGTCAACGTTAGTGGTCTGTCTTGATCTCAGCTAGTCATCATTAGTGCTATGTCTTGATCTTAAGTTAGTCGGCGTTAGTGATCTCGAATTGTCAACGTTAATGGTCTGACTTGATCTCAAGTTGGTCAGCGTTAATGGTCTTTCTTGATAAAGAGCACGTCAGCATTTGTGCTCTATCCATATCTCAAATTAGTCAACGTATGTAGTCTGTCTTGGTCTCGAGTTGTCAGTGTTAGTGGTCTGTCGTGATCTCAAGTTAGTCGGCGTTAGTGGCCTGTCTTTGTCTCGAGTTTTCAGTTAGTGGTTGGCCTCGATCTCAGGGCATTGGTGGTCTGTCTTGATCTCGAGTTGTCAGCATTAGTGTTGTCTTTATATTAAGTTACTCGGCATAAGAGGTCTGTCGTGAAATTGCAGTAAGAGCAGAATTTTTAGCTCTTGTTAAAGATCTCGATTAAGACTTTCAGTCTGAAGATAAGCAGTATAAAGGCAGTCTATTTGTTTTCGGCATTATGTTCCTGGGTTTAACGAGTTGATGTGTCAAGTACTTTTACCCTACGACCCTTTTCAATGTCCATTCATTTAAAAACCTTTACATGGTTATTTATAAGTTCACTTTTTCAGTATTGAACTTTTAATACTACATTGATATCTACTTATTCTACAATCGTATGGATCGATGTTCAACAAGCAGCAATTGACATTTCACAATATAAGCACAGCAGAACGGTGTTCTTGAATAAGTCGCACAGCTTGAAACTACTAGTGAGAAATCGAGCTTCAACTCCATTGAAATAAAGAATCAACGTGATAAAATATCATTCAATAAAACACTACTGAGATTTTGAATTTGTCGGTTATATTGGTTATTCACCTCTAAAACACGTATATGAGAGTGACTTTCCAGTTAATTTACAACCTAAAAAAAACAATAGTTTGCTATCAGTAGAAAGTTCATTTAGTTAAATATCGAAGTATGCAACGATCCACTTAAAAAACTATAGATAATCACTTTTGAATAATATGACTTTTTTTCAAACAGCCGACAAATTGCAATCTAAGTACACATGTAATACAGAATAAAAATACATATTTGAATCATCAAATATGTATTCCAAATAGTCCAAAGGATTAAACAGAGGCTAATTTATTATCTCCTCTTTATAAGGTTTTAAATTGCTAATATTTGTTATTTCCAATATTTATTTCTTTCTCAGAGCAATAGAAAGTGAGGACATAACTAGGCCACCTTTAAAACACTTAAGTCTAGCGTCATTGCCCAAGACCCTTTATACAATATTAGTTCTCTCTATGTCTTAGTTTATTACCCTTTATCCATAATTCAGCTATATTTCCGGATTATATTTACTTCTATCAAATCATTTTTATAAGACCTTTTTAGCCGGACCTAATATCACGTTATATTATGAAAACATAGTTAATAGTTTGAAAAAAAAACCCTGAGTTAAAGGCCAACATTCAGGGAAGGGAAGCCCCCTGCGTCCTTTTGTTTAGTCTTTTGTGGTAAAAAGGACAGAATTGATATGTACACATAAATAGAAGTATGTTCCGGGCATGTTGACACCTTTAGTACATGTGTAAATTGAAAAGGTCTTGGTTAAAAGTCAGTAAGAGGAGTTGAACGGACAAAACCTTTTATGCAAAATTTCACAAACATTTACTAATACTTGTAAAATCAAGATTGATTTAAAGTAAATTATCGACATTTCCAGTATTATATATACAAGAATAAGTAAAGATGTTTTCACCTATTTACACTTATTAGATGGAAAATAATACATTTCCAAACCTACATCAGATGCTAGATCGACCCGAGTAGGGGTACGATATAGGGTATGCGATATGTACATATTATCAGGTTTTTTTGCAAACGTATATCGTAAAATATCAGCCGCGAGACACAATGTGAAGCTTTTTCGGCGAGTGAGCGTAGCGAACGAGCCAAAAAGCTTCATATTGTGTCGAGAGGCTTATATTTTACCATATGTGTTTGAAGAAAACTTGATGATAAATTTATCGTATTGTTAACTAGCAATCTTAATGAAATTTCTTACTTTTCAATGGCCATCCACCTATAACCGGATGTTTTCCTGATATATTCGGGTCAACGTTGGGCCAAACATTATGACGTCGCTGATATATTCGGGTCAGCTCATATTAGGGTCGGGTCAACTCTTTACGACGTCACAGTGCCGAAATACGGGAAATTCTGAAGGCCTCCGCAGGTCGATATAGCCATAGGGAAATACGATAAATAGGGGTGTGAAATATGGCATGCGATACAGGTCTTGTAAAGTCATGTATAATGCATATTAAAAATGTATGTATTTCACTCTAAATATATGATGTACTATTATCAAACTAGGGAAATAAATGACTAATGCCTCTCTCGGGGGAATATTATTTCATTCAAATATGTTCTATAAAAATACGTTCGTTTCACTTTTTTTTTAATTTGTTTGTCTGCTAGCGATCATATCTTTGTGTATCCTCTTGTAGTAGAGTATTTATTATTTATAATATGCTATGAAGATGAACAATCTAAGTACAGAAAGACATTTAAACATAAAATATGCATGTTTATTTCAGAAAGCTACTAGTATTTGTTATAAAATTTATAAATAGGATATGTTCATGAACGAGTTGAAGCTTTAGCTCCTTTAGAAACTAATTCACTGATTTAGGAAAAAATTAAGGTATTCGGACCACAAATGACCACGTGATTATTTAAAAGTTCCCGGATGTTCCATACAACGCAATTGAAATGACTTCGGTAACTATCGGCAAACTTCGGAAATGCCAATATAACTAACTTATTTTTACAGACTCTGCATATAAGCAACAAAGTGTGTTTCAACTTGAGAAAAATATATATACAAAATTCCAGCTTTAAACTGTTTGGTTCAGCCATTCACGGTCAAAAAGAGATACAATTTTCGATCATTATCTATTATGGTCCGGATACCTTAATTGCTTTCTTATACTGTTCTACAGTGTTTTTTTTATGTTTATTATTATTTCTTAAACTAAAAGTCTATATAAAAATATCCATGCAATTGCATACATTTTATACAATACCGGTATAATATAACATTCACTATCCGACGTTTCAGTTTAAATTGGGTTTTAAGATTTCACCGTGGTTTTATAATTGTAAGTTTACCCCTTGGACAGTATCTTGTATATTGTGTACTTTTCAGAATTGGAGGTAACAATATTTGCCAAAAAATCACCAAATAAGCTTTAAACCAAGTTTATCATATATATATAATGAATCAACTTTATTGTGGGTTCTATGTTTAAATCTTCAATCAAGGTTGACTCATTTTTTCTTCTTCCTCGTTTTACAGACTGCAGCACCATCTAGTGTTAATTTCACCTTAATCAAAGTATCACCATATGAAAACACGGCGTCATTATGGATAGGGAGTCGGGTTAAATTTCAATTGGACATTTCCTATCCAGCCGGAGATACAGATATGCTGGTAGAATTGTTTACACCTGATAATGACACTACAGTAATGATTTTATGCGATATAGTTGTGTCAAAGGGGCCAGGACTGTCTTTGACAGGTTCTACAACTGTCACAATGGATTCCAAAACTCCAGGTTCTGTTTTGGTAAGGCTAATTATGATATGCTATATTTGTTTCCGTATTAGTTACAGGCATAGATTCATAGAATTAGGATACACTATACATTGAAATAAGCATTTTTTGTGGTGGCCATATTGACTATAAGAAGTTGTTGCGGCCATGTCATTCATGGATGTTGTGGCAGGCTTCCCATAAACTTTCAGGTCAATTAGGTGGTATTAACTGATAGTTTCATGTCTATATATGCTGTAGTATTCCAGAAATGGATGTTAATACAAACTTTAAACAAAGCCAATGAAGCGAGAAATGTAGGTCAACGTGACCCAATTGTCATATGGCTGTTCGTTACTACCGAAGATGTATCTACTGATGACGTAGACTGTATGCCACGTAGAATTACCAAAATGTATCTTAAGGTTCAATCAAAGTTAAATCTATGACGAAAACAACCAAATAAATTGTCAATATTTTTATTGTTACATTTAATTCTGAACTGGAACTTGATGAAAAGCTTTCATTAAATACACATTTCATAATGCATTACTTCTTTCCTTCAGAATAAATATGAAAATGATATTGTAGATGTAAACATTTCCTTAGTGACGGATGAATTTTTCAAAAGATACCGTGAGTTAGGTAGAGCATATTTTTGGAAATAATTGTTCCAATTGTTCCATTGTCATCATGTGCAGGGCAAGCGAGGCTTAATATCACAAATATATCCGATAATCATACGATAAAAGCATTTTTAGTGTGTGGCTGCGTGTGCTGTCCATGTTTATATTTATCAAAGATAAATTTCGTCATTAATGGTAAAGATGACCATTTGTTAAAAATATTTTTATTTAGGGCTTACAGGGAATTGTATGGTAGAGATATATTTAGACAGGTCACATGACAAATAATGTAAAAATAGATAATGGTTGGTTTATCACTTTGTGCAAGACAAACATCCGAGAAATCCAAAAAAAAACAACTAAGTTAGGAATTCCTCTGAACTTTACCTTACTTCTTCGTAATCTTCAAAGTTCATAACCTTTACAGTTAGGAGAAATTGCGTTATTGTAAAAAAAAACAATCCTGAATACATGAAGCGGAAACATCCCACTCGAAGGAGAATGTTTTTAATGTGTTTTATTCTTCTTCCGTAATTTGAAACAGAAACACATTTAAAATATGTGCATACTTATTTATTTAAATCAATGTGTTAAAATGATGCATTCGAGAACCTTCTAAGGGATATGTTGGGAGAATTCATATCGGAAAAGTGCATACAAATTCCATTTGCACATAAACAAAACTGCAGTTTAAATTTATAAAAGCAGATTGTCAAATCCGATAATAAACTTTATAATCTGAACTATACATCGTTTATTTTGAACCACGCGTTTTGCCGCCTATTCGGCTAATTCGTAAATTTAGTATTATAGATTTCAAATGAACATTTACAACATTGTTTTGCATTTGGACAATGTTATTAAAAAGTTACATTCACCCAATATTTCCTAATATATCATTTTATATTATTTCATTATTCACATGAATGTAGATGTTACTTATCTTAAGTTAAAAAAGTTAAATACAGTATTCGATACTATCAAAATCAAACCTTGAATTTGAATGTATTGAAAGAAATGTAGCCCTTCAAAAACATTAACATTCCAAGCTGTGAACTTAATGGATACGATAACAAGACGTTTGTTCATGTTTGTATCTTTATCTTTGTTTAATGAAAAAATCTCAGCATTTGATGATATAGAAACACAAACTGAATCAATAACGAATTATCGTCTCTTTTGACAAAGGAAGCGTTACCATTTTATTAGGTTTTCATCCTTTTTGTATATTATACGACAAATATTCCATTTGAGAGGATGCAATTCGATAACTCAAGCAAGTTAAAACTTAAAAAAAAAAAAAAAAAAAAAAAAAAAAAAAAAAAAAAAAAAAAAACTGACAACCTTTAATGTGATTACTTGATAATCACATTCTGTTAAAAGTTAACACAGAAACGAATTGCATGATTATACGAGAACCTAGATAATATTAATTAAAGCTTGTTGTATAATTGCAGCATGACAGAGCTATAATTGACTTCGGCACTGTAACAGTGAACTATTGCAATACAATTGATGAGTGTACCATAGTAATCACATATGAAGCTGTCGTTGTGGATGATACAGTCCAAAATGGAAGTATATACTGGGTTAGCGCAGGCGCGGAATACAACAACGCAAACGAGGTTTGGGTTGGACAGGCATCGTTTGCTACAATAACCACTGATCTGGTAATAATCCTTGTCGATATCGAATTACGTTTTAATAATGTACCAAAAAACTGATTTACTGTCTGGTTATATTTGAAATTTGGCTGTAAAGAACAAATTAAATAGATATCGGCAAAAGAATACCAAAGCAACCAAACAGAGGAAACAGTCAGTAAGATCGAAATACTAAGACAAGACAAACTCAAGAGAATGCAAGATAACAGACAAATATCACAAAAAGAATAAGAACAAAACAACACAGAAACTGAAATACTAGCAATGTGAACTCCCACTAAAAACCGGGAGTGATATCAGGTGCACCACAAGATTAAAGCATGTTCTGATCCATTAACGGCACATGTCATATTGCCAGTAAGTAACATCCGGTGAAGTGCCATCGTTTATGTAAAAGACTTAAATTGACTAGGAGTAATTATTGTCCAGATTTCCTTTGCTAATATAAAACAGTTAAAATTATTGGAGATTTAAATTCTTCATTTTGTTGTGGTATTCAGAATAAAGTTTTTAATTTAGTAAAATTTAGCTTTCAATTGGTAGAATCACATTATCTTTTTGTCTTTTAGGCTGTTCCAGATACACCGACGTTCAACTTCACTGGAACCACAAATTTTCCAATTGGGTCTGCTGCAATGTTTGAAGTTGAGATGTATCTTCCTTATCCTTCTACAGACTTGACATTTGATGCGTTTGCCCCTTTAAACACGTCATCAGTAATGAGTATATGCTCGGCCAAAGTCAAAAGTATTGGCGATAATTTTAAATGTGGTTTGGATGAATCGTTGATAACTACAACCCTCTATCCTGACAGTAATGGACTTGGAAATTCAATTGGTCATTTGACTATTGGAAAAGTTATTAACAAAGGTAACAGGACACAAGTTGTGTGTAATATCCTTCTATTATTAGCTAGTGTCTATGTAATACCTTGATTGTATACTGCTTTGTCCTTAGATGGCTTTTTGACTTTGGTCTTTTTGACATTTAAATACATAAGTAGGTAAAATAATCTCTGCATATTTCACTATGGACATTGCTACACATGAATTGTAAAAATAACTCACTATTATCAAGTTGAAGTGCCGATGTGCAAGCCAATCATAGAAACTGGTCATTGCTACACACAAATTGTAAAAATAACTCACTACTATCAAGTTAAAATGCCGTTGTGCAAACCTGTCACAGTAGCCGGTCTTTGCTAATACAAATATGGTGTCTCAAATGCACTGAAAGAATACTGAAAAATATATTGTCCTAATGGTAGGTAAATAGGTGTTTTATTCATTTATAGCGATATAAGCATAACGTCTTTTTAGTAAATGGTATCAGTAATTATCAAAGTTAACGTGTACATTTTTATTTACTGAAAGCATGTATGTTTTGAACCAATAACCTTACAGCTCTAACCCATTTTGAAGGATAGCCACCTGCCCTGTTTTAGTTTTGTCCAGTTTTTGCCATGGTCTACCACGGAATCCACAAGAATTTTTATTCCATTATCACATATATTCTTGTGATATGCTTGTTTTGCTTTACTGATATTACACAAAAGGAACCTGTGGGCTGATACGGGGAATGATATTGATTTTCAAATGGATATAATATAAACCCTCGCATACAACATCCATATGTGTAGGAAAATGTAGACCTACTTTATGATTTATGGAAATTACGTTGCAATACATCAAAATTATCAAATATAACAGGGGTATTCGTTTTGGGATCCTCAAAGCGACGTCCAATATTTTAAAAGCACGGCTCTCTGATATAGCTGAAAGCGAAAAAAAAACTGAAATCGATTAAGGAATTGTAGAGGAACCCTCAAATTCCAAGTTATTCTTTTCTTGAAAATGACATGTAATTATCTATATAATTTTAGGAATTGAAGATCACCTTAAGCAATCATACTTTGAATACTATTATTGTCAAGAGTATATTTGTATTAATCTTTTCTTTGACTACTGAAACTCCCCTGTCACTTGGAGTTAACTTATATTTCTAATAAACATATTTATATTTATCTACTACAGCATCAAGAGACATACCAAGTGATGTGACAAACAGCAAGATAGTCGTAGAATTTGTTGCGCATATTTATAACGATGTGTCATTTGTTGGCCAGAATTATTGGTTGGGTGCGGCATTCGAAATTGGGTCATCACAGATATGGGCTGGACAACTACAAGTTAATGGTGTTACAGCTATCGATCCTACTGGCATGGTAACTCGTTAATGACATTTTTATGATAGGGTTATTTTCACCCTTTGTTAATATTATTCCTCTAAAACCCGATTTGGTTGAACGGCGCGAAGCCTCTATTCTACAAATGATATGAGATATTTTGAGACCTATTTCTCATCTTGCTATAATTAAATAACACTTAACAGGATTTTACCAACTTTACAGATTTTACCAACTTTACAGAGTGACAGGTGGTGTTAACTGAACAAGGCATGCTTATCATCATGAACAGCTTATGTCACTCGTGTTTTGTATGGGTCTTCATATTGATAATTTGATAATAGTTTTTATTTTTTCTTATTCGAATTCCTTTCGCTCTAATATGTTGGGGTTTATTGTTTTGCATTTTCCGTTTTGTATTTATACACTGTGTTGATAGATAAATTGCTTTTATAAACAGATTTATCAAAGTCTTCGGTTCGAAATTAGTGAAATTAAAAAAAGTACCACCTTCATAATTTTATATAACAACTTGTCTTCTTTTCTCTCTCTGTTTGGTAAAGCTTTGATAAATATACACGTACGATGAATTCATCATAATTTACTGGGTGCCAATTTAGAAGCCACAAAATCAAAGGCATACATTTCAGTAGAAAATTTCAAAACCATTCTTAAAACTTTTAAGCTTGTTGTGGGATATGCATCTGAACTGACCAATATTATTTTTCATTTAGATTTATAGTAAATCTGTCCATCGAAGAAAAATAAAAGGCCTTGGAGGATCATTTCCATTTCTCTCTTTATTTATGATTTTACATTACTCTGCATTTTAAACCTTATTGTAATTGAAACCTTTGACAAGAGAATTAAAATGAGTACCACAAAGGTTATTATTACCATTAAGTTGATACCTCTATGTTTCCAAGGGTATCACTAGCACCGTTGCTAGTATTTAGATAAATTTACTTTTATAATAATGTTAAGTTTTGTGAAATTTAAGCAGGATTGATTTTTTGTTTATACCCTTTTGGTTAGTTTGAGTTTTGAACCAGCACTTCAAACTATTGGGTGACTGTTCCGGTTTCCAATATTTAAGGTCCTGAACACAGCTGATGTGTAGTAAATTAACGAAATTTGCACGTCACGTGGAATATTAATTTGTCTCGATACAAAGATCAAATTCGTTGTCATTCAATTTTAGGCTGCTCCGACGATGTCATTTGTTGTAAACCCTGACAGTAATGTAGATGTAGATGTACCAAAGATATTCCTTTTAGAAGTTCTTGTACCAGAGGATTCAACTTCGACATATGATCTAGTCGTTCAGACCCCGGTTTCTAACAATTTACCAGAGTTCCAACTATGCACTATTTCCATAAAATCTGTTGGTGGCAATATGCCATGTGTTATACCAAGTGACAAAATTCCAGTTTATGAGTCAACTGTACAAGCCACTCATGCTGACAAAGGAACTTTAAAGATTGGAAGCATAACGAATTTACCGATAACACCAGGAAATGCAACGGAAAATAAAATAACCTTTGAGATAATTGTAACGCCACTTGAACACACAGCTGTAACTGCTGGATCTAAGCATGATATAACTTTTTCTCTTACTTATGGGACTGGGATTACAGTTACTAATACACACCAGTTTACTGTGTCTGGAGTAACACCGGCAGCAGATTTAGCGGTGAGTCTAGTTATTGAGTAGTTTAAGTCAAGACTACCATTTAACCTCATGTGTGTTTTTAAACGGCATTTATTCTAGTCTAGACATTTCAGAGAAATTCTGCCCATGGTTGATTGTAGGGTAACAGGTAGAAGTGTCCGTTGGGTCTGTGATACTGAATAACATGATTAGAATATTCTGCTTAGTAACCATTGTCATTGTACTACTGTGATATTACTTTTGATTCTTTATAAATCTACAGTTACCGCAAACGTCTAAAATATTAATGATTGCATGGCATTTACCTGATTTACTATAGAAATTTGGGGGCTAATGGGGAAAGACGACGGCGTCTTGGTGGATATCCTTGTTCCACTACTTCTCTTAATTCTGGAGTAAGTAAATAAAAACAAAAATGTTACACAAACAACCTTAAGCTTACATATTTGGAATTAACTATACTTCGACGAGGTTACTGGAATATAATGTTTTTTAAACGCTCCTTTTTCTGTCACCTTATAAATATAGCCTGAATAGCTGCTTCACTTTTTGTTTGATTATATTTCCACCAATCAGAACTTCAGATTAGTTTGATTTTCAGAAAATTTTGATAAAGATAACCACAGGTGCGCTATAGGATATTTTTATGGGGTAGGGTACGTGAGCTTAATTAATAATGTATTAAAGAAACAAAACATTTATTATTGTGGCGTCCATTTCGCTGAACACGTACGCATTATTGTTTATGGGCCAGCTGAAGCCCTCCTCCGGGTGATGGATTTTTTCCCAGTGTTGAAGACCCATTGGTGGTCTTGGGGTGTTTTCTGCTCTTTTATCGGATTGTTGTCTCTTTGGTAGATAGATTCCCCGTTTCCATTCTCTATTCTATTCCATTTTAAGAGTACTAGGTATTTATAAATGTTTGTTAAGGGGTTGCCTTTCTGGTAATTTTATTTATTAAAATTCTAAATTAATCTTAATTTCTGCAATAAAAATATTTTTCATGAAAAATATTACATGGACTTCGATCAAAACACAGATAACTATGGAATCTCTAACTAATCTATTCATTTGTAGGGCTAATATGAAACATTCAGTATTTATGTATTTGTTGAAAATTGAATTGTTCAAATTGTATCATTGCGCTGCTATTGTTTCTTTCGTGCATAACATTTCAAAAGTTTATCTGCATAACAGGTTTAAGGTTTCTACTATAATAACTGTTATTTTGATACTTTTCATGTAGAACAATATAATACACATTTTGATTAAATATGATTTATTACTTGTGTTATCTCTCTTCATTAAATTCATGTAAATTTCAATTGATTTAGTAATTATACGAAAATATCAATCATTGTCATTGAAAGCAAATAAGGTTTCATGTGGTAAACCTGAAAGCAAATAGCAGGAACCAGTGTCTGAAATAAACAACTTGGAGCAGGAAAACATTCATACCAAATGTACACTTAATGAATTATTATTGATTTCTGAACATAGGTCTGGTGTGCGATTGTTTAATTAAAAGAACACATTTTTTTTTCATCAAATTTTAGGTTTTTAGCATATCATTCTGAGTTTGTGGTTAACGCATTTTTTCAATAAATTTGTTTTGAACACTATTTATTCGGGTATTCACTTCTATGAATAATCTGAAATTCACATCTTTAATATTCGAGTATACATGAAGAAAATAGAAATGTTTTTCCTTTTATAATAAAGGACCTTAAAATTAGCGTATTTCATTTTCTCTGATGATTGATCGGTATTATCTAACTCTCGGAGGTTTAGGGAAATTTCATATCACATCATGTACAGTGTGACATGAACTAGTGATATGAAAAATCTGTGCATTTGATTGGTCAACGCGTGATTGTGTACGAAATTTCGTATATTTTGATTTTGCTACACAATGGCGCCATACTTGAAAGCCATCTTTGCATAGCAACATTTGACATCACAGAAAAATGAATATTAATCTTTTCTGCAGCCCGGACACCGAAATACAAATAAACAAATATTCCAGAAGAATCATAACGGAAATATATAAAACAACTCTTAAAAATTAGATATCGCTTGCTATCAACTCTCGTTATGGAATTTGAATTCAATAATGACCTCGCCAAAGGCTCCTTTATTTTTATATCCAAATTAAATAACTCGAGTTAAATAATATCAAGCGATATCTAATTCTTACTGGTTGTGAAAATATCACTTGCCGTTTAAGTATCCAGATAAGGATATCAAAAGAAAGAATTGATTTCAACTATGAAATAAAGCACCAGGATCAAGATTATACTCGAGGAAATATACTAAACTACTTTATTGTATATTAAACCTTGTGTTGAATAAATTGAGGAAGATATGTTGTCTTTCAGAATACAACAGTACCGTCATTTAACATGACTTACGCTGATGGAAATGAAAACGTGAATGTAGGTGCGGCCACTAAAGTTTACTATGACATAACAACAAATAGAGACGTGACATATCCATTAATGAATATAGAGGGCATAATGCCTCTTGGAAATACCTCTGCAAAATTATCCATTTGTAGAGCTAGGATGACAAGTGCTGGAAAAAATTTACCATGTGTTGCACCGGAATGGATAACTTCAATGTTTACATATTCATCAAGGTTGTAAGATTTATATAGATTTAAAATGAAATATTCATTTTTATGTTTTGAACTCTCTCTAGTACTAGTTTATATTGTCCATGGTTTATTACCTCATATTTTATTTACTGAAAGTAAACCAGTTAAGGATTTGAAGAAGGTTTCATTTAACAAAAGAGAAAGAGACCAAAATAATGAGAGCTACCGAGCGAGTACAAATATTATCTTTATCAGTGCATTTTTCAACGACAAACATTTTCACGGCAGTAATGCAATATAAAATTTAAATCAAAATCAAATGTTAATTGTTATTGTAGAAATAAACAAAAATATATGTTTTTTGTTTACAGATACAATGATGGCCGTAATGACCGAACAATACTAAACATTCCTAAAGTTTGTAACAAACAGGCAGTAGACAGTGAAGACGAGGATATCATGAGATTTGAGTTTGATATTAAAGTTGAAGATCACGAAGATTTAGCTCATGGCACAAAAGAATGGATAAGTCTTGGGAATATGTATAGTTCAACTAAAATATGGGTTGGACAGTTAGCTATTTATTCACAAAGACCCTCAACAATAGGACCGGTAAGAACTTTAGTATTAACGATCTGCAATTTTAGCCATTTAGGACAAACATACACGAGCATGATTTGTGTTCTTGTTTTTCTTGCATAGTTTGAACAAAATTTGGATAGGAAAGTAGGATAAACCATGCAGTATGTGTGATTTGTAATAAAAGATCAAATAGAAAGGTTCCACAATGATATCTTATTTAATAAATAAGCAATACAACAAGCAGCACAAGCTCTGTCAAGGTATTACGTACAAAAAGACAATAAAAATACTTAAAAATGAAATAAGGAGTGTCATACTACAACGAGGAAACTATATTACAGTTATCCTAGCCATTTTATAAAGTTCTATTCTCCATATTCAGATTTTATCTTTTTTTTTCTTTTATATATAAACGTGTAAACACAGGCATGATCTAATATGGCAAGCCGTTTTACTATTTATTCTTACTTCAAGATATCTCATATAATATATAAGATATCTCATATAATATATAAGATATCTTATATAATCTAGTTTTTATAAGATATCTTATAAAGTATATAAGATATCTCATAAAGTATATAAGATATCTTATAAAGTTTATAAGATATCTTATAAATATTTTTTATATAAGATATCTTATATACTTTATAAGATATCTCATATAATTTATAAGATATCTTATATAGTTTATAAGATATCTCATATAGTTTATAAGATATCTTATATAATATATAAGATATCTTATGAAGAAAATTATGTGAGATATCTTATAAAATATATAAGATATCTTATAAAATATATAAGATATCTTATAAACTATATAAGATAGCTTATAAACTATATGAGATATCTTATAAACTTTATTAGATATCTTGAAGTTAGAATAAATAGTAAAACGGCTTGCCATAATCTAAGTATGAGTTTTTTGGTAAAATGTCTTCCGTGTATGTGTCAACATTATTAGTGCAATATAGTCCTTTGAGTAAAGAATTAATAATAATTAATATTAATAAATGAAAGGCAATATATAATTAAAAACCTGTTTCCGCTTTTTTTAATTGCAGTAGTTGCTTGCAGATTTAGGTTTGAGTAAATAAAAACCATGCGACAATTCCTTATAAGACGATTTGTTCATTCTTTTGCTTTCATTTAAAGCAAAACTATTAAAAATCATACACCATAATTCTCTGCCATGTCTTTAAATTAAATGTATATGAGTAACTTCGTTTTTTTACAAGACAACGACACCATATGTCAGTTTGTTTAGAAATTCCACGTTCACAACAATACCCATTGGAATGCCAACAATATACAGCCTTCTGATAAAAGTTCACCCAGGCGAGAGTGTAGATTTAAAAATTGAAGTAAATTCAGCCAACCCCGGGCTGAGTGTATGTGGACTACGCTTAAAAGAAGTAGGAGATAATTATCCTTGTGCTACCAAAACAATAGAACCAACATATGAAACGTTTTCAAGTGGTGTTGGGAAAACAAAATCGATTTTAAACATGGGTGTCATCACAAACACAGGTATTGCGTTAATTTTGTTTGATTGCATTTTAAATTGTGCATTAACAGTATCGAAGGAAATGAATGATTCTTTTTAAATTTGTATTTTTATAAAAACAATAATTTTGATGTTTTGCATGTTTGTGTATATGTTGAAATTTTTAATAAAATAATATATGTTTACATTTTAGTTTTAATACTAATGTAGTATTGGAATAATACCACAAACTGAAAAAAGTTCCATTGCTATTATCAATTGCGTTAACTACTTTTATAAGGTGCTTCAGAGTCCGGGTATAAAAAATACGCATGTCATACAATAATCTTATTAAATGATATTTTATTACCTTTTCAGGTAAAACTTCAGTTGCTTCCAACGATTACTTTGATTCAAATTCCTTGATATTTGAAGTAATAGTCAAGCTATCCAGTGAAACGTCTTTGGTGCCAGATGGAACATCATTTCCGTTTACCGTTGGAGTAACAACACAGACTGGTGGCGCAGCACAAACTTTAAATGGCAATATAGTTTCAACTTACAATGCAACAGGCGTTGATTCAGTATGTATATATTGTCTTATTATGTTGTAATTTATGTTGGACACAAAACATGTTCTCTGGCAATAACTTCAAACAATGCCACAAGGACTGTCCATATATTCTAATATAAAGACGAACATTTCCTTATTTCTTTTTCCTTTTATGTTTGCCTTATGACTAAAATGAAATTATGGAAATAAACCGACAGATAAATAAAACGGATAGATATAATACATTATTCAATTTTCATTGTGGGTGTAATATTTTTGATTTGCCCTCATCATTTTAGATGTGTTCAATTTGACGACTTATTATTATGATACATAAATACATTTTTTCCCTCAAATAGACCATAACTCAAAGTGGAACATTTTCCTTTGGCATTGGTGAAATATCAGGAAATGATACAGATGTTCCAGTGGCCAAAGGAGAAGGGAAAAGATTTATTGTAGATTTGGTTTTACCTGAAACAAACATACAAAAAATATCGGTCAGTTTCATCACACCCGTGTTGACCACAGGTCAGATTGAAATTTGTGATGCTGCTGTTATCAGCGTTGGATCACATTTTCCATGTATTGATAAGAAAGTGATATCACCAACTTTTCAAAGCAGGTAATTTGTGCAATATATTCATAATCTGTTTTATTTTATTGTTGACAAGAAAAGTTTCAGAAAATATTTATTTTATGTTCATGTCATCACAATGTAAATTCTAATTATCAACTTCAACATTTATTAGATAATAATTACTTTATAGAATGATACCTATGGGAGCGTAGTAATTAACTGAACAAACTCCTAAAATGCCAGATAGTAAATTCAATGGAAGATTGATTTAACTCCAAGGCATTGTTGACTTGTACCTAGTTATCACTATTTTTTTTCTTTTTTTTTTCTTGCTAATTACAATTCTAATCCGGACGTTATATGACATTAAAATGATAAATAAATTATTAAACTGGTGTATTCCTGAAGAAATCGTTAGATTCTGAGCCAGAGAGAAAGGATGTTGGGATTTCTTGTAAACTTCAATCAACATGTCAATAATGTTTCGTAAAAATAGTCATTCCTAGATAAAATAACCAATCAAATAATGTACAAATTTTTGAGCAGCTTGTGTTTGACTACTTATCATATCTTGTCTTTGTTGGTAAATACATATCTCCAGGAATTGGATTTAAAAAATATGCATCATATAAAAACCCGAACAGGGCTGATGTCTACATATGTAGTGCGTAGAGTGTCTTGTTCAAGTGCCATCATTTTTATCTTCACCTATTCCTCGAATGCCGACAAAATGTTACTGGAATATTGAATAGATGTTTTGATTAGAATAAAATGTTTTTATATTTGGTTTTGTTGTAATTACCTATATTTTGTTCAATATAATACAGTTGTTTAGAAAGTATTAGAGTAATAACAAATGAAAGTTCAAAAGATTTCTAAATATTAATTTTTAAAAAGCATGGAGAGAAATGAAAAAATATGAATTTCAATTTTGTATAATAGGCGTTAGATTATTTATTAAAAAAGGATAAGATATATATATTTATATAAATAAATGAATTAAATAACACGTATACAAATATGTTTTAAAGAAAGTTTTGTCTGTTGTAAAGAAAGGCTGCTTCTTCAACTATTGCAAATGTATTAGAAATAAGACTCAATAAGATGGCCTACACGATTCTTATAGTACTGACGACCCACTTTAAACATAACTTTGTATTTCGATGACAAGCCTTGTTCACAAAACTTCTTAGAGTACGGACTTTCGGGCGTTAGAGCAAAGACTATGTGACTATTGTATAGATGGAGTTGAAAATACTTGAATGCGAATTGTACGATGATCTTATGCATGAAGATTAAAGAAAAAAATCCACATTTTATTTCTTTGTTATAGAAAAAATATCTATTGTTTTAGCCAGAAATTGTGAAAATATCATGATAAACAGTGCCAAAATTTGCAAGTTGATCTTAAATAGACCAAAAAGATGTTTTTATTTCATTAAACGTTGTATTTATGCTTAAATGGATATTCAATTTTATTCTTTTATAGATTTATAAGTATTTTAAGGTTGGTTAGATATTTTTACATAATAAATTGTTAAATTTTTACTGACAAACAGATTTTTTTTAAATGATTTTGGTGAAAAGTACTTTTAGATTTCGTTTATTTTAATTATATGTTTTGAGACTGAGGTTTTATTTTAGTTATCATAATATATTCGTCTCTTAATTATTTTAAAGTGGCATTGATATTAATATATTGTTGGATATTTTATTGTTGTAAATATTGTAATAATAATGATAAGACTTTAATTTAAAACGCATTGTATTGCTTTGCATAATGTAATACTAAGGAGTTTCGAATAGATTTGGGTCTAAGAATTTCAGTGAATAAGGCTGCAGCCTGATAACAAACAGTGCATTTAACAGATGCAAATTCATATCGCCTTCATCTTGATTAACCTATTTCAGGTATAGTTAGTGGTTTATTTAAATGAATTTTGAATATACATGTATTTAGTATATTACATTATAAATAGTTTGCACTTAATATGCATATTTATAAAAACAAAAATATAAAACCTATTTTTCTGATTTAAAAAATTTAATGAAAAATTTACCTGTTAATTAACATTTTTTATATGTTTACACAGTTTGTTTGACAATAATTGAAATGTCTACAATATTTAAAAGATAAATAGTCGGTGGATCAAAGAACGTTGGCATTCGAGGAATTAACCGTGCGTAGAAAAAGAACTTTAAACAGGAATGCGATCTTTGAAACTATTCCATTAAAATGAAATCTCATTTTCTTGTATTTTATTAAAGTTGTTTGAAAGCTACATCGGAGTCCATAAACTTAAGCAAACAGGATTTCAATGATTTTTCATCGAGAATCGTACAAATGTAAATACATTTTCTGCAAATATCTGTTATCAAGCGTATATCATTCTCCATTATAGATCTGGCTCTCTTTATAATGACATTGCAACTATTGATCTCGGATATGTATGCAGTTCCGCTGTACAAACCGGAGACCAAGCAAATAATAAGGTTTGCATTGTAAAATCTTATATTTCTCTGCTTCAACACAGTAATATATTA
The DNA here is from genome assembly GCA_028015205.1 of Mytilisepta virgata. Taxonomy (NCBI): domain Eukaryota; kingdom Metazoa; phylum Mollusca; class Bivalvia; order Mytilida; family Mytilidae; genus Mytilisepta; species Mytilisepta virgata. The sequence goes on from CM051519.1 coordinate 78,535,219, forward strand.
TGTATTTCAATATTAAAATTAGAAATAAGGTAGTAAGAGTTCGCTCTTACTTAATTGGATTTTAATGCCTACTGTACATATAACGTTAACTACAAAACTAGTTTTTATGGATTATTGTACCTAAACAAAGTCTTCATAATATCAATATAAACGACTGTCGTACCCAATGTTTTTGCTATCAGTATTAAGGGAGCAGATTTCCAGTTTCTTTTATGCAATTAATTAATTTTTGCTTTTCATTACACTGTAACAGACGTATACGGAAGAAAAAATTTAACGTCTTTAAGCAGTCTATCAAAAAACATGCTTTCTTCATTTTGATTTTTTTTTTATATGAACAAAATTATACTTTTTCATTACCAATTCATTTGCAGTCGTATATGGCAGACATAGTTTAATTCCTTTAAAAAAATCCATGTTTTCTTTATTCTATCAAAACGTTTAATTCTAACAAATGAATTTTAATTTTAGATCCAGATTGAAGCAGTAGCCCGGATATTGCCCGATGCACCGCTGAATGATGGGGATGGTGTATTTTTCCACGTTACAGTCAATACAAACGATGCACAGATTTATGTTGCACAAATTAATTTGACAGTAACCGACTCCTTTGTAGAGAAACAATCGGTAATTAGCCCCATTCCATTGAGTTGGTATTTATTACCTCCCCGGATTTGTAATTATAGCTATCAGGCCTCAGAATGCAGTCTCATAGAATGAGTTACGATAAACCCAATTCCTGTTTTATTGCCACAGTAAACATTTCCTTTTTTCCGAATAGTGCTACTAGCTATATATACACAGTAGGGTTTTTAAAAGCGTGTCACTTTATATAGTATATGCTCACATTAAAAAGCCGCATATATATTGATAAATGGTCAAATATACAAGAGAGGCATACTTTTATTTAGAAATCGTGGGAGGTAATAAATAAAATTTAGTTGTTAACAGCAGCTAGTTATTCAATTTTTGTCAAGAAAAATGGCACACGCAGGTATAAATTTTTAGTTCTAGATAGAGAAAAGGCTTATTTCGTGAAGAACCACTCTGATTCTGACGAAAAGTGGTAAATCGCCTTTTTTCTGCTAAATGAAAATTGTTTTGTCTTATACGTGAGGGCTAAAACTTGTTTTGATAATATAATGGAAATATTTTTATACAAGTCATTTGAACGTACACATTATGTATGCTGTACAGGAAATTGAAAAAAAACAACTATAAATAGCAAATATAAAAATCTGGATGTCTAAATCATATGTTTTTGTATATTCAAAATATTTATTGAACAAGTTAGTTCATTACGTTTTTGTCATCAGGAAATACTGCTAAACAACAACACGATTTTGATAGTCAACACAACATCACCAGTTCAAATGACAGCAGGACAAATTGTTACATTTCCCTTGGTTATGTATGTGCCAGCCACGTCATCGTCGAAAATAATAATGGATGTTAGTCTCCCAATCAATGAATCTGCAGTAGCGATTGTTAAAGATATGAGATTAGTTTCAACAGGAGATAATATCAAATGTTTATATGAAGATGTGTCAAAGGGAATTTCTTTCACACCAGTATACAACTCAACACAGGATACATGTGAAAACGACAAAGGATATTTGGATTTTGGAGTAGTCACGAATGCAGGTATACTGTATTAACGAGGATATTTTAGTCCAGCTATCTCACATAAGTACATGTCTTCTCATCTGACTGGTGGTCCCCTTGTTGGGTAACATACACTATTTAGTTTTACCGTTTATATACACCAAAGCGGATCGATTAAGGAATTTTTGGATACCCATAAAACCTGTTTAAACACACAAAATGTCTGCATCAAGTCAAACTATCCTAACTCCCTGTTATGTTTCTGTTTCTGTTTCCGTTTTGTTTACTTCCATCATTTTTATGAGAAAATGGGCGTTGTTTTAATATGTTTTTCATTGTGTACTTAACAGGGATAAAAAATAATGATAATTTTTTTTATATTTTAGTATGATAATGATAGTCACCTTAAAATATTCTTTGCCGGTTTTCTTAATGATCTTTCTGTTTTCTATAAACTGTCTGAATAATGCTACCACCCATGCACCGTTTCAAGTATACGTATTTTAGGTCCATGTTCCACATAAAGTTTCATGAGGGTGTTTGAAATTATGTACTTTTCCATATGATATAAAGAATAATGCAAAATCGAAGTATTATTCATTTTCATTTGTTGCACGCATTAATTTCCGTTAGATTCTACGTTTACAAATTCCTATCTTTGGCAAGGGCATGCGTCAAGGGCATGCGTGAGTTACCCTGACTTTCGACAAAGAGGATTACTGCTGTCACAAAAGCTTCTTAACCAGGGTTTTATCAGGGATAAGTTGATGTCATCACTTAAGAAATTTTACGGTCGTCATCATGAATTGATTGACCATTACAGTGTTCCAATATCTAAGATGATGTTGGACCTGTTCCCACTGTCGTAACCTTTCATGTGACCCCTACGATTTGTGACTTCCACCGGATTGACCTTGTTGAACTTCACGACGGGTGCCGTATACGGAGCAGGAACTGCTTACCCTTCCGGAGCACCTGGGTTCACTCCTGGTTTTTATAGGAGTTCGTGTTGTTCATTGTTTTTAGTTTTCTGTGTTTATTTGTTGTGCTTGTGGTTGTTCGTTTGTCTTCCCGGGTTTGTCTGTCCAATGGATTACGTTTTTTTGATTGCTCCTTAGGTATATTTGTCCTTTTTTTTGATAATAAATATGTTATATGTATAATTAGGTTCCTTTCTGCTTGGTTTACCTTGAGAAGTCATAATTAGGCCATTTTCATGTAGAAAAATTTCACACCCCGCTAGAAACCCCTCTAACCGACCGGAATTCTTTGCTACTTTCGAGCATATCATATCCGTGTGTACGAAATGTACGACGTATATCAACAAAATACAGAAACAGGCATGGAAGTTTAACACATAATGACATTTGACCCACAATCTAGAGATTAAAAACAAACATATAAACAATCAAAGGGTACATCAAGATATATGTTAACTGACTTGGCAACACAAGTTGAAGATAAACGCGTTAAAAAGGGAAAAATCAATCTTAACTACTGGTGTATATATATACAATTGCTGTTAAAAAAACATGAATGTAAACTCTTCATATCAAGAGGACATTTTCTATGGCTTCCAGACAACACGAGATACAATTTACATCCTTAACCGGTTTTCCAATATTTTGATCTCGAGCACTGCTGATGAGTTGTCAGTCAACGAAATGGCCATACAGTGCATTAAATCTATTTTGTATATATCACTATATAATATGAAAATAAACTTAGATGCCAAGTGTCTTGTGTACAATGTGCATTTTTTAATTAACCTTCATCAGGTAAATGTACTGTACACTCCTGACCAAACCTTTGGAGAGCCAAAATTTCACATTAAGAGCAATAAAACTTAAATGAGCCAACGTAGCCAAATTACAGGTTATGTCAACTTTGTCTGAGGCATGCAGTTGAAGCCCTACTATGAAAACAATTCTAAAATTTATCAACGGAAGTTTCAACAGTTGTATCTAAATTCTTAACACAAAATCTAATCTTTAAATGTTATGTTATAGGGCTATCATATAGAAAGGAGATTAATAAAGATGACGACAACGCTATTAATGCTGAAATAGATGTTGTTTTGAGTGACAACGAAGTCACAGTTGATGGAGAAAAATTTACATTTAGCTTTGGAGCCAAGTTAGGGGCATATATCTTTATTGTAAATCATGACATTGTTGTCAGCAGAACTGGAACGGAGAAACCCGTTTTGAAAATAGATGCAGCCGTCAATGAAACATTAACCACAAAGTACGTATTGTATTAAATTATTAAGTTATAATACTACTTCCGCGTATTCAGAGCTCGCATATCTTTACCAACATTTTGATCTTAACTTTATATCAAAAATATTTTTTATTTGGACACTTTTAGAACAGAGTGTTTCAAAAGGTTGGACAAGTTCGTATTTTTTAGGTTTTGCTGTGTGTTGGTGTGCAGTAATTCCATTTGTAAAACATTTCCTTTCAGTACCAATGTAGTTATTGATGCAACCTTACAGCACGACAGCAATAACTCGACAGCAGCAGCAGTGAACGCTAGTGTTCTGTTCTACCTTCCTCCTTATCTAGCTCATTCATCTCTTACTGCAAATATTTCATCATATTTAGTCAGCAAGCAAAATGGAGTCGTTGCAGTGGAGGTATGTTCTTTTATAGAGCCAATACTTCTTGCGGTATTTTAACGATCCCTTTGTTATAAACTTTATCCAATGAAATTATTTTGATATATACAGCTTTGGAAAATTCTTTATATATCTTTTTGTCACAATAACTGGTTTCGATTGGTAAACAACATGTATTTTATGTCTCCGTTTTACATATATCAGTATTGGGAATGTTTGTTAGCAGAGCTGTTTTTATTTCACAACTATGTAATCAGTTTAACTGGAACGATTTTCTGTAACAATTTGATGTTCTATTATGTAATGTCGGAAAGTGATAAATACTGAAAATATAATCTTAAAACATTATTTCAAAGATAAGAAGTCTAATACCTGACATTAATTAAATGACACCAGGAGAAGACTTCATGTAACAATTTGATGTTCTATTATGTAATGTCGGAAAGTGATAAATAATGAAAATATAATCTTAAAACATTACTGTAAATTCGGAAATTATTGCGAAAAATGCGACTTGGTTGTATTTTGGATTTTTTGTATGAGTGAAGCGGGATTTTTCTCAATATCCCAAAAATTAAAAACGTAATTTGGTCTAAAATGACAAAATCGCAATAATAAATGTACGCAATAATTTCTGAATTTACAGTAGTTCAAAGACACGAAGTCTAATACCTGCCATTAAATGCTTTGCAGTTATATTCTTTTCTACATGTATACATTATACATTAATTCATAAATGTATTTTATTTTTAGTTTGACACAGTTTTGTTCTGTGATGTAATCAATATTCAACTAACATTAGTACCAAACAACACAATAACAGTTCCAGAAGAAATCCTTACAGAAAATACGATCGTATCATACCAGGCCGGAGCGTTTATGTTTCCAAAAACAGGGAGCGCATATTCATCTGACGAATATTTTACAACTGACATCCAGCAAGTCAACTTTAGTACAACTGTTATTAAAGCTGATGGTATGTCAATGATCTTTCTTTTGAAATACTGCGATATAAACCCTAAGATAGCCTTTAGAGCGTGTACATATGCTACATATACAAATGTATAGCCGCAATTTGTCATTCTTCGTTAATCGCTACACCTGTTCTTTTTCGTACACATGCGTGAGGTTATCAAGAAATGATACCAGAAAATTCCGAGTAAATGTGTCTTTTAAACATTATATTTCCAACTCTGTAACGATATTTGGTTTAAAAAAAAAACATTTTTCTATAAAATACCAGAGTAAAAAATAATAATATTGATACATTTATTATTGATATTTTCTCAATTTCTCTGCCTTCGTTATATATGTATTATTGTAACTTTGAAATAAAAAATTGAAGTCCAACAACACAAAAAAAGATAATTATTGTCTATCAATCAGATAAAATATTGTATCTTACTTACGGAGATAATATCAAATAATATTTTATTTATGAATAGTATGCGGAGCATCGTTGGGTATGGAGGATGGAAGGATTGATGATTGTCAGATTTTGTCATCAGTAGAAGATGATCCTGCCAGACCATCTTTCCATGGCAGGATAAATGGAACCTCTGGTAGGTCAATTGTACATTGAATTGAGTTTTGTTGTTTTTCAATCATTTCAATCATTTTTTTAATAACAAGCTTAAACGGTTAGCTGCATCCTGCCCGTCCATATTATAATATAAAAATGTTTAGAGGGCTGTTTGTATTAGATAGTATAAATACCGGCAATGCTATGTAATGTTTGACCTTCTTCAGTACTCATTTACGACGAGAACTGATATAGGTTAATCTATAAAATATAGTTTAGTATCTGAGTTTATGTGACTGAAACCTTCGCTAGTGGACTTACAGTCTCTGAGGTTATTATACTATCAGTAATCATGCACTGTTTCAGCAGTGACATGATGTGAAGATACATATGTTGAAAAGTTTATTTATTATATTTATCCAGATCAGTTTGGCATTCCTTTACCGGTAAAATAATTAAACTAGACGTTCTCAAGAGCTTGTTTCGCTCACCCAGATTTAACTTTTCATCGATCAGGACAAAAAATGTGTTGCAGTCAATTTGGCTGGTTTTTCTATAGGGTTATATGTTAAACTAAGTTCGGCTGTGGCAGTCATCTTGGTTGACAGTCCAGGTCAATGGACTCATTTCTAAAAGAGAACCATCTAAGGACCATTACTGCTAAGTCTTGTTCCAACTGGCTAAGTTGTTTCAGACAAGAAGATTTCTTAATGAATTTTCCCAAAGGTTCCTATATTAAACTAAGTTCGGTTGTGGCGGCCATCTTGGTTGACAATCCGGGTGATCGGACACAATTCTGAAAGAAGACCAACTAAGGACCAATGGTGCCAAGTTTAGTTCCAATTGGCTCCGTAGTTTCAGCATCAAAGATATTGAGTGAATTTCCCATTGGAGCCTATGTTATTCTAAGTTCGGCTGTGGTGGCCATCTTGTTCGCAGTCCACGAAATCAGACATATTTCTGAAAGAGCACTCCCATAGGGTACTGTGTTAAACTATGTTTGGCTGTGGCGGCCATCTTAGTTGACAGTCGGGGTCATCGGACACAAAACTGAAAGGCGGCCTTCTTGCTTAACGATCATGGGCATTAGGCATACATACGAAAGAGAACCTTCTAAGGAACATTACTGCCATGTTTTGTTCCAATTGTCCTTGTAGTTTCATAGAAAAAAATTTTGAATTTCATTCCCCCTTTTTTTATGTAACAGCATCCATCTTGGTTGGAAGTCGGGGATGTCTGACATATCTTTGGAAGGGGCCACACAAGGACCATTCCACCAAACTTTGGTCCCAATTTGCTCAGTTGTTTAAGAGGAAAAGATCTTTAAAAGAAAGTTTACGCCGGACGCCGTCTTTAAAGTGCAAAAACTCCTATAAGGGGTCAATCAATGATTTCGGTCATGTTGTCTTATTTGTAGATCTTACTTTGTTGAACATTTTGGCTGGTTACAGTTTGTCGTTATATGTAATAATTTTCAAGATAATAACCAAAAACCGCAAAATTTCCTTAAAATTAATTAACAATTCAGGGTTGCCGATTCGTCTGAAACTTGCATGGCAGGTAGAATTTGACCTGATGAACATTTTAATCCAGTAAGTTTTACTCTAAATGCTTTAGGTTTTGAGATATAAGACAAAAACTACAGTTTATCCCTATGTTCTATTTTTAGTCATGTCGGCCATGTTGGTTGGCAGGCGGGGTTATCGGACACCTTTTTTTAATTAAATACCCTAATGATGCTTGTGGCCAAGTTTGGTTTCATTTAGCCCAGTACTTTCAGAGGAGAAGATTTTTGCAAAAGTTAACGGACGACAAGTGATGAGACTAGCTCACTTGACCCTTTGGGTCAGGTTAGCTAAAAATATGCGGCAAGCGTCTCAGTATCTCACGAAAATTTGTCATAGAGAAATGTAAATTTAAGTTACAAGGACTATCGAGAGCAAGACAGCTTCTCAAGATATCACAATACTTTGTCACAGAGAAATGGATATTTCACCTATAAGGACTATCGTGAGCACCTTGATGTAAGAAAGGGAGGAATACAAGATAATACAAATATGATAGTTTAATTTGTTTGGCATTATTCACATTCAGTGCAACTAATATTTTCCAAAACCTGCAATATCTGTTTTGTATAGATGATTTTCCTTTTAGTTTCGAAAATAATATTTATGTTGTAGCATGGAGTGCTTTCAAAAGAGGGAAATTGTTTGATAACCTTCGATATTTTCAAGTATATTTTGGAAACAAGACCCTAGTTACTAAAATAATCGTTCAGCATGGGACAGGATTTACACATTATCCAACAAAACTGACACTTACATACAGTGATGATGGTTATGCTTGGCAAAATGGAGAAGTTGTAAGTGTAACTTTATTGTTGACTATCCCAGGTATCAACCCTTATTTATAAAGTATTTTTAACAAGGGAAGTGATAAATATTGACTTTTCATTGACACTACTTTTCTGTTCTGTATGTCTCATCCTTCTGCAGCAAAAGGTTAAAATATGACGTGCATGGTTAATTTAGTAAGATATGTTCAAGTTAACCCCTTATAATAATACAAATGTATCGATAAATGAAATTGAAGTTTTTAATGTTTGAGAAGTATTTTTTTTCAAGTCTATTGACATCCTTGAGTCGACGATTATCTGAGAACAGTAAATTACATTCACACATATCCGTCTTTATATTTATCAACATGTATGTTATAACGTGACTTTGTTGCATGCATTCCATTTGTGTGTGATATGTTATTTGGTACTGTACATTTAGAGGTTTCATGTCATCTCTGTATATTCTAGGTTTCACTTACGGTACCTTTTAACGAATTAACTGTTCATCCTACACGTCTTGTGGAAGCTCGTTTTCTCAGAATATATATAACAGAGGACAGTGCAAACGGAGCGCCTCCAGATTTAGCTGTTAAATTCGGATTGTTTGGTTGTTACAAATCAGCTGATGCTCCTGCAGGTATGATTTAACAGGCAACCTTAACTTGATGCACGTTAATTATAAAAATAAATGAAACTGTACTAAAATGAGATAGATAAACAAGTACTGAATTTTGTGTTTAATATAAAACATGGCTTGTAGCTTGCTATGGTACGTCATTCAGCTGTACAGTCAAACCTGCTTCAAAGGACACCTTTATATAGCAAATCTTTAAAGGGCACTGTGAATATTTTCCAGTTATAACAAAACTTGTAAAACTAACCCCTGTATAAAGGGCACCTGCTCATAAAGGACACATTTCTTTGGTCCCATGGGTACCCTTTATACACAAGTTTGACTCTATTTATTTAACTAATATCTGATACATCAGTAACTTAAATGCTGCAGAATTTGACAATTGCATAACTCTGCCCTTAGATATTTTTGGGTTCCAGCCTTTTCGCTTGATTTGCCATTGGAATCTTCTCGACGTTTTCATTTACTTTTTTGAGTACTGCAGACGAGGTATTAAATATCTCAAGTGTGCACATACAGTGTAGCAAATTTGTATCAGAGAATGTATATTGGAACATAGTTCCTGCTTTTTTAACATTTTGTGTCATGTCATCTACATGTTGAAATATGTTTCAAAATATTGTTAATTTTATTCCGATCATAATTGACAACACTATGAGTTTTCCTCATAAAGTCAAAGGTTCTATCGGTTCTCTTCGCAAATACGAACTGGCAGCCAAAATGGCTTTAATCCCAATGTAAAAGTAATTGTGTCTATTTCAGTAAGTCATTTTAACACCAGTTACTACATGTGTACCAAGAAACCTTTAAAAATTAGTTTAAAAGTGGTGATATTTGTATCCTCTGAAAAGTCATTTCATTATGTTATTGTTTTATTTTTATAACGTCAATTGCGCAAGATCACGTTTGTTTTGAGACAGCCAACACTGCAGGGTCAAAATCGAAGTAACGTCATAGATGACCTCTTCATTCAAAATCTTGTTTGTCATTGGTTACGAATAATGCTACTGTTTCCGTTTATGATTCTAATAGGTAACTTCAGACAACGTAAACTCTTTTTGCATTGTTACACAGTGATATTTGTCTTCCCTGACATTTTCAGCAAGTATTTTTATAACACTTTAAATGCTAAATCTAGAATTATCGGAGTGTTTCTGTTGATTCAAATTTATTCTATGAGAAAGTATTGGTTGTTTATAAGTAATGGCAATTTAATGAATACGAACCATTTAACGATGTTTACATTTAACGGATTTTATCAGAAAATTTGCCACTTGAATAGACTTGAGATATGGACCAGTAATGGTTTTCTTTGTATTATGATCAAAGCCGGGCGAACAAAATATTAATTACCATTAAAAATTACATGTTTGGATTCATGAAAAATCTGGAGAAATCTTAAAATCGAACAACAAATGTTTGAAAAAGAGCTTAGTAACGATATAATTTAGTCAAAATAATGTAATGTATAATAGAGTTTAATGATTATTATTTTCAAGTGCTGCAGCGTAACATTTTTTTTTATCCGGGGCTTGGAATAAATGTCAGCTTTTGATTGGCTAACGTGACGTCAGTTAGAAACCCATGCATCCGTCTCTCGTCGTTAAGAACGCTAGTTACCGTATTAAAGACCAAACCAACTATTGTTTATACGCACAGCTCAGCGTATTAGTATTGTTCCATAAGACGTCTATGACGTTCATAGAAAATCCGCGAAACGGTGTTTCACATTCGCGTTATTTTTGAAAAGCTAAAATGGCGTCGCGCTTGAAAGGGCGTTTCATTAAAACTAGTGAAAGGAAGCGCCGAAAAGACTGCCGAGAGCGAATGTCTGAAGTTAAAAGGAGGAAAACAGAGTTTTATTATCTACAAGAAACTCAAGATTCAAGCAAAATATGGGAAGAAGGGGAAAGAAGAATAATAGAACCAAAGCTACTGACACAGGAACTTATGAGGGGTTGTAGTTGGTGTGGGGAGAAACTGAATTTTACTGACATCGTAGAAGAGACACAGGGTGGCCTAGGGTCATTTTTATTGGCCGGGTTGCGCAGAGTGCAAATCCGGGTTATAGTATAGTGAATGTCGGGCGGGCGGGCGGCGGGCGGCGGCGGGCGGCGGCGGGCGGCGGCGGGCGGCGGCGGGCGGGGAAAATGGGTACCTATTTTGTGAAATCAACTTCTACAGTTTTTCACCCACATCCTTGAAACTTCATAGAATGTTTCTATATATATTGAAGATGTGCACCTCACTTTATGGAATTATTTCAGGAATTATTTCCCATTTTTCCAAACTTTGGAACTTAGTCGTTTTTTATTGACATCTTCAATAGAGGGTACCTATTTTGTGAAATCAACTCCTCCCACAGTTTTTCACCCACACCCTTGAAACTTCATAGAATGTTTCTATATATATTGAAGATGTGCACCTCACTTTATGGAGTTATTTCAGGAATTATTTCCCATTTTTCCAAACTTTGGAACTTAGTCGTTTTTTTATTGACATCTTCAATAGAGGGTACCTATTTTGTGAAATCAACTCCTCCTACAGTTTTTCACCCACATCCTTGAAACTTCATAGAATGTTTTTATATATATTGAAGATGTGCACCTCACTTTATGGAATTATTTCAGGAATTATTTCCCATTTTTCCAAACAAGTGTTTATCAACATGTAATCAAATCAAATATTGCTTACTTCACCTATTTCTAATTAAATTGATGGCTGCCTCTATGCTCGTACACCAACATACAATATGTCTGATTTTGTCTATATAAATATTCATGACTGCCAATGTGCAATATGATCTTGTAATCACCTTTGTCACCACTACAGTAAACACCCAGCAACGCGGCCATTTGTGTCTTTGACCCATTTTTCGTATTTTCAAATGTCATAGTTGTCGGAATTTACCCACTGGATTGGAGTGATGCGTAAGACTTATGGTTGAGCCGTAACAAATTGTCTGATATACCACTAACTATCGGTAGTACCAGAATCTAGTATGGCTATTCACAGTTTCTAATGTTAACTTTCTTCTTTTTTTTTCGATGTAACCTGCATTGATAAGGCATAATGGCCATAGTTACATTTCCTGCAATTATGATATGTCTAGTAGCTGGTACCTTGCATTGGCAATGAAAGGTTTTGTTTTTTTTAAATTAGCAGTAAATAACTATAACTGTCGAAATGGCAATACACGGACAGCAATATCGGTATTGTGTTGTAGTTTTAGGGTTCTTGTTTTCCTTCAATGTAATGGTTTTATAACAAAACGTTCCGGACAGTTCCTAGCATAGATGTTGACAGACTTTTTCCAGCACAGAAACTAGATATGCAACAAAGACATAAAAATTGGCAAAATATTCTTGGCTTTCTTGCAAACACTATAAATTTACTTTTTGTCAAAATAAAATGTCGCAAATATTCGCAAATGAAACCACTCCCTGGATTGATTCTGCGAGATATGATCTAAGTTTGGTTCTCGATGACTTCGACAAACCTATGTTTATTTGATTTTTTTTTTTTTTTGATTGCTGTGACTTTCTAGTTAACACTTGAATGATTGCAAATTAAAGTTTGGCTTTAGAACTGGAAAATTCGAATCAAAATTCGAAATATAACCCGAACTCGACTTTTAACTGGAACTCATTAACTGAGGCACGAACTCGAACTCTTAGGTTAGTTTTGAAGCATCTACAAATGATAAGCGCAGCAACAAGATCAAAAATATTTTACCATATCATTCCAACCAATAACAAAATTGGTTTGAATGAGGCTTACACTATGTACATCGCCGGCGACACGGTGACTTGAAGGGAAAGTTCTTTTTTGCTTATTGTGACGTCATGTTTATTGAAAAAACAAAACTAAGCTTGGCGTAGCTGAATATGTCATTTTTTCGACGTTAAATCCGTTTTATTTTTCTTATGAAGTCGGTGACCTATCATTTTTTTTGTCTTATTCTGACAACAATGAATAACTAAACACAGTATAAAAATTTAAGAAAAAAATCAATTACAGATTTTTCAAAATTCAATAGAACATGCAGTAAAAATTGGCCGAAATTTGCGCGGGAAAGGCCTTTAGAGCAGAATACGTGGTCATTGCGTTATGGGAAACCGTTTTCTTTGTTACAATAAAAAAATATATATCTTCTGGAAGCCAACACAAAAGTCCGTATAAAAATTCGACTTTCACGACGGAAATGACATCATTCGAAAAATATGCCGTAAATTTAGCATCTGGCTGAATGTAAGCATTTTTTGCGGTACTATTACAACGAAACGAATTCGGTGACCTATCTTTTTTATTCGCTAATATCGTTCAAAAAACCACCAAGAACGAATATGTTGAGTTTCAAGAAAAAATCAATTACAGAAATGATTAGTTGGTTTGGTCTTTAAGATGTCATATCTGTGTTCTCTATGCTCATAGGTACCATCCTCGACATGGAAAGGAGGGCATTTTCTGCATACATTACATATCTGTTCAAATGTGTAATGACATTGACGTCGCATTTTTCTTTGCTTTTCGTCCGACGATCATGTATTTTTACAAATGAAAAGGGCAAACCGGGGATAAACCCGTTATCTACGTTTATTGCCGTGGGCATTGAGATTGTACCACCCTCCAGCACCACTGTACAGCATTCGGTTCTGCTTCAGGCTGCACAGAAGTGCTCCCGGGTGGTACAACCTTAAAGCTCACGGCTATAAACGTAGATAACTGATATTGTACATGCGTCTCCTGAGGCGGAAGCAGGTCTAAGAGTCGAGTCGCTCCGCCCGTCAGTCGGCCTGTCTGTAACAAAATAGTGTAACTCCGAAACCATAAACCCGGCACTTCTGAAATTTTGCACCTTCCCATTTGGAGTGATTTGAGAAAAAAAATGTCAAATTTATCATTTGTTGTCTGAAACTCCAACACATTTCGCCTGACATTTCTGAAATTTTGCACTACATTCAACACGTACCTATTTAGTGTAATCTGAAAATCTGATGCTCAGCACTTATGAAAATTGAGCATTTCGATAGAGCGTATTACAGATGAACATATCGGTAATAATTTTTTATTTCTTTTTGATCGTGTATTTCCTTAGAGGAGTTTTAATCATAGTTTTATAGGAGATACTACGTAGACAATTACTGCTTTTAATTCTTGGATGATACCAGTATATACCATTGCCATATCAGGCTTGTAAATTCACCCTTGCTTTTTGACCCAGCATAGACCGTCATTTAATATAATAGTAATAATTGAAATGGGGATTGTGTCTTTATGCCTTTATTGTAACTTTATGCCTTTTCTCTCAAGAAATAAAATAAAACTGATTTTCTGCTAATTAGATCAATATGGAATAACTTACTACATTCAAAGATAAATCTTACAAGGGTAGATAACTTTAAGTCTTATGGAGATTGAGAACAGTGGATGCTAAAAATTCTCTTATTTTCATGCGACGCAGGTCTAGACATCTAATTAGTCTTGTTTCATTTCAGATATATGTTTAGTTGCTCCAAAACGTGCTCATCCTACAGGTAATTTTTAAATGTACCTTTTCATTTATGGTTATTGATATGAAAATTAACAGATACGGGGTATTCTGTAGAAATAATAAACAAATCAGAAAATCCTTGGGGCTGTGTTGTAGAAAACCGGTAGTTAAAAGCGATTTGTTCTTTTTAAAAAATTAACTTCAAATAATTAGACAGCAAAATAAAAAAGACCACAATTAAATCTCACGTTTTTGTACTATGAAGTAATTTGGTATGTCCTTTGAACAAATAACATTTAAAAATAACCCGAAGCTTTTCTAAATTTGATTAATAATTATGTTTTCGATTACAGACTATTACGACAGAAGCTTTGCTGTTGGCAATGGTAAACTTATTGTATGTGATGTGAACCCCAAGGAGTAAGTAAATATTGTACTGTCCATACATTGTTTTCACGTTGTGCTTTTTATTTATTTATTTATTTATTTGCCTAGTTTTGCCTTTTATTCAGATTACTGCCAACCTATATACGACTTTCATTTAGATGATAGAATAAAAGTAGAATTTAACAAGATGCATTTCTTATTGCCTCGAGCTGTTAAATTTATTGGCACGTGGTTTGTGGTATACTAAGGCTTATTTTCGAATTTTGTATATCTGCTACAGATGAAATTTTGTATATTTTAGAGATAGGCCAGTTTGTCACTCTACCGTAACTGGATCAGATTGGACAAGTACGTATACACAATGTTTAATACAAATGTTGGGAGGAGGTTAAAGTATATATTGTATAAAAGCAAATGCAATTACGATTTACTTTTGTTCCATCAACATTGTTTAGTCCAAAGTTAATCACATCATGAAAAATAATACAATTGTTGCTGCATAAGTTGAATGAGAATACGATTATGTTAACCTTTAACCTTTAACCTTTACAGACGTCGTTCACTGCATGCTAATATAACATACATGCATTTCTATCTATACAAGAAACAGCAAGTAGATTTATATTCTAAAGCATGAAGCTTATGTTGAAGCAAAGTATTAGTACTTGTATCTTCAAAGCATGAAATATATTGGTCTACCTTGTGATATACTTTAATTAATTAGCTTTGAGCGTTTTTTTTTGTCAGGTAAATTACTTTTGTTTTGTATTTTCTTTTCCAACAACTTAAATATGTGATAAATAAATTATAACATAGCACCTTGTATTATAACTCAACCCCAATCAAACCTTTTGCTAAAGCCCGCAATAGGATGTGGCAGTGTCGAGGTGGTACTTGTACACTGTCCAATATGGAAAATGACATTTAATTATCTATAATTATGATGTATTTATTTATACAAAAATTAGATTATAAAATTTTATTTAGGTTTGAGTCGTGTCCTTGGTAGTCTAGCTGGATATGATCCAGATGACAACAAATGGTTTGGATATGCTAGTGACAAAACAACAACACTTATGAGTACAGATGAAGGTGACACGTGGACTTCAGTATCCCGTGACACATACCTGTTATCTAGGGACAAGACGTCATTCCAGTTTGCCAAGCGTGTACCATGGATAACGACAAATCTAGATAACCCGTCAGCGCCTAATTCAAATTATCAAATATCCAACTGGGGAGGTAAGTTCCTTAGAACCAAAGTTTTTTTTTATCTTTGAATATTCTCAAAATTTAATTCTTAAACAATTTTGTTGTAGTTTGGGTATAGCTTTGCATTACAGTTACAGATTTTATAATCATGGAAATTGACAAGGCCCAAGGGTGTTTTGTTTCAATAGAAACAAAACTTATATTTGTATACGTATAATCCCATTCTCTAAAAAAAGAGAATATTATCCATAGAGTCGAATGTTAACTGCAAACGATTTCGTTCTCGAAAGCTAGGAGTTATATATCTTAAGCGCTTACTCACAAGATGTAGGATTAGCAGTTTCGACTAATTTTAACAAGTCCCAAACTGGTTGGGAAATTTTGTAAATGGTGATATATGAACTGTAAGTCATAAACTGCTACAGAAGCGTTATAACTTTCCCTATCAACATAATACTAGATTATAAATGCTTATGTGAAAAACAAAGCTAAGAGTTTGCAGAAGGCGGTAAAGGAGAATACATGTATTTCGTCGATTTCGACTCATCAGTTGTGCTTTAATACTGTAATTCTGCATAGAAAAGTACTTAAATCTTTAGTAAAATGAAATAGCTCTTTAGATATGTGACCAATACTGTCCTATTCATTACATGACGTTTCATTTCATATTTCAGCAACATATAATGGTATGATGCAACAGTCGGTTGGCTTATGGACTTTGAAACTGGAATGGGAGCAGTGTTGCGTATAGACCTCAAATAAAAACACAACCACAAAAAAAATGGCGCCATTTATGATTTAGAATGTGTGATTATAACAAATATACATTTGTAGAATTCAAATTATATACTATTACACGATTCCAGTAATATTATGGGCGTCAGTAAGAGATATGCAATGTTTATAGATGTTATTTTAGAACATACATTTGTTATGCATTTTTAGTATTCCGCCACAAGGTAAATTATCTAGCATTGAATTTTGTTTCTAATTATTTACATAAACTTACCATTTTGTACAGAGATCCATTCAGTCATTTATCACTAACAGTAAACTAAATTTTCCACTTCACAGTTTGGAATTTGATTTGTATGTATTGCAATTGATAGTTAAAAAATTCTTGAAATGATATTACCATATACTTATTTAAGTTACCTATCTTGTCTGATGTTTCAATTCTTAAAAACAAAACTTTTGATCGCAGGTATCAACATCTAGTTTTTTTTTAATTTTTTCTCTACAATATCGCGACTTCCATGGCACAAAGACTTGTCTTTCATTTTATCGCAGAAATAAACTCAAAACAAACAAATTTCGTATAACAGCTATGTCCACAATTTAATGATCGGTTTTATACATTGAGATTAGCTTGTTGCAGAGAATACTGCAATAAACTAGATCCATGTCCAATGATTCTATTTTTCGGTATGCAAACGGGGGTCGATCTAAACGTGTTTTTTATGCATGGAATTGGGAATTTCTGAGAGATCAGTTTGCATCTAGACCTATTACGAGTTTAATTAGAAAGTTTTGATACTGTGAAATTTATAAAAAAAAAAAGTAGCTCTTAATTTTTTTATCGACAACATTACAGAGTGACGTCACGTGACTTTACAGTTTTGATATTGCTAATATGACCTCCTGTAATCTGTTACCAAAAATATCAGACAGAAGGATCAAAGAATAAATGCCGAAAAGTAAATCGAAATATAATTAAGAAATTATTTGTACGAGTCTTCTTAACAACTTCAACCTCGTCAACATCCATGAACTGTAACCGATTTTTATTGTGAAGCGGAGTACTTACAATGATTCACTATGGATCAGCATGTGTTTTATTTGTATTATTACGTTATTTCTTTTATCTTTTTGTATTATAAGGTATATATAGAGAATCTAATAATTTTCTGATGAAAAAAATAGATTAGCTATCATGTGTTGCTTTGGAAAAAACTTTAACATTTTAAGGAAGCTGTCTTAATGGAAAAGTTAAACCATTGATAATTTTTTTTTTTTTTTTAAATCATGTTTGTGTTTGCTTTTCATTTTCAACTTGCATACTTCGTCAACAAGCGGTACAGACCACAAAAAACTCAATGTATTAATGATCAACATACCTTAAAAAGTATTAAAAAATCCGTCCAAATAAATTGTTAGTAACCATACACGAAATATTTTTTTAATCGTTAAAATAAAATGTATAATACAAGCCGCAAATAAATGTACAACAGTTGAAACAGTAGCAATCTGCGCAATCCATATATCAGATGGTGACAAACAAGATTTTTATTATGCACAGACTACTAAATCTTGAAGCGTGAAAGTGGTCCAAAACTCTTGACATCACAAAAGTGAAACAATAGCCTAACGTCTTAGTAGACAGAGCTCAGTGGAATCTCGTTTATTGTGTGTTGCTACTGGTTCTATTTTGACTCTGTATAATCTTTTTGACTGACGAAACTTTTAATCATTTTGGAGGATTAGCTACGGATAGTAAAATAAAACATATCAGTTGGGTCAAAATATATTACATATGAAAATACCTTGATTAAAAATGTTAAATTACTTTTGTAATCAAACCATTTTTCCAACATAACCATAGAGTGATGTCATTTGATGTCTCCGTTTTGATAAATTTCTAGATCAGATATCGAGCCGACCTAGTATGTTTCTTACGTTTTCTTAAAACTATCTACTATTCATGGACTTTTTTTCATTCACATTATGGGAGTAAATAAGTTGTATTCTAATCGAAAAAAAAATCGTTCAAGCATTCTAATATTTGCTACCATTAGTCTTATATTTTGTTTTCTTCTGGTTTAATTCTTTTAAAGTTTACTCTTGGCAATGGTTTTTTTTTTTTTTTTTTTTTTTTTTTTTTTTTTTTTTTTTGGGGGGGGGGGGGTAAGATATTTTTTTTTACTTCTTTTTTGACAGTTTTGTAATAATGTTATGTTATAGTTAGGACACCGTTACACATCACTCTGTGGTTAAATATTGAATTCAATTCCCCAAAATCAGTTTCTTTGTAAGTTGCTTAACAAAGAAATAAGTACATGTATATATAATGTTAAAATGTTATAATGTCACTTGTTGAATAAAATAATCTGCTCTTTCTCAAATACTTGTTATTTTTGTACGCTATGGATCCTGTATTACACGTTGTGATCCGTGTCAAACAGAGCATTCCGTCACCTGCAAAATTTCAGCACCCTTGATATATGGCATTCTCACTCTCTAAAACTGGTGTTATTTTCTTGTCTAGTTTTTCACGTTTGTCATAGTATCGACCTCAGTTCCTTTTATAATTACATGTGGTATCTATTCATTACTAAAGCTATATTTCCAGTAATTTCCCTAGGCACCTGTGGCGGCTCAACCAATAGAGCTGCCTAGCGCGTCCCCAGGTGCCGTATAGGGGGCAACCTCTCGTTAGAGGGTTGTCAGGTCATAATACGGAAAGCCTGACCATAGTGGGTAACGTGTTTGGAGAATGCCACACTCCCTGCACGCTTAAGATCCTTTCTGTAGTTAGAGTAGGCTGATGGCCACTACAGAAGGCTAAATTATCCGACCGTACCCAACCATCCTCCTTTTACAGTGGAAGGAGTCCCATCCCACCCCCTATTTGAATTGTTTGATAAATTGAACTGGTTCTCGTCCTGAAGATGCTTGAAATATTTTCCACTGGGCGTTAAGCAACAGTCAATCAAGCAATCAATCATCAATCCAGTTAATTCCATTTAAACCAGTTACAGTGTAACAAGTGTGCGACAAGTGATAAGCATGAACATAACAACAAGATAGACTAGTAACAGTTTTAAAATCAAACTACTTAATCTATTGCCAAGACGAAGAGGTACTATGATCATATCCATTGTAGATCGACAAATGATGGACAAAAAATTTTGTGAAAGATTAAACATGACGTCACAAAATTCAGCACTTAAAGCGAGACTGTAAATATTACATTTTAACAAGTCAATCGTCCTATACGACCTGTTCTTTAAGACAATGTCTGTACCAATCCAGACTATCTTGACTCTCTTTTGATTCTTTAGAATAGAGAATGGAAACGGGGAATGTGTCAAAGAGACAACAACCCGACCATAGAGCAGAAAACAGCTCAAGGTTACCAATGGGTCTTCAACGCAGCGGGAAAATCCCACACCCGGAGGCGGGCTTCAGTTGGCCCCTAAACAATAATGTATACTAGTTCAGTAAAATGGACGGCACACTAAACTCCGAAACATAAACATGAACCAAAATTAAAAAACCGTGGTATATTTAGAAACGTAATAATCAAAATATGAAACATCTGTGATAGTACTAATTCAAAACAGAAAAAGGGATCTTTTTATACATTATTGCAATCATTTTAATGTGTTTATGAAGGATTGTCGACGGTAAAGACTAAAGAAAACTATATTTACAAAAAACTAATTTAGCCGTATCTTTTTTAAATTCAGTCTAAGCAGACTGACATTCTTGTTTAGGTTGATTTTTCTGATTTTACCAAAGATTCCGTTTTAACCCCACCACTGCTCAGTTTCTGTACCAAGTCAGACTATCCTGACTTTCTGTTGTTTCCATGTTTGTATTTTGAACTCTTTTGTTTTATTTTTTTGTAAAGGGTTGGTGTGTCATTGCTGATCAGAATTTTAGCCCTGATTACATACAAATCGATAATTGTTTATTCTTTCATCATCTAATCACATAGCTATATAATTATGAAAGTGTATTCATATAGGTACAAAATATCAAAGAATTTGACAATTTATAGGTAATGTACTTATAATTTCAGAGTTTTTTTTAAGTACATTTGTATATTGTCACGCAGCTTCTAAATGTTTAAATGTAAACATAGCCAATGTTTTATCGGGCGTCTTTTGTTACTTTAGCTTAAATTTTATTGTCCTGAAGGTATATGTTTTCGTTGTAGTATCTTTATGCTTTGTAAAGTATAAATTGCTATTGTTTTCTGTACATAAAGAATTTATTCTATCTTTGATCACTGGCGATTTGTCAACGTGCGTCACAGATTGTTTTTTTTTTAATTGAACATAATGCTGGGAACAAAGATTCTGTTATGTACACAGTGCTTAAAAGATTTGTGTGGTAGCTGATCTGATGAATAGCCAATATTTTATTAAATTATATACAAAAAAATAGGCCAGTTTGACAAGTAAATATACAAATTAAATAAATTAATTTAACATATTAACTGAGTAAGCTAGTAACGCGTATTTACCAATAATATAGAAACGCATATGTACCTCCCAACTGGAGAACATACTAGCCAATGCTATTTCGGCCTCTTATTAAAGCATTTTTAAATCAGTTTTATTGTAGATTGATAGCGAGCGCAGCGAGCGCTATAGGAGCATATGCATTTCTACATATGGATCATTTAAAGTAAATCTCATTTTGTTGTGGCCTCTTATCGTGATTGTATTGTCAAAATAAGAATTCAACAGACCAGAGATAATATTAAATTTATTTCATTAACAAATTAAATTCGGTTAATCATAATTTGTTGTAATAAAACTTATCACAAAATACCGAAAGAAATTTGATGCACTGTATGGCCATTTCGTTGACTGACTACTCATCAGCAGTGAACTATTTATAATGTTTCATTTAGGAAGAACTTTAGTTAAGAGTACCAGTAACATTCAACAGTAAAATTTGGAAGGTCGAAGATTATAAATATGGGTACTAATTTAAAACGGGTAAAAAAAGAATAGCAAATAACCATGTAAAGTCAACTTTGCACGAGGGAGTTGAAACCTATATATTATGATATATTGTCATCATGGTGTATGTTTTAGTTACTTATTTGGTAGTTTTGATATAAGGACACATATCAGCCAAATAGATTTTGAAAGCCATTACATTTTTTTTCAAAAATGGCCCAAGAAGTGAATAGAAATCAGAAAGAAATTGTCCTGCTCCCTTTGAGCATATGAAATGTCTTTCCGCAAAATGTAGAATATATAACTTAAATTAACAAAAGTCTTAATCATTCGAGAAAGGTGTTGTGATCCAAGTAATATAATGAAGTTTTGAAGTCTTCGATCATTTCCTTGGGTTGTGTGATGGATGAATACCTCCTTTTGTGTCAAATCTGACGAAAACGCATTTTAAAAAAAATCTGTATGAAAGTGATCTCTACATATTTAAGTTATATTAGAAATGTTTGCATTGTCATGATATTGAAATCCAGTATAATATAAATTTTGTTCAATTTAATATGTTTAGAATGTTTATTTAGTTCTGTGACCTGCTTTGTTTATATCACCACCTCTGTTCCATTCCATTAACGCAGGAAATGTATCCCGTAGATATCGTGCAATCAAAGTTTTCTAACGCTTTATAAGAGATTATTGTCGAATTATTTACATACGTAGGCATTTAAATACATTTCAATGTAATAACATTATGGAATTTCCCAGTGAAGGATCGAAGTCCATTCCTTCGGTCGATATGTATTGTCTCTTTTTTTAAATAATATAACACAACATAACTTAAAAATTGAAAAAAATATATAATATTCCTTTGTTTACATTTGTTTTATATCAATTTCAGGACTTGGTAACCAAAAATACGATAGTATTATGGAGACACAACAGCTTTGTGGTTTATCTATTCTGTCTGTTTATGGTGGCCGATTGACGCTGTGTTTTCGACAAAGAATTTCCGCCAATAAACAAACTCTTGGACTGGCGTTCCCTTTCAGTGAGAGCCTGAACGACCTTGTACAGTTCATCTAACCTCTCGTTCTGTTTTTTAAGTGCCTCCTGATATGCACGGTCGTCTTTCATGGCGCGCTCATTCTGTTGGTACATTAGCTTTTCAATTTCTCGAGCCATTGTGTCGACTCTGTTCTTCAGGTCAATCTTTTCCCTTTCTGCTCTCTCTAGTTCTAACATAATATCTTCCTTCTCGGCAAGAAGTTGATTGATCCGGTGTTGATCTTGAACTTCATTGTCCTTGAGGGCACGGTTATCAGCTTCTAATTCATCGACACGTTCTCTGATCAACATTAGTTCAGTTTTCAGTACCTCCGCCTCGTTTTTAAGACCGGAATTTTCTTTATTGACAGCTGTCAATCGTTGCCATCTTTCATTTTCTTTGTCTCTCATTTGCGAATGTGTTTGTTGAAGTTGGTCATATTTCTGTTTCAGCTCCATATAAGCCTCGGACTGTGCTCTCATATTTTCTATCGTGTCTTGAAGTTGATTTAAAGCTTGTTCGTTTCGGTCTATCATATCTTTTTTCTCTTTCTCCCATTCTGTCTGGAATGTCAGTATTTTTTCATCGAGTTTTTTATCGATGGTATCGTCTATCTTCTTCTCCATCCTGATTTCTAGTTCTAGTCTCTCTTCGTGACGACGCCTATCAAATCCATCCAATAAGTCGTTGGTGAGTTTCCCGCTAAATTCTGCAAACATCGATCCGATAGCAGAAGTAACTTTGTCAGCATAAGATGCCGAACCTGTACGGTCTGGAATATTTGGTGACGTACAATAACTGTCATAGCATCCGGCTGCTCCATAGTCACCCATCGGAGACTGAAATATAAACACGGTTGTCACAAACTATAAACTCTATTCAAAATGTTTAAAATGCTCCAAATGTCGGGTGGTTAACCAATATAAGATATTCACAATACAAACTATTTGGGTGTGCATAATTTCTGAAATTTAATACAACAATATATAACTTGAAGATTTAGAATATAATTTGGTTTAGTTTTAACTTCTAGTTTACTTGCAAGTCTGTGTTTACAAGTGTTTTTAAAGCTAGTTTAGTATTGATTTAAACTTGTTTCTTATGAAAAATTTAAAAAAATAACTTCACATGGTAAATTTTGCTTGCAGTTATCATATGTGAGTGAATTTTCATTGACGGGCAATAATACTGAATTATTAATTTACTAGTGAATTTTTGGCTTCAATAAGACTTAAAATGTCCTTTCAATACAAAATCACCAACTCTGCCAATATCAAAAAACCCGGCCAATACAGGCTTTTTGTTGTATTGGCGAACTTGTACCCGGCCAATATCGGTGGAGTCGATTTTCTCTAGATTTTAGTTTGAATATATACGAAAACTCCAAAATGTTAACACTATATCCAAATTTTCTCATGATCGTTGATTAAAGGTGCTTCAAAATAGATAATTAAAATTATTCAGTAATATCTCTGACTAAAAATATCTTTCATAACCCTCATTCCAATCCTTCAATGAATATACTTAAGAATGCCAGTATGAGTGTATCTCGGAACTCTCTACCCCCCCCCCCCCCCCCCCCTATGAAAACATCGGAGATCTGTTAATTAATCAATGAATCATTGCCTAATGTTTTTTCATATTGGCATAGTTATAGGTCCTCTATGAGAAATATTGGTCTTCGGCTTCGCCTCTGGCCAATTTGGCTTACCTCAAACCTATAAGGGACGACATCAAAAGTTCAATGTAGGATAAAAAAACTTAATTCACATAGTTTTTTTTAAATATTGGAAAAAAGTGATGTGTATTTTTAGTATGCTTCAATAAAGGCACTGTTAAATTATAATTTTTGCATCGCATCACGGTGCGGAGCTATTAGTTTCAGTAGACATACACGCCATCTTGAAATAATTACTGATTGCTGATTGGTTACTTTATGATGCGGCTGAGATACAGCAACATCCATTGGTTTAAATGAGATAAAGAATTACAGACTTGACTCGTTCAGGATAAGTCATCAAAAGCCGGATAATTAACTATGTGTATATCAGTTCCGATCAGCTGTCATTTCATGTTTTTGTAATATTCATATATTCTGAAATTCATTATTGAAATCAATTATTAATACGTGTATATTTGCTTTGTTAATCTGCAATACACACGGTTAGTTTTGCTTAATCGTATACACTATAATCCTATGTTTACAACAAAAAATGCATGATCTCTACTTTATAACTTCTGCCAATCTAGGCACACCTCCAGAGTCGTGTCTATTTGTTGTTTTCGCGCGGAAAATTTTACTGGTCAACAGAGAATTCCAATACTAAATCAACAACCACATGCTCACATATTACCATAAATTAAGATACAGCGAAGCCGTCCACAGCTTTTTAGAAAGCTAAAACTTGTATACATATCATTCAAAATTCACGATCGATAAAGCGTTTGAACGACGTAGATACTATGATTGATTTCGCCCCAATACTCTCAGCCAAAAATTTGCTTTCCGGTACGATTTGATGGCTTATATTTGCTTTGAAAGTCCAAACACATGTTAGGGCCGTAATTGAATCCGAATTTTTCAATCTATAAATCGATGTCCGATAACAAAAATTGCCGTGATTTTTACCCGCCACCCCCACCCCCCAAACTATTTGAATTAAGTTTTTTTATCCGACATTGATCTTTTGATGTCGTCCCTAACTATGCCAATCTGAAAAAACATTATTAATATTAATAGTGTATCTTTAATAACAGAATATGCATATCCCGTGATACCAATTCTGATACACAAGATATACACATTTTGTCTCATCAGTTTTGTTCAAGGCTTAAAATATAGAAAAACTAAACAATAAAGTCAAAACGTTGAAGGGCATATTCCCAAGTGACAACACAATTTGATGTCTAAACCATCCAAGGTAAGTGCACTCAATTTTATAAAACCATTATTGACGTTTTGTCATTTAACTTAGGGGGTACATAATTCGGATGTATGTCAGATTTTAATAAAATTTTGCATGCAACTAGGACATATTGAACTGAGTATGAATATAAAAAAATGTGTTGTCACATTAGTACCTCCTGAGATATGGTGTTTAAGCAAACATATCTATAAATACATCGAATGTACGTCGATATCGCTCCAAAATGTTAAACATTTAGGCTAAAAAATGATATATTATTGTAATTGAAATTTTCGTTTATAAAAATTTATTAGGGGTCACCAGATTCACTTTTTGAGTATAATAAATTGATTACTATAAACAATCGTCAAAAAGCCAAAATAAGCGTAAAGTCATGACGACATAGCGATGTAAAATGTATATTTTAATTGTTTTTACAGAACGAAAACGAATCTGGTGACACTATATTTAGTGAATGAAACAGAAAAGTCGATAGCAAAAACATATCATTTTTATAGAAAATTCTTGGGATTTGTTTTTGAGAAATAACGATTTAAAGTGAGATTATAAGATTTTTCCTTCTCTACAGTAAAGACCTTTATTTTAAGGATTTTAAATCAACTTTGTTGAAGAAATATGAACGTTAAATATTAAAAATGCTCGATATTTAGATGCAGTTTCGAATATTCTAGCTGCATGTAAAATTCCAAAAATCCGTAATTCAGCGAATTTACCTTAGGTACCTCCTACCTTAAAATGTACTTAAAAACTTACCACAATGACTTGTTCATCAAAATCATAATCAAATGTATTTGATATATTTGTTGGATTAACTTGTGTTCTGACGCGGTTTATGCTGGGTTGTCTTTTTGGTTGTGCTATAGAGTGACTTGTTGGTGGTCTTGCAGTCTGTTGTACGCTGACATTTGATATTCCTCTGCCTTCATCTCTTGCATATGATGACTTCGCTCTTGTTGTACGAGTGGAGACTAAATGACAATTTGATAAACAATATTATTCCAAGAAAAGCTAAAATTTCATGAAATCACCATCAATTTGATTTTAAAATATTATAATATGCTGATGCCTAAAGCATTGTTTTAATTTTCAGAAATGTAGTATGAAGTTAATTAAGGAGTGAATCTTAATTATCTTACAGAAAGGATCCAGAAGGGTAGAAATCTGTTGAAATAAATTAATAAAGACTAGGAAAATTAATTTTGATCCTAGTGCGATAAAGTGCATTTGCAATATACTGTCATCGCGCATACATGTATTTATATTTCAAACGCGGATACAGGCAGAGAAAGTGGGATATGCATATAAACGTGTATTATTAGATTTACTGCAGATTGGTATTGTAAAATATCAGCCGGGAGTCACAATATGAAGCATGTCCGGTGATTAAGCATAGTAAACAACAAGCTAACTATATTTTTTTGTGACAAGCGTTTGATAAAAACAAAATATCTTGTTTGCCCCATTCAAAGAGAACAAAAGGAACACACGCATTATATTCAGCACGCCTTTAATCAATTTTGTCCCGCTCTGCTTTTTGAAGTTTCAGTTCAAATTCTGTTTACAAACTTTATGTAAATAATTTAAATGTAATGTTGATTTAGCAGTTATGGTGTTTTCAGAAATAGAAATTATATGTTTTAATTCAAATAAGTTTCAGGCTTTTATTTACATGTAAAAAATATAAATAATCTGTGAATCTGTAGTATTTTTTTATTTGAAATGCGTGTATTTTTGGAAAGTAAAAATTTCTACTTTCAACAACAAATTTAAAACGTGAAATCTGATCTCGATTATTTCATGTGGAAAATATATGACTAAAATTACTCACTATCTTTCTGTAATTTTTCTACAATGTTGAAAAATCGTTCATCTTCTAAAACTTCAATAAAAATATTGAAAGCATGAGGTTCGTGAGAATTCAACAGTAACTGGATAAATTCATTGAACTTTCTGTGTGGTGTCGGAGGATTAACTTTCTCTACTCTTTCCTTTTGCTCTACAGAAATCACATTTTTATCCACAAGTCTGTCTAAAATTGGATCTAAATATCCAAGCCTCTCCTTCAAGAAAGTAATATTTGAAGTTATTCGTTTCTTCTGTTCTTTATCCATCTACAGTGTTTATAAAATCCAACAAAATGGCCGAGGAAAAGAATTTCCTTGAAGATATACGTAAAACTTGAATTGGCTTCATTCCATCCCAATCATTGTATCTGTAAATCAAATTTTAAATCTTTTGTTTTAAAATTTTTGTTTTGTAAACCAATCAGTATAGAGATATAATCTGAATAGTTTTTCAACTTCTGCCCTTCGTGTTTAAAACTAACACGACGAAAAACCCATCATGTTCCAATTTGTCTTTGTGTAAAAAATCTTATATAATTTGACATTTAATGTGTTATAATTATAATTAATCAAATTAATACAATCAGAAATGGCACGAGACTGAATATACATAAATCTTTTGAAATTTGCATTAAATGAAATGTACCCATGCAAGACATGCCTTTATTTCGTTATAAAGACGATTTATCATAAGATTTAAATTATATCCGAACCAAATTGATATATTTTTAAAATGACAAGATAAGTATCATTACACCTCGACACATTCACTGTAGGAATGAATTATGAAGCCAGTGTTGGAACTGTTTGAGATTTTTTCGTGAGAACTGGAAAATGTCTCCACGCCTTTTGTGACAAATGTAGGCGAACGTCTATGAACAACTTTGAGATATTTCAGGTGATTAATAATTATGAAGACGTATAAGGTTTAGATCCGAACCTACAATATTTAAATTAAAGTAAATTATCTGTATAAAGTAATTTTACGAACATTACTGCATGGAATTTGAGTAAATCACCCGTCTAAACAGAACGAGAACGGCCGTACGAGAAACGAAATATCTTTCGAATCCAAGAAGGACTCTTTCATATACAAGGAGAGTGGCATTCGTCAAACAAGTCAACCACTTGTGTCTATTGTCCAGCTTTCTGTAGCATGGTTTTACACATTGTTTCAGTTGTATCTGTTGGCCCAGTAATAGAATAGAGAATGGAAACTGGGAATGTGTCAAAGAGACAACAGCCCGACCAAAGAGTAGAAAACGGCTTAATGGGTCTTCAATGTATAGCGAGATAATCCCGCATCCGGAGGCGGGCTTCAGCTGGACCGCAAACAATAATACATACTACTTCAGGGAAATGGACGCCACACTAAACTCCAAAACATACAAATGAACCAAAATTAAAAAAAACACACAAGACTAACGAAGGATAGAAGTTCATGACTTGGGACAGTCGTAGAAATGCGGCAGGGTTAAACATGTTTGGTGAGATCTCAACCCTCCCCTTTACCTCTAGCCAATGATGGAATAAAGAAGCAAACAGCGATACGCACAGAAGAACTCAATTCAAAAGAAGTCCGAGTCCGATGTTAGAAAATATAACAGAATAAACTAAAAAAAATGACAATGATCAATATATAAATTAACATAGAACTACTAGTAGAAACTGACATGCCAGTTCCAGATCTCAATTAAACTGATCGAAAGATTATGTCTATATCATGTAGAAAATCAGCCAC
This sequence comes from Mytilisepta virgata, assembly GCA_028015205.1. Classification (NCBI taxonomy): domain Eukaryota; kingdom Metazoa; phylum Mollusca; class Bivalvia; order Mytilida; family Mytilidae; genus Mytilisepta; species Mytilisepta virgata. The sequence goes on from CM051519.1 coordinate 78,564,278, forward strand.
AATCTCTCCCGTTAGGGGTTTAGTATCATGCATTCATAAATTATATACGATAAGAACATAACCCGTATCATGTCAATATCTGGTTTTACAATAAATATGTTTATTTCCGATGAAAAGACCCTATGGTGAATCAATATTTGTTCGACAACAGTATCGTAACTAAAGCCCTTGTGGATAAGTCTGTTTAAAGGTTTGGTTAGCTTTTCAGGTGAATGACGAAATTTTTGTGTTTTGTATCTATAGAATATTACCATAAAAGATGATTTATATTTACGAATGATGTCCTTGTAACGATGATTAAAGTTTAGTAAAATTTTTGACAAGTTTGTGATATCGAAATCCCTGGTGTAATACATTTTCCGTAATACAGAGATTTCTTTCGTTAAATTCAAATACGTTGTTACTTACAAGAGCGAATCAAACAAGTTAAGATATATAAAAACCATACGATGGTGCCAAGGGAACGTCACCATCTAAAAACGGATAATTAACAATATGAAACTAGAGGTAGGGGCTGTCGGAACGACAGCTACACCGACACCCCACATTTATTTGTAAACAAACATTCTTAATATTTTCAGTTTCCATTGCATTACAGTTTGCATCTGTAACAAATAACCTTTGCAGAGATATATCACAACCCACATTTACTGTAATCTAACTTTTTGGCCTTTTATCATACAACCAGTGAAATGAACGTCAATGGAAATCTAGTAGATGTCTTTATTAACAGGATTTTCGATATAAGATATGTGATAAAATAAAAGATGAATACGAGGACAAAGTATTTTCAACAAAAGCGTTGGCACATACCTAAACCAGATGAAAAGCTTTGATTCAAATATTGCACATGAAACGCTTGCGAAAGCAGATCAAGGATCAACAAAAGGATAAAAGCTAAAGTCAAAAATAGAGGATGAATCCTAGTAAAATGTATTGAGCGGCAGCAAAGTATGAACATAGATAAAAAAATTATCAATTGAATCAATCAATGAAATAGAGAATGAAATACCAGACAATTATATCTGCCCAAACTGTAGTAAACTAGTAGAGGATGGGATAGGCTTTGATCGATGCGATTACTGGTACCATTTTAAGTGTGAAAATTTAATAAATGGGCTAAAACAAACTGAATTGCATAATGTTGAATATATATGCAGACACTGCACAAAGGAGATATTATATGAAGATAGAAACCGCCTGTAAAGTGAGGAAGTAATGGATGAACAAGATATGATAGGTCAAACTAACCTCTCAGAGACCATCAATATACAAACAAGCGTTGTGTCATCTCCCTACAATCATGACTATCCCACAATAGAAGATAGTCAGCAAACTATGGAACTAACAACAATTACATTGGAAGAATCTCACACAATTCATTCTGAAAAGACATGTGTTAAAGAAATCCACACAACAGCTAATGAGAATAATGCTCCTGAAACTGAAAATAATGATTATAAGTCATATAAGATTATAATAATTAGTCATGGTCTAAGATGTGATATGGGACAATTCCACCCGAGTGTTCACATTTTCCAGTCAGAAACGAGGCTTGCCGAGTTTCTGATGATAGAAAATGTGAACCCGAGGTTGGAATTGTCCAGTCTCACATGTTTTACCATGACTGATTATTTTTCTCACATTTCTCGGCCGAATATTTAAAGAAATAAACATGGCGACCATGACACGAAAATGCGCTCTATTAAACTAGCCAACCTTGTGCAAAATAAATTACATATTTGAAAAGATCGTATGCGTTTTGGTTTTGTACCAAAGATACAAAACTTTAAAAAGATATCTTTTAGGTTGCGCTTCAGGGGTTTTCAAATTGAAGCGATGTTAATTTCGACGTTGTCGTACCATTTGTGCAAAGTTGTGTGTTTTCTGACGTTCTATAATTGTGACGTGACGTTTTTTTGCATTGGTTTCGTCAAAGGTATGTTATGTGAGGTGAGAAGCATGAATCTCACACTGGTGTCTCACACGGACTATAACTGTCCTAAACAAATAGAAATGTGAGAAAATACTAGACTCGGGTCCAGTGGAATCCAGCCAAAAAATACCACAAAAAATAGATCTGAATCAACTCCTACAATTCAAGATAATAAAAAAAATATAAAAAGTAGTAAAGCAAAAACAGATAAAAAGGAGATTATTTTATCTAAACTGGAATTTGATTTAAGACATATGAAGACTGTCATAGAATCATTTCTCTGAAACTAAGATAATTAGTGGAGTCTAATCTCATTTATGAAAATTTTAAACCGGAAAGTGATCGGTAATTTTTTTTCCGGAAAAAAGGGAGTTGTTGCCTTTTTGATATTTGAGTGTATACATACTCGATCGTCTAGCATCTGTGGTTAAGTTGCAATGGGGTTAGTTAAAAAAACAATAGAAAGAAAGGTAACCCAGAATGTTTAAAATCAAAATGCTGGAAAGCAGTGGTAGAAAGATTGCAACTGTAGTTGAGGTTTTTTTTTCAAATCGATGTACATTCCGTGGTATGGAAACCAGGACACCATTTTCAGTAAGAGTTCAATGTGTATTAAGGCTTAGCTTTAAGCAACAGTCAAGTTTTAGTGTCAATATTTGAAATCGTAGTGGAGGTGTTCGAATGTCACTGAAGTGTGAAATTCGGGTGAAGGTCTCAGACAGCCATGCATCCACCAAGGACTATCTGGACTTAATCTCGAAAATGTGACAAAGTCAATCAAGCATGAAATTGAAGTAAAGGTCCAGAGACAGGTGTCAGACTGCAATGTGACTACTAAGACTTATCTCTTGACCAGGGAATCAAACCTGCGACCTCCCGCATGCTAAGGTGATTTACCAGCCATTTACCACTGATTCAAGACCTATACCAATTCCTATATCACATGTACAGGAAATTCGACTTTCCCTTCCTATTGCGACAAAACCTATTCTTTAATTAGTTGATTTAGCAATTTACATTGTTGCTAGCTACTATGTTTAAAGTGTTGTTATTTCAATTTTGTACTTAATTCATATCTCTTTAATTTTATTCATCAATTTTCTTTCAACAGAATCCAGTTCATTTCAAAATTTTTATGGCGATTACTTTGGAAATTTCAACAATCAGAAATACGGAGAATTTTTCATAGCTGCAGTGATGGGTGAAAGTTTATTTCACCCATGGGCCTCAGAAGAGAGGTTCCCGGGTGGGGGGGGGGTTACTCCGTTAACTAGAGGCTCTCAAGTGCCTGTATCGCTCACCTGGATTAAATTTTTAATCCTGAGCAGGAATAAAAAATTAAATGTTGTAGTCAATTTGAATTTGGCTGCTTTTTCTATAGCGTTCTATGTTAAACTGTGGCAGCTATCTTGGTTGAAAGTCCATGTCAATGAAAACATTCTAAAAGAGAACCATCTAAGTACCATTACTGTTCCAACTAGCTAAGTGGTTTCAGACAAGAAGATTATAAATGAATTTTCCCAAAAAGTCCTATATTAAACTAAGTTCGGCTATGGCGGCCATCTTGGTTGCCAGTCGGGGTCATCGGACACTATTCTGAAAGAGGACCATCTAAGGACCATTGCTACCGAGTCTAGTTCTAATTGGTTAAGTAGTTTCAAATACGAAGGTTTTGAGTGAATTTCCCATAAGGTCCTTGAAAAGAGGACCATCTAAGGACCATTGCTACCGAGTCTAGTTTTAATTGGCTTAGTGGTTTCAGACAAGATTTTTCACTGAATTTTCCGATAGGGACCTATGTTAAACTAAGTTCGGCTTTGGCGGCCATCTTGGTTAACAGTCCGGGTCATCGGACAAAATTCTGAAAGAGAACCTCTTAAGGATCATTACTGCCAAGTTTGGTTCCAATTGGAACGATTGGTCCTGTAGTTTCATAGATTTTTAAAATTCATCCCCCTTTTTTCTATTTTTAGTAACAGCAGCCATGTCGGTTGGGAATCGGGGATGCCGGACAAAATTGTGGAAGGGGGCTACCCAAGGACCATTCAACCAAAGTTTGATCCCAATTGGCCAAGTGGTTTCAGAGGAAAATACCTTTAAAGGAAAGTTTATTCCGGACGATCTCTTTAAAGGGCAAAACCTCCTACAAGGGGTCAATCAATGATTTTGGTCATGTTGACTTATATGTAGATCTATTTTGTTGAACATTTTTGCTGGTTACAGTTTGTCTTTATCTATAATAATATTCAAGATAATAACATAAAACAGCAAAATTTCCTTAAAATTAACAATTCAGGGGCAATAACCCAACAAAGGGTTGACAGATTCGTCTGAAAATTTCATGGCTGGTAGATCTTGACCGGATCAGTTTTGCTTTAAATGCTTTATTTTTTGAGATTTAAGACAAAAACTGCAGTTTACCTCCCTATGTTCTATCTTTAGCCATGATGGGCATGTTTCTCGACGGACAAGAAAATAAAACACAAACTACCCTAAGGATCATTCAGACTAAGTTTGGCTATAATTGGTTGTGGTTTCAGAGGAGAAGATCTTTGAAAAAGTTACGACAGACGCCAAGTGATGGCAAGAGCTCACGTCCTTTTAGGACAGGTAGCTTAAAATGAAATTAATAAATGTCATAGAGATAATTCTGTAGCTATAAACTTTTGTGTCGTTCTACCGAACAATTTCAGCAGACCTATTGTTTTACAATTTTTTCAAATGTTAAACAAATATGACAAAATGATGCAAAATGAAAATCCTTCACAGGTTTGCAAAGGGGTCCATATTAAACATAGCTTTCATTTATATTCTCCAGAGAAACGTATAGACTGGGCAAAATAACACAACTATTATAAATCACTTTTATTATTTTTCATAAATTGTCTATATCAATCCATTCAAAAATAATTTTTTCGATTAATTAACAGATAAAACAATGCAGATAAATAATGATACAAATTAAAAAGTACATCTAAAAACTTTCACACAATATAAACACAGCTCTCTGCTGATGAACTCTGTTTTAGACACACATCATAAAATTGCAATTTTAATTCATTAATAAAATTTTTTAAATGGAATTTATCATTGTTATAAATCAAGTCAGGAATTGTGAAGGTTTTAAATCCCCATCATAAGGCCATACCAAATTGATATTTTGTTCTTTGGATTTCGGAGCTCCATTTTTGGAATATAAGAAGTTTTTTGTCAATTCATTTTGCAAAAATGCTGAAAATTTGCACCATTTTTAAAAAAAAAAAATTGTTCACTTGCTTTCAAGATTTTTTCCCATTGTTTTGTAATATTTTAGTTAATAAAATGTGTGTCGCATGTAAATTGATCTTTGCCTGAAAAAACTAGTCCTCAAGAAAAAAAATTTATATTAAAATTTCACTTGCTTGCAACTATTTTTGCCATCCAATAATCCAAAGAACTGAGATCAATTTGGTGCAGCCAAAATGTAATTAGCTGAATGATTGTATATTTAATTCTGCAAGTATCAAATAACTAATTTTAATCTTCTATTAACATTTCTTAATCCTATCAAATGCATATATAAAACTTTGTCTCAAAATTAATATCCAGAAAAGTATCCTACATGTAACTACATCCAAAAAGAAAGAGGTCATTAATATGTTTATTTACATTTCTGGTTATATTTGGGGGTTAGAGGTGAGTTTTAGAACAAAATTTTGCCATATTCTTTAAGGAAGATGGAAATATGAATCTAGAAATAAATTTAAATATCCCTATTAACAACTTGCTGAAATTTGCACTATTAAAGGTAGGAATACATATGTATAATGTACCTCCTCACAATTTTTCTTTTTGAATCATAATTATAATTACATATATGAATACTTTATTAAAAAAAACATTAATAATGATAATAATTTCCTTTCCCCAAACCTGAAGATAAATAAAAAATCTGCACACTTTTAGAAAACAGTAACAGCATAATTGGTCATGCAGTATTGACAGAAAAATCAAAACTTTTACCAAAACACAAAAAAAAGTTTACTTTTACTAAAAATCTTTTAAAAAAGTACAGAATTTAATACTGTACGTATTGTATAGACAGAAAAAATTCAATTTTCACCAATACATTTGTAAAATGTTAAAACTTTTACAACTTACTTACCTGAAATGTAATAATAATGTCTGATGGTGTGATTTGTTGACTATATATACATGTAGTCAGCATCATAGATAGATTGTTTGTAAAGGAATATTTTCACATTGAAACTATTGTCTATATATAAAATTCAGAAATAATGGTTAAAAAAACTGGGCTGTCTACATGTACCATTTTCAGACATTTAAAGTTACTGGTACTAAAAAATTAATTTTCAAAACAGACTTTTGAAATCAGTTTGTAAAAGTTCCTCTCAAAGGTATTATTTTTTCTTAACTAGAGGCTCTCAAGAACCTGTATCGCTCACCTGGGTTTAACTTTTCCACCTTCAGCAGGACTGAAAATTTAAGTGTAGGAGTTAGCTTCGCTGATTTTCTCATAAGGTAAAATTTAAAACAAAGTGACGCTGTGGTGGCCATCTAAGTTGACATTCAAGATTATCAAACACATTTCTAAAAGAGTACCAGTGCTGCCATTAGTCTGCTTCCAAATGGCCAAGTTTAAGGTATGATGATCTGCAAATTAAATTTTCCCTTAGGGTCCTATATTAAACTAAGTTCAGCTTTAAGTTCAGCTTTGGTGGCAATGTTGATTGACAGGCAGGTCAGCGGCTATATTTCTGAAAGAGGACTATCGAAAGATCATTTCTGCTAACTTTGGTTCCAATTGGCTCAGAAGTTTAAAATTTTTTTTAATGAATTCCACATGTACATAGTGTCAAATGTTAAACTATGCTCAGTTGTGACGGCCATCTTGGTTGACAGTCCAGCTCATCGGACACAATTCTAAAAGAAATCTAAGGACCATTGCTGCCAAGTCTTGTTCCAATTGGCTAAGTGGTTTTAGACAAGAAGATTATTTAATGAATTTTCCCATAGTGTCCTATGTTAAACTAAGTTCAGCTGTGGCAGCCATCTTTGTTGATAGTCCAGGTCATCGGACACATTTCTGAAAGAGGTTCACCTATGAACCATTTCAGTCAAGTTTGGTTCTAATTGGCTTAGTGTTTTCAGACAAGAATATTTTTAAATGAATTTTCCCATAGGATCCTATGTTTAATTATGTACGGCTGTGGCGGCCATCTTGGATGATCCTCCAAGTCATCGGACACAATTCTGAAAGAGGAAAATCTAAGGAATGTCCCAGTCTAAAATTATCTAAGCTTCAAAGCAGAGAGGACAAATGCCAATCAAATTTGCTACTGTATAACGTAATTTTAGAAAATTTCGTTAAAAAGATAAAAAAAAACCCTCATAATTATGCAAATACATATATTTTGGTTCATTGAAGAGAACTGTACAATAATATAATTTTTTCCATCTGTACAAAATGTGGATATTGAAATTTTTAAAATTTAATTATCATCTTTATACTCATTGTCGGAAACACATGCCCGGTCGCATTTAAGCTCTGCTTCCACTTACCGACCTGGGTCAATTCATTCATTTTTTCTCGTTTTCATGAATATTCATATCCATTGAAATTGCTGCTAACAATAATGGAATTCTCCACTTTTGAGATTTTAACTATAGTGAAGTTCTCCAATTTGGAGATTAAAAAGTTCTTTGGAAAGTAAAAGGGGGCCTACATGCATAATCAGGTAAGAATGCAAAAACAGTTTCGTATAAAATTCCAGTGATTTTTCCCTTTATAAGTTCTAGATATTGATTTCTGATTGTTTTTTGGTTTCATTATTTAAATTAGAGTCTTGGCTTTATTTTAAGTTTAAAAAAATGCATGAAATGTAAAAAAGGAATTTTTTCAGAAAAGTTTAATTAATGGGAAACTACTCTGAAAACATCCAAAAATAGGGTAGGTGAAAACACAACATTTTTATACCAATTCATGTAGCAATTTTAAAAGGCAGCCAATGTACCCTGAAACTACATGTGTTGAAACCAGTTAAATGTGTACTCTGGAAAACACATATACTCAGTTCTCTAAATTACACAGGAATCCTTGCTAGGATGCTCTGAGGTTGGTCAGTTTTTGAAATATTTGAAAGGGGGAGGCCTATTTTTTGTCAGTTATCTTTCTGTAATGGTAAGAATTTGGAAAGGAATTCCTTAAAAATACTTATATACAGTGAAAGCTTGAAGAAATATGTTTTATTTGATACATGTATATGGTTGTCTATGGGTATATGATACAGCCAATTGTCCAGCTATCAATCTGTTGAGTATGTTCCTTCAATTCATGACATCATGAAAAGTACTAAGAAAAACTGTTGTGTGCACTCTAATGCAGTTGATGAATTTTTGTTGTGTAGAGATTTTTTCACGTGGTCTTTAATGCATTTTCTTCAAAAGTATGAAAACTTTTTTACTTTGTAAGATTTTTTATTTGATTTTAAATTCTTTACTATATCAAAAATACAGTAGAACTGCGTACCAGCGATGACATATATCTTGACCAAAGCTCACCTTTAACTGTCACTTGATTGGCTGTATTCCCATTACAGAATCGTAAGGAAAACCAATCAAAATGGTTCATGAATATATTCATGAGAACGAGAAAAAATTAATGACTCATGGTCGGTAAGTGGAAGCAAAGCGTAAACAAGACCGGGTGTGGGTTTCCGACGAGGCTTTATACTATAATTACAAGTGTTCATTTATGAATCATTAATATGAAATACATGTACATTTAAACAATTACGATATTTTGCATATGTATATATGTCCATAAACATTCTGCAATAATTCATTCTTTGAAGTGAATTGATCTGATTGGATTGGAATATTCTAATATTTACAGCGTAACAACAAAATAGCTCATTCATTCTCAACATGACAATGGTTTCAAACATCCCTGAACAATAGCCTATAAAATCAAAATTATCAGACTTTAGCTACAATAAATCCCTCCTTTACCAGATCTTGCTTTCTGGCAGTGTCTTTTGAGGAATTACTGTTCCATGCATAATCAAACATATTTTTTATATTTTCTATGGTCTTCAAAAATAATGCATCATCATCCTTGTTCACAGTTCCTTTCCTTACACTGATTGAACCTTTTGACTTGATCACACGTTTAATCTCACTCTGAATATATTTGTCTTTTTGAAAATCCCATACACTTCCACCCTCTGCAAAAAAATAAACTGGATACTTCTTTGAACTATCTGGTGGAGAAACAGCAAATTCATACATTGGAGGCACCAAATTTATATCCTTGTTCAAGTCAGAATTACAAAATCCTGGACATCCACCTTTACCTTTAGTCCAATTACCACTTTTGGGTTTTTCATGTACAATCAAAGGAGCCCACTGTTCCCATGTTAGACAACTCAATGGCCCAGTAACAAACTTTGCAATACTAGCAATTTCACGTGGCTGCAAGTCCTTGGGTTTCTTAACCTACAAAATACAATACATACATTATTATCTTTTTTTAATTCTTTCATGTACATTGTACATTTATGTAAAAGACCAAATAGTTAAATTTCTTAAATGTGATGTAAAAAAAAGAAAATATTAAAAGAAGTAACATCTAAATTTATATGATACATGTATATGTAAATATATATATTGTAAAACTTTTTTTTATTTGATTTTAAATTCTTTACTCAATTATTTATATTTTTACACAGATAGGTTTTCTATAAAACCATTACACTTAATCTGGTAATAAACAGCTTTACTTGTGTGGAAAGACAAGGTTCAATGTAAAAGATCAAACTTCTAAATCAAATTAACATGCATTTTAAAATTCTATACATTTTGTACAGATACATGTACTTAAATATCTATTGGATTGTCTCTCATTATCACGTAAGTAATATCTTTGTATTATTGAAATGCATGTAACATATACAAACACGTATCTGTCAAATTCAGAGTATATTGTATAAAAATATTCAAATGAAGTCCTACTATTCATTAAACTTCAATTGTATATTTCTTGTCTATCACTGATATACTGAAAATTTTTTACATCATTGCTCTGCTGACAATTTTGTCTATCATTGCCCTAGTGACATTACTGACAATTTTATGTTGCAGATACCTTTATTGGTTTAATAACAGATTTCTTTGCTACATCTTTCTTTGAACTTGAAGCAGGTCTTGCTTGTTTTTCCTTTTCTGTGATATCTTTATTTGTTCCTCCTTTATCAGTTTTCTTAGTAACTTTACTTCCTGTCTTCTTCTTTTCTTCCTTCTTCTTAAGATTTTCTTTCTTCTGTTCAGACAATTTCTTTTGTACCCTTTTCTTTGTATCAGCTGATTTTACTTTAGATTTCACAATGTTCTTTTTCGGTACTCCTTTTGTATTTACTTTACTTGCTTGCTTTCCTTTTTTATCTGTTTTAACCTTTGATAACTTAGACATGGACTTATTTTTCACAACTGATTTTGACACTGCCTTTTTATCCTTGATTGAACTACTCGCTGTCTTTTTCAATGGTGTCTTCTTTGTCGGCTTAACAAGTGGTTTTTTTGCTGTTGATTTGAGAATAGCCTTTATAAGAGATTTTGCCGTTAGATTAGTTGCACTTTGTTTTGCCTTTGGAGCTGTTTTCTTCAATTTTGACCCTAAAACAGCCTTCGTCTTCTTCACCCCTGAACCCTGTTTTAACTGTTTCTTCTTCAAATCTTTTTTATTAGGAGTTTTTTTATTGGTTTTAACCTGAACTTTGTTCTTAGTTTTCTTTTCAATAGTGTTCTTTGTCTTTTTAACTGGTGGGATTTTTTTGTTTCTTGATATTGCAGTCTTTTTTTCTTTTGTTCCTCGAATTGCTTTCTTCACTAAATTCTTTGCAATTTTATCAGATGTTAACTTAGTCTTCATTTTTTCACCTTTCTCTGGAGATAATTTACGTTTGCTAACTTTCTTAATCTGTCTGTCTTTCTCCAAAGCCATCTTTGCCATTTTTGCTATTTTACTTCCCGGTGATTCAAAGTCCTTACTTCTCTTAAGAGCCTTCTTTTCATTTTCTTTTTCTACTGCCCCTTCTATCAAATTTTTCTTGAATTTCATTGCTATATTGTCTGCAACATTTTTTAAGGAGCTAAACAATCTTGCTAACTCTAAATCTAATCCTTCCTTGTACTCAGGCCTTTTCATCACTTCAGCTTCATAAGTCTGGTTAAATAAAAAAAAATATGCAAACACATTACATCACGTATCTGGAAATTTCATTAGCCTCTGACAGACATTTTTTGATATATATGTACATGAATTGTAAGTTTCAATCTTTTTAGCAATTTCAAATCAGAAAGGTGTGAAAAATGCATGATTGTCACTGATGTCAGATGATGACCTCGACTTAACTTTGGAAATTGTTGAAAGGTGTACAGTAATTATAATCAAATGTAGTAAAAGGCACAGACACTTTGTAAATTAAAATATTGACACAGTAATTGCTGTTCAGTCAACCATTGACAGGAAATGACCACAATGAGGTCACTGTTTTGCCGAATTTTGATATTTTAGTGTAATAACTTTTCAATACATAATTTTATTAAAAAATTGAAATTTTTGATGTCCGTTTGACCTTTTTTATAATCAGACAAATAAAAAAATTTCCCAGTCATATCCGGCCAATAGAACGTTTTCCAGATTCTTGCACTATATGACTCAACAAAAAGATATATTTTTTTTCTCTGAATGATGCATGTAGATAATTCAAAGGTTTGGGTATCAATAAAAAGGGTTTATCTCTGCTACTGCAAAATTTCAAATCAATTAAGACTGTTCTGGCTCTCTGTTGATTTTATATTTGCGTTTTTAATCAATGGCATAATCAAATGAAAAATTATAGCCAACTAGCTATATAACGATTAACAAATGGTGGTTTTCATGTCAATCTTAGTCAAATACCTATTCTCATATACACACATTTGTACATCATATAATGTTCTTCATTTAGAAAAACTCTAGTATCTGAAAATCAGACACTGTACATGTACATAAATTTCTGAATTATCATTTTAGACTTTTGATAAGCTTTGTTGAAGTACTAGTGTATATTAAGCGTTTGTTCTGAGATGTGTGCACATGGCTCATAGTATGTTTCATTTTGCTTATATTCTTCCGTGGTAGTTTTCATTGAGAGATGACCTGTTGAAGATCAAAGCACACAGACTAATCTCCCACTGTTTTTTTTATCCAATGAAATCTTGTTGTTGAAGGAATACAAAAAGTAATTAAGAATTTTGATTACACTGAAAACATAGTCTACATCTTTATTGTGACATCTACATAGTATAGTGTAAGCCTTTATGTTTTAAATAATTCTAAATTTTACTTGTTTTGGACTTTCACACTCTCTCATGCGCATAGACAATTTCAAATTAACATACTATGCAATGATATCAGTTTGATTACCAGTAAATATCCTAGGGTTGTGCATGTGACAATGTTTATCTATGCATGAAATAAGTATTTTCATGTGTTGATATGGAACTCGAGAATTGTTATGTCTTATCAATGAATGAAAGAACCTATGAATCTGAGAATATTTTTCATTATCTTTTAAGCCCCCTTTACACTGAACGAAGACTGCACTACGACCATAAAAAATGTTTTGATCATGGAACATCTTAGTGGGGTTGTACTGAGGTCTTCAAGTAGCGTAGTGTGGTCGGCATTGCGCGTGATAGGTCGTAGTAGAATCTCCAGGTGCCACGACTGTTTTGAACATGCTCAAAATTTACGTAGCGAGGTCGTCGCCACTTATGATCGTACAGACATCGTACCGCTGTCGTAGAGGAAGCGCAGAGACATCGTAGTGAGATCGAAGTGAGAACTAATATACATTCAAGCAAGAAATTGTCCTTTTATATAGTTTATTTGCTGGTCATAGAGGAAGCGCAGAGACATCTTAGTGACATCGTAGTGAGACATCGTAAAGAGAACTAATATATATTCAAGCAAGAAATTGTCCTTTTATATATTTTATAGAACGACGTAGCAAGGTTGTAATACTCGTGGTAGCAGCGTAGTGACAACGTATTACGATCGTCAAGCGCGTATCGATGTCGTGTCACAATCGTGAGAGGTCGTACAACATCGGCCTAGGGGCGTCGTGTGATTGTCGTAGCTTCAACGTACCACAAACGCAGGCATCGTAGCGAAAACGTATGAGAGCGTAGTAGCAACCTGAAACATTATTGAAAAAAACGTATTTTGATCGTAGGAGTGTCGTGAATACCTTTACACTGAAGATGGTTTTCCAATTTTTCCACGACCCTGCTGCGATCTTGGCGATCGTAGAGGTCGTGGAGAGCGTAGCACAGTCTTCGACCAGTGTAAAGGGGGCTTTAGGGTGAACAATTCATGATTAGGCAATTTTTCAAGAATGTCTTTTATAATTAATCTTGGGAGTACATATCTTATCAGTATAACCTTTAAAAGTTTAAGATTTCCCTCTCGTAAACACACTGACATCAGCATATCTGGAGTCAACTCAGCATTTTCTATTCTAAGATGAGCACCACCTGTCATCTGTGATATTGCTCTGTAGAAATCTGACCTGTATCCTACTTGCATTCCATAAATTCTTACACCCTGAAATTAAAATCAGACTATCAACAGGTATGAAGAGGTACACAAAGGAAAAAAATAATAAAGAAAATGATATAGCTTACATGTAAATACCAAAATAAAATAGTATAAAGATGAAAAGATTTTCTGCACTGAAGGCAAAAAGTACATAAATCAATCATGGCAATGCACACTACTTTGTCAACATGTTTCTAAAAAAAGCATTGGTGTCTTGAACTTGTGGTGGGGTACACAAATTTAAACACATATATATTTAAAAGGTTAAAAAAAGAGGCTTGTGAGATAAAATGTTGTCCAAGAAAAAGATATACATTTTGACATGTACCAAAAATTTTAATGCACATGTTCCAAAATTGAAAATACATGTACATGTATATGTCACAAATCAATAGTACAAGTCATGATCTACTAAAGAACATTGAAAAATTTTAATGACAAGTAGTAATAACACCTGTTACTCTTAATAAAAGATCAAATTACATGTACATATATATAAATTAAAAAATACAGGGAAAACATTAACCTGTATACATAGATCTATTAGATTTGTTTGTTTATTTAGTTGGGGTTTTACATCGTTTTCAGCAAATTTTGCTATTTCACGGTGGCCAGTTTTTATTGGTAAAGGAAGCCGGAGTACCCAGAGAGAACCTCCGACCTTCGGTAGTAAAATTGGCCATAGATCTATTAGACGACAAATGTGTACTGAAGTTTTGAGCATCATGAATATATATACTACAGTTTACACAAGATCATGGATGTGTTAGAAATTTTTATAGAGTAATATATAAAGACTTGTTAGTTCCATTATTAACCTTGCATTTTATGTGTATGCATTATTATTTTTTTTTGCACTCTGATTAAATTTAAATGCAAAAAATTGCCCAGCAAAATGAGATGTGTTCTATACCAACCATTTCACTTAATTTTTTAGTTTCCTCTTTCCAGTCAATGTCATTGGTAAATTCCTCATACTGATATCCAGGTTCATGTGGATCTGAATCCCCAATCATCACTAAACAACGCTGACTCCCTGTTGTCCATGATAAGGATTCTCGCACTTTTCTCAAAGCTAATTCATAACATTCATCAGCATCCCCTCCGTGTGTAATTGGTAAATATTCAAAGAAATTGCAAATTTCATCTACTGTTGCACCAAAATCGAGCCATTTAATCAAATATCTATCATTTTTTAAATCATAATAATCACCATGTGCTATAAAGGCTAACCGTACACCAGGTATATCTATTTTTAGACGTTCAACAATTTCTCTCATCCTATCTTTAGCTTCCTCCATATAACTGTACATTGATCCAGTTGTATCAAATGAGAAAACAATTTCCCTTATTCCTCCGTGAATAAATTTTTTGGGTGATTTCGTAGGTGAAGAAATGCTAATTTTCTGAAGTGTGGGTGCTGTTGAATTGATTTCCAAGTCTGATATTTCACTAGATGTCAATTCTTCACTTGAAACACATTCTAATTTTGGTACTGTTGAGATATCTGTACTAGGGGAATTATCGTCTTCAAATGATTTCAAAATATCTGAAACAACTTGTACTGAAGGCCTTTGTATCAGTGATGTTGAATTGATGGATGAACCATGGCAAGTCAAAGTTCTACTTTCATCAATTTCATACACTGCTAACGATCTTTCTGAAGGCAAAATTATCTCTTCGGCACCAAATTTCATAATTTTCTCTATAAGTGTGCCTGAAGGCATTTTCTGAATTGTTCTTAATGATTCTAATGAATTAAGAATTAATGACTTTTCCTTCTTGATTAAAGATTCTTTTTTAGAATGTGCACTCTTTTTAGGTGTCAATACTTTTTTCACAATGCCCTTTTTGGTCAATTTTGCCTTTTTGTTTTCACCATTTACACCATTATTGCCTTTTAAACGTACAGTATCTGCCCTTTTTAAAGAAACTTCATTATCATCACTTGAACCATTACTATCATACATTGTATCAGTTCCAACACAAGCTGTGGCAGTCTGACTCTCACTTTTTGGAACATTTTGTGTGAAATCAGAACTGTCCCCTACACAAATTGAGTCAGCAAGTTTGGTAATATTATTACTATCATCATCATCTTCTTCATCATCACTTGCTTCAAAACCAAAGTATTTGTCTGATTTAGATATTGGTTTTGTTGGTGTTAAAGTTGGAAATCTGGGCAAGACAGGTGGCGGTGTTGAACTGTTAGAGCCATTGTCACTTGACTTTCCCATATAGGTAACAGCTATCGGTCTTTCATCTTGAAAAGTGTCTGCTTTTTCTAATACAGGAGGTGGGATATTGTCAATATCAGAATCTTTTTCAAAAGCTGTAGAAATAGTTGTACTTGTGGTCTGTTTCAATAACTTTGGTGGTGGCTGATCCCCTGGAAGCTCAGATGGCTTCCGCTTCATTCTTGTCATTTGTTCCTCTGAAACAAAAAATATTCCGAGGTAACAATATATTTATTCTATTAAGTTATGCTTATGCAATGTGAATATTTTTCTCAGCTCGGACACTGTTTTATATCTGGGTATCATATCATGGTTCTCAATTAGATGTGTACATTATCAGTTACATATGTACCTATGTTTCTAGCCGTGGGCATTGAGATTGTGCCATGTGGAAACACTTCTGTGCAGCCTGAGGAAGAGAGAAGGCTGTACAGTGGTATTGAATGGTGGTACAACCTCAATGCCTATGGCAAGAAAAGTAGACAATTGATTCCGCAAAATTGTACATTTTACGTTATAATAGCTTTGACGTCACTGGAAATCAGTGTCTCCTCTATCTAAGACATTCTAATGTGGTAACCAGGGTCCCTAACAAATAGATGGGAGCATTGGTTTTTAACCCACGTCACATTAGCCAATCAATAGCCGATATTTATTGCAAGCCGGGGATAAGTGTCCCATGTGTGTCATATTTCAATCTCGTACTTCCCTAGGACATTTGTAAATTTTACTAGCAGAGTCCATAGACTGTAACCAGAGATCACCAAAGAAAAATTTCAAGGACGGGGGACAACTGGAATTTTCTTCTGATATCATAGTGATGGTCAAACTCACTTTGTTGTACTATTAACATGTTTAACCAGGACAAAGTATGAAAGAAATAAAACATCCTGTTATGGTATCCTTAAGGCGACTTCAGCCTTTAGGTCACTTTTTTGCCCACTTCGCCCAGTTTGGTGAGCCTTGAACTGAGATATTGTTTGCCTTTAATTACCTCCGAAATTCAGCTGTTTTCCCCAGAGAAAGCTTCCCAATTTGTCAAAAATGGCTTAAAATTATTCCCAATAAGATGTACAATTTTCCCAATCGGTGATAGTCTCGGTAGTAATTGTAGGTGAATATCATGTTTCTATTCACAATGTTTATTTTTTGATATAGTGAAAGTGCTTTTGAAATCCGGACTTATCAGAATCAACATGGTGTTTGTAATGCATTTGGTTTTCAATGATGAACTGTTATGACTTTTATATTAACTTCAAATTCAAGTTCAACTACAGTTAATTCATTATTCGAAATTTCCCAATTTTCAAAAAATGATGCATAGTTTCCAAAAATAAAAGGGTGGAGGTTATTTGAAAAAAATTCAACAAAATCACTGCTAATATCTACAATCAATATTTTTGTCATGTGCTGTACCCAGATGGAATCGACATTGCTAGGGATTTCAAATATAGGCATTTTTGGTTAATCCACCCCCTTTACTTGTGCGAATGTCACTTCCGTATCCAATGTAAACTCTGTCTGCTCCTTAGCACCAGAGGGTTTACTTGCAACAAAAAGCCAATTTGAAATGAACAACTATTTGGTAAGTACCAATAAAGCATTGAAAAGATAAATATTTGCTTATGTATTACATATATAAAAAAGAAAAGATATGGGGTGTCAAAGAGACTACACTCTATCTCAGTACCAAACCGAAGAAAATTTTAAATATAGAGGTCTCCACAAGACCTTCAACAAGGGTGGAATTCCACTCCTTGTGATGAGCTCTATGTACCTTTGTGTGGACTTTCATTACAATTTACTGCTTTTCATAAATTTGAAACGTATTCCTTATTAAATCATTATCAAATAATGAAAAAACAACTTTGTCTTTGCCATCAACCAAACATTTAGTACATGTGCTTTGGCCCAACATAGAATGTTTTGATAAATGGGTGGATTTACAAGACATGATGGAACTGAACAGAGGTAAGCCTCACTTTTGATTGATTTGCATGTCATTTTGTTTATTAAATAACAGGATAACTATAATTGCAATATCTAATTAGGTCGCCTATATAAATATTTGTATTTTTTTTAAAACAAAAATACTGCGAGTCTTACAGTTGAACCTTAAGTTGGGTGGACATATGGGACGGCAACAAATTTGTAATAAAGAAATCATTTAACCACCATTTTTGTGAAGGGTTGTCAAATTCCAAACCCAACAGGTTGGGAATCTACACCCAATCTCTTAGAAGTCAAACTCCATTTGCCTACTTTTAAAGAATCTTCTGCTATAGCCCTAAAAATTGTGCTCCATTTGGGCAGACTGCAAAAGAGTAAATTATCTCTCTGACTTAAAGTTTAAAAAGGTGTTCAGTAGTGTCAATTTCCTTTCCAGTAAGCAAACGAAAAAAGATAATTTTCAATGAACCTAATTTAGTTTCGACAGACTTATTCCAGTAAATTTCAAATGAAAGATTGGGAAAATCCTAAAAAGGTAAACCGCTTTGACAGGGTAAACCGGAACAAGGGAAGTAACCGCATACCCTATTTTCACGTAAACAAAATAGTTTCCTGATCAAAATGCAGTAGAATCTGCGTTGTGTAATTAATTTAAAATGTAAACCTTTCATTTCCTACCTAAACTCAACATATGGGTCATCGATACTTGTACTTTAAACTTATTTTTAGGATGCAATGTTTACCGTCCTGCATCGACCGGACGCAGTAGCTTGGCGTGTCAAGTTCAGTTTGAAAGAGGAATTTTGATTGGTCATTGTGACCAAAGCATGTCGAGGCAGAGTTCGAGGGGGAGGGGTGGTCGGGTGGACAATGCGTCGGTTCGGGAGGGGAATGGGTCGCTCTGAAGAGTTGCTATAACACAGGCTCACATTATATTGGGGCTCATTAAATTTTGAAGGGGGGTGATAAAATTTCAAAACTTTTTATAGAAATAGTTTATTTAGCACATTATAAGGACCCTCCTTAGAATAGACAGACAAGGATTGATTAAAATAAACAAACAAAAAATGATCATATAATATATAAATGGTCCACATGGTAAAGTGTATTTGGTTTGAATTAATATTTGCAATTAGAGTGATCTCCCATATTATATGTGTGATTGAAATTATGACCCCTTTTCAAAATATAAGAATCAGGGATGATAAATATATTGTCCCCGATAGAATTTATTATTATTGTTGTTAAATAAATAATATATTCAAAAGATGCCTCCTGAAAATACAATGGAACCAAGTTATCAAAATATATAAATTTGGACTGTGATCGACTTGTTATTTTACTTGACTTGACTTGACTATTTACATAGATAACAGTATTGTAACGATCATTACACCGGGACGGGGGGCAATCTGCAGTTAGATCTACAATAATGTAAATACATCCTTCATTTTGCATATTTGTAGGTCTTAAAATTAATAGAAATATGAACTATAGTAATAATAGCATGTATATAGTTTGGGCTGTGTGAACATTTTCTTTTATATATTTTCCAGTTCGATATTTTATTGCCGCGGGAGGCGTGATTCAAACAGTGAAATGATGCATATACATATAATGAACATACAATAAAGTAAACATGTTTCTCAGAGAAATTCACATATATCATGTATATATATATATATATATATAATATATATAATATATATATATATATATATATATATATATATATATATATATATATATATATATATATATATATATACCCCTTCGAGGAGTAAGCTGTATTAAATTTTGTTAAATGGGGGAGGGGAGGGGGTGTTCAATGACGAGAAGAAAGAGAGGTTTTCATTAACTCCCCACAGGAGTTTCCGAGTCGAACTTCGAAAATCCCTATATATATTTTTGAAATTGTTTTTATCATTATATAGAATTATAGCATACCACCTTGTCTTCGTTTCTGATTCTCAATTTAATGAGATATAAATGCCATATCACATTATTATAGCAAATCTCCTCTGTTTTTTCCAAAGCTGATTGAAAACAGGTCAGTTACATATGAGTATCTAAACCTTTGTCAATACATGTATATTGCATCGATATCGGAGAAGTGGTTTATAATGCTAGACCCGATGGAAAATTTGAGTTCACTGTGAAAAATTATATTAATATTATTTCATTTGCGCAAAGTAAAACCGTCAAATTATTTATTATATATGCATTACATTCCCCCCCCCTAAATTTCATTGATCTTTCGTTTGTTTTCCAGAAAAAGTGCAGATCCTCAATTCTTTTAAAGGCATGGGCTTACGTACGCTTTCCATAATCGAAGATCGTATACCTCTTCAAAAATACTATATATAATAATTATTTAGCTCTGAATATTGATGGATGGATGAATTATTGGTTAACGTCCAATAGCAATTATATTGAATATCAGACTAGAACATATTGACATGATATGAATATTAACGCAGCTGTCGTTGATTACCAGCACAGTTGCCAATACATTGTATTTTGATTAAAATTTACGATTACAAAATTGATTTTTTTATGTGCAAAACTAAGGAGTATCTCTCTCGTGCATAGCTCTGTCCTTAGATGGTTTGTCTTTAGCCCTTTTGGTCATTTTGGAATTTTTAATTAAATTTTGCTCTTCAATTTTTTTATTGTTGTTTTGGTTTTTCAACATTTTAGACTTTTTAGCACAACTGATGAGTCGTAAATCGACGAGATGTGCACATCTTGTGCATCAAAATTAGTATCAAAGAACTTTTTTATTCTAATATGACGTCCTATATATCGTCAAATAATATATTACCTGATATATATCCACTTTCAGCACATCCGTATAGAGGCTTTTATTTAAACGCGAATTTTGTTAAATTTAACAAGGAAAATTACCTTTTCCAGACGAAATTGTTTCTTTTTACAGTACAAAGAAATAATGTGATACAACCACAATAGTTTTGTATAGCAACAATTATATATGACAATGTTGTACACTGCAATACACATTTACGTAGGCCGCGCCATCTTTATTTTTGAACGACGTGCATGACGGATACCGGTAAGTCTTTGAAACATGTTTTATAAAAAAAAATTGTGTAAATGATGAATTACATAATTTGACTGTGCAAATGGCCATCTTACGAAATAGTCTTATTCAAAATATATGCCCTTAAAGGGAGAGATTGCAGCATATAATCGCAAGAGAAATGGAACGACCAAACCAATATCAGATACATATTGGATAACCCAAATGAGGAAAATTATAGCATATTTGTCATATTAGCTCGGTATAAAATATCCGAATATAAAGGCCCAGCCCATGTATAAATGACTTCAACTCTATAGCCCCATGATTTAAACAAAGACGCCGGATTTTACATGTTTAAGCTTTGTTTTTGCAACCCACTGTGAACTGAACAACTTTTTTTTTAAAATATATACGTTCATTCATTCGTACATGCATTATTTATTTCATTTATAGTAATGGTATTTAAAAAGGTTTTAAACAGTGAGTTTAATTTGTCAGCTTTCATTGTGTGAACAACTGGGTGATAAAAAAGGTTGCGTTTTAAGTTACTAGGCAGTATTACGTGTATTATAGGCGTATGAATATGAAAAGTTACAAAAGAGCGTAGGCGCAGCAAAGTTCAATTTAATTTACAAATAATAGTGCCCGTAGTCCGTTATGTCTTATAGAATTGATTACTTTAACATTTCGACATTGATATATACATTTGTACACTAAAAATTTGGAAATCGTCGAAATATTAGAATATTTTGCCTTTCTATCGCCATTTTCTGACTTCCAAAAGATCGACCTGGTCAATGCACGTTACGAGTAGGAACAGGAAATCATTGTTCATACTTGCTGTATTGTTATTTCATTTTGGTTTTAAGGATTTTTCTGTTTTGCTCCTTAAAATAGTTGGGTTCCGAAGAAAGTTTTTTCCGAAAATTAATTTGTTGGAATCTAGTATTGCAGGTTACCGGAGCAGTTTGAGGTTTAATTTTAATCAGACAGCTATGATTTGAGAGTCCATGGTCCAACATGACTGGCCAATGACGAAAGAAAAAGGTTAAGCTTCAGTTGCGGTACCTTTAGTAATTACTGTCATGACTGCTTGTGATAATAAAGCTTCATGAAGTCTTGGAATTTACAAACGATACATTTACCTTTGTTGTCTTCCTACGTTATGCAAATATAGCGATTTTTTTTTCTGAAGGACCCAATAAACAATTGACATCTTTTTGTAAAACATGTAATTAAAATCAATTGCTAATGAGTATGTATGATATAATATATATTTTAAAATCGATAAGGCCACACCAAATTGATTTTTAGTTCTTTGGATTTTTTAAGGCAAAAATACTGAGGTGCGAGCGAGCGAAATTTTAATTTATTTTTTTTTTCTTGAGGACTAGTTTTTATAGGTGAAGATCAAATGTACGTGCGAAACAATTTTTTTTAATTAAAATATTGCAAAAATGGGAAAAAAATCCCTATTCTCGACAAAATTTAGGAGCGGGCGAACACTTTTTGTTTTTAATTTCTTTAGAAATGAAGAATTGAGGGCGAATTTCAGCATTTTTCAAAATGAAGCGGCAAAAAAAAAAATTCCTTAAAATTTACAAAGTCTGAAAATCGGAGCGGCGAAATCCAAAGAACGAAAAATCAATTGGATATGGCCTAAAGAAAATTTTATTTATTTTTTTAAAAATCATCTTTACAGAGGTAAAGAATGCCTGATGTTAGCATCAGTACTGGAGAGTACGCGGAATCAAATTAAACATTTATCAAATTAATCATGGGGATGACCGCCTCGGTGGTCTCGTGGTAGCGTGCTCGCCTCGAATGCGAAGGTCGCGGGTTCGATCCCCGGCCGGGTGAAACCAAAGATATATACAATGTAGGCAACTGACTCTCCTCATAAAAAAAAAAAAATAAATAAAAATAAAAATACATTTGTGTCTGTATTTTTATCTGTATTTTATTTTTCATTTACATGTTGTATTGTTAAATCAATCATCCTTAATCAGAACGATAGTTGTATGTGTGAGTGTATGCGAGTGGGAGAGAAAGGCTTTTTATTTTTACTTTATGTGATTACATGCTTGTTATGAGCCCTATGATTAGGAAATAAAATATCTTTATCTTTATCTTATCTTATCTTAAAGACATTAAAATTGGTATTTGTTGCTTCTCCGCCAAGCACGCGTCATCTAAGAGTAAGAGCAAAGATCTACTGGTCGACTCGGAGTCAGTATAATGTGTCCGAGTGGGGTGGTATGTCTTCCTGCGGACAGTTAACTCGTGAGCTAGAACATTAAAAATCAGGGATCATATTCGTACATATTATCAGGTTATCTGCAAACGTATATCGTAAAATATCAGCCGCGAGACACAATGTGAAGCTTTTCCGGCGAGTGAGCGTAGCGAACGAGCCAAAAAGCTTCATATTGTGTCGAGCTGCTTATATTTTACAATATTTGTTTGAAGAAAACTTGATGATAAATTTATCGTATTGTTAAGTAGCAATCTTAATGGAATTTCTTACTTTTCAATGGTCATCCGCCTATAACCGCGGATGTTTTCCTGATATATTCGGGTCAACGTTGGGTCAAACATTATGACGTCGCTGATATATTCGGGTCAGCTCATATTAGGGTCGGGTCAACTCTTTACGACGTCACAGTGCCGAAATACGGGAAATTCTGAAGGCCTCAGGAGGTCGATATAGCCATAGGGAAATACGATAAATTATCATATCAGCATGTTCTCGTCCTGATATGCACCTGGCTGCCACTGGACGTTAAACAACAATTCATCCATCAATCCATCATCATGATGCAGGATTACTGAGCCGAGTTCTCAGTATGACAAATAAACATATATAATTATGTGATTGGTTTGACATATTGTTCAACATCACAATTAACGAGACGAGAAAACTTTAAGTGATTCATGGTTCTTCTCAATAACTATACAGCCAAAGAAATTACCGGCTTGTGATATAACAAATTGATCATGTTGATCCGAGACACCAATGAAAAATACAAATTATAGTATTTTAAAATTTTTGTGAATTAAAAGTGATGGGATCAGTTTTTTTTCACATCGAAAATACCTAAAGGGGTTTAAATATTTTTAGTGAAGACGTGCGTAATGTTGAAATTACAGTTAAATGTTGGGATATTTTAACACATGCATGTACCATGCACATTTCATTGAACGGTTTTATTCAGGGGCTACTGAATCGGAAAGAAAAGAAACTAGTCCAGTCCTTTAAAATCAGTTTTGTCGCTTAATAATCCTAACTTTAAGGATTACCTATACATGTCATCTATCCCAGTGAACTTGAAATTAAAGTGTTCACAGACACACCATTGCAATTTCTTCTTCATATCTAGATTTGCACTTGTACATAGATAAAAATTGGCGATTGAAATCAAAATTTTATGAAAAACGTGATGGTTTTAATTTTTCGATTTTGAACTTACACTTTATTAGCAGTAGGCCTAACATTTAAGGGGTGTACATTTACAATTGATTCGTTACTGTCGTGCATGTGATTTTTATGGCGCATTTCTCGGCTGTGTGTTTTTGTTTTAGTTAAGTTCACCATTCTAAGCATTTTACGGTCGTAATCACGTATTGATTGGTCGACACGAAGTGTTTCTATCTTACATATGAGACTAGATATCTTCAGTTAGATTTTAAGGTGGGATTGTCACCACACCGGACTATAGCAATTAATGTGTCTGGTGCTGTTAACGGTACAGGACATGCTTATACCATCTTGTAGTACCTGATGGCACTCCCGGTTTTTAATGGGAGATCACAGTGCATGCTAGTTTGTATGCTGTCTTGTTCTATTTTTGTTTAGTTTATTGTATGTTTTTTAATCTTTTAGTTATACGTGTATATGTAACTGATAAAATCATGTCCACAGACCTCACGTCAACAGGACCTGATAGCTAACTAACAGTTGCAAACGGTCAAATGGATCAGCCCCACCTCCTGAACATTCTATTTCCTTATCTATAAGAGAAAATCATCAGTCCAGTTTGGTGAGTTTTGCACAAGTGAATAGCATGTATACATGACTAATATATTTTCTATGAAAAGGTGGGGGGGCAGAATTTTTTCACATAGCGAGTAGGGGGGGGGATAATAAATTTACCATAAATTTCAACTGGGGAAGATAAAAAATGTCCTTTAAAATAATCTTCATCTTTTTGGCACTGTCAAGCCGCAGAAGATCTATGTGATTCACGCCTATACTTCAGTTTTACATAAATGACATACCCTTGCTTCATCTTTTCATATATGTCCCCTTTTCAATATCAGGGTGAGTTAATTCCTGATTTTGTTACTGATCTATGATGAAAATTGTTATGTTTGAGCACAGTCGCCTGAAGCTTTCAAATAATAGTGAAAAAATGGTACTGAGAAATGTGATATATACACATGTATATATAATGGGAGAAATATGATATTTTTAGTAGTATTATATAGTATTTTAGTAGTATTATATAGTAATATATAATACTACTAAAAATATCATATTTCTCCCATTTTTTCGCTATAATTTTGAAAGCTTCAGGCGATATCACGATCTCAAGTCAAGTCAAGTCAAGTAAAATTTATTTAAAGTCGGTAAAATGTATTACAGACAACATAAGCTCTATAGAGCTTTTAAAACCGACATAATCTCAGATTAAATTCAAAAATTTATGAAAATGACCGAGGCCTATGAATGTTCTTCATCTTCAGTATTGTTGGCATATTCTGTCTTCTCTTGTAACATTTTTATACCTCTCCATTTCAATTTCTAAAATGAGACAATTAAATACTAATTTCACCGACCGTTTATAAATAACTACCCCTTTTTGCCCCTCAAGTTCACAAATTCCAGACAAACTTGGGTACACGTCACTGAATTTGAGGCGGAAGTGACGTAGCACTCATTGATAAGTTTTCCCGTGACCAGTTGTGAAGAGAAATCTTAATGTTATCAAATAAACCGGCTATAGTTTGGATGGTTTAATAGTATGGAGTAGAATATTCTTTTATGATTGTAAATATCAATCTTTCTGATACAGTTTCTCTACAAGCTTAAGTTGACAAGCTTTTTGTTACACTTCACATAGTTTTTCTAATACGCCCCCTTCTATCTAGTTCTACTGCAACTTGCAAAGGCTGAGCACATGATATGTAATTGGCTTGGCTAAAAAGCGAGGAGAGCAATATAAATTTCATCATATGTAGCACATACTTCCCAACATCTTTTTGCTAGAATCCCTGTTGAATCGACAAGAGGTCGTTCCAGGGTGAAACGCGGCGGCCGAAAACAATTTTAAGGTATTTGGAAGCTGTTTCCAGAGTGCAAAAATGTGAACAAATGTTTAAGTATTGCCGATGAAGTTTCATTACCGTCAGCTTTTTATCATATATTTTTATTCAAACCATCAAAGTATAAGCACTGAAAAACACAGAAGAATATTACAGTCCAATATAATATTGAAGAATATTACTGACTCATTACTGAGACCAAATCATTGGGTGGTCCTTTTTTAGCTCACCTGGCTATCATTCAAACATCTTCTCCTCAGAAACCATTTGGCCAATTCCAACCAAACTTTGCATGAGTGGTGTATGGAAGGTCCTCAACAAAGTTTCCTCATTTAGTTCTGATTGGTCAAGGAACATGGCCACCAGAGGCAATTCTTGTTTCTGATTGTCTGATTTTCAAAAATCTTCTCCTCTGAAACCGCTGGGCCGATTGGTTTGAAACTTAATAGGAATGATCTATGACATGTCCTCTACAAACGGTCCTCAATTTATTTAAATCTGACATAAAACATGGCTGTCATAGCTAAAAATAGAGTATAGGGATGCATGTGTTGTTTTTGGCTTATAACTTAAAAACCGTTACAGATATAAAAAATCTGACTGGGTTAAATTGATCAGCATGACAAGATCTACCTAACCTGAAATTTTGAAGGAAATCCTAAAACCCATTTAGGAGTTATTGCCCTTTTTCGTAAAATTTTCAAAATTTAACATTTTTTGTCATCTCCAAAACTATTTGGGATAGAAGTGAAATGTAAATTTGAAAAATGTTTGCCATGTTGAGATCTACATACCCTGAAATATTAAAGGAAATCCCAAAACCCATTTAAGAGTTATTGCCCTTTTTTGGTCAAATTTTAACATTTTTGCAATTCTCTCCAAAACTATTTGAGATAGAAGTGAAATGTAAATTGAAAAATGTTTGCCATGTTGAGATCTACCTACCCTGAAATTTTGAAGGGAATCCCAAATTCTATTTAGGAGTTATTGGTTTGTGTAATTTGAGGTCGGGTTCTGTTACATTTATTTAAGGTTCACCCTTATTCCTGGTCAATTTTATCAACTTTCTACCAGGGCTACCACAATCAGGGAACATATTTTAACATTAAACCTTATGAAAAATAAATCTTCAACAAATTTTCCCTGGACAACAAACTTGGTCAAATATACTGAACCGCAAAAGAAACGTCGCTTTTTCAAAATGTTAGCAAAATTCAAAATAAATATTAATTAATGATTTTTATATAATCAGTATTACGATTACATCACCAGGTAAGATTAAATTACCTGTGAATTAAATTTTCGGTTGAATAATTTTCAGTTGATATCGTAGAGCGACCGTACCTAAAACCGCTCGTGGGACACACTTGGCGGTAATTTTTCTTAAATCTTAAATGTTCGTGAAATTCATGCTCCTTTATGGGTATAAAAGGCCGGAGAAAATTAAAGAGTGTTAGTATCAGTGTTGACACAGAAGCTATGCCACGTCTGACTCCACAACAGAGAGAACAGGCCATTGGTCGATTGGATGCTGGGCAATCTGCCAGAGTTATTGCCAACGACTTCAACTGTGCTGTTCGAACAATTGAACGTCTACGGACACGGTACAATGCAACAAACAGCACAAATGACCGTCCACGGAGTGGTAGACCCCAAGTCACTACCCCTAGACAGAATAGAGGCATTGGTCGTCACCATTTGATGAATCGGTTCACCCCAGCTGCCGAAACTGCCAGAAACACTGTTGGAACACATGGACGACCCATAAGTGATGATACGGTTCGTCGGCGATTAGCTGCTAGAAACATGAGATGTCGCCGTCCAGCAAGAGGACCTATTCTTACTCCTCGACACCGTCAAGCTCGTCTTCAGTGGGCCACTCAGCGACAGAATTGGCGAAATCGACAATGGCGTAACATCATCTTCTCTGACGAAAGCCGTTACTGCATTTCAACAGCCGATGGCAGAACCAGAGTGTGGAGAAGACGCGGGGAACGTTACGAAGACAGCTGCATTCTGGAAACAGACGCGTGGGGAGGACCTAGCATCATGGTATGGGGTGGAATCGGCCTTAACGTTAAACTTGGTCCAGTCATCTTTCAGAACCTTGGCCCAGGCAGAGGAAATGGCGTAACAGCTGCCCGTTACATCGACCAAGTCTTGACACCCCATGTTCAGCCCCATTTCGCACGTCATCAAAACAAGACTTTCCAACAGGACAATGCACGTGCGCATACCGCAAGAGCCACAAGAGACTTCCTACAGCAGAATAACATTAATGTTATGGATTGGCCGGCTTTGAGTCCAGATTTAAACCCTATTAACCATTTATGGGACGAAGTTCAAAGACGGTTGAATAATGAGCAGCCAAGTCCGACAACTGCAGCTGAACTTTCACAAGCGTTTCAGAGAGTATGGGCACGTATTCCGATGGCGTTTATTAATCGGCTCATCAACTCCATGTACCGAAGATGTGCCGCAGTAATTGGTGCCGGTGGAGGACATACACGTTATTAACGGACGTGGGAGCACAGCATTGAAAACATGTGACGTTGCGACAATTGTGACGTTTTTGTGAACATTGTAACCAAAAGACTGTAAATCATTCATTAAATTTTGTAAAAATTAATTTAAAATATATAAATGTCACTTTGAAATAAATGTATGTGAACATGTCATTTTGTGCGACGTTTCTTTTGCGGTTCAGTGTAGTTGATTAATTGTCCAATGAAAACCCAATCCAATGACTCCAGGTGAGCGATACAGGCTCTGGTGAGCCTCTTGTTAAATAATTATTTTGATGACTTCTAAGAACTTGACTGAAAACAAGATGGTTACCTTAGCATAAAATAGTTACACATAGGATCATACCCAAGGACGCCGCTTCCTCAATGCAATGTCAATATAAGGCAGCATGAATATTAAAAAGTATGTGAATAAAAATTGATAAATTTGTCGGCGATTATACTTTATCCTCATTGTTTGACACTGTCATCTTTGTAAAAACATAGTGCACATTTTCAATTAAGACAACTACCCGATTTTCATAGGTAAATATTGGTTGCCGCCATTTACATTGTTTTTATACTAATGTCAGTATCCTATCTGAAATGGACTGGACATGACCGGAACTTGTTTGTGTATGTGGATGCGTACATACATGTAGTAAAAAATATGCGTAAAGGAGGCGTCAAAATGCATCTCGAGTATCCCTGGTTAAACAATGTACAGAAAGAATATATTTTTTTATGACATTTTTACCTTTATTTTTAGAAAATGTGTAACCGGAAGTCACTTCTGTACACGAACCTGAAGATGTTAAAAAAATTGCACTTGTTTTTTTATTTATTTATTTTTATTTTATAATAATAAGGGCCCCGTCCCTTGGTGGCAGTCACCCTATAGTCATGAGTCTGTCTGTACGTTCGTCTGTAACAAATAATGTCCGCTCTATATCTTGAGAACATTTATGATTTCAAAGTTTATACTTGGCATGGGTATTCTCTAGCACCAGACAGTGTGTCACAATGTATGTACAACTCTGTAGATCAAAGGTCAAGTTCAAAAACTTAGGTCAAAGTTGAGAACCCTAATCCTATGATAAAGATCATGTCCGCTCTATAATTTGAGAATGGCTTGAAATTTATTGAAGATACTTGGCATTGTTATTCACCACTGTCAAAGGGGTGTCTTGGTTATTGTGCAAATCTCTATGACAAAGGTCAAGATCAATAACTGAGGTCAAATGTGGGAACCCCTTTGACCACAAGTTATTTATGGTGGGGCCAGCAGAGATGGATTCCATCTCCTTGATTATGTTGATGTCTAGTTATTTATGATATATTTACAAATATTTTGACAAGGATGGCCAATTTTCCTATCGAAGGTTGGTGGTTCTATCCGGGTACTCCAGCTTCCTCCACCAATAAAAACTGGCTGCCACGAAATAGCCAAATGTGCAGAAAAAAGCATTAAATCCCAATAAAAACAAACAAACAAATATTTTCTATTTTGTATTTTATTGTAATTTTTATATATTTACAAAATATATGAAATGAGATTTCATCAAAAACATTGAATGCTTGGAAAGAAAACTCTCTTTTGAGAATATACTTGGTTTTGCGAGTTTGACAAGACCTGATCATCAACAGCAAGTTTGTGCTTTATAGAAAAAAAAAGCTTTCCACAAGAAATATTAGAAACTTAGTCATTAAAAAATGAATTGGTGCCTTTTTGTATATTGAGTATATCGTTTTAAAATGGCTTTGACTTTTACATGTTTAAGTTGAAAAAAGAAAAGTCGGTTTCATTTTTCTGGTTTGATGCCTGCTTTCAGTACATGTACTACACCAAAAGTTAATTTAAAAATATGCCCTTATCTTTTAGATTGGATATAGATGCCAGTAATGTCAGAACAAAATTTTCATGTACCTGGAATACCACCAGACCTCAGAAAGGAGGAAACGGTTCATCAAATTGCAGATTCATTGGAGTACTTAAATAAAGTGGCCAATGATGTGTTCCAGCGGATAAGTGCTCGAGTGGCAGAAAGTCGAACAAGAATTCAAAACATAAATGATAGAGTGAATTTAGCTCAAGCCAAAGTGGAAAAAATCAAAGGTGGAAGCAATAAGGCTACAAAAGTTTTTGCACTATCAAAGTACCCTGCCAATGAAAGTTTTGAGGAATACAAAATGCTGTTTCCTAGTCATAACGTAAATGGACTAAAAGAAATTCAAAGACCTCATTACAAAGTCCAAGCAAAGCATAAGCCTGTTGATGATAAGGCTTTAAAAGAGAAACTTCAGTTTTATAATTTTCATACTAATTCAAAGAAAAAACAGAAGGAAGGTGAACATTCACATGAAGGCCTGGGTGGTTTACCAAAGAATTTGACATCTACAAGTTCTCTTCTGCTTTTTAATACTCCAGAAAATTTGTAAGTACATGATGATTCATAAATAAATGTATTTTTCATATACATGTATAATAAGAAACATCAAGCAGATATCAAGCAGATCGATGTATAAAATATCTAAATGGTAATGGGTGGCCATCAGCAAAGTCCAATATCACAATTTTTCCTACAAAACAATATGAGACAACCATTGAAATAAAGGTTATACATTGTACTTCAGTTTGATATTTCCATATTTTCCAAAAGTAGTTAAAACAGAAATATCTCATCTTCCAAGTTATCTGTCCTTGGACTCCTTCAAATCTGTGTCAGTAATTTACAGTGTACAATAAAATATATATGTTCCATAGTAACAAATTTTTACCCATAATCTTTCCTCAGTTGTTTTGCATTTTATTTGACAAAATTGTCCGAAGGCAACCACTATATCTATATTGCTATTTTAGAGTATACTTAGTTTTACATAAAGTGATATTAATGAGACTATACAGCTGTTAAAATGGAATGCTTTCTGAGCAGAGATGGAATGTACGTGTTTTTTAATGTTTGGGGCTTTATTCAAAGTATTGACTTCAAAAATTGTAATTCTTAAAAGCCTATGTCTCTTTCATTGTTCACTTTGGAAACATTTGAAAAGCTTAACTAACTGAAAATATTCACGGAAACAATTGTAACTCTGTACAGAATTAACTAAAAGTCAGAAGACCTGAGTAATAACAACAAAACAAAACATTTTAACTAGAAAGCTATTGACGGAATGGACATTGATCCCCACAATTGGGACATTTACCCAAAGTGAAAAAAATTCTGTTCTGTATTGCCATCTGCAGATGTTACACCTTAAAACCTTTAATATTTTGCATCTACATACACATGTATGGCATATATATGTATATATGGTGTGAGACAATACTACCGGTATATAGAAATAAAACACAAAAAGTAAAAAATGAAAGAGGAATTTAAAAGTCACAATTTTTGAAATTCAACCCATATGGGCCACAATTTTTGAAATTAAAATTCTAAAACCTTATTGTGCATCTACATTCAATGTGTGACAATACTGTATAGAAATAAAATGCATAAAATGAAATTGGATTTACCTCACAAGCTTAAATTTACTATTTTCAAAATTCGACTCCTGTGGCCTCAAGTTTTAAAAATAAGAATTATAAACCCTTACCTTGTTGTGCAGCTACATTTGTACATTGTACATACTGTGTATGACAATATAGTATAGAAATGAAATGCATGAATTTAAAAATGAATGAGGGATTTAGGTCGCAAGAGAGTGTGACAGACAGATGTACAGACTGGGCTGGTAACAGTATCCCTGAAACTTTCTTAAAAAATCTTCATAGATATGTGTAGCTTTAATAATGTTACTTACATGTGTGAACATTTTAAATAAGGAAATATAGGTTTCATTGTAAATTTATCAGGGTACAATACATTGTCTCATTTTCAGATACAAAAAATATGTGATGCTGGATCCTCTTGGTGTAGTGACAAAAACTCGATCAGCCATAGAGGAAGAGGATGAACTTGCTGACGCACCTAGCACTATTGCTCATAGAGAGGAAATGCAAAGACTCCAGGCACAGAATTATTTTTACATGCCAGATATTGGAAATGTTCCAGAAATTGCTGTTCCAGATTTCCTTCCAAATTTATTAGGTATTAATATATGTACAGGACATGTACCTATAGAGATAGAAGCAGGGCTCACCACACTTGAAAATAACAGGGAGACTCAGAGTCTCCCTCAGGGTAGCAACAGGGAGACTTCAGGGCATGACAGGGAGACTTCCAAGTCTACCAGAGAGACTGTGTTTTTTCCCACAATTTGTCGCCTGTCGAGTAAATACCTGTTATTTTGTGTCTTATAGTGTATACTATACATTCCTTTATTGTGTTTTATCCTGTATTGTTTGAGATTTTATCTACATTTACTCCATATCCTTCCATTTTAGTCATAATCTGAGATTTTGTCTCATGTGCATTTAATCAATATCATTTGAGAATTTTTCATGAGTCCTAGGACTCATCATTTTTCAGAATGGTGAGTCCCAGCTGATTTTGATGAGTCCCAGTCCCAGGACTCATCACCACTTTTTTTTAACATACATTGCTGCATGATTTTGACCATGGTAGGCCTATTGTACTATTGTTAAAGTTTAATTAAAATCATGTGCTGCCTTTATAAAATACTGACGAATATAATTTGAAAAAAAAAAAAAAAAAAAAAAAATGAAATTATGCAGTTGTGCTCCAAACTTGGAAGAAAATTTATGTTACAGATATGAGCAAAAATATTTGTACCTTTTGACACAACTTATGTATTATTGCCATTTTATTTTTTAATATTTATTTATCTATACTCTTTACTATTATTTTTTCTCAAACATACTCTTAAAATCCTCCCATTCACCTTGCTTGAACACCTTAATAAACAATACATGTATTGACAAAATTTCCATTTGTGCATACATGTCAAAATCCGCTAAATTTATTTTTAAATAAGGTCTACATATTGTTACCGGTCGGTAAAAAACACCTTGACCAATGAAAAATCACAAGAATTTCGATTGCCGCCATTTTCTAGCTTACTTTTTTGTCGTTACTTTCCCCTTCCTCCAAGAAAACAAAAAATGGCGGCTCGAGATTTTTAATGAAAATAACGGTCTTCAGACGCAGCTGATTACATACGTTGTTCGGAGGCGCCTTACTTAAAAACACAGGGCGACTGATTTGTCCCTCTGGAGCCGATGACAGGGCGACATTGGCGAGCATTAGGCGACTTAATCGCCCTAATCGCCCAGTTTGGTGAGCCCTGAGAAGGATAAGAAACACAAAAAAAATTTTTGCAAGATTGAAAACTATTTTGATAGATTTTCTACAAAATCAAATTGAAATAAGCAATAACGTTAATAAAATAAATTTTCTTGATAACAACAAATACTTACTTTATTATTAAACATGTTGTAAGCCCAGGCATTTCTAAATCTGAAAACATTAGATTGAGAAAACCAGAAAAACAACCAAAAAAATGTGAAATGAGTGTATCTAGTCAATGCTAATGTGATATACATGTATACTACACGACTTTGTTGAAATATGAAAATGAAAAGGTATAAAGTATGCATTCGTAATAGTTAATGGAGTACCTGTATAAATCTGTAACATTTTTTTCTTTTTTGGAGCAGTATTAAATACATGTATATTTTAGGCTTTGTTAATGTTTAAAATGGATTAAAGTCATAACTTGTTTCATGTTTGTGAGTGAAATGCTGAATTTACCCATCAGCAAATTCTGTTAAAGAAAAAAGCCTACTTTAATACATGCAACATGATGTTTGAAAACAGGAGATCTATGATCTTATTTCACGGATGCTGTTAAATATCTACATCGTATATATCAAGAGTTAATTTGCGAGCTAGATTTGATATATAAATTTATCATATAACTTAGCATAAAAGTTTTTGTCATATCTGTGATGGATATTTGAAAATGAAGGCAACAGAAAAGGTCAACAATGGAAGACCAACCTAATGGATAAGATCACTTCTTTGAACTATAAAAAGGAAAGCATGAATTCAACAGAGAGTCAGAATACATGTAGTGTTAATTCTTAATACTTAATGGTGGTGGGTTCATGTATCCTGACCTATTGATGTGTATTTATAGGTTTCACAATGAGTGAGAATTAGATATCGCTTGATATCAAATCGAGTTGTTTAATTTGGATATGATAATAAGCAAGCCTTTGGTGAGTTTATTATTAAGTCCAAATTAAATAACAAGAGTTGATATCAAGCGGTATCTAATTTTTACGAGTTGTTCAACCTGTTTCTCTTACGATTCTTCAGGAATATTTGTTTGTTTGTGATTCGGTGTCTGACCCGCGGGAAATCTTAACGTTCATTTTTCTGTGACGTAAAATGTTCCTATGCAACGGCAGCTTTCAACAATGACCGTGCAGATTTCAACCAATCAGAAAACAGCGACTTTTTGATCAAGGCCAATCAAATAAAAGAATTTCTTGTAATACTTGTTCATATCATATGATGGGGAATTAGTTATGACAAATAATTCATCGTGCGAGAAAAGAGAAAAAACTATAAAAGCCAACAGAGTATAAGCTGTAACTAAGTAAAGTATGCAAATATACAACATTGAAGTTATTTAATTAAACTGCAATCATTACTGTTTTGTTGGAATCATAAATTTTATATTAATTGCAATCCAATATTTTCATCATGGAGTACAAAGTTTTGTGGTTTGAAGGAAAGTATTGCAGTTTTGAATTATATATGTTTTACAGGTGTTGCTGATGACCTTTCATACAGTGCTGACCAGGGTCCCTCAATAGCTCCATCTGTGTTTGGATCTAATATCCCAGACTTACCGTCAGTTGTCCCAGAACAAGAAACGATTCCTTCTGTTCCTGACATTGTTCCTGCTTCATCTTCTAGACCTAGTGACACTGCTCCTCCTCCTCCTCCACCAACAGGAGCACCACCACCACCACCACCTCCACCACCTCCTCCTCCAGCAGATATGCCTCCTCCACCTCCACCCCCTCCTCCGCCTCCCCCAACTGCTGATGATGGTGGAAGCTCTGCTGTACCAAAAGATATTCCTACAGAAGTATCAGGAGATGGACGATCAAGTCTTATGGATGCTATACGAAAAGCTGGTGGAGCAGGAAAAGCAAAACTGAAAAATGTAGCTGAAAGGAAGGCAGAGAAAAAGAAAGAAAAGGAGAAAGTCAAGTCTTCAGGTGGAGGTCAATTGAGTTTAATGGATGCATTAAAAGATAGACTGACTGGTAGGAGAAAAGGAATTTCTGGAGGAGGAGGGAAAAGTTCTGGTGAAAAATCAGAATCTAGTCAGTCTACAGGTGGCGGATCAGTAATGGACACTATATCCTCTAAAATCCCTCCCCCTCCGACAGCTTCAGGAGGAAAGGACGAAGAAGAAGATTGGGAATAGTGTTATCATGTTATAACAAGTGCATTTTTTATAGCTACAGAGCAAATATTTTTATAAAGTTTTGCATCAGTTGCTGATGGTTTTTAAAGAATATGTTGAAAGTCAGTATCTATAAAAAATACTGTAAAAATTGTACTACTTTAGGGTATGATGTGGCTGGGCTCTTTTTTTAAAAGATATAAAGATAAAGATATAAAGGGGATGGACAGGGTACAAAAAGACTGGGAAAAGGGAGGGATTTAGAGGGAGAAAGGAGATACACACATGCAGAAGGTTGTATCTTGTAGTGTTAACATCAATAAAACATTTTTTATGACTCAAAATTAACAGATTTTTTGTCTATCAAATGGAAATCATTAAAACATGATTACAAAAAGACTTTTTTAGAATGCAAACAACAGTTTCGTATAAAATTCCAGTGATTTTTCCCTAAATATATTATGTCATAGGTATGGAATTCCCTCTATTTATAAGTTCTAGATATTGATTTCTGGTTGTTTTTTGGTTTCATTATTTAAATTAGAGTCTTGTCTTTATTTTAAGTTTAAAAAATGCATGAAATGTAAAAAAGTAATTTTTTTCAGAAAAGTTTTATTAATGGGAGACTACTCTGAAAACATCCAAAAAATAGGGTAGGTGAAAACACAATTTTATACCACTTCATGTAGCAATTTTAAAAGGCGGTGAATGTACCCTGAAACTACATGTGTTGAAACCTGTTGAATGTGTACTTTGGAAAACACATATATTCATTTCTCTAAATTATGCAGAAATCTTTGCTAGGATGCTCTGAGGTTGGTCTGTTTTTGAAATATTTGAAGGGGGGAGGCCTATTTTTTGTCAGTTAATGGTAAGAATTTGGAAAGGAATTCCTTAAAAATATTTATATACGGTGAAAGCTTGAAGAAATATGTTTTATTTGATATATGGTTGTCTATGGGTATATGATACAGCCAATTGTCCAGCTATCAATCTGTTGAGTATGTTCCTTCAATTCATGACCTCATGAAAAGTACTAAGAAAAACTGTTGTGTGCACTCTTACTGTAATTTCTGTTGTCTATCTCTGAAATTTTGCCTGTCAGTAATCAAAATCCCCTATTGAGACTTAAAGAGAGTATGGGACAGAGCAGAGGGTAGGAGTTGTGATAAGTTGGGGTAATGAGATAAGAATGGTATCCCCTGTCCACCCCCTTATATATGATTTACAGTGGAACCAGATATGATAGAACACCAAAGCCTAACACGTAATAATAATAATTTAGGTTCAAAAGAATGAAATATCTATGAATGTATATAATGGAATTACACTTTCTTTCTCACTGTTACCTTGGTGTTTTAGTGATTTGAACTGGAGTATCCAAATTTCTAATGTAATTTGATTATACGGTGCCATATTTAAAGGGAGTGTATAAAATAGTTCCTTTGTGACAGGAAGTATCAGATGTAAGGAGTAAATATAATGCACAATGGTACAAAAGGTATCTGGGAATTCCAAAATTATTTTTAGATATCAGGAATTTTGAGATCAAAGGGTTGGAGAGTTGATTGTATATTATTTTTTTTATATTTCAACAGCTGTCAGATTTTCAGCCAAATGCTTTACATGATCACAGTAAGTGAAGCAACATATTCCCTTAGCTTACCAGGGTACTTAGGTTGGTAACTTTTTATGGATTTTTTAATTTAAATTTTTCAGATAGAAGATTGAAATGAAATAATTTTAAATTTAGTATGGTCTCTTTAAAAATCCAAACAGAATTGTATGTTAGTGTTAGTGTTTTCTGAAAAGAGAAAACTGTTTTGATGAGATAATTAACAAAATGTATAACAGGCAAGTTTTTTCTTTTCAAATTCATTCCAAACAGGAAATTCATCTTAAGATGAACAAAATACTCAGATTTTGAAACATTCACATAAACAGCTTTTATGAAAGTTAGACACCATGTTATTATCGTGCATTGTATTTATGATAAATTTAAGAGAGCGCTTGAGGTAAATGCCAAATGGACAACTATTTTTAAAAGAGGGGGTAGGGTGGGGTCTTGTTATTATAATCCCCATACGGTTAGGTGGTATATAGGAATCACCTACAAATGTAGCTAAGTGTGTGTTTTTCCATGAATCTTGCAAGTGGAACTCCTCCTAAAGCATCAGATGGAATTAAAACAAACTTTATACAAATGAAGAAGAGCATGAGCAAAGCTATTTTGGTCCATCGTCTTGGAGGTACATTGTTGGAAAATTGGACTTAACGCATTTTGCCATTGAAGAAAGTCAAATATGGTAATGACATTGTAAGAGCAACTCTTTCTAAATGATCTGATGGAATTCAATGAAAATTCCAAGAAAGCTATTATCCCAGGTATTAAATGTACACCATATGAATATGTGCATGGAGCAGAATTATTCCTCAGCTTTTGTCTTAAATGGGAGACAATTTAACTTGAGCATTTATTGATCTTGTAAGTGCAACCCCTGTTAGTAGATAGATTTTTTTAAAATAGGTAGATAGGAGTAAGGGTATTCTCACAATTCCTCTAGAGTTATTTTGGCATTATAATATGAAATAATTTTGTTTAAATGGGAAATCGTGCTAGAAAAAATATAGCAACATTTTGATACCTCATTTTGAATGTATTGAAAGTTACCATCCAGTATTTTTAGGTAAATGTGGTGTGTTGTAATATCGAATTTATGTGTATATTTGTCATGTAAAAAAAGGACAGATGGTACCATTTGATTAAGGTATTCATCATATTTAGATAAATGTAAACTATCATTGAGCATTTTCATATTTGATCATTTATTTATTAGGGCAAGATAAATATGGTAATCAATGGGATAAAGTGGTTGACCTTTTTCTCCTATAAATGACTTAATGAAAATTTGTCTTGTATAATATTTTGAACATCACTGGAGACAATTTGCCCAGTAGTCGAAGTTGGGTTTATATAAATCTGTCAGGAAAGATTTAGATTCAGGCAAAATTGTTAAATGTAATTCTCCAAATTTAATGCATTTTTCAAGAACAACATTTATATAAGCAATATTATACTAATTCAGTATTGAAATTTTATTGATTAAACAAAAAGTTCTCTGTTCAAAGCAAAATTTGCATTTGATCAACTTAAAGTTTAAATTCAGCATTTAAGTCCTACATTTTCATTATGTATCCAGATTTTTTACCTTTATTTAAGGTATTACTAATACATATTCTATGATATTGATGTAAGAATTTAATGATGCTTCAAGTGGATTCTAAAAGCATTGACTGAAATACCTTTTGTATGTACATGTAGCATGTAAATACCAGGTAATTATTATTTTGACAATTCCTGAAAAAATACATCACTGTCTGGAAACGTCAGTTCATGGAATAGATTTTTGGAATCTTATAAGTCTGAATGCTAGAATTTTAAGACAATTTTTTCTTTGGTCAAGTTAGTTTGATGAGTAATCTAAGAAAACACTAAAATTTCCATTGTTTGTATAGATAGAAATTTGTATTTTCATTCCTCATTTATGATTCCAAATAGAATTTCTTATAGTAAAATAAATGCACTTTAAAAGTTTAAAAATGTTAAAAACTCAGACCTATCCAAAAATTTGTAAGGCAATTGTTTCAGATATTTTTCATGCACTCTGTGCATATTTGGTGCAACACAGGGCTGTAACACCTCATTAACTACATTAGGTAATTTGAAGTGTTTTAGTTACAACTAGGCTAATTGCATCTGTCAGTCAAGTGATAGGACAATTCAAATTGACTGAGGTTCTCAAATTATGAAAAATGTGTGCTGACGGACGGGAAGGTTATTAAAACAGCAAGGTGTACAAGGCCATTTTAAGTAATCAAAGATCACTTCTCCAATTGTCACCCAAACAAACTTGCATCAGTTTCTAGATTTATATTTGTTCTTGATGCTTTAATCTGTTTACAAAAAAGTTCCTGTATTAGACTTTGTCAAGCAGATCAGAAACTATTACAATTTAAGTTGTTATTCACTTGATGAATTGCATGTGTTACTTGTTTAAAGATAATATTGTTGATTATATATAAAAAGTTACAATAAAGAAATTATATTATGTTCATTGAAGTATAGGCCATTTTATTTAAGACATTGTGTTTGTTTAGTTTAGTTGGGGTTTTACGCCATTTTCAGCACATTTGGCTATTTTGGGGTGGCCAGTTTTTACTGGTGGAGGAAGCCGGAGTACCCGGAGAGAACCACCGACCTTCGGTAGGAAAATTGATTTTGCTTATTTTATTTGACAAGGAAAAGGTCATATGTCTCATTTATGATTTAGTTTTGGTTTTAAGTTTTGTGTATGTCCAAGTTCATTTCTGTAAGTTGATGTAATAAACATATTTACATCAACTTACATAAGCATAAAGACAAAAGCAATTTACACGGGTGTACCATTCATGCTGCTTTGGTTGTTTTATCAAAGTGATGTCATATGTCTGAAAGGTTCAGCTTTGCTTCCTAGTCGGCAAATCTACCAATATGGTAGAAAAGTCCAAGCAAAGGAAAAGCTCTTTATTTACAGTTCTTCATCTTAAGGGGATATTGAGGTCTTTATCAAGAATAAACCCTTGATAAGAATGTTATCCGACTGGTTTGTTTAACAGAACGACAGTATCCGACTAACAGCTATGAGAGCTTCAGCTAGTTTTACAGTGAAGGTGAGCACATTCTGACCCTACTACCCAAATGTACCTTCCAAGGTAATCATACTGTATTGGCCTAGATGGTGTTTTATATACCAGAGTGTCAGGATAGAAAAGGGGGAGGTTTCAGTACCCATAAAACCGGTTTAACCCAAACCACTGTTCAGCATCTCATACTATCTTGACACTGTTGTTATTTATTTTTCTGCCGTTTTATGTTTTTGGTGGCATTGATTAATTGTTGTCATTTTCTGTTGTCCCTTTTTTTTATTAATATTTCATCTCACAAAACCTATAGTATCTTCTATATTGGAGTTATTTAGTAGTTGAACCTTTGATCATCTGTGTTGTAAACCACGGCTAAAAGTCAATCAACAAATAACATATGATATAACAGCCACAGATATCTATCAAATACTACAACACAGGATCCATTATTGTGCTGTGCTGAGGACCTGATTATACCAAGGTGATCCCAGACTGCTTGCCTCAAAATTACTCTAAGT
Organism: Mytilisepta virgata; assembly: GCA_028015205.1. Lineage (NCBI taxonomy): Eukaryota > Metazoa > Mollusca > Bivalvia > Mytilida > Mytilidae > Mytilisepta > Mytilisepta virgata. The sequence goes on from CM051519.1 coordinate 78,605,507, forward strand.
TAGGGTCGTGATAATGGATGGCTATTTGAAACAATGGAAAATGTAAGACTTTATTAAAAATTTAATTTTGAAAAATGTATATAAATTACAGTAAAAAATATAACTATAGATGACAAGATGTAAAAAAAAATTGGAATAATTGCACATTTGAAAAATTACATTACAAATTTAATATATGCATGACATAATGAAACATCAAAGCTCACAAAATGATACCCCAGCCGCTTGCAAGGTCTGATGGAAGAAATCCATGATTTGGTAAGTCCTTGTTTTGGAAAAAGAAAAACAGTTCCCCAATATGATGTTGATTTCGGCAACAAACAAAATAGGAGGTGCACAATGGCATTATATGGTTAAGAAGCGAAGAAAGATTCATTAAATTATGATAAGTGGTGAAGGAGGAGTTTCTGATACAAAATGAATTACCCCCCACCCCTTTTCCAAAAAAGTAAAACCGTTCCAAAAAATTATTTTGGCCACAAACAAAATAGGAGGTGAACAATGGCATTATATGATAAAGAATCTGAGAAAGTTTCATTAAATTATAGTAAGTGGTTTAGGAGGAGTTGTTGATACAAAATACCCATATAAAGCACTGGTAAAGTTCATGTTGTGGAAAGAGAAACCCTTAAAATCCATTTGACCAAAAAACAGAATAGGAGGTGCACAATGGCGTAGTATAGTAAAGAATCTGAGAAAGTTTCATTAAATTATAGTATGTGGTTTAGGAGGAGTTGCGGATACAAAAGTGGAACATATTGTTACCAGATGGACAAACGGACAGACTCTCCCATCACTATATACCTATGCTTTACAAAGCGGGGGGATAATAATTTTAAAAACTGAACCCATTTCAGTATCCTGCAACAGCTACACCACAAATACAATTTCCTTAACTTGAATGTAACATTGTTTTTTTGTTGTCGCATTTCATTCTTGTCTTTTGCCTTCACAGTAGAATGCAGTCAGCACAAAATGTACTAATTTATATTATTCTTTCTTTTTTTAAAGACCTTTCTTATTAAGCATATTTTCAACTTGACACTTGGAAAAATTAAAATTTCATATTTTAATTAAAGTATTTTGCACATTCCAAGCAACTTAGTTACTTACATCAGAAAAAGCAATCTTATTTTAATCAGTACATCATACTCTTAATTTATGCCATAGTATACAGCAAATTGTACATTTAACATCAATTACAAAAACTATAAATCTTGCAAGTATCAAATCCTCTATTATCACAAAGATTATTAATTAAAAATAAATTGTGACATTTTCCAATACTATTTTACCTGCATAATAAAAACACTGCCATTTTTTAGCAGGATAGGAGATGATCTATGATCAGAAAACAAATATTTATATGAAAATATAATGAATTGTAGTCGGCATTAATGAGACTACATCCAACAGATTTGAAAGTAGAAAAACTAATTACATTTCTGGATCGTCGTAAGGCTTTCAATAAAAACAACAACCCTCACCAAAAGACGACCATAAAATGACCATAAAAACAATTGTGTCAAAAAATTCAACAATAGGAACACAATGCAGCCAGGTAAATAAATGAATTTGTATTTAGAAAAATTACAAGTATGCACAAAATTCACTCATTATTTGTTCTGAAGAAATATGCCAAAAAAGGGAGATAGCTCATAAAAATCAGACATAAATTTTTAAATATTTTTTTGTTACATGAAATTTTATTGCGATGTGACATATTTTTATAATATATTGTGACTGAAATAAAGTGAAAATAAACAATTTTACAGAATAACAAACATTTATTTTAACATGTAATTCATCTTAAATGCAATTGTACCTAGATTAAAAAATAATTAAATTACACTAAACAATTAAACAACACCAATGTTATTATTTACCCCTTCTTAAATTAAAAAAGGATCAGCTTATTTTATGCTTTCGTCATCCACTAGATAAGGTTCTACAAAATTATAAAATAAACCCTCTATGCTATGAAAATAATCTTTAAGCTAAACTAGAGAGAAGCAAAACTCAATCTACAACAACCAATGTAAAAATAAGTCTGAACAAAGTTTCATAAATATTTATCAAGTTCATCAACTGGTAACATATTATCAAAATCATATCCTGATAATATGCTTGAATTATAATGTGCATAAATTTAATAGTTGATATAAATGATTAAAAAGTATAATTAAAATTATTTTTACTTCAGACTGAAAAAAATCCATAACATAAGAAATAATTTTAAAGATATTCAAAACAGGAAAACTTCTTAAAAAAAAAGTTTTCATTTCATTCCTGGAATTTTTGTATAGCCTGCATTACGCAGAAGCAACATAATATAGGGATCACTATGTGTTGTCGGCTTTACAAAATAATTTCTTTCACATTTTTCTCAGGAACACATTAGCCAGCTTCCTAATATTTGGCGCAGAGTTTCAGTATGGAGAACTGTATCATGTAAGGCAGTTTCGAATCTGTCGCATGTCCACTTCCTGTTTGATGGAACTTAAAATATTTTTGAGATAGAAAAATTTCGGTCACATTTTTCTCAGGAACCACACAGGTTAGCTTCCTCATATTTAGCACAGAGCATCAGTAAGGAGAACTGTATCATGTAAAGCAGTTTCGAATCTGGATACTTTTTCATCATGATAAAGCAGTTAATGATGAAGTAATTTTTCAAAAGAAAATAAGTATGCAGGAAACGCATGACTTCCCTGGAAGACTTACCACTAAGTAAATGTAAAAAAATCAAACTAGATCGATCCATTGATCCCTTTTATATTGACATACTGTACTAGGACAAGACAATGAAATCTATCAATGAAAACATATATATCACCTAATTTTTCATAAAAATTGACTTTATTATTTTATTTGTTTGTAACTTTTATTTCTAGTGGGTTTAAACTTCAACAGTTTTGCATAGTCTTTTAATAATTTCTTCCAGTAGCATGAAACATCCTCCATTCTCAGATGATCCATAATAAAGTTTTTGCCCCTGAAAATATATTGTCAAATATGAAGAAAATATATTACCAGTACAAGCAATAATCTCATGACATTTAGCAGAATTGAAATTATCTAAGATAAAAAAAAGAGAAGAAAAATGAGAAAAACAACAAGTCTAATGTACAATAAAAATCCCCAACTTAATAACTTGAATGTCTCCACGTGCAAGGGACTTAAAGAAAACTTTGACCTATCCAATACTTTGACTCATCTGTATACAGTTTTGACCTGAAACGTAATCTATAATTAATTTACACAGATAATGTTGTGTGTTTTGATTATTTACACAGATGTCCTTTTTCAGGTGAAAAAAAGTGTAAAAAAAACAACAAGGAATGTCAATAATTTTCAGAAACAACAATCTTACATGTACATTGTATAACCTTTCAACTCTGGGACTATAAAAATATTTTAACATAGCCAATGTATCTGGCTCACGTATGTTTGAATAAACAGTTTTCAGTTTACTTTCATTTAATGGGCACAAAATGGGCCTGGTTAGCAACTTTGACATATGGTATTCAAATAAAGAGTGTTCAACACAAACATTTTCAATTTAAGTATTTTTGGAGAAAGAGAAATCATACCGGTATTTACCTTTTAGCAATGTCTCTTACAACATCATCATTTTCCTTTGCAAACAATAGCAATTCTCTAAAAAAAAATTATTGAATTCAAAATTATTCTGGTCACAGATAATTAAAAATAACTGAATTTTATTTACACAGATCTGGAATTCTAATAAAATGCCAAAATACAATTCAGTTTGATGGAGTTCAAGATACTTTGGCCAAAAGGACCAAACCTCCATTAAATTTATATCTTTACATCTTTGTAAAATTAAAAATTGACAGAGTTTTTCCTATCTGATAGTAAGTACAACTTAACAATATTTTTTTTCTCTGTGAAAGTCAGCAAAGCTGAGGTAAATTGCTGGTTTAGAGGGGAACAATTAAATTAACTGTCTTCAAATAAAAATCCAAGATCAATATCAGACCTTTTTACCCCTTAAGCTAGTAGTGTAGTTTATATATTTAGAAATTGTAGTTTTCAATTTTTAGTAGTTTCATTGAGTGCACTACTGCTGCCTGAATTTTGCAGGAGGATGGGGGTTCAAGGTGTCTCCTTTCTGTGAAGGTTCGAGACTCCCCCAAATCTTACAGTATTCATTGTCTGAACCGCTGAAACTTCTTGTCTCTTGAGTCTTTCTTTATCGTTTTCTGGCAGCTTTCGTATCAGCATGTTAAACCAGAGCATTTGTAAGAGATATGTATATAATCCATATGAAGCCCAGAAAAGACAAAGACTTAGTTTTGCATTCAAATACTTCCCTTAGACACAAAATTACATACTGCCAATTTTTATTTTTGATGTAACATTTTTTGTAAACGTAGAAATGACATTGGGGCATAAAGAGTGTAATTTAAATAGTAGAAATTATGCTAAAATCGTAGTGGTAAACAGGTCTGATATCATATTCAAAATAAGAATTTATAATTATTTGCTATGTATGGCAAGTTTTTTTTATTTTAGTAATTTCTAACTGTATTACAATGTATACAACCTGACATCACTGAGATCTTTTTTCACTGGAATATAATGTACCCAAGGTTTCATGGCAGGGTAAAAAAATTCCAACCATTCGTCACCAACGTGAAATACTACTGAATCACACAAAAATAAATGTTTAAATCTAAAGCTAGCTGCTACTCCACGGAAATTAAATAAATATCTAAAATAAAAAGAAACTTAAATCATACAAAATGTCTTTCACATGGTTGATTCTTTAAACTTTTTATTATTAGGAACATTTTCAAGCTGTGATTTGTCTGTCAGTTAAATACATTGATATCAGATTAGTGTTACAGTTTTCCAAATATACTGAGTTTGATAAGGAACATTTACCATAAGGAGGAGCTGATGCAACAGGCATTGTTTTGTAACAGTTCACTTTGATAGTGCTTTCAATTTTGCGCTGCCTTGTTCAAAAGTCCTTTCCATTTTCTATGCACTTTTTTCTTTTTGTTTATTTGGTATGTCTTTGTATCTTTACTATTTATTCTCTGCATATAATTTCTGCTTTTAAGAATTTGTCTTGTTTTTTTTTCATTTTGGTGATCTTGTTGCTATAGTATACTTCTGCTGACATGTACCGATACATGATTCAAAACTTACTTGTGATCACAGTGATCTTCTAATTTTATTTCTTCAGCAGGATCTTCACCTAAAGTATCCTAAAACAAAATATCGTACTAATTAGTTATTTTGTTATTAATATACAAAAGGTTTTGAGTGCTAAAGTACCTCTTACTATTTTTGTAATATCAGTATGAATAAAGAATTATTAGAATTTTTTTAATCTATCATCATATCAACAATTCTGAGTTCTCAATACAATTATATATTAATCAAATAAATTTTTTAACACAACTTAAATCTGAACTACAATTGTCTGCTAAATGGTCATGTAGTTTTATAGATTTTTAAATATTCATTCCTTTGTTTTTTTGGAGGTTTTTTAGTTACAGTACCCATGTTGGTTGGAAGTCCAGGACACTGGGTTAAACTTTGGATGGGGACCACCAAAGGACCATTCAACCACATATTGGTCCCATTTGGCCCAGTTGTTTCAGAAAAGATGTAATGACAAGGTATATATATATATATCTGTACAATGTAAAAAATTCCAAGTCACAAGGGACATAACTCAAAAAAAACTGGAAAATCATACCCACAATGGCACATGCATGTCTGCACAGTAGGATATGACAATGTAATTTCATATGTATGTATAACAAACCATGTCAGGAGTTGCAATGAAATGTTGTGTATCATACATTTCAAATATTCCAAGTTCAAGGGCCATAACTCAGGAAAACCTTTAGTTACTATCATGTTAGCACATTATGGTCAATTGAATTTGGCAAAGTTTGTCCAGTCCAGACAGATGGAGAGGCAGACTGATTCCTATACCCCCCAAAACTTGGTTTGCAGTGGGTATAAAAAGTAAACCAATTAATGACAAATGATTTAACATGACATACCATAGGCTATTTTACAGAGAGACTTTGAACATCATTAGAAACATGATTGGATAATCTGATTTTGTACAACTGATGTCAACCAAGCTCTTCTGATTTTTTTCTAAATATAAGTCCTTCCCCTAATAAAAGACAGAATATCAATTGATGGCAAACTGGATTTTCATTTCACCCATTGTACTTTGCCAACCTGTAATAACTGTACATTCCCCATATAAAAGTTGTCAGGTCATAATATGGAAAGCCTGATTACGGACCCTAGTGGGTAACATGTTTGGAGAATGCCACACTCCTGCATGCTAAGACCCCTCTGTATTTTTTGAAAAAGAGTAGGCTGATGGCCACTACAAAAAGTTTACTTATCCGACCCTACGCAACCATCCTCCTTTTAGAGTGGCAGTGTCCCATCCCACCTTATTTGAATTGTTTGATAAATTAATCTGGTTCTCGTCCTGAAGAAGCATGAGATATTTGCCATTGGACATTAACAATCAATCAATCAACCCATTTAAAAGTCCAGTTAATATATGTTTTTATGACACATTGCTACATCCAATTCTATTTGGATATATAGAAACTGAAGGCAATAGTTATAACAACTTACAGCTTTACTTCTCCATGACTGGTTTTTAGTATATTTGGCATCAACTAAATTAGGTTCTTTACGTGACAGTAATATTAATGGGTCTCTCTCATCACTTGTTCTTGATCCTCTAAAATATCCTTTGTTATATTTTTTCTCCCATGGCCATTTTTCTGCTGCCCTGAAAGAAAAGACAAGACACGTGTGGCATCCAATCAACTGACTAATCTCTACATCATACATATATATGTGTTTCTTTTTCAATTAGTTTCTGTCATGATTGTTCCCCTTTAGATTACGAAAAGAAAACGGAAATGTGTTTTTATTGTGATAGTTGAAATGATGAAATTTCACCTGTTTTCAGTGGATAATTAGAAAGTGCATTTAAAATATATTACAAATGAAAATGTTTGGATTGTTGTTTTCCTTTAAATGGCCAAAAATGAAGAAATGAGTAAGAAATATGCTTTAAAATGTTTAAATCTTGTTTCAACACACTTTGGAATAATTATTCTCTGCTCATCCCATCTTCCTAGACCTGTTGGATAGATAGGCCATACAGCTGGTCCACCTTCCCAGAATGTCCAGGCAGGATACATAATGTCCCAGTTTTCACTATCCTGAAAAATGTTATAGTTATAACTAATACATGTGTTGTTAAGGTACAATAAAATGCATCTTTTAAGTTCTGTAATAAAAACTGCTTTTCCAACTGTTTAAAAACATTGAAAAGCATTATTTATCAGTATGTTTTATAAAATATTTACTAAAAGAAACATATGTTAACACAACTTATATTTTAATACACAAAAGAGCAATGCAAAGTCCTATGTTAAGTTATGGTGATAATGTATGAAAAAAACAGCCTGTTATCTGACAGAATATTTCAACACTTAAAGTCTATCTGATACGGCATATTGTTTTTTAAAGCAAATACACCAAGGAAGTCTGTTTTAAAAGCAACTGTCATCATAAATTATTCAAAAATCTTTTCATTGAAAAAGATAATTATATAGAATATAATTTTAAGTAAAAGCTTGATTCTATTGTAAAGAATATTGACTGTTGATTTTATAAACAGAATCATTGTTTTATCATTTTATTTTATATGCAAATACATGAATGTAAAATGTACTGAAATACAATTTTATTACCAGTACATTGTAACTGGTGATTTATTGCAGTATCCAAGTTAAAGAAAATCTGGTAAATCACATGTGAAAAGAACAGTCGGTATTTCACTCCAGGAAGTGATGTCACAATAGCCGCCGAAAGATATCAAAAGAATAGTCCATTTTATTTCAATATTATTTCTGAAAAAATGCTAGACTCTGTACAATGTAATAAAAAGTATAACTAATCGATGAATTGAAATACCAGAAATAAACAACTTTTGACCGAACTACAGTTGTAAATTACTTGTGCGCTGCGCTCATTCGTGATTTACTGCGTAGTTTGGCCCAAATTGTTTATTTCTGGTATTTTGATTCAGCATTAGTTATAATATAAATATTATTTAAGTATATATGACAGATACCACTTTACTGAATGACAAGACTGGAAAAGGACTTTGGAACTTTGGTGACTGGGGCCAGTCTCTGACATTAATATACATCTCCATATCTGGTAATTTGTTTATTATATCTAAAATAAAATGTTCAACTCCACTGCATCTACAAAGATAATAAGATTGTTTATTTTATCAGCCTGAATTTTGCTTTTGGCTAAAAATACAAAAGTCAACAATTTTCCTGTTACACAGCTGTATCTACATGTAAAAATGAGTTATTTTATTTATTGATTAAAGGTCCGAAAAAGGCATAATATACATGCATGACAGACTGACAAAAACAAACAAAATTCACATGAAACAAATTATAAAATTTTCACATCTCCTAGTTCTAATGTTTATTGTATATTTACTGCCACAGTGTAATATATTTATTTAAATATTTTTCTTGCCATTTGTTACTCATACAATGTATTATGCTGTAATACACATAAGATGATGTAATTGTATGACAGATTTTTTGTTTTATTTTTACCTTGCTGGGAACATGCAGTCATCTTCCCTATACAGTTTGTGATTTATAATCTGATAATGTGTTCCTCTCCCTTTAGCTTTGTCAATCTGGTCTTTAGATATACCTTGGTCTTTCCATACAGCAAGATCTGAATCAATCACACTGTGAAGACAGGTTAGTTTTTCATAATTAGTTAATCATTGCTTGTTTGATAAATGGCAAGTGGCAAATACATCATGCATTGTCAAGATAAGAACAAGTTCATGAAATATAAATTTTGCTGCAACCATAAAAGAGTTAAAGCGTTAAGATAATTTAGCCTTCTTATTGCAGCCATTATCAACTTTTTTCAAAATCTACAAAAGGGCTCTTTAACATGCTAGGAATATTAAATTACCTAAAAAGGTCACCTATGACACAGGGAGTCATTTCTATTGATTTTTTTGGTATTTAACAACATCGAGACTTGGGTAGCCCAATGTACTATATCATAATCATAAGTCTCGAATGTTGTTAAATACCAAAAAATCAATAGAAAAGAGTCCCTGTGCCTATGGTGAGGCTTTACATATTATGACCTGACAATTCCCCTGCCTCCCCTACAAGTGTCTCCCCTTTATACCGATTACCATAGTAGGTGTAAAATTGCAAAAGTTGTAAAACAGTACGTAGGAACCATCCATTGTGAATTCTAGTACTTTTGACAGAATAAAGGGTTTTAAACTAACCGACTGTGACAGGAACAGTCATCTTGCTCACATTCTTTATAGTCCTTTACAGCTTTGTCTATCCTTTTTAAGTATTTCTCCCATTTTTTATTTTCATCTGAAAATAATAAAAAGCCAAAAATAAATATATATATAGGGGGACGGTTGAGATCTCAAAACCACAGGCCCTTCATCTGATGAAAAACTGGGCATATCACTAAATGCATTAAATAAGAGTAGAACAACTTACAAGTCAGACCACACACAGAATAGTTTAAACATGTTTAACCCTGCCACATTTTTGTGCCTCTCCCAAGTCAGGAACCTCTAGCCTTTGTTAGTCTTGTATGTTTTTTTAATTTTGGTTCATTTATATGTTTCAGAGTTAAGTGTGCCATCCATTTTGCTGAACCAGTATGCATTATTGTTTAGGGGCCAGCTGAAGCACGCCTGGGGGTGCGGGATTTTCTCACTGCTTTGAAGACCATTGGTAGCCTTGAGCTGTTTTCTGCTCTTTGGTCGGGTTGTTGTCTCTTTGACACATTCGACGTTTCCATTCTCTATTCTATTTAGGTTATTCTAATTTCAGGGAACCAACATTGCCCATCTGTCAGACAGTCCTAATCTTTTAACGTCAAAGGACACATCATGATATGCATACATTTGCTAGAAAGTACTAAAAAGTTATATTCTTATATGCATGTCCTAAGTATATGTCATAGTTTTTTAATGCATATCTGTTGATGAGGATATTACTTCTACCTGGTTATTTTAATGCAGTAAGTTCTAATCACGGTCATGATGAAATCTGAAGATTCCAAATTATGCCCATAAAACATTCAAGCCAAACATTCCTGTTGATGCAGAGGTAACCCTTAGCTTAGTTTGGATTCCTGTTTGTTTTAATTGTTTTGGATTTTAATGGTCGTGCTTATTAATTCATCATTTTATCTTTTACCGGTTTTCCAACACTTTGATCTTGAGCACTGCTGATGAGTTGTCAGTCAAGGAAATGGCCATACAGTGCATCAAATTTATTTCGGTATTTTTTGATACGTTTTATCAAGTAGTCTGCTTGTCATGTAATAATCATCAACAAATTCACTACTAGAATTTACCTACAGTACTCAAAAGACATTCTTCCAACTGGGCAATATGGTTACCACGATGTTTATATCAAAATAAAGTTCAAAACATCCAACTCATACAAGTATTGACAGAGGGTCATCAGGTCAGACCTCTTGAGCAAATGATTCAGTTCTACTTGACCTTTTGACCTCTTGAAACAATGATTCAAATTAAATATGGTGACACCAAACTTTTCCTTCATTATGTAAAAAATTCCTAGAATTTGTATGTTTGTTTAGTTGGGGTTTTATGCAATTTTACTCACAACCTCAGTGTTGACAGGCTAGTGATCATTAGTAGTTGCTTTATAGCAATACAAATATTTTATATCTGAATGTCAACTCCATTAGATCTAATGACAGACGGGAATCTGTAATGTTTTTAGCAATGGCAGATGTCAACTCAGGTATCACAGACATATCGGTCAGTTCATGTACTGTTTTAATCAATGAGCTAGCAAAGCTTGCCCGTCCGTGGGACGTCAGATCGCACTCCGTACAGAAAACATGGAAATTGCCCACAGCCCCAGCATGTCTCAAAAAAGGGCGTCAGACGTCAGAGCAATCTCGCACTAACAGACTAAGCTGACGTGTACATTTTGTAACATGTACCTTTGGTGTATTTTGATTTTTCGTGTGTATCTGTAGTTTTGCTGTCACACTTCGCATTACTACTAGTTCCGCACTCCCCATCGTCACAACCGGCGACAACAAATAAGCATAAATATCCCAAAAGAATATCACCCAAAACACAAAATTTCATGTTTTGCTTATGACTGGGTTTCTGTTAAAGCTGGTTTCCTATACACATATTTTACCTCCACAAGGAAGAACAACATTAATGATTAGGCCTAGTTTGAGTACAACGGACCGAAAATATCAATCAAATAAATAGACGAATGAATAAAGTCAAAAAGAAAATTAAATATCTATAAAAGAAATACAGACCAGAACAGAAAACCCTCATTTTGTCAATTTGACGCCCACATTTTAGCAGTTGTTACCACAGGGGCCCGACTTTTAGATATTTATTTCTTTTTTATTTTATTTTTTTGTTGTCTTATTTCATAAGTACTCTTAATAAACATTTACTATAACAACAAATATTCTGCGTTTATTATCAATGTGCTATACACTATCCACCTCCTTATACTAAAAAATCCTATATAAGGACATGGATAGTGTATAGCACATTGATAATAAACGCAGAATATTCGTTGTAATAGTCAATATTTATTAAAAGTACTCATGAAATAAGCAACAAAAAAATAAAATGAAAAAGAAATAAATATCCATAAGTCGGGGCCCCTGTGGTTTTTAGACAGGACTCCATATACCGGTCCCCCTATGAAAAAAAAATCGCAATTTTTTCATAGGGGGGGCCGGTATCATTGAGGTACCATATGGGGTCCTGTCCACGAGTATAACCTGTGGTTTTTACAATTCCAAAACAGTACAGTTCATAAACTAATACCGTTACTGTATTAATAATAAAAGATCCAACATATCGAATATATATCATTTTTTAAATACAATAAAGAATTAATTATATTTAAAAAAAATAACTATGATCCTCAAATTTTTTTCTAAAGAACTCACGATAACTAAATATCTAGCTTGGACTAAGAAAAGAAATGTTCATCCCTTTCTAGATCTTGACATCATAATTTTTCAACAAACAATCGGCATTCCAATGGGAACCAACTGTGCTCCTCTCCTCGCCGGTCTGTTTCTGTACTCATATGAAGCGGACTTCATTCAAGGGTTACTACGTGAAAACAAAAAGAAACTAGCCCAATCCTTTAATTTCAGTTTTCGTTATATAGATGATGTGTTGTCGTTAAATAACGACAAATTCCAAGACTTTCTACATCTTATCTACCCCAGTGAGCTTGAAATTAAGGATACTACGTTTCTCAGCTTATCCGATTTTCAAGGGAATGCGTGAGTTACCCTGACTTTCGACAGAGAGGATTACTGCTGTCACAAAAGCTTCTTAACCAGGGTTTTATCAGGGATAAGTTGATGTCATTACTTAGGAAAATTTACGGTCATATCATCACGAATTGATTGACCAATACAGTGTTCCAATATCTACGATGATGTTGGACCTGTTCCCACTGTCGTAACCTTTCATGTGCCTCCACCGATTTGTGACTTCCCCCGGATTGACTTTGTTGAACTTCACGACGGGTGCCGTATACGGAGCAGGAACTGCTTACCCTTCCGGAGCACCTGGGTTCACTCCTGGTTTTTATAGGAGTTCGTGTTGTTCATTGTTTTTTAGTTTTCTGTGTTTATTTGTTGTGCTTGTGGTTGTTCTTCCTGGGTTTGTCTGTCCAATGGATTACGTTTCTTTGATTGCTCCTTAGGTATATTTGTCCTTTTTACAATGAATTAAAGATACAAGATACAAAAGTTAGAAACCTGATAAAACAAAAGTTATGACAAGGGCATTCTCGGCCTTTCCAGTAGTTTCTGTATCTTGACGGCTCTGTACCCATAACACAGCAAAATTTGGATCAGTCATAAAACAAGACATTCTATGGAAATATTACTTATAAGGCACATAAATTCAAGAAATATATGCATTAGACCGTAAAGTTCATTTAAATAAGCTTATCTCTCTTCTGCATAACAACTAATAATGTTTTAAATATTATCATTATTGTTTTATTTCAAGAATTAAAGAATGTGATTCGCTGTAATATTTCCTTATTTTGTTTATTTATTTCTAGTTAATTATATACGGATATAGCTGCAAAATCGGCTCTGAACTAATTTTCAGTACCTTTCATAGCCAATATTACTGCGGAACAGAATTGTCTGTATCTACATAGGGCAATACACACGCATTGATCAAACGGGAGTTATTTAATCGAATCACATTCCACAAATATTTAAATTAATCAGCATTTTGTAAATATTTAACCATAACCAATTGGGTGTGTTATAGATGGTTTAAATTCCCCCCACATAGCCAACATTTCGAAAATTTCAATTTCCATCTAGCCAGCATAAAAAAATTTTAACCCCCCCCCCCAGCCAACATTGATAAAAAGGCAATTCCCACTTGGCCAACACCTGTAATCTATCTAATTAACCTGTAATATTATTATTAATATTCAAATATTTGAATACAATTATAAAAATTCAACAGTTCAGTTACAATACATTGAGTTAAAAATGATTTGGCATCTCACTGGCTACATTTAGACTAAATAACGGTTACATTTTGAGAATCACATCTTTCATAGGTCAAATGAACGTATAATGAGTTTTAATGTTATTGTCTTTGAATATCTTTTTTTTTAAATAGTCAGAACCGAACATAGTTTAACATAGAACCCTATGGGGAATTTACTTGTCTCAAACCACTTGGTCAATTGGAAGAAAACTTAGCAGCAATGGTCCTTAGGTGGTTCCCTTTCAGAAATATATCAGATGACCCTGTAAACCATCCAAGATGGATGCCAGTGCAGACTTAGTTTAATATAGGACATAATGGGAAAGTTTGAAACCAGTGAGCCAATTGGAACTTGACAGCAATGTTCAAGGCTGCCAGTCAAGATTAACATAGTCCAGGTGAGCGATATAGGCTCCTGGGAACCTCTAGTTTATCAATAAATATAATATTGTAAATATTTTGTAGAGTTTTAACACCTTTTGAACAGTACTTCAGAGATTTTTCATATAACCAACAACTAGTGAATTACTATATAAACACACTACAAATTACCACAAGGCCAACAAGTAAATTTCCACATAGCCAACACAAAATATCTTACCTGCATATACAAAAATATGAAATGTTGGCTAAGTGGGAGGACACCGTTATAGATAAAGCCTAGGTTAAACATTAAGTATTGTTCTCAGGTCATTGATTCAAATCTAGTTTTTGAAAGTAGAAATATTGATTCGCTTATTTTATATCTTTACATAATTACGTAATTACTGAGTTATTACATTTTATTTTATCTTGCTTGACCAACACGGTCTATGATGTTGCAATATGAATATAAAATCCACTGGTAGTATTACGACTGATAAAATTATTGTGCTGGACATTTAGGTCACCCTTTAGCTTGCTTTGAGTAGCAACGAGCATTCATTGTTTATTTTGGAACGCCATAGCTGCCTTATATGTACTTATTTCTATATATGCACATACTTGTCTATATATGCACATACTTGTCTATATATGCACATACTTTTTCCATATATGCACATACTTTGTCTATATATGCACATACCTTATCTTTATACTTTGTCTATATATGCACATACTTTGTCTATATATGTACATACCTTTTCTTTATACTTTTTCTATAGATGCACATACTTTTCCTTTATACTTTTTCTTTATACTTTTTCTATATATGCACATACTTTTCCTTTATACTTTTTCTATATATGCACATACTTTTCCTTTATACTTTTTCTTTATACTTTTTCTATATATGCACATACTTTTCCTTTATACTTTTTCTATATATGCACATACTTTTTCTTTATACTTTTTCTATATATGCACATACTTTTCCTTTATACTTTTTCTATATATGCACATACTTTTCCTTTATACTTTTTCTTTATACTTTTTCTATATATGCACATACTTTTCCTTTATACTTTTTCTATATATGCACATACTTTTTCTTTATACTTTTTCTATATATGCACATACTTTTTTTTAAATGGTCATAACCCTCCCCCCCCATTTACGGTATAGATCGCAATTTTGACCTTACATTGTGTTTTGTATTACATGTATTTTATCCAATGTTTCGGGTTCTTTTAGGAGATTTTTCAGGGCAACTCTCCTCAGAGCTAGGCCATCCCGTATGTCAACTGAGTTTGTCGATTCCAGATATATTTGTTTAAAACCAGGGGACACCTACTAAGATGCAAATGTGTATAGCATAATGTCTATCACCTAGTATGTGTGGCTTAATAAAAAAGTTGTTGTTTAAGGCTATTTTAACTAATAGAGAAAAAAACTCTTAAATACAGGCCTAAAAATAAAAACAAAGCGCCACCGCTAGTATTTGCTACAAATTTTAATCCCTGTTTCAAACAGTTAGGAAGAATTATCAGAAAACACTGGAATATTATTGAAAGGAATGATGAAACACATTATTTATTTAAACGCCCCCGCTGATTGCGTACAAAAAACATAAAAACCTGGAAAATTACCTCACATCGGCTAAAACGAAATAAAAAAGTATATCTTTCTCAAACGTATTCAATACGTTAATTACAACACACATTCTCAACTGAAAACAAGTTTTGAACACAGTGTGAAAATAAACTAAAATAGAAAAGCATAGACTACTGACCACCAAGTGTCTGACTCCTTGTGTATCAGTTTCTGAACAAAAAAATTAAAGATAATACGTCTTAAAAATAACACACCAGAGGCTTGAGTCGTTGATGATGGGTACGGCCTTGATCCTATTAATCGATCTAAACAGGTACCCGAAACACTTGGGTAGGTGTTGAATAGTTTGTGGCAGATTGGGAGTGGTCTCAAATTAATCTGTTAATAATTTTCCTATCAACAGGCCACCTACGGACCCCTCCAAAGAGTTGTTGATAGGGTTCTTTATCGTTCGAAGAGCATGGATTCTCTCTCAACACGGAACTTTGGATTTCAACTAGAATTCAAAACGTTTTCTTCCACCGAAGACAACTAATAAGCGGAATATACATCATGATACTGAACACATGATAGGAACACAATTTTTGCTTTCTTTCTCATAGGAAAACAAATATTTTGTCGAAGGAAGGTTTCTAAAAAAAATTAAGAGCACAGTCAAAATCCCAGCCACCCCCCCCCCCCCCCCCCCCCCCCCTCCCCCTCCGATAAGAAAATGGTTGTTGCCTTAAACAACAACTTTTTTATTAAGCCCCACATACTAGGTGATAGACACTTTGCTATACAAATTTGCATCTTAGTGGGTGGTATAAAGAAAAAGTATAAAGGAAAAGTATGTGCATATATAGACAAAGTATAAAGATAAAGTATGTGCATATATAGACAAAGTGTAAAGATGAAGTATGTGCATATATAGACAAAGTATGTGCATATATAGAAAAAAGTATGAACATATATAGACAAAGTATGTGCATATATAGACAAGTATGTGCATATATAGACAAAGTATGTTCATATATAGACAAGTATGTGCATATATAGATAAAGTAGATGCATATATAGACAAAGTATGTGCATATATATAGAAAAAGTATGTGCATATATAGAAATAAGTACATATAAGGCAGCTATGGCATTCCATATTCATCTTTACACTTTGTCTATATATGCACATACTTTATCTTTATACTTTGTCTATATATGCACATACTTTTCCTTTATACTTTTTCTTTATACCACCCACTAAGATGCAAATTTGTATAGCAAAGTGTCTATCACCTAGTATGTGTGGCTTAATAAAAAAGTTGTTGTTTAAGGCAACAACCATTTTCTTATCGGAGGGGGAGGGGGGGGGGGGGGGTGGCTGGGATTTTGACTGTGCTCTTAATTTTTTTTAGAAACCTTCCTTCGACAAAATATTTGTTTTCCTATGAGAAAGAAAGCAAAAATTGTGTTCCTATCATGTGTTCAGTATCATGATGTATATTCCGCTTATTAGTTGTCTTCGGTGGAAGAAAACGTTTTGAATTCTAGTTGAAATCCAAAGTTCCGTGTTGAGAGAGAATCCATGCTCTTCGAACGATAAAGAACCCTATCAACAACTCTTTGGAGGGGTCCGTAGGTGGCCTGTTGATAGGAAAATTATTAACAGATTAATTTGAGACCACTCCCAATCTGCCACAAACTATTCAACACCTACCCAAGTGTTTCGGGTACCTGTTTAGATCGATTAATAGGATCAAGGCCGTACCCATCATCAACGACTCAAGCCTCTGGTGTGTTATTTTTAAGACGTATTATCTTTAATTTTTTTGTTCAGAAACTGATACACAAGGAGTCAGACACTTGGTGGTCAGTAGTCTATGCTTTTCTATTTTAGTTTATTTTCACACTGTGTTCAAAACTTGTTTTCAGTTGAGAATGTGTGTTGTAATTAACGTATTGAATACGTTTGAGAAAGATATACTTTTTTATTTCGTTTTAGCCGATGTGAGGTAATTTTCCAGGTTTTTATGTTTTTTGTACGCAATCAGCGGGGGCGTTTAAATAAATAATGTGTTTCATCATTCCTTTCAATAATATTCCAGTGTTTTCTGATAATTCTTCCTAACTGTTTGAAACAGGGATTAAAATTTGTAGCAAATACTAGCGGTGGCGCTTTGTTTTTATTTTTAGGCCTGTATTTAAGAGTTTTTTTCTCTATTAGTTAAAATAGCCTTAAACAACAACTTGTTTATTAAGCCACACATACTAGGTGATAGACATTATGCTATACACATTTGCATCTTAGTAGGTGTCCCCTGGTTTTAAACAAATATATCTGGAATCGACAAACTCAGTTGACATACGGGATGGCCTAGCTCTGAGGAGAGTTGCCCTGAAAAATCTCCTAAAAGAACCCGAAACATTGGATAAAATACATGTAATACAAAACACAATGTAAGGTCAAAATTGCGATCTATACCGTAAATGGGGGGGGGAGGGTTATGACCATTTAAAAAAAAGTATGTGCATATATAGAAAAAGTATAAAGAAAAAGTATGTGCATATATAGAAAAAGTATAAAGGAAAAGTATGTGCATATATAGAAAAAGTATAAAGAAAAAGTATAAAGGAAAAGTATGTGCATATATAGAAAAAGTATAAAGGAAAAGTATGTGCATATATAGAAAAAGTATAAAGAAAAAGTATGTGCATATATAGAAAAAGTATAAAGGAAAAGTATGTGCATATATAGAAAAAGTATAAAGAAAAAGTATAAAGGAAAAGTATGTGCATATATAGAAAAAGTATAAAGGAAAAGTATGTGCATATATAGAAAAAGTATAAAGAAAAAGTATAAAGGAAAAGTATGTGCATCTATAGAAAAAGTATAAAGAAAAGGTATGTACATATATAGACAAAGTATGTGCATATATAGACAAAGTATAAAGATAAGGTATGTGCATATATAGACAAAGTATGTGCATATATGGAAAAAGTATGTGCATATATAGACAAGTATGTGCATATATAGACAAGTATGTGCATATATAGAAATAAGTACATATAAGGCAGCTATGGCGTTCCAAAGCTATGGCATTCCATAGTTTATACCTCTTTTTTTTTCTTTCTTGTTGCTATACCTTAATCGTGTTAATTTTTAGATATTTTTCGAATAGATACGTTATACTTCTGGTTGATTTTTACTGTATGTCTATTTGTGTTTATAATTTTGCCCTTGTCCATAAACAGGGGAATGGTTTAAATTCAACAGATTTAGTTTAATCCCACTGCCTATCATTTGCGCCTGTCCTAAGTCAAGAATATCTTGGTCACTTCACAAATTTAATTTATTAAAATATTGTATTCTAACAACTAGTATGTCTTTGATAAAAGTTCGATAGAAAATATTGCTTGAAACAAATTATTGTTTGTGGTATAACATCACGGTAACAGACTTCGCCTTTCATTTTTATAGGATGTCTGACATCCCTTAGTCATTCATTGTACATGTTGTAAGTTATCAGTATCACTATATTAGTATTAGGACTTAATATTTACATAAAAAGCTTTAGCGTTATATTTGCAAGAACACATTAGAGTGGATTAATATTTATTTTATTGCAAGAAAGTATGATGTTTTATCATTAGTAACTTAGTTACTTGCTTAATTGTTAACAACGCGTATTCATCGGACTGCATCTTAGGTATTGTTAACATGGTTTTCTACAGTTTGAAGTAACAAAATAATTGTAATGAGTTTCATAATGTTGTCGCACTTCTTTACTGATTTTAATTGTATGTCTTTTTGTTATCTTTAAACTATTTCAAATACAACACATTTTTAATCTGTCTCTCCCAAATCACAGGTCTGTGTCTCAATAGATTACAGTTGTACATTTCATTTTGTTGTAATGTATTTTAAAATATAGTTTCTATTTACGACATTTTGTAGTTTCGGTATAATTTCTTAATAACGTTTTATTTTAATTTATGCCACTCGATGCCACTGCTGGTGGATTCCAAGTCCCCGAGGGTATCCCCAGCTCAGTTGCTGGTATTTCGATACTAGCATGAAACTGACACTTAAAATTTACTGTTACAAAATTATCAAACTTGTGAAAACTAAGGAGTATCTCCCTCGTGCATAGCTCTTTCCTTAGATGATTTTGGCTTTTGATCATTTAGGTATTTTTTTTAAAACTTTTTCTTCAATTTTTTTTATTATTGTTTTGGTTTTCAACAGTTTCGGCCTTGAGCACAACTGATGAG
Source organism: Mytilisepta virgata (assembly GCA_028015205.1). NCBI lineage: Eukaryota > Metazoa > Mollusca > Bivalvia > Mytilida > Mytilidae > Mytilisepta > Mytilisepta virgata. The sequence continues at coordinate 78,625,407 of CM051519.1, forward strand.
TCGTAAATCGACGAAATGGGCACATTTTGTATCAGAGAATTTTAATTTTTACCACTGTGTTTATGTCACTGCTGGAAGACTCATAGTCCCCGAAGGTATCCCAAACTCAGTTGCTAGTATTAAAAAAATATCAGTGAGGAGGTGGTAATACTTAGAATTGCAACTCTGAGTTACAGCCAAAAATCTTGAATACTTAAAAAAAAAAATAACAGAAAATACCGAAAACACTGAAGAACAGCTTTATTGATAGAAAAGTATCAAACAGAAACAGTAGCTATAGCAATACTCTTAGCAAGAGGCAAACAAAAAGATTTCTAACTACTGCGTTCGGTCTATTATATTTTTCTGATCTTTTCTGGAAACTGTTTTAAAATTGAAGAATTGCACCTTGATTGATTATAAGCACTTAATTTAGCAGCTAAGTATTTAAACCAGTCTCAAATCTCCAGCAATGTAATACTGTACTGCTCTCTCCGAAATTACGAAATTATATTCCGAGTAAACATTTATCTTTTAGGTCTTCTGTCGGGGCAAACATGAAAACGTCTGAGGATTTTTCTAACATCCTCTCTGAAATTTGCGTTCAGAAAACTGTAAATAATTGGATTTACCGAATTATTAATAAAATATGATTTTAAACAAAATTTATAGAATACTTCTGCCGTTGGTGAAAGAATTTCTTCAAAATTTTTGACGATATTTCTGATCACCATTACACCAAGAAATGGTAGAAAGCTTACGACAAAAACAATAGTTACAATGCCCAGCATCATAGTGGTTTTTGAAGTGCTTATTTTCCGTTTAGATTTGATGTCGTTGGATTGAGGATGTTCGGAATCCAAACGTTCTTCTCTAGGTTTTCTATTTATATTATTGACAGTCTTTTCATCTTTTTCAGTGTTGATAAAAGACTTTTCTCCAGAAGTTTCTCCCGACGAAGACTTTGGTTTGGATGTTCTTTTGGTGTGCGGGCTTTCACTAATAATACCCCTCTTTCTTTGTTTTCTGATAAAAAGAATAATTTTTGAGTAAACAACAGTAAAAAATATAACACAAATTACGAAATATAGAAAAAGGGACCCATAATAAGCTAGTGGATATTTTGTTCCTCTCATTGAATCATCTGTTGAGCAGTCGACAGCACTGATTCCCTGGATACCAAGATCGACTGTTTTCTTTCCAAATACAATGGCAGCTGGCCAACACGTAATAATACCAACAAAAATAGCAATAAAACATATACTCTTTGCCTTTTTGTCTGTCATTTGTTTTCCAAATTTGCAAATTCTGTTATATCGATCAATAGCAACGGCCATTAATGTTATTATTGAACCCATTGTAGACAGTGATTCAATGGTTCGAAGAAGTTTACACGCTGCCGTGGCGTCAAACATATAAGGGTATCGTAAATCTGCTATTTCCGTTGGCATTCCGATTACCACTGTAAGAAGGTCAAGCACAGCCATATTAATTATGAAGTAATGAGAAGAAGATTTTGGTTGTTTTCTGACATAAATAATTATAACTAAAATATTCCCAAAAAATCCAGTAAATATCAACAAGAACATGTATACCATCACTGGAAGATATCGTAATGCTAGCTGGTCATTCAGTCTGCGCAGAAGTTCATTTTGGTCTGTACCGTTTAGCGTCAAGGAAACGTTCTTGTCAAAAGACAGCAAACTAGTGCATGTTGTAGTGTTAACATTTGAGTGTGTCATCTCCAAAGAAAAGCTGAAATTCGGAAAAAAAAATAAGTACAGGTGTTCATATATTATTTGTTTAATACAACTTGGGTAGTATATTTTTAATGCAGCAGACAAATTTGATAAACGTTTCTGACAATTTCTCTTTTCCCTGATATAAGATATATCATCAAGTGGTTTTCTTCATGCATATATCGTAAAATATAAGCTAGGAGACACAGGTGACCGAAAAATGCTCTATATGTTTACGAGTGGGTAGTGTTATACCATATTTGTGTGGACAAAACTTGATAATGAATTGTTAAAAAACTTTTTCCTTACCCAAAATAATAGCTTTTCACTCATTTACTTTTAACTAACCAGAAGCGATCTTAATAAATCCAGGGCCCACAACGCTGATACATTTGAGTATCTATATAGTCATAGGAAAATACAATAAATATTTATAATTTCCCGCGGTACAAAGTTTAGAGGGAAATTAATGTATTTATGGTTCGAACAGACCCAAAGGTGTTTGGGTGTCACGTGATTTATATGTATGAAATCACTTTCTAGTCGCCATCTCAACTGTGCAGACGTACTGCAATGGACACCGCACAAGTTAATGACTCTTTGAAGAGCGTTATTGACAGGGAAGTAAAGGCTGCCGTTGCTTCTTCTCAAAATGAACTTTTAACAAATTTTAGTTCGCTGATGGATTCAAAACTTACGTCTTTCCAGAGTAATTTACAGCATTCTCAAATGGAAATTTCTCAAAATCAACTGACTAAAATGGAAGAGACTTAGACTGATAATTTCACTTTCCAGCGCAAAGGCAATGAAAACCAATATAAACACGAGATTAAGGTTTTGGGAAAGCTGAAGGAGGCCAAAACACATTTACAAGGCCCGGACTTGTCCGTAGATTCCGTACACGCTGCAAAGACCAAAATAGATGAAGGTATAGACTTAGTGAAAGAAAGACAAAAACTCATTAAATTAGCAGATAGTTCAGAATTGGGTTGGAAAGTTGTTACGGAGTATGTTGCAAACCCCATTGCCGACGATTCTGAGGACGAGAAAAAGATTTTACGGGCTCAAAATAGGGCAGAACGCAAAAACAAAGCGGGCAAGACAAAGAAGAACAAAAGCAGGGCTGTTCCTTATACACAGACGTCGGATAAGAAAGACGAGAGACAGAAATTTAGAGCAGGTAGATGTTTCAATTGTGGAAAACGGGGCCACTGGGCAGATGAATGCACGGAAAAGAAAAATAAGATGAGTATTTTTAATTTTGATTCTTATTTGAAGCAAGAAATTACATGTAATAATTTTCTAAATAAGACAAATAACGGTCAGAATAATTTTACTACATTTCCTGGGTCATCTGAGGTCAGACAATTAAATCCTACGCTTGAGGTGATGTATATCGAACAGACTATAGATGAGTCGGTCAAGGTCATTCCTTCAGATGTTATTACTGAACAGGTGTTTAATCAAGTTAGTAAAGATAATTCTATTTTGTCACCTGTTGGGAGATTGAAAGGTAAAGTTGAACAATGGAAATTGATATCTGATAACAAGCATGTCATTGATGTTATTCAGAACGGGTATAAGATTCCTTTTAAACGGGAACCAGTTAGTGGGATTTTAAGAAACAATAAATCAGCCTTAGATTGTCCAGATTTTGTTGACAGTGAGATTAAAAATCTTTTAAAGAAAGGTTGTATTAGTGAGACAGAAATTAAACCAATTGTAGTTAATCCATTAACAGTAGCTAACAACAAAAAGGCTAAACCCAGGTTAGTATTGGACTGTAGACATATAAATCCATGCTTGTTCACATTTAGGTTTAAATATGAAGACGCTACAGTAGCAAGAGAACTTTTTAGTCCTGGTGATTTTCTTTTTGGGTATGATCTTAAATCGGCATACCATCATATTGGTATTTTCACAGAACACAGGCAGTATCTGGGGTTTTCATGGCCTTTAGATGGTAAATCTAGATATTTCGTGTTTAACGTGTTACCTTTTGGTTTGGCCACGGCAAGTTATATTTTTTCCAAGGTTACAAGAGAATTGGTTAAATATCTTAGATCATTAGGCATTAGAATCATCATGTATTTGGATGATGGCCTGGGTGGTAGTCAAGATTATGATAGTTGTCTTAGAATTAGTCAGATAGTCCGTGAAAATATTGAGGAACTTGGATTTCTAATTGCTGATGAAAAATGCAACTGGTTGCCAACCCAAAAGATTAAATGGCTTGGGTATATATGGGATACGGAAATAGGCAAAATCTTTGTATCAGATGAGAGAATTTGTAAACTTCAAAACTGTATTTCAGTTATTTTACAGAAAGTAAGTAACGGCAAACTTTTGTTTTTTGTCAGAACTATTGCAAGAATTGTGGGTCAATTGATTTCCATGCATTTAATTTTTGGTAACATTGTCAGATTTTATACTAGATTTTTGTATTTTGTCATTTTGGACAAAGCATCATGGGATGCTCCTGTGAAACTGACGTTGTCCGCTTTGGATGAAATATTTTTCTGGAACAACAATTTAAAATTGTTAAACACAGACGGTGTATTTTTAAATGACACTAAGAATATAGGTCAATTCGACCTTCAGTTATTTTGTGACGCCTCAGATGTAGGCTTTGGTGGATATTTATCCAGAGATCAATTAGTGATCACAAACAGTGAAGTTTCAGGTAATTGGACTGAATTTGAGCAGTTGCAAAGTTCCACTTGGAGAGAACTAGTTTGTGTTCATAGATTGGTAAATTCACTTTCAAATATAATTGATGATAGAACTGTTGCAATTAATACAGACAACAAAATGTAGCTCACATATTAAAAGTAGGGTCTAAGAAGCCATATTTGCAACAGATAGCAGTCGACATTCACAAAGATTGTAATACACACAATATTTCTTTTCAGCCTTTTTGGCTGCCCAGGTCAGAAAACATACAAGCAGACACATTAAGCAGGGTTGTTGATCATGATGATTGGGCTATTAAAGCCGAAGTATTTGATTATTATGATGAAATATGGGGCAAATTCACGATAGACAGATTTGCAACTCATTATAATACTAAATGTGTCAGATTCAATTCTCCTATTTGGTGTCCTGGAACAGAGGCAATAGATACCTTCACACAAAACTGGTCACATGATGTAAACTGGTGGGTACCGCCACCTAGTTTGATTTCGAAAACCATAAACAAAATGACAAAGCCGTTGGAACAATTATTGTTCCGGAATGGAAATCGGCTCCATTTTGGCCTTTACTTTTTTCAGGTACTAAAATACAACGATTTGTTGCAGATATATGTGTTTTACCAGATTCCAGATATATTGTGAGGGGTGCTGGAAAAAACGGAGTTTTTATTCAGTGGCCATTGAAATTCAGAATGTTGGCTTTAAAGGTACAATTCTAATTGTAATTTTTGCAATTTCAGGATTAGGATTGCAGGAGTTTGTTGACAGTTGTCTCCAGGCTAGTGGAATTGGACACCAGCATGCATTATTTGGGCTCAAGGACAAATTGTCAACTTTTCTTATGGATTCGCGCAGCATTAACACTACTAAGAAGTATGTTGGTACGTTCAATAGATGGAAACAGTTTAGTTTGTTTTATAATCTTCCGTGTTTACCCGCTCAATCGATTCACATTGCATTATTTTTAACGCAATTGATAGACAAGAAATCTACATCTAGTGTTATAGATTCAGTTATTTATTCGATAAAATGGGTACATTCGTTATTTGGTTTACAAGATCCGACTGACAATAGTTTCGTTAAAAATTTACAGAGTTCCGCCAGAAGATTGAACAATAATCCGATCCGCAAAAAAGATCCCGTTTCATCAGAAATGTTGGTACAATTATGTGACAAATATAAAGATAGTAATGATCTCATGGTTGTTAGAGACTTAACAATGATTTTACTAGGTTTTGCGGGTTTCTTTCGAGATTAGTAATTTAAAATGTAAAGATGTTAAAATTTTTGATGATTATTTATGTATTCTTGTTCAACGAAGCAAAACAGATCAATTTAGACATGGTGATGAAATACTTATCTCTAAAGGAAAAACTAACGCTTGTCCTTGTAAAATGTATAAGCATTATTTATTTTTAAGTGGTCTTAATCCACTTTCCGATGTATTTATTTTTAGACCCATTTTCAGGTCATCTGGTATTGCTAAGCTTATATTTAAAAATAAAAAGATAAGCTACACTTCTGCTAGAGAGAATATTGTTAGACGTTTGAGAGAGGTTGCTCCAGAGCTTAATTTAGGTTTACATTCTCTCAGATCAGGCGGCGCTACAGCCGCAGCTTTGTCAAATGTTGGTGAGCGCTGTATTAAACGTCACGGCAGATGGAAATCCGATTTAAGTAAAGACGGATACATAGATGATTCATTTCAGAATAGAATTTCAGTTTCTAAGAGCTTAATGTTATAACTCTTTAGCATATTTTTATTTTTGTTACTTCACATCAGCCCTTTCTTTGTGTTTTTTCTATATATGGCGGGCTGACGGCAATCATAGATTGTTTTATTTTATAGATTACATATTTAAATATGTGGAATAAATATTAATGAGACTTATAAGAGAGTAGGTCTAAAGGTTAAGAAATACTTATAATTTCCCGCGGTACAAAGTTTAGAGGGAAATTAATGTATTTATGGTTCGAACAGACCCAAAGGTGTTTGGGTGTCACGTGATTTATATGTATGAAATCACTTTCTAGTCGCCATCTCAACTGTGCAGACTCAAAATTTTATTACTTGTATATGTATAAAATTTTCACTTTTCATTTTCTGTTTTTTTTTTTTTTTTTTTCTTATTACATACTTTTGTATACTTGATGGGTTTTTATACATTGTATTATTGGGCAATTTTCATTATTCATTCATTTTATTTTATTTTTTCTTACTGTCCGGAGTAAGGTTCTTGAGACGATTTTTGCATTGGGTTCTGGATACAGGTTTCCTATTTTCCCTAATGAAGGGTTCGGGTTTTTCCTGGCCGGCAAAATCGTCAGTGATAGAATTATCATATTATTATTCACACTGTCTTTAGTAAGGAAGCTAACGATATTGTACTTTCACATGTATGTATTATATATTATTATTTTGTTCTCATACTCATATATGTTTATTTGTGAATAAAATAAATCCGGTGTCCTCTATATATGGCGGGCTGACGGCAATCATAGATTGTTTTATTTTATAGATTACATATTTAAATATGTGGAATAAATATTAATGAGACTTATAAGAGAGTAGGTCTAAAGGTTAAGAAATACATACATATACTAGTTTTAGTGTGAAATAACGGTCTATTCTGTCATCATAAATTCCCACAAAAATAATCCCGTTCTGATTCGATAAAATATGTCTGTACTGAAATAGACTGAATTCTTTTTACATTCCTTAATTCCTTCAAATCCAAAACTTTAATGACAATAAAATTAAGATTTATACACGTAGTACTACGTATAAACATGTAAAATCTCTTTCGACTATTATTATGTCATACATAAAGTGCCTAGCTGTTATTCCTTAATATACTAAATTGGAAATTGACATTAAGTTCGACATAACTGCATTTTAATTATAGTAGATCGTCTTAAAAATTCTGCATGAAGTAGATAAGATGTATATTAACAGGGAAGTTCCCTCTGATATATATTAACAAGGAAGTTCTCTCTTTATCATGTCTAATAACAGTTGTTACTACACGTCTGTAAATAAGATGGTAAATTATTGGACAATTTAAAAAAAAATGCTTCAATGAAATAGACGATTATCCAGCTATCTAAAAGCGAGTATTTAGTACACACATATTAGACCAATCATTTACATAGAGTTAGATTCAAAAACAAATGTTGTATTAAATATGTACTATGATTATAAAAATACAATGTACATTGGGGAAGACATTTACAAATGAAAAGAAATATTAAGGTATCCGGACCATAATATATCATGATCGAAAATTCTATCTGTTTTTGACCGTGAATGGTTGTACCAAACACTTTAAAGATGGAATTTTGTATATATATATACTCTCTCAAAAAAGAAACGCAACATCAGATTATCTTTTTGAAATATTATTTTTCCGGACAAATAACCAATAAATATCAAAATATATGTACACATGATCATAATTACACCTTCATAAAAAGTTTCCAGGTACAATCATTTAAATTCATCCACCCGTAAACGACTTTGGTCGCAATCTGGGACACCCTACGATTTACGCATTGCCAAAAACTGGGTCGACTTTCACGTGCAAATCATGGGTTATTTTTTAGCTCAGTCAGTCGGTATAAAAACCCGGTATTTCTTTTCATGAATGCATTCGTAAAATAAAATTCTGATGAGGTGACGCTATGCCAAGGTTAGACGCTGCTACCCGGAATATCGCTATCGGACGACTAGAGGCCGGAGAATCACAGAATGCTGTTGCTGTAACGTACAATGTTCATCGTAGCACAATTTCACGCCTTTGGGGACGCTACCTGCAGCTTGGTACTACGACAGATCGGCCACGTTCAGGGCGCCCGCGTGTTACAACCAGGGCGCAAGATCGTTACATCAGACTTTTCCATCTGCGGAATAGGACTATTGCTGCAACAGAAACAGCTGTAAACGTCCCTGGGTTGCGCCGTATATCAGCACAGACAGTACGCAATCGGTTACGTTCTCATGGATTGAGGGCAAGAAGACCTTACTTTGGAGCAACACTGAGACGCCAACACCGCCGAGCGAGGGTTAGATGGTGTACTACAGTTCGTGCATGGAATTTACAGAACTGGAGAAGAGTATGGTTCAGCGATGAGTCACGTTTTCAACTGGAAAAGCGAGATGGTCGCATACGTGTGTATAGGCGCCGAAACGAACGTTTTGCGCAAAACTGTGTTGTGGAGAGAGACAATTTTGGCGGAGGCAGTGTTATGATGTGGGCCGCTATTTCTTATGCCAGAAACACACAGCTGATACATATCCAAGGCAATCTGAACGCTGTTAGGTATAGAGACGAAATTTTACGACCTCATTTATTGCCCGTAATTGACATTCGGAGAGAAATTTTTCAGCACGACAATGCCCGACCACATACAGCACGTGTAACAGTAGACTTTTTAGAACAACAGAATGTCAATGTGATCCGTTGGCCGTCACGATCACCCGATCTTAATCCAATTGAACATTTGTGGGATGAAGTGGATCGGCGCGTGCGCCAACGACAACCACCACCGCAAAATCTGCAACAATTACAGCAGGCACTTCAGTTTGAGTGGCAAAGGATACCGCGTGTTCGAACTCAGCGTTTAATTCAATCTATGCCAAGAAGAGTCGGGGCTGTGTTACAAGCAAATGGTGGACATACCAGATATTGACAATTTATGAGTGATTTATTGACAATATGTGACAAACTGTGATATTCCAAGGTAAAAGAACTCATGAACAAGAAGTGTGCCAATTTTTGCATTCCTGTGTAAATTATTTATATCATAAATTATGAAAATAATATATGAAGTAAATTTCCTATTTTCTGTATGTTGCGTTTCTTTTTTGAGAGAGTATATATTTTTCTCTAGCTGAAACACACTTTTTTGCTTATATGCAGAGTCAGTAAAAATAAGTTAGTTATATTGGCATTTCCGAAGTTTGCCGATAATTATCGAGGTCATTTCAATTGGGTTGTATGGAACATCCGGGAATTTTTTAGTAATCACGTGGTCATTTATGGTCCGGATACCTTAACTAGAAAATTTGAACAATGAAAATAAAAGTGTAACTTGGTAGACACGCTTGGCAGTTTGGATAAACTGGTTTTATGAGGACTCAAATTTCCTCCTTTAATATCTGTGTGTATCAAATATAAATATAAGCCAATACACTGACAGTATGGTTACCAATCATGTGACTTTAAGGTAGAAAAGGTACGATCTGAGCAATTTAACAAACGAACAATTCGGTAATTAGTTAGGTGATGTTTGGCACACCTACGGCTCAATACAATGCGACCCCTTCTGTTTTTATTCGGAGTGTAGTTTAAAGTTTGATCTAGCCTTCCTTTTCATATTTTGTATTTTCTTAACAATTATGTAAGACATGCAGAAAATACATCAATAATATCTACAATATGTATAAGGTTGTTAAGCCCCGAGCTTAGTTGGGTGGCAATTTCAATTATTGTTTCAAAACAGTTATTCAAAACTAAAACAAGAAGAACATAGTTATTATTATTGAATGTAAAGAAGTCTTACCTCCGCTGATTAAATCCGTCAAAATTTATTCTTTATTATAGAAAATACAGTTTAACATATTTACATGTAAACACTTCCCCTTCTTTTTTTCAATTTCCGTGTATTTTTTTTTTCTTTCTTTTTTTATACGGTTTCAATTCACGTAAATAAAAACAGAGTAGTGAAAATCCAATTAAAAAGCTATTGATTTTCGTGAGATACAAACTAGGAAGTCGTCCCATGTACTGACATCTCTTAAGAGAATATAAATTGAAGCTTAAAAGATAGTATACCTAACTAAATTTTTATTGTAATTACTCTTCTCCCAATACTAAAATTTGTTTACACAATTTTTCTCCGTTTCTAAAAAAGGTGTAATATACCTACCTGTTCTTTCGTAACAAAGTGTAAGTGAAAATCAACTTGACTAGGTAAAGCTCAACATATTACACCGGAAATATCTGAAAGATATCTACAGTATATAATGATTGGAAATATCAGTATGTATTACTTACATTCTGTAACAATTACTGATGACGACTGTAGAAGCGATTACTTCAATCTCACTTTGAGTATCTTTTAATTTTGAGGAATAGAAATGTCTATTTTACAAAAATAAAAACATGGGCAAAACAGATCTCTCAAGAGAACAAATCCGGCTTTAAGTTCAAACAATTACGGTTTGCCGGAAGCGAAAGTTGGATCTAAATATCCTACAGTGGTGTTCTGTGATGTTGCAAAACATATTAACTGAAAACTTTTATGTTGATGTGACAGAACTTTGATTATTTTATATTGTATAATCCGAAATGATGAACAAATATCTAAAGTTCATTCCAGTTAGAAAAATTCTATTGTTAATGTTTCGTAAATGTAGAATAATATTATTACATAGTAAGTGTAGCAGAAGAAATCCATATTCTGTCATTCTTCTGTGGACATCAAACGTACCCTCTTATTACATATTCTTCATCAGATTTATCAAACCACTGGAATAAATATAAAAAGATTCAAACATTGTCTTTGAAAACTTGAGAAGTCTTTGTTATCAGCTACTTTGTAATATTATGAACACTTCATAGAACGTTGCATTTTATTGAGTTTTTATGCAAAAATTCTTTTGAGCTATGTTTTTTTTCTAAACTTTCAGTTATAACCATAGAATTAAAGCATAATACTCAAAGGCATGACGTGATACTTCTTTGTCCGTTTTATATAATAGCATATATTTTATATCATACTAAAACTGAACTATTTTCATATAATAAGAATTATTAAGAATTGTTTTTTTATTATAATCTCTTAATTACTCACCAAACACAGAAAATGTCAGGTAATTATTACACTAGTATGCAGAAAGAACCAAATTATTAAACAAGAGTTGCTTTAAAAGTGACACAATTAGACATTGCCGGTTCCGTGAGACTCCAACCTTCCCTTAATTCAAAGTGATTAGTTTAAATTTAGTTTAAACATATTTTATTTACTCAAATAAAGTAAAAGGGATCAGACACAAGTTAAACAAACTTAGATCGTCTTCTCCCTATATACGATTTATATCATTACAATTTTAGAGCATGTACAAAACATAATAAATATTAATTTAAGCCTTTATACATACTAGAGGGAAATGAATCAAAATATAGATACATAAGAGAAGAAAAGAAGTAAGAGATAAATTGATAGAAAGGAAGTATTGAGACATAATGGTAATGTAAGTGTGTGTGTGTGTGGATTCTCTCGGGGTTTGTTCATTTTTAAGTTATCAGGAATCTATTTGATTTTTTTATATAGTCAAAAGTCTTTTTAAATATATTCTCGTTTTGTTCATTTGTTAGTAACCTATTTCCGGCTGTTAATAATTTTGCTAATAAATGATTTATACTAAAGATGATTTACTAGTCATGCGTAAGGAAGAGTTTGAAAATCCCTTTGATGAGACAATCTGGATAGAAATATGTGGTCGAGGTTTAACTTTTTTACTGTGTACTGCATACAGATCTAGTTTTTCTGACGTAGATTTCTGGACACGACTTAATTATTCAGTTGAAATGGGTGTTCAAACAAATAATGTTATTTTAACGGGTGATATGAATTCTGATTTACTCATTCAGACGAACAATAAATTGATAGATATTATGAATTTGTTTAATCTTAAAAATGTAACAAAGAATCCAACAAGAGTAACAGATCATAGCAGTACACTGTTGGACCATATTATCATAAGTGACGAAATAAACTGTATTTATTCTGATGTACTTGCAGTTCCCTCCGAAATAAGTGATCATGATTCAGCTGTGGCTTATATCGAATGTTCAAAACCAGCTTACAAATCTTACTCAAGAGAAATTTGGCTTTACGATAAAATTGATAAAGAAAAATTCTCTGACTTAATAAATACGGTTGACTGGAATTCTCTGCTTTCTGAGCTGGATGACGTTGATGAATTGTGTCATACATTTACATCGGAGTTCCTCCGGATCGCAAAGCAGTGTATTCCTACTAAAATGATAATTGTACGAAAAGATGATAAACCCTGGTTCACATCTGAATTAAGGAGAGAAATACGTATTCGAGACAGATTTCGGAAAAAGGCTTTAAAATCAAAAAGAGAGAATGATATAATTAGATACAAACATCAGAGAAACAAAGTTAATAACTTAAAAAAAGTTGCTAAGGAGAATTTTGAAAAAAATTTGGATAATATCATTTTAGAAAACGCACCTAATTCCAAAACTTATTGGAAATTAATGAAAATGTTAATAAAGTCAAGTAAAGGTTCATCTTGTATCCCACCCCTTCAAAATAACAACTCTTGATGAGGACTTCGATGATATTGTATTTAATGATGATGAGAAATGTGATCTTCTTAATAAGTATTTTACCCTAATCTCTACTTCAGATGAAGAAAATGCAACTCCTGGTGATATTGGAACAAAAACGGACGAAACGCTTAACGATATTATTATAGATTCTGACGAAATTGTAGATATAATAAAAATTCTGGAACCCAACAAGGCATCGCGGCCAGACATTATCAGTCATAGAATGTTTAAAATATGCCCGGAGGGTGTGGCTGAGCCACTTAAAATTATTTTTAACAAATCCTTATCACAGTGTAAATTTCCGTCCGCTTGGAAAATTGCTCATGTTATTCAAAGTGATTAAAATGGATACTTAAATGAAACAATGTTTTAAGAAATAAATTTGAATGTTTATCATACAATTAAGAGACCATGATTACACTCAACAAAACAGGGCATGTAGAACCGTTCAAAAATGACACCTTTTAATTCATAAGTACTAAAAAGATGGTTTTAAAAGTTCATATCTTTTTTTTTTGCATTAACATTTTGGTAACATTTTCTATTTGGAACTGGTTTTCAACGTGTTGGGATTTTTGTTTTTGGGTGTCAATATTTTCGACATTGAGCACAATGGGGGAATCATAATTCGACAAATATGCACATTTTGTGAGTCAAAATTGGTACAGTCACCTCAACTTAATTGCAAACCTTTTACATAATTGCAAAATTCGGTTATTTGCAAAACAAATCCAAGCACAAAATCGTTTCCCATTCAACTAATGTTAAATATTTCTGTTAATTGCAAAGCAGTTTATAGCAAAATTCGATTTATTGCAAAGAACATTCTGGCAAAAATGAGAAAAAATGTTGGTTATTTGCGACATTTCCAATGAGTTTTGACATATTTTCGGTAAAATCTTATGATAATTTGCAATTAATTGTGGCAAATTCATCAAACTGTCTTTGGAAAAAAACTTGCAATTATTTTTGTCAGTTTGTAGATTGAAGTATTGGAATGACCGAAGTTGATGGTCTTGCTACTGACAAACCAAGACATCTTTATTATTCACGTTATATAAATAAATAAAAATGTTTGAAAATGAGTTCTCTTTGTATTTTCCTTTGCTGAAACTGAATAAAGAATGTCCCGTGTTTCTACAGTGCTCTTCAATTCAACAACGATTGACAAACAAGTATAATGGAATATTTATTTATTATAAAACGATTACAATTTAAGCAAAAGCACCAGTTATAGATGCTTTGTACATCGAAATATTTACTGAGAAGTTTAAACTATTGTTTGTGTTATATATTAACATGATACTTAATTCAAATTAATTATTTCTATTTTTATTCTATTCTATATACTGGTAATTAAATTGAAGTTTTCATATTAATCTCTATGTGTTGTTTTCCTGTTCAAAACATAGAACATATAACTGAAATTTCACAATTGTACAATATTCATATTTTTTTCCACCGACTTTCAATTTTTCTAATAAATTAAGTGATACAATCTTGTATCCTTTTGTGGGTATTTGTATCTATTAAAGGATCTTGTTTACTGTCCTGTCAAATACAATGAAAAAGATATGTTTTTGTTCTATGGAATTATCGATTATTCCGTAACATAAAATCACAGCTAACTAATCCTTTGACAAACCCAGGAGAATATTTCTAACATCACTCCGTTTTAGTTCTGTGATGGTAAAGCTTACATATGATTTTTTTTCAAAATATTATGTTATTTTCAACTATATTGTTTTCACGTTAAAAAAATCTTCCCTTTTCCCTCTTCTTTTTCTCGTCTTAAGGTCTAAATAATTTCATTTTCTTTATGCAGATATTTTGGTTGAATAAACAACACACCTAAAGTGTGGTTAATGTGCATTCCAAGCTATATAATGTAATATTGAAACAATACAGTGAGTAGTCAAACAGCACAGGAATTTCTTTTTTATGAACTGAGTTGTTGAGCAAGTTAATAGTTAGTGACGACTTAAAAGTGACATTTCTAAAAGTATTAGATTTATCACACGGACATGACACACTACTCGATTGCATTGTAACTCCTAGCTAGTCGATTTTTGCCTTTATTTTAGCAGTTTAAAAGATTGGTACTTAGATTATTTCGTTCAGAAGGTAAATGTGCACATTCCGTACATTAGAATTTTTATCGATAAAACTGTGTGGATGCCTATAAATGCTAGTGAACAGAAATTCCTGACGGAGTCAGCTGCTAGTATTTTGTTAATGGTGTTAAATTGATACCTAGAATTTATTGTTATAAAAGCTTTTGAAGGGGTGTTTCCTTCAAGCAAAATGTATTTGGCTCGGATTAAAATCTGATGATTTCATACACTATGAAGTCTTTCTGTTCTGATACGCTAAGCTCTAAAGAGAGAGGGTAGCGTATAAAAAAATCGGGTTTTAATAAAATTATTCTTAACAAATGTATACAATGTTTTGTGATGTAATGTTTTACAGCTGGCACACCTATACTTGCTTACCATCGTAAGAGCTAGAATAAAACTGATTCAATTAATCAAACAATATAATTATTCCTTAGTAAAATAATCCATTTAATAGAGTGTGATATACATATTTGTGCAATTTCAGTGTTTGTATTTTCTGGAAACGTCATCATTCATTTCAGGCATTATTTGACTAAATGAACTATTTTTCCATTAGCTAAATATTTTTATTTGACTTTGTGGCATCTCTTGTTTCATCATTACAGAACAGAATATTGATTTAACGGAAATGGTTCGAGATATGATATTATACATCTAATTACTGGCAATTTATACAAAAAGCTGCAACTAATGTTCTCATGTCATTGTAACAGAAAATGTCACCTACAGCTGTCAGACAAAGAAAATATTCAGCTTAACACCGGATGTAGACTATTACAGCCTTATTTGTATATTGTTAGGAATCTTAACAAAGGTAAGTTGACATTTCTATGTAAGTACATAAAATTATTTTAATGATGATTAGTTTAACCCAGTAAAATGATACAGTTGATCTAATCGTGTCACTGTTCATAACAAAATCATTAAATCGTGAAGTGTTTAAAGTTTCGACAAATTTTATGAAAAGCGTCACGTATTTTTTATTTTTGGAATTACCCCAATTGTTTATATATTAAAAAAAATAATGCAAAAATATATAAATAACGAATAAAGTTAGGGGCACATAGAAAACTGTATTACGCCTATCAAAGTATGTATCCCTGTTGGTTCAGTAGATTAAACAGAAGAAATGCCGGTCTTTCTAATTAAGTATTGGTCTAAGATTCGGAGCCCACTCTCACAAAATTTCAACTATCAAAATAATATTTTAGATTTTCTAAAATGCGTTTGCTTGTTTATTTCTGTTTTTAGTATCTGTTGAATTTTTGAAGCAAGGTCCTAAATCCTCAGACTTTATTTTAAAAGACGACAACCTAAGGACCTCTTTCAGAATTATGTCCTATGATCCGGAATGTCAACTAAGATGGCTACCACAGCCAAACTTAGTTTAGCATAGGACCCTATGAGAAAATTCATATTAAAATCTTCTTGTCTGAAAAAAACTATACCAATTGGAACCAAACTTTGGAGCAATGGCCCTTAGGTGGTCCTCTTTCAGAATTGTGTCAGATGACCCGTACTGGCAACAGAGATGACCGTCATAGCCGAACTTAGTTTTACGTATGACCCTATGAGAAAATTCTTTTAAAAATATTCTTGTCTAAAACCACCAGGCCAATTGGAACCAGATTTGACAGCAAAGGTCCTTAGTAGGTCCTCTTACAGAATTGTGTCTGATGTCCCGGGCTCTCGACTGAGGTGGACACCACAGCCGAACTTAGTTTAAGTTAGAAAAATTAGTTGGTCCTCTCCTTTGAAACCACTGCGCAAATTGAGACCAAACTTTGATAGATTTGGCCTATGATTCACTTTCAAAAATATTCTTACGACATGGCTCGCCAAACAAATTGGCCGTCACAGCCGATCTTAGTTTACTAGTAACAAAGGATCCTATCTGAAAAGTCGCTTACATATCTTCTTGTGTTAAATTACAAAGCGAAACTGGATCAAACATGGCTACAATGGTGCTTAGATAGGTCTGTTACAAATATAGCAGGAAAGATGGTCTCTATAGCCATCATAGTTTAGCATAAGTTTATGGGAAAATGTTTTTGAAAAGTCTTTTCCAATGAAACCACTGGTCCAATTGAAACTAGACTATGGTAAAACTCATGAAAATAATGACCCAGACCGCAAACCAAGATGGCCACAATAGCAAACCCTAGTTCATCACAGGTTTATATGTGAAAATTCACTTAATAAAACCTTTTTTCTGACACCATAATTCCAAATGAAACCAAAATTAGCTATAATAAGATTACAGATATTACTCGTAGCACCAATTCATTGTAGTATAACTACCATTCAAAATTTGAGTTCTGCTGAAGGTGTACATCCAGATGAGCGATACAGGCTCCTGGGAACCTATTGTTGTATATTGGTTGGCTGATTATTCTAAGGCTATATTGTTGAAGGACCCCATAACTATACGTAATTTTAAGACACTTTTAAGACAGGAGCACCATTCCAACGAGTATAGTTTGTACAGAGCTAGTAGGTTAAAGAAAATTTTAAAGTATGTTCGTCCCGTTTCCATTCCAGAAATGATGCCTAAACATCCTGTAAATTTTCATAAAGTTTAAAGTAATTTCATTTTTGGGGTATTTTTGGTTTGCACTGTTACCATGACATGTTAAATTTGATTCCATAAGTTGAATGCAAATCTAGGTCTGGTTCTCCTTGAATTCCGAGAAAATTTTCGGGCAAATATATGGTTATGAAACGAAAGAAAAAGCAATGAAGATACAATAAATCCCAAACCTTCGGTTTAGGCGAGTTTAGTTTAAAGAGGATAAATATATCTAAGGAGAAAATCATAAAACGTAATCCATTAGACAGACAAACCCGGGAAGACAAATGAACAACCCAAACACATCAAATAAACACTGAAAACTAAAAAAACAACGAACAACACGAACTCCTCAAAAAGCAGGAGTGAACATAGGTGCTCTGGAAGGGAGGTAATTAAGTTAATTAAGCAAAACCTCCATGACCTAGTAGTGCTTAATTACCAATACACATTAGATTTGTTAAATTGAAAATTACCTCCCCCCCCCCCCAAAAAAAAAATATAATTCGAATATGGTTGTAAACTATATCGTTTCTTGTTTATTTTTATTTAATTTTTTTTATCAAAATATGCACCAGAAAGAGATATGAAATTGAATGGTAAAATATATCAATAAAATAGAGAATGGAAACGGAGAATGTGTCAACGAGACAACAGCCGGCCGACCAAAGAGCAGAAAACAGCTCAAGGCTACCAATGGTTCTTCAATGCAGCGATAAAATCCCGCACCCGGAGGTGGGCTTCAACTGGCCCCTTAACAATAATGCACACTAGTTCAGTATTTATGGGTTTATGCACTCATTATTAATTGTTATTTGAAATATCCGTCTAATGGCTAAATCTAATAAAACAGGAAACAAGCACATACAATACTGTATTCAATAGAGTATGTTTCCAACGCAAGAAAGTAATTATTGCGTTTGCATTCCATATTGCATCTTATGACAAGAAAACCCTATAAACTTGTCGAAGTCTTAAGTAGTATTGGGTATTTTCATTTTTATGCTGTGTCATATTTCCGTTTACCAAATTATTTTACATTCCTCAATTAGAAAAAAGAACAAAAAGAAAGAAAAACGTAAGGTTTTCTTAACATGGTTCTGAAATCTTATTTAAAAAAAGTGACTAACCTTGTGTCAGTTGTTCCTTTTGTAGACATTTTGAAACACACATATTGCATATTCTAATATGACCTACTTCAAACGCTACATTCGTGGTAAAATATGGATATTCAGACGGCTTGTTTGACAATGCCAAAGTTAAATTTCCCACAAGCTTTAAGTACGTCATAGTTTAACTTTTGTTGTGTAATGGCGTCTTGGTATCTGAATACCTATGTTGTAGCGTTTCAAAATGTCATAGAAACTGTCGTATTAGAATAGAAAAATTTCACGTTGGCTTGAAAATATCATGATTCACTTCGCTCGTGGCAAAATATTTGGTATAAAGGGCCTAATCGTGGTAAAATCAGGATATTTTGAAGTCATCGTGAAACATTTGTACAGAGATTTTTGTTTTCACTGTTTATCGATGTTCCTTCTTGTTATTGTACTTCTAATAACATTTGTTGGAATGTTCTTTATATGTTTCTATCTATTTTGTATGGTATCAGTTTCTGATTCCAGTATTTTCTACAATAAAGTTGGACGAATTTTTCAACAAACAATCGGCATTCCAACTGTGCTCTTCTCCTCGCCCATCTGTTTCTGTACTCATATGAAGCGGACTTCATTCAGGGGCTTCTACGTGAAAACAAAAGAAACTAGCCCAAATCCTTTTATTTCACTATTTGTTATATAGGTGACGTGTTGTCATTAAATAACGATAAATTCCAATACTTTCTACATATCTACCCCAGCTAACTTGAAATTAAGGATAATACAGATACAGCGAAGTCCGCTTCATATTTGGATTTGTTTCTCGAAATAGACAATGAAGGACATTTGAAGACAAAACTTTATGACAAACGTGATGACTTTGACTTTCCTATTGTTAACTTTCCCATCTTGTGTAGCAATATACCAGCATCGCCTGCATATGACGTCTAAGTTTCTCAGCTTATCCGATATTCCAGAGCATGCGTGAGTTACCATCGAAAAAGAGGATTACTTCTTAACCAGGGTTTTATCAGGGATAAGTTGATGTCATCACTAAGGAAATTTTACAGTTTTCATCAGGAATTGATTGACCGTTACTGTGTTCCAATATCTAAGATGAGGCCCCCCCCTCTCTAAGATGATGTCTGACCTGTTCCCACTGTCGTAACATTTCATGTACCTCCACCGATTTGTGACTATCACCGGATTGACTTTGTTGAATTTTACGACGTATGCTGTATACGGAGTAGGAACTGCTTACCCTTTAGGAGCACCTGAGTTCACTTCTGGTTTTTAAATGAGTTCATGTTGTTCATTGTTTTTCAATTGGTCTTTTGTCTATCATTTCAATATGTCATATGGTTGCTTATATGTTTCAAAAATATGTCTTTTGATTGTGTTTTTTTTTCTTTTTGGTGTCGGGTCATTTATGAATGGAGATAAAAATTAATCACTTTTTGTATTCTTCGTGTAATAAATGGGTTAGTTTCGCATGTTAGTTGCCATTACATCCATTTATTTACAAGGATATTTTGTTGTTACACTAACAAATATTTCAAATCTTCTTGTAACTACCAGAAACGATGATTAAAAAAACTGTGGCTGTATTAAACATGTCGTTTGAAGCTGACTTTGTAAAGCCAAATCGACTTTCTATCTGAATCATGTTGCAAGGCATTGTTTCCTGAAAAGTTACTTTTATCTATACATGACCTGATATACATGTTAAAGACATGGTCAGAACCAAATTCGTAAATTATCATAAGAATACTACTTCAGCATACACTTGTATGAAGGATAATGGGAATCGAGCTCATATTAAACTAGACGCTATCAAAGGTGTGTATTGCTCACCTGGATTTAACTTGTCCACCTTGAGCAGGAAAAAACATTTTAAGTGGAGCGGTCATCTTGGCTATGTTCTGCTGTATTGCCCATCTTAGTTAACAGTCCAGATCATCAAACACAACCATGAAAGAGGACAGTTGCTGCTATGTCTAGTTCCATGGCAAAGCGGTTTTTAAAACATGGAGATTTGCAAATTAATTTTCAGTTGGGGGTCCTATGTTAAACTAAGTCCGGCTGTGGAGTCCATCTTGGTTGACAGTCCAGACTATCGGATATAATTCTGAAAGAGGACAATCTAAGGACCATTGCTGCCAAGTCTGGTTCAGATTTGATAAGTCGTTTGTGGCAAGAAGTCCGGGTCATCGGACACATTTTTGAAAGACCATCTTAGGACCATTGTTGCCAACTTAGGGTCCATCTGGCCACGTAGTTTCATAGATTTTTAAAATTCATATAGGTTAGATTAGCTAAAAATACTTATTGAAGTCTGTTTGATGGGGGGGGGGGGGGGGGGGGGGTACAAGAAAAGAATTTGAAGGAAAAAGGCAGAAAGGCACAATCAAAAAGCTGGAATACTAAAAATATATGACAAAAATATGAATATCAACATGGGTCAAACAATATAATGGTATAGTTTTAAAAATTGTCGCTTTCGCACAAAAAAAAAGAATTATAATATAAAGCTCATCACGGCCAATTGATGGCTCCCCAATAAAAATGGAAAAGGTTGCTCCATTTTATCTGCTATTTTACAGTATCCGAGACATATTGCTAAATTCCGATGCAAATATTTCTCTAGGGATGTATTGCTCACGATATTTGATTGTACAATGTCATCCATTTAACAGTAAGGAGTTTCTTGCCATTATCTACATGATCCTAGATTTTTGCTATACAAATCCACATTTCCCTTGATACATTTGTCATTTGTATAAAGTACACAACGTGCAGGTCTGATAAGTGTTATCATCTAAATCACACTACAGTCTGTCAGTTTGGTAGTTTTCAGTGTTTGACGAATTCATTTGAGTGAGATGGTTTTGTGGCTGGCAAATCTTTCATTATATCATTATATATGTGGTTGTGTTTGTCATTCAGGACTTGTATCCTTAAAAATATATACGCGTTAATACCCCACAATAATTGATTGGTGATTGGGATCAATGGACAATTTTTTTTATATTAGATCATCTGCACGAGAATACCATTTCTGCAAAAATTTGTATCTCCCTCGTGCATAGCTCTGTCCTTAGATGGTTTTGACATCGGTCATTTTGTTAATTTTGATTTGCTCTGCAATCTTTCGGATTATTGTTTTGAATTTCAACATTTTAGTCCTTGAGCACAACTGATGAGTCGTAGATCGACGAAATTCAAGATTAAAGATTCAGGAAATGTGCACATCTTGTGCATCAACAATGGTATCAAAGAACAGTATTTTATCCTTCGAGTTCAAGTACCCGAGGGTATTGCCAGCTTAGTTGCTAGTATTTAGACACTAGCCCGAAAGTAATACTTAAAATTTACTGTTACAGAAATATCAAATTTGCAAAAACTAAGGAGTATCTCCCTCGTGCATAGCTCTGTTCATAGATGGTTTTGGCATAACCCTTTAGTTTGCTCTTCAACCTTTTGGTTTTTAAATTTTAGTCCTTTCGCACAACTCGTAAATCCACGAAATGTGCACATCTTGGTAACAAAGAATTGTATTTAAACTGGCCATAAGAGTTTAATTTTCCCAGAGTGAAGAAAAATATATTTAGCATTACTAGGAAAATATTTCGCCTATTCAGAATTAGGGTAGACAATATAACAGCCCATTGTCAAATTTGACATTATCATTTTATTTTTTTTTTAACTTTTTAAAGTATTTGATCCCAGGACTGACCTCTAAAAAGTGAACATGTTTTGTTGTATGATATCAGATGAGCTATATAAACACCATTTGCTTCGGTGGAAGATTTTTTACTTCATAATAGCAGTTGGTATAGGAAACTGGAAAACAGAAATCAAGGCCTTTGAACTAGATCTCAATTTTCAGTCGCCTTCCTGTGGCACTAACTACGGATTAAAACTAGGGTTTGATGGAGAATATTGTCTTTAAAATTTCCTTTATATATATATATGAAAAGGGAGAAAAAAACACAAAATAGATCGGTCAATTGGGTGTCACATTCAGTATACATTTTAATACGAACTAGCTTTAATTCGTAATTTTAATACGAAATCCACTTACCTGGCTATAAAAAAGTCTATTGAAATAATGAAATTGACTTCCAATGTGTATGTGTACTAAGCACGGTTCTCGACAAAAACGAGTCTTCTCTACCTTGAACCCGTGTTGAAAAGAAGATTTATAAGCAAATAATACAGAAAATAAAAATGAACAAGACATTCTACATTTCGAACACAATCTTCGAAAAAGCCTTAAATTTCTGTTCTTTAATTTAGAGAGGACATCTATAGGCTTTAGGAGTATAGGTCGTGTGCCTTATCCATTCTTTACGTTTCCCAGGATAACCATACTTGGTATGAAGTCGTTCAATACCGTGATTTACTTTTTTGGTTTTCATATTGTCCTCTATTGATCTTGATCACAGAAATGTTTCTTAGGGCATGAATAGATGTAGTGAAAAGATATTAAGACCAAATTACCATTATATATTAGTTGAAATTTCAGATTAACCTACCGGAAGCTATGTCTATTTTATTCTAGGGAAATCTCATATCAATCTGTTATCCGAGCGTAATTTGTTGTAATGAATTTTTAATGATTGAAATTATTGATGCTGGGTAAAAATATAATTACAAAAAATTTAACTGATTTTCATTATTTATTACTTAACATTGATCTATAAGTATCTCTCTGCATGTAATCATCGTGAACTTATTAACTTTTTAATAGATATATATGATGCTTATTTGTGTAAACTACTCGACCCACATCGTCCAATAAGAACACTATTTTAGAAAAACGTTTAGCACACATACCTACAATGGATCTGCACATTAGGGAGCAACCATTTGTTTTTTAGGGGGAAAGGAGGGTGGGGCTATGCAGGGCCTAATCTAGGATTTTGAAGAGGGAGAAGCAACTTCTCCTTCCAGGATGAATTAGGGAGACGTGGACTTTAATTCACCGTATCGGTTGCGCTTTTTCTATGTGTCTGTTTTCAATGGCATATATATAAATAAAAGTAGATTCAAATCATATATTCACAGTGCCAAAGACCTTTTGGGTCTTCCTTATACCAATCAAAGCAATCTTGGCTCATAACTTTACAAAACTTCTTTTGCTTAACATTTTGATCAGTCTCATCTGTATTTTTTTCTTTTTAAGTTTATGATCAAATTTGAAATAAAAAGGCAGGACCAGGATTTCGGCAAAATAAAAAGACAGGATCACTGTAGGTGTGAAAAAAATGCAGGACCTGTTTCAATCAGGATTTTTTGGGGGTTTAAATGAAGATAAAAATTTAGGCCGCACTAGCGGGTGAACAAAAATTCCAGGAATCAAAATTTCGACTAAAAAAATAGGCAGAATCAAACATTTGACCCTAGAACCCCCATAAAAATCAAATGGTTACTCCCTTAACTTATATTTCTTAGATTTACGACTGATATGTCATGCCCACGACCGAAA
Organism: Mytilisepta virgata; assembly: GCA_028015205.1. NCBI lineage: Eukaryota > Metazoa > Mollusca > Bivalvia > Mytilida > Mytilidae > Mytilisepta > Mytilisepta virgata. The sequence continues at coordinate 78,649,458 of CM051519.1, forward strand.
ATATTAAAAACCAAAATAAGTGTTACGACTACTTTACACTCATACATTATCATGTTGCATTCAGCTATTCTTTGTCGTACATTAACGTTATTAAAATAATTGACAAGAGACTAATATTAAGAAGCACTTTATGTACATATTGTAAATCTAATTTTATTATTTGTTTCACATACCGGTATTATCTAATAACGAAAATTGAAATATTAAAGACAAAAAGATTAAATATTTTTCAATTTGTGGTGGCTTCGCTTGTTACTCGTTATTCATACCAAAATGAAATATTATCTTGAACGAACTCATTCGGGGAAACTCATATCTCTCATTAATTCAGCAAAGTATTATTTAGAATAAATGGTATTGTATTTGCAATCTGTCACATTTATAAATGTTCCGGTAACTGGCAAAATCTAATGAATAATGACATTAACGTTTATAAATGCACAAGTTTCGATTCTTTATATAACAAAGCGACATAGGTTTGTATTCTTTGAATATCAATTTTCTATAATTTCATAGATACATAGATATAAATAATTTAAGATTAATGTCATATGTACGTGTAATTTACTTAAGATTGTAAAAATCTGGCGAGATCAATTGAAAATATAAATCTCGCTTGAAACTTCAAAATATTGGCATATCAAGGAGGAGAACCACAACAACTTTGCAAATAAGTAATCGTTAAGAAAACTGCACTGTTTTCTTTATCTAGAGTGAATAAATCACTTTGAGGGTTTGGGTTATAATAGCAAAATTATAAAGATATGAACTTCGATTTAATGCTTTTTTTAAATATATATTCCATGATAACAGTTTCTAATTACGTACCGTCATGAGAAACTTAAGACATAAAACAAAAAGCATATATTATCACGTGAATATCTTCTTTAACTGTTGTTCTTCACCTTGTAGGTCCTTGACAAACGCCCTATGTACATGTAATTTACTTAAGAATGTAAAAATCTGGTGAGATAAATTGAAATATAAATCTCGTTTTAAACTTCAAAATATTGGCATATCAAGGACGACCACAGCAACTTTGTAAATAATTAATGGCGCCCATTCCTAAATACAAGCATGACCCAGAAGACTGCTGGTGTCAGCATACTATGAGCTAAGCTGCGAAAGAAAATTAAAGTTTGCAACATGCAGCTGTTATCTACAGAACGCAACCTGCAGCTTTTTTCTACAAAAAGGATGTTATTGGCGATATATAGAATGCTAATCTACGTTTTCCACCATTACAATCGCCTTGCCTATTTTTTCTTGTTTTTAACTCAAATGATATGTTTTCTACAGGATTTGTTTGAAACTCTATTTTCTCGACAATGTTAATATGCATTCTCAATCGATAATCCTTTATTTTCGTTCCGGGATTTTGTTATTCATTAGGTAATAAACCTTCATCCGTCTTCAAGCAAATTCTCTTTATTAAAAAGACACTTTCAGTCTGTTTCCATAATTACACTACACGAAGAATAAAAGCCAAATATATTTTATATTGCGTTTCGATTTAGTTATGCGCAAAGGGATTAACTGGTTACATATGTTTAGGAATTAGCTGTTCATGTTTATAATCAGTCCTATTTAGTATAAACATATTTTATTCAAAAACATCAAGCACACATCACAATACAATACGACATTAAAGATAGATGGGATTCGGAAACAAGTAATTGGATGCTTATCTGCGCAATCAAAATTATTAATTTTGTAACTTTAGTATAAGTATATAGATTAGTATTATAAAGTGGGGTTAAAAATTTGAAATTGCACAATTTTAATTATGTTAGCTGAAATATCATTATTTCCATTGTGATTGATAAATCGTTATAAAGGTTCTGTATGGGAATAAAGTAAAGAGGGAAATTGGTATTTTTCAATATATATTAAGAAAATACTTAAAGACAATAAACATAAAGTTTAAGCAAATTTAATTTTCTATTGATTAAATTGGCATAAAATATCAACACACATATTAAATTTTATAATATGGACTTCTTAGTCTGTGTTCATATAGGTAAACTGTTGCAAACCTTGTTTTTGCAGCAGGTTACAACTTAAAACTTAGGATTATATAACCAAAAATGTTGAAACTGTGTTTCATATTGCATTTGTACAATCATGTATGTGTAGGTTGTTGCAAATCATGTGTTTGCGACACCTTGCACCTTAACAAAAACAAAAATTACAAATATTAAAATTCAATTTTAATTCATCTATAAATGAAAGTTGTTATAAATCATGTGTTTATGACAGCTTTCATCAATGTCACATACAAAAAAAACCCCAAAATCTTATGATTTATGTAGTACTTTATATTTCTTGCGAGTTATAATAAATCGTATGTTTTTATAGCCCGCACCATGTGTCATATTTGTTTATTATAGAAAATCAAAGATAACATTTTATTTTTCTTTAAGTAATGCTTTGTTTTATGCATCAGAACAGGAAATTCTGCTTTATTGAAGGCAAATAGATGTTACAAAGATTTCATTTTTAAAAGTAAATGTTTTTGAAAGAATCTGCATTTCTTCAAATTATAAAAGGGTATTAATTAAAATATGTTTATAGTTTAAATTAAAATCAACCCTATAATATCTTACTTTTTAACTTAATTTACCAAAAAGTTTTCAAAAGATATGAGATTGGGTTACTTCCCTTTGCACAATAAAAATTCTAAAAAAATGGATTTCAATCAATGTCAGTTTCATTAAATAACTCATTTACTATGGTGAATAATAAGATAATGGTCAAAAGAGATAACTCAAAATTTTTGTCGAATCAGCTTAGCATATCTGCCTGGAATATTCATGGATTTGGAGAAAAAATTTACGATGATGAATTTATAGGAAAAATCAATAGCGAAATTAATATTCTTCTGGAAACTTGGACTGGGAGTAACAAAAAATATGAACTCCCTGGTTTTTCGTCTTTTACAAAATGTCGTAAGAAAAATAAAAAGTCTAGACGCCATAGTGGCGGTATTATAGTATATTATAAAAACTCATTTCTCATGGAATCTCATATATAGAAAATGGTTCAAAATTTGAAAATCGTTTATGGATAAGACTAGATAAAACTGTGTTTAGTTTCGATCAAGACTTGTATGTGTGTGCGGCATATATACCTCCTGTCACATCAATTCATTATAATGCCGATTTTGTCGAATTGGAAACTGAAATTTCTTTTTTCTCTAGAAAAGGTAAAATTCTGCTTATTGGAGATTTTAACTCAAGAACTGGGACAAACCCAGATTATATTATTGATGATTCAGATGATTTAAATAACTTCGGTGAAGAAAATCTGCTTCCACAGAATTATTCTATAGATACAGATTTAAACAGGCTTAATCAGGACAAAATTTGCAATAATCAAGGGAAAACTTTATTAGATTTATGTATTGCATCAAAACTAAGAATTTTAAATGGCAGATATGTGGGCGATTCACTTGGGTATTATACTTGTTTAACTGTAAATGGTCTTAGTACTGTTGATTATGGTGTTATAAGTGAGAGCCTTCTGTCCTCAGTTCTATATTTTGAAACTCTTGAATTTAATCATCTTTCAGATCATGCTCAAATAAATGTAACCTTGAAATGTGAAATACAATCTCAGAAAGATAAAGGATCATCTCCAATTAGGAATTGGTCAGTTGCTAAAAATTACAAATGGAATAATCAATCAAATGAAAAACTTTTAGAGTGTTTATGTAATAAAGAAATGATAAGCAGTTTTGTAAACTTTGAAACTAAGAATTTTACGGAAGACCAAGAAGGTATAAATTCAGCTGCAGAAGAGCTGAATGACCTATTTTATAATATAGCAAATAAATCATGTAAAATAATAAAACCCGGAAAGAAAAGGTTTAAAAGAGTAAAACAGAAATGGTCTGACTTATCAATATATGACCAAAAGAAATCTTTAAATTTCACTTGTAGTCAAATTAGAAAAAATCCTTATGACAAGGCTTTGAGACAAAAATATTTTAATCAACTTAAAACTTTTAGAAAAATTGTTAAACAGAAGAAAAAGATATACATGCAGTCAATATATGATAAACTATCAGATTCTTTACAGAATGATCCTAGTGAATTTTGGAAGTTACTAAAAGAAAATGACCAGAAAGGAGATGAAAACCAAAATGTGGTTAAAGAATTGGTAAATGATTTTGAGAAAATAGTCCAACATATTCAGGGTCAAGGAGAATGCAAAAATATAAATTACAGTTTTCAAAATAAAGTTAAAATCGAATTGAACAATATAGAAAGAATAATCTGTGAAAATTCAGAAACAGACAATCCCATAAATATAAGTGAAATTAAATCGGCAATCAAAAAATTGAAAAAGGGGAAAGCAAATGGACCAGACGGTATAATAAATGAAATATTTAAATATAGCAGTGATGTTACTGTTAAAAGTCTTGCAAAACTATTTAATTTAGTACTAAAAACGGGTCACTTTCCATTTCATTGGAATAATTCTTATTTGATTTTATTATATAAAAGTGGTAATAGAATGGATCCTTCTAATTACAGGGGAATTTCATTGATAAATTGTATAGCTAAACTTTTTAGTGCTATCTTAAATGGTAGACTAAAAACTTGGATGAAAGATAGATATTCTAATTCTCAATTTGGTTTCCGCGAAAACCATCGAACCACAGACAGTCTTTTTGTTCTAAAATCTCTTATTAACAAATATATACATAAGAATAAGAAGAAATTATATTTATGCTTTGTTGACTTCAAAAAAGCATTTGATTCAGTATGGAGAGATGGATTATTGTACAAATTAGCTAATCTAGGAATGGGAAAGCATTTATATTACACAATAAAAAATATGTTATCAAAGACAAACATTGCTCTTAAGTTAGAAGGATGTCATTCAGAATATTTCGAAATAAACAGGGGAGTAAAACAAGGGGATTCAGTTAGCCCTACTCTTTTCAACATGTTTATAAATGATTTAAGTTCAAACTTTGACAGGGATGATTGTCAACCTTCAATTCTTCTAAACTCAAAAGTTGGTTCTCTGTCATTTGCAGATGATCTACTTATCATTTCAGAAAGTAAAGAAGGTCTTCAAACAAGTGTAAATAATTTAAGTGAATATTGTGGAAAGTGGCAGCTAACTTTAAACGTTAAAAAGACGAAAACTATGATAGTTCAAAATAATTGTATAAATTCTGATTCATTCATCAGTTTTAATGATGAGAGAATTCAAAATACTTTCGAGTATAAATTTTTAGGATGCTTATTAAAAAGCAATGGTAATCTAAAGTCTAGTTTAAATGATCTAGCAAAAAAGGCAAGAAAGGTATTATTTTTACTTAGAGAAAAAGCCATGTCTATGGGGAATTTCCCAGTTAAAGTAATGAATAACTTATTTGATAAATTAATTAGACCAATTTTAACTTATAGTTCTGAGATTTCTTTTATGGACTACTACTTGCCCTTTTATAGGGCAAAAAAGAGAGCAGCCCAGACAAATAATAGAGTAGATTATATTTCCTTTGTGGATAAAACTTCTTTAGAAAAAGTACACTTAAATTTTTGTAAGTCTCTATTAGGGACAAAGAAATCTTCTTCAAATATTGGTGTGAGAACAGAATTAGGAAGATATCCTATTGAAAACTTCATACATAGTCAATCACTTCTATATCTAGCAAGACTTCACACAAATGATATAAATCCATTGCTCAAAGAATCTTTTGAACTTACTAAAGCACTTGACAATCAAGGCACTTACAGCTGGTACACCTTCGTTAAAGATATTGTTTCAGAAGTAGAAATTGGAGACAATATTTCTAGTTGCAAGTCATTAAAGGATGTAAAACTTTTGAAATCTTCTATAAAAAATGGTGTAAATGAGAAATTTAAAGAGATATTTTTAGATAGAATAAATGGATATGATGAAAAAAGTAAATTCTATCTATATAAGAAGTTAAATCCATCTCTCAAAGGAGAGTTTTATCTTACAGATCCATTATTTTCAATTAGAAATATATTCACAAAACTGCGTATTAGTGATCACGACCTCGAAATAGAAAAAGGTCGTTATTATAAAATCCCTCGGCAAGATAGAATTTGTAAAATTTGCAAGACTATTGAAGATGAATCTCATTTCATTTTAAAATGTAAAACTAATAGTAAAATAAGGGAAACTTTGTTTAATAGTCTTAAGCTTGAAAATGGAGAATTTATAAACATGACAGATGATGAAAAACTGGTCTTTTTGCTTAACCCAACAAATAACAAACATATTAGAATGGTTGGCTTCTTTTTAAAGCAGTCATTAGAACTGAGGGCAGAAGTCTCATAATTCATTTGATATGTTATAATGTCTGTTACTAATACTTATGCGTATAATATTTGGTCTCCAAATTTGCTTTATATGTATTTGTATGTCTTTGTCACAAACTATATGTTTATGTTTAATGACAAATAAAAGTTCACATTTATATAAATCCGTCTCCCGAAAAATATTTATAATATGAATAATTACGTATCAACATGTTGCAGCTCAAAGATTTTTTATACAATGTCAGTCTAGATCAAGTAAATTATAATAAAACTTCTAAAAACAAAATAATAACAGAGGTCTTACTAATATGTAACTATATATAAGTAAAGCGTTTTGTTTTCCTTATATACTCAGATACACTTAAAAATAACTCTTTGTTTTCTTCAGCAGACAGTAAACTATTCCAATAAAGTAATGCTTTCACATCTTTGTGTGAGAGAAGCGCTATAGTTTCACGTCTAATTGTTGAATATTGGAAACATTTTAACAAATAGTGTGACGCGGTTTCTGCATGACCAAAGGTGCAAAGCCGTGATTCCGTTTAAGTTTTTAAATGATCTTTAAGTGATTTACATTCCAATCGAAGTCTAGAGAGATATATTTGACCTTTCCGAGTTCCATAGTTTAAATACGTGGGACTTTTCATTAAATTTCCATTAAAAAAATGTTTAAAACTATACAATGAAGAATTGCGACGAATTTCAATTGGGATGTTATTTCATTCTTGGATTGTTGAAGGTAAAAATGAATTTTGATAGTAAGATGTTTTACAACTAATGCTTTGTATGTTATCAGACTGTCTTGTCCTGTGGTCATGAAGATTATACATTTGGGGTGGAATTATCGAATACAGATACTCGGGAGTTTTTTATGTACCATCTGGTGGAATTTAATAAGTTTGTGTTTGTTTCTTCTTTGATGTAGAGTGTCCCAACCCGTTTCATCATAAAGCAACTGTCTTGAGGTAACTCTTGTCCCCCATGTAACATTGCGGGCATCTTCTAGTTGTAAATTTTCTAGACATGTTTTTAAGTATTCAGGAACTTTGTCCCAAACTATGTCGGCATATTCTATTATGGGTCTGATAAAAGAGAAATATATTGTTTCCAGATGTTTTCGTTTCAGTTTAAATTTTAATTTTCGTAACATAGCTAATCTAGGAGATACCTTTTCTATTATCTTAATAACATGTTCGTTCCACAAATGCCGCGTGTGAACATTTGTCACTTGGACAATATCTCTTATAACATGTATAATGTTAGCAATTAGGTAACTCTGACGGGAAAATTAAATAACTATGATGCATCTGACATTTTATCATTAATTACATTCTACGGGTATTTACTTATTCAATATATACAAGGATACGTTAAATGCTTGTTAACCTTGTGTTGAACCAACATTCAAGATGCATTATAAATACCTCCTCCGCGGTGACGTGTTATCAATCAAAGATCGAATGATTTGCCCAGTAACATATCGGAAAACGGTGAATATGAACTGGTAAGTTGATTTTTGTATTATCTATATCTTTTTATATTTTGATCTGACAATATTATTCATACTTTGCAATGGGTAAGGAGACAATGAAATTAGTGGATTATTGAAATTTTCTTCTTTTTTCTTGGCGGCATGAATTGGATTTATCAAGAGTAGCGATCTCTCTTTCTTGTGAAAAAAAAGTTTTTTAGTTATGAAGGTACGGCAGATAAATTAAAGTAATGATTAGTTTAAGTAAGAATTTGTGTATTTTCAAACAATTTTCGTCCTTAAATGAAAATGCAATAAAAACCGAAGAAACTTTATGCGTTATTCCTCTTATTTGTAGTCTTTTCATATGAAAATGTAACGATTGGGCTATACGACATTTTTTTTTGTCTCTATATTTATGAATATTGTTAATTTGCCATTCAAATTTTGTAAGACAACAGTAAGTTTTAATTAAAAGCATCAGCTATTGTACAGTTATTTACTACGTGTTCCATTAAGTCATTTCTTGTTTTGAAAATATTGATCTGAAATATATTTTAATACTAGGTACACAAATGTAACTACCCGTGCATCATAAAAAGGTTGAATGGCTTTTCTTAACCTTTGGACAGAACACCTCTGCCGTTTTCGGAGGGCGAGATATATGTTTCTTGTAAGACAGTGGGTTAAAAAAATCATGATATTGCTTTTACATGTATATATACATGTACTATATTTGTACTTTGTTGTTACTAGGACTTATCTTTTCCCTATAACGATAATAATTTATTGATACCAATTTATGGTAATATATTGAAACAATATACAAAAGTAAACCGAAATACATTGTACTTTAATTCCTTTCAAAATTAAAAATCTCTTGTTATGTGCTTGTCGTATCTGTATTAAGTGTGCCCGTTTTAAAAGCTCACTCGAACATATGATTCTATGTTTTATTCAAGTATGAAATAAAGTTTTCTTGTATAATTGTTCCCTATTGTGTAAAATATTCAGCGCATAATCTCTATTCATTGTCTTACCTTTTCATTATTTATATAAAAAATGTCAAAACCAACCGCTCTTTCAATAACTGGAAGTGAAAGTAGTTTATTAATAACTTAATTCATCTGCGGTATAATAACTACGCGTACGGCTACCTTTGGTCACCTTGTAGCTGAACAATTATCCCTAGAACGGAAGTGGAGACGAATAAACATGGGATTTTGTTGGATTGGTTAGGATCGTGTTAACTTATCGATAATTCCAGCATTTAAAGAAACGTGTGAAATTTTCAGACAACAAATTTGTCATCAATCAGTCAAATTCTGATTTGAATTTGTGTCTGTTGCAGTTGTGACGTGATGGCGGCCCAAAGAAATCGAAACCTTAACTTTAGTAGTATAGATGTAGGGAGACTAAATTTTAATTACAACAGGAACATGTAACGAATGCCTATCTCTTTGATAAAATTTATCCATAACGGTAGGGATAGTAATAAGCATTAATTGTGCACCTTTTAATGCCGATATTTTCTGTTTGTGATACATGATGTATGAGATACAATTTGACTGGATGATTATTATGCTATTTACCGAACAAGTTTTCATATACTAAGAGTAGTTTAATAAATATAGATTCTTACATTGTATCCAGAGGATTATCTGATTTGTCTAATCGAGATAGTAAAAATATCTAATTTTAGAGTCCGAGTCTTAGCGAGGACTTTAAACTGATTCGACAATTTAAGTATCGAGATTGGTTGGTTCGAGTTGTCTAATTATGTTGGAAAATCTCTGTATCACAACTATGATTTCGACAAGGATTTTGATATCATAAATGACAGTTTTTGTAAATTTTGTAAAGGCATTTTTTATGTTATTATGTCAAATAGAGAATTTCAGATACATTGATTCATTGGGTAAACATATAACTAAATTCTGTATCGAGTATAGAATAAAAAATCCGCAAAAAACTCTACACCTTCATGTATATTTGATTTTGAAGTTCGAAATTAGTTTAACATAGTACCTTATGGGAAATTCATTTAAAAATCGTCTTGTCTGAAACTACTGGGCCTTAGATTGTCCGCTTCCAGAAATATGTCCGATGAACCGGACGATCAACCAAGATTGCCGCCACAACCGAACTTAGTTTAACATAGAGTTTTTTGGTGGGGTCCATGTTGTTCATATGTTTTTAGTTTTTAATTGTAGTGCATGTATTGTTTTGGTCTTGTCTTCGTTGTTCTCCGGAGTTGTCAGTTGTTACGATTTTTCTCTCCTTCGAATATCCCTTTGGTATTTCTTGACTTTACATAGAACTCTAAGGTAAATTCATTTAAAAGCCTTCTTGTCTGAAACTACTGGGCCAATTGCAACCAAACTTAGTAGCAATGTTCCTTAGATGGTCCTCTTTCAGAAATATGTCCGATGAACCGGACGATCAACCAAGATGGCCGCCATAGCCGAACTTAGTTTAACATAGGACCCTATGTGAAATTCATTTAAAAATCTTCTTGTCTGAAACAACTAAGCCAATCGGAACAAGACCTGGCAGCTATGGGCCTTTATGGTGCTCTTTCAGAATTATGTCCGATGACATGGACTGGCTACCAAGATGTCTACCACAGCCGAACATAGTTTAACATTGGAACCTATTGGAAAATTCATTAAAAAATCTTCTTGTCTGAAACTACTGAGCTAATTGGAACAGGACTTGACAGCTATGGTACGTAGATGGTCCTCTGTCAGAAATATGTCCTATGACGTAGAATGCCTACCAAGATGGCCGCCACAGCCGAACTTAGTTTAACATGGGACCCTATGAGAAAATTCATTAAAATATCTTCTTGTCTGAAACTACCTGGCCAATTGGAACCGAACTTGACAGAAATGGTTCATAGGTGGTCCTCTTTCAGAATTGTGTCAGCTTACATGGAATGACTAAGTTTAACATAGGACCCTATGGGAAAATTCATGAAATAATCTTCCTGTCTGAAACAAGTGAACCAATTAGAACAAGATTTGGCAGCATTGGTCTTTAGATTGTCTTCTTTCAGAAATGTGTCGGATGACCTGAACTGTCAACCAAGATGGCCGCCTCGGCCGAACATAGCGTAACATTAGACCTTATGGAAAATTCATTAAAAAATCTTCTTGTCTGAAACTACCGAGAGGTTGGAACCAAACGTAGCAGCAACGGTCTTGAGATTGTCCTCTTTCAGAATTGTGTCCGTTGACCCTAACTATCAACCAAGATAGCCACCACAGTCGGACTTTTAACCCTTTGGGAACTGGTCACTATATGTAATAGGCAATGCACTTTCAGGTGAGCGATACAGGCTCCTGGGAGCCTCTGGTTTATGTATTCTTGAGTTGAATTTAATTTCATGTAATTGTATATTTGGTTGAATTCCTTCACCGAGTGGGGACACTTGTTAAAGACGATTTATTTTATACTTCTTTAATACTTTTAGGACTGTTGTCTCGTCGGTATTTTCATTTCAACTTATTAAAAAAATCTTCATACATATAAATATTGTTCTATGAATTTTTAATCCGTATTTGATTTGACAACGCATTAGTTCCTTTTAAGATTCGTATTATTCCAGAATCAATGTTTTTGAATGACAAATATGTAACAAAACCGATTAACTTTAAATTTAAGAACAATAATTACTGTTCTTTTCAACATTATCTTTGCAATATTATTACATTTTATAGATTAAAAAAAAAGAAATTCAAACATATAATGAAGAACGAGCCTGTAAATTTACAATAAACCGTTTAGAAGTAATTGCAACTTTGTTTCTAGGGAGTACGAGAAAGAGATCTTGTATTATGATATATTACTCTGTAATAACTTCATTGTGTAAACTTTGAAATATTGATATGTATTCATGAAATATTTATTCTGGAATTAAAAATATAATTCCGGATAATTAATTTAAACAAAAGCAGGAAAATCCAATAAATTTATCAGGATGGAGAGATTTCCTCGTTTAGAGTACTTTTCCAGATCAGAGCAGGTTAATATTTTTATGAAACTTTATTTGCTAAACATCATTCCACGACATAGAATGTAAAGTACATAAATCAAATAAAATGGTATTTTACCTAATTTCAGCGTTTAAATTTTAGTTGAAATATCCTCATTTCTCGTTTTTGTCTTTTTATCTAAATAAGTTTACATTGTAGGATTTAAAGACTTTCTAGTTTCTATAGGAAAAAATCATTTTTAGCTGCACTAGTCCTCTGACGTCAAGCTCCCTTTTGTTTTGTTTTTTTTTTTAATTTCCGATATCACATTTCGGAGTTTTGGAACTTTATTCGTTGAAAAATCGTCAATACTGTCAATTTTTCACACTTTGGTCGGTTATGGAATTTTATTCGTTCAAATTTCGGAGTTATGTTCATTAAAAAGGGGGAATTTTTCACATGTCACGCTGTATCTTAAGAATGCATTGTCGGATTTACTTCAAACTTTACACAGTTGTTTTTTATGATAGTCTAAAGGTCTTTATACTTTTTGGTTAAATTTCAATTTTCTGTTCCGGAGGGGGGTGTGACTTATTCATAAAAAATAAGGAACAAAATCAAAGGGTCTACATGTTAATTTGTGAAATTTAATTTTCTGGACGAGTGGTGTATCATGCGCTCATGGCGCAGCTGTTTATTTTTCTTGCACTAAAAATTTTATTTTCTACCAAGAAAACCTTATACACTTCATTTCTAACCATTTTGCTCTTCAAAAAAGTTTATTGTTTAATGAATATCCCCTTATTACCAAATAATTTAACAACAACTGCTTTGAACATGTATGGATGATGTAATTTTATCATGTTTTTTCCTTGCGAGCAGAAGTGACAGTCTTAACTCGAGGGACAATGTTGTTGGAAATATTTATTCAAATGGTCAATGAAGCAAAATATATAAGATTTTCTCGGCAGAATTGTTTTTTAAATTCGAAAAATACTGGCAAATATCGTTCGATTTTTTTTTTTTCGGTTTTATATACGGAGTGTTCTCTAAAAAAGGCCGTATGGCGTCACAATAAATTCGGGCTATCAAGTGGCCACTAAGACATGTTTACTGTAAATATATCATCTTAAAGATATGGAAGTGAAAATACACGGTCAAAGGCAATAAAAACAAAGTATAAAGACCCAAATAAATTCATGAGAACAACAATCAAATACTGCAACTATATAACCAAAAGAATGAAAAAAATACACAAGAAACCAACCATAATTAGAACACGACAGCAGAAAATTGTGACTTCCACAGAAAACCCCTGGATTGACATCAGATGCTCCTTCTTTAAATCCATCCGTCATACTGAAATTTGGTAATATCAGGTTCAGTTTATATTTTAGTAAGGTTTCAATTGCATTATATAATTATGCTTTTCAAATGAAAAGGCATTTTGTAAAAGGACTTAGGCCTAAAGAATTGGGTACCATATCGCAATTCTGAATGTCATTCTTAAAAAAGACTGAATAAACTAAATTCTAATAATATAAAAGTCAAAACATGACAAAGAAAATGTCAAAGCAGCGAGACTCTGTTCCTATAGAATATATTGCGGAGTATCTTCATGGAAAACAGCAAAGAAACACTATAAAACAACATTTATAGGTTTTTAATTCCTTTATCCGTCATAAACATATACTTGTCATTTAAGATGCCAATAGGTTTAACCTTTTAACAAATCGCAAAACAATATAATATAACTGTTTTAATTATCAACATGATAAAATTAATACCAGCAGTATATCACAAAAATGATGCAATAGGTTGTTGAACAGATTCAGGTCGATATATATATATATAAGGACCAAAGAAAGCCAAATTCCATCCATGTACAGAGCTTTGTCTGAGGGAAATATTAAAGAAAAGTTTCAACAACGGGAAGTATTCAAACATTTGTAATATACAAGTCAATTTAAGATGGTTTTCTATGATGAGCGATGGTTATCCCAACCCAACTACTTTATTTCTTTAAATCAGATTAATATCATCGAAGATCTCTGCATACCAATGATTCCACAAACAAGCTACAAGAAAACGATAAAATTTTTAATATTTTTAATAAAGTTCATTCATTATTCATCTTGAATAGAGATAACAAATGTACTTTTACTTTGTACCGACTAAAATTCCATTTACAAAAATCTCCCAATAGATTTGTATACGCACTTTGCAAATGAATTTTCAAGTTTAAAATATTCGCACTGTTTTTACATTATCGGTAATGTGTATCTCGACGTTATCAGAAGTTATGAACCTGAAAATTGGACATAATTGTACAAGAATTCCCAGTTGTATTTATTGTCGCCACCAAAATAAGAACATACTTTTTATAATTTTAAGCATATATATAATCCAAAGACTTTATATTATGAGTTAAGCATTGGGTCTATGTTTCGTTCTAATCGACATCTCTTTTGGTGGAATTTATATTGTTCTTTTTCAAATCTTCCCTGTTTTCACAGGAAAGCGATCCATCTTTGTCTGCATATTTTCAAACGTTTTTGATATGTCAGTGTATAATTATGGTTACTGATAAAAAAAAAATGTGTTTGGCTTCCACTGACTTATATTTGACAGAATTACGACCAATTTTACATAAATTTCCTAAGATTGCTTGAAATCGTTACTAAGATTTTGTATGCAAGACGATTCTTTAGTATCTATAATAAAGTCCGTTCGCCCCGACTTCGTTCACCCTAATTATGGTATATAGTATAGAAGAAAGTGTTCATAGAAAATTAATATAAAATTTTCATAAAGGAATTTATTATGTTTCGAAATTACAATGTAATGAAAAATGAGATATAACAATAAAGATTTAATTAATTCCTTAAATGAACTTATGTATAAATATTTAAATACAACACAGAACCAGAGCTCTATCTAAAACACACAAATTTTGAATTTCGGAAATTGATAATTAAGTATAGAACTTGTGATCATAATTAGAGTTAGGGAGACACAAGAAAATTCCACGTCAAAACAGTTTATATGTAAATTCTGAAATCAAAATTCTGTTCGTTGATTATGAAGCACATATTTATTTCTTAATTGACTTGCGCCAAATTTATATTTTGTCCGAAATATACAAATCACAACTCAAATTTCGATAAATTAAATATAATCTTAAACCCAGACAGGTACAAAATCTGGTAAAATTTAAAGTTTATATGAAAGGGTAAGCATCAAATATTAGACATCTCATCAGAGTGCATTTAGTGCATCAAATTTATATTATGTAATATTTATTGCAACTGAATAATGCAGACACTGCGTCAAAGTATTAGATTAGTTCAACAAACAGAACGATTGTTTTTTGTCATCTCTCTGAATGAATCAATACCAAAATTGTATATGGTTCATTATTGGATCATCGTAAGATTATTTGCATTAAAACAGATAGAAGAATGGTATTGTTTAAAGCATCGTTTATATTTTTGTATTCTTAACATCTGTCTGTGAAATATTTACGTGCGTCTTATAAATTACGTTGTCCAAGAAATGTTTTCAAGCGATATAGAGTTAATCGTCGACGATATTAGGAAAAAGTCGATGTTAATTATCGCCGAGATATTTACAAGGTCGAACTAAATGTCATTTATTGTTATACTATAATTATTGCTAATAAACTGTGTATTCATGAGATTGGTAGGTATAACATTGTTGCTGTTATTACAAAATAAAGATAATTTATAGAGGATATAAAGGGTAAGTAAGTCAAGGTTGTAAAGTAGACATTCCAAAAAGTTCCAAGCTTTAATTAAGGATTGTAATTATAGATTTTGTAGTAACTTTTCATCATGAATATTTAACTCCTCCAAGAACTTATTTAAAACAGGATCAAGAATGTCTTGAAGTAAACTGAAATAATCAAGGAAAGCTATTGCAAGTCCATTCTACCAAATTGTTTTTTTTTCGAATTGTACATGTATTTACATATTTCGTATTAAAAACTAACACCCAACTGGATCAATCCAACGAATCCTTTTTAATTTTTCGCCTTTTTTGTTTTTTTTTCAGGGGGAGATTTGTTACTGTATATATCAAATAAACTCGAAACTCGTTTTTTGGAGAATATCTCAAAAATGTCTTTCAGAATTAAAAAAATTACTTCACCTTTAGCTTCCATTAATAGCAAAACCCATACTCAAATTGTCCAGTAGGGCAGATCGATGTTGCCTTTTCTTGTGTAATTTATTTGACTATGTCACCACAAATAAACGTGCCTTTAGACAAATATAAGTTTTGTTTCTCGTGTTAACGATAATATATTTTAGTTTAAGCAATTAAAATGATTTTGAAAAAGTTATTTATTTTATCATTTATTTATTTGTTAGTTTTCTTTTCTATGAATAATTTGGTTATGTCATTGGACACTACTCTGAATGATAAATCCTTAAATACTCTTCGGATTGGAACTGCCATGTTGACAGATAAAGTAGTGTCTGGAAGCCCGACGGAAGGCAAAACCTCATCTTAGAGACGATCTCACCAGGAAAACATCTTTTTATTTTAGGAATCAGCTTCATAGTTCTTCATCTATCATACAATACTCGACTTGAACTGGAGATTTGCTACCAGTACGCCTGAGTAATATTTCGCCATCGGTTTCCATTAAATAGTGTAAAATGTTACATTTGTTGTAAACAAGATACTTAGATTTAGTGTCTTCAATATAGATTTATCACATTGTTTTCTTACTTCGTTAGGTTTTACGGGTCTCTCTCATGATAGGATCATTTTGTTATGATATATTAATGTGTTTTCTATCAAACGAATCATTATATGATGAAGTTATTAAGGGGAACTGAATATCGAGTTTCCGTTTTGTTTCACTGCGCATCATTGATACTTGGGTATAATTATACAGAATCTGTTAAATCACTCGAATTGATTCGGACATAAGATAAACTTTTAATGGTTTATCAATATCTTGCATATGGCAGGAAACGTGATGATGCTTCAATCTTTTGATTTTGCAGTTAAGGTTACTTGAAAAATATATGTGTTTTTTTAATAAAGCCGTCTGTATGATAAACACATACAAAAATGATGTTAATATCAGTTTCTGAATTTTCAATTTGCTGTATACATTTCTTTTTAAATTTCATTAAAATTGAACAATCCGTTTGCATTCACCATATGATCCTTTTACAATTATATAAAAACCAATGTTATCTCATTTTCCCTGTTTAGGCATCGTTTCAATTCAGTGCTTATAACTTTTTGTTTGTTAATTTTTAGCTTACAAGGTTGCGGGCATCTTCATTTCATAGATTTTGATATCTGATGTTGTGATGTTGTATAATTCCACTGTGACAATACTCTTGTTATTGTATTGAAAGTTCCTGTATGATATGTCTTTTAAACAATTCTCTGGAACTGCGCGGGGGGGGGGGGGGGGGGGGGGGTTTACCTTTATTATGGTACAGATGTGTGGCCGGGATTTTCGAATCCCACCCTATTCATACATTTGAGATACCACGAAAGTCCAACCTAATCATATATAAATCACCTTTTTCCTGATCCTTTCATATATTTTCTAACCTTTTATTTTCACAAATAGTCGATAAGAACTAATGATTTTTGCATGCAGCGGGAAAAATAGAGCAGGAAATTTTATAAATCTGAAAATGTGACCTAATATTATATAATTTGTTTAGAATAGTATACCTTTTCCTATATTTTAAATGAGAAAAAACAGACCCTTTTGGGCCGCACACATGCAAATACCATAATATAGGCAGTTAACTCCCCCCCCCCCCCCCCCCCCCCCCCCCCCCCGTGTGGAATTGACATGCTCCTCATGTGTACATTGGCGTTATGAAATAACTGCTAAAGGTAAAAGACAGGACAATGACAATTTGACAATTTAAGTGATATTTTATTTCTTATGATATACTTGATCTTTCTTAAATATTCATAAGAAATACAGATGAAAATAGCTAATTCGAATAATAAATACTGTTCCTTTTTATTCTTAACAAAAATATCGAAAGTGGCAAGATATATATCAAAACTCATGATAAAAGGGACAATTTTGACTTTTCCAATTAAAAGTTTCCCCTTTTCTGGTCGGAGACTTGTTGCTGTGGTGCCATCGTATACACCATACGATAGCACCACAGCAACAAGTCTCCGACCAGAAAAGGGGAAACTGTTAATTGGAAAAGTCAAAATTGTGCATATTACAACTTGTACGGATTTTCTCGAGGTTAGAAGATTTAGAACTAAAAAAAAACTTTTATATTTCAGAGTATAGAATTCCATGACAAACTGCTTAATATTTTTCAATAGCTGTGACCATCTCTTAGACAAATACCCGGCTTATTACAAGAAACAATTATTATGAACTAATATCGTGGATAAATGCAAATTCCTTGTCCATAGAAACTCCGGCGTATCTTTAGATCTTTCACGGTAAGAGCTAAACATGAAATGTTTTGTAATTCTGAAAAAGTTGCCTTTTCTCCTAATTACCTGCAGACTTTAAATTGATACTGGCCTCTCACGAATACTGCCGATTTCAATTGAACACCATCACGAGATACCACAAGTGGTTTGCGAGTTTAAATTTTCGCGCCTACTATCCAAATTATGTACCCTGCAACAAATTTTTATGATTTCAAGCCAACGTTCCCCTTGTTGGTAATCATACTGTTTTGGATTTTATAGTGTGTTAAATACACCCGAAGGTCACAATATATAAGAGGGTGGGGGCTGCCAAAAGTCTGTACCTAATGGATTCTATGTTAACTTTGTGTTTTGCTTGCTCTTTTATGATGTTTTTGTCTAAAAGTCTGTCGATCGGATAGTGTTTTGTCTTTGTTGAGTTTTTCTGTTATCCATTTTATCATTTTGAGTTGTTGTTCTATAATCGGCAATATTCACCTACGGATTACAAAAAAAACAGACTTTTTTTATACCATTTTTTGATTGTCATGTCAGTGTTACAGTGTAACCTTTCCTCTTATTCGTTTTATTTTTTATGATTTTCAGATACACGTGATTGATCTTTACAGTTCATATATTCTACAATGAAAGGATTTTTATCAAAGTTTTTAAGTCCTCACATCAAGGTTGAATTAACTTTGAATTTTGGATGTCCCGTTAAAGCGAGTATAGAATTCAGTGCTCATGCCATTTCTATCTGAGTTTGTATGTACCCAAGAAAAACTCAGAATCTGATATTCATTTACAAGCCATACTATCCAAAAATATGAAATAAAACAACATAATACGTTTTCATTGCATTAAATCATATAAGACCGAAACAAACATTTAGTAGATTAGTTACTATAGATATTATATAAGAGTGTACTTAACATATATCGATAAAAATCAGGTGGGATTTTTCTTCGCTTTTGCAAATCTTCGTGATAGTGATAGATTTTGTATACGATTACGAACGGAATAAATTTCGCCTAATGATCGTAGATACTGTCATCTAGAACCTGAGTCTTATCTTAACATTTTAATATTTTGGCACATGTACTTTGTGTGTTACTAAATAAACTTTGAAATAAATTATTAAATGATTTTCTGATTGTGTGTCTTCTTTAAAACTGCATGGGAGTGTTTTTCACCAATATCTCAAAATGAAAGTAAAAAGTATTACCATTTTCCTGTAGTCGTAATTGTCTTTTCCACTTATGAAATGTTTCAGATATTTCATAATGCGGATTCCCCTTTTTTTATGTGCAATTTATTGACTTTTGTGTAAAGTATGACGTCTGCAATAACAAATATGACGCAGCTGAATATGTGCAAGTTTTGTTTACAAAGGTTTGAACCTTGTCGACTTTTGGGATAAACCAATGAAATGTAAAGTACTGTAATAATCTCCAGAGCTTTTTCACCAGAAAATCAGTTGCACAATTATGTTGGACACACAGTATTTTTTTCATGGAAAAATATTTAAGTGGAATATGCTTGTATGTTAGTTACTGCATAAAAGTGAATAATAAACAAACAGACCTTTTGTTGACAATTTTCAGAATATAAGCCGAAAATATGTTAACATAAACTAAAGGCTCAGAGGGCTGAGCCTGTATCGCTCACCTGGCATGAAAGCCGTTTTTATTGATGTACCTTAAAGAGAGACGTCACTTCTCCCTATCATTATGAAGTGTGGTAAGCCTTGTAGGAACCAAATTTTTCTTCATCAAGGTCATACCTACAGGTCAGCATATTGTAAAATTTGGCGGTTTTCTGGAAGATTTTTGCGTGTATTTCAAATAGGGTCTTATATTAACTTAAATCCTATGCTTGTGGCCATCTTGAATGAGGGATTGGCACCAACACTTGGACCTCCAATTTATGCTTCCTATCAAGTTTCGTTCCATTTGGCCAAGCAATTTCAGGGAAGAAGATTTTTTTATATTAGCCAATCAGAAACAAGAATTGCCCATGGCGTCATAATTGTAGTCCGATGAGAACAAAATGAGGAAATTTGTAAAGAACCTCCCATAGATACTTCCTGTCACGTTTTGTTCCATTTGGCCAAGCAGTTTCAGAGGAGAAGATTTTTGAAAATGCTCAGCTAATTAGAAACATAAATTGCCCATGGCGGCCATGTTTGTTGTCTGATCGGGACGAAATGAGCAAACTTTATAAAGGACTTCCAATTTGTACGTCCTATCAAGTTTCGTTCCATCTGGCCTAGCGCTTCAGAGATTTTTTTTTATATCAGCCAATCAAAAACAAGAACTGTCCATTGCGGCAATAATTGTAGTTTGATCGGAACAAAATGAAGAAAATTTGTAAAGAACCTCCCATATAGATCCTTTCTGTCAAGTTTTGCTCCATTTGGCCAACAAGTTTCAGAGGAGAAGATTTTTGAAAACTCAGCCAATCAGAAACAACAATTGCCCATGGCGGCCATGTTTGTTTTCCGATCGGGACGAAATGAGCAAAACTTTATAAAGTACTTTACATAGATGCTTCCTGCAAAGGTTAATTTCATTTGGCCCAGTGGTTTCAGAGGAGAAGATTAAAATGTGAAAAGTTAACAGACGGACGGACGGCGGACGCCAAGTGATGACAAAAGCTCACATGGCTAAAAATGAAACAATACAGTTAATACAGATGAACAACATTTCAATAAACAGAATTATTATATCTATCTATGTGTTGGAAGATGCAAAACTCTTATTGCAATATGCAATGAATAATATACATGTACATATATACATATTCATTTCATCTGCACCAACACACCCATTTTACTGAACAGATAATATAGGATAAAAGTGGCTCACTGTGTACATGTACTTAAGATGCTTATTCATTAATGATTATGTTTCCGCATAAGAAACCACAGGATGTTTACAATTTAATTAAAAATTACTCTTTATATCGTACTTGTATACAAAAATCATGATAATAATTATAATACCGGATTGACATATAAACACTAGGTAAGTATTTTTTTTTATTAATGAAAAAAAAAGTTAACAACTCACCATTATGAAAAACTATATATTGTGATCCTCTTATTTCCGTCTTTTTCATTGTTTAATTATGCAAATACTGAACTGTATTTTTATATTTTCATATAGTGATGACTCAGTTTCCGCTAGTTTAACTGAAGCAGAAATTTGACTCAGGTATGTTTCTAAACGTCCTTACTATTGAAATATAAAATAAAGCCATTTTTTCTAATACTGACTCTCTCGGAACTTTTTTTACGAGCTCATCGGGTGAAGCAAATAAAACCCGATAAAGTCTACTGAAGTACTTTAATTGTCATTTTTATTGCAGCAATTCTGCATTGGTATACTGTTTTAGATTTGTTCTGTAAAAAAATGTTCAAACAATATTGCTTAGAGGCATTTGATGTTTAATAGGCGAGTTTGTTTTATTTCAATGACTTTGGATCTATAATGCAACTTTTTACAATTCACATGGTACCTCAAAGTCTATGGGCTTTTTATCCATTGTTATTTCAGTCTATAAAGAGAAGTGATTTCCCAAATATTTTTTTTGTTCCAATGTATAAGATACTCTTATCGGATGTATTTTTTTTTATAATATCATACGACTGAATGGTAATAAATGGTGGTAGTTCTTAACTGTTGTAACACCAGAGGGAAGGGAAGTTCGTGTAATATAGGACAAAAAAGTCAATAAGAATATAAATCGCTTTTACACTACATGACTACAGTTATCAGGATTAATCTGTTCATAAAAATCAACTGAATAAAGCCAGAATTGTTTTAGTGTAGGGTTTTTAACAGAACTAATATTTTAATATGTTTTGTTTGTTAACCGTTGTTAACAGAATTAACATGTAAACAGGGAAGACAAGGATTATTATTAGTTAGCTTGAGTGCAAAATTACACAAAAAACCGGATGACCACATTTGTATTTCGAAACAATTTTAAGCTAGAATTTGGAAACAACCCAAAATATTAACGTTGAAGACCAAACAACCCAAAATGGAATTAAATAGGAGCTAAAACGAGCCAAATAAAGCTATATAATTGACAAATGGTTTACCCTAGAATTAAAAAAAAAATTCTCTGATATTTAGAGACTTACAGAGTCATTTTCAGAAGAATTTTCATTCTAGTTTAATAGGCCATTTTCAAAAACACGTCGATTATATATATACTGATTTTGAAAAAAACTGAAAGAAACAAACATGTGTTCAGTTCAATTGGGTAATCCAAGCTACAAGGAAGTAATGTCAGATGGCTGATTGACGTAAAACATGATATTCCATTACGATACATGTTCTTCGTGAATTTTGAAGGGTAATTGATCGGTTGTCATTTCATCATAAGCGAGCCATATATCCTCATTTTGTGTTAATTTTACGTAAATACTATTTGCTTTAACACTCAAATTTATATGGATGCAGTTAGTGTTCGTTTCGTAAAATGCAATTATTGTTTTTTTTATGATTTCAGTGGAAACATTATATGAAACCTTAATATAAATATGAACAGCAACAGAATGCAGGAAATAGGTGATAATAACACTGGGAATTCAACTAATGCAAGTGTTTCCTTAGTTTATCTGAATGACAAGTTGGCGTTACGTTATCTTCCGGTGATAATTTACATATTCCTGCTGATGGTTACGGGTATCATAGGAAATATTTTAGTTTGTTTTGTTTACATTAATAATAAAAATCGAACATCAGCTTGTTATTTTATTTTAACATTAGCTTTGTTTGATCTATTGAACTGTGTAATTGGAATGCCAAACGAAATCGTAGATTTGCGCTACCCATACATGTTTTCATCATCGATAGCATGCAAAGTCTTGCGAACTATCGAATTTATTTCAACAATTGGATCGACAGTTGTGTTACTGGCAGTCGCGGTTGACAGATATAACCGGATATGCAAATTAGGAAAACACATGTCTAGTGCCAAAGCAAGAAAGGTTTGTGTAGCAGCTCTAATCATAGGTACTGTGGCTGCGTGGCCTGTTCCAATTCTAACTGGATTAAATACTATCGACTTACATATAGATGGAATTAAAGCAGTGGACTGTTCCATCGATCAGTCGATGCGCGGGATGGTCTACCCCTCAGTATTTAATGGACTACTGTGTATTTACTTTGTATTCTGTATTGGATTTTTCTGTGTTGTTTACTCTAGAATTATTATATATGTTAAAAAGAGAAAAGCTATTACACGACAACTAAGTTCATCGTTTAGGAGAGATGATAATGTCGAAAATGAGAACACCAATCAAACACGACTTCAGAATAACCATAATGTAGCATCCAAAACGATCTCTGATAAGTCAGAAGAAAGCAACGGAAGTGTTAAAAAACACAAAGCCAGACACGGAATAAAGGTGACACGAACAACCGTAATTCTCGGTGCTGTGACATTAGCTTTTATAATTAGTTATCTACCTTATTTATTGTTAATGGCTGTACGAACTCTTATAACAGATTTTGACGACAGATTAAATGCTGCAGCTGACATAGGTATTAAGTTTTGTGTCAAATCCTATCTTATAAATAACGCAATAAACCCGATCATTTATTGTTTCTTGAACAGAAAATTTAGAGACGATGTCAGAAAAATGTTTCATAAATGTTATTACTGAAAGAGAAGCAGACATTGTTATCATCGTAACAATTATCAGTTTATTGCTTACACGATGAAACGATTTAACCAAAGAAAATTTCAATTTGAAAGGTCTGATTAATTTACAGAACCGTGTATGAAATATCATAATTTTTATGACATGTTAGCTTTGCATTATTTTGAATTAATTGTTGCAATTGTCTTTTTAAAATGTTTATATACATATTAATGTAATAAAATATAAAGAATTATGCTACCTTTGGTGATGAAGTCCGAAATTATCATCACTGTAGAAGTAGATAGGATTCAGAGGCGGTTAAAAAACTTCCGAAATACTTTTTACTGTTCAGGCAACAGATACATTCAAGGTTAAATTGAAACTTTTAATATTTTCAGTATTATAATCCTGTTGCCTCACGTGTTAGTGTTAACATACGATTTTAGATCCGATTTCAATTCGACTTGACATTTTTTTAAAGAAATTACAAATGCTTTAATGTCATGATTCATTTTAAGTTTTTCGTCGCAGTTTTATACACAATCTAAAGAAAATCGTTCAGTGTAAACTGAAACTATTTGGAAGTTGGATAAAAAAAAATTAACAATATGTTCTCATGTCTAAGTCGTGATGAAAAAAAATTTCTGGAGTGATGATAATATTAACTGAGCCTGAAACTAACATTGTCTTAGTATATGCGACAGTAACTTCGTTTTGTCAAGAAAGTCAACGTATATACTGTACACGAAACTTAGGAATCAATCGTTGAATGTTAACGCCATAAGCTTGCAGGACGTTGGTAAGAACTAATGAGAAAAGGGAAGTTCACAATTGAAAGTTTAATTTCCTAAAATTTATGTTCACTATAAAGTCAATTAAAAAAGTAATTCAAATTTTTTTTCAATGTTTTGTCTGTTACAACTAACCAAAAGAATCAAGCTTAATCCAGACAGGCGATTTAAATATTTTTAAACCTCCTCTGATAGTCTTTTTTACAAAAAAAAGTTTATGAGTAGAAATAAACTCAGTACAAATGCCCAATAAAATGTAACAACAGCAATAGCTATTCTAAATATTTCATGTACATTCTATTGTCGTCACGAATGTAGTTGATACATGTATAAACTTTTTCGTTGCAATATTATCAACCGATGAATTTCAGCGGAACAAGGGCCCTTGGAATTACAAATGTATAAATGAATTTAAAATTCGATATTTAACAAAATTCGCATTGATAGACACAAAGTTCACTAGAGGAACATTTGAACATATTGATGCATATACTTCTAGCGGTAAATTCAGATGTATTAGCTCAAAATACATAAAATAATTTACTTTACATGCATAGCTGATACATATTTAAAACGTCTAAAATCATAACAACGAATGAATGAAATACAGGTGAATGTGGTCATATTTATTGTGTCATTTGAAGGAGAAACAAACTGGATTATTGGAACAACTAGCGTTCTTCCGATAGAACACAGCAATACATGTAGAAGGTATGTACACAATTTTTCTAAGAGTTGGAGGAAGCAGAACTCTTATTGCAATATGCAATGAAATATGTACATATAATACTAGTAATATTCATATTATCTGCTCCAAAACTTATATTCTAATATGAGCTGCTGAAAACGTCAGTGGAACAAACCCATGGTAAAATTTACAATAAACCACGACCCACATGAAATAACGACGCCACAATGTTTCGAGCGCAAATAGTTCATATTTTTTTCAATGGCGTCGGCAATTTGAAGACATTTTTCAATGGTTTTTCCCTATTAGAATCGAAATAATTCATGGACACCCGTGGTAATCAATTTGCCACGGAATGGCCATATTTCTACGAATTTCAGGGTAAAATTTCGACAGAACTACGGGCAACCATGAATTATTTCTTAATTTTACTAAACAAATAATATATGATACAGATGGCTTACTATGTACTAAATATACAATACCTAGTCATTGTCGGAAAATATAAAGTTTATTTGGGGGGGCTTTAGAAACATGAGAAGAGCCGAGCTTTGGTGAGCCTTTTTCCCTATGTTTCGCGGGAAGCCCAAATAAATTATATATGTTTCGACAATAACTTTTTATTGTCTTTATCGTGCAATCATAACATTGCCACTTCAGATGCGCAAAATGCCTTAAAACTGCGTTTGAAGTTAAAATCCAGCTGCCGTGAAATGTGGAAAACTCCGTGACGCAATCTGTTACATTTACTACGATACCCGCGCTCTTCATGTAAACACGTACTAGTAGACTTTGTTAGGTCATTGACCTAATGCGGCTCAAGTTTATTCTATACCTGTTCTTAGACTGGAAATGTCTTGATTGCAGGATAAAGATGTTTATTCATTATTTTTAGTGACTGAATGGTTCTGTTTCCGCATAAGAAACCACAGGTTAATTCAGGCAACTGATGTGTGTTTATTTAAATGTTTATTTTGTTTTACATCACATTCAACTCATTTGACTGTGTACCCGAACAGAACATCCGAACATCCTTGTCAATTAAGATTCCAATAAATTGATTGTGGGTTTTTCTTAACGATTTCACTTTCCATGCTTCCCGATTCTAAGATATCTTGTGCTGAATACATAATACAGTCAAATATAATTATAAATAAAATATTTTTTGAATTGGGAAGTAAACAAAGAGAAAAGAGCTGGCAGGAGTAATGAACTAACCAATGTAATAATTGTATTTGAACATTTTACGAAAGTCCCTCAGAAACCAAGTAGCCAAGGTAAGTAGTCCTTCACTATTGATAACCAGAATCACAGAATACAGCACGTAGTATAACTGACCGCTACAATATTATGCTGACCTCTGAATAACCCAAGTCTAAACTTTTTGTGTATAATTACATTAATACCCATTACCACATCATCTGTTAATGTCAGTTATTCTTTAAGTCAATGTATTCATAATTTAGATTTTAAGTAATGGACTTTACATATACCGATCTATATGATCTTGCGAATAAAAATAAACATAAAAAAATACAATAGGCTCCACCTTTCTACTCTTTTATATAAACAATTCAAAATTTGGAATTGACACATTTTTTTCAGTATGTGAGAACATAACCTCAATTATGTGGTACATGCTAATAACCAACGGCGCATAGTGTTATTTTATAGTGTGTACCAGAATTCCCTTTTATTTCAAAATATTTTGACTAGTTGTTCTTTTTGGAGTGATTAGAGTTAACTGTACTATATTTTAAAACTGCAAATGAAATGTCAGTTTGTGTCTTAATGGGTAAAAAACTGAAGCAGTTTAGAATAAATGGCATCTTAATCTACAAAACCCATCTTTCACCGAAAAAAGGTTTTCTAAAATTAAATGTGCAAATTACTGTGGTTATAATTTTTTCTGTCAATTTTAATGAATGCACAGTTAACAATAAGCAATCTTATGAATAAAACAATAAAAATAATATAATAATAAAATATTGAAAATGTACAGATATAGTTTATTCGCCAATGTTGCAACATTCAATCATACTGAACAAGGACAAATTATATATGTAACAACTAGAGGTCACTGAAAATAGAGTGTTGGCCACATACAGAATGTTGTGGGTTGCATTTCATAATTTTCCTAAATACTAGAAAATGAAAGGATTATGGATACCCGTTAATGAACCAGCATCAAATGGACATGCAGTTAGTGGCCATGAATGAGTTCATAATTGGATATTTTCCTATATACACATACAAAACCACAGTTATTTTCAATCTGATTTAATAAAATTTGAATTGGTGGTCAGAGAAATATGATTATACTGATAATATCAAATGTTAAAATATGTTACTGTTTTTAAAATGCAAAATGTAAATCCAAATAAATTTTAACTAAAGATTCTTCATTCAACCTATTTAATTTTGACACTCATAAACCTTATTTGTGATTAAATACTGATTTCTCCAAATTTCGGAATCACAGAAAAATTTCAAAATTACCCGAAGAAACTTTAAATATTTCTGAGATTTATCGTAAAAGTTTCAGAATTATAGGATAAGAATTAATATTAGGTTAACATTTTGAAAAATAGTATTTTTATATTTTATATGAATTGCACATTGTATCGGAATAAATACAAGTGGAAACTCATAAATGGCCATTGAGTGTATGTCACTTACAATGTATATCTTTGGGTTCGTCAAGTAGCTTTCATGCACAAACCGACATAAAAAAAACTACGTAAACCCCCCCCCCCCCCCCCAAATACTGGTGTATAAACAATAAATCTCAGATATAAACTTTTTTCAAGTACAGAAAGCATTAAAGAGAACGTCACTAAAATATACACGGTTTTTGCTTGGAACGGGGAAATACATAATCGAGGTGTTAATCTCAGTAGGCTAGCTTCTCATTGAGCTTATCAATACTGTTCATTATCTCTATGACGACTGTGTTAACTTCTTGGTAGGTAGATCATTAACATTACGCTGTCTACCGAACTCTCCATTAGCCATATTTCTGATTGAGAACCGAATTTTCGTATTGGTTATTGACAATACCAGTTTTCCCTTCTGGCATCAAACCAACACAATAACATCTAATGATTAGTTATCTAATTTGTTGTGAGAAATGATACAAGAGATAACAAGATTCCGAAGTTATCTTACAAAAATCCATCAGAGCTCATTTAAATGCCTATGACCCTGAGATCATGTACTAATTTAAAATACCAACAATGCCAGTTGCGTCAAGTGAGATTCTTCACAAAGATTTTCAGTAACATATTCTCCCGTCCAAACTGAATTTCCCGAAGAATAACTGCAACAATTTGTAAAGTGACCAAGCACTTTTTGTGCTTGCATTAAAATATTCCAAATGTTTTCTTTTTATCAAAACCTTGTCAAGAGTTTCAACGTGGTTCCTGAATAGAAACTCGGTGTAAAAGTAAAAGCAAGGTAAACATGTTTCTCAATGTGTATGCTGTTTTGTATATTTTTCTCTTTAGTTTTCTATCTAAAATTAATAGAATACGATATAGTTTATTGCTCCAAAAGGGGGGGGGGGGGGGTTTAAACCTCAAGATTTCAAAATATACTGCAAGATATAAAATGAAATATTCAATGCTCATTGATACTACCAACTCGTTTTCCCATGAATGTTATTTTAACATTTTACATTGGCGAATTAGAAGAGGTTTTCTTTTTACTACAACGGTGTCTTGAAAGTTTAAATTCAGGATATTAAGACATAAACAATGCCCAAGTCAGTGGAAAATTCGTCTGTTGTGACTCGGCAGTAACATGGTCTATCATGATCCCGTTTAGCTTGTTTGGCTTGTTATTTACTAGTTCGCATTTTCGCGGGTGTCCTGCAGGAAGCAGAGACTGCTTACTCTTCCGGAGCACCAGAGTCTACCCCCGGTTTTTTGGTGGGGTCGATGTTGTTCATATGTTTTTAGTTTTTAATTGTAGTGCATGTATTGTTTTGGTCTTGTCTTCGTTGTTCTGCGGAGTTTGTCAGTTGTTACGATTTTCTCTCCTTCGAATATCCCTTTGGTATTTCTTGACTTTACTTCATAGCTACTTAAGACATATAGCTCTATATAGTTTGAGAAAGATAAGGTTATTCATTTACCCCGAAAGATATTACCAATTTTAGCATCTGTTAATATAGTTCTTCAACTGAAGTATCTTTGATTCCAGCTGAATTTATAACTATTCTAAACGATAGATTTCCACAGAAATTTACCAGATTGTGAACCCATTCTATAAATACTCACCACTAACGTTTTGGATATCGACAAAAAATACCCAATCAATACTTAAAAGTATTAGGAATCTCCATATAAAGTCAAAATCCATAAACATGGCGAATTAGTGAGAACAGTAAAACGCATAACAGATATTAGTTACTACAACCCCCTAAAAAACATAAAAAAGAAACAAAGAATAAACACAGCAAACTGAAAAGATTGAGAAAAAGACAGACAACAGAAAAACCAAAATGAGATTTCCAAAACAAAAAACTGTCCCAATTTGCTGTTAGAAATATTTTTGCCAATAATCCAAATGCATTATAAGAATTTTTACGTAGAATTAAAGAAACAGTGACTTGATTTTGTCGACATATTTTCCAGTTTATTTTTAGAGTGTGATGCCAAGTTTACGGTCATTATCAAACAAACGTTTTGAACATTCAAAATAACCCCAACTGTAGTTCTTAATGTGCAAAAAATAAGTGGTATAAACAATTACAGAAATCTATACAAAAGTAACAAATAAACACAGTATTCAAATTGGAAAACATTTGACATAATATTGCTATACATCCATATTTAAAATCTGTGGTGGCCAAGGGATGTAGGTAGATCGCCATTACTAATAATTTATTAGTAGTAACGACCTACCTATATCACCTGGCCACCGTGTCATTGGTAAGTACAGTGACCTCATACTCAATATTTTTCATTTGTTAATTTCCAAAATTCAAAAATATGTTTTCAAAATGTATTTTATTTAGCACCATAATTCTTTCAAGCGGGATGGAAAGTGATACTTCCTAATATCGATAAGAGAAACCCAAAATCGAAATTTTCGACTCTTAATCGATAAGGATTATAGTATCGATCGCTGTTGTACGAATATTTATGAAACTTTGAAAAGGCTGGTCAGCAGGATCGGCATCTCATGCTATAAGTTCATCACCCCTTAGGCGATTTGAAACTCATTTCCGGTAAAACAGAAAGAGCAATCGACAGTCAACTGGAGTAGGAATCTACGATGTGAAATAGTCTGGAGAGAAAATGACACTTTCTTACTACCAACCAATCGGCTGTAAAACTTGTAAAATGTGAGATTCTTAAAAAAAACACCTTGCTGCAATGTCAGACATCGTATAAACTTAAATAATGTATAAGACATTAAACAGGAAATAGAACTTCCTTTTTAGAACTTGTAAAATGAACATGTATCAAGTACATAACAATGTAACCATTTCTGTCCGAAAGTCACAACGATTAAAGACTTTATAATAATGTTATAGGTTTGGTTTTAAAGGATAAGTTTTACAGGAACGGTACATTGGAGTATGTTCGCAGTAATTTACCGTAGATACTCCAATCAAGGAAGATTGATCGCTACAGACTTTGAGTGAGTCATCAGTGAACAGTAAGTAATGTAAGATTCCTTCTCTTTCTGTCATTCTTTTTGTAAAGACCTGTAGAAAACTAAATTTTAATACTTTATTTACTTCTTGGGTGTTTTGTCATTACAGAGATGACCAGGATATTGACGAACAAACTCCGACGAACGAACGTAATAGGAGCGGTAATTGTATGTTTAACTTAAAGATGCTTTCATGTTAAAACTGTAGTTGGATGCAATCACGATAATAGATAGAAATGCATAAAATATACCGATTTTAGGAAAGGTTTTCGTAACATAAATGAATGACGTTTAAAAGTTTCTGAAAGTGTTACATATTTTACGATCCAATGTAGTTGTTTATTACTGTTGAAAGTATGATGAAATGTACATCAGATTTTGTAGTATTCGAGTGGGCTGTTACTAAAACGTGGAAACGGAAAACCACGATTTTTATTTAAAAATAGAATAATTACATTGTGACGTAATAACATGCTTCTTAACCAATAACATTGCGACACGTATTTAACAAGCTGTCTTTTATGTCTAAATGAAAATCAGCAGCACGAGACACCTGTGTACTAATCAATTACATATTATTGAGCGAAATTGATTATTACCGCGTGCATTACTTAATATTATCAGATTAAAGTATTTTTGCACTAAAATGTAATTATAAAAACTGAATGCATCTTTTTGTAGCTTCATGTGCATGTCAAAGTGTGGACCGAAGGCACCGTGATTTTTTGTATTAAGCGCTTCCGCGCTTCATACAAATTGTGCTTCGGTCCACACTTTTTACATGCCAATGAAGCTACAAAAAGATGCATTCAATTCTTAATTAATGAATGTTACATGGTTACATGTATATACTCTTAATGCTAAGTAGCCGGGTATAATCGACATAATATGGGACTTGGTTGCATTGTCTGTTGTTACGTATTTTTTGCATATTTGGTTTCTAGTAAAATTAACAGTCATATTTATGCTGTATTGTATTGAACAACTTGAATTATCATAGATCGCTTATGCATATCTTTATACCACGTGGTCCTCTGTACTGTAATTTCATTTTTAAAGAACTGTTCCGACTCAAGCCGAAAAAACTAGCTCCGCCCGCGATATCTTCTTACTACAAGCAAAGTACACGTGGTATGCTTCTAGGTATTTGCCACCAAAAGTCTTTTGATGCTTTAATATATTTTTAACAAGGATTTGCTTGCCGTGATAAATATCTGGTCTTATCTAAACCTTTAAAGGGACTAAGTCGAAATGTGTTAATTGAGAATCCAATAAATCATTTATATCCCCCATGGCATAACGTTCTTAAGATAATTTTAAACTAAAAGCGGTGTTAGAGTAATATATAATAAATGAAGATAATCCATTAGAACTGTCAAATGACATGTATGTTTGAGAATTTTTTATCATTGTTACTCTAAAGATTTTTAAATAACCAATCATTCGAGACATTTTTTTAAATAAAATTGCCCTCCAAGACAACGGTACTTCATTCTGCTCATATCTGCCACCGACCCCATATAGGCATGTGGGAAGAACAATTTAAAAAGTTCTTGTAAGGGTAAGTGTTAATTTTTTTTTAAAGTAGCGGCACATATCGACATACGAAGTTAGAACTCGAAGGAAAATATACAAAACTTCCTATTATTTTTTTAAATCTAAGTTATTCCAAGTTATGATCGTACAACATGGTCAGTTGTCAAATTAAAAATGTATTTCACAAGTAATCATAAGATAATGTGTGTCTGTCAGTGTGTCCATAATGTAGTTGTAAGTGCAACTCTTATACAGATTTTCATGAAATTTACACAAAGGGGTATATCATATGAAGATGTGCATGTCGAAAAAAAGTATATGCCCACACTTTCAAATGATATAATTTGACTTAGAATTTTTATCCACAGGCTGGATGAAGATTGGCGTGGGCATCCTTCATTAACTTTGCCTACAAGACATCTAGCTTGAAAAAGAGCATTTTATACATGTTTTTGTACTCCTGCTCCACAGGAGAGAATGTACACTGTTTTACTCTGACTTGTCTGTCCGTCCGTCCGTCCGTCCGTAACTTTTTTCCGTCGCAGTTTTCTCATTAACTATTGGTCGCAGCTGCTTGAAATTTTGAAACATTATTTCTGTATGTTATGCCGTATGGTGTGATTCATTTTCGTAATATCTGTAATCAATTTCCTGTTTACTAGGGACTTGAATTTTTACTTAATTTTTTGGAATGTTGAAATTTCTGTCGCAGTTTTCTCGGCAACTACTTATCGAAATTTTGACACAATCTCTCTGAATGATGCCAGGGAACAACCAGGTCTTCATGTTTCTAAAGGATCTTCAATACAGGAAAATGTGAAGGAAAAATCAAGACAGTCCCTCATATCTCAGTCTACATTGATACATATATATAGATAAATAATCAAACCTTTCTTGTTGAGGAAATAAGTCTGGGATATCATTGAACATGCAAGCAAAATTTGCTACCTTCTGTCCGAGATTATATATTCCTTAAATGGCTGACGTAAATGTAGAAGGTAGGTTAATATTAGTTTTTAAATATGGTGGTACGTCAGCATTCTTTCTCTGAGAATTCACCAAGATCCATCATGACAATGTCGTAATCTTGATGAGTATCAATGTATTATATATTAGAGTATTACATTTCACCCAGTTAATCCTAAATAATCTAACCTAGTTTTATGTATGAGGATGTAATTCCCTTAAGAACCGACTACTATGTAAAATCGGCTTTAAGTACCATGCAAGTTTATTTTATCAGCATTTTCGATTTTCTGAGTGCCGAGTATTAAAATTTCGGCTTCTCGAGTACCATACTACCAAGTGCTGCCTAAAAATTAGCCAAAGGGCAAAGTAACAAAAAGTACTCATTGACTCAAGCAAGTTAGCCTGACTGATTTCAGATGAGGTGGTTTTATTTCAGTCCTTAGTTCACTCAACCACATGGTTTTACGTGTACTTTAAAACATACATATAAGACAAGTGGCGAATATATTAATTTCTCATAACACTGCAGATGTCGCCCTCGTGCATTCTAGTTTCATGTGATGTTTAATCTCGAAAGGGTATCATTGTTTACTGATTACTTCACGCCAAACAACCTTTATTCCATTTTGAAGACGTGTGGAATTTTAACACGCCTTGTTTGAAGACGTGCGGATACGAAAAATGTAGGTAAACTAAGGAAGCAAATTGCACTTCTGCAGTTGCAAATATTTTGCCCATCAATAGTCGAAGTTTTATAGTTTCAGCCATTCACTTTTAAATGGCGCTAATTGTATTTTCAGCAATTCAGCAGTTTTTGCAAACATAGTGCACAAAAAGTAGTAATCGAAAGTGAAAATAAAACCAAGTGACTGACACTAGAGGCTATAACCCCTCTTTTCGTACGCAGGATTCGGAGGCCTTTTTAGAGCGTATTTCGTACGCAGACATGGTATGCGGTACGCAACACATGCAGTATACCGTACGCAGATGCAAATTTTGGAATATTTGCACAAAATAACGGTTTTCAAACTGTAATTTAAAACGTACGCTGGATTCAAGCTGTAAATTTATAGCGTATTCCGGATTCAAGAAGGGAGGGGGGTTATAGCCACACACTTCCGGGCTATGTACTAATACTCTATATGCAGTCGGTAAATTCTCCCCAAATCCCTTATTTTTCTATCGTCCTCACTTTTTTTGATATTTCTTCCTCGCTTGCAATTCGTTGATAAATATATTTTATATCGTTCCAAATTGGGGTTTTTCCCTTCTAAAGTTAATATTATTAATAGCTTCTATTTTAGTATGTAATTAACTGATTTGCACGTGAAAAGCTTTGGCAGTTAACGGGCGGGGTTTTTAAATTGATATATAAGGTACGGGATTTGAATATTCAGTATCGAAGGTGCTCGCAGTGACAACGAAATTTAACGATAGTTAATAGAGTGCTGCTTCGTTTATTATGTCGGATTTAGATTCAGAACATGAGGATGTAAGACAATCTACCAGCAAGCAAGATAGTTCCTCTACTGAATTATCGAATGACGGTGCAGTATCTTTATTTACTACGGTGTTGAGCAACGCTTTGGAGAAGCAGGAGGCAACTTTAATCAACCATATTGAAAAACGTCTCGGACAGTCAGAAAAATCAACAGGTATTTCAACTCCAGATTTCGTTTTTAAGCGTGAGGGGAACCGCATTCAGTTTTTATTTAATCAGGAGCGGTCTGATAAGCTTTCTAGGATAGAGACTTTGATCAGTTCCGGGTCGTATGAGCAGGCTTTAAGTTTGATAGCCGAGGAGAAGGAAAACTTGCGAAAAAGGAATAAAATTCTGAAGATAGGAGACAAGCATGGATGGGACACGGTTAACGAGTATCTTGATAGTCCTTTGGCTGATGATAAGGACTATGCAGCTAATTTACGTACCGCTATTGCCCGAGCGGCGAGGAAGAGAAGTCAACCAAAACCGTATGACCGGCCAGCCAACAAAACAACTGATGGTGATAAATCCGATTCCACAACCGGAAGATTCAACGCCAAAAATTTTTTTCGTGGCTTTGGCCAAGGAAATACATTTACAGGAAGTGCAGCTAGACCGCAGCAAGGTGTGTCAGGAAAGTGTTTCTACTGCAATCAGGACGGGCATTTTGCAAGATTCTGCCCATTCAAAGGAGCTCCGTCAGCCACAGTCAGCACCGCCCCGAAGGAACACCAAAAGACACAGTAATGAGCAGTGTACGGACAGTTACACGACAAATGAAGTTGAGTATAATTTTGAACTTATTAACAATTATGAAATTAAATCCGGTAATCAAATTATTAATGTTAAAGGGAATTTAAGAAAAAATATATCTTTCTGGAAATATGTTTTACAGGCGAACGATTTTATTTTGAATACTGTAGAATTTGGTTATAGAATTCCTTTTACTACCGAGCCGTGTTCTGCTCATTTGTCAAACAATAGGTCAGCTTTAAATCATGCTTCATTTGTTGAAAAATCAATAACCCAACTTTTAAGTACAAATTGTATTAAGGAAGTTGCACATCCACCCTTTGTGGTTAATCCGTTAACCGTATCGGTTCAAAGTTCAGGCAAAGAAAGACTTGTTTTAGATTTAAGACATGTTAACAAGTATGTGGATCGACAAAAAGTCAAATTTGAAGGCGTCAATGAGGCCTTGTCGTTTGCAAATAATGCAAAATACATGTACAAATTCGATTTAAAAAATGGGTATTTTCATTTGGACATACACAATGAACACCAAAAATTCTTAGGTTTTTCATGGAAATTTGGAAACAAAACCAGATTTTTTAATTTCACAGTTTTACCTTTCGGACTTTCTTCTGCCGGTCATATTTTTACTAAAACTCTGAGAGTTTTGGTAAAATATTGGCGTTCTATGGGTATTCCTATAGTCGTTTATTTAGACGACGGATGGGGGGCCTCAGATAGTTTTAGTTGCTGCGAAAATATGGCTTTTCAGGTCAGAACTGATTTGAAAAAGTCTGGTTTTGTTGTTAATGAAGCTAAAAGCATATGGACACCAGTTGAAAATTTACAGTGGTTAGGTTTCAATTGGAATTTACAAAAAGGCACTTTAGAAATACCAGAGAAAAAATTTGAGAATTTGAAGAATATTATATCTTCACTGTTAGAATCTGACATACAGCTTACGTCTAGGAATCTGGCAAAAGTGACGGGAAAAATTATTTCTATGTTACCAGCATTAGGTTGTATTTGTCAAATAATGACCAGACATTTGAATATGACAATCTGTTCTAGAATTTATTGGGATTCAGTTATACAATTTAATGAAAATATTGTTCAAGAGCTTAGATTTTGGTATTTTTATTGCGACAAGATTAAATTTAGACATATAACACCATTTCATCGGGTACCTGAGAGAATTATTTTTTCCGATGCCAGTGAATATGCAGGTGCTGGTTATATGGTAGGTTTTAAAAAGATAGCTCATTTTATGTGGGAAAAAATTGATAGGAGCAAAAGCTCAACTTGGAGAGAATTGAAAACCATTTATAATATTTTAACATCATTACATGATCAGTTGAGTGGAAAACTTGTTAAAATTTACACAGATAATCAGAATGTTACAAAAATAGTTAATAAGGGTAGTATGAAAGCTGAATTACAGGATATAGCTTTAGATGTGTTTCATGTATGTTTAGATAACAATATTGTATTAGAAGTAGAATGGATCCCTAGGAACAAAAACGTTCAAGCGGATGAATTCAGTAAATTTTTTTTTTGATTTTGATGATTGGGGTGTGTCCAAAAACATTTTCAGTTTCTTTAACAGTTTGTGGGGTCCATTCACATGTGACGTATTTGCTGATAGTAAAAACAAGAAGGTGACAAAGTTTTTCTCAAGATTTTTTACACCTGGTACGTCTGGGGTCGACGCATTTGCATATGATTGGTCGCAATTCAATAATTGGATAGTACCTCCCATTTGTTTAGTAAACAGGGTTATCAATCATATGCGAATGTGTAGAGCCAGAGGTACATTAGTAATACCAAAATGGAAGTCGGCTATATATTGGCCTACGATAGTTAATCGTGTTACAGGCAATTATAAGACTTTCATCAAGGATTTAAGAGAATTTAAAAATCCTAAATCATTTTTTGTATCAGGTTCTGATGAAAACAGTATATTTGCTAAGCAACCTTTTAACAGTAATGTTTTAGTTTTATTGGTGGACTTTTCTGTATGAATTTCTGTTTTTGTCACACAGTGTGACACATTGTATGATAGTCTGAGAATGATTTAAGTCACACAGTGTGACTTGTTTATGGACATTTAATTTGATTTTTTGATATTATATATTATTGATGGGACATTCATGATCTATGTTGCACAGTGTAACATAAAGAATCACACAGTGTGATTAGAAGTTAGTGTTGATGTATATATGTTATAATTAATTAAAATAGTACCGGGAAAATTTACATAAAGATATTCATTCATTTTTTTTTCTCTATTTACAGACTCACTGGAAACAGTTTGAACATTTGGCCAACAATGCAAGATTTGCAGATATTATCAGCGCTTTGCCGTCTATCGTAGAAGCATCAAATTCTAAGACTACAGTGAAAAAGTATAAATTTTATTTTCAAAATTTAAATCGTGGTGTTCTGAGTGTAAGCTTGATTTTTCTCCAGCGAATACTACAACCGTTTCACTTTACATTGGTGGATTAATACAGCAAGGTGTTAGCGTGTTTGTATTAGAGTCTAATTTTTATTCCATTAAATGGTACCATGACACAAATTTTAAATACAATCCTTGTTGTGACAAATTATTATCTTCTCTTTTAGAAGGTGGACGTAGAATTTTAAGTAGACCAGTTTGTAAAAAAGAACCAATTACTCCAGATATTTTGAAGTTAATTGTTTCTAGATATGGAAATGAGCACGATTTGTCTAAATTACGAATTTGTGTACTGTGTCTTTTAGGATTTGCTGGTTTCTTTAGATATAATGAGTTAGCGAACATAAAAAGAAATCATATTATTTTTCATGATACACATATTGAAGTTTCTGTTGAGAAGAGTAAGACAGATGTCTATAGAAGGGGAAATAAGGTTATAATTGCTAGAACTGGAAATGACTTATGTCCTGTAAAATGGTTAAAGAAATATTTAGACTTAGCTGATTTAGATTCGAAATCCGACTCTTTTATATTTCGTCCTTTATTCTTTTTAAAATCAAAGGGTATTTATAGGTTAAGTAAAAATAACACACCCTTGTCTTATACTAGGGCCCGAGAATTGTTACTTGGCTCTCTGGAAGAAATAGGTTTAGATAAAACCAAATTTGGGTTGCATAGTTTAAGGAGCGGGGGTGCAACAGCAGCGGCGAATAGCGGTATTTCTGATCGATTAGTTGAAGCTCACGGTAGATGGTCATCAGAACAGTCTAGAGATGGTTATATAAAGGACAATTTAAATAATCAGTTGGTAGTATCTCTGAATCTTGGCATTTAATTCAATCTGTTTCATATCCTTTGTTTCGAAGTTACTGCGAGCAACAAAGCCTATATCTGTTTTGTGTCTGATATGCCCAATTATATATAACAACTTTATTGCATAATAAAAACCTCAAGAGGTTAAGCAAACACAAACATACAAAAACAATGAACATGTAACTACATACAAATGGATACAACCAAAGATATTAAAGTATTTACAAATATGTATGAATTTGACCAATGTGGATCTCATTGTCGCAACTCAAATGATTGCTTTACAAAATCAACAACCGTGGGCAAAACATCCATATTTGGGTTAAGTACAAAAATTAATTTATCAATGGCGTCAAGCTGGTTAAAATTAGCATATTTTGTTTGTATTAAGTCAATAAATGTTCTTCTTATATTATTATTAATTTTACAATGAAAGAAGAAATGCGCTTCATCATCAATTATTTTGCATGATTTACAAAGTCTTTGTTCTCTTGGTATATTCTTGTATCTACCAAGTTCAATCTCTAGATTATGGTCACTAATACGTAGTTTGGTAAGTATTTTTCTACTATTAAAGTTTTGAAGATTTAAGTAGTCTGAAACATTAACATCAGACTTTAACTTGCTGTAAAGGTATAATTTCGAGGAAGCATCAAAGCTAGATATTTTATTTATTATAAGTTCATCATATTTCTCTTGAATAGTTTTTTTGTTTTCTTTTTTTATGTGTAACTTATTAATTTCCTTAAAACTTTTATTGTCATTCTCAAAATTTTCATAATCTATTTCGAATTCCGTCATAACAGATCTAGCAAAGCTATACCAAGTATACACACCATCTGTATGGAGATTTTTATTTAAATAGAGTGCTTCTTTTACAAGAGGGTTTATATCTATACAGTTTAGTCTAGAAAAGTAGCAAATAACTTGTGTTTTAATAAAAGAATCTAGTGGTAATCTACCAAGTTCAGATTTTGCAGCAATATTACATGCTGTTTTTCTTACACCCAAAACACTTTTACAAAATTTATTGTGTACTTTTTCAAAAGCAGGCTTATCAGAAAATGATAGTATATCAACATTTTTTCCACTTACATTAGATCTTTGAAGTGCTTTATACATTGAGAAATAATCATCCATATACCAGATCTCACTGTTATATAAAATTATAGGTCTGATTAAATTGTCAAATAATTTACATGACAGTTCTACTGGTGTATGTTTGAAGTTAGACATATACTTTTTAATAGAGAATAGTGCTTTTAATCCCTTTTTAGAAAGTTCCTGAGATGACTTAAATTTTCCTGTATGACAAATAATAGTGCCTAAGAAGTTAAATTCCTTCACTTCATTTAATATATTATTTTTATAACAAAAATTATTAGAGATAAAACTTGCCTTTGAGTTCTTTTGGAAAACAATAATTTTAGTTTTACTTGTATTGACTGTTAATTGCCATTTATGACAATACAATTCCAACTTATTAAGTGCTTGCTGTAGTCCTGAGGCTGTTTCTGATAAAATTACCAGATCATCTGCAAAGCTTAATGTACTAAGATATGTCTTATCTAAACATACAGGATCACAATGGTTATCAAATTCTGAATGCAAGTCATTAATGAAACAATTAAACAATGTGGGACTCAAGCTATCACCTTGCTTTACACCTCTTTTGATTTGAAAATAGTCTGAAAAAGTGTTTTCAATTTTAATTGAAGACTCACACGATTTATACATATCTTTAATAATGCTAAAAAGTTTAATGCCAACATTGTTTTCCCTCAATTTATACAGGAGTCCATCATGCCACACTGTATCAAAGGCACGTCTTAAATCAACAAAACAAGAAAATATTTTAGTCTTCTTTTTTGTTAAATACTTGGTTATTAAAGATTTTAATATAAATATACTATCAGTGGTCCTATATAGACTTGAAATAATTTAAATTCGGACGCGCGTAGCGAGGGAGAATTTAAATATATTTTATATCGTTCCAAATTGGGGTTTTTCCCTTCTAAAGTTAATATTATTAATAGCTTCTATTTTAGTATGTAATTAACTGATTTGCACGTGAAAAGCTTTGGCAGTTAACGGGCGGGGTTTTTAAATTGATATATAAGGTACGGGATTTGAATATTCAGTATCGAAGGTGCTCGCAGTGACAACGAAATTTAACGATAGTTAATAGAGTGCTGCTTCGTTTATTACTATTTGTATGATATTGGTGAAATGAAACAATATTGTGTTGTAAATTATTATATTAAAGGTTGTTTCGCAAGAGAAAAAATACGAAGTTACTGCGAGCAACAAAGCCTATATCTGTTTTGTGTCTGATATGCCCAATTATATATAGACTTGAAATAATTTAAATTCGGACGAGCGTAGCGAGGGAGAATTTAAATAATCTTAAATGGTCATTTTTAATTCTCTTGTCCGACGATGATGTTCGTTAACATCGACTCAATGTCCGACTGTTGTTCGTTAACATCGACTGTTTTTGATATATAACTAGGTGGCCTTATTTTTTTATATTACAATTGAAGAACAACTGAAGGTTGCAGGTTTTTTTTTATGGAAATAATGCAATTTTTTCGTTCCCGTTTCCGTATTCCGTTTCCGTTCCGTTTCCGCCTTTTAGTAACACCCATTCGAGTGCACCGACGAATTTTGCAATGCACAATAAATATGAGTGCCGGATTTTGATGATTTGAAATAATTTATAAAATGATTGTTGTCGGATCGTATGTTTGCTCTGCGTTTTTAATCAGGTATCCAAATTTCAGACAAACAAATCTATCAGTTTATAATAAAAAAGAAAACCTATTATTTTGAACCAATCAGAAAAAAATCGATTTCTGTTGTACAGATTTTTATTATCATACCTGTCAACCTCTGACGACTGAAAAACTTTTTAGTGTAAAACAACTGGTCAGGACCAATTTTTTTAGTGTAAAACAACTGGTCATAAAAGTAAAAAGTCTTTTTAAGGGGGTTTAACTACACACCAGGCATACTTGGTCCATTAATTACGCATAATTGTCTCCTGAAATGGCAATCCTAATTGTGATTAAATTTTGCTGGAATGGTCTCTTTTCGTCTTTGTCAGATAATCCGGCTGCTGTTACTAAAAGTAGGAAATTCAGCCAAAATCATTATTAAGAATTG
This sequence comes from Mytilisepta virgata, assembly GCA_028015205.1. Lineage (NCBI taxonomy): Eukaryota > Metazoa > Mollusca > Bivalvia > Mytilida > Mytilidae > Mytilisepta > Mytilisepta virgata. The sequence goes on from CM051519.1 coordinate 78,691,616, forward strand.
CTGTGATGACCATAGGTACCAATGAAGTTGGCTGACGTTACTAAAATAGAAATAATGGAAACACATTAAACGACTCAAAATCATAAATGCTGTTGAGGCATGGAGTACATGTGTATGTCATTCGTAAATTTTATATCCCTTCTTCCCTGCAAACGAATATATAGGATAGGAATCACCCTGTCTGTCTGTCCCGACCAACTTCATGTGTCATTTGTCTAAACTTCATGAAACTTTATAAATTCCCTGACAATGTTGTGTAAACCGCACTGTAGATATGATGTTCCGGTTCATTGAGATTTCCCAGATTTTAATCCTATCCAGTATGCACTTAATCATTGCATCTCCTCTGACATGGTTTGTTTGATACACATGCCATTTTGTAAATTGTTAAAGTAAGTTTCACCGATCTGTGCCTCTCAAGTTTCATTGATTTCACAAAATATCAGAAAGCAAATAAATGATCGATAAGAAATATTATTTAGATGATGGTACGTCAACTTTTATAGATTTCGGATTTTTGATATATTGCCTTCCACTTTTGCTCTACTCATGTGGGAAAACTGGATATTTCTGTCATTCCCCATTATAAACCTGTTTGGTCCTAGAGGTCAGTTTTTCAAAATCTTGAAATGTGGAAACGATTTCATTTAGTTATATACTTATTGATGTAGTGTAGAAAAATCGTTAACATGAAATCACTTGAAAATAATTTATTTTGTACCTATCAAATATTCAAGCTTTGTCCCAAAATTGTCGATTTCCACACGAGTACAGAACAAGCCATAGCAGGTGGAAACATGACACAAAATTTAGTTGCCGTAAGTATGTTTAAATCAAAATTTCAAAATGATATTCTCTTTATATTATCTGATTTTTAAAGAAATGCCGTACTCTGAGACTCAGCTAAGGTGATCCATCTGTGCACGTGGGAAGGATATGCTGGTCCAACTTTTCTAGAGTTATGGCCCTTTGTACTGAGAATGTCGGACCCTATCCAGTATGCAACCCCTCTGTCAAACTGACATGGTCTGTGTGATAACATGAACGTTTATAAATGTGTCTGGTGTTGTTTTTAGTCTGCAAACTCATTGATTTCCGTAAAAAGTCGTGATAACACTGTATAAACTAATATAATTAGCAGAAGAAAATGTAATGAGCATTAGAGATACAAAAGCCAGGTTGAAACTCCAATTTGATTTTCACATAATTTGATTATCAAATATATCAATATAATAAACTTCAATATCTCTAATGCTATCACCCTTTACCCCAAAAAATTCATAAAACCCCTTTTGGAACCCCATTGTTTTAAAATTTAGGCAGGGGTTTCCTGTACCCAGCCTAATCCGGCTGCTCTTGGGGCATAAGCCGACTAAAATTGCTGAAAAGAAAACATATTTGAAGTTGATCAATATAGAAAACTTCAATGGCTATACTATCATCCTTTTTTACCCCCAAAACTCAATAAAACCCCCTTTAGAACCTCAATTTTCAAAGCAGAGGCTTGTAAATCAAGTGCATTTGTTGCTATTGTAGAAAACATTGGATTACTAATGTAAGGAGTTAGCTGCAGACACGGGTAAAATCTTCTTTTATCTACATGTAGAAGATGCGAATTATTTTACTTCAATATGCGTTTTTATGTTAAACAACAGCTCCCGTTTCGTACGATTCGACAAGTTACGCTTTCGTACGTTCGTTTGTATATCCTTGTCATCTCTTGTAAGCACAAGAGAGGGAACTCTTGTTTGTATGGTTATTCGTAAAGTCACACATTTACAATTTTTGAAAATAAATAAATGAATTATAAAAAACAAAATAAAAAATTATAAAAACAAAATAATAATATTTAAAATAAATATTTTTTTAATTAGAGGAGGATTTAAGTCTACAACCAGAAATACGATCTAAATACAAACCAATTCTCACTGACTGAAGATTTTTTCGAAAACCGAGTACATTTAATTGTAGTTAGGGAGCAACCATTTCATTTTATGGGGGGGGGGGGCTAGGATCAAATTCGAAATAAAAAGGCAGGACCAGGATTTTTACAAAAGATTTGTTTGTTTGTTTGTTTATTTGGGGTTTTACGCCGTTTTCAGCACATTTGGCTATTTCGCGGCGGCCAGTTTTTATTGGTGGAGGAAGCCGGAGTACCCGGAGGGAACCACCGAACTTTGGTAGGAAAATTGGCAATCCTTGTCAATTAAGATAGGAGTCGAACACACAGGTGAGATTCGAACTTGCAACCTCAGCGTTGACAGGCTAGTGATCATTAGTAGTCATGACGAACTACCTAGACCACTCGGCCACCGAGACCCCTTGGTAAAAGAAAAAGGTAGAATCACTTTAGGTGTGAAAAAAAAATAGAGGACCTGTGTAAATCAAGAAATTTGTTGGTTTAAATCAAAATAAAAATTTAGGCCGCAATAGCGGCCGAAAAAAAAACCCAGGACCAAAATTTTGACGAAAGTTGTAGACAGGATCAAACACTTGATCCTAGCCTCCCCTATAAATATCAAATGGAAGCTCCCTTAATGAACGGCTAATTTCGCAGAATTAATTTCAAGTCATAAATGGGGATGTTACATATTCATTTTTTTAATATAGACTATGTACATTAATTGTAAAATCAGGATATATATCTATTGCGAGATCGGATAAATAAGTTTAATAACTTCTTTCCGAATCCCTTTAATTATTAATGTAGTTATTAAGATTGCATACTTATATTTAATATGAAAATCATTTAATTGAATTAATTACTTAACATATGTTTTTACGTTGTGTTCTTAATACAGACCCCTCCTCCCCTTTCAAAAAAAAAGGAAAGTCTCAACAGTTGTTTTATTTGTAGGGGATTTTGTTTCATATTGAATCAGTTCGCAATCATCCAAATTTAAACTAATGTGTATGTAACAGTAAATTTAGTCCCGTAGTAAAATATGCCCCCGGACTATGTTTCCTAGTAAAGTAAGTCTGTGTTTTGACAATATATTTTTCTTAATTCAGTTTTAAAGGCATGAGCGAAATGTGTTCACCACAAAGTATTAAGATTTTTGTAGTGATTACATTTCATAATGAATGAAAAAGGTGTTTATCAACATAACATTAGCTAGAACTCAAGGCAATAAAAATAGAGAAAATATATAAGTCGATATTCAATTTAATAATAATATTTAATAATTTTATCCTCAGACGGACATATTTTCCTACTAAATTTTGTTAATTTCTATCTATTCGAATATTATCTTTATCTGTAATGGATTCCATTTTTCCTTAATATATTTATTTTCCACAATATATCATATTCAGAAGTATTTGCTTTTTTATTTCTTTCATAATACATCATACTTAAGAAGGACTTATTTTCCTAGTTATTTTCTTTTTCAACAAATTTTCCTAGTAAAATTGATCCTCGGACTAAGATTACTATTAGTTGAACTGTTTTTACTAGGAAATTTTGACACTAGGACCAAATTATCACTTACAAAAACACCCTTTTGGAAGCCGATATCGAAAACACCCTTTTGGAAGCCGATATCGAAAACACCCTTTTGGAAGCCGATATCGAACTATTACTGTTACGCATGCACTATTTTTTAATGAATCAATTAACGTTAAATAGTTACTTCCTGTTTAATTTTATTTTTGGAATTCAACTATATTTACATTATCTTTGAATGTTACAATTGCAAAATAAAGAGAATCCCTAAAAACTGAAAACTGACTACTAAAACTTTGAAATATTACGATAACAGACAACTTCAAACGATATATACATACTATAGGACTCTTACCTGTCTTTTCAATAGTTTATCTTATTAATTGATATTTACATACATGTTTGACCTAGTTCAATCTAGTCATCTGAACTTTGTTTATAACAGACAAGGGTAGGAAGAAAATGGCCGAAGAGGGACGCACAGTTGTGATAGCATTAGATGGGAGTCACCATTCCGATTATGCTTTTGATTGTAAGATATTATTTACAATTTGTTTACTTATTATCATTGAAAACTGAACAGGTAAAACAATTACCTTGTTTAATTTGTCAATAGGTAGCTCGTTTTGCACATAAATGTATATTGTTTATAAACATAAGTGTGTTGAGAGTATTGATTTCTTTCATTTAAACAGAATTTTGAAACTGAAAATATCTTATTTACATTTCTCTTTGAACAAACCATTGTCCATAATAATTTGATAGCCTTTGTTGTTAAATTACCACGCTGGAGAAGTCAAAATGGAGAATCTTTTCAAACCTACTGAAAAATGTTATAGATTACAAGGAAAATAAACGGAAAAGTCGGTCTGTTAAAAGGGGCACAGGACAACATCTCTTATTTTTTCCTGCTCTTGATCAAGGCCATACTGGCCGAAACGTTTGGCAATTTAACTTATAACTTTTGTTGTTTTTTATGATTTTGTATAATACATTAAAAACTTGAATTCCGTGGAAAAAAGAAAATTGTTCATATGTATATACTAAAACCAAATATATTATGCTTTAAAAAAATAATGTCAACCACAAATAAGAAAAGCTTAAGTTATTTAAATGTATTCGAATGATAAACAAAGAGGTTTGCTCGCCTGGATAAAATGTTTTGTACTGAGGACTTTGTAGATACTATACATGTATATAGTATTATATGGTTATGGGAATAAAGATGAATGCAGAAATGGAAGAAAAGAATTTGTAACTCTTAAACTTGAAGCTACTGTTTGACAATGCAGTGGCGTCCGCGTTTTAATGTTTGACTCTTAACATCAAATAATGGATGCATTCTGACCATTAGAATCCCTGTTTGGACACTTGTCAATAATTCTTATAGACATTCAATTCGAATTGATTGACCTTTACAGTGTTCTAATATCTAAGATGATGTTGGAACTGTTCCCACATGTACATCCACCGATTTGTGACTTCCACCGAATTGACTTTTTGAACTTCACGACGGGTGCCGTATACGGAGCAGGAACTGGCTACCCTTCCGGAGCACCCGAGTTAAATTCTGTTTTTTATAGTAGTTCGTGTTGTTCATTGTCTTTTAGTTTTCACTGTTTATTTGTTGTACTTGTGGTTGTTCATTTGTCCTCTCGGGTTTGTCTGTTTAATGGATTGCGTTTTTTGTTTTTTTGTTTGCTCCTTAGGTATATTTGTCCTCTTTACACTTTAGTATATGTGTACAAGAACTGCACAATAATTCAAAACTCAAGATAAGTAAGGTATAAGGAGTTTAACACTTAGATATACATGCTTATTGACTGACGATTCCTTTTATCCGTTTTAAAATTGATTGCAATAATAACTTGACCCTTTTTGTAGTTATAGGTTCCTCTGATGTTAAATGGCCATTTTTATAGTTGCCTGGGTCCACAAACCGTCATAATGCACTCCATAAACTGATATATAAAACTTGGAAATATTGCAAACAACATTTATCCCATTTCAAATTAATTTTCTGTTTAGAAATCCTCGTATGTTTCAATTCTGTTATCATTTGAAGAGTTACACCCAAAACTTAATTCTTTCCGTTCATATTAGATTGCCGATCTGAAAACTTATTAATAATTATAATGATTAGGCGACATTACCTAGATTTATTAAACTTTCTTTGAGAGCAAAATACCTAAGAAGCGACGCATAAAACTAAATACAGACCGAGCTTAAGCGACATGCTGAATTAAGAATTTGACCCCTTTGGTCTTTTATGCTTCTTTGAAACTTTGAATCAAAATAAGAGTTAAATAATAAATCAGGTCTAATAAATAGAAAATATACGCTGAAAGTTTCCTCCGAACTTGTAAAAACTAAAAAAAACATTTATGTTATAATGAAAAAATATAGTGGTATGCGTTAATGAGAAAACATATGTGATAACACATGACAACCACAAAATGGCCACGGAAATACTGGTATCAAAGATTCAACTAAAGTAGCCACAAATCCCAAATAAACATACGATTCCATGATAAAAACCGTGATATTTTACATTAATTAGCAATAGTCATCCACTAAAACTGAAAATGTCATGCTTGATACTGGCAGAATTATAGAAAGTGGCTCTGTGTGTATATTTGCTACCCTTATTTAACAGTGTACATGTAGAAACTTTTAAACAATGTGTGCTTCGGTTAGACTTGATTTTGCTTTTCAGCATTTTGTGATATTCTCAGCTTTCAGTAATTTATATCATAAAACATTTACTATGAATATCATGCAGTATCTCCTTAATTAGTCCGTGTCCAATATTTATATAACTTTATTCTACCAGACAGCTTTCTGTTTTGTGATTTAGGGTACCTTGAGAACAGCAAGAAGGAGAATGACAATGTAATAATCGTAACCTGTTTTGATAAACACCATGGACATCATGGTGAGTACATGTATCCTATGTAAAATCTATGGACTTTTCTTTTGGCAGTAAAATGAATGCCATGTGTATTTGTCTAATGGATAGTATATACATTAGGGGGAACTACTTGAATTTGAGTGGAGCACTTATGGAAGTGACCATTTTTTCCACAGCATTCACGAGTCGCCGATACTTTTTTAAGCGCTCAAGTTAACTATTTGATTCAATGAAACATTCAATCTTTTTATTTTATTTCTTTATCCAGTTTATTTTCAACAAAGATTAAAAGCTTGATTTCACCCTCAAGTCCTTCCTTGCACCACCATAAAATCTACATTTTGCTATATCTTGGTATCATTCATTAGGATAAGAAGAATTTTTGAACTGACAACGTAATCTTTATAACACCGCAATGTGAATGTGTCCATAAGATGACACTCGTCTTTAAATTACATGAATGTAAAAGTATACGTGTATGAGTTATATGGATGTAGGTTTTCATTCTTTGCGTGTATATACGAAACTCAGACATAGTCAGATTTGTACTACCGTATATTAAGTGTATCAGAGACGAAACTCTTATAAAATTTTCTGTGTTTACATAAAGCGTTGGTTCATTGTTATTTTTTTTATGTCCCTTGGCGACTTTTCCGTAGTAATGATTAAAATGCTTATCTAGATTGCGAAATATACATTCGACTATCACCTTGTTGGTATAGTGCAAGGAACGGTTATTCTCATTCATTCTCTTCGATATAGTCGACAGCAAAGATAGGGCGATAGACATCAACAATCTCATTGTTATAGATCTCTTTTTTATTATCATTTTTTTCTCTTTAATAGGGCTTGGGAGTTCTGATTTAAAAGAAGCCACATCAAAGTTACAAAAAGATATTGATAGCCACAACTCTCAGGTTGAAGAGTTTAAAGAGAAGCTCAGGACAACTGGTGTATGTTTGTTTCATCTACGGAAAATCTCCGATCTTTTTCTAAATTTAGTAATATTGTTATTTACAAATCGGGCTTTAAATTCATACTGACATCTCAAGAATACTGCCTTTTTCTAAGGACCTCTCAGACGAGATAGCATCAAACCCTTTATGGGAATGTTATTTCTGACGTTTTAGTTATTAGAGCGACAGTCACCTTGTTGGTAATCATACTGTATTGGTTTTCTAGCAAGCGATCACCTTGTTGGTAATCATACTGTATTGGTTTTCTAGCAAGCGGTCACCTTGTTGGTAATCATACTGTATTGGTTTTCTAGCAAGCGGTCACCTTGTTGGTAATCATGCTGTATTGGTTTTCTAGCAAGCGATCACCTTGTCGGTAACCATACTGTATTGGTTTTCTAGCAAGCGGTCACCTTGTTGGTAATCATACTGTATTGGTTTTCTAGCAAGCGGTCACCTTGTTGGTAATCATACTGTATTGGTTTTCTAGCAAGCGGTCACCTTGTTGGTAATCATACTGTATTGGTTTTCTAGCAAGCGATCACCTTGTTGGTAATCATACTGTATTGGTTTTCTAGCTAGCGGTCACCTTGTTGGTAATCATACTGTATTGGTTTTCTAGCAAGCGGTCACCTTGTTGGTAATCATACTGTATTGGTTTTCTAGCAAGCGGTCACCTTGTTGGTAATCATGCTGTATTGGTTTTCTAGCAAGCGATCACCTTGTCGGTAACCATACTGTATTGGTTTTCTAGCAAGCGGTCACCTTGTTGGTAATCATACTGTATTGGTTTTCTAGCAATCGATCACCTTGTTGGTAATCATACTGTATTGGTTTTCTAGCAAGCGGTCACCTTGTTGGTAATCATACTGTATTGGTTTTCTAGCAAGCGATCACCTTGTTGGTAATCATACTGTATTGGTTTTCTAGAAAGCGGTCACCTTGTTGGTAATCATACTGTATTGGTTTTTATAGTGTGTTTTATACACCAGAGTGTCCGGATAGATAGGGGAAGGTTTGGGTACCCATAAAACTCGTTCACTGTTCAGTTTCTATCCGACTATCCTGACTCTCTGTTATGTTTATGTTTGTGTTTTGTGCCCTTTTATGTAATTTTTTGTCCGGAGTATAGTCAGTTTGGTTGCATTGATTGATTGGTATGTCATTGTTGAACTTTGCTGTTATCCATTTTGTTATTTATTTACAAGTATAATAAATGAACGAATTGTCGATAATTATGAAGTATTAAAAAAAGTTTTTTTTTCCGTTTGACCACTCAAAAAGGAAAAGTAACATGAGAATCCCCATATCAGTAATAAAATACAGAATGGAAACGGGGAATGTGTCAAAGAGACAACAACCCGACCAAAGAGCAGAAAACAGCTCAAGGCTACCAACTGGTCTTCAACGCAGCGAGAAAAATATAGTTAGTAACATGAAAATTGCGATTCTGTGTAAAAAAATTATTTTATTTTGCCAATTTTTGCCTGTACAGTGGTAAACAAATTCCTGAACAAATATCTATTTTTAAAGAAATGTTAATAGAAACGGGTCGCTATAAAAATATTCCTCGAGATCAAAGACTTTGTCTCTCTTGTAACATGGTGGAAGACGAGACTCATTTTCTACAACACTTTCAGACTAATGACACATTGCAAGACAACGTTTTTCTAAATTATAATCGTGTTAGTCTTTTTTATCATTGTCATCAGTCGAAATACTAACTTTAATTCTAAATCCGAAACCTGAATACTCAATTTAATTCTTAATCCGAAACCTGAATATTAAATTTAATTCTTAATCCGAAACCTGAATATTAAATTTAATTCTTAATCCGAAATCTGAATACTAAATTGAATTTTAAATCCGAAACCTGAACTTTATTGGTTGTTACTACATTCATAGTTGAGATAGAAAGGTTCACGCCAGTTAAAGTTATACTCTAAATTTATGTTTCTTTTGTATTTGTGTTCAAAATATATTTTTGAATTTTTCTTGACCTTCATTGGTGTAAATACAAATAAAGTTCACCGGCCAACATCGTCGTTATAGGCTAATTGCAATAGAATAAACATGATCTGATACCAAATTTCTAGGCACTGTATATATGCTTATTTCATATCTCATCAGCATTACCTAAGGCTAAGAAGCCTAACCGAAATTCCTGTAGGCAACACCAATCCAAGATATCAAAATAAGGTAAACTGGTACCCTTTATACACAGGTTTAAATGGTGGCATTAAGGGTATATGAGATATATGCAGTATACCACAGGTGGAAGTTCAAGATCGAAAATTCTCACACACCTGAGGGTAAGATTTCAAACATTCTCCGAAGAGACTTGCCGAGTCAGAGACAATTGAAATCTTACCCGCGGGTTCTGAGATTTCTCCATCTTGTACTTAATTGTAGCTTGCAATATTAACTTCAGTTAACATATTCCTGAAATGTTAACGACAAAAGACTTGCTGTTGTGCAGAGAGCATTCTCGCATGGAGTCTCCGTCTCCATTTTTGTTTTGTATTGAAATAATGGCACGATCTGGACAGGGAAATTACTAGTATACTTTTCCGACCATTTTGGGATCGGGGCAAAAATATAAGGTCAGTCTGGGAATTGTAAATACGCATATTTATTTCGGTCTATCGAAGGTATATAACAATAACAAGAACTTTTAAATTAAAAAAAGATATACTATTGAATTACGGCCCTCATTTGAGGTAGACATTCAGATTTGGCAACCGGTTAGAGGTTGTTTTCCCCGAGGGATTACCCGAGGGAAAACAACCTGTCACTGGTTGCCAAATCTAAATAATTTTGAAACTTTCCCAGGGAGTCTAGATCCTTAAACTTTATAAAACTGAATTTTTTGTCAGATAACTCACTGCCTATAATCAAAAGCGTTTTTATTCAATAAAAACGCTTTTGATTATAGGCAGTGAGTTATCTGACAAAAAATTCAGTTTTATAAAGTTTAAGGATCTAGACTCCCTGGGAAAGTTTCAAAATTATTTCTTTGAAGACTCCACGTGTTTTGTCTCAGACAAGGACAAGACAAGGAAATCTCACAGCGGTGAAAATCGGAACTGCTTTGTCTCAAAAGCGAGTAAATTTTGTGAGTAAAAACTGTAGTTAACTTTTTATAAAAATATTGTATTATATATTTTTTTTGTAAAACCATTAGCTAACGCTTTGATTACAAATAAATTACAATAGCAAATTATAAAAAAAAATATAATCAAAGCATTTTTTGTTCATAATGTTTACTTGTATCATTTCAGGTACAAGGTGACGTTGTTGGATCTGCAGGCAAACCAGGTGAAGTTGTAGTTCATGTAGCTCATGAAAAGAAAGCCAGCATGATTATATGTGGGTCAAGAGGTCATGGAGCCCTGAGAAGGACCATTATGGGAAGCATCAGTACCTATATCGTTCATCATTCACACATTCCAGTTGTCGTCTGCAGACACAAGAATCATCATGATCCGGCCAATGAACATCACAACAAACACCATTAGTTGAAATTCAACTTTAAAAGACACACCTAGTCTTCTGAGCATCATGTTGTGTACATGCAATTATATATTCAACAAGAGAAAAAAAAACAGTCTGATATTTTTTACTTTAAAACTGTAATATATGAGATTATAACAATTCAAATTGAACAGTGAAGTAATTTTATACAGTGAGTTGATTTTTGTTCTTTTCCAAACTAACTTTCGGTTACAGAATAGATATTTAAAATATGTTAAACCTCACATAAGTAATTTTATTATGGCTTTCCTATGCCAAATATTATTGTACTCGAAATATATTACATGATAGTGTGAAATACGGGTTTTACATACATCTAAATAATCAGTGAGTTCAAAAACATTATTAAATGGAATTAAATATGATTAAGCACATTTTTTTATATTTTAATTTAATGAAATGTATTTAAAGGCAGCAAGTGAAGGAACCTGATTGTATTTTTTATGTAATTTATAATAAGTTCTTGGAATGAATAAGTTACTGGACAAAGCTCCAAACGTGAAACAGACATATCGGTTTGCCCGAAAACTACACGCCAATATGAACCAACATTATTAGACACAAACAATTTCTTAAACCTGAAGTGAAATCTGGTTATTTTGTACCCTTGAATGTGGAAGCTCTGGAGAAAAACAAAAATTCCGAAATCTTATTTCGCACTTACACACGATAAACAAAATAAATATCTCAAAACCTAACTTTATAGTTAAAAGATTATGTCTGGTGTACAAAATACTTTCGTATCTACCAACAATAAACTTTAAGAATGTTACCAGATAAACAAATAACTTGTGTGAAGGTTAAAATTAAGTTGTACCCAATATTTGTAATATCTTTACAGCGATATAAACTATGATTATTTGGATGGTTTTGGCTTTTGAATTTCCCTTAGATTCTCTTGTCCATGTTCACTTTCGAGTTTAACATTTTCTTTATGTTCATATGAGGAAGCATGTATTGTGTATGTGCTATAAAAGCAAAGTTGAAATTATATGAAAATAATGTGACAACATTCCATTATAATTTAATTTGATTTGAATACTGCATTTTAATTGGCTGAACAGCATAGAGCAACATTTGTTATTCTGTATAACCTGGTTTGGTCTTGTGACGTTGCCAGCAGATTAATCTGCCACTTTTTATACGACCGCAAAATTTTTGCGGTCGTATATTGGTATGACGTTGGCGTCGTCGTCGTCGTCGTCGTCGTCCGAAGACATTTGGTTTTCGCACTATAACTTTAGTATAAGTTAATAGAAATCTATGAAATTTAAACACAAGGTTTATGACCACAAAAGGAAGGTTGGGATTGATTTTGGGAGTTTTGGTCCCAACAGTTTAAGAATTAGGTTCCAAAAAAGGGCCCAATAAGCATTTTTCTTGGTTTTCGCGCAATAACTCTAGTATAAGTAAATAGAAATCTATGAAATTTTAACACAAGGTTTATGACCACAAAAGGAAGGTTGGGATTGTTTTTGGGAGTTTTGGTCCCAACAGTTTAGGAATAAGGGGCTAAAAAAGGGCCCAAATAAGCATTTTTCTTGGTTTTTGCACAATAACTTTAGTATAAGTAAATAGAAATCTATGAAATTTAAACACAAGGTTTATGACCACAAAAGGAAGGTTGGGATTGATTTTGGGAGTTTTGGTCCCAACAGTTTAGGAATTAGGGGCCAAAAGGGTCCAAAATTAAACTTTGTTTGATTTCATCGAAATTGAACTATTGGGGTTCTTTGATATGCCAAATCTAACCGTGTATTTAGATTCTTAATTTTTGGTCCCGTTTTCAAATTGGTCTACATTAAGGTTCAAAGGGTCCAAAAATAAACTTAGTTTGATTTTAACAAAAATTGAATTCTTGGGGTTCTTTGATATGCTGAATCTAAACATGTACTTAGTTTTTTTATTATGGGCCCAGTTTTCAAGTTGGTCCAAATCAGGGTCCAAAATTAAACTTTGTTTGATCCATGACTATGATGTCATTTTCTATTTTAATACGTTTATGGTGTATTTAAATGGGCTGTTATGGTTGCAAAGTATAAAGAAATGGGGGGGGGGTTGAAAACAAAATTTAGGGGGGTAAATGAGAAATTGGGGAGGGGCAATTTTTTTCTCATTTCATATTTCATAAATTAAAAAGAAAATTTCAAATTTTTTTTAGCAAAAAAAGGGTGGGGGGTTACAATAATTTTTTTTTTTTTTTTTTGGGAGGGGGGGTCAATGTGCAACTTCATAGTGTATTGCATTTTTTTTTGGGGGGGGGGGCAATTCTCCACAGCATATTGTATTGCACAAGAAGCAAAAAATTGAATATAAATTCAAATCATATGACCAATTCTAAGTTCTTTGATTTCAGTTATTCTGTGTCAGAAACCTATTATGTGTCAAATATTTCAAGAAATTTTCAATTGCACAGTAGTGCGCGATAGCAAGAAATCTTCAATTGCACAATATTGCGCAATAGCAAGAAATTGATATGTGTGCCCTCTTATCAAAACTTTATTATTAACAAATTCCATTGGAAATTTGCCAATAACTTTAGTTTAATGAACTTCATTGGAAATTTGCCAATATAAAATGTGCTGATGAAGCTCTTTTGTTTATCTCATCTAAACTGCTTTTAAATTATGTATATTTAAAATTTGCCATCCATGACTATGATGTCATTTTCTATTTTAATACGTTTATGGTGTATTTAAATGGGCTGTTATGGTTGCAAAGTATAAAGAAATGGGGGGGGGATTTGAAAACAAAATTTAGGGGGGGGGGGGGTAAATGAGAAATTGGGAAGGAGGGCAATTTTTTTCTCATTTCATATTTCATAAATTAAAAAGAAAATTTCAAATTTTTTTAGCAAAAAAAGGGGGGAGTTACAATAAATTTTATTGCTTTCTGGTTTTTTTTTTTTTTTTTGGGAGGGGGGGTCAATTTGCAACTTCATAGTGTATTGCACAAAAGCTAAAAAAGGGGTAAATTTTTTTGTTTTGGGGGGGGAGCAATTCTCCTCAGCATATTGTATTGCACAAGAAGCAAAAAATTGAAAATAAATTCAAATCATATGACCAATTCTAAGTTCTTTTATTTCAGTTATTCTGTGTCAGAAACCTATTATGTGTCAAATATTTAATTACAATCCAAATTCAGACCTGTATCAAGTGCGAATATTGTGTCATTTTTGCCCCAATTGTTCAGGGTTGGAGCTCTGCGGTCGTATCCAGCTGCGCTCAGCGAGGCAATTTATTAACAAATATTCCCATGTCATTATTGATACTTGAATCGAGGAATCATGGTACATCTGTTTGGAAATTTAATTATAAGGAATGTTTCCAATTTTTGAACAGGATATGCTTCAATAACCTGATTTGGGTCAGTTTACGGCATTCAAAAACAGTGAATAGGTCAGTTTACGGCATTCAAAAACCGTTTCGCGGTTTATTATGCGTAAACTGACCCAAACTAGGTTATATCGTATAACCTGTTCAAAAATTGGAAACACTCCTTAGATAGTGAATATGACATTTGTTGTCAGTTTCAATGCAAAACTGTCCCTACTATATGTTGATTTTCTAAGGAGTAGCACCACTTTACCCTTTATTTGTTTCACTCAAAACATTTATTTTATAATCTTTAGTATTTACCTCCTTTTTTGTCTTAAACGAACGTATGCAATGCATTTTTGTGTCAACAAAAAACAAATTTTATGCATAATAAATGCTTATCATTATTAAGGTTTTCTACCCGCAAAGGTCGTGTCTAAAAGCGATTTGTGTCAATTACCAAACGTTTTGTAGCACCGTTTGGAATACCTCAAAGTAGTAGCAGGACACATAGATCCAAAACAATTCTACTATCAGATGAAAGTAGGCACATATACTCATTTACACCAAAAAGTTTTAGTTTGTTCTGAATGTCTTTCTAGTTGAAAAATTGTCTGAAAGATGTTAATTTAGCAATTTGTGTTAACCCGGACTCCCAAAGCGATATTCATGTGTGTAAAATACATTTAGTTACCTATTTATTATTGCCCTGTAAGATTCTGAAATACAGTAGAACACTTACTGAAAGCTAACTCAAAGTCATTAACAACTAATAAATAATTCAAGGTCCATTTATACATACGGGAAGCCGTTGTTATTGACTTTGAGCTAGCTTTCAGTAACTGCGAGTACTCTAATATTGGTACTTTGTGTCTTTTGTCTTTATGTTAGTTGGTTTTTTTTGTGCTTCCTGCCAACATAATGAGTCAAGCCAACGATTCAATCTTTTGCCTAGTATTGGGACTACTTTGGAGTTAGATTTCCCTCTAAATTATGTAATCTTAACTGATAAAATTTATGCAAACCGTGCACCAATTGTTACACCATATAAGAAATATCAATGAAGACGGAAAACGCCGAGGAAAAAAAGGAAATGTAAAAAATTAAATAAAAGAATGTCTGAGTGTCTTGTGTTTGTTGAACACGCAATAAGACGTTTAAAGACATTCAGGGTCGTTGGAACTTTATGAAGACATCAAAGGAATGAACTAAATAACATAGTTGAATTGTGTGCTGGAGTTGTCGAGATATTTTCGTATTAAACAAATGCTTCCCAATCATACAATGCTTATGTTATTAGGCAAGTAACTACAAAATCCCAAATTTGCATTTTAAAATGAAATATCGAGCATTCCTCTTGTGTAAAAGGGAGAATTGAATTGTTTTATTATGATTTTTTTAAAAATTGTTCCGGAATGAGAGAAACAATAGTTTGTTTCCACTGGGAGCTAAGGCGGGACAAAAATCTTGTTCCTTTAGTTTTTTGCAAGAATTTGTTGATTCTGAAAATAAAATAAAAACATGCCCCCCCCCCCCCCCCTTTCCCACAAAAGATAAAGATTTGCCTTATTGTTTTATTATTTTTTGCATTCTTTAATCAAATAATTACAATTACATGTATGGTTATAATTATCTTCAATCTTACACGTTATTGATTTTAAAATTCACATTTAATTATTAATTTTGGGTCTTTAAAAATGCGCGATTGATTAAGTCTTTCATAGTATAAATAACGTATTTCAGTGGTATCAAACACGCACAAATAGGTAATAAAAAACCATATAGTATTTACACTTTTGGAGATGAGCCCCACATCATATTGTATCAACACGAGCAATAGTATCAATCAGTAGTATCTACTTTTCTAACACGTCTATTTAAAAGAATTATTTGATTTGGCCATTCTTGGCGCATCTCTATTATGTTTCATATAATAACAGTGGGTTCTGAACTTAGTTTGTATTAGGAAATTGCGTAATATGAGCAAGATAATATTTAACATGCCAAGGCATTTAAGTACATTTTGAAATACGTATATTCTGGATCAATGAATGTAACCGTATCCCCTTTCATCAAAATAACAACCCGTTTATATTTGAAGGACAAATTTTGGTTTAAAACATGTAAACATAATCTCATACAATATATATTTTAACAGGTCTGAAAAAATAGGTAAATTTTGATGGTGTTCGTAAATAATACTTGAAAACACTAAAGTAATAATAAATGTCCTAGTGTTTAGAAACAATTTTTACTGAATTTATTACATTTTAGTAGTTAAGCTTTTCAATTATCATTAGAATTGTTTAAGTTTCAACAATCGTGCAGAAGTTGAAAGTAGAACAGTTGTATATTTATTTTGTTTCAACAAATTAAGGATGCTCGCTGGTCATGTTTTGATCTTTTTGTCAGATTTTCGGAATCCTCGGGTTTTATCCATTTCTTAAACATGAATTTTTTTTGTCCATGAACCCCCACTTTTTCTTTTATAATTCAATCATATATACCTTAAAATGGTATTTGACAAAATTTTATGAAATCCTTTTTATTTTTTCATACATCTTTGAGAGACTGAAGTTGTCAATGCAAAGACAATGAAAAATCCAGAGAAAACCCATTTCCTGCAAATTTTCAAGGCCTTATAGCTCTAAAATGAGCACATGAACCTATATATAAAAGACAAAAAGCTTTATTTTTAGTATTATTTAATTATACATTAACTTTAGAATTATATGCCAAAATATTCAGGTTTGCCAATTATGCTCTTAATGCATAAATAAATATTGCATAATGTTTAAGTTAGCGGTTAAATTTAAATATAGAAAGAGGAAATAAGCATTCCAAATGTTATTGTTAAACGTTTCATTTACATGGTCTAACAGTCTTGTATAATGACAAGGAAATAAATAATTCATTTTAGTCTATATATCGTAGGTAACTATTATTATTATTTTCAGAACAATCACATTTTGTTATCAATTTGTAAATATAAACATGCATTCCCTAATTTACCTGAACGTTATCAATAGTTTAACCTTGTAATTTGTGTTTTCACAGATGTCCAACCATATTATTTTGAATCGACGTTGACTGATTTTTGAGACAGCTTGTTTAAAATACACAGTATTTTAAATATGGCGACCAAGAATGAACGTATTGTTGTTCTGGCTATGGACGGAAGTTACCATTCGGAGTTTGCCTTCAAGTGTAAGTGTTAACAGTGGGTAGTAGGTGTATTTTTATATTACCAATTAGTTTTCAGTCAAACATTGTCAGTGTATGTGAGAAAATTTGACAAGTGAATAACCTTCATTGGTAATGCAATAGATTTATAAATAGTAAATCAAGTATTATATTTATAAACCACAAACCGTTATACTGTTGTCGTTCTGATTTTTATACTTAACATTTTATTTTTCAAAGTGTAGCACATTGTTTATTGCGTGAACCCCCTGAGGGGTTCACGCTTATATATTGGCGAGTTTTGGATGTGTCTATAGGCCACTCGATATCTCTCGGCCGGAAGTCGGAATAAAATTCTCGGAATGTCTCGAATGTTTTCAATCATTTATACAGGTAGTAATCTACGTCTTTGATACGGCTATATTTCAACAATCAAACTTAAACAATAAAGACTTAATTTGAATATTTAAACCTATTTGCCTTTTCACAAAATATATGTGTTTTTAATAATGTGAATGTTTAAAAGCGCTGTGAAAGTTTCTAAACAACAACGCTATTATATTTGTTTTGATGCGACCCCTGTACAGTGTGTATCTAGGTCAATTATAACGTGGCATTCGATAACATGTAAACTAAATTATGTCTGAAGATTTAACCACGTGATTTTGTGTATTTTTCATCATAAACTTGGGAGAGAACATTCTGGTTTAAATATTTATACTAAATCGGAAAACAGAAGATAATATTATTATTATTAAAAGTATTTATTTTTCTACGTTAATTAATTCATAATAATTTTTTATTAAGATGTATTATTATATCATAAACTCATATTTAAATTTTGTATTTGTGTTGTTCTCTCGTAAGTTATATAATTGTATCATGTAATATGTTTATAAAAAAAGTGTTAATTATTGTACCAATTTTGCCAATAAATTGGTATAATATCTAATATAAGTTATCTGAATTTACAGTATTAAAAATCTTATTTGAAAAAAGTGGTCTTTATTTTTTGCAAGAGGTTATTCATTTGGTCTGGTGGATAGTTCTTTCATTGGCGACATATTTAAATTGTATAGAGTTACCAATATTTATCAAAAAATATCCCTGCCACATTCTGTATGTATCTGCCTGTAATACAATGGTTGTTGTTTGTTGCTGTCTTGCATGTTTGATTTTTCGTTCCTTTTTGGGTACATTAATCAGGTCGTTTCTTTTCTCGTTTGAATTGTTTACATTTGTGATTTCAAGGCCTTTTATAGCTGACTATGTGGTATGGACTTTGCTTTTTTTGTTGAAGGCTGTTTGGTGACCTATAGCTGTTAATTTCGGTGTTATAAGGTCTCTTGTGAAACAATCTCATCGAAATTCATACCAAACTTCTTTTTTATATTTATTTGGTTTCCTTTATTCTTGAAGGTATATCACAGCACACCTCTTATATACTAGAAATTATTAGTCATATATAAAGGTATTTTGATAGGTAATGCCAAAACCATATTCAAATGTGAGGTCAAAAACTTCAACATTTACACTTATCTTATATGTCCTCATTGCTTACATTACAAATAACGTATGTATGATTGTCACAGACAGCCTCAAATAATTATGCAGGATAATTAAAAACATCCAGGAAACAAATTATGTCGATATGAATTTTGAAAGTTAAAATGAACTGAGCCGGAAAATATAGCAACCTGAGGATTAAAAATATGTTGCAAAGTCAATGCAATTTGCTTTAGTCACTTTAGAGTTTGCAGAAATTGGAAATTGCAATAGGATCAGGAATTTGTACATTAAACACAAAGTAAAAAATATCTACATTCCTATTCACTTGTGCAATAATCTACACACTATTACATATTTTCAATGATGATGTGACAACAAAACTCATCAATATTTATCAATATCTAATTCACAGTTAATTATTTCAAATCAAAAGCAAATAAAATCAACAAATGTTGGTGACCAATCAGCAGTCGTGGGTTCACGTATTGCTTTTCTTTTTTTAAAGAAAGCAACTTGTTTTTATCTCCAATAACCATCATTTGATCAGAACATTAACCTTTCATTATGGAATGCCGTAACTGTCTTGTTATGACTACTATTCATTATATGATGTGCATTTATCATTATATGATGTGCACATGCCATTATATGATGTGCGATCGTCATTATATGATGTGCAAACTTCTTTATATGATGTGCAAATAACATTATATGATGTGCAAATAACTTTATATTATGTGCACATGTCTTTATATTATGTGCAACTACCTTTATGTGATGTGCAAACATATTTATATTATGTCCAAACATCATTATATTATGTGCAACTACCTTTATGTTATGTGCAAACATCTTTATATTATGTCCAAACACCATTATATTATGTACTTTAACAATTTTGTTTTGTGCTGAATTTCATTTCATTATATGCGGTCAGTTCGTCTTTATATGATGTGCAAACATCATTATTATGTCCAAACAACGTTATGATGACGTTCGAAATCGAAAAGGTGATTCCAATCCGGTTCCGAAAAATGGGGAGAACTCGTCTTTACCAACAGCCAGCTCGCCTAACATTTACCATACCAGAGGAAATATTGCAATTTCTTATAGAGTCTGAATTTTCAATTTCGGAAATAGCCAAAATTCTATCAGTATCTGACAGCACAATATACAGAAGAATGAGACAATGCAACCTTACAAAAATGTTTTTTTCTGATATTTGTGATGAGGATTTGGACGCTATACTGCAAGAACTCGTTGAAGAATTCCCACGTTGTGGGGAAGGAATGATTAAGCATTTACTGCGACAAAGAAATATACAGGTATAAACACGTCATGCTTCTTAGAAAGGAAAGGGGGGGGGGGGGGTTCTGATCACGAAAAGTATTTTTCATGATTCAGTTCACGAAAAATAAAATTATTTTTTTCACGGTTCTTAATTTTATTCCTATTTGAAGGTAATATTAATTCATTCATACGGTACCATCTCCGATAGGAGTAAAAACACGTCAAAGATCTAGATCAGATCATAGAATGTTCTGAATATTCATTAATATGCGCACAAGCTATGCGTACAAATCTCGATTGTGTGTGTGTAAATTCGAAGTTTCATTGTGAATTTTTGAAATCTCGGTGTGTATTTTTAAATTTCGATGTGTTTTTTTAAACTCTTGTGTAAATTCAAATTTCGTTGTGAATTTTTCAAATCTCGGTGCGTGTTTTTTTTTATTTCTCTGTATGTCTTTTTAATATCTCTGTGTGTATTTTACTGAAAGAACGTTTGTAATATAGTTTTGAAGAGAACGGATTGCAATAATACAGTGCCAATTAATAGATTTCCTCAATTTTCAAGGACTTGCAATCATAATTAAACATTAAGGCCACGAATTTTCAATGCCTTATTTAGGTTATTTTGCTGAAATTAAATTCCATGACTTTTCTAGGATCCCGTAACCAATACGAATCTTGTCTCGTGAACCTCCTACGGTTAATAATGCAATTTTATGCAGTAATAGTCTTACATTAATTACACATGCAGATGCTTGAAAATCAGTATAACGTTCCCACCAATATTCGCGCAATAATCCTTCTATAGTAAAACTTTTAAACGATGAAAAAAACTATAGGTTTCATAAAAGTGCAAGATGTCTCCTTTTAAAAACGTTTACTTTTTAACTCACCTGACCCAAAGGATCATGTGAGGTATTGTCATCACTTTGCGTCCGTCGTCGTCGTCTGTAAACTTTTCACATTTTAATCTACTTCTCCAAAACCGCTGGGCCAATTGAAACCAAACTATGCTGGAATGTTCATTGGATAGTCCTTTACAAAGTTATGTTTTTTTTTTTGTTCTGATCGGAAATCCAAGATGGCCGCAACCGCAGGACTCAGATTAACATTGGACCCTATGAAAAATATTCAAATGTCTTCTTCTGAGAAACTATAAAGCTGACTGAATCCATTTTTATGTAATTGTCTGATTTTTATATGGAACTGTACTTAATTAAAGTGATTGAAATGAAATAAAATACAGTAAAATGAATAAATAATATCAATTTAATTTGAATGAAAATTTTATAATTCAATGTTAGTTTATTTTAATTTTATTTTATTTATAGTAATTTTTTAAAAAGACATAATTTTTTAAAGCATTTCCCATTGAAAATTCGTGGCCTTAATGTTTAATGGTGATTGCAAGTCCTTGAAAATTGAGGAAATCTATTAATTGGCACTGTATTATTGCAATCCGTTCTCTTCAAAACTATATTACAAACGTTCTTTCAGTAAAATACACACAGAGATATTAAAAAGACATACAGAGAAATAAAAAAAAACACGCACCGAGATTTGAAAAATTCACAACGAAATTTGAATTTACACAAGAGTTTAAAAAAACACATCGAAATTTAAAAATACACACCGAGAATTCAAAAATTCACAATGAAACTTCGAATTTACACACACACAATCGAGATTTGTACGCATAGCTTGTGCGCATATTAATGAATATTCAGAACATTCTATGATCTGATCTAGATCTTTGGCGTGTTTTTACTCCTATCGGAGATGGTACCGTATGAATGAATTAATATTACCTTCAAATAGGAATAAAATTAAGAACCGTGAAAAAAATAATTTTATTTTTCGTGAACTGAATCATGAAAAATACTTTTCGTGATCAGAACTCCCCCCCCCCCCTTCCCTTTCTAAGAAACATGACGTGTTTATACCTGTATATTTCTTTGTCGCAGTAAATGCTTAATCATTCCTTCCCCACAACGTGGGAATTCTTCAACGAGTTCTTGCAGTATAGCGTCCAAATCCTCATCACAAATATCAGAAAAAAACATTTTTGTAAGGTTGCATTGTCTCATTCTTCTGTATATTGTGCTGTCAGATACTGATAGAATTTTGGCTATTTCCGAAATTGAAAATTCAGACTCTATAAGAAATTGCAATATTTCCTCTGGTATGGTAAATGTTAGGCGAGCTGGCTGTTGGTAAAGACGAGTTCTCCCATAATTCAAACATTCTATACGTAGTTTCATGATAGAAGACCTATCTACTAAGCCTAAACTGCGCAACTCATATACGGATAGTTTTGAAATTATATCGGGCGTTATTTTTTCTTCCAAGAATTTCCCTACGAACATTTCCAAGTTCAGTTTTTTTAATATGGACTCCATTTCTACAGAAGTCGCCATCTTTCTGTAAAACTAATTGTTTATACCGCCAAATTTGTTTCAGCAACGGAAGTGATAGTATGATTTTTCGGAACCGGATTGGAATCACCTTTTCGATTTCGAACGTCATCATAACGTTGTTTGGACATAATAATGATGTTTGCACATCATATAAAGACGAACTGACCGCATATAATGAAATGAAATTCAGCACAAAACAAAATTGTTAAAGTACATAATATAATGGTGTTTGGACATAATATAAAGATGTTTGCACATAACATAAAGGTAGTTGCACATAATATAATTATGTTTGGACATAATATAAATATGTTTGCACATCACATAAAGGTAGTTGCACATAATATAAAGACATGTGCACATAATATAAAGTTATTTGCACATCATATAATGTTATTTGCACATCATATAAAGAAGTTTGCACATCATATAATGACGATCGCACATCATATAATGGCATGTGCACATCATATAATGATAAATGCACATCATATAATGATAAATGCACATCATATAATGAATAGTAGTCATAACAAGACAGTTACGGCATTCCATATTTCATGGATTAGGGATTTTTGTATGGGTCGTAAATATTTATATTTATACAATGAATTTTGAGGGTTTCCCGTTGAATGTACTCATTAACCACTTGTCTTCATTACATTCGAATTTTTAACTTATACACTTCAACACCAAACTGAAATCCGTTACACTTTGCCCTTACTTGTTTTGTTTGGATAATTGCTTATCTTCATAAGAACTCATCTGTAAATTACATGTCAAAATATCTGGTCATTTCCTATTCTTAGCAAAAGTTTAGATTATTGAATAACCTCCGTCCAACAGTAACATACAGATATATTACTGGAACTTCCATTGTTTGGGATTGCTAGTATGTATGACGAACAACTCCAATAAGGACCCTTTACAGTTTCCAAAAGATGTATACGGTATTATTTTCTACAGATGGAGTTATTGTAGTAAAACAGCTTAATGATTGACTATTTCATGTTACTTTATAGGGTACAGTGACCACATCAGAAAAGAAAATGACTACCTTCTTATAGTGGCAACATTTGACAGACATGCATACGGCATTTACCGTAAGTTGTGTATATTTAGACATGTCTATAGCACCCATCGTAAGTTTTGTATATTAGTAGATATACCTAAGGCATCTATCTAAGTTGTTCTTACGTTATGTATATACATGTAAGATATTCAAAGAAAACACCATGATGGACAGTAGCTACTATAGTAAACATAATATAACAGAATCAGTTAATACTGTGTGGGCATATGATGGATTGAATACTACAAGGACGTCGTTTTTTATATGTATTAGTTCTGTTTCAGGGTTGTTATCTAATTGTCATTTACCACATATCTCTTTTCATTTCTATAAAAGACACTGTCATATCTATTCTTACATCTCATCGAGTAGGTAACATTCGGTGAAGTCTGGTGCGGTGTCAATCCCAGTAGGACGTGAAATCTATCTATTGATATACAGTCTGATTTTGTGAATTGTTGAGTGATAAAACATTATCTATATAGGGGGAGCTGAAATTAAAGGTACGGGCTAACTTCTTCTGTTTAAATAATTTGATTCTGTTTGAATAAATATATAAAAATGTAAACATATATACACTATCTTTTTGTTGTCTATTGTGTATGATCTGTTTTCATAATTAGCCCTCGGCACAGCTGATGCAAACGAACTGGCCTCACAGATGCAACGAGATGTTGATGCTCATAAGAAAGAAGTGGAAATTATAAAAGAAATGCTAACAAAATCAGGGGTAAGGTTGTTTTTGATTTTATTTATTTAACGATCTTACGCGCGATGTTCGAACTCATTATGGTAACATGACGCCGTCATCAGAAGTGACATTTTTTTAATGATGGAAGTTAAATATGTTCTACTTTTATAGATTTGCACATTAAAACAATAATTAAAACGCTAAAATCTTTCAAAACTTCTACTTAGTGTATGTCATGCTTGTATTTGCTGTCCACGATCCATGCGCTAAAAAGCAGTTTAAACATTTTACGCCGAGAGCACAACTGATTAATTTGGTAACTTTTGCATATCTTGCTAATAAAATATCGGTTTCACAAAATAATTATTAAACGATTCACATGTAGTATATATATCATAGTACAATTGTATTTATGAAATCACCATTTTGGAAATGTTTTCAAACATCTGTCAAAATTGTCAGCTTTGCTGAAAATAAAGGTTTATACATTCGAATACCGCGATAAAATGATGTTTGACAAGTTTGTATACCATAAACATACTAAACTATATATGAACTTAGCTCACTTTATCTAAATTAGTTTGCTGTGTTGTATAGACTGCATATATGGCTAGTTTCACGTCTGTGATGAATTGATCGAATCATAAGTTGATACTTCTAAGGAAGGGTCTAGTTTAAACCCGTGTTTAAAAGGTACCCACGAGAGAAGACGTTTTATAGTACCCTTGGTGACAGGTTTAACTGTACTTTATTGATAACTGGTTTTAATGGTCTTTTGAAAATTATGATGACATGGTGGGATATCCCACAGAAACAAAACTATTTTGCCTATAGAATTTTCTGTGTAAAAGGGGAATAACTCTTATTTTGAGTTTTATTATTCTATACCCAGGTTGTACTAAATATGAATAAATGTAAACTTCTTTCCAATAACCCATAGAAACTCGGGAATTATTTAAGATCTTTTCACAATAATAGCTACAAATAAGATATGTTTTGTAAATCTGTAAAAGTTACTCTTTCTACCAATGATAATATTTCTGGATACCAATTTGACGATTCTAAATAATTAAAGTCAAGAAATACCAAAGGGATATTCGAAGAAGGGGAAAATCGAAAATAATTGACAAATTCCGGAGAACAACGAAGACAAGACAGAAACAATACAAACAGTACATTTAAAAACTAAAAACATATAAACAACATGGACACCACCAGAAAGCAGGGGTAGACTCAGGTACTCCAAAAGAGTAAGCAGTCTCTGCTTCCTGCAGGACACCCGCCATGTAGCCCATGTCAAATCCGGTATGAGGAAAGGACAACATCAATTGAACAGGTATATTTTCATTTGGGAAACGGTTTTTTATACCAGTCAACCAAGTCATGATGACGTCCATAAAACTTTAATAAAGATGACTGCCACTTAGGAGCAACTTTTCTGTCAGGAGCCGGGCTCTGTCCAGGAAGTCAATGTATATGTCACAAGCTCTAGAATGAAGTATGAGTTGTGAAATATACAGTCCATACTCCGGCGCTTCTGGAATGTTGCCGCTCAAAAATGAGTTGACGATTGGAAAGTCAAAGTCATCCTGTTCGTCATAAGGTTTTTTATTCAGCCTTCCTCTGGTGTCAATTTCGAGGTGAACGTCAAGATAAGATGCAGACTTGTCAGTGTCTGTGGTTTCCGTAATTTCGAGTTCATTGGGATAGATGAGATGGAAGAAATTCCCAAAACGTGAATTGTTGAGTGATAAAACATCATCTATATAGCGGAAGCTGAAATTAAAGGTACGGGCTAACTTCTTCTGTTTTCCTCAAGAAGCCTGTCAAGGAGGTCTGCCTCATATGATTAAAGGCCAGGAGTGGCGAACAATTAGTGCCCATAGCAATGCCGATAGTCTGTTGGAAAACCCGTCCACCAAATTGAACAAAAAATCATCGTCAGGACAATTTCTTCCTCTGTAAATTTGTTAGAATTAGAGTGGTTTTTAACAAAGTATGACTTATCTCTACCAATGACAAGGTATGTGTATCTGCTGTTGCCATTTTTATTTTAAAAGCATCGATGGATTAGATCAACTTCTCCTTCAGTTCTGAATGAGGAATGTTGGTATAGAGGGTAGAGAAATCAAATGTTTTTATGCTGTTACAGACTGAAATGGACCGAGATCGTAAAATATCCTTTAAGTCTTTGGAGTTCTTTAATATCCACATTTGATTGATACAACTTCTTGAAAAGCTTGTCTCACAATAAATTTGGAGGCCCGTTACCGAAACAATGGTTTGGTGAAACACTTGGCAGATCCAGCTATAAAGCGTATGGGCACTTATGTAGCTTGGGTATCCAGTACATGTACCTGGTAGGAAGATCACAATCATTATCTTTGATGGAAATACCAAATGACGATAGGACCGATCTATGATTGTCGGTTATTTCTTCCTTTGAAAGTGTAGTAGCTTTATAGGTAGGATTGCCAAGTGAACTATCAATCCCTAGTTCATTAATCAAGCATTGAATATAGTAACTTTTGCATACAAAAACGATGTTATTAGGGGCCTTATCTGCAGGAACAGCAACATATTTGTCATGGATGAGGGACAATGTCTTGGCAGCATCAGGGTTGCTGAAGACTGACGTTCCTTTTTTACTCATAGACCCTCTACGTTTATCAGTTCGGACTTGAATCAAAGATCTCACAGCTTCAACCCACTCTGAAAGCGAATATAGTGGTTCTTGTTCACGTTTGGTATATTTTTTGGCATAGTCTTCCACAGCACCCATCAGTAGTTTGAAATTATATTTACAATTTATGGATCGTGTTTCGCGTTACTTAGAACTTTTTGCAAGGACATCACGAAGAGACTCGTTGTCTATGATATTTAAGTCTCCTGTGATGTCATGGCCAGCAGGACTATATTTGAATGGAGAACTGTTGCATGAACAATCAGAAGGCTTAGCTTTGATGCAATTTTTAATGCACAAGATGTGCACATTTCGTCGATTTACGAAACCTCAGTTGTCCTCAAAGCCTAAAATGTTGAAAACCAAACAATAATCCAAAATATTGAAGAGCAGATTCAAAAATGCCAAAATGAGCAAAAGGGTAAAGACAAAACAATCTAAGGATCGAGCTATGCACGAGGGAGATACATTTTAGCTCACCTGGTCCAAAGGGCCATGTGTGCTTTTGTCATCACTTGGCGTCCGTCGTCCGTCCGTCCTTCCGTCTGTAAACTTTAACATTTTTATCTTCTCCTCTGAAACCCTTAAGCCAAAATGAACTGAAACTTGGTATGAAGCATCTATGGAAGGATCTTTATAAAGTTAGCATATTTCGTTCCGGTCGGACAACTAATATAGCTGACATGAGGAATTCTTATTTCTGATTGGTCAAAATTTCAAAAATCTTCTCCCCTGAAACCGCCAAGCCAACCGAACTGTAACTTAGTATGAAGCATTTATGTAAGGACCTTTATAAAATTTGCATATTTCGATCCGGCTGGACAACTAATATGGCCGCCATGATAAATTTTTATATCTGGTTGGACAAATGTTAAAAATCTTCTGCTCTGAAACCCCTAAGCCAAATGAGCTGAAACTTGGTATTAAGCATCTATGGAAGGACCTTTATAAAATTTGCATATTTTGGTCCGGTCGGAGAACTTATATGGCCGCCATGATGAATTATCATTTCTGATTGGTCAAAATTTCAAACAAAAATCCTATTAAACCGCAAAACCAAATGAGCTGAAATTTGGTATGAAGCATCTTTGGAAAGACCTTTATAAAGGTTGGACATTTTGTTCCGGTTGGAGACCTAATATGGCCGCCATGATAAAATCTTATTTCTGATTGGTCAAAATTTCAAAAATTTTCTTTTCTGAAATTGCAAAGCCAAATGAACTGTAAATTGGTATTCTTATTTCTGATTGGTCAAAATTTCAAAATTTTCTTTTCTGAAACTGCAATGCCAACTGTAAATTGGTATAAAGCATCTGTAGAAGGAACTTTATAAGGTTTGCATATTTTGTCTCGGTCGGTCGGCTTATATGGCGGCCATGATGAATTCATATTTTTGATTGGTCAAAATTCAAAAATCTTCTCCTCTGAAACCATATAGCCAAATTAACTGATACTTGGTATGAAGCATCTATGGAAGGTCCATTACAATTTTCACTTGAAATAAAATGAATTGATTGTGGAACTGTTAGGTGAGCTATACAGGCTCAATTCTCTTGAGCCTCTTGTTTTGTGTACTACGTAGTTTTCACTTTAGTATTATTTATTTCTTGCAAGTATATAATTTAACATTATTTAAAACAATACATTTAAAGTATCAATTTCTGGCTAGGATACTAGCAACTGAGCTGGAGATACCTTCGGAGACTTGGAGTCCACCTGCAGCGGTATCGACTCAGTGGTAATAATAAATTCTTTAATACCAATTTTGTAAATTTATTCTGGCCTCTCACTAATACTGCCGATTTCTATTGAATTTCAGTATGAGATACCACTTTACCCTTTATGAGAGTGTTATTTCTGGAGACCGTTTCGCTTAATAGCTAGGTAAAGGTACACAACCAGCTGCTATGAGGACAGTAAAAACGAGCATATTTTGACCCTGCTATTTAAATATTCTACAGTCTAACCAATTTTAACTTGTTGATAATCATTCTGTATTCTTTTTTGTTTTTTTTTTACACTCTAGAGGGTTAGGATAGTGAATGGGGTGTTGGTTCCCACAAAACCGGTAATTTGTTACCTTTCTCGTTGTCCGTTTTGTTGCTTACATAAAGAATTAAAATTGAGATGGCAATTTTGTTTTTTATTTAATTTTTTTATTTTCCAGGTTCATTTATTTTTCTATTAGAAATTGACCATTCGGAATCAAATCTGATGTAAAAAATATAGTGATATGAATTTATAATAAACTCAAATTATGTTGGAACTCTGATCGGCATCTTTGTCGTCCTTTACACTTTTAAGCTTGTGTCTTCTGTCCAATATTTTGAGTTCTTTAAGCCTTGAGTAGTAATGATGAAACATAATTTCTCGAAATAAATACATAGAAACTGGTATCATAAACTGTCGCATTTGAGCTTAAGAAACAAGTGTATATAATTAAGAAATGTAACTCCCATTTGTAGATGAAAGGAGAAGTTGTGGCTCTTGCTGGTAAAGCTGGAGAGGCAACCATAAAAATAGCACATGAAAGAAATGCAGCCATGATTGTTTGTGGTGCCAGAGGTCATGGTACAGTCCGTCGCACAATACTGGGAAGTAATAGTGAATATATAATGCATCACTCTGACATACCAGTTGTTGTTTGTAGACATAAGGCACATCAGAATCCAACCAGTGAACATAAAAAATAAAAATACATTGTAAACTAAGTGTGACAATCTACATTTTGTTAAATAGCTATGAAGTAATTTTGAAAAAAAAAATACAGCCTTTAGAATTTGTCAAAATAGGCAGCCTCCAAAATATGATGTAAACAGATGTATGACTGAATATTCGAATCAAACACATTTATATAGTTGTAATGTTTGTAAGAATTTTTTTTTAAAGTAAACTGTTTCCTTGGTCCGAGAGCATAGTTTTTATCCCGCTCTTTTATGCTCCAAATGTTCGAATTATTAATCCATTATGTTGATTCAATATCAAAATGCTTTTTATTTAGTATTTATTTACTGTATTTTGAATATGTTAGTGCCAAGTCAGGTTTTAAGAATGGGTGTATCGTAAAAATCGCAAGTTCCGTAAAAAATGCAAGCACGCATGTGCAAATATTTAAAGCACTTCCTGTGTAAAAATTGGAAGTTTCACTTTCACAAACCGTTTCCGTTATATTAACAATTGATAGGAAAATATACTTTTAACCAACATTTGAGCAAATAACTCAAGATAAATTCCCGAATGTTTAATAACTTGAGGACAAAATTTTGAAAAATTGTGGTTTTATATGTAATTTATAGGAAAATTTCTAAGCGGGAACTCATTTATGTCAGGGATCATATAATACTATCCTGTTTATGTGTACTGACTGTATAGATGTAATTTAAAAGAATTGTAGATTATCAGGGCTTTTATAAACATGAATAAAATACTGTTGATAGCTATGTCTTATAGTGGTCAAAATAGAATTTAATATGTTAATTGATTGTACTGTAGTTGTTTACTTGGCCAAAATAAGGCAAGTACAGCTATTATTTCACACATAAATTGATTAATGGTAATTAAATTATCAGACACAGAAATAAAAATATATCAAGTGATATCAATAATAGGATAAACTTAAAAAAACATTTTTTCCTCTCCCCATCTCTGCCTATACCCAAGAAAGGATCATGTACACTATGTGACAAGTATCCAGTTGAATGTAGTACATGTGTACTCTTCACAATTAAGAAATTGTATGTAAAACATTTCTGCCATCACAATTTGCTTAATGTCATCGTGTTAGCCACCTAGCATGCTGTTTTTGGCTTCTTTTGCATTTTGGGCATTGCATACATTTTCATGAACTTCAAGAGCCATGTAAAATGTAGCTTTTGACTCTAATACAGATTTCGTCACTTTTAAATATATCTCCATCAAACTGTAGTTAGGGACCGGGCAAAATTTATCAGGGAATTGACACCGGTTCAAAAGGCCATGGGGACAAACACTTTTTTGGTTACTCTATTTCATTGGACATTTTAATTTTTCTCATTCTCATAACACATAGGACACCAACATTTTTTATTACCATATTTTTATAAATTTACACAAAAAAATTGCTTTAAAGCACACATTGTACCTTACTGTCTATGAAACATTAACACTATTGGAATTACTGTATTTTTGTCGTATATTAAAAGTTTTTTTCTTACATTTGCAATGATTCAATTAACTTGGCAACTTGTATGGTATAAGTACATAATATAAGCAAGGTTTTTTTTCAATTTATGTCAAAAACCATAGAACTTTCAAAATTTAAGAACAGTTTTAATACTTGACAGACTTCATGCATGAAATGCCTTAAATTGCTCAGTTTTGTCAAAACAAGAAGGATAATTATTTTCAATTCTTTTATCTAAACTGTAGGACATATTGTATATCCTAAATACAATACAATTGCAAATTTTTTACCAAATTTTATCAAATTTGCTTATAAAATGTTTTCTTTATGGCAAAAAGTATACCTTACTGTCTATGAAACATTAACACTATTGAAATTCCTGTATTCTTACCATATATTAATTTTTTTTCCCCACATTTCAATAATTCAATGAACACAATATCTTGTATGGTATAAGTACATAATATAAGCAAGGTTTTCAACAAATTATATGAGTAACCATAGAAATTTCTAAATATTAGAACAAATTTAATACTTGACAGATTACATATCTTATCCCGACAAAATTGCAAGTCTCCTCTTGAGTCACTAAATTTCTAGGTGTATGGACATGAAATGCTTCAAAAATTAATAATAATACCTCACTATGTATTAATAAAGGGAAGTAGTATACTTCTCAACATATTTTGGTCATTTATTGTTCAAAAATACTCCAGATCCCGTCCGAGTTACAAATCTAATAGGCCGTAAAAATTGCAAGTCTCTCCTTGGGTCTCAAAATACCTATATGTATGGACTTAAAAAGCTTCAGAAATTAATTATTATACCTCACTATGTTTAAATAAAGGGAAATAATATACTTCTTAACATATTTTGGTCATTGATTGTCGAAAAATATTCCAAATCCCATCAGAGTTCCAAATCTTAGGCTGTAAAAATTGCAAGTCTTTCCTTGGGTCTCAAAATACTTAGATGTATGGACATAAAAAACATCGGAAATTGATTATTATACCTAACTATATATTAATAAAGGGAAATAATATACTTCTCAACATATTTTGGTCATTTATTGTCCAAAAATATTCCAAATCCCATCAGAGTTCCAAATCTTAGGCCGTAAAAATTGCAAGTCTCCTCTTGAGTCACTAAATTTCTAGGTATATGGACATGAAATGCTTCAGAAATTAATTATTATACCTCACTATATATTAATAAAGGGAAATAATATACTTCTCAACATAATTTGGTCATTTATTGTTCAAAAATATTCCAAATCCCATCCAAGTTAAAAATCTTAGGCCATAAAAATTGCAAGTCTTAACTTGGGTCTCAAAATACTTAGATGTATGGACATAAAAAACATCAGAAATTAATTATTATACCTAACTATATATTAATAAAGGGAAATAATATACTTCTCAACATATTTTGGTCATTTATTGTCCAAACATATTCCAAATCCCATCAGAGTTCCAAATCTTAGGCCGTAAAAATTGCAAGTCTCCTCTTGAGTCACTAAATTTCTAGGTGTATGGACATGAAATGCTTCAGAAATAAATTATTATAGGTCGCTATATATTAATAAAGGGAAATAATATACTTCTCAACATAATTTGGTCATTTATTGTTCAAAAATATTCCAAATCCCATCAGAGTTCCAAATCTTAGGCCGTAAAAATTGCAAGTCTCCTCTTGAGTCACTAAATTTCTAGGTATATGGACATGAAATGCTTCAGAAATTAATTATTATACCTCACTATATATTAATAAAGGGAAATAATATACTTCTCAACATAATTTGGTCATTTATTGTTCAAAAATATTCCAAATCCCATCAGAGTTCCAAATCTTAGGCCATAAAAATTGCAAGTCTCCTCTTGAGTCACTAAATTTCTAGGTGTATGGACGTGAAATGCTTCAGAAATTAATTATTATACCTCACATATGTATTAATAAAGGGAATTAGTATACTTCTCAACATATTTTGGTCATTTATTGTTCAAAAATATTCCAAATCCCACCCAAGTTAAAAATTTTAGGCCGTAAAAATTGCAAGTCTCTTCTTGGGTATATATTTGGATGATAAATGACCAAAATATGTTGAGAAGTATATGAATTACCTTCATTAATACATAGTCAGGTATAATGATGAATTTCTGAAACATTTCATGTCCAAACATTTTGATATTTTGAAAATCAAAGGGAGACTTGCATTTTTTATGGCCTAAGAATTTTGACTCAGGTGGAATTTGATATATATTTGGATGATAAATGACCAAAATATGTTGAGAAATATATGAATTCCCTTTTTTAATACATAGTTGTGCATAATAATGAATTTCTGAAACATTTCATGTCCAAACATGTTGATATTTTGAAACCCAGGGGGAGACTTGCATTTTTTACGACCTAAGAATTGTAACTCTGGTGGAATTTGGTATAATTTTGAATGATAATTGACCAAAATATGTTTAGAAGTATATAAATTCCCTTTATTAATACATAGCTGGGTTTAATAATGAATTGCTGAAACATTTCATATCCAAACATCTTGATATTTTGAAACACAAGAGGAAACTTGCATTTATTATGGCCTCATTTGACTCTGATGGGATTATGGTATATTTTTGGATGATGCTTGACCAAAACATATTGAGAAGTATATTAATTTCCTTTATAAATACCGGTACATAGTGTGGTATAATAATTAATTTCTGGTGCATTTCACGTCTATACACATATATATTTTGAAACCCAGGGAGAGACCTGGAATTTTTACTGTTTAAGATAAGTAAATCTGATGGAATTTGGTATATTTTTGGACAACATTTGACCAAAGTTTTTCAAGAATTATATAAATTTCTTTTATTAATACCAAATTTGGTATAATAATGAATTTCTGAAGCATAAAATGGTCATACACATTGATATTTTGAAAGCCATAAGGAGAGCAATAGGGAGACTTGCAATTTTTAAGGGCTAAGATTTGTGACTCTAATGGAATTTGGTATATTTTTGGACAATAAATGACCAAAATATGTCGAGAAGTATTTTATTTCCCTTTATTAATACATAGTGTGGTATAATAATTACTTTTTGTAGTATTTCATGCCTTTTAGGCCTTTTACTGTATGTTGCTGAGCAATTCAGTATTGCATTTTCATTGTGGCTTTGAGCAAAGTTATTATTTTTCTTCTTCTAGATTTATTCACGACTTTTCATAGAATGTTATAAATCTAGACCTATTTTAATTCTACCATATTCCATACACCTGTTAATTTACGACTTGGCTTATCTTTAATTTTGCAGATCCCTCGGACAGCGCCAACAGTCCCCCCCCCCCCAAAAACAAAACAAAAATCCCAAAAAATCTTGGAATTTGAGCTGTTTATCACAAATTTGTAGGCTTCTGACTTCCAATGTTATATCGAAAACGGATTGTGGCAGCTTTAAAAAAAACCCAACAAAACAACGCCGCGATCCTGAGCGCCGATGTTTTTTGTTTTTCAAAGCTGCCACAAGCATATTTATAATTTATTTCATTCATTCATAAGTTAAGTAAGTACTAATTCATTCAATATTGTGTAAACGGTTTGTAGTCCTTTGTATATATGTTAAAATTAACAGAATAGTTTGTGTTTCTAACTAGCTTGTGAATTTTACGACGACTTGCGAAATTTACAGTAAACAGCGTAAAATTCGAAAGACAAACCGGAAACCGGAAACGGAACTACCATTTTTTACGGACTTGTAAATTTTACGCTACATGGGCATTTTTAAACAGTTAGGTGCTAGAGTTCTTTATCAGGTACTAGTATATTGTAATAGAATAAATTTCTTTGATACGAATTCTGATGCCCAAGATGTGCACATTTCGTCGATTTACGACTCATCAGTTGTGCTCCAAAATATGATGTAAACAATAAGATGTGAACTTAAAGCACATTGTTCAACACCTTAAAATGACTTTCAAAAAGAGAAACAATAAAATTGTTTTCTGTATTATTTTGCAGTGTTTCGTGTGTTACTTGCTCGTGTTCATTTCACCAATTCAACTCTTTTACCTTATTATTAACGATTATAAACCATTCCATAAACATGACATATAATGTTACTAGTGTGGAAAGTTTAAATTGAATTTAAATTTCGATTGCTATGACTTGTTACATATTCAGTGTAATAATGTATATTATTATAATATTGCATAATTCAAAAGCTGTCATTTGTCAAAATAGATCACACGGTCAACCTGTAAAAAGCTTGTAAAATAGGTGTTTCCATAAATAAAATTAAAAATGTTGAAAGACTAAGAGTTTCTAAAAATAATTTAGTTGAAAGACCCCCTTATTCCAAAAATAGAATCTAGAAGAACAAATTTATAAAGCGATATTTTGATTGGCTGTTGGATTAGTCTAAGGACCAATCAGAATCGATCTTTCATTCTTACTTCGGAAGTTCATTATCCTTTGCTGGCAACAGCATGGAAGTTGTTAATATTAAATTGTTAAAGTTTATCATTTTCAATTTAATATCAACATAATGAAAAGGATATAGGGAAAATGTCAGAGATTCAAAACCGTAAAGCACAGGTTAGTTCGTTGGTTATTGAAATAGAACATGGTTGATATTTTGTGAATTTGAATATTATAATAAAACAATTATAGCCTTTAAAATGTCGGTCGATACATGTTTTATCGACCTCGGACTTCGTCCTCAGTCGATATAATTTCATCAGGTCGATAAAACATGTATCGACCTCCTGTAAAGGGTATAATTGTATAATATTAATACGATAACTCTGTATTGCTTTTTTAAGATTTTTTGGGATATGAATTAGATTATAACTTCCATAAATACTTTGTCCTGATTCGGTCTTCGCATTTTGATTGGTTAAAATTACAGTTTTTATCGAGTCAATCCGAATTACATCCCTTTTCACACAAAAGACAACAGACATCAATCGATATAATTTATACTCTCCATAACACACACACACACACAACAGATGTAACAATGAAAGTTTTTACTTGATTGACATCCATCCAGTAAGCAGGTATAGTCAATGAATTATTACAAAAACAAATCTGGATAAATTCGTTATACGGGATTTATCGGGCCAATAAAATTCATATCGGGCGAGGTACCTAATAGATCTCTGTTTTAGGACAATAAGGCACTGTATAACTACTTAATATGCTAGAATGCTGGAATGCCGAACCTAATAACCGAAGCCCTAAACAAAATTAACTTGTTTGTTTGTGGTGTCTTATGGGGAATTGTTTGGTTGATTGTGTTATCGTTGTTAAATGTCATGGGACGATATTTTTTCTCATATCAGTGGCAAAGCCTTTTCTTAATGGTCACTAACATGATGATTAAAATAAAAAGCATATTTATAGTAATAAGAGTTGTTTTGAAGCAATTTATCGGTGTATAAAGGAGACCAGTTCACTCACAAACTGAATAAAGACCAAAGGACTTTATGTTGAGTTTGTGAGTGACCTGGTCGAGTTTATACACCGATAAATTGAGGCAAAACATTATGATTATTAATTATAATTCAATAATACATGTAGTTACACTTTTAGTTTTGCCATCTGTGATTATCAGCTTGAAAAAAAAATATCATAAAGTAAAAATAATCATGTTTTTACCTTTTAATCAATTTTTCGAATATATAAAATATACAAAAGTGAACACATAGATTGGTACAATGCTATCCCATTTTGATGTATTACCAATGTTATGGCCATAAAAAGTTATTCATTGATGAAGAAAAAGCTGCTTACAGTGTAAGTTTCAATAATAAGGCTACAATAAAATACACATAGAACTTTTTAAAAATATGCTACATATCAAAATATGACTTGCACCACTACTTACGTGTAGGGGTGTTGCAAACTATTATATTTACCATGATAGGTAACCTTCCCATGTTAGTATAATTAGTTATAAACTTTTCACACAACATGTTACGAAATTAACAAGAATATCTAGGGAACAATCCAAAAGATGTGAAAAGATGTCAATCACATGGGAAGAAAAACCAGGATATCCAACAGAAAGTAAAAAGACCAATATCAAAACATTATACACAGCAAACACTCTTTACAAATTTGAACTGAACAAAGTTACTTCAGAAGGGTCAGTGGTTCCTAATAAATAGCAAGCGTATTTTCAACCCTTGATACTTCCTACAAATATAGCATTTTACATTGGAAAACGAAGAGAAAATTGATAAAAACTATTAGATTGTAAATTTGGCAACCTCGCTTTACACTGGTCGAAGACTGTGCTACGCTATCCACGACCTCTACGATCGCCAAAATACGTTTTTTCGATAATCTTTCACGTTGCTATTACGCTCTCCTACGTTTATGCTACGATGCCTGCGTTTGTGGTACGTTCAAGCTACGACAATAATACGATCACACGACGCCCCTAGGCCGATGTTGTACGACATCGATACGCGCTTGACGATCGTAATACGTTGTCACTACGCTGCTACCACGAGTATTACGACCTTGCTACGTTGTTCTCACGATCTAGCCACGATCAGCAAATAAACTATATAAAAGGAAAATTTTCTTGCTTGAATGTATACTACGATGTCTCACTACGATGTCTCTGCGCTTCCTCTACGACCAGCAAATAAACTATATAAAAGGACAATTTCTTCCTTGAATGTATATTAGTTCTCACTACAATGTCTCACAAAGATCTCACTACGATGTCTCTGCGCTTCCTCTAGGACAGCGGTACGATGTCTGTACGATCAAAAGTGGCGACGACCTCGCTACGTAAATTTTGAGCATGTTCAAAACAGTCGTGGCACCTGGAGATTCTACTACGACGTATCACGCGCAATGCCGACCACACTACGCTACTTGAAGACCTCAGTACGACCCCACTAAGATGTTCCACGATCAAAACATTTTTTTAGTGCAGTCTTCGTTCAGTGTAAAGGGGGCTTAAAGGGGGCTTAATAATACATGTACCGTACATTTGTATTTACCTGAGTACACGTTTGAATAATGGGTCAGTCCAACTGCTAACCTTTAGAAAGTTGAATTTTATACTGTATACCACAAAATTTGGTGGGTATAGGATACAACGGAGCATACATGCCAATGCTCCGGATGTCTCCAGGAACTTCCGGTTTTTGACCCAATTACCGGGTTACCGGGTGGACTATAATATTCTCAGGGATTTTTTTCAGTACGTATCCTTATAATAATGTAAGATAGACAAAATCCCAAAAATATACCGTTTATGTCTGTCTAAAGTTTAACGCCAGGCGAGCTTATGTTGTTTTTCTTTACGACAAAGCTAGCCGCTTGAAATGACAGTCTATCAAACGAATTTCTAGCGATCGTTAGATAATCTTTATTCAAAATTGCCGACAATAAATCCGTTTGGGTTACGGCAATACAAGATTAAATTATAACAATACACAAACACAAGGTCATAATAACGTTTAAAAGTTGTATGTGTGATACATGTATTTGTAACATGTGCCATCAAGAGCCCCCCCCCCCCCCACCCCCATATCATTATTTTAACAATATAAAAGAAAAGTGGTCTCGCGCTCAATTACTTTATTTATGCAGTTCTTACACGTTCTCAAAACACTGGGTATTTTTTTTTATACCTCCCCGTTTCAATTTCGAGCGGGTGATCACTAATTCTTAATTTGCATACAAGTTTCATATACCCAAAATTTGGATCTGACAAGTAATTTTCAGGTTCCAACTTTAAAGTATGATGTTTAACATTTTTTAAATGAATGCCCAGTGAAATGATGAACGATAGCTATAGTAAACTGGATAGTTGGCAATATTATTTTAGGCTGGCGTAAAGTTTTCAACAGTTGAAAGCCTTCTGACGGGTTTATTGTCAAATGATAAAACGATAGAGGATATAAACGAAGAAACGTATTGTCAAATGCCTAACTGTGCGAACAAAATAACAGAGCAACATTTGCCTAAATCTAGGACAATACGAACTATGCGTATTTTTTTGTAACAGTAGAATATCTTTTTCTGAATGCTGTATAGGTCGCATTTCCCAGTAAAAGTCTGAATTAGCGGACGATTTAGTCCTGGAGCTGACAGGTTGCTAAAATACATCTGTGATTTATTTGTAATTATGATTTATGATCAAATTATGCTCCCCCTCCAATTATTGTAAGACCATTCACAATATAAAAATATATACAATAATGCCTGTAAAATATCACATTAATTAGCCTTTCCACTTAAAAAATAAACCTTTATTAATAAGTACATGAACACATTTTTCTTATTGTTTCCAGTGTAAATATTCATAATTATTCTAAAAAACTTGAATCATCGTTACTAAAATGGTGGAAAATGGTTACAAAATATTGCCAAGTTCTTTGTATCTGTGATGAAAGTTTAAAGTTGCTAAGAAGACTCACTAGACTGAAATTTCCATAGGCTCCTCTATACTGTTACCTTAATAAAGTCAGATGTTGTTCTGGAGTTATGTTGCCTTGTCCATAAAAAAAATATAATATGCACGAAAAATCACAAAATTAGCAATTTTCGGGTAAATTAAAAAACGTGGCCACTTCGATGTGCTCAATATATCTTGTTAAAATTTGAAAAATACTTTGTTAAGATAAGTGTCTTTTAATGGTCAACTGCTAATCAATGGTAAACATATAGCTTCAACTATTATTTTGTGTGTTTACCCTTTGTATGTTCCGAGTTGTCTCGCTTTGATAATCAAAAATCAAGTCATCAATGACGAATTTATATACAAGTGTTGAAAATTTTCCGTTTATAACTTTTTAAAAATGTATAAGGTTTCAACTCCCTCGGTCAAATTTAACTCTTACCTACCTCATCTTACCTTTTGGTTACCTTGCAAGGGCCGTATCATTTTTTTGTTCACAAATTTCTGATGACTTTTGGGGGAGGCTTTCCGAAGTTTCTGTCGGTGTTAATAAAAAAAATTGCACACTGTAGGCAAGAATTTGTTTTTGTTTATTCCTATCCATTAATTAATACACGGTATAATATTCTAATTTTTTCAAAAATTAATATTTATTTACTGCTTATAATTAAAAAACGTATTGGCTAATTTTAAAAATTCTTTTAATTATTCTAAAGCTATTATTATGATGTCATAAAATTGAAGTTACACTTTAACAGAAATATTTTAATGAAGTTCAATGATATTTTGGGAAAAGACTAATGAGGAAAGTACAAAGTACTTCAAATCTTAATGTAACTTACCAAAAAAATATCTTTTATATCAATGTGTTGCCCTAGTTTAGAGCAAATATTAAAAATTCATCAATGAGTGTCAATTTATGTATCATTTCTGTATGAAATTCATAAGTTATCAACTTTAATCAATATAAAAATGTAAAAATGTAATGAACTTTTAAAATAAAGTTTTGAATAATAAAGTGAATGGTATGATTTGGCCTGATATTTGGCCCCTGGTTGAATTCCAAAATCACAAAGTAATGAAAAAATTACTTTCAGCTATCATTAAGTACTCTTAAATGTTGTAGTTAGGGAACATGTTTTGTAATAGCGACAGTATGCTGTCAAAGATGGCTAATTGTGAAGAAATTGATGAAAAACACCAAATTTCACTCATTTTTGGACCTCTGAATAAACATTTTGATATGAGCAACAGTCTTGCCCAAAAAGACATTTCACTGAAATGTGTCTTTGTGTAAGACAAACATTATATTAAAAAATCTCTGTGGACAAGGCTTTTGCTCATAGTTGTTTTGACCAAAATCTACTGCGAGACACTAAATTTTCTTCAAATCTTTGATTTAGCAGACGTTCATGACGTCGCTGTTGCATCATGGGAAGGAATTTTGAAGAATGATTAATACTTTGTGAAGGTTCGATGATTATACGACAAAAATGATATCAATTCGCATCTGAAATCTTAATTTTTCAAGTCAGATGGGGCCAAGAAATGGCTGAAATCATACCATCTTCTTTATTTCTTACGAGTATGAGACTTAATTCCCTTCTAGTTACATAGAAAATTGGAATACCAGACTCTCTATATACAGCAGAAATAGGTCCAAACTAAACCATGTCAATACTCATAAATAGGGAATACAACATGTATCCGATAGAATTTCCATCCCTCAAAAGAGAGGAACCAAAACATAAATATACGAGTTAGAGAGGGTATGATTTTATATGCGGGGAAATCAGTTGTAATATTGGTTATTTCATCAACATGATCAAGAGTGGGAGTACAAATAACATTTTATTTAAAAGATTTTATTTAAACATTGTGAAAGAATAATTTAAAATAAATGATGTAACAAGTTATAACACCTTATACCAATCCCTCTCCATTTGACAAGAGCGGCTCCTATATGGTTCTTTTTCAGTGTACTCCTTTCTGAGTATTTACCCTCCAATGTTACCATTTTTCGCCCTCATCCGATGGACTAATCTTTTAAGGTAAATGGTGTCGATAGGCCATCAAAAATTTATACCTGAAATTTAAATCTCAGACGGGAATCAAAAAGGTGACTTTGGCTGCGACTCCTTCAATGAAATTGTCATAGAGAAAGCCATATTTATACAAGTATTATATATCTGTAGCTATAGAAACGAAAATATTCTCGCCTTGGAATTTCTGAAACGCCAAAATCATCATGATGTGAGTAAAACAAATTCAAAATTTAGCAATTTGAAATTTCAACCAATGTAGATTGAACTACTGATTTTGGGTAGGTAAAGTCCTAAAGCAAACGTATGTTACCTATGTGGCAGTTAGAATAAAATCTGACACCCTTGTCTTCAAAGCGGCTTTCTTTCCGTATTAATCTACAGTAAGAAGAGTTTACCTTTATAGTGTACCTTTTTAGAAATGAAACCTGCAAAACTGCAAAAGTATTATCATACAGTTTTATTTTAATCATTGTCATTTGGATGGGTGTTGGGATAGAGTAGCATAATTAATGAAATGAGACTAGAAACTTTTGTCAACATACTCAAATGAGGATATATATACATGTGCTTGTTTCACGGATTTTCACAATAACAAACAACTACAGTATTATTTTTAATCAAAGGCATATGTAAATATTTGTAAGCACTATTAAATTATTCGCACGACTATGAAAATATAATGATAGTGTCCATATTTTTACAAATTACTGCTTTCACGTGGCACTTAAGATCGTAAATCAAGATATGATTTTAAAACTGAGATGTCCTTTTTGAGAAAATTATTTTATCACAGATATTGGAAAACTGCCCGAGGAAGAAATTTTGACACACCAAGAACATTTTAAAGATGTCTGAATAATAGTTGTAAATTTGAGGAAATGACCAGCGATTGTCCGGTCTAATTGTGAAAAGTAACAATGAACGTGACCGCCCAAATTTGTGGTGAGATAGTTAGTGACAAATTATATCCCTTAACTTCATATTTTGTCAATGGTATTGATGGCCAGGGTTTGCACATACTGTTCGCTGACCAAACACTAATTGTTGACATGAAAGAAGCGTCCCTCCCCAGCCGCAAAGAAAACATTGTGCACTTGAGAAAATGTTAGTTCCGAAAGTTAAACTGCTAACCTAACAATATTGCAGGTGTATGAATTAGTCACCATGTGATATAATTTGCCTATAATGAAAAGGCAAGAAAACATTCTGCTGAAAGTATTGTAATAATAATGTTAGTGAGGTTCAGTTTGAAAAAAAATGACAAGACAATGAGCAAAGGGATGTGGCCTGCCTGGAATCATATCCACGTGAAATATACATTTATTTACATATACACGAAAAAACACCTTTGTAATTTTCTCATCTCAAAAATATTTTGAAAAAGAACTACTTTATACACTTAAAAAGGATAAATCTGAAAATAATATTTTTAAATAGATCATAGATCTGTAACTATTACATCGTCAGTAAGTTTTTATGATAACAAAAATTTATAGGTCTTGTATAAGTTGTACAAGCTGTATAAGCGATCATTCTTTTTTTGCTGTAGAATGAGTGAGCATATTCAAGCATGCGTTTACCGCCAATTATTTATAATGACAAGTTTCCAGTGATTCTTAACTACATGCAGATTATCACGAAAGCTTACGAATTTTTTGGAGCAATAATTTAAATTAAATACACGTATGGTTAGAAAATAAAGCAGACAGAAAGTTAGTTATTGAAGGTTTCTTTTTGAGATATGAAAGCAGCAATCAGTTTCCACCTCATTTACTCTATCTTTTGTTGGTTTGTCATTATGTTTGACAGCAAACATGGAACCAATAAATCTCTACCTGATTAAAATGGTTAAAGAAGGCAAATTATAGGAAATTAGTATATCATATAAAAATTTTCATTTAAAAGAGTAGTGTATCAGCTGAAGATATCGCATAACATGTATTTACTGCCGTGTGTGCCATTCGGTTTCTTTTTGCTCAGAATGTGGATACCTGGTACAAAATATAATTAAAAGAAGACATAAATATGACAAAGAAAGAATCGGACATTTTATTGCCAGTAAATTGGATCGGTTTTTTTAAAGCAGGTATCGGTCTAAAGTATTAAATTAACAAACTTGAGAATGTTTAATGTGTCTTTGTCTTTAATCAGATAACCTGTACCATTTGTTTTATACACATGAAACATAAAAGTCTCAAAATGCGATGGTTTTAATTTATCTATTTTATTTTATTATTTTCCAACATATTGAAAACATTTTCAAAATCATAATCCAGTGAACTATAACTTGATTTTAATTTGACCGTACTATTCTTATTTATTTGTAGAACACTTTTAACTTTTTTCTTTCTTTTATTCGTCTTTCCTTCCTTTCTTCTGCTTTGTTCTTCATTCATGAAATATAAACACATAATTTATTTTAAACAATTCACGCAAAACACATGTACATTAACGGCTTATTTATTATTTTCTCAAAATCCAATAAAATAACACTTGATTTTAATTTTTACCATGCTATTTTCATAGACAATTTCATTTATTTTCTTTCTTGCTATGTCCTCCCCGAAAATTTTATCCAATTATCTACAAACTGCCTGTGAACGGAATAAAATTCAGCGGGCTTTTTTTCAAGGTTCAGGGAATTGACATATTATTTCATCGCACGGTCTTGTTTTCCGTGAAAACTGCCACATTTCTTAAGTGATTATAATCTGTCATCTTAAAAACTTGATAAATATTTAATATTTTCGATGAAATAAAATACATTTAATTATAATAAATAATTTTAAATTTATTACTTCAGTTGTTTTAAAAATCTTACTTGTATTAAACCAACCGGAAAAGCGTCATTACAGCATAGGCGTTTAAATAATTTACATCAGTCTTTTGATGCGTTAAATCAACAATTTTACAAAGATGTAATTAACTGTCATCCTTGGTTACGGAGTGAATGTTAAATTATTTTAACATACTGTTAACTATGTAATTGACATGATGTCGAAAATTATCTAAAATCACAATTATGACGCGTTACGTCAGAGAGTATAACGGTACCAATGACATCCGTGTAAATATTAATGAC
This sequence comes from Mytilisepta virgata, assembly GCA_028015205.1. Lineage (NCBI taxonomy): Eukaryota > Metazoa > Mollusca > Bivalvia > Mytilida > Mytilidae > Mytilisepta > Mytilisepta virgata. The sequence goes on from CM051519.1 coordinate 78,736,334, forward strand.
ATGCGCATGGTCAAGTAACATGTGTTTCATGGGAATAGGGCATCTTGAAGTTTTTAATGTAATTCAGTATATGACTAATTATTATTTTGAATGCAAAATTTGAATAAAATTGAATATCACTTTTTTGTTTTGTTGATCAATATATTTTTCACTATATGAAAATGTTAAAAGAAATAAGTGGCATTAAGCTTAGATCATATCTGAGAACAAATTTTGAGATAAAAAATCAACTATGCATTAGATATATAAAATGTTCGGCAATAGATGATTTGCAGTACCAAGATCAAGTTATATGTGTTTATTAAATTTTTATTATTATAAGTTCTTTTATATCGCTATAAATACAACGCTACCTGTGGCATCGTTAAAGTCCGCGTTGCCACACTCCCTAACTTCAGATTTGTCAAGGGAATGGGAGAGTTTTATTTAAATTTTAATTTCATTCTTTTTTTTCATATCAGATATGATCCTTAAGTTACGGTTTTTGGTTTACAATTTAACAAATTTATGGTTGATCAGGAAAGAAATGTCTAAATCAAAGTGCTAGCTTAATATAAACATTATATGATTGTATTTGAATCAAATAAAAGAACAAGTAAAAGATTTCTATTTTTTAATTTTTGTTTCGGGGGATTGCCGTCTGGTATCTTTGGTGTGTGTGTGTGTGTTTTAGCCTTTATATAGTGCATATCTCTTTTATAAGTTACTACTAGTACTGTGAATAGTAAAACCTTCAGTACATTCGTGTTCCTTATGAATTAAAAAAATGTTTTCCACAGAAACTATCACATGACACGTTGTTTCTTAATCATTATATCAATTTTACTTAAAAACTGTACTTGATTGTATGACGATAAAAAAAAAGATTTTTAGGAATGATAAGTCCTGGCCAAGGGCGAATGTGATCAATTTAAGGAGCAATCCTAAGAATTAAGAGTGTCATTTTATATGTAATCGAGGTGCCAAAACACCACCTCCAAATTATTAGCCTTTTTATAACACAATGTTTTGGTGAAGACTGTCAATTATTATCACACCCCTGGTATGAATATTATATGACAAGTTTTAATACGTCGAATCCAAGTTTAAATAATTTGTATCAAGAGTTAATTTAATGAGCAAATTTTCAAAAGATCGGCATGAAGAAGAAGTTTGACAATGGGAAGGTAAAACTGTTCATTTAAATAGGATTTTGTCACCAATGGAGTTAGAACAAAAAACGTGTTTTTAAGCGATGACCCATGTTCATACAAGTACTCCTTTAAATTTGTAAACTTGAGGAACAACTTAAAATAACAAGCTCAGTGAGCCAATTTACATTTCAGATTGATTTCTTAAATATTTGTATAAGTTTTCAAACTCACTACACGTCAATCAGTTTAATCTTTCATAATTGATAATGATGGTTTGAAATAATATTGAAAGAGACAAGTATTTTTCCCAAAGTTCAACATGTGTATGTTAAACTTTAAAGGAAAGTTAAAGATAGAGGCTCAACTGAGCTTGTATCTGGCTTTTTATTAAGCCGTTATATAACATAAGCTCTTTTGTATCCGCAAGGCCTTTAAAGAAACGCAAAATGTCAAAGTAGCCTTGATATTTGACCTTTGACCTAAAAAAGTGGATCATTTGCATCTGTCCTAACTTATGAGATTCCTGTCAACTTTGGTTACAGTCTGCACATTAGTTCCTGAGCAAACGACAAAAAAGTCTTTTGCCATATTGATTCAATGGAAACTTTGAACAGCCACAGCCGTCGGTTGATCAGATGAATCTCAACCAAAAGTGGATTGTTTGTAGAGGGTACTGTCGTCATTAATCCAGCAAAGTTCCAAAACATTTTATAATGCAGTTTCAGAGGAGAAGATTTTTGAAAATTGGCCAATCAAAATGAAAGATGGCCCCATGGCAGCCATGTTGTTCATCCAACCGGAACGAAAGGTATAGAGTTGGTAGAGGTCCTTCGATAAATCATTCCTGCAAATTTTGGTTCCATTCTGCCCATTGATTCATGAGAAAATGATAAAACAAACACTTTTCCATATGGATTCAATGGAAACTTTGAAAAGCCGCAACCGTATGTTGAGTATATGTTTCTCAACAAAACTTGGACCGTTTGTAGATGGTATATTTGTCATCAATCCTGCAAAGTTTCAAAACATTTCATAATGTAGCTTTAGAGGAGAAGATTTTTGAAAATTGGCCAATAAAAATCAAAGATGGCCTCTGGCGGCAATGTTGTTCATCCATCCGGAACCAAGACGATACTTTAATAAAGATCTTTCCATACATCATTTCTGCCAACTTTGCTTGCAATCTGCCCATTAATTCCTGAGTAATTGACAAAAAAGTCTGTTCCAATATGTTTCAATGAAACTTTGAACTTTTGCAACCGTCGGTTGAGCGGATGAATCTCAATCAAAAGTAGATCGTTTGTAAATGGTATTGTTGTTATGAATCCTGCAAAGTTTCAAAATATTTCATACTGTTGTTTCAGAGGAGAAGATTTTTGAAAATTGGCCAATTAAAAATCAAAGATGGCCTCAGGCGGCCATCTTGTTTATTTAACCGGAACCAATGGTGGATCATTTGTGGAGGTCCTTCCATACATCATTCCTACCAAGTTTGGTTACATTCCGCCAAGTAGTTTCAGAGGAGAGGATCAAAATGTGAAAAGTTTACGGACGACGGACACAAAGTGATGACATAAACTCAAATGGCATATAGACCTGATGAGCTTAAAGCTGTACGAAAAACAAAGAATAGATATATAAGTTTACATGTCCATCCTTTACTACAAATTACTATTTACCTCTCTTCTATAAGATTATTTTCTCGAACTTAGTGTTACTAATGATTGCCAATATTCTGAAACGAAGTTGGCCTGATACAACAATAATTTATAGAACATATTACACATGTAGCATTTATGTAATCATATTTAATCGGTAAAAAGGGATGTATAATTGCGCGTGAATTTGAGGGTTTTGTGTCAAGAAATAATCCACCGCAATCCAGTCTTTAATAATATAAAAATCGGTGTTGATTATAACTAAAGTTCACACAGACAATAATAATAATAATTTGAAGCATCAGCTACGTTTTTGACGGGTTATGTCTGTTTTGAGCGATGATGGAGGCCAATACCAAAATACAGGCCGACGCTCAAAATCGTATCCAATACAAGAACTGGACATTAGAGGGAAATACATGTAGTACATATTGTAGATTATTTCGACACCAGAGCCTATAAAAGGCAGGATGAAAAAACCAGGATCCATTCAAGATCAATTCCTTTCCATCCTTCTCAGTCATTTTCTTTATTATATGTATCGCATTAGAAACATATACCCTCGTACTACTAAATTTCCAAAATCTTTCTCTCCCATTGATATTTACTTTAAGGCTTTTTACGTGAAAAATTTTACATTTTATAACATCAAAACAATTTAAAAAAAAATGTTTGCCATCTCCCTATAAACATATACATGTATATTCTTTATTATATTATGATACTTTGGTAAAGAGACTGTTTATTTTTTTTTTTTGTAGTATATACAAAAAGTGCACTACATTCTTTGCGAATTAATAAGCCAGTTCAGCCTAATATCGATAGGTTGAAAATATATTTAGCAATTAGGCCTAGTAAACAACAAAACGGATAATATGTAAGGTCAACAATAAAATACCGATCGGCAGAACACCAGCCAAAAATCAACATAAAGCAGCACAAAAAAAACAACATAGAAACATCACAGAGTCAAAGGTTATACCGGCAATACGGGGACTCAAAGAAAAATAGCACGGAATCTTTCTGAAACAATTTTTATTGCTGCGTTTCGAAAGAATAAATCATCTGTTTTTTTTTTTAACATTTCAGATATATGTATAGGCCATAATTTTGTATCGTAAAGTTGAGATGGTAACAATATTTGCAGAAGTTCAGTTTTAATTTTGGATAATATATAATGTCATTGTTATTAATATTTCAGTCAACAAATGCATTGCTGTCATGAATAGTATTGAAACAGTATAAGTAACATCTATATTAGCTTGTAGAAAAAGAAGAAAATAAATGGAAATGGTGAGCTGTCAAAAGGGGCATAAAACGACTTAAATGTACAAAATACACAAGCCGAACAAAAAAAGCAGTAACAAAACTAAAAAGTTAAAATTGCCCCAAGTTTCGACCAAGTCCTTGATCACGAGCAAGAAAAAATAAAAGGGTGTTGACTCTTGGAAACCCAGAGCAAGACTGAGTCCGTACATAAAATGTAAATAAAAAGAAATTTCACTTGACGTGACGTCGAACAATAAACGTACTACATATAAAAGATAGATAGTAAAAATAGGTCAAATAAATTTGTTTGACGTTAAGTTGTTTAGAAAATGTATAATATAGATGTACTGCAAAATGTTAGTAGTGTGCATACTTGGTAAAAAAAATGAAATTAAGAATTTTTAGCTTGATATTGGATGAGAGACTTTGTAATAAGAGATACTTATTGTGACTTTTTTATCTTTAAATGAGCATTTAACCAAGACAAAGCTGACAAAAAGTCATCAATGCAAATGGCATAACCTCATAAAATGGTTGAACAGTTAATTCTTATCTTTAAAGGTCTCCAATTAGATTATGACTCTTCCTCTGATTATTTGCTTTTTTTACTCGTCACTATCACTACAGGAATTAGTCATGTGTGAGATTATCGGTTATGAATATTGTCACATAAATTTGTTTAGTTCCAATTAACTCCACGGCATTTCCGTTTTACTCTTTGAAGTTCACCAACCAAGAGATATTGACGGAAATATATAGAGCGCCATCAGACATATTAATCTCCATTTTTATTTTTAAATACTGAAGATTGCCGGGTGACAATATTTTTTATCACGTTGATATCCGATGCTCTTTGCAATAATTGCAGGTGAAACAAACTGATAAAATTTAAATATCGTATTGGTAAATTACTTCAGCTTTTATAGACTCATCAACCATATAAATCAAAAGTTTTGTCTTAACATTTTGAGCTATGAAAACTTAATTTAAACGAGGGACAATTATCTGCTTACCACAGCATAACGGCAGTTGAAGATTAATTATAAGCAATGACATCATTTACACCTGATGTGATTATTTTGCTTTTTATTGTTTTGGCGTTTGAATTGACTCTATATTTTTTTTTTTTTTTGTTTATTTATTTATTTTTTTTTTTTTTCATTTCTATTTTATTTTCTATTTTGTTTGTTTCTGTTTTGCATGTTTTTTTTTTGCTTGAGCACCGGCGATCAAGAAGACACTATTTTACAAAACATGCATATACTGTGCATCTCAACATACTGTCTTTGAATGACAAGTTGGATTACTATCCAGTGCTATAATATTGTTGAAATGAAACTTAACGTTTGAAAATCTGAGATAATCCCTTCATACACCGTGTATAGTAAAAAGGAAACAGATTTAGGATTAATGAAACTGGAACAAAACTAAATAAGCAACTTAATATACCTCATTTGTTTGTTTCTGGTTTTCATCTGAAAAAATACTTTAAACGATGAACCAAAGGTATTGGTAAAACAAAAACTGTCATTCGTTGTCTGACAAAATTAAAGGCGTATAATGCAAGTCTGAGCAATCACCAAAAAGAAAAATACTAAAAAAAAAAACACAAAAAAAACAAGCATAAAAAAATTAATAAACACAGGAACACTGAAAACACAAAACTTGAACAATACAAATTCCCATATCCATTTAGCTGGTCTTGTCCAACAAACGTGTTCTCCAAGGAGTCAACGTAGAAATCTAGTTTTATATTAGTCGAGGAACATGTTGAGTTATGAAGTAAATCCAGTGACATTTCAATGTTAGTTTACTGCAAATCATTCAATTCATGAAGTTGACAGTAAACCCCTGTTATGATAACAACAACGTATTACACATATAAAGTAAGTCTATTACACATATAACCATTCATTCCTTGTTAAGTAGCTTTTGTAAAAGAAGTAATCTTGTCTCTATTACAAAATGGCAACATACACATGCACCCTGAGAAGTGGAAATACCTCACACAGACAATGCTGGTATATTATAATACCACTTCCAAAAGGGAAATTAACAATGGGAAAGTTAAAGTCATACGTTTGTTTATATAAGCCATCGTCAGCTTTAAACTTTCTTATCAATGATTTTGATTTGATTTCTTGCCTAATTTACTTTGACTTGCAGCGATGTGGCTAGAAATGATACTTCTAGGATGAAACTTTTTTTTAGAGTTTGTTATCCATATGCCTTACGTTGTATCTCTTATTAAGGGAAATATTCCATTTTCTTAATTGTTAGAATATGTTCGGAGTACTGCAGGTGTATATGGCTTCTACATACAAACGTTTAATACAATCGGTCAAATATACAATACTCTTGTTTACATCTTACTGGTACAAAACGATTAACAGAGAAGCTGTCATGAAAATATCAGTTCATTCTAATGAGAACTATGAATAACAGGCATATATGTTCTCACAATATTCAGCCATCTTCCGTATTTTTTCAGCACAGAATAAATGTAAAAAATTAATGTGAGACCTTGCTACGGAACTGAAGTATTCTCATATATACACAAAATACAGTTCGTGTTTACATCAGTTTTCTTTACATATACCCATCTATCTCACATTAAGGAACTTCATAATTCCTATTAAAACTTGACACCTTTTCTTTAAATTACTTGCATTATATTCATAACAAGCTAAAATCCAAGAAATAATAGGTGTCAAAATCGCTTAATTCACTGTTGAGAACTTTCTATAATCAAATAGATTCAGAAGCACTTTATGCTATTTTAATAAATCGTTTGTTTACTTTGTATGTAATAAATGTCAGCTCAACGTTATATTCATTATTACATTAAACCTGTCAAGTCAATTTAATCAATACGTTAGCTTATATGCTCATATTTTTGTGCAAAAAAGATAACACCCTCTTGTTTAAATGCTCTTTCGATGTTTAAACATTTAGCCGGGTAGAGAAGTGTAAACTAATTGATTAAAATTTATAAGAGGATTGAACCTACGTTTACTGCTTTGTCATATTCTGCATCTAGTAATGGTGATTGTTCCAATTGTCAAATTATACAGAAGTTTTGGCTCAATCTGAAGGTTTTCCGTCATGAACACCTGGTTTAAGGGTACTTCATATTCACTTTTCTACCACCTTTTTTTCTTTAAATTAAAAATTACTGCTCATAATTATATAATTCTTATACAATATCAAATTATTTAATTAAAGTGCATATTTGTTAACATTGAATGAACGTCATTCCACAATATTATAATATCCTACATGCGCTTGAAATAGGTTTTAGACATGCGTTGTTGATTTTATTTACAGCTTAACTGGTATTTTTTCTTACCGATATACTGAATTTTCAACAGACCACATATTTTGGCATCTGACTCTGCTTTAGAAGGTCTGATTTGTTTCAGATTTTTAATTTTTCGGCGTTGAACACTGCACATTACACAAGTTGAAAGGTATACCATGCACTGTTTTTATGATACAATTTCAAATCTTTTTTGCTTGAGTCATTTCAAATTCTTATTTTTTTCTAACAATATACCTTCTCTCACTTGAAATTTTCCACTATTTTTTTTTAATTTTTCTAAATACTTTAATGATAGTTTATATATATATATATGTTGAAGTTTTTACTTCATAAAATTTGTTAAACTCTCTCAATCAAAGGTAATTTTACCATGGATTTTGGCTATACCGTATTTCTGACGGTTTTAATTTACTACTAACAAGTTTGCTTTTCAGTAATAATCAGTTACCTTCTTGAGTACGGTAAAAAAAAAAGCACATTATGCAACAAACTTAGTTTGTCTATATTTATTTATCTTATGTAGTGTATACGTCTTGCCTGCACATATTGTGTTACAAAAAATTAACAGAAGTCCTATATGTTTCCCTTCTCTTCTATTGAATCTTATACAGAAGATTTATGGTTTTTCGAGATTTCAAAACAGTATCACAAGTTTTTAATTGTTACGACTTGTTTTTTCCCCTCTCTAAAAACGTAGATTCCAAGTTAACAAATGTCGTTAAAGGGATTTAAACCTTTGAAAACGCATTATATAATAATTTGAAAAAATTACAAACCAAAAAAATACAAGTCGCAATTGATGAAAACACCGGACGTCTATTACACAAAAAGGCTATAATAATCACTTCTTCTAAAGGAAAAGGAGAACACTTTGGACACTTTTTTGCAGATTTAAAAATGGTCTTGAAGTACTCTCATCCGGCTCTTATGGGTTTCGTATTAGATTCGAATAATGAAGCGTTTTAAATGAGAGATTTAATGTTTTGTTAGTCAAAAAAAAAACTACAGGAAAATAACCATTGTATACTTGTTAAAATCGTTAAAAAGTTGCATGCATAATATCAAGGGGAAAATATGCTTGTAACTTAGGAATTTTTTTCCATTATTAGAAAAATATTAAATTTTAAGTGTTTCGCCTTCGCTGAAGTTAAAAAATATGGATTTTATTTTGTTACCAAATATCAAAAATTATTACTTGTTTCTGCTTTTTTTGTATTATTTTATCACCAAATTTATAACTTATGTCTACTTCAACCCAAGACTATGAAGCAAAACAGTTTGCATTTATCTATTTATCTATTTGTCCAAACATCAGTTTTTCAGGTGTAAAATTTATCTCTGTGGGATTGAAAGGCTTTAAACTGTTATTTTTACCTTATCAGAATAAACGCATGCCATTTTCCTTTACTGTTTCCGATCTACGACATACTTGGACCAGAAAATTAATCACAAAAATAGCAGCATCAATTCTGATAATCATAATTGTATTTTCTATTGTAAAATTCAATGTTCAATAAGTGACAAAAGGCCTTTTATTACTTAATCAATCAGATCGCAACAACGAGCACCACAGGTGAAGCGTAAACGATATAGTTAAACAAACTGATGGCAAACGATGTTTGCTTTTCTTGACTCATCGAAGATTGTCATCATTTAATCTATTGTTCATTACAGGTTTTGACTTTTCTCCTGCGATTCCTGGAAATTGCTATCACGATCACAGTAAACTGTAGGATTTGTTATTTTTATCATTATGTAGAAAAGTCTTGATTAATAATCCTATTTAATTTATTTTTTAAGGTTTTAACTCTCTCAAACAATGATGAAATTTAACAGGATTTTTTAATTATATTTTTATTCTTGTAATTAAACACATTTATTACATTGAGTGTAGTGAAATACCGGGATTTCCTGGTGAAATCAAATCCGATAATTCACCCAGTGAAATCAAAAGTCATATTTCACTCTAGGAAGTGACGTAACAATTGATGTCCCAACAACGTTGCTATACAATGGTCAAAGCGTAGTAATAAAAAAAAACCATAATCCCTTGTATTTTCTCGTTATACTTCTGAATGCATGGACTATTTCAATGTAATAAACAGAATAACTAATCTCAAAATTCGAATACTAGTACAAAAGATCTATAACCCGTGACCGTAAAACTAAGCGGACTCGTGGATTAATGTGTTGTTCGGTAACTCGTTGTAGACTCATTTCAAGATTAATTATACTATAAGTATCATGTTGGCATTGACTAAGAATATTGTTTTCACATTTTTTAAAATTTCGACAAGCAAATTTTGGGTCTTGAGATTACATGATAAAGGTTACTACGTCTTCTACATACGAAATGGGTAGCTGAGTATATAACAGTAACATAATAACACTGAAAACCCATGTAAGAAACATGGGCACATGTATCAACTACTTCAAAAGAAGATTGAAATTTATTCAGACACGAACACTGAAAAATATTGGCATAATATTATTTTAGAAACACGCCGTTGGTTAAGTATTACCATATTCAACAAAAGATATTAAAATACATCAAGTTATTTTTTCCATAAAATGAAAATTATATTTTTGAAAGAAGTTTTTATACATTAAGTTATTTTTTGCATAAAATGAAAATTTTATTTTTATAAAGAATTTTTATAATTATGAAATTTCAGTCATCTGAAACAATGCGGACACAATAATAAATAGGGTTAAATTATTATTTATTCATCTGTTTTATTTTTTACACGTAAAGGATGCAGAATGGAACACTTTATTTTTGTATTAAAAATGCATTTGTATAAAAAAAATACTTTTTGATGTTTAGTTTGTTTATATATGGTTTATAAACATATATGGTTTTGATTAATTCACATATTAACAAGATTCAATATTCAAAGATTCAAATTCTTTATTGTGAACTCTCACACACATAAAGTGTTACAAGAGGAATTATACGTACATAAAGTACATATGTGCTAACGCATAAAGACATATGGAGGGTTTGTAAAGGGGGGGTATTCGATATTTTGTGAGAAGATTTTATAAGTTAAATGAATTTAGAGAAAGACTACTAGTATCCAAAGATACCTTCCATCAATAAAATTGTCCGAAAAGCAAAAATTGTTTATCTACATCTAGAGCATACATTTCCCGCTTTTCAAGAGTTTCAGTGGCAAGTAAAAAATGGGAAGTTGACCATAAGATATTGATATATTATTAGCAGTACGTTACAGATAAATACTTTAAAAAATCAACCGCGAACGTGTTTCAAGGTAAACTTTTGTTTCTTCTTAAATATCTATGGAATAAAACGGAAAATGGGAAAATGTAAAGGAATCTCAGAGGTGAATCCACCAAAAATAGACAAGGAATTATATACCTTGATTTTTTAATTTTATTAATCTGATTATTTTACATATTACTATTTTTTTTACATTCACTCACATTCTTCGGTACCATTTAAACCAAACAAAAGCTACGTTTATTTTTATTGACATGGTTACTCGTGATTAATGTAATATTACTAAAGCATCAATCTGATTGCATGAGCATTATTGGACACACAAAGGAGACAGTGTTTTAATAAAATGATTCCATATGATCCTTGACATGATAATTCGTATCACTTTCTTAAGTAGGCGTCCTTTCCGACTAAATCAAGCCTGTTGTTCTTAACAAAAACTTTTATTTAACTGTACTGTTCTGTGTTAATTATCAAATATTCATTAGGGAATTCTCGGTTACTGTTTTATCGTTGTTTATTAAGTTAAATGTGTTTAAAAGCCAATAAAGGCTATATGTAGAATATAGGTTAGGGCAAATCTTCATCCAAACAACGACGGTGTCTTTCTAATTGCTTCTGGTTGTGCTATTATCAAATTGAGCGACCATTTGTAAATTGATGAGACTCTTGTTACGGACGCTGTTCCTTCTCCCTTGGTACCTTGCTAACGAAACACGCCATGGACATTTAATTGACACTTGACGTATTGCCAATCGAATAAAATTCAATGAAGGATTGAAATTGTTTAAATACGGCCAAACAGAAATCGGGATTTCCTCTGCACTCAATACCTGTGTACTTTACCAAATTGTCAACAAATGCTATTTTTAAAGTTTTTACCTTTATCCGTATTAGAAAAGAGAATTAAAAAGAAAAGAATTAGAAATAAAAATATTAATAATTAAATAATTTTAACAATGCAGGAAGATTTTTTTCTACTTTTTAGTTTGTACATATATACTTTCAATTTGTTTGATAAAATAAATTAATGTACATGTTCCTGTAAACAGGGTTTACAAACAAAAGGCAATATTTCTATCTTTAAATGACAAAACTAAAATGATAGGTTAATACAATTTTCACTTTTTTAAAACTCCAATAAAAGATATAAGTGATCTAAAACTGGAAGTGAACGAGTTTCTTTTAATTTTAACGGGGTTTACAGAAAGAAGTTCTATTTTTTTTTTGTAAATTAATAAATATGTATTCTTTTTGATAAAATTGAAATGACAATATATTTATTTATTTATCTCGGCGCTTTTCATCTCCGCCAATACGCCTTTCATTTCCGCCAATACGCCTTTCATCTCTGCAAAAACTATATTTCCTTTCCGCTAATGAAATGTTTCATTTCCACAGAACAGTGTATTTCAATTCCGCAATTTTTTAATTCCTACCTCTTCCGTCAGCCAGTTTGTCCCCTGCTTACCGGGGGGGGGGGGGGGGGGGGGGGGGGGTCGTGGTGCAGGATAACTCTTAAATATGTATACCGACATCTTTAAAACTCATAAAATCCACTAGTAAGCCCTGAAAATTATAGTCAACGCTACAGCACTACAATTAAAATGTTAAAACGGTAAAAGTGAAACTGTTCATTAGAGTTATGCCACTTTACAGTTTTTTTTTCAGGGTAAAACTGTTCATTAAAGTTATGCCACCTGTACAGTTTTTGTCAGAGTGAAACTGTTCATTAGAGTTATGCCACCTTTACAGTTTTTTTCAGGGTAAAACTGCTCATTAAAGTTATGCCACCTTTACATGTTTTGTTAGTGTAAAACTGTCCATTACAGTTTACAGGTTTTGTCAGAATGAAATTGTTCATTAGAGTTATGCCACCTTTGCAGGTTTTGTCAGAGTAAAACTATTCATTAGAGTTATGCCACCTTTACAGGTTTTTTTTTAGAGTAAAACTGTTCATTGGAGTTATGCCACCTTTACATGTTTTTTTCAGAGTAAAGCTGTTCATTAGAGTTATGTCACCTTTACAGATTTTTTCAGAGTAAAACTGTTCATTGGAGTTATGCCACCTTTACAGATTTTCTCAGAGTAAAACTGTCCATTAGAGTTATGCCACCTTTACAGGTTTTGTCAGAGTAAAACTGTCCATTAGAGTTATGCCACCTTTACAGGTTTTGTCAGAGTAAAACTGTTCATTAGAGTTATGCCACCTGTACAGGTTTTGTCAGAGTAAAACTGTTCATTAGAGTTATGCCACCTTTACAGGTTTTGTCAGAGTAAAACTGTTCATTAGAGTTATGCCAACTTTACAGGTTTTGTCAGAGTGAAACTGTTCATTAGAGTTATGCCACCTTTACAGTTTTTTTTTCAGAGTAAAACCATTACAGTTATGCCACCTTTACAGGTTTTGTCAGAGTGAAACTGTTCATTACAGTTATGCAACCTTTACAGATTTTGTCAGAGTAAAACTGTTCATTAGAGTTATGCCACCTTTACAGTTTTTTTTTCAGAGTAAAACCATTACAGTTATGCCACCTTTACAGGTTTTGTCAGAGTGAAACTGTTCATTACAGTTATGCAACCTTTACAGATTTTGTCAGAGTAAAACTGTTCATTAGAGTTATGCCACCTTTACAGTTTTTTTTTCAGAGTAAAACCATTACAGTTATGCCACCTTTACAGGTTTTGTCAGAGTGAAACTGTTCATTACAGTTATGCAACCTTTACAGATTTTGTCAGAGTAAAACTGTTCATTAGAGTAATGCCACCTTTACAGGTTTTTTTTCAGAGTAAAACCATTACAGTTATGCCACCTTTACAGGTTTTGTCAGAGTGAAACTGTTCATTAGAGTTATGCCACCTTTACAGTTTTTTTTTCAGAGTAAAACCATTACAGTTATGCCACCTTTACAGGTTTTGTCAGAGTGAAACTGTTCATTACAGTTATGCAACCTTTACAGATTTTGTCAGAGTAAAACTGTTCATTAGAGTAATGCCACCTTTACAGGTTTTTTTTCAGAGTAAAACCATTACAGTTATGCCACCTTTACAGGTTTTGTCAGAGTGAAACTGTTCATTAGAGTTATGCCACCTTTACAGATTTTGTCAGAGTAAAACTGTTCATTAGAGTTATGCCACCTTTACAGTTTTTTTTTAGAGTAAAACCATTACAGTTATGCCACCTTTACAGGTTTTGTCAGAGTGAAACTGTTCATTAGAGTTATGCCACCTTTACTGATTTTGTCAGAGTAAAACTGTTCATTAGAGTTATGCCACCTTTACAGATTTTGTCAGAGTGAAACTGTTCATTGGAGTTATGCTGCATGTACAGATTTTGTCAGTGCTGCATCTATAAACAACTTCACCGATTTTTAAAAGATTAACTTTTCTGTAAGAATATCCCCCATAAATAACAGATTTATCCCTATGTCTTATATACGATGTAAATTTTACTTCATAATTATTTCCTGTAAATTGATTTGGCCTGTTCTATGACCATTACGGGTATTGTACCTTGGGCGGCGAAAATGGCAAAAAAGACGTCAAAACAAAATTAACAGCTTAAAACAAAATCAACAGAGATGAATGAATAAGACAATGCAAAATTTCATGAACATCGATGCTAAACGAACAGCTTAAAACAAAATCAACAGACTCCGATGCAAAACTAATTATTTCCTGTAAATTGATTTGGCCTGTTCTATGACCATAACGGGTATTGTACCTTGGGTGGCGAAAATGGCAAAAAAGACGTCAAAAGAAAATTAACAACTTAAAACAAAATCAACAGACTCCAATGCAAAATTTAATGAACATCGATGCTAAAAGAACAGCTTAAAACAAAATCAACAGACTCCGATGCAAAAGTTTTCAGTTGTGTATGGGGTACATTCACATGTACCTTTACTCTACACCTGTATTTTAACTGTTACAACCCTAACATCATCTATGTATAAATAGAATTTTTGATTAAATCATTAAGTATTAATTTGTGTTACATTTTCGATACTTCACATTTTAAGACTGAAATAGGAATTTACCAGTCAAAGTCAAACAAAAAGTAAATATTTGCTTTACCCAATGAAACCAATATTTTAAAAATTATAATTATATTCTGTGAGGAATTTAACACGTGGTTCATTATAAGTGTAGCAAAAATAAACTAAAAAACACAACGGAATTGTAAAGATATTGAAAAATATGATGAACTTGACAATATTAATGTTACGGCATTCAAAAGACCACCAATAACCCATTAATTAAATTTTTATTCTGTTTTGTAAAACACTTTATGAAATTAAATACCAAGTTAATATGGGCGTATCGTGCACCTGTATCGAGAATCGCCTTTTCAAGGGAATTTGCTCAAGAAAATTGATATTAAAAGGGTATTGTTCTGTAATATTAGTTGCGCAAACATTTTAAAACTACTCGGTTCTCAGGAATGGAGAATTACTTCTTTGTGCTTGGTGGAAACTGCCTGCAGTTAAGTACTTTCTTAAACACTGCGCCTATAAATGGTTCTGTTTTCATCTTGAGATTTTCACTACCGGTTTGTTTCTAGTCTTTCTTTGTCAAAGACACAATCGCTTTGAGCATTGATTTTAGAAAAAAAAATGTTTTCAGGACATATAAATAGTGGGCAAGAAAGGATGGTGGTTGGATTCTTGACACATATCCACACCATGCAAGTGAGAAAGGGAAAAGCAGAGGAAGAGAGCTTTTATTGTTGTTATTCATCTTAATGTCACAGAAAGGTCATTAACACAGAGGAAAATATTGCACCCGACCGATTATTTATCATATAAGATTTTCGAAAACTGACATTTCTCACTAATAACTGCAATATTCGCGACATTTTGTTAGAAAGTTGGCCTGTTCTTAATGATCATTAAATACTAAACCTCGAATCAATCAATTCTGTCATGTTTATCCCCAACAAATGAATTGGATTGGATATTATGTTTCCAAAATACGAAATATAAACCGTATAAAATGGTTGTAAATAGCAATGAGCGAGTCTGATTTCTTTCGATCATGTAACCATTATCAGCAAGAGAGTTTTATTCTGTCAAACTCTTGACAAATGAAAATATTTTCTGTCCGCTTAAAAAGCACACAACCTAAAAGATTTCCCCATGGTAAGATCTTCAATTTTTGTAAACGTTAGTACAGGATAATAATTTTACAAAGTTTCTTAACGTTTGACAGTCAGAGCGATTGTGAAATCCCTAAGGAAGAAATAAAATGCTACAATGATCGTACCCATTATCATTGCGTCAACGAGTCAGTTTATGGTAGGTTATTGATGTGAAACATAATAAGTCTACAAAGAATGAATTAAAATATTGTTGAATGAGAAATAATTATGATGTAAACGAAAAAAAAATCATATTTTTCTAAACATTCTATATCTAGTTTAATTTTTAGGCACAAACCGTAATAAATGTATCGGGCAGGTCTTGATCTATTTAATCACAAAATCTATTACTTAGTAGATTTTCTAAACTGTTTTTTAATACAATATGCTCTGGTAAAAAACTCTTCTGGGCTCTCTTCTTATTTATAAAATATTGTACAAAAGTACGAGGAGAGTTTTTGTTTTTAATTTAGTACAGTATATATTTTTTATTTGATTTAAAAAAAATACTATAAAATGAATTGTTAAATCATAAATCATATCTTAACTACAATATGAAATATCACAATAAACACCGCTTATAACAATTTCCGTTAGAGTAAAATCCTTTTTTTTTGTAACTGGGAAGTTGGGTTTCAAGCAAGGTAAGTCACTAAAATTCGAGTTTAGTACAAATCTGACTAATTTTTGTCTATTTTGGGTTTAATTATTTTGAAGAGCATTAGATTTCGCGGTTTCGTCTTTATTTTATTATTTTTTAAAAGCAGAAAAAACTGATACATGTAGCAAGCGGGATATAATTATTCCACAATATATTTGGACCTCTTTACATTTGTGGATATAATTATTCCACAATATATTTGGACCTCTTTACATTTGTGCAGATCAAGAGAAATGTCTATCATACCATTAATCATAAGATTTAATTACATTTTAAAACTGGCTGCTATACCTAGAGTGAGAAAACGAAAATCTAGAAACAGTATTTAGTATACTATTTCGAAAATCGTGATGTTGAAATTGATTTTACCTTACCTCAGAAGCTGTTTGCTTCAAATATTCAACACGAACGGATATCTTAAACAGTAGATTTGTGCTATTCTCAAATTTTAGTGTGTTAACCTGCTTAAAACCTAACTTCCCAGTTACTAAACAGTCAGGGGATCTACATATTTAAGTCAGAATATTTCTTACTCTTAACAGTCAGAAAAAAAATCCGGGAAGAGTTATCTCTCTTTAGTTAATGGTATATTATTCTGACTTGTACAAGTAAGTTTGTTCAAGTTAAGATTTTTCTTCTTGATCCAATTCAAGACATTTTTTGAATAAGAGTAACTTCCCTTCTCGTTGTTCTTAACTTACTTGTTACCGTCAGAAAATGATGTGCGCATAAACGTGCTAAATAAAAAAAACTAAAGGAGCCGGATACTAATAAAATACACCTTTTCTTCTTTGGAAAGTCCCGATTTTTTTTTAATTTCTTATTATTCATTTTCGAAAACTGTCTTTAGCCTTTTCCGAAAATTGTAATTATATACAATTTCAGGAATAACATTGTAACATACAGGTCAAGAAGTGTGATTTTTTATTTAAAGATCCCGTGTTATGTATACATTCGCTAATCCATTTGGGAGTTCATTGAAACAATTCGGTCACCTTTTAACTAATTAAACAAAGGAAATCTTACCATAAATGATGATAACAGATTTACCATAAAAATGAATGTTTTGTTATATTCTGCTGTGAATATTAATATAATTTTAAAGGATTGTGTGATAAAAATAGCATTCTCTAACAAAAAACCCTTCTCAAAACCCTACTTTCATACCCAAACAGATTCAGGGTACTGTGACTGTCATACAAGAAACAGTAGGTATATGAATTGGTCACGGAGGAGATACATTTTGCGAAAAAGGTAAGATGAAAAATTTATGCAGAAGGACCACAGTAATCTTCACAAAAATATCCCTTTGGTATTTCTTGACTTTACTTTCAATCTGATTTAAACGAAAATAAATGAAACCGAATTGAAAAATCAGTGCGCACAATTTAAAGGAGACCGAACAAACTGACTTAATCCATTAAGAATCTACAAGTGTATGACTTTCAGCTGGGTACTTTCGAATCTGATTTAAATAGATGAGAAATGAAACTGACTTGAGATGAGTAACTGGGACCCAACAAACTGACTTCATGAAATAAGAATCTTCATTTGTTTGACTGCGAGACGGATATATATTCGAATCTGACTAATACAAATCAGAAATGCAACTGACTTGATCAAATAAGAATCTACATGAGTATGAATGTGAGCTGAATAGTTCCGAATCTTCAACAAATAAAAAAAATGAAACTGATCTGAGAAAATCAGTGGCCTCAATTTAACTGAAACAGTAACAAACTTACTTCATTAAATCAGAATGTCTTCCTGTCTGATTTCAACAAAAAAAGAGGTAAAACAATACAATACTGACATCAGAATCCGGGAAAGATATTTTTTTTTCAAACTGAGTAGACAAAGTTTTTTGAGAAACTAACATCAAACTATATGAAGATTATTTGCAATCTGAGTTTAAAAAAAGAAGCGAAATTGATAGTGTGTGCACCGGTGCCAAATTGACGAAATAAAATCAAAATCATGAAAAGACATGTAATTTTAAACTTAATACATTATGTAGATAGTCCGAGATTCCTCTGAAGTCAAACCTCGCTTCTTTTAATGACTAGGGCTCTCATACGTCATATTCCAGTCCATTAAGCTAGGAGATTTCGGAATGAATTTGCAGATATTAATTGAGGGTTTCAAATTAATTTTCTGCTGCAAAAACGTTTTGCTTTGGTCACCTTTGAACATGTCAAATAATAGTTTTAAAAATGTTGCTTGTCATTTCTGGTCAGGCAAGATAAAAATAGACATCATAAAGATTTGTTAACTGTTAGTTTTTTATTAGAGGGCATTTTATCAAAATATAAACTGTTTCGAAGATATAGAATTAAACTAAATAAGAATTTCTTGGTTCATGAAATATGTCATGTAAGAGTCGATTTCGAACAGAATATGCAAATTTCCACGTGTTTTTATAGAGTGAGCTCTGATAACCCAGCCAAATGTATTAACGGCCATTTTTGCACTTTTTATAACATAACTTTTCAACTTAATTACATGTATACATTATATAAAACTATGAAAATTTGAGAAAGATCACTCAGTGGCGGATTTACGGAGCACAGAGGGCACGTGTCCCCCTCTCCTAAGTTAAGGTCACCAAAAAATGTTATATGAAAAATTAAAAAAAACACAAATCGACCTCCTTGATTATGTTTATAATTATAAAATCTTACGAAAGTGAT
This sequence comes from Mytilisepta virgata, assembly GCA_028015205.1. Classification (NCBI taxonomy): domain Eukaryota; kingdom Metazoa; phylum Mollusca; class Bivalvia; order Mytilida; family Mytilidae; genus Mytilisepta; species Mytilisepta virgata. The sequence continues at coordinate 78,755,451 of CM051519.1, forward strand.
CATTACAAATGATCTCTTGTAGTACATGTAATTGATAATAAATGACAAATAGTTGTGAAAACTAACACGCGTGTAACTTTTTACAACGGGGTAAAATTAATTTTCCATCAACGTGCATTGAAGATTTTCATTTAATTACTTCACAGACGATGGCTTAAACTTTAAAATCTGGTTTCATTTTTATTTAAATATTTGTGAATCAGTATATGTGAAATTTATATAGGTACAATGCATAAATTAATCATGCAAGTATAGCTAGGTTGTTTTTTATTTTTAGGTTAGTCTTAGTGCAAAAGGGCATTTAAAACATTTTAAACAAAATGTTTACTTTCATTCTTTTTTCATTTAATATTTCTTTATTTTTGTTTAATATGTTCCGAATTATGAGACGCACAGGCGGGCGCACGGACGGATGCAGATCATTACTAAATTCATCCGTCGCGTTGCAGCAAGGGGCAATAATTATTCGAATGTTGGGTGGATGCCACCCCCTCCCCAAATTCTAGATTCGCCCTTGTCACATCAAAATGTGAGACTACAAAATAAGAAATGAAACTTACATTAAAAAGTGACTATTATAAGTTTAACTACGAAGTTACCAAGTGAGACCTTTGAATATGACATGTATGAGCTGGATATGAATCTATGACAATATTTTACGATCTAAAATTCGGGCCTCTGATAAGGCAACTCCAAGTTAATATTTTCTGTTGATCAGATTAAGGCATTCAAACACCTGTGGGTGAAAAAAATCTAAAACTGCATCCGTATTATAATCGTTCGCATATCGGAATTACAAACTGTAACATACGTACATGTTCGTAGTATGCATTAATTAAGTCCATTTCCGTTCTTATGCTTTTATTTCATTTAAAAATGATCATGATGATAACGATAATATTCTTTGATACCAATTTCGATGCACAAGAACGACTTTTTACGCATACAATGTCATTTTCCTTTTCTATATATATATCAAAGCCAAAGTTTGATTCACTATGTTTGGCTTTCTTCAACTAAAGAGTAATCAGAATTTCTTACTATGTAACACTTTCCTTAAATTCCCCGGTAAGGAAAGTGTTGGGGGGGGGGGGGGAGGGTGGAAGGTAACTTGCAGCAGTTTTGATTGTAGAAAATACCACAATACAGATTCCTATTTCCATGATCTTTGTTGTCAAGAAGTTCATATCTTGTCTATTCGTAAACTTTTCCTCATTCGTGGACGATCGAGGCATATTTTATTTTTTTTTTATAATTTTATATTTTCTTTATTTAATTGTTGTTGATTTTGTTATTGTCTTTTGTGAAGGTTTATTTTTTCGCGGCAATCGGCCAAGATACATCGTACATCAAGAAGAGGGCTTCGTAGAAATACCTCGAAGCACCTTAATCTCGCTGGTTGGAAGAAAAAAATCTAAAGACATGATGGTGAGAGAAATGAAGAAAAGGTCATAAAATGAAAATCAAAATGCAAAAAAAAAACCATGAATTTAAAATCTCATTATTATTAGATTCATACATAAATATTTTTTATCGGCACGTGTCAGAGTGATCAATAAGTCCCGTGTTAATTACCTTATCACATGTTTATTGTGTTTAATCATCCAGAACAAATTCTGAAGTGATAATCTGGCATAAACGGGCGGGATAGCTAGTTAGGATGATATCAAGATTTTATGTATTTTATCTAAAAACATGTAGTACTGGTAATCTTGATTGAAAAAAACAAGACGGATAAACAATTATATATTTTTTTAAATATGAATTAAAATGTAGTAAATGTAAATTTTATTTGTAAATCCGTTATTATGTAATTTTCGTTTATCTCCATTTTATTACATTTCCTTTATTCATTTTCTTTTTTGTTGTTTTTGTTTTTTGTTTTCATTTTTATTTGATTTTATTTTTTTATTGGAAAGGGGGGGGGGGGGGTGTGGTAAATTTGACGAGATAAATTGGTTTAAATTTCCACATTTTTTTGTGAAATAACAGTTTTACTTTTCCGCAGAAAAGAATATGTTGTGTCTGCAAAAAATACATACTACTTTTCTGCAATTTAACCGGTCAACAAAAGTAAGAAAAAAATTAGTAAAGTAATATGGGTGCGCTACTTCCCAATTTTATTCCTGTCACCCAAGTAGCTTTGCTCTAATGAGTATTTTACAAAAAAAAAATTATACGAAAACATTATCAAAATCCGATTTGCCAAAGTTTCACCGTTTCACAAACTTAACAAACAGACTATATTTTAAAGTTGTTCGGCGACATTCGGATTTACATTTCAAGCTGCATAAGAAGCTTTGTTGAATGTTCTTCAAGCACCTTTTGAATAATTTAAAGAATCTGGACTTTGTGGATTGTTTTATTGTGGAGTATCCGAAAATGCTTTATTTCCACTATCCAATATATGATTCATGTTAAACTTTTAACTGTATTTTTGAGGAAAAACGGACATGGAGTGCCGTTATAAATCACAAGCCCCAGAGTAATTCATGAGTAGTTATGTCCAGCGGTACAATATCATGTCAGAATATCAACACATAAATGAACAGAAAGGTAACTGAGATTCCCAACTTGGGACACGAGCATAAAATGGTTAAGCAGTTAAATCTAAGAGCCCCCCCCCCCTTTTTTTTGTAAATATGGTCAAGGAAACCAAAAAGAGTATCTTAACACACTATAAAAGTCGATCCGACATGCTTCAAACTCCAATGGTGACACCAAATTATGAAAATATTTATTAAACCATTTTTATTGTAGGATATCGATAGTGAAAAATTTTTCAAACCTGAATGTAAAGCTTTATTATAATTTTAATGTAATGCACCAAGAATATTTCACGTATGTCTATGATGTGTACAATGTATAATACGTGCAAGGAAAATCAAATGGGTATAAATCCGGGATTTAAAAAATACATGAGATAAAACTTAAAATTACTAATTATTAAAATTAATATTTTGTTTATATTACCTATGTTTTATAGATAATCTATCCCCTTTAAATGTAAATCACCAAGTTTTTCACCCCACATTTCCCGGAATATGTATCTTTTTTTAAGTCTTCACTTTTCTTCATACGCTTTTCTTTGAATAGGCAGTGAATTTATTGATTGGGTAGCCCAACATGGCTAGTCTCTTGGGATCTTCAGTGAAAGGTTTTAACAAAACTTTGCTATGAAGCCATCTATTCTAAACCTGTCTTGTTCTTTTGGAAACCTCCCCAAAAGAAACAGACTTAACCACCATAGAATTAAAATCCAAATACAACACAATAAGGCATGTTAGCTTAGGGGCCGGTCAATATTTATAGGGGGCGGGGGGGGGGCTTGAGAAATATTGGGGGTAAAAATGTTTGAAATAAAATTGGGGGGGGGGGTCAAGATTTATAAATAATTTTTTTTTTACGCAATATTTTTTTTGAGAGGATAAAAAGTTCTGAGAAGTTCAGTCACTTTATCTGTCTGTACTGATGGTTATCAAGGGTAATTAACACGTTTTGCTTGTGACATTCAACACAGCTGGTCATAAGTAGTGGTCTTTCAAAAATCTTATCTCCATCTGTGTATGGTACAAACTTTATTATCTTTTACAGTGCTTATCATTGTACCACATTGTTTATACACATTTATACACATTGTTTCTGAAAAAATGGATAAAAACATTGATTTTTTTTTAAAGTAAAACAATTGCAGTATTTTTTAAAAGCTAGAAGGATCATACAATAATCAAACTGGGGAAATTAAAAATTTGACCAATGACGAAAAATCGAAAAAAAATTATTACCTTCTGTTTCAATGTTTTAATAAAAATGATCCGAGAACAAATATGTAATATTAATAGATAACTTACTGATGAAAATAATGATTACATACTTTCAATCAGCAGAATTGTTGATTAATTGGCTTTGCAAGTTACATAAAATACAACTTTTTTTCAGGATCTGGTTCAGAAAATGTCTCATGTTTAGAGAAATAATTTCTTACACAATTTTAAATACTTTCATCCTCTTGATAGAATGTTTGACATTTTTCTGGATCTTCTGATTATATCTTTTACTGAAGCTAAATGCTGGAATATTGATAGGAATTATAAGATGGTAACTATTAATTCCTCTATCTGCCATTATATGTCACCCCCCCCCCCCCCCTTCCCCCTCTCTCTCTATGTCACCCCCCCCCCCCCTCTCTCTTTCTCTCTCTCTCTCCATTATATCTTTTAATAAAATTAAATTCTGGAAAATTGATAGGAATTATGTTATATCAAAATGTTGATTTATCAATACAAACTTGTTATAGTAAACGTTTTTATTGATAAATCGAAATTTTAATATAACAATTATAAGATGGCAACTATTAATTCTTCTATCTGCTATAATATGCCTCCACTAATTGTTTTTATTTTATACAATAGTAATTAATCAACACATACGCAGTCACTTCTAAATAATCATACCACAGGCTTATCAGGAAGGTCATGACCTCGTATTTAGCAAGAGATGATAACAAATAGCCTTTCTCCCTTTCTTGGCGCATTTGCAAATAAATAAATAAAGTATTATACACACTCTTTCGGGTTTAAATTATTACTTTTTGGAGTCAACTTGTATATTTTCATGACATAATATCCTGCAAAGTGATTTTAATCAGTAAATTTCAGTATAAATTCTCGCTTGTTATAGTCAATGTAACAGTTGTTTTTAAATTACAAAATTAATTGATCATCGCAAGGTTTAAAATTTTAGTAATTTTTTTATGCCACGAACTGAACATGCTGAATTGACCATCTTTTTAATTGGCAAAATTTCCAGTAATATGTTAAAATGTGTGAATCTTCCGTAAAAATTGAGACCTGCTGGAGTGATAATAAATTGTATAAGAGAAAGAAATTGAATAAATTCATATATATCTTTATTTCTCATCACCAAATACATAGGTATAGAGAAAAAAAAAGAAAAAAGTTATATACAATATACAGAGTCCATCTACACAAAATGAAAGAAAGGTAAAAGGTTAACTAGGAGAACACACTCTTTCGTTAATGATCCTTATGAATTTACATAATTTTATTAAATTTGTCTTATTCTTTGATGCCATAATATCATTGAAGTTAATAGTATTTGGCCGTCTTGTAAACTTCTTTTTTATGTAAATGTTTCTGAATTCATCAAAATATTTACAGTTAAGTATGTAGTGAAATTCATCACCTATTTCTTCTAAATTACATAAGTTACATTTTCTATTTTCCCGTTCTATATTGTTCCATCTGCCATATTCTACAGGCAGTTTATGATTAGTTGTTCTAAATTTACAAAATGTTAAAAAATCTTTTTCGTCCAGAATATCAAAATATTCTTCAAAAGTAAACTTGTCCTTAAATATTCGATAATTTAAAGTTTTTGAACAATTCTGGATTGTTTCTTTCCACGTCTGTTTAAACTGGTCATATAATCTTTCTTTAATGTTTGCTTTTAACCATATATCATTAACGAAAGTTTGTGTGTTCCAAATATATGAAAATCCACACTCATCAAATATACATTTGATACATTTTAACCAATTAAAGTCGACGTTTTGTGTGTTAGTTATATGATACAAAAGACGATACATAACTGTTGACAACTTCGATTGTTTACCTATAATCAATTTACTCCAGTATGACACCATACGTAATTTTATATCAATATATAGAGGGTAGCGTCCTAGTTCCCCATAGAGCATACAATTTGGTGTGGAAGATTTCAAATTTAGCAAAAGCTTACAAAACTTTAAATGTACTCTCTCAATTATATCGCAATTACTAAAACCCCAGAGCTCAGACCCATATAATAATATGGGTTTTACTACTTTATCAAACAGATCTAATTGGCAGGAAATAGATAAATTATGAAATTTTCCTCTTTTTAGTATTTCATACATTGCCGATGTCCCTTTATCAACCTGCGATTTAATTGCCCTTTTGAAGTTCCCTGTTTTTGTCAATACTATTCCTAAATAATTAAAATCTTTCACAATTTCAATTTCTTTGTTATCGTAGGTGAAATGCAAATTTTGTGGTAATCTCCCATTTGAAAAACATACAATTTTAGTTTTTTCTGTATTTACTTTTAATTTCCATTCTGTGCAATATTCATAGAATGAATCCAATTGCTTTTGTAAATCCTCTGGTGTTTCCGACAACAGTACCGTGTCATCAGCATATAGAATTAAGAATATTTTCATATAAACATTCATAATATTTTCAACTTCTTGTGAGATTGTGAGAAGGCCTGATACATTCTGGTTCGCTAAAAAATCCTCTAAGTCATTTAAATATAGTGCAAAAAGGAAGGAAATAAATTTTCTCCTTGACGAACCCCGTTTTCACATGGGAAAAAATCAGATTTATTATTATTAAATATAACATTAGATTTTATGTTATTATACATGTTCTGTATCACATTTAACATTTTTCCATTTATGCTGTTAAATAATAGTTTATACCATCTGACATCTCTCCTTTTCGAATCATCTAATCGACAGACAGACTGACTTTTTTCTTTTAAAGTTCTGTCGTATAGGAACTGGCTTTTTTCATCTCGGTTTCAAACATTTTCCAATTCACAAATCAGTTTCCATGGATATTTTGCTATTTTAATACTTGGTGGAGAGAAGGAATAGTTATATATATATTATATCTGCGATTACAAGTTTCAAGGTGAATAACATCAATTCGGCTTTATGGAGAAAACAGATAAGTAGGGCCACTTTCCCCAGTATTTGTTTCACTCTTAAACATTGATTATATATGGGCGATTTGGGTAAATTTGTATCATTTTTGGAATATTGCGAAGAAGGAATTTCAGACCCAAAATCATTCTATTGTCATATAAAAAGAGATTCATAAACTCATTTACACCAAAAACAAGTTTTGGTTCTGAGTGTCCTTCACGTGGAAAAATTGTATTCAAGAAGTTAATTTCGCAAATTTGTGTTAAAAATGTCTCCCATGTTTAGGTAAGAAGAATTTTTTTAGTAACTTATATGTTAGTTATTACATGTATTAGCATATCTTAAGGGAACACATACTAGGCTATGCCTACAGAAATTTTTATAGGCCTCAGACGGCTTATTGAAAATGGCCCTAGAAGTGAAATAAATATGGCGAAAAAGGCCCTACTACTTTTAAACGTAATCAGCAATATTAGATTTCATTAAACTGATGACGCGCGTAATATCGTTTAACCACCAACGGTTTAATAAATTTTTAGCATGATATTAATAATAATAAACTCACCTAAATGTTGACAGAATATGAAATACTTAACAAATACATAAAATGTTTAGTTTAGTATGATTTGAGCTATTTATTTTAAAATGTAAAAATTTTTGATACATTTTGTAGACTCTGGACTAAATAAGTCACAGGTAAATGCACTAAAGATGAAAATTTTCAAATATTAATATTCTCAAATATACGTCAAAACATCTTTTATCCCTTTTAAAATGCCTCATAATTTTTTACCTCCAAAAGATACGTTGTGCGTCTGAAGTTTTATCCCAAAGATCTCGAAAATTAGTAAATTTGTAAGCCCTCCAAAAAAGAAGTAAAGTATGCCCTACGGACTGGTATACCTTGAGAGTAGTTCACCCCCATACAGAAATAGTCGTCACAGTTCATGTAGTTCAGATTACGATAAATATATAAAACCGAATTTTGTAAGGGCAGATTTATGGTTGCTGAAAAGCTTGTTAGAAAAACCTGCAACATTGGCGGATTTATAAGATGAACCCCCCCCCCCCCCACCTCCTTGAGGTAACAAAAAAATGTGTGCTAAAATTACTAGAAACACAGCTTCACATTGTTGAAAATCTTCATATTTATCCAACGAAAATTTTAAGAAAGTGACCATAATATATGCAATGATCTTTTGTAATGGTTGATTGAAAAATAAATGTGAAAATTAACATGTATGTAACTTTTTACAAATCTGATAATAAAAAAGACGAAGAGTTAATTGGATGGAGATGTATCGCAGCGAAGAAAGTAAAATTAATTTTTCCATCAGTGCCCGTTGAAGATTTACAAGTACATGTATTTAATGACTCGCACACCCTTCATATACAATGACTTTCACATTGATTCATATATAAACACAAGATTATTTAAAATTGTCTGTCTTTTTAAAACCAACTATTTGAAATTCATTAATTAAACATATCTGGGTAATTAAACTAGATAAGATGTTGTACCTTGAAAGAAAGTCTTTAAATCTTCATTAACTAGGAACACATGAGAAGATTAAATTGGAAATTTTGGCCTTCCCCCTCCCACAGGTGTGCATATATATTTCATTTTTAGAAAATTTCAAATTTTCAAATTTTTTTCGTAAAAATTGACATTTTTGAAAGAAGGGGGGTTCAAAACTTCTATTCTCAACTACTTCATAACCGCCCAAAGCAATTTGATAACCTTAATGCAAAGGTGTGCATATATATTTCATTTTTAGAAAATTTAAAAAAAAATTTGTAAAAATTGACATTTTTGCAAAAAAAAGGGGGAAGGGGAACTTCTATCCTCAACTACTCCATATCCGCTCAAAGGAATTTGATTAAACTTTCTCTGTGCATTAACCTTAATGCAAAGGTGTGCATATATAATTCATTTTTAGAAAATTTTAATATCTTTTGTAAAAATTGACGTCCGCAGGCGACACATGTCTTCCATGGAAGACTCACACATTTTTTTTTTATAATTCTACAAAGAATTCGTATTTATTTCAGTATGTATTAAGGCAAATCATTCAGTCGGATGAATAAAATTTCAAATATTATTAGAAGTTTTAGGACAAAATCTTCATATTTTAGTCTACCATAATGACGATACGCACGGTTTTATAAATTACATAAGTGTAAATGTATGGCTCAGCATTTGGTAATGTTATTTGATGAAATAGTTTCCTAGTGCATTAGATACATTGTTGATAAATTTATAAGAACAAATATTGCCTACGAAATATATTATAAATTAGCGCACAGCGGATTTTGCAGCGGACTACAATATAACTTGCTTAGAACGCTCACACTTATGAAATTATATACCATCATTCTTGGATTTTTTAGCTTGAGCAGAACAATTTGAATATTAAATATTATTTGTTGCTATACATGCTGTTGCATACCCAACGATAAAGATTAATAAAGAAATTGTTTTCTCTACGTGTAAAGTTATTTACCTTGTTATCCGCACTGACAAGCGGATTCAATGTTACCATATATTTTATTTTCGAACAAATCCAGAAAAAAAACAATAATTTAGATAATTGTACTCCTTTTTTAATATAAAATACGCCATTTTCAACACATTCGGCAATTTCGCGGCAGTCAGTTTTTATTGATAGAGTAAGCCGGAGTACCTAATAGTCATAACGAACTACCTAGACCACTCGGCCACCGAGGCCCCTATATAAAAGGTAAAAAATGGTAAAATGGTAGAAAATGAAAGAAAGTAACTGGTCTGCAAAGTAAATACTTTAGGTTACTATATCTGCAACGTTTAACGAACGCCGTCATGACGTTACCTAAAAATTGCCCACAATTGGTGCCTTTATGTAATTTTCAACAGTCGAACATGGGAACACACAGATATATTTTTTTAAATCATCAGAGCTTTCGTGTATGTAGCAATATAATATTACTTTTTCACGAAACTGGAGGATTTACACAATGCTTTTTATGGACTTTTACTTCGAAAAATCAGAAAACTGTAGGATACTTTCAATTAGTTCGATTTGACCTTAACATAGATTCTTCGAAAAATTAATGTAGAATCTTCAATCTTAGAACTCGTTTTCACTCAGAAACATCTCACACATCAAATTACTTCAATGTAAGAAAAATTCAGTCTGACCACTTTAATTCAATGGACCATAACGGCATTATAATTACCAACGTAATAGATCTACTGGGATTTAACAGTCCATTCTCGATTGATCTGTTCAGTAATAAATGGATTGTGTCCGTTGTTTGATAAAAATGACATCTATCTCTAAAACCGTTTAAATTGCAAATTGTACCAAATTATACCACAGATGAAATCATTTCACAATCCCAAACTGTCCCGAGTGCACTAATAAGTCCTGACTTTGACATTTGCTTATTAACGTGTTTTTTTTTTAATTCGATTGTAAGAAAATTTGGAACTGAGAAAACCTATTCTAAAATATTTTTACAAAAAAAATCCCATTATTTACTACATGGAAACAGAGGAAAGATTTTAAACCCATCAACACCCAATGATATAGAAATTTTGATTTATTTTGTATTTCAGTCAATAGAACTGAGGAAGGGAGGATGTAAAGCTATTTTCATATCATGTATTTGTTCGTTGAATTTGTCATGAGATGAATTTGTATTGATATAACCCGCTTAGTTTTATATGTTTGCAAAAAGTTTTAGCTGAACTGTATTGAGTTTAAATCAAAATAAATTACACCATACTTATTGTAATAAAAAAAATCTTTATAATATTCTAAAAATAGTGGCAGATCAAGGAAGTGTACTATTTTAAAATCTTTTATTTTTTAGTATAAATACAAACAATAAAACATTTTTAAAAAATCAAGAACGTTATGAAATATGAAAATAGGTGTTAATTTGAAGAAGAAAAATAACTAAAAAAATATAAACATGATTTACAGTACGCCACTTTTTATCCTGAAAGGCAAATAGGTATATCACTGTCATTTATGTTTGGTGGCAAACATTTAATACATTTACTGTACGCAAGTTAATTGGAAGTCACGTCTCACATGGGTCGTAAATTACGGTAAGGCACCGAGTTTTTAGTTGAACCTTCAAGATGTGTGTACAGAGTAGATCTAGAAGGGCGTTGTTAACTTACAATATCCAATGGATGTTCTAATAAAAATTCAATCCTTATAATATTTTGCTAGATTATTTCAACTAAAGATTAATCCAATACTTCATGCTGCATAAAATTAATAAAAAACTCTCTTCTCGGAAAAAAACTACTTTGCTAGAAGTTTGAAAAAAAAATAAATTGATTTTATCCAGAAAAAAATATATTATCAAGCACAAAAATCCCAGCCCCTCCCCCCCACCCCCCCCCCCCAAAAAAAAATAAAATTTACAAACCTACTGACAAATCTTTAAAACAAAATATCAATACGTATTCTCTTATCACATGTGTTACGTATTTTATATTGTTGAAAAAAATATTTACAGCCAAATTTTCCCTTATTTTGAATAATCTTATGCAACTATCAATTGTACACCTTCTCATCGATCTTTCAAAGGTTGACTTTCCCCGCCAAATCAACTGGGGCATCTTGAAGGTAACAAACGTTTTAAATAATTTTAAAATTATTAGTAATATCGACTAATGTCACCAAAGATTGCAGTATAAAGACAATAACAGTGCACTGACTTGACATAATATTCGATATACAAATTGAATGAACACAATCGTGTAAAATTTGTATTTCTGTCAAATTTGAATATTTTGACGTCCTCAGATGGTGATCGATCCATGTATCTATGGGATTTGTGTGATCTCTAAAAATCTGTTCCCTTCTAATGGATCATACGGTAACAATAAAGGTAGACACTGATGAGTAACAATTATCATTCATTAAATGCATTAATTTCATGCGTGTCGTAGTAAATATTTGGTAAATCTATATATAGACTGAGGAGATAAACTTACGATAGCCTATTGTTACAAATTTATCTTATTTTATAAGTTTTAAACTTTACCACATATTAAATGTGCCTATACGCCTAAACCAAAAGTATGAATAAGCCAAGATACAAAGTTTTAATATAAATCAAATATTCACAGAGAATATAAAAGGGGGTAATTGGATATTTTGTTCAAAATGCATGCCCCTTTTGTATGAATGGAGTTTTATTAATTAATTGGTTTTGAAACGACTGAAGTCACCCACTTTTTATTTTAGAGTTACCAGCTATTTATTTTAGAGTTAAGTCAAATCTTAACGGGCAGGGTTTCAATAAAGTAAGATTTTGCTAAGCAAATTCTTAACTTGACTCGTTTTATGCATACCAATCAAGTAATGTTGGCGGAGTTTACTTAACTAAGTGATTTCTTAGCAAAATCACACCCTTTAATTATATTTTGCCAAACTCATACTACCAAGTAATAATAGGGAGTAGACACCCCCCTTTCCATCCGGGGACAATTACGCACTCGATAAATTATGCGAGACGTTAACTTACTGCATCCGTGAATAAAATCTTTAAATAAAAGCAAATTTTAATATGCAATAAGGAAGTTACCTAGATGTTTATTTTTTTAAAGTAGTAGTCATTGTTTACCAGATGAAATATTTTGTACATCCATGAGAAGGAGCAAAACTAGGCCTTCATCCTAACATGCCTACGGAACTACTTTTTACGCTGATCCCTGCATTAAGCTCCAATGCTTATCTGCAAAGAATCTCTGAGGAAATATTACTTCATTTACCATAAAACAGTATTTAAAGCATACATTTACATGTATACAAAACTTTCAAATGCAACAAAATAAAAGCAAAATACCATATATATGTATAAAACTCGTAAATGAGATCTGTGAGTTTCCTGTACATAAAAGTACACATATATCTGATTAAAAGCTTGTTTATTTGTTTAGTTGGGATTTTACGCCATTTTCAGCACATTTAGCTATTTCGCGGCGGCCAGTATTTATTGGTGGAGGAAGCCTGAGTACCCGGAGAGAACCATCGACCTTTGGTAGAAAAATTGGCAATCCATGTCAATTGAGATCGGAGTCGAACACACCCCGCCACATGTGAGATTCGAAGTTGACAGGCTAATATGACGAACTACCTGGACTACTCGGTAACCGAAGCTACCGAGGTCTGCGAGCCCCCCCCCCCACTTGATTAATTGAGAATCTTAAATAAAATAACTCGATCGAAAAATTTTAAAAAGCAGAATGGAGTACAAAATGTTATATGAATTGAACTTTTAAATTATTGAATGTATGATAGTTTACGCTTTAATATGTAGAACAAGATGCCTACAATTGCTTTTACCATTTCCCTTACAGGATCGATTTCCTCCCCCTCAAAATGTGACCTTCTTGCGGATTGTAGTTTTTAAAAATGACAAAAAAGATAAATAATAAGATGAAAACCAGTTTATCTGGAAATTTTCAAAGTGAAAACAAAAATGTATTGTGTCATTACTAAATTAAACAAAATGATGATATGACATATAATGAAAAATATTTGAGCATTTAAAAAAATAATAATAAAATCGTACAAACAATATTAAAATAAGGATATTGTGAAATGGATAGAAAAAAAAAATTTTTCTTTTTCTAAGAATTTAGAATTTTTATAATATTCGAAAATATTCTAGATTTAAGCTTATGTAATTAAAAATAAAATATAACAAAGGAGCTTTTTAAATTTTTTTGTCCAAAGAAATACAACCTTCAAAGATATTTTTGCCCAATTTTCAGAAAAAAAATAGGTTTTAGTAATTGTTTTGGAATTTTTTGGTTGGTAAAATCAAACACATTTCCAGGCTTTGTCGAGGTCGACGAACAACTTACGGTCTTCAGTAGAAAAAATGTATAAGGAAGACGGAGTTATCTTCCTTCTTTCCGATTTTCCTGTCAAGCTACTTGCACACGTCAGAATGCAATTAAATGTACACGACAGTTACCATCTTCAGATGCCGTGAACCCTCTCTTATAGGTCGTGAACCTACACCAAAATTTTCTGATTAACGCAAAAATGTGTAAAGATTGCGTAAAAATTATGAGAGAGGTTGAAAAAAACCGATTTAAGACTGTGCAAAGAATTAAAGTCAGACTAAAAAATGTTGATTTTTCGTCATAAACATGGAATAAAATCTATAAACCACTTACTCATGGTGTAAGTCCAAGAGTTTGTAATAGCGCAAGTGACCTCCGAAGTCTTGACTATCAATATTTCTTATTGGAGGCAATAGTAACGTGACAATTTTGAAATATCTTTACATCGGCGAAAATCGACGAAATTTTTTCTGACGTATATACATAGGTGAGTTCTGATTTTTTTGCATCAGAACAATTCTGACTCAAACAAGTCGATCCCCTGACTGCTAAAAGGGATTTTACTCTAACAGAATTGTTATAAGTGATATTGTGACATTTGATATGGTAGCTAATTTATAACATATGATTTATAATTTAACAATTCATTTAATCGTATTTTTTAAATCAAATAAAAAATGTATACTGTACTAAATTATAAACAAAAACATGCAATGTTGATATATAAAACTCTATTTTCCTGCAAATTTCATAAAATTTACCAGCGTTTACCTTTAGAACAAATGTACGCAAAAGCATAGAATTTTTGGTTCAAAGGTACTGATAATACGAGTAAATGGACTGCATTGAGTCCATACAAACTCTAGTTCAAAACATGATAATCTAGACTCTATGAAAAAAACGAGACACGTTTGTTAATTGACATATATAACATATATTGACAGAAACATACAGTCCCTTTCCCCTTAAGAAAATTGGCAACTTGTGGAATGGTAATGATGTGTTGTATTTTCCCGAAATGCCTTTTGTATATTTTATGTTACAAACTGCAGGGTGTAGACTATAAGTCTATTTCTCAGACTGGCTACAGCCGTCACTTCAGAGGAGTATTGGATAACAAAAGTAGAACTGCTCTAGAGGACAGCTGCTCCAGCCAGGAACTACCCCTGCGTGTGTTTTCAGAAAATTTGTCGGAAAAAATGTATTAGGGCAACGTTCTTGAAACTTTATGATATGCGTTACAATCTACAGAGAGAGGTGAGAACTTGTTAAATCTGTACTGTGTCACTGAATTGATATACTTTCTATCTGATTTTATATCATTTTAATATCTCTTAAATTGATGTATCGAAATGATACCACGACTATCACCTTATTATATGTGGAATAAATTAAATATTTAAACGGAAATAAACTTCTTTAAATTCACATAATGAAAGCGTTAGTTGACATACAATCCGATCTTCTACAAAAAAGATCACAACTTTATTTCTAACCTGTTTTTGTGTTTCCTGTGGTTACTAATTGACAGCAAGGGTTTTCACAAGAAGTAAACATCAAATATATTGTATTTCATTGTAATATGCCAGTGATTTACAATCCAAAAAAGTCACAATTTATATTCATTCTTCTATACAATGAGTTATCTGACAAAGAGTTTCATAAAATTCGATCAAATTTACATCTCCGACTTGATAACTGTTTTAAAAAGTAAGAAATCAGTTTTGTCAAGTCAGGGGATGACCATTTTATCATGGAATTTTTGCTTGTATTTTCGCGAAGTCCATGGTAGTATGCTCTTTTTATTCTATATTTAAACGGAAAAAAAATAAAATACTGTCCAGGACAAGATCTATTTTATGCATGGCTTTGATTATTTAGTTTCACATTTTTCAACCAACACCCCTCCCTTTGAATCAAATCGTTGATGTTACAATAGCTGCTACAGATCTATGATTAAACGATTTGTTAAATCATAGCTGGGAAAAAGTAATCTGGTATCTGTACCAATAATATTAAAATGAAAACCTCATATGTTATCAGTTTTGAAGCATAATTTATATATATATATATATATATATATATATATATATATATATATATATATATATATATATATATATTTCGACAAGTTATTTTCCGTCAATGCCAAATCTCCGGAAAGCCAAAAAAAAAAAAAAAAAAAAAAACCAAAACATGTAACGAAAAAAGATAAGGTAATAATAACTCAGTCACAGAAATGTGTGTGGATAGAGAATCTGATAGTTTCCAAAAAGTTATCAGTAAACTTGAAGAAAATTCAAACCAATATTAACGAAAATTGAACATTAAGGAAAAACATGCCCCGATAATAATGATACTTCCGAGAGTTTGTAAAAGATGTGAGCTCTAGACATCGAAATGTTTATTAAGAACTTGTAGTTGTGAAAGTCGTCCCACGATCTAAGCAGTGACAATCCTGTTACTTTTTCAATAAAATGCTTTTTTAACCACTTTTTTAACTTCCTGAGAGTTGCTGTGCCGTCTCCTAACTCTCTCCCTATCTCTGTTGAATTCGATTTTCTAGTATGTATGTGAACAAGTATTATGAAGAGCTGTCTTTTTTATATACTTTCAAGGTCTTGTTTCTTCCATCGAAATTGGCAGTACATAAAGCACCACCAATGTCCACGTAAATTGTATTCTAATCTGTAATTTAAAGAATTAATCTAATGACTATTTTACCATTAATCAGGTTAATTCAATTGTAGCAATTTGCTGATGTAGGAACTAAATATTTTTCAAAATCTCTACCACAATAGCAATCCTCAGAGGACAAATACCTGCCCTTTTATAATTATTAAGATCATAAAGAAGCATAAAATATAATCATCAACCGTAGGGACTAAATGAGCGTTAATATAAACTTCAATGCTTTACCTTGTTTGATTAATAATACGGGGTTTTATCGTTCATTTTAATCGCATTTACATATATTCATTATAAAATGATAAAATAACATCCATTTTGACGTTCGTTAATACAGGTAATGCGATCATAATGGGAATGAAGCTTTTAGGAAATGCTTCTGCAGCCATTTATTTGTTTAAACGGAAATGTGACATCGATATTAAACAATGGAAACAATGACGGATTGACTGAGTGAATTTGATGCTCTGATAGTAAACTTGCATATAAGGTTTTGATCTTTAATGGTAAACGGCAATATTGGGTCTAAAGGTAAACAAATGACAACCGGTTAATTAGTCCAAAATGTCATTTGTGAAATTATGTTTTGCCATTAGATGAGGAATCTAGATTATATTTAATCCTCAGAGACCAAAGCTTCTATCGTGTTATTCCGATTGTAAAGTCATTAAATGTACAACAATGTAGCGTTTAAACATAAATATTTCCTGTTTCTCGCTTAGATCTTTCCGTGATTTTCTGATTATTGAAACGAATCTTTATTAATTGAAAGAAATACATGCAAATGGACAGATTTCTAGATTATTTCAATGCGACTTATAGCACCTTGCTATTGACTCTGATTCACATTTGTTTTCGAATTATTAAAATTGGCACGAAAAGGTTATATCTAGGACGAATAAGAAATTGTTGACATAAAAGGATTGAAACGCTAAGAATAAACCTTAAATTATCAACATAAACAATAGCCAGTTTAACCGACTGATTTGCATGCGGCGAGTCAATGTGTATGAGCGGTGTGCATGTGTAAATTTTGAACCAATACAATTGAAGACGAGAAGCATTTTCTCTTAATTTGCTCTAAATATAACGAACCCAAAGAAGACTTTTTTCAATAAACTATGAAAACATCATCCTAACTTGTTTGTTCGGGTGATATAAAGAAATTAAATATAATACTAAATCCTAATTTATATTGTCTTGTTAAAACAACTGTTCGCTTTTTAAGACAGTCATTGGAGCAAAGGACAGGGGACTAGACTTCTAATACTGACCTGTAAATAGTTAATTTTTCGTTTTGTTTATTTGTCACAAACTCATAGTTCTTATAGTTTACATGAAAATAAAAGATTGAGTTGAATTAAATTGATTAATAGAGTGTTTAACCTTCAAAATTAAAGGCAACAGCACCTCCAAACGATAACCCACCATTCTCCGCATTGAAGAAGATCAAAGATTTAGAGCTCAAACAATCCAGACAAACACAACCTTAGCGACATTTTAAAATGAGCAAAAGTCATCATGGTCCCTTTCCACCAATAATTGTTCGTAATAACGTGTATGTACTAAATATAAGAAGAATAGTAGGAAAGATCCATAAATCAGTCTGAGGTATCCAACCAACGTCCCGCCAGAGGCAAACAACCACACAAAAAGCAGTAACAAAACAAACAGAGAGTTAGGAAATTCTTACTTGATAGCAAGATTGGTGGTTTAAAATTGTTTCACTGGTGTACCATAAAACGTGTCCATTATCCTCATGGTAATCTGATGTATGAAAACATAGTAAACCGCCAATAAGTATGGCATCTCTACAAAGACGTCTAAAAATAAAATAGTGTGGACAGTACTTTGTGGACGCCCTATGTTTCTAAGAGGGGATAACAGTTTTATACCGGACTTTCCTGGGAACAAAATCATAATACTATTTTGGCAATGTATAGGGAGGAGGGCAGCTACAAACACTGGGGAAGGAAAATCTGGTTTGCAGTCAGACAACTGAATTTATTTTTTATATTCAAGGATCAGAATATGTTGTGATAATTATTCTGGTCTTTTTTAAAAAATCATATTCCCTGATTTAGGAAGAAATCAACTACAGTTGTTCGGTTTACTTTCGTTATCTCAAAGCTGAAGGGTCCCTCATAGTTTGAGATATGTATAAAAAGTGAAAAATATTACCTTAGGACAAACAGATTCCTTTGAAACACCAGGAATTTTAAGATAAATATGTTTTAAGTTTTTATTTTTATTTCATTTTTAATTTAAGTTAATTTAATTTTGCTTTTTCCTATCAGCAGCTAATATTTAATATCTCTTAGGTTCTAAAGTCTTTTTAAGATGATTTGTATACTGTCAATAAAATTTAAAACGAAGAAAATACAGCGGTATGTTATGGGAGAAAAAATATTAAATAAGTCAAAACTTTTGATTCCAATTCTAGATAAATGTAATATTCTTAATTTCTGAAATAAATTATTATTATTATTATTTATGTTTTAATATTATTAAAATTATGTATGCTTTGAATTATATCAAGCTTGGTTACAAGGACGGAAAACATCCTTCAGAAAGCGAGATTAATTCTGATTTTTGTGAAGAATCACTCAATGGTCTGATACTAAATGTGTATAGCCAAAATGACAAAATAGTTGTTATTTTTAGAAAAGTCTATCAATTAATTATTATGTCGAGACAAAATGTCATCAATAAATTCCCAGAGAAGAAATGCGATATTATTGGCTCCTTGTGACATATGTTAACCGCTTGTTCTACATTAATGTTTAACACAGTTCGGAACGAATCGTTAATTTTGGATTACAGTCGAAGAATTAAAAGTATTACCTTGTTATTTTTCCATAAATTAATTGAACTTCCAGGAATTGTATCAATTAGTATAATTTAGAATAAATTCATTTAAATTGACATGACAAATGTGACTGGAGATAGATTTTGTGCTTTTAGCAATTAAGATTTTAATATAACCCGTAATTCAAATAACCATTTGTTATTTGAATTAAGATAAAAAGTAAGATTATTATGTTTAACTCGTATTACACATTCATTATAAATGACTACAAATGAAACGTTAACAATTGTTAAGTTTTATAATTGTTATTATTTAGTACAATTAAGTCGAGCATAATCATGAATAGTAAAATATAAATACATTTTTAAAATTATATTAAAAATATAAATCTTAATAAACGTTTTCTTAATTGTTAAATACAAGATTAACCAATTCAGAAGCAAAAACATAGATTTATCAAACAGAAGAGTTTTATATATTTGTGTTGATATATTCTCATAATCAGCACAAAATTGTCAAAACATGCATATTTTATTCAAGTTCAAACATATTATTAGATCAAATCATACCATGTATTTACAATAATTCATAGCAGATGTCTTCTTTTATCTACAACTCAAAACATGAATATTGAAATGTCTATTTGAAATTTAAAACTAGTGTTTTTGTACGTTTAATGTTTTGTATGCTGTTTTAACTTTTCGAATATCCAGGAGGGTTTTTAATGCAGATAAGATGCTAAAAAGTAAACATCCTGGATGACTAGTAGTTAGCAACATGACTCTTTCCGGACTTGGAAACACCTGAACGGATAATGTCAATCCAAATCTTCCAGATGATAAAGTTTTCCCAGAGTTGCATGAGTGTTAATGAGGCCATCATTAATATTAGTATATGAAATATTGGTTTGAATTTATAAATTATATATATATGTATTTTATTAATTAATATTTTTTATCAATTCTTAAATATTTAATCGAATTAAATCATAACAATATCTAGCCATTTACAATAATTGTTTAAGTTATCCATTCGTGTAATCGGAGCGCTTCCGTTCTGGGAGCAACATGCAAATGCCTAGCTACTACAAGTTGGTGAGAAAAACTGAAAAAAATACTATTATATGAAAAAATTTAGGCGGTAAACCTGTGGACTTGATGAATGATCTGAGCGTAAAGGAAATAGCTATTTATGAACTTTAAAACTAGGCATAAGCTGAGACTATCAGTTTTAAAATGTTAAAATATTACTAGATTTGTTTCTTATAGTAAGAAAATATAGCAACAATTGCGTAAACATAAGATCATTTTATACTTATCCAGTTCTTATCATAGACGATTTCTTTTTTCTTTTTTTTTCAGTAGAAAGGCTTATATACTTGTGTTGCTTCAGCTGCCGATGAGTGACTCATATAAGGCAATATTCTCATTTGGCATAACGTGATTCAGAAATGTAGGAAAAAGAAAATATAATGTTAATGCGAAAAATTGACAATATTAGTAAAGAGGACACATAAGAAACGCAATCCATTAGACAGACGAACCCCGGAAGACAAATGCACAAACATAACAAATAATCACTGAAAACTAAAAAAACAGTGAACAGCACGAACTCCTATAAAAACATGAGTGAACTCAGGTGCTCCGGAAGGTAAGCAGTAAAGTGTAAATTACAAGATTATTAGTAAAATAAATATGAAAATAGAAAGCTATGTTTAGGTCTATACAGCGTGAAAACAAGAATTGAATATATTGCTTCATATTTCAACTTCCAAAACAGAAAGTGTGAATTAACAATAAAATAAGAGGCAAAAATACATTTTTATGTGATGAAAGCTAGAAATGATTTGTAAAATATCTATAGATCTACATAAAAACTCTCCAAATTAAATATTCTTCATTCAGCTGACAAGAGTTTAATTAATCTAATATTGAAATGGCATTTTCCTGATAGTTGCAGGTGAATAATTTCATGATGTTATATTTGTTTTTAATGACTTTCGGTCAGATTTACATCTTTGAGGCTATCCGTTTCATGTCAAAAAAGTTGTAAATTTCCACCTATCTTTGGCATCAGGAAGTTTTATGACAATGAACTCCAAAGAGCAAAGAGTAAAACAAAGGACATTGTCAGTGGAGTTACAGTCCTAGTTAGCTGATGAAATAGATAGCTCTATCTTGTAACATATAACCGTGATTAATTTCTAAATGCTTGGTAAATAAAAGTAAAATTACTAATTACCTTCTATCTCAAATAACGAGCAATCTATGTTGATTCTAAATTATATCTCCACAGCTATTATTATAAAATTTTTATAGAATACTCAAATTTACCTGCTGTATTTTTTTTTATTGGTCGACATAAAAAAACTAGCTAGAATTAAATACCAATTTCCTAATAAAGAAAAGGTAGGGTATGAGTGAATGTACATGAAAGCTTACCAATGCAATATTTGGACATAATACGAAAAGCAAGAGAACCACGCTTTCATTGGTGTCCTGAACCTTGAAAGTCTTCCACAATGAGCAAAATGCGCTTAATTATTAAAAAAAAAAAACAAAACAAAACAAAATGGACAAATTGTTAATAATGTGCGCTAAAAGTATTCGTAAAAACCTTTCGAATATTTCATACTGGTTGTTAAATTTTGATGCCCACTGTAGTAGTAGAAATCGAAATCCAGTCAGTCAGACGACTTAAAAGCATAGAATTAAGAATCCTTGTTACAAAGTCCATACAATCCTTATTTTCTCCTTCAATCCTGCAGTTTCATTATTGATAATTGTTTTGAGACCCTTTACTGTTTTACCTTTATTAATAAAGAAGAAAAAGTATTTACTTGACCTTTTGGAAAAAGAAAAAAATATCAACTTCACTTGTAAGAAGTTTATAAGATTTTTACCCGTATTAAAGCCCCCTTGTAACCTTGTAATGGAGAGTAGAAATAAATGCGCGACCCCTTTGTTCACTTTTATATGGCCTTTTTGAATGAAGAATGGATCCACCATATCCCTTCAATCATATTTATTGAAAGCCAACAGTTTTATTACATTCTCAATATATTGTTAAATATTGTAAGTAATGATATAAAAAAGAAAACGTATTTGTTCATGTATAACTATCTGGTTGCTGTAAGAATACCGAAATCACAGTATTTATTGCTAAGGCAAGGTGAAGTAAAATGTTAAATTTATGTCATTAACTTTTTGGATTATTTTCAACATTTTGGACCTTTGCACAATTGATGACGGTCGTAAATCAAATGTGCAAATCTTGTGCATCAAAATTGGCATCAAAGAATTTATTTTGTTTGGTCAAGTTATTATGTGCCTTTGTGAACTAACCAGTAATAATTCGTGAATTTAATTTTATATTTACAACGAATTTTTAATCGTCCGTTTTTTCTAAAAAAAAATAACATCAAAATAACACCTGGCTTCAAATATCTGTTAATGCTATGTCTTTCATTGTTTCATTTAATAGTTAAGTTTTGACAAATCTATCATGTTTTTCAGTAATATTTTATGCTTGCTTACTACTTATTAATAGTACTAATACAAGAAACTTGTCGTTTTAATTTAATTATTACACTAACAAACACTGCACGAATGTATGCTTCTCTGTTCAATTCCAAATCAAAGAAATTGAAACGCAATAACTTTCTTAGCTACGTCCATCCTTCTTGAGCATAGCGTCAATGTATTAATAAATTTCTCTAGTGATCATCACGGGTAATAATTTAATGATTTATCACCTTTTCGCACGTAAACACCGTTCGGTAATATATTAGAATTTTTACGGTTAAAGCCATCTTGCACGTGTATAGAAATGAGTATCGGACAGGTAAAAGTATTTGACATGATTCTTTCCGATAAGGAAACGATATTTTTGTCGTTAATTAAGAAATCAATATGGAAGTTTGCAGGTATCGTTGTTAACTTCATGTTTTGTTTGTTTGGAAGGAAGATCATTTAACAGTGGCGTAATCCTCGACACGAGCCCACTTTAATTGAACTTTTTATGAAACATATAACGCTTCTATCATGACAAGATCTAAATTAAAACAGAATTTAGGGAGAAAATATAATGTACATTTTTGTTGTTATTTCACTGCTAAAAGCTACTTTACTTTATTAAAAATTATACTAATTAAAAAAAGTCACAGAATCTGAAGTAAAGGTTTAAGTGGTTTATATGCTGAATTTTTTTATAAGCATGCATGATATCTTTTTTTTTTACTTTTTAATTTAATAGCTATAAAGTTTTGAAATTGTTTATGTAAAAATGAAGATAACTGAAATGGACAACAAGAAAACACCAACCAATAATAATATCACATCCGCGTAAACTTCAGCACATGGAGAGGTATAGTACAAAAATAAATACAAAAAAGTCAGGATAGCCTTACTTGGCTATTTATTTTGGCAGTTTTACCGGACAAAACGCCTTTGCAACGAAGTTTAGAATATATTTCACAGTATTTCCCAATGTGTAGAATGTATTACGTATCAGCATATATATATATATATATATATATATATATATATATATATATATATATATATATATATAAATCTACCAATGTACGAAAATTATTCTTGTATTACAAAAATCAATGTAAATTGCAGGTTTTTTTTTTTTTGTTCGTGATATTCTTCTCAATTGTACAATTTAGAATCTTGAATATATCAAGGCGAGGCAAGACAGAAGTGATCCGTTTAAGAAACATTTGGCACTCAGTAAGGCATTCTTCAACTTTTCGGATTATTATTTTGGTCTTCAAACATTTTAGGCCTTGAGTACAGCTGATGAGTCTTAAATATATTTATAAATGTGCACAGCTTTTACATCAAAAATGGTATCAAAGGATTTATAGAAAGCTGGTATAAGATTTGCAGTAATATAGGTTAATTGTCATTTTATGCCGTGTTCTTTACCTTAGTATTCCCACAAAAACTGTCATCTCTAAAGTTTGTAATAAAGGAACACTTAATAACAAGAACTTGTGAAAAGTTGACTTTATTTAAAAATGAACCATATAAAAAAATAACAAAATTGTTGACATTTTTTCACAAAACAATCTCTGTATTAAGGTATCCGGACCATAAATGACCACGTGATTATTCAAAAGTTCCCGGATGTTCCATACAAAGCAATTAATTGACCTCGGTAATTATCGGCAAACTTCGGAAATGCCAATATAACTAACTTATTTTTACAGACTCTGCATATAAGCAACAAAGTGTGTTTCAACTTGAGAAAAATATACATACAAAATTCCAGCTTTAAATTGTTTGGTTCAGTCATTCACGGTCAAAAAGAGATACAATTTTCGATCATGATCTATTATGGTCCGGATACCTTAAATTTGTACAGACTAAAGAAAAACCCAAATTGCTATTTATGTTCTTTTATCTTGTAGGTCGCAGTAAGGTTTTCCGAGTTCCCTTTACAGCAAGATTACAACGACACCCAGTGTCTAAATATGCGTAATACTAGCCATATAAAGTTATACCATTCTACGTGTTCATTCTTTTTTATCACATACAGCACTATCAATTCAGATCAGGAATTAAAGCAACTGGTAAAGTTTCTCCGAAATATCCTGCGTCTGTACAAAAGCTGAAAGAAACAAAGCTCTATATAGACTATTACGGGAAGGAAGTTATAAGCATTTACAAAACTTTCGGAGCCTTTCTTCGTATAATTTATATGATACGTGAAAAGACAAGAACTACAGAGTTGGAATTAATATACAAGACAAATTAAACCACCCAATACAATTGTCTGTCTCGAATGAATATTCGGATTGGTTGTTCAGTGAAATTTTGCTTTGGATAGTTTTCTCAAATATTATCTAGTGTTAAAATGAGATTAAATTTTAATTCGTATGATACGAATATTTCCACGACATAATTAAAAAAAGAGAAATTAAAGCAGTAAAATCATAGTAATCATTCAAAAAATCATAATTCTGATCTTTAAAAGGATTAGATCAGCAATTCGAACAAAAAGACATTTTCTGATATAAAATAAGTTAAAATTCGACGACATAATATTAGTGAATTAAGAGGTCGGTGTGTCTCCAATATAAGGACGTAATATTAGTGAATTAAGAGGTCGGTGTGTCTCCAATATAAGGACGTAATTTAAGTGAATTAAGAGGTCAATGTGTCTCCAATATAAGACAGTTTATTAAAACATTATGCCGACAGAATACCACAGAATTTACGCTGATATTTCTTGAATATCCACATGTATTGCAGTTTTGAGCAAATTATTCAGTTACAAGATAATACTCAATAACTTGATGCAGTACTGATTAAAGGTATTTCAGCACGATTATTTACCTCCGCACCTTCAGACCATATTGAAGTTGGTTTGTGAATGACGACAACTGTATATTAATAAATTATCTGTATTGCGATTATATTTTTCATTAATATATTTTTAATGAAAATTCTCCTTTCTTCCATTTCTTTGAACTTTTGTTTGGTAACTATTTTATTTGTATCTCTTATGCTTATTAAATACATGAAATTTGTTATTTTTTGTCTCCTTTGTTGCTAACAGAAATCTCAAATTTTGTTTTTCTAGGACGGGCACGGAAAACCTTCTGTCGTGACTGGAACCAGACCACACGACAAAGAGCATGAAATTAATATGCATCAGAAAATGAACAGGATTTACAAATGAGACGAAATAATTCTGTGGTAATTTTATTTAATTCTATTTCAACTTCATTTCTAATTCAGTTTCTATGACATTTGTCCAACCTTACAATTATAACAACTGTCACTTTGTATGATTTGTAGAAATTATATTATTTTGAATAAGATCTGATCTAAAACTTTACGGCAATTATATAAAAATAAATACAAAAGCATAAAAAGGTGGACAAATTGGGTCTGTTATTATAACTGGGGATTATTTCTAGTGTTTCAGTACCAGATGTAACGACAAGGAAAAAAATAAATGTGAAATATATATGAAATATTACTATCTGGCGGATTATAACATTATACGGTTAAGAAGGGGGCTTTTTTTTTTGGTGCCACATCGTTTTATAAGCTGACACAAAATTCAAAGTTTAATGAAGTTATGTACAGGCGTTAAGAATACTGGGTCGATATATATATATATATATATATATATATATATATGCAATGGTATATATAATGGATGTTGCATGTGTTTCTTCAGAACTTGAGAACACAAAATAGAAACAAAATTCATTTAGCTGTATAAATATATTCTATCATTTTGATGCACAATGTGTGCAAATTACAACTCATCAGTTGTAATCAAGCCCGAAACAATAAATCAAGTTTTGAAGAGCTAATTAAAAGCTAAAATAACAAAAAATTTGGATTAAAAACCATCAAAAGGCATCAAAGTATGCGCGATGAAAATACAAATTTAACAATTAGATAATAATAAATAGATTTAATTTTAAAGTATCAGAAAGCTTATTGTCGCATTACATTAAATTCTGAAAAGTATTTTTTAAATTCGTTTCTTTAAATGAGAAATGTGTAATGTATTTAGCTGCTTAAAAATATATACATGTACTACAAATGTATAACTGTAAGAATTTTTTAATAATACTTCACGATAAAGCTGCCTCATTCACGGTAAAATTAAGAGGGCCGGGTTACATGGAATTAGTTAGACATGACTAGTTCGTTAATGCCTTATTTATTTTGTATGTATAACAATCCTCCAAGATATATATAGGACTTCCTGTAATATTTTTATAATATTTTGTAAGATCTCATTGACTGGAAGAGAGAGGAGGGTTTCTTGGGATATCTAAAGGTTTAATTGTGTATATACATTAAGTGTACTTCTGTATGGGGTGAAAGAGCTTCTTCGAAAAAGATAAACACTAGGCAATTAAAGTCACGATACACTCTTTAATTCTTTTTTGTGAAAAATAGTAGAAAGTTTGTTTAAAATTATAATGGATATTGATAGTCAGTTCATTTTCAATGTTAAATAATACTATTTTTGCAATCTGAGAATTTCGAGAAACGGTAAATTTTGAACATCTTTAACAAGGGGGTGAAAAGAAAAAAGGCACATAATGTAACATGATTTTTAAATTTAACATTCAAAGGGTAGTTTTTGTGGGAAAAAATCTTTATTAGGCATCAGAAAATTACAATTTTGTATTTCTGGGCGAAAATTGTGTTTTTTTAGATCTCAAAATTTTGTGGACGTCGATTTTAAAATTGAAGTTTTCAAAATGAAAATAATACAGTGCAAATATCTGACATTTGACTGTTTTATGTAAGGTTTCTGCAGCTTTTAGGTATATGACTAGTGTACATATCAAAGACTACTTGTACTAAAATCCAAAAATACTCTAAACAGAGTAAAATAAATATGCATATACTATCGTTTCTTTTGTTGACATGTATATATATATATATATATATATATATATATATATATATATATATGCAAGATAAACAGAGATATTTGTGTTGGTGGTTCAACTTCTTATTAAATCTATGGGATGAATTGCACAAGTGAATGAATTATTTTTTCCCCAGATATATTCCAACGTGAAGGGACTTCAAACACAAAAGGGAAGCATATTAAGTCTTAATGTTTTAACTTAAATATTTTTCACACAACGGCATTCCAACACAGACATCATTTATACAAAAGAAAAAATATAACCTTAAATAAACTTCAATATTAAAAAAAAAAACTTTTAAAATTATATTAAAATTAGGAAAATATATTTAGTTTTAGTCTAAATTGTCGTTTATAATTTAACAATGGTATTTCTTCAATATCCATGTTTAAAAATTTTGCCATTCAGAAAGAAGTGTTCATGTTTTTCTTTTTTATTTTCTTAATGAAAAAAAAAGGCAGAGTTCTTTTAAATATAATTTTAATGCGTTCAAAAATAACAAGTTAAATATTGTGGATTAACAATTTAATGTAATCAATTCACTAATATTTCTTATAACTAAAAAGCACTTTTAACATATATAAATAATTTAATGCAGTAGCATCATTATATAAAATGTTGTCAAAATAGTACTACTTCAATGCATAATAAAAATATTGTGTCACAAATAAAAATTAATGAAAATAATGATGAAATGTGAGATAATTGTTAAGACATAATCTACAGTGAAAACAATAATTTAAATCTAAGAAGTTAATACTAAAGTAAATTAAATGTATCTCGCACATCAAAGCGTGTGCACGGTCCAAAAGTCACTATTATTGCACATCAAATGTCATGTATTTATGAGTAAAAAGTCAGTTACCTTTTAACACAACATTAACCAAAACAGTTAAATTTTTGAAAGTAAGCTGATCCAGGTTGTCCGAGCATGTACTGTGACAATAAATTTCGATGGTAAAACAAAGATTGTGTTCCATAACCTGCTGGTCTGGTAGAAAGGAAAGCACTTTGGTGTGATGGCATACTAGGCTGAGATAGAACATTTGTAGGTCTTGAGTAAGAAGAGTTTTCTAAGGTGTAAGACGGCGGTGAAGACGATGATGGAACGGTGTTTCCATTATGCAGTTTACGTGTGTGTTTTTTCAAGTCGAAATTCCTACAGAATCCTTTACCACACATATGACAAGTAAATGGTTTCTTATCATTGTGTGTATGCATGTGAAAAGTCAGATTGTAGACCTGATGGAAGGCTTTGTTGCAAATGTTACATTTGTACTGTTTCTCGCTACTGTGGGTAAGTTTGTGATTTTTATAGTTTCCCTTTTGGTGAAATCCTTTACCACAAAATTCACATACGTAAGGTTTGTAGTTGAGGTGGATACGCATATGAGTATTTAATGTTGAACTCCTGTTGAATGCTTTTCCACATTTAGCACATTTGTGTGGCTTATCAGAAGTGTGGATAATTTTGTGTCGACACAATGTACTTGCCTGTCTAAAACCTTTTCCGCAAATTTTACATATAAATGGTCTGGCTCCCGTATGAACTGGCATATGTCTTGTTAGGTTATAATGTGCGTTGAAAATTTTCCCGCATTCTGGACAAGTAAATGTTTTCTGTGACTTTGAAATGACCTTCTTGACTTTGTTCTGCATCGCCTTGTCGTCATTGTTCTCTGGTGCTTTAATATTTTCTGTTTTCAAAAAGTTAGCGAGTGCATTTTCTTTTGATTTCTCATCAACATGTTTTGTGAACGTTGACTTTCCAAGATAAGTTTTTTCTTCTAGTCTGTCCTGTTCATCATCGAATATCTTTGCAGGATTTTGAAATTTCTTCAAGTCTGGGCTTTTCAAATCGAAGTATTTAGCAACAGACGATATAGTGTTTGACGGTAGAAGCGAGTAATATCGCAAAAGGTATGCCTGATATTCATCACTCGGAATCCTGCCGGTCATAAAAGCCGGGTGGACAAATGTTTGAAAGCCATAATAACTATCATGTGAACGAGGAACTATTTCTTTTTTCGTCGATTCGTTGTTTAATAGCCAGTTGGCATACGACTGTGACGATGAATTTTTCTGCAATGTTTTATCTTCTTGGACTTCACTATTGCTCAGGGTTTGTCCTTTTTCTTTTTGGTGGTCCTCTTTTGTTACTTGTCGTGATACTACTTGAGCGTCCGTACTTGCATCTGAAGAAGATTCTCTCTTTTGAATGAGATTTTCAATTGAAAATGCTAATCGAGGTCTGGATGCCTCCGTTGTGGAATCCATTAATAAAATTTTGTTACATCTGCAAATAAAAAATATTTATATTTTTGAAACGCCTAAACAAAACAAATGATATTGTGCATTTCACAACAAATTAAATATTTACATCTAAATTTTAAATAGCGTTTATAATTAAATTAGAAAACAAATTATAATCTTAAAACAATAATTTGAAAAATTAAATTTTAAAGACATTTTTATAGAATTATTCTATACAATTCTTACTCTTTGTTTTCTTTATTAATATAAAAAATGAAATAAAATATAATTTCTCAAAATGAAAATAAATGTTTTAAGTTATGTTTAACTGACCTTTAAAAAAATCTGAGAAGAGAATTTGTACAAAAGTTTTCATTTACGGAAAGGCGAAGATAATTAAAGCATGAGCTAACGATATTGAAAAATAAAAATATTATTTATATTTACCCAACGTATAAAAATATAAGCAGCTTCTATGGCCTCTTCTTCGTCAGAAAATTGACTTAGTCACTTTCAGGGTAAGTTGACAGGTTGAACTTAATCAAAAGTCTAACCCTTTTCTCACAGATGTCTAATATTTATGATCTTTGGGCAAAATTTCAGTATTTGATTATGAGCATTAAGATACTGACTTTTGATAGGTCAATTGACTGTCATCATTAACACTTAACAAAAAAGTCAATAACTAGCATATATCAACCAATCAGAATAAAGATTACGGATACGACAGCAGCTTGAAGTGTTCTTGGTTAGAACTTCATTTATCACAATTTGTTTTTCCGGTTGAGTTCATCAATTATGTTAAAATGATTGGGGCGGAGTTATCCTTCGTGAATTACAGGGAACGTCTTTCTTAAGGAATACTAAATAAATCTCATTTTAAAGTTTAACCCTTTTTATTCTGTCATCGCGGAAAGCAAGATTTTGTATGAAATCATGGATCATGACAAATTGTTATTGACATACGTGTGAATAATTAATACTTATCGTATTTTGAGATTTTGTGATCATTTACCTTGTTATTGGTAGCCATCAAATTTAGCAATAAAACTGTCAGTATACCTTGAAATCGTAAGTTTAAATACCTGTTTTACCATGAGAAATGAAGAAACTACTGAATGAGAAAATAGTAGTTACATTTTTAATGTGATTACTGAAGCAGTATTACAATTTTATTATCCCAAAACAGATAAAGGAAGAAAGAATTTTTAATTATTATAAAACATCCTTTGGTTGAATTAATCTGGAGATTGTTTTTAAGAAAAATTGAAATTAAAATGTTCGGAAACCGTTAAATTGAAAAAAAAATTATTTATACCACACCATTTTCAATGCCGAATAATATTTTTTGACAAACGTAAATAGCTTTTTCACAATCATGTAAAGGTAGTGTTTTTAGTTTATAGCTTAAATTCGTCTAAGAATTTCAAGTGCTAAATAGCTGTATCAAGTAGCCTCCGAATTTCTGTTATTTATGGAGTAAGAAATTGCTTTTAGATTTGAATTCTTTAACAAGTTACATAAGTTTTTATGATCAGCATTCGGATTTTTCATACTGAACTGTCCATTTTTATGTGAAATATTAAGCATTTTTTATTGCACATTAATTTCTGGTGCTTTAATTTTTTTTATTTTTTCTTCTCTCTTTTCATCTATTCTTGCAATATATAGTTATTTATACATATATTGATAAACAAAAGAAAATTGTTCCTCAAACTTCTAGGCAACTCCAAAAATATTGTATTATATAAATGTTAGGAAAGTTATAAAGTATCTAATAAATATGAATAATAAAGGTTATGTAAACTTGTTTTTTCCTATATGACAGTATTGAAATAAATAATTATCATCATTATTGTTGTTGTTAATAAATAGTAGCGGTTTACTCATTAAAGTACAAATATTCCATATCAATAAATTTGTTAATCATCATTGTATTAAGCAAATGTATATTCCCTCTCACTATATATATAAATATCCAAGTTATATTTTAGTATCATCCGTATAAACAACAGAATCAAGTAAGCAAAACATTAATTATGCTCTTTGAAAAACACAACGTTTAGTATTAATGTTATAAAAGCGTTTAATTCCTTCATTTCGAGTTCATTTTCTTTTAAGCGTTTTCATCAATATAATGAAAATTCAATTTCAAAAATGAAAACCGGAAGCTTTTACTTAATTTCCCACAAACAATAGGTTTAGGGTTTTTTTCAATTGCACCAGACAAGTTGGTTTTGGCTTTTATACAATTATTTATATAGATAATTGCAGTGTTTAGGGTCTCTTACAAAACATATATTTATGTCAAATTGCTTCAATATAATAACGATCGGAATTAAAAAGAATAAACGTACAAAGAAAACTAAACTGGAAAACAAATGCTTTGCATACAATGGGTATTTCTGGATTAGCCATCATCAGGCACCATTGTGGCCAAAACTTTGCAAAAAAATAAGTAAAAAATAATAAATAATGATTATAATCATCATCATCATCAACATCAAAAGTATTTTATGAAATAGTATCAGATGAGTATAAATCTTTGCCTAAGAGTGGTGAAAAACCTAGTTTTGACAGAACTTCAAAATTTTCAAGTAAAGGTTTCCACAAAAGTATCAAAAAATCGTGACATTGATAAAGCTTACAGAGACTGCTGAGATGGTTGATCTTGGGTGGTGTTTGTTCAAAACGGTGAGTGAGTGTCCTAGTTTTCTGCTTCCTGAACTATAATTGGTTTCAGTATCTGTTTCAATTTCTTTTACATTTATCTGTAACAAAACTGAAACAATGTAAACAATAACAATTTTATAAGCTGCGTGTGGGTCATGTGATGCAACAAAAGGCACCCTCAGTGACCAACTGACCACCATAACTATTGATATTTTTTGAGTGACATTAAGTGTTTTGAATAACCACTGCAGATGTAGTCAACCTTTGAATTATATTGCAAATTGGCTTATTCAATGTGATGTTCTAACGTGCACCTGCGTTAATGATAAACCAGAACAAAATATTTCGCAAATGTTTAAAAAGTAGAATGCTTTTGACCTAACGTTTATTCTTCAACAACCCAATTTAACATAAAGGTGTGAAAACCATCTACAAAATGAACAATTTTTAAATTTTCAATTGATCATTGCTATCCCATCGTTCTTTTGAAATTCATCTCATTAAATTAACTCTTGATTTAAACCACTATAACTACTCAACTGGGATAATTCGTCCAACTTTCAATCTTATAATAATAACCAGGCTGGAGTTGAGACATTAATTAACATTTTTATTTGGAACGTACAGGGACAAAAGGCTAATGATTGAATCATAATTATTTATCATCGATAAAATACATATTCAGACGTTAAAACATAGTTTATGACAATATTTACAATTTGTATCAAGACTTTTCGAGTATCCGAAAGTACAAAAAATGTATTTTTTAATTGTATCCAATTTAAAAAATGGTATTGTCTGGTATAATAGATATTTGAATGATACAAGTATGGTTTGTTTACAAATTATTTATTATATTGAAATCTTACGTTTTAAAAATTCCTTAAGTAAACAAATGTTAATTTACCATTTACCTTTTTAAGCAGAGCTTTTCTGTTTTAGATTGCTATAAAAGTTATATACTACACAGGTAAAACGGAATTTGTAAAAAAATAAAACAATGTGGAAAATGAAAACTGTTAAAATAAAGGGGTGTAAAACAAAAGATATTTCACTTTTATCGAAAGGTGAAATTTCCAATTCCTACATACGAGTAAACATTCGCCTTTTCTGGGTTCAGTAGATGTATTTTGCGAGCGACTGATATGATTTTCGCCTTCACCAACCAATTCAGTTCCCAAAAAATTAGTTTGGAAATATTAATCTTGAAGCACAGATATAATTTAAATAGTATAAATGACAATTAAACTGCGACAAAACAGAAAGGAAGTAAGTAAAATAAGCAATATTGAGCACAACTGCATGTGCAATTATTTCAAAGGCTGCTGAAAGATTAACAATAACTCTCTTTAGAATAATAATGGACATGTCTGGTAAATTATTTTGATCCTACATTTTAATACTGTCCATGTTTCGTTTTAAAAATATATTAAGTTCATCGTTTAATAAATAACGGAAAAAGACTTGCGAAGCAATATAACAGTAGGCGATTTCTACAAGTCTAACACCCAAAGACAAGACAAATTCTACAAGTCTAACACCCAAAGACAAGGCAAATTCTACAAGTCTAACACCCAAAGACAAGGCAAATTCTACAACTCTAACACCCAAAGACAAGACAAATTCTACAAATCTAGCAGCTAAAGACATGACAAATTCTACAAGTCTAACACCCAAAGACAAGACAAATTCTACAAGTCTAACACACAAAGACAAGGCGAATTCTACAAGTCTAACACCCAAAGACAAGGCAAATTCTACAAGTCTAACACCCAAAGAGAAGGCAAATTCTACATATCTGACACCAAAATTCAGCGAATTCTAAAAGTATAACACCCAAAGACAAGGTGAATTCTACACGTTTAACACCCAAAGACAAGGCAAATTCTACAAGTACAACACCCAGAGACAAGGCAAATTCTATAAGTGTGACATCCAAAGACAAGGCAAATTCCACAAGTCTAACACCCAAAGACAAGGCAAATTCTACAGGTCTACCACCCAGAGACAAAGCGAATTCTACAAGTATAACACCCAGAGACAAGGCGAATTCTACAAGTATAACACCCAAAGACAAGTAAAATTCTACAAGACTTACACTCAAAGACCAGGAACATGGTACACGTCTAACATCCAAAATACAAGGAAACTTTTACAGGTCTAACACCCAAAGACAGTGCAAATTCGTGAGAACACTAACAAAGCAAGCAACAATAAAGACACAAAGTAGTAGAAAACACGTATGAATGTATAAAAATAATACATGTTTTGATTTGTTTCTTGAAATAGACAATGAGGAGGGACATTTGAAGACAAACTTTATGACAAACGTGATGACTTCGACTTTCCTATTGTTAATTTTCCCTTCTTGAGCAGCAATATAACAGCATGGCGTCTACGTTTCTCAGCTTATCCGATTTTCAAGGTTGAGTTACCCTGACTTTCGACAAAGGGGATTGATGCTGTCACAAAAGCTTCTTAAACAGGGTTTTATCAGAAATAAGTTGATGTCATCACTTAGGAAATTTTACGGTCGTCATCACGAATTGATTGACCATTACAGTGTTTCAATATCTAAGATGATGTTGGACCTATACCCACTGTTGTAAAATTTCATGTGCCTCCACCGATTTGTGACTTCCACCGGATTGTCTTTGTTGAACTTCACGACGGGTGCCGTATACGGAGCAGGAACTGCTTTCCCTTCCGGAGAACCTGGGTTCACTCCTGGTTTTTATAGGAGTTCCTGTTGTTCATTGTTTTTTAGTTTCCTGTGTTTATTTGTTGTGCTTGTGGTTGTTCATTTGTTTTCCCGGGTTTGTCTGTTCAATGGATTACGTTTTTTTATTGCTCCTTAGGTATATTTGTCCTTTTTAGATATCCGGACCAACTTATATTTCTTTTTGACGGAAAATAAATTAAACATAGAGTTTAAAGCCGAAATTAGGTGGATATACACTTTCCTATGTTGAAACTTACTTCGCAGAGTGTATATGCGTCGTCTATGAAAACAAAGTTGGGTATATGTATGTCTTCCGAAGTTTGTCGACAATAACGGAGGTTGTCTGTCATTACTTTACCTTGAACATCCGGGACATTTGAAACAATCACGTAGTCTTTTTTGGTCCGAATACCTTAAATTCAAAATTCATCCAATGAATTACTATTGATCTCTATTATGCGTTTATAACATTTTCATTATAAGCGTTAATTCGACTTAAACGTTTTAAGTCATTCTGGATTTGAATCTGCTCTGTAAAAATTTTATGTTTTTTTCAGTTTTCCACGTAATTCTCGGCACTCAGCAATGCTGATGAAACAAACTATGAGTAAAGCATGTAAATGCAATGCATCAAAATTGGTATCATAACTTCTCTGAAATATAAACTCGGCTATCAAATTCTGTGTATTAGAAGCGATTTTCTAGATTATATGATTGTCATCAACACATTGGAAAGCCAAAAATTTCAAGATGTTTTTAGCACAACACTCCGAAAAGTTTTGATCATTTCATGCAAAATTCAAGTAAATCAACTTATGTTAAAACCTTACTTTTAACAGAATTTATTGACGGGTAATTTTACATAAATGAGCCTAAAATACACACAAAAACATGGAGGAGATCAGACCTTAGAGGATAGCCTACGCGTATTGGTATTTATTGCCCAAATGATACTGATGTAAATATATATACAAGATTTTTGTGCGTATATAGTAAATGCTTTCCTGTCTTAACCATTTCAGTTCAGCATTAAAACTTTGGAAAGCAGAAAAATTTCAAAGCTTTATAAACTCAAAAAGCTCAAAGTAAATGGACCGAACCAGGTACGGCAAACTTTTTATGAGTTTAACATGCATATATCCACCTATCATTTATCGGAAATAGTATACCGCAACATTAAGCTGAATGACAAAAAACCTTAGTAAGAATATAAACATTAAAGAGAAAAATAACAAAACAACCCCAAAACTCAAATTAGTTTGAAAAAAAGTCACTTTAGGTGCTCTGGATTTCTCCTCCTTTATCAATAGCAACATATTTAAGAAGGAAATTAAAATGAATATTCAAGTCATATGAGATTAGGTAAGAAAGTTAACACAAGGTCTGTGATTTTATTTTATTCAAAATATTGAAAACTTGACGGTAGAAAAGAATTTAAGAGATGTATGCATAATGTTATTACTTATAGGTGTTGCCCCTGCGTCTTGTCTTGACACGAGGGGTAATGTCGGGGAATGTTTACTTCATATCCGTATTGGTTAATGGGATTTCCACGTTTTCATGTCTAAGACAGAAGTTATGGGTTAGGTATTCAAGATTTGCCTTTTGTACATGTATACTATATGTACTTTAATATTGAGTAAGAAAGGGATCGCAAATTAGAAAGTTATAATCACCATGTTTGTGAAAGAGTTCACATTTCAGTCATCCAAATGCTGATCTCTCTCACGCATAACTACTGATAATGTTAAATTTTCACATTATTTCTTTCATAGCCAATATCTTTTCGCGACAGATTTTGGAATCATGTTTGTGTTATATCTAAATCGGGTTATACGTACACTTCACATGGGAATTCTTTCATCGAATCACATTCCACAAAATTTGAAATTATTCCGCATATCATATAAATGTAACCATAACTAAATGTTATGATTAGAGAGATAAGTGGGCGTTAAATTACCTAAAAATGAGCTTAAGACAGGAAGATATCCCTTTACAATTTTTTAAATCAAGACCTTATAAAACTTCCCTTCGCACAAAAATCTTAGTCATAATCGGTGCCGAATTGCGGCCTCCGAGCCTAATAAATTTGGAGTACATTTGGACTACAGTTTAATATAATTATTTACCGACTTTTACATTTGGCAGCAAATCTTAATTCATATTTTCCCGTATTAAGCCTTTTCTTATTGCTGTATACTTCATTGCTAAAGGATTCACAACCATCACCCATGCCATCTGGTGTGTAAATATATAACGCATTTTCCGTGCATGAAAGAGATGTATTTCTATATTGCAAAAATAATTTTCTAATTAACAAGTCTAATGATAATTCATCTTAAAATGTTAATAATTTTTACCTGTCTGGTTGTAATTATATATGCACGTGCCAAATACCTTGTCCATAAATATCCTTCAGTATAGGTGGAAGTCTCATTGCGTGCTTGTAAATGGTAATTCATCTCATAATCACCTGAAGTAAATGAAAAAGAAATGTTGTGTAAGTTATAAGAGAACAGAAGGAAAGGTATTCAAAGATTGTAAAAAGTGTTATTGCTTCAATAATTACAGACATTATGACTTTCTTATTATAGCTTTTCTAATTAAATCTATGCAACTGCTGCGTTTGCTTTTTCTTACTTTCGTGATCTAAACCTGAAAATTCGACTTTTAATCTAAGTTATACGAGATAAAACCAAATGTCTTGATTGTTTAACTTATTTCAAACGAAGAATATACTATTTCCAGTATTTCATCGATAATCGTAGGTCGTATTATATTAAAGAAGGATGATTATCGTAAGTTAAAAAAAATTGTCAAAGGCATGCTTTTGTTTGCATTTTTTAGCTGTAATAGTACTAATAGTGATAGAGTAATCTGAAGATCTCAGTGGAAGCAATATTAGACGTATGCAACTTATCTAGATGAAAAAAAAACAAACTGAAAATGAGTTTTTTTCCTAAAGAAAAAGATATTGTAAAGATTTTTCTCTGTATGCAAATGTAGACAAACTCTATATGTTTAACAGTAGCTAATAAGTACTTAGCATTGGTATAGCAGTGTCGTATTTTTAAACTTCATAACAGCAAATGTGTTCCACTATTCTAAATGGTTTTTTTTTTTTTGATCTTCAGTGCTATTTGGTTTTTATTTTATTCTTGAACCTATAAATTGATGGTAAGCAATCAAGAGAAGACATTGATATTGTATTTAAACAGTTCAAGCCATTAAAACCAACATCTCTTTTACTCCATATGTCGGAAGGGTGATTTTATTGGGTACGATGATAAAATACTTAGTTTTTAAACTGGTATTTTTATACGACGAATGTTTATGAAGGCAGTATTGGTACCTTTTCATGTAAGGTTAACATGAAAAAGACTGAAGAAACTTTGAAGATGCAGTGAATATATGTAAATTTAGTTAGAGAATAAAAGTGGAACTGCTAAAGGATTTCCGTGCAATTCAGTTTTTGAAGCCAAAAGTTTTAAAGTTTTTTTTCCACTTCCAGAACTGTAATCTACTACTGTGCACTATTTCCAATACAGATATACCCGGATGTTACCTACTATTTAGTGACTTTGGCGTCAATTTAAAAATGGAAAACTACAATGAAAGTGATGTTCTAGTATTTATAGTATAATTAAGGAATGTTTCCAATTTTTGAACAGGTTATACGCTATAACCTGGTATGCGTCAGTTTACGCATAATAAAAAGCGAAGCAGTTTATGAATGCCGTATACTGACCCAAACCAGGTTATTGAAGTATAACCTGTTAAAAAATTGGAAACATTCCTTATACAGTCAAACCTGTCTATAAAGGGCAGCTAAGGGACCAGAAAAAAGTGCCCTTTATGAGCAGGTGCCCTTTGTAGAGAGGTTAATTTTACAAACTTTGTTCTTGAACGGGACTTTTTCACTGTGCCCTTTATAGACAGTGATTTGCTATATACAGATGCCATTTAGAGCAGATTTGACTTAAATTTAATTTCAAAACAGAAGAGTACAATGATTCCTCGATTCAAGCATCAATAATGACAAGGGACTATTTGAATTTACAAGTGGCAGATTAATCTGTTGGTGATGTCACAAGTCCAAACCAGGTTATACAGAATAACCAATGTTGCTCTATGCTGTTCAGCCAATTAAAATGCAGTATTCAAATCAAATTAACTTATTATTTAATGTATATCTACCAAATATCCATTTAATATTTTGTAATCACACGTAGATAATAAGAAGTTGTTAAATGCAAATGGAACTTCTGTGCCACTTAATTTAATTTTTCGGTTTGTTTTAAGAAATACCAAGTAAGTAAACAGTCTTTATCATAACTGGAAAAAGAACTAATCAATATTGAAAAATTTGAATTTTGATATTATTCATTTGAAGGTAACAGGTGTGGATAAAACCTAATTAATTCTTTAATTTATTTACAAGACTTTCTAATACATTTTTCTCATTTGTACTTGCTTGGTTTTTAATTTTTAACTTCTTAATCAATAAAATTTATATTTTGTATCATACACTGGACATACCATTGTCAGGTTTTGTAACCTTGTCAAAGTGTGTCCATCCCATATGGTTCTGAATAAATTTACAAATTACCCAACACGCTTCTAAACAACGCTTGAACATAAATAAAATTCGTCCAAATCAATATCCAAGTATGTTTTAATTATACGACTATTAAAGGATTATTTTTCATGCTGAATCTGACTGATTTACATTTTTTATTCATATCGTGTATTATTACAAAATTTATTGCTTGAAATGATATGTTGATATAAACCTTACACTGAATTAAATTGTCCACCTTCACACTGTTTTCCCTCAAGACAAATACTAGCAGAATTATTCCTTTGACACTTGCACTCTTTGTTGGAGCTCACGTGCGCTGCATGCGCTGCACAATGGATTCTTATACTGGACCAATTTCTAAGTTGTAAATGATTAGTATTATCATTAATGTATCATGTTGGCCATATGTCAAATGTCAGAAAGGGAGAAAGCGTGATGAAAAATTTCAAATTGTTAAGCTACTGAATGCGTTTCCGATCATATACTATTTAGTGTGTAGTTTAGTTAAGAACGTTTATAATATTAGGTACATATATCAAATGTTTGCCTTAGATAAACGGCTATAGAATATTTTCGTAAACTATCATATTTAGTGATTTTTGTTTGATTTGTTTACGGGTTCAAGTGTAACTTAAAGGAGGATTCTGTTTATTTTTTATGTGGGCGTATAATTTAGTTTTCACAGAATGTCTTTGTCCCTTTGCAATGACTAAAACTTTGCAAAGGTTTAACTGTTGAAGTGGAAACTTTACTTTTCATAAAATCTAAAGAAATCATGAACTTTCAGAATTTATCAACGGATGTCTGAAAATCATCTGAATGCCGTTGCCATGATTACTGATTTTAAACAAAATTTAGCAGTGCTGCAGAAATTTGAACACAGATACCACATACATTTAAATCGAAAAATAATTTCAGGATTAAATTTGGCAAAATAAAATATCTTTATAGGTGCATTTATGACACCTTAATAAGTTATGTATTAAATTGCTATTGCTTGTCAAATTATTATTTCTTAACTTTTTGTGTTATTAATTGATTTTAAAAAGTTATATATATATATCTTTTATTTAAATAAAATGCTCAACAAAAATATGTCCTTTAATCAACACAGAAAAGTATGACCTCATCAACATCCAATCAAATTGCTTCCTCGATTGTTGGTAAACATTGATGGCTGGTGAAAATTTTACAAGAAGAAAACAATTTTCCACCTCCACCCCTTCCGCCCTTCATTACAGACAATGATTGAAGTTTTTCTATTTATTTTGATTCTTTAAATCTTCGATGGAATTTTATTTAATGTTTCATTTAAAAAATTCAGAAACCATTTAAAGATATAAAATACAGTTATTATTGTCAAATTGCTTATAAAGTTCCTAGGTTATAAGTTAGTGTTCGGGTTGGGCACTCTTGATGCCCCACCTTCTCTTTTGATTATGTAACAGGTGGTTTAGAAATATATATATATAGTAATTTTATCTTTGTTATTATTTTGATGATATTTTTGCATTTTTCCATGTTAAATGGTCTTGACGACAATCAATCTTGCTTATTTCAAAAGAGAACAGAGCTCTAATATGCTTCCTTGGTCGTCTGTCATTTAAAGTATCATATTTTTTTTTATCTCAGAAACCTTGATAATTACGATACAGAAGCTTAATATTAATACTTTTCAGAAAAAATCTTTCAGTGGTTATACACTTAATTTAATTTTCTAAACTACATATGTAAAAATGTATAAAAAAAGGAAATTTGAGATATATTTGAAATAAAATGTAAAAAATGAAACTACGCACAAGTTTTGTTATAATGCTATACATAGTAGGATCATTTATATATAAAATTTGTATTGGTAGTTTGTTTTTAAACAATATCCATCAAATCTGTGAAATATATCATAAAATTTTTACAAGCTTGGTTTGTTGGATTTAGCAAAATTGAAGTTTGCGATGATTATTTTCATGTTTCTAGTTATTCTGCGGATAATTTAGAGCATGCACCGAAATCGCAGTGTTCTTAAGCTGCGCATTGACGTCAAATTATAGTTTAAAAATGACATTAAGTCTTGTCATTTTTTTACTTTCTTATCTTGTTTTGTTAAGTACAGAAAACAAATATATGAAAATATATTTTATATATACTTATTTAGTTTTCACACGAATTTGTGTATATTAGATATTGCTGAAGAATATAAATGACAGTGGTTAAGTGATTTAGGGGTTGAAACTTAGAAATATGAAAACCTTGGGAAATTGTATGAACGTCGTTTAAAGAGGCACTTGAAACAAAAACACGCGATTGAAATATTGCACCTATTGTTGTGTCCAGTCTATAGATTTACCAAAGATATTGAAATACGCATACTTGAGCTAAATTATTCTTTTGCAAAAGCCAGCTAGACATCGAATATTTTTTAATATAACAAACATGAAATATCCTTTGCCCATTTCTTTTACGCATTTGTAGTGATCTCATGTAGTTTTGAGTTGTTGAATAACGATTTCTTAAGAAACAACGATTTTCTTTATAAAGAAAAAGGTTCTGTATGTAAAGCCAACTCCCTATGTATAAAATCAATGTTTCTAATCTCTTGTGTTTAGTTTATATCATAGTTTACTTTTTACAAATAAAGACTCTTAGATATTTGATCCCATGAAACAAACGCTGTTCAAGTGTTCTTTTCCCACGATGTCAAGAGTGAAAGTTCTGAAAAGAGAGTCGCTTGTCGAAAAATTGTTAAACTTCACAAATCACTTTATATTGTGATTCTTTGGGTCTTTTTGTCAGCACCATTAAATTTTTTCCAGATTTATGCCCATGCATGTCTTGTTCTGGCGTACTTGCAGAGTAAATAAGGGTAAAGCATTTATTAATATATGTATATCATCAAAACTTCTGGTAGCGACGGTATTCAATATTGTAAAAAAATTATTAATTTTGTTTATCATTTTATTTCAAGAAAATCCCTTAATGCATCATTGACGTCTCGTCCATACTTCACACTATGAGGATTTCTTTACAGTATAAAGGAATACAGGTATAGACTATCTTTATATATATAAAGTTATTTTAAGGTGATTTTTTCTGATATTGCTGTTAATCGTGTGCATCAAAATTATATATCATACAATATCATAACAAAAACGTATATTTTTTCTAGTTGAAAATTGAAATTCTTCGAATACTCTGAAGAAGTAGGTGCCAACATAAGACTCGAATAGAAAGACCAGCCGTTACTTATACGATGTTCAAAAAAATTGAAGCCTGTATACTAGGTTCCAAAAAATTGAAGTCGTATATTAGGTTCCAAAATATTAAAGCCTGTATATTATGTTCCAAACAATTGAAGCCTGTATGACCAGGTTACAAAATATTGAAGCCTGCATGACTGTGTTCCAAAAAATTGAAGCCTGTATACTAGGTTCCAAAAAATTGAAGCCTGTATCTAGGTTCCATAATATTGAAGTCTGTATACTATGTTACGAAAAATCGAAGCATGTATACTAGGTTCCAAAACATTGAAGCTTGTCACTTCGGACTAGTGTATTTATACTAGTAGTACAATGTAACCACAAGGTTCTGTAAGACTTTCAGAAATGTTTTGCTCGTTTTACTCGAAGATTATTTAAAGATTAGAAATGTTATATTCGACAATAACTTTAATATGTCTTCTTTGCTTTTAAATCAATTAAGCATTAAAACTGGCAAAAATAGCTTCGGGACGACTTCAAAACAAACTCATGATGTATATTTCTTCTCTAATTACAGCGTCAACATTTTGTCTCCGGGAAAAGCTGCGCTTGATAAAAAGACACAACAATAACACACCGATACCATTTCCGACAGGAGAGACATTTCCGGAGCAAGACGTTAGAAAGAGAAATAAAGACTAACAGGAAAGACAAACAAACCCGCATCGTTCCGTATTGATGATATTTCTTCAGACATTCAGCTAATT
The DNA here is from genome assembly GCA_028015205.1 of Mytilisepta virgata. Taxonomy (NCBI): domain Eukaryota; kingdom Metazoa; phylum Mollusca; class Bivalvia; order Mytilida; family Mytilidae; genus Mytilisepta; species Mytilisepta virgata. Next base: position 78,799,135 of record CM051519.1, read on the forward strand.
AATAAATGGAAAATTCATTATCTTATTGACATAAATGATCGGTTATTTTCCGATAATAAACGGTATGGCAGTTTATACTCTTATAATCATTGACTTAGGCTGTATTTTGTCGGCCATTTGGGTTTTTTTTTAGTAGTAGCAAACATTTAGTCATTCTTCCCCGTGGAATAAAGGGTTTGTCTAAAAGTACCAAATAAAATGTCTACTGATATACAAGCCGCACAAAATTGTCAATGAATTAAGTTTCTATTAATCCTAGAATGTAGAGTCTATATTACTCCTTTCTAACTGTATCTAGTGAGATCTCGTCAATCCTAAACGTCTAGCGTTATAAATTTACATGATACAAGTTGAAAATGAAAGACATCGAAGTGTGGCCATTTCGAAATTCCAAGTCTCATTAGTAATGTTTAAATTGGAATAATGGAAGTTCAAAATATAGAAGACTCTGGAGGACGATAAATCAAAACGGACACAAAATAAAGACAAATACAAATGTAATACTTACAAATGCATAGGAACGCTTAACTTGGTGATACTGGTATTAAACGAAAAAAAAAAGATTTATATAGTATGTATCAATCTTAACTGTATTTACTGGCAATTTTAAAAACAGAACACAATGCGAGAACGTGATATTTAGTATATGTAGGAACCCTAATAAATTTCATTAATATCGGCATTAGATCGTGTTTTTGAAAAATAGTACATGTGAAAATTGATATGCATACAAATCTAGTAGATGCTTGTTTGTTTCTTCTTATATTTACTTTTCCAACTTTTGGACAAAACTCCATATTGCCATATTTCCTTTTCTGAGTCACAGTCAATGATCTGACTATCAAAGGCATCTATTTGTACTTTGGAACAGACGTTTCATCGAGTATTTACATAATTAAAAACAGCTATTGCTCGATTGATGAGAATAAAACAGAGGAGTCAGAAGGTCCGGACAATTATCTGATGGTTGGTCCATTGGCCAATAATTGTTATAATATCGCTGAAATTTACATCGATACTGATCTACAAAAGATTTGACAGGATTGTCATCTTATTGTTATATTTCCCGTGAGGACTTAAACAATTCGAGAGTATCATTTGCTTGTATGAGAGACACAGAACTTTAGTTATATTAATTGGAAAACATATTGGTTACATCAACTATTGATCTAGATATCATAATCTTGTCTGTTTTAAACAGAATGTTGAAAAAGGGGGTTTTTATTGACACAGAGATTTAAAAATGTGGTTGGTAAAACTGCTATAACAATTACAGATAAGTCGCAAGGTGATGCACAATACAGGTAGGGCACACCAATTCTAAGTGTTTAATTAATTTGTTAATTGACGTTTTTTTTTTCGATTTTAAGGTTCGCAACATTTTTAGATTATTTTTAGAATTTTTTTTTTTTCAAACTATTAGTAGAAAAACAATCATTGTAAAAGGGGACAACAAAGAAGGTCAACAATGACATGCCAATAAATAAATCAATTGCACAATGTACACCCACGCAACAACCTCCAACAAAATACGAATAAAGAACACATAACTAAGGCAAACGGGATAGTCTGGCTAGGTACAGACATTTGAAAGGTGTTAAACAGATTTTTCTGGGTATCCGCCACAACCACCCTTGTCCATCCTAATCCTTTGGTGTATAAAACCGGTACTTTATAAAAAAAAAAAAAAAAAGTACAGTAAGATGACCTGATGACCATTTGCTCCTGAAAGTCGATATATCTTCAGTAGAAGTGGATTTTTTTACATGTAAAGATACCATTGCCGCATAAATATTTAAAAACTTCCAATAGTGATTTTGTTTCAAACAGATTTATCACAGCTTGTTGATCCAAATGATGAAATACAAATCCATTAAATTTTCAAGTAATTAATTTAATGACACTGTAGTAAATAAACACCACTCCAGCAATAAATTTGTATTCACGTACTACACAGATTATCCCAAATTAATAAAACATTTTATTTAAACTTCTATATTTACTCTTTTCTACTGCAATATTGCCTTTTATTGTTCTGAGCCACATGGGAAATCAGCATTAAACCTTTAACATGGTACGTAAAAAAGGTTAATATTAAAATGAAATCCCATGCTGCTCTTTTCATCAGAAAATTATAAATATTTAATTGATGTTTTTACGTTATCAAATTAATGTTGTGCTTTTGGTGACAAGACCATTAATAGTTGAATAATTTATATTTTTTATTATCGGATGTCACGTGACTAATCATTATATCCCAAAATAACAATCATATTTTGCATCATTCGGCTGAATGTTTATTCATAGGAAATTCTGTTAATAATAAAGATGACATAATTCACCAATTATTTTCCCTTAATATACAAACTAATACTTTTGTCGTTGATTGAACCCTTACCTTTTACTGGGAACTGGAACAACACGATGGAACAGAACCCTTACCTTTTACTAGGAACTGGAACAACACGATGGAACAGAACCCTTACCTTTTACTGGGAACTGGAACAACACGATGGAACAGAGCCCTTACCTTTTGCTGAGAACCGGAACAGTACGATGGAATAGAACCCTTACCTTTTACTGGGAACTGGAACAACACGATGGAACAGAACCCTTACCTTTTACTGAGAAGTGAAACAACACAATGGAATAGAACCCTTACCTTTTACTGGGAACTGGAACTACACGATGGAACAGAGCCCTTACCTTTTGCTGAGAACCGGAACAGTACGATGGAATAGAACCCTTACCTTTTACTGGGAACTGGAACTACACGATGGAACAGAAACCTTACCTTTTACAGGGAACTAGAACAACACGATGGAACAGAAGATCCTTACCTTTTACTGGGAACTGGAACAACACGGTGGAACAGAAACCTTACCTAACGGCGCATATATATACATCATAACAGCACGCGAGGACAATAGGGATTTGTTCCAAGTTCTAAACTAGTAGGGCACAGAAATTCCAAATTTTTAATTAATTTGTTGGGGCCTCGGTGGCCGAGTGGTCTAGGTAGTTCGTCATGACTACTAATGATCACTAGCCTGTTAATGCTGAGGTTGTGAGTTCGAATCTCACCTGTGGCGGGGTGTGGTCGACTCCGATCTTAATTGACAAGGATTGCCAATTTTCCTACCGAAGGTCGGTGGTTCTCTCCGGTACTCCGGCTTCCTCCACCAATAAAAACTGGCCGCCGCGAAATAGCCAAATGTGCTGAAAACGGCCTAAAACCCCAATAATTAATTTGTTAATTGATGTTTTTTTCAATTTCAAGTGCTAAACTAGTAAGTACCAGGGTATATAAATAAATTACCGACCCAGGGAATATATAGCGAAGAAGTTATCTATACTGAACGAGTCTGCGTTTATTAAGTAATTTATTACACCAACTGTACGTAATATTTCACTTTTTATTTAACGTAACAGTTTCAAAACATCCTGCAAATCAAGTGACGGTTCATCTGTTGGCCTTTTTTATTATTAAAATATAATTATTTTATTCATGTCCATTTCTAAACGGTTTCTCTAAAATAAATTGCAACCGCCTAACTATACTACTAAATGAAAGGCTCGATTTCCGTCATCAAGTCATCAACTGCAATAGACACAATTCAAATTAGAATTTGACTGATTGAGGATGAATGTGTTGTCTGAGAATTTCACAGGTCTAGGTCGATACGTTTCTTTAATATGGAATTATCGATGATTTATTTCGAACGGAATAAATCAGCGACATGTTCCCAAGTTTCGTCATTCGTCTCCATTTCCGGGCAGACACCAGACTCTATTTTTAACTTTTTCGGTCAGTCATGAACTTTCCATAAATTTTTTACTTCCTGGGTTATTTAGCATTAGTTAAAATAAAGTTTTATGACTTTTATCCCTGATGCTGATAACATATATTTACGCGATTATGTCGATTAAACAATACAGCTACAACCGCGTTACATGAGTTAAAAATTAAAATCTGAAACGACTCTAACGTATCGACAATATACATGTAAGTAAATATTTTCGGACAACTCGGACCTTGGGGGAATTGTGTCGATTTAATTTTTTTGGTTTCTTGAGCTTATACATGTATTTCTCGGATTGCTATGTTAGGAACAACTCGGACCGTTTTCATTCATACTCATTTCCAGGCATAGACGATATACTACAAGCACGTATATGTGTGTTGCATCCCCTCTTTTCCTCTGCCTATCCCCCTTTTCTGCAACACCCCACAACCTTTATTGTCATTTTTTTTTCATCATTTTATGAACGAAATAAATGCAATATTATAATATTATATAGCATAACTAAAACAATAAAAAAAAACTAAATGAAAGTTAATTGTGGGGTGTTGTAGAGAAAAAAGGAGGGAGAGGAAAAAAGGTGGGATGCAACAAACTAAATCCATTTCCCAAATACTGTGTCAGTGGACGAAATTTGGACCTTTGAGTTGTGCTATAAATGAGAGGGAAAACATTGACAAAAGGTGCCTGTGGAATATCGCGGCGATTTACTATAAATCGTGCTTTATTCAAGGGCTGGACAGCGGTAGAGAAGGGGTTGAAAGAGAGGAGATATAAAATTTCTGACTTCTTAACCATTTAGATGACGATCTTATAATATTGTCTCTCAAATCGATAGATATATGAAACATGATAACACATAATTTTCACACATCGCTGTATAATACAGAAAAATCTCACCATAAGAAAATGGTGAAATTTCCAGTTGAAGGGATATAAGAATAGCTATTCCATCTTTTCGGATACCCGTGCTTGCAAGGGTAGTTTCCTAGTAATTTATATAATAGGTCATACGGGTTATGTGATTTAACATTTTTCTCAAACCTTTTTTTTTCGAGACTGTAATACTGTTGGTTTTTTTTTTCGACTCGAGCACCAAATGTCACTGTCTTTAGATTTGCAGCAAGTCCTTAGTCCGAATGTGTGAAGTCCATGTATTGGTTAATTTAAACTCGTTAGTTGAAATTAAAATTTTATTTTATGTTTTTTTTTTATTTTGTTTTATTTTATTTTATTTTATCTAAACGTCTGTCGATTGATCGGTATGTCGTTGTTGACTTTTCCTGTTATCATTGCACAAAATTTGTAAAATTGAGACGGAAAGATCAACTTGTTTCACATGCCGTCTTTAATTTAAGACTTGCTGTCAAAGATGACACTTTTCAGCTTGTTCAATGCAATGAAATGTTTAATTATATCTGTAAATCAACAAATTTTACTGCATTACAATCTGAGCATAGGAATGTAACTAGATATAATTTAGTACTTAGTATTTTAATAAATGCCAATCAGAAACATTCATGCAGAATATTTCTAGACTGTTATACATAAATTTGATTTGCTTTTTTAAACACAGTTTTGTTGCATATCATATTCTTAAATAATCACGTTTCGTTTTCTATTAAATAAATTTTCTGGTTTCATCTAAAACAAACAAAGAATTTGATATTAATATATTATATAAAGGACAAATTACATTTCAGTTGTCGTCATTAACAATTCTAAATGTCAAAATGAGTGCGGGACGGAGAATATGATCCGTGTAATGTAATGCGTAATCGAACTAAAATGTAAAATACAGTTCAAGCTCTCTAACACTGATTGGCTACAAAGCACTTTGTGTCAGAGAGCTCGCTTTTATGACACTTAATCAAATAAATGCGATATAATTCTCAAAGGTCCAGTCATTTGAGCAGTTCCATTTCAGTTTTCAACAGACGATAATGACTTTGTCATTCCTCGGTGATGCTAAAATATCCATGAAAATCATTTTAGTTTGGATTCATTTTAACTATTTATCAAACCTAAATGTCAGTAGATATGCAATTTCTATTTCAGCAATTGATACAATTTTCTATATTATACGTTTGGGAATAAGTATCGGTATCCGTTTAAGACTAGCCTTTGATGACAATTTGGCTAAATGTTTTTAATGATATTCGTCCGTTCCCAGAAACAGTGTAATAAACTGAATTTGAAATGCTACTCAAAATTTGGACCCTGCTAGATTTTTCCTTGTCTTTAGATGGTAGGTAAAATTGCCATATTCAAACGTGAGTAAAGAAAGTAAAAATGATAGATTTTGAAGAACAAAATACTGACGGTTGTTACTGTACACAAGAAATTTACCAAAGCAATATTGGAACATAATATACAAAAAAAGTGAAAAGTGTTTTAATTGCTGTTCACTAGCGTCGATTTAATGTTTTTAAAAAATAACCACTTTTAGGGACATCTGCAAAACAGAAACGAGATAGAAATTGAAAAATCTTTATAGATTCACCAAAACCATCTTGGATAAACAATTCCCTCCTGGTTAGAATTACATCTCCTGTTTCATTATTCTTTCTAACTTTGTTCTAACAATTCGTCTTTCCTTATATGTCCAGATGTAATAGTTATTTATAGTTACTGTTATTTTATTCTGAACTTGAGCATGGCTTACGAGAAGAAGGTGTCTGTCCGTATTAATTTAAATTTGCATTAACCAGATACATGTTAGACTTCCTTCTGTATATATATCTATAATACATTGTACTAAAATAAAGGGCTCGATTTCTTTGGGCCGTCATCACATAACAACTGCAGTAGACTCAATTTAAATCAGAATTTGACTGATTGAGGATGAATGTGTTGTCTAAAAATTTCACATGTTTAGGTCGATAAGTTTCTTTAAGTGCTGGAATTATCGATAAGTTAACACGATCCGAACCAACCCGACATGTTTCCATGTTTCGTCATTGGTCTACACTTCCGTTCTAAGGATAATTGTTCAGCTATAAGGTGACCAGAGTTAGCCGGACATGCTACCAATATGCGCAGTAATTATACCGCATGCTATTCTAATATGAAACATGCGTGACCTGGAAAGCGAGCGAAGCGTAAGGTTTTTAAGTTTGCTTTGTTGGTGTTTAGTGAAACCTTCGTAATGGCAGGAAAATGTGACCCTTGCGTCTGCATCATTTTTTCTTGTCAAATTTTGATATATCAAATTTGATTCCAGGTGGATTATTTCGTACTTATTTTTAATTTCATGACACTTAATATTTATTTTTAAATATTTTATTGACTTAAAACTTTTTAAAAAAATGTTCGAAATCACGCGTTTTCTCACATGAAGTAGTTAGATTTTGAAAGTCGCCATCTTGCAGAAAAAAACAGAAGGATGAAACTAGAACAACGATATCCAAATCTGAAATCCTATACACTATAAAGCGAGCTTGGCTTGCATATTAATAAACGACATTCACCTCTAACTATTGAAATTGCAAGTGGTTTTGGCATATATAATATGAGCAATTAGAAGTTAAGACAATGACATAGAGATTATGCGTTAAATAGTTTTACACAATTAACGGACTAATAATGGAACTTTATCATGTTTATTTCACACTTGGATAAAACATAAAATCATAAGTTTTAGTGTGCTTTTAAAACGAACACAGTTAATATAGATACGACAAGCACATGAGAACGTTTTTTTTCTTTTTTAAGAGTTTGTCCAACGATTTTGCAGCATTTTCCGAATTTAAAGATAATGTTTCTATTCAGAAAATTATTTGTTTCACTTCTTTAACCATTCTTTAACCATTTTAATAACTTATCAACAATTAGAGGGACATTACTTAAAACTTGAAAATAACTGAATTACATGTAGTTATCCAGGACAAGGGGTTAACGGCAGTGGAAATGTGTCATTACCGAATTGCATGTACAAATGTAGTTATCCAGGACAAGGGGTCATTTACGGCAATGGAAATGTGCCATTACTGAATTACATGTAGTTATCCAGGACAATGGGTAATTTACGGCAATGGAAATGTGCCATTACTGAATTACATGTAGTTATCCAGGACAAGGGGTAATGTACGGCAATGGAAATGTGCCATTACTGAATTACATGTAGTTATCCAGGACAAGGGGTAATTTACGACAATGGAAGTGCGTCATTATATTGTCTTTTGAACTTTCGTGTCAATGTTTACTGTTAAAACATATCTTAGTGTCATTTCATGTGATGAATTTGTACAGATAAATAATGAAAAATTCACGAAGTTTGGTTCCAGATTTTCCAATTGATAAAATAGCGATGGTTAGTGTTTACCCAAATGTAAATACATTACTTTGAAATGTTTGAATTTTATCATTATTATGAATATTTTATTATTTTAGCGGCATATTTATTCTTCCATGGTGAATACATTCTAATTAAATGCCAGTTACATAATTTCTCAGGCTTTCATTCTTTTGACACTTATAAATAATACAACATTATTTTTCGAGTGTGTATGCTGCGAGAAATCGGTTTTAATGACAAATTTGTACAAGACATTTTTATTGGGTGTAAAATGACAAAGTAATGGAACTGATTTGTTTTTGTCAATTTTTGAAAAGTCATATAAAATTTAATTTTAAAAGTTTGATGTGATTGCATTTATAACTTTCACTTTTAAACCGCGAATAAGTTCTTTCGAAGTGGTAATATGCCAACATCTCCAGCATACGACGTCTACATCTGATACAATTCCGATTGTGATATATACAGCGACGTCTTCGAAAAACAAAATAGTAAGAGTTACATTCGACACTATATATATATCACTACTATCCAAATTTTACAACACGCGGCGAGTTTCAATACTTTTGAGATAATGACATTGAGTCACTAGGGCAACATATTTTCCGTTTTGTATGTCCTTTAGTAAGTGAGTAAGTTCGCTTATTCGTCCTGCCATAAAAGAAATAAGATTCATGTTTACTGTAGTAAATTGTTTGGTTGAGGTTAAATCATTTTGATCTTGGGATGCCTTGCATAAGAATTAATCTGCAATAGAACATATATTTGTGTAGGGTTTACCCATATTTCATTCGTCTCTGAACAGTAAAATAAGAAAGTAAACATTTTCAAGTGAAGCTTTGAATTCAAAGTAGTAAACTATGAAAATTATGTCACATCAAACATAATATGAACCTTTAAGAATGCATTTATTTTACCTTTTGATTCTTTAGGCAAATATTTATTTTTATTTTTCTGGTTTTAGCGAAGACGCAATGAAGTAAAAATTGGGTTTGACGCACTAATACTATACGTTCAGCAATACGCTGGGGAACACACAACATAAAACAAACAGGAAAGCTTAAATTATTTGAGGTTGTACCTCATGATATACTACAAAATTTACACATGAGAGTTGTTGACAAGCTGGTAGGAAGACCTAAGGCGAAGCCCTTGATACCCAGATGCAACAGAATCCGCTTTGTTTTTAAGAATAAATAAGAAGTTTTGAACCCGTAAATGTCATTTATTAAAATAAACGTTAATGCTTTTATTATTTAATAAAAGGGGTTCTATATGACAAACACTATTTGGAAATCTAAATTTTGATAGTTAAATGGTATCCATTCACTTAACTAATCGGTATCTGATTCTACTTCATTAAATCGTTGTCTCTGTTTTAAAACATCTCTCAGGATAATACGAAATGTAATCATGATTTGAAATTTCCGAATATGTTTAAAGGAAAAATTTTCCTCGCTAAACACTACGCGCGGAATATTTCTCCGTAAAATATATTTGGAAATTTCACTGCGACAGTTGGATGAAGGGCGTCCACAAATGCTTTCGTGACAATTTTTGAACGGTATATTCATTACCAACTCATATTTGGATTGTTCACCTCCACGAGAGGAAGAATAACATTCACTTTGACGAACCTAGGTAAAAGATCAAGCACAAATGGCCAAAAATAATTTTCTATTCCAATTTTAATGAACTGTCGGCAGTGAATTGATAAAAATGGTGGGTTGAAGGGAACGTTTTCGTTTTTAGTACAGGGAGATTACTGGTTAATAAAAATGTACATATTCTTAGAGAAAAATGAATAAGGAATCGATTGATCTATGATTTATCTACATAAAATTCGATATATTGCGATTTCGAGTCTAAAAACTGGGTCAGCAATTTCCATGTTTTCTATACGGAGTGCCCTTCGACGTCCCACGGCCCCAGCATGTCACGGAAAAGGCCATCAGACGTCAGAGCAATCTCGGACTATCATGTATGGTATTCGTAATTCGTTTACTGAAGCCATATATAACATCGAGAATATGGGTTAAGTTGCTGATTCAAGCTTTAAGCCTCATTTCGTTCCGATGAGAATACAAATATGGCCGCCATGGGCAGTTCTTGTTTCTGATTGACTGAAATATATATGGAACGAAACTTGACAGGAAGCATATAATTGGAGGTCCTTTACAAAATTTCATCATTTCGCCCCATTCAGACTTTAATTTCTTCCCGATCAGGCAACAAACATGGCCGTCATTGGCAATTCTTGTTTTTCATTGAATGATTAAAAAATGTGTTTTCTCTGGAACTTCTATAGGGCCAAATGGAACGAAACTTGAGAGGAAGCATCTATGGGAGGTTGTGTGTAAACTTTCCTCATTTCGTCCCGGTCAGATTACAAATATGGCCGCCACGGGCAGTTCCTGTTTCTGATTGGCTGATATAAAAAAAAATCTTCTCCTCTGAAATCGCTTGGCCTACAAATATGGCTGCCATGGGCAATTCTTGTTTCTGATTTGCTGATATAAAGAAATCTTCTTCTCTGAAACCGCTTGGGCAAATGGACGTTTTTTACAAAGTTTCCTCATTTTTTCCAGATCATGCGACAATCATGGCCGCCATGGGCCTTTCTGTTTGGCTGATTTAAAAAAAATCCCTGAGACTGCTGGGCCAAATAGAGCTAAACTTAACAGAAAGTTTCTATGGCTTATAACAAAAATCTACAAAACTGCAGATTTGTTTGAAACCAAACATGACCTGAATGTTCCTCATAAGGTGCTAATCAAAAGTTGCTACTTTGGTTCCAATCTCTCATTGAAGTTGGCCTTCAGCAGAGGACTTAGGTTAACATAAGACCCTATGGGAAATACATGAAAAAATCTTCTAGAGAACTGCTCTATTTTAGAATATGCTGACCTGTAAGTAGAAGGACCTTGATGCAGAAAATTTGGCCCCTACAAGGCTTACCACACTTCACAATGATACATGTAGGGAGAAGCGACTTCTTTGAGGTACATGAATAAAAAACGGCTTTCATGACAGGTGAGCGATACAGGCTCAGCCCTTTGAGCCTCTAGTTTTGTTTAATAATACTTCTTAAAGACATTTCACCTAGAATTTTACATGAAATATAATAACAAAATATTTCCTTTATGTAATCCAATGTTTATTCACTTAATTGACTAATCAAAGGACGAATAAAAACATTAGACAGATGTATTTAAATAAATTTCTGTGATAACAATTTTGGTGCACTGTATGTCCATCTTTCAACAATCTGTGTCTCATCAGCAGTGATCAAGACCAAAATTGAAACAATTTTCCAAACTTCTGTAGAGTATGACAAAGGAACAAAATACTGTAAAACCGAGAACTGTCTAAGGAAATAGCTATCCACGATAGAGATGCATTTTCGTCCTCCGCCGAGTTATGGGACTATAACTTTTTCTTCAATCCACACTATAGGAACACTTTGTGGACGCAACTCCTCTGAGACCGCTGATCGGATTTCGTTTAAATTTTGTAGGATTGTTAGTCACCACATGTACTTGATCCTATTGCACCGCCATTTAATTTGACAAATTTTACGGGAGTTATGGGAGTTTAAATTGTTTTGCATTTTACAATATAGGAACACATTGTGGACGCAACACCTCTGTGACCGCTGATCGACTTTCGTTAAAATTTTGTAGGTCTGTTTGTCCATATGTACTTGATCCTATCGCACCGCCATTTTGATTCGACAAATTTTACGGGAGTTATGGGAGTTTAACTTTTTTCTGCATTCGACACTATAGGAACACTTTGTGGACGCAACTCCTCTGAGATATCAGATTTTGTTCAAATTTTGTAGGATTGTTAATCACCACATGTACTTGATCCTATCGCAATTTTGATTTGACAAATTTTATGTGATGGGACTTTAATGGTTTTGTGCACGTGACAATACAGGAACACTTTGTGGACACAATTTTTTTTTGTATTGTACTGCAATTTTTTTTATAATGTGTTGACATCCATACTGTGCCGCCATTTCAATAATACTCATTTTGTATATCTCGTGAGGCTTCGGCTTTTCCCCCTGGCAGGGGACATATTTCTACGTGTAGCAATCTTGTAGTATTGGAAAATTTTATATAAATGTAGGACCTAGAACTCTAACGGTAGTAATATAGTAGTCTAGAGTTTCGAGCAAGAGCGATAGACATTATATACATCGAATGGTATTCACTTTGAAAATGATGTTATTTATCAAAAATGTTTAAAATTCAAATGTAAAAGAATTAAAAAATGAAAATAGTGTTTTTATGAGAATATTTGTTCTTATCCTCTAATTCAAACAACAAAGCAATGTGAATGTCACAGGCTTTACTTATCTTATTTATACTTGTTTGTCTATGTCTGTGTATAGCATAACAAAATTGTGTATATTTATTTTTTAAAAATATCGGGTTTATTGTTGCGAGTTTCTTCTTGATGATTGAGGAAGGTAGGTACTTATGTAATTATTTTTATTTGATGTTGTATAATTCTCTGTTCCTATTAAAAGTCATTTGTAAATCTTGTAATTTTTTACTAGTAATGAAGTATTCTAGTGTACAATCTAAGCTTTACGATGCGTCTGAGATATTCTATAAGTTAAATGGCTTAGTCCATAATTAAATTAGAATGTCTTGAAGCTTAATATGAAAAGAAGCCTATTATTGAAATCATGAATGCTTGTTACAACTCTAAATGGTAACAAGACCAGTATTCCTTCAGAGTATTTTCCTGTTACACACATCATTGTCTGTGAAAACCCGCTGCCATTTCCGGAACCGAACTGACTTCCGACTGGAGCTGTTGACAGTGCCTAATTGAAATAAACCTTTATAGCGAGAATACTAAAGACTTGTCTTTTAATACCCTATCGCTCTGTCATCTTGCTAATTATTTAATGGAAAATTTATTGAAATAACATTTGTAAATTTTGCAAACCTGATCGTCTTATGTACTTAACCGACAAAGCTTGTAATAGATTGTTCGTTTCATCGAGTTTGTTCCGGGAAATGCGCGGTCGTTTTTAAATGGCGTGGTATCCCTAGTCAAGAAGATAAATGGACTCTACATTGACAACTTCCGTTAGAAAGAAGTCTATAAACGCGCATCGTTGTCAATAAAATTAATCTTAATCTGAATATAAAAATGTATATGTCTGCTTCAATGTGGAAAAATGTTTCAAAGGTAGATTGGTCTTTTAACATTCATTAATTGAAAATATATGTATACCCTATATCGCAGTCCTCTCAGCGACGACACAGTCGCTTTATGGATAAACTCAGTGACCATTTCGTTCATGGAGAGCAATTTTTCTTGATTAACATTCATCAGCTCAAACTTTCAAAAGAGGAAAATTATCAAAATAGAATAACAAAACAAACCTAAAAAAGAAAGTCAAAATCCAACTAAGCATGAGAAAGTTGAAATCTTACTTCAAACAAAAATTTAGAATTTATTCAATGCAAAACTTGAAATACCGAACTACCGACTACTGTACGTAAATTCCACCGTCTGTAGTGGTAAAAGGAATTCTGATGATATTTTTTATTAATAAAGCTTTGCTTACTCTTATAAGATAAACAATAATAAAGCTTTGCTTACTCTTATAAAATAAACAATACTTTGGTTTTGTCAGAAGAAATTTTTATTTCTGAACGAAAGGCATTTGTACGAGATACTGGCATACAAACTGCAAAAAATAGATTCAAATAGTAATGGCACCATAACAATAACTACCAATTATCTAACCAGAAATATAGCCAAAAATATACAGAATAACGAAGACAAGCGAAAGTTCCGACAGATCAAAAGACAAGGCAAATTCGTGAGAAACATAGCAGGTAGAATAAATAGTACAAAGATATAAACAAAAGAACAGAAAAGACACAAAGTAAACTGAAAGAGAATTAGAAGACCACAACACGAAAACTCATGTATGAACTCTCGCAAAAAAAACTGGAGGAAACTGAAGTGCTCCGGAAGAGGTTCGATAAGCTCAACACAACGATTAAGATTTGGTAAACCTCCGCCGAGAAAGCTAACTTAATACCACATGCACGACAGCAACGAATCAATTTTGAAATGTAGACACCATAGCTTGGATATTCGGGTATATTACTTTTGGATATTTGTTATTGTAAATATGTTACTGGTAAGAATTGGAAACTTCACTGTTGGAAAGTTAAAGTCATCACGTTTGTCATAAAATTTTGTTTTTAATCGCCCTTTGTTGATTATTTGAAACAAAAAAAAACTGAAAAAAGAAAGAATGTCGGGTTGAATACAATGCACAAGGAATGTGAGAAAATTTGGATCAGAACCGACAGGTAGTTAGGAATCAATGAAGTTATCAGATTCCATAACATCTTTATCTACCTTCCCCTACAATTCCGTTCTAATGTTTACTATATTCCGGATTATCAGGCCTATTTTTAAGAAACAATCAAAGTGTTATCTGTAAAATGGCATTCGTTACCTAAAATAGATCAATCTAAGTATCTAATGGTACCGATTCTGTCACGAATGCTCCACCCGTGTTTATTTAACGTGTATTTCTATATGAATGTACTATCATAGAAGACTTTTATAAATAGATACAATCTGTTACTCTATGAATTTTTCCGGAAGTATGACCATTTTGTCAGTGTTTGCCTACTGAATTGTTTCCTGAAGATATCAGTATGTTGTTGGTACTACTTGGTTCAAATTACAGTAATGTATTTGTATAGTGTATCATGTATCAAGTTTTGATACCTGAACATCGGTCAAGTGAATGTGAATAAAGTTATTGTAGAATTGGTTATACATGGAAAAAAGGATAGAAAGAGGACAAATATACCTAAGGAACAATCCATAAGACAGACAAAACCCGGGAAGACAAATGAACAACCACAATCACAACAAATAAACACTGAAAACTAAAAAAAAATGAACAACACGAACTCCTATAAAAACCAGGAGTGAACTCAGGTGCCCCGGAAGGGTAAACAGTTCCTGCTCCGTATACGGCACCTGTCGTGAAGTTCAACAAAGTCAATCCAGTGGTAGTCACAAATCGGTGGAGGTACATGAAATGTTACGACAGTGGAAACAGGTCCAACATCATCTTAGATATTGGAACACCGTAACGGTCAATAAATTCGAGATGACGACCGTAAATTTTTCTAAATGATGACATCAACTTATCCCTGATAAACACCTTGTTAAGAAGCTTTTGTGACAGCAGTAATCCTCTTTGTCGAAAGTCATGGTAACTCATGCATGCCCTTGAATATCGGATAAGCTGAGAAACGTAGACGCCATATGCAGGCGATGCTGGTATATTGCTACTCAAGAAGGGAAAGTTAACAATAGGAAAGTCGAAGTCATCACGTTTGTCATAAAGTTTTGTCTTCAGATGTCCCTCATTGTCTATTTCGAGAAACAAATCCAAATATGAAGCGGACTTTGATGTATCTGTAGCATCCGTAATTTCAAGCTCACCGGGGTACATGAGATGCAGAAAGTCATGAAATTTATCGTTATTTAACGACAACACGTCATTTATATAACGAAAAGTGAAATTAAAGGATTGGGCTAGTTTCTTTTTGTTTTCACGTAGAAGCCCTTGAATGAAGTCCGCTTCATATGGGTACAGAAACAGACCGACAAGGAGAGGGGTACAGTTGGTTCCCATTGGAATGCCGATTGTTTGTTGAAAAATTCGACCGCCAAATTCAACAAATATGTAGTAACATGTTTTTAATTTCATCTTCAGAATACTTTTTGTCAGAATCAGGGTGGTTTTTAACGAAATAAGCCCTTTCTCTACCTAAAACTAGAAACATACCTGCGTGTGCAATTTTTCATGAAAAAACATTGATGAACTAGTTGTTTCAGTCGATATTTTAATTGAGAATGTGGTATGGTACTATAGAGTGTAGAGAAGCCGAATGTTTTTATACTGTTGCATGTAGCCAAAGATTTTGATTTTAGATATTGTATTAAATTTTTGGAGTTTTTAAGAATCCACATCTGATTGACGCCACTGGTGGAATATGATGTTTCACATTAATTCTGAAGGCCCTCTTTAATACATGTCAATATGAGTGTTAAAATATTTGAAAGCGGTTTCGTAGAGCAATTAGCTGACCCAGCAATGTACCTTTGTCTTTGTTTAAAAGGATTATTATGTAGTTTAGGAATCCAATAAAGAGCAGAAATTTCCATTTCTTCACCCTTTGTAGAAAGGTATTTTTTAATTCATCAGAAAACACATTTTAAATGCCTTCATTAAGATTACTTACAGTAATGTATTTGTATAGTGTACCATGTATCCAGTTTTTATAACTGCATATTGGTTAAGTCGGAGAATGTGAATACATTTTTTGTAGAATTGGTTCCAAAAATTGAACAAACTAATCATGATATCTTAGATGTTTTATAGAATAAAGTTGCGAACTGTTATCTCGTGAGATAGCACGTTAAACAATAATTCAACCGTCCATTTTCTAACTTAAAATATTTATACATTTTCTTGTCGTCTTAAAGTTGAAAATAAATATTAAATTCGCCAGATTCCTCTCATAATCAATCATTCGTTCTCCTAAGTGTTGATGAATATAGAAATTTATTTTTCATAAGAGAATTATTGATAAATTTGTCCATAAATATCGACAACATCCATACACATTTAAAATTCACAAGGGATGTATATTTTCTTGCATAAAATTTTTCTTAAATGTTTTAATAAAATGTCGGAATCAGTTTATCCTCATAATTTTACACGATGTTGTTAAAAAGAAACTATTAAAGTTTTCTATCTGTCCAATGAAGATCGTTTACTTTTCAGAAATGTTTATGACCAGAACACTACGTACAAAGCCATCGTTATCTTCAAAACGGCAATTTCATTTCCGGTTTCCCAGCCACTTCCGGATTAATTGTAATTAATGGAAACGAAATCAAACAGCCCGAAAAGCTGTCTGCCGTCTTCTTTCTTGTATTGTTACTCTTAATTAATAAAT
Source organism: Mytilisepta virgata (assembly GCA_028015205.1). NCBI lineage: Eukaryota > Metazoa > Mollusca > Bivalvia > Mytilida > Mytilidae > Mytilisepta > Mytilisepta virgata. The sequence goes on from CM051519.1 coordinate 78,816,270, forward strand.
GGAATATTCATTACTGTTACAGATTGTTTGATATTTAAATCATTAAAATAACTAATGGCACCAGACCATGAATTTTATAAAATTAATTGATAGTTTGTTTGGATTTAAAAGACATGGGTGTATTTAGAATATCTCTGCTTTGTAAATCCTAATTAATAGCAAATCCCTTTATTAATATCCGATATTAGACGAAGTTGGAAAATTGGATTCATTATATTTATTACGAAAATTAATTTTTGTGGTTTTAATATTTCCTTGTCTAGAGCACTTCTAATATATTCTGCTGAGTTATTGTTGTAGTCTTTGTTTGAATTTATATACGACAGTTGAATATTTTTGACACGTATCCTAAAGATTCAGCAATTGGCATCAGAATTACCAATTATCTTAAAAAATTATGGCAAAAAAAATGTGAATATATATTGATCAACCCGAAATGAACAAAAAAAACCATGAATACTATCATTGGTCCAGACCAAAAGTGGCTTGGTCTTATTCTTTCTTGGTCATATTTCTTTCACTAAACATATGATAAATTGTCTTACTGTCTAATAAAGATTCTCTGAATGATATATATGAACTATTGTTCCTTATCTTATGGGACATTAACGCCTACCCTATACCCTTTCATTTTCGCCACAGAGATTGGAATTTGTACTCAGAAAAACAGTTTCTCTATGTCCATAAAAAAATCGCAATCATAATGTAGAGTAATTGAATCGGGTGATTCACTGGGGATTCAACACAACAGTTGAATAAAATTATTACATTTCAATATTTCATTATCAAAAATTTAAATATGGTATTACATGAAGTTACTATTTAAAATTATTAATCAAAACTTCTTTGATATTTGAGAACTCCGTATGCTTCCACTCAAATGCAATCTTAATGTGTTATTCTGTGTTCAGATTTATGTTCTTCACTCTAACTGCTTTGAAAAGAAACATGTCGACTTAAAGAACATCAATTTCAAAATATTAATTGAAGATTCAGCAATCTAAGATTGTAAATTCGTCCTCTGAGACTGAAACAATTGTACAAATTTCGTCTTTTCCTACCACTAATGTCGTTCGTCAGTTCCACATTGATAAGTCTAAACTGAAAACAGTAATTGATACGATTCGAACGCGCGCAAAGTGTATGCCTACGCTCGTCCCTAAAGTGCTAAAGTAATAGCTTTCTTTGATTATAAAACATCTAGATTATTTCGGACATGTGGTACACTTGACACTGGAGAATTTTCCTAAATAAACAATTTGTTACACTTGTGATTTTAATTTTCTTCTTTCTTATAAGAGAAATTTATTTCGAAGTGTCAAATACAAGAATGTGCGGACTAAATACAAATCGGACAGTTATATAGAATCATTCCCGACTTTGATTTCAAATTTAATAAAAAAAATGGGGAAAAATGAAGAACGTATGATCTTAAATCAGATAAAATCAGGATTAAGAGCATTTTATCAATATTTTTGACAGTGATACGTGTTCATGGACTCTCAGGTCTCTCTTTGTTTAGCCATAGGAACCATGATTTAGAGGGGGAGTGGAGTACCAGTACTTATAAACATACTTATCATCGCAATATTTTTTTTGTGCATGTCCTAAGCCGGGACCCTATATTTTCTCTGGCTGTCTCGTGTCTACTTGAACCAAACAATTGAATACTGGTCCCAATACTATGTTTATTTAGGAATTGAAGTTACTTTGGTTGAATTTGTTGACACCATTGTTTACGGGTCCATTTAGTCCTTGTACTGTTTAAGGTTTTGTTGCTTCTTCTTGAAGGACTGACGACGACCCTTAGATGTAATCAAGCCTTCACCATGTTCAGATCTAGGTTACATTGATGCTTACTCCATATCATTATATATTTTCAAATTACAGCTTTAGTTAATTAATTTATTAATCTACTTAATATTTATTAATTTACATGTACACTTGTTATGTACAATATATCTGAATACAGACAATCATATTTTCAGGAAAAGAATAAAGAAAGGATAGAACAAAACTAGTCGCTCTATGTCACAAAATTTTTCTGTATCAATCAGAAAAAAAGATTCACTGGTACAAATTTAAAATTTTAAGGTGGAATTTAAAAAGAAATCGTCTTGCAAAATATGCAGTAAAAGGCATTGAACTCTGCTCAATGTGTACGGTTCCTTCATAAATACTTACCCTGTTCGATATTGCAGAGACCAAGTAGCGAATTTTTATTTGCATAAATACAGTCAATTACGGTAAGAAATTTATTATAAACATTTCTCGTAAAAAACAAATAGTGAACCATTTAAATTCAACTGTTATTTACAAAAAGTCACATATCAAAGATGTCTTCTGGTGCAGAAGTATTACTTCATGCTGAGATGGACTATAAAAGCTCGTATATCATGGAAATTTCGTACCTAACAGACAAAAAAGACCAACTGTGTAAACATTGTTGACATCTATATCACACATGACATTGGTTTTTTTTCTAAAGTTGCTGAAAAATATAATCGACCAGAATTAATTATTTTCAACTTTTCAACAAAGAAAACAAGTGAAATGAGTGAACAAATATGAAGTCAGATCTATGTAACATTTTGAATGAAGCAAAGTAGAATTCTGATGCAACGTTGGTTTTCATTTTCTAACGTTGACAATTCCATGCCATCAAATCTGTCGTCAAATTTGACGCCAGTCCGAAATTTTTATTTGATGATTCCAAATATCCGTTTACAGTTTCTATTTTTTGGTGAGGCCTTCACAAAGGCATGGATATATCTATAAACCAAATATTTATTCTTCGAAGATATAACTTTCATCCATGGTGGGTACGTGTCAAACTGCTATATTTTTGCAATCTGTCGTAAGTTGTGGTAAATATGGGTAGTTGTCTCATCATCATTTATCCCATATCTTCTTTCATTTGTAAAAAGTAAATGTCTGAAAAAATCAGGGTCAGTTAAAAAGAGTAACGAAAAAGGTGCAAAGTGTACAGAAGATTAAGTCTCAAAAACATTTATATATGCATCGTGTTAAATATTATATTAAATAATATAATCCCCTATATAAATTAATCAACGTTTATTTTTTACCAAGAAACAAGAATTTTTATTTATTTTTTTTTTCTAAGTGTTCAGAACAATGTTAGAAGAAAACGTTCTTAAAAAGTTTTGAATGAGCTGTCATAAATAAAAGGGGTGATTTTGTCAGATGCAAAGGTATCACTATTTCGGTTATCAGTTGCTATGTGCGTAAATTTTCTTATGCTCAGGCAATACTTTTGCCAATATTTTCAATTCGCACTGGTGATTTTTTTTAAATATTGGTATTATGACAAGAAGTACGTATCGTTTGTGTTTGAGAAGATTTTCAAGTTTGAGCTTATGCAATTTTTAATTCAATTTCATTTATTATAAAATTCACTGTGAATTATATGGTCTCAGAACTTTTTCCTTACAGATGTGATCATATATCAAAGATGTAAAGTTATACCAAAATTTCGCATGGTCATTGGTTAGGTGACGATGTATTAAAATATCTTAAGAATTAATTCTTCCGTGATTTTATGGAAAATAAAATTCCTAATTAAAAGATTGATTGCATCTTGTGTATTCAGCAGAAGAAAAGGTTCCTAAGATAAAAGTGCCACCTTGATTGATCGCGTCAAATCAACTATGTTCCAATTGTATGTTGATTACCATTTCTAAGAAATATAAAATGATTCTGGTTGCGTGTTACAGGTATTAATTAGAAGGGTATTTGAAATGAAACTTCAAACTACGTTCATAGAAATGGAAAATGGTAAAATAATTATGTACAACAACTGATACATGTCTGTTGTTTGCACCTAGAAGTCTTTACTCCTGTAAATCTTGGAGTTGTTTAATCACGATATTAAAGCTTAAATCAGCAGATCGGCTCTTTGTGTCAAAATGGAGCATGTTAGAATTTACGTGATATCATTCACATTACGTGGTTACATTAATGACCACATTTTTATTCAATATTGTTAACATATATTTTCATAAAACTGAAGAATTTCCGAATAAAAACAACGTTTTACCACTTAATCAAATCACTATACTGCTTTTTCATAATTCTCACCTAATTTTGTTACCCTATATCACTTGAGATAAGAGTGATGCAATCACTCGAAATAAGAGTGGTGCATAATTGTGACTTTAAGGTGAAGAGCAGTAATAAACGGCCTCTTCCTTTGTTTAAACTTTTGTTACATTTATGATATCACTTCTTCCATATAACTTTCTTTCACAAAATATATGCGTATCTGGGTTGTAAATTTTGAAGTGTTTTAACTTTTTGAAACACGTTATATTTTATCATACCAGTGTTAAGACTTGACGGTGACATATGTTATAAACGTGAAGAAGACTTTAAATTTTCTCATTTAGTTTATAAATTCCCCTACAAGTTATATGTCTGAACGAAAAGTAATAAGGAAATGCCCTTTTAACTTACTAGGCTTCAGATTTAGATTTTAAAGTCTATTAAACTTCTCACTAAATGCCATTTCATTTGTATTTCTTCATGTTACCAGAAATATTATTTGTCATATCCTTGTTTAAAAAATCCCACGAGGAAATGCTATATCTCCATCCAATGATCGTTTTCAGTAAGGGGTCTTAAGTATCATTACAATATGGAACCATTTAATTGGAAAGCATATTGCAGGACTATCAAAGTGTTTAAAGGCTTGTCAGTTGTGGCTTTTTATCGGATTTCGACACAATCATTTTAATGACAAACGCTTGATAAGCTTCAGTTCTCGGCACAATGATGAACTTTTAGCTCATCGACTGTGAATAACAACATTAAAATTATTGTTCGTTTACAAATTGTTATTAATGTTCTATATGGGTCGACGGACTTCAGTTGGATTTGTGTTTGGCAATTCAATTAGAAAATGTTTCCATTGTGTACTTGCTTTAATAAATTGGTAGGGAGGTCTATGAGCCATCTCTTTATGTCGTAATGAGGATATGATCAATTAATTAATTAAAGAATTGAAGCTTGCTGTATTTGGATATTATCATTAGTTCTTAGTTGTGTGCTTTTTATTTAATATGTAATATTTATTTTTTAGTTATAAAAAGCTATAGTTACATAAAGATCCTACGGATTAAAAAACATTGAATAGTAAAGAAAAAATTCATTGTCTAATGTATTTGCTAGTCATTGTATATTGTCAATTCCTAAAACTGAATTTTCATTCTAAAACCGATAATTAATTCAAAATCCACAACGAAAAGTTGAGAGTTTACCTGATACAGTCCTGTTAAATTAAGGGTTATTTATTATTTATTTACATTATTTCACATTCACAAACTCAAGTAGCATTACACCGACATGTACGAAGATATAATAAAAACAGAATGGTTGCCAAAATTACCTTATGAATATATGTTTGTCCCAGTATTCTTATATTGAATACAATTTCGTTAACATTTATCCTAACAATATTATTGAACAGAAATGTAAGCCGTTGTTGCGTATTTTTGCAAAAGAAAATGGTTTACTTTTTTAGTCTGCTTATCATATCTTGTTATACGATTGCTAGATTGAAAAATTAATATTCTGGAAGTCAGATAAATGGAATACATTGACCAAATCAATAAACATCTTTGTTATTGGACGAAAGGAAATTTTGATGACATATTTAATGTATAACATGTGATTTATTTGCGTTTTTTGGAACGTCTTCTCCAAATGTATTCGTAATATTACAACGGAGAGACAATATTACGAATTCATATGATGTTGATTTTTTATTTACTTTTTGTCTTTATTGTTTTTAGAGAAAGAAATTGTCGAAATGAGCATTCAATACATTCACATTTACAATTCCGTGGAGGACTGAGCCAAAAGAAATATACCACGTGAGAAGAGGAGGGGGTAGACACACTGACAGAATAATATACTGCTATGAGATCACACTGAGTCTTACACATGTATCCGAATAGTAAATTGAAATCTTTTAATCACATTCAAAGATTCCGATGTTGCTGAAATTTGTCCACAATCAACGACAGATACGTTGTCCCGACAAATAAGGTTAAAAACAACATACTTTCGTTATGTTAATTTTAACATGTCCGTCCATACAGATACATTGTAAATACTTCTTGTTCTAGAATTATGTCAGGATGTGATCTTCACCTCAAAGATTTGGTACTGAAGAATAGCTGTCTCCATTAACAAGAGAGTAGGGCTGGTTTTCATCTCACGATTTTACCTGCACAATCATAGATAATTTAAGATAGTCCATGGCTCCTGTGACGTCAAACAGCCTGTTTTAGAATTGGCTTGGGCTGTGGGACCATAAAAAAACTCGGAAATTTGTCGATTCTGCCCATAATCTCTACTTACCAGTGTTTTACGACTAAAACAGTTATTTTGGTACCACGAACTCTCATAAAAAATTATAGTTTTAAATATTTTTTCATAATTTAATCAATAACCAAATAACGTCCTTTACTTCCATTTTACCGGCTCCAAAACGTCAGTTAAAAAAAACATATTTTCGGAATATAGTGAAACATCCAAGGTTTTCTTGACACAAAATTAATTTGAAATTCGAAAAACAATAATCACCCCCACTTATCCCTCTAATTCATAATAATTGGTTACTAAATTATCAAATGTTTAAAATATGGGAATAATTTTATAATTTGAGGAATGCGATTTGATGAAATATTTCATGTGTATGACCCCATTTTGATACATACAACTGTGGTTAAACAATCCGTTCCCAGCTAATTTTGGCTTGAAAGAGATTGAAAATTAGTTCAGAGCAGATTTTGAGGCTATACTTGCATTTAGTTAACTAGAATTAAACGACCACACCTAAGGAAGTAATATTATAGCGAATCACATTCTTCGGCTTTTTTTAAATAAAACAATAACATGAATAAGAAATTTTAATATTTACAGTTGATATGCATGCAAGAGATAGGCAGGCGTGATGATATTAGTTGATTGTAACATTTCCAAGTTTTACATGTGGCGTGCGCTCTGACACCCAAACTAATGGCGTTTCACGTCTGAAAAATACTAATTATATGTATCCCTTTACAAAGAAAATGAGCATGGAATAACGAATTCAATGGTAAAAGCGAGATAACTCTGAATTATATCTAATAGAAATAATTTTTGTTGTAGTTTAATATTTTAAGCCATGCATTGCTATCTACATGCAGCTGTTTTGAATCTTTTGTTAAGACATATGAAGAGATTTCAATGAAGGTCAAATAGTCAAATATTGTACAACACGAAGTGTAAAGCCGACGTGTATGTGCCGATGGTCTCACCGGGATAGATGAGATACAGTTAATCGTTAAAGTTAGGTTGCTAAAAGAAAGTAAACAAAGTTCTTGTACCCAAGAAATTTAGTCCTCACTGGGAAATGAAACTTTTGTGTGTGTGCAGTGTTTACTGTTCTTTTATTTCTGTATAACGTGAATCCTACTGAAGAATAAACTACATATCTCGCAAAAAGGCGCCATACAACATGTCAAGATATGCCCTATACATCTCTGCAGAGCATTTGTATTTATGGAGACATTTCTGATACAAGGCGTGGCACACCATACATGGCAAAATGTCATTATAGCAAAATTAAATCCCCAGCATACTGAGAATATCCAGCCACAAAATCCACTCAGCAAGCAGTAGCAACAATTTCTGCTGCAGTCGAAACATTCATGTGCTGTATACCAAACACAAACAGTACTCCTAATGTCTTCTGGTTCCGCCAAAACTTCCTCAAATTTAACCTATTGATAACGATTAAAGCAAATTATATATTTTAAATGTTCAAACAATCCATTAGTAGAATGATAATTTCTTCTTTTTTTCACAAACCAAATTTTTATTGCACATATTTGCTGTTAACAAATTACTAAGCTTACAGCATTAGGCACATATTTGTTTGAGTTCCAGGGAGAACGTCCAAACCACAACCATGTGTTTTATACAAAAAACAGCCCCATGCACTAATAGACAACACATAGTGTATGGGGCTGTTTTTTGTATAAAACAAATGCCTGTGGTCCAAATTAATTATTACTTTATTGCACACAGAATAAAAATTATAAAATGCAGTCCGATAGCGATAACTCTGTATCGATTCCGGAAACATGTGAAAATTAACATTAGGCGAAATACTTTACTTCAATGATATATCCTTATTTAGTATGACCATTTTTAAATAGATCAATGGATAGTAAGTAACCCATAGAAACTTGGAAGTTACTTAAGATCTTTTGATAGTAAGGGATACAACTATGAAATTTTGTGTAATTCTGTAAAAATTGCTTTCTCCCAATGACTTGAAGATTTTAAATTTATAGTGGCCTCTCACGAATACTGTCGATTTCTATTTAATTCTATGACTAGATGTCATTTAACTCTTTATGGGAGTGTTAGTTCTGACTTTTTCGTTTAATAGAGCGACTGTATCCGACAAGCACTATGAGAGCCATAGCTAGTTTTAAAGTTAAAACGAGCACATTATGACCCTGCTATCTAAATTATGTAACGTCTAACCAAATTTTGCAGTTCTAGTAAGCGGTCACCTTGTTGGTAATCATACTGCTTGGTTTTTATAGTATGTTTTATACACCAGAGTGTGAGGAGTCAGGATAGATAAGGAGAAGGTTTGGGTACCCATAAAACCGGTTTAACCCCACCACTTTTAAGTGTCTGTACCAAATCAGACTATCCTGACTCTCTGTTGTGTTTATGTTTGTGTTTTGTGCTTTTTCATGTTATTTTATGTCCGTGTTTCTGTGTGTTGGATGGCGTTGATTTCGCCGTAATATGTCCTTATTGTATTTAATGTTCGCAGTAATAAGTCTTTATTGTATTTACAATACGCCTATGGAGAGAGTTTTCACAGAAATTTTTAAATTTCAATATCCTGAAGGCATGGCGACAATGAAATAGTAAAAAGAAGGAAAATTAGGTGGATTTTGTGTATACGTCAATAAAACACTATCGTTACTGAATTCGAACATGGACAAGATAGGTAACACCTAGACTTTATATGATTTGGCCTTCATAAAGAAACAAGAAGCAACAAGACAAGAACGCCATATCACTGGAAACTCTGACGTCAAGTTAACATATTTTGAAATCAATGCGACTAAAACATTTATTTCATCTTTGTGGTGCCATACCCTCTTTTAGGTAAAATTCAAAATTTCAATTAAAATTGTTTTCATTTTATATATATATGGTTTTCAGTTAGATTTCAGGAGAAGAAGAAAAATAAAATTAAATTCTTGACAAAACTTATGTTATTACATATAATACATACCTTAACATGATCGTTGATATCTTGCGGGTCACGTAAATTTTTGTCGGTATCTGAAGTTTTCGCCGACATGCTTCTTGTGGATTTCTACTAAATTTCCTTGTATGTAAACCAAAGTATTGTATCGGTATACATATATTATCTCTCACGTAGATACGTAAAATATTTGCTTTTAAAATATCATCCCAACATGCAATAAATTTTTCCGTTTTAATACCAAAGTTCTCGACATTTGTTTTATGATCTGTTTGTTTTTGGTTCAAGATATTTTACTGCCATTTAGTACACAGATCAATAAAATAATTCAACAAATGTAATATACGTTAGGTATTTTTTGTCTTTTTAAATGTTGATGTTAACGTCTTTTGCTGTTGTTGATGATTTAAAGGGATTTTATTGTAATTTGAACCACATAAAACAGAAAACAAATTTCTTTAGAATCTTGACATTTATTCTTTATGCAGTTTATATTATCCCAATGATTTTAACATTTATATATTAGATCAACGTTTCAATTATTAATTTCAATGATATAGTCCTTTTACTATTTTGCTATTTCTCTGAAATACCTTGGAAGAAATTCAGAATCTTTTGTCTTTATTTTATCGTAAATTATTTGAAGAATACGTCGCTTTAATTCATATTTCATAAGAACAACTTCAGAAAATTATAAGAAAAAAGACATTAATATTACTGACAAGAATAATATCAATACAAAATTGGGACAAAATTAATATTTTCGATAATGAAAATGTAAAAGTATTGGTGCTTTAGGAGATGTAGAAACAGTTAAGGCTAGGTGTATCTCTCCGTGGAAACATCGGTATAGTAAAGACATTTAGTCAAAAAATATCAGCCTTCCGTTTAATGTCACCAAGATTTTCCTGCCTGGTTAGTATGTTTGGCAGAGCTCGTATTTAAGATAACACTTTCACATGGAATTATTGGTCATTGTTTCTAATATCTTCCCGTTAAAGTTGTCAGTTAATGTGATGTAGTATCTTTTCCTCTAGTGATTATATAACATATCAAATTCATTGACAATTTACAATAAATTAGCATCAATTACCAATTACAAAAAAAATATCACAGAATGAAGATGTCTTAAAACATTTGAGACCAGGAACTGATATATTTTACATCTTACTGGTACTGATATGGTCTTCTAAAGTTAATAAATACGTTTCCAAATGATTCACACATCGGACCGCAGCAGCACTGGATACACACTCCGTATATCTTCTGTAGGCAACCGCAATTTATCTCCAACATTCTGAACATTGGCGTGACACACCATATGTGCACGAAAGCGATGTATCCAAATTCACAACCCCATTCAGCAGCAATACAGATTCCACAGCATGTTGTCATTATTATGTAACAAAGTCTTTTCCAGAAGTTAAAGCAAATATAGGAGAATTTCCAGACACAATCCAAACTGTGGGCACTATCAGGCTCACCCAAGACATCTTCAAATGCTACCTGTAAAGAAAAATATTTTAACCTCGACCACTTGATCTGCCTAGAGGAATTCTTTCGAATTAAAACTGAATATAATAGTCTCACCATAGTTATACAAATAAAGTCCTAAATTCGGTTTTCTAAAAACAAATACTGTCAAAAATCTGATATGAGTCGCCATTTATAGCTTTTATTGGCAGGTGAGGCCAGCAAACGAGAAAGCTTCATATTGCATCTAGCACCGAAGAGACAAATATTTTTTGGTACACCATTATTTCAGTTGGCCGATTTTTGAATCTGGAAATTCATACTGCAAGGTTTTAATTTATACCCTGTAAATCATATACATTTCTTTTTAAATGAACATTTTCAGATTTAAATTAAATGTCTATTCCCACATGATTTCATCAAATTACACTGATAACAGTAGTTATCTCAAAGCGGACTGTAAAAATATTTTTAAGATGCGAGGAATTTTAAGATATCAGAAAAATATATAAGGCAAAATATATTCTTTGGAAAGACAATGTTATTTGAGTTGAAAAGGCATTTGAAGATACCGGAAGATTGAGATAAGGAGGTTCAATAACATATTTCTTACTCTGATGTGCTGGTTTATACTGTTTGGATCTCTGTCAATTAAATCCACCTCCTTTTTCAATTCTTCTGTAAGTTCTTTTTCTGTCGTTTCTGTGGTAGTCATTTTAAATGAAAAAAATATAACTTTTCTCCTTAAGAACCAGAAACTGACTGCGAATGGTATGGATGTTGTGCAATTTTGAACCTTTTGAAAGATGGAAATTTTCCAAAAAGCTATAATTTTAAGTATTTTAATTAAATGGATACTAGCGTATAGATACATTGATTAAGAGTCCAATCCCACAAAGTTAGCTAATTTAGAGTGAATCCTGGCACATTAGTCATAAATAATATGATACATATTTAAGCAAATAAAAATGCGTGGTATTTACTTATTTTCATAGGTATATTGATAATCAACAAAAAATTAACAAACTTACTTTGACCAGAAAAAAAGAGCCCCTGAAATACTAAAGGTAAAAGGAACTCTACTGCTTATAATGTATATACAACTCAATACCGATCAAATATATAACAAACGAAAGTCCGGATTTTTCTATAAACCATCAAGTATGATATAATTTTACTCTAAGGCTCTAAAGACGGGGTACCGGTTCCATTGTTTTCGACCTGTGCATCCAAGACACTTCAAAAGTCATATTATTTCAATTAGTATTGGTTGAGAAACGTGAACTAATGTGCAATCTAGTGACATGTCCCACAGTGTGGGAGCGGAAATGAACATGTTTTCTGTCAGTTGTTAAGTTGCGATTTTCTATAGCAGCAAATCGGTCACTTGCAAGGAAGATCGTTCATACTTAATAATAGATTTTTGAATTTTACACAAGAATTTATGGAAATTTTAGGTATGTTTGTCCCCTTTGACACTTGGCTGTTTACATGCCTATAAAATTACATGAACATTTTTTCACAAATACGATTAATAACACTTTTATCAAGCTTTGATCACGATGCTTCTCACATTTAGTGTTTGAAATTTAGACTTTAAAACTGAATAAGTAAAAAATGGTAAGAAATAAGAAGGTATTCTTTAGGTTATCCAGAAGTCAATTCATTTTATACTCTAAAACCAAATTTTATCGAATTATTTTGCCTGTAAAATGAAGTAAATTACTTTCAAACAAACAACACATCATTTCTCTGACTCTATAGGTGCTTGTATGTGTACTGTATGGGCGCTTGCAATTTTTTTGTATAGTCACTTGTTGCAATATAATGTACTTGGACTATAATATGGGGTTATTTCATGAATATTAAGGAAACACTGTCCGTAGTAGAATGTATTATCGCATGAGTGGGTGTGATACAATATTCTACGAAGGGACATTATTTCCCAATTTTGTGTAATAGCGCCTTCATTGTATATCAAAGCAAATAAGACCTTCCAACCAACCAAGAAAACTACCGATGAGCACTCAGTGCAATATCAGCGCTAATTTTTGGTTGTGTTTAACAAGGAATATTACATTGCTATACAACAACAATTCATATAGCGATAGAGTATTATGCAAATGATATCATAAAATAGTCATTTCGGTGACAGAGAATAATTATTTAAGGAATGTTACCAATTTTTGAATAGTTTATACGATATAACCTGGTTTGGGTCAATTTACGCATAATAAACCAGCGGTTTATGAATGCCATAAACTGACCCATATAAGTATAACTTCTTCAAAAATTGGAAACATTCTTTATAATTTAATTTCCAAACAGAAGTACAATGATCCCTTGATTCAAGAATCAATAATGACATTGAACTTAATTTACAAGTGGCGGGTTAATTAAAGACCAAACCAGGTTATACAGTATAACCAATGTTGGTCTATACTGTTCATCCAATCATATTAAATTAATTAATAGCAACTAATGGTTTTTGATACTGGAAATCACGTTGAATATCGGTCGAGACGAAGGCAAGACATATATTCAAATTGATGAAGTCAATATTTAGTACATTAGTGTCTATTATTATTTATCAGCGAAGCATCCGGTTTTGACGTCATAATGTATTGCAAGATATTTTTGCCCATAGTAGTATATGGGCACAGTTCAGTTAGTATTTAAGGAGGTGGTGGTGAGGAGGTGGTGGTGCTGTGGTGGTACCGGAAGTGGCGTTACCGGAACCGGAAGTGATTTGCGCGCATGCGTAACCGGAAGTAGTGGTTTTTCGCGCAATTTTCTCATGATTTGTTTACGGAAGTGACGTTAGTCACGTGCTAGGACCCAGACATATGGTCTGCGCATGTCTTGAAACCGGAAGTACCCGGAAGTGGTTTTTGTGCGCATGCGCAACCGGAAGTGATGGATTTTCCCCATGATTTGTTTACGGAAGTGACGTAAGTCACGTGCTAGGACCCGGACGTGTGGTCTGCGCATGTTCAGGAACCGGAAGTGGTTTTTGCGCGCATGCGCAACCGGAAGTGATGGAATTTCCCATGATTTGTTTACGGAAGTGACGTCAGTCACGGACCCGGAAGTGCCATGCTTGACCAGAACTCAGATTGAATTATCTCCCTTTTCCCGCACTTCTCGGTCGTCTCTGGATCTTTCATCGGTCTCTAGGGTCTGATAATCTCACTGTTATGTCGAAGTCCGAGAGTATACGAAGTACCCTATTGGATTATCTCCCCTTATCCCGTTCTTTTCATTTGTGGGTGATGTTTTCTGTGAGGACCAACGGTAGGATTGGATTATGTCCCCCTACCTCCAAGTGATGCTGTCACCAATAGATCAATGGAGGGATGTCCTTAGCAACTGCCTTAGCAACGGCGGTCCATTTCATTGCACATCGCTGCTCATTGCTGCTCTTCTCTTGCTCATCGCTGCTCATCTCTTGCTTCGTGCTGCTCCTCGCTGCTCTTCTCTTGCTCCGTGCTGCTCATCGCTGCTCTTCTCTTGCTCATCGCTGCTCATCACTGCTCATTGCTGCTCATCTCTTGTTCATCGCTGCTCATTGCTGCTCATCTCTTGCTCATCACTGCTCATTGCTGCTCTTCACTTGCTCATCGCTGCTCCTCGCTGCTCTTCTCTTGCTCATCGCTGCTCATCACTGCTCATTGCTGCTCATCTCTTGCTCCGTGCTGCTCATCGCTGCTCTTCTCTTGCTCCGTGCTTCTCATCGCTGCTCTTCTCCTGCTCCGTGTTGCTCACCACTGCTCTTCTCTTGCTCATCGCTGCTCATCACTGCTCATCACTGCTCGTCTCTTGCTCATCGCTGCTCTTCTCTTGCTCTTTGCTGCTCATCGCTACTCAGGACCTTACTCGCGTGCTCATTTCGCTCCTGTTGCTTGTTGCTGTTCGTCATCGCTATTCATCTCTTGCTCAGTGCTGCTCATCGCTGCTCTTCTCTTGCTCCGTGCTGCTCATCGCTGCTCTTCTCTTGCTCCGTGTTGCTCACCACTGCTCTTCTCTTGCTCATCGCTGCTCATCACTGCTCATCGCTGCTCTTCTCTTGCTCTTTGCTGCTCATCGCTACTCATGACCTTACTCGCGTGCTCATTTCGCTCCTGTTGCTTGTTGCTGTTCGTCATCGCTTATCTTCTCTTGCTCTTTGCTGCCCATCGCTACTCAGGACCTTACTCGCGTGCTCATTTCGCTCATGTTGCTTCTTGCTGTTCGTAATTACTGCTCTTCTCTTGCTCTTTGCTACTCATCGCTTCTCAGGACCTTACTCGCGTGCTCATTTCGCTCCTGCTGTTTGTTGCTCTTCGTCATCGCTGCTCTTCTCTTGCTCTTTGCTGCTCATCGCTACTCAGGACCTTATTCGCGTGCTCATTTCGCTCCTGTTGCTTGTTGCTGTTCGTCATTGCTTATCTTCTCTTGCTCTTTGCTACTCATCGCTACTCAGGACCTTACTCGCGTGCTCATTTCGCTCCTGCTGCTTGTTGCTGTTCGTCATCGCTGCTCCTGGTTGTGGTCGCTGTTCGTTGCTGCTGCTGCTGCTGCTGCTGCTGCTGCTGCTGCTGCTGCTGAGGAGGAGGTGAAGGTGGGATTCTCACTGTTTTGTTATGAACCACCTCTGGGTCTCGTTGATGTTACGATGGCCATCAAAGATGGCTAGGCCCTCTCTTCTCTTGCTCTTTACTGCTCATCGCTACACAGGATCTTACTCGCGTGCTCATTTCGCTCCTGCTACTGGTTGCTGTTCGCCATCGCTGCTCTTCTCTTGCTCTTTGCTGCTCATCGCTACTCAGGACCTTACTCGCGTGCTCATTTCGCTCCTGTTGCTGGTTGCTGTTCGTCTTCGCTGCTCTGGCCTGGCTCTTTGCTGCTCATCGCTACTCAGGACCTTACTCGCGTGCTCATTTCGCTCTAGCTGCTTGTTGATGTTCGTCATCGCTGCTATTCTCTTGCTCATCGCTGCTCTTCTCTTGCTCTTTGCTGCTCATCGCTACTCATGACCTTACTCGCTTGCTCATTTCGCTCCTGCTGCTTGTTGCTGTTCGTCACCACTGCTCTTCTCTTGTTCTTTGCCGCTCATCGCTAGTCAGGACCTTACTCGCGTGCTCATTTCAGTTTTGGGGCTACTGCTGCTAGTGGTGGTCGATTGTCGTTATTCAAAGATTGGATCTGTGCGAGAGCACCCTTACATTCAGGTCATTTGAAAGGCCACTCTGCATTTATCCAAGCTTGTGACTGGCTATCATAAGATAGGCTGCATTAATCCTCCTCAATTTTTTAAGGCCACTCTGCATTTGTCCAGGCTTGTGACTGGCTATATACATGTATAAACATATATAGGCTGCATTACCCTCCTTCCCTTTTTTTTAAATTTTTTTTTAAAATTTTTTATTTTTTTTATATATTTTTTTTCTGTTTTTTCTTTGTAATATGTTCCAATTTCACATGGAGTCATTGCTGTCTTCAGCTGGTGGTGGGTCGTAGTCGTTCAATACACGGTTAAGCAGATATTTTCGTTTTTCTACGGCGTATTCCCATGATTCTTTTGATTCGTAGTCTTCCTCTTCTCTCAACGTTTAGCCGTTTTCTTGATCTTTCTATGTACGGGGTCTTTATTCATGTCTAGATGCCAGGACAATAGTCCGAGGTAATGCTTTCGTATTTCGTCTCTGTATGTGTCAAACATGTCTCTATATGCTGCCAAGCGTGCCTCGTCTTCTCCCATTCCGACTTCGACTAGTCCGTTTACTTTCTGTGAGTATTTCGATTGATGTACTTGAAATGTTCTATTCAAAATGACTTCCCATGGAGACTGTTCGCATTGCTCTTCGGAGTCTTCGTTGGACTCATGTTCACTACTTTGTTCCGATTCCTCGTTATTGGCTTCTGTGGTGGTATCTGAGACTGAATCACTATAGTCTGTTGAATCCTCTTCCATACCGTGTGCATTCTTTTTGTGTCGCTCTATGTTGAAGTTTCGCTTGGACTGGTATCCACATATGTCACAGGTATACATTTAAGACGTCTTTCTTTCCTGGGATTCGATAATAGAATGAGCTCCGGTCGTACCGCAAATGCTTATATTAGCTACAGGTTCCTCAACAGCTTGTTGATTCATACACAAACGTTTGGCAAAGTATTCGTTTCGAGATTGTTGCAGTTCATATTTCACTTTTCTGATGAGGCCTCTATTAAATCTTGTCCACTCGTTGTCAATCCTTCTACAACCCTTGCAGACATTCATGTTTTTGTAGAATTTCGCAAAGCTCTTGTTTATTTGACACTTTGTACATTTCTTATTTGGGTCCACTTTGCTGGGTCCTCCACTTGTGTTGTCCAGCCGTTTGGTTCTCTCCACTTTGGTTGGAAGTATTTTCCTTTTCATTTCTGGTTTTGCTTTGGTCTTTGAAAGATCAACAGGTATTAAATATCTAGCAGTAACCAATAAACCGAGAGGCGTTTTCGACTCCATTGATACGTGTGTTGTTTTACGGTCTTCAAACAACTGACGAAATTAAACAAAACCTCTGATTATATTTTCGTTAAAAGCTTTCCATTGGCGTCATGGTGACGAAGATTGTTTTTGTCTATTCATTCAGACCACACAGTTCGCTGCTCGTCATTGTAGTTTGCTGCTCATCGCTGCTCTTCTCTTTCTCTGTACTGTTCTGTCCTGCTCATCGCTGCTTAGCACCATGCTCTCGTGCTCATTTCGGTTTTTTGCTGCTGCTAATGTGCCGAGGAGAAGATGGGATTCTCACGGTTTCGTTATAAATCACCTCTTGGTCTCGTTGATGTTACGATGGCATCCAAGATGGCTGCGGCCAAGTAACGCGGACCTGAAAGAGAGCACCCTAATGAAACGAAATTTCAGAGTCTTTCCGGACGGAAACGAACGTTTACGGAATTCAGTCCTAACCCTTACGCGAGTCCTAACCCCAACCCTAACCCGAGTCCTAACCCCAACTCTAATCCTAACCCTAACTCTAACCCTAATTCTTATCGTACGTCTGTCTCGCACTCCTACTCTAATCGGTCATTAGCCCACGCCGCTGGTTCACCTAAGCAAGCGTGACAAACATGAGGCGAGCAGTCACGCTTGCATAGGTGAACCACCGGCGTGGGGTAATGACCGATTAGAGTAGGAGTGCGAGACAGACTTACGATAAGAATTAGGGTAGCCCCAAAACTGAAATGAGCACGCGAGTAAGGTCCTGACTAGCGATGAGCGGCAAAGACCAAGAGAAGAGCAGTGGTGACGAACAGCAACAAGCAGCAGGAGCGAAATGAGCACGCGAGTAAGGTCATGAGTAGCGATGAGCAGCAAAGAGCAAGAGAAGAGCAGCGATAAGCAAGAGAATAGCAGCGATGACGAACATCAACAAGCAGCAGGAGCGAAATGAGCACGCGGGTAAGGTCCTGAGTAGCGATGAGCAGCAAAGAGCCAGGTCAGAGCAGCGAAGACGAACAGCAACCAGCAACAGGAGCGAAATGAGCACGCGAGTAAGGTCCTGAGTAGCGATGAGCAGCAAAGAGCAAGAGAAGAGCAGCGATGGCGAACAGCAACCAGTAGCAGGAGCGAAATGAGCACGCGAGTAAGGTCTTGAGTAGCGATGAGCAGTAAAGAGCAAGAGAAGAGAGGGCCTAGCCATCTTTGATGGCCATCGTAACATCAACGAGACCAAGAGGTGGTTCATAACAAAACAGTGAGAATCCCACCTTCACCTCCTCCTCAACAGCAGCAGCAGCAGCAGCAACGAACAGCGACCACAACCAGGAGCAGCGATGACGAACAGCAACAAGCAGCAGGAGCGAAATGAGCACGCGAGTAAGGTCCTGAGTAGCGATGAGTAGCAAAGAGCAAGAGAAGAGCAGCGATAACGAACAGCAACAAGCAACAGGAGCGAAATGAGCACGCGAGTAAGGTCCTGAGTAGCGATGAGTAGCAAAGAGCAAGAGAAGAGCAGCGATAACGAACAGCAACAAGCAACAGGAGCGAAATGAGCACGCGAGTAAAGTCCTGAGTACCGATGAGCAGCAAAGAGCAAGAGAAGAGCAGCGATGAGCAAGAGAAGAGCAGCGATGAGCAAGAGATGAGCAGTGATGAGCAGCGATGAGCAAGAGAAGAGCAGTGGTGAGCAACACGGAGCAAGAGAAGAGCAGCGATGAGCAGCACGGAGCAAGAGAAGAGCAGCGATGAGCAGCACGGAGCAAGAGATGAACAGCGATGACGAACAGCAAGAAGCAACAGGAGCGAAATGAGCACGCGAGTAAGGTCCTGAGTAGCGATGAGTAGCAAAGAGCAAGAGAAAAGCAGCGATTACGATCAGCAACAAGCAACAGGAGCGAAATGAGCACGCGAGTAAGGTCCTGGGTAGCGATGAGCAGCACGGAGCAAGAGATGAGCAGCAATGAGCAGCGATGAGCAGCACGGAGCAAGAGATAAGCAGCAATGAGCAGCGATGAGCAAGAGAAGAGCAGCAATGAGCAGCGATGAGAAAGAGAAGAGCAGCAATGAGCAGCGATGAGCAAGAGATGAGCAGCAATGAGCAGTGATGAGCAGCGATGAGCAAGAGAAGAGCAGCAATGAGCAGCACTGAGCAAGAGAAGAGCAGCGAGGAGCGGGATGGAGCAAGAGAAGAGATACGAAGTGCATCATAGAAATGGACCGCCGTTGCTAAGGCGGTTGCTAAGGACACCCCTCCATTGATCTATTGGTGACAGCATCACTTGGAGGTAGAGGGACATAATCCAATCCTACCGTTGGTCCTCACAGAAAACATCACCCACAGATGAAAAGGGCGGGATAAGGGGAGATAATCCAATAGTGTACTTCGTATACTCTCGGACTTCGACATAACAGTGAGAGTATCAGATCCTAGAGACCAATGAAAGATCCAGAGACGACCGAGAAGTGTGGATCAAGAGATGAACAGCGATGACGAACAGTGACAAGCAGCAGGAGCGAAATGAGCACGCGAGTAAGGTCCTGAGTAGCGATGAGCAGCACGGAGCAAGAGATGAGCAGCAATGAGCAGCGATGAGCAAGAGAAGAGCAGCAATGAGCAGCGATGAGCAAGAGATGAGCAGCAATGAGCAGCGATGAGCAAGAGATGAGCAGCAATGAGCAGTGATGAGCAGGGATGAGCAAGAGAAGAGCAGCGATGAGCAGCACGGAGCAAGAGAAGAGCAGCGAGGAGCAGCACGAAGCAAGAGATGAGCAGCGATGAGCAAGAGAAGAGCAGCAATGAGCAGCGATGTGCAATGAAATGGACCGCCGTTGCTAAGGCAGTTGCTAAGGACATCCCTCCATTGATCTATTGGTGACAGCATCACTTGGAGGTAGGGGACATAATCCAATCCTACCGTTGGTCCTCACAGAAAACATCACCCACAGATGAAAAGAGCGGGATAAGGGGAGATAATCCAATAGAGTACTTCGTATACTTTCGGACTTCGACATAACAGTGAGATTATCAGTCCCTATAGACCGATGAAAGATCCAGAGACGACCGAGAAGTGTGGATCAAGAGATGAACAGAGATGACGAACAGTGACAAGCAGCAGGAGCGAAATGAGCACGCGAGTAAGGTCCTGAGTAGCGATGAGCAGCAAAGAGCAAGAGATGAGCAGCAATGAGCAGCACGGAGCAAGAGATGAGCAGCAAAGAGCAAGAGAAGAGCATCGATGAGCAGCACGGAGCAAGAGATGAGCAGCAATGAGCAGCGATGAGCAAGAGATGAGCAGCAATGAGCAGCACGGAGCAAGAGATGAGCAGCGATGAGCAGCGATGAGCAGCGATGAGCAGCAACAAGAAACAGGAGCGAAATGAGCACGCGAGTAAGGTTAGCGATTAGCAGCAAAGAGCAGCTAAGAGCGGGATGGAGCAAGAGAAACGAAGAGCATCACAGAGCAATGAAATGGACCGCCGTTGCTAAGGCGGTTGCTAAGGACAACCCTCCATTGATCTATTGGTGACAGCATCACTTGGAGGTAAGGGGAGATAATCCAATCCTACCTTTGGTCCTCACAGAAAACTTCACCCACAGATGAAAAAGGCGGGATAAGGGGAGATAATCCAATAGTGTACTTCGTATACTCTCGAACTTCGACATAACAGTGAGATTATCAGACCCTAGAGACCGATGAAAGATCCAGAGACGACCGAGAAGTGCGGGAAAAGGGAGATAATTCAATCTGAGTTCTGGTCAAGCATGGCACTTCCGGGTCCGTGACTGACGTCACTTCCGTAAACAAATCATGTGAAATTCCATCACTTCCGGTTGCGCATGCGCGCAAAAACCACTTCCGGTTCCTGAACATGCGCAGACCACACGTCCGGGTCCTAGCACGTGACTTACGTCACTTCCGTAAACAAATCATGGGGAAAATCCAGCACTTCCGGCTGCGCATGCGCACAAAAACAAAATACAAACACTTAACAAAGAAACAAACACAAAGTCAATGGTACAAAGTATTTATGAATGTAAAACTAAAATTACTCGATTAGAATCCAATTAACACGCTTGCAAATTAATATAAGAGGTTTTCTGGAAATAAAAGAATAGGATGTGAGAAGGAGTGAGCCATCTTCAGCAAATTTTTAATTATCATAAGCGTATTCAGAATGTTATAGTAAGGTAGATTTATAACTAAATACATGTAGTAACACAAATTAACACACTTATATTTGTTATTCATAAGTTATAAATGTACTTTGAGCTGCCTACTGTAGCATTAAGATTCCACTTGTAAAACCTTTTAACCAGGGGTTTATCAGGGATACGTTGATGTCATCACTTAGGACATTTTACGTCTTTATCACGAATTGATTGACCGTTACAGTGTTCCAATATCTATGATGATGTTGGACCTGTTAACACTGTCGTAACATTTCATGTACCTCCATCGATTTGTGACTACCACCGGATTGATGTATACGGAGCAGAAACTGCTTACCCTTCCGGAGCATCTGAGTTCACTCTTGGTTTTTATAGGAGTTCGTGTTGTTCATTGGTTTTTAGTTTTCACTGTTTATTTGTTGTGCTTGTGGTTCTTCATTTGTCTTCGCAGGTTTTGTCTGTCTGATGGATTACGTTTTTGGATTGCTCCTTAGGCATATTTGTCATAGTATTACACTCCCAATTACACGATGTGTGTTGCGAGCAACCTGAAACCTTGAGTGTATATCATCTTATGACGAAATATGCACTAAACTTTTCACACAAGATATCAAGCAACTATACAGTGTTATTGCAAGGAACTATACAGCAAAACATTTTGTCTCAGCAAGCACCTATACAAACCAAGTTTGTATTGTTTCACATTCATTTCAATATACGGAATTAACGAGGTAACATAGGAAATTCGTATTTAACCTGAAGATTAACTGATCATTTTAGTATTCAAAATAAATATTATTGACAGGAAGTGATAAAGAAATCACGTTTACAAAGCATTTTAAGAAGCTGTGTTGCACCAACAATAGATAATTTCGAAGCATTTTTTACTGGATATTGTCTGTTATAATGAATAAATGTAGGTTTTAACAAGCATGAATGAATAACATCTTATTGTTTTAAATTCTTATCGATTTATTTCATTGCAAAATATTTCTGTAAACATGGAAAAGCTTACCTTCTCCAGAGAGTTTATCCTTATCTAGCGCTTGACAGAATCGCAACTCAAATGTTGAAAAAAATACTGTACACTTCCGCTCGCACACTGTGTGTCCAACCTAAATCTTTTTCACAATCAACGTAAAACCCATACAGGCATTTTCCCATCCTGAAAAACTCAGATAAACCTGAATCAACGCTTTCATTCGACTACATCTTGCTTATAAAGACATTCGAAAAAGGTTTTTTTCTACAGAAATTGTTCTACAGGATTGTTCTAACGATGCAGCCTTTTAAAACATATTTATTTCAGACACATGCAATGTGGACATATTCGTGGTAATATAAGTATGCAATGAAATACGACTCCATAAATATATATAATAGTAAATAATAGATACTTAATTAACGGACACTCTTTCGTAAGGTTCCATTTTAGAACTGTTTGCAGAGACGCAGGATCGGTTAAATGGTGTTCTATAATGACACCGATTTTAAAGAGGTGTTTTATTTCCTACTTTAAAATTTGAATCTGAGGGAAAACATTTAAAAAATTAATTCATGTTCTTTTTCTTTCTGTTCTATTCTGTACACATTGATGTTTAAATTTTTGTTCAGAGTAATTTTCGTCGATTTGTCTTTGATTTTAGATTTACCTTTTTATAAAACTATGAAAAGTAAAAGTTACAATAATTTGTACCTACAAGATTAGATTAATCAAATACCAGAAAGCTGGACTGTCGTAATCGTCAGTTATCCCCGCACCCCCTGCAATTACAGAAATCTAAAACCTTATGCCCATTTAAAGATGTCATGCAATCATCCTATGAAGAAATTAAATCAATAGCTCCTATTACTAATAAAAAAAGGTTTATAAGATAAGATAAATAAGATAAATAATAGTTTATTTGAGTGTCACATATTGATCTACAAAATATTTGCAAAATAGTATCATAAAACACGGATCAATACCCGGCCTTAAAAGACTTATGAGACACTTTTTATACAAATAAAATTATAATAGCAAGTAATACTGTGTTGGGAAGCCAACACAAAAGTCCCCAAAACCGCAGCCAATTTGAAACTTTTCGATGATGGAAATCACTTTGCCATATCATAATCTACTTGGAAACCAAATTTCGTTGAAATAAGGGAAATCACTTCCCAATGTCATAATCTACCTGGAAAGCAAATTTTGTTGAAATAGAAGCATATTGAATTTTCGGAATTTTGGTGGCCATTTTGAAAATGACGACCGATGGAAAGTCTTTACTGACGAAAATCCCTTCGCAATCTCATAATCTTCTTGAAAACAAAATTCCGTCCAAATCGGAGTATGTTGAATTTTTACGTATTTTGACGGCCATTTTAAAAATGGCGGCTGATGGAAAATTTTTGATGACGGAAATCACTTCGCAATATCATAATCTACTTGGAGACCAAATTTCGTCTAAATCGGAGTATGTTGAATTATTCCGCATTTTGGCGGCCATTTTGAAATTACGAATCTTTGTACCAAGTTTCATGAAGTTCGCTTGAAGTGTTTTTTAGATCCGCTTCGGACAAGTTCATGGTTCAGAAGATGAAAGGAAAAGAAAAATAATAGTAAAAAAATAATAATAACTAGTAATACCGTGTTGGGATGCCAAAGTCGCCCAAACCCCCAATTGGACCCTGTTTCCATGGCAACCAGAATTATAAACATGTTGGTACCTGCATCTATTCATGGTGACCAACCTTCCTATGAAGTTTCATGACTTTTGGAATCATTTTGAACAATTGGCAGTTTTTTGGATGTATTCGCACTGTTTCCATGCCAACCAGAATTCCATTACTTGATGACACCACTACAGATGGTGCCCAACCTCTCTATGAAGTTTAGTCACATTTCAAATCTCTTTTAAGAATTTCACTTTTTTGGAGATTTTTGCACCGTTTGCATAGCAACCAGAATTCCATTAATAAATGGCACATCTACTCATAGTGCCAAACCTTCCTATGAAGTTTCATGACTTTAGAAATCTTAGACTTCGAGAAAACGCGCGGAAGAGTTCAGGGTGAAGAAAGAAAAAAATAATAAGAAGAAACGGGGTAAAAACAATAAGTCTCACAACCTTTGTTTGGGCGACTTAATAAGAAACGGAACAAAACAGTTGTTTTTGGGACTTAATAATACTTAAGGAAAATGTTATTAACAATGACACAATATGGTATTTCATTACTTAAAATTCAACAGATATGTATATATATTAATGAACACTTCAAAATTAAAGGATCTGGAACTTAATAATATATTAATAAATAAACGATAAAAACGAATTAAATTCATTGGAAATCACTCGGATGCGAGTTACATAAAAGAAACTCTCAGATAATATATACTTAAAAATATCAAGTTCACTTAGGTAATATTTACTAAAATATTCATTTAGATAAAATTACTTAAAAATACAGTGATTTAAAAGTATGTTATAAAAAATGTTTACGCCTCATAAAACATTTATGGAGTGAGTCAAAAGTGGCAGGATTTCATCACGTTTCATTATAGATATAAATTTCTGTTCCATTGAAAAAATTCGAAATATTAGTACAAATCGAATGTCAGAATAGAGTGGACAGTTCATCATGAAGTGTAATTCATTTTCTACAACTAAATTGTCGCAAAATTTGCAGAATCGTTCATTCAAAGGTATCTGCTGTCCGGAATATCGTCCGGTCTCAATAGCTAATCGCAACGCTCCACTTCTAAAAAGTGTCATTGTTCGTCTTACGGAATGTCATGAACGTAGAATATTACGTAGTACATATATTTCTGTTTTTACATTCTCTTTGTATAAACGATAGGTTCGTAATTTATTACCATTTGGTTGATTTCTGTCATTAAAAAGTTCAGAAACAAATTCAACATTATCTGGTATCGTCAGTTTATCTTTGTTTAATTGCATTGATGTTTTAATGACATGTGTGCTGTTGTTTACCAAATCTGCACATTCAATAGAGTTTATAAAACCGAGCACGTGATTGTGCCATCCATTTCGACGCCTTGAAGCCCAGTTCGGCACAGTTGTAATAAGGCTTTCGCCATCAGTGCGTTTCAACCTACATAATAGACGAATGCATGAAAGTTTGTGTTTGTTAAAACATTTAATTAGTCCTAAATCGCCACACACTGCTGAGTTCGATGTTTTTTTTTTCCTACAACAAAAAATAATATGCATGCTTTGTTTTGAACCATATTGTCTTGTTCCCCATATGCCATTTCCATAGAATAAAATCGGTTCGACAGTAGATTCATATCGCTTAAAGAAAACACCGCTTATAAACTTTCCGTATATTGCGCCTAGTGCACGGCTAGCTGATTTGGCCAATTCCCGAACAGCTTTGTTCATCTTCAGATATTCATCAAACCAAAGTCCTAGATACTTGTATAAATCAGCGTATTCAATGTTGGCATTTGGGCACGTAAATATGGGCGTCGTAGTGTAGTGGTTAGCGCATCGGACTACGAAGCCGATCTGGTTCGATTCCCGTTCGGTATGAAAATTTCAGGGATCGAATTTGCGACGCCCTATCGACACCATTTGCGAGGATGGTCTCGATAAACGATGCTAGTCCCTCGGATGGGGACGAAAAATAGTTACAGGGGCCGCTCTCGCACCCGCCAAGTGGAGAGGGGTTAGTATAAGTTTGTATAACTTGTTTCCCAATCCACTATAAATAAATAAGTTTAAACTAAATAGGTAACTACTACGACAAACTGCAGGGTTTCTAAAATTAACAACTTGCGTTTTGCCAGCATAAATATGAAGTTTCCATTCGTTACACTAAGAAGTTACTTCAGTTCATCGGCTGCTATAAGTGCTATGACATATGCATAAAGTGAAATGCTTAAGATAATGTCTCTATTTTGATGCCACACTGAACCTCGATAATCCGTTGGGTTAGGTCGTTTATATAGACGGAAAACAAGCTAGGCGATATCAAACAGCCTTGCTTAAGTCCTGCATCAAAATTGAACCATGGGGTAAATTGTTCATTTACTCTAACTGCACTGGAGATGTTGTTGTATAGCGACTGTAAAGCAGAGAGAAATTTCCCTCTTACACCTGCCTTAGAAAGTTTGTATCATAGTAGGGGTCTTTGAACAGTGTCGAATGCCTTTCGCATAACCACAAAGCAAACAAATTTTAGATAATTAAAAAACTTATTGCACATCTACATATTGTGCATGACACAACTGTATAGATATTAATGCATAACTTGAAAATGATAAAGGCGTTTACGTCACAAACTTAAATTGACAATATTCGAAATTTGATCTCTATGGGCCCCAAATTTAGAAAATAATTCTTAAACCTTATTGGGAATCTACTTAATATGCATGACAATACAATATATTAAAAATATGCATATATTGAGAAAAGAAAGACAAGTTTATGTCACAAACTTAAATTGAAAATTTTTGAAATTCGACCCCTAAGGGCCCCAATTTTAGAAATAACAATTCTAAATCTTATTGCGCATCTGCATATTTTGCATGACAATACTGTATAGAAATAAAATGCATAGATTGAAACAATAAAAGAAGAGTTTAAGCTATAGCCCTGTGGGCCCCTTCTTTAAAAAATCAAAATTCTAAAACCTTATTGCGCATCTACGGGTGGTATTCAACCATCCTATATAGAAATTTATCGTATTTTCCTGCGGCTATATCGACCTGCTGAGGCCTTCAGAATTTCCCGTATTTCGGCACTGTGACGTCGTAAAGAGTTGACCCGACCCTAATATGAGCTGACCCGAATATATCAGCGACGTCATAATGTTTGACCCAACGTTGATCCGAATATATCAGGAAAACATCCAGTCATTGAAAAGTAAGAAATTCCATTAAGATTGCTAGTTAACAATACGATAAATTTATCATCAAGTTTTCTTCAAACAAATATTGTAAAATATAAGCCGCTCGACACAATATGAAGCTTTTTGGCTCGTTCGCTACGCTCACTTGCCGAAAAAGCTTCACATTGTGTCTCGCGGCTGATATTTTAGAATGTAAACAACAGTTTCGTATAAAATTCCAGTGATTTTCCCCTAAATATATGATGTCATATGTATGGAATTCCCTCTATTTATAAGTTCTAGATATTGATTTCTGATTTTTTTTTGGTTTCATTATTTAAATTAGAGTCTTGGCTTTATTTTAAGTTTAAAAAAATGCATGAAATGTAAAAAAGTAATTATTTTCAGAAAAGTTTTATTAATGGGAGACTACTCTGAAAACATCCAAAAATAGTGTAGGTGAAAACACAACATTTTTATACCACTTCATGTAGCAATTTTAAAAGGCGGCGAATGTACCCTGAAACTACATGTGCTGAAACCAGTTGAATGTGTACTTTGGAAAACACATATACTCAGTTCTCTAAATTACGCAGGAATCTTTGCTAGGATGCTCTGAGGTTGGTCTGTTTTTGAAATATTTGAAGGGGGGAGGCCTATTTTTTGTCAGTTATCTTTCTGTAATGGTAAGAATTTGGAAAGTAATTCCTTAAAAATACTTATATACAGTGAAAGCTTGAAGAAATATGTTTTATTTGATATATGGTTGTCTATGGGTATATGATACAGCCAATTGTCTAGCTATCAATCTTTTGAGTATGTCCCTTCAATTTATGACGTCATGAAAAGTTCTAAGAAAAACTGTTGTGTGCACTCTTACGATATATATGCAGAAAACCTGATAATATGTACTAAATTCCTAGACCCAAAAGCGAAGGAGGAGAGCGTGAGACGGTACGACGGACTTTCTTTGAAAGCGGGGATAAAAATGACATTCAGTATGGTATTTTTACATCCAGTTTGATGTAGGTGGTGTTTGTAACCAGAACAAGACGTAACGGAAACACAAAGGATTCAAAATATAAGCCTAACATTACCTGGGTTTTTTTAAGGAACAAAAGATGAACACGGATTTATCTTAAATTTTAAAATCAATGAGAGTGCGAAGATATGAGTGAGCAGATTATCGTGTTATTGTTCTAGAGGGATTTTTTTTTAGAATTAAAATATATATTTTTTTATTTCGATTCATAACTTTCTTCTAAATGTTATTTTACTTTCAAAACAGAGGTTTTTTTTTAGATAAATCATATCGTTCAAACGTTTAACCATCCTCCTAAGTCAGGGTTTTGAATCTACGTTTGTTCCTACAAACCCCTGACATCACACATTTATATATTGTTTTTTTTGGGGTTACTTTTCTAGGTCAAAATAGAATCCATTTGCGTCGTAGGTAGAATTTTTTATGTCACAAACCAGGCGGCGTTGTGTCCGACCCGCAAAATATGAATGTGTGATGTCAGGGGTTTGTAGGAACGAACGTGGATACAAACCCCTGACTTGGGAGGATGACGTTTAACATGAATGTACATGGTGTTTTAATGGTTAACTCATTATTGATCGCTTTAGTTATTTGTAAAAGAAATTGTAAATAGACATAATGTACACATTTCAGCCAAATAATTCAAAAATATTATTTTAGCAACATTTAAATCTTTTACATTTTTATTGTGATCCATTCAAATATCACTTAATACTAGCATTGAAAGTGTCAATAAGTAAACCGAAATGAATTTACCCTTAATTTAAAGTGATAATTAGCTAATTGATCTTACATCAGACAAGTGGTCACTCAGTGTCCAGTCAAAACAAGCTGTGGCATGCATATATTTTTATAACATTGTCACAACGTCTCTTTGGAAACATAAACACATAAAAGCAAAATCATAATTGCTTTCTGTATCATAACGGAATTGCTTTCCACAGTAGGAGGACAATACAAGACAGCCAAATGCATGTAATGGGTGGCGAACTTGATTTAGTTGACAGAGATCCTAACGGAATTAATGCTCACCTTGGGGTATGTTATTATTTTATAATATTTTATATTTATATTGTGAAAATTCTAAATATCATTGAAGTCTTTTAAATGAATGTTATTTATTGTTCGATTTTAATAAAGCTAAAAGAACTTTGTGCCGAGCAATAATTATTGAAGAATACAGCGTGAAACAGCAAAATATGACGACACAATATATAAAACGTATATGCATAGGACAACTATTTAAACAATTCTTGCAAAAAAATAAATAAAACACTTAAATCTGTGTTACCATATCTTAAAGACACAAATTAAGGTATAAAATCATAGTGGGAAATATTTATTCAGATTTAGTAATTGTGTGCAGTGTTCGTTTTTGGTTCCTATTAAGTTCGAAATGGAAGTGGAAACCATCTATCTATATAGGAGAAACACTTATACTATAGTTAAAAAGTCCTGAAAAATTTACTTTCTACTATATACGTGTGTATTGTACATATATTTCCTGTTTCAGACTCTGCACTTCAACGATGTGTTCGGAGAACCTGATGGAGTACACAGTATGGACTGTGTATATAAGATTTCCTATCACTGCTTCAACTGCTGGAAGAAACTTGCCTACACTCTTCTGACATTGTGTTACGGAATATGTTTAGCTGCAGAATGGGCAATTATCTTCGCATATGTAGCGTTCTACCATATCTGGGTAATTTCACCATGTATGAAACTGTTCGAGATGAATTGTGGACTTTGTCAGAGAGTTTATGCCAATATAGTGAACTGCTGCATCGTTCCATGGTGTGAAGCATTTGGAACAGTATTCCATGCGTTCAAAAGATAAATACGCCAAGTCAAAAACTCTGAATATAAGTGCCACAAATCAGACTGAATTTTGCCGCTTTTTTAAGAATGTCTCATGATCAGACATTTTGAAAAAAAGATTTTGTTTATGAACTATATCGTTAGATCTATACAGGTTACAAGACTTTTTTTATGTACATGTACATGTATATATACATTTTGTACAAAACATATTATATGTTGAATTTAACCCTTTGATGCAAATAAAATATTTATTTATTATTAGTCTTGACATAGTTTGTCTTCACGTGAGAGCATAACAGCCCTATAACCATCCCACGTGTCATTTTCTAAAATGGTAGAAATAATTTATTGTAAGGTTGTTTACGTGTCAAAATAATTTCATTGGGTTGTGTAGGTCTGAAATTGGGATTTAGCAGGTGGCTTAGCAGGCAGTAGAAAACAATTTTACATATCAATATTGAACAATAAATATTATCCGACTCGGTAAGTAATTTTGCATTATATATATATATATATATATATATATATATATATATATATATATAATGAATGAATTTCCTCCATTACTGGAGAGTTGTTTTTTACATTCTAGTTCAAAAACATAATAAATTTACTGTTTATGTACACAAGAAAATTAAGCGTCTCATTTTAAAAAGTCCGATTTACAAATACAGACGAGGAATCGGTATGTCCCAGCTGTATAAACATCTGGCTAGTTCCACCATCAATTCAACCCAGCTTGTAACATCAACGTCGACAATCGCAGGCGTTACACCTCCGAGTAAAGTCATTATTAAATCATCGTCATCTTGATTTAAAATGTTCACCGATTGTCGCACTGGCAGTATATTTACAGTGTTATCTAATAGTTCGTTTCTCTTCTTCACAAATTTTTCACAAGACAATATATAATGTTTAATAATATCACTCTGATTTCGATTGCAAAAGTTACATTCAGTATCAATTTTCGGGAATGTTCCAAGTTTACACATAAAACCTAAATGTTTCTGATATTGCGAGTATAAATAACATATCTTCCACAGTTTATGACCACCAATATGATTATGTATCTTGTAAAAATGTGAGAGTTCGTCGCAAGCCATTACTCTTTCAGTCCACTTTTCTTGTTCATAACTGTCAATTGTTGTTATAACAATATTCTTCCAACACAAAGAGTCCGGAAATACACCTTTTCTAACATAGTTAATCAAAAATTCATATAAACTATATTTAATCAGACTTTCTATCAACGATAAAGTCACAGTGCATATATTTCGATATCCAAGAACATACTGTGAAATTTGCGATAAAAACAAATGTTTATGGAACGATGATGGAGGTGTACGACACAACCGCCCAAAAAGAAAAAGTCGTTGTTTATCAATGTACGAGCATAACGATAGCAATCCCAGGGTTGATGTTGTTGCTTCATTTGGTGAACGCTTATCAATCCCTTGCATACATCTCGCAAAGTGTCTCTGTACGTTCTACAGTCTCAATATCCGGCAGTGCAAGCTGTCCCCATATCTCACAACCATATAACGCCGATGGAAGAATAACACGCTGCCAAACAATAACAGAACTTAGTGGATTCAGTCCGTTTGCGTTTAATCTAATGTCTTTAAGAGAATGTGTGAGCTGTCGTGCTTTATTCGCAACTCGCTGTGTTCTTTGTTTACCCATTCTGTTTGAGCACATCAATATTCCAACATATACGCAACTTTCTGTGATGTTAATGGTATTACCTCCTAACGTAAATTGTCTACTACCTGAACTAAAATCACTGGCAAAACACATAATGTTACTTTTGGACGCATTGAATTTTAGTCTCCATTTCGAAGCATATTTCCATACAATATCAAGTGATTGTTGTAGTCCACAAGGACTTGTACTTAATAAGCAAGTGTCATCAGCTAACAAAATACCTGGAACATCTTTATTACTTATATTTATACCACAGTTTCTTTTCGACAATTCTTCTAAAAGATCGTTTATATAAACTAGAAACAACCAAGCAGATAAAATTCGTCCCTGTCCAACTCCTTGTTTTACATCAATCATATCACTTCGCATACCATTTTGACTAACGGAAACTTTAACACCCGTATATGATTCTCTCAAAATTCGCCACAGCTGTCCAGTAATTCCCAAATCATATAGCTTACAGAATAAAGCACTCTGCCAAACATAATCAAACGCCTTTTGATTATCTAAAAAACACACATATATATCAGATTTCCGGATTGAAAAGTAATTGATACATTCTTGCAAAACAAACGCAGCCACGACAGCGCCTTTATTTTCAGTAAATCCGAATTGTAGCTGGTGAGGAAAAGAAACGTTTTTATGTTCGAGAGTTTTCTTTATACGGTTTAACAATATCTTTTCGAACACTTTTCCAACAACTGCCGTTAATGTTATACCACGATAATTAACCGGGTTACATCTATCTTTGTTTTGGCCTTTATAAATGTTTATTATTGTTCCAGTTTTAATGTTTTCCGGTAAATACTCGCATTTTAAAATCCCATTGAATAAATTGGCTAAATATAAATGCAATGAACGTCCAGGGTATTTTAAAAGTTCGTTTGTCAACATATCGTGTCCAGGAGATTTGTCGTTTTTTAACAGTTTTACTACATCA
This sequence comes from Mytilisepta virgata, assembly GCA_028015205.1. Lineage (NCBI taxonomy): Eukaryota > Metazoa > Mollusca > Bivalvia > Mytilida > Mytilidae > Mytilisepta > Mytilisepta virgata. Next base: position 78,849,029 of record CM051519.1, read on the forward strand.
GCTACCTCATTACTTGTTACGATATCAATGTTTTGTGCTCCGTTTTCTTGTTCGTGTTTTTCGATGTCCATACCTTTACGTTCAATTTCCGTTTTAAACTCACTATCAAAGCTGTCGCATTGACGTTCAGTAAGTAAGTCTGAATAGTATTTGCACCAAATATTACATTTTTCCGTATCAGTTTTTCCTACAGTATCTCCATAATTCAAAACGGTCATTGGGGTTTGTTGTCGTCGCTGTTTTTTAACTGTTCTATAGAACTCTCCAATGTCGACTTCCGCACATTTCGATATCTCTTCAAGTTTATCTTGTTTCCATTTGTATTCTGCTCGCCTTTTTTGCTTACGGAATTCACGTTTTGAGTCTTTGTAGTTACGAAATGCTGTTGAACACTTATCTCGATCATTCTGTATCCATATTCGTCCATCACTTCGCATCTGAAAATCATAGTCATTTAACTTGTGATCCTTCCAATAAGGCTTTAAGTATTTACGAAATTGTCCGGACGGAATGCAATAATTTGCCGCTGAATGTAACGCATTTGTGATGAAAGCATTTGAGTCTTCAATTGCAGACGGGGTATCGTGGTTATTTCACTTATGACGAAGGAACATGTCAATTTCGGTTCTATACATACATTTTTCAAATTCAGTGGCTGTTTTCCATTTTAGTTTTCGGAAAGACCTTGAATGTAGGTCAGTTATAATTTCACAAGACAAAGTTGTATGTAACGGCAAATGGTCTGACACTTCAAATGGAACACTATTATCAATTTGAACTTTAGATGTACTGTATCTTGCGAAATCCGGGATCAGGATATAATCAATGAGCGATTTTACAGACATTGCTTTATTCCGACACGAATGAGATGGCCCTGTCCGACCCGGCAACTCAACTGTATTAATCAACACCTTTGAAAGTTCTCGAGCCTGCTGGATGTCTGAGCTTTGTTTATGTCAGAGTTTAAATCACCACATAATATACAGAAAGACGTTTCAGAAAATGCATCGTATAAATCGAATAGTTTATCCATTGATCTTTTATATTCCTCATTAGAAACGTTGGAAGACGATAGTCGGCTTCCAAGAATAATAATATCTTTCAAATTCGATTTCGACAATTTGATAGCACATATGTAGTCTTCATCAGTGTTTATTTCTTTAATTTTATCAAACATTTTATTCCGCACAAATATGGCTACTCCGCCCGCGCCACGATTTGCATCAGTTGTTTGTACAGTACAGTTAACATGGAATTCGCTATCAATACTTCTTAAAAAGTTAATGTTATCATAATTCAACCGATGCTCCGTAACAACACAAATATCCGGCTTTTGCAGTATATCTATTATTTTCGGAGTACCATACATGATTCCCCGAATATTCCAGCATGATATGTTTAGCACCGACATAAATATCAAAATAATAATTACAAATATATTAATTGCCATCATGATGTCTGTATGAGTATTTTCTATTGTCATTAGAGTTTTGCTCAGTTTTGTTGTATATTCCTCGGGATGAGTAATAATTGTCATAACATTCACGCTCATTACTGTCTACATTGTAATCGTTCTGTTTGGTATTATCACGTTGTGATCTCGGTATCCAGTCTCTCCATGTTATTCCTGGTGGCCAGAAATCTTCGCACTCACATAAACGATAATAGTCCCGGCTGTCTATATTTAGACGTAACATATATGTTCCTCCTTGGTATGTTTCTATATGTTTCAACAGTTTCACGTAGGTAACATTGACACATCTGTCTTTGGCATAGTCTTTAATCGCTACTGAAATTCTACTTATATCATCAGTTGCTTCGACATTATAAAAAACAATTCTTCTCGTGCTGTACTTAAACACACCACGGAATAACATTGAGCTATCTTGGTTTGGATTCTGTATTTCTGCATGCCTTTCATATTCGTTTACTGTTTTCCTTTCATAATCATCTTTACTATTTGATATATTTTCTGACTGTTTACTGTAGTCACTTTCTCTGTGAATTTTTCGGCCGGAAGGAGTGGTGACATAATTTTGCATGAATTCTAATAGTCCGCTGTTGTCACCTATCTCTATATTCTCGGTATCTATAAACTCATCTTCTGAACTAACGTGTTTGGTAGTAGAACTCGTTTGGTTTTCACTGTCATGTTCATTTTCTTCGCGTTCTTTATTATCAAGATTTCGGTTAGTGTTCTGAACGTTAGGCTTATCCGCGTTTTTCTCAGCAGTATTTACAGTTTGAACTTTCGCTTTTGTTCTATTCTTCTTCGGTTCAGGTGAATGTCTCCTGGTTCCGGACTCACTAAACTTAACATTTAATACGTTTAGCTCGTACTTTAAGTGTGATATCTCCTGCTGGTACAATTTTGAGTTGGTGCGAAGATTGTTTTCAGAGTTTTTCAACAGTTCAAGCTCCGTTATTAGTTTGTTAATTTCGTGATCTTTACTTCTAATATGAACTTTTAAGTCTTTTATTTCTCCATTCAGTTTTTCTTCTAATGACTGAAATTTTTGTCTCATATGTTTACTATCGCTGTCAATGAGCTGTTTAATTTCTATTAGGTTTTGTAACACATTTACATTTTGTTCATTGGATTCCTCAGTAAACGTTTCTGATATTGTGGTGTTTAATCGGTTTTCCCTCAGTTTGTGCAAGCTCATGACCTCTTTTTGCAACTGTTCCTTACTAATTTTCCCCTCAATAAAACCAAACAAGTAATAAATATCTGTCGCATATTTATCTACTGCAGATCTGCCGTTTCTAGATGTTGCTCTAGCAGCTCTATTCGATAATACACCATCTGGATAGTCAGAGCAATGAGTTTTTATGTAATCATATAAGGAGAAATGGATTTGTTTAACACTTTCTATATCGTCTGTATATATAGATGAAATTTCACTTTCAAATCTAAGTTTATCAAATTTACCATACTTTTCTTTCAATTCTTCATATATGTTTTGATCCATTTTTTCGGCCTGTTGGGTAGAATATATATCGTCTTCCGAGTCACTCATAATGTTGATACTAACGGTAACGGTACTTTATGTATATCGGGTAGCTAAGTATTTATATATTTCGTCTATATATAGTGTTAGTGTTAATGAGATTAATACTCACCAACTATAAACATTGCACATCTATGATATTTTCTTTACTATATAAACAGTTTTGAGCGAGTTTTATGTCAGGTTTCAAACAAATCCAGGTGCTATTCCATAACAACAGCAACATAATATCCAAAATTTCCGAACACACTACTTAGATTTCCATAAATATCGAAATATTGACGGAGCTCAAAATTTTCGACTTCCATATTAAAGGGACATCACTCATCTATCATTAATCTGTTAAGATAAATTATCTAAAACCAAACGGTATTATCAAAGATTTCAAGCATTCAACGATAGCTAGCTATTGTTCAACGCGTTGAAAGCTTTTGGGATTGAAATAAGCTGATGAGCGTTAAAAATAGGCTGTAAATTTGAACACTTTTTGGATTTCAACAAATCTGGCAAACATTCAAAATAGACTGTCAATTTGAACACTAGCTAGCTATCGTTGCCAGCAATTTGATCACTAGCTAGCTATTGTCGCCAACTTTTTGCCAGCCTCACGTTAAACTTTAGCCAGGTCGGGACTGAACGCCACTCCCCAACCCATTGTAGTAAACTAACATAAATAACAAGTTTTAGCTTTCTAAAAAGCTGTGGACTGCTTCGCTGTATCTTAATTTATGGTAATATGTGAGCATGTGGTTGTTGATTAAGTATTGGAATTGTGGTATTCTTAGATATTGATTGATATGAAATGTGTCTTAGACTTGCAATATCAATTTTTGTAAATCTGCAAACCCAGTATATTTTAAAGCGTTCTGTTGACCAGTAAAATTTTCCGCGCGAAAACAACAAATAGACACGACTCTGGAGGTGTGCCTAGATTGGCAGAAGTTATAAAGTATGGATGGATGGATGAATTATTGTTTAACGTCCAGTGGCAACCAGGTGCATATCAGGACGAGAACATGTTGATATGATAATGAATATGATCCCTGCTTTGTACTAGATCGACACGCTAAGTCGGATTTTTAATGTGCTAGCTCACGAGGTAACTGTCCGCAGGAAGACATATCACCTCACTCGGACACATTATACTGACTCCGAGCCGACCAGTCTTTTCTCTTACTCTTAGATGCGCGTGCTTGGCGAAGAAGCAGCAAATACCAATTTTGATGTCTTTGGTTTGACCCGGCCGGGGATCGAACCCGCGACCTTCCGCACTCGGGGCGAGTACGCTACCACGAGACCACCGAGGCGGTAGTTATAAAGTAGAGATCATGCATTTTTGTTGTAAACATAGGATTATAGTGTATACGATTAAGCAAAACAAACCATGTGTATTGCAGATTAACAAAGCAAATATACACGTATTAATAATTGATTTCAATAATGAATTTCAGAATATATGAATATTACAAAACATGTATTGACAGTTGATCGGAACTGATATACACATAGTTAATTTTCCGGCTTTTGATGACTTATCCTGAAGGAGTAAAGTCTGTAATTCTTTATCTTATTTAAACCAATGGCTGTTGCTGTATCTCAGCCGCATCATAAAGTAACCAATCAGCGACCAGTGATTATTTCAAGATGGCGTCTATGTCTACTGAAACTAATAGCTCCGCACCGTGATACGAAGCAACAATACAGAAAATTGCAAAATTATAGTCAATTTTCCATAGTTTTACTGTTCAAGGGGGAATAACTACAAGAAAAATTAATTCGTCGGTGCTGATCTAAATTTTTACATAAATTTAATTAAAACCTGTTTAGAAATATAGACACGAGAGCGCTTACAAAGTCAATTTTCACATATAACAGATACCAGACTATAAAAATGGAAGAAGCCATTCTATGAGCGTTCATTCATTCAGTTTTGTCGCAGTAAATACAGAATATATCGCAGAACAATATGATTTGAAGCGGGAATATGGTGGATTTTTTCTTCACATAAAATCCCTGGATATATATGTACGTTAGCAAAATAAACTGTTCTTCATCTTAAAGTTACAGACGGAGAAAAATCTCACCCACATCTTTAAGTTCAAGATAACTCTTAGGCTATTGTATTTTTGGGATACAAGATGTGGGCATGAAAGCGTCATCGTATTGTCTGGACTTTTTCAAATAACATAGATCATACGAAGGCAAACTTTTTGTTATATGATTTTCACAGTTATGACACAAAATAAAAATCAAACCAGACCTTATTTTATTTCACTTGAACTTCGTTTTTTTTCTTTTTTTTTTTTTTTTTTTTGGCAGGGAAAAGAAATTGCTAAACAATAAATATACAAGAGTCTTTAAAGTTTGTATATTTGGATACATTTAAAGAAGCAATGTTATTTCAAATAACATGTATTTTGGTAGTTTAAAAAATATGTTTATTTTTCTTGGACTATTTTTTTTTTTTTTTGTAATGAGATCAACCGAAATTTAAAAGATAAAATAGTATTAAATGAAACGTTTGAAAACAGAACCTTTAAAATTACTTCCAATGTAACTTTTGATCCGAATCACGTGTAAGGATCATCAAGTCTTCAAAATACAAGCCTAACATTAACCATTTAAAGCTTGAGTTCAATGATAATGCATAGTTTGCAGGTCCTTGATATATTTTTTAAGAAAATGTTTCTTTAAGAAGTTTGTTAGGGCCCCGCCATGAGACATGGCGCCGCCCTATAGTAATCAGTCTTGTCCGTAAGCATTTCCTTTGTCGTACGATAACTTAAGATTGCCTTCATGGATTTTTATGATTTTTATTTACAATATTGGACTTGACCAAAGGAAGGTCCCTTTCGATTTTGAGGAAAATTAGACACCAATTTTTGGGAAATACTTAGTTTTTATCTGAAAAAATGCATATTTTGAGAATTAACACTATGTCGTATGATAACTTAAGATTGGCTTCATAAATTTTCATAAATTTTATACACAGTTTTGGACATGATCAGAGGAAGGTTCCTTTTGATTTTTAGGAAAATTGGAAAAAACTTTTTGGGGAAAACCTTAGTTTTTATATGAAAAAATGCATGAGAATTAACCTTATGTCGTATGATAACTTCAGATTGCCTTCACAGATTTTCATAAATTTTATACACAGTGTTAGACATGATCAAAGAAAGCTCCCTTTTGAATTTAAAGAAAATTGGGAAACACTGTTTGGGGGAAAACTTTGTATTATAATGGAAAAAGGCAAATTTTGATAATTTAGCTTCATGCTTTTTGATAGATAAAATGGATGTATGAAGCGACAAAGACGATCCGATTCGTCACGATCTGACAATGACCAACGAAGCTAGGGTAGCCATGGAGAACTAAATCTTTTAAATTTTACTTGTTGTAATATAGCTGAATATGACATTGATTTTGTAAATTATATTCCTTTTATACCAATCGGTGAAGAAACTTATGCTTCATGTCTGAAATGTTCTTGTAATCCTTGTGTATGTAATTTTCTCAGTTCTTTTGAACACACTTTAGCGATCAACTTTGAGGAATATTATGCTGAAAATTTACTAAATTACTATGAGAAAACAACAAATCGTATAAATTCTAAATCAAACGAATCGTGCTGTTGTAATGGTTCTTGTGAACACTCTTTGGTGATTAGTTTTGAAAATTATTATGCTGAACATTTATTAAATTTTTATGGTTTCTCAACAGATTTCTTTAATGATGACATGAACGAAACATTAGAATTAGAACCTAAAAAAGGTTCATGTATTGGTGAAGGTAGTAGTTACTTTATTTCTGGAAATGATTGTGAAATTATTGGCACATGTAATAATGTAGATTTAAATTATGTTAATCCAATTATCAAACTTAATACCAATAATTCTGCGTCAAATAACAGGAGTGTCAAATGTATAGACGCTAACATTGAAAATGATTTTGATATTTTGTATGTAAATTGCTGTGGATTGAAAAACAAACTTCAGTATCCAGAATTCCAAGATTTGATTGTAAATTATGATATAGCATGTTTTGTAGAATCTAAAACTGACGATATGGATAGTATTGTATTACCTGGGTATAATTTCAAAATGAAAAATAGAAAGAAAGTTAGCAGGGTGAAATCCGGTGGAATTGTAATTGGTTATAGAAATCATTTACAAGATAATATTGAAATTTTGAATACCGAATGTAACTATGTTATGTGGTGCAAATTTTCAAAAATTTTTAATTCTGAGGAAGTAGTAATTTTAGGTATAGTTTATATACCGCCCGAATATACAACTTATTCTTCACTAGACGCTTTTAGCGAAATTGAAAACGAATACATTCAACTGTTGTCTAATTTTAAGAGCGTCTTCCTTGTCGGGGACTTTAATGCTCGAACAGCTGAAGGCCAAGATTTTGTTTACATTGGAGAAACCGACATGGGAGATGATCTGGAAGGGGTCACAGTTAATGAAGTCTGCAACTTAGATATTTTTAATATACCCCGAAAACGAAATAATATTGATAAGGGTAAAAATCGATATGGAAACCAATTACTGGAATTGTGTAAAGGAAATAATCTGTTTATTATGAATGGTAGATTAGGGTCAGATCGAGACGGTAACTTAACGTGCCGAAATTCAAGTACCGTTGATTACTGTTTAAGTAACGTGAACTTTCTGAAAAATTTTAAAGATCTTAAAATTCTTGAATTTTCTTCACTGTTCTCCGACGTACATTCACCACTTGCTATAAATCTTAAATATTTTTGCCACAACCAAAATTTTGTCGACAATATAGAAAACAGCAATAAAACAACAGAAAAAATAAGGAATTGGGATAAAGATAAGACTACTGAATTTCAAAATAACATTGACGTTGTCAAAGTAGATCAACTTTTAGATAGCCTTAACAATATAGACTTGCATGTTTTTACCAGCGAAAACTTAAACAAATTAGTTTTTGACCTAGGCCAGATTTTTGTTGAATCCGCGAAATCGACACTTGGCACTCGTATTTCAAAACCTGCATCAAATACTAGACCTAGCGTAAAGGGAGACAAACCATGGTTCAATATAGATTGTAAGTTTGCTAGACAAAACTATCGTAAACTCAAACGAAGAGTTAACAACAATTCGTCTGCAGTCATGCACCGCGAGTTGCGGTTAGCAGAGAAAGAATATAAAAAAGTTTTAGACAAATCACTTAAAGTGTACAGAAGGAATATGTCAAAGAAACTTAAAAACTTACGTTCAAATAACACGAAAGAATATTGGCAAATTTTAAACCAACATGAACTTTCAAAACAGCCAGAAATTTCATTTGAAAAGCTTTTTGACTTTTTTAAAAACCTAAATTCTTCAAGTGGATCTGATGATGAAAATATCCCAAACCTTAATTTAAATCAAGGGCAAATGAATCAATTAAATGAGTCACTAAACTCAGAATTTTCTAGTGATGAAATTCTTAAGTGTATTAAAAATTTGAAAAATAACAAAGCTTGTGGGGATGATTTAATAATAAATGAGTATATCAAATCTACTAGTGAACAGTTTTTAGAAATATACGTAAAATTATTTAACTTGATATTTCAATCGGGTATTGTTCCTGAGTCATGGGTAATCGGTACTATAAAACCATTTTACAAAAATAAGGGGGACAAGCATAACCCGAAAAATTTTCGGCCAATAACTATTGTTAGCTGTCTAGGAAAACTTTTTACTTCTGTTCTATGTGAAAGGTTAACAATATATTCTTATGAAATTTTATTACTAAGTGAGAACCAATGTGGATTTAGAAAGGGATATTCAACTTTAGATTGTATGTTTACTCTCCATTCTTTTTTTGAAATTTTAAAATTAAAAAAGAAAAAGCTTTTCTGTGCTTTCGTTGATTTTGAGAAAGCATTCGATACTGTTGTGCGTGAGGCCTTATGGTATAAAATGCTATTATCAAATATCAACGGAAACATGTACCGAATAATTTTTAATATGTATAATAATATTAAATCTTGCTTATCATATAACGGTAATAAGTCAGATTATTTTCCATGTGAAAAGGGTGTGCGCCAAGGCGAAAATTTATCACCTTTCCTCTTCGCACTGTTTTTAAATGATCTAGAATATTTTTTTAGCAGTGAAAATGCTACAGGGTTGGAAACAATATCGGATGAAATGGATGATAAGCTGCATATTTTTCTAAAAGTCTTTGCGGTACTCTATGCTGATGACACAATTCTTATGGCAGAATCTTCAGAAGATCTTCAGTTTCAACTCGATATATTCAGTCAGTATTGTAGGCAATGGAAAATGAAAGTAAATGTGGAAAAAACTAAAGTTATGTTGTTTTCTAGGGGGCGCATACCAGCTAATCTTTCGTTTAATTTTAATGGTGCTAACATCGAAATAGTAAAAGAGTTTAATTATCTTGGAGTAGTTTTCTCCAGAACTGGAACTTTCAAAGCCTGTCAAAAACATCTATCAGAAAAAGCTAGGATAGCTATGTATAATGTTATAAAAAAGGGTAGAAAACATAATCTATCTATCAGATGTCAGCTTGATTTATTCGATAAACTAGTAAAGCCGATTTTACTTTATGGATGTGAAATTTGGGGATTTGAAAATAATGATATTTTGGAAAAGGTTCAATTGAAATTTTGCAAATTATTACTACATTTAAAATCTTCTACCCCTAATTGTATGATTTATGGAGAACTTGGACGCTTTCCTATTGAACTGGATATTAAACTACGAATGGTTATGTTTTGGGCTAAATTATTACAAGGAAAAGAATCGAAATTATCTTATTTATCATACAAATTACTTTTTCAGTTAACGAATGAATCAAATATAAACTTAAAATGGTTAAAATGTGTAGAAAATATTTTAGATGAATGTGGTATCTCTTATGTATGGAGAAACCAGTATTTTACTAGTGTTACATGGTTAAAATATAAAATCAAAACTTGTCTTCAAGATCAGTATCAACAGACTTGGCATGCTAATATAGAGAATAGCCCTAAGACATTAATTTACCGTATGTACAAAGAAAATTTTGAGTTTGAAAAGTATTTTGATATTTTGGATAATAGAGATATATTCACGTTGTGTAAATTCAGAGTTACAAATCATAAACTACCGATCGAAGTTGGACGTTGGAATAACGTACCACGTGAAGACAGAGTATGTCACCTGTGTAATTCTAGTGATCTTGGGGATGAGTTCCATTATTTATTGAAATGTAATTTTATGTCACAACAGAGAAAACTTTATATAGATAGGAAATATTATAGAAATTCTAACACTTTAGTATTTAAAAAACTTATGTCTCTTCGCAAAAAATCAAAATTAAGGAAACTATGCTCTTTCATACGATTCATTAACTCTAGTGTCTGATCTCCTGGCTTACCTACATGTATATGAACATTTCCTCTTTATGTATATAGTGTACATAATATGTGTGTTTCTTTTATATTGTTCTTGTATTATATTATTGTATTGTGTGATGTCTGTATACTATTGTAGCTACAAAGGTTTGACAGAATAAAGATATATATACACTATATATACACAAATCATAACTAGATTTTGAAGTGTTTTTGATTCCCATGAGTTCAATCACACAAGCCGACGGGGCCCTTTATGACATTGTCAGTATTCTAGTTTCATCATTGTCTGTTAAAATCTGAATTTAAAATTAGATGCTAACGTAAATTTTCATATCTATATTTATTCAATGCAATTGATTTAAAATTCTTAAATCAAGGTCTTTTTCTGTAGATTCCATATAAAAACTGCCAAAAAAAAATTAATGACTTCACTTTTTATTATTGTCAACTTTGCCGTTTCATTGATGCTATGGGGTCACCAGCTTCGTTTTCGGTGTGGAAATCATCCAACTTTATGTCCTGTCTGTAAAAACATTAAAATCGCGACGACTTTACGCTTATTTTGGCTTTTTGACGCTATTTTTCGCTCTTCATATAGTAATCAATTTAATATACTGAAAAAAAAACAAATCCGGTGACCCATAATTAAATTTATATCAATAAAAAGAGAATTTCAGTGGCAATAATATGTCATATATTTTTTTTAATCCTAGAGACAGGATTTTGAGAAATCATAATTTAAGTCTAGCGATTTGCTTTTTTGTCGCGATATCGACGTGCATTCTAGGTATTTTCGTATTCTATTTGTCAAAACTTGATATACAATATTTTCCCTTGAGGTATTATTTTTTTCATATTCAGATTCAGTTCAACATGCATGCAAAATTTCATAAAAATTTGAAAAATAGCCAAAGTAGGTACCTCCAACCTTAGAAGTGATCTTTTTTAAAATTTGATTAGATTAATTAAAAAATGACATTCAGTATGTTATTTTTACATCCATTTTGATTCAACTAGGTGGGTTACCAGAACAAAACGTAAGAAACACCAAGGATTCAAAATATAAACCTAACATTAAGCTGTTTAAATTTTAAAATCAATGAAAGTACGTAGATATGAGCTAGAGGATTATCGTGTTCTAGACGGATTTGTTTTAAAATGAAAATATCATTCTTTAATTTCGATTCATTACAGCATTCTTATTATCATATTATTTTTAAAAACAGAGTTTTAAAGATAAATCATATCGTTCGAATAGCTTAACGTAAATTTACATTGTCTATTAACGGCTAGCTCGTTACTGATCGCTTTAGTTATTTGTAAAAGAAACAATATAGATATATACATGTAAGATACATTTTCTTCTAAATAGTTTATAAATATTATCTTAACACATTTAAATCTCTGTTTTTTTTTATTGTGATCATTCAAATATCACATGTGAATGCTAAAGGCTAGCATTGAAAGTTTCAATCACTAACACGAAATGAATTACCCCTTAATTAAAAGTGACAATTAGCTTATTGATCTTATGTCCGTTTAGACAAGTGGTCACTCAGTGTCCAGTTGAAAACAAGCTGTGGCATGAAAATATATATTTTTATGTTGTCATGACGGTTTTTTTAAACACAGAACACATTATAGTAAAAAACATAATTGCTTTCTTTAACATAACTTAATTTACTTGCAGTGTAGCAGGACTTCATTTTGTAATTCTTAAAAAAGGACAACTGAAAATGCGTGTGTTAGGTGGCGAACTTGATTTAGAAAATAGGGATCCTAATGGAATTAACGCTCATCTTGGGGTATGTTATTATTTTATAATATTTTATAATTATATTATTATAATTTTAAATGTACTTAATGTCTTTTATATGAATATGTTCTGTATTTTCATACGTGTCAAAATAAATTTGTTTCGAGAAATTGGAAATATATTCTAAGATTTGGAGTTACTGCTTAACTTAAACTTTTTAACTGTTAACGAATTATTTATATAATTGTTATCTTATATTTTATCATTATACGTTTTTGCGATAAGAAAGTTATAATGAGAAAATCTAGATTTTGGTAACCGAATATAATCATGCGAGTTAAACGAATTTGGGTAAATGTTTCAGTGCAAATCCCTACGTAAGATTTTTTTCCCTTTTTTTTGTCGTTTTTGCATTTATAATCCTCATTTTTTTTCATCGGACAATTTTTCCACTTAATTTTGTAGCTTTTCTTTACTGATTATAAGTATTGTTGTTCCGGCAATTGTGGATGATGTTCGTGTTCATGGAATGTTGCTCCACTCATATCAATTGATTTACATTGTGGACAGAAAATTTTAGGAATAATTGTTTACATTATCTACTTTTAAGAACATACATTTAAGCTTTTTGAATGATTATACAAACTGAAAAATCAAAATTAGTTTTAATTTAAAGATAAATTTGCAAATATGATTCTAAATTTTAAGAAATGTGTATATCATTTACCATGTTATGCTTATGTTTGTAATACAGAGAAATACACTTCACGTCTTGCAAAAAAATTATCAAAAACAATTGCGTCTAATTTTATGTTCGTACTATGTATATTTTATGATTACAATATAAATAAAAATACACGCACCAACAGATCTTTAAACCGTTCTTGCCAAAAATTAGAATAGTCAAAACTGTAGAAAATATTTTGTGGCAAATATAAAAATTGAGGTATGAAAAAATAATTGGCATAATTTATTGCTTAAAAGTAGTAAGTTGTGTAAATTGTTCGTAGATTCTTTTAATGTTAATTTTAGATGTCGGTTCCTATCGAATCTCAGTAGTGTCTAAAGATGAAAATATCTGTCAGAAAATCTGACTTTGCACTAGAAAACACTATGATTTTTGCTAAATATCCCAAAAAAGATATGTATTCTACTCTTATGTACATATATTTACTTTTTCAGACCCTGCACTTCAACGATGTATTCGGAGAACCTGATGGAGTACATAGTATGGACTGTGTATATAAGATTTCCTATCACTGCTTCAACTGCTGGAAGAAACTGGCTTACACTCTTCTGACATTGTGTTACGGAATATGTTTAGCTGCAGAATGGGCAATTATCTTCGCATATGTAGCGTTCTACCATATTTGGGTAATTTCACCATGTATGAAACTGTTCGAGATGAATTGTGGACTTTGTCAGAGAGTTTATGCCAATATAGTGAACTGCTGTATCGTTCCATGGTGTGAGGCATGTGGAACAGTGTTCCATGCTTTCAAAAGATAAACAAGCGCTAGATATCAAACCGACTTTGTGCCTTTTGTTAAAAATATCTCGGACATATTGAAAAAAGCTTCTATTCAAACTATATTTAGAACTGAACAATTTACAAGACTGAATTTATATGTATAGACAGACCTACATTTTATTATTTGTTGTTAAGTATGTTGATTATTATTCTTTAATGCCAAGAAAATGTTTATTCCATAGCTATTCGTTTCCATGATAGTATGCAGCGTTTATACATTCCCCATTTCCTTTTCTATTATACTTCACGTAAGTTTCTCAAGTGATATATATCATGTTCGACCACCTAGTATTAGTTATATCAGCTCGTGATGGTAATACTACTATAACCTACTGTAACCTTTTACTTGGTGAGCAACCATTTGATTTTTAAGGGGGGTGTGCTAGGATCAAATTTGAAATAAAAAGGATTTTGGCAAAATAAAAAGACAGGATAACTTTAGGTGTGAATAAAAAAATGCAGGACTTGTGTCAATCAGGAAATTTTTGGTTTAAATAAAAATAAAAATATAGGCCGCAACAGCCGAAAAAAAAATCCAGGATCAAAATGTCGACGAAAAAAAATAGGCAGAATCAAACATGTGATCCTAGCCCCCCCCCCCCCCCCAAAAATCAAATGGTTGCTCCCTTACCATGCTTACTGCCGACAACATTATTATATTATTAATAATATTTTCCAACCCTCTAAACTACTTGTAATTTTCAACTTGAAATGTGGCAGGGTCTCTTCGTGCTAAAATTCCATAACATGTTATAATATATACCATTGGAAATCCCAACGGAGGTATTTCAAAAGGTATATATCAATACAATTGTTCTTTTCAGAGACTTTTCTGGAGTTTATATCAATTCCTATTTATTTTTGATCACTTGAAGTGACACGTTTTATTATTAAACCTCACTATGGAAAACAGTATCTAATTGGCTAGATAATTTATCACGTGACGTCTACAATTGGGATGTTTCCACTGACAACCCCGAAAAATCACCACACTTTCATTTTCAATATGTCCATGTCAGGGAAGCGGTTTCGTCAAAAATGATTTTTGTTAAAATTTGTGTGTCACCAAGAAACTCGGTAAAATGATTTTTCGTTTAAATTTGTGTGTCACCAAGAAATTCGGTAAAATGATTTTTTGTTTAAATTTGTGTGTCACCAAGAAGCTCAGTTTAATAGAACAATTATGCCCCCCTTAGTCCCTCGGAAAGACAACCATCACAAGTTGACAATCCTCGGGCTAGAGCCATCGGGAAGACAACCCTCACAAGTTGACAATTCTGGATGTCCCCCTGCTAAGAGGGCCATAATTGTATAATGTCATTTGTTCTTGTATTGTTATTTGGGCTTGAATTGACTTGTCGTTGAAGGTCACATGACCGTGAACCCCATCTGTGTTTGTCTGTATTTTTATACAATAATAATAATAATTGGATCTTTCCCTTATGTACTTTCATATTTATACTTGGAAATCAGTATTCTTTAGCTCACCAGGCACAACGAAGATTACCATATAAAAATCTTTTTCTGACCTGGTCTGAACACTAACGTGTTTCTTTATCTTTGATTTGTCGAGTTAAAAAATTTGTCTCTTCTGAAACAGATTTGCCAAAAGAGCTGAAAATTATATGGGCATTCGCTGTTGAATGGTTGGCAGGTTTAGGACCAACCAGACTATCATCATGGTCGTCATTGACATTTCAACATTTTAGACCTTGAGCACAACTAATGAGTCATAAATTGGCGAAAAGCACCCGATTGGTCAATTGTTTTTAATACTTTTCTTAGAAACTAGTTGGCCAAATGAACTTTAATTGATTGGATGCAACTAATGGATTGTCACTATAAACTTTGCAGGTTTCTTTAAGCAAGTACAACCGACATGGCTTACATTGATAATTCCGATTCTTGGTTGGCCGAATGTTAAAATATTCTTTCGTTTTTACTCTGATTTGCCTAATGAATTGAAATTTGAATAAAATATATATTCTCTGATACAATTTTGATGCACAAAATGTGTAAATTTCGTCAATTTAGGACTCATCAGTTGTGCTCAAGGCATAACGGGCGAATAATTTTTAGTTTTAATTTCTTGATAAATGAAAAATTTTAGGCAAATTTTCACCATTGTTGCAAAATGATGCGGCGAAATCCAAAGAACTAAAGATAAATTTGCTCTGGCCTTGGTATTAATTCGCTTTTTGGATTCAAAAGAACATTTGGAAAAAAATAATGGTTTGGGCTGATATTTAATTCTGGTAGAAGGAAGTGGTTGCCATTTTTATAAATATTTTTTATTGTATGTAATATAAACAAAATCAGCTCAGGAATTTTATTTTCTAACACGTACAGTACATTTGTAGTTCATTGCACGTATATATAGTTACTCAAATTGTGGAAATATTTTACATTAGGAAGCATAAAAATGGCTTCGTATGTTTTTCCTTCTTCATCTGCTTTATGTTTTTTCTTGTTGCTGAGAAGGAAATCAACAGTTTACGTCCGAGCATTCTTTTAGTATTTCTTTGTCGCTACGAAGGAAGTCAAGAGTATTTCAAGTATTCTGATGGAAAAGTAGAAGTTGGTACAGGTCTATAAGTGAAAAGACGCAACTTTCTGTAATCTTTTAACATGATGACGCGATGTATCACAACCTTATTCAACCTGTCACGCCTGAAAAACGGTAAAATTTGTGATTTCACAATGAGAGAAACTTTTAAGAAGTATAAACTTTAGCGCATTCGATGTTTAATAACCACTAGTACTAGAAACCTTGGCTGTCAAAATCTACAGTGATCTCCAATTAGTAGGGACAAATGCAAATGCAAAATTCTAAAACTTTATGCCCATTTAAAGATTTTATGTAATCATCCTATGAAGTAATTAAATCAAATTATAAATCTGTACTGTCGGAATCGACAGAGATCCCCGCACCCCCTGTAAGTAGTTGGGCCACTGACCTATAGTCAAATTAAATCAATAAACCTAATGGAAAATGGAAAAAAAACTTACTTCACAAGCTTTAAACTAAATCCTTATTGTGCAACTAAATATAGTGTAGAACAATACTATATATAAGCAAAATGAATTAATTGCAAAATGAAAGAGAAGTTAAGGTCACAAGCTTAAATTGAAAATTTCAAATATCGACCCCAATTTTAGAAAATTAAAATTCAAAAACCTTATTGCAAATCGACAACACTGTATAGAAATAAAATGCATAAATTGAACAACAAAAGACATTTATGTCACAAATTTAAATTGATGTTTTTTTCAAAAATTGATCGCTGTGAGCCCCAATTTTAGATTATCAAAATTCTAAAACCTTATTGCGCATCTGCATATTAATTATAAACACTACTTCTCCTCCCTTATGGCGGACAAATCCAAATTTCGACGTTTTTTTTTCAAGTTTAATTACTGTAATTCTTGAAGCATTAATAAGTTGTGTGTCAATACAACTAAACATAAATATATATGTACAAAGTTTAAGAAAAAATTGTAGGCCTTTTCTTAAAAACGTTAAAAATATCTTAAAGTAAATTTTGATAATTAGACGAAAATGAGCTTCCAATCAGTTTTCGGCGTAGGAAACCTTTCTATTAAATTAAATGACAACGTCGCATGCACAATTTAGTGCTTTTAGGACAAAATACACAGACTCAATACATACCTGCCATTTTGTCATTATCACTGGCATCTCCATTATTCTGTGTCCATGTGCATACTCAAGCAAGACATGTAGTGTGTCCACTCTTGTTTCTATTTAATGTTTCTAATTATGTATCCATATGCCAATCTCCGATACATGTTAACAATTGTTTATATTATAAATGTTGTATATATAAATTGTATAAATTCTGTATGTGTATTATCCTATGAGCTGTATTTGCTTACGGAATAAAGTATTCTATTCTAAAGGGGAATCACGGTATCGCTCTCAGCGCCGCTATTATACCGTTTCTTCGTTATGACGTCGATCTTGACTGTAGAAAAGTTATGAGATAATTGAACATTATTGATTTAATGGGAGTGGTGATAACCCCCTGGGGAAGCGAGGTGTGTGTCATTTGGTGCATCTTACCATGGGGAATGAGAAAATATATGGTTTAGGGGTGGGGATTTTAACGATTTGTGAGATAATTTAACGTTATTGATTTGATGGGAGTGGTGATATCCCCCTGGGGAAGCGAGGTATGTGTCATTTGGTGCGTCTTACCATGGGGAATAAGAAAATATATGGTCTAGGGGTGGGGATTTTAACGATTTATGAGATAATTTAACGTTATTGATTTGATGGGACTGGTGATAACCCCCTGGGGAAGCGAGGTATTGTTCATTTGGTGCGTCTTACCATGGGGAATGAGAAAATATATGGTTTAGAGGTGTTGATTTTAACGATTTATAAGATAATCTAATGTTTTTTATTTGATGGGAGTGGTGATTACCCCCTTGGGAAGCGAAATATGTGTCTCTTGGTGCGTCTTACCATGGGGAATAAGAAAATATATGGTTTAGGGGTGGGGAATTTAACGATTTATGAGATAATTTAACGTTATTGATTTGATGGGAGTGGTGATATCCCCCTGGGGAAGCGAGGTATTGTTCATTTGGTGCGTCTTACCATGGGGAATAATAAAATATATGGTTTAGGGGTGGGGATTTTAACGATTTATGAGATAAATTAACGTTATTGATTTGATGGGACTGGTGATATCCCCCTGGGGAAGCGAGGTATGTGTCATTTGGTGCGTCTTACCATGGAGAATAAGAAAATATATGGTTTAGGGGTGGTGATTTTAACGGTTTATGAGATAATTGGACATTATTCATTTATGGGGGTGAGGATAACCCTACTGAAAGGATGAGGTAAATGTTATTTAATGCGTCTTGTTACGGAAAATAATAAAATATATGATTTAAAGCTATGGATTTTAATTGCATATGAGATCTTTCAAAATTTTAGTTTTCATATTTTTAATATATTTTTTACTTCAAAAACATGTTGATTTTTTTTTAACATTTAAAATCTTTTGTTTGTTTTTATATTTTATCTGTTTATTACATTTTCTGTTACTATGTCCAATGGCACCATTTAAAATGTTAAGTACTAGTCCAAACTGAATGGCCCCTTAATTAAAAGTGACAATTAGCTTATTGATTATATCTGTTCGTCCAAGTGGTCAATCAGTGTCTAGTTTAAACAAGTTTTGTCATGAAAAATAACACTACCGTTGTCATGATGTTTCTATGCAAACTGAAAACATATAAAAACAAGAAAATAAATTACTTTCATACTAAAATTGAATTGTTTTGCCGTGTAATAGGACTTTAATTTTGAATTTTCCAACAGGACAGTAAATTGGTGTGATGGGTGGCGAACTTGATTTAGTCGACAGAGATCCAAATGGAATCAACGCTCATCTTGGGGTATGTTAATATTATTATTATAATTATTAAACAAGAATATACATTTAATTTTAGAAATCCTTTAATTCTTATCTGAATTTTTTTTTATTTTAGATTTTTTTTTTAAGTTTTAAGATTATTTTAGAAATTACATTTCCTCCCTTTATCGTGAATATTATGACGATGCCTTCTCAATTTCGATGTTGTAAAGAATTATTCAGGATAAACTATTCAGAATAAACACGAAATTCATATTATGATTTTCTCTCTTAAAAAACGAGATTTCGAATGTCGTAACCTAAAATAATTTCTTCGGCATATTAAAAGATTTTGAACAATGTAGATATATATATTATAGGTCGAACAATCGATGACGATATTAATACATGAATTCAGCCAAAGTTCACGGAGTCTCTAAGACATTATTTCCCTATAAAAACTTATAAACTTTTCGATTGTGATATTGGAACTATTTTCAAATATCTTTATAAAGGTAAATTTCAAAAAATCATGTTCATTTCTAACATGTTACTTACATATCTTGTAAAAAATGATAATTAAATTTATCTTAGAACGCCAACTTTATGATGACACCACAGAGAGAAATAACGAAAAATAAAACAACAAATGTATTAAAACCTTCTTCCCATAAATAGAATAAAAAACAAACACTAAAAGCTATACGGATCAAAGTTATACATAAAAAAAATGGTCAAAGTCTTTGCTAAAATTTCTGAAAATTTATTAATACTATATTAATCTGTTGATTTCTTTCAAATTGCAAATAAAATGTGACGGATAAATCTTTCTTTTGATAAAAGTCCTGAAATATACTCCCTTTGCTATATTGTAAATATGTATACTTTTTTCAGACTCTTCACTTCAACGATGTATTCGGAGAACCTGATGGAATACATAGTATGGACTGTGTATATAAGATTTCCTATCACTGCTTCACCTGCTGGAAGAAACTGGCTTACACTCTTCTGACATTGTGTTACGGAATATGTTTAGCTGCAGAATGGGCAATTATCTTCGCATATGTAGCGTTCTACCACATTTGGGTAATTTCACCATGTATGAAGCTGTTCGAGATGAATTGTGGACTATGCCAGAGAATTTACGCCAACATTGTCAACTGCTGTGTTGTTCCGTGGTGTGAGGCATGTGGAACAGTGTTCCATGCGTTCAAAAGATAAATAACAAAGTATAAAAATTTAATAACTGTCAGAATCTGTTGCAATAATTTGGATCATGTATTAGAACTATACAATTTACAAATGTATGTTTTTAGTTTCAAGATATAAATAGAATATCTTTTTGTTAAATGTTATGATTATTTTTTTGTTTTAAACTGAAATAAAAATGTTAATTTTTTGTTAATAGTGTTGTAGTGTACCTTTATTTGGTAACACCCAGTGTTCCCATGACCTTTTAACATTCAAGATCAGCTCAAAAAATTGTTAACAAGGTTCCCAACCCTATGCATTGGATAGAAATATTTATCAGTCATAGAAACGTGACAGGTGACCGTTTCATAGCAAAGTAGCATATCATTTTATTCATGTTTACCTCTAAAATTATAAGGACTCTTCTTTTTAGGACTATGTTTTTGACATTATACTTAAAATCGAATTAATTTTGTAGCTTCCATCTTATCTATATTTATTAGTCAGTATATTTTCAGTTTTCTTGATAATACAAGGAGGTTTTTCGAAGATCAATTTGTTTCTGTCTTTTGGTGTTGGTTAAGAGTTGTCGTCACACAGTGAAAGCAACATGGTGATCTCTGTAGATGTCGTAATTCCATGCGTACACGTAGAAGCGTTCATTTACATTTTTATAAACCAGAGTTACATGTACCTGCATAAAATATAACTAGGTTCAATTATGCAAAATGAACATCTATGGTTGGTTTCATACAAGGAGTGGTTTTCCAGGAGTTTCCCTAACACTTTCATTTTGATTTCAGTTCAAACACTGTCTATTACACGTATCATTCACACTGCTGTGAATTACCTAAATGGTAAATTTTTTAACAAAATTGTCAAGTTTAAAGTTGGAAGATTATTTTAATCATCCTGTGTGTGAAAAATTACAATTGTGTTCAAAATTTTACTTGACAACAGCCGAAAGTGTCTATTGGGTCCGTTGTGTCAGTTTGTCCCTGTAAACATATCTGGAAAATTTTCAATCAGAAACGTTTGTTTAGTACAAGTGTGTTTTATTTTCTTCAAACAGATTTTTTGTTTTTCAAAACCAATAACCCAGTTAAGCTTTAACATCCAGCTTTAAAGTTCCAGACAATAAAAAAAAACAGAGAGGTAAACAAAAACATTGTCGTCTCAAAACGTAGTCATCATCTCTTAAATTTGTTAAAAGTTTTCTTCAACCAAATAATCAGTCGGTTGAGAAAAAAATTCCAAAAACGGTAAAACAATAAACCTGGTTAATGTTTGAAGAAAATAAAACACGCCTTACATGTCACGCGGGTCTGGTTTTTCACTGAATCAAAAACTTGCAGTGTTTCACCCGACCAAACATGATTGTGTGCAATGCATGGAAACTTAAAATTTAAGACAAAAAAATAGAGATTTACATCACACTCTTCCATTTTAAGATAGTACGATGTGAACTTTATAGGGTGAGCTTTGATAATTGAAAACCTTTTGTTAACCAGAAACAGATGTTTGTATTTTACCAAAAGGTAATGTTTTTTTAGAACAGAATAAGAAAAGAATCAAATAAAATAACGAACGGAATTAAAAATACTTGTAATTCGAAAACTTGTGAATAATAACAATAATCTTAATCTGTTGCAGAATTTGAACTAGAAAATTACCACTCTGCTTTCCCCGAATGTTTGCAAAGGGGGGGGGGGGGGGGGGGGGGGTAATTAAAAAACTTATGTTTAAAATCTCGCATGGATAAATTAATGCATTCTCACATGGTAGTTGGTGTTAAAAAATGAAATTGTCTACACGCAGTAAGTATTTTAGATGTAGGTATAATAGCTATTTATCAAAAACTCTGTTTTAAATAGTTGTATTGTAAAATTATAAGATTTTAGTTCTATATGAACACATACATTTCAACGTTATATATTACTTCAGAACTCAATGCGAAATCAGAGAACTCTAACTATTAAGCACTTGCTTACAGGAAGTATAATAATGAGGAATATTTCCCCGAACAAATATAATTATATCCCCCGGAAACAAAGTTTGGGGGTATACAGGTTTCAGTATGTCAGTCTGTCCGGCTGTACGTTGTCCGCAACTTCTCCTACATTTCTTGCAAGATTCTCATGAAACTTCCTGGAGTGTTAGAGCACTATATGGAGATGTGCATATTGTCAGGAATTTCTGTTTGGACAAGAAACGTAAAAGATATGGCTGTTTTGGACTTAGGCATTTTTTAACAAAACTTCGTCTATTGTCCGCAACTCCTCCCACATTACTTGAATGATTCTCATGAAACTTTATGGAGTGTTAGATCACAAGATGGAGATGTGAATATTTTCAGGATATTCTGTTTGGGCGATCAATTTGAAAAATACGATGATTTGAACTTTGTGTAGTATTCCAAACAGACACGTTGATGCGGGATATTGGTCCCTTTCAAGACAGTTCTAGTTGTATTTACGATTTTTACGATGTTACACTTATTTTTGCTTTTTGAAGCTAGTTTTCACTCCACATATAAGTATCAATTTAATATACTAAAATAATAAACTAGTGACCGCTAATACAATTTGTTAAAAGTAAAATGAGATTTTCAATGGCAATAATATCATTCTAGAAAAAGGAATTTTTAGAAATCATAATTTAAAGTCTAAGAAGATTTGACATTTTATAGTGATATCGACGCGCATTCTATATATTTTTACACATCTATTTGTCAAAACTTTGCAAACTACATTTTGGGAATTACTAAAGTGACATACATTACTATTTTGATATTCAGATGAAATTCAGCATGCTCTAGTTGTATACAAAATTTTATAAAAATTCGAAATACAGCCCATTTAATTACCTCCTACCATAAGCCAATAGCCGATGTGGATTAATTGGTTCACCTCCATTACTATTATAAGTGACTTGTATGGATGTATCTTTTGGCAACCGAAATAAAGGGGGAAATCTTATCTGAATGAGATACTCAAAGGGGGGATTATAAACATGTTATAAGGTTGTATGCTCAAAGGGGGACAGAATTGTACTTTTGGGTCACTTGAAATGCTTTTTGAAACAATAACCTTGGACCAGAAGCCAAAATATTGCACAAAG
Organism: Mytilisepta virgata; assembly: GCA_028015205.1. NCBI lineage: Eukaryota > Metazoa > Mollusca > Bivalvia > Mytilida > Mytilidae > Mytilisepta > Mytilisepta virgata. The sequence continues at coordinate 78,872,406 of CM051519.1, forward strand.
TGGTAATCCCAAGAGCTTCAAAACCTGTACCCATGCTGCATGAAAAATATATGGCCCATATTGATAATGGAAACCACAAAACCTCCTACAAAAATCTACACTACAAAGTACATACACGTGCATGCAATAATAAAACATGTAATCACATAGAAAAACGTGGCAGTAGTTAGCCACTTCAGTAGTACTGAACAATGACAGAACATATAGGTAAAACTATACTTTCTATGCAGTAATAGTCAGTTAAAACATTTCACACGCCAGTAAAATAGCAAGACCTAAACGTTCTGGCTATCATGAAATATCATTAATGTCACTCTAAGTAACTGATTGTTAACTTAATTTGACGTACTTCCCCAATCAAAAATTTTCTTCTGAAAGAACTAAATATTTACGGGCAAAAAAACTTAACGATACAAAGTCAATATATTTCCATATTTTTTTTATTATTATTGAAACAACATAAATTACAGAAACCACTCGTTGCATTAGGTACTATCTGAATCATGAATGGGCAAACAGACACTGTTGTTTTCCAACAGTATTAGGCCACTAAACAAAAAGCAATCAAGGCTTTGATTTTATTAGATGGAGAGAAGGAATCTGAAGAAAATATAGACTTTAAAATAATTAGGGCAACTTTCTCACCTGTATCACCCCTTGAGCAATTTTCAAAACGTAAACCTAGGGTTTCAAAAATCCTGTATATTTGTTCTTAAGATTGTTAATAATAACAATCAAAGAAGATACTTAATGTAAAAAAAAATAACAAAAATGCTTGATAACTGCCGCTATATCACAGCTTTTAAGGTGGAAATCTTGGGTTTGCTCGTAATCAACCATTAACTTTTGAGTTTTTAACATGCAAATATATGATATAACATCGTTTGCATGTTAAATGTTTAACATTTTGAAATTAACAGCGATGGATTTAAACAAAATACAGGAGAAAGTGGACCCTGGGAAAAGGGACGAGCACCTTAATTTGATGGGAAAAAAAAAATTCAAACTGAAAAATTCTTGGATACAAATTGTTTGGTTGAAAAAATTGAAGAAAATTAAAATCGAAGGGTTGCTATAAATTTGTAATATGCGATTCCAATTCATAAGTCATTTATTTTCTGTAGAATAATTTTCCTGCTATTAGTCTTCAAAACACTGGTCTTAGATCATGATTAGTGCACAGTTTTCGTTTTCACCTCTATAAATTTACTGTATTTATTCCGCATTTAGTTTTTTGCCCCTTATAAAAGCATTTTTTTAATTGTTTTTGTTCTAAATTTATAGTAGAATGATCAAAGTTGATGCTTTAAAAGTTTGAATGATATGTCATTAATTTAATGGTGATTTGGTCAGATGGATAAGTGTCGATATTTGGTTGTTGTCTGATGTCTGCGAGATTTCTGCCACCCTACGACATATTTTTGTCAATATTTTTAGTAAGCCCCGTCTTTTTTGTTAATTTTGATATTATGAGAGAAATTAAGTATTCTTTGCACATGAGAAAGATTTTCAAGTTTGAGCTTGTGCGATTTTTTTTATTCAATCTTAATTTTGGCATTTGTGGTCTCGGACCCACTAATTAAATTATCTTTTGTGACATTATTGAAGACAGATTCTAACGGTATAAACCGTTAAAATTCCTGAATTGAAAAGTATTTAAGGATTAAAATAATCATATTATTTCTTTGTGTTAATTGATTGAAAACTAGTCAGGCAAGAATGGTCACCAAGAGTCCAGTTAGATCCATTACGTCATCTTTAACATAAATCTATTGTTAGGTTGCTATGAAGTTTTTCGGCAAACAAAAAACACATATAAATGGAAAAATAACATATTTTCAATACAGTTTTGTCAACAGTGTAGGAAAGGTATTTCGAATTTTTCGGCAGACAAAATGGCTAGTGGAGATTTGGATTTGGTCAACAGAGATCCTAATAACATAAATGCTCATTTAGGGGTATGTTTTTATTTTAATTTACCAATTTTTATTATTTAAATTATTCTTAAATTAACTTTATTTATCTATACCTAAATGGAAAGTATTAAATTTATGCTTTAATAAATCAATTTTTCACATTATTTAGTATAAAGCATCAGACCACACACACATATTTATCACAGCTTTTATATATAGGTTCAGAAAAAATGCTATTCTGTCTTTATCAATCTGTTATTTTTATAAATATTGCAAGAAAAGTATGTTTAAAAGTTCGACCTACGATGAACAATTTGCCGAAAAGCATAATTTGAAAGGAATTGTTTCCCTTTACAATTATAAAACAAAATTATTTCTTTCTTCGATATTAACACATTTTAACTTTATATTCAAGTTTGACAACAAACATTAGAAGCAAAAATAAAAACTTGATATTTCAAAAATTTGTATAAGCCAAATAACAGGCGTAAATTAATAGTGATTAAAACACTGTAAGAATTTACTGACCGAGACCTCATTGCTATAACCAATAATCTGAATAATCTGACAAATTTGAACAACTGAAGTATAATACATTCAAAATACTACCACCATATGCTATTTTTTTTTATTATCATAGTAAATAATATAAAAGATAAATTATAAGAGTATGTTATTATTTTTTTGGAAGGGGAAGGGAGGGCGGGTGGGGGAGGGGGAAGAACTCCAAAAGTTTGTGAAAAATAAAGATTTGAATATGATCTGGAATCTAATTCAACTGTATTATGAAAAAGGAATTTATATAGGGCAATTGTCAAGAAGACAACAACGACGAAACAAAATGTACTGTCAAAAAATAGACATTTAGTGGTACATATATTTAAAAGAAGGTCTCGCTTGCGCACCAACAACTCCAAGCTCGTGGATAGCAAAAAAAAAATCCAAGACCAACCCACCCTCTGAAATAAATTTGTTGCTTCCTGAACGTATACAAATAACGAATACCGAAAACAATCGATTGTGATGATCGTCTTCTTAATAATATTTCATTTTGTTTGATTATTAGACTTTCATGAGATTTTATTGATATTTTTTTAGACTCTGCACTTCAACGATGTATTCGGAGAACCTGATGGAATACATAGTATGGACTGTGTATATAAGATTTCCTATCACTGCTTCAACTGCTGGAAGAAACTGGCTTACACTCTTCTGACATTGTGTTACGGAATATGTTTAGCTGCAGAATGGGCAATTATCTTCGCATATGTAGCGTTCTACCACATTTGGGTAATTTCACCATGTATGAAATTGTTCGAGATGAATTGTGGACTATGCCAGAGAGTATACGCCAACATTGTCAACTGCTGTATTGTCCCTTGGTGTGAGGCATGTGGAACAGTGTTCCATGCGTTCAAGAGATAAATACTGTGGGAAGAAAGTGAAGATAATTTTCAATCAAACTGTTAGTTCTGCCAAATAGTCGACATGTATATTAAGTTTAATATGAACACATTACAGAGATATATATGAATTAAGAATCTCGAAATGTATAAAAATGAACTCTCCCAGCTTGAACATTATGGTCGATTTGAAGACCTTTATATTTCTTCTTGTTTCGTTTTAAATGAAGTTTAATGAGTTTGATCTATTTCATTCGTGTATATTTTATAAGCTCAACAAAGCAAAGCTGTGATAAATGTGTTTTAATTAAATAAAACCATCTGCTAGTTATTCTATGTAATTGTTTTCTTGTCCCACTACTGATTTGTCAAATTTAAATTAGATTGTTCGTCTTCCCAGGCAGCTATCTTTTTTTATTTTTTACATTAGCGTTAGTGACCATTTTACAGCCCAAATTTTTGTTGCCACTTTCCTCTTAAGACTAATTGTCTATGCCTTAATTGTACTACAACGTTTTTGTGTGAAATTTATAGTTCAGAACTATAAATGTCACGCAAAAACGTTGTAATCTTTGACATTTGTTCTAGTGGTGGACATCTGTTTTAACTGATGACAAGACCTATAGTTCCATTCACATTTCGCAAAAAAAAAATTTAACACGAAATATTTATTACAACTCACGGTTTCAGATCCTCTGATAGACAAATTAGTCCTGTGTTCTTTGATTAATGTTGAAACATGTAACATGTATTGCAAGAAAACTGAGAGAAACTTATGGAAGATAGTAGCGTTTTTGTTTTTATACCCAGCTTTTTTTGCAGTCATATGATGACTTTTATCAGTGTTTGAGATTTCTGCTATCATCAGTCATATATACGGTATGATTTCTTAATGAAAGAAACTGGCAAGAGTTTTGTAATGTTTTCCTCGACACGTGTGTCAATTAAAGGCCACCAAAATTGTTTCAGACTGGGTACTTTATATGCTGTAAATAACTATGTTTACACTATTCTTCTAAGATGTGCAGGAAATATTATAATAATACGTTATCTATACATATCATTTATACTTTTAGGATTCCGTCTCATCAATATTCACCCCATATTTCGTTATACCTCTATATATCTTTATATTATATTTCTAGAACAAGATACTACAGGTAAATGCTGTTCAAAGCACAAAAAATACACAAAACATCTAAGCAAGTGTTTTACCGGCTATTGTAACGGTTTATAAATCAAAACTGAAATAACGAAAATTAATATATGCCTTAATCAAAAAGTCGGTCGAGTTTTATCATCTATAAATGATATCCTTTTCAAATGCAAAATGAGTTTGCTGGCGATGAGTTAGCGGAACAAAACTAAAAAAAAACAAGTCGATGGCGGAAAATGTTAAAATACAATATTGATAACTATCCCCAAGTGTAAAGAATTTTGAAATCCAAGAGTAGTGTTTTGCATGTGCCGCTCACCCCAACCCTCCCCCTCTTCCGCGATATCAATTGTAGAATTGATGTCATTTGATTTTCAACGTTATATACAATGAAAATTGTCCGTTCCTGTAATATTGTTGTGTCAGCAATGAAAAGATATTAGGATGGGAATAAACGACTGAAATTTCAATTTGTAACCTTTCAAAAAGTAAGGAATAATATGCTTTTGGCGTGGCCAATGATGCGAGCACAGCAGTAGCCCTTTCGAGAAACTCATTTCTGGTATCGCGATTCTGATTGTAAAATTATAATTTGAAGCAAGTTATTTGCCTTACTTCCGATTCCGGCGAACGAAACTTTTTCTAGCCTTAGTATGTAGCACAATATGGCTGCCCCACTAAAAAAAGACACAAAAGACTTTTCTAAATGACCCATATGTATAAAATGCATATGCTCTTATAGAGCTCGCTGCGCTCGCTATAAGACTAACATTTAAAGGGTAACAAAAACATGCGACTGAAGAATTTGGTGGAAAAAAAAGTCAGACTCAAAATTAGATTTTGAGAAAATGCAGAAATGATATCTGCAGATAATAATTATTGTTGATTTTTTTGGGAAAAGTTGCGTTAGCAAAACAATCGCACGAATGCTGTGCAAAAAATTCAGGATCCAGGATTACTTCCTTGCTACTCTCTTTTCCCAAATCAATTAGTCTCTCAATGTTTCCTATATTTATTATTATAAATGTAGAAAACTCATGACATCCTGACGTAAACTATGATAGTTGGGCGTATTGAACTTGCTATTGAATGAGATATTGTTCTCTGTGTCGAAGACCTCAGTTTGACTTTAAACAGAAGAACAGAAATAAAAGCACTGTTTCTTTGCATAAACTGTTACATGTATACATGTATGTAGAGGTTTTGTGTTAAGAATTTATCCAAGATGTACCTTCTTTCATATATAAAATAAATAAATAAATATATAGAAAAAGTAGACATAAATGATTTTAGAAAAACTCAACTCAAATCAATCTATTTGTACTAATTGTGTTTGTTTGTTTGTTTAGTTGGGGTTTGACGCCGTTTTCATGGAATAGAGAATGGAAACGGGGAATGTGTCAAAGAGACAAAAACGCGCCCAAAGAGCAGAAAACAGCTCAAGGCTACCAATAGGTCTTCAACGCAGCGAGAAAATCCCGCATCCAGAGGTGGGCTTCAGCTGGCTCCTTAACAATACTGTAATGTATACTAGTTCAGCAAAATGGACGACACACTAAACTCCGAAACATAAAAATGAACCAAAATTTAAAAAACACACAAGACTAACAAAGACTAGAGGCCCCTGACTTGGACAGGCGCAAAAATGCGGCGGGGTTAAACATGTTTTGTGAGATCTCAACCCTCCCCCTATACCTCTAGCCAATGTGGAACACATTTGGCTATTTCGCGGCGGCCAGTTTTTATTGATGGAGGAAGCCGGAGTAACCGGAGAGAACCACCGACCTTCGGTAGGAAATGTACTAATTGTGAGAGTAATGGATTCCATAATAGTTTTAGTACTATCTGTTATTTGAAAATATGTGATCAACAACAAAATGTTAAAGAACTTTAATTTCATGTTATTATATCTGACCTCGTTTCTTATGAAAGTGAGCACTGAGTAGCAAATGTAACATTTCAATGTATACCAAAACATCCAAATTATTACAATTAGAAAATACAGGATAGTATCTACTGAAAGTTTACAGTGGGTATTTATGTAATATATGAGAAAATGCAAACTAGTTCTTTTTAAATGCATGGAACACAGTTCCGAAAGCTTCACAGACAGGAACACAACAACAGTTGATAATAGCAGCATAGATTCTTTGGCAGAGTCCACAGTTGATTTCAAAAATCTTCATACACGGTGATATAAACCAGATATGGTAGAAAGCTATGTAGGCAAATTCACATCCCCATTCTGCTGCAATACACATCCCACAGCACGTGGTCATAATTATGTAACACAATCGTTTCCATAATTCAAAGCATTTATTGGAGAGTTTCCATACACAGTCAATACTGTGTGTTCCATCGGGTTCACCAAAGACATCGTTAAAATGAAGAGTCTGAAACACACAAAATTGATATAGATGTAGATATATCTTTGTTATCGCTTTTGGGGCTTTTGAATCTGCTGCACATGTAATGTTTTGAGTTTATTTTTGGATCGTAAATCGTGTGTTCAAAATTAATATCATAGAAGAAGAGTTATTACAGATTTATGGCTTTTAGTCTTCCAAATGTTTCGGTTTTAATGCTGCTGATGAGAGGTAACTCCTTGAAATGCGTCGTACTCAGCATAGTATAAATTTACTGTATCTAATATTAGTATCTTTGAATTGTTATTTTTAGCTATTTGCTTAAGACTCTTCGGGGTAATATGATCTTGCTACAAAATGTTAGCCGTTTACTCATCATTAAAAACATTACAGATGAAGAACAACTATAAAACTGTTGTTTACATGATTTGTGTATTATTCGAGTGTTCATCTCTCGTACCTTAACCCGGTATTTACTTGACGTATATTGAGTCCGGTTTATGTCTCTGGTGGTAGATGTACATACATGTATCAGTGTTTTCGGTTACAATGTTTTCGATGACATAATTTTTTACGCTATTAATATATATATGTTGATTCTATGTACAATTAAAACATTTCAATGGAAATGACTTATACAGACACAGTACGTAAAATGAAAAGAGTAAATTCTTCTAAATAATCTAAATATTGTTTTGTTAAGATATTATCTATAGATTAACTTTCACAACTTTAGCACATCTTTGCAGAGCAAAATTATAATTTGTTGAAATGGTCCGTTTACAAGAAGAACTGTATATACATACCTACACGTTGAATTTTGCAGGTTATAATACATGAAAATTTCAAAGTCATTTAAATTAAAGGCTCTACACCTTAATATCACCCATGGTATAAACGAAAAAATCAACCAAAACTCCCACCAGAGAACTAAATACCAGTGAAATCAAAAGGTCTAGCCATAATTATTTAAAAACTTCAACAGAGATACTCTTAGCTTCGATTAATTCTTTGTTGTTGTTCTTGTTGTTTTTTTATTTATTTTTTTTTTATCACGTTACATTTTTGAGAGTCGCACTAGTACTGGTAAACTAATTAAACGTTCATAAACCAACAGATATATCCCCTCATCAGTAAAAACAAACACTAAATGTCAATATTCAACCATTAAATGACTCACGATTTTACATTGCTTTAGGCATGCAAGAATTTAGAATTCAAATAAAATTGGCTTCTAACCAGAAATCTTGTCACGGCAAAACGTATGCTCAAAAGTATATATCAATAGAATATCTATACCTGCAAAGAACCCGATAATATATTTATCGTATTTTTATCGGGAGGGGGGGGGGGAATCTGCTGGAAAAAAGAGCTTTTCACCGTTTTTCAAGTCAAGTTTTCTTGATCAACGTCAGGTCAAAACATTTTGACGTCGGTGTTAACTTCGGTTCATCATTAAGAACTCTGTGCAGGATGAGATAGATGTAGATAAATACGATAAAATATGTTTTTATCATCCTTCCCTGTGACTCTATCAGCTTGTTGAGCAGCTCCGAAAAATTCGTATCAAGAAGCATGTGCGCTGAGCAGGAGTTATCAACGGTCAGCAGGACTTATCAACAAATTCTCCCAATGTTTGCCAGCTTAGAACTTATTAAATAGCTTTCAAAATTGCAAAATATTAATAAATATATCAAGATTTGGTGTTCTTTTTTTATATTATGGCGTTTTATTTAAATGAATGATGAAGAAATTTCTAAAAGTGACATCAACAAAATGTGTCTTTCCTCGATGCTGATAATGTTTGCTGGGACTTCTTTCCGCTCTTTCCATTGCATTTCATTATTTGCGATTAAATCAAATTTTTACGCTTTATTTTTATATGTCCATATTTTCCCCTGAATTAGTACAAAAACGACTAAATGTTGTTTAAATATGTCGTCTCCTTGGTTAAATTTGAGTGATTATTTTATGTTGCGCATATTTTAGTCAGAAGTTATTTCGCGAATGGAGACGGACTATGACGTCAACGAGGTTGCAAGTTTGAAAGCGGGTGCTTCAGTTTCCAGGAAAATCATGAACAAAGATTTCCAGACTGATTTTGTTTTTTAAAACATGAAAATACACCTAATGTCGGTTTTTATATCGTTTATAAGACATTTTACATGAACATTCAGGAAATATATACTTATTCTGGCTCAAGGGATGATATATTATGATATCTAGCTGTCAAAATGCAGATAATATATACATATCTAATTTAATAGCAGCTAGAATTTGTAAAATTTTACCCAGTGAGCCAGAATATGAAGTCTGTAGTGATCGATAAGCGATATCTTCAGCCTGTTTGATATAAATTTTGCTTAGCTGCTGAACAGGCTGATACAACCGTAGATAGGGGTGATAAATTGTATAAGCAGAAGAAAAGTATGAGTTTGCAATGTTCAGTTTTGTGAAATATTAAACTTACCCCTAAATGAGCATTAATTCCATTAGGATCTCTGTTGACCAGATCAATTTCTGCACCTGACATTTTTAAAGAAACTGACAAACTGGAATATTAATCCGTTATGAATAAAGGAAGCTGGTTGTGTGAATAGAAACGTAAACTTTCCAGAATTTATACAAGTTTTTTATTTACTTATGTCATGGGAACAGGGTTGCATCCGTGAACATTGGATGACCATTATTTTCTAGAGACTTTTATTTGCAAAGTAAAGTCCAGTTTGTGTACCAAGTAAATATAAAATTTCTGAAGTAATATACTGGACCTTTTGATCGGTATATTATTGTCAACAAAAGATTGATTATTTTCCATGGTCCTGAATATTTGAACACAGCCCGTTTAATTGTTTTCCAGACTTCAAGATAGCACTTAATTACTGATATGAAAAAAAAGTAATTCGTCCACAGACTGTAGGAGAAACATGTATTATATAAGAGAAATGTATCAAAATCAGTATGCTGGTAAATTATCTCAAAAATCTTTAAAACAATTGGAATTCAATTTTAACAATATTTAAAAATAGGTAATAGTACACCGAAGCACTAAGCTGAAAGAAAAATAAAATCGTCAATATTAAATCGAAAGATTAAAATATAAACCCATCAAAATACAATTATTTGATACCAAGTTTGATGCACAAGATGTGCACATTTCCTCGATTTACGACTCATCAGTAGTGCTAAAGACTTAAAATGTTGAAAACCAAAACATCAATCCAAACAGTTGAAGAGCAAATTCAAAAATGCCAAAATGACCCAAAGGGGTAAAGTCAAACCATCTAAGGACAAAACAACATAGGGAGATACTCCAGTTAGTTTTCACAAATTATACAATTTTGCAACAGTATATTTCATGTATATCGAAATGCTAGCAACTGAGCTGGGGATACCCTCGGGGGCTTGGAGTCTACCAGCACCCAATTTTACAAATTGCACAAGGAAAGCATTACATATAATTAGTGTATGTTTGATGAATATTCTCTGCCACCAAGATGTGTACATTTCGTCGAATTACTACTCATCGGCTGTGCTCAAGGCCATAACAATAACACACAAACGTTGAAAACAGTTAAAAATGCCAAAACCACCAATAGGGCTCAGCCAAACCATCTAAGGACAAAAAAGGCTTTACAAAGGGCTATGTCTGTTTCTTGTGTTTTATGTATATTTTATGCAATTGTATTTATTTGGAATGATGACCTTTGTTGAAATTTTAACACCACTTTTTCCAGCTTCTCTGGTGGTATGGGTTGCTTTTTTATAAATTGTTAAAATTGTAACTAAGTGCATAAAATTTCCATCATAAAATGTTTATTTCAAATAGTCAGTGTGTTAACTTTATAAATCAGCAGGAGCGTCCCTTATTGATATATGGGAATAATACACTTTGGTTTTGAAACCATCAGTAGTATTTTTTTTTAAATTGTTTGTAAAAGTTAACCCACTACTTACAACATATAAATCGATACGAATCCATTCATGTATAGAACATAACTGAAAAGTTAACTCTGTTTACCAGTGAAGAAAACTACTTTGTTATAGTAAAAATGTTTTTTGTTCACACCTAAAGCGATCCTGTCTTTTTCTTTTGCCAAAATCCTGGTTCTGCCTTTTTATTCTAAATTTGATCATAGCCCCCTCCCCCTAAAAATCAAATGTTGCTCCCTAAGCCGTTTTCAAAAGATGATTTGGTAATATTTATAGGATTCGTATCGATTTATATGTTGTAAGTAGTGGGTTAACTTTTGGACTTGACCAGCTATGTCCACTAGTTTCAATTGTCATTATTGAGTCGACAAACAATACATTATTTATGACATTTAAAAGGCCAATTTACCATTCTATCAGCAAATTTGTTTTAAAGTGTTGTTAAAAGGTATTACGGTCACTCCTGACAATGGTCAGTAGTTTGTTTTTGTGTCACAGACATTGACCACTTAGTTACGGCTATTCATTTTGACCGCTGGGGGGAATAGCGCTATAGTTACATCCAAAATATTTATAAACATTGTTTTAATATATTGTAAGATCCAATTGTTTAACTTAGGGTGAAGAATCCAAACAGTCGCTGTTTACTTAATGCTTAAAATAATAACGTCTAATCCCGAATTCTTTGAGGCGATTTATAATTGTAGTCATTTTTCTGATTTATATTCTACATTTTGTACAGTAAAAGACTCAGTTCCATTTTTAAATATTTTCCAATATTTTTCAAACTTTCTCAGTCTTTACCAGCTTTCAATGGATAAATTTTATATCAAGAAGCAAATTTTGGTAATAATCATATGTGACATATTCCATTCAAATAAAAAACAATTGAAAGTTTGTGATATACATAGTACCAGACTATAAGGATAACTTAAACAAAATAAATAAACATGTCAAACTCTCCTTGAAATGGATTTCTTCATACTGTGGTTATAAAAATGGTTTGTATTTGTTTTATTTCATATAAAATTGAATATATATATAATAATAGTCTTTAAAACATCTAATTCTGGTGAAAAAGAGAATTGGGGTAATGCCGTTGAGCCAAAAAATATATATATATATATAAGCAGATACCAAAAAAATCACAAAAGAAGCCACCATTCTGACTTAACGAGTAGAATACGCGCTTAATGATAAACTCTTATTGGTTATGCTCCTATGAAAATAGAGTGAATATATTTGTGCGCCACTACGAATTGTATGACAAAGGCACGCTTGTTTCAGGAAGTACAGAAAAACACAAATTAGACAATACAGTCAGGTTTCTGACTTGAAACAGGCACAATAAAAATTGTTGTGGGTTTAAAACAAGTTAGGGGTTCCAACCATGCTCCTATTCCATTCATGTTGCAAACAGATAAACATGAAAATGCAAAAGATACAATTGGCTCGAAAATGCAAGGGATTCCAGAAGCGTAATACATAAGAGATGCAAGGTGATACAGCTAAGGACACCAAAGAATGCTCGAAGTTAACTGACAACTAGCCGAAGTCACCTATTCCACCGATTATTAAAGAGACTTGTTGCAGATATATCCTCTGAAAAGTCAGACTTCCACAGAATATACATTTTTGTTTGTTGTTATTTTATCACACTGACAGTTATAAAAACTGACGTTTAAAAACTGTGTAGATCCTTTGAATGTTTGAAATGTTCCGTAACTGACAGACTTCACTTTGCTTTATTGAAATATAGCCTTTTGCAGTGGCATTAGATTTTTGAAAGAGTAAATAGAATACACAACAACGATATCACTCGTAAAAATATTTATAAAACGTTGAAAGAGCCTAGTCTTGTCAAAATCCCACGATTACACATGTGTAGATTTAAACATATAAGATATATCACGGCCACGGTAATCTTTGAAGTACATATTTAGGTACTAGTATAAAAATAATCGGTTCTTTATATGAACCAATCTCATTGTACTGCTTAGAAGATGTTTTGAAAGTAGTTTTCTTTAAACAAATACTAGAAGTCATCATAAACAGGACCCTAACTTTACGATATGATCAGATGAATTTTAGGTACAGACAAAACTACAATTTCATAATGTCTTTTTGGATAAAAGTAGTTTTAAATAAGGGTAACCTTAGTAACAATGTTGAGCCTAAAAGAAAAAAAAATTAATACATGTTCCAGTGATATTGGTATGAGCTATACAAATATGGACCAGTAATTAATTATGTGACAAGTAGGGACAGGTATATGCCACCGTAGTTGACAGAGAACTTCAAACACAAATTTCATAACAGCCCATCACGATCTTGTATGTCTAGTTTTGTTGCAGATGCAAAATCGGCAAAAGAATACCGAGGCGACAAAATGTCTTTGATACATAACTAAAATATGACGTTGTAACCAAACATCTATTAAAAACAGACTTTTTGATAAATAGCTTTTTTCCTACAATTAAAATACTTATAAATGCATGCGAAAAATGATAATTTTTTACACCAACTATCTTCTGAAAAGCATGGATGCACTGGCTAATTCATGCGGAATTTTCGCGGTGTTTTAAATTATTAACAATCTTTTTAAATACAGTACTAAGTCTTGTTTAAAAATATTCAAATCAACGTAATTCTGATCTTGATACATATCCTAGACAAACACCAACTTAAGACATCATGACTACAAGTGGTTGGTTCTTAAGCAGTTCTCTCAGAAGTTTTATGTGTGAGATATTTTTTATTACTTGTTGAGTGTTGTATTAATGGTGTCCATTATGTGATGTGATTACTCGTTATTAAAGGCAACATGATAATCCATGGTTTGCTATTGAATTATGGATTGAATAACCATAAATTGAAGGAAATTGAAAAAAGGTTAAAAAATGTGGTGCTTTTTATATTTGCGTGTTTAATACCATAGGATGTTGTCTCATTGTCTTATATGAAACACTTTGATTTCGCGAAATATATGTCTGGTAGATATTCTTGAAACTCTCCAACCATTATATGTAAATATTCTATGCTACCAATTTTGATGCATATGATCGGCATATTTCGTCGATTTACGACTCATGAGTTGTGCAAAAAACATTGAAAAAAAAATACCCAAAACGTTGTAAAACACATTCAAATGGCAAAATGACCAAAAGGGTAACAAAAACCATATAAGTAAAGAGCTATTTACCAGGGAGATGTTCCTTACTTTCCACAAAATTTAACCTTTTCATAACAGTAAATTTAAAGCATGTTCCTTGTACATTTGATGAAGTAGTTAAAATCCCAGAACAATCAAGGACATAATAATATATCAATCAACAATTATCATATTTTTATTTCCAAAACCATATACGTATCACAGAGGTGCTTTGATTATACACATTTACAAGTACTTATCATATGAAATTTAACTTCACATTTCTGTACCGATAAAATGGTAGTTTTCTATAAGAATTGGACTCTGAAAATACGCACAAGTTTTCAGTTTAAAAACGTTAAATTAAAAATGTCTGCCACTTCAATGTAATGGTCAAATTAGGAGAATATATAAGAAATCTTTCCAGATTTATAAGTACATATATTACACTAATTCTTTGTAAAATGTCCAATGCATTTTGAAGTCCTAAACAATAAAATAAAGGATTCAATTAAAACACAGATTTTCTTTGTATTATTTTCGAAATCGAAAAGTCTTATTCAAATACTTTAGACAAATCCATGTATCTTGTTTTAACCGAAATGTCTATGTTTTCTTGAATGCATGGAACACTGTTCCACATGCTTCACACCAAGGGACAATACAGCAGTTGACAATGTTGGCGTATACTCTCTGGCATAGTCCACAATTCATCTCGAACAGCTTCATAAATGGTGAAATTACCCAGATATGGTAGAACGCTACATATGCGAAGATAATTGCCCATTCTGCAGCTAAACATATTCCGTAACACAATGTCAGAAGAGTGTAAGCCAGTTTCTTCCAGCAGTTGAAGCAGTGATAGGAAATCTTATATACACAGTCCATACTATGTATTCCATCAGGTTCTCCGAATACATCGTTGAAGTGAAGAGTCTGAAAAAAAGACGATCATCATAAATATCATGCATTGAGTAATTTTTATAAATTTGCTTTTATTTCATTTGTTAATCGGCCATAGTTTGGTATGAAAGTAGAAAACGTGATGTAACTGATATATTTCTTAAGGTTTTAAACAAAATAAGTAGTTTCGGGAAAATGGTCAGAAAGCTAATTTTTGTTTCCATGATAACCACAGATTATCCGTAAAAAAGCAAAGACTCCTATACTATAAACTTGGCATATTCTTGTAAAATATCAATTTCTGCAAATTTATAAGAAATCCAGATTGACAGGATCTGGAATTATGGCCAAAATTCATATCTCAATTAACATTTGTCGAAGCAATGGTTCGGTTACCGTTGATAACATCTTCAATTGCTTTCGTGGTGAAAAATATAAAATCTTACGTTTAGTCACAACTTTCACACAAATGAAACGCATTGACTAAATTGCTTATATGAATTTGAAAAAAATATATATATATATAAACTCGAAATCATTTAGTTATAAAAATTACGTTAAAATGTATTTTTCTTTATGAAAGGGACCGAATACATCGTTGAAGTATAGAGTCTGAAAAATGTAAGCAAATACATATGTAAAGTTCAAAAATGTCGATGACTTTTTACACTATTTTTATTCGAAATGCTTCTTTCTTGGCGTTTACAGTGATTGTCTTTTGGCGTGGACTATTGCTTATTTTTGAACGCCACACTACAATATGATATGTTATTGAACCTTGTATTGCCATGATATTGCTTTGTTAATGCGTATTACCTATATCCATCTATTTTCATCATTTACACAATACAGTTGTATGTTGTCAATTATGATGCCTATAAATGACCGAAACACTCAAGTGATTTTGTAACTACTTGTATTAATTTGTTACAAATGTAATATTGTTAACACTCTCTTAAAGAATAATCAAATAATACTCAGTAAATATCAAATAATATAATGCTCCCTATATGTAAAAAGAACATTTTAAGACGAATTGAACGCAGTTGCTCACACACAGAACCGTCATAAGTACACATGTTTTATGACGTGTTTTCAAAACTGAAACCATAAAACAACAAATATTGGAACTATGACAGCAAAATTTCTTTTTAATCTTTAACAGAATTAACTGTTGAAATTTATATATGATAACCGTTGCGGAGCGTAATCTATCCTTTAACAAATCAGAAAAAAGATGATAGATTTGAAATGACACACATCTGGATTTTTTTTTTCAAATTTGAACATTAAACTTCGGTTTGAGTCATTTTGTATTTAAGACTGATCGTCTAGGCACTTTAGATAAAAATAATTTTCCCTTTAGATACAAACATACCCCTAAATGTGCGTTAATTCCATTTGGATCTCTGTCAACTAAATCGAGTTCACCTGTAGCCATCATACCGTTGGAAGCTGTTCTGAATAAAGCTGTGCCTTCGTTAGGTCAATGCTGCTTTATTTATACATGTATAAAATATTTAAGGTTCTGCCAGATTCTCATGACAACCGAACAACAAATTTAATATCACATGATAAAACATGTTTAACTGGACATGTTCCGTCAATTACAAGTAATTAGAACTAGTCTTATTAATTTAATCCTCCACAGATTTAAACTTTAAACAATTCTTCTATTAAATCTATTGAATAAGTTTTAGCTGTAATCACTTAATATAATTACTAATATTTCAAAAACAAAATAATGAGACTATATGTAAAATTCATTTCTCGTTTTGAAGTGACAAATTCTGGTGATGCTCTGTTTTCACCAATATGTTATAATATAAAGCAAATTTACAGTATAAATAATTATTATCATATGACAAAAAAAACAGTTTTTTTATTTACAATATAAAATATGCTATGTTTTGGGATAAAATTGTGTTTATGCAATATAAGGATAGTGAAGATTTTATTTTTTTAACGACGAAAACATAGATTTCAATTTACTCTCCACATTGTGTACACGTAACACTGAATATGTGACGAATCTGTTCCGCTGGATTGCAATGCCTGAAACATTCACCTTTTTTTTGACAGAAAGAATATATGCGTCCAATGGACACGGGCTGCCAACAAATATTCTTATGTTAGGCACTTGACTTTCAAGTACATGTATAAGAATACCAAGTAAAAGAAAATTATGTAAAATATAATACAGTTTGTCATAACATAAATTTTGAATAAATCACATCCACAGATATTGTGTCATGGAATTTCGTGTTGACATATCATCTGCTTTGCATTTAACTATACCTTCAACCAAAATTTTAACCCCAATAGCGAAAAATACCAAGATATTAAGATCACATCATCCTTATGATTTTAATTTTGAAACCCATGTAGATCCCATCTAGATAATTTGAAATCAAAATATCGGCTTCCAAAAAAAATAATACCGAAATGATAAGAAGTGGGTAAAGTCTATAAGACGAAAGATTAGGCGAATTTGTGAGAACACTAACGGGGCAAATAAATACCACGATGACATAACAAAAAGAATAATAAGAAAAAACATTAAAAACTAGACAGAATTAGAATAAGTAAGGCAAGCTAAACAACATTATGCTATTCAATAAGGTCTTCTATGGCTTGTCTAGGAAATTTACGATGCACAGACAGAATTGGAATATTGCAATTTTAACACTATTTAATTGATGTTAATCTCTTTATTACAGATTTATACGACTACTATAAAACAACTATTAGATTTTATCGCACGAAAATTTTTTTTTTTAGCTCATGTGACGTTGTACCCAGTTTCTGGCCGACAATTTATTCCTTTGATAGTTTCTACTGTCTATACCCATATTTGATCGGTAGATCATCCAGATCAGATTTGCTGTTTTAAAACCATTATATTTTGGAAATTTCAGTCAAAGTGTATCAAGTGCAACCTCGTCTTTAACCTTGTGACACCATATCAATACAATTCTGTCACTTTTTCAATTTCCACCGTATATCCAAGATTGACTTTTTATTGGTTTTGAGATGTTAATGTATAAAAGGTGAAGACTATTGGACAATAAATCTGATTTTGGCCAAACAGAGGGGGGGGGGAGCGGATAGGTGAAACAAAAATTTTATATGATTTTTCGCTTTTTCTCCTTTTTATAGGACAAAGGAAAATCTAAGCCAAAATAAAATTTGGCCGAATCTAGCTACTATAATATAAACACCCCTCTTTAAAAAAACAATTCTACAAAAAAAATCCAAAAAAATCGCAAATACAAAAATATAGGAGAAATTGTTGACGCACAGACGGAGGTAGCGAAAATTTTCAGTAAAAATTTGAAGAGATTACATTTTTTCAAGTTTATTTCCCGTAAACATGTTAATGAAAAATATGTATGCATAAAAACTATTTCTACAATGTTGAATATACCGGGGGTCCGTTTGAACCTTGTAATTGTGTATCTATGTTTTTACTCCGACTGTCTTTAAAATCACAAATATTAAAACTTTTTATGAAAAAAATAATTTGAAACTGTTAACTTAAAGCTTATTGACACAAATGTGCAGCCTTATTTTGGTCATTGCTGATTGTTATAATATTCGGGTTATGTTTAATACGTAACAAAGTATTTGGATGTTTCTTGATAGAGAACAATTATTCTGTAGACTGTCGTAACTGGTAGACATCATATCTATATAGAATATTTCTGTAGTTTTACTTCTGACTGGTTGAATGTAGTATAATTAGAAATTAGTCCCATTATTCATCATACTTTACTTGTTTAAAACATTGAATATTCATATAAACAAAAAGAATAGCCAAACAACAGGAAAATCTAATTCAAGTCGAAATTTAATAGCACAGACAAAGGACACCATTTTAAACTAAAAACTATGAACAACACAAACTGCCATAAAACCCATGTGCTTCAGGATGATAACAAAGCATTTTGAATTAAAGCTAACTTCGATACTTCAAATAATATTTTGTCGATACTAAATTTATCATTCATAGTGTGATTTATTAGATATTTGTTCCTTGCTTAATTGTAGATAATTTATATATAAAATTTTTAATTTTATTTACGGAAATCAGTATGATAAAAATTTCTGCACAAACATACTTTTTTTATTTGTTTAAATATTTATACCAGAAGAAATCGGTAAAACATTTTGATTCATTTCTGTGATGACAACAGAACCGCTTGACATGCTTAGTTCTTGGTTTGGACATTCGTGGATAAAATGTGGAGGGGCCTTAAACTACAAGATCAAAAACTTACTGCTTTAAAATAAAGTTTCATAACAAAACAGGGAACTCCAAGGGAAATGCCACAATCAAAATCCGACACACTGGCAAGGCTGATAGGAAGGCAAACACAAGAACAACAGGAAAGGAACAGTCATACTCCTGACTTAGTACAGGCATTTTTATATGAAAATGGTGGGTTAAACCAGGTTTTAAGGCATGCCAAACATCCCACTTATATCACAGTTGTTAGAATTCTTTAGTTTACGGAAATGAGCAGCTGACAACACAACCGACTCAATACAAATCCAAGCAAACAATATACGAAAGATACGAAAGTCCATTAAGTCCATAAATTTATGTGTCAATGATGTATAACATAAATTGCCTATCTTAACAGATAGGAAATTGCTCGTCGAAGTATAGAATTAGGAGCGACATGTCAAGCTATTTCACTAATTGAATAATTAGCTAAATGGTCAACACTTTTCTATTCTTTATAATTATAATTTATACTTTTGAAACCCATATGGTTAATAAAAAAAACTTTAATCTTTTCCAAAATCCAGCCCTATGGTATCCTATCTCATTGACTATTACCCCGTCTTCTTACATTTTTTATTATAGGAAATTATTTCGGACGATGGTCATACAACATATATATATGAATAAGACTAACTTTAATAAATGTTCTATTTATTCCTGAAAACTAGTATCACATTAAAGCTTTGTAAAATGTCAAATTTATTATATAGTCATAACAATTAAAAAAAAGTTTCAATAAAAACACAGATTTTCTTAGCATTATTTTCGAAACGAAATTCTTCAAATGAATAAGACAAATCCGTGGTTTTTTACCGAAATGTCTATGTTCTCTTGAATGCATGGAACACTGTTCCACATGCTTCACACCAAGGGACAACACAGCAGTTGACAATGTTGGCGTATACTCTCTGGCATAGTCCACAATTCATCTCGAACAGTTTCATACATGGTGAAATTACCCAGATATGGTAGAACGCTACATATGCGAAAATAATTGCCCATTCTGCAGCTAAACATATTCCGTAACACAATGTCAGAAGAGTGTAGGCCAGTTTCTTCCAGCAGTTGAAGCAGTGATAGGAAATCTTATATACACAGTCCATACTATGTATTCCATCAGGTTCTCCGAACACATCGTTGAAGTGCAGAGTCTGAAAAAAAGACGATCATCATAAATATTATGCATTGAATTATTTTTATAAATTTGCTTTATTTCATTTGTTAATCCGCCATGGGTTAGTATGAAAGTAGAAAACACGATGCAACTGATATATTTCTTAAGGTTTTAAAGAAAATAAGTAGTTTCTGGGAAACTGGTCAGAAAGCTAATTTTTGTTTCCTGAATAACCATAGATTATCCGTAAAAAAGCAAGGACTCGTATACTATAAACTTGGCATATTCTTGTAAAATTTCTGCAAATTTATAAGCATCCAAGAAATCCAAATTGACAGGATCTGGAATTATGGCCAAAATTTATATCTCAATTAACATTTGTCGAAGCAATGGTTCCGTAACCGTTGATAACATCCTCAATAATTGATGCTTTCGTGGTGAAAAATATAAATCCTTACGTTTAGTCAGAAATTTCACAAAAATGAAAAGCATTGACTAAATTGCTTATATGAAATTGAAAAAAAAACAAATATATCAACTCGAAACCATTTAGTTTTAAAAATTACCTTAAAATGAAAGGGGCCGAAAAAAGCGGATGCGGCAGAGTGGTTCCAGGCGAATATGTGCCATAGTGTCTCAACGGTGTGAGTTCGAGACCCACCACAGCTGAAGACAACAATTTGACAGTATTAAAATCTGATTTTAACAATTCAGGCGTGTATTATATATATATATATATATACATACATATATAATCGTTCCTATTGATAAAGAAACCACGGAATTAACCGAATTCCGTTCAAATGTTTTTATGCATAATAATTTTAAAACAGTTTTAGAACAGTTTTAACTCCTTGCCAGGAAAAATGTTTGCAATAAAAGGTTAGCAGTACTTTTCAGTGCATTTAACTAAAAAATGTTCAGAATATTTTTAAATATTCGAGGTATGAAATGTTAAACATAAAATAACAAAATAAAAAACATACCCCAAGATGAGCGTTTACTCCGTTAGGATCTCTGTCAACCAAGTCCAATTCACCACTGGCCATTTTTTACTTCAGAAAAATTAAGGTACGACTACACTGCTGGTTAGATCTGTGTTTGTGGTGGGATAGATATATGTTTTTTACTTTTTATCATTTGTTTGGGTAGAAACAAGGATCAACCTGACAACAAATTTTGTATTTCATGACATAACAAGTTTATCTGGACATTGCTTGACCAGTTTTTGCATGATTGGTTTCTAATCAATTAGTACAAAGAATTAAACCTATTAATTTAATCCTTCCTTTGAATGAAATTAAAACTTGTGTATAACGGTTTTAATTGAAATAATTTTCCACCCATTTTGTTGAATAAATCAATTCAACAGTTCAATCATATTTGAAACAATTTAACAGAATTTGACAGCAGTGGACTTGTTTTAAATCACAATTAAAGAGAATACACAAATATTTCAATTTTTCAAAATAGACAGATATATGTTATTAAATTGTAATATTAAAAAGACAAGTAATTTTTTCTGCCATTAAAGTGTATACGACAATCATCCATTAATGTAACTGTCTGTTCGAGAGAGAAAAAGACAAAATAAAAATCTGCTGTTCTTAGTCGCAAACAGAATAAAATATTAAATTTAAAAACTGAAGTGGACAATGATCTCGAATATATAAGCCAGATAAAGTTTCATTTGGTCTTCAATATAATAATTTTTGTGAGCAGTATATATTTTATCAATACATTCTCCTCACTATTCAAGTAATTATGAAACAATACAATTAGAAATTCTAACTATGGTATTATTGCACACATTGGAGATTTGAATTCTAGATCCGCAAAACTTCGCGATTTTATTGAAAATGACTAGCTTGCTTTAGATAAAATCATTGATAACAATTTCCTTCCATCAGATCATTCTGTTGATGAATCTTTAACCCGATCAAATGAAGACTTGATAATAAATAACCAAGGAAATAATTTACTAGACTTATGTATTAGAAGGCTGCAAATATTTAAAATGGTAGATTTATTGGAGATTTTTTTTTAACTTGCATAACTTCATTAGGATATAGTACTAACGATTCTCTTGCCCTCCATTAACTATTATAAGACAGGTGATTTTACCTATTTGGCAGATCATTTTCAAATTGAGCTTTTCATGAATTGCGATAAAAATAATTCTTTCACTAAGGAATATCATGAGACATCCTCTTTTAATTGGAATGAAAATTCATTCGATTAATACATAGTCTTGACTCAGTAGAAATCAAAGAATATTTCATAAACTTTGAACCTTTTCTAAGTCATACAGTTAAATACGATGCCTGCTCAGAGGTGACATGCATAATTACAAAAGTCATGCAAACTGAAAAACAGATTTAAAGGCTTAACAAAGAAGATTATCCATAAAAAACATGAATGGTCAGACAATACAGTTAAAGAATATAAAAAATGTAATAAATAAGAAAGACAGAGAACTGAAAAGACAACCTTTAACCATTCTCTTAGATAAAAATATCAGAATTTACTTAAAACACTTAAAACGTTAACAAAAAAGAAGAACTAGAGGCTCCCAGGGGCCTGTATCGCTCAGCTGGATTCAATTTGCCAATCAACAGCCATAAAAGCACATAAGAAACAAACGTCTGTATTATTGGATATAATTCTGAAAGTAGACAATCAAATAACCATGGCTGCCAAGTCTGGTTCCAATTGGCCAAGTGCTTTCAGACTAGAAGATTTTTTAAACAAATTTTCCCATGTTAAACTAAGTTCGGTTGAGGTGGCCATCTTTGTTGACAGTCCGGATCATCTGACAAACTCTTGAAAGAGGACCACCAAAGGACAATTTCTGCCAGGTTTGGTTCCAATCGGCTCAATGGTTTCAGACAAGATTTTTTATCATTTTTCCCATAGGGTCTTATGTTAAATTAAGTTCGGCTGTGGCGACATTCTTGGTTGACATTCAGGGTCATCTGACAAAATTCTGAAAGTGGACCACACGAAGACCATTTCTTCCAAGTCTGGTTCAAATTGGCTTAGTAGTTTTAGATAAGAAGATTTTTAATGGATTTTCCCATACGATCCTATGTTAAACTAAGATCGGCTGTGGCGTCCATCTTGGTTGACAGTCCGGGTCATCAAGTCCATATTGTCACGTCGTCCATAGGATGTATCGTCAATAGGACAACATCGTCCATACTTTGTGAAGACGCGTCCTCCATGGTTTTATCATATTATATAAATGTGCTTTATCTAATAGAATATTTATATTATTTTCTATATACACCACCAGTTCACAACCAGAGACCCTTCCAGAATCAGACTTAGAAGATTCTGACTAAGTGTTTAGTGTTAGTAACTTTATTAACTTTATGTTTGAGTGTTTAGTGCTTGCTTTCAATAGTAACTTTATTGACTTTATGATAGTATAGTATATGTTAGTATATTTAGTGCTTTTGTTTCAATTTAGACTTTTATAACTACATGTTTGAGTCTTTCTAGTGCTTTATGATATAGGTTATATGGGTGAGTGTGTATATATAAATGTGTGAATATTTGGTGAAATATGTATGTAGTGGAATATATGAATGAGAGACATGAGCTTATGTGTGAAAAAATATAAAACAATGTATATAAGATGTATGTTCTATGATGTATGTATGTATGTATGTAGTCCGATCGGGACGAAATTAGACAACTTTGTAAAGAACCTCCCATGGATGCTTCATGTCAAGTTTCATTCCATTTGGCCCATCAGTTCCAGAAAAAAAATTAATCAACCAATGAGAAACAAGAATTGCCAATGGTGGCCATGTTTGTAGCCCGATCGGGATGAAATGAGGAAACATTTAAAGAACCTCCCATAGATGCTTCCTGTCAAGTTTCGTACCATTTGGCCAAGCGATTTCAGAGGAGAAGATTTTTTTATATCAGCCAATCAGAAACAAAAAATGCCCATGCGGCCATATTTGTAGTCCGATCGGAACGAAATGAGGAAACTTTATAAAGGACCTCCTATAGATGCTTCCTGTCAATTTGTTCCATTTGGCCAAGCAGTTTCAGAGGAAAATATTTTTTAAAACTCAGCCAATCAGGAACAACAATTGCCCATGGCGGCCATGTTTTTTGTCCGATCAAGATAAAATGAGGAAGATTTGTAGAGGACCTCACAAACATCATTTCTGTAAAGTTTAGTTCCAATTGGCCCAGTGGTTTCAGAGGTGAAGATCTTTAAAGGAAAAGTTTACAACGGACGCTAAGTGATGGCAATAGCGCACCTGGCCTTGCCAAAAAGTGAATATAAACAGAAACTGCATGAAAAACTATTTGATCTAAGAATCCAAAAGAGCTCTGGAATATCTTAAATTCTTATAATCCCAAAAGGTGTTATGGTGTAAACACTGGAGATGATACAACGTGTATGCAGACTTTGAATTATAATGATACTGTTTCAGATTTTGAAAATCAGGATCATGCCTTGATTTTTAACTTTTTTTATTTCTCATAAACCAATTACAAACGATGCAAATGCAAATTTCAAATCTCAAGTTTGTGATAATTTAAAGATATCAGAAAATCAGTCAGTTTTGTCAGATATTAAGACTGGTTTAAACAATTTCTCCCGTTATTGCCACTTTTGATAAGTGGCAACTTACTGTAAACACAAGAAGACAAACTCTTTTCAAAAGGGAAATAATAAAGCCGAAGGACCTTTCATTAAATATAAAAAAACCAAAAACAACTGATTGAAATTGTAACGGAATACAAACTTTTTGCGTTCTGAGCTAAACGGAAACGGTAATCTTTATTCAACTATATACAAAAAGGCAAAGAAGGTTCTTTTTGCTTTATATTCAAAGCTGTCAGCCATTTTCTGAATTTGACGAATTTGACAGACAACTATCAGAGAATTTTATTAAAGTTCAGTCCCTTTCATTTTTCGCTAGACTACATACAGTTGATATTAATCCCCTGCTCAGAGAATCATATGGACTTTGCAAAATACTCCACTCACAAAATATTTATTCTTGGTATACATATATTCTAAATACGATTCCAGAGGAGTTAAATGTGTTGGAAAAATTGTCATCATGCAATAATTTAAGGGATGAAAAATCTCAGAGGTCAATGATTTTTTTTTTTATTGAATCATTTAAGACCAACTATAAAATTCCTTGAATGATCAGAATAAACTGCAAAAGGGACTGTCAGACTCTATATACCGGACTCTTTGTTGTCTCGGATATACATGTTTTTGTTTATTAAATATATGTCACAAGCTGTCATTATGTTTATTTGACAATAAGATTTGATTTGATATAATTCATCTCCATGAAAAGATAAAGAAATGGCAACCTAACCGTTTTTCAGGGCTCTAATTCAACAAGAGCGACGTCGTATTTATTTAGCATATATGTGTGTGTAAATAAATTAATTATAAAATGCTTTATGGTTTTAATTGCAGTGCATAAACCATTTGACTGGAAAAAGGAAAAAGGCTCATTTTTAGGTTTTGTCATTAAAATGTCACTGAATCAGTTTCTCACACAATTTGAACTATTCTGTATGTTGTCTGACTTGTTCTCCTCTTATATGCCGAGTTTTTCATCTGGGCATATCACTAAATGCATTAAGAGGAGAACAAGTCAGACAACACACAGAATAGTTCAAATTGTGTGATAAACTGATTCAGTCAGTGGAATTTTACTGACAAAACCTAAAACCTAAAAAAATAAAAAAAATCCGGGTCCCAAGGGCCTGTGGTAATGTTAAAGGATATAAGTTTAGCGTATGTACGTCAGCGGCACAGAAATAAAACTGCAACGAACCGGAATCGTATTCCTATCTTGTCCGTCATACTTTGTTTTAACATCAACAGTAGTTTTCCGGTTCCAAATTTTAGAACTTCAAGTTCAATTTATAGCAATTCCAGTTAACGCTAGGTGCAGCACTGGGCGGGAACATCGATTGTAAACATTATATCTGGTACCCCTATCATCTATTGGTAGGTGATAAATATTTTAACCCAGTGTTTAAATAACCTCAGGAAAAACAGGCGTTACAGCAAGGACGTATATATTGTTAGTTATACGTCCTTGGTTACAGTCACAGTCCTTGTCTTCAAATTTGCAGTTTATTGTAGTACTGATAAATAATTCACTTTTGAGCGATTTCATATGCCTAAAGCGCTTTTAATTGGCAAGTAAGGTAGGCATGTCATAAATCATTGTGTTGATCAATTAATATTTTTTTTGGATCCAAAAGTTTTGAGCGAGACCGAAAGGTGAAAGCGATAATTCTTTGGAAATCGAAGCAGGCGCGTAAAATTGTGTAGCCCGAGTTGGGGACCTTTTCTTTTCTCTTGGCATATATAGTAATTTTCTTCTGAGACAAGCGCCTGTGGTTACAGTAGGTGGAATAGCTACAATTTAACTAAGGAATACTTAATCAATCCTTACATAATATGTATACAAACAAATAATCTTATAAATTTTTTACGTGACAGTTTTACCCATCAAATCTTTACTTTTGAAAGTAGTTAATAATCTATACTGTATAATCCCTTTTGGGATTATCTCTCTATATGGTCCGGAGCAATTTTTCTGACTTCCTGCCGACAGTGGGTTGCCCAGTCAGAAAATACCTCTGGACACAGAATCCCAAAAGTGATTGGTTAATAATCATGCACCAATTTCACCATCATTTTTTCAAGTCTTCACCAAAGGCACCAGAGGAATAGCCGGTCGGATTTTGTCTGTTGCATCCCCCCTTTATTCTGGGTACTTCTAAAGGTATCAGGACAACTCGGACCAAAGACAACTCTGACCAAGATAACTCGGACCAATTTTAAGACAACTCGGACCAGTTCTGAAGACAACTCGGACCAGTTCTAAAGACAACTCGGGCCAGTTCTTAAGACAACTCGGACAAGTTTGAAAGTGATAATGACCTGTATTCTGACCAAATAGAAAGTAACTTTGAGACAACTCGGACCAGTTTGTTGGTTTATCATAGATTAGAAAGCAGTAAAGAAGAAATCTTTTTTATATCATTTAATATTTTAAAATTCGTTTAATCCGTGACTACAAAAATACATAGGAATCGTAATAGTCGATTTTTTCATTCAAAATCATCATGAATAAAAAACAAAAGATTCATTTTTCTCTTTTGCTGCGTTTTTTAAAAAATTTTTAAACATTCCAAAAACGTATTTCCATCAATTCGAATAACCTTTTCTTTCAGCATAGTGCGGTATGTGGCTCTGGAAATGTCGGTGCAGGTCCGGTGCTGTTTCACCCCACAGCTCTGGCAGCACAACGATTCCTGTCGAGGACGAATTTGGCTTCTGCAATCTGTACAGTTCTCTGACATTTTGGTAAACTGATTATACTGACTTGTCTACCGCCCTTTTATATGTTACTGCCACTAATTATCTCATATCTGCAGCTTACTAAGTTCTCAAAAAAGTATGACACTTTCTTTGAAGTGAAACCCTTTGATGTCCTTTAATTGGCTTGCATCCATTTGTCATCTATAGCAATTAAAACTAATCAAGGTTAACAAGCTTGTATAGTTGTTGATTGATATAATGCAATTAAATTTTCGATCAGTAAATCAATTAAACCTTTGATAGGAAAATATTTGAAATTAAAAATAATTATAATTTTACGCATTTTATTTGATTTGATTTATTTTTCGTCTTTCTTTAATAAATACTTAAAAGATACAGTGCACTATATACATTTCTTAATTTTTTTTGAAAAATGGTCCGAGTTGTCTTTTGAATCAGTTGATCCGAATACATTTTTTAATTTTTCACACTGGTCCGTGTTATCTTTTAAATTGGTCCGAGTTATCTTTTGACTGGTCCGAGTTATCTTAAAAACTGGTCCGAGTTATCTTGATCCGAGTTGTCTTTGGTCCGACTTGTCTCGCATTCCTTCTAAAACAAGAAACGAAATACAACAAAACGAAACGAAATATAACAAAACAAAACGAGACAGGTTGAAATAATATACTATAAGGTTTTTGGAATAAAATAGTTGATAAAATATAAAGCACGACTAGCCAAGTATTTAAATAGTACTATTAATTCCTTGGACTAACAAAGTGTTAATTAATTAAAAAATTGGGAGGTGTGTGGATTTTGTGGTGATTTTAACGTAAGATTGGTTGATCATTATCCATAATAAAAAATTAAAGACATTTTTTGCAACATTGTCAGAAGCAGGAGCATGAAAGGTGAAAATTCTTATCTTAACAAGAGACTGCCTAATTTCAGACAATGTATCGCGATACAAAACATATATTGAATATTGACTTTTGTATTGTTCTGTCTACTTTGTCTATATGTGTATTGTAACATGCCCCTTGTGGGCCCGTTCTTATGGAAATAAAAGTATTCTAATTCAATATATTACAATAAACCAAACACCAGCTAATCTGTTCCTTGGTAGACTGAGTTGCGTACCAAATTTTAACAAAGCTTGAACTATTATAAAAATTGAATACACTGAATTTTCATGAACTGAAATTTGATATGAAGCATCTAACCACGAGTTAACATGACGATCGTACCAAATTCTATTATATATAACAAAATCAGCTCTGAAATATGTCATCAACAATCCACTTTCATTACTCAGCCTGAATAATAAGATCTATATCATGGTCTGTTTTTGTGTCTGATATTTTTTCACTCACTCTTTAGTTATTTTTGAATGTAAATATATTTGGCTCTCAACAATTTTCGATCTTTCCTCAAAAAATGCATTTATTGTGCAACAAAGTTGGTATAAATGAATCTTTGAATAGCTTGAAAGTTGAAAAAGAGGATCAGGATTGGGATTTGAAGAAATATTAAAATTCGCCCTTTGAACCGACTCGGTTTTATAATTATAAAAAAATCAGGTTTTTACACATATAAAAGAGGATACTAATGTCACAGGAAAACTCCTGCAGGATATCAAATTGTATACCATTGCTTGCTGTTGGTAAAGTGTACAAACATTACATTTCATGTCTAAAAAAGAATGTATAGTGGTCGAATGGATTATACATAGGTGGTACAGTGTGATGACCTGCCAGTTACATTGACAAGATTGAAGTTTTTCAGCTCACATGCAGCTAATGGCAAGTACGTGATCTTAACAAGTATTGCTAAAATTCTTGCCTTAGGTCGAGGGTCATCTGTGGATCCTTCTGTTTCCTTTACTGATAAAATCGCCTATGTGATATAACTAGCAATAACTTATATTTGCAATTACACCCATAGGGTCAAAGCAAAAACACATATACAACATTACAAAATAAAAAATTGAAAGAAATTAACAAAATTACACAAGATTTGTTAAACTTCAGATCGGCATTTGATAGACCCTATCTCAATTCTAAAGATTCTCATTATAAAGGTATACATACTTCAATCAATTTTTTTTATTTTACAATATATAAATTATTAGTATTTGCACTGAAAGTTGCGTAAAACCAATAAAAAAGGAGGAATATTGCGTGGAAACTTTCTATAAAACTATATACATGTATATACTTAAAAAAAAGATATTTCCCTGTCTCCCAAAATAAATTATAAAAAA
This sequence comes from Mytilisepta virgata, assembly GCA_028015205.1. Taxonomy (NCBI): domain Eukaryota; kingdom Metazoa; phylum Mollusca; class Bivalvia; order Mytilida; family Mytilidae; genus Mytilisepta; species Mytilisepta virgata. The sequence goes on from CM051519.1 coordinate 78,902,235, forward strand.
TATATTGCAACTCTTTAAATTTATTTACACTGAGTAGAACTAAATACCAGTAGGATTGAATAATTTATTTATAATTATTAAGACTAATTTAGTTCATGTGTCGAACTATTCAAAACCCCAGTCCCAGAAATTAATGGGTTCTGCATGTTCTGTGGAAATTGGAAGGGGCATTTTAATTAATTGATAATTAATGCTGATTACAACGGGGTATTGAAGAAGGCTTTCAAGAAATGGAACATGTAATATGTAGCAAACTAAGACCTCTATCCGGCACCTTGGCATATTTTTGTTGTTTTTTTTTTTGTCGGAAGCAACAGTATCGTGTGCTCACTTGATGCTACTCCACTAAAAGCCTATTTGTCTAAAGTGTACATGCTAATTAGCCCTAAACATTTTGTTAAAGATGTATAACGTTTTGTTCACGACAGGGTACGAACATTTGATTTTTAATGGGAGTGGGAGCAAGGCTAGGAAGGAATTTGAAAAGAATGTAACTAGGTTAAAAAATGAAGTGAAAAAAGACAGGTCGGTTAGATATCACATACAATAAAATATAGTATAATTAAGAAAATGTGTTTGGATCGAATAGACTGAGCTTCCTCTCCCAATATTAAAACCCTTTTTCTTCCAGAAATTTCATTTATTAAGTTTGTCAATCGTAAATAATTCGGCTATATTCTAAGTAGAAATGTAGCATTATAAAGTATTTTATGTAATGAATCGAGAATTTTTTTTTTTTCGTTTCCCTGTATTTCTTTTCGTTGTGTTTTGTTTTGCTGTGTTTCATTTCTATTTCGTTTCTTGTTTTAGAAGTACCCCTTTTTTCCTCTGCCTCTGCCTTTTTCTTTACAACACCCCTCTACCTTCATTGTCAATTTTTTTTCTTAATTTTTTTCATTTTATGACAAAAATAAATGCAATATATCACAAAATTATAGCATAAATCAAATGTCCAACTTTCATCAACTGATACTGTATCAGTCGACGAAAATTGGATGAACTTTGGCCCCTTTGCTTGTGTCACACGTATATGTGTCATACCTGTCTATCTGCATGCAAATGACTTTTAATTTAATAGATATTGAAAACATTTGTACATAACAAATGGTCTATTTAATTACTGTCATTGTTCGCTTTTAAGATGCCATTTTTAATCTTACACTTGTGCATAAGGTGATTTTTATTCTTTGAATGTGGAAAACCCCATTCATACGTGCATCATTGTTTATATTCCATGACAACAAGTGTGACCTTTTTCAGTTGTACAAAAATAGCAACAGATATCATATTACTTTAGTGATTAGTTTTAATTGTATTTAGTCAGTTAATTTGTATTCTTGTTGATGTAAGGGAAAATTCGTATGTGATTCCCTCAGAATTTATTCTCCTCGACAGGAGTGTACATGAACATCTGTAGGAAACCCTCATGGACAAAAAGGATTACACACCAGATAATAGATTACAATCAGTTTTAAACCCCCAAAATAATACTTTGGAATCTGTCATTACTACAGATAACAACCAAAATCTCCAGCATAAAAACCGTTGGAAAATGTTTGCTCCCATTTTTGTTCTATAATCTCTTGTGATGATAGTTATGAAACAATGTGATGAATGTGCTGGTAGTGGATAATGTTGAAAAAAAAGAGTTAAAGTACATCAAAATTTTTATCAAAGTCTTGTATTATTTCATTCAAAATTTACATAAATGGTATATACATGTACTGAGGTATAATAATTTCAGAACATATTCTTTATTTTTATCTTCCTTGTTTTATAATATCCATTATTTATGTAAATTACTAAACAATTGCTTAAATGCAAACTCTAGCTATTGTCGTACTTTGTTAATTTTTAATATTTACAGACAACAGTAAAAGAACTACAGTTTCTAATTAAATCCCCCTAATAGACATATTTGTGTATCTGCATTTTCTTATTGATTTGTCATATTTGTTTTCATATTTTCAGTGGAAATGGAGAATCTTATAAAGAGTGGATTTATAGCTGTAATGGCTACACATCTTGTGGTTTGTCCATATACCAAAGTTGAAGAGAGTTTCAATGTACAGGCCATGCATGATGTCCTTTATCATGGTTTAAATATTAGTGAGGTATATCTGTTTCAAGTTGTTTTAACACAATGTTATTTATTTACAATTTACAGTTCAAAGTGTTCCTTTTAGATCCATTAAATACAACAGATAGGTTCATTTTATTTGATAACAATACAGAAAGACCATTCTAATCTTATATTTGTCAGTTAAAGCTTTCTTTAATTTTCATGGTTTAATTTTGTGAGACTCACCTGTAACAAGTATTCCACTCAAACTTTGCTTTAGAGAATGGTCTTTATTGTTGTTTTGTTTTGTTTTGTTTTGTTTGTTTGTTCTTATAATTTATTTCAGTCAATCAAGACTCAAGAACAGGTCACACAGATGTGATCCTGTTCATTCTGCCTGTTGACATATTCAGCTATTAATATCATGTTAAAATATTCTTTTGAAGACATTATCAAAGTTATGTTTGTATCTTAATATACCACTGCGGTTTCATCTGAATCTGACATATTTATCAAATCTGAAGCAATTGAATGTCAAGACTTGGGCACCGTTTTGATTTTTTACAAACAAATAAGAGTTATTTCCCTTTAGCCAAAATTTTACCACAACTTCTGTTTGCTCTCAAAATCTTAAGCCAGTGACTTGAGACAATTTTTAAAGTTTTTCAGGGACATATCTCTATTTTGCAGTCTAGATTAGTCCCTGTTGATAAGGTTATTACTGGCAGATATTATTTGATTAAACATCACAAATTAGTTAAGAGCAAACACGGTTCTGTTCACCAGTTGAATTCCTTATTAAAATGTATTACAACAATCAAAGAACTGCTCCTTTCCATGGGAGTTTGTGAAGTTTATGTAAATTTTTGCACCATATCAATTCTTTTCTTTTGATATTAACAACACCTTAAATTTTATTTAAAGGTCCTTTATATCAAAATTTAATGAACCCAAATGTTACTGTTTTTGTATTGACAGTCAAAGAATGTAACTTCATAATGAATGAAAAAATAATTTTTTTTTGGGGGGGAGGGGGAGGAGGATGGGCGGAATCAGGGAATTGAAGTATCAGAATAAGGTAGGATATTTTAATTTTAGATGACAAAAGGGGTAATTGACAACATCACGATGCCAACCAAGTTATACAATTAAACTCGATTTGCTCAATCAAATAATGATATACCTTGTTATGCCTAAAATAATTTATATGCTTATATGACTGCCATTATATTACAGTCAAGAGTAAATTTAAAAATATAAGATATTCTGTTCATATTTTGACAAAAATTGTTGTGGATTAATATTCAAGTAAAATTTCTGTATTTTTTCAGTATGATCATTTGGAGTTTCCAGGAGTGGTACCAAGGTCTTTTCTTGGACCAGTTATTGTAGCAGTGGCATCCTCGCCATTCATTTACTTCATCAACTTATTAGAATTCTCCAGATTTGCCTCGCAGTATATAGGTTTGCTGTTTATATTATGTTATGTGCAATACAAAATGCCTTTAATAAATACAGGTCCACCTCAAACTTTTATGAGGGGGTCCTTGTTGGCCAAATGCCCTAGGCAGTTCATTAAATGATAAAGTGTTTATTTCCAGCCTCTAACCATTGAGGGTGTCAATTGAAATTATGCTTTTTTTTTTTTGACTTAGAAAATACTTTATTTAACAAAAACTGTTACATTTAACAATACAAACTACAGTTTTCATATGTATAGTTCCCTTTTATTAGTATCTTGATGCCAGGGTTACACCCAGATAAAAATATATTTTAATGTTAGTTTCGATACAATAATAATTTATAAGGCAAATTACATTTTATAACTTTTTCAAAATTTATTCTATATTCGATAATTTGTCTGAAATTGAACAAATTTGAGTTGACGTCGGAAGATTTCCAAAGTCCAGTCTTTCACTTGGAAGAACTAATTTTTAACAATTTACATTATAAACATTTTTAATGTCTGCCTAAAATCGATTGGTTTTTACTTCGAATGCTGATATTGTAGAATATAGAAAAAAAAAACAATATAAATATCATTTTGCTTCAGAAAACATGTTCCTCAATCGACTCCGGAAAAAGTGATAATCATTTGGCCGTAGTCTTCAGTGAATATCAATCTTTCAAAAGTCAACAAAACCACACATTTACCTCACCAAAATACAGTTATTGTATAATCTAATTGTATATAGTAATCAAAATTTTTTTTTTTTTTAATTTTATATGCCTCATATTATCTGACAAGAACAAAATTAAAATCGCACAAAAGTAGGTCATAGAACATGTTGACCATCCCTAGATCTATTGTCTTAGATTGATTGTTCGGGGCCACAATTAAAACATTGTTGATTTTTACCACTCTATGTGTTTTGACGTAAGGTGTTGACACGTTTAATTTTGGATATAATCAAAATGTTTATTTATTTGGAAATATTGAAATTATGCTTTGTGGTCAGATGTGTTCATATTCAATCTAATTTGACAAATATTGACAGTCTTGCTGCCTGCCAGAGTTTACTGTTTTTACATTACTCCAACTTCCCAAAAAATATGGTTTCATAAAAGAAAATATGAATCAGTATAGTTGTTTCTCATTTCAGTTAGAGCAACATTGGGATCTTTTGTATTGATTGGTGTGTTTACATTTGGTAATGCCATTGGTGAGAAACTTGGAACTGGAGTAAAGAAATGGTTGTACATTGTCATGGCAACACAATTTCACTTCTTGTTTTACATGACCAGGCCTTTACCAAACATTTTTGCTTTGGTTCTTGGTAAGCATATTTATAAGTTTTTATAGTAGATGAAATATATTATGAGAGAAAACATATAACCATTGGCATCTTTCAGCGTAAAACTTAACATAAATTTTCATACAAAATTTTTTATATAACTAAAATTAATTTTAAATATTGGTGGTGTTTATCTTATTTTCATAAAAGCAGGTACCAGTTGAAAAATTGTGCTTAAAAGTTTTACCTTGATATAGAATGATATTTATTCTTTCCTTTGTTTTCAGTACTTCTGGCATTAGCAGGATGGATTAGAGGTCAACATATTAGGTTTCTATGGTATTCTGGAGCAGCCATTTTGATTTTTAGGGCTGAATTAGTATTATATTTAGGACAAATTCTTGTGATTGAGTTACTGATGATGAGGCTTACCATCTTTAGATTGTTGAAATATGCTGTTCCAGCAGCTGTAATTCTTATTGGTAAGAAATGAATTTCTATGTAATACATACTGTTTTGATGTATTTTATATATTTATATATATATAACTAACTCAAAATGCAGGATATTTCATTAAATTTCTTAACATATAACATTTGACTTGTAGAAGAAAAAAACATTTATTGCAAATTAACTCTAAATTATGATGATGCAGTATTACTAGTGTCAAGAGCCTGCCACAAATAAGCATTAAATGAAACAGGCTGCAGTCCTTCAGCATGATATGGGGCTGATGAAAACAAAGATTTAGGTTAAGTGTTTATGAGACAAGCTCCTTAGTAGTCTGTTAAAATCTAGTGTATATTGTGTGACTCAGATCAAGCTCTTTAAGGTACAGATTTAGCTACCATCAAATTAAACAGTCTCTAGAGCAAAATGTATTAAGAGGTCCAGTCAAACCTGTATATAAATGGCACCTTGGACCAAAGAACTTTGCCCTTTTATACAGAGGTTAATTTTACAAATTTTGTTGATGATGGGATATTTGCTATTAAGAGGAGTTCTTTAAAGCAGATTTGACTGTATAATCTTTTTATCATTTTTCAGTCCAAATTAAATGTAAATATTTATTCTACTTTACATGTATATGAAAATTCACAGTCCTTATCTACATGTATATTATTTTAGGATTGACAGTTTCCATAGACAGTTATTTTTGGCAGAGATATATTTGGCCAGAAGCAGAGGTATTTTGGTACAACACAGTATTAAACAAAAGTTCTAATTGGGGAGTATCCTTTATGGTATAAATTTAATGAATATTTTTTTAGGCAATTATAAATTTTTTAGCACATTTATCATGTTTATGCTTCTGTTAGGATTTTATGACCAAAAAAATCATAACTATATTATTTCCATAGACCTTAACTTGAACCAGACATTACCGTTTCTGTGGTATTTTTACTCGGCAGTACCAAGGTGTCTTCTTCTAAGTTTAATTTTAGTTCCTTTTGGCTTGATTTTGTCACCACAGACCAGGATTATGGTATTTCCAGCATTGTTATTCATCCTATTTTATTCAATACTACCTCATAAAGAATTGAGGTTTATCATCTATACTATTCCAGTATTAAATGTAGCAGTGGCCTGTGCCATGAATCGATTGTAAGTATTCTAAAACATGTACTGGTATATGTCATTCTGTTGTTTTCTTATTGAATAAGTAATGTAACTGTTTCCATTGGGTAATTTTTGTTGCAGGTTGAAAATACCCAAGACATATTAGAGGAAGAATCTTATATTAATGGAACAATTTTTATTTTGCTGAACATATATTGAATAGTTGCATATAAATGATATGATGTTATAAAAAATATCTGGATATTGGATATGTGATATATATGTATATATAAATTTTACATGTTTATCACTGTTTGATTAAATTGTGTTTTGATTTGTTTCCACCAAATATTTTTTATGTATCAGGCTACTACTTTGAGTGAAATATATGTTAAATTCGATTCCATTGTCCCATGATTTCATAAATTATGCAGGGTCACTGATTGCTCATGGTAAAATAACAATAAAAACATCTTTTATTTTCTTAACAGTTCATGGTCTTAATTTTTCATCCATCTCAGTGTCAATTACTCCATGAATATTAGTCTCATAAAGAATGCTACCTTGATATATATACATCAGGTATATGGTACAGTGTTTTTTGAGACAAATAACTTTTTGTTTCTGACCAATAATTTTTTTATTCAACAATGCCTTTATTTTACAAGGATGATTTCTATGTATAATTTTTTTTCAGTTGGAAAAATAGAAATAAATCAGTTTTACAGAAGTTACTTGCCCTTGGTGCTGTGTTACATTTACTAGGAAACATTTTTATAACTACCTTGTTTTTATATATATCACATCATAACTACCCAGGAGGAGTGGCTTTGATGCATATTCAAAAAACAGAACTGTCAGTCAAAGGTATGTTTGTTTATACACATATATATATTCTGACACAAGAAACAATATTTCTTAGCTTCTTGGGCAATTGTTTTGCCAAATTCAGTCAAAGAGGGATGGTAAAAAATCTTTTTACCAAATCTGTATTGAATTTTTTTGGCTTTATGAAATATATTGAAATGCTATCCTATTTACATATCTTATTTGTGACATGGATTTTGCATTAATGATAGAAATACAAAAAAAAAGTGAATTTCAAATGCATTTAAAAGGGTTTTCATAATTATAAATAAAGCAGGGAATTGGTATATAAATTCACAACAAAAAGCTCATGCATACTTGTTAATTTGGAACAATGCTTCCATATGTATTTCATTTCAACTACATAGGGAGATCTTTAACATAGACTCTTGAAAGTAATTGACCCCTCTATGTCATAGAGAGACAACTTGTTTCTTTCTGAAGTTCAAGAATGTTTCAAGTATACTATCAGTTGAATTCTTTGCTTGGCAATTTGATGAAATATCAACACTTACATTTCATTTATAATAATAATTGGGGTTAAACAGTATCTTCCACAAACAAATTTAGAACATTCAACGTGTTATGTATATTAGATATTTAGATATTATTGAATTTGTCATTATTGCAAATTATTACTAAAATATAAACCGTGAATTCAGAAATTGTTGTATCCATTTATTATTTTGAATCTTTATTTGATTTTCATCCTGTTGGATTTTTATGCCCTGCCACGAATGTGGCTGGGGCATATAGATTTTTTCCTTGTCCGTCCGTCCGTACATCCCGATTTGGTTAAGTTTGGCGTTAAGCTCCATTTATCAGAAACCTATAGTAATACAAAAACAAGTGTTGCTGAACTGGGTTGTACTATACAAGAGGACTGTAGTGGTGAAATATCATTGATATACAGTCAACTCCACATAATTGCAAACCTGTTAATTGCAAAATTCGGTTATTTGCAAAAAAGGTAACAAGCACAAAACCATTTCCCATTCAACTAATGTTAAATATGTCGGTTAATTGCAAAGCATTTTATAGCAAAATTTGCTTAATAGCAAAGAAAATTCTGGAAAAAATGAGAAAAAGTGTTGGTTTAATATTTGTCATCAGTGACATTTATTTTTTTTGTTTGGTCTGTAGTACTTTTTTTCTTCATGCATATAGTCAGATTGCACATATTTGGTTCTTAAAAATGTTATCTTTTGGAAAAATGTAACGATAACTATACTGATAAATTGTGTACATAACAGAATAAATGTCATCGATAAATCTTTAACCTTTAAGATGAAATCAAATTTCGCCGTCTGTTTACAAAATGTAACGTTTCCTGTGCTGGGAATTTTTCTCAAATACAAATACAAAAAAACTATTGAAAATCTATCTTTTATCCATTTCATTCGTTCTTGGTCAGTCTGCAATAGGTCATATCAAATATCCCCGTTGACGATATAACCAAATTTAATATTTGTCCCAAATATCCATAAGTCTTCCTTTTTATGGCATACATTAGTTATTTTTCCAAATTATATTGATTGAAGGTTTTATCATACCGTTGTATATTTTCCCGCCAGTTTTTGCACAAGATTTTTGTCGTCTTGTCAAAGATACGTACTTTGACACCTGTCAATTCATGTTACACAACAAAGTTCATAATACCCTGACCTGTTAATTCAAATAAAATATCCCGGTCAAGATTATTGTCAATCATTCTCTGGGCTACAGGTGACACATTTATTTATGCCGACACCGATGTTGGACAAATCTGTTATGACGAATGTAAAAAAAAACTCCCGACTGTATATGAATAAAACATATCACAAAATACCAAAATAAATTTGATGCACTGTATTTTAATTTTGTTGACTGACAACTCAACAGCAGTGCTCAAGATCAAAATATTGGAAAAACGGTTAAAGATATAATGATGAATTAATAAGCAAAACCATAAAAAATAAAAACAATTAAAACACACAGGTATCCAAACTCAGCTAAGAGTTATCTTTGCATCAAAAGGAAGAATTATAAAATTATGAAAAGGACTGGAATTAAATTAATAAGAAACCATAACTTGGACATTGCGCGGTCTGTTATACTTATTCCGATTGCTCTTACGGGAAATTTCATACAAAAATCTTCTAGAGAACCACTGAATGGATTGAAACAATACATAGCATGGGCTACAGGTGACCCATTTATTTATGCCGACACCGATGTTGGACAAATCTGTTATTATGAATGTAAAAAAAAAACTCCCGACTGTATATGAATAAAACTTATCACAAAATACCAAAATAAATTTGATGCACTGTATTTTAATTTTGTTGACTGACAACTCAACAGCAGTGCTCTAGATCAAAATATTGGAAAAATGGTTAAAGATATAATGATGAATTAATAAGCACAACCATAAAAAATCAAAACAATTAAAACACACAGGTATCCAAACAAATTTTCATACAAAAATCTTCTAGAGAACCACTGAATGGATTGAAACAAAACATAGCATGAATGTTCCATATGACGTTCTGGCCAAGTGTTGTTACTTTGGTGACGATCTGTCATCCATGCTGACATTCTGCGGAAGACTTAGTTTAACATAGGCCCTGATAAAAAGTACATACTGACGTCCTCTTCTTGAAAATATCTGAATGGATTGAAACCAAACATGGCATGGATGTTAATCTCAAGGTCCCTTATCGATGAACAAATGGAAATGTCAGGTGAAGGATACAGGCTTCTTGGAGCCTCTGGTTTATTAATTTGCACATGCGATGTTTTGGATACCACTTTCTGCTACTATCTTAACTTCAGTTTTGTAAAAACAGAACAAATATACAACTGTAAGTCTTTTTTGAATCAATTTTATTATCTATGCCAATTCTTTGTTTTACATGAACTCTTTTCATTAGAGTATCTCCCTTGTGCAGTGATCTGTTCTTTGATGGTTTTGGCATAACCCCTTTTGGTCATTTTGGTGATTTTGAATTGCTCTTCAACCTTTTGGATTATTGTTTTGGATTTCAACATTTTAAGCCTTGAATACAACTGATGTGATTTAAATCGATGAAATGTGCTCATCTTGTGCATCAAAAATGGTATCAAAGAAGGATATCCCCAGTTCAGTTGCTAGTATTTTGATACTAACCCGAAACTGATACTTAGAATATACTGTTACAAAAATTAAAAATTTTGCAAAACCTAAGGAGTATCTCCCTCGTTCATGGCTATGTCATTAAAATGTTTTGGCATAACCCCTTTTGGTAATTTTTGAAATTTTGAATTGCTCTTCAACCTTTTGGATTATTGTTTTGGATTTCAACATTTTAGGCCTCGAGCACAACTGATGAGTCGTAAATTACATCTTGTGCATCAAATTGGTATCAAAGAATTGTATCTCTGATGATTTATAATTCAGAAAGTGACTGTTTACTGTTACACTGTAGAATATGTTATGTTGTACAATAGTTTAACTGTTGTTAGACTTTTGTTTTACCTGTTTTAGAACAAAATATTGAACTTTATTACTTGTTCTGACTTAACAGTTACATGAGTTATTTTAGTGAATTACTGAGTAAGTGAAAATGGTCTGAATGGACCATTTATTATACCCCTGCAAACAGAGTTTTTTTTTGTTTTTTTTTTTTGGGGGGGGGGGGTTATATAGGAATTGTCCGTCTGTCTGTCCATATACATAGTAAGCACAACTCCTCCTAAACAGTTCAATGGATTTATTTTGATGAGACTTTATATGGAGGTTGGGCATCATATGTAGATGTGCATGAAGCAATATAATTATCATTTGCAAAGGGAGATAATTTATCTTAAGGGTTTTACATGTTTAAAACTTTTAAGCATAACTCCTCCTAAACCGTCAAATTCATTTTGATGAAACTTTATATGAAGGTTGGGCATGATATGTAGATGTGTATGAAGCAAAATAATTATTGCTGGATGCTTGCAAAGGAAGATAATCTAACTTAAGGGTTTTACAAATTTAAAGCTCTGTCAATATAACTCCTCCTTAACCATTCAATGCATTTTGATGAAACGTTATATGAAGGTTGACCAGCATATGTACATATACACATGAAAGAAGGAAATAATCACCAGATGCTTGCAAAGGGAGATAATCCAACTTATTGGTTTGAAGTTTGTAAGCGTAAATTTCTAGTATTGCAAATGGAGTATCACTCAGTGAGGTCACTCACAGTTCTAGTTATTCATGGATTGTGAATGTCTTTAATCAACCATTCAGCGTATCCATTAGGTGAATTTCTGGTTAACGATATCCGTTTAACATAATTTCTAAATGGAATAGTATAAATGTCTCCAAATTTGTTCAATGATCAATTATTCTATTGCACAATGGTAGATTTGAAGTGCTGTATCAGCACGACGGTTAGTGCAGTATCAGAAACCCTGTTAAGACTCAAAACAACAATAAGGCATAGGAAAATGAGGTTAGTGTGAAAAATTTAGCAGCAGTGCTGCAGATCAGCACTTCAGTGCTATGTTTTCACATATAATTTACCAAATTTTCTTTCCGTCGGATACTACAGTAAATCACCGGTTACATATAGATTCCCCTTCAGGTACGAGTAAGTTATGGAATTTCTCCACCGGAGATAGTTAAATTTTCGATTTTCAACACGTGAGCTTTTGCAAGCGTATTAAAATCTAAAATTTAACTATTAAGGGTGGAGAAATTCCATAATTCACGATTAAATTGAAGGAGAATCTGTTTCTTCTATGATTTTGGACAAAAACCTCAAGAAAATGTCGTTGCTATGTAGTTTGTTTACAAAGATGTCATTTCGGGACTTCTTTAGTTATCATTCCAATAACAGTAGAAAAAATGGTGGTAATTCCCACTTAGAAATTTAATCACCAGGAAGTGGTTAAAAATATTATGAATTTTTATCCCACCGATTAAACACGACAAGAATAGGAGAAAATGTAATAAATTACAGAATTTAGTTGATTATTATTTTTTGTAGACATTAATTTACACATTGATGTGAAAAGTGCACAGACTGGAATCAGCAGATTTACACAAATTCATCCTCATTGGAGGTAAGTACAAGAACTTTTATGCAGTAACAGTTCCAAAATGTATTCTGAAGCGACTGTTCATTAAAAGAAATTCTTTAGAAATTTTTCACGATGGAAATATTTTTTAATTATTATAACAAAGTGAGAAACTCTGAAAAGCTACTTGATATTCATGTTTACATCAAAAGAAAAAGACAACAATGAGGATAAACAATAGAAATATGACACAAGGACTTGGTTATTCTTGTATAGAATAAATATAAATGATTGTTATATTTAAGGGAATATGATACAATAAGATTCCTCCACTGAATTTTTGCTGAAAATTTACCAGATGATCAATTTTTAGCTCACCTGGCTATTGCTTGGCGTCCGTCGTCCGTCGTCTGTCCGTCGTTAGCTTTTCATTCAAACATCTTCTCCTCAGAAACCATTTGGCCAATTCCAACCAAACTTTGCATGAGTGGTGTATGGAAGGTCCTCAACAAAGTTTCCTCATTTAGTTCTGATTGGTCAAGAAACATGGCCACCAGAGGCAATTCTTGTTTCTGATTGGCTGATTTTCAAAAATCTTCTCCTCTAAAACCGCTGGGCCGATTGGTTTGAAACTTAATAGGAATGATCTATGACATGTCCTCTACAAACGATCCTCAATTTATTTTGATCTGACATAAAACATGGCTGTCGTAGCTAAAAATAGAATATAGGGGTGCATGTGTTGTTTTTGGCTTATAACTTAAAAACTGTTACAGATATCAAATATCTGACAGGGGTAAAATTGATCAGCATGACAAGATCTACCTATCCTGAAATTTTGAAGGAAATCCCAAAACCCATTTAGGAGTTATTGCCCTTTTTTCGTCAAATTTTCAAAATTTAACAGTTTTCGTCATTTATCTCCAAAACTATTTGAGATAGAAGTGAAATGTAAATCTGAAAAATATTTGCCATGTTGAGGTCTACCTACCCTGAAATTGTAAAGGAAATCCCAAAACCCATTTAGGAGTTATTGCCCTTTTTTGTCAAATAAATTTTCCCTGAACAATTGAACCAATTGCAACAAACTTGGTCAAATAGTTTTATTAATTGTCCAATGAAAACCAGACTCCAGGTGAGCGATACAGGCTCTGGTGAGCCTCTAGTTATGTATACTTTTCAAATATGTGGAAAAAACCATACCTTCATGACTCAGTTTTTACGATAATCAACACTGAATTTGGTATATTTCCACCAAAAACTTTTTAACGCGAAAAGATAACTTCACCAGGTCTTTTCTACATTGTCCTCTAATAAATAACTGATGAAACTGCTGAAAAAGATTGATATACTAATTAGGAAATTATGCAAATTTAAGTCAAATAACGAATATTGATAATAATTTGGTAACTTTAGATATTTGTAGAAAAAATGCCCACTGATTTTTAGCTCACCTGGCTATTGCCAGGGTGAGCTTTTGCCATCACTTGGCGTCCGTCGTCCGTCCGTCCGTCGTCCGTCCGTTGTTAGCTTTTCATTCAAACATCTTCTCCTCAGAAACCATTCGGCCAATTCCAACCAAACTTTGCATGAGTGGTGTATGGAAGGTCCTCAACAAAGTTTCCTCATTTAGTTCTGATTGGTCAAGAAACATGGCCACCAGAGGCAATTCTTGTTTCTGATTGGCTGATTTTCAAAAATCTTCTCCTCTGAAACCGCTTGGCCCATTGGTTTGAAACTTAATAGGAATGATCTATGACATGTCCTCTACAAACGATCCTCAATTTATTTTGATCTGACATAAAACATGGCTGTCGTAGCTAAAAATAGAATATAGGGGTGGATGTGTTGTTTTTGGCTTATAACGTAAAAACCGTTACAGATATCAAAAATCTGACTAGGGTAAAATTGATCAGCATGACAAGATCTACCTACCCTGAAATTTTGAAGGAAATCCCAAAACCCATTTAGGAGTTATTGCCCTTTTTTTGTCAAATTTTCTAAATTTAACAGTTTTTGTCATTTATCTCCAAAACTATTTGAGATAGAAGTGAAATGTAAATCTGAAAAATATTTGCCATGTTGAGGTCTACCTACCCTGAAATTTTAAAGGAAATCCCAAAACCCATTTAGGAGTTATTGCCCTTTTTTGTCAACTAAATGTTCCTTGAACAATTGAACCAATTGCAACAAACTTGGTCAAATAGTTGATTAATTGTCCAGTGAAAACCAGACTCCAGGTGAGCGATACAGGCTCGGGTGAGCCTCTAGTTTCTTTAAATTTTAGTATACTTAACTTTAAGTAATGCGCTTCTGTTTGCAAAAGAAAAAAGTTAGGGTCCATATTTGAGAAATAATTTTTTTAACTCATAATAGCACTTGACATTTTCTTATTAGTGAATAATTCTGTTTTTGTGGAAGAGATTTGACTTGAGGAAAGTTATAGAGACGTTTTAGAATCAATTCTCAGGTTTAGAATTAAAGATGACATAGCTGAAACCTGATAAGAACTTTTCCTATGAGAGGCAATCTTCAAGACACTTTAGATTATTTTATTAAATAAAAGCAAAAGCAAAGCAAAGTGTTTTTTCAACTGTACTGTCATTTTCATATTAATTCCTGTGTAACCATGCTTGAAAGTTTTTGTATCCGACATTACCTAAATTTGATTTTAACCAAGGAGAATGATTCGGTATAAATTTCTGGGAATTTGTATGAAATAATGTTTGATTTGTTACTAGGATATAAACATTTATGACTGTGAACTGCCATTAGTTATTCTACAGTTGATAAAATTAAACAAAATATGAATGGAGGGCTGTGGTGGATTTATTCTTGACATTAAATTCCTACAAATAAGAGACAAAAGTTGAAACAGAAGAAAACCAGATTTGCAGGAATATACTTTGAGATCATTTTTATACGACCGCAAAATTTTTGCGGTCGTATATTGGTATGACGTTGTCGTCGTCCAAAGACATTTGGTTTTCGCACTACAACTTTAGTACAAGTTAATAGAAATCTATGAAATTTAAACACAAGGTTTATGACCACAAAAGGAAGGTTGGGATTGATTTTGGGAGTTTTGGTCCCAACAGTTTAAGAATTAGGGGCCAAAAAAGGGCCCAATAAGCATTTTTCTTGGTTTTCGCACAATAACTCTAGTATAAGTAAATAGAAATCTATGAAATTTTAACACAAGGTTTATGACCACAAAAGGAAGGTTGGGATTGTTTTTGGGAGTTTTGGTCCCAACAGTTTAGGAATTAGGGGCTAAAAAAGGGCCCAAATAAGCATTTTTCTTGGTTTTTGCACAATAACTTTAGTATAAGTAAATAGAAATCTATGAAATTTAAACACAAGGTTTATGACCACAAAAGGAAGGTTGGGATTGATTTTTGGAGTTTTGATCCCAACAGTTTAGGAATTAGGGGCCAAAAGGGTCCAAAATTAAACTTTGTTTGATTTCATCGAAAATTGAACTATTGGGGTTCTTTGATATGCCGAATCTAACCGTGCATTTAGATTCTTAATTTTTGGTCCCGTTTTCAAATTGGTCTACATTAAGGTCCAAAGGGTCCAAAATTAAACTTAGTTTGATTTTAACAAAAATTGAGTTCATTGGGTTCTTTTATATGCTGAATCTAAACATGTACTTAGTTTTTTTATTATGGGCCCAGTTTTCAAGTTGGTCCAAAATTAAATTTTGTTTGATTTCATCGAAAATTGAACTATTTGGGTTCTTTGATATGCCGAATCTAACCGTGCATTTAGATTCTTAATTTTTGGTCCCGTTTTCAAATTGGTCTACATTAAGGTCCAAAGGGTCCAAAATTAAACTTAGTTTGATTTTAACAAAAATTGAATTCGTTGGGTTCTTTGATATGCTGAATCTAAACATGTACTTAGTTTTTTTATTAGGGGCCCAGTTTTCAAGTTGGTCCAAATCGGGGTCCAAAATTAAATTTTGTTTGATTTCATCGAAAATTAAACTATTGGGGTTCTTTGATATGCCGAATCTAACCGTCCATTTAGATTCTTAATTTTTGGTCCCGTTTTCAAATTGGTCTACATTAAGGTCCAAAGGGTCCAAAATTAAACTTAGTTTGATTTTAACAAAAATTGAATTCTTTGGGTTCTTTGATATGCTGAATCTAAACATGTACTTAGTTTTTTTATTATGGGCCCAGTTTTCAAGTTGGTCCAAATCGGGGTCCAAAATTAAACTTTGTTTGATTTCATCGAAAATTGAACTATTGGGGTTCTTTGATATGCCGAATCTAACTGTGCATTTAGATTCTTAATTTTTGGTCCCGTTTTCAAATTGGTCTACTTTAAGGTCCAAAGGGTCCAAAATTAAACTTAGTTTGATTTTAACAAAAATTGAATTCTTGGGGTTCTTTGATATGCTGAATCTAAACATGTACTTAGTTTTTTTATTATGGGCCCAGTTTTCAAGTTGGTCCAAATCGGGGTCCAAAATTAAAGCTAAAAAAGGGGTAAATTATTTTTTTTTGGGGAGGGGGGGGCAATTCTCCACAGCATATTGTATTGCACAAGAAGCAAAAAATTGAATATAAATTCGAATCATATGACCAATTCTAAGTTCTTTATTTCAGTTATTCTGTGTCAGAAACCTGTTATGTGTCAAATATTTGAAGAAATTTTCAATTGCACAGTATTGCGCAATAGCAAGAAATTGATATGTGTGCCCTGTTATCAAAACTTTATTATTAACAAATTCCATTGGAAATTTGCCAATAACTCTAGTTTAATGAACTTCATTGGAAATTTGCCAATATAAAATGTGCTGATGAAGCTTTTTTGTTTATCTCATCTAAACTGCTTTTAAATTATGTATATTTAAAATTTGCCATCCATGACTATGATGTCATTTTCTATTTTAATATGTTATGGTGTATTTAAATGGGCTGTTATGGTTGCAAAGTATAAAGAAATGGGGGGGGGGGGGGGGTAAATGAGAATTGGGGAGGGGGTAATTATTTCTCATTTCATATTTCATAAATTTGAAAAAGAAAATTTCAAATGTTTTTTAGCAAAAAAAGGGGGGAGGGTTACAATAAATTTTATTGTTTTTTGGGTTTTTTTTAGGAGGGAGGGGGGGTCAATGTACAACTTCATAGTGTATTGCACAAAGCTAAAAAAAGGGGTAAATTATTATTTTTTTTTTTGGGGGGGGGGCAATTCTCCACAGGATATTGTATTGCACAAGAAGCAAAAAATTGAATATAAATTGAAATCATATGACCAATTCTAAGTTCTTTGATTTCAGTTATTCTGTGTCAGAAACCTATTATGTGTCAAATATTTCAAGAAATTTTCAATTGCACAGTATTGCGCAATAGCAAGAAATCTTCAGTTGCACAGTATTGCGCAATAGCAAGAAATTGATATGTGTGCCCAATTTTAAATTTTAAATTGGTTATTTCTGATTTATATATAAAAACAAATAATACTGATATGGTTTGAATAGGTAAATTAAAAATTTTTAAGTTCTTAGACAACATTCATTCCGTGTCAGAAACCTATGCTGTGTCAAATATTTATTCACAATCCAAATTCAGTATTGTATCAAGCTTGAATGTTGTTTTCATAATTGCCCCAACTATTCAGGGTTCGACATCTGCGGTCGTATCTAGCTGCGCCCAGCGGAGCATTTTATTTTATTGTGCTTTGTAGGAGACAATCAACATTTAAAATTGTTGAAAACCAATCCACAGGAATTTAAAAAAATAAAAATCCAAGATGACAGAAGATTGAAACAATTAATACAAAATATGCTTATTTTGAATAATTTATTCACTAATTTATTAATATTTCATACCATGCTAAGGATCAGTTGAACATGTGGTCACCCATAAGCATAAAGCAATGCCATCAGTGAATTATTTCTTAAACATTAGTTTAGTAATTGGACTTTGTTCTATTTTACAGATACAGTAAAGAAGAGGATCTCCTACCTGATGGAGAAAAGATGTTGTCATTTTCACATTTACTGATAGGGAATCAAACAGTTTTAAATTATTATAAAGATTCACATAAGTTAATTTATACAGCCAAAGCATTCCAGAATATAAACATTAATCTTAAATCAAAGTTACCATTACATATTAATCTTCAGCCACAGATATGGGTTTTAGAAAAATTAGAGAAATAAATTTCTATGAATATAAATTGTTGTGATTTTAGTATTTTTAGCCCACCTGACCCAAAGGGTCAACTCTTTGTTGGGTTAATGCCCCTGAATTGTTCATTTTAAGGAAATTTTGCAGTTTTAGGTTATTATCTTGAAATTATTATAGATAAAGACAAACTGTAAACAGCAAAAATGTTCAACAAACTAAGATCTACAAATCATTCAACATGACCAAAGTCATTAAATGACCCCTTATAGGAGTTTTTGCCCTTTAAAGATGACATTCGGCGTAAAATTTCCTTTAAAGATCTTCTCTGAAACCACTGTGTCAATTTGGTCCAAAGTTCGGCCCCCTTCCAAAATTATGTCTTGCATCCCCGACTTCCAACGGTTATGGCTAGTGTGACTACACGTAGAAAAAGGGGGATGAATTTTAAAAATCTTCTATGGCAAGTTGGAACAAAACTTGGCAGCAATGGTCCTGAGGAGGTCCTCCTTCAAAATTTTGTCCTATGATCCAGACTCTCAACCAAGATGGTCACCACAGCTAAACTTAGTTTAACATAACTCTATGGGAAAATTCATTTAAAAATCTTCTTGTCTGAAACACTGAGCCAATTGGAACTAAACTTGGTAGCTATGGTCCTTAGATGACCCTCTGTCATAATTTTGTTCAATGACTCGGACTGTCAATAAAGATTGCTGCCAAAGCCAAACTTTGTTTAACATAGGATCCAATGAGAAAATTCATTTAAAAGTCTTTTTGTCTGAAACTACTATGACAATTGTAACCAGACTAGGCAGCAATTCTCAAGTCTGACAGCCTTTTTTGTTATATGCTGGGGTCGTCCCAATCAAAGCAATCTCGGACTACAATGATCCTTGCATAGTCCTCTTTCAGAATTGTGTCCGATGACCTGGACTGTCAACCAAGATGGCTGCCACAGCTGAAATTAGTTTAACATAGGACTCAACTTGAAAATTCATTTAAAAATCTTCTTGTCTGAAAACATGGGGGCAATTGGAACCAGACTCTGCAGCAGTGGTTCTTAAATGGTCCCCTTCAGAACTGTGTCTGATGACCTGGACTGTCAACCAACTGCCACAGCCGAATTTTAGTTTAACATTTTTTTTTGTTTGAACATTACATTCTGTTACCTTGAAATGAAAGGAGGTATGGAGTAATGTTGATGGGGAAAACCCACAAATGGAATCTGAAAAAAACAAAAAGAGGTATTTGTAGTCTCCGATACAGGTCATGTACCCACATTGCATAACAAGCTCTAAATGAACCCATGTAAAAAACTTGGTAACAAAATTAAACCAAAACCAAAAAATTTCAAATATACTCCATAATATGTATTTAACTATACACAGGTTAAGCTGGTTTCAAATGAGAAAAAATTATAATGCATGCATGAGCGATTTGTTAATAATCGATGGCTGTTTGGTCGATGAATTCCCCTTCAATTTTCTCAATGCTTTTCAAAGATTATGTAGCAACACAAACTACCAAACTACTGCTAATATCTGCAGTATTCTGTGTAAAATAGGTCTCTTAAGGAGAACTTGCAGCAGTGACAAATCCACCTTCTTGATGGGTTAAGATGTCTATCAACAATTTGGTTTCAAAATGTGACGTCTTGATATGTTATGTCATACCAAAGAAGTGGGCAGGTCAATACAGGGTTCATAGTGAAATTGTTATTGCAGCTCATTTAAAATTACTGAAATAGAGAAATAATATCTTACCAAGGCTTGAAATTTGAAGGTTTAACTATGGAGACAGTAGAAATAATGTAAATCAACTGCTTATCAAGTACGATTCCATATTACTATAACTGAATCTTGTTATTGAGAACAATGTTTAATGACACTGAGATTTGTGCTTGATTTTCATTTAAATTAATTTTTTTTTATTGGCATCCATTATCCATCAGTTAACTTTTCACATTTTGATCTTCTACTTGAGAACTGCAGAACAGAATTTAACTAAACTTGGCAGAGATGTTCATTGTAAAGTCCTTTCAAAGTTTTGTTACATTGGTGCTGATTAGTCAACAAACATGGCCACCAGAGCCTGTTCTTATTTCTGATTGGCTGAATTTTTAATATGTTTCTATAAAGGTCCATAAGAAGTGTTGTTACTTTGGTGCAGATAGGAAATCCAAGATGACCACCAGCCAGCAAACCAGTTAACAATGGGTTCTATGGGTAGATGATTTAAAAATTCCTGTTCTGGAGAACGATTCAACAGATTGATACCGAGCATGGTGGATTTGATAAATATGAGGACACAAATAATTCTTGTTACTTTCATACAATCTGCCAGGCCCCAAAATGGGGCTTTTCTGATTGGTTAAATTTGGAAGATCTTCTCTGAAACTACTTGAGGCATAGTTTGAAACTGAATTTGCGGCTCAGGTTCCGAGCATGTTTTGCCCATTAGTCAAAACTAGTTGCCCATTTATTGTTCATACTTTTTTATGCAACATTACAACAAACAAATTTTCTGAATACAACCTTTTACAAACAAGCATTAGTTATGACAGCATGTTGATTGTCCCATTGATGCCTCAAGTTTAAGATATCTAGTCAAAACAACAATTTTATATCAAAATTAAAATCCAGAATCCAAAATTCAAAACCCTTACTGACCATGATGGTTATACATATGCAAATTGTTTTCTCTATGACTTTAATAAGACAGAAATTCCACCGATACTTGTCACAATAAAATACAAAATCTTTTTGGTTTTGAAAGTGGGTATAATAATAGATAATAATAGTAATACTGTATCCTGTTAAAAACATTTTAATTTGTCTTGCACTTGTAGAGCAACAATTTTTAAATAAATACATTTTACATATATTTATAAAAATACAAATATGGAAAATTTACATAATAAACTTGCTTGTGTTACTTTTATTTAACTGAAACAAGTAGTTTTGAATTGGGCTTGAGATATAACATGGAGAGCTCTTAAAATTCACTCCTTATTGTATGAACAACTCCCAACAATAACATCAAAACTACTTAACACTAAAGTAATAAAGATTTAATCAGGTTTTCAATGACTTAATGTCCATCTAATTCTTTAAGAACAGTAAGTAGAATGTAATCATAAATAAAACTAACAATAACATTAGAACATTGTATTGATGTCACAATAATGTTTATGTAAAAGAGAATGTGCAGAGAAAACAAACATTTAACAAACAATAAAACATGGACGGAATTAAGATGACTCTGCACATTTTTTATGGAAATACCATGCCTCAAGATTTTTATTAATGGTCATCAAGTCAATATAAAAAAATGCAAATCCATTTTTTATTCTTTACTGTTAAAATTTAACCTTGAAACTCAATGTTAATTGTGCTAAGGTTGTATTATTTTAAATTGTCTCCTACAATTAGTTTCAGTCATCTTGGGAATTTCTGCAGAATGGACAGTAACCCTTCTGTAAATACTGAAGTTCAAAATCATCTGTGTGGAATAACTGAAAAACAAAAAACAATAAAGTTTTCTATTCATGCAAGCTGAAATATTTCACAGAGATGAATGAATTTGTATCACTTTCATTGACCAATACCTTATTACTGTCAATTATTTTAGTTTGGATAAGGGTAATTTCACCATCTACCAAATGCTTTGGACTAAATTGTTCTTTTTACAAGTGTTTGACGGTGATTTACCCACAGATCTACCTCAACTCCAGAAAAAAATTAATGATATTATCCTTTATGCCGTGATCATTGTGATTATGATTGACTTCAGTAGCATGCTTAATATAGGACCAGATAAACTATTGTTCATTTCACCTTTTGCTGAAAGATTTTTGAACAATTTAACCAAAATCTGAACACAATCAATGTGTACTTCTTAAACAAAAGAATTATTTTAGAAAATATCTAAATGTCCAAAATAACTTAAGGTATCCGGACCATAAATGACCACGTGATTATTCAGAAGTTCCCGGATGTAAAATTCAAAGCAATTGAAATGACCTTGGTAATTATCGGCAAACTTCGGAAATGCCAATATAACTAACTTATTTTTACAGACGCTGCATATAAGCAATAAACTGTGTTTCAACTTGAGAAAAATATATATACAAAATTCCAGCTTTAAATTGTTTGGTTCAGCCATTCACGGTCAAAAAGAGATACAATTTTCGATCATGGTGTATTATGGTCCGGATACCTTAAGATACTTTAAACATGGAACAAACTGTCAAAAAAATATAAAACAAACAGTACTGATGATTCACTCAAAAATATTTATTAAAAGCTTCCGAACATCGAGAATGTATTATGGTCTCCACTTGAATATTGGAACACAATATCCAATCACAAATTTAGTTGTTTTGGTGTAATAATCCACTGAGTACCACAAAAACCAAAGCTTCAAATTTTTTAATAGATACCTGAAAAGTGTTCAGTCTTTTGATTAATGTTTGGAAAAAGGTTAATTTACCCTACTTGGGTTTTGCACCACTTCAGCACAACTGATAATATCAGAGTGGTGGAGGAAGCAGCAGTATCCAGAACAACCAACAACTTATGGCATGAATACTGGAAATCCTTGTTATCTAAGATAACAAACCTTGACATGAGTTAAGATTTGAATTCAGGACTAAGTGTTGATAGGAAAAACCGTGAATCATATTTCTTGGATATAAATATTTGACCGGGTTGCAGGATGTGCAGAAGGAGTATTATGCTATTTGACAAAAATTTTCCAGACTTTTCATGTTGTATTCCCCCAAATTTGATTATACAAACATTTGGTCTTGCTTATCACATTTTGTTAATTGTCATCATAAACCTACGGGTACCTGTGCTATGGATATTACATATAATCCTTTTACACACATTAAATCCAACCCGGCCTATTGAGTCTGTGACCAAATTCAGTCATTTAGTGGAAATACTGTTTAAATGATGCATTGTACTTGACTTCTTGGTTTTAAATTTTTTCTAAAAACAAATAGAGTACTGTAATGTTAATACTGAAATTTAGGGTTCAATTTTATCCACAATGAATTCATACATGAATTAATTTCTAACTGCACACAATCCTTAAGCAGATAAACTGTTATCACAGAGATATGTCTCGCCTTTTTGTAATTTTGATTATGCAAATGTTGAAATCATAATAGCAATACCTTAACATCTTACACAAGTTATGCAAATATTCAAAGTCAATGAACCATGACTGAGTTACATGGTTAAACAATCTCCATTTAAATGAGATGTGTGAATGCTAATACAACTGGATACCAAATACCATTGACTTATTATAAGTCGTTCCCAAACCTAAATACAAAAATTTTGTGGGAAAAATTTGGTTGATTATATAGGGAATCACTGATGTGTGACTGGAGTGGGCCCTCTTAGGTCGGTCAGCGCCCCCCCCCCCCCCCCCTAACAAAAAGTTCTGGATCTGCCACTGATAGCAATACTTTAACATGTAAGTTATGCAAATATTCAGTCAATGAATATGCACGAATTAGCATACCTATGTGTAGCTTTTTAACCCAACCTCATCATGGCGAGACAAAAATCTTTTTGCTTGGCTTTGTGTCCAATAAAATATAATTTTGTTTGTTTACTTATACATGTAGTTACTTATAGTTACTTATAGTTGATTTCCAGTGCAGGATCTCTCAAGGTTCCTCTTCACCAGACTCATAATATATGTAAAGTAAGCAAACCATTCAAAGTCAATAGACCATGACTGAAGAGGTGGAGCCAAATAATCTCCATGGCAATGAGATAAGGCAATGATAATACCGGTACATCTGCATACCAATTATCATTGACCTACCACTAGTGGATCCCCATAAACTGACCTAATCACAAACTAATACATGTAAAGTAAGCAAACCATTCAAAGTCAATAGACCATGACTGAGGGGGTGGAGCTAAATAATCTCCATGGCAATGAGATGTAGCAATGGTAATACATCTGCATACCAATTATCATTGACCTACCACTAGTGGATCCCCATAAACTGACCTAATCACAAACTAATACATGTGAAGTAAGCAAACCATTCAAAGTCAATAGACCATGACTGAGGGGGTGGAGCCAAATAATCTCCATGGCAATGAGATGTAGCAATGGTAATACATCTGCATACCAATTATCATTGACCTACCAGTAGTGGATCCCTATAAACTGACCTAATCACAAACTAATACATGTAAAGTAAGCAAACCATTCAAAGTCAATAGACCATGACTGAGGGGGTGGAGCCAAATAATCTCCATGGCAATGAGATGTGACAATGGTAATACATCTGCATACCAATTATCATTGACCTACCACTAGTGAATCCCCATAAACTGACTTAATCACAAACTAATACATGTAAAGTAAGCAAATCATTCAAAGTCAATAGACCATGACTGAGGGGGCGGAGCCAAATAATCTCCATGGCAATGAGATGTGGCAATGGTAATACATCTGCATACCAATTATCATTGACCTACCACTGGTTCATCCCCATAAAACTGAGCTAATCACAAACTAATACATTGTTGACGCCGCCGCCGCCGCCGCCGCCGCCGCCGACGCCGGAAACAGCATACCTATGTCTCGCCTTTTGACTCCGTCAAGGCGAGACAATAAAACCATTTTTTTTTTACTTTATTCCAATAAAACTTCTGATTTTTATAGAAATTCCTCTTATTCTTATAAGCCTGTAACCATCTGCACTTTATCACTGATCTTACCTTGTGACAAAATGGACAATGTGTAATTGTAACATCAGGCAACAATGATTTGAAGAACTGGTATCTCAGTGGTTTGGGCCATTTCAGTACATAAACTTCAGATCTAGATAATGATTGCAGGACGGATCGTGAAACTCTTACTGGTTTAAATTCTCTTCCTCCTTGCTACAAATTTGAAATTAAGAACCTAATCAGAAAGTATAATAATTCATGCTGTAAAGTGGATTATTTTTGTGCTTGATGGAAAATTGCAAAATGTATTCAGCTAAAATTTATTTGCAGCCACAATAAAAATGAAGGGCCCAGATAAGTGCAGCATGATACGACCGAAACATGTCGACCGGTTAACAATTAAAGTAAATGTGGATACACTATTATGCTTGACCTAATGAAGTGTTGGATATTAAAATATACATTACACAGAAATATTGCACCTACCACAAAAACAAGAGGCTCTCAAGAGCCTGAATCGCTCACCTGGTAAACAATGCACTATAAACTAAATTAATATATTAATGTTTGTTGTAAACTAAACTGAGTATTAAAGGTCACGTAAAATGCTGAAAATACCTTTAAAAACCTTAAAGAACCTCTGGAAAGAAATAGGCATGAGTTCTCCCTACGCTTGATTAAGATACAGTCATGGTCAATCTGATGATTCATAATACAAAATACAAGCTTTAATTAATCTTCAAATACAAGTATAAATCTTTTGGTCTATATGTTGTCTTCGTTTTTAAAATGTTTGAAAGAAGTTATGTAAAAATTGTGGGTTAAGGCTTTTTATTGTACTTGAAAAGGAAATATTGCAGGAACAATCATGCTAAGTTTCATCAAATTCCCCCAAGTAGTTTTAGAGGAGAAGATGTTTGAAAATTTGTTAACAACGATTATGACAGACACCAAGTGATGGCAATTAAAAGCTCACATATTATGAAGTTTAATCATTGTTATACAACATTCTCATCATCACCATTCACTAAGTATACCATGTTTACTTTAAAAACCAAATATTGTTGAAATCCGAGCAAGTGTAAAAAATGGCAGGAAAATGGCAGCCATTTTAAAAATGGCCGTCCAAAACAAACTTTCATCATCACCATTCAACTCGGGATACCATGTTTGCCTTGAAAGTAGCTTTCATCTTCATTTTATTTCTATAATTCAGGAAAGAATAGCAAAAAACAGCATTTTGACCCCTATGTTCTATTTTTAGTAAGGGCGGACATGTTTTTTGACCAATCAAAAATCCAAGCATTAACTTTTTGCAGAATACCCTAAGGAACAATCTTACCAAGTTTCATTAGATTTTGAATAGTAGTTTTAGAGAAGAAGATTTTTGAAATAATAACATAAAAAAAGCCAAAAATGTCAAAAAAGGGCAATAACTCTAACATCAGTTGACAGATTTTCACAAAAATCAGCACGCAGGTAGCCCTCATCATGCTGAACACTTTCAACCTGCAGAATTTGGCGTAACCTAATGATTTTTGAGATATTTGCAAAAAACTGTTGTTTGACCCCTATGTTCTATTTTTAGTAACAGTGGCCATGTTTTTCGACGGATCAAAAATCGAAGCACAAACTTTGTGCAGGATATCCTAAGGAACAATCAAGCTAAGTTTTATCCAAATCCATTCAGTAGTTTCAGAGGAGAAGATTTTTGAAATAATAACATAAAAAAAAGCCAAAAATGTCAAAAAAGGGCAATAACTCTAACATCAGTTGACAGATTTTCACGAAAATAAGCACACAGGTAGCTCTCATCATGCTGAACACTTTCAACCTGCCAGAATTTGCCATAACCTAATGATTTTTGAGATATTTGCGAAAAACTGTTGTTTGACCCCTATGTTCTATTTTTAGTAACAGTGGCCATGTTTTTCGACGGATCAAAAATCGAAGCATAAACTTTGTGCAGGATACCCTAAGGAACAATCATGTTAAGTTTTATCCAAATCCATTCAGTAGTTTCAGAGGAGAAGATTTTTGAAATAATAACATAAAAAAAGCCAAAAATGTCAAAAAAAAGGGTGATAACTCTGAAATGAGTGGTTGCAGGTAGATCTTGAGGTGCTGATCACTTTTACCCTATGCCAGAATTTTGATATCTGTGACCGTTTCTGACTTATTTGCAAAAAACTGCGATTTACCCCTATGTTCTATTTTTAGCCATGACGGCCATGTTTTTATACGAATCAAAAATCCAAACAATAGATTTGTAGCACCCATACCAATTAATAACTGTACCAAGTTTGGTTGCAGTTGGACTTATGGTGTTGGAGGAGTTAACGTTTGAAAAAGTTAACGGATGACGGACGGACGGACGGACGACGGACGGACGACAGACGCCAAGTGATAGCAATAGCTCACATGACCCTTCGGGTCAGGTGAGCTAACTAGATGAAAAATAAAATTAGAAAAATCCAGACGTGTTGCTTTTCTGGCCCCTTTAACCCCTTATATCTCAAAACTGTAAAAGATAGAAAAACTATCTTGACGTACAACTCATCAAAAAATGAATTGAAGAAAAAATCTCATGCTGACTTATTTGTAGATCTTACTTTGTTGAACATTTTTTATGTTTACAAATATCTTTACCTTAAATAATATTCAAGATAATAACCTAAAACTGCAAAATTTCCTTAAAATTAACAATTCAGGGGCAATAACCCAACAAAGGGTTGTCCGATTCATCTGAAAATTTCATGGCTGGTAGATCTTGACCTGTTGAACATTTTTAACCCATGTCAGTTTGCTCTAAATGCTTTGATTTTGAGATATAAGCCAAGAACTGCATTTGACCCCTATGTTCTAATTTTAGGAACAACGGCCATGTTTGTTGTTAGATCAAAACTTCAGATGAAATTTATAAACTAGATACCCTAAGGAACATTCAATTAAAGTTTTAAGGTATTTTGCCCAGTAGATTCATTAGAGAATATTCTTGAAATAGTTTATGACGACGACAACACCGAAGACGCCGATGACAGACGACGACAGATGCCATGTGAAGGCATGAGCTCACATCGCCCTTTGGGCCAGGTGAGCTAAAAATGTAGAGCATCTAAATGAAAAAAGAATGCCAAATTAATATGTATACAATTTTATTCAAAACAGCAAAATTTCACATCCAACAAAAAAACCCACTGATGAATCACTATTAAAGTTACAACTGCATAAACAAAGGGGCATAACTCAAAAAAGAAATGATAAACTACATTATTATAACATGTACCTCAAATGACTGTAATCTGGCAGTAAATGGATCTTCCTCTGGTTCATCTGGTTCATCACCCAGTCGTAATGTCTGGGCTTCTGTTACCAGTTAAGGAAAATATATTTAGTTAAACCTGGAGTGGATAAATGTAACTTGTATTTAGAAACTCAGATTCTTGTTGAAGTAGTACTGCTGCATAGTATACGCTTCTGTTCATTGTTGGAGACCTTAAGATGAAGATCAGAAATACATAATTTGCTTTTTGTATTATGTTCAAGTATTGCATGGATAAGTTTAGTGTATACACATTAAACCCCACATCTGTATTATTATATTATATCACAAATCCAATTTAACCACCCTCTAGTTTGTCACCAAATGTGAGGACTTGATTCATGTGTGACACTGCCAATATTAATCACACCATGTTTCTATCTTTATTAAATGTTCAATTCATTTAGGGTTATTCCATTAACTTTCCATACACTTTACTTCTCTTTTCAGTATATATTCATCTTTAAGATGGTTCCACTTAAAATTATGTATCAAATTACCATTTTCCACTATGAAAACAAAAATTCATATTAAATAATGAAAACATAATCATTAACTTGCCCTTCAACATTAGAAATGATATTAATACAAACTGAAAAGAAAATTATATAATGTATGCATTAAAGGATACGTCCTATACGACTTTCATGCCATTTTTTATCTTCTTGCTGTTGTTTTGGTATAGACAGATCTAAAACTTGAACAGCTTCTTCATCAGTGATTCCATCTTCTAATACAAATTCTACTAATGGTAATACCTCTGTAAAAATGTATCAGAATACATCATCAAAATATCCATAAGGATAAATTTCTGCACATTTCTAGAGACAGCTTTAAAATTTCAAAACTCATTAGTCAGTAGTTTATTTACTTTATTTACTTGGACTGTCAGTGAATAAGTTGCAAGGTGCTGTTCTTTTTCTGACATCTACTATATATCTCTTCTTCTTTACTTGCCCTGCCACTGTGACAGGTGCAAATAAAGAGGGATAAGTATCCACTAAACTATTTAAATGCCACATTCATATGTCCTGTCCCAAGAGAGTAGCCTTGGTCAATGGTTATGTTTCTTTGTGTTGTTTAAACATTATGGAGTAGTTTTCATTTTAGAAATTTTGATGTTTCTGTATAATTTATCCATAAAATATTACTATGGTGGCATAAAAAGCTTGTAATGGAGTGTTGGCACATACCCCGTGCTAAAATACTATTGAGAATCACTTTATGTACTTTTAAATTATGTTTCTGGATTGTTATTGCATTGACAGTTACCTGTCTCTTCTTAAGTTTCAACATATTGAGAAAACCTTAACAGGAAGCCTACATATTTTGAACAATATATTAATAAATAATGTTCTGTAAACTGCCAGAATGTTTTAAAAACTTCATTTTTTGCATTTTAAAATATACCGATTACAGGATGTAGTAGTTTTTAATACTGTACTAATAATGATTTTTAATTTACCTATAAAGGTACACTTACCAAATGACACAAACGAATGAACAAATGTTTGTCGACAGTTGATACAGAAATTACCACCATTATTTAGCAAGGGGTTGGTTGTTGAACATCTATAACACATTGGTAGTAATTCCTAAAATAATAAACAGCAGTAAAGATTAACATGATACATCTTTATCAGATATTTGGTTATTAAATTTATATGGTAACTGTCCATTACAATTCAGCATTCAGCTAAATTATATAAAAAATTCTTAATAGAAACTATCTCTGTGAAGTGTTGAAGATCAATGACTCGTGTATTCTAAAATGGTCATGTGTAAGATTTTTCTAATTAGGGTAGATATTTTAATCTCAAATTTGAGGATTTTTGGGGATGTTCCAGTATGTTGTACATAAATAAATTCAACGTTAATAAGTCAATAAAATATATCCCTCTGAAAATTTAGCTTATTGCCAGGTATAATGTTTCTAATTCCTTGTAAAATACAGTTTACAAAAGAAACATATTTACCTCTGCATCTTGGAAAGGTTTAGATCTAATGATAACACTGCCTAGATCTACAGCTTCCTGGAATCTGTTGGGTATCCTGAGTGTGTGTAACTTCTCATAAGCATATCTTGCCAACTTAAACCCATTCAAGTTCTTACTCTGTTTGGCCAGAGCATATAATGTACCTCTGATTATAGTTAAGGAAGTGATATAGTCATTAGAATATACAATGAATTTAAATTACATCTTAAGTTACACATATATTACTTTCAGATAACAATCTTGGAGGTACATGAGTTATAATTGAGAGTTCAGACCGGATTTATAGAGTTGAGAATAAAGGCATAAAAAATTAATGAATAAACAAAAATGGTCTACAAATAAAAGAACAGAGAATAATGATGTTCTACTGTAAAAATATAAAGAATAAATTTAATAAAAATTGTTAAAGAATTTAAGGAAAAAGTACTTAAAATACATAATAACAGTTATACAGAATAAAACTGGTCTACAAAACATATTATACTTTAAAGAGCTTTTTCAGAAGGCATACATGACATTAGGGTTGTTCCATTAAAATGAATGTGGGAGGGTAGGAAGAGGCTTTCAAAATACCCTCACAACCAACAAACTTTTTTTTAGATAACTTTACATACATCTGATAGGCACACATTAAAAATGATCTGGAACCCATGTCCTATAATAAAACTTCCCTTCTTACCCTCCTACATCCATTTTAATGGAATAGCCCTTAGCACCTTACATCTTTAAAAACCTATGCTTTAACTCATTTTATCTTTCCAATTATAAATTTCTGTTCTAAAATAGTTCAGCCTCATTACATTTTACAGAATAAACATATTTTTAATTAAAACAGAAAAATAGGTGTTTGAGATCTCTCTGGACTCTCCTGAATTTTTCATTTCTAAGTTTAAGGAGGTACCAAACAATTTGACTAAAATAAATTTGGCTTGTTTAATTTTCATAAAATTTTGATGAAATATTTACTTTGACCTGTTAACAAAAATATAAAAATTTCAAGAAATTGTAACCACACAATTTACGGGAATAATTTCATTGGATATATAGCAGTTTGACAAACACTAATTTTGATCATTGAGAAGCTTGATTTCTCTTTAATAATAGTATGTGATTAAAACATTCAGCTGATTTTTAAAGAGTTAACACCCTTAGGTGTTCTGTACCCTCGCCTTAATGTGTATAACTGCAGTCTTCGTTGTTGTTATTTAATATTCTTATAGAATAATCCTACCTATAAATACATATAAGCATGCCAATAAACTGTATACTCCTGCCTTAACATACAAAGAGATTTCTTTTACTGTTATTTTTAATTTAATTATTCTGTCCCATTCTCATAAATGTATTTTAAACATAATTTTATGATATATTATCAGTCAAAATTCTGTTGCCCTAATTTTTCACTCCAATTTCCACTTGATAAACAGGTTTTGGTATTATCATTTGACTCTTCCCTATATACTGACACATTTCACAAATATAATGAATTTTTGTTTATCTGCAGTTTAACCATCTCCAGATAATATATCTGACTCTACAGTAAGGATACACTTTAGATATACCATACGGAATTCCACCTTGCATCATATGTAACAAGTATCTGGATATGTTAAACAGGGCCTCTGGTAAATGTGATGTGAATGGTTCATCCTGTAATAAGATAATAAAATCTATGTTTATAACAGCTGATACAAAGTCCAAATGATATATATATATAAAATATGTAGTCATAACCTAATAAATGGACAAAACATAAAGACCTCGTTAGCACTTTTAGCTGTGTGTAAAATATTATCGGTCAAGATAAAATTCTATGAATCATCATACTTTTTATCTGGACATGTACAAACTAATTTATTTCAACAATATGAAAATATCAGCCATCTGTTTCAAAAAACATCTGAGACTGATAATTTACTTCATTTTCTCCCCTGCCACTGGACATTAAACAACAATTCATCCATCATCACTTTCTCCTCAAAGACAAATTTATTTGTAAAAAATACCAGCTTATTTTATTTTATAAATCAGAACTCACTGTATATCTCTGTATAGAATGGTAGGCATAATACATATCAGCTCTTCTTTGATAATCATGAAACTTCTCTAACATTTCTTCCTTTTTGTCTGGTTCATCTGTAAAATATTCATATTACTGTGTATGAAATCTGTACAAATGTAAGCAAATCCTTTATTAAACAATTCATTAGACATTTTTGTTAATTTTTATTTGTCTGCTGACTTTTATGTTTGCTGCTTTACAAAAGGTTGGCTTTTATTATTATTTTTTCCAAGAAGTACCAAAAATTTAGTGTGTTTGATTATTTCTTCAAAATTTGCTACAATAAGCTCATACCTTGCTGTGAGACAAAGACTGCCTCTAGAATTCAGTTAAGCTGTACAACCTGCTATTTAATGATAACCCACAATTTATTTACACAATAAATCATTTTGTCATTGTTGTGATAACTTAAATGTATATTTTATTCTTTAAGATTCTAATCATACACTTATATGTAATAAATTCTGTTCCCAGAATTTTTACCTCTAGCAATATCTAAGCACTGAATTGAAAGTTTCCAGAAATAGTAGCCCGCGTCATTGAACCGACTTTCTAGCACTGCATTATGGGTAAGTTGTTCTAACACTTTAACAGCCTCTGTTTGAAGTCCAGCTTTGTGGAAGGCTACAAAAAAGTGAAGGTAAATAACTGTTTTGCTTTAATGATTTTCAGACACGGAAATTTACTTTTGATAAGAAAGTCTAAAACAAGGTCGGTATGGACTGGCATATTCATGTTATCTGAGAGAATTAAATTTTATATATAAAACTTTTGAAAGTTATAGTTATCAATTTTCTAACCAGACAATGGAGCCAATAATTACTGAAATCAAAATGAAATAATACCATAAGTACATGTATGAAGTATGGCACTGATCAGGTCGATCCTATGGAAGTAACAAAATAAATATAAAAATTAAGACTATTTATGGTACAAAAATTTTCAAAAAATTTAATATCAACAATATTTTCTAGGACACACAAATTCATATTCATGAAACTAAATGGATCAGTTGTTACATTTTCTATTTATAAAAAATGACCAAAGGTATAACGGTGGTGCTGTGAAATCATTATTACATGTATAAAAATTCATAGTATCTTAGAAATAAATATAGCCCACCTTGCTGTGCTTCTTCAAACTTGTCATTTTCTGCTAACCACTGTGCATAAGGAACATAAACCTCCTCCTTGAATTCTGGATGTTTCTCTACTAGTGTAAAGGCCTATAAGAATTTTATTTAATATTAAAATACTGCTCTATAAGAATACAGACAAGTCAAAAACTCTAAATTTTACTATAAAAGAACATTTACCAAGTACTGTGATATTAGTTGCTGATAAATATCTCAAGCTGAAGGATTATTCTTATGTGTAAATAACTCAGATAGGCAGACACTTCATACTGTACAATAGAACCAAAATTACTCGACCATTAAATAACTGAAATAATTCAAATTTAATAACTTGAGTTGTTTTTTGTTGGTCCTTTGAGAGTTAGGTCAACTAAAATTTTACTGAAAATGTCTGGTTATCTTAGAAATAGTTTATCATAACTTTGTTTCTGATGCTTGAATATATTAGGTATAAATTTACATAATTACAGCTTATATCTCATTCATAAAGTAAATTTTAAATTTACATTTTACAGGTAGGTCAGAAAAGTTGGTGTGGTTTAGACTAATACCATATTTCTATGCAGTTTCAAACAAACAGACAATCAATGCTCCAAATAAAACCAACTTACATCTTCCCAGTGTTTAGCCTCTACATGCAGTGAAATTAGGGACTTAATATCACCCATTTTACTATAAACTTCTGCAGCATAAGGATACTGTTCTAACTTAGCTAGGTACATGGCTGCCCTTGATAATGCCTCTCTATCTGCCTTGTCTAACTTTCTTGCCAAGTCTATCAACCTGTGTAAATAGGACATCTTTATACATAAACAACATTTTAATAAACATATAAACTGTACAAGCTGCTATGTCCAATCAAATCAGATTTAATTGATGTGTAGTTGTTAATATGTGAAGGTCAGATGACACATGAAATATGTGAAGCATGTAAGGATGTATAGAATGGTTTTTTAGGCCTAATGCATATTTTATATAAAAGTTCAAAAACTTGGAAACAGTCATATTCGCCATCATGAGTGCAAACATCAGAAAGCATTCCTAATGTTATACATTCTTTTACTTTTTGTTGCAGGCTAGACAAATAATTTAAAAATAATGACAAATCTTATAGTATCTATAGATTTACAGAGTTCTCTAGCTGTCTAGACAAACATTTTATAAAAACTGGCAGGTTTTAGAAACTTACATATCTCCCCAGCCATGATCACCAATGATATCTATAGCTTTACAGAATTCTCCAGCTGAGATATACATTTCAGCTACTTACATATCTCCCCAGCCACGATCACCAATGATATCTATAGCTTTACAGAATTCTCCAGCTGAGATATACATTTCAGCTACTTACATATCTCCCCAGCCATGATCACCGATGATATCTATTGCTTTACAGAATTCTCCAGCTGAGATATACATTTCAGCTACTTACATATCTCCCCAGCCACGATCATCAATGATATCTATAGCTTTACAGAATTCTCCAGCTGAGATATACATTTCAGCTACTTACATATCTCCCCAGCCATGATCACCAATGATATCTATAGCTTTACAGAATTCTCCAGCTGAGATATACATTTCAGCTGCTGCTTTAGGTTCATTACTACTTTTAGCCCAGTCAGCTTGTTTTGTTATCAACATTTTCTTGTCCAGTGGATCCCCAGAGCCAATGTATTCCTACAAGAAATTAAATAAATATTTGAGACTAGTTCAACTAATATTTAAGATACATACCCGTGGCTTTCACTGCAACACCCTGCCAATTATGTATTTGCCAAAAGAAATAGTTACATGATCCACATTTAAAATTCAAAGATATGTTTGTTTGTATGTTTAGTTGTTTAATGCTGTTTTCAGCACATTTGGCGAGTTTTTATTGGTGGAGGAAGCCGAAGTACCTGGAGAAAACCACCGACCTTCGGTAGGAAAATTGCAATACTTGTCAATTAATATGGGAGTCGAACACACCCCGCCACAGGTGAGATTTGAACTCACAACCCCAGCGTTGACAGGCTAGTGATCATTAGTAGTCATGACGAACTACCTAGACCACTCAGCTCGAGGCTCTTCAAAGATATGAAAACATAAGATAATTGAGAGTTGAAAAAAATTGTAATCAAGCAGTGGTTGATTCTGTTTCTCTCATGAATGAATGAAAATTCTAGGCATAAATATCTGAAATAGTCTTGACAGAAATTGCACATAATTTTAAGGGGGGTGGGGGGTAATAATAGATTCTTTTATCCTTTTTACAAAAAACAAAATAATCAGTACTTTTCACGAAGTGGTACTTTTCTGTATTTTTACTTGTCAATACTATTGCATTGCAAGTTTTCTATATTGAAAAACTCTGTAAGTTCATGTTAAACATCAATTCAATATGCTGACAAAAATTAGATAAAATTAACCTTTCCTAACAATTTTTTGGAATTATTATTAATCAAGGTTGTTTTTAAGGAAAACAATTAACTCATTATGATAATGAACCTGTAAACAGTGTATACCTTAGCATAATCAAACATTCTAAGATCTGTATACATGTTCATAGCCCTTTGTTCCTGTCCTGCTTTCTTGTAAAGTTTGGCTCCTTCATGGAACTTGGTCTGGTAACTATAAACATCAGCCAGAAATATCATGTTGTCATTTTCTCCTCTCTTTTTTCTTTCCTATAGTGAGAAAAAGACAAATTTACTGACAGGACTATAAAAATATTGAGGTTCTTGTTCACATACATACAAATGACTTCAAAACAACGTCATCAAAATGATAAATTATTTATAAAAAATTTCAGTTTTAAAATCATTCAAATTTGATGCGATATGCAAAGATGTAGGTTGATAAATTTTATGTTTTTTACCTGAAAATTTTCAGACAGCTCGATGAATACAAATTAATATTAGAACAAGAGGCTCAGTGGGCTGAGCCTGTATCGCTCACCTGGCAGTCACAAACTTTTGATTTGATTCGATGGACCAGATTGATTTCTGGAAACTTTGTAAATGATCTTTCATAGATGCTTCATACCAAGTACAAGTTCATTGGCCAAACAGTTTCAGATGAGAATTATAAAATTTAACATATAAAGGCTTCTGATGGCCATTTTGTTTCTCTGTCTAGAATGATTTATGCAAAGTTTATAAAGGACCTTCCACAGATGTTCCATACCAAAAATCAGTTCATTTGGCTTTACAGTTTCAGTGGAGAAGTTTTAAATTTGGACCAATCAAAACATATAAATGCTCAAGGTGGCCACTTTGTTTCACTGACCAGGATGATTTATGCAAACTTTGTAAAGGACATTCCATAGATGCTCCTTACCAAATATCAGTTCATTTGGCTTTACGGTTTCAGAGGAGATGAAGTTTTAATTTGGATGAACCAGAACATGTAAATGCTCATAGCGGCCATTTTGTTTCACAGACCAAGCTGATTTATGCATACTTTGTAAAGAACCTTCCATAGATGTTCCATACAAAAAATCAGTTCATTTTGCTTTACAGTTTCAGAGGAGAAGATGTTTTAAATTTGGACCAATCATAACATGTAAATGCTCAAGGCGACCATTTTGTTTCACGAACCTGGATGATTTATGTAAATTTTAATTTGTAAAGGACCTTCCATAGATGCTCCATACCAAGTATCAGTTCATTTGGCTTTACGGTTTCAGAGGAGAAGAAGTTTTAAATTTGGACAAATCAGAATATGTAAATGCTCATAGCAGCCATTTTTTTTCATGGACCGGGCTAATTTAAGCAAACTTTGTAAAGGACCTTCCATAGATGCTCCATGCCAAGTTTCATTTCAATAGGTGCAGGGGTTTCTGAGGAGAAGATGAAGATGTAAAAGTTTACACAAGGACGGACAGACGACAGATGCCAAGTGATGACTTAAGCTCACATGGCCTTTGGCCAGGTGAGCTAAAAATATTATCATATTTGTACACATTTTCTTTTCTTTTTTATAACTTAGATGGAAATCCTTCTTCCCTTTTTTTTTATTATACTTTGAAAAACAAAGAATAAGAAACAGTTTCCATAAAACAAAGTATCATTGCCTGATTTAATTTACAGAATGTAAATTCTAAAGACATGAACTTGTAGACTATCATATTACATTTACCTCTATACTATGTATTAATTCTAGGTATCTCAAATCTCTTATCCTTATAAATGCCTTCTTTGCAGTATCAAAATCTAACCCTTCAAGTGCCTCATGTGCTAAAGCCTCCCAGTCTCCTTCTGTTACTCCTAAGCAGGCAACCTTGTATGCATCCCTGTAATAAATGTACATTTATTATTTGTACTTTTATCATCACAAAAAACAGTATCATTTTCTAATTGACTTTGACAGGTGCTCTGTTAAAATCTCTGTAATAAATAATTCATGTTTATTTCTTATTCCATTCCAAAAATATTCAGAAGAAATTACAAGTTTTAGCCCCATGATACTGTTTCACTAAAGGTTGTAAGAGTTAGGATTAGTCGTAACTTAATATGTTTTCAAAGGATCTACAATAGTCGTAACACTTACGACTTTTGGTGAAACAGGACCCAGGTGTACACAACTCCAGTAAATCCTGAATGAGCATATATGCAAGAAATTCAGTATACAAGTTTTACTATATGACAATCTTTCGTAGTAAATAAAGACTGCATAGATTTTTTAGTATTAACTTTACGAAAATACCTTTCAAAACACCTGATGATTTATCCCAAAAAAAAGTATATAACAAATTTAATAATTAACTTACTTGAAATGCTTCTTCTCTAGATACTGGTACATAGGGGCAGACTGTGGAACATCTACTGAGGACATGGAATATACATGGAGACAGAAAATCTTTGATCCACTAAATCCAACAACAAAGCCCTGAAACAACAAGTGAACATAAAATATTAACATCCACTTAATACAACATCAAACTCCAGAAACAACAATTTAACATAAAATCTTAAATCTTATAAATTTAAAAAAAAGTCCCAGAAATGACAAATGAACATAAAATCCAGGGGCGTAGCTATGTCTGAATTGACGTGGAAGCACAAAAGTAGGGGAAAGTGCTAGGACAGTTCGAGGTCCTTGGTCTGTTCATTATCAAACTCAGGACGTACATGTATATATTTCAAAGAAAATGTATCCATATTAAAACAACAATAGCAATATAGTATAACAATTTAGTTATAACCAGATATTTTGGTTCACCACTGGTGCATTTGAATATAACATACTTTGTAATGAAGGATCATATTAAATTGTTTGGAATTGAAAAACGTAAACTTTTGATGAAACGAAAAAAGATACGACATACACCTTCCTATTCCTTGCATAATACATCATATCAAATTTCATTTCCTGTGATCATGCTGTCTTGGGGAAGTTTCCGATCTTTGTTTCCCCGTTTTATTTGAAACAAGTGCTCCACACAAGAAGACTGATATTATATTAAAACCTTAAACACTCACAATAGACTGATATCATGGAATGACAAAAGCTTACATTTATCATTCAGGCCATAAAAGGGGGGGAAGGCAGCAATACTATCTCTACACTTTTATTCAAAAGTTGTGGATGTTAGAAGGCACTTTAGCTTTTTATCCTTCACCTACTCTATTTCTTTTGTTTTCTTTTATTTTCATCAGAATGATGTGGAAGCACGTGTTTCCGGGCCTATGCGTTGCTGCCCCACTGAAATCTAACATCCACTTAATACAACATCAAACTGCAGAAACAGGTGAGATAAAAACTTAAATCTTATAAATTTAACAAAAAGTCCCAGAAACAAGTGAACCTAAAAACTAAGATCCACTTAATATAACATCAACTCCAGAAACACAAGTTTACATAAAATCTTAAATCTTAAAACCAATGATTATATTGGTACATAGAGTATAAAGACTCCCACCTTAAAAAATAACTAACTAATAATCAAACTTTAAGAAGTAATGCATCTTTGTACTATTTCAAGTACATATTCAATGGAAAATTTGTTTTATGTATTGCAAAAAAATTGTCAGATGACTATATTCATCAATGTTTTAGTTTAGGCATAAAAATCAATTCATATTCTGGTTACCTGTAACTTCTGTTGATGTACAGGAAAGTTGCTAGCTTTGATATTCAGTAGCCCATTTCCAGAGAAACACAACATATCTTCATAATGGGTATTCCAAGCTACACTGTTAGCATTTGGTTCCTAAAGTAAACAAGAAAATTAAAACAATCTTTTTAAAAAAAGTACTAAAATCTCTACACAAAGATACATCAAGAGCATATTGTATATTCAAGTTATATCAAGATTATAAAGTTATGTTTTTATTACCACATTATGCATCCAGTTCTTTTGTTGATAAAAAAGATCTTTTTAAATTTTCTAATTTAAAGTACATGATATGATGCAAATATATATAACAGTAAAAGTTTTTGTTACTAATAGATGACTTCAGCACAGACAAAATAAGCTTTGTTTTTAACAGACCTCATTTTGAAAACCAGAAAAGAAAGTGCAGACATGATACTTTGCCAGCCATTATAATATGCATATAATAAAGGAACCTTAATCAACAAAAGTGGAATTCCACTCTGGTCTGTTTTAAGGATTATATTAGAAAATCAACTTCGATTTTGTTTCTGATTCTCAATGTACAGACATACTTGGAAAAGTAAATCCTTTGTGTTGATATCATATACTAGACAAGTATTATGTTCATCCACAACAGCTAACTTTGTACGAGTAGCACTCATGTCCAAACACCTGACTGATGTACTCTGTTTCAATAACATTATTGGAAATGCATTGTCCACAAATATCTTCATGATCTGTAACAAAATGGAACATTTTCTGGTTTGATAAATGTATTCATTTCCATTGATAAGAACATAGCTATATTTCTATATTTAATTTCATTTACATTCTTTTAATGAATTAAAAATATTTTTACATACTTCAATTTCAAAAATGTTGCACTTCAATGTTTGTTCAATTCTAAACTGCTACAAATTATCAATGTTTTTTTATCAAATTTTTGAAATCAATGTTAAAATAACTATTTTTCACAACATTTTTATTAGTACATTTTTAATATTTCAGATAATTTCCAAATATACCTTTTGTAAGTGTACTCCTAAAAACGGATAATTATTGTATTTTTAAAACAGAATCTAATTTCATGATCTGAAGTTCATTTTATTATATATTCCATAAGCTGAAATCAAACAATCATTGATAAATACTGTTGTTATTTCAACATCAATCATTTGTAATCAAATTCATTAACAAAATATATATTAATATTAACTGTAAAGAAATATAAATATTTTTAATTTTGGTCGATAAATTGACTTGATGAATTTGTTTTGCATACTATCTATCTTTGTAAGGTGTAAATAAAACCAATTCTATGTCTGGACATGTGTCACCAATTAATATTGCTTAAAACAACCAAAATACCTGTGGGTCCCAATCATTAAGCAAAAATTTCTTAATGTACATCATGAAGAACGAAAACTAGTTTCTGCCAGTTCCCTTACAGGTCACTGATGACAAAAATGACTAAAGTTAAACAAATGAAAAATGAGTGAAAAAATTACATTGAATTTTCCAAAATATGATATGCATATTTTTAACAGGTGTTAAATCAAAGTGCAAAGGTTCAATAATGGGGTGCAAGACAATTCGGAACGTCCATATTTAAGACAATTCGGACCGTGTATAAAGACAATTCGGACCGACTATAAAGACTAATTCGGACCAAATATGAAGACAATTAGACAATTCAGACCGTGAATGAAATTTGTAGGATGGTTTATGACTGTCATTTGAGCACTATACATAACAAATTATAATCAATAAGAAGCACACAATGAATCAAAAGCACTAAGGAATAGCACAAGTCATGTATTTTACATATAATAAATTTAAGCGGAAGGTCCATAAATACTGGCACATTTCTTCAAAAGACATTAAATCATGCTGGACAGGGATATGTTTTGTAGACCAGAGGGGTTTTTGTGATAAGAACTATCTTAAAATTTTATTTGATCAGTTTATTACATCTTGGTATAGTGAAATATCAAACTTGTCAAGAAAACAATTTTATTGTTTATTCAAGAAAAAATTTGGACTTCAAAATTATTAAACAAGAATAAGTGAAAATCCAAAAATGATAGAATATGTACTCTTTGTAACAAGAGGCTCAGTGGGCTGAGCCTGTATCACTCACCTGGCCATTTTGTTTCACGGACCGAGAAGATTTATGCAAACTTTGTAAAGGACCTTCCATAGATGCTCCATACCAAAAATCAGTTCATTTGGCATTATGGTTTCAGAGGAGAAGTAGTTTTAAATTTGGACCAATCAGAACATGTAAATGCTAATGGCGGCCATTTTGTTTGACGGACTGGGATGATATATGCAAACTTTGTAAAGGACCTTCCATAGAAGCTTCAGGCCAAGTTTCAGTTCAATAGGTCCAGAGGAGAATATGAAAATGTAAAAGTTTACAGACTGACGGACAACGGACGCCAAGTGATGCTAAAAGCTCACATGTCCTTTTAGGACAGGTGAGCTAACATTAAATTGGAGATGAATTTCATTTATTATTTAAATATAAAAATGATAATATATTTGTTCAAAGAAATAAATATTTTCCAGCATACTATATAAACTAGAGGCTCTGAGGGCTGGCATGAAAGCCATTTTCATTGATGTACCTCAAAGAGAAAAGTCAATTCTCCCTATCATTATGAAGTGTGGTAAGCCTTGTAGGAACAAAATTTTTCTTCATCAAGTTCCTTGTACTTACAGGTCAGCATATTCTAAAATTTGGCGGGTCTCCAGATGATTTTTGCCTATATTTCCCATAGTGTCTTATGTTAACCTAAGTCCTCTGCTGAAGACCATTTTGAATTAGGGAATGGCAGCACCAGAGTAACAACACTTAGTGAGCACATCAGACTATGTTTGGTTTCAAGCAATTCTGTGGTTCTGTAGATTTTTGTTATATTTCATAGACACTTTCTGTCAAGTTTGGCCCTATTTGGTCAAGCAGTTTAAGAGAACATTTTTTTTTAAATCAACCAATCAGAAATAAGAATTGCCCATGGTGGCCATGTTTGTCATCTGATCTGGACAAAATGAGGAAACTTTGTAAAAAAAACCTCCAACAGATGCTTCCTGTCAAGTCTTGTTCTCTTTGGCCAAGCAGTTTCAAACAAGAAAATTATCAACTGATGAAATACAAGAACTCCCCATGACACCCATGTTTGTTACTTAATCAGGACAAAATGAGGAAACTTTGTACAGAACCTCCCAATTATATGCTTTCTGTCAAGTTTCGTTCCATTTGGCCAAGCGACTTCAGAGGATTTTTTTATATCAGCTAATCAAAAACAAGAACTGCGCAAGGCAGCCATATTTGTATTCCAATCGGGACAAAATGAGAAAACTTTATAAAGGACCTCCGATATATGCTTCCTGTGATGTTTCCCCGCTTTGAAGTCCAATTATCTCCCTTGTGTGATATCGGAAAGCAAAGATTTTTCTTCATGCACATCTTTGGATGATGTACTTCCTTTCTGTAAAGTTTCGTTGAAATCCATTGAGCGGTCTAGGAGGAGTTGCGCTTACGAGGTTCATATATAATGTATAAGCCAAAAAAAATAGAAGTCCAATTATCTCCCTTGTGTGA
Source organism: Mytilisepta virgata (assembly GCA_028015205.1). Classification (NCBI taxonomy): domain Eukaryota; kingdom Metazoa; phylum Mollusca; class Bivalvia; order Mytilida; family Mytilidae; genus Mytilisepta; species Mytilisepta virgata. The sequence goes on from CM051519.1 coordinate 78,945,548, forward strand.
TAACGGAAAGCAAAGATTTATCTTCATGCACATCTTTGGATGATGTACTTCCTTTCTGTAAAGTTTCGTTGAAATCCATCGAGCGGTCTAGGAGGAGTTGCGCTTACAAGATATATGGACAGACGGACAGACGGACAGACGGCACGACAGACAGACGGACGAGGTGATTCCTATCTACCCCCCCAAACTTTGTTTGCGGGGGGTATAACAAGAATTGCCTATGGCGGACATATTTTTTTACCTATCAGGGCGATATGAGGAAACTTTGTTAAGAACCACCTATAGATGCTTTCTGTCAAGGTTCGTTCCATTTGGCCAAGCAAATTCAGAGGAGAAGATTCTTTTATATAAACCAATCAGAAACAAGAACTGCCCATGGCGGCCATATTTGTAGTCCGATCGGGCCCAAATGAGGAAATTTTATAAAGACCTCCCATTTATGCTTCCTGTCAAGTTTTGTTCCATTTGGCCCAGCAGTTTCAGAGGAGAAGATTTTTGAAAACTCAGCCAATCAGAAACAACAATTGCCCATGGCGGCCATGTTAGTTGTCTGATCTGGACGAAATGAGCAATCTTTGTAAAGGACCTCACATAGATGCTTCCTGCCACATTTAATTCTATTTGGCCCAGTGGTTTCAGAGGAGAAGATTAAAATGTGAAATGTTAATGGACGACAGACAGACTGACGGACGGAGGATGGATGCCAAGTGATGACAAAAGCTCACACGGCCTTTGGCCAGGTGAGCTAAAAAACCCAACCTATTTGTCCAAGTATTCTACACAGGTATATAAAAAATTAATTAAGATAGTCTTTCAAACACGGTCTCAATTGTCTCAATAAACGAGCTGAATTGTCTTTGAAGTCGGTCCTAATTGTCTCAGTCCAAATTGTTCTATATTCCAATAATGCACTATGAAAAAAAAACTGAGTTTTTAATTCACATAATATATTACACTTTAAGTGTTTGTGCATAGGACAAACTAGAGCCATCAGGCAACTATACCTTTTGATATCAGTTACAATGTAGGAGAAAAGTGCAACAGATTAATATTAACACAACACTCATGTTGTGAACTTGAAATGCTTATCCAATACAATTCACATTCTATATAACTAATCCATAATTCACAATACAGATTTCACCTTTTACCCAAAGACTGAAGAAACTAACACCCCCAAAATATACTGCTATAGTCATGAAGGTTTTTATATAATACTCATAATAAGTAGTTATAACTACTTCTGTATGCAATTTAAGTATTTTGAACAACGAAATGGACACTAATTATTTTTAAGTTTGAAAACTGAAGGGTTGTGCTTTTTAATATCCCAATTATACTCAAAATAATTTATAAAAAACTCATGTGCCAATGATTAGATGCAGTGTTTACTTTATACTTAATGGAGACTATAATTTATTACAATTATATTTTACATATTCTTTATTTATAAAAGATGTTTTATATCTGAAAGAAGTAATTTCTGTGGCAAGTCTTCAAGAAAATTAATTTCATGCAAAAATATCTGGCATAACTTTTGTACAATACATTCTGTTTTTAGGACACACTGTTTTAAATTGAACGAAAAATATTTTAATTTCCAATATAATCTTCATAACTATATCAGTATTCACTCCCTCCACATTTGTCAAACAGATATACCTCAGAACCTTCCTACATTAAAAACAAGCATTATAATGTTATCATATGAACTGAATTTACTTAACAATGTCAAACCCTGCGATATAAACAAATATATTCTTTGGAAATTTAAGGGATCATAGTAATTGTCCTTTTTTACTACACAAAAATACATTCCACTCCATTAAACAACTGAGGAACATCTGTACTGGTATCAGGTATCTATTAAGTGTTTTCACTTGAACTAAATTTTTTTAATTGAATTAATTTTTAATAAATTAGTATTATTCCTTATAATTTAATACATTTCTAATTTTTTATTAAACTAAAAAAATTCTTTGAAAAAATATTTATCTCTCTGGCAAGGTGTGTGATGCTACAACACAAAGAATCTCTGGTTTAAGAACAAGTATTTTTTAACCAATCAAAATGTTATATAAAGCTACAATGAAATAAAGGAACTACAATGCAACTTATGACTAGTGTATTAATAAAAGAATGATACTAAAATTTATAAATGAAAAAAACAGTTTGCTTGGTATATCTGTTTTATAAGAATTGTAAAAACTGTGTAAAAACTTTATAATAAGAAAATAACTACACAGAATTTTTGGGAATATCTTTTTATATAATATCTTCAAGCTCAATACTAATTTCATGTGGTTAAAACAACTGTAATTTGACCAAGAAAGTAAAAACCAACAAGAACATTATCTCTAAAAATATTTCTAAAAATTTAAGGTGTTATACAATGAAAGAAATGCCAGTGTTATTTTCTTCAAACAAAACAGATATACACATGAATAATATTTCATCGTTTTATATGATTCAATATATACTTACATACTGTTATTTTCTTATTATAAGATATCAAACCCAGATGGCACTTCTAGATCTTTTTACAAAGACATGATTCCTACCTGTCCATTTTTAAGGCCCACAAGTAAACCTTCTTTGCCATGCGGGCCTAATGTACAACTAACCTGTCCATTCTTCAACCCAACCAGTAGACCCTCACGACCAGGGGGTCCTCCTATAACCTTGATATATCTGATTAGGGATTCCATCATCCATTCACGTTCCTTCACACCTTGGAAAGAGTAGCACTGTAACCTCTTATCCTGTAAAGTGTAATTCAGTGAAATATGTATCATCCATTTATAAGAACAGTAGACTTCGAGAACCATCGAAATCTGTTCAAGTTATTGGTAGTTTGAGTTAAGGTTTTTTCAAAATTGACAATACAAGTTGATACAGCTGAGGATTACCATCAAATATTTTTTCTATTAAAAATTAAACACTTTAATCACTAATTAATAGTAATCATGAAAAATTTATAACATTGAACTGTATAAAGTCAGATTAATTTTGGTTTTTTTTCACACCTCCAAGTAATAGGTAACATACTTGTTGATTTAATTATTGAATTCAAGTTTTCCATGGTGAAATAAAAAATTTTATCATTGTTGGGATCAAAGTCTTTGTTCCAATTTTCGAGAAATCAGTGTTTGAGACATTGACAGGATTTTCAAAATTGTTCTAGCCATCAGTGGTGTTCTAGCAATTAAAGTTTGAGCTAATCAAGTTTGACTGTATGGTTCTTCAGATCTTGATAGAAGAACCATTGAAGCTTCTTGTTCCATCAAGTGTAATTAATAGAAATACATAAAATTTGTGTATTGCAAGACAAAAAGTTTTATCCATCTCAGAAGTATTTTTTTATTTGATGATACTCAAGCTGTCTTGAAAAATTCTAAGAAACATACAAGGCTTGTATCTTACCTGGCAAAGGATAATATTCTGTGAACAGACCACCAGTAGGTTACATTCAAACTTCTTATTAATTTTCTCCTTGACCTTGTAATGCATATCTGCAGAATCATCTGAATACAGCTCATAGATCACAATCTTATCTGGTAGTTGAACCTATATAAAAAGACATCATAACTTAATGTCAATAAAAGGTCATTATACATGCATAATATTTCATTAATATGCTGTGTAAAAACTGTTTCTGTTGTTTTATTCCATCTTATCATGTAATTATAGTACATGGTAACTAATCTTAAAATTCAAATACCCCAAAATATACAATGAGCGACTGAACAAGACATTAATTCATTAATGCGTGTAGCACAAGAGAATTATTAGTGTTGTTGGGTCACGATTTAAGGTACATTCATGAATTAATGTGTTGTTCAGTCACTTGTTGTAGATTTTATGTATTTAAATTTCAAGTTTAGTTATTCTGTTTATCAGATTGACAAAATTCAAAAAATTTATTGAGAAAATACAAGGGATTGTGTTTTTATGTGACCATGCAATGACATTTGAACATCACCGGCAACAGCTATTGTTACATCCCTTCCTAGAGTGAAATAATTACTTTCTGTTCATTTGTGAACTATCACTTTTTCTTTCACTAAAAAATCCTGGAATAGCTCACTTGACCCTTTGGGTCAGGAGAGCTAAAAATCATGCAACATTCATCCTCTGTCAGCCCACAAGGCAGCTACACCAGTCTGTGTAGTGCTAGCAAATTTTCTACAAGTATATCTGAAATATTGATAATTTTCACAGAACTTCATTAATCTTCCTTTCAAAGTTAGACATCTGTTGTGCTCTATCAGATAAAGATTTACTTGAAATATCTTAAGTTTAGAAGTGTACTTAATCTACTTCTAGTTAATAAACTTACTGCAAGTCTGTGTCTATAAATAGCTATTTTCTTCACAAGATCACGACATTTGATTCTTACTGAAAAAAAAAATTCCAGACTTGAAAATTAAAAATACAAGGTCAGGTGATATTTATATATATTATACTTTATGCAAAAATCTTAATTTCGCATTGGTTGACAGAGATGTGGTATTTCAATCCACCTTAAACTAGGCTCCACCCCTTTTGACGATAGGTGGTATTCCATTCTTAGAGACAGGAATACCACTTGGAAGAGTACCACCCTCTTGGCAGGATACCACCCTCTGTACCGGAAATGAGTTTTACCCTCTCTGGACGAGGAGAAAATTGGCATTCAGTATAATATAACACATACTGCCTTCAGTTGAGGGTGGTATGCCAGATTACCACACTCAAAACAAAATATCACCCTCGACTACATCTCTGGAGATATTTTGCCTCCGGATGGTAATATGGCATATCACCCTCAACTGAAGGCAGTATTGTATAGGCTTTTTCAGAAACTCATTTCCGGTATCACGATTCTGACTCTAAAATTATAATTTGAAGCAAGTTATTTCCCTTGCTGGGATGTTCCGGGACGTAGTACTGGTTCGTTGCAATGAAGAGTAAAGGATTAACTGTTTATAAAACTTGTTAATTTGCACATAATGTTTGGTTAATATAAAATTTAGGAACAACTTACGATCTTTTTGCTTCCAACATACTTGTAATCAAACTTGATTATAAAGCTGGAAATATTTGTATATCAAAGTAATAAATAATTTCTATTTACTTCCTACTGATTGCTCTGCATTGCAGTGAACCAGTACCACGTCCCAGCAAGGAAATTCACTTGCTTCAAATTATAATTTTAGAGTCGAATAGTGATACCGGTAATGAGTACCTGAAAAGGGCTATAAAAGTAAATCTTCACTTTGAACAAATGAAAGTTCTAAAAGTATATTGTACTTATCTCTATTTTGTCCATCAGTCATAAGCTTATTTGATTGAAATTTTCCTTTTGTTTAATTACAATCTAATTGTTGCAATCTATGGATGAGCAAAATTTGATCATTTTTATTTGGGTCTTCGAATAAGAATGTAACAACCACATGTTAACACAGCTGAAAAATTTATTTTGCCCTTGATATCTGTAACTATGCAATGAACTTTGCTTTTGCAATATTGCAAATGGGTAAGAATTTCATCATCTTTGAATATCACAAACATTATACAAAAAATAACAATCACAAATCATATTAATCATGTAAGATGAAATTAAAAATGACAGATTTTTATCCTGAATGACAAAGAAAATCATACAAAAGAAGTTAAATTCCCAGTATCTTTTTTTTCATTCCTCCTTTTATCAAATTTTTTTTTGTATTTTGAGGAAGATATCTTTTTAATGTAAATTCAACCGTTTCGTTTTCATTCAAACTACCATTAATTATAAATTCGAATAAAATGTTTGTCATAAATTGTCAATTATTATAATTCTATGTTATTCAACACAAATGTACTAAATCATAGCCATGAACAAGCAAACTGCTGAAACTGTATTTATGAACTATGATATGTTTCCATTCTAGTTTCATCTTAATCTGAAATGAATTTATAATTCTTTAAAAAAAAAAAAATCCCTGATTTCAACATAATAATCTAAAACAAGAAATTAAGACTCAATGTATGATGCCCTGCCCATGACTGTGATCAATGTACTATAACATTGGGGTAACAACAGCCGTTTGAAAAATACCTTCAATCATTTTCATCCTGATAGAAAGTAAACTTAAGGATGTTTTCAATAAAGGCCAATATTTTTAAAATATATATTCAAGGAATACCAACAAACAAACTAGATATATTGACAGTAATTATATACTTGATTACAGCTACATGTAAATTTATACAAATATCATTGAGTACATGAAATTCTAATAAGACAAAGACATATCTATAACAAAATTCGGAACAGATACCTACCAGTAAATATGTAGCTCGGTTAAACTAATTCTCTGGAGCTCCAACCCTCCTCCCTCTTTAGTTCGTTTATAGGAAAATATAGGTAAATCTGATTTCCACAACATTATTGCCCCAAATAGCATTTAAAGTAATGCAATTCAAAATTTTCCATTGTATATTGTATAACATCCAAGGAATGACAACATATTTACCTTACTATTAATATAAATATTATATAAAGCTTAAATGTAGTAAATTGTAGATAATTCAAAATGTACGTCTAAAGAAATCAACATTTTTTTGGTTCACTTTTAGTTAGTCAACATAAAAACCCTTGACAGACAAACGATAGGTGGGAAAATATATTTGATAATCCTGTGTAAAAAGTCCACACTGAAAATTAAGGAAGTGCTGAAAGTGTGTTCAACCCATTTTATCTTAGTTTGTAAAACAAATTACTAAATTGAATGTAAAAACAATGGCAGCACTTACATTTCTTAATATCACCACTTTATTTTACTTTATGTTGAACGAAGAGTAGTAAAAAGTATGGTCAAAAGTGCCAAATTTTTAAATATCTGATTTGAATGACTGAGTTCTATAAAAAAAAGAACTGCTAAATTATACAAACACCACAGTTACAGCATCTTAGGCAGGGCATTTTTAAAATAAATAGTTTAAACAAATTTAACAGATATGAAAAAATAATAGAAAGTAACACTTAAAAAGTTCAAAATATTTACAATTGAAACCTCTTGGGGTTTTATAAACAGGAGTTAAGGCTCCTGAGGCTCTTTTCAAGTTGTTAAGAGCTTTTTCTTCTTCAGTTTCCTCATCTGAGTCATCAAACAATATACTATCCAGATACTGGGTCATAGAACTCAACAAGTACATCTGTGTTATTCCCTTAACTGATAAATATTATATAAAGCCACATAGTCTGATTACAACAAACAAAACATTATTTTTTATATACCCCTCACAAATATATTTCAATACCTGAAGGAAATATTTTTTGTCTTCAGCAAAGAAGTCATTAGATATTTTCAAGATATTTTATTTGGACTTTATGTTTTGTACAGTTCTTGATATTGTTTGTTAAAAAAAGATAAAATAAAAATTTAAATATATATACAATATATGTACATTGTCAGAAAATATACAATTTATTTGTACGTGCCTTAGAAACAGGTAGAAAGGCAAGGTTTACTCAGCATTTCAAACCTGTACAAATATTTTTTTTTTATTTTCAGAGAATGTACTAACATGTATATTGTTTTGATCCTGTGACTATAAATTATTATCTTTTATCGAGAAAAGTCATGAAAATGGCACATTTCTAGACTATTTTTAGGGGGCTATTTTTTAAACATAAGCACTATGAACCAGCACATAATACAGGGTACAAACAGTCATTGAAAGTTAAGACTAGGGTACCAGATGATATTGGTAGCTAATTCTTCACAGTAAACTTTGAAAATAATTACACCAAAAACTTGAATTCATCTATGTAAAAAAAAAATGAAGTTTATGTTCAACGGAAAAGAATTTCATATAAAATGTTGTAATTCATGCCATTGGAATATTATATGACCTAATATCATGATATTATAACTTGACTTAACATCAAATTAAGTTAAAAATTCCCATATTTAAGGGGAGATAACTACCTTTTTGTTCTGTAATTAGATGTTGTATAATTACATCGGTCATGTTATCTCTGTAAGCATATCTATCCTTATATAATCCATGTACTGTACTGAATATTAATTGGTAGTAAGCTATAGTTCCATCTTGACAACCAACTGCCTAAATAAAGTAAAATATATTGTAAAATTAAACTATGGCTAAACAGACATCATTAAAAACCTCCAAAATTCCATTTAAAAACAGTTCAAGGTGGAGTGGAGCTCTCTAAAATTACTTTTCCAACACACATGTTATTAAAGTTTTACTTTAGACAGTCATTGCAAGCTCCCATAGTATTATTTACTGGTGCTACAAAAATAAAATCTACCAACATAGCTTGAATTAATACAAATACTTGATAATTCAATTGAGTACAATCAAGAAACTGTGAATACATGTATTCATAAACTGACAGGTAACTTAAATGTAATGGATATAAATTATAAATTAGTAATGTGGCTATTATCTTGTAACAAATAAGAATACCACAGGTATTACTTATAAACAAGAGGCTTTCAAGAGCCTGTATCGCTCACCTGGATTTAACTTTTCACCTTGAGCAGGACTAAAAATTTAAGTGTTGCAGCCAATTTGGTCGATTTTTCTATAGGGTTCTTTGTTAAACTAAGTTCACCTATGGCAGTCATCTTGGTTGACAGTCCAGGTCAATAGAAACATTTCTAAAAGAGAACCATATAAGAACCATTACTGCTAAGGTTTTTCCAACTGGCTAAGTGGTTTCAGACAAGAAGATTTTTAAATGAATTTTCCCATAGGGTCCAATATTTAACTAAGTTCGGCCGTGGCAGCCATCTTGGTTGACAATCTAGGTGATCGGTCACAATTCTGAAAGAGGACCATCTAAGGACCAATGCTGCCAAATTTAGTTCCAATTGGCTCAGTAGTATCAGACGAGAAGATTTTTAAGTGAATTTCCGAAAGGGTCCTATGATAAACTAAGTTCAGCTGTGGAGGCCATCTTGGTTCACAGTCCACGAAATTGGACATATTTCTGAAAGAGGACCTCCTAAGGACCATTGCTGCCAAGTCTAGTTCCAATATGTCAAGTGGTTTCAGACAAGAAGATTTTTTCAATGAATTTTCCCATAAGGTCTTTTTTAACAAGGAAAAATTTCTTTTTTATTGTGAAATAAACAGCTACAACATAACTCATTAAATAAGAACTAGATGTACTGTGCGCAAAGCTCACAAAGGATACCCCGCGCTTTGAAGTCCAATTATCTCCCTTGTGTGATATTGGAAAGCAAAGATTTTTCTTCATGCACATCTTTGGATGATGTACTTCCTTTCTGTAAAGTTTCGTTGAAATCCATTAAGCGGTCTAGGAGGAGTTGCGCTTACGAGGTTCATATATAATGTATAAGCCCAAAAAAATAGAAGTCCAATTATCTCCCTTGTGTGATATCGGAAAGCAAAGATTTTTCTTCATGCACATCTCTGGATGATGTACTTCCTTTCTGTAAAGGTTCGTTGAAATCCATTGAGCGGTCTAGGAGGAGTTGCGCTTACGAGGTTCATATATAATGTATAAGCCAAAAAAAATAGAAGTCCAATTATCTCCCTTGTGTGATATCGGAAAGCAAAGATTTTTCTTCATGCACATCTTTGGATGATGTACTTCCTTTCTGAAAGTTTCGTAGAAATCCATTGAGCGGTCTAGGAGGAGTTGCGCTTACAAGGTTCATATATAATGTATAAGCCAAAACTAGATGTACTGTGAGCAAAGCTCACAAAGGATACCGCCTGCTTTGAAGTCCAATTACCTCCCTTGTGTGATATCGGAAAGCAAAGATTTTTCTTCATGCACATCTTTGGATGATGTACTTCCTTTCTGTAAAGTTTCGTTGAAATCCATTGAGCGGTCAAGGAGGAGTTGCGCTTACGACGTTCATATATAATGTATAAGCCAAAAAAAATAGAAGTCCAATTAACTCCCTTGTGTGAAATTGGAAAACAAAGATTTTTCTTCATGCACATCTTTGGATGATGTACTTCCTTTCTGTAAAGTTTCGTTGAAATCCATTGAGCGGTCTAGGAGGAGTTGCGCTTATGAGGTTCATATATAAAAAAAAATAGAAGTCCAATTATCTCCCTTGTGTGATATCGGAAAGCAAAGATTTTTCTTCATGCACATCTCTGGATGATGTACTTCCTTTCTGTAAAGTTTCATTGAAATCCATTGAGCGGTCTAGGAGGAGTTGCGCTTACGACGTTCATATATAATGTATAAGCCAAAAAAAATAGAAGTCCAATTATCTAACTTGTGTGATATCGGAAAGCAAAGATTTTTCTTCATGCACATCTTCGTATGATGTACTTCCTTTCTGTAATGTATCGTTGAATTCCATTGAGCGGTCTAGGTGGAGTTGCCCTTACGAGGTTCATATATAATGTATAAGCCCAAAAAAATAGAAGTCCAATTATCTCCCTTGTGAGATATCGGAAAGCAAAGATTTTTCTTCATGCACATCTTTGGATGATGTACTTCCTTTCTGTAAAGTTTCGTTGAAATCCATTGAGCGGTCTAGGAGGAGTTGCGCTTACAAGATATATGGACAGACGGACAGACGGACAGACGCGCGATAGACAGTCGGACGGACGGACAAGGTGATTCCTATATACCCCCCCAAACTTTGTTTGCGGGGGGTATAAAAATTCTTACCACATAGTTAGAATCAGGTTTGACTGCAGCACACCACACCCATGATTCCTGCTCCCCAATTACACCTAATTTAACACCATCTCTGGTATGTAAAGAACATTGTTTGTTGGAGCCTCCTACAACTACATACTCTCCTTTGGAAAACCATCCAAGAGTGCAAGGATCATATCCAAGATTTCTGTCTTTTCCAATCTGTAAAATATATCTATAAGTTAAATTTTATAGTTGTAACAACCCAAATTAGTTTTAATTAAGTAGATAATAATGAAACAAATTTTAATATTATTAATGAAGTTCCAATTATACAGTAAAAAGAGATTTATATCATGGTTATACCTTCCTGCCAAGAAGTACCTACAGACCATATATGGTGGATATAGGTATAAAGCTATAGAGAAATGGACTTAATCACGAAATTGAGACACAAGTCACTCAAGTATGAATCAGGTCAAGGTCTCAGACAGTTATGTAACCACTAAGAAATATCTATAAACCAAACATGGTTGGTCTATATATTAGTTGTTGAGAAATTGATTTAATTGCGAAAATGTGACACAAGTCACTCAAGCATGAGATACAGGTCAAAGGCCAGGTGGCATGTATCAGACTGGTATATACCCACTTAGAATTTCTTTCTACCAGATACTTTGAATCTAGTTAGTACAGTTACAATAAGAACTATCTATAGACCAAATGTGATGGATCTAAGTATTACAGTTGCTGGGCAATGGATATAACGGTGAAAATGTGATGCAAGTCATTCAAGCACAAAATTCAGGTCAAGGTAAGGTGAAAGGTGTCAGGCTGGAATTTACCCAACAAGAACTATCTATAGACCAATTATAATGGGCCTAGGTACATGTATTATAGTTGTTTTATCTCGAAAATGTAACACAAGTCACTCAAGCATTCAATTGAGGTCATGGTCTGCAGACTGGCATGTTACCACTAAGAACTATCTATAGACAAATTATGGTGGGCATAGGTATTACAGTTGCTGAGAAATAGACTTAATCATGAAACTTTAATGTAGATTTTACAAATGTTTAAGAAGTCTAACCATGAAAACGAGGTCACAGTCATAGTTGCAGTTTATATCATGATGTATTGGACCTATGGGAAATTTACTTAAAAGATCTTCTTGATGGATGGATGGATGGATGAATTGTTGTCTAACCTCAAGGGGCAGCCATGTGCATATCAGGACGAGAACATGTTGATATGATAATGAATATGATCCCTGCTTAGTACTAGACCGACACGCTGAGCAGGATCTTTATTCTTACTCCCAGATGCCGTGTGCTTGGCGGAGAAGCAGCAAATACCAATTTGAATGTCTTAGGTCTGACCTAGCCGGGGATCGAACCCGCTACCTTCCACACGCTTCAACGAAACCACTGAGGCGGTTAAGATCTTCTTGATCTGAAACCATATAGCCAATGGAAACAAAACTTAGGTGGTCCTCTTTCAGAATTGTATTCCATGACACCGCCCACCATCCAAGATGGTCACCAGAGCACACAGGAGGACCCTATGGAAAATTTACTTAAAGATCTTCTTGTCTGAAACCACAAGGCCAATTGGAACAAAACTTGGCAGCAATGGAACTTAGGTAGTCCTCTTTCAGAATTGTATCTGATAACCCTGCCTACCATCCAAGACAGTTGCCAGAGCTGAACATAGTTTAACATAGGACCTTATTGGAAAGTTCACGGAAAGATCTTTCTTGTTTGAAACCAGTGAACAATTTGGTAAAACCAGTGGGACAATTGGAACTTGACAGCAATGTTCCAGACTGCCAGTCAAGATGGACATAGTCAATTTATTTCTGCAAATGATTTCCAGGTGAGTAATATAGGCTCCTGGGAGTCTCTAGTTTTTTATTATAAAGGAGGGTATGCTAATAACTACATTATTGTACTTTGATTCAGTTTAGTAGCCCACTTTGAAGTCAATGTAAAAGTTCCCTATGACATGAACAATCTCTCAAAAGTGGTTTAAAATTCCAGCTTAATCCCTGAACTTGTAAACTGTACAACCAAACGTGCATTAAAAATAAAATAAAATTTTATGGTTATTTCACTTTTCAGTCAAATGCAAAGTAAGACATAAATTTCACCTGTTTCCCAGAGAGTTGATAAAAAGATAATCTCTGTCCCCAGTCTGCAACTGCTAATATATCATAAGGCTCATCTCTGTAAATAAACCAAAACACTGCAAAATAATCCAGCATTTTATTACATCCAAACTTCAAAACTGTTGCTTTACAATACCGTATAAGAGTTATGTCACTGAATATTAAAACAAGATGATATAACATCCACTCCCCCAAACATTTTCAATTCCCTTTTTCAAATGCAAAGTTGAAAAAATTTTTATTCCCCTTTGATCTTGGCAAGATAAAAACAAAGAAATGTATTACTCATATAAGTAATGTTAAGAGTCAAACATCCTGAAAGAACAGAATAAAGATTGCAAAGAAAGAGTATAATAACTGTGTTCTCAAATAAGGGATAAGCATACATGTGTTACTGCAAGAGGCAACAGGTTTTTTTCACGAGAATCTAAGATACACCCCCTTCAAATAGTTCTCTAGAATATTTAAAATGAACACACATAGGACATCAATATATTTCAAGTACACTGCAGAGATTTACTTGTATTTTGGTCACAATCTTAAAATATCATATGAACAGTGCTTCACTTCTATTAAAATGGGTGTATAACTAGCCTACACTCCTGTACCATCCACACAACTTACTTCTGAAAATGAGAATGGGGTGAAGATGGCACCTTCCTACAACATAATATTATCTTACAGTTGAAAGGAAAACAGCGTATTTTAAATAATTAATGATGAGATATCTTTATCAATCCCTACACTGCATCAGGATGAACATCTCAATAATTACAACTTTGTTTTTAATATTCTATAAGAAAATGTACTGGAATCACACCAGTAATTCTTGCCTTAGTGTCTATTTCCAAAGATTCATGATAATAAATGCATGTATTTACTGATAAATTTACAATTTTATAGTTTATACACAGGTGCTGATAATTTGTGATTCAATAGATTTTTTGTAAAGGATATTTGATTTGAAGAGGAAATAAAGCCATTTCTGAAGTTCAAATTCATGTTTAAACCTGCAATATAATTAGTCAAAAGACAAGAAACAAAGAAAATGTTATTCATATACATTGTACAATCAATTATATAGTAAAAAGTAAGTTTCCAAAAATTATATGGATTATTGAAACTATGGTAATAAAAATGTAAGAATTTTTTTTTAAATTCATATGCCATTTAGATTATATATACGATAAATTTCAAAATTCATATTGAAAATACCCACTTAAAACAAATTTATGTAAAAATACTATACCTGCTTGGGTTCCATTCCAATGACCATACAGGACTTCCTGCAGCATATGGTCTTTCAATTTTCACTTTTTCTTCACCACTCTATATAATAAATACATGTTCATTATAATTTTAAAATATATTAAATGGCAGATAACATTTTGTTTTTTGAAAATACAACTGATGGCATAGTATTTCTTACTATACAGTAAGTTTGCCTTTATAGTAACATAACTTTTTAAATTGAGAAACCAGATGGCAATTACAAATATGACTGTGGTTATACATATTTATCAAAAAATTAAACATGATTTATGTATAAGATATAACCATGAGGACATTACCGCAACTGAGGCATATCCTATTAAATTATATTGTGATACTCTGAAAATTGTGATTCATAGGTTTTAATAATTTAGAAGGAGACTATTTCAGGAATTTCTCTTCATGCGAAGATAAACTAGATTACATGCAGGTTACCTGGTTACATTTATGACATAATGATACAAATAATTACATAGGTTTTATATACAAGAAAATAATAAAAAAGAAAGGCATCAAATATATTAAGCTGCACGAACATGCATTTCATAGCATAAATCTATAAAATTAGACCACAATGGATAATATTTAACATAACCAATTTATCTTTTGTATACCTTATTCCTTATACTGATCAGACCATTATAAAGACCTAAAGCCAAATACTGTCCATCATTTGTCCAACTACAACATGTTATGCGACTGTTTACTTTGTGTTTTGAAACATTCTTCTGTTCAGGAGACCATAAACCTGAAAATTAAAATGAATGTACTAGAAATTGATAATGTCCTGATAAAAAAATTCTCTAAAAATATAATACTTTCAAAATTTTATCTACTTTGTATCTACACAAAACTTTACCTAAATTTTATTACAAACATAACAATTATTATTTTAACTGTTGAAGATAATCTTTTATAAAAATATAAGATCAAATAAAAATTACTTACCAAAATCACTGACTGCACAGCTTGCTAATTGATGTGTGACAGGATTATAAGCCAGACACTGGATTGCATCATTGTGTCTGAAATAATATATCAAGTGATTAGCTAAGATTTTAAATTATTTGAAACAAATGCATCTGTTGGTTAAGTAAAATGATAGTATAATCAGTTATCAGAAATAAAACCTGCATATCAATATAATTCCATTTTTAATATATTTTATTCTTCTTAATTACTCAGGTCATACATTGTAGAAATAAATATTACTTTACTTTATGGAGATTGTGTCTGTAAGACATGGATACCCAATGTGCTGTAAACACAGAATTCTGATATTTTAGTTACAACCCAAAGATAATATTGAGAAATATTTTAGATATACATGAAAGGTTCACATTTTATCCTGCTTATATTAATTGGTGTCCCACGAAAAATACTGTATGCAAAGTTAGATCATCTAAACTAAGATCTTTTTCTCAGACAATAAAGTTGCTTGCAGTATAACTATTTGATTTCCAAGAAAAAATCATTGATATACCATCATGTTTATTGTGAAATGGACTAAATGCAGAAATTTAACCAAAGTCCCTCAAGCAGAAAATGCAGGTCATAATGACTCAAACTTGTTAAGTTGTTTTGTACAAGATCAGTTGATTGTAGCTGTGAAATATCATAAATGTTTTACCATAGACTCTTTAAAAATACACCTAAATACAAAATTTTAACCAAAGTCACTCAAGCTTAAATTATACGTTGTGTTGACTAGATGGTGTTTATGTTTGTTGTACTATTCAAGATTAATGAAGTGATGTAATTTAATTGAAATATCTCAATGAATAGGTTTTGAGAAACAAACCTAAATGCAAAAACTTAACCCATTAAATCAGGTATGAAATCTAGGTCATTATGATCTAACTGCTGCAGAAATTGATTTTATAATTCTCTTGACCAAGGGACTGTTAAAATGTGTATGTTACGATGTTTCTGTACTTCAAGGGATGTATAACTTAATATAAC
The DNA here is from genome assembly GCA_028015205.1 of Mytilisepta virgata. Classification (NCBI taxonomy): domain Eukaryota; kingdom Metazoa; phylum Mollusca; class Bivalvia; order Mytilida; family Mytilidae; genus Mytilisepta; species Mytilisepta virgata. The sequence goes on from CM051519.1 coordinate 78,961,579, forward strand.
TAACAGTTTAAAGTACTAATCATTATATAATTTGATCTTTCAAGTCTTATATCAGACCTGATTTTGACAACAGGGAAAACAGAGCGGAAATCACACTTCGGCAGCCATTTTACTATGAATAATAAAGGAACCGTAATGGAAAAATCCGGACTTCCAAAATCGGAATTCCGCTTTATGGCGGAAGAAAATCAGGTCTGTTATATACTTCATCCATTAAAATATGACATAACGTGTTTGAAAGGCATATAGAAAGACAGTACTATAGATGAAGAATAAGAGAATACATTGTGATGAATGAATGGTCAAAATCCACAGCCTTAGCTAGCTCTCTTAATTAATTTTGGCTATTACCGATACTTTTACTGTACATAAGCAAGTTTGTACAATGAAAATTACATATCTGAAAAATATCTTACGTGTATTTCAATATTCCTTCTAATTTGCTTGTCCAAATAATAACACTTTTATCGGCAGAACCTGAAGCAAATCTCTTGCCATCTCTGGCATAGTTTACACAATAAACTGTTTCTTTATGGCCCTTCAATGGCTGTATCAATGTACCATCATTTGCATCATATACCAGGACACGATTTCCAGCAGCAACAATCAACTGACTTCCATCTGGTTTAAAACACAAGTCCCATATGCTAAAAAACATTTATCATATATAAAACCTATTTGATATAAGAATTTTTTTAAAAAGGAGATTGGAATATATATATACAGTATACAAAATGTCTATGAAAGACAATTTTTAATTAAAAATAAATGGCCATCTTACCACTGTCTTTTAAAGCCAGCTAATATTGTATTAAATTTCCATTTTAATGCATTATCCATTTGCCTAAACTCTTCCATATTATTACATACAAAATGAGTCTTTTTAAAACTTTTCTCCTTCAAATACGTGAGTGAGAAAAACAATCAGTTCTACTCAGATAGTATTCTCAATCAGAGAATTTATAAATTGACAATGGCTGCCCCTCAGTATTGCTAGTATGACTGTCACTTCATCTAATGTTCAACTAAACTTCATTTAATATTAAAGAGAATAAATTATTAACAACTATTTATTACTTTCATGCTACAATGCTTTTCAAAAATGGTACATACTAGTAAAATTGCACAGATCCAATTTTTTTGTGATGTTGATCATATATTCATATAATTAGATACAATTCTGTAACATTCACAACGTCAAAATCTTTCTCTTCATTGACAACAAAAAAAATACATTTCTGAGGAATTAAAGAGAGTGACCATGAATTTAAAGAATAGGGTAAGTCAAATCCTTTTAAAATAATGTAAAGGAGATGAGGCGATATTATAGATTCAGGGCATTATTTTCATGGATATCAATTAAGGCGTTCATGAAAGATTGCTTTTTTATGGTTCTGCATTATTTTGTATTTGGTAGAAATAACTCTAAATAGAATATGAAGTTCCTTGATTATAAAATTCTATAGTTTTATTGTCTTTGTGAAAACTATGAAGATTTATACCTAGCAAACTATAAATCCAAATAATGATGCAACAATTTAGAACTAGAGGCTCAAAGGAACTTGTATCACCTAGATATCATTCGTAGACTGCGATTTAAACTCTTGACGATTTAACAGGACATTTGAATTAGCTATCAGATTTGCGATTGCTCTACCTGAAGACAGTAAAAGTTGTAGACAAAGAACAAGAACACGTGAAAAATCCATAAAAAATCATTTCCAACTAAAACATTTCCATGGAATTGAGATACATGTTCAATCATGCTTATGCAACTGCATACCAAATACAGATATCACTGTCTTATCATAAGCAGCTCTTTTTAATCTGAACCACCAAAACTTAACCTTGTTCACTGATCCTTGAAATGGGGTCGAGGTCAATTGAAAACTGTCTGGCGGGGATGAGGACCTTATAAGGTACGCACATACCAAATATAGTTATCCTATTACTCATAATAAGAGAGAAATTAACATTACAAAAAATCTATATTTTTTTTTCAAATAGTCACTGAACCATGAAAATGAAGTCAAGGACATTGTACATATGACAGACGGAAACTTCGTAACATAAGGCATCTATATACAAAGTATAAAGCATCCAGGTCTTCCACCTTCTAAAATATAAAGCATTTAAGAAGTTAGTTAACGCCGCCAGCGCTGCCGGATCACCATCCCTATGTCGAGCTTTCTCCGACTAAAGTCGCAGGCTCGACAAAAACTATTAAATGTAAAACACCACTGGAAATGGCAAAAACATTGTACCAGAATCTTTCTGATAAAATTTAGTTGAAGTTCAATACTTTTTAACTGAAAATTTTTCATTATAGTTGCATAGCCTGTAAATTATTTATTCAACATGACATGTATTTTATTTCCAATTAAACGTCTAATGATGACATGATTATAAGACAACACAGTGCATAAAATATTAAATAGTTTTCAGTTCTTACACACATGACACAATAAATGATTGGACATGTACATGTATGTAAAGCTTTTACACTCTCTAAACCAAAAGTCTCATCCATTATGCATATATTCCATCATACAATAAAACCAGTTTTATTATATGGTTCAGAAATTTGGGGAAATTTTCCAGTTAATAAATTTAAGAATGAACCAATAAAATTTTTATCAAAAGAAATAGATAAACTAGTCATGAAGAAAGTACACACCAAATTTTGTAAATTTGCTTTGGGTGTAAAATCTAACACATTGTGTACTTCTAATACTGGAGTACAGGGTGAACTTGGGAGTCAACCAATGCTTTATTTTGTCATTTTACAGTAAGTTAAATATTGGACAAGACTCCAGGATGTAAATCTTAAAAATAATGTAAAAAAAAATGTGTGAGTCTTCCAAGGGAGACATGTGTCGCCTGCGGACGTCAATTTTTACAAAAAATATTAAAATTTTCTAAAAATGAAATATATGCACACCTTTGCATTAAAGTTAATGCGCAGAGAAAGTTTCATCAAATTGCTTTGAGCCGTTATGGAGTAGTTGAGGATAGAAGTTTTGAACCCCCCCCCCCCTTTTTTTTCAAAAATGTCATTTTTTACAAAAAAGAATTTAAAATTTTTAAAAATAAAATATATATGCACACCTGTACATTAAGGTTAATGCACAGAGAAAGTTTCATCAAATTCCTTTGAGCGATGATGGAGTAGTTGAGGATAGAAGTTTTTACCCCCCCCCCCCCCTTTTTTTTCAAAAATGTTAATTTTTGGGGAAAAAAATTAAAATTTTCTAAAAATGAAATATATATGCACTCCTGTGCATTAAGGTTAATGCACAGAGAAAGTTTAATCAAATTCCTTGGAGTGGTTATAGAGTAGTTGAGGATAGAAGTTCCCCCCTTTTTTTTTGCAAAAATGTCAATTTTTACAAAAAGAAATTAAAATTTTCTAAAAATGAAATATACATGTACACCTTTGCATTAAGGTTAATCCACAGATAAAGTTTCATCAAATTCCTTTGAGGGGTTATAGAGTAGTTGAGGATAGAAGTTTTGCCCCCCCCCCCCCCTTTTTTTGCACAAATGTCAATGTTTACAAAAAAAATTTAAAGTTTTCTAAAAATGAAATATATATGCAAATGAAATATATATGCACACCTTTGCATTAAGGTTAATGCACAGAGAAAGTTTCATCAAATACCTTTGAGCGGTTATGGAGTAGTTGAGGATAGAAGTTTTGAACCCCCCCTTTTTTTCAAAAATGTCAATTTTTACAAAATAAATTAAAATTTTTTAAAAATAAAATATATATGCACACATGTGCATTAAGGTTAATGCACAGAGAAAGTTTCATCAAATAACTTTGAGTGGTTTACAAGTAGTTGAGGATAGAAGAAAAGTGTGACCAACGCAAGACGCAAGATAGTGATCCCTATGTGTCGACCATGCGTTCCGCAGGTGACACAACAATGTTGTATCATCTGCTTATAGGACATCATATTCCATGTTTCTAGATAATAAAGAATCATGGGTTGGACTTGTACATCAAATTTTTAGATTTTTAAATCTTGAATATTTATTAATAATTTTTAATAATAATAAAATTAAAAGTACTTTTCTTATTAATAAAGTGAAACATAGACTTAAAATTAAATTTAATGAGATATGGTCCCAAAAACTAAATAATAATAATATAACAAATGCTCAACATAGTAATTATAACAAGCTCAGAACATACAGAAAATTTAAATATTGTTTTAAACTTGAACCTTATCTCAACCTTGGCACTCAGGAACAGAGGAGTACATGTATACTATCAAAATAAAGGTTAAGTTCTCATGATCTAAACATTGAAAAAGGTAGATACATTAATTTTGATGTTGAAGATAGACTATTCAAACTATGTGATTGTGCTGCTGAGGATGAGGTACACTTCCTTGTGGACTGTACCCATCTACAACAGTATAGAGAACCCTATATGATGTCTTTTACTAAAAGCTGTAAAAACTTTAACATACTTAATTCAGAAAATTAATTTATATGGATCATGAGTAACGAAGATAAAAATATTATTAATATACTATTTAAAATGGTAAGTTCATTATTTGAGAACAGTAGTGCTCTTATAATCAAGAAAAAAACCAACACTTAGAGATGTACAGCTGGAGATCCTCAGATAATCTCTAGTTCAATATTTGACAAGCAATATTAACGAAGTCGCTCAAGCATAAAATGTAGGTCCTGGTGACTCCAATGTTGCAGAGTTGTGTTGCACTATATAAAGTTCTGCAGTTATAAAAATATCTTTAATATGTTAGAATAGTTTCTTTAATAATAAACCTAAATGTACAAAATTAATCAAGGTCACTCAAGCATAAAATTTAGGCTGTGGTGACTCAAATGTTGCTGAGTTATGTTGTACTAATTAAGATGATTGCAGTTGTAAAATATAATAAATATACTACCATAGGTTCTTTAAAAATATACCTAAATGCAAATATTTTACCAAAGTCACTCAACCATAAAATATATGCTGGGCAAAATGTTGTGGACTATTGTTGTATTATATAAGATGAATGCAGTCCTTATGAAATACAAATCATGTTTGCCTGACATTCGATCAGGTGAACCAACAAATTCTGTCGGACCAAAAAATTGTGTAATTTAAAAGACTGTTTTTAAGGGCACTTTTGATGTTTGTGTGCTTCATAAATTCAGAGTTCACTCATTGTGTATTTTATAGTAGTACCATGTGTTTGGTTTTATTTCAGGGATTTCCACTTAATATGGATTTACTAGAAAATATCAGTACATATTATTCTGTAAAAACTAGAACTGTCCTGAAAGGGACTAATACCCCCCACAGCAAACTGTTGGTTTTGAAGCCTACACAAAGTTCAAATCATCATATTTTTCAAAGTACTCGCCCAAACAGAAAATCCTGATAATATGCATATTTCATAATGTGATCTAACCCTCCATAAATTTTCATGAGAATCATGCAAGTAATGTAGGAGGAGTTGCGGACAACATATGGAAAGAAGTTTTGTTGAAAATTGCCTAAGTCCAAACAGCCATATCTTTTACATTACTTGTCCAACAGAAATTCCTGACAATATACACATCTCCAAATAATAATCTAACACTCCATTTAGTTTCATGAGAATCATGCAAGTAATGTAGGAGGAGTTGCGGACAACGTTATTTCGGACAGACGGACTGACTGAAACCTATATACCCAGGACTCGGCCTGAAAGACACTGACAGGGAGAAGTGACTTCTCCTTCTGAGGCTGACAAGGAGAAGTGGAGAGATACAGGAAGAAGTCATTACGCCACGTTCCAAAGCACCAATCGGCACTATGACTGTTTTTTTTAAAGAGCTAGTCTTATTCTAATGTTTTTATTTAAAGAAATTCAGATTCATTCTCTGATTTACAGTTCAACTAGGTTAAGGCAAATTAAACTTGCATGCTTTCTAAACCAGTCTAAATGAAAATGTGTATGACAGAGTCAACATAAAGAAGTTCATAAAATCTAATCATTACTTCATTCACAGTATCTTTCTCATGGTTTTTCTCATTGTCACTACGGTCCAGGTCGTCTTTATTATTGTTATTCCGGCCCAACTTACTGTGGTCCGAGTTTACCCAATATTGGGTTATTTCTCTTTGTTTATTGATTGAAAAAATGGCGGAAGGAACTTTATTTTCATTTCACGAGTTGGAATTTTCTTAAAATAACGGCTGCCATAATCGCAATTTGGACCATTGAACTAGATCAGGGGGGGTATTTAAATTTATATTCAACTCAAACTTAGCTTTTGACACGAGTTCAGGCGACTTGACAATTTTCAGACTTCACTTTTGACAAAAGTTTGGGTGATGTGAAACACTACCAGGCGACTTCTTTGCCCGAATCACCCTCCAGGTTAAGCACTATATACCCCCTCAAACTTCTGATGATTACAGTTTTCCTTTCTTGCACTTGATTGCTTCCTCCGGATGAATCTTTTAAGTTCTTAATTGCTTTCTCTTTTTTTAAATCAGCATTTCTTCACAAATGACTAGGGTAAACACCCATATTGCTTAGATTATTTAACAATTACTTGATGGCAATGTTGTAAGAAAATCAAGTCATATTTTTACAAAACATTTTACAGAAGAAAATAAAATTTTCTTCTTATATTGATTTTTTGCCTGTTATTCAACAATTAAATATCAATTTCATATTTTCCTTGTCATAAAAAAATTTAAAAAAACTTTATTAAAGGGGAGCAACCCTGCATGTTTACTGTAAAAGCAAACAGTGCAGTTTGATCGATACCAAAGATTTAAACCCTATTAGGGTAATTATGGACAGTAAAGCATTTTCTGAAAGAACGGTGATAGAATTTTTGACTTCTAAATCATTTAGTACTTGTAAACAGAATCATAAATATTTGATTTGGGAAGTTTTTAGTGAGTTAAAAAACAACTGGAAACGGCAATTTTTTTTTTCATTTTCAATTCAAAGAAAAATTGTTCCAAGTTTTTGTACTTGTAGGACAGAGTGGCACATTTTTGGGGGCCTTAAGGAAGAAGGGCAAAATGCCCTTCCAATTAAGGCAAGTTGGACCACTGATTTAATAGGATGTTTCATGTCCTGAAAACAGCAAATATTTAAATATGCACGTGTTTGGGAGATTGTAACAAGACATCTTGTCCGGATAGTCACAAAACATTTGGCAGGGACCGTGCTGGGCTTTGCCAATGTCGCAAAATGCAATTTTTTATTCAATCTGGCGACATAATTTTTCTATTTTTTTTAAATCTGGCACTTAATATGTGAAAACATTTTAAAATGGTGACTAAGAAACATCATTTGTAAGTTTTATATAAATATCTATGATAATTGAACAGGCTAATAAACACAGCAGGTGTTTCAACAGTAAACAAACACATAATCAATAACTCACATGTGCTGAGATCATTTGCACTTGACTACTCAATGGACTGACCACCCTCTGAGGACAATTCAATTTATATACAAAGGTAATATTTATATATTAGGTAATTTTATTAGTCATGAAATTATATATGCATGCTTTTAAACACCTTTAAAGGGTGTTTAAAAGCATTATATCATAAAATTTCCAATCTGCAGATTGTGATAGTGGAACAAGAATGTTTGTTTGTTTAGTTGGGGTTTAACACCGTTTTCCGCACATTTGGCTATTTCGCGGTGGCCAGTTTTTATTGGTGGAGGAAGCCGGAGTACCTGGAGAGAACCACGACCTTCGGTAGGAAAATTGGCAATCCTTGTCAATTAAGGTGGGAGTCAAACACACCCCGCCACAGGTGAGATTCAAATTCACAACCGCAGTGTTGACAGGCTAGTGTTCATTAATAGTCATGACGAACTACCTAGACCACTCGGCCACCGAGGCCCCTATAGTGGAACAAGCGATGTTTTATTAGGCTTGCCATCAAAATAAAGGTCATTTCAGATGAAAGTTAACTGTCATCAAAAGTACATTTCAGGTCATGTTATTTCAAATAGTAATGAATGAAAGAACAATCATGTATGGCAAAATGCTTCCAAAAGGGGGAGGGTGACTTGGTGAACAAATTTTGAAACTGGCAACAAAAATTATGCTTTGGTGATTTTTTGGCAACAAGTTTTTGAATGCCAGCACAACCCCTGCATTTGGTCTGGAATTTTGTGATGTTTGTCTGAAAGACGGAGAATGTGTCTTACGTGTCCGTCAGTCCAATGGCATTTCATAAAGACAGTGAATGAATAGGTATAATATCACTGATGTGTCTCAATGGGTATCTAAAATCTTGACATTTTAAGAAAAAAAAATACACTCGCTTGCACCTATTTTTGCCACCAAAAAATCCAAAGAACTACAAATCAATTGTTGGTGGCCTTATGTTTGCAATAGACAATGATTTCTATAAGCTTGCACCTATTTTTGCCACCAAAAAATCCAAAGAACTACAAATCAATTGTTGGTGGCCTTATGTTTCCAATAGACAATGATTTCCATAACTTAAAGTCCATATCACATACATTGTATGCACAGTAGTCTGATAGTACGGACACACTGGCCTGGGGCTTGTTACAATTGACACAGCATGTCATCTGTGACTGAATCGGCCCCGATCTATAATACTACAACAAAAGGGAGATATCAAATCTGATAGCGCCAAATTTCAAATCGTCAAAATTGTTTTTCAACAAAATGTCTACCTTTTAGCATTATTTTCCACCAAACGGTTGTACTGGCTCTTTAAAGTCCCATTTGATGGGATTTAAGGGCTAAAAGGTAGGTATCTTGTTAAAATATAATCATTTTACTGTAGAAATGAGCAAATAAGCAAACTGGATGGATAACAGAAAAAAAATTCTGACGATTTGAAATTTTGCACTCTGTAATGAGCCCCTGTGACGGACATGGCGGATGTTTAGCAACAATTATGTAGCTCCTGTGACAACTTTTGACTCAGCGGCGCTACAAAGCGGTCCCATTACTCGTCATGGAGCAAAATTAACTTTTACATATGGCAATAAGAGGTCATGTTCACCTGATATATCATTGAACTGTATAATTTCCAGCATATTAAATGTAAAATGACATCATTATTAATGTTGAAATCTTTGTTTTGCACATCTTGTCAGTTTCAAAATTTTCTTTACACCATGACAGATTCTCAAAAGATTGCAGGAGGTGTGGCCTGACCTTATATAGATATTCTTATTATGACTACGACTGAAAATATTGTGGGAAATAGTATTTTTTCAATGGAAACTTCCTCATTTGGAATGTGATTTTAGCGAGAATCCTGCCAGGAGTTGAAATACGAAATACGAAATATTTATTTGTTGTAACACATTTACAGTAAATGGTTATAACACATACAATACACATAATATCCATATAATGGTATTTATATGGATGTAGAAATTAAACTAATACTATAATAAACTTATAGCCTATAGCTAGATATATGTGAACTTGGAGCGACAGTGGCAAGCTAATATAATTAGTTACAATTTGTAATAAAAATGAATGACAGTAAAATCTCTTATAGTGATTAACTAGATTCCTGACATTTATTTATGTAATCAATTACTGCTTTCAGTATTATTTTAGAGTTACTGTTTAGAAGATTAACTATATTATTTTCATTTAAAACATTAAAGTTTTTCAAGGTACAATTGACCTTTTGGTTCAGTTCTGTTCTATAATTTCTATAGGAAGGACAATGAATAAAAAAATGCATTTCATCTTCAATTTGGGAAGTACTGCATTTTTTACATATCCTTTCGTTTTTAGGAATATTTTTATACCGTCCTCTTTCTATTGACAGAGGATGAGCACTAATTCTGTATTTATAGATCGGTCTGATTGGAATTTACAGATATCTACATAGTGTGGTCTTTGATTAAATTTATAGATATAATTGTAGAAAGACAATTTATTACTATTTGCCAAGCAACTATTTCGATTTTGCAAGGCTTGGTCATATATTCTTTGCTTGAAGTTTCTTATATTTTTGGTAATATTTGTTTCATTATTTGTAACATAGCTGAAACCTAATTCTCCAATCCATTTTTTGGTGGCTGTTATCCATGGATTATTTTGAGGGATGTTATTAAAAAACTTATGGGCTAAACTGTTCTTAGAATTAGAAATATGGTCAAGAAATTTTAGAGTTAATAGTTTTATCTTTTCTCTTAAGGGATATCGGTTGAGTTCAGCTAGACAGGCAACATTTGTAGCTTTGCTATGGACTCCTAGTATTTCTTTAATAAACTTTATATGTAGATGCTCAAAGGTGTCTGTATCCATCAGATTGCAATACGACAACTATTCAAAAGATGGGTAGAAATTTTAAATGCCAGATTTCTGGATTGGAAATCTCCTGTTAGCCGTAATGGTATGTTGGGTGTTGCTTTATTTAACCGATAATGATAGAAATATATAATATTTTTACAGTTTTTGAACAAAAACAGGTGGAAAATATGTCAAAAACCCACACCCGGCTGCTCCATTACGAGTAATGGGACCGCTTTGTAGCTCCGTCGAGTCAAAAGTTGTTACAGGAGTTACATTATTGTACTTGTAGTTGTAGCTAGACGGGGGCTGTGATTAAAAAATTATCTCCAAGTCCAAGCAAATTCGTTCTTAAAAGAAATGGCGAGTGTTATTCATCAAAATACCATTGCTCTATCTTCTCTCTGTCATGAACCTTGTCAACCCAAGTCGGAATAGCCCTCATATTTCTTAAGACTAAGGGTTCTATTCATTCAACTTTCATGTTTTAGGAATTTGTCGGTGGGCAATGAAGCGGTGCATGCGCAAATCAATTTCCGTCATGAGATAGTTTCGTATATTTTGTAAAACATAAATTTTAAGTATTTCAACTGATTGTCAATATTTTATTTCATTTTTTGATTAACTTTAAATGTTTCTACAATTTAATTTGATTATTGATAGTCACGTTGTATTCGAACAAAAAGCCATGGGGCACATCGAAGGATCAATATTTTTTCCTGAGAATGCAAGATAAAATAAGGCTTATTTTTAATTCAAAACTGTATATTTTAGTAATTACATAGGGTGGAAATTGACTCAGTCTATCTTTATTTCTTCAGATAAACGATAGATACTATATTTTTAAACCTTGTCAACATACAAAGACCGGAAGTGAAACAACAATCCCCATGGAGGACAGTGAAAGGGGGGAATCCCAAGCTCAAAATAAGACCTGATTACATCGAAATTAATATAAAGAAACGATTCACGTTTATGTCATTTCAAGGAAAATGATAGTGGGTGTATCTTAGTAATATCATGGTAGGTATATGGTTTAAATTTTAATCTAAAACGGGTCATAAATTATGATGAATTTAGTTACATTAAGTCGGACATTTAATAAATGCATAATTTATAGTTTTATATAATTTTTATCATTATATAAAGAGGATCTGTGAACTTCTTATGAACAATTGTTCTTAGATACATATGTATATTATCTGTGAATAAAGTTTGAAGTGAAAACAATATTGAAAGGAATTTTGACTGATCGGTATGATTTATTGGGCTGTTCCAGAAATAGTCTGTACCCCCCCTATGGAAGATGCCGGAATTCCAGACAAAAATTATCTTCAAAAATGGAAAATTCCACACAAAAATATTTGTGTTGCATAAATTTCCAGACAGTAATTTTTCTTGACTTTAAATTTTTCCAGACAAATTATTGACTGGAATAAGAAAGTCCAGATAAATTTGTGGAAAAGAACATTCCAGGAAAAAAAAAGTTCCCGCAAGTTGCTGGAAATCCAGACATATTTCCCAAGATCAAACTTTTCATTAAGGCTGTTCCAAAAAATCTCCCCTTGCTTGAAGGTGCATTTGTTCATTCCCACCACTTACCAGGAAACAAATGATTGCCCAATATAAAGTATACTGTTAACAATTATTAGAATGCCAATAAATACATATTGTTTTTAATATAGTTCCTTTTAAACAGTACAATGCATGATAAAAATTATTTGATCATTATGTCAATTTGAATTCATTTTAGATACTGCAAATATATTTTTATCTATGGTCTTAAAATTTGAAAAAGAAGTCAAGAAGATCTTATAAACATGTTATCATTTTTCAATCACTACAGTTTTCATTCTCTTCATTTCTCTTATTAATGCTTGCTTGGGTTCATTTTGTCTAACTCTACTTTCTTCCACTATGTCTTTAATTTCCTCTATTAAACTATTGTCAGATGGAGGGTCATCATCACAATAATCATTATGCTCCGTTTCTTCATCTTTACAATCTAGTACATTGTAATAGTTGTTGAAGTTCCACAAGCCTTTCTAAGGGCATCAGTAGCCTTTTGTAGCTAATGTTGAAAGCCAGTCAGCTCCATTTCAGCATCATCTTGAATTCTTGTGTCTTTACTTTCTTTAAAACCATGAATCCTCTTTAACTGACATTTAATATCACTTTGGGTTTTATTTACCCTAGCAACAAGTTGATTCCATGTTTTTCAGAATAAGTCTGCCCTTTTCTTTCAAGGCTAGATATCAAATGATCAACTTCAATGGCATCAATTTTGGCATCTGGCATTGGCATTATACTGATCCCATGCAACTTCTATAAGTCCCATAACAGTGCTTTTGTTTTTCATTCTATTTGATGGGTTGGCCATCAGTTCCTTTAGGTTTTTATTAGTGAATTCCATCTTCTTCCTTTGTAATCCATACACCTTTTGTATTTCACCATCTGTATAGAAGTGAATTTTCTTGGCCTTTAAAACTTTGTTGAAGTCATACGGTGAGTTAAGCCAGTTGAATGGCCTAAAAAAGATAAATTACAGTATAATTTATCGATAATAACTGATAAATAATAGTTGAATTTCTAAAACAAATTAATAGTAATTATTACAGTAACACCTGGAGTAACAAACAGGCTCCTCTACATAATAGGCACCTGCTTATAATGGGCAGTTTCAATTCCTCCTTAAAGAAAATGGGCACTGTTTTATGTACCCCAAAAGATGAAGAACCTGTCTGATACTTGTGAGTCAGCTATTCATGAGGAGTAAAATTGTAGGAAATAAATTGATTGTACTGATTATCCATTATAAATCGTAATAATCTAAATGTGTAAATGATTGTTAATTGGAACATGCACAGTAAGTTTGAAATGCAAAATACATGTATATAAAAACAAACAGAACAAATAATACAGCATCTGAAATATACAATGCACATTAAGGATGATTGCTGATCAGTTTAAAAATAAAAAGATTTTCAAATGACTGTTATTTTTTGTTAGAAAATTGACAAAGAAGAACTTTAAGCGAAAAAAATTGATAGGTTTGTGACCTTGTTTTTGAGATACAAGCGATTTAAAATTTGGCGGGAAACTGAACTCCTCTGATTTTTTCATACTTTTGATATTTTTCTATGAAAGAACACGAAAAAATATTAAGAATTAGACTGGTCCTAAAGATGTACATAATTAAATAATGAAAAGAAAATATGGGGTCACTGGGCAAAATATTGTTAATGCTTTGAAAAACAGAGGAGGTCGAAAATCTGACTGAAATGTATAAAAAAAACATGACCAGCAAACATCTTTATAAATGATTGCACTCTTTTGTAAACACCCTCCATATAAAGGACACCTGTCTATAAAGGGCAATATTGCACCTTACCTTGTAGACATGTTTGACTGTGTAATGAAGATTTGAAGGGAAATAAAATATAAGGCTAATAAAATAAATTTTCATGAAATAATAATAGGTCAAAGTAAATATCTAATTAAAGTTGGAACATTTGCAAAAATGAAGTCTTAGTGAAAAGCTTTTCATATTTGCATAGGTTTTATATTTGTCCATTGTTTATTTTGTGCATGTTGTATTTGTTTATATATTTGGTTGATTTATATCTGTGGAATTTGTAAATTATAAATGATTAATTCTGAAATCAAAACAGGGAAAGATAACAAAGATTATATTACCTTTGACTTTGACTACTACTTTGACTTTGTTTACAAGGAATCTTTTCTGGTGTAACCATTGCTATATCCTCTCCAACTTCTGTTAAATTTATATTATATAAATAAGATACATTTATTTGCAAATTTCAACCTGAGGGTTCAAAGCATTTTTATTTTGTGCATGCAAAATACATATAATAAAAATACTAAACAAATGACAACAATTTATATTTTCAGAGACATATTGTGGATTTGCGGATAAAATTTGTGATTGAGTAAAATATAATTTTTTTTAACAGATTTTATTCATGACTTTTATCTAATTACAGATTACCCAAATATTGACATCTTCTCATTTCCATACTAAATGAATCTTAAATGTGTTTGAACTTCTTTTGAGGAGTATATTTTTTTTATGAAAATCATGCATACTCTTACTAATAATTTTTTTTTCTATAGGTACACACCTTTTTTATGTTAATAGATCTCTATTTTAAGTTTCGTTTGTATACATTATCACTGTACATGTATATTATACACAGTGTGGCTATTTTTGTACAAATTAAAAAAAATATATTAGGCACAGATTCAGGGTGAATGGGGTATACGTGTAGCAGACTGGGTGTTTATGTATCACAAAATAGTGTTCCTATGATAGGGTCGGAGGAAGAAAAAAAATAAATGGATGATATGAATTGTCCTCTGGGTTTTCTTAATGAAATATATAACATGAAGGACACTTTTTGTTTTACAAAAGATATGTTTACAGGTACCACAATATCAAGGGTAATTTATAACCTGACATGCATTTTATTGTTGCCTTTGAAATTCTTCTTCCAAAATATGTATCTTTTCTGAGCATGACCCATCTATTTCTATGGTAATGTATGTGATTTAAACCACTTGCAAATCAATATAAGACACAGACTCTCCTTGCTGTTAAAATAATGTATTTCCCCAGGAATGTTGAAACCCCCCTCAGACATCTGAGATCACATGTAAATTGCTCCAAAGCCTATTCAGCAGCTAATATTTTATACAAATAAATAATCTGATCATTTCAATATTAATCTGTTTCCCACTAGAAAATTTATTTGTAAATTACAACTTTCTTTGATTTTGACTGTATCATAGATATATTTATAAAAAAAAAAATCCACACCTTTTCTATCAAAATTTCTTATCCTTTAATTTTCATTAATTATTATAAAACATCTTTAGGAGGACCTTCCAGATTGATCCTCAAAAATATAATTTCCACACCAAGAATATAATTATGGTAATAAAAAGCATATGTTTATGCCCCTGTGATGAATAGTTGGGGAGGTATACATTTTGTTTGACCCCTGTCCTGTCAGTCCGTCGGCATACAGGGTACATGGTTTGTCCACTCATGGAAGTATTATTGAGTACTTTACAATTTCTAGCTTTTTTCTTGAAAAGAAAATAAAAAAAGGAAATATGTACATCTTTCAATTGTATTCCTTAATTTTATTGCTTTTTTTTTTGGTGTTTGTGTTAAATCTATGGATCGGAGAGTTAAAAATAAAGAAATTTGTTCATGGAATAAGATATTAATAAAGAACAATGTGAACAAATTTGGGGGCTGTATTGTAAATAGGATATACAACAAACTCAGGCTGACATCTCAATTGTAATGTACATTTCATACAACCCCCCCTGCTGATAATATAAGTAGAAATTGACATGTTATTTTGATAATTACAGTGTTATCAGCCCCTTACCAGGAAAAACATGTCATATGTTGATTAGAATGATAGCAGTAAAGAAATTAATGTACCAGCAGTGTAATATAATAATCACTGATCAAACCACCTACCTAACAATTAACAATATTTATTTAATGAAATGTAGGGCCTATTTAAAAATGTACAATTGATAGAGTCATTTATGATAAAACAATGTAGCAATAATAAGTATAGTTTTCACCATGATATAGCTTTCATTACAGGAGTTACATGTATTTTGGAAACATGTCTTGGCGAGTTTCTAAAGTTTCAAAATTACCTAACAAGATTTGATCAATTCCGTAATTAAACATTTAAAAAAAAAAGAATGGTGAAAACTTTTTTCTTTCATGCTAAACCCAGGCAGATGTGACTTAAAAAGATGATATATCACAGTCGTTGAATACAAATACTGGTGTTCAGGAAATAAATAATATTGCATCATCATGAGAGAATTTATAATATATATGTTTATGGGGACCTAAGTTTGTTTAAGTTGTTATGGGGAGGTGATGAGGGTCTTGGTAAATCCTGTGTGACCCTATCTTTTGCTATAAATTCTGAAAAGTTTGGCTAAAAATGAGTTTTAAAGTTTCCATGTGAAACAATAAGGAGTTTGCTACATGTATGTTGTGCTATCATCACCAAAAACATATGAAATCAAATCGAGTCATGTACAAAGAAAATGTAATTAAACTGGCAACTTTTCTCAATATTTGACCTCAAACAAAATAAAATATTTGTTGAACAGAAACAATAAAAATGTACACTTTTTAAAGTTGCATCCAAGTAAGGAAATCATAAGAAAAAAGACACCTTCATGTTAATTTACACAAAATTGCAAAAGAATTGGGAACAATTCTGAAATTTTTACTATATTAATATACCTAACACAATTTTGAGGTTATGCTGTCTATCATTAACAATATATATGAATTTTTAAGGGGAAAATATTGAAATCAAATAGGAAAAGGTGGACCTGACTTGTTATGTAATACTGTTTTAACTAATAAATTTTGTAAGGAAAATGTCAAGTTTAAAGGTACTGACTTCCTGATGAAAAATAAACGCTCTGCATGCAAATATGTGAAAACACAAAAATTGGCCCCTTTTGGTCCCTACTTCTGAAACAGTTGGGGCCATAAAATCCAAACTCAATACCAACCTTCCTGTTTGGTCTTGAACTTAAGTTAGATAATGGAAACAAAATGTGCACAGATGATTGATTGTTGATTACGTCCAGTGAGCAATATTTCAGCTTTCTTCAGGACGAGAACAAGTTAATAAAATTGATCAGTACTTATAAAAAAATGGGGAAATGGGATAGGCCATTGGGCGAAATTTTTATTGCCACTGGAAAAGGAGGATGCAGTCGTCCAGGGCAGGAAATTTAACCTTGCAACACAACTGATTCAATGTCACTCAAGGAGAGCTTGTTCTTTAACGTGCAGAGTGACACTCCCCCCAATACATACGTCTGCAGCCGGCAGACGCACTGTTTAGGAGGTTTGTATCTAACAAGCCGGAGATGGGTAGGTCCTATTTCTATATCCCAGGATTCCCTCGGGGTTTGCACAGATGACAACAGTGCCACATCATATAAAATGACCCTAAAAATTAAATGGTCGCATAAAAAGTAAACTGTACTTACCAGAACAACTTCTATTTCTTCAGCCTGCATTGTTACTTTCTTCTGAATAACTTTTTCTTCTTCAGTGTATAAATTGAGTTCTTGCAAAAGGTTACTCTCTTTTACAACACATTTCCAAATACAGATAGGAATTGGTCATGAATGTTAACCAGCAGGTCTATCTAAGACCATCCATAGTACTTGCATTAGCTAATCAATTATGGCTGATTAATTCCTTTGAACTAAAATATTAATTGTTTTATGTCCACTCAAATACAAACATCAATTGAAACTATTAAGACTCTCTTTACAGATAGTGTAAGTGCAAAAGAGGGGGTGGGGTAACATCCTTTATATTGGTTAATATATATGTGCACCCAAAAGGGCAAGTTTTCTCACCTCAAAATATATTAAAAGACCAACATTTGTCAGAAAAATTTATGGATTGGTCCTAATTTTCAAGATTAGCCATTGATTTATGATCCAATTAGTTATATACTGATAACAAAAAAGATCTGTATCATTGATGTTGCCTTTGGATGTCAGTGGTACAGATTTATTTGTTCTTCATACATTAATCTCATCTTAAAAACATGGTACATAGGGATGGGTCCAGCTATTAACTTTCACATTAAATAGTTAGATAATAGGTTTGTATTTGCAAAGCCAAAGATAAATGTATGTCAAAAAGAGGATATGCTACATTTTATACTATGATCCCAGCATCCTTTTATAAGTTTTACATGTTGTTAGACAACCACTTTTTGCTCTAAAGGTATTCAGTGCATACTGAATCAAAGAGAAAAAATCTTATAATTTCATTAATTCATAAATAATTGTTGAAAAATGAAAAACTCTTTTTAAGGATTATATATATAGGTTACAAAAAGGTATCAAATATATGAATAGATAGGGTTTTTGCACTTTGTAAGACTATTAAGGGCCCACAAAGGGCAATGACATGTAACAATCATGATTAAATTACAAGTTAAGAACAAACATATATACAATACAACATAATGCATAATTATAGGTGATCGAGAATACTTCAGATCTTCAAACACACATATAATACTTTATTTTAGTGACTGCTCAAAATCAAAACCCTTACTTTTGACAAAAGGGTTAAATGATTTTTACAATCGGTACCTTATGATGTCTCTGAATGAAAAAAAAATATTATCAAATGCATTTTTGTTGTTTTTTTTGGGGGGGGGTAAAAAATTTGCAAATGTTTGAACTGTATTATGTAAATTAGCTTGATCACTTGTGTTATGAAATAAGATTAATGGCCTTGTTCTTATCATTGGAATATCATATACTATTGCCACACTTGAGGTAGATAAAATTGAAATTTGATAATCCCTGAAAGTAAAATTTGAATGACACTAATTGGCCATGTAAATATAAAGAAATGTTATTGAATTTTTTCTTTTTTTCTGTGGTCAGGTTCAGATAAGCACTTAAAATGCTTTAATGTTTATTAAATAATGGGAGACGTGCATTTAAAATTTTATAAAAAAATTGTTGGAATGTTTGATTTACAGGAAGACTGTCTAATTAATAGGAAATATTATATGTACTTAACAAAGTAATTGAAAGATGGATTTAATGTGAAATAAGTTTCAGAAGATGAAGGTTATGGCTTGAATTTGCAGATAAAAATTTTTTTTTCATTTTGTCATGATTCTTTGCAAATATTTTATCCCCCCAAAAAAATTTGCTACTCTAGACTGATATTTTAAGCCATTGATGAGAGAACCTGACATTCATGCATACTATTTCTCTCAACTGGTTTTACATGTTTAATTTAACCAATTAGGTTGTTGTGGTTGCACACCAAGTTGTGATAATAATGTTTATATAGCAAAACCTTTCAATAAGTATGAGATTTGTTTTGGTGGTTTATAGCAGTGTAAATGTATTAAAGTTTTATCAGCCTATCTCTGCATATTAAATAGACACTAAATTCAAAGTTTGTATTGTTATACATAATAGTGCAAAATCTTTGGTTACATCTCATTTTCTTAAAAGTTTAAGCTATGCTGTCATGGAAAGACGTGTGGTGCAAGACTTAGCAGACTTGATAAATGAGACATCAATCACAACCTCCATTCAAAATTAAGTCACATAAAGACTCCACCACACCATACGACCCAAGTTCAACATGTGAATGTAGGTTCACACTGTATGACAATTTGTGTACTTCTATCATCTTAAAAGTTTAAGCCACTTGATATCTGTGAAATAAGGAGATATGGGGTAAATGCAAATGATACATCAATCACAATCTCCAGTTGAAAAAAAGTCACATAAAGATGTATGGCAAATAGTGTACATTTATCATCTAGTTATATAATAAAACATTGACATTAACATATCAACACAAATAAACAAATATCAGAGAGAGAAAAACTTTTACAAGAACAATTCTGTTAAAAATCAGAACTTCCTATGGGAGAAGAGTTTCTTTTTCATATTAAGGGTTCCAAAGTGACTTCAAGATGAGGAGAAACCATAGAATGATTCCTTCATATTATAACTCAGGAGTTTTCACAGTGTTAACAAATCATTTCCAATTGTTTATGACAGCAACTGGAATATTCCAGGTTTTTTTTCGCATGTTCATCTTGCCTGGAATTTCCAGAAATTTTAATGGTTGGGTGAAAAAAAATCCAGCTAATTTTGAAATAATCTTCAAAAATATTCCATGGATTTTTTTTAATTTAACCGTTATCTTCCATAGTACTGCCTGGAATTTCCAGATTTTTTTTATTTCTTCATTTAAAAATTTCCATGGAAATAAATTTTGGAATTGGACCTCTTCCATAGGGGGGGGTACAGACTATTTCTGGAACAGCCCATTATATGTAGGGTAACAATACTAACATCATCAGAAATCTAAATTCCTCTCTTGATCATCATGGGGTTCTGTCAATAGATAGAGTAAGATCTAATATGAGTTCTTAAAATAACTGCTTATTTACAATGTTGATACGGGATATATCCAAATTGTTTTGGACACTGTCTGCATGTCATATACAGTTTTTGAGATCATTTTATTACATCAATTTAATTCATTCCAGAATTGTTCAAAAAAATTCTACTATTTCCAGCATTGTATCCTGGTACAATTCTGGAATATTAAGATAAAAGGTCATTTAATTCATTTTAATGTTATGATTTGTGTATCATTATAAATACATTTTTATTTATGGTGTGTTATAGTGACAAAGTGTACAAGTTTCGTTTTGTCCTTGAAATGAATTCGTCTGTGGTATGGGTATACAGATACAAATATTTCATTTGCTAATCACAGTGCCCACAAGGAGCAGATTAATTACAATGAATCATGCATAAATCAAAATAACTATAACAAATAAAGAAAAACAATGATTTGTGTTCATTTTTTTAATTACTGTAATGGTAATTTTAGTGAAGACAGCCCAAAAGGAAACAAAAAATGAAATTAAAATAAATGTAAGGACATTATTGAAAGTAAGAGTAAAAAGTAAAGTTAATATTACTTATCAAATATTGAACTAGAGATTAACTGAGGATCTCCAGCTATACATCTCTAAGTGTTGGTTTTTTTCTTGATTATAAGAGCACTGTTCTCAAATAATGAACTTACCATTTTAAATAGTATATTAATAATATTTTTATCTTCGTTACTCATGATCCATATAAATTTATTTTCTGAATTGAGTATGTTAAAGTTTTTACAGCTTTTCGTAAAAGACATCATATAGGGTTCTCTATACTGTTGTAGATGGGCACAGTCCACTAGGAAGTGTACCTCATCCTCAACAGCATGATCACATAGTTTGCATAGTCTTATCTTCAACATCTAAATTAATGTATCTACCTTTTTCAATTTTTAGATCATGAGAACTTAGTTCTGATAGTATACTCCTCTGTTCCTGAGTGCCAAGGTTGAGATAAGGTTCAAGTTTAAAACAATATTTAAATTTTCTGTATGTTCTGAGCTTGTTATAATTACTATGTTGAGCATTTGTTATATTATTATTATTTAGTTTGTGGGACAATATCTCATTAAATTTAATTTTAAGTCTATGTTTCACTTTAATAAGAAAAGTACTTTTAATTTTATTATTATTAAAATTTATAAATAAATATTCAAGATTTAAAAATCTAAAAATTTGATTAAGTCCAACCCATGATTCTTTATTATCTAGAAACATGGAATATTTTGTCCTATAAGCAGATGATACAACATTGTTTTTTACATTATTTTTAAGATTTACATCCTGGAGTCTTGTCCAATATTTAACTTACTGTAAAATGACAAAATAAAGCATTGGTTGACTCCCAAGTTCACCCTGTACTCCAGTATTAGAAGTACACAATGTATTAGATTTTACACCCAAAGCAAATTTACAAAATTTGGTGTGTACTTTCTTCATGACTAGTTTATCTATTTCTTTTGATAAAAATTTTATTTGTTCATTCTTAAATTTATTAACTGGAAAATTTCCCCAAATTTCTGAACCATATAATAAAACTGGTTTTATTGTATGATGGAATATATGCATAAGGGATGAGACTTTTGGTTTAGAGAGTGTAAAAGCTTTACATACATGTACATGTCCAATCATTTATTGTGTCATGTGTGTAAGAACTGAAAACTATTTAATATTTTATGCACTGTGTTGTCCTATAATCATGTCATCATTAGACGTTTAATTGGAAATAAAATACATGTTGTGTTAAATAAATAATTTACAGGCTATGCAACTATAATGAAAAATTTTCAATTAAAAAGTATTGAACTTTAACTAAATTTTATCAGAAAGATTAAGGTACAATGTTTTTGCCATTTCCAGTGGTGTTTTACATTTAATCATTTTATTTTATATTAGTATGTTTTTATTAAATCACATGGGTTTTGGTAGGATTTTTTTTGTTATGAGTCCAGGACTCACTAGATTTGAATTCACTCTTTTCCAAAAAGTTATTTTGCACTTATTTTCTTTCACCCTGAGTGGTTTTGCTCCCTTTGTCTTTCGCCCCAACAATTAATCATTTATGTCATACAAAAAAATAAATTGTGGTGATACTCTAAGATACCCAGGGAAGATAGAAATTGTAAATGTTGTGGTTCTGTAGAAGATGAAAAACATTGGATGGAAGGTGGGGAGACTCATATTATAACAAATATAAAGACTGAAGTTGTTTTTATATTTTATTTTATCTTCAAATATTAACAATCACATTCTATAACAAATTGTTGTACAAACATCAAAAGGTGAGAATTGGTGAAAACTATTTTCAATTATGAATTAAATAAACATATAACCATTATATATTTATAGCATAACTAATGTTGAAATGCGAATACCTAAAAATCTACGAGTTACCGAACAACACATTAATTCACGAGTGCGCATATTAATTTTTTTTTGGTCACGAGTTGTAGATCTTTGGTATTCGAATTTCGAGATTAGTTATTCTGTTTATTAAATTGACATATCCCATGTATTAATAAAATTTAACGAGAAAATACAAGGGATTCTGTTTTTATGCGACTACGTGACGACGTTTATATAGCGACATCGTTGGCAACGTCTACTGTTAGTCACTTCCTGCAGTGAAATCACTGGGTGAATTATCGGAATTGATTTCACTCGGAAATCCCGGTATTTCACCACACTCAAAGTAATAAATATTTTTATTTAATCGGCGCGAAACAACCCTGAGCGAATTGACTTACTTTCCTGTGCAAACATGTAATCGGGGTGAAACAACCTGTTACCATAATAGAAAGAAAAGGATAAAAGGTGTAGATTTTGATGAAACAACAATCCTGACACAATGTAAAAAACATTAAGCATAATTTCATAAGAGTCTAAGCTTTTAAACTGGAAAGTACAATGTAATTGGTATTCTGAAATGTAGGAGTTAGCAAACATTGTTGAGAATCTGTATAAATGTAACTTCTCTTACAGGGCTGAATCAGAAGACAATTACAATTATGTCATTAGAGGCCTATCTATCAGGTAGTTCTACTGGAGATGTTCCCGGTATGGACCTACAATCATTCCAACAAAACCAAGGTTTTCAACAAATGGACCAAAATATTAGTGGATTATTAACACAAAGTTCAGATAACTTTGGAACCAGTGAATTAAATCAGTTTCAGGGAGGTTCTGTGAATTTTTATGGAAATAACTTTGTTAATGGTGAAGAAATGAACATGGCAGCTGGCGATGATGATGAAGATGATCTTGAAATTGATGATGAGGATGATGAGGACAACATCGATGATGAAAGTTTGGAAGCAGAAAATGATGACCCAGATGATGAAAACAATGATGAGGATAATGAAGATGATGAAAGTGATAATAATAGTGATCAAAATGATGAAGGAAACATTGAAGAACTCATAGAAAATGAAAGAGTAAGTCCTCCTATCGAAAAGTCAGAAGAGGAAATAAAGAGAGAAAATATCGATAAAATCCTGGATGCTGTTGCAAAAAATGAAATCATAAATGAAGGGAATGGAGGTGATTCAAAACAAAGTGAAGATGGATCAAAAAGTAAACCGAAGAAAACCCGTAAAAGAAAAAAGAATAGTGATGACAAGAAAAAAGAAAAGAAAAAGAGAAAGGTTAAACCATCAAATTTAAGAAGAAATATCAGGTAAATAAAATACTACTTTTTAATCTCACCAGTCTTTTTGGAAATATTACAAAAATATTATTGATAATGGGTGTTTTTGTATAGTAACATACCAGTAACCTATAAAAACAACTGAAAAAAAATAACATCTCTGTGGTAAAAGAAAATACATATTGATTTTGAATGATTTTCCATTTTCTGTATGTGATTATTTTTAATTATATATTTTGGCATGACTAATGAACTGAAACATTACAGAATTATAAAGTATAATGTTAGTTTTTATACGACCGCAAAATTTTTGCGGTCGTATAATTGGTATGGCGTTGTCGTCATCGTCGTTTGAAGACATTTGGTTTTCGCACTATAACTTTAGTATAAGTTAATAGAAATCTATGAAATTTAAATACAAGGTTTATGACCACAAAAGGAAGGTTGGGATTGATTTTGGGAGTTTTGGTCCCAACAGTTTAAGAATTAGGGGCCAAAAAAGGGCCCAATAAGCATTTTTGGTTTTCGCACTATAACTTTAGTATAAGTTAATAGAAATCTATGAAATTTAAACACAAGGTTTATGACCACAAAAGGAAGGTTTGGAATTGATTTTGGGAGTTTTGGTCCCAGCAGTTTAAGAATTAGGAGCCAAAAAAGGGCCCAATAAGCATTTTTGGTTATTATCTTGGTGTAAGGGAGGTAATCCAAACACATTTAAAGTAAAATGTTGTGTATGATTCAATTACCTCCCTTACAAGTCGTAAATTATGTATAAAAAAATGGGGGGGGGGGGGCAATTTTTTTCTTATTTCACATTTCAGAAATTAAAAAGAAAATTTCATTTTTTTTTTTGGCAAAAAAAGGGGGGGTGGGGTTAACAATAATTTTTATTGTTTTTTGGGGTTTTTTTTTGGGGGGGGGGGAGTCAATGTGCAACTTCATAGTGTATTGCACAAAAGCAAAAAAAGGGGTAAATTATTTTTTTTTGGGAGGGGGAAATTCGCCACAGCATATTGTATTGCACAAAAAGCAAAAAATTGAATATAAATTCAAATCATATGACCAATTCTAAGTTCTTTGATTACAGTTATTCTGTGTCAAAAACCTATTATGTGTCAAATATTTAATTACAATCCAAATTCAGACCTGTATCAAGTGCGAATATTGTGTCCATTTTTGCCCCAATTGTATCCAGCTGCGCTCAGCGAAGCAATTTATTACTTTCATAATACTGAAGTACTGGTACATATTTTAATATTTTCCTTCAGTACTTCACACTGCCCTACATATAGGCATGTTTCTTGCTAGAAACATTAAATACGTGTATCAGGGATGATTTTATTCCATATTTTAGCGGATTTCCGCTTTTTGCAGTTCTGAATTTTTTGTAATGGGTCCTTTATTATACATAGCAATATCAATATGGCTTCCAGTATTGTATTTCCGGTGTTTTCCTTGGCTTGGAAAATGATCTCTGAAATATTTCTTGTTTTCAGGGAAATTAAAGAGAATATAGTTTTGGAATCTGAAACTTTAGAGGCACAGAATGAAGAACTGGAAAGAAAGAAAAGACTACAAGAACTAAAGAAATCTATTTTAGAAAAAGAAAAGGAAAAAGATTCACAGCTAAAGTCATTATTAGAAGGTTGGAATATTAGTTTATTTTGTCAGTGCAAATAATGGGCTATATGTCTTCATGTAAAAATTCATTCTGTAACTTAATTCCCGAAAGTAAAAAAAAAAAAATTTCTGAAGATATTAATGCCAGAAGACAGAATTTCAAATAAAGGTGAAGTTTCATTTTCACAATTTTGTATAATGTAAAAGAAGGGATATGGACCATAATCTGGTATTCGAAACATTTCCTGTAACGATAAAAAAGTATCAAAATTGCATTTTTTTTTATGTACTATAATTAAGTTGCAAAATAATTGGTTGTGTGTTCCTTTTATAGCTGAGATTAAAATTTTCTAAATATTTTTTTCAAAAAAAAAATATTTTATTGCCCATATTTGTGTTTTTATCCTTAGTTTCTTACAAAACTTTGAGGTCTCTTTTAAAGTTTTAAGAAACATTTATAATGTAGATTTTAAACAAGAAAATGTTGGAAAATGTATGTATTTCTTTCATAGATGCCCAATAATACACGTTACATTTGGTATCCTTGTCACGAAAAAGGTGTTGAGCAAAGAGGGTTTAAAGAAAATCTTTTGTCCATCGGATTCTCTTATAAAATGTTGTTTTATACATATTCCAAAGATCAAACATTCAAATCCAAGTAATTAAAAATTTGAAAACCAAAGAAACCAAAGGTTCAAATACGAGATTGATGATGAATTAGTACTTGTCACAAAGTCCCTACATATACACATGTAAATATGATAAAAATCCAAACAAAGGAAGAATTTTTATTGCTTTTCTTCATCTAGGTACCTATGATTTATATTAAAGCTGTTACATAAAATCTTGGATTTCATCCTATGACCATCTCTCATTATGTCAGATATTGCTTGTATGCAAATATTGTTGCTGTTCAGTTAAATTGTCACTTGGTATGGTCACTTGGTATGTCAACCTATCAAATTGTAATTTTAGGATACCCCATGATAAGAAACAGTTTAATTGATTCAATTGTTTGTTGATGTCAAAACAACCATTTTTATTTGTCTTCTTTACCCAACTCACACCCCTCTCGGTGGATATTTTTCTCATAAAGAAACTCAACAATGTCATACCTGTATATGTTAGACAAGTTCTGTAATATGTTTTGTAAATATATAAGATTGAACGTATGTAGTATTAATTTAATTATATATATGTTGTGAGTTGTACATGTAAATTTTGCAGATGATGAAGAGGACAAAAACAATGATGTTATATTGTTAGACAGCAGTGATGAGGGCAAGAACAAGAAGAAAGAAGGTTTGTACTTTTTTCACTGTTTATTGGCATAGAATTTCTCAACTTCAATCATATGGAGTAAAAAAAGTAATTTTTAGCCGAATCATACATTTTTTTTGTACTTAACATTCTATAAATTTTTTTAAAAGACTTTGTTAAATAAGTCTTTATATGGAATGGTCAAATTGTTATGTACATGTATGTGTGACCCGTAGTACCATAGTACCCATAGTAGATTAATTTTAAGCACAGACTGGTGATTATTTTTGTTGTGGATTTTAGCTTATTTTTGAAGGGCACACTGTTTCAAAAATGGTTATAATGTATTTAAATTTGATTATATATATGTATCTTGTCTGATGGATGTGTACATCATGTCCTTTTATTTTCAAATGTATTTATGTAATAATGTTGTTTGTGTTAATTGATATAAGTAGTGATAAATATGTACAATACTGCATGCACTTGTAAATACAAACATTAGACGTGTATCTATGAATTATTACAGGTGATGTTATTGATATAAGTAGTGATGAAGATGATATTACGATGGAAACAGATAACGATGACAATACAGTCGATTCAGAGGATCCTAACAACAGTGGAAGTCATATTGATGACTCTCTCAATCATCCTGATGAACAAGGCAGGGTAATGGTTAATATTGGCCATCCACCCGATGAACCAGACCTATTTTTAGCTCCACAGATAGCTAAATATATTAAAAGACACCAGGTACATTATATTTTTATTCTCAGTTTCAGAAGAAGCAAGTTAAAACCTGTTTCATTTTTAAAAGAGATGTTACCTTTTCTGTTATAACAGCTTTATTCTGTAATTTTCAGATTCTGTTTCAGGGATGTTGCATGACATTTACCAAATATCTGCTTTCATTTCTGTTTCACATACCAGTGTTTTAAACAAGGCAACATAGGGACTTAGTAATGATCTTCGTCCATGTATGCATCCGTCCCAATAACTTTGTGGATGCAACTTGTCTGAAACTACTTGGCAGATTGGTTTATATTGTGCAGGAATTTACCTATGAAATTAATATGATCACACTATACTGCCATTTTGATTCAGCGATTTTGACTTGAGTTAAGGGACTTTGTTGTATTTTTTCAAACCTTTTTGATACAACTCCTCTGAAACTACAGATTTTGTTTATATTTTACAAGATTGTTAACTTTGAAGGTGATCACACTGTACTACCATTTCGATTCAGCGATGTTTACAAGAGTTATAAGACTTCGTTGTTTTGTATCACATATCATATGCAAACCTTGTGGAGGCAACTCCTTTGAAACAAATGGACGTATTTGGTTTATATTGATATTATTTCTTCTCTCTGAGTGAATTCATTGAAATATTTTTTTGTCTTTCAGATTGGTGGTGTCAGATTTTTATATGATAATCTCGTAGAATCTCTATCAAGATTTAAAAGTAGTCCAGGATTTGGATGTATCTTAGCCCACAGTATGGGGCTTGGTAAAACTATTCAAATGATATCATTAATTGATGTGTTGCTAAAGTACACTGAAGCAAAGACTGTTCTATTGATTGTTCCTATCAACACTTTGCAAAACTGGTTGGCTGAATTCAACATGTGGTGTCCAGAATCTGTACCAGAAGGTTTCCCAGATGTTCAGCTTCGAAACTTTAAAGTTTATGTATTAAATGACAGTTTTAAGACACCATTGTCCAGAGCTAAAGTTATAGGTATGAACTTACTCAGTTTAGGATACCAGTTTATTTTGTAACTATGGGAAATAAATTTTTGGGGAAAATGGGGCTTTATATCTTTATCCTTTCATATCATATTCTCATTTTTAAATGAAATAATACATGTGCAGTGTATGTGTATTAAAATGGTTTTTATTCAATACAGTTTGTAGATATACACCTGTTAATAATCAATAATATTTGAATTATTTATGATAATAAAAAATTACTTACAAAGGAAAAGATATATTAAAACAGTTGAATTATTAATTGAGTTTTATTGATTCGTACTTGCAGAATTTACAAAATGTAGTATTGATTTTAAAGTTGAATGAAAAGTGATGAGGAATTTGAACAATTTGTAACTGTCACAGAAAATTTCACAGTTCCATTTAACAGAAGAATGTTTATTAATACACCTTATTTCCGAGATAATCTTGTTGAATTTTATATCAGTATATATTTCTACAACGAGTCATATTCATTTTTTATTTAAAGTTGAATGGGGTAAAACTGGTGGCGTTTTATTGATGGGTTATGAGATGTATCGTCTTATGACTAGTCGTAAGGGTCACCTAGCACAACCAAAGAAACCAGGGAGAAAAGCTGTGGGCAAAGAAATGGTTATTGATGTAGAGGAAGAAGATAAAACCAAAGATATGTTTGTTGGTACGGCAGTCTGGGGAACTATTCAAGCATTAATTTTGTATTTGTACTTGTTCAGTTAAACCCTTACATGGTTGAAAAGAAATATTGCAGAATTGAAAGAATTACATCAAGACCTGATATTGGCCGTATACTTTGTAAAAGATTTTAAGAATTAATAGCTTGTTGTGAATCTTCATTAATATTTCAATTCTAAATTTTTGTTTAATATTTAAAGGTTGCAACTCCAAAGCAGGCATGAAATTTGAGAAATTTGTCATACTGTGTCTGGCACCAAGGTAGAACTGTGAAGCATTTCTAGGACAGTGTTCTAAATCAGCTTTATCAATGGAAATAATCTGCTTATTAAATTGTCGATGTATGGTAGGTGTGCAGGCGGCTCCATCATAATGAAGGAAAACCTAGTTCCCTGACAGTTAAACATGTGATATTATTTTACAAAAAATAAAATTGTACAATAATAAATTTACATGTTTATATTTTACATTTAGATGTTCATGTAGCATTACAGAATCCAGGACCGGACTTGGTAGTATGCGATGAAGGTCACCGTATCAAAAATAGTCATGCTGGTATATCACAGTCCCTTAAGAATATTAAAACCAGGTAGAATGTTTTATAATGTGAATGTATTTTAAAACTGAATTATAAAATTGGTTTGTTAAAAAAATTAGTTTTTTAATAAACCAAATTTCTGGCATTATTGCAATGATGATTTCTGTTTGGTTCATTTTCAGAGAATCCAATTTATCCACTCTGAGTCTTCTAAGGGAAAGTTAGTATCACTTTGTAAATAAAATCCTTTATTTCACCGACTTTTCAGCCGAAGTCTTATATGAAAGGCAAAATCTGAAAATTCATTTGTGTTACAGGAGAAGAGTAGTGCTAACAGGATACCCATTGCAAAACAACTTAATAGAATACTGGTGTATGGTGGACTTTGTACGACCTAATTATCTAGGCAATAAGACTGAGTTCAGTAATATGTTTGAGAGACCCATTATGAACGGCCAGTGTGCTGACAGTACTGAAGCTGATACCAAACTTATGAGATATAGGGCTCATGTACTGCATAGTTTACTTGAAGGGTTTGTACAAAGGTGAGAAACTTCTGAGATAATGGCTCATGTGCAAAATAGTTTACTATTATGAATACAGAAAGTTGAGAGAGACAAAAAAAGAAAAAAAGTTCTTCAGGTATAATTAATGAAATAAAAGTAATTGGATATATTTAAATTTTACTCAGGCTGCAGTGTAATTGCTTTTAAAAAAAGAAGATTTGAAATAACTGTTTTTGTGTAAATTTTTGTGAAGGTCTTCCACTTCATACAAAATGTGCTTCCATCAGTGCTTTTAATCCCCCAAACAAGTACATAAAAAAAGCTTCTTAAAAACTTCTTAAAACATATCCCTAATTATTTTATGTATAAACAAACATGTATATGCTGTTTCAGTTAATGCAACAATGGTTGTCAATGTGTTATATTTGTATTTTAGGAGAGGTCATACAGTACTACAAGCAGCTTTGCCACCAAAACAAGAATTTATCTTCCTGATTACAATGTCTCAGATACAGAAAATGTTATATAAAGAATTTATGGACAATTTGGCTGAGACTACACTAAATACATGGGCAACAACCAATCCAATCAAAGCTTTCTCTGTGTGTTGTAAGGTAAGAATACACAATAGAGTGAGATTTTCTGAAATATTTAAAATATGTAAATGACATTGCAAAAGATTTTTTTTTTCAAGGATGGAAAAGTAGCAGTTTTAAAATTTTTGAAATGCAGAAAAGTACAGTGGTTGTCTTCTTGACATTTTTACTCCATATCTGTTAGATATACATTTATGTATACACATATCATTCTATTGTTACTTTTAAATATCACGGTTGCAGTGAGATAATAAAAATTATTACTGGCAGGAATCAAAAAAGAAAATAATTGAAATGTAAACATTAAAAGATCCCCACAGCCCATTTTCCTGTTACTTCAAAAACAAAAGAAGTTACAAGATGTTTTAACCATATTTGAATTTTAAATAGATATGGAACCATCCTGATATTCTGTTCAAAATACTCAGACAGAAGAAGTTAGATTTGGCAGATGATAACGACCTTGACATTGAAACAGAGACATCTGGTGGCAAGAAAAGGGGAAAGAAGCCAAGTTCAGGAACATCAACCCCCACACCAGGATCATCTCCATTTACAGACAAGAAAAGCGATCAGGCTATTACATATGAATGGGTAAATGTTGATATCAATGGAAAACAATCATGCAGTATAGTTCTGTAGTTGCAGGCTAACATGGAACAGTACCAAAGCATTCCGAATTTGATTTGTAACTTATTGTATCTTCGTCTGTTTACAAAAATTAAAATGGCAGAATTGAGATTAACAAAAAAAGCATTTGTTGTTGAAAATGCTTATCTAGAAACAAACACCTGCTAATGATTCAATTTTGCTCTAGTTCAATAAGTTATGTATTTTGATATTGATCTTGATAGAAATGTGAAAATAGTAGAAAAAAATTTATTACCATATCATAAAATGGTTATTGCATGAATATTGTCCGTCGCAGAGCTTGTGCAATATAAAGTCTGCTCAGGACAATATTCATGCAATAATCATATATTATAAAGAAATGCATAGAATAAGGTACAAATGTATTACACTGAGGAACTAAAAAAGCATATTAACCCCTATAACCTGGGGTGAAATATCGATATTCTCATGCAGTTAATATTGCAAATAAAGATATTTAACACATGGAATTACAGGTAAAGATATTGATTATTAATGCTAATTAAGACAATGCAAAATATATTTATCATTTGAAAACTGATTATAAGTAAGATAAGATATGTAGTATATGTTTATGATATAATCTTACCAAAAATATCTAGTAAACTTTTGGCAAAAAAAATAAGTTAAATCTAGATTTCAAATATGGTATAACCACTAAATACAATCAATCTTTTTAGTCATTTAAGCCAGATAATGGTTTAAGCTGTTGTCAATACCTGTTTTCGATTCAACATATACATTGTAACCTTACAATTCAGTAGTTCATGATAGTTATAATTCAATTGCAGGCAGAGAAATTATTAAAGAACTATATCCCAGGTCAATTAGAGATGGGTGGCAAGATTATGTTATTGTTTGAACTGATCAAAGAGAGTCTTGCTTGTGGAGACAAGATGCTTGTATTTAGGTAAAGAATTTTCTTAATTATTCAAGTTCCAGACTTCTTCAATATCATAAATTCAAAAGAAATAATGTGCTTTTCCGACTACAGATGATACACTGTAGATAAAATATATTTGTATTAAGAGAAAATGCACGTAAATAACAAATAGGGAAATGAAAGTTCTTATGACCTTGCCGCTAGGCAAAGGGGGCATTCAGGTTTTTCATTGTCCGTCTGTCTGTAAGTACATCCAAAAATTAGTTCCTGTTCTCTAACTTTAGTTTGCCTCAATCAAATGTTATGAGACTAATACACAATGCTTATTACCACCAAACACAGATCAAGTTTGAATTTGGGTGGCATCACATTCACCTTTCTGGAGTTATGTCCCTTTATGGAAAAATTGCTGAATTTCCACACTGTTACTTTACTTTGCCTCAGCCAAATGTTATGAAACTTATACACATTGCTTACCACCAAACACAGATCAAGTTCAAATTTGGGTGGTGCCACTTTTACTGTTGGGGGCCTCAGTGGCCGAGTGGTCTAGGTAGTTCATCATGACTACTAATGATCACTAGCCTGTCAACACTGGGGTTATGAGTTCAAATTTCTCCTGTCGCTTCCACCACCAATAAAAACTGGCTGCCCCGAAATGGCCAAATGTGCTGAAAGCGGTGTAAAACACCAACTAAACAAACAAACTTTTTCTGTTCTTGAGTTATGTCCCTTTATAAATTGAAAAATTGCCAAATTTTCTGTATCAGCTATCTAACTTTACTTTGCCTCAACCAAAAGTTATGAAACTTATACCCAATGCTTATTATCACCAAAAACTGATTAAGTTCGAATTTGAGTGGGATCACTTTCATCGTTCTTGTGTTATACCCTTTATAAATTGAAAATTGCCAAATTTGCCATTTTGCTCTATAACATAAGTTTTCAAAGAAAACAAAATGTCAAATAGGTTTGAATTAGTACTTTGAATCTTGCATATTTATAAGCAGGGGCATCTTTGTCCTATGGACATAATTTTCTTTTATTTTTTTATTTTTTAAATAACATTAAAAATCTTTTATAGTTTATATTCTATGTTTTATTGACAAGATAACAAACATCATATTTGTACCATATACACAAAAGCAATCAAAGAAAGTTAAGGTTGATGATGTAAGATTTAATTTATTATGCCATTAATTTTTCTTACTTTTTCAGTCAAAGCTTGTATACATTAAGTCTTTTAGAAGAGATGTTGTCCAAGACGAAAGTTCCTAGACCTGAAACAGATGAATACTGGTGTAAAAATAGGAATTACTTTAGTAAGTTTACTTAACACCAGTTAAGATTTAACAGAAGGATGTGTTTTGATTTATTATATTATATCTATTAATGGAGAGAAAATGCTTCACTTACATTTTATATATTGATGCATGATTTTAGTGACATATATTTAAAATTGAGTTTTCATTGAGTGAGAATAATGGTCTGGGCCCAGTTGTTCAACATATTTAAATCAAGGTTAAATTTAACCGAGGGTTAAACTATATAGAAAATCATTACATTTTAATCTGTAGTTAATTTTAACCCTCGCTCAAACAAGTTGAGCAACTGAGCCCTAATGTTTAAAACACTGACCCTGAAAAAAAAAAGAATATTACCAAAATTAATGTTGATAAAATTCTATTGATTCAGAATAATTTTACTATCAATAACATATAGTATATTAAGTAAATTTGTATGCCCCGCCCATGAATGTCAATGGGGCATATAGAGTTACCCTTGTCCATCCATATGTCTGTACGTTCGTCCAAACTACACAATGTATGTGGTTAAGTTTTGTGTGTTGGTTCACATATTTGGAACTAAGCATAGTATATCAATGAAACTTCATCAGTGAATGTGCCTTGGGTAGTACTGAGCATGCATACAATAATTGGGTCATTATGACCCACATTTATGCTTGATCTACTCTGGTTAAGTTTTGCATTTAGGTTTATTTCTTTGGAACTAAGCATAGTATATCAATGAAACTTAATCAGTGGATGTGCCTTGTGTAGTACTGAGCAGTCATACAATAATTTGGTCATTATGACCTACATTTTACGCTGGAACGACTGTGGTTAGGTTCATTTCTTTGGACGGGGCATCCATCTTTTACAGACACAATTTCTAGTTCTGATGAGTTTTTATCTGCAATAATATTTAAAAATCAAAAAAAAAAAAATTACATATGATAAAACATGGTCTTATAATAACATAATTTTTGTGTTACATTCTAGGATTGGATGGTAGTACATTAGCACAAGAGAGAGAAAAGTTGATTGGTCAGTTTAATGCAGTAGATAACAATAAAGTTTGGTTGTTTCTTCTTTCAACAAGGTATGGTTTAATATTTTCATTTCAGTTGTGTCTATATACCTTAAAAAGAGTAATTGCATTGTAAAATCAAAGGAAATCCCAATAGGAAGTAAAGTTTTTAAGTCTTTATTTTCAAATTAAGCTGAAGTTCAAATAGCAGGCTTTCTTTTAATACATTTTATAAGTAAAATTCATTTTTAAAGAGCGATTGCTAGATATTAAACAAAGAAGTTCAAATTTCATGTATTTTTTTTATTATAATTAATATTTGAATTAATATTATTTCATTTAATTATTATTTTAATTTAATGTGTATAGTTATTTCTTGAATTTTTTGCAGAGCTGGTTCTCTTGGTATAAATTTAATAGGAGCAAACCGAGTAGTAGTGTTAGATGCTTCATGGAATCCATGTCATGACTGTCAGGCTGTGTGCCGTGTATATAGGTTTGGACAGTCTAAACCATGTTTTATCTACCGACTTGTCACAGATAATACAATGGAGAAAAAAATCTATGACAGACAGGTCAATAAACAGGGCATAGCAGGTATTGATAACATTTAATATAAAAAAAAATACATCCATGAACAATAAAGTTGAATTGTTATTTAAAAGTATTAAAGTTTCATATATTTCATTGAATACATGGATCCAGTTGAACCACAAATTTCAGATTTTGACAAAATATTTTAATGTGATTTTTTAATACAAATTTTGATATCCTTGAAACAAATTTTTTCACTAAACCACAAAAATTTATACTCTGACATGAAAATTAATGAATTCACAGTATCTTTATGTTGGAAAATCTTTTGGATTGATCCAAACCAGCTGGTTATACTATTCGAAACTTAGTACCTTATAATGACAGCAACAGTTGCAAAGATTTTGTTATTTGATTAAGTCCGATATATTTTACATGTATATAATGTGAAAAAATAAATTCAGTTATTGCTAGGATAAGTCAATATATTTATGATTATTTTTTCAGATCGAGTGGTTGATGAATTACAGCCACAGAATAATTTCTCAAGGAGACATGTTGATAATTTACTTCATTACGAGGTAAAGCTGACATACCTTTTACATTATCCCTTAATATATAAAATCAAACTGCAATAAACTCAAAAAAATTCTACCTCTTTGTGTATCTTCAAATGGTTTTTTAGTTCACCTGTCCTAAAAGGCAATTTGAGTGGTTGCCATCACTTTTTAATGGTATACATTAAATAGCAAAAATAGTCATTGATGGAAGATCTACACACAAAATAACAGGTGAGCGATTCAGGCTCTTGGGAGCCTCGTTTTAAATTTTTTTACCCAGATTTGTGTTTAGTAGACTTTTGATAACTTTAACACCTTATAAGCCATGTTAAGGAAAAGTAACAACCTGTGCATTTTAAAAACCTGTCTGTAAATTTAAACAAAAGTAGTCTTTAAATGCAGCTTCAGGGGCCAATCTTGCACCTATTGTGTGCAGAGGGAATAGTTTTATGTAATTCTTGTTTTCCAAATCACTATAAATAGTTAAGTTTAGAAAAAAACTGAATTGTTTTTGTTGAACAGTGGAAGTTATAATATTATAAATTTGCAGATTGGGACCTGTACAGCTTTCAGTATTTATTGTCAGACAAAATAAACAAAAGATTTGAAAGTATTTTAATATAAAATGTTTTATAATTAGAGACAGTTTCTTTGATATATAATAAATAAAATAGATGTGTGATCAATATGCATGTAAACCTTACCCAATTTAATACTAATTTAATACTGCAGATAGAGTAATATAATATTTTTTTAATTCATTCAATTACCATTGCAAGGTACTAAGCAGACATTTCCAGAGCTCTGTTTTCTGTGGAAAGTGATGCACTTTACTGTAAGAATTTTAATTAGGATAGTCTATAAGTGTCTACCCAGTATGCAGGGAGAACAATTTTTGCAAAGTCAAATGGAGATTTGTTTAATTCTTACAGGATGTAGAGACAGATCCTATAGATTTTACAGAATGCCATAATTATTATAATGATGTAGTATTGGTGAATACTCTGAAAAGACAAGGTCACTGGTTAACAAAGGTAATTTAGAAATTATTTTCATCAACATTTACAGATATCATTATAATTCAGAACAGAAATTTAGAGAAACTTTCTTCCTGTGAACCCACAGCATCAAAATTTCTTTGCTTTTGTTATTCTGTATCTGGAACAGTTTTTTTATTATTTTATTATCCCTCATGGTTGTTCGACCGAGTTGTACCGTATAGGGAAGCCATTGCATACATGTGATATCCAATGCATTGGGTGTGAGAGTAATGCATTTTGAACCAACCTCACGTTCGGACAACAATTTCTCATGCTTACCTCAACTTCAGTGAAAAATAAAATGAAAATTAAAAATAAAGACAAAGAAATAATATATCAGAACATACTCTGATTACTAACAATACATGAGTGAATAAGATTAAATCAGATCATTACTGTATGAGAGTGATCAACAGGAAAATTTTAATGTGAAAGCTTATATTTCGATGTCAGTTCATCAGTACTATCTTAGATGGACATGGTGGAGAAATAGTCCTTTAAATAAGCAATTAGAAATTTTATAGTTGGAAAAAGAAATCCAAACCTTTTTTCATACAACAAAATAGATTTTTTTTTTCATGTCTTTTTAGAAATTTTCTTTTTTATATGTACAACATGCTATTAGGTGAGTTTTACTGCCTTTACTGGTATAGAAGCTTTTTAAACTACAACAATCCACAAAAAAATTTTCAGGTCTAGTTTAATTCATATTTAACTTCAGTTTACTTTATATTGCAGAAAAATATGCTATAAAATGTTATATACAGTAACTTACAGTGACAATTGAAATTAAATGCCAGTCTGATAAGCATTTTGTGAAGTACAGAGAGACCACCATTTCAGGTCTGCAAGGTCTGAAAAATTCTTAAAACTGTTTTAATTTATGTTGTATTTTTCATTGTAGAAACCATTTACTCATGAGTCCTTGTTGATAGATAAGAAGGAACTAAGGCTGAGTAAGAAAGAGAAAAGATTAGCTAAACAAAGTTACGTGATGGAGAAACGATTAAATCTGACATACACAAGACCTTCATATGCTGCATTTTATCCTAAAGCAGGAGGGCCTCCACAGGTCAGGCCAACACATCACCCACCATGGTAAGACTTTTGTTTTGCTCTCATTGTATGATAAAGAAATAGGTGTGATTTTTTACTTCAACTTGTAGTGTTAGCCTTTGTATATTACTCATATTTGCAGTTGAGGCCTTTGTTGTTACTATCATTCATCACTAGCCTTTCAACATTGAGGCTTTGACTGTAACTATAATCTGTATAGAAAATTATTGGCAAGTGCCACAATAATACATCCAGAATGCTGTTTTAAGTGGAATAAATTTCAGCTAGATAAACATGCTTAAACATCAATATATATAGAATCACTGAACACTTTTAAAAATAATTTTTACCAGGTCAGGGTCTACTAATAATTAGGTCCCTGCATCGGATGTAGCAGGACCCTATAGTTTTCTCTTTGTCCGTCTGTCTGTCTGTCAACAATTGTTGTTAGTGGTCTCAATTCTAAATTTCTCAACGGATTTCAACCAAATTTATATGGAAGGTGTATATTGGCAATATCTTGATCAAGTTCGAAAAAGAGTGCTATCGGATAATTTTTGTGGGAGTTACTGCCCTTGATTTAGTTTTTCCCTATCAACTTCTTGTTAGCTCTTTCAATTCTACATTTATCAAAGGAGTTTAACCTACTTAATATGCAAGATGTATATTGATGATATCGTGATCAAGTTTGAGAGGGCTCTTGGATAATTTCTATAGGAATAACTACCTCTGACGTAGTTTTTCCCTATCAACTTCTTGTTAGTGCTTTAGATTCTATATTTTTTATCCATTTTAATCAAGTTTATGTGGAAGTTGTATATTGACGATGCCCTATCAGTCCTTGAATTATTTTTCTGTTCTCTACAACAATATATATGCAGTGGGGCACTTTTTGATGATCACATCACAGTATTCTAGTTCATGTATAATGATAGTATATCTATTTTTATAGGAATCAGCCAACAACATTCAACCGCCCTGTAGCTAGTGTTAAACCAATGATAACTACGCCTGTCCCTATACAAGCTAAAGATGGAGTTACTGCCATACCTCAGACAAAACCTGGTGTAACTGTTCACAAAATAATAACCACCACAGACATTACATTGCCAGGTACCAGTACAAGTACCCAGGCGGGTGTGTCAGCCAGCGGAGGTACTATGATGAACAAAATACCAGCTGGACAACAAGTGTTTGTCATTAAAACACCAAAAGGAGTCTATATCAGAACAAAAGAAGGCAAAATATTTGCAGTGAGGGCTAAAACACCATTAACCAGTGGAATCTCAGCTGCTCCAACAACTTCTGTTACTACAGTTACCATAAAGAATTCTTCTGCCACAGGTTAATTTCTTTTTATG
The DNA here is from genome assembly GCA_028015205.1 of Mytilisepta virgata. Taxonomy (NCBI): domain Eukaryota; kingdom Metazoa; phylum Mollusca; class Bivalvia; order Mytilida; family Mytilidae; genus Mytilisepta; species Mytilisepta virgata. Next base: position 79,000,896 of record CM051519.1, read on the forward strand.
ATACTTTTGATCAAAATCAGATTATCAAGTTTTGGCAATGTCTTAAGAAGAAAATAGTTTCATGAGTAAAGCGATCTGTGATGCCAATTCAGAATAATTTAAGTGGAGGTATAAAATACGAATATGAAGGTCCAGCCCATGTGTAAATGACTTCAACTCTATAACTCCCATGAATTATTTCTAATCTCAGAAAAACGCTCATTTCGCTCATTTGAGTTGTCCTGTATGTATCTGACATTGGTTTACTGTTCCATTTCTATTCCGATTAATATGGTGCAATCTGTCCTTTTAAGGGCATATTTTAAATAAAAATTTCACAAAATAACCATTTGCACAGTCAAATTATATAATTTATCATTTACACAAGAAAATAAAACATGTTTCACACACTTACTGCTGACTGTCATGTCATTTAAAAATTAAGATGACGGGGCCTACATAAATGTGTATAACAATTGTCATAACTGTTGTTGTACACAACTGTCGTGGTAAAGATAAACAAATAATTTCATGTGGAAAAAGATTATTTTTCTTGTGAAAGTTCACACAATTCGCATTTACATAAGCCTCTATACGCATTTGCTAAAAGTGGATATATCAGGTACTGTAAATTCGGAAATTATTGCAATGTTTTTATTATTGCGAAAAATGCGACAGGGTTGTAATCGCAATAATTTAAACTCGCATTTTGGAATTTTTTATATGAATGAAGGGGATTTTTCTCAATATTGCAAAAATTAAAATCACATTTTGGTCTAAAATGACAAAATCGCAATAATAAATGCACGCAATAATTTCTGAATTTACAGTAATATATCGTATGATGATATATAGGACGTCATATTAGAAATACATTTAGATACAGAAAAGATTTATGGCTATGATCACCATTGGTATTGCTCAGATCATGCAGATGGTATGGTCAGGAATCAGTGGCTGGATGGTAAAGGTAGTTCCCTAGTACTGCTTTTGATCATTGGCCTTTCAGCACTGAGGCTGTGATTTCAATTCCTAATTGATTTCAAATGGTCCACATTCTCTGTTGATACCATCAAGCATAGTTGTCCATTTTCATGAAGTCCTTTCACCAACTATTCACTGAAAAAAAGAACTTTTATCCTGCAATCAAGACATTTCTGGTCTAATAACAGGTAGAATAAACTTGAGTCTTGTTAGGTCAATGACCTAAAAGGTCTATTGGTACTTGTTTACATGAAGAGTGCAAGGAGTGTAGTAAAGATTACGTCATGGCGTTTTCCGCGTTATCATTGCTGCTGGATCAAACTTCAAACGTAATTTTAAGGCATTTTACGCATCTAAAGGGACACTTTATTTATTGTAGGATAAAGACAACACAAATTCATTGTTGGAAAATATAAAATTCATTTGGGCTCACTGCAAAACTTGGGAAAAACACTTTTCTCACACAAATAAATTTGATATTTTCCAACAATTACTATGTATATATGAAAGAAACAATTTTACTTATACTAGTCAAAATGTAAAATTGGTGTGAGAATTGGGATTAAATATTTGTTAAATTTGATTTTTTTTATTCTTTATAGTGGCACCAAAAGTTGGAACAGCTCAACCAATAATTGTATACCCAAAAAATCCTGCAGCCATAATCAACAGAAAACCACCTCGTTCACAAAAAGTAAAACCAAATCAAACAAAAACAAATCAGAATAGTCAAATAACTGTGATCAAGAAAGTTGTTTCAGAGAGTGAAAAAGAAGAAGTTAAACAAGATGATGAGAGTAAACAAGAGGTCAGTCAACCTCAATCGTCTAATTTAATGGATATGAATGAAACTAAAGAATCTACATCAAAGGTGGTGGAAACGGAAAAAGATGGAAAAGAGGAAAGTAGAGTGCCTGAAGTAAAAAGTCAGAACACTGAAAAAGAAAGGAAAGTTCAAAGTGAATCAAATTTGTTGAAAGAGACAAACAATGAAGAAGAAAATAAGATTATATTTGATTTGGACAGACAAAATAGTTTTAGTAGTCAAGTAAGTTCGTCAGATGAAAGTCGTGTTCAGTTTGATTTCGGTGACAGTCAATTTGGGTCTGACATTGGAATGTTTGAACAGTCAGACAATAGTAATAGTAATAGTCAGATGTTTGATTCAAATAATCTTAGAAATGAATGTCAACAAGGATTCTTGGAATCTCTGTTTGACCAGTCAGAAATCATGCCGTTCCAATCATTACGACAGGACTCTAATTCAGGTAATTCTATGTCAAGAGTAGATTCCACTGCATCATTGTCATCAAATGTAGGACATATAGATCTAAGAGATGAAAGTGATCGAAATCATGAAGATAACAGTGAAAGTATGGACACATTTATGTCGCGATATCCAAGAATTGCACCAAGCACAATGCGAAACAATTATCCACAACACAACAATCCCATGTCTCATATGTTTAATCCAATGCAGGGATTCAATCAACCAGCACCACAGATGGGATACAATCCCATGTACCAACCATATCCAGTATTATTTCCTCCGAATTCACATCCATCTCAGCCATCAACTTCATCAGAAGGATCTGCTGGGCCTTCATCCCAGGGTATGTCGAATGACTACAGGTCTCCTCTACAAAGTATGGCACAAATGGGAACCAATCACATGATGGGATTTCCATTTAATCCCTATCCATTTCCAGTGCCAGCACCATATATGATGGGAGGTATGGGTAATCCCTACATGCCAATGGGAATGCCACCACCATACGGACACCAAGGTGGAATGCAGGGTGGCATGATGCTACCCCCAAAAAGTGCTAACATGGGTCAACAACAAACTCAAGACAATGAAAATAACTAAACAGATATATTATCAATTTAGCATAATTTTATCAAATATTTACATTACATCAGATCTCATATTTTAGATTTTGAATTGTAAATTGTAGCACAGATTGTGTCATCTATTCATAAATCATAGACGATACATGTTTGTGTAACTATGTCTTTATTTGTTATATTTCTGTCTTAAATTGTGGAATTTTCATTGTGTTTTTAAAATCATTCATTACAAAAAGTGTACAGGTCATTTGTTTTTCATTTAAAATGTTTATTCTTTGTAGTTGTGAATGAATTTTTATTGCAATAGATTTGTTTTTAAATTATACATAAATAGTTCTGATAGATATACATTTTATTTAATAATAAAATATAGTGAAAACAAAAACATTGGACATACCGGTATCAGAAGAAAAATGAAAATATGAAGAAACCAAAATTAAAATGGTTCAGAAAAAAAAACGAAAAAAAAATTGTTATGTGTTGTGCTCTGCAAAATAACAGTGCATTTACATATTAATTGACTCATTGAATTACATATAAATACAGAATATTGTAGACTTTTTAAAAACAAAATTTCGGTGATTTCTAGAAGTTAGATTTAATTGTATTTATTATGTTTTATGGAGACAGTATTTTAAAAACAGTATTCATGGTGTCAAAATTTGTGATTTTTGTTTGTTTGAAAATCCATTAAAATACAGTTCATAATGGAATTCTTAAGGAAGGAAAATGTAAGGGAGTTTAATTTAGTAACTAAACTTTTATTTTCTACCAGTTACAAAGCACAATCTTCAATATAGTACATGTAGTGCATTAAATACAGTGAAACTTGCTCAAGCGACCACCTGTATTAAGCAAAAACCTGTCTTATAAGACCACTATTTTAGACCCCCCCTGTAGTGCATTTCATATAAACTGAACCTGTATTAAAAGACCAACTGTCTTATGAGACCAGCTTTTTGCTCTCCCTTGAGTGGCCTCTTAAAAGGGTCTTTTTACATGTATATTTCATCTTGGTTAAAAAAATTAATCCATAAAGTACTGTCTGTGGTGAAAAATCTTGTTGATTCAGAAGTTTCCCTTTTAATTTGTAGCTGTACTAAGATTCTGAATGTATTGTTTTTAAGTGTATATTCTTTCAGTTTAATAGTCTAAAGAGCAGTATTCAATTTTAAGAAGTGTCTTTTCTTTTTTTTTAAGGAGGTGCTTTAAAAGTATTTTTTAAAAAGTACAGAATGTTTTTACTTTATAAAGATTGTAAAACAAGTTATTTTATACTGTAAATTCCGAAATAAATATGATAAAAAATACATGTATGAATAAAAAAAGAAACAGAAATTTTCATGATTCATATTTGATTTTCTCTCTTTTTAAACCACAGGAGATGATTTCCAATTTGTTACTCCTGAATGCTAAAAGGAAGGCTATTATCCCCCCCCCCCCCCCCTCTCCCCTTTTGTTAAAGATGCACAAGATTTTTGGTTGAAATTAGATTTATTAATATCTCTGCATTTTTATGTGTACTGTAATTGATTCTCATAATATTTTATAGATTTATTAATTCATCCTGTCCTCACTTGCAAAATGAATTATTTCTTAGACTCCTGAATTGGAAGACAAGTCAAAATATTATTTGGGATCTGGAATCTAATTTTATAGTGTTGAGTTTCCTTTGTTTTTATTTTTACTCAACCTCATTTAATTCATCTGTTTGATGGAAATCTATGAATCAAAAGGGTACAATTTTAATACTTATTTTTCATAACACATCTGATTCAGTGAAATGTAAAGAATTACTAAAACATATTGTAATTCTCTGGATGGATGATATGAAAAAGTAAGAAAATTTGAATTTTTTTTTAAATAACAGAATAGAACCTGTATCAGAACATTTGGTTTAAATTCACACACTCCTGCTCAAATGTAGCTGAAATGTCATGAATTTTGCAAATTTGGTTGATTATATTTTATGGTTATATGCACACACATTTTAATTTATAAGGGAAACAAAAAAGGTCCAGTTCATACTAAGTCTTTTAAAATTAGGACAGCTGATATCTTGAATAGTGCTAACAAGTACCGGTATATATATAACATACATAAACAAGTCATACAGTTTGAAATTTTATTTGAATGTTGTATAATATATGTCTTTTTATAGTATTTGTAATGTTGTTTTGCATGTTAATTGTAGAGTTACTGATAAAAGCTGGAAGTAAAATTTGTTTATAAAAACTGAACTTTGATTGCTTAGTCACACAACAAACTGTCTTAACAAATGCAGTTAGATGTATACCTAAATTTATCAAAGTCCTATAGAATTGAAAAGGGACTTAGTTTGTTATAACATTATTGAGCAATCAAATGTTCTACTGTATGTCACAGATACTGAGATAGTTTCAGCTTCTGTCTGTTGATTAAATATCTTTCAAGAGAAATATAAGTCATGACTTAATTTGTTCTTTAGAGGTCACATTGTCCTTCACCTTAAGCCAACTGACAACAGTAAAACCTTCTTACCTAGTAGGCTACTTTGTTTTTGAATGAACTGCTAGGATAAATTTGAAAGATGTAAGTTGCAAAACAAAAACCTTTGAAATGTATTGTTTTCAAGGAACAGGCACACTGTGTACAACTTGTAAAACTGTAAAGATGGCAAGTGTTTGATTTCTCAGTATTGCTACTATCAGTAAGGCTAAGCGTGAGTGCTTTGGAACCCCGGTTTTTTTTTAAACCAAATGTTTATTGGTTTGTGCCTGTGTTTTGTTCTATGGAGGTAATAACTTTAAGTACATATCATTTTAAGTAGATTCACTAGTTTGTGATTGATTCCACCTCTTGGTTATAAATTGGTGAATGGACTTTATAATGTATTTGTGATCAGCTCTGTTTCTTAGTTTTATGTGCATGAAAAGTTTGAAACAATTTCTGGTATCTAACTTTGATCTAAATTTTCATATTTTTCTGACTTTGATATATTTGTCCAACATTTATCAGAAATCATGCAACAAACACCAGTATTGTTGTGGAGTGTAGAATGTACAAAAGAATAGATTTGGTAAATGGAATCAAAAATGTATTTTTGAAAAGTGTGTTTTATGATACTGACTCTTGCTCGATATAGAAGGCTACAAAATAGTTAAAATTCATTACCATGATTGGTCTAGGATATTTACATTGATGCAAAACTAATATTTTTTCATTTTAATGTCAAACACTTGGTGGATGCTTTCAACATGGAGATTTCAGTTCAACACATGTAAATTTACCTAGGCCACATTTTCAAACTGCTAAATTTACATAAAAGCTCAGTTTCTCTTGAGATATACTCAAAAGTGAATTCATTTCTGTCCCACCTTTTATCAGAATATTGGTACAGAAGATAATATTAAGAATAAATTCCAATTCAATTTTTTTGCAATTTTGTGGTCAACCAACATCAGTGATAAGATCAACTTTGGTGGCCAGTTTTATGTACAAAGAGGACCACTACACAGAGTTATTACTTTCCTGGGCCAGTTGAGATCAAACTGATTGAATGGTTCTTAAGTAGTCTTCTTACAATATGCAATATCCTCTTATGCAAGTAAATACTCCAAAAAATGACAAAGTTCAAATATCTCCCAAAAGAGCAAATTTTTATAAAAATCAAAATCCTGACCACATGCACACCTTCAATATGTACAAACAGACAGCAAAGTGAAAAATTCCTAGGATTCAAACTGTGGGAGTAGTTATGCAGAATAACTATATACCCATAATGGGACGGACGGCACGGGGTAAAACAATATGACCCCCCACCCCAAACTTTTATTTGTGGGGGAATAAAAATCCATTACAGCAAAAAATGTTCTAAAAATACTATGTAAATTGAAGCCAAACTTTGGTGGTATGGTTCTAAGGTGGTCCCATTTCTTTTTTTGTCTTTAGTCAGTACCATGGAGCAATATTGTCACTGCTATTGAAACTAGAGGCTTAAATGGCTTATCCACTACATTAGCCCATCTGAAAACGTAAGCTCTGTTGTATCCACAAGGCTGTTAAAGAAATGCAAAATGTCAAGGTGACCTTGACATTCGACATATGACCTCAAAAATTATTAAGCTTCTTGAACTCGCTATAGTTAATGTTTACAAAATGTTTTATGTTTTCCACTCATTCACCTTAGTAGCTGGATCCCAACAAAAAGTGGATTAATTCTAGCTCAGGGTGTTGCTGTCATCAATGGTCCGTGTAACACTTAACAATTCAATATTTTAAAAAGTTTTCAAATTTTATATTTTTCAATTTTTAATCAAAGTTTTAAAATATCAACATTCCAAAATTTTGAAAATTTGAAATTTTCACCAAATAATTAAAATTTTAAAATTATAAAACTCATTTTAAAATTTAATATTTTATATATTTAATTAAACTTTTAAAATCTAAACTGAATGTACAGTTTTGATAATTTCACTTTTTGAAAACTTGAATTTTTAATGTTTTGTTTAAAAATTAAATAATCCAAAATGGACCAAAAAAGGGTCATTGGGACCATTATTGCGTTTGACACTTTGACAGTTGCGCCCACATTGATAATAAACAAGAGACATGTGCTTTTGAATTCAGCTCCAAATAACCTTATACAGTTTTCATTTTTTTAAGTGCGATTTCAAGGTAGACAATGAAATTTTCTGGTTAAATTTTGAAGAAAAAATGCGGATTTGAAGAATGCATTTTGAGAGCACAAATTCCACCTACATAAATGAATCACAGTTCTAACTTATAGTTTATAATCATATGAAGATAAGGGAGCGACCATTTGAAAATTGAGGAGAGGGGGGGAGAATGCGGGGTTGAGTTTTGTTCTTGGTCAAACAGTTGTTTCTCATACGCGAAGCAAATCTTAAGTCACTCAAGCATAAAATAAAGTTCAAAGGTAAGGTTTCCGATGTTAAATTGGTATATACGAACTAAGAACTTCTATCAACCATATACTGTGGGTCTAGTTAGTACAATAGCTGAGAAATAGACTATTTTAAAATTAAAATGTACATTAAGTTACTTAGGAATGATATTCAGGTTAATTTCAGGTGACAGTGGTTTGACTAGCATATCCACTAAGAACTATTTACAGACCAAATATGCTGGGCCTAGGTATTACAGTTGATGAGATGATGACATATAAATCTCGAAATTGTAACACAAGTCACTCAAGCATGAAATTGAGGTCAAGGACCGGAGGCAGGTGTCAGACTGGCATGTACCAACTAAGAACTATCTATAGACCAAATACGGTGGGTCTAGGTATTACAGTTGCTAAAAAATGGACTTCATCACGGAACTTGGATGTAGGTCACTCATAGGTGAAATTGAGGTCAATGTATGGGCAGCCATTCGGGCAAAAATTAACAAAAAATTAAAAACAGACGATAAACTGAAAACAGACGCAAAATCACAAAAAACAGACAAAAAATACAAAAACAGACATAAATTTTATTAACAGACAGACGATCGGGCAAAAATTAACAAAAAATTAAAAACAGACGATAAACTAAAAAGAGACGCAAAATCACAAAAAACAGACACAAATTTGAAAAACAGACAAAAAATACAAAAACAGACATAAATTTTACTAACAGACAGACGATTCAGTAAAACAGACAAAATATGAAAACAGACACAAATTTTACAAACAGACGTAAACTTAAAAAACAGACACCAAATTCAAAAACAGACGTTTTTAAGTGTTATATATATTTAATACTTCTATATATAAAAGTTAATTATTAAATATTTTTTTTCACCTTTTTGCTAATATAATATGAACCAATTAAGCTGTTAGAATTTTAACAAACATCTATACAAATAAATACAATCTGGTTTAATAAATCAAACATTTTCATAGTAATTAACTTGGACACACAATAATTTTGATTCTGGTTCATTTGACAGGGGAGATAATAAAAAAAAACTTTTTAATTTAATACTCAAGACAGGTTTTTATCCTAAAACTTGGAACACAACAAGTCCTTGTGAACAAACGACCATTGTTCATTTAGAGGAGGGGAGAAGGTCCCTGTGATCAAACTTCGTAATCAATTTCTTATTTCTTCGTTTGACCGTGTTAGATAATTACTTTTGTATTTTTATAAAAGAAAGGTGCGATTGCTCAATGCTCTACTATTTATATTATCATATTTATTTTTAAAAAGATTCTTAATCTCTAGTTTCAGGGATTTGACATTATTTCATAGTTTTACAGGGGGAAATGTTTTCCTCTAGGACATGATCGTGTGATGAAACATCCTTTATGTTCTACTTCGCTTCGCTCATCCGAACATAAAGCTGTTCTTTTGTAAACAAATTAAACAAGACAAAATATTGGATATGGCTCCACACAGAGACCAGATTTATTAATAATAATAAAAAATGTCTTGAACTCATCCGCTCGATCTGCACCTCATGGAAATCTACAATTAAAAATACAAATTGTTAATGTACAAAAATTAAATCGTAGTGTTCTGTTTGTGTGGAAAACCTCGACAAACTGAAATTCTCTGGTGCGAAACCTTATATACTGACTCAAGGGGTCAAAGCATGCTGAACTTTTTCGGCGGCAAAATCTGGACAGACAAAAGTACGTTTTCATTGTATGAATGAACAAAAGCTTTATAAAAGAAAAGGAAAACTTTATAACCAAAAGAAATAAATTTATGTTCTACTTCGCTTCGCTCATCCGAACATAAAGCTGTTCTTTTGTAAACAAATTAAACAAGACAAAATATTGGATATGGCTCCACACAGAGACCAGATTCGACAAAAAACAAAGGGAACTAAAAGCTAGCGTTGATAGAGATGAAAATTGCGTTATTAATAATTACATTAATTAAATGCCCAAATTCTTTGAAACTACTAGCTTGTTCTTTAAACTTTCCTTAATATATCCATCTTTCGCTCTTTCGGACTTCCATCTGCCATGCGATTTAAGCAACCTATCAGGAATATCCTCACTAGCGGCTTGCGAAGCCCCTCCACTCCTAAAACTGTGCAAGCCATACTTTTTCTTATCTAACCCCAATTGTTCTAAAACTTCCAAAACAATTTCCCTCGCTCTTGTGTACGATATAGGTTTATTGCTCTTGCATAACGTATGTGAGTTTGAAGACTTGAAAAAACTAAGTGAACGAAAAATGAATTCATCTCTGTCTTTATCAACATCAAAACCTGCAACTTCAAAATATTTCTCCAACATATTTACAGGACAAGTAGCATTGTCTGTCCTAGCAACTATAATCAAATTTCCCTGTCTGTAAACATCAGTTTTACTTTTATCTAAAGTAATTTCAAGGTGAGAAGGGAGAAACTTAACGTGCTGGACTTGTAAATGCGAAAGCTCATCAAAACGTAAGAATCCAGCATAACTAAGCAACATTATACAACAAATTCTTAAATCTTTTAAACTGTGTTGGTTTGCGTACTCTGCGACAACCTTTTTCAAAATATCCGGTGTAATGGGTTCTTTCCTATTTACAGGTTTAGACAGAAGTTTGATGCCTCCGTCCATGATCATTTTGATCAACTGATCTTCAAAAATTCCTCCAGAAAGTAAATTCATGTCATGCTCCCATTTGACTGCGTAAAAAGTTGCGTTAAGAACCGCAGTAGAAACTCCACGCTGAATTAAGTAAGACAAGTACAAAGCTAGCGAGCAAACTGTCGTAGGTAAAAAAGGCAAATTATATCTTGAACACCAGGACTTAAACCTTTGAAAATTGGAATTGTATTGTTTCAAAGTATTGTCGCTTTTAGACGCTCTGATTATTGTAGGAAGAAAATCCGAGAATTTTGTTAAACTTGAATTCGAAAACTTATTTAGAGTATTCCAATGTGTAGCGTTAAAACGTAACTGAAATTACAAAAAAGAACATTTCTTTAAAAAAAAAAAAAAAAAAAAAAAAAAAAAAAATTAAAACTATAAAGATCTGACTGTTTCACCGGAAAACTATTTTTAAGGTCAGAAAATTAAAAGACGTTCTCAAAAATATGTAATAATATGCCCAAACGTGACTTATCTCCAAGGGAAAAAAGGAACAATTTTCCACTTACAATACGTGTTATTGATTACTGTGCCCAAACGGGACTTGTTTCTGAAGAAAAAGGGGGCAAACCTCCAGTCGCAATTGATGTTAAAATTGTTATGCCCAAACGGGACTTATTAAGTCAATATAAAATATAAAATGCCCAAACGGGACTTCCTGGGTCAATACTGACTCGTGCCATAAAATATAAAATGCCCAAACGGGACTTCGCTAGACAAAACAGAGTGCCCAAACGGGACTTCCTTAAACAAACAGAGTGCCCAAACGGGCATGAATCAATCATAAAACTTCATGCATATATCTGTATGAGTAGAATTTCTACTGAAAACACATTTTCTTTCGGCACGTCCTAAACGACTAAATATTGCAATAGGCCCAAACGGGACTTGTGAACAATGAATAAAAAAGAAATGCTTACAATGCAAGCCTTCAAAAATGATGGAGAGCCTCTGCTAACTTAATTCAATCGCTCAGACTCGCGCTTACTTATCGTACATACTGAAAATCAAGGTTTAAAATCTGATCTCGAACTCAACGTCTAAAATCTATTCTCAAAACAAGAACGTTAAAAGTGAGCGGTTGAGCGGCAAAAATGCTATTTTTATCTGAACCTGCCTCAAAGAAACTGGATGGCCTAACATATTCTACTACGTCTTTAACAAAAAAGTTAAACCGGCGGTTATCCGATGACCACAAAAACGGCCAAAAACAATTTGAAGTCCATTTTGGTACCACAAGAGTACCGTGGCTCTCGCAAAGAGCCAGATGCTGAATTACTCTCGGCACTTGATTTACAGGTGGAACTATCCAACAGTTATACAAACCCCAATCAAACGCGAATGCATCGACTCCAACGGTGCCAGGACACCAAAATTTAGAGAAAAAACGAGACATTTTATGGTTGTTAACATCTGCGAACAGATCAATGTCGTATGGGCCCCAAATTGAATTAAAATAATTAAAATAGATATTACTGACTCCCCAGTCGTCGAAGTCAAAAACCTTACTGTAAAAATCCGCCACTTGGTTGTAATCTCGAGGTATCCATTCAACTTCTAATGACATTGCGTCTACAACGCAAATACTGAAGATTTTTGTTGCCAAAGAATGCAAATCACTTTTCATGCTCCCTGCTCGGATAATTCTCACGACGTTTTGATTATCTGTATAAATTTTAACGATTCGATTAGCCAAATCGCTTTTTAAAGATTTTAATGTTATTAAGACTGCGAGTAACTCTCTGAAAGTAGAACTCTGCTTGGCCTCGGTGTCGGACCACATTTTGTGTACGATTTTTGAATTTGTTTCGACGGTAAAAGCGGCGCAGGCAAAACTGCTTGCGTCAGCATAAACGATTTTATCAGGAATACGGTTTTGCGCCAAAAATTTCCTGGTGGGTAAAGACTGACAATTAAAAAACCAGAATTCGAGCTCAGACAGAGCGGCATTTGTAAGAGTAATCTTTTGGTCCCAAAACTCAGATGTTGCAATAATCATGAGCATATTTCTACTCATAATACGGCAAATATTACCGAAGCTAGGCATGAAGGAGATAATTTTTCCTGTAATACGCGCCAACTTTCTCGGAGTTAAATCTTCCAAGCTATCAAGAGTATTTGAAATGATCCCTCGGAATTTCGAAAGTTTTTCCTGTGGAATTTCCAAAGTGAGTGCAGAAAGATCCCAGGTGAAACCTAACCAAGTTAACCTGCGAGTAGGTTCCCAAATGCTTTTTTCGTGGTTCAGAAAAAGACCTGCAAGCGATAAATCCCCTCGAACTCTGTCAGCTAAGGATTTGCAAGAATGGTACGAATTTTCAAAACCCCAACCATCATCTAAATAAAGTACCATGCGATAACCAAAAGATCTCCAATATTTCACTAACGGTCTGAGCACTTTTGAAAATATATGTGCCGCTACTGATAAGCCAAATGGAAGACATTTAAATGTAAAATACCTTGTTCCTTCTGGAAAATCCCAAGAAAAGCCTAAAAATTTTCTATGATCCTCGTGAATAACAATATTATGATATGCTGATTTGAGATCGAATTTAAAACAGTAACCTGGACTTGAAATAAACTGAATAGCTTCTGGCACGCCTTCAAATTTAAATTTTCTTCTTTCTATAAATTTATTTACATGTCGTAAATCTAATATGAGCCTTTCTTTGCCGTCGGCGTTAACGGACACGGTCAAAGGATTAATAACGAAAGGGGGGTTATTCTGACAATCGATAACCACTCCTGCGTCTAATAATCTGTTGATCGCTGAAGTTACGAAGGATTTGTGTGTGATAGCCGAACTATTGTTTTTCATGATTTTTGAGGTAGGTGAATCAGAAAAGGGCATTAAATAACCATATTCTATTACATTCAGTACAAAATTACTAGCTCGTAATGTGTTTTTCCAAAACGATAAATGAGATCTTAAATTATCTACAACAAAACTATTTACCTCATTTAAATCCGCGTTCGATTTTAACTCGTTCTTAATAGATAAAATGTGAGAAAAATTATACTTAACTGCATAGTCATTTTCATCGCCTGGCTCCTGTGCTGTATCTGCTGTCTCTAAATGGTCTTGGTGGGCTGGAACGGGCTCTTCTTGGGCAGTTGTATGCCCAGTGGTTTTCGTCGTTGCAGTAATAGCATCTCCCGGAATTGCTGGTCTTTCCTCCGTAAGCGTTGCTGAAGTACTCTGAAGGGGTGTACGAGATACCGGGCGATTTGCTGTCTGAACCCTGGGCTGTGTGTTTAGGTGCCGATCTTCCAAATGATGCGCTAGAGTCACGAAAAAGATGAGACGTATTCGGCTTCTCTGCTGTACTTGGTCCGGCGCTGTAAGGTGCGTATTTCTGCCTCTGCTTTTCTCTCCTCTTCATTTTTGCCCGATATTCTGCCTGTCGAAGCTTTACAGCATCGTCGCTGCCGTCCGTTAGGGGATCGTCGGTGTACTCTTCTACAACGTCCCAGCCGTATTTATCTGCGATGCGCAGAAGTTTGTTGCGCTCTTTAAGTGCGGTGCTGCATTTCTCTAGTGCATCCACTGCACAAGCATGAGATCCCCTCCTGATAAAGTCGATCACCTTTGAAACCTCTTCGAGACGTGCGGAGTTAAAATCAAACTGCTTGGCGTTTGCCTCGTAACGGAAAGTTGGTGTCACCTTTGGAGTTGAAACTACTGTGTCGGCTGGCTGGAGCCTAATACGAACTTCCATCTCGGAAAAAATGTCATCTTTCTGCTTTTGTAAAGCGTCATCTAGCTTTTGGGTGAATAACGCTAAAGCATCCTCCGGCGAAAAATCAGGAGACCCGCGTGACGACGGTGGTGGCTGACTCCTATGTGCGGATGAGCTGTTTCCTTCTTCGCTCATGTTTAAAACTTGCTGAAATCGCTCAAATTAAATCGTAGTGTTCTGTTTGTGTGGAAAACCTCGACAAACTGAAATTCTCTGGTGCGAAACCTTATATACTGACTCAAGGGGTCAAAGCATGCTGAACTTTTTCGGCGGCAAAATCTGGACAGACAAAAGTACGTTTTCATTGTATGAATGAACAAAAGCTTTATAAAAGAAAAGGAAAACTTTATAACCAAAAGAAATAAATTTATAGACTGCATACCGATATTAAGAGCATGTTTCAACATGCATTTATAAAGGATGTTTCATCACACGATCATGTCCCAGAGGTAAACATTTCCCCCTGTAAAACTATGAAATAATGTCAAATCCCTGAAACTAGAGATTAAGAATCTTTTTAAAAATAAATATGATAATATAAATAGTAGAGCATTGAGCAATCTCACCTTTCTTTTATAAAAATACAAAAGTAATTATCTAACACGGTCAAACAAAGAAATAAGAAATTGATTACGAAGTTTGATCACAGGGACCTTCTCCCCTCCTCTAAATAAACAATGGTCGTTTGTTCACAAGGACTTGTTGTGTTCCAAGTTTTAGGATAAAAACCTGTCTTGAGTATTAAATTAAAAAGTTTTTTTTATTATCTCCCCTGTCAAATGAACCAGAATCAAAATTATTGTGTGTCCAAGTTAATTACTATGAAAATGTTTGATTTATTAAACCAGATTGTATTTATTTGTATAGATGTTTGTTAAAATTCTAACAACTTAATTGGTTCATATTATATTAGCAAAAAGGTGAAAAAAAATATTTAATAATTAACTTTTATATATAGAAGTATTAAATATATATAACACTTAAAAACGTCTGTTTTTGAATTTGGTGTCTGTTTTCATATTTTGTCTGTTTTATTGAATCGTCTGTCTGTTAGTAAAATTTATGTCTGTTTTTGTATTTTTTGTCTGTTTTTCAAATTTGTGTCTGTTTTTTGTGATTTTGCGTCTCTTTTTAGTTTATCGTCTGTTTTTAATTTTTTGTTAATTTTTGCCCGAGTGGCTGCCCATAGTCAATGTCCAGAGAAGTATCAGACTGGCATGTACCCACCAAGAACTATCAATAGAATAAATACGGTGGGTCTAGGTATTACAGTTTTTGAGAAATTGGAAACAAATCAACATTGAATTTTTCTTCAGATTTTAGTATTATTATATTGAAGTAATGGGTATCTCCATGTGCTTATCACGGACATATTTAAGAAAAAACCTCAAATTTTAAGATATGAGGCCAGTAAAGGCTTTTCTTGCTACGGAACTACATATTCTGGCGGGAAGTTGAGAAGGAGACAAACACACACTTTCATGTAAAATTGTGACGCCGTCATTTTGTCTTCCACAGTCACATGCTATGCAAACTCCCGACCAATACCACGCAGTTAAGCCGGAGGGGAAATGCAGCTGGAGTTTAAAATTTGTGAAAAATATTCAATAGTTCTTTAATATATAGTGGAAAATTTCTTCAACGTCCTTCTGCGTCCTCTAGATCTACTCTGTACACAAATCTTGAAGGTTCATCTACAAACTTTATTTTTGAATTTATGCCACAGAGCATATTTTTCTGTGTTCAATATTCAGGCTTATTTGGCATTTTTTCAATATAGTGGGAAATAATAAAAAAAAATTCAGACCAAGCTGAACATATTTTTTGGGGGGGGGGACTCAGCCCCCCTCCCCTCCCCTCAGGAATAATATGGTCTGCCTAATGATACAGATGACCCTTTTGGTCCATTTTCGATTCTTTAATTTTTAATAAAAAAATTAAAAATTAAAATTTTTAAAAAGCGAAATTATCAAAACTGTACATTCAGTTTAGTATTTTCAAAGTTTGATTAAAAATGTAAAATATTAAATTTTCATACGAGTTTTAGAATCTTAAAATTTTAATTATTTGGTGAAATTTTTAAGTTTTCAAAATTTCGAAATGTTGATATTTTAAAACTTTGATCAAAAATTGAAAAATATAAAATTTGAAACTTTTTAAAATATTAAATTGTTAAGTGATACACGGACCATCAATCCATCATTATACAGTTTAAAAAAAAAATTCATACGATTTTGAAAATTTGCCAATCAAATTTAAAGAGGGACTCTTGTGGCCATGATGTTCATCCAACCTGAACCAAAGGTGGATTACTTGAACATGTCCTTCCATGCATCTTTTCTGTACACTTTGGTTACAATCTGCCCATTAATTCCTGATTAACATGACAAACAAGTCATTTCTCATATTGTTTCCCTGGAAACTTTGAGCAGCCACAGCCATCATTAGAGGCTGGATCTCAACAAAAAGTGGAATATTTGAAGGTGTTGCTGTCATCAATCCTGCTAAGTTTCAAAACATTTCATAGTGAGGTTTCAGAGAAGATTTTTGAAATCAAAGATGGCTGCATGTTGTTCATCCAACAAGAACTAAAGTAGATCACTTGCCAACTAATCTGCTCAGTAGTTCATTTTCCATATAGTTTCCATGGAAACTAAGCAGCCACAACTGTCTGGTGAGTATACGTAGCAAAGAAGATTTTTGAAAACTGGCCAATTAAAATCATAAATATGACAAATTTTTATATAATTTTTTTGTAACTTGAAAAAAATAATAGTTAGAGAAAAAGCCTAAATAGTAAATGGGATCTGCAAGCTGAGATACAAATTATTTGACTGGTTTCAAGAGATTTGTTGCTTTTAACACCAAAAAAGTTTTAACTGGTAAATTTTAGAAAGATTGCCCAATTTTGGATATCTTGCTGAAAGATGCTTTTAACAAGAATTAACCATGGTGCATTAGGATCTACGGGAATATTTGACATTTTACTTCCTGGTCACCATGTAGTTGGAATTTTTTACAAGGCAAACTCACTGCTGTACGACTAATCATACTTAGTAAATATCAGACATTTAGTTCAAAATTTTAATATGGCAAGCTCTCAGCTAATCTAAATTTATAATGAAAAGCAAAATGTGTAAAATATGTATGAATATAAAATATAAAACATCTTTTGGAATGTAAAAACAATCTCTAAGATTCAAATTATGTAAAAAAATGCATATGAATTTATAACAAAGAATAATACAAAAAAAACATTCCTCAATATAATAATCAAAACAGATAGGTCTACAAGGTATTCTTAAGCTCCAAAAATTTTAACCTTAACTGAGCGAGGCTAATGGAAAGGCATTTCAAATGAAAGACAACCATAAATTTTGTAGAAATAACATTATATAAGCAGATATGTTGGAATGCCCCTTGTTTTAGTTGCTATGAGGTAATAAATATGTCAAAAACTTCATAAAACTGGTTTTACAAAGTAGAGAAGTATACTTTGTTTAGAAAGATTTGAAGTAGATTTTTTTTTTAATTTTTCATTCAAGTTATGAATCCCATATTTAAATTTTTTTAAAAACATAAAGCAAAATATCTTTTCAAAGCATTTATGATAGAGGACATATACAAAGACTTTTTTTTTAAAAACTGCTGACAAGTTTTTTTCCTCAGAATGTTAAAAGCCAACGATGACATAACTCTGAATTTAAAGATTAATTAAGATTACATTAAAAAACATTTTTTAACTTCTTGGATATTTTGTCAAATTGTGTTTTTTTACAGTCAGTAGTTTAGATACAATCACTATATAAGGAAACACTGTTTGTCTTCTAATTGGTCTAGTGTTGACAAGTACATGTATGATTGGGTGATTGATGCAAAGTTAATATGGCAGTTCAAATGATACTTCATCATGCTGGCTAAATCTTGCTTCCATGTTGCACCTAAATGAAATCTCCAGAATGAACTATTTTAATTATTTCTCATATGTAGAAGTATATAGTTAAACTAATCACTCAATTACTTCAGAGTTCTTAGTACAGGATGGATACATCCAACAACCATTCAAACAAAAGTTTCAACATTCTCAAACACAATTCACAAATATGTGATACCAAGATGTTTTTCCCATTCTTTAAAATAACATTTGCACTGATTACAATGTTTTAATTGCCAGCAAAACTTGTCAAGTTTCAATGCTTCTAACAAGAGTCTTAGATTCAGCTTAAACTAAACATATTCACTTCTTAATTTACAGCATTCCTAGAAAATGATAGTATATAGTAAAATAGTATCCTCAAATAAAACTCTATTTGACATGTATTATTGTTAGGGAGCAACCATTTGACATTTATGGGGTAGCTAGGATGAAACGTTTGTTCCTGCCTATTTTTTTGGCAAAAAAACAACAAAAAAACAAAAAATGTCCCGATTGACACAGGCCCCTGCATTTTTTTCAAACCTTAATTAATCCTGGCTTTTTAGCCGAAATCCTGGTCTTTCCTTTTATTTCAAATTCATCCTAGACCCCCCCCCCCCCCCCCCCCCCCCCCACCAAAAGAAAAAAATAAAACGGTTGCTCCTTTATTACCATCTGCGGAAACCTCTAGTGAAACAATCTTAAGCAAAATTATCTATAACTGAGCCAAAAATCTTGTTATTAGTTATTCTAGTGCAACCTGAGGTGTAACATATTTTTGACTAGATTTTGTTTGTGTGTGATATATCTGTTTTGCCTTTGAGTCTATATACTCAAACAAAAAATATAACATTTGGCAAGTTTCTTCATTTTGCTATTATTTGGGCTATGAGAATTGTTCATAAGTTGTTCATAATTATTGGTATGTGTATTTTATTCTGATCGTGATTTATTTATATATTTATAATATCTGAGAAATTAAATATTGAAAATATTTGATTTTTCCAAAGAGTTCCTTAACATTTTTTGTTAAGTATATTATAAAACTGTCGGTTTGCTTTTAAATACAATTATTAATATAATATCAGAAAAATATTTTTTTACCATAAAACCATCAAAATAACAAAATAACAAGTTCTGCAACATGTAACCATTAACATAAACTAATTTACACTGTAAATTTTTACAAACTTTCATCATATAAAAATTTATGGAATTGATTCACAAATTCAGTTAACAAGCAAACGCCCACTAAAAGTTTGTAGATAAAAACATAATACATTTTTATAAACAACTTACAATTAAACCAAACATGTTTCTATATCTATAAAACACTACTTAAAACTGCACAAAAAAATCTAAAATCTAGTCGAATCTCGTTATCTCGAAGTGCAAGGGACCATGGGATTGGGTTCGAGATAGCCGAAGTTTGAATAAAAAGGAGCTGGAAATTCTTGATTTTTGGACAAGGGAGATAAACATTAACTGACTTCTATATTCCTTTCCATGCGTTCACTGATCGTTTTTACTTGTTAGCGTAATCAAATGATTTTGATTAATGATGATTGTCTCATAAATTCTTATTGTTTCTTAATTACAATTTAATTCAAATCACAAATTGATAATCCTTTCATGTTGACCAATATTGATTTTATAAAGTCTTTTTCGGCAAGTCACGCCTTATTAACATAATCCGAAATTTCCAATATCCGTAGTTTGAATAAATAGGACGATCACCCGATATATTGTTTAATTGTAAAAACATAATAAAACATTTAAGTCTGAACAAGATTGTTATCAAAACATAATTAACATTATATGAAATTTCCGTTATCGATTTCCTACATACTGTTTGACAGGTGTAAAAATTCAACATAAGGAGTTTATATTTGCACTAATTATATTTCCTTTGTACATAATATCACTTCGACACAACTGAAATTTTGATTCATCGAATATCGAGATAAAAGGAATTAAAATACATATATTTTACTGTTGGCTGGTGTCGACCAGAAAAAAAGTTCGACATAACTGAAATTTCAACTCAAGCGATTTCAACATAACGAGATTCAACTGTATTTAACTTTTGCAAAATGTTTATATTTTTCTATAAGCATATTATTGCACATTACAGTACAACCATTTAAATCACATTTCACAATAATTATCTTAAAAAGATAAATCTAACAATTGTCACATTCACTATGTTATACATGTACAACAAGACACCACATAATACATGTATAAGTATAAATATGAAGGGATATATAACATACCATGTGGACACAAGATTTAGTTTTATCTATCTTTAACAAACAGAATGATTGATTTAGATTTTACACCGCTTTCAGCACAATTGGCTATTTCATAGTGGCAAGTTTTAATTGCTGGAGGAACCTGGAGTATCTTAAGACAATCACCAACCTTCAACAGAAAAGCATAGCTCCTCTGAGTTGTATTCAAACTCATAATCACATTGTTCACAGGCTACAGACCATTAGAAGTTATAACATCTAACAAGACCATATGGCCACCCAGGTCACCTGGGATTGATCTTGTGATATCTAAATATCACAATATTTTGCCAAGTACTGAATGTTCATCTCCAACAATAATCTAGAGTAGGGCAAAGACTTCAAAACATTCTAAATCTCAAAAAAATAAAATATAACAGAGTGATATTAACATATTAGAAAAACTGCTTATTTATTTTTTAAGTTACAACTTGTAAATTTTCGTAGTAATGATAACTAGACTGAATATTTTTTTTACAGTATTCTTTAAACATGTGATCTCTCCCATTAGGGTTAACTCACTTATCCCAAACAATTTTATTTGTTGTACTGTTGACCTTTACATCCCCTGTATCAGTGCCAGAGGAAGACATTTTTACAACAGTCTGATATAACACTGAAAAAAATTCCAAAAAACACTTCAATTTCATCATACTACTCAAAATGTTTCCAATGTGGAAATTTATATCAGTTTCTGTAATATAACGCTGTAAAATTCCTAAAATTAGTTAAGAATTCATTTGAATTTTAAAAATCCCTTTACTTAAAAAGCTCATCAATGGTTTATCAGATCTGAGTAAAAGAATTTGCAAAAACTTTCTAGACACTATTACACAGAAACATATTTATTTTCTCTCTTCAAAAAATTTACTATTAACAGAATTATGTACAAAACTGTACCTGTAGTTGATATCTTACATTTCCTAATACTAGTATAATATGTTTAACCACTGTACAGACCTGTTTACTTTAACTGCATGATATAATTACATTACATTTAATATTAAATGCTTTGAACACAATTTAAAAAGAGATTTGTACAACTATTTGTAAAGCACTGCTTATGAGTTTAAAAAAAAAAACCACAAAGCATCTACCTTGCATAAAGCAAAAACTTTTTCTTTCTTTTAACAAGAAATCTGACATTAATGTTATGAATATGGATAAGCTACATCAAGTACAGCTAACTTCTGTACGTTAGGTCCTATCGAGTCACATTCTTCCCAAGTGTCTGTTTCAATATCATAAACATACAGGTTTGCTATCACATTTGTGGAACCAATGCAATAGATTTTGTTTCCATAGACTGCATTATGACGATATAGGTGTCCAAAATGCTCCGGAGTGGGTGCTATTTCAGTCCACTGATTTGTTTCAATGTCATAGACTTCATTAGTAATGCAATCCTTGAATGTCATTAGTCCATCTTTAGATGTGTAGCCACCAATAGCATATATCTTGCCCTGGTAAGGAATCATGCTGTGACCCTGTCTTCCTGTGATCAAATTCTGCTTCGGAGCCCATCCACTGTCGTTATTTAGATCAAGACACCAGGTATTATTTAATGGAATTGGGTCAGCTGGATCAATGCTTATTCCTCCCGACATGTATAGACAGTTGTTGGTGTATGTAACAGCTGAATCACAACTCTTTACTGGTACAGGCTGTAGGGTTGTCCAGGAGTTATCTTCAGCTGTATAGACTTCAACAGAATCTAAGATGGCTTCATCTTCCTCAACACGATTGACTCCACCGACAACAAACAACTGTGTATCAGAACTGCACATAGCAAAGGAAACTCTAGCTTGATTCATACTAGCTACTTCAGTCCAATCCCTATACCTTGGATCAAATCTGAACACACGGTTTGTACTGGAGTATGTGCCATCATATCCACCAGCTGCATAGAGAAAATTACCTAACTTTGCTTGACTTAATGCCTGATAATCTACCGTATCAAGTCCGACTTGGCCAAGCTGCTCAACAAAAAAGCCGTGTTTTTCTGGATCACGATAAACAAGAAGGTTTCCTTCGTCGGTGAATGACAGAACCACTAATACAGTTCTTGCACCTCTTTGAAGATAAATCTCTCCTTTTTTCAAACACTGACCCATTAAATTTAAATTATAATTCAAAGCATCTTCCACAGCATCCTTTATCTCAGCTGTTTCAAGTACTTCTTCTGGGAGTGTTTCTAATTCTTCAATTTCCATAAGTGGGAATCGAACCTGTCGCAGAAGTGATAGTAAATGTTCTTTTCTTTCCTCTGGATTTGCCCTGACCCAATTAATAATCACATCCAGTACAAATCTCTCTCCAGCTTCAATATAAATGTTTTCCATTAAAAACTGAAGTAACAGTTCCAGTGATAAGTTTGGATAAAATTTCTCTTGCTGTGTCAAATTGTGAAGGTTTTCTCCAATAAATCTAAATATATCCCATCTCAGATCTCCTAGCCAATATTTATCAGCCAGTGTTATGACAGCAGTGTAGTTTTCTAAACTTAAATGGCGGATCAAGAAATCGCAGCAACATTCAAGCAGCCAATCATTATGAAAGAAACGAGCAGCTTCAATTACATCTTCTATATTATCAGGATCAATTGTCACATGACCATGATAAAAGTAATCCATCATGGCCGAAAAGCCTTTGGGACTTATTTCCTTTAGTTCAATTACATCCTGATCTTTTTCCTTCATGTTGTGAGAAAACATAGCAGCAAAATAATCACTAGCATTGGACAGGACTTCACGGTGAGCTTTGTAATTCTGATCAGCAACTTTCAACTTTATATCACATTTGTAGTCGTACATTTTTGCATTGACTTTTTCAAAATCTTTATTCATGTATTTCAATTTATTATCTGTAACATATATGTACTCCAATTGGTTAGGCACCTGGCCCTCATTATGATCTGCACTGGTAGCCATTGTTGATAGAACTACGTCAATCACATTCGTTTTTTCTTGTTCTAATGAACCATTAGTACCCGAGTCAGATGGAAACAACTGACGTTTTGGACCGGTTCTGGTATCAATAATATCTCTAGCCCTACCAAGGAATGATTCTACTGGTTCTTCAGGCTCTAGTTCTTCCTTCGGAATATATTCAGGCTTTATTGGCAGTTTAGGAGCTTGCTTCTTTGGCTTTGACAGTTCTTGTTTATCATTTACAGATGGATTAACGTCTGTATTCTCAGGTTTTTTCGGAGCTTCCTTAGACTTTTCTAATTTATCATTAATAAATGCAGCCTGTTCTTTTGACTTTGGAGAGGGAGATGGTGGTTTGGGAGCAGTTTTTGTCTTTGGTTTTGGTTTAGTTTCAGGACCTGGTTTATTAACCTCTTTTGAACCCTCCTTGGCTTTACTCGTACTACTTTTGGTGGGAAGAAGAAAATTCTTTTTAACTTGCTCAACGTAAGATTTAGATTTTGGTTTTTGATCACTTCCTGTACTTTTGATCTTTGAATCTTTGCTATCTACATGTTCTGTTTCATCATGCCTGAAATAAAAAAATATAGCTGTATTGTTTAGCATTTTTATGGGAATATATGGCTATGTTGCAACGCTTATTGAAATAAAAACGCTTATTGAAATAAATATTTCAATAACCGGTGACTTTCAACGCTTATTGAAATATTTATTTCATTAAGCGTTGAATTGCAACGCTTATTGAAATATTGTTTCATTAAACGGCGCAATTGCAACCATTAATGAAATAATTATTTCATTAAGCGTTGGCTTCGCTGTTTCTCGGAAAACTGGACGTACATTTCCAACGCTTATTGAAATAACTTTAGTTACTGTTGGTTGGCTGGAGCATACAATGTAGTGGGGTTTAACTCCACTTTCGATATTTTTCAACTATTTCGTGAATACCAATTTTATTAGTTTTGGAAGCCTGACTAATGAACTGCCAATCTGATAAATTAGAAATAAAAGCTATGAATTGTGTGCACACCTTTTGCAAATACATAAAGCCGGGAATTAACTCTCACCTTACATATGATAAGCTACATAGTGTACCAGATCAACTATATAATTCAATCGACCTGTTTTAAATAGTTAGTCTTCATCTTAAATAAAGTAAAGAACAGTGCTACAACCAGTTTAGTAAGAAAAATTATTGTCTGAGACAAGAGACCTGTAGTTGAGAGTTTCGCGAACTTATTTGCAATCTTGGGTAGCGGCATTGTTCCAGACAAGGGACCTGCAATTGACAGCAGCGCGAACTTATTTGCAACCTTGAGTAGCGTCGTTCTAAAGCCAGACAATAAGTAGGCCTGGTTTTCTGCATATTGATATCTTTTAAAATATCAGCCGCGAGCCGTAATGTGAAGCTTAAATAGAGTTACATATACATATGGTCAACATTTATATATAGTGTTTTAAAATTCTATCAGATATATGTGTCCGTGCAATGTCTTTCAAGGTGTTCTGCGTTATGATGTTTATCTTAATTATCTGTCTTTAAAACTTATTAAAGTAAAAATTGGTATAAATTAAACAGAAGTAGAAAAGGTATATTAATAGATAGTTGCTATGTCAATTTCTGAAAAAAAGTAAGATTTTATTTGTTTATTAGCAGCCACCTTCTTAGACAAGTGTAGTACAATAAGATACGGATTTCCTTGTGATTTCAAACACGAATACCATTTAAACCCATGGTTTGCATATGTGAAATAATTCATATGTAAACATGCACAACCATAAACGCTTAAAACTCGACAAACCAAAATAGACCAAAGTGCTTTGGGGCTCACAAAAAAAACAACATTCCCGGCCATTTAATTTTGTGATATCAACTTCAACATACAGAAATGGAACAGGCTATGGCTCCTAAATGCAATAACAAACTGATATGAGTTTAAGTAAAATCAATTCAGGAATTTCAGAGGAGCTGCGAAATGCAGATATTACGGTCGAAGGAACAAACGCACTGATAAAAAATCGCAAATCGGCGGGTGAAATCAGGAAGAGTAAGTATGTCCTACCTTACTTTCGACAGAAACCCTTCATATTGTTCCCTGTGTGATGTCACGTTCCATATATTCAACAACAAAAAATAGCACATGAAGGATGTGCAAGACAAACATTCTGCTAATCGTTAAATCAATTAATCAATAAATTGTTTTTGCCTTTGTATAAGAGGGAGGCTGAAATCGACGCCTGGACAATGTAGTTGGTGTCATCTGCCCAGTACGCTTCACTGTAGTCGTCATTTCTGCTTTCTAATGATTACATCTCGAGTGGTCGTGGATACGACTCTCGGTCGGATAAGACCATAGACCTAATTGGTAGTTGTTGCATATCCGCTAATCACAAAGCATTAGGGAGATATATCAATGACCCGAATAATCAGAAGAATGTGTCCGAGTCGGGTGACTGGATTAATTGCGAACAGTTACTTCAGGTATGTTAGCACTATAACACTAAAAACTCCAAAGTCATGTTGTTTTCAGCGCTGGTGAGTGAAATGGTCATTTCATAAAAATGTAGAACTTAAAAGGAGATATTAGGTAATATCTTGTAATCTTAAAAAAATATTCTCAAATTATTTCATTAAGCGTTATGACATACAGATGCAACGCTTAATGAAATAAATTTGTGATACTTCATTAAGCGTTGCATTTCAACGCTTAATGAAATAAATATTTCAATAAGCGTTGAAAGTCACCGGTTATTGAAATATTTATTTCATTAAGCGTTTTTATTTCAATAATCGTTGCAACATGGCTACATAAGTATTTTCTAATTTTTTTCAATTTGCATGTACATACAAAATAAAGCACTGCTCAAAACCGATTAAAATGCACTACATAAAACACAAATTATATTTGATCTATACAATGTAAGTTAGATCAATAATTCTTCATTCTGCATCTAACTGCACATCTATCTGAATATTTGATTGCACTATATCATTTCTGATTCTATCTGCTAACATTACGACAAAACTAATAATTCATTATCTTAGGTCTAAGGACACACCAGTATTTTCCAGATATGTGTCAGAATTATACTTGTCATTATGAATTTAAAAATTTATGAGTTAGCTATAGGATATTAAAAATTGGAAGTACTGTGAGCTGATCTCACAAATGTATACCCATGGCTATGGCAACAATTATATCATAAAGATATGTATCAGTACAGGTTTGTCTATGGGAAACCCCAAAAATCCTTTTGTTCAAAAAAGAAAATGGAAAGTGCACAATGGCAATGTACAGTGAAGATTCCCTGAAAGTTTCACAGAAATCCATTTACTAGTTTTGGCGAACTTCCTGGCATATAAAATTCCGGGCGGAAAAAAGTACTAGTATCTAGTAAGAAAATTCCACTGGAACTTTTAGACTAGTTAATTTATTCCAGCCCAGGTATAAAAGTGAAGGTATAGTTATAAAGTTCAATCAGAATAAAATAACTAGTTGAAAAGTTCTTCTGGAATATATTAACCAGCTAAAACATTGCATCTGCTATACACTAAATGATCCAGATCATTTTTATCTAGTAATAAATTTCCAGAACATTTTTTCAGTCATAAATAAATATGTGGAACGTGTAACTAGTTATATTTTCGTGCCAAAAAATGCTGCAAACCCCCGCCTTTGTGACGTATCCAAATATGGTAATGGAGAAATGGTAAATAACTAGTTAAAAAGTTCAGGCAGAAAAAAGTAACTGGCTGTTACACGGCATGCCTACCCCCTTACATCACCATATTATGAATAAATGGCAAAGTCCATGTTTGTCTGTGGAAACTCCAAATAGAAGCTCCCAGGAGCCTGTACCACTCACTTGGAAATCATTTACAGAATAAATTATTTGACTATGTCCATCCTGACTGGCTGTTTGTAATATTGCTTTAAAGTTCCAATTGGCTCACTAATTTTGTCAAATTGTTCACTGATTTCAAATGAGAAGATATTTCCATGAATTTCCCCAGAAGGTCCTATGTTAATATATTTTTTTCTGGTGGCCATCTTGGATGGCAGGTTGGACCAGATAATATTTTAAAAGAGGACCAACTAAGGACCATTGCAGCCAAATTTTGTTCCAATTGGCTTTATGGTTTCAGTCAAGAAAATCTTTAAGTAAATTACCAATAGGGTCCTATGTTGAGCTATGTTCTGCTCTGGTGGCCACCTTGAGGTGGGGTCATCGGATATAATTCTGAAAGAGGACCATTGCTGCCAAGTTTTGTTCAAAGGAGAAGATCTTAAAAGGAAAGTTTACAGTGACAATGAAGGACATTGGACATTTTTAAAAAATATCGTAAATGAAGTTGAAAACATAACAGGCCATTCTAAACAAAAATTATCAGAATATCTCCTGAATACTTATATTTAAAAAATTTTATACAATAATAAAGCACTTATTTTTGTTCAGTAAATTAAGTTAAATAATAGACTTATTATCATTAATAGCAATACAGATTATAACTACATAAATAACAGTAATCTGTCTACCCCTAGGCTTTTAATAGACCACACCTAGAAAACAATTGTACCTTGTATTTACATGTACTGCCTCAAGTACCATTTATTACGCAATATGTAGAGCTACAGGTAAACATATCTACCATTTGCCTGAACAATCAGTTTACATATAATGATTTTATTCCTGGTAGTCATTAATACACACATTTTAAAAGTCAGACAGGACTTCAAGTAAATATAGGGTAAATGTCAATGAAAAACAACACTAAAACTGAATATAAGAAGAAATGAGCTGGCAGCTAAATGGATTTTCCATCATTGGTGTTTGGAGCTGATGTCTGCCTGCCCATTTTTTTTCTCTTAATACAGTAAACTTAACTTAATTGGATATCTGATAATAATATTCCTCTTATTTGCATAAGATTATGAAACACCAAACCATTTATCATATATAAAAAACTAAGTATGTTGCGAAACAGGTCATACGACAATATATAACAAGGAAAATAAATGGAAATGGTAAGCTGTCAAAAGGGGCATAAAACGACTTAAATGTATAAAATACACAAGTCGAACAAAACCAAATATAAAATCGTTAAAAAAAAACAATCAAACTAAAAAGTTAAAAATACCTGACGTTTCGACCAATATGGTTTAGATCACGAGCATGTAAAAAATAAAATTAAAAGGTGTTGACTCTTTGAAACTCAGAGCAAGACTGAGTCCGTATAGTCTATGTTAATTACTCATGATAATTGCATATTAAATTTTTAAGAAACTCCTCTTAATTGCATAATGTTTTTTTTCAAAATTATGAATGTTCTGCTAAAATTTGACACAGAGTTGTGATAAACTGACTGATAATATCTTACGTAAATTAATAAAACACAAATTAATGGCTGCTTAAATCAAATTAATTAACAAAATTGTTTATAAAGTTCTAAATACTCTTGTTTATGTACTATTAAAATTTCTCCGTTCATGTCCAGAAAATAGAAGGCTTTCCGGATCCTACATAATATGTATTAATTATCAGAACTAGTGAAAACAGAGATGATAAACATTTTGTTTTTACACGGAAATAAAGAATTCAAATTATTTTACATACCTCTGCTAATTGCATTATTTATTCCGACAAAAAGGGTATGCAATTAGTAGGAGTCCTAATTATCATGATTATGTTAATAGTATTTATATTTGTTTTATCATATACTGAACTACAATTTAAAATAATAAAGACTGATTTGCTTCAAGCTGCATTTCAACTTTTACGCTATTAACATATTCATGATTTATCTGGTAGATGTTTAACTTCTTCAACAGTTAATAGTTTAAGTTACATGAAAATTTAAGTTATAAATAATTACATGTATAGAATATAACAACTAGCAAGGGAAACAACTGTTGCCAAAGTATTGCATGCATGCCAAAACCCTGAAATGGCCTCTTCAGTATAGCCCTTTTCAGAAACTCATTCCCAGAATCACGATTCCGACTCTAAAATTATAATTTGAAGCAAGTTATTTCCGTTGCTGGGATGTAGTACTGGTTTGCTGCAATGAAGAGTACAGGATTAATTGTTTTTAAAACTTTTTAATTTGCATGTAATGTTTGGTTTATATAAATTTGGGAACTGCTTACTATCTTTTTGCTTCCAACATACTTGTAATCAAATTTGATTATAAAGCTAGAAATATTTGTATATCAAGGTAATAAATACATTCTATTTACTTCCTACTGGTTACTCTGCACTGCAGCGAACCAGTACAACATCCCAGCTTGCTTATAATTTTTGAATCAGAATCGTGATACCGGAAATGAGTTCCTGAAAAGAGCTATAGTGAAGGATATCAAATGAGGTAAAAAAAAAAAATTTTCTGCCAATTCAGAATTTGGCAAAATATCACACACTATTTCTTTTCCAGTAGAAATACAAGGCATTTACTTCATTTTTGCCTTAATAAAAAAAATTTCATTAACTGGACTAACGCAGCCATTCAATTAAATTATTTATCTGTTTTTAACATGTTATACAAATTTTGAATTTTTTCTTCATATAAAATTTAAAAATTTATTAAAATCACCTTTCCAAAACAAAAAAATAAGTATGAACAATTTACATGTGTACCTAACTCTTTTTCCAAAGATACACAATGTAAACTATTATATTATTACTATGGTAGCATTTCTTGAACAAAAATATAAAATAGGATAACAATTCAAATGATAAATTTATTTGATTTTACAATATATATGTTTTGTAAAGTGTTTTCCAACTTACTTCCCATTTACAGTACCATTCATATCTCCATTTTTAACTGTTTTATCAAGATCTGCCATTTCAGAAACAAATGTGTTCACATAGCCAGGTTCTTCATGAATGAATTAATAGTGATAGCCATCCTTAATCCCTGACTAAGTATGTGTACGTTTTATTCCCAGAAGTGATGAAGACAGGTACACCTTGCTTGTCAATCAAAGGTGGATGTAATTAATTGTGACAACTAAATGCAGATTTATACTGCATAAAACTTATTTTGATTTCAAACATTTGAAATTTTTATTGTCAACCAACTTTACAACTGCATTTACACTAAATATGTTTTATTCTAAGTTATAAATTAAAATTTAAAATATCCTTTCAGCCCCTTCCAAGATGGACTTGCCCATAAATATCTGCCTCTGAAGTTGAAGAGTTATTAATCTTTACAATATAGATATATCTCATTTTTCACATAGGGCCCTAAGCACTGTCTGAGTCTGTACTGACCTTCAGGCCTTTGTGAATCATGCATATCATCACATATTTACCAGATAATCTTGTAACTTTGGTTGTCCGAGGTGAAAAATTTCTCCTTTGTATACAGACAATTGTTCAGGTGTTTATTGTTTATGACAGTGGTTTATAGTTTTAGAATTACTGTTGCATGGATACATGATGGAGACTGGTTGTCCACCAACAGTACAGACAGGAATTCAGTTTATATAGAAGTTTAAGAATGTTTAGACAATTCTAGAAAATTTTTAAAATATCTATAAAAATTTTTACAATATGAGAGCAAGCATGAAAACATATATATTCGTAGGTACTAACTTTCTTTATGATTGTTAATTTTCAATATGATATATACCAAATTATTTTAACAAAATTAAAAGTAAAATTATATCTATCTGAACATTATAAGAACAAAATGCATACAAATACCCT
Organism: Mytilisepta virgata; assembly: GCA_028015205.1. Lineage (NCBI taxonomy): Eukaryota > Metazoa > Mollusca > Bivalvia > Mytilida > Mytilidae > Mytilisepta > Mytilisepta virgata. The sequence goes on from CM051519.1 coordinate 79,031,885, forward strand.
CTAAGGTACAATGTAGTTACATGTAGTACCTTTTGTTTGATTATAACTTACCTTCATAAGTCTTATTAAGGTATTTTTCTACTTTCGCCTTTTTTTTTTCAAAACAGAAACAGAAAAATTACATACATTTTAACTACAAGCTCTTTAAAGTCTTAATATTTGACAAATCAGATAAAAATAAAATGCTCCGCTGGGCGCAGCTAGATACGACCGCAGATGTCGAACCCTGAATAGTTGGGGCAATTATGAACACAACATTCAAGCTTGATAAAATACTGAATTTGGATTGTGAATAAATATTTGACACAGCATAGGTTTCTGACACAGAATGAATGTTGTCTAAGAACTTAAAAATTTTTAATTTACCTATTCAAACCATATCAGTATTATTTGTTTTTATATATAAATCAAAAATAACCAATGTAAAATTTAAAATTGGGCACACATATCAATTTCTTGCTATTGCGCAATACTGTGCAATTGAAGATTTCTTGCTATTGCGCAATACTGTGCAATTGAAAATTTCTTGAAATATTTGACACATAATAGGTTTCTGACACAGAATAACTGAAATCAAAGAACTTAGAATTGGTCATATGATTTCAATTTATATACAATTTTTTGCTTCTTGTGCAATATAATATGCTGTGGAGAATTCCCCCCCCCCCAAAAAAAAAAAAAATAATTTACCCCTTTTTTTAGCTTTTGTGCAATACACTATGAAGTTGCACATTGACCCCCCCCCCCCTCCCAAAAAAAAAACAAAAAACAAAATTTATTGTAACCCCCCCCCCCTTTTTTTTGCTAAAAAAAATTTGAAATTTTCTTTTTAATTTATGAAATATGAAATGAGAAAAAAATTGCCCCCTCCCCAATTTCTCATTTACCCCCCCCCCCCCCCCCCCCATTTCTTTATACTTTGCAACCATAACAGCCCATTTAAATACATCATAACATATTAAAATAGAAAATGACATCATAGTCATGGATGGCAAATTTTAAATATACATAATTTAAAAGCAGTTTAGATAAGATAAACAAAAAAGCTTCATCAGCACATTTTATATTGGCAAATTTACAATCATGCAAGTTCATTAGAGTTATTGGCAAATTTCCAATGGAATTTGTTAATAATAAAGTTTTGATAACAGGGCACACATATCAATTTCTTGCTATTGCGCAATACTGTGCAATTGAAAATTTCTTGAAATATTTGACACATAATAGGTTTCTGACACAGAATAACTAAAATAAAGAACTTAGAATTGGTCCTATGATTTGAATTTATATTCAATTTTTTGCTTCTTGTGCAACTTGAAAACTGGGCCCATAATAAAAAAACTAAGTACATGTTTAGATTCAGCATATCAAAGAACCCCAAGAATTCAATTTTTGTTAAAATCAAACTAAGTTTAATTTTGGACCCTTTGGACCTTAATGTAGACCAATTTGAAAACGGGACCAAAAATTAAGAATCTAAATGCACGGTTAGATTCGGCATATCAAAGAACCCCAATAGTTAAATTTTCAATGAAATCAAACAAAGTTTAATTTTGGACCCTTTTGGCCCCTAATTCCTAAACTGTTGGGACCAAAACTCCAAAAATCAATCCCAACCTTCCTTTTGTGGTCATAAACCTTGTGTTTAAATTTCATAGATTTCTATTTACTTATACTAAAGTTATTGTGCAAAAACCAAGAAAAATGCCTATTTGGGCCCTTTTTTAGCCCCTAATTCCTAAACTGTTGGGACCAAAACTCCCAAAAACAATCCCAACCTTCCTTTTGTGGTCATAAACCTTGTGTTAAAATTTCATAGATTTCTATTTACTTATACTAGAGTTATTGTGCGAAAACCAAGAAAAATGCTTATTGGGCCCTTTTTTGGCCCCTGATTCTTAAACTGTTGAGACCAAAACTCCCAAAATCAATCCCAACCTTCCTTTTGTGGTCATAAACCTTGTGTTTAAATTTCATAGATTTCTATTAACTTATACTAAAGTTATAGTGCGAAAACCAAATGTCTTCGGACGACGACGCTGACGACGCTGACGACGGACGACGACGCAGACGACGACGACGCCAACGTCATACCAATATACGACCGCTCTTAAGAGCCTGTATAGCTTACCTGGAAACCAGGAGAATCCATTTGTCAAGGTGAATGCATATTTAGGTTTATTCATGTCTCACTATGGCAATTTCAAGGGCAATAACTCCTATATAAAGTTGTCATACAACTTCAATCTAGGCGACTTTTGTCGGCCTCGACATAAGGATCATTTTATCAATTGAAAGTTTCTTTCGATCTTTTATAGTTTTCAAGAGAGAAGCCAAAGACAGTGAAAATCGTCAGAATTTAGCCTTTCAAGGACAATAATTCCTGGAAGGACTCATCATACAACTTCAGCCTAGGTGACTTTGGTAGGCCTGGTCATAAGGATCATTTCATCAATTGAAAGTTTCTTTCTATCTTTTATAGTTTTCATGACAGAAGCCAAAAACAGCAAAAATCGTCAAATTTAGCCTTTCAAGAACATGAGGAAGGTCACATTCATTTTTCTGTATCTACTATACTTTAACAAATATAAGGCAAAATATCAGTTTACCCCTATGTTTTAAAAAATAGCCATGGCTGCCATGTTTTTACCTTGATAAGCAAAATAGACACAATTTTTAAAGTAGATACCCCAAAGATGCCTGTGACACTCAGTGTTTTCAGAGGAAAATATTTTTTTTAAAGTTTACGACGACGGATGCCAAGGGATAACAATAGCTCACATGTACCTTCGGTTCAAGTGAGCTAAAAACTGGCCAGTAATGATGAAAGCCATTTTAGTTGTCCAAACTTCATGTAATCTTTATACCAAAAAAACTATCAAGTTCACTTGGTCAAGGTGTAAAGGGAGATTCTAAAATCATCCAATCAAATAAGGAATTATTCACTGCAGTGAAATTGATATGAAATATTCAATACTTGTAAAGGTCCTTCAACAGATGCTTCATATCTTGAACATTATTAGGTCATTTGGTCCATAGGGCTGATTCACTAAAAGTCATAAGAGTTACGACCAGTCCTAACATGTATACAATGTATATTCAAAAGATTTACGATCAGTCATAACTCTTTCAACCTTTAGTGAAACTGTACTCAGGGGACATGGAACCAGGAATAGGATTGAAATTAATGTTAAACTTAGGGCAAACATCTGATGATAAAAGCTTTCATATTTTTGGGGGTTAGATGAGCTAGCTAGAGGCTCCAAGAAGCTTCTATTGCTCACATGGACTATGTCCATCTTGACTGGCAGCCTGGAACATTGCTGTCAAGCCAACAGGCTCCCTGGTTTCAAACAAGAAGATTTTTCAGTGATTTTCCCATTAGTTCCTATGTTAAACCACGTTTGGCTGTGGCGGCCATCTTAGATGATGGGTGGGATCATCAGATATAATTCTGAAAGAGGACAAACTAAGGACCATTGCTGCTAAATTTTGTTCCCAATGACACAGTTGTTTTAAACAAGAACATCTTTTAAGTAAATTTCCCATAGGGTACTATGTTTAACAATGTTCGGCTGTGTCGGCCATTTTGGATGGTGGGCATGTTCATCGGAAATATTTCTGAAAGGAAACAACTGAAGGACCATTGCTGTCACGTTTTGTTGCAATTGGCCAAGCGGTTTCAGACAAAAAGACGTTTCACTAAATTCCCCATAGGGTCCTATGTTAAACTATGTTCAGCTCTGTCCGCCATCTTGGATGACGGGAGGGGTCATCAGATAAATTTCTGAAAGAGGACCACCTAAGGACCATTGCTGCTAAATTTTGTTCCAATTGGCCCAGTGGTTTAAGACAAGAAGATCTTTAAGTAAATTTCCCATTGGGGTCCTATGTTAAACTATGTTCTGCTCTGGTGGCCATCTTGGATGATGTGGGGTCATCAGATATAATTGTGAAAGATTACCACCTAAGGACCATTGCTGCATAGTAATTTGTCCAAATTAGACAAGTGGTTTCAGACAAGAAGATTTTTAAGTAAATTCCCCATTAGTGCTATGTTAAACTATGTTTGGCTCTGTTGGTCATCTTGGATGATGGGAGGGGTCTTCAGATATAATTCTGAAAGAGGACCACCCAATGACCATTGCTGCCTAGTTTTGTTGCAATTGGACTTGTGGTTTCAGACAAGAAGATCTTAAAGTAAATTCCCCATAGGGTGCTATGTTAAACTATGTTCGGCTCTAACGGCCATCTGGGATATATTTCAGGTCATCGGATATATTTCTGAAAGAGGACCACCTAAGGACCATTGCTGCCAAGTTTTGTTCCAATTGGCCAAGCAGTTTCAGACAAGAAGATATTTAATTAAATTCCCCTTTGGGTCCTATGTTAAACTATGTTCGACTCTGGCGTGCATCTTGGAAGACGGGCCGGGTCATCGGAAATAATTCTGGAAGAGGACCACCTATGGACCATCGCTGCCAACTTTTGTTCCAATTGGCCAAGCGGTTTTAGAGGACAAGATTAAAATGTGAATTGTAGACGGACGATGGACACAAAGTGATGGCAATAGCTCACATGGCCTACAAGGCCAGGTGAGCTAAAAAGGCAGTTTAGTAAGCCTTTATTATAAAATCATGCAAAAATCTGTTTTTTTTTTGTATCAAAGTTGTAAAAAAATTCTATGGATTTTTCCTTGGAAAACAAAAGAGACCAGCACTTTTATCTACATGTAAAATGATGTAAATGACCTGTTCTTACAGATATTCTTGATTACTTATCTGTTAAAATCATGTCAAAAGTTCCATGCTATATAATATATGGCAACATGATAAGCACCTATCAAGATCAATGTACAAATAAACATATTTTGAAGAGAAAGTTGACCTTATTACGAATATTTCACCTTATTTCTTTATATTGAACAAAAAATTACCTCCAAAAATGTTTATTTTAAAATAATTGGTCAGTAAGAAGAAAAATAATGTAATGATGTTAAAAAAAAAATTTAGTAAAGTCTATTACATGTTTACTAATTTTAACTTTCATTGGACTTCAATGTAGCAGGTTTAAAATGGTATCTCAGATAAAAAAAAATATTATTCTTGTATTTAAATTTATTAACAGGTATGTACATATTCACTATGATATTACTTACTCAGTAAGTGGCCTATTTATAACTGGATTATGCACAATGCATGAAAAGTTTTGATAAAAAAAAAAGTTTCCAAAACATAGCCAGTTGATTAGAACTTTTGTCTGCTTGGAAACAATTTTTGATGAAACTCATATAAAATGAAACCTACCTGCATAAATATTCCCTAAACAAGGTTTATGCCCATCCTTTATCAAGTTTATTATCAAGAACATAAATTAACACATGGCTGAATTTTTTATTAAGCTTGTATTGTAATAACCACTTATTAGCCTTGTATATATTTTATGCTATTACATAACTTAACTTACATTGTAGGATATATACTTACAAAGATAAAATCAATTATTCATACGGCTATAATCATCATATTTATACAGGTATTTAAATTCATAATTCAAATTCTATGTTTACAAATCTGATTGGTATATGACAAAAGATACGCAGGTATAAATCAGTGGTATAAGAACGTAGGACATGCAAGGATAAATAAACACCCAACTGACTCAGATCTGCCCACGGGTTACATTTAACATACAGCCACCTTTTTAAATTAGAAAAATTGTCCTTTGTATTACTAACCTTACAACAAACGTGTTGTTATACTGAAAATTAAAAGACAGAAAATCAGTGTGATACATAATTGTAAACTTGTAGATTTTAAAATTCTTCCCCTTCTTTTTACAGAATAAAAATATAATCATTAATCAGCTTTTCATGAAAGCGAAAAATAACTGAATTTTAATGGGCTGATTATAAATAATAGCTAATGTTGAGAAGGTTTTTAGAAAAATTAAAACTAAATGATGAAAAATTTCTCAACAATGGAAAGGTCAAATTGAAACTAAATCATTTCTATTAATCACAACCTTGTTCATCTTTCCACCTTTAATTAATATATATATAGTCCTTCCATATACCAAATAGTACATACATGTGTATCAAAGCTATTTCAATGTGGGATAGATAGACTATTTTTGAAATTCAAAAGTGATATATGTTATTACCAGTAGGTATAAAATTTTAATATCACTTGGATACTTATCCATTTTTTGATCCTACAGAATTCATTAAATGACCCTACAATGAAAAATTAATCACCTGACTGATAACTTTCCTCTCACTTAAAAATTGACATGAAAGTGTTTTTTAAAATCATTTATGACATCATTTATGGGTAAATAAAGTTTGTCACACAATAATAATATTGAGCATATCACATTGGTAAAATCTCCAAAAACAGATCTATTAACAAGAGTAAACTCAGATACAATGAATTAATACGAATTTCTTGCATACAATTCACACTTACAGATTAAACTTTATCAGGTACACTTATGACCAAAGATTTTGAAGGAAAAAAAAATCTATCAAAAAAATGTCAAGATTGTGGGCAATAAAAATTAAACAAACCTAAACTGGCTATCCAGAATCCATGTATGTCAATTTTGTATTTAGTCGAAACCCTACTTTTATAGAATTCCAAAATTTATCTACTGAAAAATTCAAAGGCATGTACAAAATGTATATATCTATAAATTGTCTCATCGATATGTACAAACTATCCAAATCAAATTAATCTGGATTCAAATTATATTCAGTGTTACTGAATGTCCTTTAATAAAATAAAACAAAAAAATATTTTTGGAAATAAGTTTATATCCTTAGTTAAACAAATTCTAATAGAGAATAGAACTGGACACTCCCAGGAGGCTGTATCACTCACCTGGACTATGTCCATCTTGACCGGCAGCCTGGAACATTGCTGCCAAGCCAACTGGCTCACTGGTTTCAAACAAGATGATTAAATTTAACACCTGTTAAAGGTGTTAAAAAGCAGGCATATTTATTTTCATGATAAATAAAATTATCTAATAAAAATTTTAATATTATAAATATTAGGGTGGTCAATTTTTGTCTTGCTGTGAATACTCTAATGGAAAATGCCAGGAAGGCATACTATAAAATAAAGAAAACTAAAGGTCTCAACAACCCATGTAGACTTCTTGAAAAACTGTTTGTTTAGTTACTCCCATTCTTACATATGGTAGTGAAATCTGGGGGGTGGACTCACATTTTAAAGATTCTGACCCCTTTGAAAAACTTCATGTTAAATTTATCAAAGATATATTAGGGGGTTATTGTAAGGCATCTAATGATGAATGTCGAGCCGAACTTAATAGGATTCCCTTGAAAAATAAAATATTATATTCAATATTCAATTTATTCGACTTTTTCAAGAGCGTCTACATAATGGGTCGAAGACCACCCTATGCTGATATTTTAAGAAACAGAAGTGACAGAGCTGCAATATGTAAGATCTGTATAAGTGGTCATATACTGATGATTGAAAGAGACATCTAAATATTCCCAGAAATGTATGTAATTCTGATCAAATTGAAAATGAAAAAAATTTTCTTTTACATTGTGAAAAATACTCAACTAAAAGGGCCATATTTTACCAAAAAGTTTCAAATATTATAATCCATGATCCTACAAAATTTGAAAATAAATGAAAATAAAATAAACTTTTTATTAAATAACAATTCATATACAATCCTAAGATTTACTTCCTCTTTCATTTCAGACAGTTTGAACCTGCGCAAAGCTGAGCAAACTCTATAGAATTGTCAATATGTCTTTAATTCATAGTCATTGGTTATAATATAACATATATCATTATAGTCATTGTTTACAACACTTATTATGTATGATCTTTTATGTAATTAATATGCCATGAGCCTTAACCATTTATTGCTTCGCATCACGGTGCCGAGCTATTAGTTTCAGTAGACATATACGCCATCTTGAAATAATTACTGATCGCTGATTGGTTACTTTATGATGCGGCTGAGATACAGCAACAGCCATTGGTTTAAATGAGATAAAGAATTACAGACTTTACTCGTTCAGGATAAGTCTTCAAAAGCCAGAAAATCAACTATGTGTATATCAGTTCCGATCAACTGTCATTACCCGTTTTTGTAATATTCATATATTCTGAAATTCATTATTGAAATCAATTATTAATACGTGTATATTTGCTTTGTTAATCTGCAATACACACGGTTTGTTTTGCTTCATCCTATACACTATAATCCTATGTTTACAACAAAAATTGCATGATCTCTACTTTATAACTTCTGCCAATCTAGGCACACCTCCAGAGTCGTGTCTATTTGTTGTATTTCATATCAATCAATATCTAAGAATACCACAATTCCAATGCTAAATCAACAACCACATGCTCACATATTACCATAAATTAAGATACAGTGAAGCAGTCCACAGCTTTTTAGAAAGCTAAAACTTGTTGTTGATTAGTTTGTGCTAATAAAATATTTGTATTTGTATCAATTGAGGAGTCAAGTGTAAAGATCTCAGCACCTGTTAGTTATTGATATGTGTTTACTGTTGAAACTGTTGAAACACCTGCTGATGTAAACTCTTCAATTATCACAGATAATTATACACTGACAAATGATGTTTTACTTACCATTTTAAAATATTTTCACACAAGTGCCAGATTTTTTTTCAAAAAATATTGAAAAATTCTGTCGCCAGAAATATCGCCAACTATGAAATTATGTCGCCACATTGAATAAAAAATCGCATTTGGTGAGTTGGCGAGGCCCAGTGCGTTCCCTGGGTTTCAGACAAGAAGATCTTTCAGTAAATTCCCCATAGGGTCCTACATGTATGTTAAACATTGTTCAGCTCTGGCAGCTACTTGGATGACAGGCAGAGTCGTCAAATATAATTCTAAAAGAGAAGCACCTAAGGACCATTGCTGCCAAGTTTTGTTCCAATTGACCCAGTGGTTTTAGACAAGAAGATATTTAAATAAATTTCCCATACATTTGTAGGGTCTTATGTTAAACTATATACATCTCTGATGGCAATCTTGGATGACCGGTGGGGTCATCAAATACAATTCTGAAAGAGAAGCACCTAAGAACCATTACTTTTGTTCCAATTGACCCAGTGGTTTCAGACAAGATCTTTCATTAAATTTTCCATAGGGTCCTATGTTAAACTATGTTCGGCTCTGGCAGCAGACGGGCCGGGTCATTGGATACACTTCTGAAAGAGGACCACCTAAGGACCATTGTTGCTGCCAAGTTTTGTTCCAATTGTCCTAGTAGTTCAGCGGTTCAGAGGAGAAGATCTTTAAAGGAAAGATAAAGACGACAGATGTCAGACACCAAGGGCAAGTGATGGCAAAAGCAGGTGAGCTAATAATATCTTTGTTATTATATAGACCTTTAATCAGTTTAACAAGACCAAAACGTCTTGTTGGACTATTTAATTAAACACGTTAATATAATAACAATGGATAAGTTTATAATCAATTATAAAATTCTTCTTTTAAAAAGTAGAAATGGCAGTCGCCTATGCAAGTGTTTTTAGATTATAATTGATTAAAACACAGAAAAACTTCACAGCTTACTGGAAATGTCTTTGAACACTGGACTATGTAATCATATCAGATTACAGTGACCTAGAGTAAGGGTAACTTACTAAGGGAGCAAACATTTAATATTCTAGATAGGACTAACTTGATTTGTATGTCATTTTTAACCTATCTGTTATCCATTCTTTTTTTGTTTATCTAGTTATAGTACAGTACCAGTTGCTTTTTGTAAATTGAAATAAAGAACTATTTGTGATATTTTTAACAACATGAAAATAAATTAAGAATAGTGGAATAAAATTCCACATAATACTTAATGTTAATAGATGAATAATTGTGTTTTCATGTCATACATGTAGTATGCAAATTTCACTTAAATACCTGAAACTATGTTTGAATGCTCATATGAAGTTACACTTGCTACAAGTCCCTCTCTAATATTTAATTAGTATTTTTATATATCAGTCTATATCATCTGCTGTCTAAAATGATAACAATTCTATAATGACTGATGCAGCAATCAGTATAGAATTGTTATCAGTATAGACAGCAGATGATTGAACTGTTATCAGTATAGACAGCAGATGATACATACAGAAAAATACTATAAAAATACTAATTAATTATTAGAGAGGGACTTGTAGCAAGTCTAATATGAAGTGTATTGAAGTTAATATATCTGCTGAACAGTGTATAAACAAGAGTGGACACACTACATGTCTTGCCTGAGTATGCACATGGAAACAAAATAATGATCATCTGATACCCAACATTGCAAGTCAAAGGAAAATGTGTTAAAAGAAATAGCAATGGTCAGGTGATAATTTGTCTGAAAAATCTCATGCATGTCATTCAAGCCTAAAACTGTGTCCAAGGTGAGCTGACAGGTCTGAGACTGGTATGTACCCACCAAAAACTATCTATAGACCAAAAATAGTGGGTATACATATAATACATTTATAACATTTGTTGAGGAATTGACTTATTTGTAAATGGATATTATCCCAAAACGTGAAACAAGTTAGTCCAGCATGAAATAGAGGTCAAAAGGTAAGGTGTCAGATGTTAAAGTGGTATATACATGTACCCACTCAAAGAACTTCTATCAAGCAAATACTGTGGGTCTCGTTACAAATGTAGTACAGTTGCTGAGAAATAGACTAAATCATGAAAATGCATATTAAGTCACTCAAGCATGAAATTCATGTCAATGTTCAGCTGACAGGTGTTAGACTGGCAAGAAACTTGGATGAAAGTCACTCAACCATGAAATTGAGGTCAAGGTCCAGAGACAAGTGTCAAACTGGCATGTACCCACCAAGAACTATGTATTGACCAAATATGGTGGGTCTAGGTATTCTAGTTGCTGAGAAATGGACTTAACCACAAAAATGTGACAAAGTCACTCAAGCATGAAATTGAGGTCAAGGTCCCAACCAGATGTACCCCCTAAGAACTATCTATGGACCAAATATGGTTGGCCTAGATATTACAGTTGCTGAGAAATGGATTTAACCAGAGAACTTGCACGCAGATTTCATATTAATGTTTACAAAGTGAACCATGAAAATGAAGTCAGGGTCATAAGACAAGTATACTGCAGCAAATCTTATATGATCAGCTATCTGTGGACCATAAATCTTAATTGAAGGGATTATATGTGCAAAGTTATTAAAGTTTATAAAAAGTTTACGCCGCCACCCGAAAGTAACACCTATAAATCGCCTTCGCAACTTTTCGTCGCAGGCGAGACAATTAAAAATTGGCAAATATTTCAGAAAGGATTTCTATCATGAATAGCATGTTCAAAAATAAACCTTATAAAGGATGAAAACTTTGACATCCTCCACATTTATCAGAGCACATCATTTGTTGTGGGATAAAAATTTAATGGAGAAGCATTTTAATCTTAAATAGACAGCTTTTTAAAGCTTTCAATGTCAAGAATTGAATACCATAATGCAAGTCCTACGATATATTATGATTTTAGCAAAGCTACAAAGAGATCTCCAATGGACAGTAAGGTATGATTCACACCAGACGGTTGTTTAGAATACAATTATTTCACTACATGCATTTAAGGGACTTCCAGGTAGAAATACAGAAAATAAACCAAATAAACAGATAATGATTTTTTTATACAAAATGAAATGTACAATTTTATATTACAATAATATTTCAATGTAATGATTATTCAAACGTGGTTTGATACTTTTAAATTCTACATTCAACTGTAGGAACTATTTTATGTAAATCGTAAGTTGTTAAACTGATCATTTTAATAGTCGATATTTTCGTCGTACACAAAATTGTTTACTAAATCAAATGAAATCAAATCAAAATAATAGTACCAGCATTTCAAATAGAAGCCCCAGATTGGGCATGTTAATCTACAACAAATAAATCTACAATTATAACACACAAACTAGAGGCTCTCAAGAGCCTGTATCGCTCACCTGGATTTAACTTTTCACCTTGAGCAGGACTAAAAATTTTTGAAAGAGGACCATCTGAGGACCAATGCTGCCCATTTTAGTTCCAATTGGCTCAGTAGTTTCAGATGAAGAGTTTTGAGTGAATTTTCCCATAAGGCCTTATGTTAAACTAAGTTCAGTTTTGGCGGCCATCCTGGTAGACAGACCGGGTCATCGGACGAAATTCTTAAAGAGTACCAATTAAGGACCATTGCTACCAAGTCTATTTCTAATTGGCTTAGTAGTTCAGACAAGAAGATTTTTTATTGGATTTCCCATAGGGTCCTATTTTAAACTAAGTTCAGCTGTGGCGGCCATCTTGGTTCACAGTCGACAAAATCGGACACATTTCTGAAAGAGGACACATTCTGAATTTTCCCATACTAAGGGTCCTATGTTAAACTAAGTTCGGCTGTGGTTGCCACCTTGGTTAACAGTCCAGGTCATCAGACATACTTCTGAAAGAGCAACTCCTATAAGGACCATTACTGCTATGTTTGGTTCTAATTGGCCTTGTAGTTTCATAAAAGATTTTTTGAATTCATCCCCCCTTTTTTTTATTTTTAGTCACAGCAACCGACATGGTTGTAAGTAGGGGATGCTGGACATAATTTTGGAAGGGGGCCACCAAAGTTTGGTCCCCATTGGCCTAGTGGTTACGTAAGAAAAGATCTTCAAAGGAAAGTTTACGCCGAAAACCGCCTTTAAAGTGCAAAAACTACTATAAGGGGTCAATCAATGATTTTGGTCATGTTGACTTATTTATAGATTCTACTTTGTTGAACATTTTTGCTGTTGACAGTTCGTATTTAGCTATAATAATATTCAAGATAATAACCTTAAACTGCAAAATTTCCTTAAAATTAACAATTCAGGGGCAATAACCCAACAAAAAGGTTGACCGATTTGTCTGAAAATTTTAAGGCAGGTAGATCTTGTCCTGATGAACATTTTTACCCCATCAGTTTTGCTCTAAATACTTTAGTTTTTGAGATATAAGACAAAAACTGCAGTTTACCCCTATGTTCTATTTTTTGCCATGTCGCCCATGTTTGTTGGCAGGCGGGGTCATCGGTCATATCTTTTAAACTCTACAGGAAAACTTGGTTAAAAATCAATAGATTTATAAAAATGTAGATTCTCCTTCAGGTACGAGTGAGTTATGGAATTTCTCCACCTGAGATAGTAAATTTTTTTATTTTCAACATGCAACCTTTAGCATGCGTGTTAAAAGCTAAATTAAAATTTAAGTATCAAGGCTTGACCAATTCTATAACTAACAAGTAAAATACAAAATTGAAAGAGAATCTGTTTCTCCGATGATTTTCAACAAAAATCTTAAGAGAATGCCGTTGCTACGCATTCTGTTTACATGAACGCCATTTCAGAACTTCTCTAGTTTATTTTTCCAATAAACGTAAAAAAAAAAACTATGGGAATTCCCATGCAGAAATTTAATGACTGGGAAGTGGTTAAAAATATTATGTATTTTTATCCCACCGATTAAACACCTCAAGAAAAGGAGAAATGTATATATTAATATACATCATGTATATATAATCTTTAATGGTTTAATTAGTCCTTCAAAATAGGTATCTGAGTAACAGATAATACAGAAATAAATTGTTGACTTGATACATCTCATTCAAAATGGCTCATATTTAACTTTTCTGAAAGAAAGATGCATTTATTTTCAAATTTCTCAAAGTTTGATGCCAAGGCATGATAAAAAATTATTTTTGGGTGATATACGACAGTATAATCTGTTCCACGATGTACATGTAAGTCTAACCCAATTTCTATGAATAAACAACTTATTCATTTCATATCAAAGTAGGGGTGGTTCTGCATAATTCAGAAACAGATTGTGATAGTCATATTTTGTCCTGAAATAACTTTTTATCATGCAGAAAACTTAATTAAGGAATAGCTACCCATTTGAAGAACCAATCCCTGTTTGATGGGCTGTGTGCAACCTGTTTAGATATCGATTTCAATGAAACAAAAAAGGAATGTACATTAATTTTTCTACATATGAATTAGAGCTGAAAATCGGCTGTTTCCCAATACCAAAAAGGCAATCATTTTCCCAAAATTTCATCCCAAAATTTTGCTTCCAAAATTCTCCGATATGACAGGCAGAGTTCGTCGTAAATACTACAATTAAATACCCATTGAGAGCCTCAAGTCAATCTGAACATCCCTGTCTTTTACTTAACAATGTAAAGAAAGGTCGATGTTGTTCCAATTGTCGGAAGTTACGGATAATCCCTAAAACGTTTTAATAACTCGTGTCGTTTTTACTGCGAAAAGCGTCTAAATGACACTCATCAGATCACAACAGCATTGCGTGTCCCACATCTCGGCAACTCATTTTTCGATAAAAAAAAATAACTGAGATTATTACAATTCTGCACATTTCAAATTAAAATGTATCCAAAAAGTCGACATGGTTCAAACTTTTAGAAACGAACCTGGTATATATTCAGCAAGTCACATTTGTTTGTGGTACTGTCATACTTTACGACAAAATTAACAAATTCCACTCAATAAATGTATAATCGGTTCTTGTAAAATATTTGAGGCATTTAAGCAGTGAAAAGATAATAATTAATTACGAATTGGAAACAAAATGTATAGGTATATTTTTTTACTTTCATTTTAATGAAATATTTGATATTCATGAAAAACGACTTTCAGTTAAAAAAAAAAGACACATAGTACCTCCTCCGTCAGAAAAAAAGAATAATCATAACTCAAAATATGATAAACCAATCATCATAGAAGATTTTAAAGAAAATTTGTCATTTGAATAATACATTATCAGACACTGATAAAGATAAACTTGTGGACATATTTAAGGGACAGAGAAACAGAAAACTTGTGCTGTTAAAGTGAAATAAAATTGTTTTACAAGTTTCCTAATTTGTTAATTACTTCGATAGTTTTTCCTAAATGGAAAGGCACAGGCACCTCTGAAACAAAGTTGAAAAATCTCTGATGTAATTATATATGGAAATAATGTGGGCGTGAGGCCATGGCATGGGGGGGGGGCACTGATTAAGGCAAATTTCCAGTTGTTCAAAAAAAAAGAAACATAACTTTACAGTCTATGTAGAACAAGAAGTACCATCGTTTGTTAAATATTTTTTAACATGCAGCCATGCTGAATAATCAGAAATATTGAGTTGCCTGTAGCCAGCTTAGGGGGATCTGTGAAAAGGTGTGGCAAATGGCAAGGCTTCTGTGCACAGTAATGCACTCAAAAGCATGACTTCTATGTTCTTTGGCGTTCTACTTTTGCGTTCTAACTGCAACATTTTAGTGAACTGAAAAAAAGAATACACACCTGTCTGGCAAGTTGCAGGCATGCAAGTCAGCAACGATGAGCAGATAACTCTAGTCGGTGTTAGATGAACCTGTTGTAAGTGAAAAATTTGTCCGACTGGACATAATTTCCTTGTAAAATATATCTGAGATTGCATAGTTTGTCAGTTAATTTTATTCATGTGTAGTAAAAAGGTACCAAACAAGGAAATTAATCATAGTAAATTAGTAGGAATGGTACTTTTTTCCTAGGAAAATATGTCCATGATGTCCATTCATATACAGTTCCTGAGGACACTTACCTGTTTCGTTTTTATTTCATTTAAACACAGCGAAACAAGTGAATTTTCAAATGAGAATGTAATGTTACATTTCCTCCTGGAACATTTTGTAATGACATCAACGGTTTGAAATACTATTAAAAACAATAGAGAGCAAAATAATATCCATTTTTAAAGTATAATCCAATATCCTTAACCTAAACTACATGTTGTTGTAGTATTCATTTTTTGGTATGAAAAGATGTTAAAATATTTTTTTAAATATCTTTTTGCAGTTCAATAATTTATAATAACAGTAATCATATCGAGATATATTCCCTAGTTTGGAAAACAAAAAGTATAATGTCAGTAATGAAACTGAAAAGTTTTTGTAATTGCATCTGATAAATTGTACTTCATGAAAAATTCTTAAAGAAAACAAGCTTTGGGTTAACTTGTAAACTCCTGTTATGCCACTTTAAATATAGGAAGAAATAAAATCTACCACATAGTTTACATTATTTATACGCATTAAAACAAGTTATGATAAATTTTAATATTATCTTTGTAATATTTATACTGATTGGGGCTCAAACACAAAAGATGTTGGTGAATTTGTAAAGTGATTTGAACAATACCAGAAAATCGGTATTCCTTTGTAAAGCAAAACAATTATCAAGTTCCTTTAAAAATTCGGTTTGTGTAAAAGTTTTCTACTAATTTCAAGGTAAACATTTGTGTATTATTTTTTCTGGTATGTAAATATGTGGACAACACTCCCTAGAAAAATTTCACCCTATATTTTCAACTAACGCATCACATTATTTACTGAGAAATATTTCCTGGGATATATTTTACTAGTAAATATTTACTGCATGGGCAAAAATTTACCGGACGATAAGAGATCCTATTGTTAATTATCCGTTTTTAGATGGCGACGTTCCCTTGGTACCATCGTATGGTGTTTATATATCTCAGCTTGTTCGATTCCATATCCAACTATAGAAGTCATCACGTGACTTTCGGTGACGTCACACATCACCTATACCATGCCCAAGTAAATTAGAGTATCTGAGCATAGAAATACACTGGGGCGGTCAGGAATCGAGAAAATAAACTACTGTTAGTTCGTGCTCAAAAAAATTTGGTGCTATATAGTAATTTCTCATATATTTAGAAATATATTTATGCTATTTGGAAAAGTTTAAATTTTGGTCTTATCCCTTCCAAATGCTTTTGAAAATTTGTCTTATTTTCTCGTTAAGTCTAGACTGTTAAATTATCTAATTCTGATAAATTGGCTTCTTTGTCGTTTTTAAACATAAAATTGCGTTTTAACCAAAACCGATGGAAACATGTCGGTGCTATGTACTAATTAATACATTCATAACTTTTCGAAATATCGTAATTGCAATAGTTTAAATTTTGATTATATCCCTTCCAAATTTATAGCTATTTTGAAATGTGTTATTTTTTACTATTATTACTAGACATTGAACCCGCACGAGCGCGGGAAAATAAGCTTTTTTTTTTGTGGTGGCCATATTGACTATAAAAATTTGTTGCGGCCATGCCATTCATGGAACAGGAACTCAATATGGATGATGTGGCAGGCTTCCATAAACTTTCCTGTCAAGTAGGTGGTATCAACTGATAGTTTCATGTCTATATGTGCTGCATGTAGTATTCTTAGAAATGAATTTTAATGCAGACTTTAACCAAAGTCAATGAAGCGTGAAATGTAGGTCATCGTGACCCAATTGTCATGGCTGTTCGTTACTACCGAAGATGTATCCACTGATGCAGTAGACTGTATGCCACGTAGAATTACCAAAATGGACCTTAAGGTGCCATCAAAGTCAAAATCTATGACGAAAACACAACCACATAAATTGTCAATATTTTTATTGTTATAATTAATTCTGAACTGGAACTTGATGAAAAGCTTTCATTAAATACACATTTCATAATGCATTACCTTTTTCCTTCAGAATAAATATGAAAATGAAATTGTAGATGTAAACATTTCCTTAGTGACGGATGAATTTTTCAAAAGATGCCGTGAGTTAGTTAGAAGATATTTTTGGAAAATAATTGTGCCAATTGTTCCATTGTCATCATAGGCAGGGCAAGCGAGGCTTAATTTCACAAATATATCCAATAATCAGAAGGTGAAAGCATTTTTAGTGTGTGGCTGCTTGTGTTGTCCACGTTTATATTTATCAAAGATGTCCGAGATAAATTTCGTCATTAATGATAAAGATGACCATTTGTTAAAAATATTTTTATCTAGGGCTTACAGTAGAGATATATTTAGACAGGTCACATGACAAATAATTTAAAAATAGATAATGGTTGGTTTTATCACTTTGTGCAAGGTAAACATCCGAGCAATCCAAAAAACAACTAAGTTAGGAATTCCTCTGAACTTTACTTTACTTCTTCATTATCTTCAAAGTTCATAACCTTTACAGTTAGGAGAAATTGCGTTATTGTAGAAAAACAATCCTGAATACATAAAGCGGAAACATCCCACTCGAAGGAGAATGTTTTTAATTTTTTTTTATTCTTCTTCCGTAATTTCAAACAGAAATACATTAAAAATATGTGCATACTTGTTTATTTAAATCAATGTGCTAAAATGATGCCTTCGAGAACCTTCTAAGGGATACGTTGGGAGAATTCATATCGGAAAAGTGCATACAAATTCCATTTGCACATAAACAAAACTGTAGTTTAAATTTATAAATGCAGATTGTCAAATCCGATAATAACCTTTATAATCTGAACTATACGTCGTTTATTTTGAACCACGCGTTTTGCCGCCTATTCGGCTAATTCGTAAATAAATATTATAGATTCAAGATGGCGCCCATCTCAATAAGCTTCTACCTTGTTATAACAAAGTAAATATATATTATATGAACAAATAGAATTAATCATATAATATGTCAAATGTTTAATATATAAATACCAAAAAGATAAATTATTAATTTAAAATAAATTAAAATGTTACTTATCAGAAATTTGAAATTATATTTCATCTCTGCATTCTTTGTGATCCCTTCTTACACACACCCACACCTCTTTATTAAAATGGTGCATTAATTTTCCAAAAATGTAGTGTTAAAAATTAAATCACGCTGTTTTTGGGCAGCAAACAGTTTACCTGTATACTTACAATGTACCTGTGTACCTTAATTAAGGGTTGGAACAATAAACATCCGGTCAGTCAAGGTTCAATATACATGTCAAATCGTTAATTAGTTATAATTACCTGAAACACACAGCATGTTAATTGTGCAGAACAATTTCTTTACATGTAAATTTACTTCAGATAAAACACAAATAAATTTTACCAAAAGAAAAAAAAAATCGCTTTTCTCGTGGCTTAAAAATTTTTTAAAAAAAACTTGCACCATAGCCCTTTATCACGTGTAATTATGTACTTTTGACAGTTTGTATAAATTGGTGATAAATTTCATATTATTAATTATTGTCACAATTTCATATATTGGAATTATAATCCATGTGAAATGTTACTACATATTTCAAATAAAAAGTTTTTTTTAAAGTGAAGACGAGGAGTACGTGCTATAATCAATACAGAGTTATCGAAGTACGATGAATGTCTGGCATGAACGGGACCAGTACAGTCACGATATTGGGTAACCAGTTAATAAGTCTAAATAGAGTTACCTAACTTAATTATGACCGATATAGTTGCATATGCGCACGTGTATGTAAAAACGCATTTGATTTTAACGAAAGAATTCTCCGTATTACTGAAAAATTATTACACCAGGGATTTCGATATCCCAAACTTGTCAAAACTTTTACTATATTTTATCATCGGTACAAAGACATCATTCGTCCGTATAAATCAACGTACAAACATCTTATATGTTCAGGTATTTCAGGTATTTTACCATCTTTTATGGTAATATTCTATACAAAGCACAAAAATGTCGCCATTTAACCAAACCTTTAAACAGACTTATCCCAAAGAGATATATATTTACGATACTGTTGTCAAGTCATTAGAGATGGCATTTTTTGAAATAATATTAATTCACTGGGTCTTTGCATCGCAAATAAACATATTTATTCTAAAACCAGTTGTTGGCATGATACGGGTTATGTTCTTCTCGTAAAATTTATGATGGCATGGTACTAAACCCCTAATGGGAGGGATTGTGGCTGATTTTCTATATGATAAAGAAATAATCTTTCGATCAGTTTAATTGAGGTCTGGAGCTGGCATGCAGTACTTGCTAGTAGTCCTTTGTTAATATATATTTATCATTTTATTTTGCTTAGTTTCTTCTGTTACCTTTTTTAACATCTGACTCGGACATCTTTTGAAATGAGTTTTACTTTGTGTATCGCTATGTGTTTGTTTATTACATATTGGCAAGAGGTAAAGGGGAGGGTTGATACCTTACAAAATATGTTTAACCCCACCGATTTTTGCGCCTGTCCCAAGTCAGGAATCTCTTGCCTTCGTTAGTCTTGTATGGTTCTTTGAATTTGGTTCATTTGAGCTATTTTCTGTTTTTTGTTCGGGTTGTTGTCTCTTTGACACATTCCCAGGACCAGTACTTATTTCCACTTTTCCGGTACTTGCCTTGATTTTGCCTGTTATATATGGACTACCCCTCTTCTTTACTATTCCTTTTCACAACTGCCTTGCAGTTCAGTAATTTAGTTATTACCTTTTTTTAGTGCAGTTTCCCACATATTTTCAACGCCACAATACAAAACTACTTATGTCACAATGTTGATTTCGCCGCTCCGAATTTGAGACTAAATAAAAATCAATTTGTTGTGGCCTTAAATGTTTCTCAGACTGAGATTTTACTAGTTAACTTATATGTATATATATAGTTAAGGAAAACACTTAAGTGGTATGCAGGACTTTAATAACTTAGAAAAGTGGCAATACGGAATTCATCGTCCCTTTACACTTAAGCCATTTACAAAATATAAATATAACATAATAAACATACTAAAATTTAAAATATTTAAAGGATCAACAATGAAAAAAAACATCAAATGCTTTCTCCCTACATCGTAAAAAGATGCATAGTCATTTCCAAAATTTAGGCTGTTTCCGTTTATGATTATAAACGTTAATATTGCAAAGAAATTATTTGGAACCGACAGTTCATATGAAGGACATATGTCAGTCAGGAAATTGTTTGGTTTCATTGAAATTAAAAAAAGATTTATAGGCCGCGTCTAGTGGCGGAAAAAAATCCAGGACCAAAATTTCGACAAAAAAAAATAAGCAGGGTCAAACACTTCATCATAGCTTCCCATAAAAATCAAATGGTGGCTCCCTTACGATACCATTCTATTACCTTACACTTAAAATCCAAAATTGATAGAAACGAGTGACTGTGCAATTGACCCCAGGTCAGACGGAGCAATTAATCCATAAAGAGAAATAAGAAGTTCGTCGTTTAAGTACTATAATTTTAAATACTACCAATCGATATTCACGAAACAACTAGTTTCGTTATGTATATATATATCTATTTTTATTATTTATCATATTTATTTACTATTACTTCTAAAGACGAAAAGATAAAATGTAATGACTGAACCCATGTGTTATGTCAAACCTTACTCTTTTCATAGTCACGGGATAAAAGTTTGACATCACGCAAGCATTTAAAAGACAGATAAAACTGTGACATGGTTTATCGCAGGAGAAATTATTCAATTCAATCTATTCCGGCGCAGGACATTTTAGCGGATTTATAGGACAATTTAGCAGAAAAAATGGACCTTTTAGCGGAAATTTTGAGGACATTATAGCGGAAGAGTTTAGTCTTTTTTTAATCATCTGGTTCTTCCGTTAGCAAAGACGAGCGACAGCAGGATTTTGAGCAGGATATATTTCACTTTAATACAGTTAATATTTAAAAACAAAGCACTATTATAATCTCAAGTGAGCGCTAAAAGCAAGATATTTACAATATGTACATATCAACAGTTGCTCTGTATCATCTGTATATACTTATGTCACTAATGCTGAACATTTCTGGTGTTTTGGGGAAACTAACATGAACATGAAGTCTTCGCCAAATAAATACAACCAATAAATAAAATTAAAAATGTATTGGACGATGCATTCTGATGTTATCTAAGTCCCTTCACTCTGCTGGTACTTATTCCTGGTTTTCGTTTGTTGATAATATATGCACTTCTAATGGCATTGATCACAATAAATTACCAAAAAGAGAAAGTTAATTTAACTAAAATATTGAAACAGAAAATTTAGATATAATTATGAAAGTATGTTCTTTAAAAATTACAAACAGTAAAAGAAGATTATAGCAATAAAGGTTATTTTGAAGGAATTTATCAATGTGTAAACAGTTGGGCTATTCACTCACAAACTAAATAAAGTCCGAAGGACTTTATGCAAAGTTTGTGAGTGATAAGCCCGCGTTTACACGTTGATAAATTCAGTAAAAATATAGATTCTCCTTCAGGTACGAGTGAGTTATGGAATTTCTCCACCCGAGATAGTTAAATTTTCGATTTTCAACACGCGAGCCTTTAGCGAGCGTGTTAAAATCTAAAATTTAAATATCGAGGGTGGAGAAATTCCATAACTCACGAGACAATTGAAGGAGAATCTGTTTCTCCTATGATTTTCGAGAAAAACCTCAAGAAAATGTCGTTGCTATGTAGTTTGTTTACATAGACGTCATTTCGGGACTTCTCTAGTTTATCGTTCTAATAACTGTAGAAAAAGGGGCGGTAATTCCCACGTAGAAATTTAATCACCGGGAAGTGGTTAAAGATATTATGTATTTTTATCCCACCGATTAAACATGTCAGGAATAGGAGAAATAACTTTTATTACTTATAATTCCAAAGTAATGCAGAAATGTGACGTTTTTCATTTGAGCTCATTTGGCTTTGCGGTTTCAGAAAATTTTGACCAATCAGAAATAAGAATTCATCATGGCGGCCATATAAGTTTTTGACGGGAACAAAATATGCAAAATGTATAAAGATCCTTCCACGGATGCTTCATACCAAGTTTAAGCTCATTTGGCTTAGGGGTTTCAGAGGAGCAGATTTTTAAACTTTGTCCAATCAGAAATAAGAATTCAGCATGGCGGCTATATTAGTTGTCCGACAGGAACGAAATATGCAAATTTTATAAAGGTCCTTTTCACAGATGCTTCATACCAAGTTACAGCTCATTTGGTTTTGCGGTTGTTAGAAAATTTTGACCAATCAGAAATAAGAATTCATCATGGCGGCCATATTAGTTGTCCGACCAGTACGAAATATGCAAATATTATAAAGGCCCTTCCATAGATGCCTCACACCAAGTTTCAGTTTATTTGGCCTCAAAATGTAAAAGTTTATAGACGGACGGATGGACGGACGACCGACGCCAAGTGATGACAAAAGCTCACATAGCCCTTTGGACCAGGTGAGCTAAAAAGTCCATAGTACTGAGGAAAGTGGACTCTACAGCAGCATAGTATATGTATTTGTTTCAGAATTAATTGATTTCTATTTTACTTTGTATTTATGTTATGTTAAATGTTCAATAATGCTGTCAACCCTTCGGGGTATAATACTGCATTTCAAATAAAGTTAATATTAAATTAGGACAGATGTCATTTAATATTTCTTTAAACACAGAATATTCCATGACGATAACCTACAATAAAACGCAATTCATTTTCCATATAGTAGTTATTCAATGTTCTATTTTTACAATATCTCTTAGATGTTCTATGTTGTTTCTTTTAAATTGTACCAAGAGGTTAAAAAATGTGCCATAGCGTTTCATTGAACAATAACCCGTAGCCTTATGCACCACGCAGAAAAAATCCAAAATTCAACATTGGTCTTTTTATATTCCCAAAATATTCAACGCAGTTTTATATGAAAATACATGCACTGCAATGATCAGTCAAACATACAGATTTTTGCACAAAGATTGACAGAGAGACCAAATATAAAGGTATCTGTAGTGTTACAGGCACAAAGACGGAATATAGGATCTTAATTGAAATTTGATAACCATACATAAAGATAGGAAAAGATAGATTCCTTTAAGGGACATGCATACATATAAATACGGGACTTAAATACAGCTACCTGCAATTCTGCGGACAGACACGCAGCTAGACGCATGAAATATACAGGTTCCTGCATTGAAACAGGCACTAACGGACATCAACAGATACATGTATCATGTATATATATGCTGGGACAATTTGGGTTTATGTAAAACATCAGAACAAATTAGGTGCATGTTAAAGTGAATTAAAAGAAATCTCAACCGTATTCCAAAATCATGTCTTGATTCATTAACACAAAATACCAGAATGAAGTTAAACAATAAAAACTTATAATTTTGACCAAGGGTGAATGCATAGCAGGATACGATTATCTGCTGACGCACATCGTGAAATTTTCAATATATCTATTCCAGTTAATGATATGACATTAATTAAGGAAAATTATCCAATCGAAGCAAACAGGACATTAATTTTAACCACAACAAATATTTGTCGCTGACGCAGTAATTATAAAAAAGGTTATTCCTGGTTATAGCTCTTTCTCAAAATAATAACATTTTGCCTTCGAAAATCTAAATCGTGTATCTATTTGGAAAAGACAGCATACTTTCTACCTCGTCTGACTGTTTCAAGACGGATTGATATCTCCAACTACTAATTATTCCTTAGCTAAGTACTCGCAAATCCGATTATATTGATATAATATTATTCAAAATATTATTGTCCATCGGGTTTAATAATTAAGGAAGTTAGTTTATTTCTGAAAAAAATGAAATAGAAATTTCATAAATATTTTAATACACCTATATACCCTGTACGGAAGAAACACATTTTTAGCAGAAAATTCAAAGGCAAGGATTTAAACACTTGTCAAAGGTTAACAAATCAAATTATTCGGCGTTTCCTTCCTCTCTGTGGGCCTCTTAACGTGAAGACCAAGTTTGGTCCTACAGTTAAACTTTTAACCGTCAATGAACAGATAGCAAAATATGAGAAAGAACTGACTTTATTATACATGTATGCTATTCACCCTAACATTTTCTTAAATTTTGTAAGAAAAGAAAACTTAATTTAAATGGCGTGTTGTATTACACTAAATACAATTATACATATGAATATAAAATCAAACATAGAAAAATATATTTTAATATATATATTAACTATAGCTAATGGTTAGGGAATATTTGTAATTTGCTTAAAAGATCAGGAATTATATGATATACCAAAAAATCTGTGAGATTACATGTATTTTCTTAGTACTTAGATAATTTCGGGTATGCTAAATTTTAAGAATTACCTGAAATCTCTGATAGTACTTATTTCATTGAATCTGCAAGATACCAGGGTACTTTTCGACAGGTACATCTCAAATGAAATTGAGGATGAGAAACATTTTTTATTTGTTTGTAGTAAGTTCATCTTAGAAAGGGAGAATCTTTTTCTGAATATTATTAAGACTTGTGAAAATTTTGCTTCAAGGATAAGCTTATTATATGGTTAATGACCATTGAAAATTTGGAAGTTTTAATTTGTTTATCAGAATACATTAAAAAATGAAATGTAAATGGCTAACTACCGGTTAAGAAAATCTATTATTAATTGATACTCATTATCATCATCCATGTTCCAGATATTTGGGTGCACTTTGGGACTCTTAGTTTACGGTGCTTATTTTTCTGTATTTGGCACGAGAAGAACTTCTATGTTCTTGTCCATCGTCCCTTTCATGCCCCTGTGGGCCCTTGATTTGAAGATCCATCCTCCATCCATCCTCCATCCATCCACCCACCCACCCACCTATCCATCCATCCATCCATCCAAATCCATCAATCCACCCATCAGTAAATTAAATTTTGAATATCTTCATTCTGAAAGGCATGTTTTAACACATCTTAAGTAGTGTAACAACTGATCAGTTTTAGTCTCGTTGATGGTCAACACTCACAGTACAATTTGTCTATGGAACACACATTTAAATCTGTCATACCACACAATAAGCTACCAGAGTGGATTTTTGGTCATCTAGATTGGTTGATAAAAAACAGACCAAATGCTTCTAGGTTAGCCAATGAGGCACATGTTGTCTACCATGTAAATAAAACTGGTGAATGGCTGGGTAAAAAAAACAAGCAAGATGTTGAAGACCTTTTAAATAAATCAAAGTCTGAAATAAAGAGACTCAAACTGAATGAAAAGCAAAGACTGTCTCATTTGAAAAAAGAATTAGAATGAGTCGTGAAAAAGAGGAAAAAGCAAAGAAGCTCCATCTTAAGAAATATAATGAAAAAAGGAAACTTCTTGACAATATATTGAAATATGGACTTTGGCATAGTGTAAAAAAAGTTGACAAAGAACTTTCCAAACATAAATTTATGAAGAACAAAAGAGAAGCTCTGAAAAACCAAATAAAATTTCGTCAAATAGTTTTGGAACAACCTGGTGAAAAAAACTTTGTTCCAAGTAACTCAGGTTAATAAAAAACAAATAACTGTTGCTTGTTTGACCAAAAATTTGAAAAAATTGGTTAAAGAGCTAGGTATTGCAGCTGTCCCTACTCAAATCGTGGGGTACAATAGTAGGCATGCACAGGAACATTTAAATATCCATGAAATATTAGACACTGGTAAATGATTTGTTTAATTAGATTCTGAAACTTTACAATGATACCCAAAATTTTTAATAAAACTTAAGAATTGCTTTAGTGGAATAAAATATCTTTTGATCTTTTAGAACAACATATTAATAAACCTATACTTTTTATATAAATTGTGTCATTGTAAATGTTTCTGAATCATTAAATTTATTAAGATTTCAAGTTTTCTTTTATTGCTTGGTTTTTTAAGTCTTCCGTATGGTGTTCGTGTGTTTGAGTTATTCTTTTTGATCAGAATAGTTTTTCAAGATTGATGATTTCAGTTGTTTTCTTCCATTTAAAATACTCATTCAAAAACACCAGTTCATAATGTTTACACAAGAATTATTTTTTTCAGCTTAGAGTAATATAAAGTTAAACGGTTAGATGTATAATCGAAAAAATATTCTCTTGACTTCAAATGCTTCAAAAGATATTAAATAATTTTACACAGACATAAAATTATATCATATTCTGTAAATAAATCCAACGTTATATAATATATAAAATAAAAATATAATTTCCTATATCTACAGATGAAGATAGAGCTTCAGCCATTGATGCAGCAGAAAAACAGTAATAGAACAGCTCTGGACTTGAACTATTTTAAAAACTAGTTTTATGCATCATGTACATTTTGTATATTTGTTCTTTTGTAAATTTTTTCTGAATTAGATTGCAATTGATTCTGATAAATTTAAAAACAGCAACTGAAAATTGTGAATTTGTTTTTTTTTTCTGTGTTTTCTACTAATTTTATTGTTGTAACAAGAAAAATTAGTTTTAGATGGAGTTAGCTACCTTGATTGCAATAGTGTTTTGTTATATTTAATTATAGATAATTTCAATGTTTACAGTGTAACAACATCGTTTGAAATACTTTTAAACCATTAGAATTATTTTTATATATTCGAGCAATATTTGAACATAGATAAATATTCAGGTCTTTACAAAATAGTTTTTCTAATGTTTAACAAAGAAAGGGTGGGGGGGGGGGGGGGGGGGTCATTCTTAAGCATGGTTTTCATTGAGAAATTCAATAGATAGTGTAATAAAATTATAAAAAAAATTGAAAATATGACTTTTTAATCTCATGAAGAAAGTATAGTTTGCAATGAATGTAATTTATGCCATGTTTGAATTGTATACAAGGTGAATGGGAATATTTGCAGGAAAAAAAATATGTATCTATGAAAATAAGGTAACCCGGTCGGGTCAAAGGTCAAACAAAATTTTGAAAATATATGTCTTTTTATCTTTCTCCTGCAGAGTACATTTTAATAATATATGTATATAGTGTATGTATTGTACCTGAAAAAATCCCACTGAGTCCCTACTTCCATGAAATTGTGTATGGGAATTTTCGAAAAGTTGGATTTACTTTTCTAGCAGAGATATCTAATATGGATATACATGTATATTTTACTTTACGTATACATGTATCTATATGAAGGGATTTGATTTAACAATTCCCAGAGAAATATCAAGGACTAGATTATTGACTTTTAAAAATAAAGTTTTCCGATTCTCTAGCTTATATAATTGCATGATATTGCTGATCTTCATCGGACCCTTCCTGTCAAAATCATACTCAAAACTACCTTTATTGGCAAAACGTTATGACGATTTGACTTTTAAGTTCAGAATTTTAAGGATTTTTTTTTATACTTATTGACTGACTTTATTCTGGAAACATCTTGATGTAAGTAATAATAAGATTTCATAATTTATAATTCAATCCTTGACAAAAACCCCCATCAAATAAAGAAAAATAAAGGTGTATAAAGAGATAAGTACTAGCCTAACCTTAATACGGATTATTAAACACTGGGGAGGTACTTCAGCCGATAATCGGACAAAATCACTTCTTAATAACTAAATTAATCTCATTAATAATTAGATAGCACAGTTTAAGAAAATTATAATTATTGTTCTTTTATTTATAATTTCATGTAAATCATTTCATAAATGAAATCAGTGCCGTATTACTGAAAACGTTTTGCACCGACTTGTTTGAAACAGATTAATTTTTTACGAATGATTCCTTATAAAAGGGTACGAGACCTGCTATGTTGTATCAGTCAGAAGAATGTCCGTCTAAAGAATAAGACTATATTTCAAGGTTGGTACTTCATTAGTTTTTAATTTCGTCAATTTAATTTAATGCATGGACTTTCCTATCTTGGTTTCGGTTACTAGTGGAATTTTGTCCCGTTTTGTTGTTGCGTAGGTGTTGTGCACAGTTTCATTTCAGTACTGTGTACATCATTTACCCATCAATGATTATGGGAATATTTTCAGTGCCATTCCTTATCTTTGGGAAGATACGATCAAACATTTTCCAGGTCTATTGCTTTAGTGTATAAGTATTTCAGTACATTGGTCTAAGCATATACATATATCTTTGTTGTGGTAGAATCGAGAATATAGAAAAAATATCCCGAAGAGTGTTGCGTAGGCGTTGTGCACAGCTTCCAATTCTTGCTGTGTATTTCTCCTATCCAGCACTAGATAAGGGTAGAACTTCAGAATTCACAGTTGAAGATAACGTTTCTAACTGTCCTCACTCCTTTTTTTTATGCAGATTACGAAGGTTTGTCAAAATCTGTTACTGAAGTCAATAAATTTGTGATCGTCTTTAAAGGCCTTAGCACAACTGATGAGTCGTAAAATCGAAATTGTTCATTTTTGTATCAAATTGGCATCATAACATCTGTTACTACTATTATCTCTCGAAAACCATTTATCAAGCCAGGAATTAAAAAAGAAAACACCCCAATAGGTGTTGCGTAGGCGTTGTGCACAGCTTCAGAATTTCGTTGTGTATTTCACCTACCCGACATTAGATACGGGCATTACATCAAAATTCTTGCACATGCATTTTCCTGTCCGTCAAAAAGTAACCAGGATTCTAATAGTTTATTAAAAGATATTTCTTCTTACTCCTTCTATCTCTCTTAACTTTGCATCCTCTTGACAAATTTTCACGGCCGTTTCGTCATTATGGTAAATCCGCATCTTTAAAATGGCCAATTAAGGATTTCCAACTGACGAGTCGTAAAAACGGAATGTGTACATTTTTGCATCATAACATTTGTTACTACTATTATCTATCGAGAACCATTTATCAAGCCAGGAATAAAAAAAAACCCACCCCAATATGTGTTGCGTAGGCGTTGTGCACAGCTTCAGAATTTCGTTGTGTATTTCACCTACCCGACATTATATACGGGCATTACATCAAAATTCTTGCACACGCATTTTCCTGTCCGTCAAAAATTAACCAGGATTCTAATAGTTTATTAAAAGATATTTCTTCCTACTCCTTCTATCTCTCTTAACTTTGCATTATCTTGAGAAATTTTCACGGCCGTATCGTCATTATATGGTAAATCCTCATCTTTAAAATGGCAAATTAAGGATTTCCAACTGATGAGTCATAAAAAACAAATGTGTACATTTTTGCATCATAACATTTGTTACTTCTTTTATCTCTCGAGAACCATTTATCAAGCAAGGAATAAAAAAAAAAAACGTCCAAATAGGTGTTGCGTAGGCGTTGTGCACAGCTTCAGAATTTCGTTGTGTATTTCACCTACCCGACATTAGATACGGGCATTACATCAAAATTCTTGCACATGCATTTTCCTTTCCGTCAAAAAGTAACCAGGATTGTAATAGTTTATTAAAAGATATTTATTCTTACTCCTATCTCTTCTTAACTTTGCATCCTCGACAAATTTTCACGTCCGTATCGTCATTATGGTAAATCCTCATCTTTATAATGGTAAATTAAGGATTTCCGACGAAAAGAAATACGTATCATTTGCTAATTTTTGTGTATCTTAATAGTATGTTTTGCATCACTTCACGAGAACTGCGCTATGGCAAATATTTTATTTTTAAACGGTGCCTTGTTTAAGGTACAAAAACATCTTGATTTATAGATGTTAACCAAAAATAATATATTTTGTACATTTATCTACTTTGATCGACTAGATGTACTAATACCAGGACCAAAATGAGGGCAGTAAAATAATCCCGGAAAGTGTTGCGTAGGCGTTGTGCACAGCTTCAGAAGATCGTTGTGTATTTCACTTACCCGGCATTAGACAAGGGCATTACACCGGAATCCTTGTACAAGCATTTCATTTTCCGTCGAAAAGCAATTCGGATTCTAGTAGTTTTCTTCTTACTCCTGTCTCTCTTCTTTAATTTGCATCCCCTCGACAAATTTTCACGGCCGTATCGGCATCTCATCTTTGAAATGACAAATGATGGCAACGAAATTTCAAATTCCACATCTTTTGCTAGTTTTAGTGGATTTTTTGTACTACTAGATGCAACAGTACCAGTGCCAAGAGAGTAAAACTATCCCGAAAAGTGTTGCGTAGGCGTTGTGCACAGCTGCAGAATTTCGCTGTGTATTTCACCTACCCCGGCACTAGATACGGGCATAACATCCGATGTATTTTATTATCAGCTCATCAATTATAGTCTTGTTTTAAGATGAATATAATAATACTTTGTTAGTTGTTAAATTTTTTAGTGGTTAATCAGAGATGAAAAGGGATATAACCAATGGTCATTCCACTGCTTCCAACATTGTGAAAAAGGAGTTTTTTCGTTTTTTTTTCATGGACGTCAGTGTAGTGCTAGAAATATATATATTCATACGCGCATTTCTACAGGAAACCTGCAAGTTTCCCAGGGAAATTCATTTTATATGATTTCCCTGGGAAATAAATTGACGACAACTTTAGTCAACTGCATAGTGCTAAATGCTGCCAATAATATAAAGTTTGATTCATTCCCAATGGTGATACTTCTTATTATACTTTATTTCACTTTATTCAAAATTAGATTCTCTGTTTTACTCTGTTATAATATATTACAAGGGAAACCTTTTATTGTGGGAATTAAGAGACCTATATTTACAAACTTACATAATATGAGGTATTTCGACTCAATCGAAAATTTATTTGGGAAGCTAACAAGAAAGTACATACAGAACAATTTTATATGTATTTCGTAAGGTCTCTAGTACAAAATACAGACAGAATTTCATATTCTCAAAGTGTTGATAATTTGTGGATTAAAAGATTAAGGACCCAGGAGGTACATTTCTATTATAAATCTTAATTCCTTTTTTAATTTAAACTTAGCAGGAGGTATTATTCTTTAAAATAACCAAAGGTTGACTTACTACTGAAGAAAATTCTACAAAGAGAAATTAAGGAAATGTGCTCAGATTACGTTAGAAATCTAAGTGAGAGCAAATCGGATTTCCCCCATCAATGTTTGGGACAGTCCACCCTGAAACTAATAACTATATTTTTTCCATTTGAAAAACAAACTAAAAATATAGGATATCGGGTAAGAAATAAGATAAATGTCCATACAAATGATTACTTTAAATTCAGTTATTTATGCTAATTTGAGAAATTTTGTTGTTGTAAAAACCAATCTTAAAGGTGGGAAAATCCATATATATTTTAGAAGGCATATAGTTCATCGATCTTTCTATGTTGAAATCTAGTTGAAAAATTCTCTAGTTTTGCAGAATTCCCTTCCTTAAAATTATTGAATCTAGTCAAATCTCAAAGAAAATGAACCAATACTGTCCATATTTCTTCAAATGTATAATTAATATTTATAAAGATAAAATGTTTGTCACCTTTAATGTCAATTATGAATTCATATAGCAATAACAATGAATAAAAACTGCATAATAACTAGCCCACTTTTATGATACAATAAATTTGAAGATGCCACCCTTTTTTCTGCATTTTGATGTGTAGTTGAAATTTAATACCTCAACTCCAGAAAAAAATTCTAAACATAAGGCCACACCAAAATGATTTATAGTTCTTTGGATGTTACCGCTCCAATTTTTGGACTATGTAAAATTTAAGAAAAATAATTTATGCCGCCCCATTTTGCAAAAATCCTGAAAATTCGCACCAAATTCTTCATTTTTCATGAAAATAATAAAACAAAATGTTCACCCGCTCCTAAAATTTGTAAAAATTGGGATTTTTTGCCACATTTTGTTTAAAAAAATTTGTGCTGCACGTAAATTTGATCTTTGCCCAAAAAAATAAAAAAATTTCAAGAAAAAAATTAAAAATTAAAATTTCGCTCACTTGCACCTATTTTTGCCATCCAAAGCACGAAAAATCAATTTGGTGTGGCCTTATATAGAAACTCTATAAAATAATATTTTCAACATTTTGTCCAATTTTAACATATTTGTTTTGTTTTTATTTTTTTAAAAATAAGAAAAAATGTTTTATCTCTCCAAAACACCATTAAAAATGAAACAGTTCTCTCCAAAGCACCAATAAAAATTAAACAATTACTAATCCTTTTTTTATTTTAGCTCTACTATAATTCAGTCAATTTGACACATAATGAAAGAGAGATGTTTATTATACCCCCCGCAAACAAAGTTTGTCCGTCCGTCCGTCCGTCCGTCTGTCTGTCTGTCGTGCCGTCTGTCCATATATCTTGTAAGCGCAACTCCTCCTAGACCGCTCAATGGATTTCAACGAAACTTTACAGAAAGGAAGTACATCATCCAAAGATGTGCATGAAGAAAAATCTTTGCTTTCCGATATCACACAATGGAGATAATTGGACTTCTATTTTTTTGGCTTATACATTATATATGAACCTCGTAAGTGCAACTCCTCCTAGACCGTTCAATGGATTTCAACGAAACTTTACAGAAAGGAAGTACATCATCCAAAGATATGCATGAAGAAAAATCTTTGCTTTCCGATATCACACAAGGGAGATAATTGGACTTCAAAGTGGGGGTATCCTTTGTGAGCTTTGCTCACAGTACATCTAGTTGAATCTAAAAAATATATCGATGATATATGTCTTTGATACTGGACAAACAAAACTTTTTTTCAAACATGGCTTCATTAATATTTTAAGTTCGGAAATTCATGCCATATTTTCATGTGAAAAGACTGTGAAATGATGAAAAAAGCAATAATTAATCCTCATATTTAAATCTATACCCAAATAAAATTAATCAATATTGTATTTCTTTGGCCTGTTAAAGATTAACAATAATCAATTCATACATGCTAACCCTTCCAGAGCACCTGATGTTACTCTCGATTTTTAGTTGGAGTTCACATTGCTAGTGATTTAGTTTCTGTGCTGTCTTGTTTTATTTTTGTTTAATTCATTATATGGTTTTTATCTTTTTAGTTACACATGTATCCTTGTGGTGTTTGTTGTGTTCCATTCCATGACTGTCTTTTGCTTGGATATAAAATGTTCAGACTTTTCCCACTTTGTTTTGTCACTTCGGTTTTCTTTTGCCGATATATAAACATTTTCAAATTAACAGTAGCCATGCAAGTATGTACACAAAGGTCAACTGTATGAAAGTGTTAAGCTGTTAAAAATTCTACACAGTTTCTTCCCCATATCCTAAAGTTGATAGGACTGCAAAAAATATTTCAAAACAGCAGGATTTTTTTAGTTATAAGGAGAAAACACCAATAAATTTGAGCTATCACAAAATTATATGATGAGTTTGGAATGAGAGTCAACAGTAATATTTATTAAATCCTAATGTTAAATTCTATAATTAATTTTGAGGTCTAGGTTGTGTATATTCAATATGCACTTCTTTTTTACTCTTAGTTATACATGTACAAGTAAAATATAGCTTTATCATGTCCTAAAGTAAGATAACTAATGCAGGGTTAATATACAATTTAACATTGGAACAAAACAATAAGGGTTGTAAACTGAACTTTTATTGATCACGCTGAAAATTAGTGTTAGGCCTCCAAAGGGGAGCAAACAGCTCACAACTTCCAGCATGATCCAGACAACCTATAGACAAGTATAGTACAAACGTATCATTTCTTTATTTTCAGTTATAAATCCTTTTCGGGCAGAGTACCTTATCAGGTAAAATCCATTTGTCCTTGGATTTGACAACAAATATACATGTACCTTATGTACCAATAACAACCATTGAATATATAAACATAACAACTGCAAATCAAAATTTAACAATCATGATTACATCTTATAGTATGTGTAACAATATACCGGTACAATAATATCTAAAACAAAACGTGCTATTGTTAGTTTCAACTTTTGTCAAGTGAGTGTAGGGAATTATGCACATAATTCCTTCCAACCTACTAAGGGATGTAACTATGTTCTCATGGTACCTAGGGAAGGAACTTTGAAAATAGTGCACCAATTGAAAGCAATTTAATCAGTTTAAAAAGCAGACAAGACTGAATTTGTAATTCAGTTATTTTTAACCCCCTTGAAGCCAATTTCAGAATGTTTATTGCCATTCACAGTGCACAATAAATTATGCTTCATATCTGTATTCATAATACATGTATTTAGAACAGAAATATTTGCTAGGCTTGGGGGATTATCTTTTTGAATCTTAATACAGTGGAACCTCTATAAACCGAACAGCTGTGGGACCGGAGAAATCGGCCGGTTTTCAGAGGGTCCGGTTTTAGGAGGTTTCGGAAGAGACGTATCTGATCCGGAGAGTGAAACCGGAAGTTAATAACGATGTTGTAAACTTGTGTCATGTGCTTACATATGTACACGTACCACGCGCAAATTATTTTAATACAATTAATTGTTTTTAATTTTAATCCGACGTTTTTGTTGATGCCTGATTATTGTTTGATTAACAACTTTCACACCTCTATTTAAAATGGTTATTTAGTTTAATGATGTCAATCATCGATCGATTAAGGATGACATTACGGTTCACTGATTTTCCAGGTAATACATTGTTTCGGCCGGTTTCTGGAGGTTAATTTGACAAGAATATATATGTTTTGTACCGGAAAGTACGGCCGGTGTTCGGAATTCAGAGGGTCCGGTTTTCAGAGGATTTTTTTACTTGAATATATAGGCAAAAATTCCGGACCGAAAGTAAAAGTTCGGTTTTCAGAGGAATCCGGTTTTCAGAGGGGCCGGTTTTCGGGGGTTCCACTGTATTCCTTACAAAAACATACAGTCAAACCTGTTTATACAGGACATTGTCACTAAACAAAATAATACAAATATCCCTTTCACCTTCTAATAATGAAAAATATCTTAATATTCAAACCAAATCAATAGTTTTTGTTTCATCAGTCATTTCCTAGTTTGTATTAAGAAATGAGGTAATAATGAATTAATCTATGATTCTTTGATGAATTCACAATAGCATGGAAAATGTCCAAACTCATAGAGATTGCACAATATTTTGTAGAATGTTGTCCATATCACACTTGCTTGGAGCACCACTAAGCCAGGATTTTCTCTTTTATTATTATCCTTTGATAACAGCTATAGGTCGAAGTTTAATTGCCTTTTGACTGATACCAGCTGTATGACCTAAAAATATAAAAAAATTATATATTCATGTCAAATTTTGTGTAATAAATGTGGATTTACTGAAAAGGTTTTTCATAAGTAACCAATTGATAAAATCATTTTAACAAATTATCCATGCTATATTTTAAAATTGAAGTATTTTAGGGTTTACACATATACCATTAATTCAGGAATTGTTACATCTACATGTTATTGTGAATCTTCAATAAATAGGAACAATCTGAATATCCTGTATATGTTGCAACAGAATATTACAAGTAAAAATTCAATTGCAAGGCTCAATAACTGCAACCTTCACACTGACATATTTTTCCGATTGAACAAAAATATTGACAATGTATTGATTTCTGAATTTCCTGCAAGGAACTGTCAAAATCTGTTCGAGTTACTGGTTTGTTGTAATACAGAAAATTACCAGAGCTACATCGTGTACTAGTTGGATAGCTAATCATTAGTGTGAAATGTTTTTTAATTAAAAATTTAAGCGGTTGATCACTAATTAACTATATTTATAACATCAGGCCTTTTATTTTTAATTAATTGGTTTACGGATTTTTTCTTTTTAAAAATAGGGTCGGTCGGTCGGGAAAAAAAAGAAAAAATAAGAGGGAAAATCATGTACTTTTGAACAATCTTGGTTATATTGCCAAATATACAAAGGTTGCAAATGATCAGTTAATTCCCTCTTTTGAAACCCAAATGTCAGAAGGTGTTGTTCCCTTTTTAATGGGATCCGACTCATGAGGCCTCGACTTGTCAACTACAACTTAAAATGAGTGGATTCGATATCTTACGGAATCAAGATATTCATACAAAACGAACGTAAAAGCCGCATTGATTCTACTAAGAAATTTGCTTCATAAAACTTGTTTCGGAAATTAGCATCAACTAACGGCTATAAATAGATATTTTTTTTTGATCATGTTTACAAGTATTTTATTGATGGATAATCTATTTTTAGGTGAATTGGAATATAATCTTTTATGAAATTTTGATTCAAAAGGGATTTTAATTTATTTTTATTTTCGGGATGGCTGATTTCAAAGGGTCGGCGGTATAAAAAACCAAAATTTTCAATTTTATTTTTTTTCTTCAAATCGGCAAAATTGGGTCGGCAGATCCGTAAACCAACTAATTAAAAATAAATGGCCCCACACTGTAAAAATTTACTTGTCACACTTGTCATACTATTCTATTTTCATCACATCTGTAAGTATAAGGTAACAACCCTGTCCATTTAATTATTAACTGCCTCGGTGGTCCCAGGGTAGTGTGCTTGCCTCGAGTGCGGAAGTTAGCGGGTTCCATCTTCGGCCAAGTCAAACCAAAGACATTAAAATTGGTACTTGCTGCTTGTTCCCCAAGCACGCGGCATCTAGGAGTAAGAGCAAAGATCTACTGGTCCGCTCGGAGTCGGTATAATGTGTCCGGGTGGGGTGATATATGTCAGTTACCTTGTGAGCTAGCACATTAAAAATCCAGCTCAGTGTGTCAGTCTAGTACAAAGCAGGAACATATTCATTATCATATCAATATGTTCTCGTCCTGATATCCACCTGGCTGCCACTGGACGTTAAACAACAATTCATCCATCATCCATTTAATTATTGAGTTTGGGTTTTGAGAAATCGGTGTTCAAGAAACTGGGGATTTTTTTTTATTATGAATATAAAGGGAAAATTGACAGGACTTTCAAAATGGTTCAAGCCATCAGTGGTGTTCAAGCAATCCAAGTTTGAGATACCGAATTTCGACTGCATTTGTTTACATGGATCAAGGATATAGCTGAATGACTTTGCTGGAAAAGTTAATGGTTCAATTTCCAAACTTTTGTGAAACCAAGGCCAGATCAATTTAATATAGCAAATTTTTTTAGTGTAAATTAATCCGTGTTGCAATGATGGCACCATTTGAATAGATTTTTTAATTTCAGTTTTTTTAGGGAAGACTTATTACATTTTTTATAGGAAACATTAATGAATATGACACAGCACTATTACTACCTATATATAAAATATCAATGCCATGTAATTTATCAAATATACTTACAAGTATCAACAACATCTGTTACATTTTTGTATGATTCTGGTGCCTACAATCACATAGACATCAATTATAATTAATTCATGAGTTAATCTTCATATTAAATCCTCTTTAAGTGAACAATATAAAAGATGTTTAATTTGATAATAGCCAGCATGAATTTTTAAAAAAAATGGATCAAATTGAAGAAAACTTCCTTCATTATTGTTTGGAGCCATCCCTCTAACACCTTCTCCTCCATACAATGTCAAACATTTTTTACATGGAATATAAACAATATAACAAAATTATTTTAAAGTTTTTCAGAGTTGTTACTATGACTTACATATTTTGTACAAGTCTTTTTATCACTTAATTTCCCATATTAAATATTTCCTTACCTCCTCCATTACAAGTTTAGGTGATGCCACTCTGATGCTAATTCCCTGTTGTTCTAGAGCCTCTAAAACAGTTGTATAGTCTAGATTTCTGCGGGATTTGGCTCTCGATAAAGCCCTTCCCTACAAATAAAACACAATTACTTTAAAATTGTAAATATTCAACAATTGACAAAAAAAGTATATCTCCTATATTTATTAGACCAAGGGAAATTGTTTGACTACTATTTCCAGTGAAGGGTAAAAGGTAACAGCAAATGAGAACTGGTAAGTATGACTTCAATAATGAATTTTCATATTAGAAGAGAAATAATTTATTAAAACTAATTTTATAGCTCCCATGACAATAAAATCATGTAATTTAGTCTCAAACTGCAATTGTCAATTAGGGAGGTTTCAAACAAGGCTTTAAAAATATGAACTGATGTGAAAAATAGAAGCCGTATCAATGTGTTTAAATATCAATTACGGATACAATGAAGAACTATTTCTTAAATAAAAACAAGCAGATGTCATGTTAACAATACATAAAATGAACTTGATAACATAATAAAAATTCAATGCTTGTTGGGAACCCACATTTTTCGGGACCTCATTGACTTGAACTACCAATTCCGTGCACTAATCTCAAAGGTCCCACTAAGTTTGACAAATCAAGCTTAAAGTGTACAACAATTCAAGAACAAACAAAAGCAATAAGGGAAAGTCATTACAAATTACATCAGTATTATAAACATGTAACGGTGAACTGAATCTGAAAATGAGAAAAGAACAGTTACTATTATTTTTCAAAATCTTTCTTGGTTTCAAGGAAATTTCAATCATACACTCTCTTGTTGCAGGAACATCTATTAATGATTGTTTGCAAAATTATCTTTTACCAATTAAATAATTTACTGGATTTGATTTTGTTTCATGTTGAAAAACCGAAGTTATTTCAAAATGTTGTTGAGTTAAAGCAATTGAGCAATATCATTACAACCAATGATAAGCTTGGGCAAAAATATTTATAGGATAACTAATTCAAGAATTTGAATATCGCAAAATATTCAACGAGTGACCAAAAAACACCTTAATTCACGAATGCGTGCAGCGCATGAGGGAATTATTAGTGTTTTTAGGTCACGAGTTGAATATTGTCGATATTCAAATTCTTGAATTAGTTATACTGTTTATTACATTGATAAAATATATAAAAATGCTTCAAAAGTGTCATATTTTTCTTGGATCCCTTCCTGAATCTGTCGATGTCACAAACGTCATTTGTTAGTAACACTCTTGACGACGTTAAATAAAAACTGATCTTTCACTGAGTGAAAATACCAAATTTATTTTCACTGGAAATAAGGATAAATCACCATTATCAATATAATAAGTGTTTGTTAATACATCAGATCTGATAACAGGGAAACTACCCAGACTTTCTGGTAATTCGCCTATTTCACTGAAAAATTTGTAGTGTCCACAAATGGGCTTCAAATATTTAGGTTCAGGGTACATTTTTTGTTTGGCAAAAATACACAATTTACAGGTTATGAACAATTTTTCAGCCTGTTGTATGCCTGTAGGACTACACTAATAAACTTTCAAGAGAATAACATACTGCTCCATGACAGGTAGTTCCAAAAGTCTCAATCATCCCTTGTTCTGTTCCTGTCAAAACATAACTGCAGGTTCCCATGGTTCCTCCAATCAGAACAGGTTGTCCTGTTAGCTGATAATCAACTGGTATCAGTGGATGATGTGGAGGGAAGGCACGTGTAGAACCTTTTCTGTGAACCAGTAATGTTCTTTGTTTACCATCTAGGTAATGTTCTTCCATCTTGGCTATATTGTGTGACACATCATAGATAACTTGCATATCAAGATCGTCTGGTGTTGAGTTGAACATTTTTGCAAAAGCCTAAAATGATAAAACATCTTATCAACATTGAAAAATACTCAAGGATATGACATGCTTACTCCAGAGATTATAAAGAAATCAATTTTTAAGTAATATATTTGAATAGAATGGTCATGACTCCAAAACTGATTGTAAAGAAGATTAATTGCTACAAAAACTGCTGAAATATTATCTTTAAAACAGGTGCACAGGAAAATTGTGAACGGCTGAATCTGCTTTGTAAATAATTCCTTTGACTTTTTGAGAACCACCAAACCGAATTTAACAATACATGACTGTGATGTTTCTAATAAGACCCTTTCAAAGTATTGTTAATTTGGTGCCAATTGGACCAGAAACATAGCTACCTGGGGCTATTCTAATTTCTGGTTTAGACGGTAAAACTTCTTGAAAAAAAAAAAACTGATCCAATTGAACCCAAGTTTAACAGCTATGTTTCTATAAAGACCCTAAGTTATTTTTTTTTACTTTGGCATCAGTCAGATATCATGGAAACCATCTTATAATGAAAAGGAAGTACATGTATTCATATGTAAATTGATGATTTTGTCGATAAAGAAGCAACTGAAACACTGACTTGAATAATATCAATACAAGAAATGTTGATGTTTAAATTGGGATTTTATTTATCAAAAATCAAAAAGATATTTTATGTCATATTCAGCTATTGAATTTTATCATACAAATCTGCAGAAATAATGTTGCAGATAAAAAGTATAAAGAGTACTGAAAATGCTATTTTACCTGTCTAGATAAGAATGTCATACTTGATCTGTTTACCCAGGCATAGTTAGCAGCTGATGCCATGCCCTTCAAATAATCCTGTCCTTCTTCAGAATTTATCTTAGCACAGGCTAACTGTCTATCATTTGTGTCAATTTTATCACGTTTCATTGCTTTCTCCATAGCAACCAGAGCATCTATTTAGGAAATTGAAATATTTTCATTGATTTATACATTTGATATGTGAACTCAAATCTGAATCTAAAATAATGAAATTCTAAAAACTGAGTATTGTTTGAAATCTTTAATCAACCTAACGAATGAGAGATCTTTTGTTCAGTACAACATGTAAGATTGCTCAGAGATACTGAATGAATTCATACTTTATCTTATTCTAATCTGGTGATGTTGAATTTCAAGCAAATAATTTACCAGTAGCAACTTGATGTCCCAGTCCACGACTTCCACAATGGATCATAACACACACCTGACCTTTGAAATCTATACCCATCCTTTTTGCAGCAAAGGAGTTATAAATTTCATCTACAACTTGAATTTCTGCATAGTGATTTCCAGCACCTAATGTTCCCAGCTTGAAAATTAAAAAAACAATTGAGTTATTAGCCTAATTGTGAGAAATAATAGGTCAGATTATTTCTCGCAAAATCTTATCTCTCTGTAAGTGTTATTCTATTCTGTTTGTGTTAATAAAAAATACACTTTATATATTGGAGGAAAATTCCTTATCAAATACAATCACATCATTAAATTATTTTTTTCCTTTTCTTTTTTTTTTTATTATGTGTTTTTATGTTTATTTTTTAGAATTCTTTACATGGACAAATTTGCAAATTTTTAGTTTTTGAATTGTAATTCCACATTATTTTTACAACCTGTGGAAGACCTCTTTTCTTTGCTCGACTGCTAACTTTAGAAGGATCTGCCTGTAACATTCTACCGTATTCTTCACAATGTTCTTTGTCTTCTGCCCAAGCATAACCTGTGGCAGATTTAAATATAAACAAACATGTGATTAATCCTATTAAAGAAGTATTTTTTTCATGATAGAGAGAGAAAAAAATTTGTCAACCTTAGGGATAGGCTTCTTTTAAATTGAGCATGATGAATACCATGATTTTCCAAGTATTTAATCCTACAACAAAATTTGAAATCCTTTATATAAACTGACTGTCCTGATTCTACACATATAATTATCATTACTATATGTCAAACCAGAAAATCATTTCCTCACTAAGAATAAATCACATGTTACTTAATGGTGTAAAAAAAAACAAAATTAAACTGTTAAACTGTCCTCAATGCATAATTATGTGTCATTTTCCACTGTCTGAATAAATTAAAATTTTGTTATGGAGTCCCAAACACAAAATTTCATTGTTACATGTTGATTTGTCACTATAAAATAAAGCTGATTTTGGTTGCCATAACTTAACTGTTATATGAATAAAAGCTTTGTGATATATGTTTATAATTATTTCAATTAAATACAAATGAATTACCTTCTCTCAATGACCAGTCCATTCCCATTTCTAAAGCTTCCTCCAAATTTCTGAAAATAAATAGCTTTTTATAATGCACATGTACCAGTAACTGTTTTAATAAATTCTGTGATAACAATTGATACACAAGATAAGCATATGATTTAAGACTCATCAGTTGTGCTCAAGGAATAAAATGTTGAAAATGAAAAAAAATAATCCAAATCGTTGAAGAGAAAATGCCAAAAGGGAAAAGCCAAAACCATGTAAAGACAGAGCTATCCTTGAGGGAGATACTTCTTAGTTTTCACAAAATTAAACATTTTTGTAACAGTAAATTTAAAGTATCAAATTCAGGTTAGCATCGAAATACCAGCAACTCAGATACATGTAGACCTAGAAAATGTGTCTATAAGACATGGATGCCCCGCCCTAAAAACAATATAGGTGTTGCTGAACAGTGTTGTACTATACAAGAGGACTGTAGTGGTGAAATATCATTGATATATTACTATATTTCTGAGAAATGAACATTAACACAAAACTTAACCAAAGTCACTAAAGCATGAAATATAGGTCATAGCGACCCAAGTGTTGCTGAACTGCGTTGTACTATATAAGAGGACTGTAGTGGTGAAATATCATTGATATATTACTATAGGTTTCTGAGAAATGGAGCTAAACGCAAAACTTAACGGAGTCAGGACGTACGGACATATGGATGGACGGACATCGGTAAATCTATATGCCCCAGCCACATTTGTGTTTTCAGGGAGTTTAACATCCATATTGAATTTTTAATTATTAATAAAAATGTTTTTTCACATTGGCAGTCTGCATATTTCACTTATTTATGGCTTCTAGATCATGATGAGAAAACTATTTGCAATTTATTATGCAAGTTATTTGTGATATTTCTTTCATGCCAACAACATATAATGCTCAAATTTGTATTCTCATTCATCATTTAATTTTGACAATAAGCATCATTGATGCCTGTAAGATTCTGTTCTGTAAATCAATATGAACACTTTATTTCTAAATTTCCAATGTAACCTGAAGTAAAATAGTTTTCTAAACTACCGATTTTTGATATATTCAAACTGATTACTCCTGTCAGATATTCCAATCAGCAAAACTATATTATCCCTGCAAAGACATATGGCTTAGCACTTCCTTACAAATTAGAATTCAACTATATATATTAATTTTGAAGTAGTTGTATATTACATACACAGCTGTCATTGGTATGATTCCTTTCGATCCTACTCCTACAGGTATATGATCAAATAAACACTGGGCCAATTGTTCTTTAACAGGTTGAACATCCTTTTCACAGAGGTTGGTTCTCAACAGACGAACTCCGCAGTTGATATCAAAACCAACACCACCTGGTGATACTACAGAATTGGGATTACCACAATCAAAAGCAGCCATGTTGCCTGAAAATCATTTTTTACAATATTTAACAATTCACTATAAAAAAAAATTACAAAATTTTAAAGATACTTTTTTTTAAATTTCCAAAGTGTTCCTTTTATGTGTGTCACTTGGACTGAAATTTAGAAAATGCATTTGAATACAGGAAGTTCAAAATATAATAAGGCCGTCTAAAATTGATATTTTTTAAATATTGCAAGGTAGGTAGAGAATTTCTTTCTTTAGTTTACTTCCTGTCAAAATATGCAAGGCATTTTCAGTTTAGTTTTTTTTTGTTGACATACAAATCCTGTTTCGGAACCATTCACTCCTATGGTGTCTGGCATATACAAAAGACTTTGTATATTATCAAAAACATTTAATGATCACTTAACAGCACAACCTACGCATAAAATATGTATAAACATGATAATTTTCTTACTTTATTTTCGATTTGATCAATGTTGCAAAATGCTTGAAAACTGAATCTGGGTTGTCAGATGCTAGCAAATTACCTTTGACACCAAATTTCGAAGTTTATTTTTTGAAAAAATACTGGGAAGGCTGAGATTTTTTGTGGGAACCAAATAAACTCGTTCAATCAGAAACTTTTTAATAGGGCATTGGTGTCTTAAAACAAAATATTTTAATCTTTTGGCCTAATATGATTACATATAGTTCTGATTTAAGAAAATTCCCAGATGAAGTTGAAATACGGATACTTGATTAATCTTTTTAACAGTCAGTACTAGCATATTTTTACTTGCATATAATGAATTACCAATATGTTCTTTCTGTTTTTTGTTTTACATGATCGGTTAAAAATAAACAGAGATAACAAGAAAGGTTGTCAATGAATCAGTGATGTCCGATCAACATCCTTCTAGAGAAAAAAAAACACTAACAACAAAAATCACAAAACATAAACATATCTA
This sequence comes from Mytilisepta virgata, assembly GCA_028015205.1. NCBI lineage: Eukaryota > Metazoa > Mollusca > Bivalvia > Mytilida > Mytilidae > Mytilisepta > Mytilisepta virgata. The sequence continues at coordinate 79,076,502 of CM051519.1, forward strand.
TTGGCATGCTAAAAAAAACATATTTATAATGTACCATGCAATTCTGACCAATCTTTACCTTAGTAAACAAAACCATTCAAACTGTGTGTTTGTTGTTCAAAAATGTAATACATTTACCTATAGCAAATCCATATCCTGAGTGTACATCTGGCAAACCAATAGATTTCTGCAAACAAACAACTTGCATGAGAAAACGGTACTGTACATTACATAAACATTATTGATAAATATATTCATTGTACATATGTATACTTGCCATATCATAACCCAAAATATTATTAATATATTTCGATGTACATTTTTTATTTGATGGGATTTCAAATAATTAAGGCTTACTTTTATTTTCATACTAATTGTAAAATACGACTAATGCTTGTTAAAAAAAAAAAAGAACTACAGATTTTGAAGGTTCAATACATTTTTACCAATTGAAAATAATTCCATTAGTACGAGCTTTCAACAACCAATTACCTTACCGTTTGAAGTTACCTACAAATACACTTTTCTAAATTTTATGGTTATACCAAGTACTGTAATTTCAGAAATTGATACAAGGCTTTTATTAATGTGAAAAATGTGACATGATGAACAATGTAATAATTTTAAATTTTTTATTATAGCTAGCTAATTCAATAACAGTATATAATGGAACTGCACCAATAAATCGTATTATTGCTGATTGTCACAGATCAGCAATGACAAATTCCTGCACATGTATTAATTTCTGAATTTACAGTAAATATAACCATTTGCATAATTTTTTATGTCTTCAATGATAAGTACTTCTGGAAACAGAATGAACAAAACAAAACTTACCCCTACAATACCAGGTAAAGCTGGACTCACCCCTGCAATACCAGGTAAAGCTGGACTTACCCCTACAATACCAGGTAAAACTGGACTTACCCCTACAATACCAGGTAAAGCTGCTACATTTCCTATCTGTTTCATTCCAGGAAGGAAACCTCCATATCCCTGTGACCTACATGATTGTTTTAATTCATCGAACATCAGCTTCTCCAGGTGTGGATTTACATAAAACAAACCTTCAACCTAAATAGGAATTAACAAACGAATTACACATATTTTTGTTGAAAATGTTTTAATTGATTTTGTATGTTTCGAATCATGAAGCTGCCTGATTGATATCAAACTGGATTTTCTTTCATCACTGTTTGGAGAAAACCATCCACCTATCCACTAGCTAAACTAATAACCATTTTCCTTTGGAAAATCCTCTAACTAGAACTTTTGACAAAATATTTTACATGGATCATATCAATCATACTTTACAAGATTTTGGATAGTTTTTAAACATGAACTAGAGGCTACTAGGACCAGTTGATCCAAGTTTGTTTCCATTAGACCAGTGCTTCTAATGGAATTTTCTTATACAAAGAATGACCAGTGATAGGAAGAGCTTGAATTATTCTTGGCTGATGTGAACTAAATTTGAAAAAAAAGAAATCTGCACATTTATTCAAATAAAATACTCTAACCAAGCCTTTCAGAATAAGCATGAGCCATTAAAATTGATATGATTACTTCCAACCCAACAGGGAGATGTTTATCAATTTAACCCCACTACTGTAAAGTGTGAGTCAGCCTATGTATTGACTCTCTGTTGATTATATTGTTTCTGTTTTGTGCTCTTTTATGTTATTTTCATTTGAAAGTCTGTTGACAGATTGGCATGTCACTGTTTACCTTTCCTGACTGTTATCAATTTCATTCTTGCAGAAACACAGATATTTTTTCTTTGTCTTGCATTTATTGCTGTTTTGCTTAAGTGCTTTCCTGCACCAGGATATTTGCTTCATTGATTTCATGGTTTCAGGATAAAATAAAGTGTAATAGATCACTAATACAATTGAAGTTACCTTGCAAAACAACAATCAAAGGATCTTTTTACTTAATCTTTCACTTCCACCTCTAAATAAACATCTCGATGGAAATTATTAACCTTGTGAGGAAAATAAACAATAATCTGTTCCATTCACTGATTCAGTATGTCACAATCATACCAAAGCTGATACAGTAGTTTACAAATTTAAGTCAAACAAGAATGTTCTAATGAGATTGTATGAAAATTGACAAGAAAATTCCTTTTCTGTACATCTAATTTCATTTTTTAGAAAATTTATTTAAGCAGGAAATATATGTATTTAAAAAAAATACTGCCTAACAAAAAACAAAATTTTTACCTGCATGTTGGGCACAAATCCCTTTTTAATTCGCCAAGTATTGGTGCCAACTTTCTCCAAGAATGATAATTCTTCATTGTATGTCCTGACAACCATGATTAATTAGCTTCTGTTATCTGAAATTTAAACATCATACATTTAAGTAACTATTTTATCTTTGAAATTAGGTTTCATTTCAGTGACAAGTAGCCACAAAAACATGTCTATACCCAGTATCATACTCAATTAATCTAAGTATAAAATTTTTATAGGTAAAAAGTAACAAGACACTTCTGCATCAATTTCAAAAGACAGTTTGGAACCGGGAACAAGATATTTTGGGACCTGTTTTAAAAGATAGTTGGCATCAGGAAAAATCAGCACCACATTTTTAAAAAAAAAATTGTAATTACATTATTCTGTTATGGTAAAGAAAATTTAAATTGACCAAAGTACCAGTAATTTAATTAAAATAAAAACACTGCTTCTGTATGGTGTGTATACATGAATGAGTTTTTAGAGAATCATATTTGACATTCTAGCTTTTTCAACATCTAAAATTTCCCTATTGCACCTATACCATCATGCAAAGAACAATAAATGTTCAAATTATCCAATGAGTTTTTTAGCAAATATTTTTTAATTTACGTAAAATATTATGAGCAAAGTTCAGTTTAAATCATCAGTTAAATTTGCTATTAATTATACAAAAAAATAATAAAATTAAACCTTTTCAGCCAATAAAGTGATGCATGTCAATACAAAATAAACTTAATCTTAAATGTCACTGATAGGATTTGAACAAATTTTGTCCAAATTTATTATAAAGGCATAATAAAAAATTTCTAATGCAAAGACCACAGTATCAAGAAGGCAGCATTCTTACGTACAGTCTGTACTACATTTCATATCTTATTTTATACTGGTTAATTAAATGGGAAAGGTGTTTACTCAGCTGTCATAGTGAAAACTCTCCACAATCAGCTGTGACAACTGCTCAATTATCGTTATCAATATACTTGAGCTAAGAAAAGCATGTGTAATGAAGAACTTTACCAACGTCCACTATTCGAAACAAATTTTTAGGCAGTGTAAATGTATATTTAAATAATTTATGTCTCGTCAAGTCACAATAGTTGTAAAAAAACAAAAAAATAAACCAAAACCAGGGTTCCTCATAGGATTTTTTCTTGGTAAGTCTTGGACTCATCACTTTTGAAATTGGTGAGTCCAACAAAATTTTCATGAGTCCCAAATTATTTATGCAAGTCCAGAATATATGACATCTCCACGTACAGTTTGATGTTGAATGTTCATGTGTTTTGTTTACACAATTTTGAATCATGTTGTTCCCTGTATATGCCAGATCCCTGTTAAATATTTATTATTTATTCCAGGCAATTTATGACTTTTTCACCTATTTCTTTCAAATTGTCAATTTTTCAAATACTTTTCATCACCCAAGCCAATTAAATAAATGTATAACAAGGTTAAAGAAAATTAACATTTAGAAATGGATTTCCCCCAAATGTCTGACTGAAACTTGAAACAGATTTAGAGATTTTAATTCGTTAATGCAATCATATTATCATGAAACACTGAAAACATTTAAAATGGGGTCAAATTGGATTTTAAATTAGCAATACAATATTGGTGTGAAGTTAGTATATACAGTTGTACAATTAATTTTCGTTATGGTCCAAAGATTCATCCAGTATAGGGGTATTTACTTTTTGTACCTATCATTATTAGCAAAGATATATAATAGTGAGCGCTATAGGAGCAAATGCATTTTCTACATATGGGTCATTTTATTTAGGAAAGTCTTTGTTTAATGGGAGCAGCCATATTATGCTACCCGGTACATACTAAGGCTAGAAAAAGTTTCGTTCACCAGAAAAGGAAGTTAGTAAAGTAAGGAAAATAACTTGCTTCAAATTATAATTTTAGAATCAGAATCCTGATACCGGCAATAATTTTCTGGAAAGGGCTATTGCTGTGCTCGAATCATTGGCCATGACAACAGAATATTATTCATAGGTCTCTTTTAAGCATTCATTTGGAGCAGTCTAACGAAGTTCAAAGTTGTCTCCGTTTGTGACAAAAAAGAAGGTGTTAACCATTTTTTACATTTAATTTGTAATGACTAGATTTTTAGAACAAGACTTTTGTTGCATCATCACATCAAATGCATTTCTATGGGGTTGTTGTTGTTGAGGTCGTCTACTTCCAAAAGATTTTCATCTACCTCTCGTACGATTATTAAAAGTACAAATTTCAAAGTTCTGTCTAATTCATGAACGACATTTATCGTCACAAACACAGACAACAACTTCATCGAACTGCTTCAAATGAATGCTTCTGTCAGTAACATCTTCTAGAACAAAAAAAAAAAAAAAAATATCCAGAAGTTGGGTCACTGTCAAATCATTTGGTTGCCCATTTGTCTGGTATCAGTATTGAAATGTCTTGAAAGGTACACAACTGTCATGGTGCTGATTTGTAAAGACTTTATTTTTAAATACTGTTATAGCGAGCACAATGAGCGTTATAGGAGCATATGCATTTTCTACATATGGGTCATTTAGAAAAGTCTTTGTTTAAATGGTGGCAGCCATTCTGCAATCTGAAGTGAATTTATTTCTTAATGCGAACAGGGCCATATTGTGCTGCGTATACATACTAAGGCTAGAAAAAAATTTGTTTGCAGGAAACTGAAGTTGTAACAGTGGTTTGATTCCGCCAGTGTACTTTATCCGGCGGATGAAAACCCCTAGTGTTTTTTATCCACCAACAAAATATCCCTAGGTTTTTTTCTCCGGATCCAGTGTAAAATATCCATCACACATCCTAACATTCTAAAGAGGGTTTTTTGAAGGGGAACTATATAAAAAATGGGGCTTGGTATTTTTTGGGGGTATTTGAATATACTGAAACTTGCATAAATGATTTATGTGATAAATGGACAAAATAAACTAGTGTTTTTTATCCAGGAATGATTACACTAGTGCTTTTGTACCCGGAATGACTACACTAGTGATTTGGAACCAGAAATGATTACACCAGTGATTTGTAACCAGGAATGATTACACTAGTGCTTTAGATCCAGACAATGATGAAGTGTTTAAGTACTCATTTTAAATAAGTGAGGGGGTGAGTTTTTTTAGAAAAAATATCCTGACCCTGATTTTGGTAAAAAAAAATATTTCTGGTCTGCACTTGTATTGAAAAAAATAATCTGTCTCACATTTGACAATTTAAAAAAAAAATTCTACATTGAACGTATAGGGAACATAAGAACGACTGGTATTCTGATTTAATTGTTATAACTTCATCAGGTGAAATCAAAAATAAGGTATTTCAAATATATTGAACAATGGAATATTCATAAATAGTGAATGCATATCAAAATTTAAATATTTTAACACTTAGATAATCAAAGCTTCTTAATATTTTAGTTTGTTTTAAGCCAAATCAAACTTATAAATAACATCTTATTAAGAAAAATGAATCCGAACCTATTAAAGGGAGATAATGCTAATCCAAACAAATCACACTTTTAAAATACACAGCGACATGTAAATAACCACCCATAGTTCAAAATGCGACAGGAATATACTAGGTAATTTCATTCTATTTACAATTAAGTATCTATGTATTAAAACAATAAATTTACTATTCAGTAGTGAGTTAGCTGGGGAGTTTTTAACGACCTCGATTACCAATACAGGTCTCTCACGGTCGGTTCAGTAATGAGTTCAATTTAAATTCTAATATGTTTCCCATGTGAATTTAAAGAAAAGATGTTAAAAAATAAAATAAATTACAAATGTTAATAACATACTGAACGAATTTTAAAATTAAAAAGGTTTACAGTTAGATAACTAATGCTCATTTATATTTTTATTTGTATTAAAGGTTTCAACTTATTTTAAACATCTTATTCAGAAAAAAAAAAATTATCAAGACCGAATAAAGGGAGACTATTCAAATCAGCTAAAATCACAATACATGTATTGTTTGTAACTAACAAAAGAGAGTCCTTACTCGGTCAAATATACACTAGAGAGTTTTATCCTATGTACAAAAAGTACCAAAATATTAAATTCATTAAAATATATATTGCGAGGTCAATGAAGTATGAAAAGAAAGTAAACAACAAACCGGTCTAATGTAAACAAAACAACGAAATCAATATCGACGTTTTCACACTATTTACATCCAATATTCCCTAGTGAAAAACAGTTACCCGGAACAAATACACGGCGGAATGAAATTACGCTTACAAAGTAAGTAAAATAAGGGAAATAATTTAATTTTAGACTTAAAGAGTCAGAATCGTGATACCAGAAATGAGTTTCTATGACTGCTGCGCTCGCATCATTGGCCACGCCAACAGCATATTACAATGTAACTGAAAAAAAAGAGGATTAAAAAAATATTATTTAAGTATTCCTCATGAAAAAATGCTGATTTTATTCTTTCACTGTCAGGAATTCTCATCTTCAAGATGAGAATTCCTGACAATGAATGAAATACGTATTTGATCAAAAAGATCAAATACTTATTTTGGTGTATTGAATAAGTATAAAAAATGTTGTTTTTGGCACAATTTCTCTCACCAAATAATTTGGTAAACGATTTCACCAGCACCTTTTCAGCTGTTCAGGGGAGTTAATTGTGGAGAGAACTAAAACTTGGGTAACAAATCCCGTTCTAAAATGATTCCATGTTAACTCGTACCTTTTCCAACTCGTACCCCATTTTTTACAAACTCGTACCCTTTTTTTACCAACTCGTACCCTTTTTTACCAACTCGTTCCCTAATTTTTACCAACTCATACCGTTTTCTAGCTTCTACCAATTACAAAATCAGTCTAATTTTATTTATTTTTTTTATTTGGCACTATATAAAATTATAAATTAAAAACAATAACAACAAAGCACAAAGCACAAAACACAATTAAACCACAAACATTCAGTTAATTAAATTACAAGCAATTATGTATTTTACTAGAATACATACAATGACCATAAACACATTACTAAAGGAAGCTTCCCATGTTAATAAAACATTACATGATGAGGGAGTCTCATCGTAAAGAAACCTTCTACCCTAAAATTAAAAAATGCAATAAAAGCAGAAATAAAAACAAAAATTAATGATACTTATATTAAAAGAAATTTTGAAAATAATAAAGGGCTAACTGATTGCTCCAAATAACATCTTTCATTTCTTTATAGTAAGATTAAAAAAGACTATAAAATGGCAATACTTAAAATGTGAAAAAAAAACATTAAAATTAAGCAAGCTCTTAGTAAACTACATTTGAGTGATTTACATATAGAAACGGGTAGATATAAAAATGTCCCTAGACCACAACGAGTGTTATATATAGGATATCCTTTATGTGCAGACGATATTTTACTCTGCTCAAACAATGATTTTGAAGCGCAATCGCAACTTCTTATCATAGAAAATTGTACGTCCAACTACCGTGCCAAAATAAATATCAAGAAAACGGAAATTTTCAGACAAAACAAGAGGAAATCCAACTTAACACTTCCTCTTAAATTATTTGGAGATGAAATTCAAGAAAAACAGATAATAAAACACCAAGGAATTGAAAGACAAAAAAAAAAAACAAAAAAAAAAAAAACAAAAAACAAATCGACCAGATACAGAGGGAAGAAAATCTATAGCGAGATCTACTTTGTATGCACTGATGGGAGTCGTGGCTACATGGTATTAATGGAATCAACCCCACATTAGCGTATAAGATTTGGAAAACATTTGTTATTCCGAGACTGTTATATGGCTTAGAAAGTCTCAGCGTGACAAAAACTGATACACCGTGAACTTAGAGCAATTTCAAAAGAAAATCCTTAAGCAACTCCTATCGCTGTCCACATACACAGCTGATGCAGCAATGTACATTATTCTCGGAGTCGAATCTATAGAACAAATTCTTGATAAACTTAAGATAGGACTATCCCTGAGGATCGTAAAAGATCAAGATTCTGTTGAGCATCAAATTGATATGAGACAGCTTGTAAAAAAAAAGACCATGACTCAAATAGCTGGTTTTTGAAAATAAATGATACCCTGCTAAAATATAACCTGCCCACAGCGCACGAAATCATACTTAATACTGACAGAATTGAAAAAAAAATCACGCATCCAGGAATAGATAATTATTGGAAGATCTTCTGGATAGAAAATGCAAAATCCAAATCTTCATTGCCACACATGGATCTAAATTCCTGGAGCTGTAAACACCCAAAGTTGTGTTGGATGAGTGTACGCGACAATAAAAGAGACGTACAAAAGGGAATCATCAAAGCAAGAGTTTTGACGGGAACATACAAAACACAAGATATATGTTCTCGACACGATAAGACGCAGTCAGGACTGTGCCAGATTTTTCAAAATGCATAGGAAAATAACCTCCATTTTATACTCCGTTGTGAATGCCTATCATCAATAAGATCTATTTGCCTCAATAAATTGACAACTTTTCTAATGATCACAGAATTACAGGACATAGCTAAATCAGAGAATGGACTTTTAAAACTTATCATAGATCCTGATTCCAACAATTTACTCAAAGTCGACCAGAAATACCAGTTGGAGTATATTTGTAGAGATATGGTTTATGCCCTTCATTCCAGACTCATCCAGCTTACGAGTTAATATCAATAAATGAATGGACTTTCATTATTGAGACAGTGCAGAAAATATGAGCTAGTCCGTATAGATTACTGCTGTCAGTCATGTTGCTAGTCAGTGTGATATGTTTTAAATTTTGACTGTTTAACTTTGAAACAAACTGGTGAATTCACCTTGGATTTTTTATAGATTAATATCGGCTATTAAATGACGTCCATACCAGATCAGATAACTAATGTACAGTGTATCATGATACACATAATTTTTAGCAACCTTTAATTTTTATTCAAATAATACCCTAAACCTTATCCCCATTATATTTTATTACTTCTTTTTAAAGTTTATATAAATTTTTAGTGCGCAACTTTTTTACTTTTATCTTTTATAGTTCAGTGTCAACATGTATGCGCACATCATTTTTAATATGTCATTTGACAGTGACCCCTCACATAGGGTGGATCTTCCTGGGGAAAATTGTGCAATATCTGCCGTGTACTGGAAGACGAGCAACACTGGAACAAGAAAAAATTCTTTTAGTAAAAGATAATAATTACTTACCAGTATTACACGTTCTATATGCTGCCGAAATGTCTTACATATGGTACCGAAATGTCTCAGTACCGAAATGTCCGAGTACCGAATTGTCTTTTCAGCTGGTACCGAAACGTCCAGGTACCGAAGTGTCTTGATACCCCCAGTAAGTTGGAAAATAAAACATCTAGGACTAGGTATGAATTTGTAGTCAAATATTGCTGTATGGTTATATTTTTCAAAAGTTTACAAGGCATTTGTTTTATTATAGGGTCTCGCCAAATTAACGACAAGAAGTTAAAGAAATTTAATGAACAATTTTTAATAAAGATATTATTTTTATGACCCGCCACGCAGTCGGACCGCCAAGTCAATAATGGCGTCGTTTTTATTTACAGAGTCACGTGACTTTTCATTTGAAAATGGGTCATTTTTGTAATGTCAATCATCTGCCGGTTTTTCTGGCCATACATGACTTACGGTTTGAGTTGGGTCTAGGGGATGGTATTAAACGGTTTCTGAGAATATTTTCTTTTCATATTAGTTTAAAACAGATATTTTAGCGTGCTTTTCATACAAAATTTTACAATCAAAGTTGGCAATGATGCCGACGATTTCGTCACCGTTGGTCAGAAAAAGGACAATTTCTTCATTGTCAGATCTCGGGACGGGGATTTTTAAATCGGAAAAGGTGTGCTGTTCCTTTTCTGACGAACAGTTCAAATATTTCTCCGCAAAACCGAGTGAAACGCAATTCGAGCGAGCTTTTTCTGTGAAAATTACGTGATAAAGGGGGATAATCAACGTTGACGTTCTCAATAAAATGTAAACAAAGAAGGTATGACGGTAGCGATCGATAAAAAAAGGAAATTTAAATAAGTTTCACGCTTGGTTGTCAAATGATATAATAAATATGTGTCAATAAACATAAAAAATCCATATTTAAGAATAAATAATGTACCAGGGGGAAAAGGGGGGGGGGGGGGGTGGTCAGGCAGGTGCTTCCACTAACTTCTATCATTTTCTTGTGGAGGGGTTCAGGGTCTTTCTGTTGAATGGTAGAATGTGCAGAAATGAATTTAAAGTTATTTTCCATAGAAATTAACAACTGAAAGCCTGGGGATTAGCTGAATTACTGGTATGCAATGTAGGTCTATTTGAGTAATGACAAATGTTTATATTTTTTATTCAAAAACAGGACTGAATAATTTTTTTTCACTTTAATTTTGAAAAAAATTACTTGCTCCAATTTCTATTTAAATGGTTTGTGCATTTTGCAATGTGGAAGCTATTAATTAATGGATTTTTGTCTTTATCAGGACCTAAATTGTGAGTTTTTTGGTAAAAAGTAACAAATTACAAAAAAGGGCATTGGAAAAAAAAAGAAAATTTTATCAAAATTAAAATTACCTTTATCCATTACTCAATTGTCAAAAACTGTAAGGATCTGACATGGACAGATTTATTTTTTGCCAGCAAATCACATGAATCATATGCATATTCTTTTCAACAAAAGGAAATTTTACATTTGTACATTAAGTTATGCCTTCTCAATCTTGTTTTTCATGAATTAATATTTATTGTATTGATTAAGAATAATTATTATTGCTTTTTGTGTATTTGACCTATTTCACCTCCTGTAGTGCCAAAATTGGTAAAACAAAAATATACATGTGATTTTATAGACCAATTTCTCATGCTTATTATTGAAATTTGCTGACTTTCCATGTAAAAAAGTAAAAATCTGGACATGAACATGAATTAAAAATCATGAAATAACAAAATAAAATCATTTGTTTAAGAAAAACTGTAATATGGAAGTCTAACCCAAGATCCTGGATTTTGAAATGAAAGGCAAAGCACAAAAAATAGAAATTTTCAACAGAATTTAAGATAATAGGTCAATTAACATGATTAATGCTGTATACTTGTACATAACATGGTGAAATTCATTTGAATGTAATGAATATTCTTTGAGAACACAACCAAATATAATAAAACTGAAAACTATTAATTGATTGAATCATAGGACTATTCTAACTAAATAGTCTAGATGACACAAGAGGGTAAAAAAAATAAAATAACCTTACTTAAAAAAGTGGTTATAAAATTTGAAGTTGTAGATATTACAAGATTACTATTTTGACAAAAATTTAAGAAATTATACACATAGAGACATATATGAAAATTATACACTATTTTCCATCCAAAGTAAAACAAATACACCTAAAATATATATTTTGATATACAATTATTTACTAATAGTTTTCCTGTACATTGCCAATGATAATAAATAAAACTGGTAGCTCATAGGTTGGGTATTTATGCATAATTTCACAATATTGTAAAGACTAAAAGTGTTCCAACACCATTTATTCAAATGTTGTCGGTGAATCTTTTTTTTATTATCTTATTTTTAAACAAAATCATCTCATCATGGATTTTTTTCTGTCCATAATGTAACCTATTAGATGAACCTGAGTAAAAAAAAAACAAAAACGTGTATCATCAACTAAAAAAATGGGAAGGGCCCAGGGCAATTTCCAGGTGACTGATCTTGAAAATAGACACTCCTTTAAAATTTTATGCAGAAAATTGAATATCCAACATAAAAAATACTTCAATCGTGTCATTATGTGAAAACAAGTAAAAAACACTTCATTTCTTTGTATTTTTTGATATCCCTGGATATTGCGTAAGAACTATGTAACGGAGTCTCGGGACAGCCTTTTTAACTTGAAAATGAAAGACCCGATACTATATCAATTTGCAAAACAAAGCATTATAGGCTCCTCCCAGTGAAACGGTAAACGAGCGAGATCTGTTCATTGGCTAAAAAGTGGTAACGTGTGTCGCCGGCCATTTTGAGGTGCGCAAAAATACTCACTTTTGATGTCTCATACGTTTATAATTTTCAGTGTCAGGTGAATCCAATAGGCCAGGGTGTTAATGAAATAATTTTTACACATATTTCCATCCATGTTATTTGAAAGTCAAAAACTAGCACAACGATATTTACACATTTCACACCCGTCATGTCAATCAAAAATTCGAGGCGGGACTAAAAGCGCCATCTGGTGTAAAAAATTCTGAAATTATCTCCACCTGTTTCTCTGTAAATAGAATGCACTAGCGTAACGGTCAAAATGGCACTTGGCGGTCCGACTGACGAATGTGGGCATATAGATTTATCCGGTCTTGTACGTAGGTACGTCCGTACATACGCCCCGATTCGGTTAAGTATTGCGTCTACTGTAGATCCATTTCTCAGAAACCTATAGTAATATATCAATGATATTTCACCACTACAGTCCTCTTGTATAGTACAACACAGTTCAGCAACACTTTGGTCGCTATGACCTACATTTCATGCTTCAGTGACTTTGGTTAAGTTTTGCGTTTAGGTTCATTTCTCAGAAAGTTATAGTAATATATCAATGATATTTCACCACTACAGTCCTCTTGTATAGTACAATGCAGTTCAGCAACACTTGAATTGGGTCGATATGACCTACATTTCATGCTTCAGTGACACTCGTAAAGTTTTGCGTTTAGGTTCATTTCTCAGAAACCTATAGTAATATATATCGATGATATTTCATATGACAAACACCTTTTCCTACATGCATTTTAATTCACCACCATATTACATTTGAAATAGCTCATTAGAACATATAATAAAAGAAATCAAATTCATACTGCCATAGCTCGATCCATATCTTGGAAATCCTGTTGTCAATGATACTTAAAACAATTTTGGTCTTTTAAAGTACAACACAGTTCTGTACCATATATATTTGCTCCATTATAAATTTCATTTTTCACTTTCATAACTGGATATTTCTTTCCTATTTTGGTCAATATTACAAAACCTATATTGTTTTTAGGACGGGGCATCCTTGTCTTATAGACATATTTTCTAGTTTTCATAACATATACTGATGATGAATGATTTGTAAATAAATATTAGCAACAAGAAATTTTATAATAATTTGTTTTTCTAAACACAACATGTTTTTATTCATTGTTTGTTTGCAATCATCTGACTTTGATGAATCTAACTTTTTAGCTCACCTGTCCTAAAAGGACATGTGAGGTTTTGCCATTACTTGGTGTCCCTCGTCTGTCCGTCTGTAAACTTAAAGTTACTTTTACATTTTCATCTTCTCCTCTGAAACCCCTGGACCTATTGAACTGAAACTTGGCCTGAAGCTTCTATGGAAGGTCCTTTACAAAGTTTGCATAAATCATCCCGGTCCATGAAACAAAATGGCCGCCATTAGCATTTACATGTTCTAATTGGTCGAAATTTAAACTTCTCCTCTGAAACCATAAAGTCAAATTAATGAACTGATTTTTTAGCTCACATGGCCAAAGGCCATGTGAGCTTTTGCCATCACTTGGCATCCATCGTCTGTAAACTTTCACATATTGATCATCTCCTCTAAACCAATAGAGCAAATTTAACCAAACTTTATAGGAATGATGTATGGAAGGTCCTTTACTAAGATTGCCAAAATTTTTCCGATCCGCCCAAAAACATGGCTGCCAGAGCAGGACATAGTTTAACATTGGACCCTATGGGAAACAGGTTAAAGTTTATCTCCTCTGAAACTACTTGAGCAAATGTAACCAAACTTTACAGGAATGATGTATGAAAGGTCCTTTACTAAGATTGCCGAAATTTTTCCATTCCGCTGTAAAACATGGCTGCCAGTGCAGGACGTAGTTTAACATTGGAGCCTATGGGAAAACATGTTAAAGTTCATCTTTTCTGAAACTACTTGAGCAAATGTAACCAAACTTTACCGGAATGATGTATTGAAGGTCCTTTACTAAGATTGCCGAAATTTTTCCGATCCGCCAAAAAAGATGACTGCCAGAGCAGGACATAGTTTAACATTGGACCCTATGGGAAAACATGTTAAAGTTCATCTCCTCTGAAACTACTTGAGCAAATTTAACCAAACTTTTCTGGAATGATGTATGGAAGGTCCTTTACTGAGATTGTTGAAATTTTTCCCATCCGCTGTAAAACATTTCTGCCAGCACAGGACATAGTTTAACATTGGACCTTATGGGAAAACATGTTAAAGTTCATCTCCTCTGAAACTACTTGAGCAAATTTAACCAAACTTTTCTGGAATGACGATGGAAGGTCCGTTAGAGGGATTGCTCATTTCGTTCGAATGAGACAAACATCATGGCTGACAGCAGGAACACAGTTTAACATACATGCCTATGGAAAAAAACATATTTTGATCATCTCCTCTAAAACTATAATAGCAAATTGAATAAAACTGTACCGGAATGATGTATGGAAGGTCCTTTACAAAGTTGGCTCATTATGTTCAAATCTGAGAAAAACATGGCCGCCAGAGGGGAAATACTTTTAACTTTGGACCTATGAATTAAATATATTTTGATCATCTGCTTTGAAACTTTTGAAGCAAATTCAACCAAAGAATTAATGGAAGTTTGTAGAAGCATTTTGTCAGGTGAGCGATACAGGCTCAACCCAGTGAGCCTCTAGTTGGTATGGAGCATCTATGGAAGGTCCTTTACAAAGTTTGCATAAATCATTTTGGTCCCTGAAACAAAATGGCCACCATGAACATTTACATTTTCTGATTGGTCGAAATTTAAAACTTCTTCTCTGAAGCTGTAAAGCAAAATGAACTGATTTTTGGTGTGGAGCATCTATGTAAGGTCCTTTACAAAGTTTAGATAAATCATCCTGGTTCGTGAAACAAAATGTTCTGATTGGTTGAAATTTAAAACTTCTTCTCCTCTGAAACCGTAAAGCCAAATGAACTAAATGTTGGTATGGAGTCCTTTACAAACTTTGCATAAATTATCATAGTCTGTGAAACAAAATGGCCACCAGAAGCTTTTATATGTTCTCATTGGTCAAATTTTTGAATTCTTCTCCTCTGAAACGGTTTGGCCAAATGAACTTATACTTGGTATGAAGCATCTATGGAAGGTCATTTACAAAGTTTCCAGAAATCAGTCTAGACCATCAAATCAAATCAAAAGTTTGTGACAGCCCTCTGAGCCTCTTGTTTGATTATATAGTCTGTTGTTTCTTTAAAAGATATATTATTAATTAACTTATTAGAAAAAATGAAGTAGTTTTAATTACAAACTATTTGTTGATATAAAAATCAAATCACAGATCTTTCTTGTTTATGTTATTGTAAAATTTGTTTATTTTACATTTTTTTTTCTGTTGATGCATTTCTAACAGAAAGTTTATTTTGAATACTTCATTGCTAGTGTGGCTAAGAGTTCTACATTATTTGTAAAGAATAGTATATATATTATTCTTATATAATATACTTTTTAGCTCACCTGACCCAAAGGTCAAGTGAGCTTTTCTCATCACTTGGCGTCCGTCGTCCATTAACTTTTTACAAAAATCTTTTTCTCTGAAACTACTGGGCCAAATGCAACCAAACTTGGCCACAAGCATCCTTGGGGTATCTACTTTAAAAAATGTGACCGATGACCCTGCCCGCTAACCAACATGGCTGACATGGCTAAAAATAGAACATAGAGATAAACTGCAGTTTTTGTCTTAAATCTCAAAATAGTGGTTTCCCCAGACATTTGTGAAGCATGTTTAAATTGACAAGTGGGGGCACCTCATGCATGCAATTACCTTAGTAGGGGGCAGTTAATCCTTGAAATGGAGGCACCTTGATATTTTTTATTTATCAGATGAACCACACTTGAGGCTATAAACAAATTTGAAACAAGTTGTTTCTACCCAGTAGGATATGTAGATGTAAAAAAAATTGTCATAATTACCTTATTGAATAACAAATATTTGAAAATTAATGACATTAATGTGTAAAAATATTGAATATTTTAGGGGCAAACCAAGCAATCTCAGGGCACTTTTTGCAATTTTCTTTGAGGGCAGGATGGTGCTGCAAGTTGAAAGCATGGTGGGACGCCAAGCTAAAAATGGGTAGGGAAACCACTACAAAAACTAAAGCATTCAGTTTACTCAACTGACATGAATTAAAAATGTTCATCAGGTCAAGATCTACCTGCCATAAAATTTTCAGATGAATCAGTCAACCCGTTGTTGGGTTATTGCCCCTGAATTGTTAATTTTTAGGAAATTTTGCAGTTTTAGGTTATTATCTTGAATATTATTATAGATAAAGACAAACTGTAAACATCCAAAATGTTCAACAAAGTAAGATCTACAAATAAGTCAACATGACCAACAAATTAATTGACCTCTTTTAGGAGTTTTTGTCCTTTAAAGACGGTGTCTGGCTTAAAGTTTCCTTTAAAAATCTTCTCCTCTGAAACCACTGGGCAAATTGGGTCCAAACTTTGAAGGAATGGTCCTTGTGTGGCCCCCTTCCAAAGTTATGTCCTGCATCTCCGACTTCCAATTGATATGGCTGCTGTGACTAAAAATAGAAAAAAGGGGGATGAATTTTTTAAATCTTATTCTATGAAACTACATGGCCAATTGGAACCAGACTTGGCAGCAATTGTCCTAAGGAGGTCCCCTTTCAGAAATTGGTGCGATGAGCCAGACTGTCAACCAAGATGGCCACCACAGCTGAACTTAGTTTAACAAATGACCCTATGGGAAATTTAAAAATCTTCTTGTTTGAAACCACTGAGCCAATTGGAACTAATCTTGGCAGCAATGGTCCTTACATGTTCCTCTTTCAGAATTTTGTCCGATGACCTGGACTGTCAACCAAGATAGTCTCCACAGCCGAATTAGTTTATCAGACCCTATGGGAAAATGAATTTAGAAATCTTCTTGTCTGAAAACACAAAGCCAACTTGGCAGCAATAGTCCTTACATTGTCCTCTTTTAGAAATGTGTCCAATGACTCGAAATGTCAACCAAGATTGCTGCCACAGCGGAAATCTGTTAACATAGGGCCTAATGGGAAAATTCATTTAAAAGTCTTCTTATCTGAAACTACTAAGACAATTGTAACCAGACTTGGAAGCAATGGTCCTTGTATGGTCCTCTTTCAGAATTGTGTCTGATGACCCGGACTGAGTCAACCAAGATGGCCTCCACAGCCGAAATTAATTTATCCTAGGACCCTACTGGAAAATTCATTGAAAAATGTTTTTGCCTGAAAACACTTAGCCAATTGGAACCAGAATTGGCATAAATGATGGACCTCTTTCAGAATTGTGTCTGATGACCCAGACTGAGTCAACCAAGATGGCCTTCACAGCCGAAATTAATTTATTATAGGACCCTATGGAAAACCAGCCAAATTGACTGTTACACTTAGATTTTTAGTCATGCTTAAGGTGGACAAGTTAAATTCAGGTGAGTGATACTGGCTCTTTTGAGCTCTAGTTTAAATAAATTTTTGTGAACGCAGTCCAGTACAGTCTCAACCTATTTCAAAAGGTACTAATTGGATTAAGATAAACTATAAAATAAATATATTTTCTATATAAACATAAATTTGAATATTATTTAACTTCTTGTCGCTAATTAGTGAGAGCAGTTAAAGGGGGGGGGGCAGAGGTGTTTTGTGCACCGGCATTTGTTTTATATGAAAACAGCCCCATACACTATTAGTTTTATATATTCATTTTGAGGGTTGGTAAAAATGTTCTACAGGTCAAGATCTACCAGCCATGAAATTTTGTTGGGTTATTGCCCCTGAATTGTTAATTTTAAGGAAATTTTGCAGATTTAGGTTAGTTTAGAATATAATAATAACTGTAAACAACAAAAATGTTCAGCAAAGTAAGATCTACAAATAATTGACCCCTTATATGAGTTTTTGCCCTTGAAAGATTATTTACATGTAAACAGAAAATAATGGTCTGACATTGTCACAGATGTTTAGGGCGTTACTTGAAATAAATTAAATGGTAGCAGTACAAGTAAAATGGAGCATCAAGGGTCAAGGTCATTGAAAAATTCCATAGCAACCGATGAAAAAGTCCCTAGCAACAGATGAAAAAGTCTAGCAACCATATATATTTGGATTAAGGACCTTATAATTTACCTGTACAATTCAAAAAAGGTCAAGGGTCAAGATCATTGAAACAGTCCATAGCAACCGATGAAAAAGTCCCTAGCAACCATATATATTTGGGTTCAAGACCCTACAATTTACCTGTTCAAGTCAAAATGGAAGGTCAAGAGTCAATGCCATTGAAAAAGTCCATAGCAAACAATGAAAAAATCCCTAGCAACCAAAAGATTTAGGTTAAGGACTTTATAATTTACCTGTACAAATCAAAAAGAAAGGTCAAGAGTCAATGCCATTGAAAAAGTCCATAGCAACCATATATATTTTGGTTCAGGACCCTACAATTTACCTGTTCAAGTCAAAGTTGAAGGTCAAGAGTCAATGCCATTGAAAAAGTCCATAGCAAACGATGAAAAAGTCCCTAGCAACCATATTTATTTGGGTTCAGGATTCTATATTTTAGCTGTACAGGTCAATATTAAGGAGAAAATTGTGACAGTATATATTAAATAGCAAAAATAATACATGATATAAAAACGTTATGAATATCATAGATGTACGATGTGATGATAATGTATAGGCCTAAGCACATATGAATTATGAATTTTATTTAAATATCAGAATTTATTGTATAGCGACGTAATATCTCCCACAGAACGTAAATAAAACTTAGTGTGCAATATTATACAATTTTTGTCTTTTGATAAACAATAACAATACTTTATTTTAAAACATTCAGACACATATACATGTGTAAAAAGAGGCAAAATACATAATCATATATATGGTTGCTATAGAACAATGTTAACATAATCATATAATTGAGAGTATAATTACAATATTTTAACTATTTTATTAATGAAAAGGGATAAGTTCTTCAGAACTTTAGTATAGCAAAATGAAAGCATCCCTTTCATTGATGCAATTAAAAACATTGTAAAAATGAAAATGAAAGTTCTTAAGACCTCATTTAAATAATTTTTAAGCAAACATTTTACCTTGTATTAAATTTTTGTGATTCTCATAATTTATGTGATTTCAATTATAACCAAGTGGACTAAAGGATTCCTTTATACTCTGATACGAGTAGACATTTCCTGTCTAAGGGTTCTCTTGACCTAGGGGATGACCCTTTGGTATTCTAGGGATAAGGTGTGGAGAGCAGAAGGATTTTTGAAATAAAATATTAAAATGGTAAAGAATTGAATATTCCGACTGAAAAATATTCCTCCAGCATCCTCCCTGCCTATCTTCCCAAGCCCATCTCAACAAAATAAAATGGTCATCACATTAAAATTTCAATGATTCTTTTTGAAAATCTACTGAAAATAGTGTCTGAAAAAAATGAATTTATTCTTTTTTTCATAGGTATTAGTAGATTTTTGTTCAACTGATCAGGCAGAGCTTAAATTTTAATTTGCAAAAAGAGAGTCTATTTGAAAACGTGTATGATAACGATTATTTCCGTTATAATAGTACAGAAAATGAAGAATCAATACAATGCACATACAATGAATTGTATGAATTTGGCCAAGCGTTTGTACAGTAAAGCAATGTAGAGGTCCAAATGATTGTTGAGTCAATAAAATATCCAACTTAAAGACATGGACTTTATTTAAAAACCACAAGGACAATGGAAAATAAACTTTCATGCAGGTAGGACTATATATGATCAAAGTGTTACATGCTAAAAATATTGTACTTACGATTTGTTTTAGTATGTTTTTTGGCAAATTGTATCGTTGTTGAATGACTGTTTTGGTCGATTTACAATGTACTCAAGCTCCACCAGGCCAAATAAAAAAATACATATGTTTAGGGTAACACTCTGAAAAAAGTTAGGTAGGGTAGGTAGGGAAATTTTTTTTTTACATTAATTTTTTTAGTTAGGTTGTATACTGGAGTCACCTTGACTTTAACAGTGCTTGTTGAAGAAAGGTTATAAAAAATTTAGGGTAGGCACTAAAAATTAGGTAGGGTCGGGTTACCCTAAACACAACTATATTTTTTTTAGGCCCAATTTAAAGGAAACTTTTTGAATATATATATCATTTTCATAAAATGGATTAGTGTATTTATACCCCCTGCAAACAAAGTTCGGGGGGTATATAGGAATCACCTTGTCCATCTGTCTGTCTGTCGGTCCGTCCGTCCATCTGTCCGTTTGTCTATCTGTCCGTCTGTTCATATATCTTGTAAGCGCAACTCCACCTAGACCACTCAATGGATTTCAACGAAACTTTACAGAAAGGAAGTACATCATCCAAAGATGTGCATGAAGAAAAATCTTTACTGGCTGTACCTATACTTCCCAAGTCACATCAGCCATTCGAAACATGAACAGATATATCATGTTTTGGAGTAGTAAAGGCAACCATGAGTATGCTTAAATTTATGCAAATATCTTATGAAACTTTACCCTGGGCAAGGCAAAGCACGGGTTATCCATCTAGTTTTACATGTAGAATGTTTTTATTACAAAATCATGAAGTAAAAACTTCATATAGTAGTGTGTGCGTAAATCAAACCTTACATTCTCCAACTTGTTATTCAAGCAAGTGACGAGCCCTCGCTTGACAGTCTCCCAAGTGACCAATTTGAAAAAAAAAACATAGTTCCGTTCCCACACTGTGAAGTATCTAGTTATAAAAAGTGGCAGCAAATTTCAATTTACCTGAACCAGGGAACGCCATGCAGAACTCAAGTAAATGTCGAGTAATATATAAGATTTGGTTCTAGTTGAAATTTTGTGCAGCTACCAAATGGGCTTATTAAGTAGCTTGTCTTGAGCAGATGTAATTGGTGTGTAATGGGTTTTCCTTGTGTACAGTTGAAGTTATAATATAACATTACATAATACTCTGGGTTCGAGCCAGGATGGCAACATAAAGTTTGCAAGTGAAATAGATTTGATCTAAAATTTAAAATCTTTTTTTTTTCATAACTTTGCAGGCCTTAACAGTTGAGAAGTCATTACTCTTATCAAATATGATGATGTCTGAAGATGAGTGTAAACAGAAATGGAAGGAGGCTGATGCTGTATGTTTTGATGTGGATTCCACAGTTCTACAAGATGAGGCATTAGATGAACTAGCCAAATTTTGTGGGGTGGGAAAACAAGTCATAGAATGGTAGTATTGGGAGCACTTTCATTTTCTGATATAATACAAGGAGTATTTTATCTAGTCGTTTCTTCGGTGATTTGGTTTCTGTACTGTCTTGTTCTAGTTTTGTTTAGTTTATTATACGTTTTTTATTATTTTAGTTATGCATGTTTTCTTGTCACATTTGTTTGTTGTGTTCCATTCTCCTGACTTTGTCATTTCCTTGGACTTCAGATTTGTGGACTTTTCCCACTGTTTTGTCACTTCGATATTCTTTTGAATATATTTAAAAGTGTCACTTATAAATATGTTCCAAAAGTTTATAGCAGTGAGATCACTCAAACATTGCACATAATTGTTATGTATTTTGCCATATTTTATGTTAATAACCTATTTTCTTTGTTAGCTCACCTGACCCAAAGGGTCAAGTGAGCTTTTCTCATCACTTGGCGTCCGTCGTCCGTCGTCGTCCGTCGTCGTCGTCTGTTAACTTTTACAAAAATCTTCTCCTCTGAAACTACTGGGCCAAATTGAACCAAACTTTGCCACAAGCATCATTAGGGTATCTAGTTTAAAAAATGTGTCCGATGACCCCGCCTATCAACCAACATGGCCGACATGGCTAAAAATAGAACATAGGGGTAAACTGCAGTTTTTGTCTTATATCTCAAAAACTAAAGCAATTAGAGCAAAACTGACATGGGGTAAAAATGTTCATCAGGTCAAGATCTACCTGTCATGAAATTTTCAGACGAACCGGTCAACCCTTTATTGGGTTATTGCCCCTGAATTGTTAATTTTAAGGAAATTTTGCAGTTTTAGGTTATTATCTTGAATATTATTATAGATAAAGACAAATTGTAAACAGCAAAAATGTTCAACAAAGTAAGATCTACAAATAAGTCAACATGACCAAAATCGTTGATTGACCCCTTATAGGAGTTTTTGCCCTTTAAAGACGGCATTCAGCGTAAACTTTGCTTTTAAGATCTTTTCCTCTCAAACCACTGAGCCAATTGAGACCAGACTTTGGTGGAATGGTCCTTGGCTGGCCCCCTTCCAAACTTATGTCTGGCATCCCCGACTTCCATGGCTGCTGTTACTAAAAATAGAAAAAAAAGGGGGGGGTGAATTTCAAAAACCTTCTTATATGAAACTACAAGGCCAGTTGGAACCAAAGTTGGCAGTAATGGTTTTTAGGAAGTTCTCTTTCAGAAATATGTCCAATGACCCGGACTGTTAACCAAGATGGCCGCCACAGCCGAACTTAGTTTAACATAGGGCCCTATGGGAAAATTCATTGAAAAATATTCTTGCCTTAAACCACTTGACCAATTGGAACCAGTCTTGTCAGCAATGGTCCTTAGATGGTCCTCTTAGAGAGGTGTGTCTGATGACCCGGACTGTGAACCAAGATGGCCGCCACAGCTGAACTTAGTTTAACATAGGCCCTATAGGAAAATTCATTGAAAAATTGTGTTGTCTGAAACCACTTGACATATTGGAGCAGGACTTGGCGGCATTGGTCCTTAGGAGGTCCTTTTTCAGAAATGTGTCAAATTTCGTGGACTGTAAACCAAGATGGCCGCCACAGCAGAACTTAGTTTAACATAGGACCCTATAGGAAATTCACTCAAAAATCTTCTCGTCTGAAAACACTAAGTCAATTAGAATTAGACTTGGTAGCAATGGGTCCTTAGATGGTCCTCTTTCAGAATTTTTGTGCGACGACCCAGACTGTCAACCAAGATGGCCGCCACAGCAGAACTTAGTTTAACATAGGGCCCTATGGAAAAATTAATTGAAAAATCTTCTTGTCTGAAACCACTTGACATATTGGAGCCAGACTTGGCAGCATTGGTCCTTAGGAGATCCTCTTTCAGAAATATGTCCGATCACGTGGATTGTCAACCAAGATGGCTGCCACACCGAACTTTGTTAAATATTGGACCCTATAGAAAAATTCAGTTAAAAATCTTCTTGTCTGAAACCGCTTAGCCAGTTGGAACAAGACTTAGCAGAAATGGTCCTTAAATGGTTCTCTTTTAGAAATGTATCCGTTGACCTGGACTAAACCAAGATGGCTGCCACAGCTGAAATTAGTTTAACACAGAATCCTATAGAAAAACCAGCCAAATTGACTGCAACACTTAAATTTTTAGGTCTGCTCAAGGTGAAAAGTTAAATCCAGGTGAGCGATACAGGCTCTTGAGAGCCTCTAGTTTTTATCTTACATTATTTTACACAATGAACTCATTTTATAGGACAAATAAAGCAATGGAAGGAAATGTTTCCTTTAGAGAAGCCCTGACAGAGAGATTAAAAATAGTAAAGCCATGTCGACAGAACTTGTGTGATTTCATATCCCAGCATCCTCCACAGTTCACTCCAGGTATTAAGTAAGTAGTCGGGACTGAGAATGTATCATTATCAGATTATCATAGGGCATGCACTCTATATAGCAAATCACTGTCTATTAAGGGCACAGTTAGAAAGTCCCTTTCATAAACATTAGCATGTAAAGGTAACCTCTGTATAGGGGCACTTATGTCTGGTCCCTTGGGTGCCCTTCATAGCCAGGTTTGACTGTACAAACTCCAGCATAAATAATTTATATACATACAATGTACCAATGATCCCAGATCAAAATCAGGGATCTGAACATGTTGTTTTACTCATATCTTCTTGTATATTGGACCAAGTTACTATTATATTGTATTATAAGAGAAACTATTGCAAATTATTTGTTTTGGATGGTGAATTTCCTTCAGCCATGATCATTACAAATGTACATTTTACAACTGCTATTTTAGACTGCACTTTTACACTCAGTTTAACATTTTAAGCTAGGTTATAGATGAAATACAGAGGAAAAAAGTTAAATACTAGATTTCTGATGTAAAATGTACACGATTAATGGATATGCTTGTGAAAGTCAACTGTATATATGATAAATTTGAAACCCTACAGATACTTAAAAATATGTCTAGAACAAACTGCAGAAACCTTGGCATTTCTTTTAACAAGCAATTTAAATGACAGAAAAATTTAGCAACCAGTTTGTACATTTGTGCAAGGAAAATATTGCCCATACATATACACGTATGTAGCCATAAGCAGACATTTTATCTGTATTATCAGTTAACCAGTAAAAGTATAGTAAAGTGTGTGTGTTTGTGTGTGTGATTGAGTAGACTGATATTTATATACTGGAGATTATGTCTTTATTTCTTTATACTGTCCTTGATCTAGGATTTCTCAACATAATACTCAATATTTAATCTTTTAATACCCGGTATTCATTTTTATTTTTAATTTAAATATGAAATATTCTGTTTCTAGAGATGTAGTGTCCTGTTTACAGAAGAGAGGGGTAGATGTTTATCTTATATCAGGAGGATTTCAAAGTATACTGGTACCTGTAGCAGAACAACTTAATATACCAGTAGAAAATATAATAGCCAATAGACTAAAGTTTTATTATAATGGTATGACATTTTTAACCAGATCTGTTTATTAGTTCTGAGATTGGGTAGGTAGCTCCAAACATCATGGAGATGTACTTACGCTTGGGTAGGTAGCTCCAAACAGCATGGAGATGTACTTAAACTTGGATAGGTAGCTCCAAACAGCATGGAGATGTACTTAAGCTTGGGTAGGTAGCTCCAAATAGCGATGAAAGAAAATCTAGTTTGTTGTCATTCAGACTGCTTCTTGTTTTGAAAGTGATTTAAAAGACTTTATGTTCCTACTAAAAATTTCATCATATGTCCGATTGAATTTCAGATATTTAAGAATTTACTACAGTCAAACTTCGGTAGCTCGAATTTGGATTGCTTGAATACCACCGATGGCTCGAACCATTTTGAAAGTCCTGTCATTTTCCCCCATATTTTCATTTTGAAAAAGCTCTGGTTTCTCGAACACCGATTTCCCAAAAAGACTAACAAAAAGTTTGGTCCCAACAATTATAAAATAGTGTCTTTTACCATTTAAAACTTGAACTTGATAATTAAATGCACAATTTTGTTGCCTGATACTTAAAGGTATGCATCTAACACTCACAAGTTGAGTACAAATAGATAAATCTGACAGCTAAATATTTACTGTTCAATGTAATAAAGATGTCATGATAACTGTTTACTAGTGATTAACCTGTGAAATTTTCATTAAGAAATATTTCATGGTTATAATTAGCTAAACTAACTCGTATACTGATGGTTTTGGCAATTTTTATACGACCGCAAAATTTTTGCGGTCGTATATTGGTATGACGTTGGCCTCGTCGTCGTCGTCCGAAGACATTTGGTTTTCGCACTATAACTTTAGTATAAGTTAATAGAAATCTATGAAATTTAAAGGGAGGTAATCCAAACACATTTAAAGTAAAATGTTGTGTATGATTCGATTACCTCCCTTACAAGTCGTAAATTATGTATAAATAGAAATGGGAGGGGGGGGGGGGTGTGAAAACAAAATTTAGGGGGGGGGGGTAAATGAGAAATTGGGGGGCGGGGCAATTTTTTTCTCATTTCAGATTTCAGAAATTAAAAAGAAAATTTCAAATTTCAAAAAGGGGGAGGGGGTTACAATAATTCTTATTGTTTTTTGTTTATTGTTTTATTTTGGGGGGGTCAATGTGCAACTTCATAGTGTATTGCACAAAAGCAAAAAAATGGGTAAATTATTTTTTTTTGGGGGGGGGGAGGGGGCAATTCGCCACAGCATATTGTATTGCACAAAAAGCAAAAAGTTGAATATAAATTCAATTCAAATCATATGACCAATTCTAAGTTCTTTGATTACAGTTATTCTGTGTCAGAAACCTATTATGTGTCAAATATTTAATTACAATCCAAATTCAGATCTGTATCAAGTGCAAATATTTTGTCCATTTTTGCCCCAATTGTTCAAGGTTGGAGCTCTGCGGCCGTATCCAGCTGCACTCAGCGAAGCAATTTATTCTTACTTGAACAAAGTTTGATAACTCGAACCACCGATAACTCAAACATATTTCGACGGTCCCTTGGAGTTCGAGCGATCGAAGTTCTACTGTACATGTATCAGTTTTATTTTTTCAATGAAAACTTTCAGGTTTTTTGTGAAAATTCCTGTTTAAAATTCCCCAAAATCCTATTAATTACAAATGTATAATGTTCAAAAATCAAAAAAGTGTTTTGCAACATCATCAGTGTTGAGAATTCAGTGGCTAACTGGCCCAGATGATATAACCGCTAGTAATCATTAGTTTTTCAATATTCAATGTGTGAGTTGAAACCAACATGTGGCAAGGATTCTCTCTGGTACTGAAGCTTCCTCTACAAATAAGAATCGGCTGGATATATAATATATGTACATTGTCCAATAATATACATTTTATTTGTACAAGCCAAGTAGAAACAGGTTGAAATGTGATGTTCACCTCACATTTCTCACCTGTTTCATGGTGAGTATGTATAAAATCTATATATTTTATACATTTGTACATATATATAGGGTTTTTATCCTGCACAAGTAAATTGTTAATATCTTTTATTGAGAAAAACATTAAAATGGAACATTTCTAGTCTATTGTAAGAAAGTGATTTTTGGCTCATAATCTAGGGAGTACATGACATTATAAATGCTGTGAACCAGAATACAATACAAACTTTCATTGCAAGGGAAGACAAGGGTACCTGGAGATGATAATATGCTACTAGACGAATATCAAAAAAAAGTATTGAACACCCTTTATTTGGCTAGTAAATATGGCAGTTGCAGGATAAAATGTTAAGTTGCTTTGAAAGAAACATGAAGTCCAACAAATCAAGCCAATTAATATTCGTTCAGTCATAGTTTGTTTATTTTGATTGAACTTTAAAGGTGGATATGCTGGATTTGATGAAGATCAACCTACCTCATCTTCAGGAGGAAAGAGAGTTGTTGTTGAAACTTTGAAAAACAAACATAAATATAAGACTCTGATAATGGTTGGAGATGGAGCCACTGACATGGAGGCTTGTCCACCTGCTGTAAGTAATTTTGGGAAACGAAAGATGTAAATCAACACAAAGAAGTAAAATATTGTCAATGTAGATTCATTAAGTTATAATCCTGACCAGCGATCCTCGCAACAAAATCCAGTAGTTATGATTGATTGATTGTTGAATAATGTCCAGTGGCAAATATTTCATGCTTCTTCAGGATGAGAACCAGTTCAATTGATCAAACAATTCAATTAGGGATGGGACGGGACAAACGGGAACTGATTTTGATGCCACTGTAAAAGGAGGATGGTTGGGTAGGGTCTGATAATTTAGCCTTTTGTATTGGCCATCAGACTGTTCTTTTTCGAAAACTACAGAAGGAGTCTTTAGCTTGCATGGAGTGTGGCATTCTCCTTTCACGTTACCCACTATGGTCCACAGTCAGGCTTTTTGTATTATGACCTGACAACCCCTCAACAAGGGGGTCTCCCCTATCCGCCACCTGGCGACGCGCTAAGCAGCTCTGTGGATTGAGTTCCCGTGATTAGTCACAGGTGCGTAGTCCAGTAGTTATGTTAAACACTGAATATTTAAGGTTTTAGTATGAAAATTTGCCAGATTTCTTCTATAAGCAGGTTATATGTCTTTTAAAAAAGTATGTAAATTAAAACCAGTTTTAAAGAATTATTTTAAACAAAACAATGTATCAACAGGTTTAATGACAAAGTCTTTAATATTAGTTTTTCTTTCTACTTCAGGATGCTTTTATAGGATTTGGTGGAAATGTCATTAGAGAAAAGGTTAAAAAGAATGCTCCATGGTTTGTGACTGACATGCAAGAGTTGCTGAATGCAATAAAATAGAAATTTGTAAAATTGTAGTGTTTGGTTGAATTTATATTGAATTTAATATGCAGTATACCAAAGGAGAGGGAGGCATACTGTTTTTCCCTTGTGGTTCTGTGCGTGCATCTGTCCATCTGTCTGTCCGTAACAAAATATTTGGTCACACTTCTCTAAAACTACTCATCACAGCTACTTGATATTTTGTCACAAGCCTTCTATAGATATGCCATATTATGGGATACATTTTCGGACCAAGGCGACATCAACTTCCTGTTTGACGACTTCGTTTATTTTTCAACCTTATCGGGGCGGGGGTATCACTAGTGAGCAATGGCTCACAGTACATCTTGTTTGATCTGCTTGGTTCATTGCAATATATTGTTAAATCATCTGATTCAACAAGCATTCTGAAAGTATTGCTTGGCAATACAATGTCCCTTCTGGCTTGAGCTGTGAGAAAATGTCGAGTGTGTCAATTGGACGAAGACATATGGACAGAGTGACTCCTAAAAATCCTGAAACTAAGTTTGCAAGGGGTGCACAATTATAAACCATCAGCTTGCTCTGTCGCTCATCATTATAAGCTCACATACCAATAATAAGGTCACTTGGTAGAAGACAAAAAAAGTCCATAAAACTAAAATTTTGACAATAAATCCTATTTCCAAGGGCACTCTCACCTTTAATTACCCCATCAAACTTGATCTGTACTCATCATTTTAGCTCACTTACCAGAAATAAGATTATTTGGTAAAAGCATTTGCTAAAAAAAAGTCTGAAAACTTTGAATTTGGCCATTATTCCTATTTTCAGGGCCCATAACTCTCACAATAATTATCCGTTCAGCGAAAAAATCAAACTTGATGTATCCCATCATTATAAGCTCAAATACCAAATAATAGGGTTTTTCATTGCTGAAAAATTTACTAGTGATATAGATGAGATTACTAGTCAAGAATTTGTAGAGTACATGTATTTACTAGCCCCAGAAAAAGACAACTTCAAAAGATCAATAGCATTATAGAATAGAGAATGGAAACGGGGAATGTGTCAAAGAGACAACAACCCAACCAAAGAGAAGAAAACAGCTCAAGGCTACCAATGGGTCTTCAACGCATCGAGAAAATCCTTCACCCAGAGGCAGGACATTATTCTATTCCTGGGATTACCATTATAGATTGCCATTAATAAAACTGATCTCTTATCTATTTTGATTGGACTAGTCAGAAATATGTTTCTATTTTCATTATAAGGAAAGTTCTGAAATATAAAATTCAATTGTCTGGCTTTAACTATCACGAATTATGATAGATAACTGACAAAAGTATATTCAGGATAAAAGGGAAACAATAATCTAGATCAAACTCTTCCTTAAATCTATACTATAAAAAAGGAGGGTAAAACATACAGATAATTAACGTTTATTAGTCCCCAACCGGCAAAGCCAAAGGGGACTAAAGGTTTGCACTCCATCTGACGGTCTGTCCATCTGTCAGTCCGGCAAATCAGTTTTCTGCAATTTTTCAGTTTTGCTTGAAGATATTGCCTTGAAATATGGTGACCAGTTACAGATCAAGTTTGAATTTTGTTCCGGTCTGATGATATTTTGCTGAGTTATGGTCCTTGAACTTAGAAAATTCACACAAATAATCAGTTTTCAAACTTTTTTTGTCATGCTTGAAGATATTGATTTGATATTTGGTTTATAGTTTAACCATGACAATTTACTGATCAAGTTTGAATTTTATTCCAGTCTGATGATTTTTTGTAGTTGTGGTCCTTGAAAAACATGCAAATAATCAGTTTCCGCACTTTTTTTCGTGGTGCTTGAAGATAATGATTTGATATTTGGTATATAGTTTAACCAAGGATTTGAATAGTAGAAGTCTACTATTTAAATCCTTGGTTTAACCATGACACGTTACCGATCAAGTTCGAATTTCGTTCAGTTCGAATGATTTTTTTTGCAGAGTTACGGTCCTTGGACTTAGAAAATTCACACAAATAATCAGTTTTCTGCACTTTGTTTTTGTCATGCTTGAAGAGATTGATTAGATATTTGGTACATAGTTTTACCATGACAAGTTACAGATCAAGTTTGAATTTTGTTTCGTTTGAATGATTTTTTTGCTGAGTTATGGTTCACGGACTTAGAAAATTCACGCAAATCATCAGTTTTCCGCACTTTGTCACTATGTCTTCGTCCGATTCACATACTTAAGGAGATTTTGCGTGTTTTCTCATAGCTCAAGGCGGTCGGGGGACATTGTATTGCCCAGTAATACTTTCAGAATGCTTGTTGCTTGTCAGCCTTTGTTTAGCCAAAGACCCTGGATTTATGGAAGTGAGGTGTACTCATAAACATGTTTAACACTGCCACATTCTATGTGCCTGTCCCTATCAATGACCCAACTGTCTCCTGACAACTTATTGTTCTTTGTTTATTTTATCAAATACATGTACTGTGATAATTTGAAATTTTTAACAACATTGTTTCTGGGGCCTGTCTTATGATGGGAGCAGTTGCTCCTCATTAAGGGCGACAGAAGGACACATAGACAAAATATTTCCCCCCTTGTTCAGTTCTATGTGATGATGTCTCTAGATCCTTAGATTTTCATAATTCAAACCAAAACCCCATGGTTTTTTTATACTGTTTGACTATCAACAAAGACTTGCACGAAAAAATCAGGGAAAAATTGGACTTTCAACAAGCTTCTGGGTAATTACAAGTTTGTTTTGTGACTGGGAAAGATAAATACACATGTAGATTGTTTCATTTTATAGTTCCAAATCATAAAATAATGGTATTAGTGATATTAGGGTGAAATCAGTTAAATATTATTACAGAATTTGAGACGCCCTATCCAGACGATCTTGTATTAATCTCCCTTACAGCGTCTGGTTTTAATGTTTTTATTTCCAAATTTTTGTTCCCTCAGCACTACTGATAAGACAATTTGAAAATATGCACATATATAATTGCATAACATTTTAATGGATGAGTGTTTAGTATGAACCAATTTGATTTTTGAACTAGAACAATTGGTTCTGTTTCTACATGAACTGACATAATTTAGATTCAGAGTTTTGATTAAAACAAAAACATGTAATTTTTATAAAAAATGTCTTCTTATTACTCCATATAAAACAATATAAAATATACATTAATTTAAATTCTAACATTTGATGAGCAAATTGTTGCATTATCTGAAGTTGACTTTGGCTCTAACGACTGCTTAAACTGAAGCAACACAACAAAGTATGTAGCCAGCATTCCAATGATCTGGAAAAAACAAGTTACGTTCAGAATTAGAGAGCAACTATTTTTTTTGGGGGGAGGGGTGAGAAGTGATCTTGAATCCAGAAAATATTTAAACAATGTGCATAAGCTTACATTTTTTTCGATGTGAATGCACACCCAACTTTTTTTTTATAATATACTACTTTTGATTTGGGTGATAATCATGGCGCAGTCATGTCTTTTTCCAATTCTACTTTTGAACCCAAATAAAAAATAAGATAGTTGTTCCCTTATGGATATCCATGCACGATTTTTGTCCTACTGATACATAGTATAGGTTTATTTTTCACTCCTTTGCTGTATTATTTTTAACAATCTGCCGTTACCATACAGAGTTTTATTTTTATCTAAATATGAACATTTTTTAAATTAAAAAAGACCGTCAACAACGAAATTTTCTATCTCTCAGTACTACTTACACTTAGAAAAAAATTTAAAAAGACCGTCAACAACGAAATTTTCTATCTCTCAGTATTACTTACACTTAGAAAAGTTGTTTTTTCAATCACAAATAGGTTCAAAGCAGACAGACCAATATGTGGATCTGACACTTGTTTGAGGAACGTACTGTACTTTAAAAGAAGAAATACGTAGTATTAGTAAGCATGTTTATGAGGACTAAGGAAGAACATAT
Source organism: Mytilisepta virgata (assembly GCA_028015205.1). Taxonomy (NCBI): domain Eukaryota; kingdom Metazoa; phylum Mollusca; class Bivalvia; order Mytilida; family Mytilidae; genus Mytilisepta; species Mytilisepta virgata. The sequence goes on from CM051519.1 coordinate 79,108,732, forward strand.
TAGTTTTTTTTTCTGAAAGATTTATTGAAAAATCTTTGAATCTATCATAAAGCTAATTTAAGGTGTCTTTTGTAAAAGAATGTTTAATTTTTTTATTATTTTTTTTTACGTGGAAGGTATAATATACCATGATGTTTTAATATCTAAATATTAACGTAAGATAAAATACTAATAATACAAAGATCTGTGACGGGAGTACTAACTGCAAATACGGATGGAATCGCCGCACCTGACGGTTTGCGTATATATATATATGAATAACTTTCAAGTTTTCAAGAATTAGAAAACTTACCTGAATCGAGAATTCTGTTGACACATTATTTAGTTGTACCTGGTACAAAAACTGTATGGGTTTGTGGGCCTGAAGTTTTAGAATTTAAAACAGTATATTATTCATTAAAGTTATTTATTCCAGTATTCCTTTCAGTTGGAAGTAGTATTATTATGGAAGTTAAAACAAGAATTTTCAAATAACTTATAGAATCCTCTATAAGCTGCCCCCTTTCTTAGACTGAACGTATGTATCAGTGTGAACATTTCACAGTCAATTCGTTAATGTCCTAAATGTGACTTTCTAAGCAGGGAAATTGTCTAGTTCTGTTAAGCTTGCTATGTTTGAAATATATTTTGTAGAGTTTGAATTAGCCTTGTCTTTGGATTTTAGTCTTGTTGACGTTCCCTGTTGTCTTTTGCCGACATTTGTTTTAGAAAAAAAGTACGGAACTCTTTAGGAAAGTACTTTTTGGTAACTTGTCACAAGCCTGTCCATTTCATTTCCGACATGTACAATAACTTGTGTTTGTTCTAAAGGCGAAATAGACCAAAACTGTCAGTCTGTTCAATCTAAAAAAAATGGCCTGTGTTTCTAAATGCCGCAGAATACAGGTTGTTTATGGCAAGCCGTTTTACTATTTATTCTAACTTCAAGATATCTCATATAATATATAAGATATCTCATATAATATATAAGATATCTTATATAATCCAGTTTTTATAAGATATCTTATAAACTTTAGAAGATATCTTATATACTTTATAAGATATCTTATATACTTTATAAGATATCTTATATACTTTATAAGATATCTTATAAACTTTAGAAGATATCTTATAAAGTATATAAGATATCTTATAAAGTTTATAAGATATCTTATAAATATTTTTTATATAAGATATCTTATATACTTTATAAGATATCTCATATAGTTTATAAGATATCTTATATAGTTTATAAGATATCTTATAAAGAAAATTATATGAGATATCTTATAAATTATATGAAATATCTTATATGAGATATATAAAGTTTATAAGATATCTTATCTTTATTTTTTATATCAGATATCTTATATACTTTATAAGATATCTCATATAGTTTATAAGATATCTTATATAGTTTATAAGATATCTTATATAGTTTATAAGATATCTTATAAAGAAAATTATATGAGATATCTTATAAATTATATGAAATATCTTATAAACTATATAAGATATCTTATAAAGTATATAAGATATCTTATAAACTATATAAGATATCTTATAAACTATATAAGATATCTTATATATTATATGAGATATCTGAAGTTAGAATAAATAGTAAAACGGCTTGCCATAGTTGTTACATAAGTATATATTTAACAGTTTAAAATTACAAAAAATTTCTCGTCGAGTCAGCATGAAAAGTTTATTGCTGTATTTCGTGTATTTTGTTATAATAAATGATTCATAAAATGATTTAAAAACAAGGACACGCGGGTCAGGCAAACAAAAAGGAATTTTGTACCTACCAAACTGTTTACAACGCTACAAGCGACAGTCACTGCTAACAACATGACTGATACTGCAACAATCCAAAATATGTGTGCAAGGAAGATCAAGCCATCAGTGTGGGTATCTTGAAACCAGATCAAACTGTACAATAGCAGTAAGATATGACTGATAGATGTGATCATTGTTATACCATTGTAGTATTTAAACATGTCGTTAGCTCTATTGATGAGTCCACATATTGCAGTGAACGTTTGGCGCATATCTTCAATTTTCTCCTGCAGGAGGTTTGGATTGCTAAGCTTCTTTGTGAGAATGTTTAGTTCTTTTGCCAACATGTTTGTGATTAAAACTTCCAACATACACATTGCTATCCAAGATCCTGACAAGAATACTTTAATTATAAGATAAATACCTTTCAAAACGTCTGCACATTCATCGCTTGAGTTGTACGGTGCAATTACAGTGTCGAAATATTCTATATTGTAGCTGACGTATCCAAAGAATGTGACGTTTCCAAAAATAACAATACAAGAAATCACAATAGCAAAAAGAGACATTTTTCTCAATGATTTAGCGTCTTTTTCTGTTGTTTGCGTGCACTTGCTCCAGATTTCTAAGAAAGATTGCATGATGCATTTATTATTTGATATTCTGTATAAAATACAGGTATTTAAAGTACACTGCAAGAAAAATAACGATATCAATATCTTCGGAATGGTGGTTTCAAAGTCTCTAAGATTTCTGAAAGTCGAGAGATGACGTATAAAATTCACGAAGCTGAAAGCAACTGCAAATTTTCCAACACACATTAGAACTTTACAAGCTCGCTCATGGGAACTTTGTAATTTATTTCTTGTTGCTATGGGATTGAAGATTCCAAATAGCGAGAGAAACCAGAAAAATGAATTCCAAACAGCAGAAGGAAAACCAACAGTGGTAAATTCCACATTTGAATTGTGTTTTACATTTTTCTGAATCACCGCTGGCTGTACAGAGACACAACGACGACGAGAGTTCATTTTCATGTCTAAAATAATCTTGACATCAGAATAAGTGCAAGTCATAATTCCATTAACTTTATTTGCAGTCGACTTAAGCCATATATCAACTCATTTTAGTTACACAATAACTCACAATGAAACCGTGTTATTGATTGAAGTTGAAGCAACATTGAATCTTTCATCTTTCGATAATGGAACAGGACTTACTATATAAAGCTTAACAATTTTATATTGCATCAAAACACTTATCAAAGTAAACAATAAAACTGTTTCTACAAAAAAGTTATAGATGTTGGTATATGTGCCTATATTTTTCACCTTGAGTATCCATTGGGTCACGTTTCAATGTTAAAATTGTAAAGATCGTATCGCCTTCAAGACATACGATGCAAAGACTTCCTTTTTGAAATTTCAAACAAACCCTTTAAAACTTAAATTCGAACTTTTAATCACCAATTTTCTTCAATTTGAAACTAGTTATACTGTCATTCTACAACCAAGTAATATTTTCCTCCAGAATTTGTCACTGTACCCTTCATAAAAGGACGAACTATTTTAATTTATCTCCCAAATTTTCAAAAAGATAATACTAGGGGGTGATTTGGATACCCATAAAACAGGCTTCCTGAAAAGCATTTATCATGAACTGGTTTCCCAATCCTCGTTTACAAAAGTTTAGCCAATAACCCACATAAACATTGAAGTTACCCAAGATCTGTTCACAATAAGGGCTACATTTTTGCATAATTCTGTAAAAATTGCTTTCTCCCAATGACTTGAAGACTTTAAATTTATACTGGCCTTCTACGAATACTGCCGATTTATACTGAACTCTAACGGATGACATAAAACCCTTTTTTGGAGTGTTATATGTGACCTTTTCATTTAATAGTGCGACAGTATCCGACTAGCAAGCATGAGAACCATAGCTATTTTTAAAGTCTAAATGAAAACGTGCTGGTTCTGTTATATAAATTATGTAGTCAAACCAAAATTTGCAGTTCTAGAAAGCTGTCACCCCGTTGGTAATCATATTGAATTGGCTTTTATAGGGTGTCAGGATAAATTAGGGAGGGGGTTCCCAAAACCAGAGGCTCCATGGAGCCTGAATCTCTCACCTGGATTTTAGGTGACCATAACCGACAAAGCGCTTCTAGATAAGATCTGTAAGGAATTGTTCTACAGTGCCCAGGACTTCTAGATAAGATACGTAAAGAATTATTCCAGTGTCCAATGTTGTGGCAGCTAGCTTGGATTCCGATCGGCACGAAAACATAACTTTTGTAGCAGACATTTATCCAAGGATCTTCTTGCAACAAAAACATTTCAATTGGCTTAGTATTTTATGACAAGAAGACCTTTCTCCAAATTTCCCAAAGAGTCCAATGTAAAACTAATCCGACTGTGGCGACCCTCTTGAATTTCAGATCGCCATAAGAAAACGTAACTATTGTAGAGGTTCGTCCAATGCTTGTTCATACATAAAATTATTTCGTTTGGTAGTTTGACAAGAAGACTTTTGTACAAATTTCCTATAGGGTTCAATGTTAAACCAAGTCTGGCTGTGGCGACCATATTGATTTTTCGATCGGCACATAAAACATACATTTTGTAGTCGTCTATCATATGATCATTCACACACACAAAAAATATTTCAATTGGCTTGGTAGTTTCTGACAAGACCTTTGTACAAAATTCCCCATAGGCTCCAACGTTAAACCAAGTCCGGTTATGGCGGCCAACTTGAATTTTCGATCGGCTCAAAAACAACAAAAAACATATCTTTTGTGGAGGCTCATCCAAGGATCATTCATGCAACAAATCAATTCAATTACATGTAGCTCAGTATTTCTGACAAGAAGAGCTTTGAAGTCCAATCAGAATGAATTATCTGCCCCTGATAGCCATGTTGAATATCCAATCTCCACAAAAAACATAAATTTTGTACAGAACCATCCAATTAACATTCCTGCCAAGTTTGGTTCAATTTGGACAGGTGGTTTCAGAGAAGATGGAAATGTGAAATGTGGACGGAGGACGGACGCACGCAAAGAGATGGCAAAAGCTCACGACCTTTTAGGCCAGGTGATCTAAAAACCGGTTTAACCTCACAACTGTTCAGTGTGTGCACAAAGTCAGACCAACCTGGCTCTCTGTGGTCTTTTGTCTCTGATTCTAACTGTTTAGTTGATTGATTGGTATGTCATTGTTGACCTTTCATGTTTCTATTTGGTTTTTCAGCCCCAATGCTGCGAAGTGTGTACAAAGTTATTATCCTGTATGTTTATTCTATGATCTTTAATGCCGTTTTCGTTTGAAGGTCTGTCGACTGGATGGGTTTATTGATTGGTGTTGTTGACCTTTTCTGTTATTCGATTTATTTATGAATTAAGACACGAACCCCTCAAGCATGTTATCAAAGAAAATAGAATTACTTTTATTGCATCCATTTTTAAAACAGTCCAAACTTTGCACTACACTTCAATCATAAATTGATACTAGACTAAGAAATCCAACCTCTTCACGGAACATTGACATGGCAAGACGTAAATGGTCGTTGCATCCGTAATTGTTGGTAATGTACATGTAAAACCATTTCCCACAATAAGGCATTCCATGCAATATTTTTGGAAATAAAAGGATGTTTCTTAGGAATCTGTTGTTTAAATCAAACGTGAAATTTCGAAGAATAACACACTTAGTACTTCAAGAGAGTGTGTCTTTCTATATTTTGTTAAATGTTTCGTAAATAGAAAACTTGTTTACTCCAGTATTTTGGTGTACCATTTGGAGCTGGTCTTTTATCTAATATTGAAGCCCGCCTCTAAATGTTATTTTTCCACATTTAGTCTAATGGGATGTGGTGTCTTAGATGATACCATATATCTTTCATTAATCATGGTGTACAAAATAAGCTGTATCGAAATCATCATAAAAATAACCAACTAAATCATCAACAAGTTTATTCATATAAAACAATACAATGCATTGCAATAATGACCACAGCTCTCCTGCTATTTGATCATAGCTCAAGTGAGATAAAACATTAAATTTTCTCCCTATTGTATTAATATACCATTCTGAAGCATAACATAGCACCAATCAATTCTATTTGCCAAGCTGACAATTTACTAATATATCATAGTCTCATAAAATAAATATGTATTACAACAGTTTGAAAACAGAAAAAAACAATGAAGACAAGTCTTTTAAAAACACAATCTTTTCATTTGTTATTTGTATTCAATACAGATGTACATGGCTAAAAAATGAAATTGAGATTGAAAATACTACATCAGAATTTCATGTGAATGTTTAGGTGGACTTTCTATTTTCATGGTTGTAGTATGACCACTCTCAATTACAAGTATTTTATGACTAAATTTTTATCTTAATTTCTTTTTGTACAAAAATGTGTACTTTTATTCTCTTAACCTACAAAATTAGCTTCAGGTCTGTTTATTTCCTAAGGGAAAAAATATATTAGTTGTCTATCAATGAATGATAAAATGGACTGTTGCCAAATCAGAACAAAAAAAAAGATATTATTGCAAAGAAAAATCAGGACAGAGTTTGACAAAAATAGCTACAAATGAGCACTGAATATTACTTAAAGGCAATTTGAAACCATAACTATTATGGAATGCTCAATAGGAAATGTGATAATTCTATCAACTGTACAAAATAATTAATTAACATCAATAATGAGATTGCATTCCTTGCAAGAAATCTTTTTATACCTACTTTACTTGCTGTCATAAAATACACAATATAAATATCACATTCATGTTTAAAAAAAATCAAAATTCAATGTCAAAAATATTCATTCTCAATATGGCATTAAAATAACAAAATAATTTCAATTAATTTTTTTCTTACCAAAGTAGCTGTAATACTGTCATTCAACTTGGTAAAATAGAATGCTTAATGTATGCAGTAAATAACCTCTTATTCTTAAGCACCATCACTTAAATATTTCTAACAAAAAAACACTGTTTGGAAAAATTATCACAGACATGAAGACCTAAAAGTATTACAACTTACAAAACATAAAGTTTTTTAAGGAAAGAAAAGACCTCACTAAATACTAACAATATTAAGTATTGGAAAAATTTGAAATTTTTATCCTTGAATCATAAAAAAAATATTCAAGGATCTATCGTGTTGTGGAAAAATCAAGTTGAAACAATCAAATATGCACTGTAATGAACTCCAATTTCCTGACATTTATGGAATTTCATGCAATAGTAACTGGAATACAAGGTTAGTATATGATCATATATCATGGCTTTCTACGAATTTATTTTTTTTCAATATGGACATCAATTTTAATGTTTTTTTATCACAGTTTTCAACTGTAGTTTCATAACTTGAGTAATAATTACACAAATTTGTATCCAAAACAAAGAATGCAGAATAGCAAGTGTTTGCTGTAACATTATGCAAGAAGAAAACTACAGAAAAATTGTGATATATTTGGATTAGGAATGCAATGACACACCAAAACACAATATTTTAGGCCACACAAAATTGAATTTTAGTTCTTTGGATTTCGACATTCCAATTTTTTGCTGCTTCATTTTGCAAAAATGCTAAAAATTCATCCCAAATTCTTCTTTTTTAAAAAATTAAAAAATAAAAGTTTTTGCAAGCTCCTAAAATTTAGAAAAATTAGGTATTTTTTCCATTTTATGCAACATTTTAATTAAAAAAAATTGTGCTGCAAATAAATTTGACCTTTGCCTGAAAAAACTGGTCCTCAAGAAAAAAAAAATTAAAATTTCATTCGAACCTATTTTTTCCAAAAAAAATCCAAAGAACTAAAAATCAATTTGGTGTAGCGTTAGGATGTTTCTTAAATAGTCAAGATTTTTGGGTAAGCCATTTACAGTACTATCAATATGGAGATTCACAAATATTATGCCTAAAGGATTCTAGAATTCAAATTACTTATTAAAGTTGCAAATTCCTTGAATTTAAAAAGATAAAATTCTCACATCAATTCCTTTTCTAGCAGCAGAATGTTGATTATTTTTATTATTCGGTTTTGAAGTTTCCTCCAATGGGTTCTTAGAGCAATTAGATTGCTTTTGAAGTATCTCATCAACTGACATAAAATGAAGAGAGGGAGTTAACAAAATTTTTTTTTATCACAAAAAACATGACTTCTTTCCATCTTATGCCTTTCAAACGCCCTGGCATTGAAATATATTTTTTTTCAAATTAGACATACAACTTCTACTCAAAAAATAAGAATGATTAATTAGTTCATGATAAGCCATCAGTATCCAAGAAAAACGGACTTTCTTACAAACTTGCTATTGGTCAAAATACCACCTGAAATGCCACATAGCATTTGTAAATGTGCGACATATCTTAATATCTACAATTAGGTTCCAGACCTACATGTATTCCTAACTGAAAAAAAAATCAATTTCCACCTAAAATTGACCACAAAATCCTAAAATTGATCTTTCAATTAATTCAGAAATGAAAAAAATTTTCATCAATAGCGAGCACTATAGGAGCATATGCATTTTTTACATATGGGTCATTTAGGAAAGTCTTTGTTTAAAAGGGGGAAGCCATATTGTGCTACATACTAAGGCTAGAAAAAGTTTCATTAGCTGGAAACAAAAGTAAGGGAAATAATTTGCTTCAAATTATAATTTTAGAGTTTGAATCATGATACCGGAAATTAGTTTCTGGAAAGGGCTATTGCTGTGCTCACATCATTGGCCACGCCAACAGCATATTAGGTACAAATATAATTTCTAAGTGTTTTTCTTTTATTCGTTTACCCATCTACCAAGTTGAACTAAAAATAACATCTTTGCATTTGTACGTCTTATGTCTTCCTAGATTTACTGATTGTTAAATGTGGATCGACATGCATATTGTTGGTCAAATTTTGGTAAATCATTTTACCCATGCACTGAGATAACTGTGAGGTATGATTGATAAAATTAATTATTATAACTCTATCAGTAAATATTCAAGAGAACTGCTTATAAAATGTAACAATATTTCAAATGTTATGACAACTGCTTTACAATACACATATACTTAATGTGTACATGTGCTGTACAGATTTTATATCCCATTACATATATACATGTACAAAGTTTTTCTTCTGTGTCATATCTGATTTAAGTCATAATCAATATTTAATCACTGTTTTGGTTTTCATTTTGTTTTCAATTTCAAAGGATAAAATAAATCTGCAGAAAAATTTACACATCTTTTTTACTAAATAAAATTTCTTTTTAATCAGTTTCTACCAAGGTTTGGCATTTGATCAATGTAAAAAAAATTGTATCAATATTATTTTTTGAATATCAAAATAAAAATTTTTATTTGACAAGGAGCATAACTTTGTTCCTATGTCTGGTTTTGAAGGGTATTTAGATATATATACATTGCTATAAGGGCTGCCAAGAAATATCTGTATGCAAATATTGGTTGCAACTTCATTTAAAATTTCATGCCAGCTGATTTTTTAACTAGAGGCTCCCAGGAGCCTGTATTGCTCACCTGAACTATGTCCATCTTGACTGGCAGCCTGGAATATTGCTGTCAAGTTCCAATTGGCTCACTGGTTTCAAACAAGAAGATTTTTCAGTGACTTTCCCATTAGGTCCTATGTTAAACTAAGTTCCGCTCTGGATGGTGGAGAGGGTCATCGGATATAATTCTGAAAGCAGACCAACTAAGGACCATTGCTGCCAACTTTTGTTCCAATTGGCCAAGTGGTTTCAGCAAGAAGATCTTTAAGTATATTTCCCATAGTGTCCTGTGTTAAAACTGTATACGGCTCAGGCGGCCATCTTGGATGACAGGAAGGGTCATAGGATATAATTCTTAAAGAGGATCACCTTAAGACCATTGCTGCCAAGTTTTGTTCTGATTGGCCAAGTGGTTTCAGACAAATTCCTGTGTTAAACTACGGTTGGCTCTGGCTGCCATCTTGGATAGTAGACAGGGTCATCAGATATAATTCTGAAAGAAGACCATTGCTGCCAAGATTTGTTCCAATTGGCCAAGTGGTTTCAGACAAAATCTTTAGGTAAATTTCCCATAGAGTCCTATGTTAAACTATGTTCAGTTCTGGTGGCTATCCTGGATGACGGGTCGGGTCATCAGATATAATTCTGAAATAGAACCACCTAAGGACCATTGCTGCCAAATTTTGTTCCAATTGGCCAAGTGGTTTCAGAGGAGAAAACCTTTAAAGGAAAGTTTACCATGACGACGGACCCCCAAGTGATGACAATAGTTCACATAGCCCTTTGGGCCAGGTATGCTAAAAATGATCTTAAGACTTAACATTAAAAGTTATAAGGAATCATTATTATTATTTTTGCATTGTGAAATGTTAACTTTAACACCCATTCATTTATTTCTGACACAGCCCTGAACAAATATTTATATATGTTTATACCATAAAAAAGTATTATGATCTACATTTACAATATTTACATACATGTACACTGTACATATTATACATAAAGCACTACATAAAGTTTTGTTGGGAAAAAATCCCTCAACTGATAAATCAACCTTTTGGCTTTGTAATTTTTTACAACCTTTCTTGGTAAAATACACACCATACTACACATCAAGGCTATACTTTCTGACATCCCCCCTCCAATATCCGAGATAATATGCAATATAAATCTTTCTCATAAATGAAAACAATTTTCTTAAAAATGGAATAAATCATTCCTGTATAATTTTAAACCTACTGAAAACCAAAACCAAGTACTTATCCAAGACTTTCAAAATTCCATGACATTCAAAAGCATTTCCTATTTTCAAGGATCTTCAATCACCCTTTGTAAAATTCAAGTACATATACTATCAAGTTATCAATAAAAAAAAAAATTTCCTGCTTTCCATTTCAAAGAAATATGATACAATAAAGTTCCTATATTGATTTTATAGTGATATTTTTACGGTAAGATCAAATTTTAGTTATACTTTTCATATATATGCAAAGAAAAACATACCTTCATGACTTAGTTTAAGAGATATTTGATACTTACTTTTCAGCCAAAACCCCTTAATTCTTATTCTTTTAAAGATAATTTTGGACGACATTACAACCCCCCTGGCTACTGTATCATATTCCCTTAAAACATTTCAAGGATCTGTATAAACCCTGTAACACTACTTTAAAGTAAGAAAAAATGAACAAAGATTTAGATTTTGCACCAGTGAGGTAGTTCTATTCAGAATACTTTATCTTGCTCATGTATTACTTTCATTTTACAAACAAAAATATAGAACCATATCACAAAAAACATCAACATACTGCACCAAAAGCCATGGACCCCTAAAATATTGAAGTAGGACATAATTATCTAAAATTCAAATCATTTTTGTACCAAATCATGCACATTTCTATCTTGTTTCTAATTTCCTTAGTTTGGCAGGACTAACATTACATAATGAAGTAGGTGACCTTAATCTTTTTGATCGCCGCAACACATCAATTCCTGGTTGTAAAACAGGAGACTTAAGTTTCTGTGGTTTGTCAAGCAATGTTGATGCATCTTTTGTTTTACTGATATCTTTATCATTGTTCTGATTACAGTAGTTGTTTATACGTTCGCCGAGGGCTGTAGTCTGAATTTTTCGGTGCATATAAAGTTCAAAATCTGGATAGGACTTTCGAGGTGAAGAAACCCTCAATCTATATGGTGTTGCGCGTTTTGATACCAAACTGTTTTCCGAATCTGTTATTTGACCATCACTACCAGTTTCTAAGCACTGATAAGAGGGACTAGGAGATTTTTTGTGTGTAGAAGGTGGAGGTGATGGAATAGAATTCAGTATTATATCAGTCTCATTTATAGGAGCATCTAAACAACTGCAGCTACACGGTATTGTAGGTGCCATTGTTACAGTCATTAGATCTGACAGTGAATTTGACATTTCTCTGAGACACTGTTGTGGAGAATAGTTAATACTTTGTGGTTTTGGAACACATGGGCACAGAGAATAGGATGAACACATGCACTGCTTCTTCCTTTTACATGCTGAACAACATTGTGAATTGTACGATTCATCATCCGATGACATTGATAAACTCAGGATTGAAATGTTATCATCACTGAATCTTTTCACTGGGAAATCTTCTATTGGATTCGATTGTCCCACTTGATCACGGAAATAATTGGACATCTTTCTTTCCATGTCTGCCTGTACTAATGCTGCCTCACTTTTCAACCATGACAGATGCCCAAATTTATCCTTACTTTTGAACTGTTTATATTTGCTTGAGCTCCATCTTGGTTTTGGTTTTCCTTCCTTTTTCACACTGACGAGAGGGACTGGTTTAATATCTGGATTTTGGTTCCTTAATTCTGACAATAAACATCTATAAACAGTAAGTTTCTGTTTTGATACTTCTGCATTATCATCCTCTGATACAACATTTGTGAGAGAAAGGGGGTCTTTGGTGTCTACACATTGTAGGGACTTTTTCTTCAACCCTAATAGCTTGTCACATTGTTTCGAATGCAAAATTGGAATCTTTGGAAACAAGTCATTGTTGTTTTCATCAAAGAAGACTTCATCTATAACATCCTTCACTTCAGAATTTGGAAGCCATCTTCTGAAATCTGCTTTTGTTAGTCTCTTGAGAATAACTGTACAAGATGGAAGTTTTAAGTTTTCTTTCTTTTGTTTAGGTTTCTTTGTCCTTTTATCAATCAAATTAAATCTTCTTCTTTGTTTTCTCGTAAATTTATATTTATGAGAATACAAGAGGTCAAGATGTTTTCTTGGCCTATAAATAATAGGATATTGACTGGATCTGTTTCTTAACTTTTCAAAATACTCATTCTTATCTGGTGTTCGACAAAATGATTCAGAATCTTTCAGTATGACAAGATTTGTTTCATCTTTCATATATTTAACAACACGGTGTCCAAGCAAAGATGAGACATCTATATTAAGTAGTGACTTATTGACATGTGATGGTCTTTCTTCATCATTACTTCCGCAACTCTTCACACTTTCCTTATCCATTTCTCCATCATCTTTTGAATAACTTAGTCTCTTTCTTGAGGATGAGGAACTCTCATCTTTACTTATTTGGGACAGAAGGGATTTTGGTGTACGTGGAGTAGGAGGTGTAAGTGGTGTTTCAGGTTCCTCCAAATCAATATTACAATCAATTTCCATAGAACTGTTACGATGTTGTGCAATAATTCTCGCAGCTTTCTGTTTCTGTACAACTCCTAAAGCCTTTATAAATTTATCCTTTGAAATTCTTACCAATGATTCATTTAAATTAATTTTTGCTGGGCTCATTTCTGGCGGAAGATTTCCCTCCTTAGGACTGAGATCCTTTGGAGGAGTAGATACTGCATGCAATTCTGGTGGTCTATCTTCACAGATAATTTGGTGAGCTCTCATCTCAGATTTGTTAGAAAATTCCTTCTCACAAAAGAAGCACAGGAAAATTTCAGAATACCGTCTTTTAGTCTCTGGTTCTATTTTCTTTTCTGAAAAAAAAAAGTACAATAATTTTCTCTCGTGCTTATTTTATTTACAGAACTAAAGGGAAAGTCTCCATTTCGGGAACTTTATATATTAAACGTTTGATGTGCCATTTATTTACATTAAATTCTTATTTCAGTATCTCCTTTGAAATTTGTCTACTTTGTTGGTTTAGGGTATCAATCTCCTAAAACATTTCTGTAGAAACAGTGGATTCATAAATGTTCTGTGGGTAGCAATTTTTTATGAACTTCCAAGAACTACCAGCTGTAAAATTGACAGCAAACATAATGTTACATTTTGATAAACATTATATTCAAAGTCCTATTTCTTTCCCAATCAATGCATAACTCTGGAGTGAACAATTTTCAATATCAATCAGATTACATGTTTTACTTGTAACTGATATTTAATCACCTACATGTCATACATTGATCTGGCCTATTTTTTCATGCCTATTGATATTTGATAAGCATTGTTTGACATGTCTGTCATTGTATACTGTAGTTTGAGTTGATTTAATTACATTATTTTATTGTTGTGGGGATCAGAAAATTATTTTATGAGTTTGAGAATTTTTGAAAATCCAAGTGAAATTACAAAGAAATAATGGACAAAATGACCCATTTTTTAAAAATCCATTGATATCTACCTTTGATTCTTTAATTACATACCTGATAATATTGTGTTCTTTTTCAGACATGCAAGCAATGATGATGATGCTGAAGCCTGAAATAAAAGTGTTTTTTTTTCAAAATAATTTCTAATTATGATTGTTTGGAATCATGTGAACTATCTGTCAGATAAAATTCTTCATTTAGGCCACACAATATAAAATTTTCGTTCTTTTAATTTTTGGGCGAAGATCAAATTTACGTGCAGCAGAAATCTTTTGGAATAAAATATTGCAAAAAAATTTCTATTTTTACAAATTTTAGGAGTGGGCGAACAATTCTTATTTTCTTGAAAAATTAAGAATTTGGTGACAAATTTTTGCCAAATGAGGTGGCAAAACATTTTTTTCTTAAAATTTAAATAGTTCAAAATTAAAAAAACTAAAGATCATTGTGGTGTGGCCTTATGTGAAAGCCTTTTATAATGCATTTTACCAGATATAAATACAACAAACTTTGGATAACTGTCATCCCAATAAAATAGCACACCTATCAAGCTGTAAACATCAATCAAAGAGGGGATGAGCAATCTAATTAAAATTAGACCTCTGTACTTGCTCCTTGTTATCGTGTTGTACATGCAGTGATAGGGAAAAGGTAAATTTTCAGTGAGTGGCAGTCCTGTTTTAAAACATTTTTATCAGTTGAAAAAAGTGCAAAGAACAATTCTGGAATGTTTCTAAGATAAAACATACTGCTTAGCCTTTTATATAACCGGATACAGAAGGACATTTTATTTACAAAGTATCTACTATGATTCTCTGATTTACCATCATTTAATGAAATAGAATGAGAGATCAACTGGCATGTCTGGATGAAAGATTTTGTAGACAGTCCTCTGATTAAGAATATTATTATTAACGTACATTAACGGAGATGTTCTTATCTGAAACAAAGAACCATGTGATAGAATATCCAAAGATGAAACTGCAAGTTATGCATTGTGTGTTAGTAAAATAAAACATCAAATTAATTATTTACATAACTCAAGAATTTGAAAAAAAAATTATTAAGAGTACTTAATACTAACTGGGAAAACTGAGTTGTATGATGTCTTGATCTTGTCTTTTGAACTTTCTTGCAGCAACTTCTCCTGACCAAGGTGTCTGTAACAGCATCTGACTAGACTTCGTAAGGTTTCTACCCAAGATACCTATTAAAAAACAAACCTCAATAAAATACAAAATAGCATGGATTTTTTTACTAATCTTAGTGAGTCCTGGATTCATCAATTTCTATTGGGACACACTAAATTTCTAAGATTCAAGATAAATTCAATTTTGGGACTCAACAGTATTTTGAAATAGTGATTGGACTCATCAAATTAAAACCCTGAAAATGGGAGTCTGTTATTACCATTAATCAATATGGAAATTTTTAGAAGGCGACAGAAGTTTCAAACAGCACGAACATTATATTGATATTTCCATTGTTGTTCAACTAAAATTTGTTTGTATTGATTTTTTTTACTCTTGTGAAAATCTGTGATTTTATCATTGGAGACAATGGATATTTTTCAAAATTTTTTAACATCTTTAATGTATGCATGTAAATATGCATTTTTGCCACCTTTCCAGACAGACAGTAACTGGTCCACATTTTTAAGGCAACTTTACATTTCAATCATGTGATTTCAGATTAGAAATGAAATATTAATGCAATAAATTTGAAAAGAGATCAAACTTTACTTTATTCTGCATATCTATCGGTAGATGTCATTTTATCCAGAAATATAGTCTTTTTAATTGGGAGAAAAAAAAATGTTTC
Source organism: Mytilisepta virgata (assembly GCA_028015205.1). NCBI lineage: Eukaryota > Metazoa > Mollusca > Bivalvia > Mytilida > Mytilidae > Mytilisepta > Mytilisepta virgata. The sequence continues at coordinate 79,124,456 of CM051519.1, forward strand.
ATCATCAGGAAATGGATCATTACCAGATATTTAGGTCAATTACTGTTCAGTGGAAATAAAAACAGAACAATATGTTTGAAAGCAAGGGCCAAAAGAGAAAGAATTCGATGGTGGAGGAAAATTGGCATCTGATAAAATGGTGGTCCTCCTCTCTGTACAGCTAGCTGGAAGATTGTAACCCTTAAAGGATATATTGGGTTCATATTTAACCACCTAAGATAATTAGAGACATCGTTTGTACTAGTATCAAGAAATGCTAAATTTGATTTTTTATTGGAATGGTATTTAATGAAGTCATCTGGAATCCTAGATTTAATTTGCATTTTTGAACCTACATTTTATTTTCAGGCCTTAATACCCCCTTCAAACACACGTACATAAAAAGTTGGTCTCCATTAATAACTCATCACAGCTGGCAGACACACGTGAGGATCCGTTAAAGTAGAGGCAAATTTTTTGACATGTCAAAAATTTTCTTGCGATTGTCCATGGATTAAATTTTACGTAAATAACTTGTAACAATCTGTAAGTATCGTAAACCAGTCGCAACAACATGTATCCTTCCGTAAACTACTCGCAAGAATCTGTAAATGTCTCGTAAACAATTTGTTTTACGATTGGTTACGGTAAGTTTACGATTTGTTTGCGGGTTATTACGATTGCTTAAGTGATGTTTATGATTTCGTTCACGTCTTGTTACAATGGCTTTACAGATTGTTAAGAGTTATTATGTGCACTTTACGTATAGGTATGAGTACTTTACGAATACATACGTATACTTTATGATTTAGGAAAGGTATAAAAATTGTCTCGCTGGATGTCAGTTGTCGAATGATGATACACAGAGAATTGCATACTTTTTTTCAAAAAGCATAAGGACTTGTAAATACTTGTAATTAACACACAACTATTCGCAACAACACGTTAACAGGTCGTAATTTACATGTAACATTCTGTAATAAACACGTAACAATCCATTAAAAGCTTGTAAAATGTCGTAATTTGCTCGCATTTATCCATGGTAACTCGGGACAAATCATGGATTTTTGCTATAAATGCATCGTAATAACTCGTAACTACTCTTTAATCGCTTGTTAAAGAGCCTATATTGTAAGGATCCGTGTACTTTTACGAAATTGTGCCATAAGTAAGGATTCGCAAGAAAAATCTGTATATACATGTATGAAGGTAGCATTAACTTAACGTTATGTAGACCTTATTTAAAAATAGATTTAGACTTTGACTAATCTTTTTTTCATAAATGCATGCACAAATTATTTAAGGTGTTAAAACAAGGTCAATGGGAAAAAAATAAAGAGTATGTTTAAGAAAATATACACAAAGAAAAAAGTTAAGCAATCCCAAATTTTTGAAATGACAAATGATAAGATTAGTGTCATGAGATTACAGACCAAATAATTGCAAAAATACAAATTTGACCTGTAAGAACATTAAATTAGCTTTAAGAAAACACAACAAATATCAACAGAAATGATAATTTAATGAATAGATTGTCACAAAATCATAAGCCCAGTTATTACACTAAAACATGTCCATTTTAAGTATTGACCTTCTGAGTTCATATAATATTATTAAAACAATATCTTTGTAACTCTCCAACTACGTTTCCGAAACCAAGTTCTTTGTAACTCTCTAACTACGTTTCCGAACCAAGTTCTGAAACGTAGTTGGAGAGTTACAAAGATCTTGTCTTAAGATTGGAGTTATTAAGGCCAAAGAAGATTGTCATTTCACTTGGAAAACGTCAATTTTAAGTCAACAAACGACAGCCGTAGTGCAAAGTTTAATATCGAGAGAAACCACCACATGCTTGGATGAAAACCACAGGGTTGTGGTTTTCATTTAAGCATGTGGTGGTTTCTCTCGATATAAACTTTTGAGCATTTGTCTCATCCCTCCAGTCAGTCGTCGGCCTGTACACGACGGCCTAACATGTCCCAAAAATGCTCTATTGATTCAAATCTGGGCTAATGGCTGGCCATGGAAGAGAAGTCACGGTTTCACCTTGAGGGTAGGCGGTTAGGGCCCTTGAAAGATGCGGCCAAGCGTTGTTATTCATTAACACAGGTCTTGCAGCTAGTGGATGGTTGTCAAAATGGAGAACAACAACTCTGATGTATTGATCACCTGTTAGGTTTCCCCGTATGGACACCAAGTCCAACTTGCAATCCTGAGAGATGCACCCCCATATCATAACAGAGCCTCCGCCGTAAGGGACAGTTGGTTGGATGTTCCTTAGGGTATGTGCCGTATTTTTCTGTCTCCAAACTCTCATTTGTCCATCTGTTACATGCACCAGAAACAGGCTCTCGTCTGAGCAATGGATCCTGCACCAGGTCCTCAAGTTCCAACCACTTCACGCTAAACACCATGCCAAATGCAATCGTTGATGTTTAACAGATAACATGAGACGTCTCACTATTCTATTAGGTTACCATTGTCTTTTTAGAACAGGACTAGTTGCAAATGGCATTCGTCTAACCAGGTGATGAAGTGCCAAGTGTTCACGCTGCAATGTTACGGGTGGTCTACCAGATCTTGACAAGTCTTTCACGGAGTTGGTTTGGATGTATTTCTCACAGGCCGGCTGACTACAGTATAGTGATAGCCCAACTGACGTCCAATAGCTTTAAGGCCATGAAAAAAAAATTGTGTTTCTCAGGCCTTTTTTTTTTTAAATTTGGTGTGGACGGGCGTTTTTTTTTTGCTTGGTTGTATGCATGATCTGTAAATCCCTGATCCATTGTTATAACATATGATATTTACCTTGAAAAAATGTTTGTTGTTTCTCCCAGGCACAGGCACTTGGGTTAAACAGGTTAATTACTATGAACTGGTGCATATGTACTTGAACACTCACGACAACATAGTCGGACATTTTTTTTCAAAGAAGATAACAGGGCTCAGCCTACTTCAGGATGACAGGGAGAAGTGACTTCTCTCTCTGAAGATGACAAGGAGAAGTGGAGAGAACCATAAGCGAGTCTACAAAATGGGTATTACAGAGTCAACATAAAGAAGTTCATAAAATCTAATCAATACTTCATTCACAGTATCTTTCTCATTGTCACTATGGTCCTGGTCGTCTTAATTATTGTTATTCCAGTCCGACTTACCATGGTCCGAGTTTACCCATATTTTTCATATTGGAATATTTCCCTTTGTTTATTGATTTAAGAAAATGGCGGCATGGACTTTTATTTTCATTACCCTAGTTAACCTGAATAATCCAGTTGTTATATTCTCTCATTTCGAGAATACGTACGGAAACTGCTTGAATTATTCGAGTTATACACGAGTCGGAGTTTCCTTAAAATACAGCCTGTCATATTCGCGAAATCTACCATTTTGAAATGCATGAGAAGAGTAATTAAATTTATAGTCAAGTCAAAGTTCGCTTTTGACAAGAGTTCAGACGAAGTGAAACACTACAAGGTCACTTCTTTGCCCAAATCACCCTCCAGGGGAAATAACTATAATTGATCATGGAAATATGTTTTACAGATTTTTAAAGGAAACAAAAAAAAAAAAAAAAAAAAAAAAAAAAAAATTCATTCTGAAATTAAGGGTAAAAAATTCTGATGTGCAAGAGTTTCACAGACACATGTGGGCCTGAGAAACACATTTTTTTTATGGCCTAAAGGACATCCCTGTTGACCGAATGCCAATAATTTGCCATCTTTGAGCCTCTGATATTCGTCTTCATATCATGTTTGCAGAGAATGAATAAATTTTTCAAAACAATGGACTTAAATACCCAAATTTGAAGTGTGGACATATTAAATTTTGGATATTGCATGGGAGGCATAGTTCATATGCATGATATCTCAATATCTAAAGTACCGGTCATACCTGTATGATCACATCTTTTTAATGGAACAATGATCTTGTTAAAATCAATATTTGCATTTAAATTCAAATTCATGGTAACAATTCAGGGATCTAGATGCGTCCTGTACTCGTATTTTTTATTCTGGACGCATCAAATTTACTTCAGATGTGCCCCTGTACGCATCTACATATGCACGAGGATTCTGATCATGTCCGATCCGATTCCGACAGGATACTTACTATTGTAAACAATGTAAATGGCAGCAACAAAAATTTACCTGTGATAAACGAGGTAGTTGTTTTAAAGATGTGGATGATCTTTTAGGACAATAAAACTGCCAAACAATGAGAAAAGAGAATAATTACTGAAAATTATCAGTTTATATTAACACTGTAGTTATTTTTGACATTCTTTCTCCATTTGACTCCGTTTTAAACAGTTAGACATTTGGGGGAAATCCATTTCAAATGTTAATTTTCTTTAACCTTGTTATACATTTATTTTATTGGCTTTGGTGATAAAAAATATTTGAAAAATTTACAATTTGAAAAAAAAAAAGTCATAAATGGCTTTGAATAAATACTAAATAATTAACAATGCTCAGGCATATACTGGGAGCAGCATGATTCATAATTTTGGAAACAAAAATTGTGCACATTCAACAACATCACGCTGTACATGGTGAGGTCATATATTCTGGACTGGCAGAAATAATTTGGGACTCACCATTTTCAAAAGTGATGAGTCCAGGACTCACCAACAAAAAATCTTATGAGGAACCCTAACATGATATATTTCAATATATCAGGGGGTGCTTAACTCTTTTCTTTGTGTATATAATAATAAAGATTATAGATTTATAAATTATAAGAAATAAAATGATGATAATAATAAATAGTGTTAAACAGTAAAGTGCCAAGTTTTTCTGTCATATCTGTAAGAGAATCTTTCTTCTCAGTTTGGAGCACCACTGCATATGTTAATCTTTTTTTATATTTGTCAGTATTTTGAGGCAGCACATGATTTTAGTAAAACTTTAACATATGTACAAATCATGCATGAATATACACTAAAACTAGAGGCTCCCCAGAGTCTGTATCGCTCATCTGGAATCAATTGCCAATCACAACCATAAAAGTACCTGAGAAACAAAAGTCTGTATTATTAGACATAATTTTGAAAGAGGACAATCTATTAACCATATATGACTGCCAAGTTGGTTTCAATTGTCCAAGTGCTTTCAGACAAGAAGGTATTTTAAACATGTGTTAAATGAATTTTCCCGTAGGGTCCTATGTTAAACTAAGTTCGCCTGTGGTAGTCTTCCTGGTCGACATTCGGGGTCATATGACGTACTTCTGAAAGAGGACCACCAAAGACCATTTCTGTCAAGTCTGGTTGCAGTTGGCTTAGTGGTTTCAGACAAGAAGATTTTTTAAAGAATTTCCCTCGTCCTATCATGCAAGATTACTATTGTAAAATTCTGTAATCAAGTACTCATCATCTCAGTATCTAACAGGCCTCTACAATAACAATTTTTTCAACTTGTCCCTTTGGACAAGTGCTTTCTTAAATCAACTTGTCTGGAAGGATTTGACACTTGTCCGAAAATTGAGTTTGATATGTAAAGTCGCTTTAAGAAAGGTGTCTAAAATAATAAAACAATAATTAAGGAGTTGTTTTATTGAGTAAATTTAAACATACGATGGTCAATGTCCCTTTGACTAGAAAGAAAATGAGAGTAAATAAAAAAATTAAATGACTAGAAATGGCCAAAAAACCATAATGCCTCTGAACATGTTGAAAGATAAAGTAATTAAGTGTCAGGTAAAGCACATTAATCAGTCACTCAGTGAGTCAGAGTTATTGTCATCAACTCCGCTCACTGTTAATTGTAACACGCAATTACATTCATATTTATTCCGCCTGATAAAATGTTTACGCGATTCAGATTAAATAGAACAGTGAAATTCATTCCCCGGTATATATTACTCCCTCGAAAGTGAAATTGAAAATAAAATAATTTTGTCATCCATATGCATGTAAGGTATACCGATAATTCTCGATACAATAACCTGAATTTCAAATTAAAAATTGGAAGGTTTCCGATGAATATTTTTATTTCTAAGTCCTTCTTTCAGAATTTTTTTACTTGTCCCATCGGACAAATATAAAGTCAAAGTTGATTGTCTGACGCAATTTTCAGCTGGTACTGGACAATCGGACAAGCGTTATTGTCGAGCCCTGTCTAACTGTTTAATGCATCATACATTTATTCCTACAACTACAGATCATAGCATATCACCATGATAAATGCCATAGAAAACTACATACAAATTTCCACGACTCAACAATGTTAATATATGTCTATATGAAAAAAACATGTTGACAAAGCAGTCAGCTTTTTATTAAGCCTTAATCTACTATGAAGGTCCCTATATTGGCTTATGTACTAATTTTATGGTTAGGCCAAAATAAAATTTCCTTTTTTTCACTGTTACATGACAGAAAATTTAAAGGTAGGTAGGTAGGAATTTTTCTTTGGCCGCATTGGGGTGACCCAAAGCTAACCGTATGGTTGGTTTTGCCTTGTGGAAGACTACAAGGTGACCTCTGAGTAACCTTTTTGGTATTTTGCTGTTTATGGTGGTGGATTGTGCCTTTATTGCACAGCTCTGAATATGCTGACAATTGGTGTTTTTAACAGCTAAAAGGCTGCTTGATGGATGACAGCATGTAAGACCTTAGGTTGGTCGAGTTATGAGAAACAAGAGATAAATTTTATTTTGGCCTCAGACGAAGGTGAAATTATAATTCATAATTATATTTAGGTTCACTTAAAGGTAACTGGCATAATACATCCTTCTTTTTTCAGGGATCTTCAATGTAAATGAAAGAATTACGACCGTTTTGCAAACTGAATATTTGTACCTTTATATGGTTATTTATGCTTACCTGTTTGTATGATACTTGTGTTTGAGTGTCTGACCATGGGAGATCATTTGGCCACCAATCTGGTTGCTTTGTCTTGTCAAGCATTTTGCTTTTGACAATTGTTAACAGCTTTGGTATAAAATCTCTCAACTGACCCTGAAGTTAAGACAGAAAATATGAAGTTTTATTGTATCTGGAGAAGTCGCAGACATAAAAAAAACAAGAGGCTCCCAAGAGCCTGAATCACCTGTTATCTTCTGTGTACCAGTAGATCTTGCATCAATGATTATTTTTGCTATTTAATGTATACTGTCACAATTTTCTCCTTAATATTGACTGACAGCTAAAATATAGAATCCTGAACCCAAATAGATATGGTTGCTAGGGACTTTTTCATCAGTTGCTATGGACTTTTTTCAATGGCATTGACTCTTCACCTTCAATTTTGACATGAACAGGTAAATTGTAGGGTCCTGAACCGAAATATATATGGTTGGTAGCGACTTTTTCATCAGTTGCTATGGACTTTTTCAATGGCATATTGACTCTTGACCTTTCTTTCTGACTTGAACAGGTAAATTGTAGGGTCCTGAACCCAAATATATATGGTTGCTAGGGACTTTTTCAATTATCCTGACCTTTCTTTTTGACTTGTACAGGTAAATTATAAGGTCCTTAATCCAAAAATATATGGTTGCTAGGGACTTTTTCATCTGTTCTTAGGGACTTTTCAATCGGTTGCTATTGAATTTTTGAATGACCTTGACCCTTGACGCTCCATTTTACTTGTACTGCTACCATTTAATTTATTTCAAGTAATGCCCTAAACATCTGTGACAATGTCAGACCATTATTTTCTGTTTACATTAAAAAATCTTTCAAGGGCAAAAACTCCTAAGAGGTCAATTGACGATTTTGGTCATGTTGACTTATTTGTAGAAATTACTTTGCTGAACATTTTTGTTGTTTACAGTTTGTCTTTATCTATTATTATATTCAAGATAACAACCTAAAACTGCAAAATTTCCTGAAAATTAACAATTCAGGGGCAATAAACCAACAAAGGGTTGCCCGGTTCATCTGAAAATTTCATGGCTGGTAGATCTTGACCTGTTCAACATTTTTACTCCCCATCAGTTTTGCTCTAAATGCTTTGGTTTTCGAGATATAAGCCAAAAACTGCATTTGACCCCTATGTTCTAATTTTAGCAACAGCGGCCATGTTTGTTGATAGATCAAAACTTCAGATACAATTTATAAACTGGAAATCCTACTGCTGATGAGACATAAATTGTTGAAAATTGCATGTGCAGTTTATATAAAATTGATCTTGATAAAGTATTACTTGCAAAATCAATATACCTCTGACATAGTGTTGATTGACAATATAGGGAGCTGCATACAATTTTCTGTATAGGTTGGTGCTGTTTTCTTTGTTGCATGCATCATTATAATCTCCTTCCTAAAAACATTCAACAACAACTATTTAACAATATCTTGTGTATTATTTTCTAAAGCAGCTGATGGTGGCATTTCCCAAACATGCACGAATGAAACTATGGTAGTTATACATGTATGATGGTAGACTTTCTGTGACCACAGTGCAAGTCATTTACCCAAAAAAGGGCAAAGCACAAACTGTTATAATTAGCATTTATTGACCATATTGGGAAGATCCAGGATTTAATGGACAATTATAGTTATTAGAACTCAGGCATATCAGGGATTGACTTGCAGCACTTCATTTTTTAATTATTGATTTTTTGGCATTTCAGGAAATTGACATGTATATGACTAAGATCTTAGTCCTAACGAGTTCAATTAGTAACAACACACGAAACCAAATGCTTCCACTGTGTTTTTTGTGTATTTTTATAATCAATCTGTTATCTTTCGGCCTATTGTCATCAGTTCATTGTGTAAATTATGTAACATATGATGAGTAAGTGTTCAAAAGTCACAGAAGCCATGACCGTGATTTCCAGCCTATAAAATTTTCAAACTTTGCCATTATAGCCGGCCATTTGTTTTATAGTCACGGTCAATAAAACGCTTTTTTAATAGCGTTAAAAATAGACCCAGACTATTTTGGGATATGCTAAAGGAAGAGCTTATTTTCTGATGACAGTGAAAATTACCGAAATTCTTTTTTTTTCGGGGACAAAAAGTTGGGGTTGGAGTCAAAAAATACTGTCGGTCGGGCGACCGGAAACACATCTATTTTTGATCTTGGCCTTACTAGAGAATAAGGAGAGAAGGTAAAAAATTTGGCAAAACAAAAAGAACTACCTACCTGTTCTTATTTAAATAACAATGAAACCCTTATACAAATTTCTTCATTTGGCCTAATAATTATTTTTTTAATTCTGCATAAAACACTTTTCTTACTACAAATTTCAAAAATTTTAAACATCACCTGGAAGAAAAACTGCCTATTTTGAAAATAGCTATCATCATCTTAAAATCAAGTTATTTCATAAAAATAATAAAAAAAAATAATTATTTGGTTAAAACACAAAGCAGCCATTGTTCAATGTCAAAAGGACAGTACAAGTTATCCAGCGGATATTATAGAATACAGGATTTTCTCCAGATATGTGTTGATAGGCGTAATTGAAAGCATTAATTACCAGAACAATATTACAGATTTAACTGCTATGATCATGATGATTAAAAAATAGTAACAATAAACATTACTTTCAAAATAACATAGATCTATCACTAAAGTAAATATAAAATTTAAATGCTTGATAAATTTGACAAACTGATTATAGTAAAAATTTTTATGGGCATTACATATTTCTAAATACAATAGGCCAACAGATATTTAAAAAAAAATTATTGTAACATCAGCGATGGACACAGATTTTGTGAATGGCACACATTAAAGTCTCAAGATGCAACAATTATCCCCAAAACATTTAAAATGCAGAATAGGGGATATTTGGGAAGCAACATCCACAGGCACTAGACATTCTGCCAACATATAAAGAATAGGGTCAATGGGAAGAAATAGTGTCCATACACTCTTTTACTAATCTTACACTATTCTTACATGTACAGCAGCCCTTGCCTCATATATATTGGCCGAACATCCAGTGCCAGTGCATTATCACTCACATGAACAATGAAACTAACCAATCAGAAGCCATGGTGTACAGTGGTGTAATGTTTAATCAACCATATCTGAGGTGGAAATAAATCATATCCTTGGGATTTTTTTCATAAATAAAAAATTAAGGTATCCGGACCATAATAGATAATGATAAAAAATTGTATCTCCTTTTGATCCTGAATGGCGGAACCAAACAATTTAAAGCTGGAATTTTGTATATATATTTTTCTCAAGTTGAAACACACTTTGTTGCTTATATGCAGAGTCTGTAAAAATTAGTTAGTTATATTAGAATTTCCGAAGTTTGCCGATAATTACCGAGGTCATTTCAATTGCTTTGTATGGAACATCCGGGAACTTTTAAATAATCACATGGTCATTTATGGTCCGGATACCTTAAGACGCCTAGAGGAGCAGTGTAATTCATATACATAAATTGATTACAATGATTCCTTATGCAAATAAACAAACCAAAATATAGGAACTATTAAAAATTTAACTCATCAGACCAAGTGATAAAACGTTGTCTTGACAAAATATAAGATCATTAACATATGCTAGAAATTTTAAATTTGGAGTTTTCTTTACAAAGATCATGTAAATTTTGATTAAATTGGAATTAAAAAACTTTTAACTTTCACATTAATGATAATAGTTTGTTGTCATATAAGCTAAAATGAACAGTGTACAGCTTTTGACAAGTTCATGATAAAATATTGCAATTTACAAAATGTAGCATTGCTTTCACATCCATGGTTTTTACCCCCTGTGGCTGTAGAGCCAAAATTGTGACCAACCAATATCTCATTGTATGACAGAGACTTTTTTTACATGTAACAAATTTGATACAATTCTTTCATTTTTATTTTTGAACTGTTTCTCTCTATATATTTTTCTGTATTACTATAACTGAATTTCTTCGACGTCCGTCGTTAACGTAGAAAAATTGACACAAAATCGATAACACCGTCGATCGCCGATTTCGGTCAATATTCCTACGTCAAAGTGTAATTAAAATGCACTGGGAGACTACAAAACGCTTATCTATATAAATGAACATTAAATTCTGCAATTTTTCATGTATCATGGAATGCAATAAGGTCAATGTCACTCAGTGTCAATAAACTTTTTATCGACGAAACCAAAAACATTGACGGTAAGAAGCAATATAGCACTGTCCCGAGGCATTAATTTCTGCTAAACTCACCTTTTCCACAAATATATTTTAAATTTTTATTCGAATAACTTCATTTTGTTTGCATTTAAAGCAACGTTTTTTTTCGGTCAACTGCATACTGTCAGAGCCATTGCGATTCAAAATGGCGTCTGTTTCTGAAGGCTTTCTGGCGGACATCCGGGGACTTTTGCTGACTTTTTGAAGCCTGATCGATTACTTCCCTTTGACCCAAAACCCACATTGATTGAATTCAGAAGCAAAAGTGGTCTTGAAAGTTAAAAACATGTTAAAATGTTACAAGATTAATTGAATGCAGTAATAATAACACAACCATCACCCCTGAATCTCGATTTTACTCTAAAATTTAATTAAATGCGATTCAAAAAATACTTTTGCCAATTTGAAAACATACAAAAATTCATTGAAAAATTAAGTGCAAACATGGTTCAATCCGGACACTCGTAAATTGCTGAATATTGAGCTTTTTGGATTGCAAGGAGAAAATCGTTCTCATTCTATATGTGCCGATTCGAAAAAATTGTGAACTTTTGGTTAAGCACACAAAAATAATGTCATTGTGTCTGATTTTTTTTTTAAATAGGTGGACAGGAAATTCGATAATAATAATGATAAAAGTTTATTGTCATATATAAGCTAAAATGAACCATGTACAGCTTTTGACAAGTTCAAACATAAAACATGATTATGATAAAATAACAAAATCACAACACTGCTACGGTACATAGATGAACTTGAAAAGGTTAACAATATAGGAAATACTGCCGGGAAACGTCAACAACATTTGATATAGCGACAAGTACTAGCGTTTAACACACAGACCATATTTTAAGACCTTTAAGTGTTGTAACAATCGAGGGCAACAGGGGAGATTAAAAGTTATATTATTATTTAAAAAAGTATTTATTATTTTTATAATTATATTATTAATTAATAAAATTAAAATTTATTTTATTACAGTGTCATATATTGATTGCACATTTTACAATACCAATAATAAAAATATACATTAAAACAATCAATACCCAGCCATTTAGTTGACTTATAAATGATACACATGTTTAAAAATATTTACATTCATATTAACATATCATTTACTGAATTTTTTTGATCATCTAAAACATCATTTACATAAATAAACCTAGACAATAAAATTATATTATCACATGAATGTTAAGGTATAAAAAGTCAAAATTACTGAAAAATTTAAGACTAGTATTATTTCATCTCATAAAAAATTTAAAATACTTTTGCTTAAAATAGACTGTATTTCAAAACAGTTCATAATTTCTACTAATTTTTTATCATCATCTAAGTTAGCAAAATTTTCACTATATTTTGAACATTCAGAAAATAAAACCCATCTAAGGTCATCATATAGAGTCCAATTTAAAAGAAAATGTTTTTCGGACTCAACTTGACAGAATTGTTCGTATCCATATATCCATGGATATGGATATATGGGTCATTTTAAAAAAATGTGCATTTTTTACATTGCAAGATTGAGAAAAAACAATTTGCTTGAATCATCATATTTATTAAACTTGCGAAATATATGATACTTATTGAATAAAATACTCAAAAATGCAATCTTAATGACATATATAATATAAAAATATTATTGACGCATTTTCGACTGATCATCAAAACTGGTGTAAAATTTTGTGTATCCTGTTACCATATTTGTGAGAATTATTTTACTATCAACAGGCAAAATGTGAAAAACATTGTTTATTTCTCAAAGATACGCTAATGTTGTTTCAGAAAACAATAACAGAATATTTAATTTGTTTGCATTAACAATATAAAAACATCACTTAATATTGCGTCCTGAAAAAACTCTTTAAAAATAGATTTTTCAAATGCTGCAAAAATTACTACAATCAACGCAAAACCAATTAAAACACTTAATTCCTTATATTCGGCTTATATTGGACTTTTTAATCAATCCAACACTTAGTTCTTTGATTACATATTCTTTGATCAAAACACTAATTTCTATTGTAACAGGAACGGAAATCGAAGGTTTACAGATGCATATTTATCTATCCAGATACCAAGTTAAGATAACAGGACAGACAGTAACAAGATAGACAAAATTATATGTTTATTGATTCTATTGCAAAACAACAGCTCCCTTTGCATAGTTGTTTTTTTTCTTTTTAAATATATATGCAATATCAAATGTTTCATTTCATAAGGTCACCAGATACATAATTGTTTATTCTAATACTTAATCTGTCTATCCTGTTACTTTATTCAAGGTAACAGGATGGACAAAATTATATGTTTATTGATTCTATTGATTCTATTGCGAAATAACAGCTCCCCTTACAGCGGTGTATGATTCTTTTAGTTAGCGTTCTTTGTTTCCGAACAGTAAGTGACCCTTTTAAGAACGTATGGGTGTGGTAATGTATACAATGATAGACATTTTAGACATTTTAAAAGGGTACGCCATCAGTTTGGCTTACTTTTCTGGTTATAACTTCGCTTCCGTTTCTACTAACGGTCTATTGTTTTGGTTGTAATTTGGAAAACTTGTGTACTTTTGATTTCATCATAGAAGATATTAGTATTTGCAAGCAAAATGATTTGTCTCGCAAGCCATCATCTCATCGCTGCACAGTTCCAATGGATAAAGGCCTGCGAGTGTGCGACCCCGTGAAGTCCGAATTACAGCTGAGCTTGGAATCCCATCGTTTCCTCGAATCAGCTCCTCGGTCATGGCGGTTTTCCATGCAATACGTGGTCCATCTCCTTCGATCTGCACTATGTCTCCAGATTTAACGTCAATGTTATTTTTAACACATTTCGTATATGGTATTCACGAAGAGAAGTTAGGTATTCAATCCTCCACGAGTCAAGAAATGTTGTAATAATTACTATTGTGTCTTGGCTCGGCATTCTGTTCCTCGGTTGCAAAGTTCATGAAGTTCTCGTTCAACTTTTTCTGATTCGAATAATCGTTTCAAATACTCTGATGATGCTACAACAAACGTTGTTGTGTTGTCACTCATGGATATCTTTGGTATTGATTTACGGCTCACAAGACGTCGGAATGCTTCTATGAAAGAATCCTCGATAAGATCAGTACAATGACTTCTAAATGTATGGCTCTCGTTTAAGCCCAGTTAAAGAGGCAAATATAGTCTTTGATATGGATTTGTCCTTGTTCCTTGTATTCAATGCTCCAGTAAAGTCTATACCTGTAGCTCTAAAAGGCGGTGAGTCCTGTAATCTCATTTTCTGAAGTGGCGCAGTGTCAGTTGAAGGATACAATTTTCCTATAACCTTGCGGCGAACGATACTTTTGCGAAATAGCTTTCTCACGTCTTTATTTTTAGGCACACGCATATGATCAAGTCTTTTTATTGGTTTGTAATATACTACATGCAGGAAAGCGCAACTAAAATAAAGCGCAATTCGTGTAATGTAGGGAACCATTAAACGGTAAAAAAAGGGACTATATATCACGTTAGAAAAATTACGACCTTTACCTCTGTAGTAAAATATACTTGGCTGATTAGGCCATATTATTGTGTCTGCAAAATGTAATGAAATATAAATAGATAATTAATTAAGAGATGCCATTACAAATTTGGTGTATAATATACCCCCCCCCAAAAAAAAAAAAAAATAAAATAAAATAAAATAAAACAATTTTTTTTTTAACTTGGTGCCATCAGAAACGATGTCAATCCCTGCACTGCACATAGTGAAGAAGAATATTATACGCAAATGAAACCACTGAAACAAAAAATGAATGAATATTTCCAGAGACAAAGCAAAATTAGTAATCTCACCATTTTCGGTCCCAAAATTTGACCCCTTCATAGATTTTGAAATTTAAAAACCTTTTCACATATCTACAGAAAAAAGAACAATATTATATATATATATACATACAAATCTAAATGAAAAATGAAAGAGGAGTTTAAGCCACAAGCTGAAATTCACTATTTCCAAAATACAACCCCTGTGGGCCTCAAGTTGTCAAAATCAAAATCTAAAACCTTATTGGGCATCTACATACAGCATGTGACAATATTCTATAGAAATTAAAAGCCTAAAATGAAAAATTAATAAGCAGTTTAGTTTAAATTTCCAGTTTTCGAAATTCGACCCCTGTGGGTCCCTATTTTTGAAAATCAAAATTTTAAAACATTATTGGGAAACTACATATAGTATGTGACAATATGGTATAGAAATTAAATGCATGACATGAAAAATGAACGAGGAGTTTAGGTCACAAGCTTAAATTCCAATTTTCGAAATTCGACCCCTGTGGGCCCCAACTTTTAAAAATCAAAATTCCAAAACCTTAATACGCGTCTACATACAGTATGTGATAATACTGTATAGAAATTAAAGCATAAAATGAAAAATGTACGAGGAGTTTAGGTCACAAGCATAAACTTTCAGTTTTTGAAATTCGACCCATGTGCACCCCAATTTTTAAAAATCAAAATTCTAAAACCTTATTGTTCATCTACATACAGTATGTGATAACACTATATAGAAATTAAAAGCATAAAATGAGAAATGAATGAGGAGTTTAGTTCCAATTTTCGAAATTCGACCCCTGTGGGCCCCTATTTTTGAAAATCAAAATTCTAAAACCTTACTGCACATCTATAAAATACAGTGTGTGACAATACTGTATAGAAATTAAATGCATGAAGTTAAAAATGAACGAGGGGTTCAGGAGACAAGATTATCTAACGGACGGACAGACGGACGGGCAGACGGACGAACAGACGGACGGACGGAGAGATGGACGGACGGTACGACAGACGGACAGACGGACGGACGGACGGATACAACGAATACTATATACCCCGCTTTTTTTCAAAAGCGGGGGTATAATAAAGTTCTATAAACGGCTTTAATATGTAATAAAAAGTTTAGGGCAAAATACAGAAAATTTTGTAAATGTAATAATATAAGAAACCAAGCTGTACATTTATTCATTTTTGTAAATGCTGTTGATTGATGTAATGCCACATTGCTCTATGAACTTTTAACTAATTAGGTGGGGTTTACATCTACCTATATGCTGATTAAGTGTGTATTGAGAGTCTATATGGGAGATTCTAAACTTTAAACTTGGGAATCTTTTGATTTTTGACATACCATTGTTAAGATTAATTACAATATCTAATAATTTTGACACTTTTTTCGGGATAAAATTTTAAATATGGTTTAGATAAGGGACGAGATCAAAAGTTCAATGTAGGATAAAAAACTTAATTCACATAGTTTTTTGTCACTGACCCCCCCCCCCCCCCTTAACTTAATTTGGGAAAAATTGATTGAACAATATGGGCATATATATTTGTAAGTTTTGAACATAAATTTTTATTTTTTGAATATATAAATAGAAAAAGTATTGCATATATATTTGTAAGTTTTGAACATAATTTTTTATCTTTTGAATATAAATAGAAACATATTGCATATATATTTGTAAGTTTTGAACATATTTTTTTTAATATATATATATATATATATATAAAATATTGCATACATATTTGTAAGTTTTGAACATAATTTTTTTTTTGAATATTGAAACGTTTGACGTGCCATAGCAAACTCGACAAAACGAAGTATTCTTGAAGCAATATCAATGCAATAACTACATATATTATTATTATGATTATTATTTAATAAGGCAGGAATAAATTTGTACATCGCTAGAGAAGAACATTTATAGAGCGAACAACGGATTTTGGTTTTGACTCGGTGTACGGAAGAGTCCAATAAATCAACCAGTTAGTGAAAATGATACAAAAGTTTTACTTATTTCACAAAACAAGTAAAAAATTAAGAAATAATTCATGGGGGTTATAGAGTTTAAGTCATTTACACAATGGCTGGGCCTTTATATTCGGATATTTTATACCGAACGCATGCGAACGCATGTGTAAATGACTTCAAATCTATAACCATCATGAATTATTTCTATTCTTATAGGACAAATACGCCAATTTTGCTTATTTGAGTTGTCCGTTATGTATTTACCCTTGTTTTGGACGCTTCATTTCTCTTGCGATTAATATGTTGCATTCTGTCCTTTTAAGAGCATATTTTGAATAAAGCTTTTTTCATAAGATAATCATGTGCAAATTATGTAATTCACCATTTACACAATCAAAATGAATAAAACATCTTTCACAGACTTACCGCGGTAACCGTCACGTCGTTTAAAAATCAAGATAGAGCTGCCTGCGTAAATGTATATTCCAGTGTACAACATTGTCACAAATAGTGTGGTTGTATCGCGTGATTTCTTTGTAAAAACAAAACAATTCGTGTGAAAAAGACATTTTTTTCTTGTTAAAGTTCATACAATTCGTGTTTACAACAAGCTTCTATACGCAGGTGCTAGAAGTGGATATATCGGGTAATATATCTTTGACGATATATAGGACGTCATATTAGAATAATTTTGTAACGTGTCGAGGGTGTGTTTATATTGTTCGTATCCGTTTATCAACAGGATCTTAGATGCTTCAACATCGAACCTTACAGCAACACAAATATAAAACACTGAACCTCAAAGTTTATATACAAACATTAATGTAAATACCAATGCTCCAGACTTATCATAAAAACCAAACTAGAAACGCAAACTTTGACCCAAAGCTTTCAAACTACAACTTTCGGAACGTTTACAAAAGCCGGGACACAAACCTCAAACTAAAAATCAAACTACAACACCCTGGAGATAAAAACCTAAGACCAAAACGTCTTAAATGAACTGAAGTTCCTAACAATTACAAACCACCTGTTCGAGGGACTGCGACGATTCCCTAAGGAAATTACAGTATCGGAACAACCCGGTAGCTTGAAATTGCCGTTCAACTTCAAACCTTGTATTAAACAACTATACAAACCTCCACTTGTAGTTTCTTCTCTGGTTTTCCAATATCCGTGGCTTCCTATTCTAATTGTCTCCGAGCGATCTGCTTGCTTTGCTGGCCGGCGTAAGACTGACAATTTACCTGTGTTCTGCACGCCTTTTATACCCACAACGCGGACATGGCAGAAAACACCCTGTCTATTTTTAGAACTGAATTACCTCCGTGTTATGCTTGTTTATACGCACATCTAATGAATTAATAAAGATCGGTATATGTTTTTGACATACTGAGTTAACTTCATTGTCCCGAATTATACGACAATATTACAGTATCTAATATACACAACAAGACGATAAAGTGACGATTCAAGGTATTGATTTAAACATCAAAGACTAACTATGTGAAACTTACACATTTGGACAAACCCTATAAACCTTATATCCGATTCCGTCACATTACCCACGCCTCCGTAGGAATGCGTCCTCGCATTCAAAACCACACCTAGCTAAACGTCATACCTCCACATTTCAGGAGCAAACTCATCAACCTACAACAGCAGCGTTAACAGTAGAACTGTTCTAAACAACAAAGCTCCGAAGCTTTATTAACATATCTGTAACCACAGACTGTTAAAACATGTCCCAGACAAAACTGACGACAAATATCAGCACAACTCGTAGACCAACATCTACCTAACAGTTCCGTCCGCCTTTTAGCTAAAATGTAACTTCAAGTACAACAATGCAAACCAAATCCGAACTGTGGTGAACTTGTATTCAGGGATGACACATAAAACTGAAACTTGCATTTTTAATTGTCACTAAATAAACGGTTGAAATTCCGAAATACCGGTTTTGAAAAAAATTTAGCTTCAAACAGCGACCCAAGAGCCTACTCTTAACGAAATCCGATGAGGGGTCTTTAACCTGCCAAGAGCGTGACACTCTCTGAACACGGGACCTCGGATTTTACGTCCCCATCCGACGGACACATATAAAATAACAACACAAAAAGAAAACATTTGTACATATATTAATTGTTTTGAAATAAATTGCTATCTGCAGTATCTCAAATATTTCAATTATCCAACAACAAAAAAACAAAAAAATTATTCATAAGTGAATTCCTCCAAGACTGTTTTCTGGAGCTCACGATTTTCCTCAATATACTTTGTTACAGTAGTGATAACTTTTCTGTATTTCACTGTCTCAACTTGTACAGCTTTTTCCAAGACTTCATATGTTCTCTTCAGTGTCTTCTCAATGTTGCCCTCTGACCTTTCATCTTCCTTAGCTTCCGAGTCGTCCCTGTCACTGCGCACATTAACTGTTTTATCCTTATCCTCAAAGTTTTTACAGTCTTCGGTGATCATATCTTGTTCTGTTTTCTGTTTAAGCGGAGCCAAAACTTTTTCTGGCCTTGTTGGCTTTCTTATTGTCCTGCCTTTCTCAAGATTCAACTTTGATACATAAATCTTTCTCTCTGCTGCAGTGGATGTTGAATCAAGAGCAGTATCTTTCTTGTCAAATGTTGACTCGCGAATCTTTGCTTCTGTCCCTTTACGGGTTGAATCATGACATGTTTCCTTCTCATCGTACCTTAACTCGGAAATCTTATCTTCTTCTTCAACAGGACTTGAGCTATGATCTGTATCCATATTGTCGTCAGAACCACTTTCTTGGTTGGGGATGTCCTCTGATTCACTACTTCCTGAGACATATCCTATGATGTCTTTTAAATCTCCAGGATGCGAAAGGTCTGAGTCGGGCTCTTCAGAAGTAACATTAGATTTTTCTTCGGCAATAATCACAACTTTTGGGAGCTCCACTCTATCCTTTCCCTTCTGATCCTGTTCAGAATTCTGGACATCTACGACTTCTACGTCTGTATGATTGTGGAACTTTGTCATACGACGTCTGTAATATGCAGCTTTCTTGAACGTTTGGTTACAGGAAAAACATGTTAGTCAACGTTTTTCTTTTGCACAGCTCAATACGTGGTCCTTCAGTCTGTCTTTGTCCTCAAATTGTTCCTTACAAATAGGACATTCTTCTTTCACTACTAGCTTTACTTCTTTTGTCTTTCTTGGAGTTACTTTAGTTTTTGCCATTTTCTACAAAATACATGAATGATATGCTATTACAAAATATTTATCAAATAACAATCAACGATACAATTATGTGCAGGCTATCTACATTTATTTATATTTAATATACACACGTTTGGTAGAGGATCTATCAATTAAGACTATTAACCTAATAGTCACAAACAAAGTCCCGATATCTGTCCGGACGCTTAATCTCGCGTCTAGGACGAAGTTGTTCTTGAGACTGAACATAATCATATTGCTCTGTCTCCATAGGTTCATCTACAGTGTTACCAATACTTTCTACATCTTCCGTTCGGGGTTCGACGTCTCTATCTTCTCTTAACCTTTGTGCAACCTCTTTCTTCATACGATCGCAATGAATTATTTGTGACTGACCATTTCTGCCACAGTCAACCTCATAGAGGACATCAGAAAGTTCTCTTTGAACTTTAAACGGACCCCTCCAAAATTTAGTTAGTTTAGGTGAACATCCCATCTTTCTTTGTGGGAAAAACACATAAACATCATCGCCCTTTTCGAACTTTTGCCATGCCAATTTCTTATCATGATAATGTTTCTGTCTAAGCATGGCTTGTTTGGTATGGACCCTCACAAACTCATGGGAATTTTCAAGACGTTCTCTTAGTTCCCATGCCCACAGATTTATGGGAATAGGTTTTATACTTGGAGGCATGCCATACATAATGTCAAGAG
This sequence comes from Mytilisepta virgata, assembly GCA_028015205.1. Taxonomy (NCBI): domain Eukaryota; kingdom Metazoa; phylum Mollusca; class Bivalvia; order Mytilida; family Mytilidae; genus Mytilisepta; species Mytilisepta virgata. The sequence continues at coordinate 79,145,222 of CM051519.1, forward strand.
GCATAGTCGTTTCTCTCCCAAGTATGAGAAGCTTTGGGGTAACGTCTGTTGTTTTATGTTCGGATGCTCTATAAGACATCATCACATATGGCAGATGAACTGAGCATAACCTCAAGTGTCTGGTTGAATCTTTCAACCATTCCATTTGATTTGGGATGGTAAGTGGTGGTTCTTGTCTTTTCAATTTCCAAAAGGCTGCACATTGCCGTAAATAGATTGCTTTCATATTGTGTACCTTGATCTGAGTGTATAACTTGTGGTATACCAAAACGGGCCACTACTTCCTCCACCAATATACTAGCAACCGTGCGCGCTTCCATGTTTGGCATGGGGAATGCCTCTGTCCATTTAGTAAAATAGTCAGATACCACTAATATATACTTATTCCCAGCCTCTGTCTCTGGCAGTTCCCCAAGTATGTCCGTGGCTATGCGTTCTATTGGGACCCCTGCTTGAATCATCTGCATAGGAGCGAGTTTCTTTTGAAGAGGTCGCTTTCGTCTAGCGCATTTGTCACATCCTGCAACATACCTGCGAACATCGAGTTGTTGCACAGACCAATACAACTTTTGTCTTATCTTTCCTAGAGTTTTAGTGACACCAAGATGACCCGGGGCTCTAACATCATGGCAGTACTGCAAAATTTTCAGACGCTCACTAAACGGTACAATAACTTGATGGTAGGTTATTTTTGTACCTAATATGTCCCATGACCTGTATTCTCGATACTGAGGTGTTTGAACTGACTCAAAAGACTTCTTAGGAAGTAGCTGTCACAAACTTCATCCCATGGTGGTCGTTGTTCCTTTTCTAACCATTCTCTGACTTTACTTATACTACGGTCTGCTCTTTGAATCTTTTGAAGTTTCACTACATCTTCTACCTCATTCTTGTCTTTTGGTGGGTTCTGCAAAGTATGGACATGAGCTTTACTGGATCATTTGCTATTGCAGTGGTCACATTGTTTGCATGGTAACCTACTCAAACAGTCAGCATTTTTATGCTTCGACCCTGGCCGATGTTCAATTTGCATGTCATATGAAGACAAGACCTCTAACCAGCGTGCCATCTGTCCCTCAGGATCTTTAAAGTTCAGCAACCAGCGGAGTGAACTATGATCTGTACGAATTTTAAACCTTTTTCCATACAAATAGTTTTTAAATTACTTCGTAAAATGAACAACTGCCAGAAGTTCTTTTCTTGTTACACAATATTTGCGTTCTGATTTTGTTATGCTTCTGCTTGCAAAGGCAACAACTTTTTCACAATCATCCTGAATCTGCGAGAGTACCGCGCCAATGGCTGTTCCACTAGCGTCCGTGTCAAGGATGAAAGTTTTGTAAAATCAGGATGGACCAGAAATGGTGCAGATGTCAAAATGGTCTTAAGTTTTTGAAACGATTCATCACATTCCGATGACCATTCAAACTTCTTGTTTTTCTCAGTAAGTTTGTGCAAGGGCCTAGCAATCCCAGAAAACCCTTCTATAAATCGTCTGTAATAACTACAGAAACCCAAAAAAGATCTAACTTCCGTTACATTTGTAGGTGCTGGCCATTTTTTAACAGTCTCTATTTTCTTTGGATATGTGGAAACCCCTTTATTGGATAAATAAATATTCCACTTCAGTGGCAAATAATTTACACTTTCTTGGCTTGAGTTTCAGTCCAGCAGATCTCAATCTATCAAATACCGTTGCTAACTTTGTTAACATGTCGTCAAAACTTTTAGCAAAAACAATTATATCATCAAGATATATCAGACATATCTTCCACTAGAGTCCTGAAAACACTGTCTCCATCAGTCGTTCAAAGGTGGCTGGCGCATTGCACAAGCCAAAAGGGAGGACTTTAAATTGAAACAGCCCTTTTCTTGTTAAGAAAGCAGATTTGTAACGGTCGGATGGATCCACCTCTAGTTGCCAATATCCTGAGCATAAATCTAATGTAGAAAATATGCACGCCCCTGATAGCTGCTCCAATGAGTCATCTATCCGTGGCAAGGGATAAGCATCTTTTATTGTAGAGGTGTTGAACATTCGATAGTCAACACAGAAGCGAGTGGTCCCATCCTTTTTCTTAACCAACACCAGACCTGAAGACCATGGACTTGTTGAATTTTCTATAATTTCCTTTTCTAATAGATCATCTATGGTCTTATCAACTTCCTTTTGTAAGTGAAATGGAACCCGTCTAGGAGAATTCCTTATGCGGTCTCACTTCTTGTGTTTTTACCTGATGCCTAACGATTGTTGTCCGACCAAAATCAGAGTCATATTTTGAAAATACGTCAGAATATTTTGAAAGATAATATTTTACCCTTTTGGGATAGTCTGACAAATTCATAAACCTAAGGGGGACTTTATCTTGTTTCGTTACCAACGTTCGACCTAAAAGTCCTTTATCGGAATTGAGGAATTCCTGTGTTGGTTCAACAATTCCAACATGTGTGTCTGATATCCCGTGCCCTTTGACTACCCCAGGAACCAAAACTTCACTCCTCGGAGGAAGCTCCACGTTATTTGCCAGGGCCACTGTATAACAGCCAATCTGCCCCTCGAAATGCAAATAAACCTCATTTCCCTTTACCCAAAAACTGCCTTTAGCAACATTTATGACACAATTCTGACTACGTTGAAAATCAATTCCTATTATTCCATCAATATTCAAGTCAGCATCTAATGCTATATTAGAGCAGACCAAACCACCAATGTCAATGTCAATGATTGTCTTTCCAGACACTTTTAATGGCGAACCGTTTGCCGTAAGAATTTCTCTGTCCATCTTTGCCATCTTGAGTAAACCAACTTTCTCAAATAATTTATTAGAAATCAGCGTAACGGTTGCGCCGGTATCTACCAAAAGCTTTGCTGGTACCCCATTGACCTTACTTTCTATAAACATACCAGCTACATTTGCCAGTTTATTAACCCCTATAGTTCCATTTGGCTTTTCTTGCCCATTAGTCTTTTCCCCAGATTTATTAGGGTTATCTTGCTCTTTAACGAAGTTAGGACAATTTCTTTTGATATGGACAGGCTTCCCACATTCAAAGCACACCCGGTTATTCTTATCAAAATTGGGTTTTCTTCTAAACGTAGAGTTTCGTGTGTTTTGTGATTTTTTTAACGTCTGAACTTCATGCTGCAACTCACTGACGTTTGCATATCTTTCAGAAGTTTGAACGTTTGACTTCCCAAACCACAATCGTCCGTTGTTTGAGACGTAGATCCAAGGTACCCCCGACCCTCTTCATGTTTCAGCTCTGCTTTATTGAATGCTTCAAGTTCTACAGCGTGTCGAACTGCGTCATTCAAATTAGTTGGCCTAGCTTGCTTTACCCTTAACCTCATATCGGAGTTTACAAGGGCATCGATAAATTGCTCTTTAGCAAGGGTTTCCCTGACATCGTTTGGAGCTTTGGGGTAAGCCAAGTTAGCCAGACGTCTTTTATCTTGCCCTAATTCAGGTAAGCTATCGGACGCCTTTTGTCGTCGCTCCCGAAGCTGTGTCCGGTATAGCTCAGTTTGGTTTGAGGGGGGAAATCTCTCCTCTAAAGAACGAACAAGTTCTTTAAAGTTTTGTCTTTGATCTGATGGTAAATTGCCTAGGACACCTTGGCCTGACCTCTTAATTAAACGGCCAAATACAACCCTTTCTCAGTTTCCGTCCAACCATTCAAATGCGAACATGCATCAAAATGGGACTTGAAATCTATCCATGGTCCCTTCCCAACATATGTTGCGGGTTTGACAATTGATTTGATCTTCCCAAGTGGAGAATCAGCTAAACCCGTATACGAATGAGCTTCAGTAAGCTTGCTTGCCTGTTTTGACGTATTAGTATTAGGTTTCTTACGTCTTTGTGTCACAAAGTTGGTTGCAAATTTTGGACCTGATAAAAGTCTATCGTCAAGTTCCAATGGTGGAATATCTTGGACATCAGGACTGAATTTGATTTTTGATTTTGTTCCTATTCCTACATGTCTAGATTGTGACTTGTCTGACGTCTGGTATGTATGGCCATCCCTTGGTATATCTAGGGTAGAGGTTCTGGCAGTATCAGTCCCAGAGTTAAAAAGTTTTGCTCTTGAAATAGCAGGTGTTGATTGGGCAAAATCGCGACCATATTCAAAACTTCGAGTTTTCAATTGATCAATTTCCCAATTCAACCTATCAATTTCGCTAGTCAAATCTTCGGGGTTATAATTGTCCGGGTCATATAACATGTCATCTTCTTAAAAAGATATATTTCACAAATATAAAAATCAATTTGTGTCTCAGTAAAATTTATAAAATGCAACAAACAAAACAAAAACAAAAACAACTCAGGACACACTCTTAATTGCTATTTGCAATGGTTTACAAAATATCTAAACTAATGATAAAATACGACGCTGAAGTCTCTAAGATCCCATCGCTGCGAACCATTTTTGTAAAGTGCCGAGCGTGCGTTTATATTGTTCGTATCCGTTTATCAACAGGATCTGAGATGCTTCAACATCGAACCTTACAGCAACACAAATATAAAACACTGAACCTCAAAGTTTATATACAAACATTAATGTGAATACCAATGCTCCAGACTTATCATAAAAACCAAACTAGAAACGCAAACTTTGACCCAAAGCTTTCAAACTACAACTTTCGGAACGTTTACAAAAGCCGGGACACAAACCTCAAACTAAAAATCAAACTACAACACCCTGGAGATAAAAACCCAAGACCAAAACGTCTTAAATGAACTGAAGTTCCTGACAATTACAAACCACCTGTTCTAGGGACTGCGACCATTCCCTAAGGAAATTACAGTATTGGAACAACCCGGTAGCTTGAAATTGCCGTTCAACTTCAAACCTTGTATTAAACAACTATACAAACCTCCACTTGTAGTTTCTTCTCTGGTTTTCCAATATCCATGGCTTCCTATTCTAATTGTCTCCGAGCGATCTGCTTGCTTTACTGGCCGGCGTAAGACCGACAATTTACCTGTGTTCTGCACGCCTTTTATACCCACAACGCGGACGTGGCAGAAAGCATTCTGTCTATTTGTGTTTATACGCACATCTAATGAATTAATAAAGATCGGTATATGTTTTTGACATACTGAGTTAACTTCTTTATTTTATTAAAGCCTAGATTTACATAATTTGCAATATGATTGGCCTTCGTTGTCCCGAATTATACGACAATATTACAGTATCTAATATACACAACAAGACGATAAAGTGACGATTCAAGGTATTGATTTAAACACCAAAGACTAACTATGTGAAACTTACACATTTGTACAAACCCTATAAACCTTATATCCGATTCCGTCACACTTTGTTAACATTGCACATGTTTTCTACACAACTAAAAAACCTCGTATGAATTTTTTTTCACATTTGTATGAAATGTAAGAATTGTTGTTTAAACTGACACTGTTCTTGTAGGGACTTAAGCAACAACAAAATCACATTTCTGGACGATGGTATTTTTGATAAATTGGTGAAATTGGAAATTCTGTAAGTCAATATTAGAGAAATTCAGGTAAAAAATATAATTCAGCAAAAGAATACCAAAGCGGTAAGACAGGGAAATACACAACAAAACCAAAATCAAACGACAAAGCTAATCTGGGAGAAAACCAGCAAACAATGTTATAAAAGATATCACCTAAACAAATACATGTAAGAAAATTTGAACAATGGAGCACAAACACTAAAACACTAATAATGTTGAAGCTGAGGGTTTGATGTAGAGCAAGGCTTTATAAATACTTTGAAATAATCTTAAAAAGAAAGAGAGAAGATGTAATTTATATACTGTTTTCAATATTCTTTGATCCATGACATGTGGTATTTTCGTTGTTACGTCTATAAAAAACTAATAAACCATTAAATGTTCAATGTTTTGGCGTCAAAATATTAACAAACAAGTCTTTGGTTAAAATCTCTGAAAGCATATTGCAGCTATTACGGAAATTTCTCGTTGAAAACAAAACGTTTTCCTCAAAATTCAACATTTTAAGAGTGCTTGACGGTAGTTAAGAGTAAGTCTTTTATTACCTTTTGATTTTGACATTCTGGGAGCCAAATATTGGGCCACATCATACATTTACCATGCCCTTTAAGGGAGATTAAGTTAGTTGTATATAAAGGACACTGAATCTTTAAACTATTTTCACTGCGACAAAATACACTACTATGGAGTGGGATTACTTTGGCTACTTGCATAACATATTTTCAAAGCTAATTATGTAATGCAAATCAAGGATTTTGTCGATGAATTTTCCCGGTCGTGCGTTGGTGTATTTTTCGATGTCGTTATGCATTTGACTGTATCATTTCCAAGTTTCGAGTTTTCGTTTTTACAATAGTTTTATCTGACACCATTTCTCGCATACGTTTTTTTTCTTCAGAAGCACTTGTCTCGAAGCACACTTTTTACCTTGAAACAAAAAATTGATGCACGATACCTCGCACCCACGTGTAAAACAATCTCAAATATCGAAATTATATGATACCTGTTTTAATGCTTAAAATGTGCACATTCCTTCGATTTACGACCTATAAGTTGAGTTCAAGCCCTAAAATGTTGCAAAACCAAAACGAAATCAAACAGGTTCAAGATCAAATTCAAAAAGGCCAAAAAGACCAAAAGGACAAATTTATCTAAGGATCAAACAAACAAAAAATGCAATCCATTAGACAGACAAACCCGGGAAGACAACTGGATAACCACAGGCACAGAACAACAAATAAACAGTGAAAACTAAAAAAAAAAAAAAAAAAAAAAAAAAAAAAAAAAAAAAAAAAAAAACAATGAACAACACGAATTCCTATAAAAACCAGGAGTGAACTCAGGGTTTCGGAAGGGTAGGCAGTTCCTCCTCCATATACGACACGGTCAATCCGGTGGTAGTCACACATCGGCGGAGGTACATGAAATCTTACGACAGTGGGAACAAGTGTAACATCATCTTCGATATTGGAACACTGTAACGGTCAATCAATTCTTTTGTAGCATCGTTTATTTTATAAAATAATCGTCCGGACGGTTGCATAGTTTTTTTATATATCCATACTTTTTCTTCGTTCATCGTTCGTGCTGTACACGTTTGCGTCGATACAGGGAATATAATGGCATATGTCACAATTCAAGTTGGTGACATCCGGTAAATTGTCAAGTCCGGTGAGGTTTCGATTCCAGTACTGGAAATTTAACTGGAGATATCTAATCTAATTTTTAAGAAAAAAACTTCGAATCGGTCAATCATTTAGTGATGACGACGTGATAATATTTATATTATTTTTAGTTATTTCGCTCTGCCGACCTTTATTTTTTTTTTTTTTAAGAACACATTAAATAGAGCAATTTTTAATGGAGTTTATATCCTTATAGAAATCTTGACCAGAATCTAATTGAAACATTGCCAGTCGGGATATTCAAAGAGTTACGAAATATTAAAGAACTGTAAGTGTTCTTACTCAATCAGTACGTTGTATGCCTTGTATTTATAAAACGAATGACATAAACTACAATGACGATAAGAACAAATGTTGAAGTACAATGTAGTTACTAGCTGTTAAAGAACTAGAAGCTCAAGTGGTGATCCCGTATTGCTCATCTGGCATCCTTTCTAACATGACATATTTGTTCATTTTCCTATTCAGTTTCACTTTAAGAGATTTTTATTTAATTTGACCAATCAAGAATAGGGAATTGTTCATGGTGGCCATGATTCCTCCTCCCGGTGAGAAATATCCAAATTTGATAAAGGTTTTTGCATAGATTTTACCTCTAGTCCTAGTTTGAAACATGCAAAATTTGTAAAGGTTCTTCCATAAATGCTTCATACAGAGGAGATTTTCTCTTATTTGACCAATGAGAAATAGGATTTGTTCATGGCAGCAATTGAAAAAGAAATTTGAGAACTTAATAAAGCTATTTCCATAAATGCTTAATATCAAGAGCCACTTCATTTAACCATATGGCCAGTTCAGAGGCGAGGATTTTTTAAAATTTGATTAAAAAGAAATGGGATTTGTTCAGGAGGAGGATCTTTACTTGTCCGACAAATGTACAAATTATGCAAACTTTATAAAGGTCCTTCCATAGATACTTCATAACAAGTTTGACTTCATTTAGCCGTATGGTTTTAGAGGAGAATATTTTGTTTTATTTTGGCCAATGACAAATAGGATTTGTTCATGGCGGCTATGTTAGTCCCCATATCGAAAAAAAACTTTATAAAGAGCCTTCCACAGATTCTTCATACAGTTGCGACCAGTCATAATCTCTTGTCCAAGTTAACTTGCAAAGCAGTCAGGAAGAAAAATAGCTCTGCTCAAGAGCAGTCCTGGTCCACGACTGCTTTTTAGAACAGCTCTGGTCAAGAATTAGGCTTTATTCCAGTGTGATATTTTTATTTATAGTGTTACAAAAAGACTTTACTGAAACTCTAAGTTGGGATTTCTTATTTATTCTAAATGCTGACTGTTACTAGAACTGTTCTAGACCATGAAAGGTGAGAGCTGTTCTAGACCATAAGAGGTTAGAGCTGTTCTTAACCATGGCAGCTTAGAGCAGTCAGAATCAGTCAGGATTTTGTTCTAGAGCAGTCAGGATTCTATTCTAGAGCAGTTCTGAAGCAGTCAGCAGATGCTATATGGTTTCAGAGGACAGCATTATTAAAGTTTGAGCAATGAGAAAATAAAATTTGTTCACGGCAGCCATGTCAGTTGTCCGATCGTGACAAAATATACAAACGTATAAAGGTATAAGATTTGTTCATGGCTGTCGATCAAGAAACAAATGTAGGGTTTATAATGGTCCTTCCATAGATGCTTCATACAAAGTTTCAGGTAAAACAATGTCCAAGACACATAATTCACTATGATAACAAAAACAACAAAAATAACTTCCAAAGTATACCAGAATAATGAGTGTAATGCCTAAGGGATTAAGAAAGGATCTAAATTCCATGACAAGAAAAAAATTCCAAAAATTTGTATTTTGTAAACAACTTTTTGTGACTATTTTTGTATTGTATCAGCTTGGCTGTCTTGGCCCCAACTTCTGTGAAAAGCAAGATAGGTTGCTGTCGGACTTTTAAGTATAGAACAGATTTGTAATGATTAGTTGCAGCAGTTAGTATTTATACGCATTTGGAGATCCTTTAAGTCTGAAAATTAATAGTAAACTGCAACCGACGAGTGTAGGGGTGTAAGATTTAAATCATTTTGATTGAACATACATGTATATGTACTTAATTACATTCATTTGTGTACTCGGTAAAATCTGTTCTTGTAATTAAGTTTTATGGAAAAGAATGCTATCACAGAAATTTCTAATTCGTAAATTTTTGGTATTAATCGAACAGAAAAGCTCTTTGTAACTATCGACCAGTTTGCGCCAAACAATGGACATACATACATGTAAATGGTAGCATTCTGTAGAAGAATAGTCTTGAATGTTATGATAGATTTTGTAGGTCGTGACCTCACCACAAATTGTTTTGTCGTCAGAGATGGCTGACTGTGTAGTTCTTCGCAGCATAAACATTTTTTTTATAAAAGATACAGTTATTACTGTAAATATCGGAATGACTTTTGTACAAATATATTTAAGCATAGTTGTAATATGCATGATCAATTTTGACCAGATTTGGCGTATCGTTTTAAGTATATTTGAACTACAACATTTTAGTTTATTGTTTGGGGTTTTCTGATTTCCTTTCTCAAACGTTATGTGATGGCGTACGCACACACAGTGTATCAAAATGGATAGAGTTGAATTTTATGAAAACAATAGGACAGATATTCTCTTTTACACTGCAAATGTTGCATTTGTATCTTAGGACCTGATAATGATACCAAATGGATATCGGTATCGATTATTGGTATAAATAGTGGTTTGATTCAAACCGGCCAAATCTAACCTGATACAAAGTGGTATTGTTTTATCCAACTTTCAAACATATGTTTAACATAATATTTTGTCGATTGTTTTATGAATATCTGAGTGGTCCATTTTGCATATTAAAAGAATATACTTTGAAAATAATGTTTTATTCCATTATTTGACTAAGGATTGCATTTCAGACGATTGAGCATGAACAAGATTGTAGCTTTAGAAAATGGACTGTTTCCACTCGGCAAATTAGAACGATTGTACGTATCATATATTATTATGCACTCTATATGGACAATGTATATGTTACAGTGCATTTGTCTAATTAGGGAATATACATATTCCCTGAATATTTTAAGGATTTCGTAAAATCCCCGACCATTGAAATGATTATTCATAATCACTGAAACAATCAAAGATTATTCATAATCACTGGAAAAACACCAGGGATTTAATATAACCGCTGACTTGGAAATTGATACTAGTTTTTAATATTTTTGTAACAAAATCACAAAACAAATCTCCTTTGAACATAACTTGGATAGGGTGAATGTGTTTTGCAACTATTTATTTTTACAAACTGTGTTTGGATGGCATCTACCTTGCCTTACGACAGGCACAACGGTTAGTTTCACATCTATATTTTCCAGAACATCTACATTTTTGAAACCATTGACCATTACAAATGGAGTCAACCTTAACAGCTCTTCTCAGAGAAATCAAATTGTCAATGGAAACATCTGACGGTGTCAAAAGTAAAGAGTCAGTCAGTTCAAATCGATTCCTTGTGTATGTCCCGATCAAGATACCATGTTCGGTAACCTTTCTCAGACTTTTCATGAACCCTAACTATTATATTTGTAGGGTCCCTTTTACCTCGATCTACTTATGGTATTGGAACAACGAAATTCATTCCAAGTTCGACATCACAAAGAATTTGTTTACATTTTCAGACTTAGTTTAAGCTTGTTTTTCCATCGATTTGTTTGCACTAAGTCTCTTATTTTCAATTGTGTTCTCTACCTGACAATGAAAACACACAACAGTTGTGCCGATTTCCTCATTTTCTGTGGATTTCCACAAAAAGTGTGGATTGTATTGTTACAAATGTTACACGTGACTTCGGGTGTCTCTATTTGACACACAGCAGATGTAATTACTTGTGTGTTTGAGATGGTGGTATTAACTCAACTAAACTGTCATCCTATTGTGAATGTTTTCGAAGTTCTGAACCAGCATGATAAGTATACTCCGTTTCAGTGTCAATTTTAGTAACTAGTTCATCAGGCAATTAAGTTCCACGATGTTAGCCCTATCCTAGTTTCGACACCAAATATAGCTTTGTTAGGTGTGCCTTTAACTCCGATTATACACAAATTCACTTTAACATATATATATTTCAGTTTGCAGGTAAAGACCAGTTAATACACGGTATTTTCAATAATTTTATATTGACGAGAGAAGGGATTTTTAACACAAAACCCGTACAATGCACGTGAAATAAGTATAAGCAATGAAAGCAGATGTCTATTGTTATTGTTCACGTGAATTCATCAACATAAAGAATATCTAGCTTTCGAACAAGACTTGTGTAATTTTTTGCGGAATATCTATCAATATTTGTGTATACACATCTGAGTTATTGCAGGACATACATGTAGTTGCAACTTATTCATTTTTGCATTCATAACATAATATATTCCAAAATTATCGAAAATGAACTATTTAAAAAATAAATGAAAAAAAAACTTACGTGGATATTTGCACTGTTTAAAGAAGCAGATCTAGAATATTTGCAGGTTTTTTAACCACTAAAATTGCAGAAAGATAACATATTGCAGTGTCGGCCAGAAGCCCACCACTTTAGTTTACTAGACAACAATAAAGTCTCATCTGCTTTAATACAAACTGTACATGGATGCGAGATTATATAAACAGACTACACACAATAACACGCCAAGAAATGTAGCTAATAATGTCATGCGTATATTTACAAAACTAGTCCATGTGCTAGAAACTACATAGTTTTATTATTTTCCAGACACATTGCATCCAATGATTTAAAAGCATTACCAAGTGGATTATTCTCAAATCTAGTCAGCCTTAAATATCTGTAAGTAACTGCATATACAAGAAGTAAATTGTTTTTGGTAGTTTTGAATTTGAATCTTCTGAACACAAACGTGAACACAACAGCGAGTCAGGATACTCTAACTTGAAATATTACGGCTGATCAATTGTTGAAAGTTTATGTTTATCCAGTTCATCAAATGTGCAGATATCATAAATACTAGCATGACTAGGGTGCACCTGTTATATGTACATTAATGGTTTTTTTTTAAATTAATTAGTATCAAAATATGTTTTTTAATTCATCTCATACGTTCATTTTAAATACGATATTAGGATTATGGGTTATTGTTTTGGTTTTCAATATTTTATCATTTAGCAGGTGGTTCAATTATAACTTTATATTTATTTAACTGAGTGCAGTAAATAAAGACAATGGCTAGTTGTCTTTAGTTTGACCAGGATTATGATACACAACTTCACTGGGGTGTCTTTTACATTTAATTATGTAAGAAACTTTAAGCACATAGTATATATGAAGAATGCGTTCTTCCATTAGTAAATTAAACAGTCCAGTGTAGCAGTAAGACGTTTCATTATGCATTTACAATCAATGCATTTGTTGTGTCCATTTTTGTTTTTCCTTTGATATAAATATTATGTAAGAACCAGAACTTCAACAACGTTGATAAATGAAGAGGGGGTCAAATATTGCAACTGTTACATCACTTGTAATTTCTACGTCTAGAGGATTTTACATGCAAATATAGCATCACGTGCGGTGTGGTGTTTGAATTTTTTTCGTAGATTATCCGACAGAACCAAATTTATGAAAAAAAAGCTGTCTATATTTTCTCTACATTTTGTGCTCCAAGATTCGTATCAGATGCCATTTTGCATCAACGGTCAAACTGACAGTCATGTTATAAATATATTACGATTTAAAAACAAGACATATAATATTTCTTATTATTATTATAATCATCTTAATTTTCATTGACAGATATATTTATGGGAATAAACTGAGATTCTTTCCGGCTGATATATTCAGTAATATAACATATTTATACTACATGTAAGTGTACATGTATTTATACCGATAATTTATTCTATAATTTGCAATAAATTTGCAAATATAATTGGCATGTCAACGAATAAACATATATGAATTTAAAAAATGTACAGTTTTTCCAGGAAACTGTTTAGAGCATGGTTCATATAATTTAGACAATGCGATTATAAGTTATCTAAGAAAATTATTTATCTGAAAAATTTTAACCTTGACCTATTTTGATCCTTTATTTTGAAATTGTACAATATTAAAATACGTTATTTTGAATATCAACAATAATACACTCAAAATACAACAACATAAGAGATACATTTGATGGGTTAATGCACGAGATAATTGTTGGTTTCACCCTTTCGGTCGTTTTGGTATTTTGAATTTTCTCTTCATCATTTTGTATTATTTTTTTATTTTCAGTTTAGGCTTTGAGCATGTTCATCACAACTGATTAGTCGTAAATCGACCAAATGTGCACATCTTGTGCATCAAAATTGGTATTGTTGAATTTAATATTCATGTTTTCACCTCGTTATTTCTGTTTAGATCACAAAATGGTGCAAGAGGAAAAAAATCCCAAAACGTTGCGGACGGATTCATATGCCAAAACCAGCTGAATGCACTTTCTTGACAACAATTTTTTTGATAGGTTCTATTTTGTATCGTAAATAATTTTGGTTTTAATCTCTCCTTTTTAATTTTAGATTAATGAGTACAATGTTATTTAGCGTATAAATGTTTTCAAAGAAAATCTAGACTCATTAATACATCTTTTCACATTAATATTGTTAAAAGACTTTTAGGATTGTTAGATATCAGATTCTGATCTGTGTTTAACATAATGTTTCTGTTCTCTTAATATTAATACTATAATTGTGCTTGGCTACAATAAAGTATTTAACTTTGCCATTTTTTACACTGTGTTGTACATATCCGTTCATACTTCAGGTCAATACAATGGAACGCTTTGCAAGATGTACCAATTGGATTATTCAGTAAAACAGAGATTTCAAAATTGTAAGCACAAATTATATTTCCGTTGACTCTTTAATTTTAAAATTGTTTTACTGGAGAGTAGTAGACTTCGTTTTCTAATACATGGATATCTGATACTGCAATTTTTTTATCTGTAGAGAGTTAATTATACAAACGATACTATTCATTAACATTTTTTTCTGAACAAATTAAACTAAAATAATTTTAGTCTACAAATGACATCATAATCCGTCGTGGACATCTTCACTATGTCTAAACAATTCTGTATACTTTGAAAAGATCTCGGTTAAAAAGAGTAGTAAATTCTACTTAAACAATTTAAAAAAAAAATAACCTCCATAACATGAATAATTAAGATTAAAATTCTTCAAATGGCATCATAACTCCCTCGAGCACATATTCACAAGAACTTCAATTAGACGTATTTAAAAATAAAGGAGGATTTGCTTACACGAACTTGGGACCCTTCATAGTAATTTTTCCAAAAATTGACTTAGTATCACAATATGGAAAATAGGCAATAAATTCTTCAAATAACATCACATTCCTTTATGCACATCTTCAATATGACCGCCGTAAACAATTTGCCAAATTTTCAAAATCTGAATTTAAAGCTATATTTTTTACTAAATGCAACTCGGCTAAACATGACTCGAACAACTTGCTCACAGTCCTTGTTTAATTTAAATGCATACCCTCTAGAAAATATATTTTTAGAATTGAAAATTTGGTTGGACTTTGCAAAGTATTTCTCCTTGAAAAATCTTTTACCCGTGTGATTCTGCAAGCAACTAAATATTTTAATTGCAGGAATATGGATGCACTTTTTGTTTGTTCTCCTGGTTCAATATCACTACAAAAATGGATTAATTCTACAAGACCAACTGTAAAACTATATCCTTCTGATATAAATTTAGATGATTGGATGAATTTCATTGATAATTGTACAGATTCTAAGATTCAAGGTTTGTTACGGTTCAGTTACACAAATATCGGCCCTCTCTTCAAGGGTCCCCGGTAAAGTCATTGAAAGTAAGAGCCGACACCTTTGGGTTAAGTAATTTGGCATGAATATGACTATAACTGGTACATTTCTTAGGGCAAACGAAAAAAGAAGTTAAATATATTACATCTACTGATAAATGAAATATTTGTCTACTTGAAAACACGAGCGGGTAATGTTTTCTTGGTGTATAAAACAATAAAGTATTGTCGGAAATGTCATATTTATAATTAGAAAAAAATTGGTCACGCTGTAACGCAATATTGAAATTATTGATATGAATTTTGGCCTGAGGGAAACCTAGACAGCAAGCATTAAAGACCTTCCGTCCACAGAAATTGTATTGTTTACGACAAAGTGTAAAATGGTGGGATTAAAAAAAGTATCTTTTACATGTAGAAACAACAATAAAAAATTAGTTTTGTTAACGATATCTTTAAAATACTATGGCTGCTCAGTCTCTGTGATACTTAAAGTGGAATCATTGTTTTTAAGAATCTTGCTAATTTTTTTCAGTATTTTAATGTCTTATTTAGTGTGGTGCCTCTTCGTGAACCACAAGGTTTCTAGCGGAATGAGCAAAGGCCTGTTCGGCTTGGAGTCGGTATAATATGTTTAGGTGTGGTGATATGTCTTTCTGCGGACTTTTACCTCGTGAGCTAGAACGTTAACATTCTGTCGCAGGGTGTGGGTCTATTACAAAGCAGGATTCATATTCATATCAACATGTTCTCGTCCTGAGATGCAATTAAATAGTTGCCATTGGACGTTTAACAGTAAGCCATCCATTATTATAGTTTTCATTTTCCAGTTTCCACGGAAAGCAACCTGATATCATCTGAAAGTACGACCATCACCGAAGGTATAACATTTTTTTATACATAGCTTTACTAATACAAGTTAAGCTAACATCATCCTTTTATAAAATCGTATCCTACAGCTTGGTTTGAATTAAAAAGAACTAAGAATGCGTTTTCATGACTTACTCTGGTGATCTCGGCATTCTTAGTATCTATGTCTTGGTCCCACAATACTACCTTGAACTGCATGTACATTTGTACATATGTATACTAAATCTATATAATTTAATATTGAATGTAAGGCGTAATTTGGTTGGTCGATTTTTTTCGTCTATCATGTCATAGACTAAATTTTCTTTTCTACTATGTCGTCATTAAAGGGAATCCCGACGTTTTAGATGTTAAAACAACCGTTGGAATTAAATTATAATGATTGACGGTAATTTTGTTTTCAGTCTATTCGAAATAACCTCAATGCACATGGACTGAAAAAAAATTACAGTCAATTCTTAAATATATAAATCCTTGCTTTCTATATATACATATATATATTATATCTTTTATAATATATTTTACATAAACATTCAGGAAATATATACTTATTGGTATTGTAAAAATTAACGTCTGCATTTTGACAGCTAGATATCGTAAAAT
Source organism: Mytilisepta virgata (assembly GCA_028015205.1). NCBI lineage: Eukaryota > Metazoa > Mollusca > Bivalvia > Mytilida > Mytilidae > Mytilisepta > Mytilisepta virgata. The sequence continues at coordinate 79,161,709 of CM051519.1, forward strand.
ATCACACCGCTCGACAGAATATGAAGATTTGGGACTCGTTCGCTACGCTCACTCGTCCCAAGCTTCATATTCTGGCTCACGGGATGATATTTTACGATATCTAGCTGTCAAAATGCAGATAATATATACTTATTTCAGTTTTTATTTTTCAGTTTCTACAGAAAGCGACTCGATAATACCTGAAAGTACGACAAAGGATACAGGTAGAACTTTTGGTTTATAAAGCTTTACTACTATAATTTCAGCTTCTATCAGACTTTTTTTTAAATTGTCTCCTACCGCTTCAAAATTATATTGCTTTGTATTAAAAGAACCTTAGGATGTGTTTTTTTCATGACGTACTCTCGATATCTCGACATTCTTTATATCTGAAAGCTATACATTGGTCCCACAATACTAATAAAATTGATATTTCAAAATACTTGCTATGTGAAATATCAATGAAAAGAATTACTGCATATACATATTTTTGTTAATGATTTCTTACAAGGACGATGACAGCTCAGTCTTTAAGATACCGGAAGTGGAATCTTATAATTATTTATAATTTTTAGGAATCGTTATTATTTTGTTTTCAATATTGCACTGCTATTAAGACCTCCGACCTTATTTATTTATCTATTTTCATAAATTTTGGTAGTTATTTTTATACAGGATAAGCTGAGTTTAACATACATGTAGGATGTTTTTTTATTGTTAAAATGTGAAATTCATGCAGTTACCTGGAAGAACACCGAAAGCACAAAACTGATGTTAACAAAATCCTTACCAAAATAATATATAATAAATTATCAAGTTCAGAAACCACACGGAAGACAGAACTGTTTTAAAACTAGAAATGATATCAGGTGTTGCATAAGTACAAATGTAAACGTATAAAGTGCATCTTCTTTATATAAATGGCCTAAGTATTCAAATGTTAGAAATTCAAGTATTTCGGTGATAATATAGTCGTGAAAGATTAGCATTACGGGCAATTATGCACCTCATATAAAAAAGTACATGTGAAATTAAATCTTTATATGCCAATAACAATAATAAACTCAAGTGAAACTAGTACTGATTTTTATGCACAACATATATTTGTTTCAAATTTCCGCCCCTCCCATTGACACTCTCGCCACAATTTTTACGCAAGTAGGACTTTTTTCCGATTTTGTCAACTTAGACGGCGGCCATTTTGAAAATGGTGCTGAACATTTCTACGCTAAAATTATATTGACTTAAATTAAAGAGAACCAAAACTGCAGTGTTTTTATTGCTTAATATATAAAGCTAACTCCTGTTATCTCTACAGTCCTGATATTTGAAATAAACAACAAAATGAATAACAGGAAATGTCGACGATGACATTCATGTAGAATATCAATCAACGTCAACTAACAGAAAAAACCCTGAACAAAAATATAACATATGAGCACAAAACACAAATAAAACAGAGAGCCACTGCACAGTGGTGGGGTTAAGCCGGTATTATAGGTACCCAAACATCTCCGTTATCTATATTGACACTGGTGAATAAAACATACTATAAAAGCCAATATAGAAAGTGCTCGTATATCTGTAAAACTAGCTAAGGCCGTCATACCCGCTTGTCGGAAAGTTTTATTTTTCAAAATTATACATCGCACTATATTTGCCCCCACCGCAATGAGAAGCGGGGAATATGAAATGGTGACGTCCGTCCGTACGTGGCACCGTCTGGCACACTTAACCGTTGTCACGTCTACATTTCTCAACAGATTTAAATGAAATTTATTTCAAAAGTTTATGTCAGCATTTGTTCAAACAGGTTCAAAAATCAACAATGACGGATTTTCTAATAGTTCATCCCTTTTGAGCAGGAAAATATGGAAAATTTACTTTGTCAGCGCTATCATGCTTTCATTTCCCAAAATATTTTAATGAAATATATGTCAGACTAATTTCAGCATTCTCTCTAATAAGTTAAAAAAACAAGCGTCGACAGATTTATTAAAAGCCACTTCCCTTGGAACATTAAAAATAAGGATAATAAATTTTGCAATAGCGGTCACATCTATATTTGAATTTAATGACATTTTAATGAAATTATCATGCAAGAATAAATTAAAGTAATCAAATGGATTCCAAACGTAATAATTCCATCTTTGGTGAAAAAATCTATCTTGGAAGACTCTTAGACCTTTAATTTTTGGAAAAGTTCCTAGCAACCATATATTAAAGTAGCAATTGTTTGGAATAATTTCAGTTCATTTTTTTTACAGATATCCTAGAATACTCTTAGACCTTTTAATTATGGGAAAAGTACAAATGTACCTAGCAACCATAATAGTCTTGTCTGAAATAGCAATTGTTTGAAATAATTGAATTTCAAACCTTGCAATTCCATCTTTGGCAAATATCCTGTAAGACTCTTAGACTTTGGAAAAAAATACCTAGCAACCATACATTAATTAAACAACTGTGAACTATAAATTCTTTTAAGCAGTTGATTTTCTAAGATTGAATTTCCGTCATTGGTTAATATCTCAGAAGACTCTTAGACCTTTAATTTATGGGAAAAGTACCTAACAACCACATAGTTAAGCTGTCAGATTTGAAAGAGTAATTGCTTTGAACATCTGTATTTCAAACATTGCAATTCCATCTTTGGTACATTTGTAATTATCCTGGAAGACTCTCAGAAATTTATATTTTGGGAAAAGTACCTAGCAACCATATATTAGAGTAAACAGATTTTATTAAACTCTATGTCTAAGATTAAGATCATCATTGTATCGTATGAGTTTAGTTTAGTAATTGTGCAACTTTCTGTCTTGTCATTTATGATATTTTACTATTGGACATTGCCTGTTTTATAGCAATCTTGGTGCTCTTGGTATCTCAAAATATTTTGACGATTCTAGCAACAGATAAACTGCTTATAAAGGAAATTAATACTTTAAAGAAGAAATTTTGGCTGTAAAACAAGGAAATCGGCATATCAATGGGCCCTAATTCTGGTTCTTATGTAGAATCTTATATGTATATAAAAAAAAGAAAAAATGCTTTGACCTTATGAAAGATATACAAATTTACATAGAAAAATTAACTGAGATAAGTTGAAAATTGATGACTACAGTATCTTTCCCAGTATTTCATTTTGATACGACTAGCTTGAGCATAAAACATGTATTTTCTACTCAAAACCTAACTTCTTATGTTTTAAATATAGCAAAATCCGAGATGTACGAAATGAATGAGACAACTAGACCAACTTCTGAGGGTAAGCGTAATTTATTTGGTCTCTGCAGGTAAAGTACATGATTGGACATGCGAAACGAATTATAGTGTCCGTATCTTTGGACTTGTTAAAGTCTTGACCTTTAATTTCTTTGTTATTTTTTTTCGGCAGACAATAAAAACTTTAACTTCCAATATATTATAAATCGAGTGAAAGGTATGTCAGATTATAATAAACAATGTTATTTTAGACTATCGTTGATAACCTGTAGTTAAACATGGGTATTTATCTTGAGAATATGTTCTCAGATCATGTAACCGTATACGTATCTTTACAGTATTTGTATTTCAGAAATGATAATTCAAAAAAGTTTAAATATTGGTACTTAAAAATGATTTCATGTATTCCATAGGAGTTATTGTAACTATTATCGGTGTTATTGTGTGCATCATAGTCAGTTTGGTGACCGTACAACAGTTGGTTGAATTGATGGGATATTGTCCCAACAAAGTTAGACCTGAGGTACATAAGTATATGTACAACATAAAAGTTAATTTCAAAGAATATACAGTAACTACATGCAAACCAATAATATTAATACAATTCAACATGTTGCTATTAGATATATGTCAAAGAAAATTGTGCTAATAAAAGGTAAACATGAAATACACAAGGAAAATTGTGAAATAGTTGATGGATGGATAGATAGATTATTATTTAAGGTACTGGACCTTAAATAATAATCTATCTATCCATCCATCAACTATTTCACAATTTTCCCACTGGGGCTATTATTAGATCCATATCAGGACTAGAACATGATAATGTGATATGAACTGCTTTGTACAAGACCTACATGCTGAGCCGGATTTTTTACGTGTTAGCTCACGAAGAAGACATACCTCCCCACTGGGACACATTTTACTGACTCTTGTATAATGCGTTCTTGGCAGAGAAGCAGCAAATACCAATTTTAATGTTTTTGGTTTGACAATCAATGGATTGTACTAGTCACAATACCAGCTGAAATCCTATTGTGAAACCTTTCAAATCAGCGTATTGCGGAAATGTAATGGAAGCTGTTTATTGTCATTTATGATACAAAAACATTGATGCATTGAAAGTTTTGCTGGACTCATTGTTCGTTGGCATCTGTAATAGCTAAACAAAATTAACTCAAAACAAAGATTCTTGCGAGTGATCTTTATCCGAAAGTTGTAGTGAGACTTTCAACACGGAGAAATATCTATGATGTCAAACTCTTTGATAACCTATCAGACTATTGAATTTCTTTAGAGTAAACTCCGTTTTCATTTTGTTTTACTGAAACTTTACATTCCAAACGCCAGACACTCTAATTATTTGAAATATCAAAAGGACCACATCTTACAGGTATAAAAATTGACCTTAAGTAGGGTAATGATATATTGAACAAATATAGTTGTGTTGATACATGTAGGATAGAAGAATGGTTAATGTTATTTTCTTCAAAGAAATAATGATTAGATGGAATAAATAATGTGTTCAGCAAATCCACGTATTATAGTGTTAACAGACATGTAAGATTTGTGGAGAAAAACAAATTTCAATCCCCGAAAAGGCTTAAAGATTTTGCTTTTAAATACGCATTTCTTCATTAACAGTCATCAGTTTCGCTTGTCACAAAAACGTTTGAAAGTCAAATTATCATCAAAAGGAGGCAATAGAATGAATTTGGTCTTAAAAGGGAAACCAACATCTATGAATGGTCATCTTTGACAAAGGTGTTCACATCTTAATTTTACCAGAATTCTAACATTTAGCAAAAAAATATCTCCCCATATATATGGAATTCGTGAAATTTTGGAGGCAATAAAATAAACTGAAATACTTAAGTTATCTAGTTATGTTTTTAAAAGCCTTATATTTTCCCCAAAATCCAGTTGCAATTAATATGAGACAAACAGAATGAAAGTGGAGATTATGATTTGATGTATTTGTATGCGAAAAATAATAATATCAATATACTTTTAACAGTTTGTAAACTCAGATGTTTTGATGGAAGACGGTGAGGACAAAATTACAGATGGGCTTAAAGAAGTAATCTTCGACCTAACTGAACAAGCTATTAATGAATGTTTTATTAACAGTCCTCCTAGGAGTTTTGTTGAAATTGTATTATTTCAGAAAACAAAAACTCATTAGACTGCGTGATGGTGTAGGCAGTACAAAACGTGATAAGAGACAGCTGAAACAAATACATGTATATTTCATAGATACCAGCAGCATAAAAAGAAAAAAAGATCATAGTATGGACAATAAACGCCCTTATATGTAAATTTATCATATAAAAAATATCTAGATCTCCATTATTATCTCACCTTTGTGAATACAATACTAAAAAGCCAACAACCAAAAAACTTATATGTAAACAGAAGGGGAAACTACGATACCAATCGGTAAACCTCCCATCAGCACTTTCTTCCGTTACTTACTGTAGATGTAGCTACTTGTACTTTTATATGTAGAGGTTTATTAATTATTTGTTGTACGCATTTAAATTGTTTACGTATAAACCAGTCATTTATAATTTAATGCATTTTAGGTGTCGCATTAATTACATGTATCTTGTATACCCCGTTAATTCGTTCAATTTATCCTTGTATTGCTGTTTTGGTGTGTTCTTATTGCCTTTGGTTTGTTCCGCGTTATTGTGACGATATACTTACTGAATATCACAAGTTTCCCTGTAGCAATTAATATCACTCCCGGAAGCTGGGTCTATTCTGTTTTGCAAACATGTCGAACAATTTCGGCAATCTTAGGATATTCAGAAAGGTGAAATAACGGGATTAAAGCTTATCCTCGACTCAAGAACTGTTTTCGCAAAGCGTGGACTTAAAGTATCTAGATTTTGCTGAAAGTTCTGGACTTTTGGCTATATTGACTATTGTTCATTGTACAATGTTGTGGCTCATACAAAATAATTACATATAATATATAGTGTTATTAACAGCTGAACTGGTTGTCTTTGTACTGGCCTTGGTCTAGATTCTAGGGTGGCTGCATTGGTCCCGGACATATATATAAACGTCTAAAAAGTTGCAAAACAACATCAAAATAAAACAAATAAAATTTTTAATTATAAAAATAATTCAAACTTAGCAAAATTTTCGGATCACTGAGGTCCTCCATCAGTGCTGTCGCGTTGCGAAATTACTAATTAATTACATGTAGAAAACAATATGACTAATCGTGATCTTGATCTTCCTCGTGTGTAGCAACGTATGTAAACAAAAATTAAAATAAATAATCCTTTAACATAAGGGAGAGAATTATTTTACAGAATTATATCATCATAACAAATGAAAAAGTACACGAAAAAAATAAATAAAGCACTTGGAAATAACAATAAAAAAGGATTATTCAATATCTGTATCAATTGACAAATAAATTTAGTTCTTTTTATTTATTCCCCTTCGATATAAGGTGCCTATTTTTCGGTTGATTTTTACTGTGCGTTTGTTTGGGTTTATATTTTTGGCCTTTCATATAAATAGGAGGACCGTTTGGATCGGACAAAACCAAATAGCTGCATCCATGCAATTATATTAGGATTTGCACCTTTCAAATCAGGAATATCATATTCAGTGGCATGAATCGACTTTTTGAATTCATTAATTTTTCAACCCTATTCTATGATTGGATGTAGTCTTTTTTTTTTCTACTGATTCAAAAACTTGGTTATTTTGGTCTGAGAATTCACCACTCGATTAACCCTAGATGTCATTCTTTTGTCTGTTAAATTCGGATTTGGATTGTTGCATTTACTGCATTTCCGATCTTTCATATATATACATATATTCTCCTTGTTTATTTGTGTTTAAACCCTTTAAGGTTATAATACTTGAGAGCAGATTAATCACTTTAATATGTACATAATAAAATTTCATTCCAAAGAGATTCAAATCAACATCGTAAGAGATATCAGCAAATTATTTCCCTTAACTGAAGAACATTTGATTTGTTAGAAATGTACCAGTGTATTCTTACAATTGGTGGATATAATTGATTGATTGAGTGATTTATTTAAAAAAAAACAAAAAATTAAATCACGAACGATATTAAATATATCTATGTAAATACATGCAGCTATAAATGTGTCCGTCGACTATATACAGATTTGACGTAATGAGGTGAAAGGTGTTTTTAATTTGATCAATACCAACAATAATAAATAGGCATGAAGGTACAGATCCAGAGATCAGTAGAATTTTACTCTCTTGCGGTTTAGAAGATTTGTCTGGAATAAATAACGTGCTGAACAACTTCATGTATTATAGTGATAACAGAAATATATTTGTGGGGAAAAAATTTTCACTCGGTAAAAAATCTTAAACGTTTTGCTTAAAATGCACTTTTCTTAATTAACAGTCATCCGTTTCGATTGTCACAAAATATCATGTTTCCCTAGTTCTACAGCATTTTGTCTATATATATCGGCAAAAGAATACCGAAGCGACAAAACAATAGAAAAAAGTCCACAAATTCGAAGTCCACGGAAAGGACAATGAAACACAACAAACAAATGCCACAAGGATACATGTATAACTAAAAAAATAAACAACATATAGTAAACTAAAATAACTGGAACAAGACATTACAAAAACTAAAGCACCAGCAATGTGAGCTCCCATTAAAAACCGGGAGTGAAATCATGTGCTCCGGACATTAAGCGTGTCCTGCTCTGTTAACGACACCCGTCACATTTCCAGTGAAGTGTCAAGTCTGGTGAGGTGTCAAGTCCGGTGGGATGTCAATTCCAGACGCACGCGAAATCTAGCTGAAGATATCTAGTCTCGGCCATAAAACTTTTGGAGTGATGAAATTGACATACTGAAAATAACCGTCTTTGAAGTTTATGTGACAGCAATCTCTCCCTCCAAAGAAAATCGCCGTATAAATCACATTCGCGGCAGTAACGAATCAACTATGAAATGTACACCCGATAGGCTGGAGACCTTGCTAAGTTACTTCTAAGAAAGGGGAAGTTCACAATCAAAAAATTAAAATCATTACGTTTGTCACAACGTTTTGATTTCAACCGCCCCATTAAAGTAAGTAAGGATTATTGAGTGACAAAACATCAATCTATATATTGAAAAATTGAATTAAATGACTGACCTAGTTTCTTTCTTTCCGATGTAGCAGCCCCTGTAAAAAATTAGAGTCATATGAAAACAAGAACAGGTCGTCCAAAAGCGGCGCACAGTTTGTGCGTTTATTCAAAATTATGCAGAACTGTGCATGCCCGATTCAGCAGAAAATAATAAACTGGGGCACACTTAGTTCTACAATTATATGCAAAAATCAACGTGGAACTGGTGCTATTCTTATCATTTAATTTATGCCCAGATCAAAAGGGTTTCGTATATTTGTGCTTATTCCAAATTACTAAAAAATGTGCATACCAGATTTACCACAATTTATATGCACTCGTTTAAACCTGACCTAATTGACATTTATGATATTGCCAAACTGGTGTTAAAAGAAAGCGACATTCGTTACGTTTTATAACAATCTTATAAAGTATATCGTATACTATAAGACACTGAAAATGATTGACCTTGTGGACAGACCTTGAAACCTTTATATTATTTCTTGACATACTTCCAGGCATTCAAATGTATATAACCATGCATATCTTGACCCTTGAATATTCAACATTTAACACAGTTAGTGTAATTGGCAATGCACGCAGACATTTAATACTTATTAATTTGTACTTTGGTCTTATTACATGTAATAGTACACTACTGCAGATGAGCCTATCAAATATTCATTGTTCCCCAGACAGACATTCATACTATTTTCATGACATTCCTTCAGGCATTCAGACGTTCTGGCCGGAAAAAACCATTTCTTGACCCTTGGCTATTCCACTTTGGACATAGTGCGTGACATTGACCATCAGGAAGACGTTTAAGTCTTATTATTTTTATAACACATTAATCTTCAAATTGGCCCTACATTATATAACATGTAATTGTACACTTCTGCAGACTATCAAATAAAGATTGTTCCCCATTAACATTTATTTATTTGTACAGTCATCCACTGTATATTGTTTGCTGAAGATCTTCATTATTTAATTCATCGGAAATGTACACCTACCAGATACATATGTATTTGGTTAAAACAGACGCAATGAGAGATAACTCGAGTGTCTAGTATACTGATAATATGTGCTACTACGTACGTCTATGAAGAATAATTCGGCTACAAAATAATAAAAAACTACAAAAAAATAAAGTTTATATTAACTGATAACATGTTTTTTCTACAAACCGAAAGTAAATCAAACGAGTACATTATTCATTCCCTTAAACACTTCATCTTAAATAGATTTTGCATAATAGAGAAGTAAAAAAAGGAAAAATATACCTAAGGAGCAATAAAAAAACGTAATCCATTGGACAGACAAACCCGGGAAGACAAATGAACAACCACAAGTACAACAAATAAACACAGAAAACTAAAAAACAATGAACAACAACAACTCCTATAAAAACCAGGAGTGAACCCAGGTGCTCCGGAATGGTAAGCAGTTTCTGCTCCGTATACGGCACCCGTCGTGAAGTTCAACAAAGTCAATCCGGCGGAAGTCACAAATCGGCGGAGGCACATGAAATGTTACGACAGTGGGAACAGGTCCAACATCATCTTAAATATTGGAAAGTATTTAGGAATGAAAAGGACACTAGAAAATACTTAGAAAAATACAATACAAAAACTACAGGTAAATCAGTTGCAATTCAAAATCCAAACCAAAAAAAAATAATAATTTGCAATAACATTAAAAGGGACATTCCATACCACAGCCTATAACAGACTATCGGCACAGCAGCTGCAATCAATGAAAGGTTTTCTGAGTCAAAGTGTGTTGACAAAGTGCTCTTATTCTACTTTCGCTAGTGTTAAACACTTTCTGAACAAAACGTTATGCTTGAGGGGAAGGAGTTGGGTCTTATTTATTTTAATTACTCCATCAAGGTAGACATTCTACGTTAAAGCTTCTTTTTATCAATTTTTGTGGGAAACGAGATAAATATTTAAGGTCAAGAAAAACCAAAGGGATACTCGAAGGCGGAAAATATCGAAAACAACTAACAAACTCCGGAGAACAACGAAGACAAGACCAAAACAATACAAACACTACACTTAAAAAATAAAATCATATGAACAACATGGACCCCGCAACAAAAAAACCGGTGGTAGACTCAGGTTCTCCGGAAGAGTAAGGAGTATCTGCTTCCTGCAGCACACATTCCAGATGCCGTAATGATGAAGGGACAATATCAAAGGAAGAGGTCCATTTTCATTTGGGAAACGGTTTTTTTTTCATACCTGTCAACAAAGTCATGATGACGTCCTTAAAACTTTAATAAGGATGACTGCAACTTAGGAGCAACATACCCCTGTCTGAGTAGCTTTTCTGTTAACAGCCGGGCACTGTCCAGGAAGTCAATGTATATGTCACAAGCTCTGGAATGACGTATGAATTGTGAAATATACCCTCCATATGCCGGTGATTCTTGAATACTGTCGCTCAAAAACTGGAAGTTGCGGATTGGAAAGTCAATCATCCCGTTTGTTGTAAAGTTTTGTATTCAGCTTTCCTCTGCTGTCAATTTAGAGGTAGGTGAAGGTCAAGATAAGATGCAGACTTGACAGTGTCTGTAGTATCCTTAATTTCGAGCTCATTTGGGATAGATGATATATAAGATATTCCCAAAACGTGAATTGTTAAGTGATAAAACATCATCTGTATAGCGGAAGCTGAAATTAAAGTTACGGGTTAACTTCTGTTTTTCCTTAATAAGCCCGTCAAGGAAGTATGCCTCATATGAGTAAAGAAACAATTCGGCCAGGAGTGGCGCACAATTAGCGCCCAAAGTAATGCTAATAGTCTGTTGGAAAACACGTCCATCAAATTCAACAAATATGTATATATCAAAAATTCAATCATCATATGTTATTAATATTGGGACAAAACTAGTAACTCATGCTATTTTTGTCATTTTGTTTCACTATACATGATACCAGTGTAAAATTCGCATCGTTCTTATTGGAATTACAACAGTTGCGTTTGGTGATATTTTATAATATATAGCAAATACATGCAGTAATACCTGAAATAAAAATTGCATTTCGTGGTAGTTAAGTTAGCTATGTTACAATTTAATTATATCTATACAATATAAAATCAAGGTTACGACACGATATGTGAATTTGTTATTGATCGATTGTTGTTGTTGTTATCTAATTCCAACCGAGGCTTGTCAGCAATGGAAAACTAAAAGTATAGTCAAGGATTCCCCATCTTCATTGACATCTCTCCCCACATAAAACTTATATCTCATGTCTGGGAATGGCATTTGCCAAAACTACCAGTCAAGAGGAGCACAAATTTAAGGAGCCGCCTTCTGTTAAGTTTCATTATCTCATTCTATCCTTTTCTCCCTTTTAAATCTATTTCAGTTTATTTACTGTTACTGCTAATCCATGACGTTCATTTAACAATGTCGAAAAATATATTTGTTGGCGAGGTTAAAACAGGCAGATCCTTTTAACGAATAGTTAATAGTCGTATTATGGGACGTCCTTCTTATTTCCGTTCAAACCAGTCATTCAATTTTTTTTATATTAAACTTATAATTAGATACTTAGTGGTAAAGTTACCCCAAACCCATTAGAACAAATATTCCATGCTTCTTCAGGACGAGCACCAGTTCAACAATTAATCAAACACTTTATCATTGTTGTGACAAAAGTTTTTGTTCGACTTTTCGAGAAATCGATGATCGAGAAACTGGGGCTTATTTATAACGGATATATGTGTATAAGGAATATTGAAGGGACTTCCATAACGGTCCGAGCCCCTGCAGTTTGACCGTATGTCTAATGGAAAATTAAGGTTAAACAGGAAAGAAAATATGTAATTGTAGAGTAGGAACTCACTTTTTTCAAGACATTTGACCAATTCTAAAACGTATGGGTCAGGGACGACATTATTGGTCCTTTTTAAGTGAAATGTATCACTGTGGAAAGTTGTCTGGATTAATTTTTACTATTCCCCAGTCTGCAAGATGACGTCGAGCCGACGTCGGGAAAAAGTCGGTATGGTTGGGATGTAGTCGGCGTCGGCAATACGACGTTGAACCGACGTTGGTTTGGAGTCGGCAAAACAATAGTTGGGCTGTAGCTCTTTTGCCGACGTCGGGTTATGTTTGGCAAAACGACCAGCGGCTTCAAGACTATCAACCAACGTCGGGTCGGATATGGCAAAACAACGGTTTTTTTTGCCAACGTTGGATTCGCCCGGTAAGACAACATTCGGAAAATCATTGATTACAGACAAAAAAAAAAAACTATATGACCACTTGTTAATTTTTGTTGTTTTTTATTTTTTCCCTATAAATTAATATTGATTGTTGCAATTTCTCACTGATATTTGTTTGTTTTCGTTTATTTTTTACTTATATTTATTATATTTATTGGTTTACTTCTCTTTTCTATTTTTATTTTATTTATTTATTCAGTTTTTCTTTTTGTTTTTTTTTATCATGATTTCATTTGCTCTAATTCACACAGCATGCACAAGTCTTAATAAAATCACACGGCATTTGAACCAGATGGGTTACATTTATCATATGAAATCGGATACTTCCTCTCGTTTTGCCGCGCGCTCAGCTTGGCGTTTAGAAGGAAACAAGATAAGTCATGTAAGTTTTTACTTTTTATAATTATATTCGAATCTTTCATTTTTTTCAATTTTAGGTTTAACTTACTAAGACTGCCCACAAGTTTTAATAATGATTAGACACGTTAAACACTCGACGGCTTCAAATTATAGAAATTAAACAATTTAAAATCTTATTATACATAAATACCGATCTTTTCATGTGGTTGTCATGGTAACAGTGTGGAATTTTGTAGAGTGAGAAAATGTGCAAACTGAGATTGATATCGTCCGCATCTTTTAAACCCCAAGAACAAAGCTGTCAGCCTCCAAGTTTTATCACAAGTTTACTGGCTATCTCCAGCTGATAGTGAAAGTGTGGTAACGCAATATCTGTCTTGTTAGATGTTATTAATGGCAGTCATCTAGGTACAGCTAGAAGAGGAATGTTACCAAAACAAAAGCATATAAAGTTTCAATAAAGAAATATACATAGTAGACTGTGTATTACATATAATTATATTTGGAAGTAAATGGGATTAACTTCAATATACATGTGTAGAATGTAAGTCCATCCTTTGGATAAATTATTAAAATAAGTCTGATGGTAGTTTTTTAAGACTATTAAATGGTATATACATGAACTACTGTTAATTCAGAATTTTTTATGTTTGCACAGTTTAACAAACGGAAACCTGTTTCTTTGTTGTGGATAACATTTCAAAATGTGTATAAATTGTGTATTTATAAATCTTCTAAAACAACAAAATATTGTCATTTTATCAATGAAATGAAATGTGATGCCTACATCTGTGTAGTGTAAGCTACAAGGTATTTGACTTTTTAATTGCTCAAATACATCTGGAAACCTCATTATCACTGTTATACATTCAATGATTTGTCATTCCTCCTGGTGGAAGTTCTTGGGGTTTAAGCACTTCATGATAATTAGTAAATTAAATATTTAAAAATAAGTGTATACTCATCGTCAGAATTATACAATCGTAATATTTATTTTAATTGTGTGTCACATTAGTATACATTTGAGATACATCGCTGAGAAAACATTTTGTACTCTATGCACATATAGTTTTTGCTTAGTATAACCTATTTCTCAGATAAAGGATCATTATTAAATGTGAACATTAGGTTCCCTAGCAAATGTAAGGAGTTTGTGGTATAAAGGGTCAAAGGCTGTAGATTTGGGTGTTTTTCATAATGGTTATTTTTTTACTATATTTATTCAGTTTGTTTCGTTTCGTAGTACCAGTATAATATCAACGGATTCGACCCCGCAACTTCTTTCAGTTTTTGTTACATTTTGACATTAAAAATTAAAAATTATGGAGTTATAATCTTGCCAAAAATCATAATCAAATATTGGTACATGTATTTCACCCTCCTTCACTTTCCAACGGAGATTTCAATTACTTATCTTGTAAACATAAAATAGACGGCAATGTATTTGATTTGATTTATGATAAGAAATATATGCATCTTATAAATGTTACTTACATCTTATAATTGGATCAATAAATTATACATTATCTATTTACACACACACGCGTCTGATAAAACCGCTGTGCGTATGGCTTAGAGACAGAAACAAAATATGGCCAGTACAATCAGGGGCGGATCCAGGATTTTCGATTAGGGGGGGCGTGAGGGAAGAAAGATCGCCGAGCGTAGCGAGGCGCGAAAATTTTTGGGTATTTTTGTAAAAAATTCAAAGTTTTATACAAAAAAATCATATTTTTTTCGATTTTAGGGGGGGCGCACGCCCCTCACGCCCCCCTCTAAATCCGCCCCTGACAATGAAAATATGGATTGCAATTACATTAATTATTTCTATTGTTTTTTACTGCGCCTTTATATATATATTGTAAATTCGACGCATATATATATCAGTGGCCGCTCATGTCAATGACGCGCTATTTTATCGCGTTATTTCTCCAATTTAATGCGTTATTTTGTCAAACTAACGAGCCATTTAGTCACACCAACGTATACATATTCCCCGGCTATGAGACCGCTTTTTGATTGAGATTTTTAATAACAAACTTAAAATCATGAACACAGAACTATTTTAGACGGGGCCCTGATTGGAAAAATGCTTACCCCATTTCTTTTGTATTTTTGATAGACAAAGCAAGTAAATTAATACATTTTACGTGCCTTTTGTTTCAGAATATATTTAAAATGTCATATTGGACAGTTAGGAGATCAGCGAAAAAATATTTGGCTACTCACATCAATGAAATAGAAAGTCAGACATCACAGGTTGGCCCTGATAATACCATAACAAATTCTCCTACACAAACAGATTTCCAGGAAAATAGTCTCAATGTTTTAGAAGTTGAAAATATTTGCCAAAATGTTACGCCCTTGACTGATTCTGAAAGTAATTGTGATGACCAGGATTCATATATTTCATTAAGTGATTCTGTGTCGGATTTGAGTGACTTTAGTACTGAACCAGAACCAACACCAACAAGTAAACCATTAGGTTTGCAATTAGCGACATGGGCATCCGAGTTCGGAATTACAACAGATGCACTGTCGGCACTACTTCGAATTTTGCAGAATTTTGTTACTGATTTACCAAAAGACACGAGAACCCTTTTAAAAACCAATACATCGTACAAAATTCAAGATAAGTGTGGGGGTCAATACTATCATTTTGGAATAAAGAAGTGTATTTTGCACATCTTGTCGAATATTGACAATTTATATTTCCATGGAAATTGCATTCAAATTCAAATCAATGTCGATGGTTTGCCTCTTTTCAAGAGTTCTAATCACCAATTCTGGCCTATCCTTGGTCGAATATGTAATAGTGTGACAGTAATACAGCCGTTCGTGATAGGAATATATTCTGGCACATCAAAACCAAAAGATTTAGGCGAATACTTTGAAGATTTTGTTAAAGAATTTAAGGACATACAAACAGAAGGAATCCAATATGACGACAACCATCTAAATATTGAAATTAATTCTATAATCTGTGATGCTCCAGCCAAAGCATTTGTCAAAAATATCAAGCAGTATTCTGGGTATCACGGTTGCGATAAATGTACCCAAGAAGGCGAATGGAGAGGGAAAATGACTTATCCTGAAAAACATTCCCCGTTAAGAACTGATAATTCATTTTTAATGATGACAGACGAGGACCATCACAAAGGTCCATCTCCTTTAACTGATATCGGTCTAAAAATGGTTTCACAGTTTCCGAATGATTACATGCATATGTGTTGTCTTGGAGTTATGAAGCGCATGCTTTTAAACTGGATAAAAGGACCATTAAACCAAAGACTTGGGGGTGCCATTGTTGAAGAAATATCGTCCAAACATTTTGCACTGCGTAACTTCATTCCGTCAGAATTTGCTAGAAAGCCAAGAAAACTTAACGAAATAGATCGGTGGAAAGCAACCGAGTTTCGCCAATTTTTACTGTACACTGGTCCTGTAGTTCTCCGTCATTCTCTTCACGACAATATTTACAAAAACTTTTTGCTGTTTTCGGTTACTATGCATATTTTGCTGAACAATCGTCTTGTTGAAATGTACAGTGGCTATGCTCGTGAACTAATGCTGTCTTTCGTTGATCATTTCGGACAGATTTATGGTGTTAACAGCCTTGTTTATAATGTGCACGGGTTGATTCATTTGGCTGATGACGCTGAACTTTATGGGTCACTTGATAACATTTCCGCATTCCCGTTTGAAAACTTCTTGAAAGACTTAAAAAGATTAGTAAAAAAGCCGTCATTTATGTTATCTCAGGTTATTAGGCGTCTATCCGAAAAGAAAACAGTTAAATCGTCAAAAAACGAAATGAGTTTTAAGAAGGAACACACAAATGGTCCTGTGCCCCATGAGTTCGGCAAATGCAAGCAATATTATAAAGTACGTTTCAACAATCAGAGCATATGTGTAAACAGTAAAGATAGTTGCGTTAGAATTCGTGACAACATTGCAAAAGTATGCAACATTCTTGTTGATTCTGACAATGACATATATCTTATGTTCAAAATATTTAAGAATGTTCATTGTTTCTTCGAAATACCACTCAGTTCAGACCTTTTAGGCATACATTTGGTATCAGATCTAGACGACCGAATGTTAATGGATACAATCTCAGCTGTTCAGGCTAAATGCATTTTAATGCCACTGCCGAATCAAGAACAAACATCGGTAGTATTTCCTCTAACTGACCAAATATGGTAATTTTTGTTGTTAATTTTAAAAGGGCTACATACAAAGTTGTTGAATTTTTGGACGATGGAAATGAAATAGAAGTAGTTCCCAGTTGCTGGGTAAAAGACAGAAATAAATGCTTTTGGCCTACGAAATGGAAACAACAGTCTAAAATCGCAATGGCAATCAAACAGCAAGCACCGCCTGACAAAAATTTTGAGGAATTCGAAGTTAAAGTGTTGTACGAAACTGGTAAGTAGAATTTGTTTAAAAACCACAGTTATTTTCACAATGTACACTGTATACTAAAAACAGGTTTATTCATGGTCAACCTAAGTCAAAAGGTTTTAAAAATATGTGAGTATTTAAAGGCATACATGTGTATATCAGAATCGCTATAGATAAAACATGTCGATCCTTTGTTTTTGTGTGTTTATTCATGGAAAAGGTAATATGAATTCATAACAGAAATGTGACAAAAAGATCTCATTTTTAGCTCACCTGACCCAAAGGGTCAAGTGAGCTTTTCTCATCACTTGGCGTCCGTCGTCCGTCGTCCGTCGTCGTCCGTCGTCGTCCGTCGTCCGTCGTCCGGCGTCGTCGTTAACATTTTACATTTTGAACTTCTTCTAGAGAACCACTGAATGGAATGAAACCAAACATGGCATGAATGTTCCTTATGAGGTGCTGACCAAGTGTTGTTACTTTGTAGCCGATCCATCATCCAAGATGGCCGCCAGCGGGGAACTTAGTTTAACATAGGACCCTATGGGAAATGCATACAAATGACTTCTTTTAGAGAACCACTGAATGGAATGAAACTAAATCTGGCATGAATGTTCCTTATGAGGTGCTGACCAAGTGTTGTTACTTTGTAGCCGATCCATCATCCAAGATGGCCGCCAGAGGGGGACTTAGTTTAACATAGGACCCTATGGGAAATGCATACAAATGACTTCTTTTAGAGAACCGTTGAATGGAATGAAACCAAACATGGCATGAATGTTCCTTATGAGGTGCTGACCAAGTGTTGTTACTTTGTAGCCGATCCATAATCCAAGATGGCCGCCAGCGGGGGACTTAGTTTAACATAGAACCCTATGGGAAATGCATACAAATGACTTCTTTTAGAGAACCACTGAATGGAATGAAACTAAATCTGGCATGAATGTTCCTTATGAGGTGCTGACCAAGTGTTGTTACTTTGTAGCCGATCCATCATCCAAGATGGCCGCCAGCGGGGGACTAAGTTTAACATTGGACCCTATGGGAAATGCATACAAATGACTTCTTTTAGAGAACAACTGAATGGAATGAAACTAAATCTGGCATGAATGAACCCTTATAAGGTGCTGACCAAGTGTTGTTACTTTGTAGCCGATCCATCATCCAAGATGGCCGCCAGAGGGGGACTTAGTTTAACATAGGACCCTATGGGAAATGCATACAAATGACTTCTTTTAGAGAACCGTTGAATGGAATGAAACCAAACATGGCATGAATGTTCCTTATGAGGTGCTGACCAAGTGTTGTTACTTTGTTGCCGATCCATAATCCAAGATGGCCGCCAGCGGGGAACTTAGTTTAACATAGAACCCTATGGGAAATGCATACAAATGACTTCTTTTAGTGACCCACTTAATGGAATGAAACCAAACATGGCATGAATATTCCTTATGAAGTGCTGACCAAGTGTTGTTACTTTGTAGCTGATCCATCATCCAAGATGGCCGCCAGCGGGGAACTTAGTTTAACATAGGACCCTATGGGAAATGCATACAAATGACTTCTTTTAGAGAACCACTGAATGGAATGAAACTAAATCTGGCATGAATGTTCCTTATGAGGTGCTGACCAAGTGTTGTTACTTTGTAGCCGATCCATCATCCAAGATGGCCGCCAGAGGGGGACTTAGTTTAACATAGGACCCTATGGGAAATGCATACAAATGACTTCTTTTAGAGAACCGTTGAATAGAATGAAACCAAACATGGCATGAATGTTCCTTATGAGGTGCTGACCAAGTGTTGTTACTTTGTAGCCGATCCATAATCCAAGATGGCCGCCAGCGGGAGACTAAGTTTAACATTGGACCCTATGGGAAATGCATACAAATGATTTCTTTTAGAGAACCACTGAATGGAATGTAACAAAACATAGCATGAATGTTCCTTATGAGGTGCTGACCAAGTGTTGTTACTTTGTAGCCGATCCATAATCCAAGATGGCCACCAGCGGGGGACTTAGTTTAACATAGAACCCTATGGGAAATGCATACAAATGACTTCTTCTAGTGACCCACTTAATGGAATGAAACCAAACATGGCATGAATATTCCTTATGAAGTGCTGACCAAGTGTTGTTACTTTGTAGCTGATCCATCATCCAAGATGGCCGCCAGCGGGGAACTTAGTTTAACATAGGACCCTATGGGAAATGCATACAAATGACTTCTTTTAGAGAACCACTGAATGGAATGAAACTAAATCTGGCATGAATGTTCCTTATGAGGTGCTGACCAAGCGTTGTTACTTTGTAGCCGATCCATCATCCAAGATTGCCGCCAGCAGGGGACTAAGTTTAACATTGGACCCTATGGGAAATGCATACAAATGATTTCTTTTAGAGAACCACTGAATGGAATGTAACAAAACATAGCATGAATGTTCCTTATGAGGTGCTGACCAAGTGTTGTTACTTTGTTGCCGATCCATCATCCAAGATGTTTAGAAGTCTATCAGAAAATTGTAAAAAAAATTCTGAATGGTCACAACTTGACCACATATTCAAAAATAATAATGATAAGATGTCTTCAGTAGCTATTGTAATCACATTAGATACAGGTGAGCGACACAGGCTCTTGAGAGCCTCTAGTTTGTATTTAACATACGTATGTATTTTTTTAAGATCTTGGTAATTGAGTATGAATGTTCACAATTTGTTGAGATCTTGGGGCTTGTATATACAGAACGAGTGACCAATAACTTGTTCAGATCTTGGTGCTTGAATATACAGGATGAGTGACCAATAATTGTTGAGATCTTGATGCTTGTATATACAGGATGAGTGACCAATAATTTGTTGAGATCTTGGTGCTTGTATATACAGGATGAGTGACCAATAACTTGTTGAGATCTTGGTGCCTGTATATACAGGATGAGTGACCAATAATTTGTTGAGATCTTGGTGCTTGTATATACAGGATGAGTGACCAATAATTTGTTGAGATCTTGGTGCTTGTATATACAGGATGAGTGACCAATAACTTGTTGAGATCTTGGTGCTTGTATATACAGGATGAATTTTGTTGAGATCTTATTACGATTTATAGGATTTCTTATGGGCTTCACATACACGATTTTTCTTACTAATCTTTACGAATAATCAGTTCGTAGTAATTAGCAAGTATTCGCATTCACATCGCAAGCATTCATACAGTATTTAACTCACAAGGATTCGAAAACAACTCGTAGACATTCTAATTGATTCGTGAAAGAAATGACATTTTTTTTAACATGTCAAAAAATTTATAGGAATACTTACAAATCTTGTTTTGATCATATTATTCGCAAAGTAATCGCAAAATTGCATATTTTGCGTGTGTTTACATTTGACAATGACATGAGGTGCATTTGCTTATTGTGATAGTTACTTTTACTGATAGTCTTGTCGCATAAATTTGTTGTAGACTCATTTATCAGGGCAAGGGAAAAGTTAAGGGAGGCAGAGAATACTTCTGCATCAGACCTCCAAACAGACAGGGATGTGGAAAACAGTCCACAGAAACGGAAGAAGAGGTAAACAATACGGTTTTATTAAATTTTATGCAAGTTTCTTACTTTATAACTCCAATGCGTAGGACATATAATTTTAATTTTATACATCCCTGATTATTTCTAACCATTCGTAAGCCCAACCCATCCCTAGGTGACTTAATGTCTAAAATTAACACCCGCTGAGCCGACTCGTTTTTGAGTCCAACATTTCCAAAATGGCGACCGTTGCCATGGAAACATAAAAAAGACGGGGGAATTTTTGACAATAGGGGACAATAGTAAAGGCCTGCGAAGTGGGAATTCGTTTGGAAGACTTTTTCTAGCAGCATCATGATACAGTTTTCATTTTATATAATTAAAACAAATGTAAGGATATGGAGTAAATGTACATGACACAAAATCTCAGTGAATACATTGAATAAATAGCAATGGAACAACGCTTTTATTTTTGTTCTTCATCTTGAAGGCCTTCAACAATGAGCAAAAACTCATATCTCATGACAAGTTCAAAACAGCCCCTAGCACCGGTTTAAGAAGAAATCCATTGCCAGATGTTGATCAACACTATATCTGTCCTCGGTCTTTTCTTTTAACGGATGCGGGGTTGTCAACAAACATTAAAAACTGGAAAAGTGTTCTGACAAGCACTGTCATCCGTTGCCCGAGGAAAGGGCCAATGCCAATACCAACATAAAAAAAGACCACAGGGCACTCATCGAGTGAATTGTAAGAAAACTGAAAGATAAAACAAATAAAAATCAAATGACGTGGGCATTATGTCAACTGATGGACATGATAATAATTTGGTTTGTAGGTTGGATTTAGTTCTTTTAATGCTACATTTGTGTAAATTTCAGACAAAACCAGAGATATGTTAATTCATCCGAAGATGAAAATGAAGACAAAAGAAAAAACAAAAGACCAGTTAAAAGAATACAATCGTCTGAGTCGGAGTCGTCTCCGGAAAAACAGAGAACACCAACAAAAAGGTCACGTTTCATCCCGGAAAAACAGAGAACACCTACAAAAAAAGCACGTCACATCCCGCCACCAATGCCAGATCTTCCACGAACTCCGTGCCAACCATCAACCTCACGCCAAACATCTAGCATCTCTAGGCCGACTTTGTTTGGGGGTGGGTCGTCAGCAGCGTCACCCATCAGTTCTGTATCAGGTAATTAAAGAATATTATTACGTAAACAGAAGTTTTTTACTTCTTATTGGTTAAAAAAAACTTAAAAAGTAATGAGCAGCAATGATAAAAAAAAAACAAAATGTATTATAAATACTGCGCTATAAATAAATAAACGCCTTCATATCAACATATATTCTGCTATATATACATCATGTGTCATGTTACAACCCTAGAGTAAACCTACGAGGAGGCATCACCCGTTTATCGAAAGCTATATTTTTTATAGCCTAGGTGGCCGAGTGGTCTAGGGCGCTGGACATGGTGCAGGTGATGTTGTCGTAGATGTCACAACAGCAGAGGTTCGAGTCCCGCAGAGGGAACGACTGAAAATAATTTGCAGTTCTAACAATGTTTAGCTGATTTTCAGACGTATATATATATAAACTCGGCCCGGGGAATGTAATGGTTTCAGGTTGATAAATCACGGTAGCAACTTATACCAAACTCATAATTGTAAACCTATCAGAATGACTCGCTAGCAACATTTCTACTCTAAAATTAGTCCTGAAAATCATGACTGTGTAGTTATTTTTAGTTGGGTGTTTCTCGTTATTCCACACAAACCAGGTCATTAGGGCTATTAATGTGATTTCCGACTTCGTATATTGGATATGATAAAATTGTTTGAACAGTACTTTTATTTAAACTGTTCCATCAACTACACTCTAAAAATGGTGTTTAGATCTTAAACACAATCCTAAACACATATTTTGTGTTGAATTTTTAACACGTTTAGCCCCTAAACATGTTTAAGCAGCAAGAATGTGTTTAGGTTTTAAACACGTTTAGCATTTTAACATGTTTAGGATTAGAAATATGCTATTATGTTATTATGTTTTTATTTTTAATAAATATCTCGGAAATACACTCTTTCTTGTACTATGCAACTGTTCGTAAACATAACAGCGAAGTTTGGGAGTTTTTAATGAAACATTTATTAGAAATATTGTAAACACTGTCAGCTTTACTTAGTACTCCAACAGCAATCTGAAAATAGAAATAAAGTACATTATATTAAAATAAAACACATTTATAAGCATCAATGTTCATTTTTAATATTTTAAACTGATGAGTTTGAGAAAAACAATGTTGAAAACTAGCTAGTACATCGATCAATTACAACACAACAACAGAGTGTTTTGCACGACAGTTTTAACACCATTGCATTAAACAACAATAATTATAGTTTATATTAATAAAATAACTCCAAAACGTCATAAGCTTACCTTTGAAACAAAAATACATGACTGTTGTCTGGTCGTATCTCTGAACATGTGGGTAAATATCTCCATCGTGTTCTCGCACCATTTCTTCTTTCAAGTATTAAACAAAGAAAGATCGCAGCGCCCTCTGCAGGGACCATGTGCCTGTTTACATAATTAGGTCTAAACATGTTTAGATGTTTAGAACACAGAATCAATAATATGTTTAGGCGTTTAGGATTGTGTTTAAGTGACGAAAAATGATAGTAATATAGTTAAAGACTGATATTTTTAATGAACTAAACATGTTCAAATCCTAAACATGTTTAGTCTAAATACGTTAAACTTCAAATGTGCTTAGGCTCTGAACACAATCCTCAACGTGTTTAGAGCTAAACATGTTCTACAGGTGTTCAAATCCTAAACACCATTTTTACAGTGTAAATTTTAGAAACATAATATGATAAAACATTTTCATTTTTCAGCAACAGAGAAAAAAATTTTGGAAATGTTGTGCGAGGTAAAGGCAAATATGAAGCACATGGCAAAAGACATCAGTATAATAAAGAAAAAAATTGACACCTCAGCAAACGTAGTGTCTGATGATTTACCAGGAGATATGTTGTTACCTATCAAAGACCAGCAACAAATTGAGGACATGGAAAACAAATTAGAAGATGACAGTTGCAGAGAGCACTTGGTAAGTTACAACAATCTATAAAACTCGATTTCATTCCAATTTTTCTTTGTGTAAAATCTATACTCTTTGCAAAATACACTCCTGAGCTTAGTAACGATATAAACTTTTTTTTTCTTCAGATCAGCTACCTGGGTAGAATTGGAGGTGACAATGTTGGAGACTGTGTAAGAAGGGTTTTAAATGCAGTCATGGTTACGGATGTTGCAGTTACCCTGAATTGGAAGGGGAAAGGAGACAAAAAGTCGTTTGAATCCTTGAGATTGTGTGGTGTTATCAAATGTAAGACATTGATATATTTATAATTTTTCATACCTGTATTAATATGTGTGTAAGTGAGCAACTTGACGGCGCACCTTCCAAAAAAAGAGGCATTAATCAATTAGTGAATAAATAAATACCGAAGGTGCCGTAAATTTAGCATCAGTATATGGCCATTTCAACATTGTATGTCTCATCAGTACAGATAAATTCAAAACATTTGGAAGAGCAAAAGATGTATAAAGGCGGATAGTGACCGATGCAACCGAATGAATAAAGTAATTAAGTGTGTTTTGTTCAATTTGATCTTTAACATTATTTTAGACTAAGAACTGAAACATTGTGTTGTTGTCCCATGCGCCTTTTCAAATATTTTGATTTGATTTGTATGTTCTAGCCCTGCCCTGGATAAAGCTAAAGTACTGCTCACTATACGTTAAACACTAAATAATCAATCATTTATTAATTTCAAAAGCCATTTTTTTTATATTGCAGCTGCTGTTAGAAAAAATCAAATGACCAAAAACGAGACTGATGATAAAATTGAAACGGTCATCAAGAAGTGGTTGAAATACGCGAGTGACAGGAATGGTGGTCGGAAAATTAGAGAGGAGAAGAAAAAAGAAAGAGAAAGGAACCAAGTGGAAGAAGTTGAGCAAACATGATAAAACATAAATAACTTTGATACGTGTATAATCTTTGCTCTAACATTAAAATTATCATTTGTTACTTATGTATTGTTCAAACTCACTTAATCTGAAGCATACCAGCACAAGTCCGTTAAATCCCACGTTACAAATGAACAAACAAAGTTATAAAAGGAAACTAAACAGTCATTCAACAAAAATGGAATATAAAGGTGCCAGGAAAGGGAAAGCATATGACATCAATCACCCAAGTCAAGTATACTCTCAATGTTTATGGGTTTAAATGTCCGACATCTTCGAAAAAAAACGGCATGTTTACGGAGCTACAATATCATCACAGATAAAAGATGACAAATAGGCAAATAATGTTTTAAACCAACGCCAACTTTAGCAATTTTTCAGCCAAATTGTGTAAATATTACAAAACATGGAGTAAATTTATATTGGACCAATAGTCGGCATGTCGACGGAATATTAGAATTGAGACATTGACCCAACTTCAGGCCAATACAGGTAGCATTTTATCATTGAATAAAGGTCGGCATATTGTTGGTTAATTGGAGGTTATTAGTCGAACCAACGTCATGCCGACGAAAGTAGAATGATCTGGGCATTGGACAATGGTCGGCATATTGTCGGCTAGCTGGGATTTAACGTTGGGCTGACGTAGGCCCAACGTAAAGCCAACTTCTTACCGATGCAAGAGAACAATCTGAACACTGGATGATGGTCGGGATATCGTCGCACTATTGAAATTTCAACGTCGGCCCAACGTCGAACCAACCAGCCGCGCCAACGTCTCCCCGATGAGCAAGATGACGTCGGGCCGACGTCGGTTGCCAACGTCAGGCCAACGTCAGAGGCGACCAAAACCCGACGTTGGGCCAACGTCACATTGCAGACTGGGTCCTTAACGATCACGATGAAATTTATAAAAATTATGTAAATATTTCGCATACTGTATGGTATTAAAATAAATCATTTCTTCATTCAGTGAATCTGTTGTTAAGGTTACAAGATAGGGAAATATAAGTCGCTGTTCTGAATCACAGTTTTAGTTCCTTGTTATATAATTGATAAGAATTGCTTGTTTATACAGAAGCAGTCTATTGTCGTAAGGTGACAAAAATGTAGGTTATTGTCAATATAATAATTCAATATTCATCGCGAAAAAAACGAATGAAAAAAATATTTACTGTTATCTCAACTAGGTATTACACGTACACTATATTTATCGATTTCCTTTTTAGTTTTTAACTTTGTAATTTAATATTCCTTATCAACAATGTACCTATTTTGAGACAATCTTTTAAATTTCTAATCGAGGAGACATTTATACATGTTATATTCGCTTCCGTGTCCGCTGATTTGTGATAATTAGACATGTATCAATTATACAGGATATTCTGTCTTGCCGTGGTTATTATTGTTATTCATTTCAAAATAGGTAAGATATAAAATTACTATTTTATTTAATTACATTTGCCATGTTTATTTGAGCGTTTTATTTATTAAGCATGTTGAGTATGATATTAAGGATGATCGCTGGTCTAATAGGAAATAAATAGGATTTGAAATAGGTGTTTTAGTTTGAGAGAACACATTATAGTAAAAAAATAAGCAAGAAAAAAATATAGGTTCATGTGCTCATTTCAGAGCTATAAGGCCTTGAAAATTTGCAGGAAATGGGTTTTCTCTAAATTTTTCATTGTATTTGCATTGACAACTTCAGTCTCTCAAAAACGTATGAAAAAATAAAAAGAATTTCATAAAATTTTGTAAAATACCATTTTAACGTATATATGATTGAATTATAAAAGAAAAAGTGGGGGTTCATGGGCAAAACATTTCATGTTTAAGAAATGGATAAAACCCGAGGATTCCAAAAATCTGACAAAAGCACCAAAACATGACCAGCGAGCATCCTTAATATTATTTATGTAAGCGGAATGAGTATTATCACTATGAAACAACCAGGGCAAGGGTTTCCAAAGAAGATTGAATAATGAATAGCTTGACCTAATAACAAAAGTTTCGGTAAGAGCTATTGGATTCCGTCTTATGTTGCGGCGTTATTGTTTACCTGCGTCGCCAACAGCGAAAGCAGGTCTAGTAACCGCTTGACTCCGTCCATTCGTCCGAAAGACCTTGGGTACCAAACTTTCGACAAAGTTTTCTGGGCTTCTACAGAAGAAAATGATTTTGTATTTTGTCTGCAGCTTCCTGTTTGCCGATAGTTAAAAAATTATCAATACTCAAAACACTATAAAAAATTTCGTGAAAGTTTTCTTGGCTTCTACAAAAGGAAATGATTTTATATTTTGTCTGCAGCTTGATAATATTGATTTGTAGTGTGTAATCAATTTTTGGATTTGTTGTGCAGCCACATTATGTTTGCCGATAGTTAAAAATTCCACAATACTCAACACATTCGAAATATTTTCGGGAATGTTTTCTTGGCTACCACAGAAGGGAATGATTTTATATTTTGTCTGCAGTATGATAATGATGAGTTGTAGGGGGTAAACAATTTTAAGATTAGTCGTTCAGCCACTTCCTGTTTGCCGATAGTTAAAATTCAACAATTCTCAATACACTAGAATCTTTTTTTAGAGTTGTATTTAGCTTCTATGAATAGGAACATAGTTTATGAAATCATTTTCATCAGTTATGCTTCAGTACACATGTAACCTCAATGAACCGCATACTGCGACGCTGGTCCAGACCTGTTTTTGGTCACGTTTTATCTTCTCTGAAACAAACTTTGCTGAAGTGGTCCCTGGGAGTTCAACGCAGTTACAAATTGTTTCAGGACGTCCGAACCAGTTCAACCTCTAACCAATAATGCAGCATTGGTAAAAAGAGAAAAATCATCAAAAACTATTTAAAAGATCTTATTCTCTGAAATCATCGTGCCAGTAGATACTTAAATTCGGTGGAATGGTCATGAGGTGCCCTTCTAAATAGTACACAAATTGTACATGTGTATCAATGTTGAAATTTAGGGAGCAACCATTTAATTTTTATTTGGACAGGAAGTAATCTTGGATACAGGCATATATTTTTACCAGCATTCATTAACCTTCTTTTCCCTAAAACAATTTACCATTATCTGATTTCTCAATATTTTGCAGCCTTCTCTTTTACCAAAATTTGGCCGGATCCTGCATTTTCAAATTCCTCCTCCCTATAAAATTAAATATTTCTAATGAATTATCAAAATTATAAATTTATTTTTTTACTTAAAATTAAAGGTTGTACTGAGAGAGGACACCTTTCTTCAACTTCCTTACTTTGTTCTTTTCTCCCTTATTTACTCGTCAGTTTTTGAGACAAACAATGGAAGATACATGCACGTTGTCATGTTTTTTTAGTAATTACCTTTACTCGTCTTTCTATTTCAAATGCCTGTTTTCGTATTTAAATATGTTCTTTTTCTTCCTCTTTTTAACCATAGAATAAACTGTGGTTTTTAGTAATGAAAAATATTTTAAAAAGTGTTTATGGTTTTTAATATAGCTAGAAAAACAAAAACACACAGTCCGAGTGGTCCGAACTAAAGTGTGAATAGGTATGGACAGTTCAGTCTAGAAAAAGATCAGATGTTAAAAATCTATATTTAAAGATAGATTAGTAACTGGAAGCTTTTATTATAAACATACAAACACAACTTCAGTCACTACAATACATTTCTTCTATGTGAGATATGTGAAATTTGATAAAAATATATTGTTCATTTTCTAACAACATTTATTGTTATACCAAAAACCCGAGAAGAGCCTTTCGAATCAATGAGGGAATATGTCATTATATCGAAACCACAAGGAACCTGGAGTAAGGTGTTCAGCATCAGATTTTCAGTGACCAAGCTAATCATTGACTAGACATTATGATGACTTACATGTAAAATCTTGGTGTAACAATAACAGTATGAAAATTAATGCACAAAAATTTTTTTATGAAATTGAGTTCAAAACAAAAACTTACACAACTATCAGAATTATGTATTACCATCAACGAAACCTGTACTGAGAATGTCCATTCTTTCAAATTACTTGGAATTGACATTGATGAAAATTTAAGCTGGGAAGAACATGTTGATCGTATTTGTAAGATTATCTCATCTAAAATATCACTTTTGTATAAACTTAAAGAATATTTGCCTATACACATAATGTAACGTGCGAGGGGGTAGCGTGGACTGGTTGGTCCTGCACGTCACATAGTGGGAATGTATTTGTGGGAACGTATTGGAGTTAATTCTCCAAATTCGGTCTTGTACTAGGATCAAGAATACCCGTGCGCCTTGAAATACGCACACTGCTGTCCCTGTCCCTCTTGCACCTAAGCGATCCAAGAGTTATAGCAGGGCTATCTCCGAACGTCAAAACGCACAGTCTAATGTTTAATAGATGTAGCAGTGCCCTGCAC
The DNA here is from genome assembly GCA_028015205.1 of Mytilisepta virgata. Taxonomy (NCBI): domain Eukaryota; kingdom Metazoa; phylum Mollusca; class Bivalvia; order Mytilida; family Mytilidae; genus Mytilisepta; species Mytilisepta virgata. The sequence goes on from CM051519.1 coordinate 79,191,041, forward strand.
ACTTCTTAACCAATGCGCTCCTTATCGGTTGACCAATGCACTTATTACCAGTTCTCTTACAACACTTCTCCAATGCGCATTATTCTGTGCACTGCACTTGTGGTACTGACGCCTCGGCACCAAGTCAATATCACCTTTCCACCCGATGGCCTCGGCACTACAGATGAGAACATTGTACCTATCAGTATACTCCTGCTATGTAGCCTGTGTAGCTAACAACCACGCACAATCCAGTGCGTCACGTTGTCTCCCCTGCACCAAATCCAATGCTACCAGTGCACTTCTATATAAACCTTGGCAGTAACCACTACTATTAACGCTTTATTGTTCTCACTTTGGCCTTTTGAACTTCTTGATTAGAGCGTATTCCTAGCCACAATGATCGACAGTACAACAGTCCTTAAAATGCTAAGAACGGTGGTTTATATACACCTGTTTGGGCTATCCCATTTCATAGATAGAAAAGTCCACTCTACGACAAATAAAATATCAATGAAACGTTTATTGTAATTACAGGGGTGCTAACACCAGTAAAGCTTTTCACTGACGGCTATATAAATCTGTGATTGGAATTAGGCTATAAATCCGGAAATCGTTTCCGTCTCTGATTTCGTATTACTAACGCTAAATATAACTCAAAAGTGAAAGTAGAATATGTAACAATATGTGAACGAATGGGACAAGGTATTAACATACTATATTGAACTACAGATGTATTCTGAAGGCACCTAGTATTAAAATGGTCCGTTCTATGTTCTTCCTTTTATGGTTAGAATATGAAAACTTTATTAATTGTTGCCATTTAAATGTTCGGATGATTGATTTATATACATATATTATTTTGATGTTTGAACGTTAACTGTATGTACATGTATCTTGATAGGGCCTCAATGAAAATTAGACTAGTTCTAATTGAGTTACCCTCTTTACATAAAGAATTTATTATTATTATTATTAATATTATTATTATTATTATTATTATTATTAATATGTTGTTGGCGTGGCCAATGATGCGAGCACAGAAATAGCCCTTTCCAGAAAGTCATTTCCGTATCACGATTGTGATTCAAAAATTATAATTTGAAGCAAGTTATTTCCCTTACTTTACTTACTTCCGTTTCCGGCGAACGAAACTTTTTCTAGCCTTAGTATTAAAATAAAACGTATCACAAAATAGCGAAATCAATTTGATGCACTGTATGGCCATTTCGTTGACTGACAACTCATCAGCAGTGTTCGAGATCAAAATATTGAAAACCGGTTAAAGATATAATGATGAATAAATAAGCACAACCATCAAAAATCAAAACAATTAAAACAAACAGGTATCCAAACTCAGCTAAGGGTTACCTCTGCATCAAAAGAGCCTTAGAAATTTCTGGTAATTTTTGTCAAATTTTGAACGGAAAATTTAAAGGCATTTGAGTAATGAATAATGCCTGAACAAAAGTTCTGGCTAGTGGGCTGATAATCTCCTAGGGGACTAACAATCCACCAGCAGTAACATAGACCCAATAGTAGTAATAAAACGTATCAACTGACAACTCATCGGCAGTGCTCGAGATCAAAACATTAGAAATACCGGTTAAAGATATAATGATGAATTAATAAGCACAGCCATCAAAAATCAAAACAATTAAAACAAACAGGTATGTAGCACACTAATGCTGCCCCAATTAAACAGACTTTTCTAGACGACCCATATGTAGAAAATGCATATGCTTCTATAGCGCTCGCTATAACAGCATGTTCTATTTATTTTGTTAATATGTTGTTGGCGTGGTCATTGATACGAGCACAGCAATAGCCCTTTTCAGAAACCCATTTCTGGTATCACGATTCTGGCTCTAAAATTATATTTACTTCCGTTTCCGGCGAGCGAAGCTAATTCTAGCCTTAGTATGTAGCGCAATATGGCTGCCCCCATTAAACAAAGACTTTTCTAAACAACCCATATGTAGAAAATGCATATGTTCCTATAGCGCTCGCTGTGCTCCCTATTATTATTATTATATTCATATTTCAATGTAAGCTAAAGCGGAGAACACTAACAGTGCAAAATCAAATAAGCCACGATTTGCTTCGTAGTTAACCTTAGTTTTTTAAATCCAGTAAGAGGATATTATGAAATAAAACATTTAATTTGATGTCTAAATATCTAGATTTTACTTATTATAACTAATATATTATCATTGCTAAAATAAAAAAAGTCCAAAGTAATCATGGTAATGGAAGGGAAATTACGACAGTCACAAAATCAAACAAGTCACACATTAGGGCTTACATATTTAATTTTACCTATTAACCTCAGTATGAGAAATTTATGAAGTAATTGAAAGTAAATATGCTGTGTAAATATTTTAATCTGTTCAAAGACTAACAAGGGATTACATGTACTTCATGATGGTCCTAAAAACACTAATACAAATACATGCAGTGACGATCCCAGTTGATTCAAATAATACTGTAAATTCGGTTATTTTCGTTGACATCAATTTTCATATATTGGGAAAAAGGTATATATTCGTGTTTTTTTTTAATTTCTTAGATTTCAAATTTCAAAAAAGTTATAAATCAGACGACATACGGTTGTGAGCTGCACTGAATTCATCCTAAATGTTTAAGTGAAAAAGGCGAGACGAAGATTTTCGTAGTTAAGGAAAATAGTCCAATTGTAATCGCAACTCTACGGAAGCACCTTAACGAAGGAATCTGACAATACGGAACTCATCGCGACTTAATACTTAAACAAGTATAGGAATTGGATCGTTTAAGATAATAAATATATATTAAGCCTAAAACATTGAATTGTGCATATTGTTTATAGAAGGCTGCAAAGGCAAACATAATACTCTAAGAGCTCCTTCTGTTTATATCACAAATGTTAATTTTGCAAAGAAATTTGTTTGAGGGACTTCCCAAACCCACCCCCACCCGATAAAAAAGAGAGAGAAACCCCATTTTAAGACAAGGGTCAAAAGTGCGATTATAATAATATACACATGTATCTCCCAAAAATGTTTTCTTAAGATACCGTTCTAGATAACTTAATATTTTCTTTATATGCCACTTAGGAGCTTGTGGCAAATAAAATGCTTTTTTACACATAATTTTTTTTTTTGCATACTACTAAGGCAAATTGGGCGGGGTTTTCATATGAGTGTTCCTAACAAAATTGGAAGTAGGTCTATGTATTCGTCCCTTGTTATTGCGTCCTCCGCATGTCTTTAATTGGACAAAATAATTTCAAATATTTCTAATTTAATGTAATTTAAATTGATATAAATCTATGGTTTGTTATATTTTTGGTAATGAACTTTCAACAGAATTTGATTCCATGTAGTTGAAAAATTGTTTAAAAAATTAAAAACATTGTAGCAAATATTATGCATGTGAGAGACTCCCAAACACAAAATTCAAAGAAGAATAGATTTAACAGTTAAATAATATCCCAATGAAACAATTTTATATAAAAAAAGACATTTTCTCCAGAAAAATGTACGACTTCCATGCTATCTCTTCCCATCTCTCTCTCCAGTGATTGACAGAAAAGATTCTTTAGAAAAGGGTGGAAAAGAGAGAGAAGCCTTAGTTTTATGGAAGGGACAAAGTTGCGAAGAATATACATGTATATCTCCAACCAAAAGTTTTCTAAGATATTTTTTAATTACCTTAATTTTTTCTATGCATGTAACTTAAGCAAATTTTGGGCGGGCTTTACTTAAGAGTCTTCCCTAGAAAAAAGTGAAGTAAGTAGTTTTATATACACCCGTATATGCTCCCAGTTATTTTCCTCTCCGATAAAAACATGTCTTTAATTGGAGAGAATTAATTTTAGATATTTAAAATAATCAAAATTTATATAGATCTGAGCTTTTTATAGTAAAAATTAACAAAGTTTTATTCATTGAAGCAATATAAAGGTTCCTTAAATATCTCACGATACAGATTTTGATTTACAGGAGATTCACATTTTGTCGATTTACAACCGCGTTATCTGTTGTGCGTCACGCCTAAAATGTCGAAAGATAAACAATAAACCAAGACGTTGAAAAGCAAATTCAAATTCCAAAATATCTAAGAAAGTGAAGAATTTTTGTCGGACGACCAACCGGTGCATATACTGCCATATGACCCTCAGTGTCATGAACTATTTGATAAATAGTTTTCATAAAATTAAACGTTGAACAATATGGTTTATGAACAGAAGTTACACGTACATTGTACGTGTGATCTGCGGACTTTCCTTTGTGTGTATCGGATTTCTTTAAGTTATAACCTTATTTGTATTTATTTCAGATATTATTGATGCGATATTTCAAAAATTATTTTACAGTTTTAACTATGGATCCATGTAATGATTACACCGTTCTCACTGGCGAAGAGAAGAGATCTCCAGATTATACATTGGATTTTGTAAATGATATTGCCTTATCCGACGACAGACTGAACAAGAACTGGTATAAAATAGAGCTTGCAGCTGGTAGTGAAATGCCTTTAACAGCCCCAGGAACATTTAGATGTGGAACTCAAAACCCAATATATTTGAATGGTATTAGTGCTTAGTACATTTGATTATATATTTATTCTTTTATAAAAACAAATCTTTAGAGTTTCCATTGAAAATCGACAGTGCATATTTTCACATACTCTAACTGTCAGGTAGATTCCCAGAATTATTTGTAATGTGTTGTTCTTGGTACATGCAATTGTGTTTTGAAAGAGTTCCATATGACACCAAAGGCTGTGTATGCGCTTTATTATAAATATAAATTTCTTCTTATTTATATATAATCACAGTAAGGGCTACAAATATGAAATTATGTGCAATTCTGTAAAATTGCTCTTTCTCCCAATGACTTAAAGGATTTAATTTCATACTGGTTTCCCTCGAAAACTGTCGATTTCTATTGAACTCTGTGACGAGATAGCATTAAACCATTTATGGGAGTGTTATTTCAGACTTTTTCGTTTAGTAGAGCGAAAGTATCCGACTGCAGCTGTGAGAGTCTTAGCTACATTTGTAGTTTTACAGTTAAAACGACCTCATTCTGATACTGCTATCGAAATTATGTACCGTCCACTCTAATTGTTGAAGCAAGTGGTCACCTTGTTAGTAATCATACTGTATAGGTTTTTATAGTGTGTTGTATACACCACAGTGTCAGGATAAATAAGGTGGATGTTTGGGTACCCACAAAACCGGGTTTAACACCATCACTATTCAATGTCTATCCTGACTGTCTGTTGTGTTCATGTTTGTGTTTTGAACTCTCTTGTGTTATTTTTTGTCCAGATTCTGTGAGTTGGATTGCCTTGATTAATTTGTATGTTATTGTTGACCTTTCCTGTTATCCATTTTGTTGATTGTTTATACAGTAACACATAGCAAAATGCGTATTACATGCCACATCAACCCCAACTACATGTACCAATAAAAAATTCGAATTCTGTTATGTAAATGCATTATATACCAGTACTATATTGTATATTTTAACTTGAGTATACGGATACTAGTATATAGGCGTTTGGTGTGGTGACCCGTATTTCGATAAAAGGTTCCCATTCGTCTAATGGTAGCCATGCGATAAATTTTGGTCGATAGAAGGCCGGATAAAATACGCATGAAATAACCTTGTTGCTACATGTACTTTAGACGGATTTATACAGGAGACTGGGAAAGGATGCAGGTTAAAATCACGAAAGAATATTTCTTTCCATGAAAAATATGAAATATTCGACGTTTAATGAAATCTTAATGTCCAATCTCTCCAATGCAAAATCATGAATCTGGACCCGATTTGCCCTTTTTTTTATACTTATTCAGAATAAAAATACGCTGAAATACAACGTTTGTGCGGAAGTCAACTTCTGAGTAAATTTCCATTTATTTATTCTTTTGTTATTTTACTTTATAAATAAATTTCTCAAAAATAATACCTGCATATCCCTTAAGAAATAATATTAATTATATGTACATGATACTTCCATCAAATATGCGATTGAAATTTCCTTTTTGAAAAAGATTTTACAGAGTAACTACCATATACATTGTTCAGTCTATGGAACCCTAATTTGTATATAGACGAACTTGTCTAGATGTACATGTACACATGTACTGCATAATACAGAAAACTAAAATTATGAAAATACTTAGTTTAAAAAATTAATCATCTTAATGTTATTTTAAATGGAACAAAATCCTGGTACTAAATGTATTTTATTTTTAAATGTCTTCATGGTATCAAATATTGATAAAAACTATCCCGCTGGAAAACTGCATGAAGGAGGACTCTCTGGACAGACCTGAATAATGGTTTGATTGAGAAATGACAAAGTTCATCAGTAAATAAGTTTGTGAAAAAAAAAGATACAAAAACGGACATCATTATAAAATGACACCTCAGGGTGTTTGCAATCATCCTGTGAAATAAAAACTGTCAAGCTTAAAAACGGAAGGAGGACAGTCATCCAGACAAACCATACACCACTGATGCTAATTATATGCTGAAAATAACCAAGTTCAAAAACTGATTAAAGAAGACATCCTTATACAGTGTATTTTGTGTACCTTCAATATGTGTATGCATGTGTAAGCACCCTGCAAAATAAAAGCTTTCTATCTTGAAAATACCTCCAATGCTAATTTCGTCAAGAAAATGACGTCATCTTGACGAACGCTTTATATTCTTTTTCTAGACCCTTTATGCCTCTCCTTTTTTGTTTATAGTTTGGAATAAAGTTTTGATTTTATGTGTCTAATTTTTTTTTCATTTAAATTCCAATTCAAAGTTCATCAACCTATAATCTTGTGAAAATTGATTAAAATGGAAATTAATATAGTATGAACACCTTTAATATGTTTACAATCATTCTCCAAAATAATCCCCTTTTGACCTTGAAAACAGCAGGATGAATTATCTGAACAAACATTGTACCCCATATGTTCATTCCACCTATTAAATAACTATGTTCAACAAGGCATAATGTTTTCAATAACCCTTAGTTTATACATATATTCAATATGAGTACAATCATCCTGAAAAATAAAAATTAAAACATTATAACTTGAAAACTGTGGGAGGAAATACCAGAACAAACCATGCATATAAATTGTATGCTGACGGGGGTGAATTGATATATTCGTCGCGGTGTTAGGGTTTTTTCTTCGCATGTGCATGAGTTCATATTTCATTCATGTTGGGTGTATGTTTTATGTAATTTATAAATAATACATTGTTATAGTAATAATACCCTTAATAGTACATGTATATATTTTGAAAATAGTTATACTATGCATGACGTCTTTTGTTTTATACTTGTTCAATATAATTTCAGGAATTCTACCATCAGTACCTGGTGTCCAAGTGAGTCAACCAGTCTGTATTCAGACTTTTTCTAGTACTTGTGACCGTACGTGGAACATCAACATTAAATATTGTTGTGGAAATTATTTGGTTTATGAGCTGATTCCCAGTCCAGTATCACAATCTGCATACTGTTTTGGTAATTTAGTTTTTCTTTCTTCTTTTTTTTTACTTACTGGTAATTCGTTGTATAAAGCATCAATTAGATACTGACTTTTAAGAACAAGCTATAGGGTATATGTGCATAAGACAAAACCAAATATGAGAAGATATATGTACCAGAAGTCACAAAAAAGGCAACATTTGGCCTTCAATAACGAGAAACCGCATTGAATAGTATGCTGTTATTGGCCTCGTAAAAATAAATATAAGAAACAGATTTGTACATATCAAATAAAAAAAAACACAAAACAGACAAAATAGTCGCTGAAAGGGTTTCTGACTTGGGGAAAAATGCAGAACATGCCTTAGATTTAAGTATGGCATTAGAATTTTTTTCCTGTATTATCAACATCTATATTTTTTTTCCTTCAGACAGACGATTTCCAGTAAAAATACTCATACAAACATGTTGTGATGAATCATCCATGTACATTTTATTCACCAACAATCTCCCTGTACCACAAACGAAAGCTTTATTCCCTGCAACCCACCATTTTCATCATTTCACTTTCACTTTTGAACGATTTGTCACATGACTGCGTTATTTAATTGTTTGTATAGTAAATTTATGCATATGACCCGCATATATTTTCTAACCGGAAGTCATTTATATATAATAATGTTTTCAGTGGTATGTAAATGAGGTTGACGCGTGCCAACCTACATGCATAAATTAGCTCCCGTGATTCCAAGTTTTGTAACGAAATAAATCTTAAATTGTTCAATGTGAAAGTGAAATGACGAAAATGGTGGGTTGAAAGGAATAAAGCTTTCGTTTGTGGTACAGAGAGATTATTGGTGAATAAATATAGATATGATTTATCTACTTATAATTGGATATATTACGATTTCGAGTCTAAACACTGCGCCCAAGTCTTGGTCGGCAATTTCCATGTTCTCTATACGGAGTGCGCTCTGACGTCCCACGGCCCCAGCATATCAGAAAAAAGTCCGTCAGACGTCAGAGCAATCTCGGACTACCCTTTGGTACTCTCCATAGATCAATTCTCAATAACAAAAAAAAACAATATTTGGAACTCCTATTTGTCTTTTATCAATCAAATATGGGTTTTTTTTTGTTCGAGAGGAATTCTTTGATAAATGTCGACAATTTGACATAGTGTGCAATCGTTTAACTAAATTGACCCTAGAATGCGATACACAATAAAAAAAAAAAACAGTCAATTTCTCCTTCACATTATCCAGGTAAGCTGTATTTTTTCGGACCACATGAAAGTCGTTTTTCTCCATCTCGGTTCAATGTAGGTAGGTGTCATTGCTGTTTCAGTCTTCTAGTAAATATATCATTGCCACAAGTAATGGAGGAGATAAGGTTTATCTTATCAGTAAAAATATTGAATAAAATACTGGAACAAATATCTTTTTCCAAATATTTTATTTATTTTTTGCAAAGGACGTTCCACTGATTCTTCCAGTTCAACAGTTACTTATTATCCTCAGTGTGATAGTACACGTAAGTTGTTTTATCAGTGAGTCATTTTCTTTTCACTTAATGAAACGAGTAAGATCAAAATTGATAAAGAAATTAACTTTGTCTATATTTTGTTAATTACTTTAAAGCGAATGTCATAACGATATAATTATATATATTAATACTAGAATTGTGCGTTAATTTTGTTGAGATCATTTTAAAGCCGTCTGATATTATTTTAGTCATATAGTCATTTATTACAGACTATTCATTCATGCATTTAATTACTGTAGACAAGAAGATATCATTATATTTTAATCTTATAGCTTATATAATTGTCGATATTTATAAAATTGAATCTCCATTCGTAAAGTTTAATTGATGTGTGTTTACCATATTGTGATATTCATTCAGAACATTTTCACATACATGTATATCATACACGCTTTACTATTAGCTTAGTTCTATCAATAACGCTTGCTTCATAATACGCTGTATTAGTGAACTTTGATATCTTTTTAAATTCATTTATTGCATGATTTCTGACAGTCATGACAGTGGCTATAACAAGCTAATATTTATTTAATGATTTATTCAAATATTATATAACTTATATAGTTTGTTATGTAACATTGTTCTTGCGCCTCCGCGAAAAAAAAAATTATCAAACATTTAGAAATTTCAAATCGAGCAGACAATAGAAGCCAAATATTTTTGTCATATATGCGTTTGAAGCACGAAAGAGTTCGAACAAAAAGCAAGAGATAAAAGATACATGTAAGTACAATTTGTAGAAAATTCATTTTTACTTTGTGAAAAATGATTCTTTTTTACTACATATATCTGTATTCCAGTGAATAAATGTTGCCAATTAATTTGTAGATATACATGTATATATTTATTTTCGATTAACTGTGTCTTCATCCAGAGTTATCTTTCTTTATTCAAACATTTTTGACTTAATGTGCAATTCTTTTAACAAATTAGATTATAATTTGAATTGTCTTGTTTAATATTATTGCAAAGGTGATTTTATATACGTTTGCAGTTAAATGTGTTCGACAGTAAATATAAAGTTAGTACAAATAACATTAAACCCTACATATTCCACTCCCTATATGATAAATTTTGTACTTAGTGTATGTTTAAATAATTCAAAGAATACAGTCCCGTAGTGAATTGCATATATTTAATGTAAATTTAACGTAGAACCACGTGTACTAACTAGTAGCCATCTTGTCATGAAGTAAAACATGTATCCTTTAAATCTGTAAAATCATTGCGTTGATATATATATATATATATATATACATGTACATGCACATGTACCAATCACATTTATTCCATCCAAAAAAGTGTCTTTCACATGCCTAGGGGTCGTGGTATTAATGCAATTTAATTTATACTTCAATTGAATTCTTTTATTACAATAATTCGAAAATCTTTTTTTTTCTTTTAACCGATAAGTTAATTTTATTCACGACCAAGGATTTGAATAGTAATACTATTCAAATCCTTGTCAGGACATAAGCGACCTTAATCAGTATATAAACGGTGCACTCGATTTAAACTACCTTTCACGTGGCGAACTGAACATTTGAAAAAGGAACAATCAATGTTAGAACAACTTTGCTTCATAAGACAAATAAGATAATGCTCTGTAAATGATAAATCGTTTTTTTTTAAATAATTTATTTGATAAATTGTTTTGAAAAGTATGAAAGGAAGGTGGTAATTAATTCAAATAGATTTAGTTGACAATTAATAGTTAGAAGAAATCATGAATATATAAATATAGGCTTTCATCATCATAGTTATATTTCATTTGATAACATATATTATTATAATTATAACTTTTGTAATTCATAAAAAAATTGTGCACCACGTGTGTTTTGACGGAAATTTAAGCACACTTTGAAAATGACATTGTTAAATTGATACAACTAATTTGGTATTAATTATGTATAGAAAAGAGAATGGAAACGGGGGATGTGTCAAAGAGACCACAACCCGACCAAAGAGCAGAAAACAGCTAAAGGCTACCATACATGTTTTTATTTCGCAAATATAACAATATGAGGTTTTTATTATCAGACTGATAATTCAACATACTTTGTAAAAAAAATTATTACAAACATCTGAGTAGGGTTTTATAGCTAATGATGCATCTATGTTTTGAATTTACATTGCATTTTTTTCAGTTTAATAGGTTATATATTATGTTGATTACTCAATATGAAGTCAACTTATTTTAGTTTTAAATTTCCACTGTTCATTAAGTAAGCATTATAAGAATGTGTGAACATTTAAAATATTCTCAAGTTAATTCTTATATACAATTTTAATATGCCTAGAGGTCAACAGAGAGGAACCGGGAGGTGGCCAAACCAGCTACGTAATCGTAAGGCCAGGAATGTGGAAAAGCAGAGACCAGGCAGGCCGAATAGACAGCAGGCGAGAGTTGTACAGGATCGTCAACACCCAGCACATCTAGCACAACAGGAGGAACAGAATGTACAGGAACACCCTGTAAATCAATTGACTCCAGATTCAGCTTTGGTGCCAGTGCAGACATGCACAACAAACACACAAACAACAGCTGGATTTGTTAAACAAGGTAATGAAGTTAATTGTAATATAGAAAGTATATCGTTACCAAAACAAAATGAGCCTTTGTTGGTTCCAGGTTTTTCAAATGAGATAGACATTTTTATTTCTCAGAGTTTATAGGATAAAGTGTGGAATTGTGAATACGTAGATTTATCGTTTTTTTCTCGCGTAGAATTTTAAAATAATATAGATTAAAATCATTGTAATTTCTAAATTGTTAACAGGAAGTTGGTAGTTCAACAAAGACAAAAAAAGGTTAAAGCCATTGATAACATAAATACCTGGAAAAATGCTTGTTTGAATAACACATGAATTATACACTTGTTTTGATAGAAAACCACACTATCAAGGCAAGTGAATTAATAAAATGTATGAAGGTAATAAGAACTGTTGCAAAAGAGTATCCAGCATCCAGATGGCTGATATATGATCAGCAATTTAGGCTGAGAATTTCCCGTAATCCTACAATATCGTGGGCATGTGTAGATGGTGATTTGTGGTTACGGTTCATTGCTGCTTAACTAATGAACATCCCTACTTCTATAGAAAGTACACAAAATATGCTTGCTATGATTATAATTACAAAGGCAACTGTACCAAGGTTAATTTTTTGTATCGACACATGTGCAAAAAATGTCGGCTGCAACATCCCAAGTATTCATTGTTATAGTAACCAAGGATGTGAAGCATCCAACCCACAAGTCGATATTCAACAGGTCAGAGGTCGAATAAAGGTTGCGTTTTAATAATTATCAATAGATTTATTTTTCGCCTTATGAATTATTTATTTTAGTCAGACTTGTCTGACTTGATTATTTATTGATTTGTTACAGAAATTACCAGTATTTAGCAAAATTCAAAAATAATAGAAATACTAAGGGTTCATTCCTTGTATTGCACAGGGTAGATCTCCTTAGCTGAAATTTGGCTTCCTATTACGGTATTTATGGTTATGAGTACTTCTTGTTTAAAATGAGTTTTGTTTTTGGTCTTCCAAATGTTTCGGTTTTAATGCTGCTGATAAGAGGTAACTCCTTGAAATGCGTCGTATACAGCATAGTATAAATTTACTATATCTAATATTAGCATCTTTGGATTGTTATTTTGAAACTCTTGGGACGATGCCTCTGCATGATGGACCCTAGGTCCCCGATGGTATTCGCCAACCCAGTCGTCATTGATTTGTTACAGAAATTACCAGTATTTAGCCAAATTCAAAAATAATAGAAATACTAAGGGTTCATTCCTTGTATTGCACAGTTATTTCCCCTTCTCGAGTGTTTTATACAACGCATATAAAGTTTAACAAGTTGAAATATACCTCTTTTATGAATACAGATAATATTTTACTGTTTTTGCGTGTTATCTTCTGCATTTTTGGAGTTGATATCAGCTATTGAAAATCGTTGTATGAAAAAAACTTTCAAGTCAAGTGAGCTGCAAAATACCATTCTATCAACGTAAAGGAAAATAATCATTATCATATGTGCGATATTCATGTTCAGGACTATGTACATGTATTAATATACATGTACTGTAATATTTATTAGTTCCAATATATATCCAACTTGCATGGTACCGTAAGCAAAAAAATCAATAATTAATTAGATAATGATATTTAATTCGAAAAACAATATTCACTTTGAATATATGTAAAAATGCCTTAAATTTGCAATTGCAGAAACGGCATATGACGGCACCAAGAGATTTGCGTATAAACAATTGCGTTATTCCTCTTTAACTGTTCTGAATGGAAATGTAACTACTGAAAATAAAAATTTAATAATTCATACCAATGAGTTTTGTGATTTTGCAAAGATTATAAACCGAGGACACTCTACAGTAGCAATTGTTTTGGTTTGATATATTAGTCTTCTAACGTCAGCAGTCACAGATGCTACGTTTGCTTTAAATTTGATTGTTTTATTTCCAGACATGGTTGACAGCAGTTTATATCTGTACTGTTGACAGAAAATATTGTGCACAAAACCTCATGTAAGTGTAAATACATGAGATAGGGTGGATATCAACGACTGAATCCGGATTAATTTTCATGATGCGAATTTAATTTAACCAATGCAGAATCAAACATGATATGCAGGACTTTTGAAGAATCGTATAGATAAATATATATGATCAATTCATATATTGCTAATTTTAATATATTAATGAAAATTCAAAAATATATGTACATGTAGATTGCCACTTAACACATTGCACTGAAGGCTATTGTATCTAATTTTACCAGAATCAAAGGATAATTCAAGTAAGATTAATGAGATCTAATTGTAAAAGTGTGGAGAGGTATATAATTGAGTGTGCTACGATAGCACTTTCATGTCCAGATGCCTTTAGAAAATAAATCGACATGCAAAAAGAGAGAGAGAGAGAAAAAAACAGATTGGAACTTAAGGTACATGATTTTGTTCCTACTATGAAATCATATGGATTGTATTAAAATGTATCATAGGATAAAATAAACTATTTAATACTGCATGATTGTTGAAAATTCTATATATTTGTAACACCTTTTTTTACTTGCATACAATGTATGTGCGTATCATCATGGAGCTGAACTCTTATTTACTTTACATTTCTGTAAATTTTTGAAGGATGAATCTGATGTAATAAGTTATATTTTTTTTCTGGAATTCTTGTTACATGCAGTAATAAACTGTTGCGCCTTATGCGCACGATAGACCCGTAGGAAAATACTGATTTTTTTAAGCAAATTAAGTGTCATGTTACTTTTTCAACACCTTAACATATCTAATTTATACACTGTAACAACAAACTAAATATCCATGATCTTTGTGTACGCAGGAATTTTTTTCTTTATAAAAAAAATGCTTATATTTGGACAATCTAAGTTCCATAACTCTGGAACGACAAAGGTGAAAATCGTCAAAAAGTATACAGACTCTGACCATCATTTGTAAAAATGTGTTAAAGTTTGAAGAACATCAGTCAAGGCATACTTGAGTTAGTGCGCAACATGTGAAAAATTGCTTTAGTTTGACAATCTAAGTCCCATAACTCCAGAATAAAAAAATTGAAAATCGTCAAAATCGATAGGTAGCTTTCTTCCGTAAATCCTAATGTTGTGTTAAAATTTCATGAGAATTTATTGAAACAAATTTTAGTTACAGTACGAAGTGTTGACGGGCGTATGAAAATTGATTTGCTTGCTTCTTAAATTAATTTGTGTTTGACTGTTTGTTTGGTCCCTTTTAGGAATTAGCTGTTATTTTGAAATTGCACGTTTATCCGATTCTTTTTTATTGTTACTATCTTAGTTTGTTTCGGAAATGAACAAGAAACTCAAATCTGTTTATTTGCACATTGTTGTATTCATAGTATATTCCAATTAAATAATTTATCGATATGTTATTATACTTTCTTTAATTTTTAGCCAATGTAACAGTCTCTCGACCCGTATTGGAAAAATTGTTAATCTCACTAATGAGTTTTTGGTTCTCGGAATATGATTGGTCTTCAAAAAATTTCCTTAGTTACATATAAACAAACGCGATCCCGTCAGTTGCTTTGTAATAAAAGATGACCTTAAACCAGGTTTTGAAATCAAACAAAAAATCCGACTTGTCAGGGGACAGACAGGAATCATCAAGGGTCAAACCTGAACATGCTGCGTTCTTCTGCTTGTTCCTTTCCGTCCGCCATTGTGACAGCTGTTGTGAAATACAACTCCCGCTGGGAAAAATATTTCCGGATTAAATAACAACTCACGTATGGAAATAATCTACCGTGTTTAACAATGACGTTGTTAAATTATATTTAATAAAAATTTGTAAATATGATTCCTAAATACTTGGAAACTGTTGGATAAAAAAAATTCAAGATTCGCATCAATACAATCAATACTGGTGACCATCGTGACGGGAAGACGTTGGGAGAATATGATGACGTTGACCAATTTTTGAAGCGTTTTGAAAATTAGAGAAACAGCATCTTACATTAAGACTCGTGGATTATTGATAATCTTCGACAACTGCTTGAACATAATACAAAGGTAATTAATACGATTCATTATTATGTTAACATAGAATATTTTCAGCAAAAAATAAAATATTCGGAAACCCAAAACCGGAGAGCACTAGATGGCTCCTATAAGATTACTGAATCATTTACTTTATATCATTGTGCTTTCTGTTGCCTCAGAATTAGTATTCGAAAAACAGAAACAAAGGTTTTCTACAAAGGGAATAATGTTACATTTACATAAAGGGAGAATTCGGAAAATTTATATTTTGGGTAAAAATTAAATTGTAAAGTTGATTGGGATTGGGCAAAAAATAGGAATACCAATGCAACCGAAGAACTTTTTTGAAACTCATGAAAATCACTAGGTCCAAGTTACGACACTAAGATTAAGACAATGAAATTCCTACATGAAATTTTTTATTGAAAATTACAAGTCAAATATCTTGGTTATATGATTTTCATCGCACAACAAACCAAATACATGTACATATAGAAATCTCATAGTCAGCAATAAGGTGACACGTTTAAGATACAGGAATACTTGGATAATATACATATACTTGATTTCTTCAACTAATGGGAAAGACACAAAAGAAATGCAATTGCACCAAACACAACCAATGCACTTCCAAGGACAATTGGCCCTGCATGCGATACAAGTTGCTCCTTATCTAAAAAAGAAAATAACAGGAATACAGGTATTTTTTTTTTTAAAATCCTATGTTTTATAGAAATAAAAGCTCCTAGGAGTATGTATCGCTCACCAAGAGTTCTGCAATATCAGCAATCTTGGATTTCTGGTCCGCACCAAAGTAACAATTCTTGGGAAGTACACATGTATCTTGGAATGATCGCTCATGTTACAGTTTTTTAAAACTTGGATGTTCGATCAGCATCAAAGTAGCAACTCTTGGGTAGTACATTGACCATGACAAGTCCAGCAGAGTCAGAGAAGATGTTTGGAATTTAACCAAAAGGATATTTTTGAGCTTAGAGGCCATGTTTGTAAGCAAAACGGTACCTTAGTAACAAGAAATATTTGTGTCCTCATAAGTGTCATTTCCAACCAATTTTATAGTTAACTTTGTCCGAACCTCGTGGATTTCCAATCAGCTCAAAAGTTCAACAATTATGAAGGACCTTTATCGAAACATATCTTTAAAGTTTAGGTTTATCCTGAGAATTTTTCAAAGCAAATCAGACGACCAAGTTGTTAACCAATCAGCACCAAATTAAAAACACTTGGGAAAGAACTTAATGGACAAAACATTTCTGTTTGAATAAATTTCGTTCAGCGATGTTCAAGATTTCAAGATGAAGATCAATATGTGAAATTTTACAGATAAGGGATTCCATATGTGATGGCAATAGCTCACACTAGCCTTTAACCAAGTAAAGGAGTTAAACAACAACCCTGAGCCAAAATCCGAAAGATGCAAAAGAGGCATTTATAGGAATTTAGCCGATTTCAAAACTATAAAATCATGTAGTACTGTCAAACTTGGATTCAGGACTTACTGTTTGCGCAAAGATAAAGTGGCCGTTTATAACAGATGATTCAATGCAGATAAACTTGAGCGGATTTTCATTTCCTGTTCGGGACAGTCGGAGATACATGGAATGATACATTTTTTAAACCAAGAAAACACATTGTAGTTAGACTGGTACCCGTCCGTTATTTTACAAGATTGACAATTACTTGTATATGACGGAGCTCATACTGAATATTACGGAGGGGACCAACCTACATTGTAGTTCGTTTGAAATGACACGTGAGATTAATAGAGATTTACAATAACTACCCGAGTCCGACTACGAGTCATAGTAAATCAGTTTAAATGGTGGGGGCTATCTCAAAACAATGAAAATATTGTAAACATTGTACTTTAATCATTTTATATTAATTGAAAAGTTGTTTTCGGCGATTTACAAAACTCCCACAAACTTCAACAATGGCTTTTAGTTTGTGACGAGGATGCCTCCAAAGAGTTCCCATGACCTTATAGCATTTCAACTCGCCAATAACGTGTTCAACGGAAACTCTGTATTTTGTTATAAGTCTATTTAACTTTCTACACTTTCGTTTTAAATGTTCCGGCTTTCTGGTTATCTGCTGTCTAGTGTAAGGCGTCACAACAGGATAGCGGTTAGAATATATCTTATCACCAAGTATATAATTATTCGCAGGGAAAGGAAGGTTTTCGTCTGTCCCGATTTGACGCATCAATCTAAACTGTTGGGCATCATTCTGATGTCCCAGAAAACCTGACTCCAATAAAACTATGTTACATTGATTGTTGATTACAACTTGTGTGTGAATGCAGTGGAAGTGTCTGTGACCAGAAAAATAGTGTTCTTGTGGTTCTGTCTGCGGGCGATGTATTTCTGTAGATGTCCCGTCGATTGCACCTAGAGCAGATGGTAATTTATGCCAGAAACCCTCTAGACTTCCCATTCTTCTTATGTTGGCCAACGAATTAAAGGGGTGTACTTTTCTTTAAATATTGCCAGAGAAACCGTTATTTCGTTCATCACCGTTGATATAATTACATCAAATAACATAGACAAAAAATGATACGACGGATAAGAGCGGAGCCAAAGAACAAAAAGCATGACTCTGTTCAGTGGTGAAAGTTTATGAGGTCGGCCGCACCTTTGGTGGAACTGCGCTCCTACATCCCTCAAAATATCTAACATAGTTTCTGGCGTCTCTCCCGTTGTCTCGAAAAAACCATACGTGCTCCTCGAAAATATCGCAAATACGTTTCTTCCTTCCCAACAATTAAAACTGTTTCCCATAATTCTTTGATGTAAAGTGCAAGGGGGGTCTGGAGGAGGTTTCAGAATTAGAAGTAGAGTCATGATGAATTGTTTCATTAATGCTATTTCGTCTGGAGGACACTTCAAAATGACAACCAACGTTCCAAAAAATAAACGACGCTGATTAACATCCATGTCCTGTAAATACACAAAATACATAAATAAACGTAAATTCATCTCAACATATCCACCCCCTGTTTTCAGTATTAATATTTATAAGAAAAATAAAGATTTAATAAACCCCCTTCACATATTTCCATCTTTTTTTTTTTTTTGGGGGGGGGGGGGGGTACATACTAATTCTCTCTCTCTCTCTCTCTCTCTCTCTCTCTCTCTCTCTCTCTCTCTCTCTCTCTCAAATGATTAGAGGATGTATGATATATTTATTAATTAATGAAAATAAGAAATGTTTATATGTATATGTCGGTTGAATCGAGTACACCGTTTTCTCATGATATAATCCTCGGGTTCCGTAAAATTTCGTGACAATCTATGTGATGATATAAAACAGTATATGGGTTCCATTTATCCACTAGTTCTTACGCAGCTTTGAAGGACAACATGACGGACCAAGATGATGGACGTATGTTCCACATTACTTGTTTTATTTGCATTTTTATTTTATTATTATAAATGAAAAGTTTTAAAACAAAGTATTTGTTTTATATGCGTTGATAGACGGAACCTTCATGTTTTGAGTGTAATTTCCAATACTTCGCCCGCTTTAGTTTGCACAAAATCTTTATAGCATGGACCCTTTTGGCGCCATATACTACTTCTGATATAGGTTCATACAAAATATAAATTAAAAAATAACTTCAGGTAAATATTTCACTTACTTGTACTCAAATTTCTGTTCAAGAGGTAAACAAATGTGCCAAGTCACCCAAATTCTAGTTTACTTTGTACATGTATATATCCGCAATTACCGGTAACTCGGTTTTTGTCTTGTGGCAATCACGGGCATTTGCTGTCCGTACAAAAAAAAATGCTAACGATTGGTCCCTGATTTACGTAAATAATTTTCCGTTTCCATTTGGTAAATCATTTTTTTTTCAAATATATACAAGCATACGAACACACCATCAATCATTAATATTTCAGCTGCGTTAAGTCTATTTCGCTAAAGCAGCATATTTCTTTTTTCAAAATTTATTACACATATATATATATATATATATACATTATCGTTCATAAACAGAAGCTTTCCGGTACCATTTTGAACTTCTAATTTTACATCGCCTCGTTATGTTATGACGATTGGCGCTAAAAAAATTTAAAAAAAGGGGGAGAAACGAAAAAACATTGAACCACGTTTTCTTTGCTTTTAAACGTAATATATTTTTTTCAGTCGTTTTGAAAAAAAAAGTCCAGAAAATCTGTCCCGATATCAGACAAAGAAAGTATTTGTCTATTGAAGGCATACAAGGTGACCCCATGTGCTTGGGACAAAATTATAGCTGAGTTGAAGTCTAACCAAACACAGTTTTCAGAAGACACAGTGAATCTTTACAGGACATCAACTGTGAAGCAACTGAAAAGCCGTCTTCAGACGAAACTGGGGAAACTTTTGGTTTCGCCACAAGAAAAGTTTAACAATGTTTCTGTAAAGTAAGTATAAATTCAGTTTTTGCATATTTCCCTTTTTTTATTCATTTCTTTTTTTTCTTGGAAAAGGGGGGGGGGGTACATAAATAGCTAACTCTGTTCCTTTTACTTTTTTCGGCATTATTGCTTTGACATGAAAATAGTTAATCAGATACTACATTTGCTATGATACAATGTTTTTTTAAACGTCTTAACAAATTATTGATATTTTCCTTTATTTATTTTGAGGCATGTTTTTGTGCGTTGTGTTGTATCATATGTGTGTTGTGTTGTATTATTTGTGTGTTGTTGTATCATATATATGTGTGTTGTGTTGTATTATTTGTGTGTTGTGTTGGGCCTAAATCAGTGATTTTCAAATTTTCTTTTGTTAGGGAAGAACTCCTGAATGTGAAACAAATGGAAAAAAACTCATAGATTATCATCAAGACAATATTAAAGACAAGGACGCAAGGGATGATATTATCCAATCTCTGTCTGGTGATGAGGACCAGGAGCAAACTATACCTGTAGCAGTAGATGAAAATGAACAGGAAAAGTCGGAAAATGGGCCTCACCATGCAAATGTTCCGGCAAATAACATAAATGTTCCGGCAGTTAACATAAATGTTCCGGCAGATAACATAGATATTCCGGTAGATAACATAAATGTTCCTGCAGAAAACATAAATGCTCCGGCAGATAATAACAATGCTCCGGTAGAAAACCCCCGAAAAAAAAGGAAAAAGGAGCCTTTGATGCAGTTAGTAAGGAGGAACCATGAAACATACGAAAAATTCTTAACAAAACAGGTTCCAAAACTGTTCAAAAGCCTGGGTGTGAATTTAGATTCATCCGACAGTGATTAAACTGTTATAGTTCAATGTTGTCTTATGTAAACAAGTAAAACAACATTATGAAAACAACAAGTCTTATTTATTTATCTATCAATGCTCTCTTAAAGCAGTTTTGGATTGTACATCGTTTATTTGTGTTAAGTTGTTCTTGTCGTTAGGAAAAATAAAATGCGAAAAGTCAAACAATTATAAACAAAAAAATAATTTGAAAATAAGAAGATGTGGTATCATTTCAAACGAGATAACTTTTCTCCAGATATCAAACGACTTGGAAGTTAACACTACAAAATGTATAGGACTGCGTATGGACTTCAACAATGAGCAAAAATCATACTGCATGCATAGTAAGCTAAAAAGGGTCCCGAAATGACATATGTAACAGCCCAAAACGAGAAAACTAAAACGTATTCCCTTTTAATGCACAGTTCCAGAAATAAAATGGAAAGAAAAAATTATTTAGCTATATATTATCAAATAAAGTATCAACCCTTTGAAGCCATTTCCCGTCAAAATTCGCCCCTCACACTGCTCCGTCCCGTCATACTGATTCTTCCTTCCTTTTCTATTTCATTTTGATCTACTTGAAGAGTGAAGTTGGTCATTATTTTGCCTCAGTAACCCTTTGTATCGTTTCTTCTCAATTCTCAATTCTATGTTTTCTTTTTTAAAATTGTTTGAAGAAAAGCTAACATAGAACACACTCTCAAATGCTTTGTAAAAAAAGCTGAAAGGTCAAACTCGTAGATTTGTCTATTTGGAAAAAAATATGCGTCGTTTGGTTCTTTGTCAGGCATATTTTTGTGCACTTCTAAAAGCATACAAACAGTTGCAAGGTAAGTTTTAGTATGCATTACGATTCACTCGCAGCTACCACAAAAAAATCCAAGTTTCCTGATCAAAAACGATTTAAAACAATTTGCAATCATTCAAAAATAAATATTTATCCTATCCTCCCAAGACGATATACAATGAGGAAAAAGTTCTAAATAAAAAAAACGAAAACAAAACAAAATGAACAAAAGTGTTATTCAATTCCATTCAAACATTTCATCAGTTAGTACAGTACCATTTCACTAAAAAAAAATTTGTCTCTCAATAGAATAGAGAACACATAAAAGTGCTCGGATAACACGACCAAAAGATTGTTTGAAGGTATTAGATTTAAAAAATAAAATCTGTTATGAAGAGCATGAAAAAGGCACTTTTTTCAACCCTTCAGTAAAAAAAAATATATTTGATGAATGGTTTGGGTTTATCACATTGCAATGCTAAGATTTAACACAGTAAAATTGATTAGTGTACAAATTATTTTGAGATCACCCCTATAGGTTACCTGTATGATTTGTAGTCGTACTCGGACTCGGACTCGGGTAGTTATTGTAAATCTCTAATAGCCATGCGAAAAATATAGATTCTACAACGATGACCAGTTGATTATGAAATGTATCAACTCGAGATAATTATATTTTCTTTCAGTTTAATCTACGAGACTTGTCCGAGCAGTTTAAAGAAAGTGAAAATTTAATTATAGAATTAGATATATTTCATAATAAACGCGTCAAGAGTATTAGAATCTTTTTTCTCTAATGACATTGTAACATTCCGATAGGTCTTCCGAACTTTTTTTCGCAGGAAATTTCATGAGCATTTAACCAACGTGTGGTGATTTCAGAATTTATTATACCTTTCTTCTTTTTGCTGTGTAAAATTTATTGTCTGAAAAGTACTATTCACCGGTAAATAGCACAAATGCTGGTCACCGATCAGTGAATAGTGTAAGCGCTCATTTGTTCCGGGCATATAAAGTTCCGGGCAGAAAAAAGTAACTAGCCTAAAAGTTCCTCCAGAACTTTTCAACTAGTTAATTTGTTCCAGACATAGTTGAAAAGTTCCAGGGACACGGAATTTATAAACTAGTCATAAAGTTCCGGAGAAAGGTAAAGTTTTAAAACTTATGCGTATGTGTGCATATCAACATGAATCATGTTAAATAAAAATAATATCATTAATTGATACTTATGGTTTAAATTCTACTGAAATAAGAATTTTCATAAATTGATGGAAATTTTCGATAATTTGAGAGTTAGGATTTTTTTATAAATAGTCCAGATTTTCCAGTAGTTTCCAACTAGTCCAAAAGTTCCGGTAATTTTCAACTAGTCAAAAAGATTCAACCATCCACATTTTTGTCTTAATTCAGAATTATTATACAAATATAATTAAAATTTTCTCATCTGAATCAAAAAGTTAAAAAAATAATAACTTGATAGAAATAATATTTTTTAGGTTCACTTCTAAGATTTCATATTGTTTTTATTCATGCATCCATAGAACACATGTATATTTAGTAGATATATAGTACCGGAATATTTTGACTAGTCATAAAGTTCCGGTATTTTTCAACTAGCTTTAATGTTCCAGTATTCTTTAACCAGTTGAAAAGTTTTGGTAATTCTTGACTGGTTGGAATGTTTCGGTAATTCTTGACTGGTTGGAAAGTTACTGTATTTTACAACTTGCTAGTGTTCTAAGCAAGTTAAAAGGATCGGTATTTATGTGAACAAATCTGGCGTTTTTCATTGGTTTACATTTGCATCTACACTGAACATCTGGAACAAGTTTGCTTGTTGAACTGGAACTTTTCAACTGGCCATGGAACAAACTAACTAGTCCAAAAGTTCCGGAGGAACAAAGTAGCTAGTCAAAATGTTCCGCCGGAACAAAGTAACTGGCGGAACAAACTGGCTGTTACAATAGCACTGTGATGATATTTCGCGGACTTTTCAGCGGCAACTTTCATTGGACAACGTCACGGTAATGGGCGTGTCAGGTTAGAATGAATGACATCTGTAATCACGTTGGTGTAGTGCGATCTTAAAGAAAACACATTTTTAATATTTTTTTCTTGGCATATGTTTTTTGGTATAATAAAATACATATTTAACAGTCATTTTGGAATAGAACCATTTATTTGTCCCCCTCGACACATTTACTATTTCCGACCGATACGCGTCGGTAAATTAGTCAGTGTCTCGGGACAAATAAAAAGGCTATATCCCTCAATACTTTTAAGTAACTGTATATTAACAAACGGGTCAAGAGGTATAAATGCGCACAGAATTAGAGAAAACTAGAAATACTGGGAGCAAAGCTAACTACTTGATACCCCCGCCTTACATAAGATACATGAAGGAAATGTCAATATTTTGGATAGGAAAACTCCAACAGCAGTGAGATGAAATGTTTAAAAAGCTGTGAGTAATGCTCACTTAATGATACCCATACTTGCAAGATAAAAGACAGTCCCTTTGCTCTCGTGGTTAGCGTGCTTGCCTCGCGTGCTGAAGGTCGTGGGTCAGATCCCGCGCCGGGATAAACCAATGACTTTAAAATTTGTATGTTGGTCAGATCAAAATCTAAAACAGGAGGTGCACTATAGCATAATGTAAAAAAGGTTATCTTAAAGTTTCAACAAATTCCATTCAGTGGTTTAGGAGGAGTTGGGGATGGCATACTGGAACCCCCTAAAGTTCATGGCAAAGTTCATGTGTTGGTATTGGAAACCCCAAATGGAGGTCAGATCAAAATCTAAAATAGGAGGTGCACTACAACATCATGTAATAAAGATCCTCTGAAAGTTTCATCAAATTCCATTCAGTAGTTTAGGAGGAGTTGCTGATGGCATCATGGTACCCCTATCACATTGAATGTCAAAGTCCATGTTTTGGTATGGGTAACCCCAAATATTCATCAGATCAAAATCTAAAATAGGAGGTGCACTATGGCATCATGTAATAAAGATTATCTTAAAGTTTCATCAAATTCCATTCAGTGGTTTAGGAGGAGTTGCGGATGGCATACTGCAACCCCTATCACAATGAATGGCAAAGTTCATGTGTTGGTATGGGAAACCTTAAATGTTGGTCAGATCGAAATCTAAAATAGGAGGTGTATTACAGCATCATGGGATAAAGATCCTCTGAAAGTTTCATCAAATTCCATTCAGTGGTTTAGGAGCAATTGCGGATGGCATCATGGTACCCGTATCACAATGAATGTCAAAGTCCATGTTTTGGTATGGGTAACCCCAAATATTCATCATATCAAAATCTAAAATAGGAGGTGCACTATGGCATCATGTAATAAAGATTATCTTAAAGTTTCATCAAATTCCATTCAGTGGTTTAGGAGGAGTTGCGGATGGCATACTGGAACCCCTATCACAATGAATGGCAAAGTCCATGTGTTGGTATGGGAAACCTTAAATGTTGGTCAGATCGAAATCTAAAATAGGAGGTGTACTACAGCATCATGGGATAAAGATCCTCTGAAAGTTTCATCAAATTCCATTCAGTGGTTTAGGAGCAATTGCGGATGGCATCATGGTACCCGTATCACAATGAATGTCAAAGTCCATGTTTTGGTATGGGTAACCCCAAATATTCATCATATCAAAATCTAAAATAGGAGGTGCACTACAGCATCATGGGATAAAGATCCTCTGAAAGTTTCATCAAATTCCATTCAGTGGTTTAGGAGGAGTTGCGGATGGCAACATGGTACCCCCTATCACAATGAAAGCCAAAGTCCATGTTTTTCTATGGGAAGCCCCAAACATTGGTCCGATCAAATTCTAAAATAGGAGGTGCACAATGCCATCATGGGATGAAGATTCTCTGAAAGTTTCATCAAATTCCATTCAGTAGTTTAGGAGGAGTTGCGGACACAAAGGTCGGACGGACGGACGGACGGACACAACGAATACTATATAGCCCGCTTTCAAAAGCGGGGCTATAAAAAAGAACTGGTAAAATAAATGAAGCAATTTTAACACTTTCAAATATTTTTAGGTGAGGAAACTGCCTCTCTGCCTCAAATGAAGTTACGCCACTGTAAAGGGTGGAAACCAAAGCACTTTAAATTTTAATCCGCCCAGGACAGTAAAAATATCCCCCTATTTTAACAACCCGTAATTTTAGTATTGTAACATGTGCAAGTGGATAAAATCCAGTAACGTTGCAGTCTAAAAATCTATAAATGTCGCAGAAAAACAAATGATCATCGGGGATTAGAAAAAAAACACCTGCATAAATAAATGGCTCTCGGATAATTTTTGTATCCAGAAGTAGAAAAATACTTAAAAGACTTAAGTGACTAATTTAATGATTCCTTCTCGTCATGGACAACTTTTTTAACATAACTTTCAAGCCGATTCTGTCAAATTCATACTTTTATAGTTTTAAGTAATAAAACACGTATCTTCATGAGCCCTATGATTGTTCATGTGTGTTAAGGGTCTGATGTTTAATGTGAATTTTTTCAATTTTTTTTTTATTTCCTTGTTCACAGTGTCTGTGGAGATCTTCATTTGAACCAGTGCTAAAATTAGTTTAATGTTATTAGTCTATTTTTATTTTACAATGACCAAAACTTAGGGAGTTATTGGTATATCCCAACCACATTCTTTATGTAAATGTAAACGTGAACAATATTGTTGTCATTGGTTTTCTTGCTAAAAAATCCACACATATATGTATTTTGTTAAGCTTTGCGACAAAAGTGCAAACAACAATCTAATTAAAAACCGATCTCTCATCGCTCCCGTTTTCTGATATGTCGCGTGGGAGATCTAACGAAACCCGCCTTGAGGTCACATGTGAGTGACCTCCGTATGTGTGTCCTGTTCGACCAATGAAATTGCGGCTTAGGCGATCTTGTAAGTTGATCATGTGGTAAAGGGATGTATAACTCATTTCATTAACGAAGAAATCGTCAGTCCCCAGAATTCATAAACTTTTTCGATTGGCTTATTGATAGGAAGTCAACTCATTTGCATATCATTATAAATTCATAAGTTCCAGTTCACTCACATGTGACCTCAAAGCGGATTTCGTTAGATCTCCCACGCGACATATCAGAAAACGGGAGCGATGAGAGATCGGTTTTTAATTAGATAGTGCAAACAAGGAACAATATTTTATTGACTTTCACTTCTTCTGCATGTAGTTAAATCCATTGCCTTTGAAGAAACATTGTCCCTGTACCGACATTTTAAAACCTGATTTAAAAACTAATAAAAAGTAAACATTTTTACATCTAACTTTCAAAATATTCTCCCTTAGTATTACTGTTAACATTTTTTTTACATCCATGTGTTATTCAAAGTTTAGTATTGCTAATCAAAAATGCACACGTTGCAGCAATGAAAATGAATCATAAGTTATGGAATTTAACAATAAGAAAGTTGAAGTCATCACCTATGTTCCTTGCCGAATGAATTAATAAATCTAATTGTTGAAATATTTTTTCACAAACCTGACTCATTATAATGTTTAAGACTCAGAAGAAGATATCTTTCATCAGTCATGACAGTTGAAAAAATCTGGACAGACGTGTTATCATCTCTGGAGAATCTGTGTATAGTACTCCGATAATAGAGAGAGTAGTAGATGTAGTTACCGATCACTTCTAGTCCGAACGGAAGTTCAGTCAATGATATTTCCAGGTGTACATCAGATCCGTTGAAGAAGGCCGATTTGATTTCATTTGGGATGGCATCTACCCAATAAACCCTTCCTTCATTAAAATCTGAAGATGAAATTTGATCGATATCTTTATGCATATAATTTGGAGCGAAAAATCACCATATTATGAACTTAAAAATCTGATTTGGAAACACTAGTATATAAGGGTAATTTTTAAAAATTTAACTCCACGACGTGTCTTTAGACATTTATACATGTACCACGCGATAAACTTTTGACAGCTGATTTGAATGATTTGACTAAAAGATACGAATGAAAATTAATGACCGATTGGAAACATGGCTCATAAGTGTAAAATATATGACTAAGTTATAATAAAGGGTGCAGGATATGGTGGAAGATTTTGTACAGGTCTATATCAAGGGTGAGTTATAGAAATATCGTAGGATGGCCGGTTATACCATTTTTTTTATAAGTACTCGCAATTTAGGTAATTTTTCATGTAAAAAAACATGTATTACTATTTTCGTTTATTTATTCTGCCACTCTCCCATTTGCTATTACGTGTAAGTCTTCGACAAAATTAATTGACCAGTGCATATTTGATATGTGCCTCTCTCGAGTCAGATGCCATTGTAAGTGGTTGAATTTTTTTTTTCTCCTGGTTGTCTGTATAGCTTTTATTGAAGACATAAATGGGCTCTATTACAAAATTTTATGAAATTTCGCAAGGAACTCAAATATACAAAACTGCATGTTGATATATCAAAATTTCCGTTTTTACCTTTTATTTCTATTGTATAAAATTGATGTAAATTTTGTAAAAAGGAAGTTGTTTTGCTGCAGAGTTCATTTTAAAAAACAACCCAAAGTGAAAACTTATGTAATTTTAATCAAAATTACCATTTCTGAAAAATCAATCTACAAAAAATGCTAATGCTACCAAAGGTTCTGATTAATTCATAGTATGTATAAATTGAAATTCATTCTGACACAATTAAACAAATATAAATATAGAAATGTATTAAACAATATAAGGGTTTAAAATTGTTAGAAAAATAAAAGCAAAAATAAAAAATGTTTTTCAGCGGTTTTCTAGATACTTTGCCAAAAGAAAAGAATGAATGATATGTTGAATTTTAGAACATTGAAAAGAAAATAGAAGTGCTTTGAATCTTTGCTGCTCTTTCACTGATACAAGATACATACAGTGAAATTCTCGACTTCCAGTTTAAAATTGGTTTCCGATAAATTTTGAGGAAAATGTAATAAATAAAAACCTTTCGGATAAGAATGATAAAAAATTTTAACCTCATACGTGTTTCTCTATAAATATGCTTCCCTTTAAATCAGGACTTGTCATAATGACAAGCAGTATGAAAAAGTTGATCTTAACAAGTGAAAGGTTTTCAATCTGCTTACGCAGAAGATGTTTTAAAACTGTTGACAAGGGATTGACATTAACAAAAATCTACTTCAATACACGACATTGCACGGAATGCAAACATACCTAACACTATATTTTGGTAGTAACCAATTTGACTAATGATAACGTTTCGTTCTGTTCCATCGAGTCTTGACTTTTCTAAACCACCATCGTTGAAAAACATCCATCTAGAATTAAAAAGTGTACCAACACGCTGTTAAAGTACACTATCTAGAAAATATTAAATTATTGATTTTGTGAAAGAAATGTCTGTCGACAAGAAATTACAAGTTTATCTTTGGCCAAAGGGCATGTGAGCTATTGGTAACATATGGCGTCCTTCACCTGTCGTTGTTCGCACGAACTTTAGTTAAAATATCTTCTCTGAAACCACGAGGCGGATCACGGGAGTTCAACGCGCCCCCATGTGGCGGATAGGGGAGACCTATTATATAGAAATTCGTTATTCAAGAAGAATCGTATCTGAAAAGACTTACAAACGTAATTTGTAATAAGTTATTTCACGACCGGATGTGTAAGGAGTGTTTGTATGTTTCCGCGTCTTGTTGTTGTATACTATGTATTTTAGATAGTTTGTGATTTCGGATGGTTTTCTCATTTTCAGAATAAAAATAGGAAGCTGTACCAATACCTACGTGATATTTACTGCGCACAGTATAATATGCTTGTTTCCCTTTTGCAACAGTTGTCCAAAAATGTAAACGTCACAATAAGAAAACAATAGTACAAGATACTTAGAAAATGCAGGTACGTGTTGTTGTGATACCGAATGTGGTGTAGACATTATCTCATATATAGAAACGATGTGCACCGACCAATGAGCCTATGAACATTCTACTGTCTCCAACAACTAGATATGCAACACCTATGTAGGAAAACATCAAAACAATTCCAAATTTAAAAATGTTGCTGTAATCTCACGGCTTTGTCACCAGTATTAAAACAGCAATGACTAAACTACCAATTCAGATTGAATATCTACATCAATGAAAACTGGCTCGTCAGTCCATTTGTGCTCAATTCTAAAGCCGTAATCTAAACAAAAATATCGTTCAGCATTCCCAATGTATCAATCATCAAATATCATCATTTCTACGGGAAACTGTTAAACACTTAGATTTCAACAAAATTCCAACGAACTAATTAAACTATCTCGTACCTAGCAAACAAAACTAGTAAAATATAAATCTATCCTTTAACAAAAATGAACATATTTGATCTAACAACCAACCACTTACGGGCCTATTACAAGGCATTGTTGGGAGGGTTCTTTTATATGCGCAAGGCGTGACATTTAAAATCGGGTAACATGCGTCAGTGTTGTGATAGCGAGTGTTGTGTAGACATTATCCCCGTCAGCGATGACACGATTATGGTGTCATGTCCGCACATCACGGAACAAGGCAGCAACCGGAAGAGATGCACAGGTTGGCTATTTGCATGAGTACACACACATATATAACCTAAACCTATAACATTTTATACTGCAATCGTTCTATTTGAGCAGTCAAAATGCGTTGACAGTATAAGTATATAACATTTAGGCCACACCTACTTGACCTGATTGACGGGACTTAAACATGTGAAATGAACAAACAAACTGATTTCAATCATTAGAACACAATTTCAATACTTATTCTCTTGTTAATTATTTGTATAATATTGTAGCCAATTCTAATATGACGTGCAGCTTTAGCTATAGAAACACAACCGTGTTCTATATAGAACAATTATTATTGACACATGCGCACAATGCGTTGTTGACGTGAAGCGTGAAGCACACATGAAATCACTAAACTGTTGTATTTTGTTGATAAAATGAAGTTTTGAAAGTCATATTCTTCCATCTCACTGAATCTATCTTACATATATCGCTTTGCAAACATTTAGAAAAGCTTCAAATACAACAACGATAACTGTTATGGTATGACAATCGAAAGTGCGACGTCACAATCCAAGGTATAACGTCATGTTATGCTATGTTATGTCATGGAGATGTTCCCCGGATGATGAATGGCTCATATGGCTGAAATTTACTCCGACAAAAAGTATTTATTCTTGTTGTTTAAAATGGATTTTCATGCATGAAAAATTGAGGAGATATACAATAGGTCTCTAAGATTATAACTGGTAAGGATTTTTCAACAGTTTTTGTCTAATTATAATTATTTCCAAATGAAAACGTTCAAAACCGGAAGATGGTTTGAAGTGTTTCCAAGACGTAACGTTCCATGATTGTTCATATAAAATAAAGAAGTTTCGTGTTATATCCATCACCGGAAAAGTTCGTCAATTATGCGCGCCTTTATGACGTCATTTACCAGATTGTGGGGCACGCCTGTATCCCTACACTATTAAAGTTCATCAAGCGTCTTCGTGATCGTCATTATGCAGGATGATCTAGAAATATATTTTGCTCCGTAGGTACTTTATCACAATTCCTTCATGACTGCAGTACTGATTATCACTTATAAGAATTTAATTTGCCAAATATTTCATGCAACATAGCATCATTTTTTTTCAACCGTTCGCTCAACACGGAGACGGAAGTGACGATGCCCCTAAACGCACTAAAGACGTTCACTAAAACCAGAGTTTTTGACGGAATTGCAACGAACTTGAAAGTGGCGTATTGCGTTTAACCCTTTCACTGCTGAATTGGATACCACACACAACATGACTTTATAATGTGTTATATTCAGATGTGTTTAGTAATTAATGAATATAGGAGGAATGTTCTGTTAGTTTAGTAAGCGACATTAACTTTTAAATATTAATGACACATTATGAAAGTTATTTACCGGTAGTAGTAACGTATTCATATTTGAAATAAAAATGGCGGGAAACGTAATGCCAGATTGTACCGTATACATTGATGACGCTTGTAAAAGGAACGGAAAGACAGGTTCTAGAGCAACTTATGTTGTTTATGTAAAAAATAATGGAACAAAAATAAGTGGATTAATCGACGCAAATGAAAAACAAACAAATATTAGAGGGGAACTGATAGCAGCAATTGGTGCGTTAAATTACGCACGTAGTAACAAAATAAATGAATTAGTTATAAAATCTGACAGTGAGTACGTAATTCGCGGTATCACGAAAGACATTTTATATTGGAGAGGAAACGACTGGAAGTTAAAAAAATTCCAATGCACCGGTTAAAATAGGGAATTGTGGCAAAGGCTGTATGATTTGAGCAATAATATTAATGTGAAATGGGTCCATGTCCGAAGGGACACGGAAAAGGGACAGACAATTGCCGATCAGTTAGCTAAAGGCGCATTTGACGAGGTCGAGAAGGAAGAAACAAAGAATGAAAAACCAGTTCAATTCAAAATGAGGAAGTACAAGTAAGAAGCAAGCATGTAGCAAATATTAGAGATGCGAAAGAAGTAGTTACAAGAGAAAACAGACAAATAAAAGAAAAGGGACAGTTAATTCATCCGATGTAAATAATCAAGTTTTAGATCAGTTATTGATAAAATTGGTTCATCTATTTGCTCGGAAATAAATTAAGGTTATCTCCCTTTTTCTTTCAGGGGAAATACACATTTACGTGCTTATTGCTATATATTGGTTTACTTAAGTTTAAATAAAAGGAATATTCATTTTATTAGAAACTTATTTTTTGCAATAAAATATTAACGTAAGAAAATTGATTTAAAATTGAATTTATTATCCATGATAGGCATACCTAAATGTGTAAACATTCTGTCTTTGAATGAAGAAGATAATTTTTATACTTCCTTTTTTCCTAGTATTTTTCCTTCCATGTTTTTGTAAAATTTTACTTACATCAATATGCTGTGTACTATTTTTTCACACTGCTTTCTTGTTTTGCTGTTTTCCATGTCAAAAAATCACAAAGTATATACGAAGTACATGTATGATTACTTCCCTTGTATTTATGTATTATATACTACTTTATTATGAATGACATTAAGATTTATTCTGCAAATTGTCAAGGTTTAGGGGATTATCAGAAGAGAAAAGATGTATTTCATTATTTAAGAGGGACAGGTGCAAATATATTTTGTTTGCAAGACACTCACTTTACCATAGAAAAGGAAAATTTAATAAGATCTGAATGGGGGCATAAATGTTATTTTGGCTCTTTCAGTTCAAATGCGAGAGGGGTATCAATACTTATGAATACTAATTTCGAATTTGAAGTATATAAGGAGAAAAAGGATCCAAGTGGAAACTTTCTTCTATTAGATATGTCAATTGAAAAACATAAATTGCTATATATGCACCAAATTCGGATAATCCACAATTTTTTCAAAATCTAGACTGTTACATTACAGATTTTGGGAATGATTCATATATTATTTGTGGTGACTTTAATCTTGTTATAGATCCTTATCTGGACTGTTACAATTATAGAAATATAAATAACCCTAATGCTAGAAACAAATTGTTAGACCTGATAGAAACTAACAGTTTAATTGATCCTTTTAGACAGTCATATCCAGAGTTAAGAAGGTATACTTGGAGGAAAAAAAATCCAATGAAACAGTCTAGGTTAGATTTTTTTCTTGTATCTGAAAGTATATTGTTACATGTAAAAAACTCAACCATTGAACCAAGTTATAGATCAGATCATTCCATGATTTGTCTCTCAGTTGCATTTAATGATTTCATCCGTGGGAAGGGCTTATGGAAGTTTAATAATACATTACTGTATGATTTGGAATATTTAGATTTAGTTAAAAAGATCATTCAAGATGTTAAGCAACAGTATGCGGTTCTAGTTTACAATTTAGATAACTTAAAAGATATTTCAGATGAAAATATCCAGTTTTCAATAAATGACCAGTTATTTTTAGAAACAATATTAGTGGAAATAAGGGGTAAAACTATATCTTTTGCCTCTTACAAGAAAAGGCAAAGAAACAACAGAGAGACAAACCTAATAAATGAAATATCAGAGTTAGAAAAATGTGAACAAACAGAAAATTATGATGATTTAGAAGATAAGAAAAAAGAATTGGAAAATATAAGAAAAGAAAAATTAAAGGGTAGCATTCTGCGTTCAAAGGTTCAATGGATACAAGAAGGTGAAAAACCAACGAAATATTTTTGTAATTTAGAGTCTAGAAATTTTGTTAGTAAAATAATACCAAAAATTGATAAAGGTAATGGTACTATTATATATGATCAAAAACAGATACTTAGGGAAACTGAAATGTTTTATAAAAACCTGTATTCTTCGAGAGAAAACGAATTATGGGACGTCAATTTGGAAGAGGAGCTAAGTGGCTTTTCAGTCCCAAAACTTACTGAAACTGAATCAAAGGTTTTGGCAGGGGAACTTACTTATCTAGAGGCATCGGTTACATTAAAAAATATGAAAAACTCTAAAAGTCCTGGTTCAGATGGCTTCACTACAGAATTTTTTAAAATGTTTTGGCAAAACTTGGGTCATTTTGTTGTTCGCTCTCTAAATTTTGGGTATTTTAAGCAAGAACTTTCTGTAACGCAAAGACAGGGTATAATAACATGTCTTCCTAAGGGTGAGAAGCCACGTCAATTTCTTTCAAACTGGCGTCCAATATCACTTTTAAATACTGTATATAAAATAGGTTCTGGGTCGATTGCAAGTAGAGTAAAAACAACATTAACAAAACTGATCAGTAAAGATCAAACAGGGTTTGTGAAAGGTAGATATATAGGAGAAAACACTAGAATTATATATGACATTATGCAATATACGGAAGAACAAGATATCCCAGGTTTATTACTTCTGATCGATTTTGAAAAGGCGTTTGACTCAGTTTCATGGTCCTTTATATTCAAAACATTACAATTTTTTAAATATGGGGATAATATTATAAATTGGGTTAAAACTTTTTACAATAATTCAGTTTCATCAGTTAACCAGGGTGGAAACCTGTCTTCCTTCTTTAATCTGTATAGAGGTTGTAGACAAGGGGATCCTCTTTCCCCTTATTTATTCATATTATGTGCAGAAATCCTTGCAATTAAGATCAGATATAATAAACATATTAAGGGAATTACAGTAGAAAAGTATAACAGGGAATATAGAATATCACAATTTGCAGATGACACCTCCCTTATCCTAGATGGAAATGAGAGATCTTTGCGTGAATCCCTTAAAGAGATTAAAATATTTTCCAGAATGTCTGGATTGAATATAAACATATCCAAAACTCAGGTTATATGGATAGGAAGCAAAAAAGGAAGTTTTGATGTTCTGTGTCCAGAATTTAAGCTAGAATGGGGCAAAACTAGATTTACAATACTTGGTATTGATTTCGATATTAACTTGGAGTCTATGGTACAATTGAATTTTGCGAAAAAAATAATCAAGGTGCAATCTGTGATTGATTGTTGGAGAAAGAGAAATCTAACTCCAATAGGCAAAATCACAGTTTTAAAAACTTTGGTTATACCTATTATGAACCATCTCTTCATATCCCTACCCAATCCACCTGATAGAATAATTAACGAATTGAACTGTGTCTTTTATAACTTTTTGTGGAATAGCAATGTCCACAAGGTTAAAAGGGATATTATAATCAAGAGATATGAGGAGGGTGGGCTTAAAATGATAGACCTTAAGAGTTTTATATATGCTTTAAAATGTACATGGATACGAAGGTTGATAAAGGAAAAAAGTTCCTGGCAATCTGTTATCACATCTTTTCTAGATACAAACAAACTAGAGAGATGTGGTTCAGACTATTTAAAAAATATACAAAAATCCATAACAAATAAGTTCTGGAAAGACGTGATAGTAGCTGGGAACATTTTGTTTGAACTACAGAATGAAGATATTAAGTATATCCAAGCCACACCTTTATTCTATAATACAGCATTTCAGATCGGAAATGGCTGTGTGTTTTATAAGGGTTGGTTTGATAAAAATATATGTTTTGTATATGACTTGTTAAAAGATGATGGAACTTTTCTATCACTGGATGAGTTCCAAGAGCTTTACCAGTTCCAGGTTAATTTCTTACAGTACCAAGGACTGGTAACAGCCATTAAAAAATATATATTGACCAAATTTGGATTGGTGTCATTCCAAAGTAAGTTAGAATGCCCTTTTATACCATCAAACCTGGTATGTTTACTTAGAAAAGAAAAAGGTTCAAAAGACATGTATTTATATTTTTCAAAAAATTCAGCTACACCCACAGGTCAAACCAAATGGAATCGCATCTTGGATACCCAAACAGTAATCTGGAAAAGAGTATTTAAGATGCCTTTTATTCTGACACAGAACACAAAACTTCAATGGTTTCAATACAGAATAAATCACAGAATACTTGCTACAAATGACTTTCTTTTTAAGATAAAGAGAAAAGACAGCAATGTCTGTTCTTTTTGTGAGGACCGAATTGAAACATTAACCCATGTTTTGTGGGAATGTGAAAAAATCCAAAATCTTTTAGAAAATTTGGACAACTGGATGTCACAAGTTTGCAATAATTCAATTAACTTTAACAAACTCACTTTCATTTTTGGAGATTTTGTTAGTAAAAATCCATCAAAACCATGTTATATTATGATTCTTCAAATTAAATATTATATTTATACTATGAGATGTGCAGGGAAATCTTTGAGTCTTGAAGCACTGATACAGAGCCTAAAATCTATGTTCAGCACCTTGAAATTTCTTGCTGTCAAGACAAATACTTTGGAAATTTTCAATAAAGAATGGGACTCATTGAAACCTCTTTTTTATAAGGACCAATAGTAACATCGGGAAAAGGGGGGTGTCATATATAACCATTTATGATCCTTACAATATAAATTCAAAAAATTTGTTAGTGGGGTACAGGTGGGGGATTGAAATACAAATATTTATAGACAAAAAGCTTTTCAATATATGTGAATTCAAGACTTTATTTATAATACTGATGGCTATTGTATTAGTATGATGATTAGTATTGTGTGTGTTATATTGTCTTCGTTGTAACATGAATGTACATATGTGAAAGGATGAAAATAAAATAAATATAAAAAAAAAAAAAAGTTTTAGATGCTGATTTGTTGGTTGAACAATATTTTGAAGACAGAGAATGCGGAAAAACATTAAATAAGCTATAAGGGGAAGAATTTGATGACGATGAAACATATGTGAAATCTGTGGTTAATCAAAATCATTGTTTGATGTGCGATAATAAGTGCAATGAATTTATGATTAATTGAAGATTTTGTCACAGTGAGG
Organism: Mytilisepta virgata; assembly: GCA_028015205.1. Classification (NCBI taxonomy): domain Eukaryota; kingdom Metazoa; phylum Mollusca; class Bivalvia; order Mytilida; family Mytilidae; genus Mytilisepta; species Mytilisepta virgata. The sequence continues at coordinate 79,228,013 of CM051519.1, forward strand.
TACACTATATATGTTCCTTATTGCCCGGTTATTTTCTGGGTTTAGTAGATCAAGGTTATGTAGAATTTAGGTGTTACAATTGTTGTTATGATCAGGGTAAATTCAAATACCATACTTTTGTGGACAATATGTATGCTAAAAATGAAGTGTTGAAACAAAATTAGAAAACTGCAGCTGATAAAGTTAATTCACTATCGGACCAATGGAAAAAAGACAATTTGGTAAAGAGGCTGCAAGAAATTGAGAATTCCTACTAGAAGCGTCTCAGTGAACTGAAAGCAAGTGAAATTATTACACATGAACATAAACAGAAAAACGAAATAGAATTTTTGAAGTCTTAAATAGAAAAAGTCACAGACGAGAACAGGAAACAGGAGAAAGCTGTCAAAGACAAGACAAGAGAAATAAATAATAAAGAAGTGCAGATAAAAGAATCATCGGAGGAAATGAAAGTGCTTACAGAAGAAAAACAGGTGGATAAACGACATATTGACAATCTTAGAAAACGCATTAATAAACTGGAATTATGCAAGTCAAAGATTTTAAATCAGAACCCAAATTCTACAGTAATGATTGATGCGTTGCAGTCCAGACTTGACAGTTTTGAAAATCGGAAAGGACAACCTTTCGGACAAGAATCGGAAACATATGCCGATAAAGTTTGTAGAAAAGTTACGACAGAAACATCAGGGTCTGTATTAACCAAAACTGTTAATAGATCTTCGGAAGGACGGAAGAATTCAGAGAACGGTGACATAATATCGTTGATTAAATCATTTGAAACGAGTTGTTGAATTTGGAAAACAAACATGAGAAAGATGAAAAAGGTACAGATTATCAATGGCGTAATTTTAAGGAACGAAATGCTAATGACGAGGAGTGATATTATAAACGTAAACCATGTTTTTTTCATAGTACATGTAGGCGGAAATGACGCTGATGGGAAAAAAGATATAAGACAATTTACACCTATTTATGGAGATTAAAGAGAAACCACTGTTTGGTCTACGTATCTGAAATGTTACCCAGGGCCACATGTGATGTTACAATATTTAACAACAGACTTTACGGGGTTTGCCATGATGAAAACGTATCATTTGTTGCAAATGCTGAAGTTTTCTTGGACTCCGAAAACAACATGTCAAAGCATTTGTATTGGTCTGATGGTATTCATTTGAATAACAATGGTATTGTTCACTTCTTAAAGAATCTAGATAATTATGTAAACTTGTTTTATAGGGACAGAAGTAATCAGTATAGAGACAGAAGAACGTCACAAAATGGTAATTACAGAAATGTTAAGGTGAATGGGTATTGACTTAATTAAATTAAACATGCAAATGAGGGAAATGTGTTGGATGGTAGACTACGTGATATATCTTACAATTCAGAATTAAAAATCACATGTTTAAATGTTTGTGGGATAAAAGCAAACTTAAGGTTACTTGAATTTCGAAATTTGATAAGTCAGTATGATATTTTTATGTTTTGAGGCTAAAATTGATGAGTTTGATGAGTTAGGTTTACCTGATGAATATAGGTATTTTGCAAAAATTAGAAAAAAATTCAAAAAACCATCTTGCGGTATTGTTTTTATTTATAAAGAATATTTAAAACCATATGTGAACTTTCATGTAAACGAATCGGAATTCGTATTGTGGGTAACAGTTCATAGTGTTTTTGAAGAGAATGCTGATTTATTAATTTAATGTGTATACATACCTCCAGAAAATTCTAAATATTCTTCGCCTGAAGCTTTTACAGAAATTGAGACCGAGTTGATATCTTTACTTAAATAAAATGTATACTGTGCCTTTTTTGGTGACTTCAACGCCAGGTCGGGTACTTTATTAGATTATGTCATACCCGATGACACTTTTTTAGAAATTTTACAGGTTGATATAGGAAATGATTTACCTGATTATTTATACGAGTTTAAAAAACTACGGGGTGCAGATATTCCGTTAAACAGATTTACAGAAGATCAAGCAAATTGTAATGCATATGGTCATATTTTGTTAAATTTTTGTAAAAACAACAATTTATTTATTGTAAATGGTCGTGATTGGCAAAGTGACTAGTTAGAATTCTAATATGGTTGATTACTTTTTAGCAAATGCAGACTTGTTTCCATTTATTACTGAATTTGAAATAATGGATTTTGATCTTTGATGTCTGATGTTCATTGTAGACTTCATGCCAGTAAATAATACTGTTGGTTTTGACGAAGAAGTTATAAAAGAAAATTGTAAAGTTAAACCAGCTCGTTGGATAGAAGAAAAAAAAGGTGCAATTTTTTGAGTGCGTTGATTCAAAATTGAATACTGATGACATTTTTGAAAAATTATTGGCTATAGACAAGAAAAGAAATTCACCTAAATCAAATATTGAAGAGATTGTTGAACATATAAACAACATTTTTCTAAAGTATGCTTATGAAACATTTGGTAATAAAAATATGTATTTTAAAACTCCAAAGAAAAACAATCAACACTGGTTTAACTCTTCTTGTTATGTAAAGAGTAAAGAGTTTCATAGAGCGAAGAAAAATTGTAATGTTTTTTAAAAATGAGGATAGAAGATATACGTTAAAGGTTGCTAGTAAAGCTTATAAGCTTGAATTAAATAAATGTTATCAAGAAGAGCAGTAAAAAGTCGAACAAGAACTGCGAAGAAAGTCTAAAACTGAGCAAGAGGAACTGTGGAAAATTTTGAACCGTTTTAACAAAAATGTATCTATATCAAAACTCACTATTGACAATTTATACAATTTTTTTTTTCAAAGAATTAAATATTGATAGTGAAATAGATGATATAGATTATGAACTTCCTGATATTGAAAAAAGTGATGAAATAACTGTAGAAGAAATTAGTTATGCTATAAGAGAATTGAAAAATGGGAAAGCGCCTCGTTATGATGAAGTGGTTAATGAATATATTAAAACAACAAAAGATCTACTTATGCCTTTATACTTAAAATTGTTTAATTTGATTTTAGATTCAGGAATTATCCCTGAAATATGGCTTGTAGGAATTATTGTTCCAGTATATAAAAATAAGGGTGGCCCTAGTAACCCGGATTCTTACAGAGGAATTACTTTACTAACGTCCATTGGAAAAGTGTTTACGTCAATCTTAAACAATAGACGTTCAAAATATGCAGACCTTCTAGATATTATTCCAGGATCCAAGCGAGGTTTAGAAAAGGGTATTCTACTTTAGATAAAATTTTTTGTCTCCGTGTTTTGGTAGAATTATATTTGTCTTATGGTCAAAAGTTATATTGCATGTTTGTAGATTTTCGAAAAGCGTTTGATACAGTTTGGAGAATAGGCTTGTGGCAAACATGAGTGAAGAGTAAAATATCAGGGAAAATATAGAAAGTTATTCATAATATGTATGACAGCATTAAGTTATATGTTAAGCTTAACGATGAAGTGTCTGGATTCTTTGCTAGTGAGATTGGGCTTCGTCAAGGTGAAAATTTGTACCCTTTATTGTTTTTTATATTCTTGTCTTATAATGATTTTTTTTATTAAGAATGGTATATCAGGTCTGATTAATATCACAAATGAATGTCAACAAAACCTTCGAATTTCTCTTTATATTTTTGTGTTGTTATATGCAGACGATACTGTTATACCAGCAGAGAATGCTGCAGATATGCAGAAGTGTTAAGAGGTATTTGAAAATTATTGTAGCAGATAGAAGCTTTCCATTAATGTTAATAAGACAAAGACTATGGTGTTCTGTAAACGTAAGTTAAGAAATCAACAGAAATTTTATATTAACGGATCAAATATAGAAATAGTCGAATCATATTCCTATCTGTATCGGCTTGTTGTTTAATATACAATATACTTCTGCTAAGAAAAGTATAGCTGAACAAGCCCAGAAAACATTATATGCACTGTACAGGAAAATACGGAATATAAATATACCAGTTGAGTTGCAACTTAAATTATTTGATACACTTGTTCAGCCTATATTATTATATTCATCAGAAATCTGGGGATTTGAAAATATTGAAATACTTGAAAAAGTCCATCTCCAGTTCCTAAAAAGAATTTTGCATGTAAGATCCAGTACTCCTACATTTATAGTATAAGGAGAAGCTGCAAGGTATCCTATAGTAATAAATATGAAAGTAAGAATGTTGAATTTTTGGGTAAAATTAATAAATAATGGGAATAAATTATAATGGGAATAAATTATCAGGCACACTATATATCAAATGCATACTTTGGGATATTGTAACTCTAAATGGATTAACTATGTTAAATCTATATTATATCATACTGGATTAAGTTATGCTTGGGACAACCAAGATTTTCTTTGTACTGGAGAAATAAAATTATGCGTTGAGAAGATATTACAAGATCAGTTTGTATAAAAATGGAATAGTGATATGATTAATTCTTCAAGAGGTAAATTTTATAATATTTTTAAGACTGACTTTGTTTTAGAAAATTATTTATTGCGATTAGTTAACAATCGTCGTATTTTTATAATTAAACTCAGATGTTCAAATATAAAATTTCCAATCTTAACTGGTCGTTGAGAAAATATAATGCGTGAAGAATGTTACTGTAAATTGTGCAGTAACGGTATTGGAGACGAATTTCATTATTTATTTTTGTGTCAAAATGAAATTGTTTAAAAAGTGAGAAAACGGTAAATTACAAAGTATTTCGCTACTTATCCATCAGAAAAGAAACCAAAGGGGATTTTGTCATTATGTAACCAGGGATTTAAATAATTTATCAATTTTTCTTACAAAAATTGTGGAAGTATTATAAAATTCGATAAGTACATTGCATATAATATAAGATACAACATGTATTCACAATGATTATCATTTTTTTCATTATTAGTTCGTGAAAAAAGATTGTGTAAATCCATGTTTATAAATTATCATTTTTGCATGCTATATTATGTATATTGTATTAATATTGTTTTTGCTCACGTTACAGTGTATACTGTCTTAAGTGTAATCAAAATCTTGAAATCTTGAATCATACATTCAAATGACGCCAGATCGACAGTCAAAGACGGAAAATCATACGTTGTACAGGATCTGGAACGCTGGTATTTGCTTTAAAATCTCACAAAAATGTAAGTTTGATTTTATTTTGTTTGTTTAAAGACATTTTGCGTATTCCTGTAAAATGTTTTGCCTTGTTAAAATCGACATGGCTGCCCGTATATGACGCCTTATATGGTTCGCTTCGAAGTCATATTAGAATCGACATAATTCATTGGTGCCATGTTCTATGGTTATTATAACATGGTTAGGCATTATATTTGTTAATATTTTACAATACTTAGAAATACTAAGGGTTCATTCTTTGTACTGCACATGGTAGATCTCCTTAGCTGAAATTTGGCTTCCTATTTCGGTATTTTTGGTTTTGAGTACGTCTTGTTTAAAAGAAGTTTGGTTTTTGGTCTTCCAAATGTTTCGGTTTTAATGCTGCTGATGAGAGTTAACTCCTTGAAATGCGTCGTATACAGCATAGTATAAATTTACTATATCTAATATTAGTATCTTTGGATTGTTATTTTACACCTCAAAAACGCTCGGTGTAAATTATAAAAAAAAGTAAGGCCTATCCATGTTAAAATAATCCAAAAAAAAAAAAAAACCTCGGTGTAAAATATAAACAAATATAAGGCCTGACCATGTTAAAATATCCCTCGCATTTTCACCCGATTATAAGCCTCATCCGTATATCGATTTTATGTCAAGTCAATGCACCGTTATTGTCTATTCAACGTAACGTACCACAGTGTTCATGCGGTAGAAATCAGAAGTTTTGAGTATTGCTATTGTTTCTGTTTTGAATTAAAAAATGTCGCAACTAAGACCTTGTAATACACTTTGGGTAAATACAACCCAATTAAATATAACGACTACCTCATCTCTATTCTGGGTGTTATTTCATTTTCAGTTACCCCATATTTCTTCTTAATTCGATACTGTTTTAAATAAAGAAGACTTAACAAAATGCACAAAAGAGACAAAATCTCAAAAAGAATAAGGAGAGCTGTTCCGGTCTGGCACATTTAAAATGTAAAGAGGTGAAACATTTGCATGACGTTTTTGGTTCTACCCTTTTTTGTCTATTTTCTACTTTTAATCTTCTCCACAACGCTTCAATTTATTGTTTCGGATTTCCACATTTCCATCTTGAAGCACTGCAAGGAAACATTATCTTCATGAACATCATATTGTGCATCAGAATTGGTATCAAAATAAAAATTAGTTCAATTTGTAGATATAATGTTTAACAAAAACTATAAAATTTATATTCATTAATAAAAATTAAATGTACAATGGAACGTTAAAATTCACCTGTTTTCAAGATCCAATGCAATGTCTCGCACGATGCTAGAATTCAAATTTAAAACGACAGCTGTATTTAATCCATCAAGGTCTGATCTAAAAATCTGTCTATGAGTCACATCTGCCCAGTATATATGGTCATTTATATAATCCACTGCTATCCCAACAGGCATCATTCCCATGATTATGACATCTGATGTAACTACATTCATGACATTACTATATGGCGAATATGTCATTCTGAAATAATACAGAGTGCACGAATACAATGTATTTAGAATATAGCAAAGTGCTCTAGACCAATGAAATTATAGGATTTGATGTTACTTAATTGTGAAGAATGAATGTAAAACATGTTCTCATTAAGGGATCATCCTATTGTTTTCTTACCATTCAAAACGATAAATTCCTATAAAATGAGTTACAACTGCCCCGAACCACATTTATCACCTTGCAGAATTTGTGAGTTGAGCTTATTACAAATTTAATTTGAATTTGAAAAATAAAAATAATAATAAAAATAATTAATTAACTGTTGTAGTTTTTAAGATCGATAATGTTGAACGTTAAACATATTCATTCATTCATTCATTTCATTTGTCGTGGATCAACGATCATCCGGCGACACCTACGTCGGACAATCAATCCATTCATACCGCTAACGATACACTACACAATGACGGTCCCGTATTAACGAACCACGATATTGGTCGAGACGGATACACAATTCCAGTGCGCGTCCATAGACACACTGTAGATGTTAAATCGACAAACGATGAGTTATTGTTGGGGTGTCCCGTAAACGATCTGCAAGATTTTATCTTTCTGGAATCGACTCTAAATCGACTCGAAATGGTATTATTAAATTCCTCGAAGTGAAAGGTGTTAAAACAACGTATCTTCAGCTGTTTCAAGGCAGATATAACTCTTCTCACATTTCCGCTAAACTAAATGTTACCGAAGATAGCGTCGATATTTTAGAGACCGAATATTTCTGGCCGATAGGCGTTAAATGTCGTAGATGGTTGAACAATCGCGACTGGTATCAAAAATGGAACTCTGGTGCAGCTTGGGGATAGTGCAAATTGTATTTTACTATTAAACAGACAACTACAACCAATTATGTTATTATATAATCTTTGTATTATCATGAATCTTAGTATTTTAACTTCTAACGTGCGAGGAATTATGTTCTCAACTATGTGTTTGGCAAATCTTCTGAACAAAACTGACTGTGATATAGCGGTAATTTCTGATCATAAGCTTAACCCTAATTGTCTGATGTACTTAAACAGTATTGATAATAGATATCTATGTGTGTCCAAAACTGATCAACTGAACAGTAATTATAACAGTACACATGTAAAAGTGGTGTATCTATTATGTACAAAACATCAATACAGTTTGCTGTAGACAAAATATTTGAGACTAACTCAGACAGAATTGTTGGTATTAAAGTACAATGTAACAAATCTGAAAAATTTTTGTGTTTGGTATATACTTACCTTCTGATAGCTCCATTGATTGTTTCTGAGATGAGCTTAGTGCTTTAGATGATTTATGTAAATTTTACAGTATGTACGGTAAAGTGTTGATTGCAGGGGATTTTATCGCCAGTTGCGTTAACACAAACATGCACTTCAGAAGTAAAAGTAAATCAAATGAATTTTTAAGCTTTGTAAAGCGACATGTTACCATTCATTCAATGATGGGCAAATTCCTCTTAAAGGACCCAATTATTCCTTTACTCTTAAACGCACCATGCTAGACTACATACTTTTTTCTGAGGCATTTGTCAGGCAAGTAAGAAGTTAAGAAATCCTTGAGGAAGGAACTTTTAGTTCCACCTCTGATCACCTCCCTGTTATTTGTTAGTTTTCAACTGAAGACGACCCTCGAGTACAGATGAAAGCGCCTTTAAACCTCCCCTCGTGGCGATAAAATAACGGATGAAATTATCTTGAAACACAAAGACGAACTTTAAGAACCACTAACGAACATTACTACAAATAAATTAAATTGTGAAATAAATATCGACAAATACTATAGACTACTGAATTTATTTAGACATTATTGTCTGTTAGTAGTAGAGTTATTTCAAGATCACCTTTCAACCCGCACACAAAACCGTACTGGAATGCTGAGGTAAGAGTAGTTCACGAAAACGACCGAACAATGCGAAAAATATGGCTACAAGAAGGCAGACCCAGAGGTATGCAGTTTGATTCATACAGAGACTACAAACGTGCGAAACAAAACCTCCGAAACGTTCAAGAACATGCATATGAACAATATATAAAAGAAACGTATGATGACATTAACAGTGCAGCAGAATGTGACATAAGACTATTTTTGAAAATGATCGAAAGACAGAAACCTAAGGTTATAAAAATCTTTCCTGAAATCTTATATAAAAACTGTATTAACAGAACACCTGAAACGATTGCAGACAGCTTTGCAGATTATTTCCACGATTTATACCTACCATTTATGAACAATTTATTTGACGATAAAAATTTAATAAAGAGTATAAATAAGTCAATAAAGAATACCCTGAAATAAATAAAATCGTCAAAAATAACCACGATCTATACTTACCTGGTGGAAATATAATGGAAAAGGAAGTGGTTGATTCAGAAGCTATTTATAATTTAAAATTGAAGAAAGCTTGTGGAGATGAAAAAGTCATTAATACATGGCGGAGAAAATGTTGTACGATGTTTAACCTTCCTATTCAACAGTATTATTCTACAATCCAAAATTCCGGAAGAGTGGAGAAAAGGTCTCATTGTTCCTATCTACAAAGGAGGCGACAAAAAAACTCACCTGACAGTTATAGACCCGTGTGCTTACTTTCTTGCGTTTTTAAAGTGTTTCAAAAACTTATCTTACAACGTCTATCAAATGTACTCGTCCCCGAAAAATTTCTCCATTCCTTCCAACAGGGATTTCAAAAAGGTTTCGGTTGCCTGACCGCCTCTTTCACTTTACTAGAAACAATATTCCATAACACTGAGTTAAACGGAAAAGTTTTTGTATCATTTTTGGACAGTCGAAAAGCTGTCGACACTGTGTGGAGAAAGGGACTTATGTTTTAACTGTATAATATTGGTGTTACTGGTAAATCATGGCGCATTATTGTGGATTTTTATTGTAAATCAGAAAGCGCAGTTGTCGTCAACTAATGTAAATCAACATATTTTAACGTAACTGAAGGAGTAAGACAAGGGGGTGTCCTATCTGGCATATTGTACATGGTATATATAAATGACTTACTTCATGATTTAGAAAAATGTAATAATAAAACCCGTATTTATGGTTTAACATGCAATGCACCAACTCTTGCTGATGATATTGTTTGTATCGCACCTCACCGTGTGCTCTACAGAGAATGCTAGATATCTACTCGAATTACTCTAAGAAATGGCGATTTCAATTTAACGGAATTAAATCTAGTGTGGTTCAGTTCTCATTAAATCTACCGAAATCCGACTTTGAGTGGTCTATCAATGGTGAGTCAATACCGAATTCTGACACATATACGCATTTAGGTATTAAGTTAAAGGATAACCTAAAATCGCTTAGCCGGACTATCGATAAACGTAGAAAAGCCAGAAATATGTTTTTTGCTATATCTAACGTACGAACTGAATTTACCAATCCCATGGTACTTGTCAAACTTAATAAATCTGCGATCATACCATCTTGTCTTTTCGGATGCGAAATGTGGACTAACCTCAAAAACCAGGACATAAACACTTTAAATAGATTACAACATTTCATAGTTAAATATACCCAGAAACTTCCAACGCTAACTAGATCCGATATTTGTGAAAGCATGGTTGACCTCTATCCTATCATGTGTGAAATAGACAAACGCGAATTATATTTTTTTCGGAAAATTGTGTAATATGCACTATGATAGTTTACCGAAACAAATATTCCTAGTGAGACTTTTTACGTGCACAAATGACAGAAATAAAACCCGCTATGGCTTCATTCCTGACATCTTGAGCATAATTCAGAAATACCAACATTTGGAATAGTTGAAAGAGTATCTATTCAACGGACAGTTTCCTTGCAAATATGAATGGAAGAAGATCTTTTCAAACTCAGTTTATGCATTTCATCAACTTTGTTGGACACTACCTATACATGCTCAGCCAGATTTCCATCGGTTTATTCATATCCATGACTCTGTTAAGACAGCAAATATTTGGTTGGACTCTTCCAACTGTAATGAACTCCGTACAGCCTTCTTCGTCGCAAAGTTGATTTCTACCGTTCCAGGCCGTATTATCAAACAGTGTACTCTATGTGGCAGACAATTTTTAGATATATTCGTTCATTCATGTTGCAGTTGCTTATACATGTATACGGTCGATATCTGTAATATATTTTTGGATTTAATCATCGAGAACTTTACTCTCCAACTATATGTAGAATTAAATCGGTATGACGAGGAGACTCTGTTCCAAGTATTGCTAGGAAACATCCATCCACAGACCTCGACCCCGAAGATCTATACTTCTTTCGTAAACTTTTCTATACTCATATAGTAAAATCATCCGCACATTACAATAGAACAATACGCAGGGGATATCGTCAGCATGAGTACCCCCTCCCCCATGACCTTTGTAAATAATAGTAACATATTGTGTGATTCTTTTTGTGTGTCTCTTTGTAATACTAGAAATAATTGTCAATATTAATACCTTTGTAAATTGTATGATTTAATTGTATTTACTCTGTAATTCTTGTTCAATATAATCTCTATACTTAGGAGAAATAAAGAAATGAATGAATGTACTGTTGTGTCTGAATGTTTAAAATGCAATTAAAATTTCCCAAAGTATTAGAAAGAAATGAATGAATGTACTGTTGTGTCTGAATGGGCTGTGTGCCTGAGTGCCAACATTTTATAAGATCAAAGAATACTGTAGGTGCTCATTAGTGAGGATTATGGGGCCCTCATATAGGGTAATTATTGTACCTGTTAATTACCTGGGAAATAAAAAAAAGTGAAAAGAGAATCTTTAAATTAATTCAAATATAAATTGATTTATATATCAACTTGTTGGCTAATCAAAAAAGGACCAAAAAAAAAATTTTTAATATAATAATACTTATATACAATGAACAAGAAATAACAAACAGCATTACATTATTTTGGGTTAAAATAGCATAAGCACTAAATACAATAACAATCACATTAAATAGCACTGTTCAAACTTTAAAATGTCACAAAATGTCTATATGTTCAGCCCAGATGGAGTAACTGTGACACTAGATCTACGTAGTCCATGAGGTCGATCATCTTTCTTTCAGAGTGCTGATGCGACTGTCGATGGTCCTGTACTTTTTTGGTTTGGGTCGTTGAGTTCCTCCGGCTTGTAGTTGGATTTGAGTTATGTCGTTGGCGGCCTGGATGTCATATATATATATATATATATATATATATATATATATATATATATATATATATATATATATATATATATATATATATACTGGGGCAATTTATCTGTCCTGTCCTGTCCTGTCCTGTCCTGTCCTGTCCTGTCTGTCTGTCTGTCTATATATCTGCCTGTCTACCTGCCTGCCCGCTCGCCCACCCATCCGTCCGTCCGTCCGTCCATCCATCCATCCATCCATCCATCCATCTAAAAACTATAATAATAATAATTAAAGGTCTATTTGTTCCAAGAACAAATAGGAAGGTCTTTCCCGGTATCTCTTTTGATTCTCTATTAAAATAATTATGGTTGCTAAGAACTTTTTCATCTTGTAAAATGTTGCTATAGTTCTTAAAATGACCTTGAGATATGGCCTTGACTTTAGTAACAAATTGTAGGTCTTTTGATTCTCTATTAAAATAACTGTAGTTGCTAAGGACTTTTTCATAATATAAACCGGGTTGCTATGGTATTTTGAAATGACCTTGATATATGTGATTAACCCTGTTAATAAATTGAAGCTCTTTTTATTCTCTTTAGAAATAACTATGGTTGCTAAGGACTTTTACGACATATAACATGCGTTGCTATGGTATCTTGAAGTGACCTTGATATATGTCCTTGACCTTCGTGACAAATTGTTGACCTTTTTATTCCCTATTGAAATAACTATGGTTGCTAAGGACTTTAAGTAGGTTGCTATGGTCTTTTGAAATGACCTTGACCTATGACATTGACCTTGATACCGCATTATAGCTATTTATATCCTCTATTGAAATAACTATGGTTGCTAGGGACTTTTTCATTAAATAAGAAGGGTTGCTATGTGGTCATATATGACCTTGACCTTTGACTTTTATCCCAAATTGTGTATTTTGTATTAATAATTTGTTTTGCTATTGAAAGTATCATTCTATCTAGCATACATTTCGAGATAAATGCAAAAAACCTTTAAAAGGTCCATTTTTGACAGTTTTTGGGCCATAGTCCCATAAAGGTTAGTCCAATGTATTTAGACCTTATGTAACAAATGTATTACTCATCAAGACACACATTTTCTCCGTTTATTGTCTGCTTCTATCTGTTACGGTTTTCGAGTTAGAGTGATAACAAAGTACAAGGTCAAAGGTCAAGGTCATTAATGACCTTTGACCTTGACTTGGTTCAATGCGGTATTTGGTCCTATGACCAACGGTGAAGGTCCCACCCTTGTACGACTTTCGGTTTTAGAGAAAAAAATTTTGGCGGAAAGTGTTTTTACGTAAGGGGAAATAACCCATATATCGACACCTTGGATCGCTTCGACGTAAATGTAACGAATCATCCAGAGGATAAGCCAAACAATTTCCACCATTCAGATTTCTTGTAAGTCTTACGGTTTTTGAGTTTAACCCATAACAAGGTTTTTTGTAAAAGGGGAGATAACTCTGTAATGAAAAAAGTTATCGGTCGTGGCCCTCATTTCAAAATAACTTTTCACTAACCGGTTTATTGTATAAAGTATCAAAATGATATGTCGCGAACTGTACGCGAGAGATCATTTTGACCAGTGGCGGAAAAAAAAAAGAATAATAATAATAATAATAATGAAAAGATCCAATTGTTCAAAGAACAATTGAGGGCTTTCCCAGGTTAAATGACCTTTACATGCGACCTCATGACATTCAGATTGATTAAACCCCAAATGATGAACATCTCTGAAGCAGAACCACTTTTGTATCGTTAACGATAAAAAAGGTCAAAATCTAGGACGTTTTCTCACTCAATGACCTTGACATTTGCTGTTTTGACGTTCACGTTGATTTGTCTTCCTAAGCTGAATATTTCTAAAGAAGAACCACTTCAATATCTCTATTGGTAAAAAAGGTTAAAATCTAAGACGTATTTTTCATTAAATGACCTTGACCTGTAATCATGTGACCGTGACTATGATTTGCCTTTCAACAGAGTCCTTTTCTCATTAGAAAGCATTCAAATATCTTCTAATAATAGAAAGGTCAAAAATTAGGACGTTGACCTTGACATTTTGGTCTAAGGTCATCCTCAAGGTCACATCCCCCGATGATCAAAACTGAAGACCCCATGCCTCTATCATATAAAGTTACTGAGTTTTACCCGAAAAACTAATTTACCAATGCTTCAATGGGACATAACTCTTATAAGATGACCTCAGATCCTTTTCATGGAAATGTAACAAAGTTGCGTCTTTAGATGCCAGACATTTTACACCCCCAACCATTCCTGTATCTTTTATCATTTCAGAGGAGTAGTGCACACAAGCAAAGGTCAAAATATAGAACGTGACCTTGACCTTTGACCTTATTTCTATTTTGAAGATGAAAGGTCATGAGGGTCTATGGTGAAGACTTTAGGTCTGTATCACTTCTGGTTTTTAAGATATACTTGTATATCACTTACACGAATCATTTTAGGGGAGGTAACTCCCATAAGATGTCGTCAGATCCTTTCCGCTAACATTCAACAAAGTTGCGTATGGATTGACTGAGGACTTTAGAAAAGATTTTGAAGCGATATCTTTTAAGGTTTCAGAGGAGTAGTACACACAATCTTTTTGGTGTTGGGGAAGATAACTCCGTAACGACAAAGTTTACGACATAATTCCCATAACACATCAAATCATTTTCATGACCGATATCATAGACAAAATATGAAAGCGATATGTCGCGAACTCACTTGTCAGGAAATGGCGGAAGAAAAAGAATAATAATAATAATATTAAACAGAAGAAATACAATAAGGACTTTCCGTCCGGAGACGGGAAAGCCCTTAATGAAAAGATCCAATTGTTCAATTATCTCCAGTGTTAACAAGGGCGCACGTTGCTCCGTGATACACATTTTGATGCACAAGATGTGCACATTTCGTCGATTTACGACTCATCTGTTGTGCTGAAGGCATAAAATGTGGAAAATCAAAAACTTCCAAAAAGTTGAAGAGCAAATTCAAAAATGCAAAAATGACCAATAGGCAGGACCGTTATTTGTTCCTTGTCCTGGAGGAAGCAACTAATCCAGATGGGGTCTCAATCATAGGCCCCTCTGAAGTTACGGTGCAAAACAATTTAATCTAAGACATTCCAGACCTACTATGCTTTTTCAATATACATGATTATTTAAAGATATAATAATTATTTGTTTAGTTGGGGTTTTACGCCGTTTTCAGCACAATGGCTATTTCGCGGCGGCCATCTTTTATTGGTGGAGAAACCCGGAGTACTCGGAGAGAACAACCGACCTTCGGTAGGAAAATTGGCAATCCTTGTCAATTAAGATCGGAGTCGAACCCCCGCCACAAGTGAGATTTGAACTCACAACCTCAGTATTGACAAGTGATCATTAGTAGTCATGACGAACTAATAATTAAAATCAAGCAAAAGAATAAAAGTTTTTCATTTAACAAAAACCATCTGGATGTTTTATGTTAATGAAGTTTATACAATGCGAGTGAAAGCGAATTTTCTACGGCTGTGGTGTCTTTTGAATTTACTGTAGTCCAGACTCCTTAAATGAGATGTACTAAATGAAGTATCTTTTTAGTTCTCTATATCATTTATTTAAAAAAAAATGTTTTTGCTCGAAAGTTCTCCGCATCGGTGAATTCCCTGCCTTTTTATTTCAAATTTGATCGTGGTCCCCATCCCCCCAATAAAAAAAATCAAATGGTTGATCCCATAGATAAACTCTTTTTTCATTTGATTTTGTTTTTCGTTTCGTTTCGTTCATTTCGTTTCGTTTCATATTTCACCCCAAAATTTTCAAAATAAATTTTCAAAATTTATATTTTCTCACATTTTTTGCTCATATTTCACCCCAAAATTTACAAAATTAATTCAAAAATTTATATTTTTCACATTTTTTTTATCATTTTTGTTTATATTTTACCCTAAAATTTACAAAATCAATTACAATATTCATACATTTTGTCTACCTACAATTAACTAATTTGATTAATAATTATATCTAATCATGCTAATCAGGGCATATAATCAAGCCCCCTTACTGTACCCCTTCATAACTACTAAAACAACAATATTTAATTATGTGATTTTAAGAATGTTGGCACTCAGGGAACACACCGTCTGAATGTTTAAAATGCAATTAATTAAAATTTCCCAAAGTATTAGAAATGCCTTACATCACAACGACTAATTCATAAATGAAATGTCTAAAAGGAAATCATGCATTAACTATAAACCTTGCACTGACCTTGAAAACAATTTTAATTGATTAAAATCAATGAAGTGGTCATTTGAGCCTTGAGCACTTTACAATATTCTAAGTTTGTAAGAGAATGGTAATTCCTTTCTTCATTATAATTACTCGCTAACGCTCGTACCTAATCATGAAGAAAGGGATTTTCATCCTCTTAGATATACATAGAGTAAGAATATAACATTGGTACTATCAAATAAATTTAACTACTTAGCAATTAAACCACTGCTGTGACGTCAGCCTATTCATTTACCGTGGTTTCTTTTTTAGAATCAAGGCTCCTTTAATCCGTCACTGAAATGAGGTCATCAAATTATATTCAATTGTCCCCTTTGTGTACTTAATTTCATTAAGTTTGAATTGGCTAATTTACTGATTTCTGTTCATATCTGGTATTAGTTTGACTTTTGGAAATTTTTATTTGCCATGACTGGGGTTCGAACTCCCTCCTTGGAGTAAATTATGTGTCATAGTTCAAGAACACATCGACGAAACCTCTCGGCTACCAATCGGATGATATATCCAAATGTCGTTTTTACATATATCAATATGATATGGTACAATATATAAAAAGGACAAATATACCTAAGGAGCAATAAAAAACGAAATCCATTGGACAGACAAACCCGGGAAGACAAATGAACAACCACAAGCACAATAAATAAACACAGAAAACTAAAAAACAATTAACAACACGAATACATAGGGCTTTCGCCTTTATATATTTAAAAACGACGTTTATATAGTGTAAGTTGGTAGCCGCAAGGTTAGGACGAGTTGAGAGTAACACTTGTAGACATAGTTCGAATCTCTGTTTCGTCTTTCCCTTTTTTCTAAATCTTTATGTTATCATTGATATAATTTAGTAATAAGAAAAGATCATTATTTTTTAAATTCATTATTATCGACAATTTCATATAATTCAATAGAAAATTAGAACATTGTTGTCTTGATGTCTATGGCAATTTCTTCTGTTTCACTGCATATTTTGACATATTTTTAAAATATAAAAAGTGTAAATCGAGTGGATTTAAACTATGTTTTCTTTCAGTTACATTATGTTTTACTGGAAAATTATTTGGACTATTTTGTCAATAATGGACATATTTCTGAATAATATTCCTTATATTGTAAGTTCATACGGTTTTGTATTAATTTTCATTTACCATTAAAATCATCAACGTGACTGTATATATCTATTGAATAGTAGTATAGAGAATTAAGTGAATTTAAGCTCACACATAATAGGGTCTGAATAAGAAAGGAACTGTAATTGGGAAAAGTCGTCACAACAATTGTTTAAGTAAGAGATACAATGGATAAGTGTGAATTCGTTGAAAACAATCCACCCGCCTCCGGCTCGTAGATTCTTTTCTACACTTATCCATTGTATCTCCTATACAGAAAAGCTTACGTTTAGCGAAAGAGAAGAATATACGTTTAATGTATCCGGACCATTATTGACCACGTGATTATTCAAATGTCCCGGATGTTCAAAAGAATGTAATGGGATATAACTTGGGTAATTGTCAGAAACTTTATAGAGGCCACATAGAAATAACGAAATGGGTTTCAACTTGGGGAAAGACATATCTAGCAATTAATATTTTTTAGTTTTTGGTTTAATTTTTCCATAAAAAAATAGAATTTTCGGTCATGCTCTATTGTGGTCTGGATACCTTAAGTTTTCAAGTAATTAAGCGAAACAGTCAAAATATACGACAGTTTTGTTATAATAGTAATTAGAATTGTTTTAAAGGAGACCAGAATGAAATTCGAAGGCTTTAATGTTAAGTTTTTGAGTGACCTTCTCGAGTTTATACACCGAAAATTTGCGGAAAAACAACTCTATTTACTTATAATTCGATTATAATTATACTTTTCGGCAAAATAAGAAAGAAATGAGCGGTTTAAAGTGGCACTATATTAATGGGTCACATTTTCATACGCTGAGCGTCATTTATCGGAAAATAAAAGATCCCAGAAGTCGCGTTGTGGACCAATCTGAATCATCAATACACACAATATACACCGTAATGGAATTATTTTAGGATTAAACAAACTTCAGATTTTTATTTGTTTGTGAGTGAATTGGTCTATTTTATACACCTATAAATTCCTTTAAAATGTGTTTAATCCTTATAATTCTTCAAAATTGGATTTGAGGACAATAATTTTTCCGCTCAGAACCTCAACAAGTTAAACTGTAGAACACATCCATGTTCTCAAAAAATGTTCAGTTTATAGAACAAATTTTATTGTTGAAATCATTGGAACTGTATTTATATACGTGTGCTATGGGTTTTGTATGAACAATTTGACAGATGCTGTAGTTATTAGTATTGTCAAATTATTAATATTATTATCAGGGGATACTAAAGGCACCCGGGACCGCCCCGAGGGGATACAACTCGCTCTTTACAGACGACTGTTATTATCATTCATTTTAATATTAGGAGTGAGGAACAAGAGTCATGATATTGCACATATTGTAGAGGATTTTGATATTGTTTGTTTTACGGAATCCCATCTTGATTTAAATGTGTTAGATGATCATATAATTATCCAAGGTTTTAATCCCAAATCTTTCAGACAGGATAGAAACTGTCGTGGTGGAGGTATTATATTGTTATTTAAGGATAGGGTATTGATTGAGCATAGATCTGATTTAGAAACTTGGTAGTGTGCAGGACCTAATTATTGTTAAACTATAACCGCAGGCTTAGCATTAAACTTGACTTTTCAGGTCGGGTCATATCAGCTGGTGACTTGCACATAGATTTCTTGGGAAGGATCCCCCGTGAGGTAGCAGATATTTCAAATTTGTATGGTTTGGAAAACTAGATTCAGCTTAAATTCAAGTTCGTCATGTTCGTTGTTAGATCCAGTTATGGTGAGTGATCCGTATCAGTTGTTGAGGCAAACACGGTCTGCATAGATCGGAATATTAGTGATCATGATGCTACTTTTGTTGTTATTAATTGTGGTTATAGAAATGCCTGTTCCTTCAGACGACCAGACGACCGTTGTGGTTTTACAAACATGGTAACTATGAGTTATTCAGACAGACCTTTACCAGTACTGACTGGAACGATATTATGAATAATTCGACGGACGTTAACGATTCATGCAAAAGATTTACGGACAAAATTAGTATATATGCGGTTTTCTGTTAGTATTTGGGGTGGTGCTGAGGTGGTGGTACCGGAAGTGACGTCAACCGGAAATGTCCCGTCCGGAAAGACTCTAAAACTTCTGTTTCATAGGTTGCTCTCTTTCAGGTCCGCGATACAAGGACGCAGCCATCTTTGGCGTTCATCGTAACATCAACGAGACCAAGAGGTGATTTATAACGAAACAGTGAGAATCCCACCTTCACCTCCTCAGCAGCAGTAGCAGCAGCAACAACGAACAGCGAATTGTGTAGTCTGAATGAATAGGCAAAAGCAATCTTCGTCACTATGGAAAGCTTTTAACGAAAATATAATCAGAGGTTTTGTTTAATTTCGTTAGTTGTTTGAAGGCCGTCAAACAACACACACGTATTAATGGAATCGAAAACGCCTCTCGTTGATTTAGTGGGTCCTGCTAGATATTTAATACCTGTGGATCTTTCTAACACCAAAGCAAAACCAGAAATGAAAAGGAAAATACTTCCAACCAAAGTGAAGAGAACCAAACGGCTGGACAACACCTGTGGAGGACCCAGCAAAGTGGATCCAAACAAGCAATGTACAAAGTGTCAAACGAACAAGAGCTTTGTGGAATTCTACAAAAACATGAATATCTGCAAGGGGTATAGAAGGATTGACAACGAGTGGACAAGACTTAATAGAGACCTCATTAGAAAATCTCGAAACGAATACTTTGCCATACTTTTGTGTATGAATCAACAAGCCGTTGAGGAACCAGGAAAGAAAGACGTCTTAAATGTATACCTGTGACATGTGTTTAAACAAGTCCAAACGAAACGTCAACCTAGAGCGACACCAAACGAATGCACAATGTATGGGAGAGGATTCAACAGACTATAGTGATTCAGTCTCAGACACCACTGCAGAAGCCGATAACGATAAATTGGAACAAAGTAGTGACCATGGATCCAACGAAGACTCCAAAGAGCTATGCGGACAGTCTTAATGGTATGTCATTTTCAATATAACATTTGAAGTACATCAATCGGAATACTCACAGAAAGTAAACGAACTAGTCGAAGCCGGAATGGAAGAAGACGAGGCACGCTTGACAGCATATAGAGACATGATTGACACATACGGAGAAGAAATGCGAAAGCATTACATCAGACTGATGTCCTAGCATTAAGACATGAATAAAGACCCCGTACATAGAAAGATCAAGAAAACTGCTAAACGCTTGAGAGAAGAGGAAGACTACGAATCAAAAGAATCATGGGAATATGCCATAGAAAAACGAAAATATCTGCGTAACCTTGTATTGAACGACTACGACTCACCACCAGCTGAAGACAGCGATAACTCTGTGTGACGGAGGAATTGGAACATATTACAAAGAAAAACAGAAAAAAATATAACAAAAAAGGGAAGGAGGGTAATGCAGCCTATATATGTTTATACATATATATAGCCAGTCACAAGCCTGGACAAATGCAGAATGGTCTTAAAAAATTGATGAGGATTAATGCAGCCTATCTTATGATAGCCAGTCACAAGCCTGGATAAATGCAGAGTGGCCTTTCAAATGACCTGGACGTAAGGGTGCTCTCGCACAGATCCAATCTTTGACTAACGACAATCTACCACCACTAGTAGCAGCAGCCCCAAAACCGAAATGAGTACTCGAGTAAGGTCATTATTAACGATGAGCAGCAAAGAGCAAGAGAAAAACAACGATGACCAAGAGAAAAGCAGCGATGACGAACAGCAACAAGCAGCAAGACCGAAATGAGCAAGCGAGTAAGGTCATGATTAGCGATGAGCAGCAAAGAGCAAGATAAAAACAGCGATGAGCAAGAGAAGAGCAGCGATGACGAACAGCAACACGCAGCAGGACCGAAATGAGCACGCGAGTAAGGTCATGATTAGCGATGAGCAGCAAAGACCAAGAGAAAAACAGCGATGACCAAGAGAAGAGCAGCGATGACGAACAGCAACAAGCAGCAGGACGACATGAGCACGCGAGTAAGGTCATGATTAGCGATGAGCAGCAAAGAGCAAGATAAAAACAGCGATGAGCAAGAGAAGAGCGGCGATGACGAACAGCAACAAGCAGCAGGACCGAAATGAGCACGCGAGTAAGGTCATGATTAGCGATGAGCAGCAAAGAGCAAGAGTAAAACAGCGATGAGAAAGAGAAGAGCAGCGATGACGAACAGCAACAAGCAGCAGGACCGAAATGAGCACGTGAGTAAGGTCATGATTAGCGAGACCTAATTATTAACGTATGTTGAAGGAAGTGAAACAGGAAATAGCAACCCCTTTGGTTTTTTATTTAACAAATAGCAAAGGGCAAAAGAAAAACAGCGAGGAGCAAGAGAAAAGCAGCGATGACGAACAGCAACAAGCAGCAGTACCGAAATGAGCACGCGAGTAAGGTCATGATTAGCGAAGAGCAACAAAGAGCGACATGGAGCAAGAGAAGAGAAACGAAGTGCATCATAGAGCAATGAAATGGACCGCCGTTGCTAAGGCGGTTGCTAAGGACACCCCTCCATTGATCTATTGGTGACAGCATCACTTGGAGGTAAGGGGACATAATCCAATCATATCTTTGGTCCTCACAGAAAACATCACCCGCAGATGAAAAGAGCGGGATAAGGGGAGATAATCAAATAGTGCACTTTGTATACTCTCTGACTTCGACAAACAATGAGAGTATCAGTCCCTAGAGACCGATGAAAGATCCAAAGACGACCGAGAAGTGCGGGAAAAGGGAGATAATTCAATCTTAATTTTAATCAAGCATGGCACATCGGGGTACCACCACGTGTCTGACGTCACTTCCGTAAGTAAATAATGGAAAATGGCGCGAAAATCCTCTACTTCCGGTTGCGCAAACCACTTCCAGTTTTGGTCACGCATGCACAGACCATACATCCGGGTCGTAGCACGTGACTTACGTCACTTCCGTAAACAAATGGTTGAAAAACAACCTACTTCCGGTTGCGCATGGGCGCAAACCATTTCCGGGTACTTCCGGGTCCGTCTACACATGCGCAGACCACACATCCGGGTTACGTCACTTTCGTTAACAAATGGCGGAAACCCCTACTTCCGGTTGTGCATGCGCACAAAAACCACTCCCGGTTGTGGTCATGTGACTTCCTGTTCCGGTCACGTCACTTCCGGTGACGTCATTTTCGGTTGACGTCCCTCCCGGCACCACCACCTCAGCACCACCACAAATACTAACCGAAAACCGCATATATACTACTGACAAATTTACGGAAATAGCCAGTAACTGTATACCGACGAACGAAGTAACTTTAAGACCAAATAACGTTTGGATGGACTCTGATATAATCGCGGAGAGATCAGGATACGTGACAGACTCGGACAGAAGTTTTTAAAATACCTATCTGAACATAACGGACGGAAGTATAAAGATAGACAGAACAGAGTAAATATTATGAAGCGGATAGCAAAGATAAACTTTTATTCTAGTATAAATGAGTCTCTTTCAGAGCTGAAGATTACAAATAGTAAGCAGTACTGGAAGACAATTTAACTGCTGATTAAGGGCGACAGACAACAGACTGAACTACCACCATGACGTTCCTCATCGGACGACAATATTACGGCCTTTGACAACACTGACAAATGCGACTTGCTAAATTCTTACTTTTGTGCCGGACGAAGATGTGACTCTACCTGACTTTGATGACCGAGTACCGAATACTTTGATACGCATAACATTGACTGGACAAGATATTATTGATGCTATTTCTGTACTTGATCCGAACAAGGCTGTTGGGCAAGACCTAATTATTATGTTGAAGGAAGTGAAACAGGAAATAGCAACCCCTTTGGTTTTTTATTTAACAAATCTTTAAGTGAGCGTATACGTAAATTTCCTACACAGTGGAAATTAGCTTATGTTATACACATTTTTAAGCATGGCGATAGATCATTACAAACATCTTGGTGTAACTCCAAGAGTTCTAATTGCAAATGGACTTTGCATATTGATACTGTTGTTGAGAAAGTCTCGAAACAAATTGCAGTTCTATGGAAATTAAAATACATACTTTCTCGGCAGTTTTTAGAGAAGCTTTAAACTTTTATCAGGCCCCTACTAGAATATTCTTGCGAACTGTGGGATAGCTGTTCGATACCACACTCGGATAGGTTGGAAAAAATACAATTAAAGGCTGCATGCATAGTAACTGGTTTAACTATATATGCAAGTACTTCGTCCTTGCAGACAAAAATAGTCGCAACGAAACATGCAATTTAATAAAAAGCAATAGCTAAAGCATGCTAAATATACATCAAATATTCACAACTGAATAGATGTATAATAATAAGTGACATATAGTTATGCACTTAAACAAAGGGATATGATCTCCCTAATTGTCAAAATATTAACATATACATAATAGAGATTCTGAAGATACGTGACTTTCCATGCATGGAAATGCAAATATATTTTAAATATGGGATGGCCTCTGATGACGGTTGCCCTGGAGAAACTCCTAAAGTAACCCGAATCATTGTAAAATGAGGTATGAATGGTGGGGGGAGCTCAAATAATCCCTCTTTTTTATTCCAGTAATAACTTTTAGTGACTGAATTCAGTCACCATCATATTTTGATCAATTTTATGATTACACATTTTTCTTTTCGAATTTAATTCTGATTAACTGAATTCAGTCACCATTATATTTTAAACAATATGATGATTACAAGTTTTTTTTTCGAATTTAATTCTGAGTGAATGAATTCAGTCACTTATCTTGACTTACTTTGTAAATCTACTCTGTATAGAAGGTGACTAAATTCAGTCAATATCTTTCACATTTTCACATTTTTTTTTGGTATATTTTTTTATATCGTTACATGAAACTTTTTCAAAATAGTGATTTTTTTCCTTGAAATTCAATCTGAATGACTGAATTCATTCACCATTTACCATGGCTGCGTTTGTCCAAACATTTCTTGTTACGGTCATACATTTGTAGTACAATAGATTTTATTTTAGATTGTGACAGAATTCAGTCAGCATCTTTCTTTGACGATTTTTATTCATTACTATTTATTTGTATTCGATGACTTATCCCATTAGTTTGTACAATAAAAAAAAATGAACCCTTAGTATTTCTATTATTTTTGAATTTTGCTAAATACTGCAGACGTACAATTCAAATATACAAAATAAAATGTTTGTTTTTCTTGATGAGTTGGTAGTTGTTTATTGTAAAGGCTTATGGGTATTATTTTGACCATTAGGAGGATTTTAAACAAAAAATCCTCGACGTTTTGGCAAACTGGAAAATG
Organism: Mytilisepta virgata; assembly: GCA_028015205.1. Lineage (NCBI taxonomy): Eukaryota > Metazoa > Mollusca > Bivalvia > Mytilida > Mytilidae > Mytilisepta > Mytilisepta virgata. The sequence continues at coordinate 79,252,521 of CM051519.1, forward strand.
CAGTGGGATCTTTTATTGTTTTTGGGTGGGAAAAATTATGTGTTCGTCGTGAACGAAGAAAACTAATTATTTTATAGAATAGTTAATGGCGATGCACCTGAGTACATGTATTTATCAGACATGTTGCCTTACACTGTAAGTCAAACAAATAATTATAATCTAAGAAACTATAGAAATCTTACATTTCCACCTGCTAGACTTTCTCTTGATCAGAATTCGTATTTTCCGTCAATTATAAGATAATGGAATAGCTTAGATTCTAATATAAAAGAATCTCAAAATCCAAATATTTTCAAATGTAGACTTAAATCAAAGTACCCTTTGCCATAAAAGTCTTCGATTTATTATACAATTAGTGATCATAAAGCCAATATTTTACACATCAGATACGTCATAGTGGTCTCAGAGCAGACCTTTTCATTTGTAATTTAATAGATATTTGACACTATGAATGTGGTAACGAAACTGAATCTGTTGTACATTACTTTTTACACTGTAGTATGCATAGCGCACAAAGCATTTGTTTAACTGATGATATATTAGCACTTGGTATTGAACCTACTGTTACGTTGGAAAAGACTTAATGAGCTCTTGCAACTTGTGTCTTATCCATTTGTCTATGTTTATGACAATAAAATGTCTTTAAAGTAATAAGTTAAACACGTTAATGGTGTATTTGTTCCTTCAGATTGACTGGCGTATGAATATGATACATGTAGGTGGTTAGCAAATATGCGACTTTTGTTAATTTTTGTCGTGCAAAATTCGCTATTCAAATGAAATTTTACGATGAAAGTGAAGTGAAAATGATCTTTTCAACCTCGAGACGAGTCTGTATATATCATCGCCCCCATCTATATTGGTTACGAAAAATAGTTTAGTCAGCAACTTTATCCGAAAATAAATGACTTTACTAACCCCTTCCGGAAGCCTTATCGACCAATCATATGAATGTATTTAAATATGCAAATCACAAAAGAATTATTTCGTCATATATAAGTAGTGTGCTTTTTATTTCATGTGTATAAAGCATATAGGCCAATAACTATATCTTCAAAAGAGATACAATTTACAGAATGACTGGCCTAAGTCTTATTTCAGCTATTAAAATGGCGCGCAACATTGACGAAACATAGATTTTAAAGAAGTATATGGACATTTTTCTTCTTTTTTTTTGTCAGATTCCATTGCATTTCATGAACAGTTCTGTTTGTCAGAAAGGCAAGTCAGCTACATGTATAAGGCCCTGAACAACTACTAGTAGTAAAATACTTGGGATGTAAAAATGATTACGGTGTATTGAAATGGTGTTTCAGTGTTTTATTTTCTGGACTGCGTTAATAGTAGCATAAGCTCGGAAGCACGGGTTTCCACGTAATTTTGACTGGAAAAGAGAAAACACCCGAGTCGTCCTAAACTCATACTATTTACATGTACTAAAAAATTCTGATACAACTTTTGATCTAGAAGATTTGCGACTCATCAATTGTTTGCAAGGACTAACATTTTGAAAACTAAAATTACAAAAAAAAAACAAAAAAAACGCTGATTTAAAAAAAATGCCAAAATTACCAAAAGGGTAAAGCCAAAACCATTCAAGAACTGAGCTATGCACGAGGGAAAGACACCATATTTTTAACAAAATTTCTTTGTAACAGTGAATTTTAAGTATCAGTTTCGGACTAGTATTGAGAATTTGATGCTCAAGATGTGCACATTTCGTTGATATACTCATCAGTCGTGCTCAAGGCCTGGAATGTTAAATCATGCGATTCCAATCTCTTTTTCTAGTAACAGTGTCAGTGACAACCCTTTTCATTGCTTGTGGGTTTTTATGTAGTCGCTCTTTGTTGGATATTTCATAAAAAGGGATAAAAGGGAAGACAAACAACAACATTCCAACAAATTTACTATATCGTTAAACAGAAGAAAGTAATAAAAGCAAAAAACACAATTTTAAGTTTGACCTAAAATCAACAGAGGCTGACTTGATACATTTGGCAGATGTCAATAAAGTGAACGGCAATAAAAGCGGAATATATATATACATGTAACACTCCCACGTGTCCATTCCCCCAAACGTGTCCGATTCGCCCAAACGTGTCCATTTTTCATCTCGCCCAAACGTGTCCGATTTGCATAGCGCCCAAACGTGTCCGATCAATGCCGTCGCCCAAACGTGTCTGATGTTGCGCGTCTCCAAGATATATCGCGCAACGTTGTCCCTGGTGATATGCGTTTATAGTCTGTGACGTATGTAACGTTGAAGTCAAATTGACGATGGCTGACACAGTAGAAGAAGGGGGATTCTTGTTACGGAACAAGGAAAAAAAGATCTAAACCGTTGTCAAAAGACATCAACTCTGAAGTATTTTGGTCACAGTTAGGAGACATAAGAAAAGTAACGGAATTAAAAGAGGAAAATCCAAAATGGAGACCAAGGAAAATATCCGAAAAAGTTAAAGGAGTGTCCGAAAGAATGATAAAGAGATACATGCAGTTGTATTTTTTTGATAAAGAGTCTGGGTATGTCTACAGAAAAAGTGAACACTTAGATGTATGTCATAGTAAATCCTTTACAAAAGAGGAGCTGATTGATCTTATAAGGAAAAAAAAATGGGACGGATCACAGAAAATGTGATCTACGAAACAATAAGACATGCTGTATTTCCCGTTGGTAGAGAAAATGTGAGGATCTTATTTAAAAACATCAACTGTTCCAGTCATGCCAGTTGTAATGCAGCCGTTGAATTGCCAAAGACAACAAGAAACAGGAGACCTATTCCTGCAACATATCCCAACAGCAGATAGCAAATTGATTTAAAGAAAATGCCGTGTTTCAAGGGCTTTAATTATGTTTGTAATATAGTAGATTGCTACACCAGATTTGCCTTTGGGTGCGCAACAAAGGGAAAAACCGCGAAGGAAATAGCTGACATTGTTTTGAAATACATTTATCTTTTTGGTGTGCCAAGGATCCTCCAGTCTGATAATGGTAAAGAATTTAACAATAAGGATTTAGAAGAGTAGTGGCAGAATTCAAAACAAAACAAATCCATGGAAGACCTTACCACCCGCAGAGCCAAGGACGAGTGGAACGTTTTAACAGAACAATGACCACTTTCTTTAACCATCTCTGTGCCACGGGCCACTTTTGGGCCACTTTTTTCATACTACGTTCACTGCCAAGGGGCCACTTTTGGGCCATTGTTTTTTTCTTGACGTTAAACAATGGGAATAACGTAGCATTACTATGACGTCCCAAACTTCATTGCCGTATACACAGTGACCTGGGGTGCTTTCCATTATGCGGTACGTTCCAATTGAACCAAAGATTCGTGTTCCATTATTGGTCCGTACCACAGTGGTTCTTTAGAAATGACGAACCAGACGAACCGGAAGTAGAATTAGTGAAAGTCGGTACGTACCGGTACGAACCGCATAATGGAAAGCACCCGAGGTTTGGTAAGGGGCATCTCCATAATGAATCCAAAACCTTTTTCCCAAAATAAGCAATTGATAATTACGTAGCATTTGATGGATGGATGAATTATTGTTTAACGTCCAGTGTAAATTAGGACAAACGTAGTATTTGAACAAACATAGATACGTCCGGGGTAATAATCCCTCTTTCCAGGGATTACACATCTTTTTTAAAACTTAAAAGCGCAAAGGCCATGACACTTTTTTTTCAAAAACAGATCAGATGTACAGTTGACTCTCGTTATCTCGAACACATTTAAGTGGAAATTCCGGGTAACTCAATTTATCTGTTTGGACCCGCAACAGCAGTAACTATACAGATTTCTCCTGATATCTCGATTTTTTATGCTTAAGTTGAACTAGATTTTCAGGTCCCAATGGATTTGACATAACGAGAGTTGACTGTATATGAGTATTACCATAATCCTGACTTTCTGGCCGTCTTTAATGAAATAGCATGGATTATTTACCACCACCCCTAATGAAATTGTCTCTTGTTTTTATTTATTTTTGTAAATACTCAAATTTTTCGCAACAAACTTTTATGAAATCAAATTTTGGTCAAAATGTTCAAATGGATATAAAGAACATTGAAATGTGTTGACATAGTGGATGAGGAAAGCTGGATGTGAAATTGAAGATATATACCTTACATGTATATTTCTATTTTACCGGCAGTACTAACTCATGTGAGTCATATCTTTTGATCAGATAAAAATAACAATACAAAAAAAAAAAATAATACAACATCTCAACAAACAAAACAAAACATTCTAAAAAAAATATCCCTTTTTAAATGGCATATCCCTTTAATTTTTTTTTTAATTCATAGATTTATTATTGGTCCAAAAAAGTTTTAACCATAGCACAAAGTGCTCATGCCCAGTACTGATGCTAATATGCACGCTTTAACAATGGATTTTGAATTAATACCAAAATATTTATAATTATTTACGGGGTACTTTGTAAAAAGAAATCTCAACCATTTTATATAACGTAGGAAGATAACAAGGGAACCTGCATCATTTGCGAGTTCCAAGACTTCATGAAAGTTTATTATCACAAGCAGTCATGACAGTATTACAAAAAGCACAGCAACTAAAATTCACAGAGGATACTCTAAATTTATATATGGTTATAGGGTGGGAATCTAAAGTTTTCAAATTTATAAAGACAAACATATTTTGAGAGGCAGGACATAATACCCACTAGGTACCCCCATTATACATCAATGAATGTGTATACTAATAAGGAGAAAAAAATATGGTTATAGGGTGGAGATCTCTACCATTTCCAGTTCGAGATCATATCGCAGTCTTATTCCATTTTTATTTCCGAAATTTATCACAGCTATTCCTTCAGATAGCTGTTTATTATTAATAAATAAATATTATTAATTTCTACACGGCAGTAGTTATTTCCCCAATGATTACTTTTGATAGCAACTAGCGTCCCCGATTTTTCTGATTTTAACTTCTATCCCGATTATTTTGTGCAATTTTGACCTATGATTCTATAGACTTGGACCTCTTTTCTCATTTTTTTTTTTGGGGGGGGGGGGGGGGGTATTCGAGATTTTCAGGATGTATCATTACGGAAAGAATGTAATAAGATCAAAATTGTACCCTGCGCACAACTGATGAATTGAAATCGACGAAATTTGCACCACAATTTATATCAAAGATTTTGTTACATTCAGTAAAAAATATGACAAAAAATGGATGAGGTCATATAGCTATATATTGATGCATACATGCTAATACTCCGGATTTCTGCCTGAACCTCAGGTTACACTCCACTAATTATCTTAGTTTCAGAGAAATGCACCACCAGAATTTTATTAATTATTAGAGTTGGTAAAGTTTGACTACATGATAGATAAATATTAAATGTCTTAACCTCAAAATTGTAATATTGACTGAAAGAGGATAGATTTTAGTTTAAAAAAATACGAAGACATTAACTGATTTTGCTTCTGACAAGTAATGGGAGGTCATAAACTGGGACTTGTGAATTGACATGTGGTGTGTAAAACTTTGACAGTGAAAATCGGCACCTGCACTGGTAAGTTAAATTGCGAAAAAAAGAGCCGAAAAAGTAAACCTTTTTTTCCCCACATATGTAATGGAATTTAATGCAGAATCTGAAAAATTAAGTCTTAATTGGATTGAAACGCTGCACCAGACCTCAATTTTAAGCCGAAGTGGAGTGAAATTTAACATTTTTAAAGCTTTTTTTATGAAAATTTTTGAAATGTTGCTATGCCAACTAGGTTTCCATGGATATTTTTTATTTATTTTATCATGATTGAAACAATGCTAACATAATCGCCTTTCAGAATATATATATATGTATATGGGTATTATTTACTCTGAAGATGGCACAAGACCATGATATTTGTTAGCTCACTTCACTTAGAAAATGGTACTATTAATTTGTGGAGTGCAACCTCAGGAAATTTGACCCCATTACCGGGTTACTGGGTGAACTGTAATATTCTCCGGGATTTCAAAATTTCCCAGGGATTTTTTCAGTGCTTATACATCGTTTAATAGTTTAAAAAAAATATCTGATAAAAAGCCGACGGTTATGAAACTTCAATGGTAATACTTAATTCACATTTTTGCACTCTGGAAACAGCTTCCAAATACCTTAAAATCGTTTTTGGGTGGGGGCTTAGCCCTTGACCCACCCCCTGTCGATTTTATCAAGGATTCTAGCAAAAATATGTTGGCAAGTATATAGATATATTAAAGAATATTCCATGAAATTTAAAATCTCGAAAATTGTTCATATTCAGATTCAATATTCCCTAATTTTACCCCTTTTATGGAAGCTAAAGCTGTGCCATTGTTAACGTCATGCTATTGTGAACGTCACCGGACAATCGGCAGTAAAAAAAACAGGTTGGCACTGAATGTATATTTATGTGAATTTTCTGTGGCAGTGAAAGGGTTAGAGTAAAGATGAGTACTGTAAAAGATTGGGTAGAAGAGCTGCCGTATTTTTATTACACTTACAACAATAGAGTCAACACAGTAACATGACCATTAACTCCGTATCAGATGTTTTTTAAAAGACCAAATTTCGCCACACCAGTTGAGGAACAGGTTAGTAAATCTTTCATTTATTTTTGTAAACTATAAAAACCCTGATAAGAACACTAACCCAAAGACACAGCCTACGGCGCTAAATGGCACATTGACACAGTCTACGGCGCTAAATGGCACATTGACACAGCCTACGGCGCTAGATTGCACATTGACACAGCCTACGGCGCTAAATGGCACATTGACACAGACTACGGCGCTAAATGGCACATTGACCCAGCCTACGGCGCTACATGTATATTGCACATTGACACAGCCTACTGCATTAAATGGCACATTGACGCAGGGTACGGCGCTAGATTTTTCATTTACACAGCCTACGGCGTTAGATTGCACCCTGACAAAGCCTACGGCGCTAAATTACACACTGACACAGCTTACGGCGCTAAATTACCCGCGGACACAGTGTGCGGTGCAAGATTGCACATTGACACAGCCTTCGTTGCTCGATTGCACAATGACAAACCCTACGGTCCTAGATGGCGCAATTTCACGACTCACAGTGCTAAATAAGCTAGTAATCTAGCATTCGGTACAATACGGCACATTAGCACAGCCTACGACACTAAACACAATTTTTTTAATGGAGAACGAAATGTTTACTTTTAAACATATTAAAATAAATTAAAATAAATTAGTCTTAATATGTAGGGACATACAAACAACCAAATATCAATATGAAATAATAAAGTAAAGGGACGGAACTTACGATTTCTTTTAAATATTGCATTTCGCTAAATTCTACAAAACAGTTGCTTTTCAAAATAAAATAACAATCGTATCCGCTGAACATATAATCAGTTTTTGTGGCTATATGATTAAAAAAAAAACAGTAACAAAATCTTATCAGTATCAAAAACTTATGAAATAAATTTGCATGTAAATACAAGTTTTTTATGTTATGCTTATGAAATGAATAAATATTTTATTCAGATACCATTCCAAAATTTAACTGAAGAAGAAAAGCTATTTCTGAGAGAAGCGCATCTTGACGTTGAAGTTGACGCTGAAGAAGAAACAGATGACCAAAATGATGAACCCGAAAGAGATGCTAACGAGAATGGAGATGCTTACTTTGATGATGACAAGCTTTCGCTGGAAGGTAATTTAGCGTTTTTGTTAGCAATTGACGAAATTAAGAGTGTTTCTGAGTTTTCCAGTGTCGGATAAAGTAAAACACAATCTCATTCAAAATCGAAATCTTTTCAATTGCATCTTATTCTTATTCAACTAGCGTACCTTTTAAAATTTGTTGGTGGTCGGTTCAAGTTTTCTAATTTTATTGAATTATAAAAACTTACATTTATCTAACTAAGTACATGTATGTTAAAATCGATGTAACTTCATGCTTTATGTTGATCTTTGTTTTTTTTTTTTTTTTTAGAAACTTTGAAACTGTTGGATGATATTTCATCGCCTGCTGATGATAGCAATGAAGAGACAAATGTTGTTACCTTCAAGAGTGCTATTGATGCAGGTCCGTCAAGTGTTTTAGATTTGGTAAGTTTAATAAGCTACCTCAATTATAGTCCAAGAATTTAGTAAAGACATTTTTTTGCTTTAAGCACCTGTTTTTTTCATGTTTTGTCTTTCTTTATGGACTTATTGGTGGATTTCTTGAAAATATTTATTTTAAAAAATCTGGTTTTAAATATTTACTGCAGTAAGCGTATATGAGTAGTGAAAATTAATCAGTAAGATTATTTGTTATGCATGCATCTACCATGTCTATGCTTTTAGGTATTTTAGTGCAATAGTTTTTTTCTAATGTTTCAGGACAGCAATAACTTCATAAGTAACAATGAAGAACAAGTGAGCTTTGGAGATGATGATATTTTTATGAATGACAAAAATCTGGTACCGTTAAGGGACGATAAACAACGGATGAGTGACGGGAATCACCAACTACATAAGAGTACAGAAAATAATCAAATACGCATTTGTGACGGAAAAGAAAACCAGGTAATAATTATATACAAACATTTTATTTATAATTTTTTTTTCTTGGGCGGGGATTATAAACATTTAAGCCAAAATTGTCATTTAAAATAATTTTGAATGTCATTATGCAGTAGACATTAATTCAGTATGAGTTACAAATGCATAACTCCATATTTTCTATTTATGGTACATTTATAATTCAAATTTTTATTCACAGATGACCAATCCAGTCTCTCCATATTACACAGAGTTTTACAGGAAAAGGTTTGGGTGTCCACCTTGCACAATTACTTCAGAGACGCCAGTGAAGAGAATGGATTTACAGGTATTTTGTTGTGAAATATGCCCCCAACAAATTGTAAAACTGTGCAGGTATTCAATGATATCAAACACATCTAAAGGAACTCTCAAACAATTGTTTATGAGTCATGTGGTCTTAAATAATCAAATATCGCAAATGTTAAACCTATGAAAGTTTAGCGGAGTTATGTTTCCCGCCATATTTTCGATCGCTAACGCTTATATCTCAAAAACCTATTATAACTATTTTCGCCTAAAGTACTTATTTTTCAATACAGTATAACTGTATAAAATATATCAGTTATTTGAAATAATATTTATTTTCTAATAACAGGAAATTCGAGATAACAAACAAGAAACTGGATTTTTCAATAGAGGAATTACGGAATATTTCAATAGAACATCCTTGTATCCGATGGAATTGTTCGGAGAAAAATCTGGGATCGAAAACACATATTATCCTGCTAAAGGTGATACGGTAGACTACAGGACAAATCCAGCAATGAATAAAGGCACCGCAGTTTTTAGTAGTGGTTTCTGGCGGAAGGGTGTGGTAATTCAAGTGGACCGATGTGACCGACGTGGAACTTTATATACTGTACAGGATGACCTCACTGGGAACTCCTTCCAAATAAACAGATACCAGATTAAGGAAAGAACAGCCTAATAAACATTTCATTTAGTTTGAAACACGCGTAATATTGTAATTGTACAATATTATTTAAATGTTAAACATTTTAATTTTGTTTAATCAATGCGTTTATTAGTACAAATGAAGCATAAATGAATCCTGATGAAAAAGAAGTTATGATAAAAGAAACAAAATAACAAGAAACCATTATGATACAGTACAAATGCAAATATGGTGTCAACAACCAAAAGCTATACAGAATCTCATATCATTTCGTCATGCCTGGTATCTATCATAATTCTATTTATAAGCCAGTACAGTAACTTTAAGACCCCATAATGACTTCAATATGTAGATCAACAATAAAAGAGCACTAATGCATTGTCTCGTGCATGTTTACAGCATATATCTGTATTTTTCTTGTTTGTTCTTATTTGGCTTTACTGTTTGGGAACTTTGGGTTTTGTTTGCTCTCAATCATACATAAACTTTGGAATGTTCGGTCTTCCACGTATTTCGGTGTGATCTGTACTGATGAGGCTTAAATTGCCGAAAAGGCCTTCTACAGAACATTTACGGTAAAATCGTTATTTATTCTTTCAATACAGAAGAACGGTAAACAAATAACAAAGCAACATAAACGAATAACAAGGCAACAAAACGAAGTACGGATAGTTCAGAAAATCGTATTTAAAAAAAAAAAGATCAAGTGCTCCGGAAGAGTAAGCAGGATCTGCTTCGTGCGCAGCATCCGTCAGATAACAAGCGGAAAATCTGGTGATTGGCCAAATTGGGTGTTTTTTCAATTCAGTACTGAACACTGACATTTACTGAAATATGTCCGATGTCTGATCTCATCTATGAGTTGGAAATTTCATAATGATCTACTAAATCGGCGATGATGGTACTAGTATACTATTGGAATCTTAAGACGAACTAGCACTTAGAGAGTGCTATAGACTATACATTACATCCATCGGAGAGTAAATGTAGCCCTTTGTGTATGATCAAATTTCGTTTGTCGTATGAAACATCGACAAAGAAATATCTAACCTAGAAGCAGAAAGTATATTCCGAAGAATCGAAAATCGAATAAAAAATAAACTGAGTAATGTACATAGATAAGAGAAGGTCAAAATATATAAAAATAAGAACAACAGAACTGTAAAAAAAATAGGCATAATAATCTACGAAGTAGTAGGCTATTAAATTGCTCCATGCATGATCCGATCTGTTTCGCTAAAATTCATCTTAGGTGACATTCTTTGTTTTCCCCATTATTTGACCACTAATGATCTGTTTTGACGAAAATGTATCAAAAAACTTTGGAGCGTACTTCCGTGACACATTTTAATGGACACGTTTGGGCGACTAACACAATATGGACACGTTTGAGCGTATGTACTATGACGTCGAAATGGACACGTTTGGGTGTCGTTCCAAACTGGACGCGTTTGGGCATACTGTGACGTCGAAATGGACACGTTTTGGCGGATCGGACACTTTTGAGGGGAAGGACACGTTTCTGAGTGTTTCGAATATACGTTTACAATAGGAGATCTCCATAACGGTGAGGACCTTATAATTCTATGGGTGGCCTTTAATTTTATCATAAGACATATCTTAGGACAAATTTTAAGATAGTATCGCTAACTCGTTTTTAAAATCCTAGCTAAAATTTTGATATATGCTAACTTGAGACTGTTTCGCTAACCTTATAATCCTTTAGACCATTATAAGATAACTTTAAAAGGTCAATATTTTCAAATTTATTATTAAAAAGTACATGTATATGCTATCAATTCTATCTTACAAAAAATATACGACATCTTATTTTCAGAATTTTCTAAGATGTACTTAGCATAGCACGTTGCCGAAACAGCAATGAATTGTTCCGGACAACAATCTACTCACCTTGTAATTCTACCGTTTAAATGGTCGGTAAAAAAAATATAATTTTTGGCATAATGATAATCGACGAACATCACCAAGTTGTTGCCTTCAGAAAGGTATCTAGCATTGCCAGTTGCCGTGTCTAGCAAACCAACACGTAAGTTGTCTGTAAAGAGCAGCTTAGGAAAATCACCTGTAAAAATATATCAACAGAGAGTTTTTTAACAATAGTTTTTAAAATTTTATTTTATGCCTTAAAAATTTGGTTTGTACCCTCTGTGGGTTGTGACACATCACACAAATTAACATAATTTAACTTTGATCAGCAATTATTACGCTATATTTGAAACTTAAAAAAATACTGCTGGTGGACCGTTAGTCCCCGAGGGCATTATCAGCCCAGTAGCCAGAACCTTTGCCCTGGCATGACTCATTACTCAAATGCCTTTGAATTTTCCGTTCAAAATTTTACAAAAATTACCAGAAATTTCTAAGGCTCTTCCTTTTGATGCCGAGGTAACCCTTAGCTGAGTTTGGATACCTGTTTGTTTTAATTGTTTTGATTTTTGATGGTTGTGCTTATTACTTCATCATTATATCTTTAACCGGTTTTCCAATATTTTGATCTCCAGCACTGCCGATGAGTTGTCAGTCAACGAAATGGCCTAACAGTGCATCATATTTATTTCGGTATTTTGTGATGCGTTTTATTTTTATATAAAAAAATCCCTAAGTACTTAGCAGGATAGATACATGTACATGTACCTACGGTTTGCACAATTAACTTATTTAGTGACTTTGATCTTCAAGGTAATGATTTCAACATTCTTAGTGACACATCTTCTAAGGAGATTGGAAACTAATTATACGAATTGTCATTTTCTAACTACAAGGAGTATTTAAGACAGGGTACAGACACCTTTTGTGAACGTGCACCTACGTAACTAAGTTTGTGGCCTTCTCCTGTCAGGTTGAGATTCAGCATTCTTCTTTTTGGAAGAAAAATAATTTAATTCTGACCAGTATTGAATACCGTGACCTTCAACGTAGAGATTTCAACACAATTCATGACTCCCCTTATAGTAGTGGTGCAGCTCTCACGATATATTTGGGAGGTGACTCTGGTGTTACAACATACACTATGGTACGGACATAAGAGTTATTTTTATCGCCTGTCATGAAACTGCGGAAAACCAGAACAATCAGATTATACTAACGATATTTTGTTTACCAATACATTCATTGATGTTTACGTCATGTTAATGTATTTCTCATTTTATAATTATGTCTCCCCTCTGGCGAAGGGAGATATATTATTTTTTTTATTAATTTTTCTCGTACAACTAATCCCGGCCAGAACTTTTTTATCTTTTGATCTAGGCCTATGACAATCGACATGTGAGACGGTGGGCCAGAATGTTTTACCTTTTGACTTAAGCATGTGTGTCATAGTATCATGACCTTGACCTTTGACCTCAAGATCAAACTTTTTCTTTATCTTTGAAATAAATGTAAGCATATGATATATTGCATGTGGGTGTATCTCAATAAGATGATGTGTCGCGTAGTATCATGATCCACATATGACCTTCACTTTTGATGTCACTCGTCAGATAATGAGATGTGACATTTGTCGCGCCTCACTGATTTTTTTTATCATGGGGAAGTTTCAGAGTTAATAATATATACAATAATAATATATAGATTAAGACTCGTCTCCATTAAATCGCCACATAAGACAATTTTCAGTCGAACATTGACAAAAACGTGTTAAAATTGCATATTTTTTTTACCATTTTTTAAAAAAAATGGTCAATTTTCATTTTTTTTTTTTTTGGGTGTTTGAAGCGTTGCCTAAATTTTGCCATTTGTGCAAATACATTATATATATTCAGAAATGGGAGAATACAAGAAGTCACTTCTCCCTATCATTATGAAGTGTGGTAAGCCTTGTAGGAACCAAATTTTTCTTCATCAGGGTCCTTCTACTTACAGGTCTGCATATTTTAAACATTGGCGGTTTTCCAGAAGATTTTTGCATGTAAGTCCTCTGCTGAAGGCCATTTTGAATTAGTGATTGGCATCAGAGTAACAACACTTGGTGAGCTCCTTAAAAGGAACATTTAGACCATGTTTGGTTTCAAGCAATTCTGCGGTTCTGTATATTTTTGTTATATGTCATAGACACTTTCTGTCAAGTTTGGCTCTATTGGGCCGGGCAGTTTTAGAGATTTTTTTTAAATCAACCAATCAGAAACAAGAATTGCCTATGACGGCCATGTTTGTCGCCTGATCTGGACAAAATGAGGAAACTTTGAAAAAAAACTCCAAAAGATGCTTCCTGTCAAGTCTCCTTCCCTTTGGCCAAGCAATTTCAAAGAAGAATTATCAACCGATGAAAGACAAGAACTGCCCATGACGGCCATGTTTGTTGCCTGATCAGGACTTTCAAAAAAGAATATTATCAACCGATGAAAGACAAGAACTGCCCATGACGGCCATGTTTGTTGCCTGATCAGGACGAAATATAGAACCTCCCAGCAGCAGTTCCAGATAAAAACAATTTTTAATCAACCAATGAGAAACAAGAATAGCCTATGGCGTGCATGTTTTGTTTTGCCCGATCGGGACGAAATGAGAAAACTTTAAAAAGGGCCTATCATATACGCTTCCTATCATGTTCTTTTCCATTTTGCCCAGGAGTTTCAGCGGAGATTTTTTTTTATATCAACCAATCAGAAACAAGAACTGGCGGCCATATGTGCAGTCCGATCGGAACTAAATGAGGAGACTTTATAAAGGACGTACCATATATGCTTCCTGTCAAGTTTTGTTTCGTTTGGCTTAACTGTTTCAGAGGAGATTTTTGAAAACTCAGCCAATTAGAAATAACATTGCCCATGGCGGCCAAGTTTGTTGTCCGATCGGGACGAAATGAACAATATTTATAAAGGACCATAGATAAATTCTTCCTGCCAAATGTAATTCCATTTGGCCCATTGGATTCAGAGGAGAAGATTAAAATGTGAAAAGTTAACGGACAACGGACGGACGAACGGACGACGGACGCCAAGCTATGACAAAATCTCACATGGCCTTTGTCCAGGTGAGCTAAAAATGGCTATCACAAAATTCAAACGCACATGGTACAAAACAGGTCCTGGTAATTAACCTCTACTTGTATTTTCACAGCTTGTTCTGTTTATGTATTTACATTTTATTATTCTAAAACCAATCCTAATCACTTGATATTCATTATCCGTGGGTAATATTTTCGTTGTATGATTAACATGCGGTCAAACTTTGCCAAATTTAAGAATTAAATCTGGGGGTGCATTTATACGAATCTTAATTAATTAGTAGAGTAGCACCATAGCGTACTTTACGGTAGAGGGAAGATAAACTGTCGATTTTGGTATAAGTTGTGTCAGTTCAAGCAAGTCGTTTTTTTTAACTTTGAATGAAGATACATGTCTAATGGTCAAATACAATTTACTTGCTTTTACCATATGGTTACCGTAATAAATATTAAATTACTTCCATTTGGATTCCGTAATTTACAGACAATTGGAGAGTGATTTCTGGAATGTAAAAAATTGTTTCTAATGATAATGTAACAACCTCAGTAGTCTCATGGTAGCGTGCTCGCCTCCTGTGCAAAAGTTAGCTTTCGTCCAAATAGTTATTTAAACATTTAAACATCAACAGGATTAATGTCCATATACCAAAATTTAGAAATTATAGATACATATATTGCGACACCATTGCCCCAAATCTCCCTTATTATTGTTCAAAGAAGTTGCTTTCGGTTTTAATTTATTTAAGTGAAATAAACATATGGATCATACACTCTAGTGCATTAGGTTTTTGCACATTCTCATACAATTATTGTGCACATTACACCTGCACTATGTATTTTTACCTTCCTCACCGAAGGCGAAAGCAGGTCTAAGAGTCTGGTCAATCCGTCCATCCGTCATTCTTCAAAGTCAGGGTTTTGTATCTACATTCATTCATATTTTACAGGTCGGAAATGAACGAACGACTTTCATTAGCTGCTTCACAAGGTCAAAAGAGGATCTATTTGCGTTGTAGGTAGAATTTTAAGGTCACACATGTACACCAGGCATCTATATGTTCGATCCGCTAAATATGAATGAGTGTTGTCAGGGGCTTGTAGGAACAAACGTGGATAGTAGTGGGGGAACTGTTCATTGACGATACTTAAATCCTATGTTACCCCTTTAGTAAATTATATATCCTCTGAATATAGTTGAAGATATATATGTTGTCATTGTTGCGTGCAGGTGCAGTAATTGATATTTCCCAATTAAAAATGTAAGTTATTAATCTGTTGTATTTATATAATTCTGGTATGATGTAAGAATTGAAATTGGAAATAATTCTATTATTACCAGTATTAATTGCCTAAATCCCTTATTAATTAATTATTGTGTTTATAAAAACTTTGTCAATAACAGTGAGCGTTGAGGTGTGACCGATGTTTGTATGTTGTTTGTGTTCAGTTAATATTGGATTGTAAATGTATACACATTGTTGTTTTAGTGGTTTGTTAGTTATTTTCTGTGTAAAGAGGACACATACGGAGTAATCCAAAATACGCAATCCATCGCAGACAAGACCCGGGAAGACAAATGAACAACCACAAGCACTACAAATAAACACTGGAAACTAAAAAACAACGAACGCGAACTATTATAAAAACCAGGAGTTACCCAGGTGCCCCGGAAGGGTAAGCATTTCCTGCTCCGTAAACGCCACACGTCGTGAAGTTCAACAAGTCAGTCCGATGGTAGTCACAAATCGATGGAGGTACATCTTAGATATTGGAACACTCTAACGGTCAATCAATTCGTGATGACGACCGTAAAATTTCCTAAGTGATGACATCAACATATCCCTGATAAAACCCTGGTTAAGAAGCTTTTGTGACAGCAGTAATCCTCTTTAAGTTTTCAAAAGTCATGGTAACTCACGCATGCCCTTGAATATCGGATAAGCTGATAAACGTAGACGCCATATGCAGGCAATGCTGGTATATTACTACTCAAGAAGGGAAAGTTAACAATAGGAAAGTCGAAGTCATCACGTTTGTCATAAAGTTTTGTCTTCAGATGTCCCTCATTGTCTATTTCGGGAAACAAATCCAAATATGAAACGGACTTTGATGTATCTGTAGTATCCATAATTTCAAGTTCACTGGGGTAGATGTAAAACACCTCACTTTCGTGTCCATCGGAATATATAACAAGACAATAGTGTGTACACTATATTTTATTCTCCGTCAATATAGACAGACATGGGTCGGAGAGCCATCTGCATGTTGTCTTTACAATTATTTACATTATCCCTAACCATTATACATCGAGATTAGAAAAAAGAGAGTCATCTACCACCCGACAGTATCTTCAGCCTCACAAAAGGGCCAACAGTATGCCGTCCTTCGTGCAGGGGCGTCGAGACTTGAAATTAGCTTTTCCGGAATAGTTCACACATCGCGAGCAGAGATCCATGATTTAAATTTCTTCGGTCAATTCAACCATTTCACGAGTAATTGTTTGTTGCCTCCATTGCTTCTGGTCTTTAAAATATTCTCTTCTTTCCATAAGTCGTTTTTTCATCCACTTTTTGCAATTCGGATTGATAGAATGTTCCTTTAATATCTTCGTCATGAAAATCTTTCAATCTGTATATTGGCAATCCACCACGTAATATTTTCTGTGAAATTTTGAATATTTCTCCGGTACTTTTCTCGTCATATACTCTCCTCAAAGGATTTCTGTATATGTAAGTCTAATTTTATCTCCTACTTTTAAACGGAACGGTTTTCGAACTTTCTTTGCTGTACTTACTGATTTCACAATTTTGGGCCAATACATCTTCCACCATAAGCTTGTCTCATTCGTTTTAGCGACTTTCTCTGGAGCCATTCCAATCGTTCTGTGTTTTGTTGTACTGTTTGCAAATTTCTACAAATCATCCACATACTCATAGGATTGCTATGATTAAATAACCTCACGATCTTCGACTTATTAATAGTTGTTTTATTCAGTCTCTCAACATAGTCAGCCTTAATTGCTGTGTTTTGTGCGTAGAGATGTTGTATTCCTCTCTGTTTTAATAGAGCCTCTACCGATTGTGATCTAAATTCTTGACCCTTGTCAGTTCATATTCTCTTTGGTGAACATCCTTCTTCCAAAACATCTTGTAAAGCTCTCATGAAAGATAAGAAACCAAGCATATTTGGAGAAGATATCTATGACAACTAATATGTAGTTGAAGCCATTGTTATATTTTGGAAACTTGGTCGTATCCATACTATCGGCATCCGATAGATCATCTATTCCAGTTATGATGGCTCTGTTTCTTTAAAATTACATTTTTCGGGTCTTAGCATACTGTACGGCTCCTGACGTTGTAACCATTTACGTATTTTATATTTATTGAGAACGAATTTCCCGTCTTTTCTGCCAAATCTGTACAATTTATCTGGACAAGAAAAACTAGATGGATTCGAAGGGTCACTATATACAGTCTCCAATTATATTTCCCAGGTATATCCATACCAACTGTATAGTGGTTCCAATCAAAATGAAATTTTGAAATATAAATGATCTTTTATATAAAGCAACCTTCGATTATTTCACACACCTCACTTTGATTGGAACCACCATACAGTTGGTATGGCTACAATTTTCATATATTTACAATCCAATATCAACTGAACACATACAACATACAAATATCGGTCACATCTCGACGATAAGGGTTATTGACAGTTTTTTTAAAACAATAATTCATGACCAAGTTTCCAAAATATAACAATGGCTTAAATTACATATTACTTGTCATATATATCTTCTCCAAATATGCTTGGTTTCTTATCTTTCAATGACCTCCAGTGAAAGATAAGAAAGGTGAATCTGTGACGAGAGCTTTACAGGATGTTTTTGCAGAAGGATTTACACGGAAGAGAATAAGAACTGACAATGGTCAAGAATTAAGATCACGATCGGTAAAGGTTCTATCAAAACAGAGAGGAATAAAACATCTCTACGCACAAAACACAGAAATTAAGGCTGACTATGTCGAGAGACTGAATAAAACAATTAAGTCGAAGATAGTAAGGTAATTACTCATATGCAATCCTATGAGTATGTGGACGATTTACAGAAATTTGCAACCAGTTACGATTGGAATGGCTCCAGAGAAGATGGCTAAAACGAATGATACAAGATTGTGGTGGAAGATGTATTAGCTCAAAAGTGTAAAATCAATAAGTCCAACCAAGACAGTTCGAAAACCGTTATGTTTTAAAATGGGAAAGATAAAGTCATACTTATATATATCAGAAATCCTTTCAAGAGAGAATACGACGATAAATGGACCGGAGAAATATTCAAAATTTCACAGAAAGTATTACGTGGTGGATTGCCAATATACAGATTGAAAGATTTTCATGAGGAAGATATTAAAGGAACATTCTATCAATCCGAATTGCAAAAAGCGGATGTAAAAGACGACGACTTATTGAAAGTAGAGAAGATCTTAAAGACCAGAGGCAAGGGATGCAACAAACAATTACTCCTGAAATGATTGAATTTGCCGAAGAAATTTAATTCATGGATCTCTGCTCGCGATATTAATTATCTTTGATATTTAAACTGTTTTCCAAGATGGTGAACTAACCTGGAAAGGCTAGCTTCAAATCTGGACAGCTTACGCCCCTGCACGAAGGACGGCATACTGTTGGCCCTTTTGTGATACTGAAGATACTGTCGAGTGGTAGATGACTCTCTTTTTTCTAATCTCGACGTATAATGTTTAGGGATAATGTAAATAATTGTACAGGCAACATGCATATGGTTCTCCGGTAGTTGTCTGTATTGGCGGAGATATCAAATATATTGTTCATAATAGTGTCTTGTTATATATTCCGATGGACATGAAAGTACTAAAAAAACAATTTTTATACATTATAATCCTATATTAAATGAGCATACTGTTACGGCCGAAATCACCTTTAAAATGTAGCCAACAAAAGACACAAATCAATAATAAAATTTAACAAGATTTATTATATATACAAAGTTTACAAAAATATTACAAAAAAAACTAAAATGTCAACTTAACTGTTCAAAATCCTGTTTTTTCTTGATCCGGAATTCTGGTCACTGTTGCCTGAATCCAAACGGAATATTATATCCAATCAGTCACAATCTAGTATGATGTAATGAAAATAACAGTCTGTCAAGTACGATGTATGAAACGTAAATAAATCCAACAGCTGAGAACACAAGAATGTCTATGTACGGTCCAATATGCTATGCTCTGCAAGTTTAACTTTCGTGTCCATATATATACTGTAGAACGGAAACTTCTGGAATACGGTAGAAGTTCGAATCACCCCATAATTATTACGTAAGTCAAATAGAAAGTTCTAGTCATTCCACCAGTATCCATTATTGTTCCAGTGATTTCTAAACTGCGCAGTTATAACATTATTTGGTAAACAACTATAAGTATTATGTAAACACATTATACACGTCACAAGGCCACACAAAACAAACCAGGCCAAGATAAATAAATATAATAATTACAATATCATAACACCTCCCCCCTTAAAAGAAGTTTGAGTGTAACGAGAACTTCATGAACAATATATACAAAAATATATATATATATATAGTATGTATACAGTGTTTTAATAAGATCTAGATAAAGCATCTGCTATTACATTATCTTTACCTTTAATATGTTTTACAATAATATCATATTCCTGTAACAATAAACTCCACCTAGTCAACCTCTGGTTCTTGTTTCTCATTTTATGTATGAAGGTGAGAGGATTATGATCAGTATAAACCAGAATAGGATGCATAGTGGGATTTAAATATACATCAAAATGTTGAAGTGCAGACAACAGTGCAAAACATTCTTTTTCAATAGTGGAATAATTTTTCTGATGTTTATCTAATTTCTTGGAAAAATATGATATAGGTTTCTCAACATTATCATCTGTTTCTTGATATAAAACGGCTCCAACTCCTACATCACTTGCATCAACGGCAAGTTTGAATTGCTTTTTAAAGTCTGGAGTGATAAGAACGGGACTGTTAATTAAAAGTGATTTGCTTTTTTCAAAAGAGTTTTGACAATTATCACTCCAGATGAATTTAGAATCTTTTCGTAAAAGATGAGTCAATGGTTGAACAACAGTAGCAAAATTTGAACAAAATTTTCTGTAAAATCCAATCATGCCTAAATATCTCATAAGTTGTTTTTTATTTGTAGGAGGAGGAAAATTGGTAATTGCATCCACTTTAGCCATAATAGGTTTCACTTGACCTTGGCCAACTGTGTGCCCTAAATAATCAACAGTGGCCTTACAAAATTCACTTTTAGCAAGATTAACAGTCAAATTTGATTGTGACAATCTATCAAAAGTATCATATAAATGTGTTAAATGCTCTTCCCAGCTATCACTACATACAATAAGATCATCAATATAAGCATAACAACAGTCTAAATCTTTTATAACATTATTGATCATTCTTTGAAACGTAGCTGGAGCATTTTTCATACCAAACGGCATGACAGTATATTGAAATAAGCCGTCTGGTGTGACAAAAGCTGATATTTCACGAGCTCTCGGTGTCAGGGGGACCTGCCAGTAACCTTTTAATAAATCAAATTTGCTTACGAATTTTGATTGTCCAATGTTATCAATGCAATCCTCTATCCTTGGAATCGGATAGGAGTCAGATTTTGAAACTGAGTTGACTTTTCTGAAGTCAGTAACGAAACGAAAGGTTTTATCTGGTTTGGGCACAAGAAGACAAGGAGAGCTCCATTCACTGTTACTCGGCTCAATAATATCATTGTCAAGCATATATCTAATTTCTTGTCTCATAACATCAAGTTTAAGTGGATTGAGCCGGTAAGGATGTTGCTTAATTGGAGAAGCATCGCCTACATCAACATCATGACAAACAGCAGTGGTTTTGTTTGGCACATCTGGAAAAAGATTTTTAAAAGAAAATACCAAAGTTTTCAATTTTTGTCTGCGATCGAAAGACAGATGTGCAAGTTTTGAGTCTAAATTTGACAAAATTTCTGAATTTTTCAATCTAACAGTTTGTTCCATAGTCTTCGAATCAAAAGATGGTTCAATTATATCTGGTTTGTCATGATCGTTCTCCGATTTAACCATGGCTAAAGTGGCAACTGGTTTACTCTCACCTTCATTAGTACGCTCAAAATATGGTTTTAACATATTAATGTGACACACTCTATTTTGTTTACGCCGACCTGGAGTTTTTACAATATAATTCAAATCATTGATTTTACTGTCAATTGTATAAGGACCACAGTATTTAGCCTGTAAAGGATGCCCAGGGACTGGCAAAAATACAAGTACCTTATCACCAGGCTCAAAAACTCTGTCCCTGGCATCTTTATCATACCATATTTTCATCTTATTCTGTACAGTTTTTAAGTTTTTCTGAGCAATTTGACAAGCAGTATACAATTTTTCTTTAAATCTAGATACATAGTCTAGAAGATTCAAGTCAGTGTGTTCAGTAAGCCATTTTTCCTTAATCAATTTCAAAGGTCCCCTTACAGTATGACCAAACACTAACTCAAAGGGGCTAAAACCAAGGGATTCTTGAACAGCCTCTCGGACCGCAAAAAGTAGAAAGTGAACACCATCATCCCAGTCCCTGTCAAATTGAAGACAAAAAGTTCTAATCATGTTCTTCAGTGTTTGATGAAAACGTTCTAAGGCACCTTGAGATTCTGGATGATAAGCACTTGATCTATACTGAGTAATCCCTAACTGGTAAACGACCTGCTGAAATAAACCTGACATAAAATTTGAACCCTGGTCGGACTGTATAGACTTAGGAAGTCCTACTAATGTGAAAAATTTGATAAGAGCTTTGACAATAGTTGGTGTCTTGATATTCCTTAAGGGAATAGCCTCAGGAAAGCGAGTGGATGTACACATGATCGTTAATAAATAAGCATTTCCTGTCTTGGTCTTTGGTAAAGGTCCAACGCAATCAATAAGCACTCGGCTGAAAGGTTCTTCAAAGGCTGGAATTGGCAGAAGTGGTGCTGGTGGTATTTTCTGGTTAGGCTTGCCAACAACCTGGCATATATGGCATGATTTGCAGTATTCTGTGACATCATTTCTAAGTCTGGGCCAGTAGAAATGTTGTAATATCTTAAGGCAAGTCTTCCTTATACCTAAATGTCCAGCCAAGGGGGTGTCATGGGCAAGACCAATAATTTCTTGCCTATAGACTTTAGGCACCACCACTTGGTATAACACTCTCCATTCCTCCTCTGGGATAGCATCAGGGGGCCTCCACTTCCTCATTAAAATGCCGTCTTGATGGTAGTAACATTCGGCCACTTTGTCTGCTTCTTCTTGGGGTAGAGCCCTCTTGCCGAGCTGAAGAACCTCAGGGTCTTTATTCTGTTCTTCCCTAAATGTTCTTTTGTCTAATGAATGGCTGTTCACGTCTGGCCATGGCATAATTACACGTTTGTTAGTACCAGGTGGTCTTATTATGGCCTTTTCTGAGCTACCGGGACCTTCAATGTCGGCAAAGAAAGAGTCAGAAACGTCCATATAATCATACTGGCCTTCTTGTAAATCCTCATCTTGTTGTTTTCTTGCCATTGCCCTAGTAACGACACAAGCTGGATAGAGTTCAGCATCATCTTCAGGTGATTTAACATCCACCACCGGTTCATTTGTAACAATTGGTTCAGCAACCACTTTGTTCCTAGCTAGATCATTTCCTAGCAATAATGAAACACCCTCAACAGGGAGTGTAGGACGAACACCCACAACAACTGGTCCAGTAATTAAATCTGACTTCAAATAAATACGATGGAGGGGAACATCTATACAACCTAACTCCACACCTCGTAACAAAACGGAGGCACCAACGGACGTCTCCTCGGACAAAGGCAACATACCTTCCAACAACAAAGACTGAGAAGCTCCAGTGTCCCGTAAAATCTTAATAGGCTGAGGAGTAGTATTATTAACAATAGAAACAAACCCATCAGACATAAAGGGCTTATAATCCTCCATGTAATCACAAAAACTGGACTTTAAAGCCTGACTCGCAGGACATTCCAACTTATTGGTAACAACGGGTGTCGTACAAGCACTGGACTTGGGCTTATGATCTCTTTCATTCTTCTTCTGGAGTCTAAAACAATCAGCCATCAGGTGACCATTTTTCTTACAATAAGCACAAGTTAGTGACTTCTTCTCAAAAGTATCAAATTTTGGACCAGACATGTTATAACTAGACGGACTCTTATTCTGTGCAACAGGCTTAATATCAGTACGCTCAGTGCTTTGATTTTTGTAATTTCCGCTTGAAGTATTAAAATTTTGACCTTTGAAACTCCTTTTATGTGAAATGGTATAATTATCGGAAACAACAGCTGCATCTTGCAATGTCTCAACAGTTTTGTCATCTAAATGTGTTTTTAAGTCTAAATTAACACACTGCTTGAACTCTTCTAATAACATTAATTGTCTTAATTTATCAAAATTTTTATCTATTTTCTTTGACGTAAGCCATTTATCAAATAAATCTTCTTTTTCCCTAGCAAATTCAACATAGGTTTGTGTTTCAAACTTTTTATAAGACCTAAATTTCTGTCTATATGCTTCTGGCACTAGCTCATAAGCTTTCAAAACTTCCTGTTTAACAGTGTCATAATCAGAACTTTTTTCTGAAGAAAGTGCTGAGTAAATTTCAGCGGCCTTGCCCACAAAAACACTTTGCAACATTGTAGTCCAATAAGGCTTTGGCCATTTCAAATTTTGAGCAATTTTCTCAAATTGTGGAAAAAATTTATCCACCGTTTTTTCACAAAATTTGGGAACCAAACGTATATTTTTTGCTGCCTCAAATTGTTCTGATTTTGACTTAGTGTTGCTTTCTACTTTAGCTATTTCTATTTTTATTTTCTCCATCTCTAACCTTTCTCTCATTTCAAGTTCTGCCTGTAATTGTTTTTCTTCTTTTTCTAATTGTTTTAATTTAAGTTCGTGTTCTAATTCAAGCTGTTTTAATTTTAAAGCATCAACATTTTCGACCTTGAGGTCAAGAGCCTCTTCACCAAAAATTTCTAAATCAACTAAATTGTCTATTACCAAATTTTTTATAATTTGTTTTCTCATAGATGTTCTAAAATCTATTTTTAGATGTTTAGCAAGCAACACTAATTCTTCTTTCTTTAATTTATCAAACCCTTCCAGGTCTGGCGTTTTCAAAAATTTACCAGCATCAAATTCCATTTTGTAGAATTTTGTTGGCTAATTCTAATAAAAATACTGAAAAAAATTATTAAGATATTAACGTTCTCCCGAGACGAGCCCCCAATTTCTGTTACGGCCGAAATCACCTTTAAAATGTAGCCAACAAAAGACACAAATCAATAATAAAATTTAACAAGATTTATTATATATACAAAGTTTACAAAAATATTACAAAAAAAACTAAAATGTCAACTTAACTCCTGTTTTTTCTTGATCCGGAATTCTGGTCACTGTTGCCTGAATCCAAACGGAATATTATATCCAATCAGTCACAATCTAGTATGATGTAATGAAAATAACAGTCTGTCAAGTACGATGTATGAAACGTAAATAAATCCAACAGCTGAGAACACAAGAATGTCTATGTACGGTCCAATATGCTATGCTCTGCAAGTTTAACTTTCGTGTCCATATATATACTGTAGAACGGAAACTTCTGGAATACGGTAGAAGTTCGAATCACACCATAATTATTACGTAAGTCAAATAGAAAGTTCTAGTCATTCCACCAGTATCCATTATTGTTCCAGTGATTTCTAAACTGCGCAGTTATAACATTATTTGGTAAACAACTATAAGTATTATGTAAACACATTATACACGTCACAAGGCCACACAAAACAAACCAGGCCAAGATAAATAAATATAATAATTACAATATCATAACAATACAAACATTGGTCACACCTCAAAGCTCACGGTTATTGACAATGTTTTTTATAAACAGACAATAATTTAAAGGGATTTAGGCGTGCAAGGACAGGTTATACTTTAATTAACACATAACAATCATATACCAATTAATCATGGTAATAAAAAAAATATTTCCAATTTCAATTGTTACATCATACCAGAATTATATAAATACAAGCAATTAATAACTTGCATATTGGAAAATATCAATTAGTGCATCTGCACGCAACAGTGACGTGATATATAATCTTCAACTATATTTGGAGGATATGTAATTGCGTCGTATACAGCATAGTATAAATTTACTTTATCTAATATTAGTATCTTTGGATTATTTTACCATAGGATTTACGTTTCGTCAATGAACAGTTCCCCCACTACTGTGGATACAAAATCCTGACTTGGGAGGATGTCAGTCCGTCAAAGAATAGGATACATATTTTGTGTAATCCGAAACTCCAACACCATAAATCCGGCACTTCTGAAATTTCTCACACTTATTGTGAACACAATGAACTTGTGCACATCCCCTTTTTGGAGTGATTTGAGAAAAAATGTCAAATCTGTCATTTGTTGAACTTAGTCATTTTTTAGCACATTAGGTACGAACGGTATAAACTCCAACACCATAAACCTGGCAGTTCTGAAATAGTGTACACTTCTTCTGGACACATTGAAGATATGCACCTCCCCTTTTGTTGTGATTTGAGAAATAAATGTCAAATTTATCATTTGTTTAACTTGTTAATTTTTAGGCACATCAGGTACTAAGTGTACTAAGTTTGTGTAATATGAAACTCCAACACCTTTAACCTGGCATTTCTGAAATATTGGGCATTTATTCTTACAACAGAGAACACATACTTATTTTGTATAATCTGAAAATCTGACGCATTTTACTCAGCCCATATGAACATTGAGCATTTCAATAAAGCAAAATACTGATGAACATACCGGTATTAATTTGCTATTTATTTTTTGCTCATGATGTGTTACATGTATAATCAGTGTATTATAGCAATACTACATGGATAATTACCGCTTTTGATTATAGGACGATACATGTACCAGTACATACAATGACCAAAACGTTATTCTCAAGAAATAAAATAATACTAATTTTTTATTACTTAAAGTCTTATGGAAACTGAGAACTGTGGATGCTGAAAATTCTCTTTTGGGACCGGTCATTTTCTTTCATTGGGAGGGGCTGGGAGGAAATTCATGAAAACTTCAATTTTGTTTAAAGACCCCACCTTCTCATGTCAAAAAAAATTCAAGACCCCCTCCTTTTTCAAAATGTGCTACTAGTTAAACTATACTTCAATTGCTATTTTTATAATGAGCATACTAGATTAGTATAAAGGGAACATCTGATTAAGAGAAAGCACCAAAGTAGTGGAAAAACCAGGGTTCTACCCCAATGACACCTCCCATAGCACCTCCGGTAGCACCTGCCAAGCAGTGAGGTGCAGTGACGTCATTATGAGAAGGGCACTAATTATAAAATGGGCATATCAGCAGTACTAATTAGGTTTGATTAATTAAGATGTATTGATTAATTGTTATCTGCGTGCAGTGTTACCAGTGATCAGATCATTACACACTATGTGTTATTATACACCTACCCCCCCCCCCCCCCCCCCCCCTTTCATAATACTGATTTGTTACGATCAGCGACCATACTGGATCATACTGTGATAATTCAATTACTAATTATTAAAAAAGCTTGTGTAAATAAAAAAATCATTGTCGATATATTGTAATCACATAGTTTATTATGTATCAACACAAATATATCTTGGATGGTACGTGCATATATATAAATATGTAGGTCATGTTTACATGCGTACGTTTTGTATTTCTGGAGTTAATTAATTACAACAGATTGTAAGCATTAATTGTCTGATTATTTCGATTCCGAAATAAAGTTTAGAAGTTATAATCTATCTTTTAAACTAAACTAAAATAGATATTTTAACTATGTTGATGGATGTGTAAAGAGTAATATTGATTATATTTATAAATAAACCGGCTCAAACCGTATGATCTGATCTGGTTCATGGAAGCTGATGTTCAGGGCTATATTCTGACGTATTAAGTGTTTGCTTGATAAAAGCTTACACATGTCTTCCATGAACCAGATCAGATCATACGGTCATGAATTATACAATATATCCATAAATAAACTGGGACTGTCTCCCTTTGATGACAAGAGGTTTATCCTGAACGATGGTATTAGCAGTCTTGCTTATGGGCACTGCAGAATATAAATAGCCTTTGGTCAAACGTATCAATCATTTTGATCTAGACATTGAAGGGGAAGGACCTGTTTTGAAAGCTCTCCAAGATGTCAACGACTTGTCCGGAATGTGATATAAAATATTCTAGAAAAGATGCGATGTTGAGACATTACAGAAACAGACACGGAATCAATCAACCATATCCACCTAGCAGTCAAGCATATCCACCACCACCACCGCCCCTACCACCGCCACAGAATGTGGTACTACATCATCCATTTACCATGATGTTAGCTGGCCCTACCGGCTCTGGAAAAACGTACTGGATGAAACAGTTACTTGAAAGATCAAGAGCTATGATCATACCACCACCAGAACGGATTATCTGGTGTTATAAGAGATGGCAACCGTTGTTCAGTCAAATGCAGCAGACTATAAAGAATATTATATTTGTACAAGGTATACCTGAGGACTTAAACGATTAACAATTATTCGTGAAATGGTTGAACTGGCCGAAGAAATTTAATGCATGGATCTCTGCAGGGGATGTGAATAACCTATAAAGAATGTTTTATGAACTATAAATTTGTGCTTATCTAGATGTATAATGATTAGGGATAATTTAAATACTTGTAAAGACAGCATGCGGATGGCTCTCCGACCCATGTTTGTCTATATTGACGGAGATATTAAATATATTGTACACACAATATTGTACTGTTATATATTCCGATGAAAGTGAGGTACTTTACACAGACAATAACAAACAAAAGGACAATTTTCATACATTTACAATCCAATTATTAACTGAACACATACAAACATCGGTCAAACCTCAACGCTCACGGTTATTGAAAAAGTTTTTTATAAACAGACAATAATATAAAGGGCGTGTCCGAACAGGTTAAACTTTAATCAATACACAACCATCTTACACCAATTAATCCTGGCAAGATTAAAAAGTTTTTATAAACAGACAATAATTTAAAGGGATTTAGGCGGACAGGTTACACTTAAATCAATACACAACCATCTTACACCAATTAATCCTGGCAATATTAAAAATATGACGTCATACATGGTAAGTCTCAAATCGGAGGATTACGCGAGAATATTTGCAATATTTAATAATGGCCGATTAGATTTCATTCTGACTGAATGGGCTTCTAAGTCGGTTATATGTATCCTTTTTACCTTCCGACGAAAGTACTCGTTGTTTCTTCCTTTGAAGTAGTAATATCAGAATTATTAGTTTTATCATTTTATATGCCTTGCAATTTGCTATATACCGGTTTGAGCCGGTTTATTTATAAATATAATCAATATTACTCTTTACACATCTATCAACATAATTAAAATATCTATTTTAGTTTAGTTTAAAAGATAGATTATAACTTTTAAACTTTATTTCGGAATCGAAATAATCAGACAATTAATGCTTACAATCTGTTGTAATTAATTAACTCCAGAAATACAAAACCTACGCATGTTAACATGACCTACATATTTATATATATGCACGTACCACCCAAGATATATTTGTGTTGATACATAATAAACTATGTGATTCCAATATATCGACAATTATTTTTTTATTTACACAAGCTTTTTTAATAATTAGTAATTGAATTATCACAGTATGATCCAGTATGGTCGCTGATCGTAACAAATCAGTATTATGAAAGGGGGGAGGGTGGGGGGGGGGGGGGGGGGGGGGGGGTAGGTGTATAATAACACATAGTGTGTAATGATCAGATCACTGGTAACACTGCACGCAGATAACAATTAATCAATACATCTTAATTAATCATACCTAATTAGTACTGCTGATATGCCCATTTTATAATTAGTGCCCTTCTCATAATGACGTCACTGCACCTCACTGCTTGGCAGGTGCTACCGGAGGTGCTATGGGAGGTGTCATTGGGGTAGAACCCTGGTTTTTCCACTACTCACCAATTTAATGTTCCTCTTACTAATTACTACATTTGTAATAGCCTAATTGTTCAAACTTTGGTATTTAAGGTAAATCCTGGTCAGTGGTATATCCATGTTCCACTTTACCCTTTCAGTTTATGCGTTGTTCTACTTTGGTTATTCGTAGTGCCGTGTATACTTTCCTGTCATTTTATTGTTCATGAATCTTCCAATCTTTGATGGTGACCTAGGAATTCCTGTTTTCTTTTCTTTATTAAGGACTTTTTGGTGTGGATACCACTAAAAGATCAGGAGTGTACCCTGGATGTTTGTTCTTCAGGCAGTTGATTCAGTTTACGTTTTGCTTTTCATTGTCATATTCCAGCTCTTTTTATATGCAACACGTAATGCAATGTGTTTAGAAATTATGTTCGATATTGCAAGACCCTAACATTTCCTATGAAATGTTTGGAAAACAAACGGTCAAGATAACACTAGACGATATTAAAGATCATCTCAACAAGAAAATGCTCACACTCAGTTAACACCTAAAACCTTTGCTATACTTATAAAGACCATTGGTCGTAAGCATCAGTGGTTTGAAAGAGACTGAGAATTCGATAGGAACCCAGAAAGCAACCAGCAAAACTTCCAAAATCAGCTGACAATCAATCATTATTAAATATTGTCATTATTTGGTAGGGCAGCGGGCCAAACTGTGACACAGAGCAAATACTTGAAAGAAAAGAGTGATAAGAATATGTCTTCTGATGAAGATGACATTTGTTTAGATACACATGTGCGTCTGTTGATGATTCCAATTAAACATTGAACGTTAATACTAATCAAAATTATATTTCTTTCTTAATTTATATTTTAGGTACTGATTTCAAAAATTTCTAACACAAAATTTTGTTGCATCTTGTAACTCCTTCCCCCTTTTATCGTTAAAACAATTCAAGCACCCCTTGAGACATACACAAATTTTCAAGGCAGCCCTTATGTTCATCCTTGCCCCATCGGTCCCTTATTTGCATACGACGCAGGTCTAGACATCTAATTGTTTAGATAACTTGTTCGCACAGTAAAGGGTAGATATTGTGACTGCACAGATTAGATTTCATTCTGACTGAATGGGCTTCTAAGTCGGTTATGTGTATCCTTTTTACCTTCCGACGAAAGTACTCGTTGTTTCTTCCTTTGAAGTAGTAATATCAGAATTATTAGTTTTATCATTTTATATGCCTTGCAATTTAATCTGATTTGTGATAATGACAGTATCAAATTGCTCTTACGGTGGCTATCTATGTTCTGCACTAAACCCTGATTTCACCTTTATGCAACAAATGGGGCCAATAAATGTGCAAAATACTAATTAACGCTTCTACTTTTTGTGTCTTGTTTACTGGACAGGGAAATATGCGAAAGCGAATGTTTTTTCTCCCATATGACCTCTTATAAAAATGGTGAAAGCAGGTGCTGCCGTTCTATGTAATATAACAAATTTAATCCGATAATACAGGATATTGTATATCGTTAACATCAGTAGAGATGAAATGGTTTGGAATACGACAATCAAAAACAGTATAAAAAAATACATTTGCAACGTTCAATTTATTATTATTTTTTAAGTAGTATATAAGTCTAGAGCTAAATGCATTATTCATGTTAAATGAGTTTACATATTTGCAATATGGAGTTAAAATTGTACCCATTTATGTCTCGATTCGGTTTGCAAACAACGATCTTTCATACAGAGAGGAAAAAGAGAGTTATCATAGATTAAGGTAAAGTTTGCAGTCACAGGGAGATAACTAGAATTGAAAAGTTCCATAAAGTTCTGATCACTTGAGCGTTTAATCCGGTGAATTTTAACACCGTCGAAGAAGCGCGTTGTGTACAATTATCGTCTGACTTCGTAGCAATTGAAAATTTCAATAAAAATCTTAAACAATTTAAAGAACAAGAAGCCAAGAGAAACTTGAAAGAAAGTCATCCTGTGGGTGATTCTGTAACTTGTAAGTGCAGATCAAAATTACTAGAAAAATTCAGATTCGTTGCGTGGAAATCGAATCACATGTTTTCCTTTGAAAGAAAGTCATCCTGTGGGTGATTCTGTAACTTGTAACTGCAGATCAAAATTACTAGAGAAATTCAGATTCGTTGCGTGGAAATCGAATCACATGTTTTCCGATTAAAAATCAAAACGTTGCTCTTTTGCTTGGAATTCGGGAACTATATCAATGTTAATTCAAGCAAAGTTTTTTTTTACAGAAACAGTTGAAAGTCTACGCAACTGCCGAAGCGTGTATGTATTGAATATTAAAAACATTGATTTGGGAGATATGTTTTTAAACGACAAAGTTTCATGTTTATGGACGAGTTCATCATTCCCGATGCTTTAAATTATTTAATTTAGATACATGTATTTCATGATCAGTAACTGGCAAAAATTTGTGAGGACACAGTAAACAAATCATTATTAGAGTCACAACTTGCTACAAGATTCAAACAACGAACTCACAGAAGACTGTCGGATGTCATAAATCCTTATCTATCCAAGAATTGAAAATTTAACCTCTAACAGTTCAGCAAGAGATTTTGAATAGCTACGTGTATTTTGACTTCATTAGTTCAATAAAAATGTCCATTGATTTTCTGGTCTTCATCTACTTCATGCAGGTCAGAGCCTACATGAATTACATTCATAATTTGATGTTTTTGTCTTATTTCTATGAACACAAGAACTATGCAGTATTTTTCATGCATAACAAAAAATCACATGCCATGCATGAGGCATGTTTTAAAGATAAATATACATTGTGCTATGATGCGCACCAACTCTTTTCATTAAATGAAAAATCGCCACGCAGTACTATGCTGTTAACCAAATTTTCTGGTGAGAACACTGAGTAGATTCAACGGTTTATATCAATGTGCTATAGTGTGTATAGCACTTTTACTGCCGTCATTCATCAACTTCCTGTTTACTGAATACTTGTATACATGTATTTTTACGCATAATGAATATAACAAATTTTCGTCACACTTTTCTCAGCAATTACTTGGAGTAAACTATTGATAATTTGGCTCAAAGCTTTATCCCAAAGTAAATTACATGTATTGCATTTCATTGGCGTCACTCATCAAATTTTACCGAAAACTGATATATACTAAACCGCAAAAGAAACGTCGCTTTTTCAAAATGTTAGCAAAATTCAAAATAAATATTAATTAATGATTTTTATATAATCAGTATTACGATTACATCACCAGGTAAGATTAAATTACCTGTGAATTAAATTTTCGGTTGAATAATTTTCAGTTGATATCGTAGAGCGACCGTACCTAAAACCGCTCGTGGGACACACTTGGCGGTAATTTTTCTTAAATCTTAAATGTTCGTGAAATTCATGCTCCTTTATGGGTATAAAAGGCCGGAGAAAATTAAAGAGTGTTAGTATCAGTGTTGACACAGAAGCTATGCCACGTCTGACTCCACAACAGAGAGAACAGGCCATTGGTCGATTGGATGCTGGGCAATCTGCCAGAGTTATTGCCAACGACTTCAACTGTGCTGTTCGAACAATTGAACGTCTACGGACACGGTACAATGCAACAAACAGCACAAATGACCGTCCACGGAGTGGTAGACCCCAAGTCACTACCCCTAGACAGAATAGAGGCATTGTTCGTCACCATTTGATGAATCGGTTCACCCCAGCTGCCGAAACTGCCAGAAACACTGTTGGAACACATGGACGACCCATAAGTGATGATACGGTTCGTCGGCGATTAGCTGCTAGAAACATGAGATGTCGCCGTCCAGCAAGAGGACCCATTCTTACTCCTCGACACCGTCAAGCTCGTCTTCAGTGGGCCACTCAGCGACAGAATTGGCGAAATCGACAATGGCGTAACATAATCTTCTCTGACGAAAGCCGTTACTGCATTTCAACAGCCGATGGCAGAACCAGAGTGTGGAGAAGACGCAGGGAACGTTACGAAGACAGCTGCATTCTGGAAACAGACGCGTGGGGAGGACCTAGCATCATGGTATGGGGTGGAATCGGCCTTAACGTTAAACTTGGTCCAGTCATCTTTCAGAACCTTGGCCCAGGCAGAGGAAATGGCGTAACAGCTGCCCGTTACATCGACCAAGTCTTGACACCCCATGTTCAGCCCCATTTCGCACGTCATCAAAACAAGACTTTCCAACAGGACAATGCACGTGCGCATACCGCAAGAGCCACAAGAGACTTCCTACAGCAGAATAACATTAATGTTATGGATTGGCCGGCTTTGAGTCCAGATTTAAACCCTATTGAACATTTATGGGACGAAGTTCAAAGACGGTTGAATAATGAGCAGCCAAGTCCGACAACTGCAGCTGAACTTTCACAAGCGTTTCAGAGAGTATGGGCACGTATTCCGATGGCGTTTATTAATCGGCTCATCAACTCCATGTACCGAAGATGTGCCGCAGTAATTGGTGCCGGTGGAGGACATACACGTTATTAACGGACGTGGGAGCACAGCATTGAAAACATATGACGTTGCGACAATTGTGACGTTTTTGTGAACATTGTAACCAAAAGACTGTAAATCATTCATTAAATTTTGTAAAAACTAATTTAAAATATATAAATGTCACTTTGAAATAAATGTATGTGAACATGTCATTTTGTGCGACGTTTCTTTTGCGGTTCAGTATATTGTACACTTAGGCAAAATTTACTTTACAAGCACAGTATTCAAATAATACAAACAGTATTTCAGTCCAATCATTATTGTAACTTAGTAGCAAAAATCAACTCAATAACTTGAAGCTTTTTGAATAAAATCTGGAAAACTGTCTTTAATGGGAAATTTTCTAAGCAAAAGGTCTGCATTTCTGTCAAAAGTCAAGGACATGGACCGAAACTCAATGATTCTCATTCTGTAAATCGTTTTCATATCTACCCACATACCTAAAATCAAGTCAATAGTATGGAACAGATTTTGTTTGGAGGCCATTGAGCATATGACCCACAATTACAAAAATGGTGATACATTTCATGACAATTTCACATCAATTGATAAAACAAGATTTCAACAGACAAAATTATGAAAATGGATGTGGTAGATATCTCAAGACAAATACACCATATCAAACTAAAAATATGAGAGCATATACTTCAAGCAACACGGAGAATCTTTCTACAACCCCCACACAACCAAAGAGGAAGCTCTGCAAAAAAATAACAGGCAAGTAACAATATAGTGCAAATGACCTTGACACAAAATCGATACATGATTAAGCTCAATCACGGGCTAGGGGTTGTCGTAATGTTACTGTAAGAATATTTTCTTTGTGTTGAAGATCTCATTGCGACTTTCAAGATGAAGAACAGCAACGTAAGTACTGTCCCTCTGCAAACAATATATTTTTTTAGCATTTTGTTTTTGGCGGGATATTGTTAAGATAATATCCGGTGGTTTCGAGTGTATAAAGGGAGCCTTGATTGTGTGTGCGATCACCGCGACGTAATCAATTTATGCAGATTCATGTAACGAGATTTACATGTATGTAAAATAGTCAGCCTGCTGTTACACTCAAGGAGTTAAAAACTTAAATAAATGAACAATGCATTTATACGAATGCATGTATACACAGTCAACAGGTCAAATGAAGTTACAAGCACGGAGTTCAAAGTATTATAAATAGACATAGCACTTATATGAATGCCGTTACTGTAATATGCATTAGAATAGCAATTACATGAAGCCGTAGTAAATAAGACGCAAGCATTAGTTTGTAAGACGCAAGCATTTCCAATAAAGAAGTAAGTATTACTAATAAAGAAGTACGCATTGGTCAATAAGAAGGAAACAGTACTAAGAAACAAGCATGCATTTTTTAAATAAAATCTGTTTCATTCAATAGCTTGAAGCGTTTTGAAAAAAGTCCGGAAAAATGTTGTGTTTGAGAAGGGCAAAAAAGTAAATTGTGGCGGGGGCGCACAAATGGTGCTAAGCTGGCCTCTAGATATTTTGTAACATGCAGGTTTGTTGCAATGTATCTGAAATTGTTTTCTTAACACAGAAAAGGATTCATATTTTATAATGTATTTCAGATTATACTTTCAGAAATGTGAAATCAATTTGGTTTATAAATAGGGTTAGATGGCAAAATATTTTAGGTTTATGATATCGAAAAATCTAAAAAAAAAAAAAAATAAAGGTCGTATTTCCAGGAATAAACTTGTTAAATAAAATTAAATATTAATCAAGATTGTATCTTAATACTATTTTAAATATACACATATACATATGCTCATAAAACAACGTAAACTACTTAAATTTTTAGATGCATGGAAAAAAAATAGCTGATTTAGTGTTTCCAAAAATGTATTTCATCTTCAATTTTTCATAAAATCGGTGGATCTTGTTAGTATACATTTGTTACATTTCTGTTGCTAGGGCAACCGTTCAGTTTTAACAAAAATATGAAATAATTGGATATTTTGATCTTTTTGCATTGTTTTTTTTTTTTTTTATCATGGACCTTATTTATTTTATGATTATTATTTGATAGAATGATATAATTTCTAATGTTCCCACTTACATAGAAAAATTTATTAAAATTGGCGTATCCTATAATTTATGAAAAACTGTCAAATATTTAAAAAAAAAAGCCCTTTCCAGCAAAGAAATGGCACGGGGAAAACTTTAAAACGTCAAATTTAATAGAGATATCGATACATGTATGATACACGAATACATTAGCAGAATCTTATTTTGTTTTCTATTATGCAAACCTTACCTTAGGTTATACTTCTGAATTTAGAATTACAGTTTATTGAAAAGATTACGCCACTTACCATATGCAGAAGTTATCGAGAGAATCACACAATAAATCGAGAAGAGACATGCGAGTGCTTTCATTCTTCCAATTTTAATTCCTGCAAACCAGGACGAACTATTTATAACGACAAGTAAGAGGGGCATTTAATTTACAGAAACTTCTCAAATCACTGAAGATTAGGAATGTAGATCGCAAATTATAGTTACATACAAACATACATACTGTGTATTTATATGTAACAAAAGACACGTTGTTTAAATGACTTTGGGTCATTTAATGTAACAGATGTATAGAAATGCAAATCAATAAATTTTATTCCGTGCGATTCATAAATTTTGATATGTGTAATAGATGGTAATGAATTTGTTCTATGTTTGACTTTTACTTGTTTCTAGATTTTGGCCACATGATTACCATCTTCAGCTTAATGTCTGGGTATTCTTATGTTGATTTTAATCCATGCGCGATTCGAAATTTGAGGTCCAATATCTGAGATCTACAATAATCTCATGATCAATTTCAATAATCGAGATTCGAAATCAGAAAAATGAGTTTCTAAATCTATACCCAACAGCAAGTAAATTAAGCCAATCATAGAAACGGTAACAAAAGTAATTGACCACATTGAGCACACATTTTTTATGATGATAAAAATTTGAACAAACGATGTGCACACATCAGAATTGATAAATAGAACATAGACCAGGATTATTTTAATCCAGCTGTCAGGTGTGAGAATTTTGCTCGTGCCTTGGAACTTTGAAACATTCAAGAGAAAAACAACTATGTGTACATCTTGTGCATCAAAATTGCTATCAAATAAAATAACTAGATACCTATTTTTATATCATAATCAATGTTTTTTTTCGCCAGCCCTTTGCAAAAACATTTTTTTGCCATTTGAATACTTTTTCGCCAAATTCTTTCTATTTAAAATGTAAATAGTAACTTTTTATTTACATGTACAAAACAATAAAAAAAATAATAATAACATATCGACACAAATTAAATTTTAAAAAATGGTCAAGTAAATTAATCTATAGAACCAAATGCCAATCTCCTAGTAATAAATAGAAAAGTAGATATTTATTGGCCATTTAAACAGTAGTTTTGAAATATCTATTTTCTGTGCGATGATGCCGTTTGAGTAGTGTGATCATTTATTAGTTGTTGTGTGAAGTGAATAAACTTACATGCATGTGATACATAGGAAATCTCTGTAAACTGCATTGTGTATTGAAATTTCATAGTGTAAGAAGATGGTCATGGGTTTCAGCTGTTGTTAACCATCATAGTTAATTATTGTGAGTGATAAGATCACGGGTTACTTTTAAAATTAGTATTAATGAAAAAATATATAACATGCATGAAATGAACATTTATTTCTCTTGTTTCGTAAGAGCATGGATATATCAATCATGTCAATAACGTCATCCTGTAAATTTTCAGTTTCTTTATCTTAGTTTCAGTTTTTGTCTATATCTGAATTTTGAAACATTTTTAACTTTACTTGTAATTTCAACTGCCATGACTGCACGCATGTATTTGCCTCTTTTACATGTGTATAAGCATTTGTTTTAATTTGTTTGATGGCATTCCTCCATGTTCCTTTAATATTCATTTTTGAAATATCATAGGTTGAAGACGCCATATTAATGAATATCTTATATTCAATTGACGACAGATGACAACTGTTCATTGTGAAAAAAAACTTAAATCATTTGATGTTCAACGATGTTTTGGATATTAGATATATAATGGATAAGAGGTTTTTTTGAAATATTTAAAACAATCGGGGTGATTGGTTTCTTTTTAAAGAATCTTTTTAAATAATCAACCGTTATCCGTTCTATCTCTATACATAATTGTCAACTTCCTTTTTTACCTTGCAATTTAATATTAAAATCCACAACTCGGTGATAAAAGGTTAAATCTATAGGATTTTAAATCACTTTATTTTAGTACAAAACTGTATAGTTAGTATGCATTGTTAATTTGGGATAATCAGACATGGGTCAATTATCTGGGATATATATTACATTTGTAATTTTTATTTCTATTGAAAAAGGTAACAAAATAAATTAAAAATACAATTGTTCTGACACTAATAACAGAACGATAAATGTTATGGATATAATTTAACTACCCGAACACTTGCATAAATACCAAAGCTGAAAATCAATTTATGCCATCTTATGCAACTAACGATGTTTGGATTTTGAAGGTGTCGCCACCAAGAAATATCCTGAGTTCAAAATTTGATTTTTTTTTAAAACACGTTCGTAAATGTACATGATTGTCTGAACAATGTCTTTATAACTGGAGGAGCAGTGCTATGAGCCACTGAAGACCCACTGAGGTTAACATGAATGAAATAAAATAAAATTATATTTTGGTATGATTAACCAAATGAAATTAATGTTTTAAAGCAGAAATCAATAAATATGCGAGCATTTTGGTATTTCATGAAGCAAAAACGGAAATCATTTTAGTTTTCCCCATTAACTCGTTTTCAAAGAAATTTTCATCAGTTTAAACTTGAAAATGATGTATTTTATGATTGTAGATACAAAAGATGACGGGTTTATAATATACTTTGGGAAAGTTGAAAAAAAATAAAACTTTTCTTTGAAATTGTCAACAATTTCCATTATTATTTGAAATTCACATTGTGTTATCTCTGAAAAAAGACATAGATTTTGGGGAGTTTTGTTTATAAAAGAAACCGATTTGAATCCGAAGGAGTATCAGATGTGAACACATTCCTCAAACTTACAAATTAAAAAGGTTTTGTTAAAATATTTGAATTTGGTTTTTTACGCAACGTTTAATCGAATATAAAAAGATAAAAGTCTTGGAGATTTATTATCTTCATCAAAGGTCAAATAAATCTAGGGGACCTCCGACAAGAGATGTAATTGATGTACACAAATTTCAATAAGTAGCATATTATGGTCAAATGTGATTACTCTAAATAAAGCCTGAATAAACTGCCGCGCCTTATGCGCATGATACGCCCGTAGCAAAATATTGATTTTTTTTTTAGCAAATTAAGTGTCATGTTACTTTTTCAACGGCTTAACATATCTAAATTATAACGCTGTAACAACAAACTACATATCATCTTTGTGTAAGCAGGCAATTGTATACTTATAAAAATTTGCTTATATTTGGACGATCTAAGTCCCATAACTCTGGAACGACAAAAGTGAAAATTGCCAAAAAGTATACAGACCCTCAGATCACCATTTGTAAGAATGTAAAAGTTTGAAGAAAATCAGTCAAGGCATTCTCGAGTTAATGGACGACATGTGAAAATTGCTTATATTTGGACAATCTAAGTCCCATAACTCCAGAATGACAAAATTGAAAATCGTCAAAATCCAGAAGCTTTCGGTCTTCCGTCAATCCTAATGTTGTGTTAAAATTTCATTGATTGAAGCAAATTTGAGTTATGGTACGAAGTGTTGACGGACGGACGGATGGACATTGATATACCATAATACGTCCCGTCTACGACGGGCGTATAAAAACTATCGAACACCAAAATTAAGGTCGAGTCTTACAAACTATAGAGATGCGTGGATGATTGGTGTCTTATTCAAATTAAAATGAGATTGGTGTCTAATGTTAGTTTCCCTTTTCGCTTTCGCGTTAGTGTGTTTTCGCTTCGTGCAATATAAAAAAGAACATGCTAAATGGCCGGCATTATGGCCACCTTACATACATTTCATATTGTGGTCCAATATTTGATGAGTTACCCTGGCCTGTACGTTAACTCCATATCTGTTGTTGTTTTGCCTGATAGCATGTTCGAGTTTGTATATAAGTGTGGAATTCAAAAAGGTGTTTTGTCTTCTGTGGTTTGTATACATCCAAGTTTACAGATGCGGAGTTATTGCTTATGACAGAATTCCATGTTTAAAAAATATTAAATCTTCATTTTGGAAATATGTGTATATTCCATTTTATATGCAAATAAAAAAGTATAGATACGGGGTATGTTACAACCAGACAACTACCCATTAGACTGAACAGTGAATAACATTGATAATACATAGATGAAATCGTATATGGCCAGGAAAAAATTGTGTCAAAAATTCAACAAACTCATAAATCTACAACATAAAGTATTCCCTGAGATATATATATATATATAAAATAATAAGTCAAGTGACAACCCATGTAAAAATGTCCATCTAGTAAAAACTATACGTGTAATATTCAAATAAATGGGATTTTGTTCAACATTTGACGGCTTTTTTCGCAATGATGAATACAGCTGTATTTCTGGCATTTAGGATTTGCCGGAAAGTGTGAGCTTTCTTTTCTTTGTTGAAAAGTACAGTGGCTTCCAATAATAACAGCAATAAACTGCTGTTCACTTCCCTTATCTAGATTAGTTAATCTGGTCCGATACTTGAGGGAAAAGCTCAATGAAGCTTTGTATTTCCTCCCAGTTGTTTTGCCTCGAATATTTTCTATATTCTTATGTATAACTACATGGGTCTTGGCTTTGGACAGCATACAGGGAATTTGTTGGAGTTAACATGTTTGTGAGTATCCAATACTCACCCTACGTAAATCTTATGTCAGTGGCTAAACTAATCGGATATACAAACGATACAAATCAGTCGCAATAAGTGCTGAAATCGACAAGTCAGGGACCAGAACAAAGGCCTTAAATACAAGCAATTGATATTTTGATGAAAAAGTACCTTACTGGGTGACACACTACCAAAAAGTACATGTATTAACCTGATGGCAAAAGATCTGTTCCTCTACACTGTAGGATACATGCATCAGCTATGACACTTAAAGATTGATTTCATACCTAGGTCTGTACCGCAGCATCATAGTGTCCAGAAAAAATAATTATGTAGTGCTAAACGATACATTTGTATATAAACAGGGAATAGGAATTAAAATAAATAGTGGGTGACTTCAATTAAATAATAAAACTTCATTCATACAAAAGGGCATGCATTTTGAACAAAATATCCAATTACCCCCTTTTATATTCTCTGTGAATATTTGATTTATATTAAAACTTTGTATCTTTGCTTATTCATACTTTAGGTTTAGGCTTATAGGCACATTTAATATGTGGTAGTGTTTAAAACTTATAAAATAACATAAATTTGTAACAATAGGCTATCGTTAATTTATCTCCTTAGTATATATAGATTTACCAAATATTTACTACGACACTCATGAAATTAATGCATTTAATGAATGATAATTGTTACTCATCAGTGTCTACCTTTATTGTTACCGTATGATCCATTAGAGGGGAACAGATTTTTAGAGATTACACAAATCCCATAGATACATGGATCGATCACCATCTGAACACGTCAAAATATTCAAATTTGACAGAAATACAAATTTTACACCATTGTGTTCATACAATTCGTGTTTATTATCTTTATACTGCAATCTTTGGTGACATTAGTCGATATTACTACCAATTTTAAAATTATTTAAAACGTTTGTTACCTGCAAGATGCCCCAGTTGATTTGGCGGGGGAACTCACCCTTTGAAAGATCAGATGTACAATTGATAGTTGCATAAGATTATTCAAAATAAAGGAAAATTTGGCTGCAAATATTTTTTTCAACAATATAAAATACGTAAGACATGTAACAAGAGAATACGTATTGATATTTTTTTTTAAAGATTTGTCAATAGGTTTGTAAGTTGTTGTTGTTTTTTTTTTGTTTTTTTTGTTTTTTTTGGGGGGGGGAGGGGGGCTGAGATTCCCGTGCTTGATAATATATTTTTTTGTAGGTCTGGATAAAATCAATTTTTCTTTTTTCACATTCTAACAAAGCAGTTTTTTTCCGAGAATAGAGTTTTTTTTATTAATTTTTTGCAGCATGAAGTATTGGATTAATCTTTAGTTGAAATAATCTAGCAAAATATTATAAGGATTGAATTTTTATTAGAAAATCCATTGGATATTATAAGTTAGCAACGTCCCTCTAGATCTACTCTGTACACACATCTTGAAGTTTCAACTAAAAACTCGGTGCCTTACTCTCATCAAGGACGTTTGGCTTTGATATATATATATATTTAGTAAAGGAAAATGACATTGTATGCGTAAAAAGTCGTTCTTGTGCGTCGAAATTGGTATCAAAGAATATTATCGTTATCATCATGATCATTTTTAAATGAAATAAAAGCGTAAGAACGGAAATGGACTTTATTTATGCATTCCGATATGCGAACGATTAAGATACGGATGCAGTTTTAGATTTTTTTTTCACCCACAGGTGTTTGAATGCCTTAATCTGACCAACAGAAAATATTAACTTGGAGTTGCCTTATCAGAGGCCCGGATTTTAAATAGTAAAATATTGTCATAGATTCATATCCAGCTCATACATGTCATATTCAAAGGTCTCACTTGGCAACTTCGTAGTTAAACTTATAATACTCACTTTTTAATGTAAGATTCATTTCTTATTTTGTAGTCTCACATTTTGATGTTACAAGGGCGAATCTAGAATTTGGGGAGGGGTTGGCATCCACCCCACATTCGAATAATTATTGCCCCTCGCTGCAACGCGACGGATGAATTTAGTAATGATCTGCGTCCGTCTGTGCGTCTCATAATTCGGAACAGGTTAAAAAAAAATAAAGAAATATTAAATGAAAAAGGAATGAAAGTTAACATTTTGTTTAAAATATTTTAAATGCCCCTTTGCACTAACACTAACCTAAAAATTAAAAAAACAACCTAACTATACTTGTATGATTAATTTATACTTTGTACCTATATGAATTTCACATATGGGTCATTTTCAAAAAATGTGCATTTTTAACATTGCAAAATTAAGAAAAAAAAAGTTGTTTGAATCATCATATTTATTAAACTTGCAAAATATATGATACTTCTTGAACAAAATACTCAAATATGCAATCTTAATGACATAAGATAAAAATATTATTGACACATTTTCGACTGATGATGCAAAATTTTTTCTATCCTGTTACCACATTTGTGAGAAATTTTTTACTATCAACAGGAAAAATGCGAAAAACGTATTGATTATTTCTCAAAGGTACGTTAGTGGTGCTTCAGAAAACAATAACAGAATATTTAATTTCTTTGCATTAACGGGATAAAAATATCACTTAATATTGTGTCCTGAAAAAACTATCTAAAAATAGATTTTCAAATGCTGCAAAAATTGTTACAATCAACGCAAAACCAACTGAAACACTTCCTTATATTCGGCTTATATTGGACTTTTGAATCAATCCATCACTTAGTTCTTTGATTACATATAATTTTAGTAAAACGCTATTTTCTATGGTAACAGGAACGGACATCGAAGGCTTACATAAACATATTTGTCTATCCTGTTACCAAGTTGGGGTAACAGGACAGACAGTTACAGGATAGACAAAATTATATGTTTATTGATTCTATTGCAAAACAACAGCTCTCCTTGCATAGTTGTTTGTTTTTTCTTAAAGATATGTAGACTATCAAATGTTTAATTTCATTTTCAAATATTTCATAATGTCTACAGATACATAGTTGTTTATTCTTATACTTAATCTGTCTATCCTGTTACTTTATTCAAGGTAACAGGATAGACAGTAACAGGATGGACAAAATTATATGTTTATTGATTATATTTCGAAATAACTCTCCCCTTACATCGGTGTATGGTTTTTTCAGTTAGCGTTCTTTGTTTCCAAACAGTTAGTGACCCTTTTGAGAACGTATGGGTGTAGTAATGTATAAATTTGTTGGTAACATGATAGACATTTTAAAAGGGTACGCTATCAGTTTGGCTTACTTTTCAGGTTAAAACTTTGCTTCTGTTTCTTCTAACGTTCGATTGTTTTGGTTGTAATTTGGAAAATATTTGTACTTTTGATTTATTGCTCTGCAAATTTAGCACCGGTAACAGGACAGACATGCATTTCATGGACGCCAACATAATTTACTTTTTTATGAGCAGATATATATATATCTTCAAGACTTTACTTTCTTGTTAAAATTCAATTATCTGCTATTCAAAAAAATAATGTTGCCGATTTGAAAACATACAAAAAATCATTGAAAAATAATGTGCAATCATGGTTCTCTCAGTCCGGACACACGCAAATTGCTCAATATTGAGCTTCAAAATCAATTTATTTTGGACCGCAAGGAGAAAATCGTTCTCATTCTAGATGTGCCGATTTGAAAAACTTGCGAACTTTTGTTTAAGCACAAAAAAATGATGCCATTATGTCTGAATATTTTTTTAACATGGACAGGAA
Organism: Mytilisepta virgata; assembly: GCA_028015205.1. NCBI lineage: Eukaryota > Metazoa > Mollusca > Bivalvia > Mytilida > Mytilidae > Mytilisepta > Mytilisepta virgata. Next base: position 79,297,244 of record CM051519.1, read on the forward strand.
AATGGACTTTTTTTGAAAATGACCCATATACTGATTCAAATATTTAAATGAAAATGAAACCAGATTTCAAAGTTTAAGCAATCGTCTGTGAAGTAATTAAAGGAAAATCTTCAATGCACGTTGATGGAAAATTAATTTTACTTTCATACCTTTCCATGGCATTCTTCTTATCTATGTTATCCCGTTGTAAAAAGTTACACGCGTGTTAGTTTTCACAACTGTTTGTCATTTATTATCAATTACATGTACTACAAGAGATCATTTGTAATGATCACTTTCTTAAGATTTGATAATTATAAACATAATCAAGGAAGTCGATTTGTGTTTTTATTGATTTTACATATAACATTTTTTGTCAGTGACCTTAACTTAGGGGGGGGGGACACGTTCTCCCTGTGCTCCGTAAATCCGCCACTGAGTGATCTTTCTCAACTTTTCATACTTTTATATAATGTATAGATGTAATTAAGTTGAAAAGTTAAGTTATAAAAAGTACAAAAAATGGCCGGTAATACATTTGGCTGGGTTATCAGAGCTCACTCTATAAAAACACGTGGAAATTTGCATATTCTGTTCGAAATCGACTCTTACGTGTACATATATCATGAACCAAGAAATTCTTCTTTAGTTTAATTCTAAATCTACGAAACAGTTTATATTTTGATGAAATGCCCTCTAATAAAAAACTGACAGTTAACAAATCTTTATGATGTCTATTTTTATCTTGCCTGACCAGAAATGACAAGCAACATTTTTAAAACTATTATTCAAAGGTGACCGAAGCAAAACGTTTTTGCAGCAGAAAATTAATTTGAAACCCTCAATTAATGTCTACAAATTCATTTCGAAATCTCATATTTTAGTGGACTGGAATCTGACGTATGAGAGCCCCAGTCATTAAAAAGAAAAGCGTAAATGTATTAAGTTTAAAACGACATGTATTTTCATGATTTTGATTTGATTTCGTCAATTTGGCATCGGTGCGCACCCTATCAGTTTCGTTTCTTTTTTAAACTCAGATTGCAAGTAATCTTCATATAGTTTGATGTTAGTTTCTCAAAAAACTTTGTCTACTCAGTTTAAAAAAAATTTCTTTCCCGGTTTCTGATGTCAGTATTGTATTGCCTTGACTTATACGTTTTACCTCTTTTTTTTTGTTGAAATCAGACAGGAAGACATTCTGATTTCATGAAGTAAGTCTGTTACTGTTTCAGTTAAATTGAGGCCACTGATTTTCTCAGGTCAGTTTCATTTTGTATTTGTTGAAATCAGATTCGGAACTATTCAGCTCACATTCATACTCATGTAGATTCTTATTTGATCAAGTCAGTTGCATTTCTGATTTGTATTAGCCAGAATCGAATATATATCCGTCTCGCAGTAAAACAAATGAAGATTCTTATTTCACGAAGTCAGTTTGTTGGGTTCCAGTTACTCATCTCAAGTCAGTTTCATTTCTTATCTATTTGAATCAGATTCGAAAATACCCAGATGAAAGTCATACACTTGTAGATTCTTAATGGATTAAGTCAGTTTATTCGGTCTAATTTAAATTGTGCGCACTGATTTTCTCATTTATTTTATTTTAAATCAGATTGAAAGTAAAGTCAAGAAATACCAAAGGGATATTGGAAGGAAGGGAAAATCGAAAACAACTGACAAACTCCGGAGAACACCGAAGACAAGACCAAAACAATACAAACACTACACTTAAAACCTAAAAACATATGAACAACATGGACCCCACCAAAAAACCGGGGGTAGACTCTCAATTTTGCAGCGATGTCAGTTTGTTACTTTCTCATATTCTCATGTAAAGTTATCCTTCATAAAATATACTAGTCAGAGTTTCCTCTGACGTCAGATGACCCCGTTTCTCAATTGACTAGCATCAGAGATCACTCTATATACAAAACTGGGAAATTTGTCGACTCTGTCCAGATATTGTTAATCAGTTTTATATAGGGATTTTATTTCTTGTAAATGAACTTGAGTTGAGTGCTTTTTTTATGCAAATTACCCGTATCTTTCACAGTTTTTGTCATCACTACAGTGGTAAGAAAGAAGTCATGAAATATTTTTCATCTTTTAATTGAGTAGAATTTTAACATAATTTATATAACCTATTGTTCTTAGATTAAACGGTCTAGATATTATATATTACTATGCTTTATTGAGCCAAGCATAATAGTGCTCAGCTGTCAATATGAAACTGTCGTATTTAAATACTGTTCGGAGCATCCCTTTTGTGACGATTACTGTGGTCCTTCTGCAGAAATTTTTCATCTTACCTTTTTCGCAAAATGTATCTCCTTCGTGACCAATTCATATACCTGTTGTTCCTTGTCAGTTAACGTTGGGGTATGTATTACATAATGTAAGTAGGATTTTGAGACTGATTTTTTGTTAGAGAATGCTATTTTTATCACACAATCCTTTAAAATTATATTAATATTCACAGCAGAATACAACAAAACCATTTTTATACCATTTTTATTGTAAATCTGTTATCATCATTTATTGTAAGATTTCCTTTGTTTAATTTGTTAAAAGGTGACCGAATTGTTTCAATGAACTCCCAAATGGATTAGCGAATGTATACATAACACGGGATCTTTAAATCATAAATTACACTTTTTGACCTGTATTTTACAATATTATTCCTGAAATTGTATATAATTACAATTTTCGGAAAAGGCTAAAGGCAGTTTTCGAAAATGAACAATAAGAAATTTAAAAAAAATCGGAACTTTCCAAAGAAGAAAAGATGACCAAAGATGTATTTTATTATTACCAGGCTCCTTTAGTTTTCTTTATTTAGCAAGTTTATGCGCACATAATTTTCTTACTGTAACAAGTAAGTTAAGAGCAACGAGAAGGGAAGTTACTCTTACTCAAAAAATGTCTTGAATTGGATCAAGAAGAAAAATTTTAACTTGAACAAACTTACTTGTACAAGCCAGAATAATATACCATTAACTAAAGAGAGATAACTCTTCCCGGATTTTTTTTCTGACTGTTAAGAGTAAAAAACTTTCTGACTTAAATATGTAGATCCCCTGACTGGTAATCGGTGTAATTTTACAAATTCCGCGATTTCAGTTTACAATGCAGATATTTAAAAATGGAAAACAAAACAGGACACAGAATAATTCTGTAATACGTAACAGTAAATTATACTCTAATATAATATGATTTTCCTTTTATCCAGACGAAAAAATACTTGATTTATGTTAATTCCTATGGGGAATAAAAACTACAGTACACAATTATAGTTGTGTTTTAGGAGAAATTAACAATTTCTTTGAGAGAAAGGAATTGATGTAATACTTCATAATTGCCGTCCAATTCAAATGAATAAGGTGTACCGTTTTTTTTAAATTGAAAAATACTTGAATCTTTATTCATCAATTTATTAACCGACTGACCTAGTGCATGTTAATAATCATGTACCTTTTTACTCTCTTACTGTACAAAAAAATGATAAAATATTTTTCTTTTCTGTCTTTTAAAAATTTACGAAACATTGACCGGTTAGATGTTTCTACAACTATTGACTGCATCAATATTGATTCATTTCACCAAAATGTTGTGTCTATGTCTGAACTGGACTAAAGGTTTACATATATATGTGGAACTGTCGGGTGTACAACTGTAGTGACCCAAGTTTCACGTATAAGGCGAATTACATTATGTACATGTTGCCCATGATGTAAAACGTCGTTGGATGAAGTTATCTAGAGTGTCCAGATGAAGAGTAATTACATGTAAGAAAGATTTCATAAATTTATTTCGGGATGAGTTAAATAGTGTTTTCGAGATAAAGGTAAATTTTCCGATCAGCGTGAAACACTGTACAGATCTATCTATCTATCTATCTATCTATCTATCTATCTATCTATATATATATATATATATATATATATATATATATATCCTTTGCTGTTTTCCCAGTGGCGTACGCATGTTTTTACAACAGTTTACGATTTTCTCTGTAATTTTTAAATTAATTTAACAATCTTTTATCCTATAATTTCATTTATTTATAAAATAGTGTTGCGTTTCTAAACTTACACTCCAGATGAGGTCTGCATAAAAATATAGTCTGATACCTAATACATAGTGAAATACCACACGAAATATATTTCATGAATTCTTACATTTTATATACAGTTTCAGATGAAATTTTATCTGGCATATATAAGAAAACAAATTACGTTATACTATACGGTTTTAATTATTAAAAATAGATCAAGTGTTTAAAAAGAAGATTCATGTAAAAGTTTATGGGGAAACCGTCTCAATTTATTGGCAGGGGTGGGAGACGCCAAGTAAGTTAATCAGGACCTGAAAAAAGCCTACATGTAGTTCTTGCTTCTTTTGCATGTTTTGTGTAATGTATAAATTTTCAGAAAGCATAAACCAGACAGTTCCGGGTGTATTCGAAATATAATTCAACACATCAGACTAATAATCACACAAAATAAATATTTGGTTTTCATGATAGTTGACATTAAAAAAAATGTCTATTTAAACTTTTATATAGATAAATTGAAAAAAAACTTTGTCATATGCAATGAGTAACGAACAGAACATACAATTGTTTATATAAAAGTTTCCATACCATGATTCACTGTCCTTCCTTCTTACAATGCTATCTTTTTGACCTACATAAATGTTTGCTGTGAACAAGGTTGGAAATCTGTCGAGGGAGGAGAGTAAGCGAGGCAAAGTAAATTGACAAAAAATTTGGAATTTAATGAAGGAACTTTTTTTACCTCCCTTTTAAAAGAATCAATATGTTTAGGTTCAAGATTTTACATAGTTTTACCAGTTTTTTATAACTATTTTGGGTACAATTTTTGCGATATCATTGACTTGTCATTTCACCCATGTAAATGATTGATTAAGCTATCAACTAAATTTTGTGTAAAATGAGAGGTATATTTGGCTGATGGAACGTCCATTTTCTCCCAACTCAAAGGAGAAAATTGAGTGGCTGTAGTTTTCTTTTCCATTGCCGATGTAACACTTAATGTGAGAATGTTTAGTATATCTGGAGGACTTACAGTCATTGACAGTGGAAGAATTAACATATCAAGGAATACGATATCTAACTGAGGTTTACCTACAAATGATGTTGCCACGTGAAGTGTATGTGATGTGGTCAGCATATGCAGCTATATCGGTCATAATTATGTTAGGTAACTCTGTTTAGACTTATTAACTGGTTACCCAATATCGGGAATCTACTGGTCCCGTTCATGCCAGGCATTCATCGTACTTCGATAACTCTGTATTGATTATAGCACGTTCTCCACGTCTTCACTTTAAAAAAACTTTTTATTTGAAATATGTAGTAACATTTTCACATGGATTATAATTTCAATGTATGAAATTGTGACAATAATTCATAATATGAAATTTATCACCAATTTATACAAACTGTCAAAAGTACATAATTACACGTGATAAATGGTAATGGTGCAAGTTTTTTTAAATTTTTTAAGCCGCGAGAAAAGCGATTTTTTTTTTTGGTAAAATTTATTTGAGTTTTATCTGAAGAAATTTATTATGCTCAATTAACATGCTGTGTGTTTCAGGTAATTATAACTAATTAACGATTTGACATGTCTATTGTACCTTGACTGTCCGGATGTTTATTGTTCCAACCGTTAATTAAGGTACACAGGTACATTGTATGTATACAGGTAAACCGTTTGCTGACCAAAAACAGCGTGATTTCATTTTTAACGCCACATTTTTTGATAATCAATGCAACATTTTAATAAAGAGGTGTGTGTTTAAGGGGGATCACAAAGAATGCAGTGATGAAATATAAATTCAAATGTCAGATAAGTAAAATTTTAATTTATTTTAAATTAATTATATCTTTTTGGTATTTATATATTTAACATTTGACATATTATATGAGTAATTCTATTTACTCGTATATATATTTACTTTGTTATGGCATGGTAGAAGCTGATTAGGATGGGTGCCATCTTGAATAATAATAGTAAAAAATAACACATTTCAAAATAGCTAATTTTCAAGTCAGTTTGGAAGGGACATAATCAAAATTTAAACTATTGCAATTACGATATTTCGAAAAGTTATGAAAGTTTTACTCAAACATATGATATATGAAGACCAAAGGATATACTTTATTAGTAACATCCGAGACATAAAGCAATGTCTCTACGAATGTATCAGTATCTATAGTATGCATATCCCCCCTTTTCATTATAACTTCATCACACAAACATTATATAATAAAATCCTCGATTGAAAAGAAATGATGTCTGTATGAAATGATCCATCATCTGTGTTAGTTTTCATTAATACTGGCAAAGGTGCGATTTTTTTTCATAATCTATATCGCCCTTGGCGAGGATAAGTTAATATGCAGTGCAATTGGAAACTATACACTTATTAATAAGTTATGTCAGCTATTTATATATATAAATATATATACTTTATATTTCAAACATAAGCGTTTGTTTCGATGCAAATATGAAATTGAAAATCATTAAATGTTTGTATTTTCGCGCCTAGTGCCATTTCCGGTCATCGTCGCAATCTTAAAAAATAATAACAGATTTTCCGAAAATAGCTAATTTTCAAATCAATTTGGAAGGGATATAATGAAAAATTAAACTATTGAATTTACGATATTTCAAAAAATTCATATATGTATTAATTAGCACATAGCACCAAAATTTTTCCATCAGTTTTGGCCAAGTTAAATCGCAATTTAATGTTAAAAACGACAAAAAAGCCAATTTATCGGAGTTAGATGATTTAATAATATGGACTTAACGGGAAAATAAGACAAAATTTTCAAAAGCATTTGGAAGGGATAAGACAAAAATTTAAACGTTTCCAAATAGCATAAATATATTTCTAAATATATGAGGAAGTACTACATAGCACCAAAATTTTTTCAGCACGAACTAAAAGTAGTTTATTTTATCGATTCCTGATCGCCCAAGTGCATTTCTATACAATTTACTTGGGCATGGTATAGGTGATGTGTGACGTCACCAATGTCACGTGATGACTTCTATAGTTGGATATGGTGATATATTCTGTCTACAAACAATTTATTTTGTGAATTTATTTATAAATTGTAACTGTTTATACATCTTTGTTTACTGAACATTCTAATATTACAAGTAACAACAAACTATACCAAATATATGGATTCCATGTAACAAAAATGTGTTCCTTAAACTTAACTATTCGGCAATTCAACAAAGCCTAAATTAATGGTGAAAGTCGACCGTTATTTGTGCCAATCCAGCACTCATCATAAACAGTGTGCTTGCTAGTATAATACAAAATAACAATAAAGGATGGAACATAAAATTAGAATATCACTGGAGATACTCTACAGTAAATAACCGTTAAACTTAAGTATACTCGCTGGTCATGTTTTGGTCTTTTTGTCAGATTTTCGCAATCCTCGGGTTTTATCCATTTCTTAAACATGAAAGTTTTTGCCCATGAACCCCCACTTTTTCTTTTATAATTCAATCATATATTCCTTAAAATGGTATTTGACAAAATTTTATGAAATCCTTTTTATTTTTTTCATACAACTTTGAGAGACTGAAGTTGTCAATGCAAAGACAATGAAAAGTCCAGAGAAAACCCATGTCCTGCAAATTTTCAAGGCCTTATAGCTCTAAAATGAGCACATAAACCTATATTTTTTTCTTGCTTATTTGTTTACTATTCATATGTTCTCTCAAACTAAAACACCTATTTCAAATCCTATTTATTTCCTATTAGACCATCAACCATCCTTAATATTAGAATGTGCTTGAAGTCGAGTAAGTAATTCTGTACAAAATCAATCAGGTTAAAGAGCTTTAAGAGAGAGAACATGTTGTACTGTTATACTTTTGAAGAGGTGGAGGCTTTTTTCCCACTGGTATAGGGGTTTCTGTAAATGACTGACTTCTTGGTTTGTTAGAAGAGATTTCTTTTGGTTTTATGTCCTTGTTCATTGAAGCTTCTGTTGGCTTTATTTCCTCATTACCTTCCGTATTTGGAGGCACTGACTCAGGAGATGGTTTCTTTTTCGACTGATCTGGTAACACTTCTACTTCGATGCTAAGATCCACTGATTCTGCAATCGGTAGATTACGAAAATCGTCATCAGGTTCTGTGTAGTCTTTTCCTGATCTATTTATCAATAAGTAAGTATTCATCATCCCTTTGCCCTTTACTTTGATTTTACCCCTATCTCGAAAGGTATATCCTTTTCCAAACAATAAGCTGTAACAAACAAGAGTAATTAATATAAAACTCAACATTAAAGGGGTTTAAAAACTATTTGAATGTCATTGAACATAGAGCTTCCCACCTTAAAATACCGACAATAAAATCTGAGCCAGTAGAAATCCAAGGAAAAGCTGTTTTCAATGTACTGTCACCCTGTAAATAGAATGGTACGGGGTAAGTGTTCATGTTTATGTCAGGCCATTTTTTTCAATTGACTGGTTTACGGGAGATCTCTCCAAAAAGGATGGGTCGGAGGTCGAAATAAAAATAAAAATAAAAATCAAGATTATTTGGTCGAAAATTAACTGATTTATATATTAACAAAATGTATTACATTGAAGTTTAGATGATGTTTTACATGTAATCCCCTAAGGTACAATACATGTGGACTGTATGGTGATACATGAATTTTCCAGTAATGTGAATATCCAAACATAGTTCATAGACATACATGTAGTGAAGAACATTTGGTAAACTCTTGTAACTGAATTATTATAGCATTTTCATGTTTATTTTAAGTTGTCTCCATGGTCCTACTCCATATCAAATGTCCACTATTTTAAAATTGTCTCTTTTGTCATTTTATATTAAAAAAAACAATTCATCATTTTTTGAAAGTTTTCCAACAGCAAGACACATATATGACATATTTGACGACAACTTGAGCATGTTGCTGTAGGTCCACAATTTTTATAACGAGACTATTTTTACTGGTTCCCTTTTAACAAAGAAAGAGCAGCATACATTTACTAAAAATATCACAGCATTTTACTCTGTACAAATAAATGAACGAAACTGTTTTTTGTTTTGATGTTCTTGCAATTTTTAAATAAAAGAAACGCATATAACAAACTGAATGTATTTGTATCGCATGCATGTAGCTGATTTCTGGGTGCCATGCTACCCACTGGTTATCCTTTTAATTAATTTTAAGCGTTTTTCTTCTTGCTGTGCATTGATATGTAACTTTTAATTGCTCAAATGCCCTCATATCTAACATCTTTTAAAACACACACACACACACATATATATATATATATATATATATATATATATATATACATGGATAAACCATCTTTTTAATATGTTTAAATTCATTTTATATATTTCATTATATGAAATGTTTTGCACATAATATACATCAAGTCATAAAATTTTAAAAAGGTTTTACATAAAATCATATGTACAAAAATTACTGTAGAATTCATACTTTTTACAAAACACATACAATTTTATTCTTAATATTTATTTCCTTCCCATTTATTCAACAATTAAATATAAGTTTGATATTTTCTTTGTAAGAAACAGGTTTGAATTTTAGAAAAGTTTATCCAAGGGGGGCTAGCAACCCTGCTTTGTTTTGTTACAGCAAACGGTGTAGTTTGTTTAATACCCAAGCTTTGAACCTTAATTAGGTCAATTAATGACAATAAAAACGTGTTCTACCACACAGGTAACCAATTTTGACTACTACATTGTTTAGTACCTTTAAACAGAATCATAAATATTTGGAATGGAAATTTTTTAGCGAGTTGAAACGCCGATTTTTTTTCTGTTTAGGAATGAATACAGTTCAGGGATGCATTTTTGGCAGAAGGGCATCAAAAAAGCAAGGACGGCGTGCCTCTAAATAAATGACAAGCTTGAGAAATGTTTTTATTTATATTTGTTTTGGTCATCACTAATTACGATTAGCGGGAATAATAAACTATTTTTCAACCATTTTTATTTTTATTTTGGAATTGCAAAAATTATGGTCGGCGGAGCCGTAAACCAACGCATTTAAAATAAATGGCCTAATAAACATCGAACCAGGCATGGAATGAGGTCGTACCAGATTAACATGTAGTTATTACGTAAACTCTGAATGTTGAAAATTAGAAAACGATAGGCATATATTATTTTTGAATGTTTGAATATTCAAATAGATTGATTCGCGGCAAAGTTTTCCATCAACTATAGCGACTGTTTACAATTTCATATTCCTATAAACTGAAGTGATGGGATAAACGCACAAAATGTATAACCGTGACAAAATTAATTTTATTTGAAATAGTATATGGTTCCTTAAAGAAACCCTACAAATAATTATTTTAATGAAAAAAAGTATACCAATCACTGAAACTTCAGCATACATCTATATGTATTAAATATATATCTCATTTGCTTAGATGGTTTCGGCCTTACCCGTTTGGTCATTTTGGTATCTGAATCCGATTTTAAATTGGGATACTTTTCATTATTTTTGCATTTTCGACCTAAAGTAAAAGTTGTCAGTCGTCAGTCGATAGAAAATGCATATCTAAATAATTTTCATCTAAAATTTACAAAAGATCTAAAATGTAATGTCATTTTCTAGATTGATTTAATTGGACGAAACACTTTACAATATAGAACATACTGTTAAGAAATCATCCATTATAAAGCCAAACACAAAGAAAACACTAGAAAAATCAATGAAGAGAACAAGGAACAGAACCACAAAATACAAAAATGCATATACATTGTATTTAAAAACATATTAGGAACATGGAAGGATAGGCCGTCACTGTCTGATACTAGTATTACACCCTTCATCCTGCTTAAGTCTAGTTAAAGATAATGTTCCGTGGTAGAGAAACAAAAATCTGCGACAGATGGAAAAGATTATTTTTTTCCCATTTCAGAAACTGATATTCCATAACCAGTAAGGGTTTGTTCTTACTAGATACACTTATTAACATACTTAGCGGCTTGAGGACTAGCATGTACTCTACCAGGAACTCCATGGCTTTCCATTCTGGAGGCTGTATTTACAGTGTCCCCAAATAGACAGTATCGTGGCATCTTTTGTCCAACTACACCCGCTACAACGGATCCACTGTGAAAGCCAACGCGTATCTAAAATAGTCATGATGAATTTGTTCACTATGACAGACGACACAAAATAATTCCTGAACGTCATTTGTAGAGAAATTAAATTTTGCATTATAAATGTAAATACAATTTAGTACATGTATAATTTGCGTCAACTGAAATGCTTAAGATGAATTCAAATTGCTGATGTTGTCCAAAAAAACCTACATTAGTTAAAAAAAATTGGAAAGCCAAAATTATATGAAAGATGGCATACTAATATGTTATCTATACTAATAGTAGTTGTTAAGGACTGAAATTCATATAATTAGTAATTGTTGATTAACATATAATAGGGGTAAATAAAAAGATAAACTGGTACCTGAATTGGTTTCCCTGTTGCTGGAGATTGAACTTTTCCTGCTTCAACTACCATATCCAATGAAAAGTTAGCAACATCCTCAGCATGGTTATCCGTTCTTGTAGGTACACCGCTAACTGCCATATAAGCGTCACCAATAGTCTCAACCTACCACCATATTAAATATATTTAATCGTTTTCTATAGAATCAATCGAAAACTAACGCTCATTAGGAATATATAAAATGTGAAAACTGTACAATTTTTTTTTACAATATACATGTCCAGTGATCAGTTTTACAATTTACATATTGACTTGTCAATTTTATTCTTGCAAATAATTTTCAGATTCAGATAAACAAGGCTCAATGTAGGGTAATTTCCCATTGGAGTGGTAGCAGATTACGGAACAAAAATGACCATTTTACGATAGTATGTAGGTTGTGCATACTGCTATTACCAAAATGCAAAAATTCTAAAATTGTCAACGCACGTCTGATTGGGCAATGTAATTTGTTGCATATACATAAAAACGATTGACGGAAAGCGTTGTTTCCCACGGGTGATGGAGAAAGGAACGTAGCGTAATCAACCAATTTTTTAAAAAATGTTCCTTCAATTTATTTTTTCCATATTCATTTGATTTTGTGACTTACCTTGTAAACATTGTGGACGATGGTTAAGTGGTCAAATCTCTGATACATATTATTCAGTAAATTTACAATATCCATTGGTGTACATGCTGCAGCTATGTTAGTGAAAGTTACAACATCACTAAATAGGATTGTCACACATTCAAACTTTTCTGAAAGTAATCAATATATAACATGTATAACAAATCAATGGAAGTAAACCTGTTTCTTTCACTAAGGAAGCAACCATTTGATTTTTATGGTGAGTTAGGATGAAATGTTCGATCCTGCCTATATTTTTTGCCGAAATTTTGGTCCTGGATTTTTTTCGTCCTAAATTTTAATTTGCATTTAAACAAAAAAAAAAATGACACAGGTCCTCCATTTTTTTTCACACCTAAAGTCATCATGGCTTTTTTATTTTGCCAAAATCCTGGTCCCGCATTTTTATTTCAAATTTCTTCCTAGCTCCCCCAATAAAAATCAAATGGTTGCTTCTTTATTATGTATAAAGTCCAGGATAGTACAAAAACGATACCACTGCAAACATTTTTGATGATTCAGTGTAGATTCGTGAAAGGTTACAATAAAAATTTTCAAACTGCACATGCAAATTGCATATTATTACTATCAAACGACTGTTATGAAGTTTGATTTGGGTAATTAGACGTACCAAAATAACTGTACACAGAAGGCTTCAGTGCGCGACACTCTACAAATCAAAATTTAAAAAATAATAATTTTATTCAAAATAATTAGATATTAGCTAGATTTTTTTTCTAATTTTTTTTACAAATTCCTGAATTTCAAATCAAAATTGATATACCTTTCTGGGACTGTTCTTAAAATAGAAACAGCAACGACTGTTGTGATTTGAATTTACAACACAACAAAATAAAGAAGATCCATTTTGTCATTAAAATGTCTTCTATCGGTTACCTTTCTCATCACCAATCGCTAAAAATATACAATCCCAAAAAGCTTGCTGAGTTTCCTTATTGCATTCATGGGAGAACTGACTACAACATATTAACCCGTAAAAGACGCATGGGCATTAACAGAAATTCAGATACAACAATAGAAACAAACTATTCTCAACATTTTGCATTTTTATTTCTTACCTGCATCTACAGTTCTACCAGCCAGTAATTCAGATGCCACTTTACTTGGTAACATTTCATGCAGCAAGTCGTCTGTTTTTTTCTTTTCAATTTCTAAAGCCTTTGACATTTTTGTCAATGCAGCAGTTGTTTCATCAAGCCTTTTACTGAAATAACACTAGAGAGAATGAACATGATCTGAACATGTATCGTTCATCTGGTATTCTTATCAATCTGTACATTTGGTCTGGTATAAATTTCTGTTGGTCAATGGGAGAAAAATTATATTGAAGTTCAAGGTATAAACTCCTATAATTACCTTGAGTTGTGTTTTATTCGACTGTTGTAATAAAATAAACCAAGATCTGAGTGTAGTACACATTGGCCATGTTGTTCAGAGAAAACCGTAGTGACAATGTTTTCGGTTAGGATGAAAAAAGAAATATTATAAACGTCCTTCCATAGATGGTTCACACATTAGATTCAAGGTGACCGAGCGGTCTAGGTAGTTCGTCATGACTACTAATGATCACTAGCCTGTGAACACTGAGGCTGTGAGTTCGAATCTCACCTGTGGCGGAGTGTGTTCGACTCCGTTCTAAATTGACAAGCGTTGCAAATTTTCCTACCGACGGTCGGTGGTTCTCTCCGGGTAATACGGCTTCCTTAATCAATAAAAACTTGCCGCTGCGAAATAGCCAAATGTACTGTAAACGGCGTAAAACCCCAATTAAACAAACAAAAACATTAGATTCAGCATATAAGGACGAGTATTTGTCATTTTCGTTTCAAAGGAGATTTTCTTTTATTTTGTTTCCTCGGGCATATGAAAGGCCATGACGGAATATGCAATGTTTTCATTGATGTCTCTTGCTACGTTCAATTAATTTGATGGTTTCAGAGGCGAACATCAAAATAAAAATATTCGTAAACTGACAGGCACACGTTGAGTGAACGGTGGACACCACAGATTGGCAACAACTCATTTAATGCTTAATTTATAAAAAGGACAAATATACCTAAGGAGCAATCAATAAAACGTAATCCATTGGACAGACAAACCCGGGAAGACAAACGAACAACCACAAGCACAACAAATAAACACAGAAAACTAAAAACAATGAACAACACGAACTCCCATAAAAACCAGGAGTGAACCCAGGTGCTCCGGAAGGGTAAGCAGTTCCTGCTCCGTATACGGCACCCGTCGTGAAGTTCAACAAAGTCAATCCGGTGGAAGTCACAAATGGTAGGAGGCACATGAAAGGTTACGACAGTGGGAACAGGTCCAACATCATCTTAGATTTTGGAACACTGTAATGGTCAATCAATTCATGATGACGACCGTAAAATTTCTTAAGTGATGACATCAACTTATCCCTGATAAAACCCTGGTTAAGAAGCTTTTGTGACAGCAGTAATCCTCTTTGTCGAAAGTCAGGGTAACTCACGCATGCCCTTGAAAATCGGATAAGCTGAGAAACGTAGACGCCATATGCAGGCGATGCTGGTATATTGCTACTTAAGAAGGGAAAATTAACAATAGTATATCAGTATAAGAAATATACATATGACACAAATTACTAATATTAATATATTTCCAAATTGCATGAACGAGTGGGTTGCAAAACATTCCAAACATTTTAAAGCATTTTGAATAGAAAAATCTCCGAAATTTAAATCTGTGAATAAACTGATTTAAAAAATTTCAAGTTTTAAAATGTTTGTAACTTTATGCCTCATCAGGGGTGCTGAAGGTCGGAAATGTCAAAAGCAGAAACGAAAACGTTGCATAGCATCAAGATAATAAAAGGTAGAAACCCGTAGTTATTTTGTTCTAATTTTATAAGAAAATCTAAAGGATACTGTCATAAAAGCTTAAAAAAGAAAGGAAAAGAAGAAAGAAAAAACGACCCAATTCAAATTAACGAATTCTATGATATGAGAAGGTCTCTGTTGACCTGATTGGTTGTATTATATATATCAACAGCAATTTTTTTCCAGACTCAAGTAAAAAATTTTAAAAGCCTGAACAGTAACCAAAATTACTGAAGCACAGAATCGAATGCCAAAACAAAGCCTACTAATGCAGAGGCTACAGTAAACATCAAGATCAATAAATGCTGTGGAAGAGAGAAATCCTCCAGCGCAAACCCGACATTGTTTAATAATAGAAGACGTTCGTTTAAAACGGACTAAATTGTGAATGTGTATTATAGACAGACGTTATTTGCGGCAAAACGTATGTAATTCATGTATTAATCAGTGTCGCTAAAATCGGATATACATACAAAATGATCCCTAAAACATTAGGATTTAGATACACTACTAATGTAATTTCGAGATACATTATAAATAGATATGGATACAGATATCAATTATTTTCATAATCAATTTAACGAACACAATTAAAATAATGTAATAAATTGATATTTTTAATTACGCTATTTCCATTTCAGCCATACGCTGTTGATTTAGTAGTATCAGCTCCCTCGTGACATCATACAGTGGGATATCAGATATGTACAGATTCATCGCCACCAACTCTTCCAGACTCGATATACAAGGTGAGCTGATAAATATCATGTGATTTATATCAGGCATCCATCTCATCTGACCTACCGAATATTAGTACAACTGTGTTCCATTATTTTATATACATGTATTTACATTATTCTGAGTCTGTTATTCCGTATCTTATTGAAAATACTGCAAGCTAATTTCAAAATTCTAAACAAGTTTTATTCTAAATTTAAGCATTATAAAATATATCATTATTTGTACAGAAAATCTGGCATAAAACTACCTTAATATTTATATTCATTGATATTTAATACACTCAGTTAACCTGTTAAGCAAATTTTAAATACACCGTAAGAATCTGATATGCCAAGTCAAAATCAGTACATACATGTATATAGGTACCGACAACCAAATAAGTCTCTCTTCATAGTCCTTTGGATAATTTCGCATGAAAAGTTATACTTTCCAGATCCAGATTGCGATGTAATATTATGCCATAATTTAAATGTTCGGTTTTGATTATCACAACACTCTAGTTAAAAATTCTTTAAAATTTTCCTAGCATTTTTCCTATCTGGTAAGAAAATAATTATTTGAGATTTTTATACACGTATCTTTTTCTTCCTTAGTTGTCATTCTGATTTAACGGGATAGGACATGCTTACCACACCTGAGCACCTGATTTTTTCTTCTTTTTCTTTTTTTGTAGTACACATTATAAGTGCTTTAATTTTTTGTTTTTGTTTTCTTGTTCCTATTTTCTTTGGTTTGATTTATGAGTTTTACTCTTTTTGTTGTGTCTTTATATTATTTGTGTTTGCTATGTTGCTATGTTGCTATATTGGTGTTTTCGCGAATTCGACTTGTCTTCCTCACCTCGGTATATTTCCCAATTTTCATAGGATTACTGGGTATAGTGCAACAAAACAAATACATAAATTTCCTATTGTGCGAGACCCCCTCCCCTGCAATAAGGTATCCTCCAAAGCAAATTGCAGCAAACCACAGAACTGATATGCACGAAAATTAATAAATCAGAGTACCATATGATAGTGTTACTAACTTGCTGGTTCTGTATTGGTCCTTGTATAGATTCAAGGTTAGCCGTATTGGTCCCTAGACCCTGAGGATCGAGGGCAAATACAGCTGACGAGAATCAATACAGGGGCAATACAGAATCAGCAAGTTCGTAACACTTTTATGAAATAACAGTCCGTACAGCTGTCCGTATGGAATTCCATGTTGCCCTGTTTCCAAATTGTCGGTCCGTATGGAATTCCATATTGACTTTAAAATCTGTAATAAATTATTAATAACCGGATAAATTTTCATATAAAGACCAGTATTTATAAAGAGCAGGGTAACGTAGAAATATTGGTCGTGCCAAATTTGCCATATTAAGGCTATTTTTATCATATCATCTAATAAGTGTTTTATGTCACATCTTGTTTCAACAGAGAATTATTATATATATATACGTTTGCAGATATATAAGACTTTTAACGTATTTCATTTATTTATACCAGACATAAAAAAAACATTTTGCGATCCCAGTTTTGATAAGTTGAATGTAAACCCTTCACAAATTTATTTCTGAAGGCTGGAAATCTGAAAATCCGAAACAATTACCCAAAACGTTGCGGAGAAGTCTAAAATTCCAAAATGAAAAAAAGGGGGCTCAGTGGCCTTTACCATCGTTATGTTATCGACTGAATGGTAGATTAAATTATAACTTTATTGATGTCCTTTAAGGTTCCCGTTGCCTTGTTCTTTATGACCCACAAATGTATTTATCGAGATTACTTTTTATGACTATCACAATCCCCAGTTTACAGCTATTTCAAATTTATTTTACGTCTGTTAATGGAAATGAATGAAAAAGATATAAATTATTGTCTGCAGTATTACGAAGGATTTATAGCAAGTCCAGCATGAGAAAAAAGAATTAAGATCGGAAATACTGACAAAGAAATAATGAACGGTGATAGTTATTGAAAAAAAATCTTTTATTAATCATAAAGTGAGTGGAAAACAAATATTTATTTTCATTGAAAACGGATGGTGGAAATATCGAATCTGAACTTGTACGAATAATCAATCTATTGTCTTTAAACCCTTCGAAATAGATTTAAGATAAAAACAAGGGAAAGTATAGAAAAAGTTTTTTATACAAAATGTAGTCAAGTTATGACGTTATCTATTCTAAAGCTGACGTGGTTTTAAAGTTGAAGAGTTCTCAATCTAGAACTGTTGTTTCCTTTCCACAACATATATACATATACTACTTTTTACGTGTTAAAAAAAACGAAATCAGACGTTACTAATTAAATTTTGATTCAATACTTAAGATTTTTTTAACATTTTTGTCGGGTTTTGAAATTTTTGTTATTGAGAACATCTGATGAATCATAATTTGACGATCGTATCAAAATTAGTATGATAGACTATTTTTATCATCTGTATATTTCTTCATACATTTTCATAATGGTACATTTGAAACAGCTGAAATCAGAAATAGAAATATGTAACTACCTTTGAGAATCAGAGCATGGCCATTCCTTTTCTTTACAGAGGTTAACATGAAGGCACTATTGATGAAAGATTTCAGGTTTGTCAGATTAAATTCTACTCTTGGATAGGTTAGTTCAAATAATGATATTATACTGGTTCCCTTTTCCATCCGGATACTCAACAAAATCTGTATCATTACTCCACATTGCTTGATTGTAAAACTTTCGTCGAATATTAGATGGTATGGAAATATATTACAAAAATGTCTACCTTGTATCAGTGTATTTTTTGGAACGGTTGGCTTGATGAGTTTTAATTCTCTGGATTTTTTGTTTTCTTCGCCTTCTTCCTCTGACAGCGTTACCGTAAATATCACGTGTTCATCCATTATACCTTTCTCCTTGTCTTGTTTTATAACTTTGTCAACCGTAATACTGGCTTTTTGGTTGTAGAGAATTTTGGCTATAGATGGTATAACACCTAAAGAGACATATATGCGATTTCATAAATGTACTTCATACACCTGTATAAATTTAATTTTAAAATATAATTTCCGTGTTTTCGTTGGTCAGAATTGGAAAAAAAAATGGTTAGTTTGACTGATTTTTAAAGATATTTTTTGTTTCATGATTAGAATTCCTTAAACGTGTATTCATATCTTTAAGTAGAATTAAACTATTAAATGTTAATATAATATTCAGAATTTCTTTAGTGACTATGAACTAAAATTATATTAACAAAATCTGATAATACCTAGAAACTCCAAAAACATTCAAAATAAGTCTTAAACCAACTCAATTTAATGGCACATCTCCTAACTAGGATTGTTACAGAGAAGCTCAAAGGCAACTCAAAATAATCATCTTTTCAACTGACAACTCAGAACAAATGTACACAAAAAGAGCGAGGGAATGTATGTTGATGCGGCGTATTTTGGTTTCTTTCGTAGATGTAAGTCAAATTTCAACTAACGCATTATACATGTATAACAGAATTACCTACGACAATGTAGTAAAAACCTGTCCGTTTTGAATAGTAATGCAGTGTTAATGTTCCATCATTGTTTGTCTCGCATCTGAAAACAAAATATAATAATGCTTATTATTGATGTAAAGTAGCGTAGAGAATATTTTCTCTCATTCTTGGGCAATTTCCGCACCCCTCAAACCAATAATTTGAAATTATTTCTTCTAATAATCCCCCCCCCCCCGGATTAAATAAGCCTGATATTTTTACCTCCTGAGTCGTCAAATTATAATATTTCATAGATGTAGAAATAATTTCAGCTTTTAGTTTTACTGTATACTAACTTGTTTACAACACGATACTATTTATACAGTAAAACTAATATTGTTTTAAACAAATGTAATAAATATTCTGTGACACCAATTTTGGTGTACAGGTTACAATGTATGCATATTTCGTGGACTTCATCAATGCCAAAAATGTTGAAAACCAAAAACCCAAAACAAGACCAGATTACCAAAATTACCAAAAGGGTAAATCCAAAACCATCTAAGGACTGGGATAAAAATGAGGGAGATAACCACAGTTTTGCCAAAATTAACCATTTTTCACAATAACTTTTATATGAAGTATCATTTCACGTAAACATCGAAACACTCGGTAACTTGAAGTCTTCCGGCAGAGGTATCGATTCATTTGTAATAAACATTCTATAATACCCATTTAGATGCACAAATAAGCATTTTTGTTCGATTTATCACTTTATGGAAATGAGAAATTAAGAATAAAAATGAGTACTATTTTACTTGAAGAAAAGATCTCAACACATTATTATTTTTAAAACAGGCATAGAAGAAAACAGTATATTTACCTGAATGAAGGGTACAGTAACTTTGTATACGTCCTTGAAAGATGTGCATGTAAAGCGTCCAAATTTTGTACGAATGATGTAAAATCTCCACCAAGTGTGCGTATCATTTCATCGTATCCATTTTCCATACAGAATTCAAGCCAACACTGACCAAATACTTCTAACACGGTTTCTGGAGGTAAACCTGTCGGAATAAAACATAATAATTATTTGTCCCGAAATATTTTTTTGGCTACTTTGGTTGTTCTTTGAAGAAGAAAAGAAAACAGTGCCTTTTTTCATTAATCTGACGACCTTAAACAGTTTATTTGCTTTGAAAGCCTCCATCTGCCAACATAAATGCTGGTGTTAAATTTACTTAATCCTACATTTGCACACGACCCGCATAGCCCTTGTAGTTGTTTCCAGTTATTAAAGACTTAGGTAATAATAAAACAAACTCACCAGTGATTTTACAGGCAGCAGTAACCAGCTGAACCGTCTTTTCGTCAGAATAGGACTGGAACATCAGAAAATCTGTTGTTTCGTCGAAATTGCTTTCTTTCCTTAAATATCAATATTTAATCAGACACGCTCATAATGCATACATTTTGTGTGTGTATATATTTGTGAGAGTTTTTTTTCCGTTTAACTGGATGGAGGCAATCGGCAGCAACCACAGGGGCCCGACTTCTGGATATTTATTTATTTATTATTTTAATTTTTTGTCTTATTTCATGAGTACTTTTAATAAATATTTACCATTACAACGAATATTCTGCGTTTATTATCAATGTACTATATACTATCCACGTCCTTGTACTAAAAAATCCAAAAGGGATATAAGCCGCCATCTTAGATTGCCTACCCCTGCCACGATTAAAATCCATTAAAAATACTTCCATGTGTGAATTTATTTCATATCTGCCCTCAATCTCCTGAAAAATGAATGATCTTCACATTCCATTCATTATTTTACCAAGATACGACATTAAACTCGATAATTTGACGAGAGAAGTCAAATTAAGTTATCATATTTCGCGTCGAAAGCAACGTTCCTTGTTACTTCACTATTGCCTGTCAGACGGAAGGGACTCCGATTCTTATTGACTTATATACATTAACGTTGCTTTCGGCCCGATATAAGGGAAATTTTGACTTCGCTTGTCGAGTTAAAGAGTTTGATATACAACATTCCATGAGAAGCAGACAAATCAGTTTTTACTGTTGGTATCAATTTGGTGAGTAATTGTTACATGTAACTCTTGAACAAGTATGTTTTAAAATTTGTTGGTAATGGCCCATCATAGAATGAAAAACGATAGATACATATAAATGTAATTTCAATTTTATTACAACTAGCGAGATATATAAGCTAAATATGACTCACAGTATTTTGTTCCATGTTTCCTCGTCAAATTTTGACAAAACAAGACTTTTGATACAAACATGAATTTTTCCATACTGTAAAATAAGATTTAATATTATTATAATGATAATGAAGCCTTTAACATGCATCTTCATTTTTATAGAAGGCAATACAAATGTTAGTGATCTTTGGCAACATAACGAGCCTGGCTTTATATTCATGTATTACTATATGGTATTTGATGACAGGTAAATCAGTATATTAATTCTGCCTTTTTAGCTACATTTTCCCAGTCATTTTTCGACCGTAGATTGGAACTTGACTTTTTGAGTTTTTCTTTTACCCTCTCCAATCAAACGATTGTTCCCTCACTTAAAAGGTATGGGATTAAGAAAATTTATAAATTTTGATCGGTTATTTATCTTTGTCATGTTTTCAATGTAAAATTTGGAAAGTTGCATAGTAAAATCTTGTATACAGAAAATAAATGAATGTTCTGCTGTTAACTTTTGTGTTATGTTCCAGAAATGTATGGATACTGATATGGTAGATAATTTCTGAATTTGTTATACATCACACTCATATCCGACTTTTATTATTACACATACATGAATGAACAAATAAATATCTAATGGAACCGCTCTTTATTGTTGTTTTTCGGGTTTTTTTTAATTTCTGTTTTATTTATAACAAGTCCCATGCTAAGAGTATTACAATTTCACGATGGGAAAATGGGTCAGAACTTGTAATTAACATTTAATGCTATTTTTGTATGATGAATAAATGACTGTACCTTAGAGATACATGTATTCTTGTACATCTGCGTCAAGAGACTATTAAAAGGCCAACGGCTTATCGGACCCCCAACCCCGCTCATGAAATCAAATTTAATTTGTGTTACACCCAAATCATTATATTTGTTAGTTATTGACAAGTTTATTTATTTGGTGTTGGATATATTGTACCATCGAAGTTGCGTTTTCTTTTACAATAAGTGTCTGTACATTATTTTTGTAAAAACAGAAAGGTTTGGCTATAAAAACATTAATTGAAATAAACTTCAAAAATATTAATACCACGAAGTTCACAATTTAGATAAAGTGAATAATAAATCTTCTAGATAATGTTATTATGATGTACTCACCATTCTGAAGTTGTTAAAAATTCTTATTTCCCATGTATTACACGCTAATCAATGATTGAACGATGCAAAGTATAAAATTTACAATCATGAAATTGATTTTAATCTCATTATTATCTGAATGATTGGATATATAATATTGCTGTTGATGATGGGCATCGAACGATATTTTACCCTTTGTGTGGATCGAGGTGTCCATCTTTACATAATGGACCTACACAAGACCACCAAAATCGATGTATTGTCAATTTTGACAGAGTGAACTGAAACACAACTTTTAGCGATATTTCCACAAAAAGAAGAAAATTGCTCCCATGTCATTCTATTGCATTGCTGTTCGCATGTTGCTATTGTTGCAGATATGAAGCAAGCAGAGCTGATTTTGAAACAGACTGAAAATCGTTTTTGGTATATATTTTTAGCTCAAGTATGAATTCCCCCAAACTTCTTAGCTCCTAAAAGAATTTGGAGTTAAACATTTGATTGTGACTGAATATTCCCGTTAAGGTTAAATATTTTTTTCATCAAATTAATTTCATCTCTTCAGGATAAGGTTTCTAAGAGGAAAAAGGCTCTTCACATGAGTTCGTGTTACATTCTGAGACAATTTTGCTTTATGAATATTTTGATATAATTTTTTTCTAACCAATATCACTGGTATTTCAAGGAAATATGAAATTATGGATGATTTATACTTTATAGACATTAGTTTATTGACATTTCGATATATTGTGATTAAAAAACTGACATATTGTTTAGTCATTTGTCTGCATTATTCATGAACAATTACGTACATATAAAGTGACATTTCCGTTAGTACATGTACAAATGTACACAAGTCAGTCGTGAATATGAAATCCCTATAAATTGTACAGGAAGAGCAATTTTGGGTAAAATTCTATATTATTTAGAGAATCGCAACTGTTTGATTCTTAGATGCCCTTGGCAAATGAACTGCAATCTTATATTGGTTGGCTATCCCAAAAAAGAAAATTTTGTCGTCAGGGAAAATATGGCATCAAGTCAACATTAAATTCTAATGCGGCTATCATGTTCCGAAAATTTTTCGTGTTCCCTGTTTACATTGTAAGTTGTCTAAGAGGACATAACTGTCGTCCTTACTTCACATTAAAAGAATCTTTTCCTTTAGTTGTGATAACAAGTTTTTAAGACGATTAAAAAAATATTACAAGTAAGTAAAGTATCTGTTCAATTTTCGACTGGGTTTCAGACGGGAAAATCCAATTATTAGTTATTGTTGTTTTTTACGATTTTATATTTGGTTTTGTTCGACTTGTGCATTTCATACATTTTAGTCGTTTTATGCCCCCTTTGACAGCTCATCATTTCTATTTATTTTTCTTGTTATCTATTGTCGCATGAGCTGCATGTTTCGCAACATACTTAGGGGATAACTGTATTGTATTTTATCAGTTGCCGACGTAAACCGCTGGTTTTACCGTCGCAAATTGAGTTTACCTGGCGACGCGTAGCGGAGCCAGATAAACGGATATTTGCAATGGTAAAACAACCGGTTTATGTCGGCAACTGATAAAATACAATACAGTTATCCCCATTCTAATGCAACCTCCGTTAAAAAATAGAATAAAAAGTAAACAGGAAACGTCAAATGCGTTTGCGCAACGTTGTCGTCAATGGTTCCGACGGTAAACCGTGGATTTTACGCTTGACGTTATCCAATCAAAAATGACGTTATATGTTATGTTGCATTAGAATTAGTTTTTTACTCCATTATTATATTGAAAGCTAAAACTCTCAAAATATCATGGGACCTCTGTTAGAAATTAATATAATATAGATCATTTATTTCAATAATTAACGTGTCTATAACTGATCCAAACAAACACTTATTTATGTTTATTGGATGATTTTGTAACTTGCATGTACAATTTTATCTGTCCTGTATATCATGTATATCATTGTTTCTTTTTTGTTTCCTCTAGGTTATCATTTTAATTCAATCTCATTCGAATATCATGCAGAAATATTTTAGTGTAAGAGAAAAATATCTTAATATGATATATCATATAGTCTATCGTCCGGTAACAAAGCATTGCACACCATGTCTTCTAGGAAAATGTTCAGAAGATGTCAGCTAGACCTTCGTCTGATAGCTTGAAGTATATAGTTTTGCATTACGAAATTCGTGAGAAAGTGTTGACTGACCAAATATTGTGTAGGATAGCTGGTTATTTTGTCGCCCGCATTTTCCTAAATTCAGTAATTGCGAGCTATTTTAAAGCATACAAATGGCCATGTGAGCTTTTGTCATCACTTGGCGTCCGTCGTCCATCCGTTAACTTTTCAAATTTTAATCCTCTCCTCTGAAACCACTGGGCCAAATGGAATTAAATTTGGCAAGTATCTATGTAAGGTCGTTTACAATGTATAAAGATTGCTCATTTCGTCCCGATCGGACAACGATCATGGTCGCCATGGGCAATTGTTGTTTCTGATTGACTGAATTTTCAAAAATCTTCTCCTCTGAAACTGCTGGGCCAAATGGAACAAAACTTGACAGGAAGCATATATGGGAGGTCCTTTATAAAGTATCCTTATTTCGTTCCGATCGAACTACAAATATGGCCGCCATGGGCAGTTCTTGTTTCTGATTGGTTGATATAAAAAAATCTTCTTCTCTGAAATCGCTTGGCCAAATGGAACCAATTTAACTTGACAGAAAGCATCTACGGGAGGTTCATTAGAAAGTTTTCTCATTTCGTCCCGATCCGGCAAAAAACATGGCCGCCATAGGCAATTCTGGTTTCTCAAAGGTTGATCAAATTTTTTTTTCTTTCTCTGGAACTGCTTGGCCAAATGGAACGAAACTTGACAAGAAGTATCTATGGGAGGTTCTTTACAAAATATCTTTATTTCATCCCGATCGAAGAACATATATGGTCATCATTGGCAGCTCTTGTTTCTGATTGTTTAATATAAAAGAATCGCTTGACCAAATGGAATGAAACCTGACAAGAAGCATATATGGGAGGTCCTTTATAAATTTCCTCACTTTGTCCTGATCGAAATACAAATATGGCCGCCATGAGAAGTTCTTGTTTCTGATTGGCTGATTTAAAAAAAACTTTGAAGTCGCTTGGCAAATTGAACAAAACTTGACAGAAGGCATCTAAATGGGGGTTCTATACAAAGTTTCCTCATTTCGTACTTATAAAACAACAAACATGGCGGTCAAGGGCAGTTCTTTTCTTTCATCGGTTGATAATCTTCTTCTTTGAAACCGCTTGGCCAAAGGGAACGAGACTTGACAGGAAGCATTTGTTGGAAGTTTTTTACAGTTTTCTCATTTTGTCCAGATCAGGCGACGAACATGGCCGCCATGGGCAATTGTTGTTTCTGGCTGGTTGATTAAATTTTAAAAAAATCTCTTAAACTGCTAAGCTAAATAGAGCCAAACAGAAAGTGTCTATGGCATATAACAAAAATCTACAGAACAGCAGGATTGCTAGAAACCAAACATGGTCTGAATGTTCCTCTTAAGGTGCTCACCAAGTGTTGTTACTCTGGTGCCGATCCCTAATTCGAAATGACCTTCAGCAGAGCACTTAGGTTAACATAAGACCCTATGGGAAATACATGCAAAAAACCTCTGGAGAACTACCAAATTTTAGAATATGTTGACCTGTAAGTAGAAGGGCCTTGATGAAGAAAAATTTGGTTCCTACAAGGCTCACCACACTTCATAATGATAGGGAGAAGTAACGTCCCTCTTGGAGGTATGTCAATAAAAATGACTTTCATGCCAGGTGAGCGATACAGGCTCAGCCCTCTGAGCCTCTAGTTGTTTATGTAAATAATTTTGAGGTACGTGTAATTTCAACTGGATTGGATCATTTTTGTTTGATTTTGCTTAGACTGTATTATTAATATTGTCTACTGTCAGGCTAACGAAACAATATGTAAATTATAATTTTATGTGCAAGGATAAACACTTTCAAACCCAGGTTGGAAATACATGAACATTGGAAAGATGAGGACTTAAACAGTTATTCCTAAATATGTTTTTCTACATAACGCGAAGTATTACACGTGTAGCATATGTGTAGGTTGGCGAAGCGAGAAGTTATGATAAACTTTATTAACCATTCGGACATCGAGCACCTAATGATAATATTGAGTGTGACTCACAACAGTTTCAAAACATTCCCTAGCATCGGCCTCAGTGCTACATGTACTATGGCCATGTCTGTAATGTAAAATGTCTAGATTGTATTAATGATAATCTTCAATTTATATATTTCCTAAACTACAGATCAACATAGGTGATATTTTGAATTAATTTCAGATCATTGAAGCGGTTCCAAGTTGATTACAGAATGTAATAAAGTAAACATGACATTAATTTTAATGGTTACAAAACCAGGTACAATTGTACCGATGTCCTTGGGAAATTCATCAGTAAATTAACAATGCTGGTTTTAGCGTTGAATATTATTTATCTTGATGTCTTACGGTAGGAATGCAAATAACACTTTTAAATGAAAATCATCAAAGGCCATTGATGTCAAATTAGATTCAAATTCGCTAAGTGGTTTCAAACAAGATCTTTGAATGAATTTTCCCATACGTAAACTAAGTTTACCTGTTAAATTTTCACAGACGTAAAAGTAAGTTTACCTGTTAAATTTTCCCATACGTAAAAATAATTTTACCTGTTATGGCAGTCTTACATCCAGGAACCATGGTTATCGAGTTTGGTTCTACGTGTAATTGACAGATTGGCTTCAAAGATCTTTACGTCAATTTCCCCAAAAGGGCCTATGTTACATGTGTACGTTCGGTCACTGTGGCTATTTTAGTTGGCAGTCTGTCATCGAATATAATTTTGAACGACCATTCCACCAATCATTTATCTCAAATAGTGCAGTTGTTTCAGAGATGTTTTATCATTTTTATCTGATTTTCTACCATATTGGTTGGAGGTCCAGACACCCGATACCATTTTTCAATGGAGAGCACCTAATACAAATTTGTTCTCATTAGGTTCAATGATTTTTAAAAGAAGTTTTATGACAATGGATGGCAGACCCACGTAATGGTTATAGCTCATACACGGACCTTCGGGCTACGTGAGCTAAGAAGGTCTCCATACTATAAGTCAGATTTGTGCAAACCAACAAAGCAGCACTGATTGCTTATGTCCAGCACTGATGCTAATATCCTACAGGTACGGCAGGCATTCTTAACCTTTGTAGAGGATTTTTAAAATGAGAAATGACATTTTCTTTAGGAATTTTAACTAGAGGCTCCCAGGAGCTTGTATCGCTCAACTGGAAATCATTTACAAACTTAAAGCAGCATAAATTGTTAACTACAACATGTACAATGTATGTCCATCTTGGATGGCAGTATGGAGAAACGTTGCTCCCAAGTTCTAAATGGCACAATTGTTTTGGAAAATTACTCTTTAGTTTCAAACAAAATCTTTTAATTTAAAATCCCCATTCGGTCTTATGTCAAGCCAAGTTTGCATATGGTGGCCATCTTTGATTATGGTCTGGATCATCGGACATTATTTGGGTGAAGTATCATCTAAGGACCATTGCTACAAAGTTTGGTTCCAACTGGCTTACTGATTTTAGACGAGATTTTCAAGTCAACTTTCGCATAAAATAAGGTCCCATGTTAGAATATGTTTGGGTCTGGCAGCCATCTTTCTTCTTCTTCTTCAGATATACAATATTCCATCGACATCCGATGATTACATATTGTCGCATACGTGTACTATTTATAAAATTTACTCCAATTAAACAAAATATAAATGAAAACAACACATTTTTTATTAAAACTATATACAATCTTAATTCATGCTATTAAATAATAGTACAGAGAACAGCAGGACTTAGCTGTTCCCTGAAGCTATCAACTGATGGTGGCTGAACAAGTACCACAGGGAGCCGATTGCACTGTGGTATTGTATAAGGAAAGTATGAATGTCTGTAAGAGTCCTTAGATGTATGTATGTGCCTGTATGTGAGCGTATTGTTTTTCCTGGTTCTTGAGTCTGCTTGAATGAGTGTGTCAGATGGAATAGCAACAATATGGTATGATAGCTTATATATCATTACCCCAATCTTATGCGTAGCCTACGTTTTGCTAGTGATGGTAATTTTAATGTGGTAAGTATGTTTGTAACACTGCTCGTATTGTGATATTTATTGCAGATATACCGAGCGGCTCGTCGTTGGCCTATCTCAATTTTGGATACCAATTCGGTTGTGTGAGTGTCCCAAACAGAACAAGAATATTCTAGTTTTGGTCGAACGAGTGCTTGGTATGCCTGGGTTTTGATTGTGGGTTTGTTATTTTTAACTTGCGTTTTAGAAAACCCAGTGATTTGTTACCTTTGGATGTTATGTCATTTATATGTTTGTCCCATTTGAGGTTTGACCGTATTGTGATACCAAGGTACTTAGCTGATTTTACAGATTCAAGTGTATGATTATCTAAAATGTAGCTGTGCTGTATAGGATGTTTCTTTTTAGTGACAGATAGCACAGTACATTTATCTGGATGGAAAGCCATCAGCAACTAGCTGCCACATCAAGATCAACTTGGATTTTATTACAGTCACTCTGGGATCTGATCGGTCTGTATATTATGCAATCATCTGCGAATAGCCTGAGCTTACTTTGGGTCAAGTAGTCTGGCAGGTCATTAATGTATACCAGAAAAAAGAAGGTCCCAATACGGTACCTTGTTAAACACCAGATGTGAAAGGGGCAGTGGGTAATGACTTCCATCTATGGCTACAGTTTGTGTACGGTTCGAAAGAAATGCCTGTATCCAGTTAAGTGTTTGTCCAGAGATGCCATGATATTTTTTTAATTTATAAAGAAGTCTTCGATTCGGAACTTTATCAAATGCCTTAGCAAAATCAATAATAATTAAATCAGTTTGAATGTTTTTATTGTCTGTTTCTGATAATTCTTGTGTGATGGAAAGTAGCTGGGTTTCACTCGAGCGTGAATGTCGGAAGCCATGTAGGAGATCATAGAGGATGTTGTTGTTTTCAAGGTGGTTCATTAAATGCTTTGTAACTATGTGTTCCATTAACTTGCAACAGATGCAATTTAATGAAATAGGTCTATAATTTACTGCTTTGTTTGTCCCCCTTTTCAAAAGGTTTATTGGAGTTTCAAGTGTCAAATGACTTTTTAAATATAAGCTGTAATATTGGTGCTATCTGTTCGTGTAGTTCTTTAAAACTCGACCATGAATGTTGTCTGGGCCGGTGGTTTTGAGGGAGTTATGTTCTTGATGAGTTTTATAATACCAGGTGCAGATATGGTTAGATGTGAAATATTTGGGTGTTCGCTAGGTCCTTATCTGGTATGGTATCATTGGGTTCTGATGTGAAAACCGACTGAAATTGATCGTTCAAGATGTTGGCTTTTTCAGTGGTGTCAGTTATGAGGTTTCCATCTTTTTTGAGAGCCGAGATACACGATTTGTCTGTTCTTATAGATTTTATATACTGGAAAAGTTTTTTGGCCTTGCCTGATTGTTTGAAGGTTGGTCAGGTTCGTTTATAGGTAGGTCACAAATTATTGTTTAAATGTATTTCCAGTAAGCTTCTCTGTTCTTTTTGTACTTTCCTTTTAAGTTATATGTATTTGTCAGAGAAGTTGCTACATGTGTTGTATATCTTTGCGTTTCTTATATACCGCTAGTCTGTTTTTCTTATTTATGAGTTTTCTAAGTGAATTAAGGTAGTCTGTGCTTCTATTTTAGCATTTTTGATGGAATGTTTGCTTGAATTGTGTTTATAAGTCTTGTTTTGAAAAGCCTCCATAAAGTATTTACGTCTGATGGTTTATAGATGTTAAGTATGTCTGAATGAACTTTTTCTTATTCAGATTTTATGTTGTTCCAGTTTGCCTTGTTATATTTCAAAACTTTACGTGGTGTTTCTCTTACCCTGTTCAGCAAAATAGCTGCCTCGGCAAAGAATATCATGGTCACTAAGACCAATAGGTGGACGAGTGCTTATTTTCTTTATGTAAGTACGGTTGCTTGTCAAAATTAGGTCGAGTATATGATCTTTTCTAGTTGGAATGTTTACTAATTGGTGTAAGTTTGAATCATTTATTAAGTCAAGTAGCATATTATGTTGGTGTTGGGCAGGTTTTCATGAGATGACAAAGTTGTTCGACCAATTTATATGACCTAAATTAAAGTCCCGCCTATTATAACTATTGGGTTTGTTTATTTATTCTGTTTATTGACACTAATGCTGTGCCATTGTTAGAAGGTGGTCTATAGAATAATGCTAGTTGCAAGTTTCTAGAACCAGTGATATTGATTTCTGCCCATACTTTTTCACAATTAGTTTTTAATTCTTTTATTTCAGAGCTTACAAAGTCTTTAGTTATTGCTACGAGAACTCCGCCATGGCTTTGCCTTTTTTTAAGTTGCTCTGTCATTTATACATTACAAGAGTTCAGATGGGAAATAGTCATATGATGATGTATCTGAATCTAGTCAAGTTTCAGTGCCCATTATAATATCTGCTTTTACTGTATCAATAATTTCCAGGAGATCTGGTTTCTTACTTTTTATTGACTGGAAATGTTTAAAGGCTTTTTTATTTTTGTTTGGTGCATACTTTTTACGTGTACTTTCATGTGATGGTGGACTTTTGGTAATTGGTGATGACGATGCCGTATGTGCACCTGGACTACCTATTCAGTTTAAGGTTGTTTGTCGGTTACCTAGGCTTTCAAACATGTTAGATGTTTCAATGGATGTTGAGTTGAAGAAACTTATTGAAAAAACCGGCATCCCAGACTGGATACAGTGCTAACTTAGATTGCTGTTATTCATGATGCTATATAAGTGATTTGGTATACCTTGGCAGTCTAAGTGAAACTAGGTCACATGTGTCACAGCATACTGCTTTATTAGACTACGCAGGGCCATCTTGGTGTTTTAGGACCTGGATTTGTTTCAGTGTCGTAAGCATTTGCTATAAGCAGTAGAAACAGATATTTATGGACTGGTCTTATTGATTTTGGCTTTTGCATATGTAGGATTTGTATGCCATAAAGATTTGCATGGCTAATGTCTTGGTTTGACAAGAAGTCAATAATGGGGTAGTGTTATGATGGTACTTTTAAAAGTGTGCTATTAACTCTTATTCTGTGATAGTCTTAATATACTGTAATGTGGTGATACAATTACATGTAGGCTGTTACTAAATAAAACAAGTATAGGAAATAAGAATGTGCTAAAGGTAAACAAGATGCTGTAGTACTGATACACTTGTTCTTTTTGTGCAGTGCTCGAAACTAGAATGCGGTGCTCTCACACTAAGGTTGTTTATACTCAAGTGATGAGAGGCTGGGTCATCGGATACTCTGGAAGAGGACCACCCAAAGACCATTACTGTTTTCTTCCAACTGACTAAGGTTTCAGTCAACAAGATCAAAGTAAATTTCCAATAGGGTCCTTTGTAACTATGTTCAGCTCTGGTGACCATCTTGAATGGCGAGCGGGGCCATCGGTGAAATTCTGGATGAGGACCACTCAAGGACCATTACTGCCAAGTTTTATTCCAATTGACTTTGGTTTCAGACAACAAGGTCTTATGTTAAACTATGTTTGACTCTGGCGGCAATCTTGCAATTGGATGGCAGGCGGTGACATTGGATACAACTCTGAAAGAGGACCAACTAATATAAGGACCATTGGCGCCAAGTTTTGTTTCATTTGGCACAGTGGTTTCAGAGATCATCTTTAAAGGAAAGTTTACAAGTTTACGATGACGACGATTACGTCTAAAAAATAGAAGTAAATGAATTATGTCATGCATACTCATTGGCAATTGATTTTTAATAATTACAAAAAAGATTTATGCTCTACCACTATGCATAACATAGGGAGAGAACAAAAAGTACAGGTTTCAATTGCAAAATCCAAGACTTCGTTCTTTTCGCGAAGTTTTGTCGTTCTGTCCTCGTTGAAGACCCATTGGTAGCCTTGAGCTGTTTTCTGCTCTTTTGTCGGGTTTTTGTCTCTTTGACACATTCCCCGTTTCCATTCTCTATTCTATTGGTCAATGCACGTTAAGAATAGGAAACTTCGCTTATCAAAACTCCCAAAACTGGAAACCAAACATATCCCTCATTCATACTTGTAACTGCCCTCAGGTTTTGCTTTACTTTTTGGAAATTTGAAGTTGCTCAACATTTCTGGTAGATCTTTTGTTTTTTCTCAGTTTTTCAAATATGCATCTGAAATTAGTATTATACTTTCTTTTCCATGTTGTGTTTGGTTTCAGTTTTATACTGTTGGTGCCCTTCAGATTGTAAAAATGAAATTTTGCAAAGTTTATTTTGTACTTTAAATTTGAGTTTTATAAACAAAGAAAATTGATTTGTACGAAATAAATTTATAGTCCTATTATTTCATTTTATTTGGAATGACCTTTCAACGATGAAACATTCAGACCTTAGATTGTATATTACAAATTACCAATGCTGTTAAAAACAAGGTGTTGATAAGGATATCTAACCATCTTTCTACTATACCAAAATGCAGTAAAGTTTTTTAATAAATCTCTTCACCATCACTCTTCTATCACCACCGAAGATTTTTTTTCGATTTGATGAAGATCAGTAAAGCTCAATGCCATCTATGTATACACTGTAGATTCCTGAAGCTCATAACCTTAAAAATTTGAAAATGTTTTCATTTGACATAATATTTTTGAAAGGAAACGGTGTATATACATGTACAAGTTTCAATGCATGAAAATGGAAGGATAAAAATGATGCTATAGTCAGGTATGGTGAACTCTACCATTTAAACATCATTTTGGTTCGTGCTAATTCCATACAATCTAATGGATATTGATCATGTCCAAATTATAATTACTGTTGTGAAGTATCCTCCCAATATACATGTATATACTTCATATCAATTCTGATCACTCATGCTCGTCACAGTTAAACAAATAATATTTAGTAAAATATCCTTTATTATGGATATAAAGTATAAAGAAAACAATATTCACTAACAATTCAATAAAAATTCTGTTAAATGACAAAATTTTCTTTAATGGCAAATTCTCTTTAGTATGCATATGGTATCATAATATATGGGACTAGAACATTTCAAATGAAAAACAAAAGAAACTTAACTGGAAAATATAATCTCCGATACAAGGAAACCAATTTATATTATAAGTAATTAATGAGAACAACAATTAAAAATTCAGTAAAGAACTTTAAAACTGTGAAGAATATAAGCTGAGCAAGAATGTCTAATTTTGGTAGAAAAATTGGGTAAAAAAAAACCAAATGTTAAACTTGACCATGATTTATATTAATATTAACCTTCCTTACAAATCTGCAACAAGTCACAGAATAAACTTAAATTCACAAAGAGGATGGATGAATTATTGTTTAGCATCCAGTAGCAACCATTAAGTGCATATCAGGATGAGAACAGGTTTAATAAATAAGAATATAAAGTTAACCCTGCTTTGTACTAGACTGACACGCTGAGCTTGATTTTTAATGTGCTTGCCCATGAGGTAACAGCCCACAGGAAGACATATCACCCCACCCGAGCCGACCAGGCCTTTGCACTTACTCCTTGATGATGCGTGCTTGGCAGAAAAGCAGCAAATATCAATTTTAATGTCTTTGCTTTGACAGGCCAAGGATTGAAACCACGACCTTCCTCACTCTAAAACTGAACTTTTTCTTTCCTTGAGGGTCTCTCAAATCTTAACAGTCGGTTTATAATTAAACCTCAAACTTCTTGCATAACCTGCAGTGCTAGATAGATGTACACATATTTCAAAACATTACTTTTCTTTTGAACCCCACTGAAACATAATAAGAAAAGCTATACAAGAAGAGACCATTTAAATATGTGAATAACAGATGCATAACGACAGAAATAATGTAAATAACCATTTGAGTAATCCTTCTTACAATGGTAAAAAACATCAGGTAGTGATCTTGAACCTAACTTCAGTCCTTGAAAACAGATAAGACATAATTTACCCTGGAAAATTTGACAATATTGGAACAATATACACACCATGCGTCTAATTGTACTGTAAATGCACTTTAAATCCAAGGAAAATAGAATTTTTTGATAACCCTTACTTTTGAAATCTTGCAAAATTGTCAATTATAATCATTGTGACCATTTTAACTTTGTTCCATAACTTACTTATTTACTTTAGGTACTTAGTGAGTGTTAATTTCATCTCAACCATTTTAGCCATAAATTTTATAAACAAGAGTGGACATACTAAATGTCCCGCCTGAGTACGCACATGGATACAGAATAATGATTATCTGATACCCAACATTGCAAGTCAAAGGAAAATGCCTTAAAAGATAATTTGTCTGAAAAATCTCATGCATGTCATTCAAGCCTAAAACTGTCCAAGGCGAGCTAACAGAGGTCAGACTAGTATGTATCCATCAAAAATGGTGGGTCTATATAATACATATACAAATGTATAGCATTTGTTGAGAAATGAACATATTTGTAATAAACAGCTGCACCACGAGCGCATGATACGCCCGTCGTCTTGTCAAAAAAACATAATAAATGTTTTTGGAATCCTCCTTTATTTAGTGGAGCTGCTGGTGGGATGTATATTGAAACCTGGCAAAACATAAGGGTGTAAACTTTTAAGCAATAGAGATATGGTGCGAAATGTGACCAAAAAAGACAACCTTTTTTACCAAAAAGCTCAATAAAATTTCAATAACTCAAAAATAAAATAAGAATCATCAAGAAAAAGTATACAGATCTTCAGATTAATATAACTAAGAAGCGTGTTAAGTTTTATGCAATAATCATAAATCGTTTTTGATATGGCGCGACAGTGAAGACCCCCCCTTTTTTTTTTTACAAAAAACTCAATAACTCTAAAATAAAATTTTGAATCATCACCAAAAAGTATACAGATCTTTAGATTAATATAACTAAGAAGTGTGTAAAGCTTTAAGCAATAATCATAAATCGTTTTTGAGATACAGCGCGACATGTGAAACCCCCCCCCCCCCCCTTTTTTTTTTACAAAAAACTCAAAAACTCTAAAATAAAATTTTGAATCATCACCAAAAAGTATACAAAGTCCCGTATCTCAAAAAGTTTTAATCTTATTTTCACCAAAGAGTATATAGATCATTTGACCATCATAAGAAACAATTATTTTAAGTTTGTGAAATTTGGATGAGTTGTTCTCAAGTTACGGCACGACATGTTTATGACGGACAGACGGATAGACAAATAGCGGACATTTTGTATACCATAATACTTCCCGTCAAAATTTTGACAGGCGCATAAAAATGGGACAAGAGTCACTCAATCCTAAAATTGAGGTCAATTTTGATATAGGTATTAGAGCTACAGAAAAATGGACTTAATCATGAAAATTTGCTCAAGTGTAAAATTCAAGTCAAGGTCTCAGACAGCCATGTACCCAATAATAAATAAATTTGGTCTGTCTATCGTAGTTGCTGAGAAATGGATATTTACTCAAAACGTGAAACAAATCAGGCAAGCATGAAATAGAGGTCAAAGGTAAGGTGTCAGATGTTAAAGTTGTATATACCCACTAAGAACTTCTAGCAACCAAATACTGTGGGTCTAGTTACAAATGTAGTATAGTTGTTGACAAATAGACTAAATCTTGAAAATGTATATAAAGTCAATCAAGCATGAAATTCATGTCAAGTTCAGCTGACAGGTGTTAGACTAGCATGTAACCACTAAGAACTATCTACAGACCAAATATGATGGGCCTAGGTAATGCAGTTGCTGAGAAATGGACTTGATCTCAAAAATGTAACATACGTCACTTAAGCATGAAATTGAGGTCAAGATCAAAAGGCAGGTGTCATACCAACATGTATCCCCTAAGAACTATCTATTGACCAAATATGGTGGGTCTATGTATTAAAGTTGCTGAGAAATGGACCTAATCTCGAAAAAGGGACAGTCACTCAAGCATGAAATTTAGGTGAAAGTCATGAGACAGTTGTCAGACTTGCATGTACCCACTAAGAACTATCTATAGACCAAACATGGTGGGTCTAGATATTATAGTTGCTGAGAAATGGACTTAACCACAAAAATGCGACACAGGTCACCCAAACATGACATTGAGGTCAAGGTCAAAAGGCAGGTTTCAGACTGACATGTACCCACCAAGAACTTTCTATTGACCAAATATGGTGGGTCTAGATATTATAGTTGCTGAGAAATGGACTTAACCACGCAATTTGTGATATTCACTCAAGCATGAAATTGAGGTGAAGGTCCCAAGGCAGGTGTCAGACTGCCATGCACCCATTAAGAACTATCTATAGACCAAATATGGTTGGCCTAGGTATTACAGTTGCTGAGAAATGGATTAACCACGAAACTTGGACACAGATTTTACATTTATGTTTATGAAGTCAGTGAACCATGAAAATGAGGTCAGGGTCACAAGAAAAGTATACTACTGCGGCAAACCTTATACGATAAGCTATCTAGTGGACCATAAATCTGAATTGTAGGTGTTATATGTACAAAGTTATTAAAGTTTCAAAAAACTTTATGCCACCACCACTGCCGCCGCCGGAAAGCAATACCTATATCTCGCTTTCTTGACTAGTTATCACAGGCAAGACAAACATAATTGAGAATTAATAAAGATTTTTCAGTAAATTTTTTTTCCGATACAAATTCTTTTCATAATACGTAACTGATTATGGGCACTCGTTTGTAAATTAAATTGAATTCCATGAATGTCACTGTTTTGTTCATATGCTTAATTTTGCAAGACTCAAAACACAGCCGTCTTTAAAACTCAGTTGTTATTCAATAGAGTTATCTTTCTATAAATGTTATCCTTCAATAATTAACTGCATACAATCCTATGCATTCTACTTTGGAAATTTTATAACGTTCATAGAACTATTTGGCAATGCAGATTGGGAGTATTTTAAGCCATTAAACCATCGTAATGACAATAATCCAGAACTGCTGGTTTGATAAGCTTTGGATTGAACATATATTTAAAAATAAAAAAATTAAAAAAAACAGCACCATGAAAATAATCTAAAGTGAACACTCTACTGAGTTGGTAATAATAAAATTAAAGTTAATATTTTATATACAAAGAAAAATGTGGTAAATTGAATATAATTCAGATCTTAAGCTTGTAACTAATAAACAAGTTCTAAATATTTGTTAAATACAATTTCATAAAAACATAAAATAATTTATATTTTTCGATAAACAAGTTTTCATTTACAAATCATGATATGATACCATTTCTATCCTAGGCATATTAACCAATAATCACATAGAATAAGGATAAAAACTGAAAATTAAGCCCATTACTTCATTCTATGTAAACATACGAATTTTGATTCCAATTATTACTATATTTCAGTATAATCTGTTCAGACACATAAAATGTTTATTTCCAACACA
This sequence comes from Mytilisepta virgata, assembly GCA_028015205.1. Taxonomy (NCBI): domain Eukaryota; kingdom Metazoa; phylum Mollusca; class Bivalvia; order Mytilida; family Mytilidae; genus Mytilisepta; species Mytilisepta virgata. Next base: position 79,335,324 of record CM051519.1, read on the forward strand.
TATAAATTGTTACATATTTTTTAGTTGGTAAAATACACCATTTTTTGTTGCAGATATAATACACATTGATAGATTATACGCAACCCCTTTCAAGCTCTAAAATCAAGGAAAAAAGCTTAGTTCTACTATATAATACGCAGTGACATCTTCGCAACAAAGTTGTGGTCATCATAAGATCAATGTTTTCCTCATTTTTGAAAAAAATTAACCTGAAAGAATAATTTTTGAAAATCCAGATTCCAAAAATCTAGAACCATAAAAAGATTATCCAAAGATTTATCATAAAACATTAAACATCAGAAAATTCCAGTTCCATCACATTATTTACCTCATCAAAATCAACCGGGAATTCATCTCTATAAAAAATATCATTCTCATATTCTATTCTGTTATGTAAAAGCGTCCTAAAAAAATTGCTGAAGTTGTACTTAAGGTCAAATAAATCTAGAAAGACAAATAAAAAAGAAGCATTCATCTGTCAATATTATTGTTGTGCAATAACCTCAGGAACTCTGATAAAGTCATAACTTGAGATATGGTATAATGTTTGGATAGACAGCAGTCTACCATTATATGCATAAACAAGACCGATTACATGTCTGGACCTGTCATATGTTTGTCAGGGCAAAGTTATTATTACTCTAATTTGTATGTGGTTTAGATAAAAAGATGTTTCCATTTACCTAGTATTATTCAGGTCATGATTGCGTTTATATTTTTCAGGATATGGATTTTGTGTCATGAATTTATACACCATATATCCCTTCTTTATCTTATAACCCTAAACTTCAACACTTTAGTATACTGAAAGACTTTAATCAAGCAACACTTTGAGGACATAATGGTATTATGTATATAAACACAATGCAAAGTTTGAAAAATATTTGTTCAATACAGTCTGAGTTGCAGATTACACAAAGTATGCACTGTTCATAGCATGTATTGCTGAAAAATGGCTAAGTTTAACATGCAAAAATTCATAGTAAAAATTTGTCAAATTTGTCCAAAATAGGAGGTGCACATCTTCAATATATATATAACTAGAGGCTCTCAAGAGCCTGTATCGCTCACCTGGATTTAACTTTTCACAAAGTTGTGGTCATCATAAGATCAATGTTTTCCTCATTTTTGAAAAAAATTAACCTGAAAGAATAATTTTTGAAAATCCAGATTCCAAAAATCTAGAACCATAAAAAGATTATCCAAAGATATATCATAAAACATTAAACATCAGAAAATTCCAGTTCCATCACATTATTTACCTCATCAAAATCAACCGGGAATTCATCTCTATAAAAAATATCATTCTCATATTCTATTCTGTTATGTAAAAGCGTCCTAAAAAAATTGCTGAAGTTGTACTTAAGGTCAAATAAATCTAGAAAGACAAATAAAAAAGAAGCATTCATCTGTCAATATTATTGTTGTGCAATAACCTCAGGAACTCTGATAAAGTCATAACTTGAGATATATATATATCTTCAATATATATATAACTAGAGGCTCTCAAGAGCCTGTATCGCTCACCTGGATTTAACTTTTCTGAAAGAGAACCCCTAAGGACCATTACTGCCAACTTTGGTTCCAATTGGCCTTGTAGTTTCATAGAAAAAGATTTTTGAATCCCCCCCCCCTTTTTCTATTTTTAGTAACAGCAGCCATGTTGTTTTGAAGTCGGGAATGCCAGACATATTTTTGGAAGGGGGCCACCCAAGGACAATTCCACTTAAGCCTGGTCTCAATTGGCCCAGTTGTTTCAGAGGGGAAGATCTTTAAAGGAAAGTTTACGCTGGATGCCATCTTTAAAGGGCAATAATATTCAAGATAATAACCTTAAACTGCAAAATTTCCTTAAAATTAACAATTCAGGGGCAATAACCCAACAAAGGGTTGGCCGATTCGTCTGAAAATTTCTGGCAGGTAGATCTTGACCTGATGAACATTTTTACCCTGAGTCAGTCTTACTCTAAATGCTTTAGTTTTTGAGATAAAAGACAAAAACTGCAGTTTACCCCTATGTTCTATTTTTAGCCATGTGTCCATGTTGGTTGGCAGGCAGGGTCATCGGACATATTCTTAAACAAGATACCCTAATGATGGTTGTGGCAAAGTTTGGTTCCATTTGACCCAGTAGTTTCAGAGGAGAAGATTTTTGAAACAAGAAGATTTTTGAAATTTCAGCCAATCAGAACACATTATTGGGCCTGGCAGCCATGTTGAATATTCGATCAGCACCAAAATTACAAATTCTGTAAAGGACCTTCACAGGAACATTGCTGCCAAGTTTGGTTCCATTTGGGTTCAGTGGTTTTTTAGAAGAAGATTGAAATGTGAAAAGTTAACGGACGGACGACGGAGGACAGACGACGGACGGACGACGGACGACGGACGCAAAGTGATGGCAAAAGCTCACCCTGGCTTTTAGCCAGGTGAGCTAAAAATGATACAGTTTTAAAAATATTGGTTCAATACAGTCCGAGTTTTAGATTACACAAAGTATGTACCCCTAAGCATGACGGATGGACAGGTTCGAGCGGCTACTAGACCGGCTTTCACCTTTGGTGACGCAGGTAAAAAGCTGGCAAAACTTGAGATATGGTATAATATTTGGATAGACAGCAAGGCTGGAAAACCATGATATTTAGCTGGATTTCAATGATCCTTCCACTGTTGCTAACTTTGTCCATCTTATCCTGGTACTAATATAAGTGAAGTCTGACTGGAGTGATGACTTTGTTTACTACTTGTAGTAGTCGTGGATCCTGTATCTTGTACAAGTTTCTCTGTTGAGAGAACTTTGGCAATGTCTATATCTTCATCTCCTGTTGTATCATACAAATCTATCCACATGCTCCCACTATAGGACCTGTTAAATAAAGAAACGAAGTCAAGAGATAAAACAAAGCTCACAAAGTTATACCCCCCTCCTCCTCTTTCCATGTCACTTCATATTCATTTTACACAATGTTGTATAAAACAAACCATTGAAATTGAAATTCTCTTTTTCATTTGAAATAATACTGAATAAAAAACAGTTCCATCAGTACAGGTATTTCATCCTTAATCATAGTACTTGATTTTGTTGTATTTTGCTTATGGAGGATGGAATATTATACAAACAGAGCTGTTTCCCCCTCTTGACTTGTTTCAGTATTCCAGCAGCAAGTTGTCAGTATAAAAGAATATCACATAAGAGGCAACTTGCAGTTAGTAAACACCATTTCATATGGTTGAAGAATTCCTGGTCACATGAAGAAGCGACGACTATTCTTGTCTAAAAGATGCAGCTGGCTGTGGGACGCCATGTTTTTAACACTGACAGACCAATTTAAGAAGCAACTACGATATTTAAATATGGGTTATGTAAAGTTAAACTAATTTTTTTCTACCAGACCTTGATGGTAGCTAAAACCTTGTTAGAGAACCATTACATTATAGCCTGGCATGTCTGAGATTTCCCTATCATGCACTAGCACCAGTGTTAAATTCTTAATATGTTCACTTTATAATAAATTTCATGTCAAGATATGCACATGAGGGAATTCGTCAGTGTGTGTTTCAAATATCAATGAATAGATTTAATGAAGTTTAGGTCTTATAAATTCCATTGTCTTCATATATATATTTAATTTTATTGAATACCTGGTCTTGACAAAGGCCACTAAGACTTTACCATCAACAAGCTCTTTAAATCTCTTCCTGAAATTTAAATACAGTGTTTCTGAAAGATTTTCTCAAAGTTACTTTGGAGGTTTCTAATATTTTACTCAAAAGTATCAATTAGGCCAATAAAAAAATATGTGTTTAGAGTTTTATGCTTATCAAAATTGGGGAAGATAATTAGGTTTTTTTTTTTTTTTTTGGCTAAATTGTTTTTACATTGTCATCATAAAGATTTTCTTGATTTTTAACTATGCTGGTACAAAAAGTTAATAAAATCTCAAGGGTAGGCACAAAAAATTAGGGTCAGTACAAAAACCCTAAACACACATATTTTTTAATTTCACCTTAACATTCTTTGGCCTGTAGTATTACACCATAATATAATATCTAAAAATTTAAGTGTGTTAATTGTCTTTTATTTAACCCATAATTACTATTTTTGACGTAAAATTTTCATATTTCACCCCAAATATTCTTTAGATTCTTTGTTGATTTTCAGACTCTAACACTTCACCATTTTAGAATTGATTAAATGTATGTAGAGGTATCAATTATAATAGCTTGTACTGTTATTTCTCCTATTCTTGACGTGTTTAATCGGTAGGATAAAAACACATAAGATTTTTAACCACTTCTCTGTGATTAAATTTCTACGTGGGAATTATCGTTTTTTCTACAGTTATTTGAACGATAAACTAGAGAAGACTCGAAATGAAGAATATGTAAACAAACTACATAGCAATGACATTTTCTTGAGGTTTTTGTCGAAAATCATAGGAGAAACAGATTCTCCTTCAGTTTACCAGTGAGTTATTGAATTTCTCCACCCTAAATATTTAAATTTTAGATTTTAACACGTTCGCAAAAGCTCGCATTGAAAATCTTGGGTAGAGAAATTCCATAACTCACTCGTACCTGAAAGAGAATCTATATGTATATACATTTACAGTCAAACCTGCTTTAAAGGGCACCTCCATACAGCAAATCACTATCTATAAAGGGTACAATAGAAAGTCTCATTTATGAACAAAGCATGCCATGTAAAATTAACGTCTGTATAAAGGGCACTTTTTTCTGGTCCCTTGGGTGCCGTTCATAGACAAGTTTGACTGTATTGTATTTCACAAAAAAGTCTGATTGGATGACTAATTCAAATTTCTATACAGCTTTAATTACAGAAAATATCATGACTGATAATCACAGAATGATATCCAAATAAAGATTTCGTACTGCTATTTAATCTTTTCTATATGATTTTTCACTATTTATAAAATGGTATATTTTCTATTATCACAGTATGGGTTTTCTGTAAATATGATATTGACTGAAGCACACAGTCCATATTACCTATCTGTGATATTTTATCTCACAGATGAAAACATGAAAATCAGCTTGTATATTTTACTGGATACAAAACAACATCAGATATGAAACTCTTTTCATGTCCATTCATCTAAGGTTTAAATATATAATATAAAGAATATGACATGGCGTTTTTATATCACACCCCATATCAACCCTCATGCTAAAGCTCTCGGGGTGATATAGGCGACTCAGGTTGATATGGGGTGTGATATAAAAGCCATGTAATATTCTGTATTTATTTACTTTGATTCTGAACTGTACTTGGATCCCACTGGTTCTATATTCATCAAGAAACACTCCACAGCTTGGAACGGTAAGTGTAAGAAATCTGGCAGGATTGTTCTTATGTTCTCATATCGTAACCATTCTCTATTACCAAAGTCAACAAAAAACACCTGGAAGTTCAACATCCTTACTTTAAAGTAAAATGTTTTAAGAATTTATCACAGCACAAAAATAAAACTATACAAAGACAACAAAATCCTGGATTACTGCAAGGAAATGCTTTATTCTGGTCTACAGGTTTCGCCACTTACAGTGGCATCTTCAGGACAATTTAATGATATGGAACAAATGCTGAAGTACATAAAATGAGGTTCATATGAGGTTACACAAAGGTTAACAAGACGTTACGTCACAATTATAGGTTTGACGACGTTAAAAAGTGAAAGTAAAAGTTAATAATAAATTGTCAGTATCTTTTCCAAAATGGACAACACCTCACTGGACATTCTGTACCATTTCAACTCGCTTCACTCTGAATGAGGTACTGCTTCCAATTGTGTCGGGAATATTGTGGGATGTATAGTAGTCGCACATGTAGGGCATTTTGGAAATTGTTCAACACACTTTTATTTCACCTATATTGTCATTATTCTCAGCTAGGCACCTGTGATAGATCATGGGAGCTCAACCCACAGAGCTGTGTATGTGTCCACATGTGGCAGATAGGGGAGACCTTCTAGTTGGGGTGTTGTCACAATATGGAAAGCCTGAATGCAGACCTCAGTGGCCAATTTGTTTGGAGAATGCCGTCCTCCCTGCAAGCTAAAGTCCCTGTCTGTAGTTTTCGAAAAATAGGATAATGCCGCTAAAGAAGGCTTAATTATCTGACCCTACCCAACCATCCTCTCTTTTACAATGGCAATCGTTGCGTAGGGCGCCGTGGTGTAGTGGTAAGCGCATCGGACTACGAAGCCAGAGGTCCCTGGTTCGATTCCCATTCGGGATGAAAATTTCAGGGATCAAATTTGCGACGCTCTATCGACACCATTTGCGAGGATGGTCTCGATAAACGATGCTAGTTTGTCGGATGGGGACGAAAAATGACTGTCCCGTGTTAAGGGAGAGCAACACCCTTAGCACGCTAAAGACTCCTCTGTAGATGTCGAAGAAGAGTAGGCTAAAACGCCGCTATAGGGGCCGCTCTCGCACCCGCCAAGTGGAGAGGGATTAGTATAAGTTGGCATAACTTGTTTCACAATCCACTATAAATAAATAAGTTTAAACTAATCGTTGTTTATCGTCCCAACCCTTATTTGAATTGCTTGATAAATTAACTTGTTCTCGTCCTGAAGAAGCATGAAATATTTGCCACTGGATGTTAAGCAAAGAATCAATCACTCATTATTATTACTGAATATAATTGAAATATGTTTATTGTGTGCACTGAAATCGATATCTAAGAATTAATAACAACGAGTGGATGAAACTGTGGACTCCACATCCCCAATGGCATCATGTTCAGTTGCTAGTATTTCAATACTACTGTGTGTCTTTTTGTAAACTCCAATGTCTGAAATATTTCTTAAAAATTAAAGGAAGAGTATTACTCTTTGTCTTGTTTCCAACAGTTGTAATCAATCATTGTATTTGCCACTGCTGGAATTTTGCCAAAGTGGATGTTGATTTTCGCATTAAGTATAACGTCCAAAGAAACAAATGTGATGTTGCTAATATGTGCAAGTTTTGTTTTCAAAAGTTCGCTTTTGGAATATACTAAATTATTTTGAAATATAAATAATTATAATAATCAAGTGAGTTTTCCATAAAAACAGGAGGCTCCCAAGAGCCTGAATCCCTCACCTGTTATCTTTTGTGTACCGGTTGATCTTGCATCAATGATTATTTTTTCTATTTAATTTATATCATTGCAATTTTATCCTTAATATTGACCTGTAGAGCTAAAATATAGAATCCTGAACCCAAATATATATGGTTGCTTGAGATTTTTTCATCAGTTGCTATGGACTTTTTCAATGACCTTGACCCTTGACCTTTCTTTTTGACTTGTACAGGTAAATTATAAGGTCCTTAGCCCAAATTTTTATGGTTGTTAGGGACTTTTTCATCTGTTGCTAGGAAATTTTTCATCAGTTGCTATGTAATTTTTCAATGACCTTGACCCTTGACGCTCCATTTTACTTGTACACAATGTTGTATAGCTACCATTTAATTTATTTCAAGTAATGCCCTAAACATCTGTGACAATGTCAGACCATTATTTTCTGTTTACATGTAAATAATCTTTCAAGGGCAAAAACTCCTATAAGGGGTCAATTGATGATTTTGGTCATGTTGACTTATTTGTAGATCTTACTTTGCTGAACATTTTTGTTGTATACAGTTTGTCTTTATCTATAATAATATTATTATTCAAGCTAATAACCTAAAACTGCAAAATTGCCTTAAAATTAACAATTGAGGGGCAATAACCTAAAAATGGGTTGATTGATTCGTCTGAAAATTTCATGACAGGTAGATCTTGACCTCATAACATTTTTACTACTTGTCAGTTTTGCCCTAACTGCTTTAGTTTTCGAGTGCATTTTCACCTATGTTCTATTTCAGCCAGGACAGCCATGTTTCTCGATGGACAAGAAAATCAAGCATAAAATTTATACTAGATACCCTAAGGATCTTTCAGCCTAAGTTTGGCTGAAATTGATTCTGTAGTTTCAGAGGAGATTTTTAAAAGTTTACAAAGATGATGAAAAAAATGTGAAAAATTGTCTTTAAAGGGCTAAAACTCCTATAAGGGATCAATTGATGATTTTGGTCATGTTAACTTATTTGTAGATCTTATTTTCCTGAATATTTTCGTTGTTTACAGTTTGTCTTTATCTAAAATAATTTCAACATAACCTAAAACTGCAAAATATCCTTAAAATTAACAATTCAGGGGCAATAACTCAACAAAGGGATGACCGATTCGTCTTACAATTTTATAGCAGGTAGATCTTGACCTGATGAACATTTTTACCCTGTCAATTTTGCTCTAAAATGCTTTAGTTTTTGAGATAAAAGCCAAAAACTGAAGTTTACCCCCTATGTTCTATTTTTAGCCTTGGCGGCCATGTTTCTCAACGTACAAGAAAATAAAACACGAACTTTATTCTAGATACCCTAAGATCATTCAGACTAAGTATCTGTAATTAGTTCAGTGGTTTCAGAGGAGATCTTTGAAAAAAGTTTATGATGGATAGAAGGATGACGGACACAAAGTGATGGCAAAAGCTCACGTGTCCTTTTAGGACAGTTGAGCTAAAAATCAGTTTCCAAAGTATGTAGAAACCAAAGAGTATCTGTGTCATACAAAGATCTATCTTTGATTGGCTTCGACCATTTTAGAATTTGAATCTTCCCTTGGAACATTTTTTTTATACTTTTTGTACTGGCTTTAACATTTTTGGCTTTTGTTTTGGCAATACCATTTTTGGCCTTGAACACAACTGATGAGTCATATAATACAACAAAACATAAATATCTTGCATTTTGGTATCACAGAGTATTAATCTTTAACAATATTAGGCTCAATTAAACCAAACAAACTACTCTTAAATGTTGATACACTCAATAATTCTTCATGTCTTACCCTCATTCGGTTTTCCTCCACAATTAGAACACGAGCTCTGTACCATTTACCATCATTGGGATATCTGGCAGCAACTATTTCCCCTGGTGCTTTGTCCACAGTTGTATCTTCATTATAATTTGCTTTGTTGTATTCCATTCTGTAGTACAGACACCAAATATATATGTTAAACAAGCATTCTTAAAGTATTGCTGGGATACTGGCTTGAGCTATGAGAAAACATGCAAAATCTCCTTAAGTATGTGAATCGGACGAAGACGTATGGACACAGTGACTTCTATAAATCCTGAAACTATGTCTGCAATGACCCAATCAGCTTGCTCTGTAACTCATCATTATAAGCTCACATACCAATAAGATCACTTGGTAAAAGTTTGCAAAAAAAAAGTCCAGAAAACTATTATTTTGAAAATAACTTCTATTTGCAAGGGCAATAACTCTCACAATAATAATCCAATCAGTGCTATTTTCATTTAACTTCTTTAAGATTCAATGCCAAAACTGAGGTTCAAACTGCAAAAAAATCATCCGAACGAAATGAAATTTGAACCTGATCTGTAACTTGTCATGGTAAACTATATACCAAATATCAAGTCAATATTTTCAAGCACGACGACAAAAAGTGCGGAAAGCTGATTATTTGCATGAATTTTCTAAGTCCGTGAACCATAAATATGCAAAAAAAAAACATCTCAACAGAACAAAATTCAAATTTGATCTGTAACTTTTGTCATCGTTAAACTAAAAACCAAATATCAAATCAATATCTTCTAGCATGGAGAAAAAAAAATTTGGAAAACTGATTATTAGCGTGAATTTTCTAAGTCCAAGGACCATAAATCTGCAAAAAAACAAAGACTGGAACAAAATTCAAAAGTGATCTGTAGCTTGTAATTGTAAAACTATAAATTAAATATCAAACCAATATCTTCAAGCATAAAGAAAAAAGTGGAAAACTGATTTGCCAGACTGACTGATGGATAGACGGACAGACGGATGGACGGACGGAGTGCAAACCTAAAGTCCCCTTCGGCTTCGCCAGAAGGGGACTAATAACTTGAAACAAATATAATTTTGGCACACAGTATGGTGCATTTGAAACATTCTATTATAAAAACTTTTTTTTTGTTTTGTTCAAATACACAAGTACTAATTCTTATCTGAACTTGAGGAAGTGTGAGAAACACTTCATTACTCCCACCTGTTCTGTTATCAAGATACTATAAATGTACATATTTATCAAAAGATATATTAACATGCTTTCCACAGGGCGTTGGAATACAATTTTTTACTATGATAAATAATAATCATTAAAGAAACATTTTAGCTGGTTTGTTATGCTTCCCCCTTTTATGACTGCTGTTCATAGTGATCATGTATAGTACAGTAAGAATCAGAGACTGAGATAGTGGGAATCAACTGCATTTCTAATATTAAACTAGAAAAGAAGTATCATTCGAACTTGATAATTATGTCAAACTTGACACAATTGTTTTGTTAGGCGTGATTTTGTTATAGCTATTGACTAATCTAGTCGGTATATGCCATTTATTCTGCACGTTTTGGGTGACCCGTCTTGGCCCGAACGACATAGGAGTTCGGGTCAATGGGTCACCCAATCAGTGCAAAATAAATAACACAAAGAGTGGACACACTAAATGTCTTACCTGAATATGCACATGAACACAGAATAATGATTATCTGATACGCCACATTGCAAGTCAAAGGAAAATGTGTTATAAGAAATAGTAATGGTCAGGCAATAATTTGTCTGAAAAATCTCATGCATGTCATTCAAGCCTAAACACAAGTCACTAAGGCATAAAATTAAAGTCAAGGTCAGACTGACATGTACCCACTAAGAACTATCTATTGACCAGATATGGTTGGTGTACGTATAACAGTTACTAATAAATGGACGTAATCACGAAAATGTGATGCAGGTCACTCAAGCATGAAACTGAGGTCAAGGTCAAAGGCAGGTGTCAGACTGACTTGCACCCACCAACAACTATCTATTGACCAAATATCATCGGTCTAGGTATTATAGTTGCTGAGAAATGGACTTACAATGTAACCACGAAAATGTGACAAAACACTCAAGCATGAGATTGCGGTCAAAGTTCCAAGCCAGATGTCAGGCTGGCATGTACCCACTAAGAACTATCTATAGACAAAATATGGTTGGCCTTGGTATTACAGTTGCTGAGAAATGGATTTAACCACGAAACTTGGACGCAGATTTTACATTTTTGTTTATGAAGTTAGTGAACCATGAAAATGAGGTCAAGGTCGATGACAGAAAGTAATACCTATATCTCGCCTTGCGACTTTTCGTCGCAAGCGAAACAGTATACCTATCTGATTGGGCAATAAGTGTTTTAACAAATGACATCACAGATGTTGGCGATTTCACTTCTGCTGCGGATTTTTTCGGGACGAAATTTCTTAACCCAGAGATTTGGAGAAACACATACAATGTATCAACACAGTAGTGACATGAACCCGGCCACAAGCATTGAAAATGTCCAGGTAAGGATTTTTTTTATGACCGCTCCTTTTCAAAATAAAATTCAGTTCACTTGGTTCTATCAGAAAAGTTTTACAGGGCAAGATTATTTGGAAGTTGTCTCATTGAAAGCAAACATTTAAAGGGTATTATGAAATATAAAAAAAAATACCAACTAGTTTCGCTGGACCAAGATTTTTTATTACCTACCCTCAGGCTGTTATATTTCGTATCCATAAACCTCCCCTCTCATCCTGGTAAAAAAATGCAGTGTTTTTTAAATTACTGCAACAGTCCAGTGCCTGCAATTCCACGAAATCTGATGCTTCTTTCCAATTGATATGGATTTTTTTTTTTTTTTTTTTTTTTTATGGAAAGGGGGGGGGGGGGTTTCTCTTCTGAAAATGCTCTTAAAATTTGCAGTCTAATATTCGTGTGGGTACTGATTATTTTCACAATGCAACTTGCAGGTTTTTTTCCCACATGTCTAATTTCGTATAATGATACTGTATGAATTTAAACAGAATTAATAAATATTGAATAGATTTAGTGTTTTTTATCAGTATTTTGATAATGAATACACATTTGGTTTATTGTATTATGTTAGTTTCATATAATTTCTCCTATTCTTGACGTGTTGATCGGTGGGATAATAATACATAATATCTTTAACCACTTCTCAGTGATTAAATTTCTACGTGGGAATTACCGCCCTTTTATTGGAACGATAAACTAGAGAAGTCCCGAAATGACGTCTATGTAAAAAAACTACATATAGCAACGACATTTTCTTGAGGTTTTTGTTGAAAATCATAGGAGAAATAGATTCTCCTTTCAATTTACTTGTGAGTTATGGAATTTCTCCACCCTCAGTAGTTAAATTTTAGATTTTAACATGTCCTCTAAAGGCTCGCGTGTTGAAAATAAAAAATTTAACTTTCTCGGGTGGAGAAGTTCCATAACTCACTCGTACCTGAAGGAGAATCTCTATTTATTTTTAAGATTGCAGTTCTAAATAATTAAACAATTTGGCAGTATCATCAATCTTATATTTTAATTAGTTTTACAAAATGTCCTATTATAAATAATTATACAATTAAATGTTTTTGGTTTTATATTTTATTTCTATTTCCCATTTCCCAAAAAGTTAGAAGTGTAATATCGTGATTAATTCATTTTTAATTCATTTTTATTTCCTGAATAATTAAAAGTTTCAATGTATTGATTGCATGTTGGTTCACAGATGCAATCAACTGTGAGTAGATCAATATATTTTGTCTTTATTTCAGGATGCAGAACAGATTGGTAATGCTCAGTCGAAGAAACTTTATATTTGAGTACAAATAATTTGACATCAGACAATAAAATTGTCGATAGAATAATGTTGATAAGAAACTGTAGAAAAATTGTTGTTTTATAAATTTGCCCTTAATTTTATGCCATCACATTCCATCCATTCCTAGCGGTCCACATTAAAGTGGTGGTATGAGATATTGTCATCACTTAGTAACTGTTGCCTGTCAGTCATTCGCAGACATTATAAAAAGTAATTTACTTTGTTTTTAATGCTACTACAAAAATTTTCAGGGTTCTTAGTATTGATGTTTATATATCAGGAAATATTTCTAATTGAAATAGTCACTTGTTAACTCCAACAAAATAAGGGAAATGAAAATTTCTATTGTAGCAATAGAATCAGTGAAAGTTGACCTTCATATACGACTACATATGACCTATGAGCTATGCGGTATAAGTTAGGAAGTTATAGCACAGCTGACCTGTTAGTTAGTTATACGAACAGCAAGATCAAAGGAATTTGGCTCATGTCATGTGGTAATTCAAAATGAAGTGTGTCTGTAAGACACAAATGATGCCCCCGCCTGACAATAAGAAATTATAAACAAGTCAAAAGTTCTTTTACACTACATATGATGTTCTATCATACTCACCTTGTATACAGATAATACCTTTAATTTTTCATTCCTGATTGAACCATTGACATATAAGACACAAACATGTATAATAATAATAATATATAACCAATGTTAATTTATTACTACGATTACTTACTGCATTTCTGAGATAAGCTGCTCAAAAGTCAACTGCCAATCATCCTTTTTGTCTGCCTCTACAAAAAGCACATTACCATATATTAATCAATAATATTGAAATGAACAGATGTTAGACCTCTTCTAAGCAAAAGCTGTGATTTATGAAATATACGAAGTGAAAACACAATACTGTTGTACAACTTCAAAGCAGGGAATATGTATATATCAACAAATCAGATTTGCTAAAAGCCAAAAAATATTCAAAATGTTTTGGAACGAAATATGTGGAACGAAATCCAAAATGTATAAATGGATTTGGATGTAAAAGCCTGAAGTAGACATTTTCATGAACATAGATGATCAAGTTCTAATTAGATTTCTAACAAGTAAGGAGCTGTCAATATAACACCAAAACATATATATTACTTCATTGCTGTATTGAGCTGCCATTCTGCATGCTTGCTGTAGACCAAAAACTATTAAACAGATTTATCTGTTGGAAAATCCAAGTAATAATTTTCCAATTTTTTTTTTAATTTGAGTGGCGAATAGTTTAGAATATTTGTAAACCCTGCTTAAATTTGTCAATAGTAAGGCTGCCTTTATCTTACTGAAAGCTTATCATGACCTAAAAGTGACTTTCAAGCAGAACTGTGGTGTCCCAATTGATTTTTAAAAAGTATTTTTGTAGCTATTATACACATATTCCTATTCTCCTTAATACAACATTAAATAAGATAACTACATTAAGATAATTTACAAATTACCTTCTTTTTCCTTTAAGTCATCAATAGGTGACTTTCCAAATGGCAATGAAATATAAAAGTGTCCAGGACTCAATATTGTAGTGACCTCTACAGCTACCCATGTTCCAGGCTCAGGTAAAATCTTTTCCATGTAATATTCATCAACAGCACCATACACCAAATCTTGATCTAGAGTTACTCCATCTAAAATTGAGGTATAAATGTACTTGCAAGTATATTTCTAGAAATACAGATAGCATTTAATGATTTATCAGCCTCAAAAAATTAAAGTGCTAGAATTTATACATTGATCTTTCAATACAAGAACCAAATATATATCTGGGACTACTTTTTTAAATTCCTTAATGGAAATTCTTTACTTTGGAATGTCAAATTATAAAAAAATAATAATTTGGAATCTATAAGCTGACTCAGTTTTCTTGACAGCTTTCCTTCTTAAATTAATTTGATTCATTGTGCATCAACACACAATTAATCAATTATTTGTGTTAATTCAACTTGTTTTTGTTGGGTTAATTTTTTAGGATATTAAGTACTAAATTAAAAATCACAATGCAAAGATATCTTAAGCAGACACTAAAGACTGGAGTGAAAGTCTGAGTGATTCAGATTGATCAATATTAGATTTAATGGGTAGATAATTTTAAATGAGAGCGTGTTTCTCCGGAACAATAAAAAAAACTAAATCATGTTAAAATTTTAAAAATGCAAGTAATATATCAAGAATTACAATAGGAATGACCAGATTTGTAACAAAATTCTATATCTCATATTTATTTTTAGCAAGAATGGTCAAAGGAGTGTGCATTTTTCATTCCTTAAAATTAATCAGATAAATTTTCACTAGACTGTTTTCATAGAAGGAATTAATGCACTCAATACTGACCTGTATAAAATTTCATTTCAAGTTACATTCTCTGGTTCTGAGACTGACATTGAAACCTATTGGCACATTGCATTCTAAAGGCTTTAAAAAACAAATTAATCAAACATCAAAATTTCTTCAATATGCATAAACATACCAGGCAACATTTCTACATGTCTATAAGGACACCTCTCTCCTCTCCAACAATCTCCATAATTGTAGTACTTGCATATTCTTGTTTCATCTTGAGCCTCTGAAAATCAAACATGCAGATATTTCATTATATTTTAATTTTTGGGCTATTAATTATTTTTCGTCCCACAAAAGGTAAAGATAAACCTATGCTTGAAGGAGTGAATATTAATCACTGATTTAGGCCTAGGATTGAGTCTGTATCGCAAAACAGGTACCGGTACTTCCATCAATTTTTCTACTTTTTTCTTTAAAGAAAATTTTATGCATAATGCATGCTTCTGAACATTTTGAAATCTAAACCTCTTTCAGGTAAACGCTGTCTAAATGGTTAGCTTCTGAACATTTTGAAATCTGAATCTCGTACAAGTAGAGAAACACTGTCTAAATGGTTAGCTTCTGAACATTTTGAAATCTGAACCTCGTACAGGTAGAGAAACACTGTCTAAATGGTTAGCTTCTGAATATTTTGAAATCTAAATCTTGTACATGTAGAGAAACACTGTCTAAATGGTTAGCTTCTGAACATTTTGAAATCTAAACCTCGTACATGTAGAGAAACACTGTCTAAATGGTTAGCTTCTGAACATTTTGAAATCTAAACCTCGTACATGTAGAGAAACACTGTCTAAATGGTTAGCATCTGAACATTTTGAAATCTAAACCTCGTACAGGTAGAGAAACACTGTCTAAATGGTAAGCTTCTGAACATTTTGAAATCTAAACCTCGTACAGGTAGAGAAACACTGTCTAAATGGTTAGCTTCTGAATATTTTGAAATCTAAACCTCTTTCAGGTAAACACTGTCTAAATGGTTAGCTTCTGAATATTTTGAAATCTAAACCTCGTACAGGTAGAGAAACACTGTCTAAATGGTTAGCTTATGAACATTTTGAAATCTAAACCTCGTACAGGTAGATACTGTCTAATTGGTTAATCGTGTAGATGTAATGTGCATATCATCTATATGTATTAAACATGTGAATTATGTACATGTAACTGAAATTGGAATCATGCATAAGGAATTGAATAATGTATAAAAGCTTTTTATTTGGGATTTGTGATGACAAGGTTATCAAGAAAACGGATAACAAGAAAGGTCAACAATGACACACGAATCAAATTATACTTTCCAATTGACCCTCAGACAAAAAATACAAAATATAGCACAAAACACAAACAAAGAAACAATAGAACGTGTATACCGACAAAGATCAAAAGTTCAAAGTTTTATGACTCTGAAGAAACTGAATGGAATGAAAAAATACAGCAGTAAGGACAACAAATTTTCAGTTTATTGAACAAATGACTTTTAAGTTCATTCAAACAGATGGACAAATGTTTATTGCATGTCATACAAACATTGACAGAGGAATTGTACACATGTGCTTATTTATATTTGTTGTCTGGCCAGTGCAGAAAGTCCCTGAAGGCGAGATCTAGGCATTAGTTTCTGCTAATAGTGTCAGCATTAATAACTTGTGGAAAAGCGTTATATTTCAGAAGGTACAAGACCTAGACACTCCATATGTTTTGTATGCATGCCTCATGGTCTAAAATTTCTGCCTGTCCTATTTCAGCTCATTCTGACCTCACTTTCATGATTCTGTCACTTTGTTAAATTTGTGTTCTCTTTTAATCATTAGGTCAGTTTCTCAGAAACAAGAATACCTAGACCAATGATATTTGGTCTAAAAATGCTTCAATGAAGGGCCACATCAGTCTGACATGTGTTACTGAGCCATGACATCATTTTAAGGATTGACTTACTCTGAAAAATTTGTGTCCAAGTTTTATGATCAGGTCAGCTTTGTGTACCTATTCATTTGGTAAAAAAACAAATTGCCGCAGCAATGAATACAAGTCCTTTAAGCCACACACTATTCAACAAAAGAAACACAGAGTGCTTCCGGTAAGATGTAATCGTGAAGAAAACACTGGTGATTTCGGATTTTGACCACCCTTCCAAGATAGTTTTGGACTGTATAATTATTTTCATGACAACTTGTGCAATCACATGCAAAATGTGTTGAACATCTTCCTGTGTACCCACAGTGTTCTGATTAATTCTTTGTTTTATTCAAACATGTAGTAATGTGAAGAAATCTGAAAGCGAACACCAATTTACATCTATATTGCCACTTTAATCCAGTGTCCCCAGTCAAACTTAATACCCACTAGTGGTATTGGATAAGGTGAGATTGTCTATAGAACAGTCGATATTAAAGAAAGACGAAGGAGAGAGAAAAATTTTTTTAAGAACAAAAATTCCAATTCTACACTAGGCCATTTATATTTAATTAGTTGGTTTACGGATCCGCCGACCCGATTTTGCCGATTTGAAGAAAAAAATAAAATTGAAAAGTTTTTTTGGTTTTTTATTACCGCCGATCCTCTAAAATCAGCCATCCCAAAAATAAAAATAAATTAAAATCCTTTTTGCATCAAAATTTCATAAAAGATTATTATCCAGTTCGTCAAAAAAATAGATTTCCCATCAATAAAATACTTGATCCAAACATAAAATCTATTTATAGCCGCTAGTTGATGTCAATTTCCGAAATAAGTTTTATGAAACAAATTTCATAATAGAATCCATGCAGCTTTTAAGTTCGTTTTGTATGAATATCTTGATTCCGTAAGATATCGAATCCACTCATTGTATGTTGTCGCAGTTGACGAGTCGGATCCCTTAAAAAAGGAAAGGCAGATGATTAAAGGTAAAGACAGCAAAAGTCTTAAACTGATCATTTGCAACCTTTGTATATTTGGTAATATAACCAAGATTGTTCAAAATCAGTCTTCATTGTACATGATTGTCCCTTTTTTTTTCTTTTTTTCCAGACTGAACGACCCTTTTTCTAAAAAAAAAATCTGTAAACCAAATGGCCTTGTATACATTAGCAGTTTTCATGCACTGTACACACAAAATTTAACAAATTATGTCTGAACTTATTTTACTGATTTATTTGCAGTTTTGTAATTCGGCATAATTTCAAACTACATTTGTAAATTAAAATAGTCTTATATTAATGGCTTGAGTAATTAACACAAGTAACACTTTAAGTAACCCATGTATTGAGACACCATTTATCAAATACAATAAACAGTAAAATAAAAACGAGTTTAATTTAATCAAGAGTGGACACACTGCAAGTCTTGCCTGAGTATGCACATGGACACAGAATAATGATTATCTGATACCTGACATTTTGTAAGTCAAAGGAAAATGCGTTAAAAGAAATTGAGGACAAGGTCAAAAGGCAGGTGTCATACCGATATGTATCCACTAAGAACTATCTTTTGACCAAATATGGTGGGTCTAGGTATAAAAGTTTCTGAGAAATGGACGTAATCTCGAAAATGTGACAAAGTCACTCAAGCATGCAATTGAGATCAAAGTCCAGAGATAGGTGTCAGACTTGAATGTATCCACTAAGAACTATCTATAGACCAAACATGGATAGGGTTAGGTATTACAGTTGCTGAAAAAAGGACTTAATCAAGAAATTTGGATGAATGTCACTCAACCATAAAATTGAGGTCAAGGTCCAGAGACAAGTGTAAGACTGGCATGTACCCACCAAAATCTATCAATACACCAAATACAGTGGGTCTAGGTATTACAGTTTCTGAGAAATGGACAGAACCACGAAAAAGTGAAAAAGTCACTCAAGCATGAAATTGATGTCAAAGTCCCAAACCAGGTGTCAGACTGACATGTATCCACCAAGAACTATCTATTGACCAAATACGGTGGGTCTAGGTATTAGTTTGAGAAATGGACTTAACCATGAAAAAATGCCAAAGTCACTCGAGCATGAAATTGAGGTCAAGATCCCAAGCCAGGTGTCAGACTGGCATGTACCCACTTAGAACTATCTATAGACCAAATATGGTTGGCCTTGGTATTACAGTAGCTGAGAAATGAATTTAACCACGAAACTTGGACGCAGATTTCAAATTCATGTTTAAGAAGTCAGTGAACCATGAAAATGAGGTCAGGTTCACAAGACAAGTATACTGCAGCAAACCTTATACGATAAACTACCTTGTGGACAATAAATCTTGATTGTAGGTATTACATGTGCAAAGTTATTAAAGTTTTAAAAAAGTTTACGTTGCCGTCACCAGAAAGTAATACCTATATCTGGCCTTGGCAACTTTTTGTCGCAGGTGAGACAAAAACCCATAGTTTATTATCGTTAATAGAGCATAGTTTGTTTAATTTAGTTGGGGTTTCACATGTATTCAGCACATTTGGCTATTTCGCAGCAGCCAATTTTTATTGGTGGAGGAAGACGGGAGGATCTGGAGAGAACCACCGGCCTTTGGTAGGAAAATTGGCAATCCTTGTCAATTTAGATCAGAGTCGAATACACCCCACCACAGGTGAGATTTGAACTCACAGCCTCATGTTCACAGGCTAGTGACCATTAGTAGTAATGATGAACTACCTAGACCACTCAGCCAACGAGGCCCCCAAAAGAGCATAGTAAGGGTAACAAATGTTGTGCCTTATATACAAAATTTCACAAAATATTCATTTACCATGATGAAAGTTTGTGCGAAACAAAATTAAAATCTTGATAATATGCATACCTCTGGAAAATTCCTGTCACTACTGTTTTAGAGGCAATACAGTCTAAACTTTTCTCACATTTAAAATCACATACAAAAGCCTAGATATTGAGCAAACATATTAACTGGAAAATATGCTGTGATAATAGGGATGTTTTATCTAGGAATTAATTTGTTATGTCCACATTACTACCCTACATGATTACAATACGAAATAAAAAATTAATTAAATACTAATTTACTAACTCCCCCCCCCCTCTTTTCAAAAAAAACAAAACAATAATCAAATGAAAAAAAATCTAAATCTAAATGAAATATACAATTTAAACATGTTGGGGACAAAAATAAACTGCAATTATCCTTTGCCAAAATATGAAGAATTTTTCAGGAAAAAATACCAACTTTTACCACTTGCGTTGATTTTACATATAAAAATAACCCAAAAAATTGCAAAACAATTTGGAGTGGCTTTTTTGTATGTATTTTTATTTTTATTTACAATTTACAACATTAACATGACTATGAATATCTCCAAAATCTTTGTTCAAGAATATTATTGTACTCTATTTCCAGCAATATCAAAATTTTGCAAATTATAATATATATATATGCACATATTATTTTCTGAATTAACAGAAACAAAAGTTACTTTTCTTTTAAACTTTACAACAGCTCTGACAGATAACCATTTATAATGATGTTACACTTCCATGTAAAAATGTTGTACTTGTATTGTAATCGTCCATACTAAATTGAGATGAGGCAACACTCAGTCTACGATGATCCAGGAGCAAGTTACAGGACACAACACTAAGTCTGTGATGGTTCTGATCTTGTTTTTCTGCAGGCTCTGTCTGTTGTACCTTATTGTTATATACAGCAAATACTCTTGGATCCCGACGAATGCTGTTTTTCATCTGTTTGATACTACTGGCTGCAGATTCAATAGAAAATGTCTTCTTCAGAGCCAGCTTACCCCTTGTCAACTGTTCTTTGACATTAGGTTTGTATTTCATTTGTGATAAGATAAACATGTGCATCAATGAATTCAAGAAAGATCTAGCTTGAAAAGCCATTGCACAACACAAGAATATAACATCCCTGTTGTCTCC
Organism: Mytilisepta virgata; assembly: GCA_028015205.1. Taxonomy (NCBI): domain Eukaryota; kingdom Metazoa; phylum Mollusca; class Bivalvia; order Mytilida; family Mytilidae; genus Mytilisepta; species Mytilisepta virgata. Next base: position 79,356,303 of record CM051519.1, read on the forward strand.
CAAAATCCTTAAGGTATATGTTGTTGAGTGTGACAAACAAATGATTACAATAATTTCAGATGCATACCAGAGGCAGAGTGTACCCATCTCAACTTGGACAGTGATGATCACTCTCTTGTGGCGAGACAATGCTAATATATTTTCCTGAATCAAATTTTTTGCATTCCCTAAATGTTTCAAGTAATTGTAAGAAATAATCACACTGAACATGCAAACAAAAATTCCAAGGATCCAAAACGAAGCAAGGATTGAAAGATAAACATCACTGTAAAATTTAAATGGATTACATTTATCATCAATGTCAAAATTTTTCCAGCTAATCATTGGAATGAAGCCAATGACCAATGAGAAGTTCCAAATAAACATGATTGCCGTGTTGACATGGTGTTTGTTTATCTTCCGTCCACGAGTCCAAGATTTGGTCAAACGAGAGCAAAGGTCTGCATTCAACCACAGCAGAAACAGAATCGATCCAACAGACATGGTTATGAACAAACTTTCAGGTAAAAAACAGTTTATATATAAATTCTTCTTATACTGTAATACAAATAACTTGAAGATTCCGTACAAGGCTATGATGGCATCCACAACAAATAAATTTCTCACAAGTATCAATACAGGACTGTTTCCGCCCGAAAAAAATTTTGTAATTCCTAATCCAATCAAATTACTCAAAATAGCTCCAACACCAAGGCAAATAACTGAAGTATGTATAAAATCAGGAACATATCTTGAATCCAAAATATCACCAATAGAATAATTAAGGGTTGTATTCAGTTCTACTTGGTCAAACATCTTTTTCAAATATACTACAACAATTTCAATAGACAGAAATTTCAGAAACTCCGTATCTTTTAAATACTATTTGATAAGTAACTCAAGTCAACCTTATTAATGTCATACCAAATCTAACACTCTTTTATTCTCCAATTAAACCTTAAAAATTAATATTGCAAGCCTATCCAATAAAATTACAGTACAGTAATATGAACTTAACATACTTTTTAGTATTTATTTATCATGCAAAATCCTATTCCATCCAGCATGGAAAAAAATGTGACTTGAAAAATCATCACATTTAATAAAACTAATCTGATGAAAAAGAAATCTTCTTATCACAGTCCTACTATAATTTTATAATGGGATGCTTAAGTTATCATTATCAAATGAACAGGACAGAAAATCCATTGTTATACTTATATAATGCTTATAACAGAAAAGCTCCTTAGAAATTAATTATCTATTCAGAACAAACACTTTTGTCATGCAATGTTTACAACCAAGGTCGTGTTTTTCTTGTGTGTGTGTGTGATGAAATAACAAGAGAGCAATGTATTTGTGCTAGTAAACTTATACTGAACTCTCCCCTCATTAGCTTATACCCAGGCCAATATGAAAAAGCAAAGTAATATTGAGTAATTATGTCACATTTTTTTGTAATATGTTTTAATCTCCAATAATAACATGACCAGTTATTTATCATCTGAACAAATACCAAATCTGACCTTTCTCAACCCGTATAGCCCCCCAAATCAACTTCCTGTAAAGTGCCAAATAAATTTCAGTATCAACAAAATTGCACCCAAAGATGCAGATGTTTATCACGCTAAGTCTTAATGAGGCAAAGTACGGATTATATAACTATGCTGATGATGCCCTTATAGTAACTTAGAGAAGGTAATGCCGAGTAGAAGATAATGTGTCAGGGACTTGTACAGTCACAGGGTCATAACATCTAAAGATTTGACTGATAGTTCATTAAACATACAAAATCATGTGTATTGATTTATAAGTAAAATTTGATATGATAAAAAACATCTTTACTGTCAGCCAGGCAAAGACCTTTGACAGCTCAAATTCCAAATATGCTAAAATTATCAGTAGTTTGAATCACTAAGTTTCTTGAAGTATGCAAAATTTCCAGTGCCATACTGTATACAAGTTGTTATAGCTAATCATTATCATGAAATATGTTTTAATTAAAAACATGTTATCATTAATTAACAATAATCATGACATCTTTACTACATCAAACTGCATATATTTACCTTTCCAAATAATCCATTTTTATCACACCTATGACTGTTAGATGCATACCTGTAAGTATCAGGTAACAAACTTGTCCATTTAATCATTGAGTTTGAATGGTAAAATACACAATCTTATCACTGTTGGGACCAAAGTTTTTGTTAGACTTTTCAAGAAACCTGTGTTCAAGAAACGGGGGCTTATTTTATCATGAAAATATAGGGAAGATTGATGGGATTTTTAGCCATCTGTGAAGTTTGAGCTATCCATGTTCAAGCTACCAAAGTTCGACTGCATCAAGTTTATGACGATGAAACTGATTCTTGTACTTTTAAAACTCTTAGGAGTCTTGGACATACGTGTACAAATAATCCTTTGGCAACTCAAAATTTTCATTTAAAGTAAAACATAGGTTCTGATGGTCTGTTAAATCGTGATTTTGTCCTGTAAAGGAAACAGTTGAAAACCAATAAAAAACACTTAGAATTATATGTGACTATTGCAGATGCCAACCCTACTTGATGAAAATTAAGAGCAAAATTTTTGGCCGGGGGTTTAGGGCCTGCCTAGAACCCCAACTGTGTCCAGGGGCAAAGCCATTCTGCCATTTTAAGACATTGAAGGATCTATAGTGTAGGGGAGTGAAACATGAGTTTGTATCTGCATCAGTTAAGATGTTTCTTCTTATCCAAATAAACGCTTATGCATCTCAGTGATACAGATCAAATTCTAATAATTTACCAAAAAAAGAACCAAGATGGAAAAAAATTCAGAATTTTTACTTATCGTAGTTATAAGGTAACGAAATAGAAGAGCAGATTTTCAGCCAAAAAATCAGATAAACTCTGCCAATCTCTGCTATTGTAGTGGAATAGTTGATTATACCTTTGAAAGTAATATATAACTAGAAATTGTGTCTGTAATACACCTGATGCCCCACCCTAAAATCCATATGAACACAAAACTTAATCATAGTTCCAAAGAAATGAACCTAAACACAAAACTTAATCAGAGTCGCTCAACCATAAAATGTAGGTCATAATGACCAAATTATTGTATGACTGCTCAGTACTACCCAAAACACATCTACTGATGAAGTTTCATTGATACACTATGCTTAGTTCCAAATGAACCTAAACTCAAAACTTAACCACATAGTACAGACGGACAAGGGTAACTCTATATGCCCCATTCATATTCGTGGGCAGGGCATAACTTTTTATTGATCTAACTCAAAGAGAGAAGTCACTTCTCCCTATCATTATGAAGTGTGGTAAGCATTGTAGGAACCAAATTTTTCTTCAAGGTCCTTGTTATGTAAATTACAGGTCAGCATATTCTAAATATTGGCAGTTCTCCAGAAGATTTTTGCATGTATTTCCCATAGGATCTTATGTTAACCTAAGTCCTCTCATAAGGCCATCAACCAATCAGAAACAAGAATTGCCCATGGCGACCATGTTTGTTGCCTGAACTGGACAAAATGAGGAAACTTTGTGAAACCTAAAAGATGCTTCCTGTCAAGTCTCGTTCCCTTTGGCCAAGCAGTTTCAAAGATTATCAACCGATGAAGGACAAGAACTGCCCATGACGGCCATGTTTGTTGCCTGATCAGGACGAAATGAGGAAAGTTTGTAAAAAACCTCCCAATTAGATGCTTCTGTCAAGTTTCGTTCCATTTGGCCAAGTAACTTCAGAGGAGATTTTTTTTATATCAGCCAATCAGAAACAAGAACTACTCATGGTGGCCATATTTGTATACCGATTGGGACAAAAGGAGGAAACTTTATAAAGGACTTCCTATATATGCTTCGTGTCAAGTTTTGTTCCATTTGGCCCAGCAGTTTCAGAGGAGGAGATTTTTGAAAACTCAGCCAATCAGAAACAACAATTGCCAATGGCGGCCATGTTTGTTGTCCGATCAGGATGAAATGAGCAATCTTTATAAAGGACCTTACATGGATGCTTCCTGCCAAATTTAATTCCATTTAGCTCGGTGATTTCAGAGTACGGACGCCAAGTGGCCAGGTGAGCTAAAAATGGAATCCTTCTTTTCATTGTTTCGTTGGTATATAAAAGAATTGAGCTCAGCACATTTCGAAAGAAGTTCAGAACCTAAGAAACTAATAAAGGAAGTTAATAAAACCATATTTCTTCAAAAAATAATTTACTGGTACTTTCTTACAGAAACTGCTGTAGCTTACTACAGTTGCAACTCCATCATCATCAATATCAATTTTGTAAGAATTTCTGATGTGAATCCATACTTACTGTATCCAACAGTGGCAATCCCGGCATCATCAACATCAACTTTGTAAGAATTTCTCAAAGATAAGTAATCTTCCATCATTGGATCCCAGTTGTGCATCTTCTCTGTTGAAGGTTCTGTAATATCATAGATTTATGTATACACTGGACTACTTTAAAACTTTGTACAAAATATATATATCCTGTTTGAAAGTGTTCTACTCTGAAATCTGCAGGTCCACTTTGACAGCAAAGTCCATGTGGCAGTCGTAATGAGATAAGAGACTTTTATTGTTTTCAGTACTGAAATTTATTTTTTACTTTATGAAGTCTAAAACTGTATTATCAGCATCCCTCTATGTTATTGAAATAAAATAATACCAAAATAAATTTGATGCAATGTATGGCCATTTCGTTGACTGTCAACTCATCAGCAGTGCTCGAGATCAAAATGTTGGAAAACCGGTTAAAGATATATGAATTAATAAGCACAACCATCAAAAATAAAAACAGTTAAAACAAATAGTTATCCAAACTTAGCTAAGGGTTACCTCTGCATCAAAAGGAAGAGCCTTAGAAATTTCTGGTAATTTTTGTCAAATTTTGGGTAATGAATCATGCCAGGACAAAAGTTCTTGCTACTGGGCTGATAATGCCCTCGTGGACTAACAGTATACCAGCAGTGACATAGACCTTGTTATGATATTGTATTATTATATTTATTTTGATATGGTATTGTAATTATTATATTATTTATCTTGGCCTAATTTGTTTTGTGTGGCCTTATAACATGTATAATATGTTACATAATACTTATAGTTGTTTACCAAATAATGTTATAACTGCGCAGTTTAGAAATCACTGGACCAATAATAGATACTGATGGAATGACTAGAACTTTCTATTTGACTTGCGTAATAATTCTGGTGTAATTCAAACTTCTACCGTATTCCAGAAGTTTCCGTTCTACAGCATATATACGGGCAAAGGTTGGACTTTGAGAGCAGAACGTTTTGGACCAGACAATGACATTCTTGTGTTCTCAGCTGTTGGATTTATTTACGTTTCACACATCGTACTTGACACACTTTTATTTACGTTACATCATACTAGATTGTGACTGATTGGATATAATATTCCGTTTGGATTCCCGCAACAGTGACGAGAAGAATTCCGGATTAGGAAAAGACGAAGGATTTTGAACAATTAAGTTGACATTTTAGTTTGTGTAATATTTTTTTTGTAAACTTGTATATAATAAATCTTGTTAAATTTAATTATTGATTTGTGTCTTTTGTTGGCTACAATTTAAAGGTGTTTTCGGCCGTAAAATTGTTATATATTCAGATGCAGTACCTTTCATACATCGTTCTATGTCTTCTTTCAAATCTAATTCAGCAAAGCCTTGTCGAATGAGGTCCATATTAATGCAAACTTCCTCCTTGTCTAAACCATCTACTAATATAATCTTCAAAGGATCTGAATCAAAACTGTAAACAAAGCAGAATGATAAATTGTTTAATATGCCCATTTTCTCATATCTAGATATGATGTGTGCAGTAAAATACATCGAAAAGCATAGGGACTTACATGTAATATAAGGACATCATAATATAACTAGATGTACTCTGAGCAAAGCTCACAAAGGATACCCCCCGCTTTGAAGTCCAATTATCTATCTCCCTTGTGTGATATCGGAAAGCAAAGATTTTTCTTCATGCACATCTTTGGATGATGTACTTCCTTTCTGTAAAGTTTCGTTGAAATCCATTGAGCGGTCTAGGAGGAGTTGCGCTTACAAGATATATGGACAGACGGACAGACAGACGGACGGACAAGGTGATTCCTAAATAACCCCTCCAAACAAGTTTGCGGGGGGGTATAATGGTAAACTTACGTTCATTTAGAATATTTATTATCTATAAATCAATTTTCCAAGTTTTCAAAACTATACTAAATATTCACATGTAAATAGATATTCTATCTTGGACTATTATTTGCTTATGAAAATCCTCCAAAAATGCTATCTCATCAACAAAAGGCCCTGAAGAGTCTGTATTACTGACCTAGATTTCATTTTCCCATGTAAATCAAATATATCTGATTGTAATTGAGGACCAAGCAAGTACAATGTTTTACCTTTCTAATGTTCTCTCAATACTGCCACTGACTATAATCATCTTGAGTATTTTATCTTTCCCATCATCGGTCAGTTTGTTAAAATGTTCCTTCCCTTTTGATGACCAGCTCCTTTCATTGTTTACAGGTTTAACATATGCCAGACTACACTTAACTGCTAGTGGTGGAATACTCTGTAGTTCTTTTGGTAAAGGAAATAATTTTCTTTTTGGTACACATTCAACATCTCCATAATCCATGTAAAACACACTAGCTTTTCCAAAACTTTCTGTATCTGAATCATCAGAAATTTTCTTCGGAGAATTAGGAGCTTGCAGTTCAAGAATCTGGGCCCTGTAAAATTTATTGTCCTCACAGAATTGTGCACAACACACATCATTTACCTTTGGTGACAAAGCTTTCGACAATTTCTGTAACTGTTTCCGCGACAACTGACCATGATGGGAATTGATATTATTAGACATAACATTCAGAGTTTTTGCAGTGACTTCAGACACAATATGGACATAAAAATGAGCAGGAGACTTAACAAATGATACCATTACATTGTAACAGGAAGCATTTGTGTCAATTTGTAAAGGCGGAACATCAACTACTGTCATTTCATTGGCATTTACATCGATTTCATCATCAAGTTTTGATACATCAGAATTTTCTTTGGTTTTTTCTACGTTATTTACAATACCACTGTCAAAATCGTTTTCTTTTTTCGTTACTGCAGAGTTATCTGCCTTTACAACAACCGGCTCTTCCTTCAATGTCAATTCTCCACCTCTGTTAATATTCTCAGAAGAATTGTTACTGTAAGCTTCTTGTTTACACCTCACATTTGTAGTATCATCTTTATGTATATTGTTACTTTTATCCTCACCAACTTCTCCAAGGCTACAACCTTGAACATGCTTATCACCTTTGCCTTCTTCTTTTGTGTCATTGATAATCACAGATTTGCTTTTATCACAGTTATTAATTTTGTATGATGATGTATCCTGTGGTTGGCAGGTTACACTACCTGACTCATTAGAATCACTGGATTTCTGCCGTCTCACTGGTGAGTCTTTTTTGTTTGAAACTGGGCTCTTTTGTTTCATAAAAGTCAAGTCCTTTGTTCCATCATTTTTGACAAGTTCTGACCCAGGAGGAGAAACACTGGCATTTGATTTGGGTGACAGTCTAAATATGACCATGAAGGAGGCTAGTTGTTCATGTAAGGATACCATCCTTCCTACATTATTGCTCATTAATACTGTTTGTATAAATACAGTCCAGTTCCCTTGAAGGGTAGAGTTGAAAAACAGATCTACAATGTTAGGAATATCTGGATGTTGACTTGGTTGTATTAAGGTGCAATAAAATATCTTAGAATTTGCAAGCTGTGAGAATGTTGCGGTATCTTGTTCAGACCATATTCCATATTTGTTATTTGGAGCTATCTGCAAAGATATGATGCAATAGTATTTTTTAGCTTTTGTCTGCAGCCTGAAATTATCATATTCAACAAAATTTAATTTAGAAAACTTTTTTTGTATTAAGCAGCATTACACCTTCAAAATAATTTTTTCTGTTAAGCTTCATTGTATTATTAGTTACCTATAGTATCAAACAGCCAGCCAGATTTTGTTAATTTTCTCATTCCCCAAAAATTGTATGCTCCATTTTTGAAAAGTGATTATATCTTTTACAATTAAGGATGATCGCTGGTCTAATAGGAAATAAATAGAATTTGAAATAGGTGTTTTGGTTTCAGAGAACATATGAATAGTAAACAAATAAGCAAGAAAAAAAAAATAGGTTCGTGTGCTCATTTTCGAGCTATAAGGCCTTGAAAAATTGCAATAAATGGGTTTTCTCTGGATTTTTCCTGGTGTTTGCATTGGCAACTTCAGTCTCTCAAAAATGTATGAAAAAATAAAAAGGATTTAGTAAGATTTTGTCAATTACCATTTTACGGTATATATGATTGAATTATAAAAGAAAAAGTAGGGGTTCATGGGCAAAAAAAGTTCATGTTTAAGAAATGGATAAAACCCGAGGTTGTCGAAAATCTGACAAAAAGACCAAAACATGACCAGTGAGCATCCTTAAAGTCAAACTTGTGTATAAAGGGCACCCATGGGACCAAGAAATGTGTCCATTATGAGCAGGTGCCCTTTATATAGAAGTTAATTTTACAAACTTTGTTAACAATGAGGACATTTTCACGGTGCCCTTTATAGATGGATGATGGATGAATTATTGTTTAACGTCCAGTGGCAACCAGGTGCATATCAGGACGAGAACATGTTGATATGATAATGAATATGATCCCTGCTTTGTACTAGACCGACACGCCAAGTCGGATTTTTAATGTGCTAGTTCACGAGGTAACTGTCCGCAGAAAGACATATGACCTCACTCGGACACATTATACTGACTCCGAGCCGACCAGTCTTTGCTCTTACTCCTAGATGCTGCGTGCTTGGAGGAGAAGCAGCAAATACCAATTTTAATGTCTTTGGTTTGACCGGCCGGGGATCGAACCCGCGACCTTCCGCACTCGGGGCGAGCACGCTACCATGAGACCACCGAGGCGGTCCCCTTTATAGACAGTGATTTGCTATATAGAGGTGCCCTTTAAAGCAGGTTTGTACATTTCACTGAAGTGAAGCTAATCATTAAATTCTTTATGCAAAACAGGACCAAAAATGGCTATTCTTACATGACGTCCTTCAAATGCTTTGAGGCTAAAGTTGTGGCAAAATTTGCATATTTTCATACCAACTTTGGTACAGTTGATTACTAGAATAGAAATAATTCATGGTGGCAATGAATTTATACTGATTTTACCATGGACTGGCCTTTAATACCAATATTCTAACACTTGCTGCTACTCGTGGTAAAATATTTAGTATAAAATGCCAACCAGTGGTAAATTCAATATAAATTCCTGCCTAGTAAGAACATAAATTTGTATCCTTCGTACTCTTAAGGCCAAATAAAAAAATACATGTGTTTAGGGTAACACACTGAAAAAAGTTAGGTAGGGTAGGTAGGGAAATTTTTTTTTTTACATTAATTTTTTTAGTTAGGTTGTATACTGAAGTCACCTTGACTTTAACAGTGCTTGTTGAAGAAAGGTTATAAAAAATTTAGGGTAGGCACTAAAAATTAGGTAGGGTCGGGTTACCCTAAACCTAACTATATTTTTTTTTAGGCCTAAGCAGTCTTTCATGTGTTATGTAAATATTAATTATATGAATTATAAAATACTGTATATGTATTTCAGTACACTTTTATTATTTCTACATGATCCAATTCTGCTAAATATTACCTTTATAAATGTAAGTTGAAAGATAAGTTACCACAAATAGAAGAATTTATGGCTAAGCTGGTTTACTATAGAAATATTGAAGAATATATAGGTATAAAAAATTCAAAAGTAGCAGATTTTGAAAGATTATGGGCCCCCTTTACTCATATATTTCCATAGTATTTAAATATTTAGTGTATGTACCTAATGTTTATAATGTTGTTTCAGTTTTCTCTATTGCCAGGTGTGATACATAGTATACAGGAATGTATGATGTGTGAAAGGTGTGAAAAAGTGAGAACAAGAGAGAATAATTTCTTTTTTTTTTAATCCCCATCTTTTTGAATTTGCAATTGTTACTTTATATACTTTTTTTTCTTAACATAAAAAAATTGTAGTCAAATATAATATTACATATATTATAAACCCCCACCAAACCCTTGTCAGGTGGTATTGTAGGGGAGTTGTAAAATCCTGACTGCAAAGAAAAATAATAAAAAAAAAAAAAAAAAAAATGATACAATTCTGGAATTTGATTCGACTTCATATTAAACATTAACTAGAGGCTCAGAGGGCTGAGCCTGTATCGCTCATGTGGCACAAACAAGAATTGCCCCTGGCGGCCATGTTTGTTGAATGATCTGGACAAAATGAGAAAAATTTGTAAAAACCTGCCACAGATGCTTCTTGTCAGGTTTCATTCAATCCATTTGGCCAAGCAGTTCCACAGAAATTTTTTTTTTTAAATCAACCAATGAGAAACAAGAATTTTCTATGGCGGCAATATTTGTTACCTGATTAGGACAAAATAAGGAAACTTTTTAAAGAACCTCCCATATCTGCTTCCTGTCAAGTTTCATTCCATTTGGCCAAGCAATTTCAGAGAAGTAGATTTTTTTTAAATCAGCCAATAAGAAACAAGAACTGTCCATGGTGGCCATATTTGTAGTCTGATCAGGACAAAATGAGAAAAATTTGTAAAGAACCTCCCATAGATGCTTCCTGTCAAGTTTCATTCCATTTTGCCCAGTAGTTCCACAGAAGTTTTTTTTTATTTAATCAACCAATGAGAAACGAGAATTTTACATAGCGGCCATGTTTGTTGCCTGATCAGGATGAAATGAGGACCCTTTATAAAGGACCTCCCATATATGCTTCCTGTTAAGTTTTGTTCCATTTGGCCAAGCAGTTTCAGAGGAAAAAATTTTTGAAAACTCAGCCAATCAGAAACAACAATTGCCAAAGGCGGCCATATTTTTTGTCCGATCGAGACGAAATGAGCAAATTTTATAAAGGACCTAGATGCTTCCTGCCAAGTTTAATTCCATTTGGTGGTTTCAGAGGAGAAGATGAAAATGTGAAAGTTTACGACGAAAAACGAAGGACGACAGACGCCAAGTGATGGCAAAAGTTCAGATGGCCTCTGGCCAGGTGAGCTAATAAAAACTATTTTTGTGAGCCTTTATTATATGTGAAATGAGATTTGAAATTCAATCAGATCATGTTTCAGTACCTGGTAAAACACCATCATAAGTTATCTGAACACAAAATCATGCAGATAATGATGAACCTTTTTCATGCAGAGAAAATTTAAGGTAAATATTATTAAAGAAATTAAAAAACTTTGGCAAACAACGCTTCATATTCAGTATGCAGATTTTAGAATCTGCTGCATACTTTCAATGCAGAAATAAAACATCTGCCACAACCACTGAACATTTTTTAGGTTCAAAATAAAAACCCACAAAAAAACACAGAAGAACTGAATCAAAACCACTCCGGGAATTAAAGTTTTTCAGATTCTGCAATTCATTACCTTTGCTAGAGCGCAATAAATAGCCTGGGCAGGAAGTGCTGCAAATTTTGAAGGTAGATTTCTCAAATGGCTGCTGTTCCTTTTCTCTGCATTACCATAATCAATATATAATACATCAACAGTGGTTGAAGATTCTATAAAATAAAATTTATTGTGTGCAGCAATGAACCAAAAAAATCAAAACAAAACCATATTTCATTTTCCTTAATAATGTTTGCTTCTACTATCTTTTGTAAGAATTATTCAAGTCAATCAATTTTATTTCAAATTAATGTGTCACATATAAAATTTCTTAAAATGATTTGTTTTACAAATTTTTGACATTTTCAACACTTACTAAATTTTCATAAAAAAATTGTTGGTACTGTTAAAATCTTTAAATATTTTCATCAAGCAAGTCAAAGTTACAAACCTTGAACAGAAATGTTGGTCACTCTGGCCCTGTAATACAACTGATCTTGAGAGAACTGAGCTAAACATACCATCCCTTGTTCATGTTTATCAATACCTCCACAGTGCTTTCCTTCTGATGCCATGTATATTCTGAAATTCAAAATAATTCTTCACTGTTTACATTCAAAAGTTAGAATATAGGGTTTTATCTCAATTCTTTCCAATCGATTATTTGCAAATAAAAACCAAACAACACTGTCTTAACAAAATCCATACCCTTCTAACCAATCTAATCACAAACTCTTACATGCAAAAATTTTGAAGTCTATGAACCATAGGGGGTTGAGCCGAAAAAAATTCAACGGAAATGATCTACTAATGATGATGCAAATAAATACAAAATATCATTTACTTATAGCTTATAGGCAGCAGTTGCTGTAGAACTTATCTAATCATAAACTCCTGCATGCAAATTTTGCAAAAATTTGGAAATCGACCATGACTGAGGGGAAAGAGCTGAGTAATCTCAGAAATGAAATGTACTGATACTAATGCAACTGCATACCTAATATTATTTAAATTTATAATTTTGGCCTAATCATGAAAATATACAAATCCGCAATATTGAGACAGTAAAATTCAAATGTTAATTAAGATTTAATACAGTCAGCTGTGTGCATTTGTTTTGTTTTTTTTTCTTTAAAAATAGACATTCCAGGAAATTTTGTCATCAATCACACATTGAGTGTAAATTTTAGTAATGTAGACATTTTGGTTTTACTTGCATGCTGTTGGATATAATATCAACTAGAGGCTCTCAAGAGCCTGTGTCGCTCACCTGTATCTACTGTGGTTTTTGAAATCATGTAAAATAAGGTTAAAATCATAATCAAAAGCATTAATAAATTGCTTTGCTGAGTGCAGCTGGATACGAACGCAGAGGTCCAACCCTGAACAGTTGGGGCAAAAATGGACACAATATTCGCGCTTGATACAGGTCTGAATTTGGATTGTAATTAAATATATGACAAATAATAGGATTCTGACACAGAGTATCTGTAGTCAAAGAACTTAGAATTGGTCATATGATTTGAATTTATATTCAATTTTTGGCTTTTTGTGCAATACAATATGCTGTTGCGAATTGAACCCCCCCCCAAAAAAAAAAAAACCAAAAAAAATTACTGTACCCCCCCCCCCCCCCCCCAACCCTTTTTTGGCAAAAACAATATTTGAAGAAATTTTCTTTTTAATTTCTGGAATCTGAAATGAGAAAAAATTGCCCCCCCCCCCCCAATTTCTTATTTACCCACCCCAAAATTTTTTTTTCACCTCCCCCCCTTTCCCTTTTTCCAAAAAAAAAATCTTTCCCTCAAGATATGGTCATAGTCCCTCTTCAAATTTCTCATGGAGTCTCATAATAACTCATTTAAATACATCATAAAAGTCTTAAAATAGAAAATGACATACGGCTAAAATTAATATTAACAGTAACTTCTAAAAATTAAAGAACCTTTGTGAGAACGCTCACATACCCCACATCTTCATATTGTCACTGGAGAAACAAAATCTCACTTCACAAGTAAAATGAACACAATCAAATGCTTACCTTCACATATTTATCCTAATTTGAATGGCAGCATGTTGGGAAATTTAAATTCCAAGCGAGAGGAGTCAACAGTAATAGTATAGTGAGGCAAATAAGTTCAAAGGGATGTAACTCCTAGAAAAAAATTGAATCGAAATTTCCTATCGATATGCACATCTACGTAGTATGTCCTTATTATCTGAAAAGGTTTCATGAAATTCTGTTGTGTGGTTTGAGAGGAGTTGTGATGACAAACTGTTGCAGTAGTACATTAAAGTAAATAAGTTCAAAGGGGCGTAACTCCTAGAAAAAAATTGAATCGAAATTTCCTATCGATATGCACATCTACGTAGTATGTCCTTATTATCTGAAAAGGTTTCATGAAATTCTGTTGTGTGGTTTGAGAGGAGTTGTGATGACAAACTGTTGCAGTAGTACATTAAAGTAAATAAGTTCAAAGGGGTGTAACTCTTAGAAAAAAAATTGAATCACAATTTCCTGTCGATATGCACAACTACATAGTATGTCCTTATTATCTAAAAAGGTTTCGTGAAATTCTGTTGTGTGGTTTGAGAGGAGTTGCGATGACAAGAAACAGGACTGACGGACGGACGGAGGGACGGACGGACGGACGGATGGGTCAAAAACATTATACCCTCCGCAACTCGTTGCGTGGGGTATAATAAATTGACAGCTATAAATCACCCCAAGACAATCTACATTTCTTTATACATACTTTACAAGCAGTATAAGGGAGATAATCAAATCATACACAACATTTTACTTTAAATGTGTTTGGATTACCTCCCTTACACCAAGATAACCAAAAACTGCAAAATTTACTAATATTTACCAATTCAGGGACAGCAACCCAACAACGGGTTGTCTGATTCGTCTGAAATTTTCAGGGCAGATAGATATTAAGCTGATGAACATTTTTAACCCTGTAAAATTTACTCTAAATACTTTAATTTCAGAGATACAAGCCAAAAACTGCATTTACCCCCCATGTTCTATTTTTAGCCATGGCGGCCATGTTGATTGGCCGGCAGGGTGGTTGGACACATTTTTTAAACTACAAACCCCAATGATGATTTTGGCCAAATTTGGTTACATTTGGCCCAGTGGTTTCAGAGGAGAAGATTTTTGTAAAAGTTAACAGACGACAACGGACGACGACAGACGCCAAGTGATGAGAAAAGCTCACTTGACCTTTCAGGTCAGGTGAGCTAAAAAATCAGTCTTAAAGGCAGGAATTTCATCCATTAATGATATAATAAGAACATGAATGTCACAATTTTACCACTTTAACAAAGGAGTGCCTACAAATTCTTTGCAATAGTCATTGAATTGAAGATTGTGAATTTGTATCAAAATTATAGCTAATCACACCAATCTGAAAAAAATATTGCTTTAGATTTTTAATATTTTAAAAAAAATATTGTATCACTAAAGCAGCTACTTTAATACATATTGAATTTAATCCAATGTAACAGACCATTACCTGATTTCCTTCATCAGTTTTTCTAATGAACTGTTGACAATCTGGACATAGAAATTCCAAGGACTACATGTCTCACTAACAACAACCGGGATATGTCTCCCAGTAGGTAAAGTCATTTGCTTTATACTACTGGCTGTCAGAATAACATTATCTGTAGTTATATTCATTTCCAGTGGAACAGCTGTCTTAAAACTGGCAGAACTTTCTACACAAGCTAGATTATTCTGTCTGTTTCCATCGATAGTCTTT
The DNA here is from genome assembly GCA_028015205.1 of Mytilisepta virgata. NCBI lineage: Eukaryota > Metazoa > Mollusca > Bivalvia > Mytilida > Mytilidae > Mytilisepta > Mytilisepta virgata. The sequence goes on from CM051519.1 coordinate 79,371,556, forward strand.
TCTGTACAGTCTGAATTGCTTGATTTTTCAGGCTTAGAATTGCTGGAAGATTCAGGTGATTGTTTAATTCTGTCATTTGCTACAGTAGCAGAACTATTTACGTTTATCTGATTTAAAGAATCCTTTGAAGATAGGTCCCATTCTTGAGTTTCTTTAGTATATGTTGCATCTCCTGATTTCTTGTTCTGTGGATTTACTGTTATATGAGGATCAGAGGGTGTTGTTGATTGATTTCTACACTCAGGTGTATAAGCTTTGTCATCTGGTTTGTGAAGACCTACAAAAAACAAGAGGTTCAAGAGTATTGAGCCTGTATCACTCACCCGACAGTCCAGCAACCTACCTATTTTGCTTCATATCAAGTTGAAATTCATTTGGCCAAGTGTTTTCAAATTTTTTCTATTTTTAGTAACAGCAGCCATGTTCTTGGAAGTCAGAGATGCCGGATATAAATTTAGAAGGGGGCCACCCAAGGACCAATCCATCAAAGTTTGGTCCCAATTGGCTCAGTGGTTTCAAAGGAGAAGATCTTTAAAGGAAACTTTACGCCTGACGCCATCTTTAAGGGGCAAAAACTCCTATAAGGAATCAATCAAGGATTTTGGTCATGTTGACTTTATTTTTAGATCTTACTTTGATGAACATTTTTGCTGTTTACAGTTTGTCTTTATCTATAATATTATTCAAGATAATAACCTAAAACTGCAAAATTTCCTTAAAATTAACAATTCAGGGGCAATAACCCAACAAAGGGTTGACCGATTCGTCAGAAAATTTCATGGCAGGTACATGCTTTAGTTTTTGAAATATAAGACAAAATCTGTGGTTTACCCTTATGTTCTATTTTTAGCCAAGTCGGCCATGTTGGTTGGCAGGAAGGGTCATAGGACAAATTTTTTAAACTAGATACCCTAATGATGCTTGTGGCCCAGTAGTTTCAGAGGAAAAGATTTTTGTAAAAGTTAACGGACGATGACGGACGATGGACGCCATGTGATGAGAATAGCTCACTTGACCCTTTGGGTTAGGTGAGCTAAAAATTTGGGGATAGACAGAATTTCTAAGTCCAAAAGGGTTGAAATTATGGAAAAAAGTATCGGAGCAGGACATACTTCACATGTGCACATCTACGTACTAGGATCTAACAGTATGCAAAGTTTCATTAACTACAGGTACAAAAAAATTCTGGACAGACGGACAGACAGACAGACAGTCAGACGGACAGGCTGATTCCTATATACCCCCAAACTATGTTTGCGGGAGGTATAATAAGAATTAATCATGGCAGTCATATCAGCTTTCCAACCGGTATGAAATATGCGAACTTTATAGACGTCCTTCCTCAGATGCTAAACACCAACTTACAGTTCATTTGGCTATATATGTGGTTTCAGAGATGATTTTTGAAATTTTGACCGATCAGAAAAAAAAATTCATCATGGCGGCCATATCAGTTATCCGACCAGGATGAAATATGCAAACTTTACAGAGGTCCTTCCATAGATGCTTCATACCAAGTTTCATTCACTTGGCTTAGGAGAAGATCAAAATATAAAGTTTTCAGACAGAAGACGGATGCTAAGTGATGACAAAAGCTCATATATATATATAATATAAGCTCATAATATACCATTAACTTATTTTGCGAAAGTAAAGTTCCAATCCTTTTATTAAACAATGAAATATCCAGTTATCATATCTATTTTGGTTGCTCAAAACATCCAAAGGATTATCAACATTTTTTGCCATAGGGTAGTTCCAGTAATTGAAGTTACAAAGAATATGAAATTCAATGAGAACATTTGAAAAAAAAAATTTATTCTGTAGTTTTTGAAAATGGCTAAGTTTTCTGTCCCCTACCAAACCTGAAGATATTTCCTGTGGCGGTAAAAATTACCTACTTTTCAGATTTTCGTTGTCTTTCTTTGCTTGTACAATTATACTTCTTAAAAATCGTGCAGCAACATCTGTATCTAATCTTGGTTGTTCCTGTTAATCATAATTTATACATCTGTGCTTTAACAAATGGTTCTTAATATACAAAAACACATTTTATTCAGCTTCTAAACATTTTTTATAATTTATTGATATTTTTCAGTATGTACATAATACAACCACCAATAATAAAACCACCCCAAAAATGGTCAATGTGCAGAATGATAGAGTTTATAAAATTTCTTCTAATGTTGTTTTTGAAGATTTTTTGTAGCCCTACTTTATGAATAACAATAAAAGTATAGAACAATTTTACAGTAAACAAATTTTATTTAGTATTCGTCTTGTGCTTGAGGTTCTTATGCTTAATGAAGGCCCAGAATGAACTACCTGTATATAAATTATTAAACTTCAGTAAAATTGAATCTAAAAGATATTGTCTCATTGATGTATACCTTTTCACTTTCACAATACATCTACTTACAGACTTTGGTAAAGACCTTCGATTATGTTTCGATTCTACTCTTTTCTTTGTTTCTGAAAAGTCAAGAAGATGTTGTCTACTTACTGATATATCTTTATGGTATAGAATTCTGTTTATTTAGGATTTGTGGTTAATTTTGTTGAAATATAGACAATCTTGTTCAGGGATCACCACAGAAAAAACTCAAAGGTGGAGGAATGTACAAATTTATTTCTGATAGAACTACAGCAGTCAAATTTGCTTTTTTCTTATTATTAACCAGGACAAAGTTCAAAAGAAAGAAAAAATCCAATAATAAAATTTACGTTATTTATAAATTTTTTTACTGTTGCTCATTAAAACACCCAGTGAGCACAAACTTAACATATTTCCATAAGTATTCAGCAGTCTGAGGCTTTCTTATACATCAATCCTCTGTCTCACTGGCCATAGTGAATGTTTTTCTTCCAGCTAGGTGGAACTACACCCATAGTCATAGATGGGTTGATGTCTTTGCAACATTTATAAGAACTCACTGTTGCTGTTTTCTTTAATGCCACAATGGTCTTAAAATTAAATACTAAATTTACATAAAATTTATGCCATACATTGTGATTTGTCCATAACTGAAAAGATCTCAACATCAAAATTACAGTTTATTAAAAACTCTTACTCATACTGATGCATCATTTTGGTGTATTTTTATAAGAAATGATGAAGCATGTAATTGATTTAGAATAGGCCATCTAATCTTAAATATCTGGTTCTCAGACACCACCGCCCCACTTAAAAAGTTGTAGACAGAACGAGTTTGATTTCTGGAAAAAAATCGCTGCCGTTCTGGTATTTTTCCATAGAAATAAAAGTTTGATGCCAAAATTACTTTTCAAGCATCTGCCGATCAAGACTCAAGCGTTGTGCGACACTGATTAAATCAAAACTACAGTAAATAAAAAGCTGATAATATAAACGATCATGGCAGAGAGAGATTCGAACATTCGCTAACAACTCATTCCATGGACTATACTGCCTGTTCAGTCTACATATACCGTGGAACAGCTCTGCAGAAGTGTTTGCAGGAGAAATGGAGAAAATTTGAGGCATTCGAAGCACATAACCCAGTTGTATAATTGTATAATTAAAACGTCATGGTAAATGAATTAGATTTGTATGTTGCCAAAATAAACACATAAAAATACCTTGCCTCTATTGACAGCTGAATAAACTATAAAAATAAATTCCCTACATACCTTGCCATTCTTGCAACATCAATTGTCTGAGAATCAGAGAATTTATTTTTAGGTGGCCTTACAATTTGCTTTCAGTTTTCTCAGATTTTATCATCTCTTTTGCATTTACTACTAATATTATGGAATGCAAGAGCATACATGCACAATCATAAACTTTTTTAGTTCCTTAGTTAAACAGAAATTGCTGTCTGCAAAAATGCAGCATGACAATGAAATATTTAAGGATGGTGCTGAATAAATAAGTGGTAGACCCCACCCTTAAAAAGGCCTTGGTGATCCCTACATGTTATATCTTGATAACTTTCCCTTATTCAAACTGTTACAAATTTCGTTTGTTTTTGTTTTGTTTAGTTGGGGTTTTACGCTGTTTTCAGCTTATTTGGCTATTTTCTGGCAGCCAGTTTTTATTGGTGGAGGAAGCCGGAGTACCGAGAGAGAACCAGTAGGAAAACTGGCAATCCTTGTCAATTTAGATAGGAGTCAAACACACCCCGCCACAGGTGAGATTCGAACTCACAAACTAAGTGTTGACCGGCTAGTGATCATTAGTAGTCATGACGATTTACCTAGACCACTCGGCCACCAAGGCCCCTGAAAATTTTGTATTACTGCTATTATCAATTCAAGTAAGTGAAACAGGCCAAGCATTGGAATTTTATCACAGTTTTCATTATTAGTTTTGTGTAATAATATTCAGTCAAAATTTGACAGTAACATTTATTATTTTTGCATATTGTGTATGTTATGTTTCTGAATAATAAATGCATACAATAATTTATGAATTTACAGTACAAATCAAATCTGACACAGCATTTACATGTATGATATCAATTGCTGTAGCAAAACTGGATTTCTTTACCTGGTTGGACACTTTTTCTAGCAACTGTTGAAGATGACTTTTTATGGACTGTTTCTTCTGGGTTCTGTAAGGTATTATCTTCATCCCAAAAAGATGTATTATCCCCCTTTGATATATATGAACTTTCCTGGACAAAATCTGCTGAAAAGTCAATGGTTATCATAAAATAAAATGACTTGTTCCATTCTAACAAGTCTAAGCTATAGGAACAATAAACTAGAGGCTCCAAGGACCCTGTATTACCCACCTGGAGATTTGCAGAATAAATTGTTTAACTATGTTCATCTAGGTTGGCAGTCTGGAACATAGCTGTCATGTTGGGTTCCAATTGGCTCACTGGTTTTGCAAAATTATGATCCAAATTTAAATGATTATTCCCATAGGGTCCTACAGTTAAACTATGTATGGATCTGATAGCCATCTTGGATGATGAACAGGGTCAACAGATGTATTTATGAAAGAGCACCACCTAAGGACCATTGTTGCTCAGTTGGGTTCCAACTGGTTCACGTGGTTTGGACAAAAAGAATTTCAGTGAATTTTCATAGGGTCTTATGTTACATGTTCTGTGGTGGCCATCTTGGATTGCAGTCTGGGTCATCAGATCAACTACTGAAAGACAATCACCTAAGGACCATTGCTGCCAATGCAAGTTGTACCAATTGGCTAAATTGTTTCAGACAAGAAGATCTTTATGTGAATTTTCCCATGGGGTATTGTGTTAAACTAAGTTTGCCTGCTGCAGCCATCTGGTATGGCAGTCCAGGTCATTGGATATATTTCTGAAAGAGGTCATCTTGGCTGGCAGTCATTGTGATCAGATACATTTCTGAAAGAGGACCACCTATGGACCATTGTTGCCACTTTTTGTTTTCATTTGTGCCAGTGGTTTCAGAGGCGAGGATCTTTAAAGGAAATTTATGATGACGGCCGGCAACGTGTTGGCAATAGCTTACATGGGCCTTTGAGCCAGGTGCGCTAAAAAATTAAAAGGAGTACAATAGCTTGTTGGACATGTGATACATGTAAAAGAAAAATCAACACAAGTAACACAACATTGCTTTTATTTTGCTGTGGTAATATCACTTTTTGCTTATTAACATTCTATCTGGAAGTTCTTGAAATGAACAAATTTTTAAAAGAAAAGACCTTGCTCTTTTACTGATGCCAGTTATATCACTTATACAAAGTATGACAATTTTTAAAAATACCTGAAATAAAATTTGTGGACTGAATTTCCTCAACTGATTCTGTTCCAATATTCATAACACTTTTGTTAGTGATTGGTTTGGTGTAACTGTCTATCAAGTTTTCTGTATTATCATTTTTGTTTTCATTCTGATTAGGTACATCATGTAATTTAACAGGAGTTGAACTGGTTTGTTGTTTTTGTAAAGTCACTTCAAAGCAATCTGAAGGATTTATATTAGGTGGTTTATAACTGTTACATCTCTGTAAAGTTGAGTCTATAGATAAAACTTTGTTCTGAGATGGTCTGTAATGTGGGGCTGCAGTGGCTCCTTTTAAGCTTGTGTCCTCTTCATCCGACTGGTCTGCAGATAATAACTCTGTTGCTGTCATGTCTACATTTTCTGAAATTATGTAATTCATTTGCATTAAAGAATTTTTTTTTATTTAAAGAAAAATTCCATTTTCATAAATAAATTCTATTTTTCACATAGATGAATATAAATTATTTTCATCCCAATTTGATTAGAATTTATGTCATAATTTATATTAAATATGCAGAGTTCCAGATAAGCTGCGTAATTGCGTGATCACCTAATAAAAAATGCTCAAAACCAAATAGTTTTGTCTTTTAATGCATTTAGAAACCCAATTCAATAGATCACAATGTAAAAGAGTGTTCAAGTAATGCTTGAGGAGCCAAATACATCATATTGAGTAGCATCAATAACCTGGTCAAAATTACAAGGAAACACTCGTAAGAGACTATGATTTTTCTTTCAATGATTGGGCTTAGTGTTCCGATTGTATACAGACAAATGTATGACTCCCTGTCAATATCTTACTCTGCTAACCCTGCTCATTGTTTCCAAATTTTGTACACAAAGGTTCAGTCGAATTTAAATTAACGATCACGTGTCTTTTCTCAGATTTATCTGCATGCAAGATAACAGGAACTTATCTCTTATAGTACCTGAGCTATGAGCTCTGGCATAAACTTAAACTGAAGTGTGGAAGGTGTACTTGGATGTAGATGCTATAATCAGGTCAGTTTCAGGAACTATTTTGAGACACAGAAAATTTGATGTTTTGTTATTTTGTCCAACATCCCAGTAAATATAGCAAGAATCCAGCAGCAAATTTATCCACAAATAAATGTAGGTATGAGATCGCTTACAAGGCAATTTTAGCAAAATTTCAAAGTTCAAAGGGCAATAACTCCGCCAAAAATCATGCTACCGCACTCAAATTTGACCTTGATCTAGATATCATCAAAACACACCTTCAATATGAATTTAATCAAAATCCGCAAATGTAGGCGTGAGAGTGCTTACAAGACAATTTTAGCAAAATTTCAAATTTTGAATGGCATTAACTCTGCCAAAAATCATGTTACCGCAATCGAATTTAAACTTGATATAGATACCATCAAAACATATCTTCCATGCGAATTTCATCAAAATCTACAACTAGATGTAGGCGTGAAAGCACTTACAAGGCAATTTTAGCAAAATTTCAAAGTTCAAAGGGCAATAAAATCCGCAAATAAATGTAGGCATGAGAGCACTTACAAGACAATTTTAGCAAAATTTCAAAGTTCAATGGGCAATAACTAAGCCAAAAATCATGTTACGGCACTTGAATTCAAACTTGATCGAGCTGCCATCAAAACACATCTTCCATGTTATATCAAAATCAGTAAATAAATGAAGGAGTGAGAGCGCTTACAATGGGGACAGACAGGCAGCCGACATATCTATGTCCCTGCGTCGCATTGCGGCGGCGGACAATAACGGCTATATATTCCTATTTATTCACGGAGGACATAGGGTATTTTCATCGTTGTAGACAATTTTGTGACCTGTTCATTTTTACATAAAAGTAAAAGAAATAAACCATCAAAAAATATTTCAACACACTATGATATTTAAAATGCATTATTTCAATTTAATACAGAGTCAGTGTTCCTGATCTGAGAAAGATACATTTGTATCATGTACCTTGTACATGAAACTTGAAAAAAATGATAAAATTTGTTCATGTTACGGCTATGATTCTTTGACGGTGGAACTGGTGACTTTAGCTAGACATCCCCTCCACTTCGAAGAAGTTTGGGGATATTCCTATCGCCCTGTCCATCCATCCAAGCTTGTGATCTTAACTCCTCTTTCATTTTTCATTTTATAACTATATAGTATTTTATGTTAATGTGCAATAAGGTTTTATAATTTGATTTGCAAAAATTGGGACCCACAGGGGTCGAACTGTGAAAATCATTAATTTAAGCTTTTTATGTCAACTCCTCTCATTTTATACTTTGTCATACACTAAATGAAGATGTGCAGTAAGATTTTAGAGATTTGATTTTCAAGATCTGGGGCCCATTTTTCAAACATACGATACTGATGGTGGTGCACATGATACAAAATCATAAGTGTGGGGAAGTTACTGAAGTTTTTTCAACTATGGAAAATTTATAGTACCATACCACATACAGTTAGTTGGTACAGCTGATTATTACCATGAAATTTTTTTTAATTAAAAGGAAAGAGTTAATCAATAATTAATAATAACTATGACATCTTTATTACAATAAACTGTAAACATTTACCTGGCAGACTAATCTATTATCATGCCTGTCAGTATTAATTAATTATTGAGTTTGAGTTTTAATACTCATGAAAATACGGTGAAATACTCATTTCTATTGTTCGGCTTTTCAAGAGAAATTGCCGTTCGAGAAACCAGGATATGGAAATAATGGAAAAATCAACAGGACTTTCAAAAAAATTTTAAGCCATCAGTGCTGTTTGAGAAATCTTGAGTTCGAGATACCAAAGTTCGATTGTATTCCTTTGGCACTCTACCTTTTCCTTCGGTGTCCTTACATTTATGTCTTCTGTATAATAGGTACATGTACTTTATTTTGTGTCAAAAATTAGCCATCTTGTTGTAGTAATGTCCACTGACTGTCGAATTTGAGTTTTTGTACTTTTTGGGACTAGGGTATCTTTATTATTTAACTGGTTGTTTTAGCACATATCTGTTCTTTGTAATGACATTTAGGAGGCCAAAAAGAGCTTACATTTTCTTTACATTTTTAAAATCTGACAGAACAAAAACCTTTTAAAATATTTTTTAAAGGATGAAACTTCAAGGTTTTTATTTTTTATAGTTCCACCTTAAGCACTTTACACTCCAGTAACCATGAAATGAGATGAAATAAAAATTCTGTTTCAATGCCATATGAAAACCATACCATAAAGACCCTCTACTTCTGCTGTTAACATAACACATGAATTATATGACTGATCTAAGATCTTCATCACGTCTAAATAATGATGCATGAATTTATTTGGGTCCTTTTCTACCAACAACCGATCTGCCTGTTCATCTGCCTAAAAACAAAAATGTACCTAAAAATAATCTAGAGTAAATAATATATATATATCTTGTCATTACTACAAAAAAAAAACTGAAAGATTAACCATCAAATGTCTTCAGTGTACATGTAAGACTAAATCATTGATTTTCCCATCTTTTCACAACTCTGGGGTCCAATTGGAAAAATGTATTCTAATAACAAAACATTGAATTGATAATTTATTTTGACTGTCAAAGATTTTCAAAAAATAAATTTTATAATAATGTTATGTACATTATGTCCTATCTGAACAAGACTTCAAAAACAGTCATGTTGAACATATAGACATTTGTCCTTAAAATTTCATTCTTTTCCTTTTGACTGACTAGAAAGATGCATAAAATAAGTCTGAGTTTATTCCAAAATTATGACAATTATTGCAACTTTTACTTTACTGCCAAAATGCACATGTACAATGTATTATACAGTAGAAGAAGGCTTTGAAAAGTGATTTTATTTTTTATCTGCATATTTTCTTCAACAAAATACAGTATTCCTGGCTCACAAAAAAGTTTAGTCAGTGCCATTTTAATTTATAAGTTAAAATCAGGAGAATTTGTAGGTTTTTGACTAGTGATGTAATTTTTTGTCAATTTATCAATAGTATTTATCGCATCATCACTTCAGAATCGCAATACATTTCCAGCTAAATCTCAGAATCTCCAAACTATTTTCTAGTTTTTGGAGAGAAAAATTTCAGCTGCATTGTCATTAATCTCTGGTACCAGTATCACACGTTTTCAAAATATCAACATGGCAATTTAGGAAGATACACTTCTTTTATTTTATTTATTACAGCTATGAATACCTTCAATTGTAACTTTTCAGAGTAAAATTTCTGTGTTGTACAATGTTTGTTGATTTGCCATTTTGGGAGTAAATTCTGTGTGTTAAAGTTCACTTGGTTGAGCACGTAAATCACCAGAAATATCGTGGTAAGTGCAAAACGTGTAATGTGCAAATCATGTGGGTGTAACGTGTGAATAGTGTGCGTGCAACGTGCGAATCGTGTGCACATAGTTATAAACGTGCGACTTGAATCTTGGTGGAATCGTGGTGTAGACTAATAACTAGAGGCTCTCAAGAGCCTGTATCGCTCACCTGGATTTAACTTTTAACCTTGAGCAGACCTAAAAATTTAAGTGTTGCAGTCAATTTGGCTGGTTTTTCTATAGGATTCTATGTTAAACTAATTTCAGCTGTGGCGGTCATCTTGGTTGACAGTCCAGGTCAACGAATACATTTCTAAAAGAAAACCATCTAAGGACTATTTCTGCTAAGTCTTGTTCCAACTGGCTAGCGGTTTCAGAAAGGAAGATTTTTAAATGAATTTTCCTATAGGGTCCAATATTTAACAAAGTTCGGTGTGTCAGCCATCTTGGTTGACAATCCGGGTGATCGGACATATTTCTAAAAGAGGACCTCCTAAGGACAAATGCTGCCAAGTCTGGCTCTAATATGTCAAGTGGTGTTTCAGATAAGAAGATTTTTCAAGGAATTTTTACATAGGACCCTAGGTTAAACTAAGTGCGTGTGTGGCGGCCATCTTGGTTGACAGTCTGGGTCATTGCACAAAATTCTGAAAGAGGACCATCTAATGACCATTGCTCCCATGTCTAATTCTAATTGGCTTAGTGGTTTCAGACGAGATTTTTGAGTGAATTTCCCATAGGTTCCTATGTTAAACTAAGTTCTGCTGTGGCGGCCATCTTGGTTCACAGTCCACGAAATCAGACACTTTTCTGAAAAAGGACCTCCTAAGGACCAATGCTGCCAAGTCTGGCTCCAATATGTCAAGTGGTTTCAGACAAGAAGATTTTTCAATGAATTTTCCTATAGGGCCCTATGTTAAACTAAGTTCGGTTGTGGCGGCCATCTGGGTTCACAGCCCGGGTCATCGGACACACCTTTGTAAGAGGACCCTCTAAGTACCATTGGTGCCAAGTCTGGTTCCAATTCGTCAAGTGGTTTAAGACAAGAAGATTTTTCACTGAATTTTCCCATAGGGCCCTATGTTAAACTAAGTTCGGCTGTGGTGGCCATCTTGGTTAACAGTCCGGGTCATTGGACATATTTCAGAAAGAAAACCTCCTAATAATCATTCCTGCAAACTTTGGTTCCAACTGGCCTTGTAGTTTCATATAAGAAGATTTTTTAAATTCACCCCCCCCCCCCCCCCCCCCCCTTTTCTATTTTTAGTATCAGCAGCCATGTTGGTTGGAAGTCGGGGATGCCAGACATAATTTTGGAAGGGGACCACCCAAGGACCATTCCACCAATGTTTGGTCTCAATTTGCCCAGTGGTTTGAGAGAAAAAGATCTATGCTGGATGCCGTCTTTAAAGGGCAAAAACTCCTATAAGGGGTCAATCACTGATTTTGGTCATGTTGGCTTATTTGTAGATCTTACTTTGTTGAACATTTTTGCTGCTTACAATTTGTCTTTATCTATAATAATATTCAAGATAATAACCTAAAACTGCAAAATTTCATTAAAATTAACAATTCAGGGGCAATAACCCAACAAAGGGTTGACCGATTCGTCTGAAAATTTCATGTCAGGCAGATCTTGACCTGATGAACATTTTTACCCCATGTCAGTTTTGCTCTAATTGCTTTAGTTTTTGAGATATAAGACTAAAACTGTATTTTACCCCTATGTTCTATATTTAGCCATGTCGGCCATGTTGGTTGGCAGGCGGGGTCATCGACTTATTTTAACAAGAGGCTCCCAGGAGCCTGAATCGCTCACCTGGTCCTTAAGCTTTAAGGGAGTCTTTCATGAGCTATTACCCCTATAATGGATCATCTGACAACTTCGACCCAATTCAGACTTTTGTAGAGCTCAATGAGCTGATTGTTTAAGCAAACAACAGCTTTTCTCGATTGACAACAACTTAATAAGTACAAATTTCAAAAAAAAATCAAGAAAAAGGGCAATAACTCCTACATGGGTGGTTACATCTTCTTCAAAATTTCAAAGCAGGTAGATCTTGAGGTGTTGAACACTTTAGCTTCCCATCAGAATTTTGATATCTGTCACCATTTTTGAGTTATTTACAAAAAACTGCAATTTACCCCTATATTCTATTTTTAGCCATGGCAGCCATGTTTTTTTACAAATCAAAAATCCAAACGATAGTTTAGTAGCACTCATGCCAAGGAACAACTACACTAAGTTTGGTTGCAATTAAACTTATGGTGTAAGAGGAGTTAACGATTTTATTACAATGAATAAAGACTGCAAAAATGGTCAATTTTGATGATCTAAGGGGAATAACTCCTAAAAGGAATGAACCTACAACTTCGATCCTGTTACAAATTTTGTAGATCTTTGTGTGCCTAACAATATGAAATTTAAATTTTTCAAATTTCCTTTATAGTATCCAAGATATTGAGCTAAATAAGTGCAAAATTTGGAAAAAATGCAGAAAAAGGGCAATAACTCCTACATGGGTCGTTGGATCTTCTTCAAAATTTCAGGGCAGGTAGATCTTGAGGTGCTGAACACTTTTACCCTATGCTAGAATTTTGATATCTGTTATGGTTTTTGAGTTATTTGCAAAAAACTGCAATTTACCCCTATGTTCTATTTTTAGCCATGGCGGCCATGTTTTTTTACGAATCAAAAATCCGAACGATAGTTTTGTACACATAATGCCACTAAACAAATGTACCAAGTTTGGTTGCAATTGGACTTATGGTCTCGGACAAGTTAACGTTTGAAAAATTGTTAACAGACGACGACGACAGACGACGACGACGACGACGGACGCCAAGTGATGGTAAAAGCTCACATGGACCTTTGGTCCAGGTGAGCTAAAAACTAGATACCCTAATGATGCTTGTGGCCAAGTTTGGTTCAATTTGGCCCAGTAGTTTCAGAGGAGAAGATTTTTGTAAAAGTTAACGACAACAATGACGGACGACGGACGCCAAGTGATGAGAATAGCTCACTTGACCCTTTGGGTCAGGTGAGCAAATAAAACGTGTGAATTCAAATCGAAGCATATTTCGAACTCGAATTTAAAGATTGCTGAAATAACTTTCATCAGTGTCAACTATTTGAAAATGTTGAGTTCATTAATTTGGTTTGAAAAAATATATATTATTATAAGTGAAATTTTTCCTAAATTAAATGATCGTGTAACGTTAATACAACATTTGCAAGTTCAAGATAGATTTGAACTTTAACTTGTTTGTAAAAATTATCTAAAATTATTTATGAAATCTTGCAAAGGTTCTAATTTTTTGACAAATGTCATGTATTAATTTATATCATTATCAGTACATTTTTTTTATTAGCAATTGTTTGGTTATTATGTTACCAATATTGTGTGTTCCCCTACATGAAATGGATTAAAACAATTCCACATCTAATTAGATAAGGGATTAGGGGGTCCTCTGAAGGGCAACTATTTCTTTATTTGTAAATCTACCTCAGATTTACCTGTGAGTAAGAAATGTTACATCAAATTTCCTTCTATAATGGTCAAGTATTAAAATAACATCGGCTTTTTATCAGGCTTTTTACCGATTGTCCGGTACCAGCAGAAAATTCCGTCGGACAATCAACTTTGACTTGGTACTTGTCCGATGGGACAAGTAAAAAAAATCTGAAAGAAGGACTTAGAAATAAAAAATATTCATCGGAAACCTTCCAATTTTTAATTTGAAATTCAGGTTATGGTAGCGAGAATTATCGGTAAACCTTACATGCATATGGATGACAAAATTATTTTATTTTCGATTTCACTTTCGAGGGAGAAATATATACCGGGGAATGAATTTCACTGTTCTTCTATTTAATCTGAATCGCGTTAACGTTTTATCAGGCGGAATAAATATGAATGTAATTGCGTGTTACAATTAACAGTGAGGGGAGTTAATGTAAATAAATTACGATAAATGGATCTGTCAAAATTGGACATTGACCATGGTATGTTTAAATTTACTAATTAAAACAACTCCTTAAGTATTGTTTTATTATTTTAGACACGTTTCTTAAAGCGACTTTACATATCAAACTCAATTTTCGGACAAGTGTCAAATCCTTCCGGACAAGTTGATTTAAGAAAGCACTTGTCCAAAGGGACAAGTTAAAAAAATTGTTATTGTAGAGGCCTGTTTATATGATCATATGTTATAATCTACAAAGTATGTGGATTCATTAAACATGTAAGTTAATTTTTATTTATAAAAGAGGTGTTTTTAAATATTAAAGGTTAATAAATATAGGTTGATATAAATATTATATTTTATTATTTATTCAAAATATCATTAAACCAAAAACATTGTAATGATTTTTTCTAATTTTAATTTTAAAATAAATATGCTTCATGTCATCAAAAAATATTAAACTTTGTCAGATTTCTTAGTTATTCCTTTTTAAAACAAGAGGCTCTCAAGAGCCTGAATTGCTCACCTGGCAAACAATGCACTATAAACTAAATTAATATATTAATGTTTGTTGTAAATTAAACTGAGTATTAAAGGTCATGTAAAATGCTGAAAAGACCTTTAAAAGCCTTTCAAGAACCTCTGGAAAGAAATGGACATGAATTCTCCCTAAACTTGATTAAGATACAGTCATGGTCAATCTGATGATTCACAATACAAAATACAAGCTTAAATTCATCTTCAAATACAAGTATAAATCTTTTGGTCTATATGTTGTCTTCATTTTTAAAATTTTTGAAAGAAGTTATGTAAAAATTGTGGGTTAAGGCTTTTTATTGTACTTGAAAAGGAAATATTGCAGGAACAATCATCATAAGTTTCATCCAAATCCCCCTAGTAGTTTCAGAGGAGAAGATGTTTGAAAATTTGTTAACAACGATGATGACAGACACCAAGTGATGGTAATTAAAGCTCACATATTATGAAGTTTAATCATTGTTATACAACATTCTTATCATCACCATTCACTAAGGATACCATGTTTACTTTAAAAACCAAATATTGTTGAAATCCAAGCAAGTGTAAAAAATGGCGGGAAAATGGCCATCCAAAACAAACTTTCATCATCACCATTCAACTCGGGATACCATGTTTACCTTGAAAATAGCTTTCATCTTCATTTTATTTCTATAATTCAGGAAAAAATAGCAAAAAACAGCATTTTGACCCCTATGTTCTATTTTTAGTAAGGGCGGACATGTTTTTCGACCAATCAAAAATCCAAGCATTAACTTTTTGCAGGATACCCTAAGGAACAATCTTACCAAGTTTTATTTGATTTTGAATAGTAGTTTCAGAGAAGAAGATTTTTTAAATAATAACATAACAAGAGGCTCACCAGGGCCTGTATCGCTCACCTGGAGTCTTGTTTTCATTGGACAATTAATCAACTATTTGACCAAGTTTGTTGCAATTGGTTCAATTGTCCAGGGAAAATTTGTTAAAGATTTATTTTCCATAAGGTTTCATGTTAACATATGTTCCCTGATGGTGGTAGTCCTGGCAGGAAGTTGATAAAATTGACCAGGAATAAGGGTGAACCTTAAATAAATGTAACAGAACCCGACCTCAAATTACACAAACCAATAACTCCTAAACAGAATTTGGGAATCCCTTCAAAATTTCAGGGTATGTAGATCTCAACATGGCAAACATTTTTCAATTTACATTTCACTGCTATCTCAAATAGTTTTGGAGATAAATGACAAAAAATGTAAAATTTTGAAAATTTGACAAAAAAAGGGCAATAACTCCTAAATGGGTTTTGGGATTTCCTTCAAAATTTCAGGTTAGGTAGATCTTATCATGTTGATCAATTTTACCCCATCAGATTTTTGATATCTGTAACAGTTTTAAAGTTATAAGCTAAAAACAAAACATGCACCCCTATATTCTATTTTTAGCTATGACAGCCATGTTTTATGTCAGATCAAAATAAATTGAGGATCGTTTGTAGAGGACATGTCATAGATCATTCCTATTAAGTTTCAAACCAATATGCCCAGCGGTTTCAGAGGAGAAGTTTTTTGAATGTTAAAATTTTGAAAATTTGACGAAAAAAGGGCAATAGCTCCTAAATGCGTTTTGGAATTTCCTTCAAAATTTCAGGGTAGGTAGATCTCGTCATGCTGATCAATTTTACCCGAGTCAGATTTTCGATATCTGTAACGGTTTTTGAGTTATTAGCAAAAAACAGCAATTTACCCCTATGTTCTATTTTTAGCAACAGTGGCCATGTTTTTCGTCGGATCAATATAAAATGAGGATCGTTTGTGGAAGACATGTCATAGATCATTCCTATTAAGTTTCAAACCAATCGGCCCAGCGGTTTCAGAGGAGAAGATTTTTTAATGAAAAGTTAACGATGGACGGACGGACGGACGGACGACAGATGAAAAGTGATAGCAAAAGCTCACATGGCCTTTGGCCAGGTGAGCTAAAAAACAAGAGGCTCTCAAGAGCCTGAATCGCTCACATGGCAAACAATGCACTATAAACTAAATTAATATATTAATGTTTGTTGTAAATTAAACTGTGTATTAAAGGTCATGTAAAATGCTGAAAATACCTTTAAAAGCCTTTCAAGAACCTCTGGAAAGAAATGGGCATGAGTTCTCCATACACTTGATTAAGATACAGTCATGGTCAATCTGATGATTCACAATACAAAATACAAGCTTTAATTCATCTTCAAATACAAGTATAAATCTTTTGGTCTATATGTTGTCTTGTTTTTAAAATGTTTGAAAGAAGTTATGTAAAAATTGTGGGTTAAGGCTTTTTATTTTCTATTATGCTTCATCTTTGATCATATTGACTAAGCTGTTGGTTTTTATCCAATAAACCATGCTTAACACATCTGTCATTTTGTCGAGTTTCATCCAAATCCCCCTAGTAGTTTCAGAGAAGAAGATGATTGAAAATTTGTTAACAACGATGATGACAGACACCAAGTGATTGCAATTAAAAGCTCATCATCACCATTCACTAAGGATACCATGTTTACTTTAAAAATCAAATATTGTTGAAATCCGAGCAAGTGTAAAAAATGGCAGGAAAATGGTAGCCATTTTAAAAATGGCCATCCAAAACAAACTTTCATCATCACCATTCAACTCGGGATACCATGTTTACCTGGAAAGTAGCTTTCATCTTCATTTTCTTTCTATAATTCAGGAAAAAATAGCAAAAAACAGCATTTTGACCCCTATGTTCTATTTTTAGTAAGGGCGGACATATTTTTCGACCAATCAAAAATCCAAGCATTAACTTTTTGCAGGATACCCTAACGAACAATCTTACCAAGTTTCATTTGATTTTGAATAGTAGTTTCAGAGAAGAAGATTTTTGAAATAATAACATAAAAAAAAAGCCAAAAATGTCAAAAAAGGGCAATAACTCTGACATCAGTTGACAGATTTTCATGAAAATCAGCACACAGGTAGCTCTCATCATGCTGAACACTTTCAACCTGTCAGAATTTGCTGTTACCTAATCATTTTTGAGATATTTGCGAAAAACTGTTGTTTGACCCCTATGTTCTATTTTTAGTAACAGTGGCCATGTCTTTCAACGGATCAAAAATCAAAGCATAAATTTTTATGCAAGATACCCTAAGGAACAATCTTACCAAGTTTCATTTGATTTTGAATATTAGTTTCAGAGAAGAAGATTTTTGAAATAATAACAAAAAAAAAAGCCAAAAATGTCAAACAAGAGGCTCTCAAGAGCCTGTATCGCTCACCTGGGACATGGCCCACATCTGATAGCATAACGTTATTCGAATGGCATATATCCCATAGGATTCAATGTAAACTACTTTCCTCACTGATGACCATCTTAAATGAGGTAATTGCATCCTGGTAAACTTAGAGTCATCTTAGGACCACGGTTACTAATTGTATATAAGTTTGTTATAAATTTGACTTGTGATCACTTGTAGTTTAAGGGAAATTTTTTGAATATTATTGCCATAGGGTCAAATAGTAAATTATGTAAGTGTTTCAAGGAGTAACCAGCATCAACAAGACAAACAAAAAATTGAGGCTTGCAATTAAACTTTGGTCTCAGCTAGCATCCAGCTTGGATCAGGTACGGATCAAAGCCACACAATTTTTGAAGGTGACCAGTTTGGTTTCAATTGGCCAAGTATTTCCAGTCTCAGCAGAAGAATTTAAAACTTTTCCCATAGGTCAAATATTAAACTATGGTCCCCGCTGGCACCCATTTTTGATTAAGTACAACCCTAAGCAACACAATTTTTTAAACAGGGCCACCCAAGGTTTATTATGACCAAGTTTAGTTCCAATTGCCCAGTTATATCTGATGATAAGATTTTTGAATGTTTTACCATAGGGTCCAATGTTAAAATTTGGTCCCCTCTGGTGGCCATCTTGGATTGGCTACGGACCCAAGAGACACAATTTTTAAAGTAGACCGTTGTAGCCAAGTAAGACCTGAAATTAGTTTCTATGACAACCAAAACTTCTGCTATCCATTACAATTTCAGACCACCTTTCAAAAAAAAAATCGGGCAGGGGTTCCCCCTATAATCTAGGTTATATATACTGCTGAAATTAAAACCCATCAAAATCAGATATATATTAAATATTCCATCAGACATTAGAAATTTTTATTTCACTAATGCCAAATTTTGAGTTAGAGTTATCTTTCTTTGTATAAGAGTTGCAATGTAAAGACAAAAGAATTTGAAACGCTTGTGGCCCCGCTGGCGGCCATCTTGGATAGGATACGGATGTGAGCAACACCACTTTTGAAGGGTACCACCCAAGGACTCATGTGATTAAGTTTGGTTCCAATTGGCCTAGTACTTTCAGAGGAGAAGATCTTTGAATGTTTTATCCCATAGGGTCCAATGTTAAATTATGATCCCCGCTGGCGGCCATCTTGGATGAGGTATGAACATGAGCGACACAATTTTGAAAGGGGGCCACCCAAGGACTATTGTGACCAAGTTTGGTTTGGATTGACCCAGTGGTTTCAGAGGAGAAGATCTTTGAATGAAAAGTTTACGGACGACGGACGGACGACGGACGACGGACGACGGACGCCGGACGCAAAGTGATGGCAAAAGCTCACCCTGGCATAGCCAGGTGAGCTAAAAAGGGCAATAACTCTAACATCAGTTGACAGATTTTCACGAAAATCAGCACACAGGTAGCTCTCATCATGCTGAACACTTTCAACCTACAGAATTTTCCGTAACCTAATGATTTTTGAGATATTTGCGAAAAACTGTTGTTTGACCCCTATATTCTATTTTTAGTAACAGTGGCTATGTTTTTCGACAGATCAAAAATCGAAGCATAAACTTTGTGCAGGATACCCTAAGGAACAATCATGCTAAGTTTTATCCAAATCCATTCAGTAGTTTCAGAGAAGATGTTTGAAAAATTGTTAACGACGACGAGAGACAATGACGGCTGCAAAGTGATGAGAATAGCTCACATGGCCTTTTAGGCCTGGTGAGCTAATGAAAAAAGCTCACCTCAGATAAACAGACATTTTGCCCTTCAGAATATCTCTTTAATCCCTTGTTTAATTAGATTCTTTTTAGACCCGTAATCTTTCGGGGAATAAACCCCAAGACATGATGTCACTTGCTTTAAAGAAGCCATAAAATATTGTGGCAAAATATTCATTTTACTGACATCTTTATTATTATCATATCAATTTTGGTTAATACGCTTTAGTTAATTAGATTAAAATAACAGACGGTATATTGAGTTTTAATGAATTTAAAATATAATCAAAGATCTGTCATTAAAGTTTAATAAATTTCACATTAAAAAAATAGTACATGCAAATAAATATTTCGTATTTATGAAAAAAAAATTTTTTCCCACACTTACTTATTTAAAATCAAATGCAATTATATTAAATATTTCACTGCTATTCATATCCGACATAAAATATCATTATTTCGTTTAGTTATTTTCCATTCGTATCTTACAATCACAAGGTCTAGAAATCACACGATCGATATATCATAAAACGTGTAATGTACATCTTGTGGTTTGCATGTATCATGCGAATCGTGCGTGTAATGTGTGAATCGTGCGAGTGTGGTTTGGTGCATTACAAATTTAATCATGTGTATATAACCAATTTTTCATGATATATTGGTATCGCAAGTAATTACCTATCATATCATGAGTCTTCTCACAATACACAGGCCTATTTTCGACATTCTAATTATCCTTTGGTGATTGGTACACCAGCAGTGTTGTATTTATTTTTTCATTCGTCAAATAATTTTATGTTTAAAAAAAAATTCTAGTTAACATTATGCCTGAGTTACTTTCTTATAAATAGAATACCTCTGACACAAAGCTATCAACCAATGCCACAAAAATGTTTCTTTGTTCATGGATGCTGTTGATTTTCTCTCGCACTTTCTTCTGTAAGCTAACCAACTTTTTGGAATACATTTTGGTTTGTCCTTTCCTGTGATATCAAGGGTTTAACAGTTATTTAAGATATAAGAATAATTTTTAATAACAGAAGAGTTTAAATTTTCTTGCCCAGGAGGCCAGAACTTTTTAGTACTGACAATTTACCAGCCTGAAAGGTCAAAGTACTACCCAAGAATTTGTAGGATATTGAAATTTACAATCATTATCCCTATTAGGCCAAAAAAAAAAATGTCTGATAAGGGTTACATCATCCAAAAAAACAGGGTAGGTAGGTCGGTATCTTCATTTTATTTTTTTTTCCCATTTTAAATTTTTGCAACATGATTTCGAGTTCTGCAGTCCATCTTGCTGTTGTCCCAACTTGTCCACGGGCCGAATTTACCTGTAATTTTAATATTGGATTATTTCCCTTGGTCATTGGTAGGAAAATTGACAGGAAAGTTTTTATTTCATCACACAAGTCGAGAGTTTCCCTAAAACGGCAATTGTGAACAATGGGATGTATAAGGCAATAGATTAAATTTCTTAGCTACTCTAACTTAGCTTTTGATACAATTTAGTTAATTTTTCACTTTACGATGGAAATAAAATGGCTCAGAGTCGGCGCTCAAATTAGGGTCTGTTAGGTAACCGAAAACAGACATATATTTTTTTTGGTCTTACATTAGACGTTCAAAAGTAAAAATTTTTATTCAATACTGAAATAAGCAAAATAAAATAACTAACTAGTCCCAGGCATCAGAACAGTGCCATTTTCTATCCCTGCTCTATTGGTAACTACAATGGAAATAACTTTAAATCTCATAAAAAAGAGGATGTTATTAGCATCTGAATAGTTACTGTGATTGTTAAATCAAAAAAAGAAAAAGAAAAGAACATAGTCATAATACACGAAATTAATGTAAAATTTCTACATTCTAATCAATATAAAATCAAAGTAGTGAAGTACTGTTTACTCGCATGGCCTCATGATCTGATGGCTGATGAATTAATGATAGTGATTTAAACCTAAGTGTATATATGGTAAATGTTTGACAGGGAGATGTGTTTCACATGTATCCAATTTTGCTTGCATAATTCAAATGTTGAAATAAATAAAGGCAGCATTTCTGAAACATGTGAATAATGCAACACTTTCAAATGTTAACCGTTCCCCATAGACTTTCACAATATGTACAGTATAGTAAAGATTCATAGTCACTAGAATATAACTAAGAAGGCAAAGCCAAAAAATTGCCATGCAAATGCTAATTCAACTGCATACCAAATTCATTGGCTGTCTATATGTGGTTCCCCATTAACTGACCTAATCACCAACTATTAACAAACTGATGTTGTTGTCGTACGAAACAGCACATCTTTATGACTTTTGTGAGGCAAGGCAAAAACTAGTGATATAGCTTCCTGTTGTGTTTACTGTTTATATCCTTAATATAGTAAAAGGGTGATATAGATTTCTTTGTTGGCTCACTTCTTTCACAATCACAGGTTCATTTAGAGATTAGAAATAAGTTTGAAATTTGTGATACCATTTAAATGGCTAGCAATGCATCAATTTGAGTTACAGTATAAAAACAATATTATGTCAATGTCAGTAAAACAAACTTTTATTCAGCACAAAACCATAGAAGGGCAAAACTCGCCCTTCCCAAGTTTCTTGGTCTCATACAAAAATGTTTATATTTTTCTGACATTGACCTAAATGTTACCCAACTTGGCAACAATGTAAATATAGTTACACCAAACTTGACAACAATGTATATATAGCTGCACCCAACTTGGCAACAATGTACATGTATATAGCTGCACCCTACTTGGCAACAATGTACATAGAGCTACACCAAACATGCAATAAATAATATTTAGAACAATCTTGAAAGACGAGGGTATATTATAAATATATATCTGTTTTTACTTTTGTAACTGTTCCCATCTTTTCTCCTGTTGTATCTTATCTAATATATGTCTGTTGCTCATAATATAGTAAAGTTTTTATCCATCATACACTTGAGTAAATTGCTAGTAATTTTTTTTGCAGAATTAATATCAAAAGTTGTCGACGTTGCATGCAAAAGTGCCCCCCTCCCTTCCTCCCATCATGCACCCCTCTATTTTTCAATCCTAGCTGGAGCACTGCATTGGATGTTAATCCAGTCATTTCGGATTTCATCAGATTGTAATTTCATCTACAAAGCCAAAATAATGATGGAGTATATTCGTGATATTTTTAAAATCTTAATCTAATTTTAATCCCTTTTGGGATTCTGTGTCCTGAGCTATTTTTCTCACTTGGCTGCCCACTGAATCCCTCATCAATGACTAATAACTCTATTCTGGAAAATCAAAAGTGGACCCCCCAACTCTCATTCCGGCACTCCGTACGTTTTGAATTTCATCTGGCAGTCCCAAAACAGGTCATTCTCCATTAGTAGACATATTTTATTTTTCAAAAAGCCTAAAATGAATTAAATCTTTTTACTATTTCAGCACTTATGGCTCACGATTCCAAGACTCTGCTTCGGATTGACCGTCAGCAGCCTTTGTTGTTTTCATTTGAATATCCCTCCCATGATGCACGTTTTTCATTATAGTCTGTTTCATTTTTCCATCATCAATAGAAATAAGTGAAAGGAACCACAAGATATAAAAGAGAGCAATTTGACACTTATTTGGAATTTGTTTACTTGTTGGTAGTCTAATTACAATTATACCAAGAGGAGGAATAAAAAAAGATGGGGGAGGGCAATGTAATTTTTTTTTCTTGTAAGACTAATGTTAAATGTAAATAGTGGTTATAAGATAAGATATTTTATTTCCAAATTAAATCCCCAGGGGCATCTACATTTAACAATAATGATTTTTTTTTTCAAATATACGAGATTAAGATTTTTCTTATTCAAATTTATGTGTGCTCGTTTGTTTTGCTTTTTTAGAAGGGGGTTTTGGTAGTGGGATGCTTCAAATTGTATTATAGTTTCTTTATCAGCTGTATTTGTTCTTCGATTTATTTTTTCCATAAGATTTGAAAAACATGGTAGGAGTTGAGCCTGATATTGAGAATATTAAGTAAATTATAAAAACTAATTTTAGAATTTAAAAGGCTAAAGTTAAGTGTAACATATAGATTATGTACAGCAATGCCTTTTTTTTTATCTAGTTGAGTGTTTTTCCTCTTGTGTGTACTGTGTACAGGATGACACCCTTGAAGTGAATAAAAATTATGGAAACAACTTCAAGTTGTATACAGTGCAGAATGATTTCCTTTTACCCCCCTCTCCCTGAAATTTTACATTTTAATATCTAATGAATTAACAGATTCATTCGTGAAATCAGCTTCTTTTTATTATTTAGTTGACCAAAATTTAACAGTATTGTCAAAAATGTTTTAAATGAAGAAAATGTAGTTTACAAGAGATACATGTACTACAGATAACTGCTCTAAAAATGAAAGACGTGGCATTTTGAAAGAAACTACGAGTAATGTAACATTCACTGTAAGCAACAATGTGTTTCTAATGTTCTTGTTCCAACTGTTGTACAAATTGTTGTTATATATGGAAACAACTGGTGGCAGACTTGATACATTTTTATAGAACCTATAGTGAACTGTTATTTAATTTTGGATTGTTTTTATTGAATTATAGAGCTGTATCAGATGACTTATCACTCTGCAACTAAACTACAATAGAACTGTTTAGTAAGTTGTCCTTTTTAATTTATCATTAATAACTTTCTTTAGTATATTCAGTAGGCTTGTGCACTTGGGATATTCTGTGTCCTTCATCGCCTGTCCTTGACGATCTCTGCATTTGGATGACTTAATGATTTGTCCCTGTGCCCTTATCATGAGGAGGACCATTCCAAGTGTACCTATTTTATATCCTTTTTTTCCTTTTTAGTGAAGATCTTTAAACGGATAGTCCTGTAGCATTGACCCTTGGTAACCTGTGCATCTGGATGACTAATAAGTATCATCCATGTGCTATGGACATGAGGTGGACTATTTGTGGATCATTCAAAAAAATTTTCTAGTGAAACATGATTAAATGATTAAGCAGGTTGTTTTTACCATCTGCATTTGGATGAAAACTTTTCTGGTCTACTGCCTGGCTACACATTAAATAACTGTATTTTCAAAGTTTTGAGATAGATACAAGACAGTTAACAATATACAGTTATTTATGTTCAATGTGAAATATGGTTAAAACTAAAATGTCCCCTATAGAAAGGTAATTAATATACTATTAGCTAATAAATATTTGTATTACTTATTACATGTTGTATTCTGTCCCTGCACTTTTATTGATCACCTAGACATGTAATAAATATCTGACAAATTTCACCTTTTCTTTCCTGTATCATAAATAGAACTGAATATAAATAACACAGAAAACATATGGTAGGGACAGCAAGTGAAATTTAAATATATGTTCAATATAGCTGCATGTAAGCTGTAAAGTTAGCTATGCATTTCCAAAAATCAAAACAGTTTATTTTGTAGTAATATCTCTAAAAATAAATGATTTAGAGCTGTTTTAAGACTGGTACCCTCAGACGTTTTTTGAATATTTCATGCTAAAATATGTCAAAGTCTCTTAATTACTAAAAGAATTCATAAAAAATGTAATATTACCTTTTAAATCTGCATCTAGTGTTTCAACTTAATGTATGGGGATCTGAGACAGTGTGTAAAACATAAAATATACAGAAGTAGCCAAATAAATGTCTTTTATTGAACAAAATCAAAGAAAAGATAACTCGTATTTTCAACTTTTAAAAATTTCACACTTAAATGTCACTTAAAAATGTCCAGAACTCTAAAACTACAACAGAGTTTCCAGTTAAATGGGTTTTAAAACCCTCCTGGTTATTTCTGGCTTTACTCCTCAATTCTGTGTGATATCCTGAAAATAGACGAGATAAATAACATGAATATTTGGCATATAGTTTCATGGGATTATGTAAAATAAAATAGCTTTTAACAAATTGTATGTTTTTAAATTGTATATAAAATTTATTTAACACATACTTAGAATGCACAAATAACCTTCAAATGTTTAATTATTTAATTAGAATTAATAAAATAATAGAATTAAAGAAAACTGAATTCAAATAAAAATTTCAGGTATTTAACATATATAATGATCTTTTTTTTTTCTTAAGACATTTTAAAATTATTTGTTGAAGATCATATGTAGGTGGTGAAAATTAATTTTCCTCTCAATAATTACAATCAATTAGACATTACTATATACTACTTGGAAATTTTATGTTTAAGTTGGTTTTGGAGAATTCCATAATTTCAATTTGTATAGATGTAAATTTTGTAAGACAAGTAGAAAATGTTATTCCTTTTTAGTTTTTATCATTCATTACCTTATAAGGTACTAAACTGTGAAGTTTTCCATGTTAAAAGCTTTGTTTACATTGTAAATTTCACTTTTACTGGTCGCTGCCATATTGAATCGAAAACGAGGCCGCTAATTCCGACAGTTACTAGGTTTCAAATATATTTCTAATTTTTAATAATTTCACACTTACATTTGCATATTCCACTTCCTTCTGTACGATTTTGCAAATTACTCGCTTCAAACACATGTGATTTTTTACCACCAAATCTGGTATCTGAACGGATGTTTTTTACGCTTCTCGCAAGGATCTATACTAAAGAATAGAAACATCCCGAACTCATAAATAGAGCCGATTGGACGCAGGACAACGTAATGTACCTCCCCCCTTTGAAAATTAAGTTGTGGAAAACTACCGATAAGTTCCGGACATAAAATGTGATGGCAAACGGAGTTATCTCCCATGTGATTTACCGTCGCTACATATGGAATAAAAAAAGTAATAATTAAAAAGTTAGAAAAACTGAAAAAAATAAACCAAAAATGCAATTTGGAAAGTCAAGAATATTATGGTCTTGAGTGCCTCATCTATTAAAATTTCTTCAGCTTCTCTAACTAATTTGGCAGCTGCATATTGTGTTGTTTTATATGATTTGCACATTTTGGTTAATTTGTCGGGACCATTTATAGGGCCTGCAACATGATTTTTCACTTCAAACCAATCTTTCTCAAAATTTTTAAGATAGATATTAAACTTTTATTAAAACAGATCTATAAGTTTGTATAATTATTTTAAACAGCCATGAGAAGAAAAAAATAATCAAATTCAGATCTGATATACGGTATCAAAGCTAATAGGTATAAAATATAATGACTCAGTCAAAATTTGAAAGAAATATAAATATGCAAACAAAGCATATACAATTTTTTTTTCAACATGTGCAAATGAAACAATAATACAATTTGAAGTACCCCGCGACCAACATCCCCCTTCTTAAAAACAAACAATGAGCACACATAAATCTGAAAAGGAAAAATCTTAATCTTAAAAATTGTATATAACCACTATTTAACATTAGTATAAAGAAAAAAAATTACATTCCCCCTTCCTCCCCATCTTTTTTTTATTCATGTAATTAGACTACCAACAAGTAAACAAATCCCAAAGAAGTGCCAAATTGCTCTCTTTTATATTAATTCCCCTCATCTTGTGGTTCTCTTCACTTATTTCTATTGATAATGTTAAAATGGAAAAATGAAACAGACTATAATGATAAACGTGCATCATGGGAGGGATATTTAAATGAAAACAATGGCTGCCGCCAGTCAATCCAAAGAGGAGTCTTGGAATCACGAGCCATAACTGCTTAAATAGTAAAAGGATTTAATTCATTTTAGGCTTTTTGAAAGGTAAAATATGTCTACTAATGGAGAATCACCTGTTTTGGGACTGCCAGATGAAATTCAAATCGTACCGAGTGCCAGAATGAGAGTGGGGGTCCACTTTAGATTTTCCCAAATAGTTATTTGTGGTTGATAAGGGATTCAGTGGGCAGTCAAGTCAGAAAAATAGCTCCAGATTAAATCTAATCTGAGACTAAGGTGAAGGGAACCACGGTGAGAATTACATCCACTTTAAATTGCAGCTACACACTAACATAATATTCAGTATGATCCATTCTTGTTCTAGCTCTGCTGAGACAGAAATTTATCACAGGTGCAGCAATATATTGTGGCAAAGAGCATGCTATCAAACTCAAAGAATAATCTTAACAAGTTAACGTTACTTATATAGAATTCACAAATAAAGTAGAATATGTCACTATTTTCTGCTAAGACATTTTGAAGTCATATCTATTCTGTAGTATTAACGTAAAATAAATCACTTCTTTTTTCAGTTCTTTATGCCTAAACTTGTGGTTCCTGTAAGGCTGTATCAATTTTTATTCTACATTCTCCCGCCATCTCCACGTGCAACAAATGTGAAAAGGGAGGTAATAGAATATGAAGCCTAATAACCAAATGTTTGGTATTGTAGAACAAAATGTACTAACGGCCGCTTAGTATAATAGTCCCAGGTTAACACTTACAGTAAGACATGTAATGGAAGAGAGTATGACAAAGTAACAACCAAAGAGAGATAACTCAACAATATAATGAATATGACCAAGTAGAGGATCAGTTCAGGCAGGGATCATATAATACTATCATATACAGTTCCTGGTTCAGGATTGCTGTTTTTATCCTCCTGCAAAACTATCTTTAATAAAATCACAAAACATTGATAGAAATGATCGATCTTCATTTATCATCACCCATATAAAAATATTGGTTGTACTGAGATACTATATATTGGGATACAGGCTATGTATGTGTGTTAATAATATTTGTCTCCTTTGTTCATAGTGGGGACATTGTAGTAAAAAATGTATCTCATCCTCCACTTGGTTTAAATTACAGAGTTGACAGAGTCGTTCACACCGCGGTAATATTTCGGGTTTATTTATATAATTTTTCTTTCGTTCATGCCTCCAAGTCGCTATTCTAAGACACTTTTAAGCGATTACTTATTCTAAATTTTGTAAGTATTATTCTGTCAACTGTCTTTTTCGTGTTAAGGTATGAATGGTATGGTTCAAAACTTGAAAATCGATTTAAATTTAAAAGAGGTGTCTAATTTACCCTGATCACTAGGTTGAGAGTCTCTAGTATTTTCCCAAAATTTAAGAAAATCTTTTCTCAGTATTTTTTTCAAGAATTGTTTAAATTTGTTCTTCCTTAGTTTTTTACATATAGTAAGGTCAATATTTAGTTTTTGACTGAAAAATTTTACATTTGAGTACCAATTGTTGTCTTTTTGGTCTCCATTTTTGTATTCGTTAGATGCACTATTTAACAGGTCAGTTGGTGAATATTTTATGCGATTATCATCGGTTCAGTCAATGTAAGGGGGTCCTGGGCCCTGACTTGTGAGGATGTGCGATTACATGTACAGAAAATGTTATGCGATCATGAGATTATCTTAACTCCGCATGTCTACATTATTGACTTATTTATTCGAAATTGTAAGTAGTCCAGCAAGTAAGTAAGTAAGTACTATAAGTATAATCATTTAACATGTTTAAACATGTTAAATTCAGCATTTGACAATGAAACAATTTAGATATCATGAGCCCTAAAGAGCTCATAAGTAACTAAATATACACAACTTCATTAACAACACAGCTCATCAAACTCAGCATTGACAAATAATTTACTGGTATTAATATACAAAATATACGGCAGAGTATAGGTACATATATGTATAAGCCGGATATTTTAGAAAGAAAAGAAATTTATGGCAGAACTAGAAGAGGCCATGTGACCGACCACATGCTGGAATCTGTGTGTAGTACAGAAGCGCTTTTGACCCCAAAATCACCTAACAATATAGCGTTTGAATTTATTAAAAGAGGTCATTTTCCTGGCCTAGTTTGATAATGAGTTACAAATTTTACACGACTGTGCTGCCTCATACCTAAAATTGTAGTTATTATTTTTATAATTACAACTAGAACTTGCAAAACATTAAACAAGACCAATTACATGTCTTGACCTGGGTCGCATGCAAAATAAGAGAATTCTTAGCATTCCACTGTTCTCAGTTTCTACAAGACTTAAATATGTTGAAGTTATCAGATTACACAAACTAGTTACCCTTCATACAGAATGCGCCTAAACATGGCTATAACTTCAACAAATGATAAATTTGACATTTTTTGCCCAATCTTCAATGTGTGCAAAATTTTAGAAGTACCGGGTTTATGGTGCCGGGAGTTTCCTATTCTGGAAGTACCCTGTTCTGTGACGGATGAACGGACAGACAGAGTGACCCGAATCTTAGACCTGCTTCCGCATTCTGCGACGCAGGTAAGAATAGAGGACATTTTTATTTACAATTTACTTTCAAGAACTGAGTAATGTTTAATTAATGAAGTTTCCGAGTACTCAATTACTTTGTTTTACTCGTCTCCAGTGTGTCTACACTATTGGCGTATTTGGGTGGAATATTCTTGAAAAAATAAACTGGCGGTGACCCTTTTCGTTAACATGCCATGGTTAAAGATCATAGCAAATCAAATAAACATACATATATACATTGTTTACACAAGCCGAAACATAGTAAATGCAATTTTAGCAAGGATGCTGAAAATGACACAAAGTGTTTCATTAAATTCATAACCGTCTTTGCGTTTTACTTTGAACAAATAAACAAAAATATATTTAGATTAATATACGATTAATTGAAATATGGGAATTCTCAAAGTAAAAATTACATACACGTATGTCCTTGTTATTGGGTGCAAGATCATGAAAGTAGGAAAACTTCACTCAAGATTACTGTTAATATACATATAAATTACAGGAACATCTTGTAGGCCCCAACTCCCCTGGTCTTGACCTACCAATACACTTTTAATTTCATGTTAACATATGGTTAATGAAAGACCCCCTGCAGAGCTTCTGTTTTAATTTTGGTACATATTTTTTATTAATATCATCAAAGTAAAATTTCAGCTTTATAACAGTAAGAAACCAATATTTGACACATTAAGATAACGACCTCATTAAAATATATAAAATGTCTTTTCATGTTTATTACAAAATTTGCAAGAGACTTAGACTTATCGCTCTTTGAACACTGCCTTCCCAGCTGTCTATATTTTGAAATAGCAGCATTTAGATTAATCTTTTCATTTATTTTTGAAACTTTGAATTTTTTCGGTCATTTTTTTATAATCTCAACCATTTAAAATCCAGCTTTACAATTACCTTATTTTGTTGTTATATTATCCGAATGCATCAATGGTTGATGTTCCAAGAACTTGTAATTTAATTGAGTGACATTAACATGGAAACTGCATTTCCACAATTTGTTCCATTTTAATGTTGTTCGTGTTATTTCTGATCTAGTCGTCAGAAATAAGATAATCTTAACATGTAACGTTTATAGAAATGGAAGCAGATACGTACACGGGGAAAACCCAGATCAGAAATGTTTCCTTGCATATTTTACAAAAATCTTCATTAAAATGGAAGGAAAAAGTGATAAGTACATTTTCATAAACCGCCACTCTGGCCTTTCATTGAGAGCAACCATTTGATATTTATAGAGGGGCTAGGATGAAATATTTGATCCTGTCTATTTTTTCGACGAAATTTTGGCCCTGATCTTTTTTTCGGCTGCGAACCGGTCCTGCATTTTTTACACACCTAAAGAGATCCTAGTTTTTTATTTTGCCAAAATCGTGGTATTGCCTTTTTATTTCAAATGTCACCCCTCCCCATAAAAATCAAATGGTTGCTCCCTTACATGTTAATACAACTCTTTTTGCACGAATTGTGATTATTAATTTTGGCGATTGTCAAAATGTGGATTTGCGCTTTATGATGTCAATTCTTTTAATTTTTTTTAGTTTTGACCAAATCTGAAAAAGAGCTTATAAATATGAATTACATAAAACTTGATACTGACGTAATCGCTTACCAAACATAGAAAATGCCTATAAAACAAAGATTTCCAGTCGGTGAACGGTAATATAAGCAAAGGCACTGAAAGAGTCAATAAATTAAATGAAATACCCTCTTCAAACGTCTACAAAAATTCTAATTAAATAAGTTCCGAGTTTTTAAAGTGAATATATATATATATATATATATATATATATATATATATATATATATATATATATATATATATACACCATGACGTCGTTAAAGTTTGTTGGAAACTTTACTATGACGTGTCCAAACAAGCTGTCTGACGTCTGTGACGTGGGAACCAATATATCTATATTTTACCACGGATGTAGACTAAAATCGTTTGATTAAGGGGGTCATATTAGAATAAAAAACATACAAGTACGTATCATATATTGGCATATTTTTTGTATTATCTTGCAATTCTGGAGAGTTCAGTTTACAATAGGACACAATGTTTGTCTTCAATGGTACGCAAAGTCATTGGCTTCCAAAGTATATTTATTTGCAATTCTAAAGTAATTGCAACTAACATATATTGTAAAATCGGGAAAATATCAACAAGCTCACACATGTTACTAGTTCTGTAACAGCTATGCCAAAGAGAACCCAGTTTTTACGAACAAAGATTACAATTGTATCTGAATCAGGTGTGTATTCAAATATTGAATTAAAACCTAGTTTGCAAGGACCACTAAGGGCTTGCCACATGTTGGCGATCTCGGATGACTATATTTACTGTCATTTATTTCAGCGACAGGATGTTGTTTCCTCGACACCTGCTTCATATCTCTTCTTATTCATATAAACGGGAGAAAATACAAAATTGTAAGAGATTATTCCAAAGTCATTTAATAACCACGATAAGGGAATAAATTTAATATTTCATCTGGTAAGTAGATTAACACCCATTTTAAGCTCACATTATAGAAGTTTTGCTTAAAGATGAAAACAAACTACCAACATCATGAATTTTTGAAGCGGACAACGTCGCGGTAGTTAATATACATTTATGTAATTTCTTTTTATAGATTAATCTGTACATGACGTATATGTTGAAAATAGTGTTGACTGAAAAATCAAAAATAGCACCATATTCCCGCCGTTACCGTTTTTTTTTTTTTTTTTTTTTTTTTTCACGTTGAGAACGTTATGCAAAAAGATTCTCGGTTATGAAAAAATAATTAAAGTAAATTAATATATTTAAAATTTTTAAAGGACAGTACAAAAAATTCAGCAGTCGCAAGGAATAAACTATAAGCACTATCACAACTTTCCCTAATTAGTATATTTATATAAGGGGTTAAAAGTGGGAGAATCACGATGACACCATCGCAATGTGCGTATAAAGATGAACATGATGGCTTTCAAGTGGCACTAACTCATCATGGATTTGAAAAAAGCGAAATGTCTGGGAATGTATTTTGTATAATGGAAACTGTCTTAAGGTAATCGTGGGAATACGATAACCGTTGTTGTTTATCAACATTGTCGATCAAGGTTGACGAGGTCCAAGGCCGATATGGAGAAAAACATTATGTATAATTAGTTAGCACGGCTAAAAAGAACGAATCCGTAGAAATGTGTCTCACGATTTGTCAGGGTAATTCTGATTCTCATGTACAATCGGGTGCAATTTGACGCTAGAATTAAATATGTTTGAAGATCATTTTTTTTTATATCAATTAAGATGGGAACAAAGTTATTTTTACAAATGTAATTTAAGGGCTCTTTCTTGAAAAGAATAGCCTCGAAGTCAAACTATAAATTTCAATCAAAAATAAAATTTAAAATCATGTTTTGCTTTTATTATTCATAGTCTGTATTTGAAGTTTAATTGATAACTTCACAATTATTAAATATTTATTACTACCTATTCTATGGCTACGGACATGTATAGGGTCTTGTAATGAACGTCTCACAATAAGCCTGCGGATACAATTCCTCAATGCTTCATATTAGTAGTTTTTTAAACTCTGAAACACAGTCCCAGCTGGCTCCTATATTAAATAATAGACCAAGACCGCAGGTAAACGCGAAACAGGGAACAATTAAATTGCTAAACAGGATTAAAACCGACAAAATATCCAACCAGTAGCAATGAGATCCAGTTTTACCTCATACTACCAAGTCCTATTCTTATCCCTCCTGTTGATTGTATGTTTGCCGTTTTTTACTGTTTATGGATGACGTTGTATTTTGGAAAGCTATTAGTTTTTTGTCGTTTATTAATTTAAATGACAGTCTCTGTTGTATAAACTTATGTTTGATTGTATAAATAATTAAATGGTATTTAGCGGGTTCAGTTCAGTTGATTAGATAAAGGTCAACAGAAGTAAGTGTACATATACATTTTTTGATGGAAGCTAGTACATATATGCCTCTGAAAATACCATGTCCACAGTGTGTTGGTTATTTATTCGAAGTACTGTACAATCTTGCTTATATTTATTTTTATTATATTTATTTTATCTTATTTAATTTTTATTTTTCTTAACGTAAACTCCTGTATTACAAACAATTTAAACAAACCAAAATAACAGGACCAAACCATGACAAGTGTGGCCTCACAGTCAATTAAGTTTGGTCAAAACAAGTGTGGCCTCGCAGTCAACCAATGTTGATTCAATGTTGGTCAAGACAAGTGTGGCCTCGCAGTTAATCAAGGTTGGTCAAGACAAGTGTGGGCTCGCAGTCAATCAAGGTTGGTCAAGACAAGTGTGGCCTCGCAGTCAATCAATGTTGGTCAAGACAAGTGTGACCTCCCAGTCAATCCAGGTTGGTAAAGACAAGTGTGGCATCTCAGTCAAAAAAGGTTGGTCAAGACACTTGTGGATTCGCAGTCAATCAAGGTTGATCAAATCAAGTGTGGCACCACTGTCAATCACGGTTTGTCAAGACAAGTGTGGCCTCCCGGTCAATCAAGGTTGGTCAAGACCAGCGCACAGGAACTCTGCATAATTTATTCCAACAGATATGAACTGCACGGACGTTACGAGTCTTGACTGACAACAAGTCAACATAATTATGTATAGATCTGATAATCTAGGTTTTGAGATTTTGAAAATCAAAATAGACAGGATTAATCAAAATATTGAACTGGTTGTTTAATTTCAAAAGTGGTTTACTGATGTACACATAACATTCATAAGGGGATATTAATTTATCAATTGCTCTATAAAGTCTGTTGCTTTTTCCAATCGATGACATTTATATTCAGAAGCGAGTTTTCTTGTCATTATTTCACAATAAAACTGAAAAACAATGTCAAAATGATTTAAAGAGAAAGCCAAATAGAAATCAAAAACGATACATGACGTGCGTAGAAATTAAAATTACAACATCGTCATGAGCATGCTGTTCTGAAACAGTACCGATTGATCTTACTGAAATCGTGTTTCATTCTCATCATAAACATATCCAAGACAAAATCTGGGAATTATATTGTTTATCATGGGATTCGTCTGATTATCATATGATTGAAATTGATCCATGTATGACAATAATAAAAAAAGGTTCACACCAATGTTTTAAAATTTAAAATATATCAAAGCTTCAAAGCTTAATCAAATCCGCATGATATTAGCGCAAGTTAAAAGAAACAATTTGGCTTCCATCATACCTGTTAAGATTCTATCAGACATGGGTATTAAAAATTAAAACAGATAAACTAACTTTGCTTTTAGTGCGTCTCTTTCCAAAAAATATCGAAGTTGGTCCAAACTTACAAACGAAAAAAACACAGAATATCTGCGAAGTTAGGTTATTGTAAACGTGAAAATTAAATTACAAATATTTTAGTACCTCTAATTATGTCTTGGGTTTCAATAACCTAGAACGTCTTATTTCATTTCCGCTGAACATTTCTGTACATTTCTATTTTTATTGCATAACAGAATCTTAAATCAAAGAAAAGTATTGCTATTTTTCCTTAATTTTTAATTTTCTTTTCCTTACAACAATCTTCATATCATGCATATCGCTCTATTACAAATGTATTATGCATTTTGTACACAAATGTATACACAGATACGTGTACTAATTATAAAATTTATTGGAGACAATGGACTTATATTTCAGCAGCTTCTCTTGTAACCAAATCTTTAGAAAATAATAACTAAAATTAACATTCTAGGAAATTATTTTCGATGCACTTTATATGTCGTGTCGCATTAGCAGCATTATTAAAAAATGTAGAGAGCCTCAACAAATAAAATACTAGATGGAGGCCAAGATCAGTGTTGCCTCGCAGTCAATCAAGGTTGGTCAAGACCAGCGCACAGGAACTCTGCATAATGTTTTTGAACAGATATGTACTGGACTTCACGAGTCTTCATTGACGTCCTGGAAAGAGCCCGGCTCATGCCAGAAAGCTTGCTCAAACATGGGTTTTGTTGCTCCTAAGTAGCAGTCATATCCCTATTAAAGTTTTATGGACGTCATCATGACTTGGTTGACAGGTATAAAAAAAAAACGTTTCCCAGATGAAAATGGACCTGTTCCATTGGTGTTGTCCGTTCCTCATACCGGATTTTAAATGGGCAGCATGGCGATTGTCCTGCAGGAAGCAGAGACTGCTTACTCTTCCGGAGCACATGAGTCTACCCTGGGTTTTTGGTGGGGTCAATGTTCATATGTTTTTAGTTTTTAAGTGTATTGTTTGTATTGTTTTGGTCTTGTCTTCATTGTTCCCCCGAGTTTGTCGATTGTTTTCGGTTTTACCCTCCTTCGAATATCTCTTCGGTATTTCTTGACTATACTTATTTACTACAAGGCAACATAATTTGGTATGATATGATAATCTAGATTTCGAGATATTGAATATCAAAATAGGCAGGATTAATCAAAATTGAACTGGTCATTTAAGTGGTTTACTGATGTACACATGGAGATATTAATTTATAAAATGTTCTATGAAGTCTCCAAGCGATGACACATTGATGAAATTAATAAACAGAAGATATTTTTATTGTCGTTCTTCGTGTTCTTTGCACACAATAAAAATGAAACATAATGTTATAATTATTTAAAGAGAAACCGAAATAGAAAACAAAAGACACACGGCGTACAAAAAACACGTCATGACCAAGATGTTTTCAAACAATATCGATTGATCTGGTTAAAATTGTATTTTATTCTCGTCATAAACATGTCGAAGACAAAACTGCTGGGAATTACATATTTTATCCTTCAAGTCGTCTAATTATCAATATGGACCCTAATAAAAACTACTTATGTTTTAAAATTCAAAATACGTCAAAGCGGCTTCAAAGCTTAATCGAATCCGCACGATACTAGCGCAACATCACTTAACATGTTACAAGGGAATATCCTTACAATTTGGCTTCCATCATGCCTATTATTAAGATTCTATGAATCAGTCATGGGTACTAAAAATGAAAAAAAGATTGTAATTAATCACCGATTTTTATATATAATAAAACGTATTATAAAATACCGAAATAAATTAATTATATATAATCCAAGTATTATTTTCCTCTCCTTCGAATATCTCGTTGGTATTTCTTGACTTTACTTATGTTCATAACATTCAGGTAAACTAATTTTGCTTCTAGTGCATCTCCTTCCAAAGAATATCGGATGTTGGGCCAATCGTACAAATGTGAAAAAATAGAATATATGCAAATTAAACTGGTCTGCCATAAGCGTGAAAATGAAAATACAAATTTTAAAATGGTATATTTCAGCATCTTTAAGTATATCTTGGGTTTCCATAACCTAAAACGTCTTTTCCATTGCAGCTGAGCATTTGTATACATTTCTAATTGTATTGTCTAACAACTCTTATATCGGAGACAATTATTGCTTTCCCCCCAAATTTTTAGTGTTCTATTGCTTGACGACAATCTTCATATCAAGCATATTGTTCTATTTGAGCAGGAAGTCCTTGATAACCTCAGGACCGTACTTCATTCCTTTGGCATTTCAACAAAGGGTGAAGAAATGAACCTTCCTGCTTTTTGTTGGATTCCTAAACTACATAAGAATCTGTTTAACATTCCAGACAACGAAGCCGAAATTCCAACTTCAGATGTTGCCAGACATTTTGCTCATATGATGACATTGCTCAATACCTACCTGAAACATACTCTGCTATGAAAATTTTGTTCCTGGTAGGTCGTGACTTACCCGATGCTCATCACGTAATCGATCATAGAAATGGACCGCCTCAGGCACCTTTCGCACAACGTTCACCTCTTGGATGGACGATTATCGGTGATGTGTGTTTGTCAAGTCATCATGTATCATCTGCACACGTCTACAAAACCTTTGTAAGCGATAGTGGTCGTCCTACTATATTTGAACCTTGTTAACAGATGATTAGTATTTCTGATGGTCTCATGAATACATGTAAAACACAATTAACTGGACTTAAGATATTTGACACAACGAACAATGATAACAAACTTGGTCTTTCATTTGACGACAGAAGCTTTCTCGAAATCATGGACAAAGAGTTTCATATTGGCTCAGAAGGAAAATGCACAACCCGACTACCATTTCGAACCAATATCGAATAACTATCAAATCGCATTGAATCGTGCACGATCGCTTGACTACTCCTTGAAAAAGAACGTTAAAAAGAAGAAACATTTTATGGCCTTCATGTAGAAAATTCTAGAAAACAATCATGCGGAATTGGCGCCTGATATATCTCCAGATAAAGAAAGATGGTACTTACCTCTTTTCGGGGTTTATCACCCACGTACACTTGACCAGATACGTGGCGTCTTCGATTCATCAGCAATGTATAAAGGAATCTTAATGGACAACTTCTGCAGGGTCCGGATCTAATCAGTAATCTCCTGGTCATACTTTTTAGATTTAGAAAGGAAACGGTTGCTGTGGTAGGTGATATTGAACAAATGTTTCATTCATTCTTAGTACAAGAGATGATCGTGATTATCAGACGTTTTTATGGCATAAAGACAATATCTTTGAGAACCCTCTAGTGACTTACAGAATGAGGACACACTTATTCGGAAACAGTCCGTCGCCATCTATTGCTGTGTATGGACTCAAACGAATTGGATATTTAGCAGAAAAAACTCACGGAACTGAGGTAAAGGATTTTATAATAAACCATTTTTACGTTGAAGATGGGTTAAAATCTTGCTCTACCAGTGATGAAGCGACGAGTTTGATAACTAAGGCAAAAGATGCAATGAAGGTACACGGACAGTTAAGGCTTCACAAATTCGCTTACAACAGCAAAACCGTAATGGATGCTTTCATTTCGAAGGATATTGTCAAGGATTTGGTAAATTTAGACGAAAAGCATGATCTTACTCAGCGCAGTCTTGGACTTCTGTGAGATTTATGAGCAGATTCATTTAAGTTCAGTATTTCACCAGACGAAAAATCTCTCCTCGTCGAGGAATATTGTCTGTCGTAAACAGTCTTTATGATCCATTAGGATTTGTCTCCCCCGTAACGATATACGATATACGGCAAGATCATACTCAGAAGGATTGTGGCAATCACCGTTGATTGGGATGAAAGTGGACTAAAAGAATGGCACAGCTGGAAGGTTAACTTACCTAATCTGGAAACATTACGAATTCCTAGAGTTATCGTTCCTAATCTAAATGATACTTGACAGCTACATACCCTGACAACTCTACTTCGATTGGATTTGTATTAGACAAATTAAAAGTTACCCCTCTCAGTTGTAGTACTATACCCAGGTTAGAACTGCGTGCAGCAGTTCTGGGCATAGAAGTTTCTCAGCTAGCTATCGAACATTTACAACTTGACTTTCAATAAGTGAAGTTCTTCAGTGATAGCTAGCTGCATAAGCAATGACAAAAAAAAACGATTCTTTTTATGTGTAGCAAACGGTGTTGCACATATCAGACAATTCAGCAAACCTTCTCAGTGGTTTAATGTAAGAAGTGAAGAAAACTCAGCTGACATGGGTACTAGAGGAGTCAGTCAGTCAGTCAGCCCTATTGATATGCAAAATAGTTTTTGACTTTCCGGACCCAAATGGCTCAATTGTAACATTGACACTCATCTGTTCATAAATCCAGACAATGATCAGGAGATTCGTGCAAATAAACCTGAAATCAGTGATCAGGACCCCTTAGCTACATATAGTGGATTTAAGGACATTATGTACTCTAGATTCTCAGACTGTGATAGATTTATCAAAGCGCTTGTAATAATACGCAAATCTATTCGCAGTCATCAGAATTTGAAAGGAAGTGAACAGGAGCGCAACTATATTGATCTTATCCTAAGCACCGAAACAATAGTGATTAAAGACATTCAGAGAAAGTTCTATAGTAAGGAGATTGAAAATCTAGATGCATCAAAATGTGTCAACAACAAAAAAACAGCCCAATTTATCACTTGGACCCATTCTTAGATGAAAATGGTATTTTGTGGTCGTATTAGAAATGCTCATTTAGATGTTGGACTAAAACATCCGATCATTCTACCATCAAAACATCATATGACAACTTTGATCGTTCGAAAATTTCATTCTGAGGTTAAATGCAATCAATGTGGAAGATTCTAAAATGCGTAACTTTCATAGATGTCAGGGTAAAACTTGGATTTTCAACCCTCCCCACTTCTCTCATATGGGTGGAGTGTGGGAAAGTATGATAGCCACAACACGTCATATCTTTGAACCCAAGATGTTAGAATATGGTGCTAGAAACTTTAGCCATAAAGTGCTCAAAACCTTTTTGACAGAAGCATCCTCTACAATTAACTCTAGACCGTTAGTTCCGGTGCTAGAAACTCTACCCATGAAGTGTTCACAACCTTTTTGACAGAAGGATCCTCTACAATTTCTACAATTAACTCTAGACCGTTCGTTCCTGTTCCAAACGACCCTGAGAATCCATTCATTCTGTCACCTTCAACCTTACTTACTCAGAAACCATGTACACTGCATAGTGCTGTAAATCAGATAAGATCAATCCAGTGCGTCGGACTCTGAACTTTCAATAGATAGAGTGTCATTGTTGCGAAAGCAATGGGAAAGAGTTAAACATCTGTCAGCAATATTCTGAAAGCGTTGGAAGGTGGAATATTTGAACACCCTTCAAAAACGACGAAAGTGGAATTCTTCGGTTAAAAACGTGAATGAAGGTGATGTTGTTTTAGTTCGTGACAAGGAACTATCTCGCACTGCTTGACCTTTGGGGCGTATTGTCAATGCCCTACTAAGTGATGATGGACTTGTCCGCAAAGTAGTTGTTCGTAATGTCGTAGATGGTGAACCAAAAATATACGTTCGTCCTATTCATGAACTTGTAGTTTTGCTTGCAGAATAACATTATAAATATGATCAAATGAAGTTACGCCCTTTAATTGATCGACACTTTATTGTGTTTATTCACATGTGTTCTTTATATTTTGAATTTTGAGGTTAAAAGTTCACTTGACCTTTTAGAGCACATTTAATTTTTTTTTTTTTTTTTTTTTTTTGGGGGGGGGGGGGGGGGGGAGGGGTGCTTTTAAACTTGATTCTGAAGAAGACTTTTTCACGCAGGTTATTTAGTGTGCACCATGTGATTGAGGTTATTTCTTAATAGACTGAAAATTACAGTCAATTCTTAAATATATTGTATTTGTTAGTTTTGTAAACAGAGATAGATGTACTAAGATTTATTGCATGCAAATATGCAAATACATTATTTCAGCAGCTTCTCTTAAGCTTAAGGGGGTAGGCCTGGGTTAGGCCAAAATTTTCCACTCGTTTAATTTTTTTCATATTTTCGTCATGCATTATATATGTCTCAGTACACCACCTGAGAAAATTTTGTTGAAATTCAACCACGCGTTTCCTTCACAGGGGTCATTGAAAATGGGCATTTAAGGGGTACCCTTCATTCCATGAGATGACACAAGTTAATGAATATTACTACCTCTCATAGGACATATGTTTGATAAAAAATAGTAATAATTGTTGAACTGAAGAACAGGGATATAGTCTTAATCAAAAATGAAATATGATGGTAAAATTCATTCTTTATATGCAAATTCAAAGGTAAAAAGTACCAGACATGTTAGGAATTTTGTTCATTTTCAGTTGCCTCATTAAATATTCAAACACTGCTGTAAAAAAAATCTGTCATTTAATTCTTACAAAAAACTGATAAAACAAATATCATATATGTGTGTGTTATATGACAAAAAATTATGAAATTTTAACCACAAGTTTTTACAAAATACTCGATCAATTTTGATATTAAGACATTGAAAAAAATAAAGATTTTTCCATAATACTATTTGAAGCTGCATTATCATTCATTATATGTAGTTTATACATGCTATACAACAAATCAGGGTTACTAGGATATGATTTAAGGCAGAAAATATCCTTAAAACATTAGATTCATCAATTAAATGCTATTTAAAATAATCCTGAAAATGTCAGGAGTGTGACATTTTATGTCTGATGGACTATTACCGTTACAGTATAAGACTAACGGGATAATGTGATATAAGCAACCACGCACTGAGATGAGCACGAGATAAGCACACATTTCAAACACACACTTCTCGGGGGGGGGGGGGGGGGCTAATTCTAGATTATATATTACGAATTTATGGGACGAGTAGAAAATTCTAGTAAGGATTTATGAAATTATTGCAAATATTGACTCAACATTTTCTTCATTTCGAGCGGCTTTTTCATCATCGTAATAAGCATTTCATAATTGCCACTGGAAGTTAAACAATAATTCATCAATATATCAGATCCTACGTAATTATCGATTTTGCACATATTTCGAAAAAGTTTTAGATTCGTTACGGAGATGCCCCTTTCCGAACCTCTTCACTTCGTCTAATGTGAAAAAATTTGGTATCGTCATAGTAATGCCACGTCATTCCTATTGTTTGACGTCAAGAAAAAAACATCAATAGGAGTTATCTCCCTTACCCCAGGCCTAACCCCTTAAAAAAACAAAATATCACTAGAATTAATATTCTATGAAATTAATAGTTGCGATGCTCTATATATGTCTCATTGGCATTATTCCTATACACTTAACAATAATCAAATAAAATATAATGAAAGTAGATTCTAATATAATATGACCAAAAAAAAAAAAAAAAAAAAAAAAACTAAAGGACACATAATCAGGCTTGAAGGAGAAACGCGTTAGCTTCAAGAAATTTAACAATCTATCATAGCAATTTTTAAGTGTATAAATTCAGTATAATTAATAGTTATTGTACTTCTCTTTTCCATAGAGCCACTCCAAATATATCCTGTTAAAACCCAAATGGTTTTTGAAAATCAAAAATAAAACTTCTCAAATACTACGAATATTACAATGCTGTTTAGAAACAAAATGCATAAAATTGAAAATGAAAGAGAAATTCATGGTTTTTTAAATTCAACCAGCTGTGGGCCCCAAGTTTTAAAAACCAAAATTTTAAAAACCTTAAACCATGGTTTTGTTGCATACTGATGATTGCGCCGTAAATGAATGTAAACTTTGCCTACGATCCTAATGTTTAGCTCACCTTGCCCAAAGGGTCCTCTTTCAGAATTATATCAGATGACCCCGCCAATCATACAAGATGGTCACTAGCAACGGTCCTTAGGAGGTCTTCTTTCAGAGTTGTCTCCAATGACCCAGCACGTCATCAAGCCTGAACCGAACATAGTTTATCATAATACCCTATGGAAAATTTACTTCAAGATCTTCTTGTCTGAAACCACTGGCCAATTGGAACAAAACTTGGCAGTAATGGTACTTAGGTGGTCCTCTTTCAGAATTATATTCGATGACCCCGCTCATCATACAAGATGGCCGCGAGAGCCGAACAAAGTTTAACAAAAGGCCCAATTGGAAATTTTTTAAAGATCTTCTTGTCTGAAAACACTTGGCTAATTGGAACAACACTTGGCAGCAATGGTCTTTAGGTCGTTCTCTTTCAGAATTATATCCGATGACCCCGTCCGCCATCCAAAATGGCTACAAGAGCCGCACATACCTTAACATAGGATCTTATGGCAAATTTACTGAATGATCTTCTTGTCTCAAATCACTTGGCCAATTGGAACAAAACTTGGCAGCAATGGTCCTTAGGTGGTCTTCTTCAGTATTGTATCCGATGACCATGTCCGCCATTAACGAAGGCTCCAGATCAGAAGATAGTTGAATATAGGACCTAATAGAAAAAATCACTGAAAGATGCACATTGAAACCGGTGAGCCAGTTGGAACTTGATATCAATGTTCCAGGCAGCGATTCAAGATTGACATATTCCAGGTGAGGGATACAGGCTACTGGGAGCATCTAGTTATAGTATGTTATCGGAAACAGTTATTATCTCCACACTTTCGAAGACATTTTTGTGATATTGTTACCAGCCCCATCTTGTCTGTCCGTCTGTCCGTGCGACCTTCTCTCACTTTCCTGTGACCTAAACTTGTCGCACAAACGTTTTGGAATTTTGATTTTCAAAACTTGGGGACCACAGGGGTCGAATTAAGCAAACTTAAAGCTTGTGATATGAACTCTATTTTTCAATTTTAATTTTATGAATTTTGTTTCTATACATTATTGTCATATCCTATATGTACATGCGAAAACGGGGTTTTAGAATTTTGATTGTCAAAACTTGCATGGGACACACAGGGGTTGAATATTGAGGTTTTGAATTTTAGCTTTTGACCTGAATTTCCTTCATTAAATTTCCACATTATACATTTTATTTCTACATATTATTGTTATATACATGTACTATATGTAGATGCACAATAAGACTTTTGAATTTTGCAAAACTTGGGACCCAAAGGTTCGAATTGTGAATTCGAAGTTGCGAATTTAAATTCTAACCTAAACTCGTCATTAATTTTTTCACTTTATGCATTTTACTTCTTTGAAGTATTGTTTGTCACTGTATGTAGATGTGTAATAAGGTTCTAGAATTTGGATTTTCAAAACTTTGGGTCCAGAGGGGTTAAATTTTGAAGTTTTGAATTTAAGCTTTTGATCTAAATTCCTCTTTAATTCATTTTTCACTTTGTACATTTTATCTGTAGTATATATGATTCTAATACACTATAGATGCACAATAATATAAGACTTTAGAATTTTGATTTTCAAAACGTGGGACCCAAAGGGGTCGAATTGTGAAGTCGTGAATTTAAACTGTGACCTATACAATATTGT
This sequence comes from Mytilisepta virgata, assembly GCA_028015205.1. Taxonomy (NCBI): domain Eukaryota; kingdom Metazoa; phylum Mollusca; class Bivalvia; order Mytilida; family Mytilidae; genus Mytilisepta; species Mytilisepta virgata. Next base: position 79,416,110 of record CM051519.1, read on the forward strand.
CAAACACTGTATGCAAATGTGCAGTAAAGTTTTAAAAATTTTATTTTCAAAACTTTTGGCCAATAGTCAAACATATGATTGTGAATGTGTTGCACAGGGATGCAACGACTGCCTCCGTCTAGGTTTTTCCTTTGTTTTATATATTAATTTGTGATAAACCACTTGAACTAATGTAAACATAATTACGATATAGGAAATAGTTTTAATTTGCTCCTTTTCATCATAAAAAATATTTTAAAACATATTTCAACTACAATAAATCCAATCTATGTAAGTAGATAAATGATAAATTATAATTTAAAAGTTTATGTCTGTAATACTATTAAATACACATACATGTACATGATTTTGTAACTTTATGTTTACGACCGTATTTTTTTTGGCAGTGACAATTTTTTGTGTGAGATATAGCTGTCAGCTGTGATGACAAAGTCACTGCTCATATTGCATGTACGACAGAAAAGTGTGGCGACCGTTCATGTCAAAATTGCAATAATTGTATGGCGTTACTTTTTTCTCTCATATCACATTCACAAGAAGTATGACGATCCTTTTAACACTTAACAGGTTAATACTTTTAACATGTAGATTTAAAAACACGTAGCAGCTAACTCAAAGTTGTATCCACAATATAAAAAGAATCGGCTTTCTTTTCAAAATACTTTTAACTAGAGGCTCACATATGCTTCTTGTCAAGTTTTGTTTTATTTGGCCAAGCAGTTTCAGAGAAGAAGATTTCTTTATATAAGCCTATCAGAAACAATAATTGTCCATGGCAGCCATGCTTGTCGTCCAATCAGGATTTAAAAAAAATAATTTCATAAAAGACTTTCTGTAGATGCTTCGTTTCTGAGTTTGGCTGACAGTTTGGCCAAGCAGTTCCAGAAAGAAAGAAAAAATCAACCAATGAGAAACAAGAATTGCCCAAGAACGGCCATGTTTGTTGCCCGATCGGGACGAAATGAGGACACTTTGTAAAGAACCTTCTATATAGATGTTTCCTGTCAAGTTTCGTTCCATTTGGCTAAGCGACTTCAGAGGAGAAGATTGTTTTATATCAGCCGATCAAATAAAAGAACTGCCCATGGGGTCTGTATTAGTACAGTAGAATCCACCTAATCAGATATCGATTAAACGAATATATCGGCTATTGTAATATTATTTCATAAAAAACCGAACCATTTCCTATATACTTAAGCTAAATTACATCGTGTAATCGAATATCGGATATTAGAATATATCGGTCAGTGGGATAGGAATATTCATGGTAAATGTGTCAAAACCATGTGCAATCGAATATTTTGAAATTAATTTAATTTTTTTTCTTGACAGGAAATGAACCCGGAAGTTACGCCATTACGAGGTCGAAGAAAATTGCAGAACAGAAATGTTTTATTTTTAAATAAAACCAATTTTTTGTCTAATAAAATGTATTCTATCTCATTGTCTTGTTTAATAATATGAATTTGATGCCATATAGGGTCCCAGACGTGTTTATCATGTGTGTATCCAAATGTTATCGTTATCCTTTACTTTGGACAATGACTCGACAGAAAAGTTATTTTAATAAACTGTGCGTAATGTTCAATGGATTTTTAATAAAATGTGAAAGAAATGTACCTATATCCCAACAATTTATTAGAATATACAAAGAAATCCCCTTTAAAAACATGACATGGTGTCAGATAGAATTAAGTACCTTTTACACACGAACTCCATTTTCCTATACTTACATAATGTTTAGCCTCTGATGTATGAATCATGACAGGATCAGTTATAAAATCTACAGAAATGTAATGCATTATTTTGTAATGACAAAAATAGTTGTCTTAAATGAAAATAAAATTGTCTTTTATAAACAGAAAAAAAATGCAGAAAATAAGATACGAGTCTGATTTCAGTTAGAGATTGTAAGTCGGATGATTTCATAGCTATTTATAGTTTTTTACCTTGTAATCCAATCGGGACGAAATGAGGAAATTTTATAAAGGACCTCCCATTTATGCTTCTTGTAAAGTTTCGTTCCATTAGGCCCCGTGATTTCAGAGAAGATTTTTTTTATATCAGCCAATCAGAAACAAGAACTAGCCATGATGGCCATATTTGTAGTTTTATTGGGACAAAATGAGGATTATGTGTACAATCCAAGCAGTTCTAGAGAAAAAAAAAATTTAATCAACCAATGATAAACAAGAATTGCCCATGACGGCCATGTTTGTTGCCCGATCTTGACGAAATGAGGAAACTTTGTAAACAACCTCCCATATATGCTTCCTGTCAAGTTTAGTTCAATTTGGCTAAGCGATTTCAGAGATTTTTATCAGCCAATCAGAAACAAGAATTGTCCATGACGGCCATGTTTGTTGCCCGATCCGAACGAAATGAGGAAACTTTATAAAAGACCACCCCTCCCCCCGATATATGCTTCCTGTCAAGTTTAGTTCCATTTGGCCAAGCAATTTCAGAGGAGAAGATTTTTTAAAACTCCTTCAATCAGAATCAACAACTGCCCAGGGCGGCCATTTTTGTTGCCCGATCAAGACGGAATGAGCAAACTTTGTAAAGGATCCTACATAAATGTTTCCTACCTAGTATAATTCCATTTGGCCCATTGGTTTCATAGGAGAAGATTAGAATCTGAAAATTTAACTAATGGACGCTGGCGCCAAGTGATGACAAAAGCTCACATGGCCTTTAGCCAATACGTTTTAAAATAAGCGGAGCGGACAGTTTTTACATTATGCACATTCTTTTTGTATCAGCTTATTTGTGAGAAGCTAGTTCGTTATATTTATGAAGTGTAGCAATATAAATTGTTGGATGGACGTGTTCATGTAAGCTGCATATCACAAAAAGGGCGTTAGACGCCTGAACAATCTCGGACTAATAAACGCCATGTTTCAATAATCAAATTATATCATTCATTAGTAACAATTCAGAACAAGTTATTTTTCTCAATAATTTCACTTAATAAAACTATTTGAAATATATATATTAAATTAATATCAAGGTCTTTTTTTTCCTTTAAGTTATGATTTAACATATTTTAAACAATTAGTTTAACAAACAATACTTGTGTGGTGTTTTTTGTTCCTAATTTAATTATATAGTAGCCAGTGTTGTCCAAGGACGATGCAGCCTGTTGATACCAAGTACAATTGGGTGCAGATATAACATCTCACCAAGTCAACTTAGAGCAGTTTAGAATAGAACCCTGACTGCTCCAGAACAGAATCCTGACCGATTCTGACTGCTATAAGCTGACATGGTCAAGAACAGCTCTGAGCTACCACGGTCAAGAACAGCTCTAATCTGTCATGGTCTAGAACATCTCTAACCTGTCATGGTCTAGAACAGTTCTACAACATTGTTATAGAATTGATCATATTTCCCAACCATTCATGGTATGGGTCATATCACTGACTTGATATTTTTTTTAAATTTTAATTTTATTATATATTTTTTAATTTTAAATTTATTATTATTTTTTTAATCTAATTTTAAATATATTATTATTATATATATTTTTCAATTTCAATTTTATATATTATTATTTTTTTTTTTTATTTATTTATTTTAATTTTATTATTTATTTCTTTTACTCAAGATCTTTCCTTCTTGGGTAAGAAAAAAAAAGAGGATCACCAGAGCCTGTATCGCTCACCTTGAGTCTGGTTTTCATTGGACAATTAATCAACTATTTGTTTGTTGCAATTGGTTCGATTGTTCAGGGACGATCTGTTGTCTTGTCTCATAAATAAGTTCATATATTTTAAAAAGGGTAATGCTGCTTTATACTTTTCTAGTATTAACAAAATAAAAAACTGAAAGGATATTTGTCCTTGTGTAACTGTACCTACCAACAGGAAGTTGGTAAAATTGACCAGGAATAAGGTGAACCTTAAATAAATGTAACAGAACCCGACCTCAAATTACACAAACCAATAACTCCTAAATAGAATTTGGGATTCCCTTCAAAATTTCAGGGTAAGTAGATCTCAACATGGTAAACATTTTTCAATTTACATTTCACTTCTGTCTCAAAAAAATTTTGGAGATAAATGCAAAAATGTTAAAATTTTGAAAATTTGACAAAAAAGGGCAATAGCTCCTAAATGGGTTTTGGGATTTCCTTTAAAATTTCAGGGTATGTAGCCAAAAACAACACATGCACCCCTATATTCTATTTTTAGCTACGACAGCCATGTTTTATGTCAGATCAAAATAAATTGAGGATCGTTTGTAGAGGGCATGTCATAGATCATTCCTATTAAGTTTCAAACCAATCGGCCCAGTGGTTTCAGAGGAGAAGATTTTTTAATGAAAAAATTTTGAAAATTTGACAAATAAAAGGTAGTAACTCCTAAATGGGTTTTGGGATTTCCTTCAAAATTTCAGGGTAGGTAGATCTTGTTATGCTGATAAATTTTACCCCATTTCATATTTTTGATATATGTAACAGTTTTTAAGTTATAAGCCAAAAACAACACATGCACCCCTATATTCTATTTTTAGCTAGATCGCATGTTTTATGTCAGATCAAAATAAATTGAGGATCGTTTGTAGAGGACATGTCATAGATCATTCCTATAAAGTTTCAAACCAATCGGCCCAGCAGTTTCAGAGGAGAAGATTTTTGAATGAAAAGTTTACGACGGACGCAAAGTGATGGCAAAAGCTCACCCTGGCATAGCCAGGTGAGCTAAAAAGGGTTCTATAATGATGATGATGATCAATTCTATATTAATTGATGAAATGAAGCGATATCGTCGCAAAAGCAGTTGTGGACCAGGATTTCTCTAATTCTTGACCAGAGCTGTTCTAAAAAGCAGTCATGGACCCGGACTGCCCTGATTCTTGACCAGAGATGTTCAATAAGCAGTCGTTGACCAGGACTGATCCAATTCTTGACCAGAGCTGTTCTTCTTCTTATAAGATGACTCAGAGAAGTTCTCAGTACTGCTCTGCAAGTTAACTTGGACGAGAGGTTATAACAGGCGGCACCTGTAAGACGGTAATCACTGAGGACATTTTGATTTATCATATTGTAAACTTTTCAAAACGTCTTTTCATGTAGTTCAGGATAAGGTCAAGGTAACACTTTAGACTACACCTTGTTATTGCTACATTTCGTAAGGTAGCTATTGGAATTTTAAAACTGGAAAGTTTTCGTATCATTTATTTATTTTGGGGCGAATGGTAAGCTAACCAGGAACACAAAATTAAAAAAACTTTGTTTTTTGTAGTTTGAATTTAATGAATACTTATAGAAGTTATTCACCAGGAAGAATTACAAGAAAACAAAAATTTTCAAAACTCACAAACCCCTTTTTTAGCAGATACATTTGAATTCTAATAGTCATTATCATATTGATCTTAAAAATAATCCAAAGTCAATGTTTCATTGTCACGGTATACACTTAAACTTGAAACTTATTTATTATCAAAGTGACGTTAAATAGTTAAGGATAGATACAATGCATGTAATGTTAGGAGATGTTTAACTCTATAGGACGGAACATTGTGTTCCGAGTATGTCAATTCAACATTTTCGTTAAGGCGTAAAAAGTCTCAACGAAAACCATCTTGCAAATGTTTAAAGAGCAATTTTCCTTTTTTAAAATTCCTTTTGACCTTTGCTTTGATGTGTTTAATTTTTTCATAAAGATAAAATGTTTTACACATTAAACATATAAAATTGAAAAAAATATCGTCTTTCATCTTTACCTTTTTACGTAAATTTCAGGAAACAAGAATTTACAGGAAAGCATAAACTGTCATTAGTTAAATTAATTATTTGCTTCAAAGAAAAGCCAGAAGGCTTAAGGCAGCTTAATTAGAAACTTCAATTCATAATTACAAAAGTAATCGGAACAATTTCCACAGCAACATGACAAATACAATGTATTACCCAAGTCTGTTTTTGACTAAATTATTGTGGTAATATAGCCGTATATGATTTAATAACCGATTAATAAAATTATTACCCATTGATTATGGATGACCGGAAGTCAGTCTTACGCTGTCAGTCAGGAATATGGACTAAAATAAACCTGTCTGATCGTTAGTTCAGTGCAAAAAATCAAGACAAAAAGTCATCTTATTTTTAAAATTAGGGAGTAACCATTTGATTTGTGTGTGGGGGGATGAGGTGAGAAAAGAATTGAATTTGAAAAAATAGCTTCCAAAAACGTAACGAAATAAATTTGACTACAATAAAATACAATGTATATAGTAGTTAATTTGAAAATAAATGTCGTACTTGTTCACTCAAACAAGGAAGCTGCGGGAAAAAATGCCAGGATCGACGGTCATTTCGTTGCCAAACCCTTAATAAAAGGCTCTGATTTGCGTGTGTAAATCCCCGTCGTGACCATAATCTATTTTTTTGTGGAAGAGTTTACCCTCGCGTTACTGTCTTTCTTTCTATAGCTGCAAGTCGTTGTTTTTTGGAATACAAAGTATATCAAATTAAAATTTTACGTTATGCCTTATAGTTCATATTACATAAGTTTAGTCTCCTTTTTACCTTGTGCCTGTTCCTTCAACAAATTTTCATCACGGGTTTCTTGATTTACTAGTAACTTGTTTTTACTTGAATATTTTCATATGCGTTTGAAACAAGGTGGAGTTCGGACCAAAAACCCTGCCCGACTCTCCCATCAGATTTTTGCTTGATTTTTCTTATATTGAAGATTACATGTATATGCTTAGGTGATAGAAGCACCAGGACACGTCATTGCATAATTCAAAGGACTACTGGTGGCGGAATTTATCGGATTTTGCTGCTTTGGATGACCCAAGCAGCTTGTGGTAATTTATTGACAAAAATGTTGTTTTAAATATTAAATGGCATGACAAATAATCAGCCAAACATAAGTTTTTTGTTGTTATTAAGAACATATCACCATTAGAAACCGCACACAATGTCGTTGCTTCGTTTGCTATGCTATTCAAACTGAATCAGATTTATACAAATTTAAACTGCATACAATAATTTGGAAACTTTAGATGCATGTAGAAAAATCCTCTACTGAATCTTCTTTAAATTTTAATCTTTTATCTTTAAGTAATGAAACAAAACAAAAAAAGTTGAAGTCCATTCTTATTGCAGAGATATTTGAGAAATCCCCTTTTAGTATGGTATAAAGGTTTCTTTAAGGATACTATGAGGTCACGATGTGTTTATCTTGGGGACGTCATTATACATTTATTGACTTTGAACTAGGTTGCTATCGGAATTTATCAACCCGAAAAAATGGTAATATTCAACGAGCCGTAGGCGAGGTGAATATTTATTTTGAGGGTTGATAAATCGATAGCAACCTAGTTCAAAGTCAATAAGTGTTTTATTACATGATTATGGCATAGGCAATAAAATAATCAACAATGTAATTTTATTCAACAGTATTCAACAAATGTAAATTTTAGTAAAGTCCCCATTCTATATTTAGATCATACTGATAAGGTTGCTATCAAATTCCGCGTAACCTACCACGTTTAGTAAAGTCCCCATTCTGTTTTAGATCATATTAGGTTGCTATCAAATTCCGCGTAACTTATCACTTTTAGTAAATTTCCCATTCTTTTTTTAGATCATATTAGGTTGCTATCAGATTCCGCGTAACCTACCTCTTTTATTTTATAGAACATAACCATGAATTCGGAATTTTTGTTGAATATTATGTTCCTATCGCAGGTACTCACAATATCTTATGCTATTTTCGGCCAATCAGGATCAAGAAAAAATACCATCATGTAATAATATTTTTTTATAATACTTTTCAGAGTTGTTGTCCTGTTGTCCATTAATTTTTTACCCCATGCAATTTTTATTTCCACTGACACCATGCGACAAGTAATGGCCAAGCCAATCCTGTAAGTAATATACAATTACATGACTAGATATGTTTTTCTGGTGGTTAAGATGAAAATTACCCTGAAGCGGATAACATCGTTATGGTCGCTGTCTTACAGGAACTCTCTGACAATTCTGATAAAAAAGAACTTACAGAAATCAGCTGTTGTGAATAAACTGAAAATAATTGAAAACATATGTAGTACAAGAAATTTGTGTAAAGGTTATTAGATTAAACAAGAAAAGTTTATATTATCAAATACGGCTTAGAACTCGCTTGAAGTTTGGACCCAATACTTTTCTTAAAAGTTGCATAAGTGAACATAATAATGCTTTCCATTCATCATTTTGGGAGAGTTTATTCTTTTAATAAGATACTAAACAGAAATTAAAAAATCTGTTGGCGTGTAAAAATTGAAAAAAAAAATAAAATAATTGCGAGACGACTCGATCACTTCTTCCTTTTGATACAGAGGTAACCGTTAGCTGAGTTTAGATTCCTGTTGTTTTTAATTGTTTTGGTTGTTGATGGTTATGCTTATTAATTCATCAATATTTCTTTAACCGGATTTCCAATATTTTGATCTCGAACACTGCTGATGAGTTGTCGGTCAACGAAATGGCCATACACTGCATCGATTTTTTTTTTCGGTTTTTTGCTACCCACTGCCATTTCACTGATGGTGGACTATAAGTCCCCCAGGGCGTTTTCAGCCCAGTAGCCAGAATTCTGTCCTTGCATGATTCATTACTTAAATGTCTTTAAATTTTCCGTTCACACTTTGACAAAAATTTCTATAAATCTAAGGCTCTTCCTTAACCCTTAGCTAGGTTTTGATTCCTGTTTGTTATAATTGTTTTGGTTTTTGATGGCTGTGCTTATTAAATAATGAATGTGTCTTCTCATAAGGAGTAAGAAAACAGGGTAGAGATCTCATTCATCTCCAAGTTATTTAGAAATATGTGGATTTTAGCAGAGGATTATTAGGGGAAAACCCGCCTTTGTAATCTCCTTTCAATTTGAAACCGATATGTTCAGATTCACATGGAAGCTACCATTTGTATCAAAATCCTCCAAACAGTATCCGATATATTGTCAAGAAAGAAAGAAAAACAACACTCGAAAGTTTGTTTGGGAGACTTGAATATCGATCAATTAGTTATTCAATTGGTAAAATACAAATGCTAGATCATGTTTTCGGTTACATGTACATCTGATTTAGTAATATAAAATGCATGTTTTCCAATATAATTTTACAGGTATATATATATATATATATATATATATATATATATATATATATATATATATATATATATATATATATATATATATATAGATTCTCCTTCAGGTACGAGTGAGTTATGGAATTTCTCCGCCCGAGATAGTTAAATTTTCGATTTTCAACACGCGAGCCTTTAGCGAGCGTGTTAAAATCTAAAATTTAACTATTGAGGGTGAGAAATTCCATAACTTACGAGTAAATTAAAGGAGAATCTGTTTCTCCTATGATTTTCGAAAAAAAAAACCTCAAGAAAATGTCGTTGCTATGTAGTTCGTTTACAAAGACGTCATTTCGGGACTTCTCTAGTTTATCGATCTAATAACTTTAGAAAAAAGGGCGGTAATTCCCACGTAGAAATTTAATCACCGGGAAGTGGTTAAAAATATTATGTATTTTTATCCAACCGATTAAACACGTCAATATTAGGAGAAATATCCATCTATGACTATTCACCCTGTTTCATAATTCTGCAGTGGGACAATGGCTGATCCTTGGCATGTTAATTCTCATTCTATAAAAGTTTGAAAAAGCCATAATGTTGTTTTCCATTTAAAATCAGAAATCGATGTATTTTATTACTTTTTTTATGGATTATGTTTTTTTTTATTGCTCCTTAGGTATATTTGTGCTTTTTATACGAGCCTTTTTTCAACTATCCACAGGATATTTCATTTGAGATCTGGATATAAATACTTTCATGTTAAGACTTTGGATGAATATAGACATGATAGAAGTGATCCGATAATCTGAAATAATATATCAAAGTACGATAGATGTTTAAAAGTGTTGACTTACAAACCAATAAGAGAAAAAATATTATAGCGTACATGTGCTAACACCGGACTGCGCATTGATAATCTTTTTCAGTCTGATTGACAGAATGCTTATTTTATATGTGCATGTATGTTAAATTAAAAAGCAACACATTTTCGCCAACAAATAATACATGTAGTGTGCAATGGATCACTGTTTTCCCGTCAGTGTAAGCCAATAAGCTTAGATTGATTGATTAAATATTGTTTTACGCCGAGCTGGCGATATTTCATCCAATATTACGGCGAGAATAAGCTTAGAAGACAGTGGATCACTGAAAGGCTTTCCCGCCAGTGTAAGCCAATAAGCTTAGAAGAAGAGTAGGAAAATTTCTACAATGCTAAATGTTATATATAATAAAATCTACAATACAGAATCAATACAGAAACAGTAATAATACCAATGAGACTGAAAAAGATTATCAATGCGGTCCGGTGTTAGTACATGTATGCAAATAATTATTTTTTTATTGATTGTAAAGTCAACACTTTTTAACATCTCTCGTACTTTGATATATTACATGTATGTCATATTATCGGATTACTTCTTTCATGTCTATATTCATCCGAAGACTTATCATGAACGTATTACCCAGATCTCAAATGAAATATCCTGCCGACATTTGCAAATAGGCTCGTATAAAAAAGTAATAAAATAGATTGATTTCTGATTTTAAATGGAAAACAACATTACCACTTCTTCGAACTTTATAGAATGAGAATTAACAGGCCAAGGGTCAGCCATTGTCCCACTGCAGAATTATGAAACAGGGTGAATAGTTATATATGGATATATATATACCTGTAAAATTATATTGGAAAACATGCATTTTATATTACTAATTAAACGAATCACAAAATACCGAAATAGATTTGATGCACTGATGGCCATTCCGTTGACTGTCAACTCATCAGCAATGCTCGATATCAAAGTGTTGGAAAACCGGTTAAACATATAAATCAGATGTACATGTACATGTAACCGCCCACAGGACCTATTTTACTATTTGAATAACAAGTTGATCGATATTTAAGTCTCTCAAACGATTCAAGCCGTTTCCGTATCCGATTCTTTCCTTCGATAAACGTTTACCGAAGGACAGAATCGGATACGGAAACGGCTTTAATTATTCGAGTTAACACAGCTATGGTGGATCTAAATAGTAAATAGTCTACTATTTAAATCCTTGATTAAACACTACCATGGCATCTGATTGGCTAGTTCCATAGATCTTATGCATGTGAGTGATGATGCTTCCAAAATATCTCCTATTGGAAGAAGCATTTATTAATGTATAATGGGGGTCTGTTGGGAAGTATACCCCACGCCCTTCAAAATATATCTGTCCTTGTAACTTCGAAACTTTTGGGATTGTCACCCTATATGCATATAAATTCTTACTTATGGAAGATCGATTTATTGATGTATATTGGGAGGGAGGTCCCTATGGGGTATGCTCCACATTCTAAAATTAGATTTTACTATAATTTGGAAACCCTTAAGTTCCTAACCCTATAACCATATATATTCTTATTCCTTATAGGAGAACGCATTCATTGGTGTATATTGAGGGTCCATCATGGGGGGTATGTTTTATTCCCTCAAAATATGTTCGTCCTTGTAGCTGAAATTCCCAAATCATCACTATATAATTTGTTGAAGGAACAGACACAAAGTAAAAAGGAGACTAAACTTATGTAATATGAACTATAAGGCATAACGTAAAATTTTGACTTGATAAAGAAGATGACTTTTTGTCTTGATTTTTTGCACTGAACTAACGATCAGACAGGTTTATTTTAGTCCATATTCCTGACTGACAGCGTAAGACTGACTTCCGGTCATCCATAATCAATGGGTAATAATTTTATATTAATCGGTTATTAAATCATATACGGCTATATTACCACAATAATTTAGTCAACAACAGACTTGGGTAATACATTGTATTTGTCATGTTGCTGTGGAAATTGTTCCGATTACTTTTGTAATTATGAATTGAAGTTTCTAATTAAGCTGCCTTAATCCTTCTGGCTTTTCTTTGAAGCAAATAATTAATTTAACTAATGACTGTTTATGTTTTCCTGTAAATTCTTGTTTCCTGAAATTTATGCATAAGAATAAATCGACAAATATTTATACCTAAACATAAATCGATTTATGCCTAGGCATAAATCCATTTAAGCTAGGCATAAATTGAGTTATGCTTAGGCATAAATATTTATACTAGGCATAAGTACTTATGGTTAGCCTTAAATCGATTTATGCCTAGGCATAAATCGATTCATGCTTAGGCATAAATATTTATTCGTTTGACATGAGGCAAAATGCTGGGTTCTTTATTCATGGCATTTGCATCACGTGACTTCAGCCCTTTTAATCAAATTACCTCCCTTAGTTGTAGATCGAATAATCGAGTTTTTTCCTGTCTCGGCTCTTAAACTAATGTGTCTTTGAAAACTTCCTTTGGCAGATATTTGACGTAGTAAGATTTTTTCTTCGTCACTACGCTGGGGAACTAGCGAATAAAACTGAAGTCAAACGAAAGTTTAAATTCTTATATATTAAAATGATAAAAATTCAAAACAATAAAGTAAGTTTTTACAATACAGTATTGTCACTAATGGTAAATTGTCCATTAAATTCACAATTTGGTAATCCAAAATTCCGGTCGTCAAACGATGTCCGTTTACTTCACTAATCGGTATCCGATTCTAACTACTTAAAACACAGTCTATCTTTTTATACAACTTGGGGGATTAAACTAAATGTCCATGGCAATTTGAATAAACGAAATCTTAATTTTCACAAATAGAGAATTATACATGTGATAACATATTCCTATTATCTAAGTTTTAAAAACATCCGGATTAGGATTAGCACTGATATATATAATTACATTTAGTCACGAACATAATATAAGCACAAATTATCAAAATAACAAATAGAACAAAAGAAAAGATTACCGAAAGGAAAGACTTTAAAAATTAGCTGACAAGCGTGGGAAAAATTTGTCGTTTGAAAATATACGAAAATGTCCACTACGACAACTCCTCCCCACTCCAGCAAGACTCTGTCCCAGAGTCTAATGAAAAAATTGTCTTCCTGTTCTTCGTGCCCATCCGATCCCCCTTTTCGAATTCCTATTTCCGTTGTTTACACCTCCTGGATTGTCTCGTTGGTGTTCACATTTATCGTTCCAAAATTTGGTTTCCGTTGTTGAATTTTTTAAAAGACTTCGTAAATGTCTTACTTCCTCAGCTTGTTCTTCACATATTTTCCTCCATTCTCTGATTTCTTTGTTAAGGCTTATTTTATAGTCTAATTTCTCAACGGCATCGCGATATTCTGCCTTCTGTTCTTCAAGTTCTTCAGTTGATGTTGTAATCTGATTTTCCAATTGTTCAATTTTACTTGTTTGCTTTTTAATTGTTTCTTCCAACTCAAATTTTTTTATATCCAAAGCCAATTTTTCATCGACAAGTTCGTTCCATTCTTCCAAGCTATTTTCCCTATATTCTGTTAGTTCTTTCACCTGAATGTTTAATTTGTCAATCGATTTTTTATCGTCCGAATTTTGTTTCTTCAGTTTGGAATTTTCCTCTTGCAATTTTTTTTATTGTACGCCTGTTTTCAGTATCTTTGTCACCAAGTTCGGTTGCTATATTGTCCAAATATTCAACACATTCCCTGAGGTTTTGATTTTCAAGTCTTAATCCAGTGTGCAATTTTGAATTCATTTTTCGAAAGTCAGAATCGTCGATATTGGAAAAGGGAAGAATTGAGCACACTTTCATATTGATGAAATTCTGAAGCCTAATCCGGTCTCGCTGAATACTTTTTCTTGATTTTGGCTTCTTTTCTTCACGGCATTCCTTTGCATAGTGTCCAGGTTTTCCACAACGGTAGCATCTCACGTTTCGAACTGTCATGTTTAGCTTGTTTAGTTGTGAATTTTGTTGGTATTGATTGAATTCTCCATAAATGGATTGTACATACGACATTCTTTGTCCGGCATACCATACATTCCCACTCGGAAATCCGAAATATCTTTTGCAGTTGTATGTCTCCATTGTACTTGTAGAGCTTTTACGGTACCGCGATTTTGCACACAAATTGCTATAGCGGGTAGCAAAATGTTCCGGTTCTAGCACCACTTGACGTAGTAAGATTTTTTCTTCGTCACTACGCTGGGGAACTAGCGAATAAAACTGAAGTCAAACGAAAGTTTAAATTCTTATATATTAAAATGATAAAAATTCAAAACAATAAAGTAAGTTTTTACAATACAGTATTGTCACTAATGGTAAATTGTCCATTAAATTCACAATTTGGTAATCCAAAATTCCGGTCGTCAAACGATGTACGTTTACTTCACTAATCGGTATCCGATTCTAACTACTTAAAACACAGTCTATCTTTTTATACAACTTGGGGGATTAAACTAAATGTCCATGGCAATTTGAATAAACGAAATCTTAATTTTCACAAATAGAGAATTATACATGTGATAACATATTCCTATTATCTAAGTTTTAAAAACATCCGGATTAGGATTAGCACTGATATATATAATTACATTTAGTCACGAACATATAAGCACAAATTATCAAAATAACAAATAGAACAAAAGAAAAGATTACCGAAAGGAAAGACTTTAAAAATTAGCTGACAAGCGTGGGAAAAATTTGTCGTTTGAAAATATACGAAAATGTCCACTACGACATATTTACAAATTGTTTGTTGAATTCTGAGGGGAAAGGCTTCAGATTTGAAGGATTACGCTATGGGAGACTTGAAATTATGTTTTATGAGATAAAAGTTATTTCCTTATAAAATTCATTCCAAAGTGATTTTCCATATGCGGTCAATTTATGTATGATCTCGCCTTGTATCTATATTTGTAGTTTGAATTTGCATTTTTCACTAAATTTGGGTAATTTATACAGCAGTTAAACTACGGTTACGCTTCAGTTTTTTAAACTGAATTGGCAGAAAGTTTTCAATATTGACAATGTTCATTTGCACACGAAAAGAAAGGTAATATTGTCTGTTGTTCATATGTTTTTAGTTTTTAACTGTAGTGTATGTATTGTTTTGGTCTCTTCTTCGTTGTTCTCCGCAGTTTGTCAGTTGTTACGAATTTTCTGTCCTTCGAATATCCCTTTGGTATTTCTTGACTTTACTTATGAAATATTCGTTGACTTGTATTTTTTAGGACATTTTTTGTAAGTAATAGAAAGCATAATCGATGTTTTGGCTTTTCAATTTTGGTCATTTTAGCATTTTTCCAATTTGCTCTTTAATGTGTTTGATTTGGTTGTCAACATTTCTTTAACTGAGCACAACTAGTGAGTTTTAAATTGACGAAATGTACACATCTTATGCATCAAAATTTAATTTAAAAGAATATATACCCCCATACTCTACACTATTATAAAATAGGCAAAAAGTAAAAGAGAAAATAAATGTTCTGCGTTGATTCACATAAATGTATTAGTTTGTTTTTAGTGTCATACTTTTTCTTGATTCTTTTGACCGCATTTCTTGGAAATCTTTCTCATTACATATATAAAAAATACTGTGATATTAAAGAACAATGCATTTTAAATATATTTGAAATGTATTAATCGGTTAACCTATTCTAGAATATTACGATGTTTGATTTTTGTGTTTTTCTTTTTACAATTTTAATATCTAAATGGTATCATAGTGTGTTTATTGAACCTGTTTTATAATTTTAAGTCCCACTATTCATGACAAACCAAACTGAGGGAATATATTGTAATTTGTGGTTGTTTTTACCATTCAGGCTCTCTTTAGTTATTATCGAGATCCAAGGTCGCGATGTTTCTTATTTAATGTTAGAAAAATATATTAAGGGTTCATGTACATGAGAAACTAACATATGTAATACTGGTATAAAAAAACAAGTCACGTAATTGCATATTTAAAGAAACAGTTAAATTGTTTAATGTATAAAAAAGAACTGTTTACATGCCACATACCGCAGAGTACCGTGAGAGTGGACATTACATTGTATTTGTACTTATTAAAACGTTTTTACCACTTTGTCGGTAGCCTGGAATAAACAAATTAAAAAAAAAAATCGATGCCAATTTTGATGCACTATAAATGTACATTTTGTCAATTTATTACTTGCCAGTGGTCCTCAAGGCCAGTACAATAACACATAATTCGTAGAGCAGATTGTTCATTTAAATGCCACATGGACCAAAATGATTAAGTTACGAACCATCCTATTTTAAAACATATAACATCTTAGACAGTATCCCTAGTTGTTGATCCTTGAGGAATTGATTAGAGTAGCAAACGCCCTCGAAGTGCAAAACATTCTATTATATCAATTTTGAAGTCGAATGTACAAAAACTGTAATACCAATCAGTAACACAAAATATTTAGGGCCGTATAAATGCCAAAAACTTCTAATTCCATTGGATCATAACTTAAACAGATATTTATACCCCCTTTACCCCCCCCCCCCCCCCCCCCCCCCAGAGATTTCTTTTTATTAATTCGTGGTTTATTTCCAAAAGTACCATAATTATAAATTTATAATCATTTTAATTATCGATCGTTATTATCTGTCACATATTTATAACGTGACAAGGGTTAAGACTTTTTATTTTTGACGCAAACACACCATCTAATCGTATTATTATCATGTGTTTTTGAGAAAAAAGTGTATAATAGCAGCTGGTAATTTTATTGTTCTATCTAAAAAAACTGCGTCAATAAGACAATTCAAAAATAAAAACATCCCACTCTCAAATTCTAACGGCAAATGACCTAATCTTTTTTCAGCTTGAGATTCAAATGGCTAATATACAAACATCTGATAACTATCATATGAGATTCTAAGCCGTGTTACAAATGTATCTTTTCAAACTTTTGTGATTTTACTTAAAGATCTCGATACTGAAATTGACATTTTTGGGGATTTCCAAAATAATTTGTATTCTGACTAACCATTTTAACCAAAATTGTGAGAATCAGCTCCGATATACAATTGAGTCATCAACTTTTTTTACTTTGAATTTTGACCGCTAGAATTTTTTGAAAGTCTTTTTTTCCTAACAAAAAAAGGTCAAATCATTGCTTCGGTAGATGTGCTAATTACTTTTATCTTAAAACTAAATTTATTTTTTATCTTTCCTTAAATAATTGACTCCCCACTTGTCTGTCTTTTTTATTATTTATTTATTTATTTGTCTATATGCTACTGAGATTTAAAAATGGCAACGAACTCAGTGTACTACAAACAGGTTTTTCTCTCCATCATCCGTGGTAAATTTATCATTATTGCACGAAAAAAGTCTGATGAATTTCATTCAGTTACTGCGTCGCTTTCAACATGCTTCAGACTTATAGTTTCAACTCCAAGAGTTACATTACTGACTTTAAACTGCAGTTTGATTGGCCAATACAAACGTTTGCTTTTGACGGTCGAGGGAGGAAGGTGATCAACCATCGAGGCTAAGGCTAATGGCTTGGATGCAATGGTTTTGTTTGTCATATTAAAACCAACTTTTCTTTCTCTTAATAGGTATCTGGGACAAAACTGATTGTACGCGATTGGTTATCTTCTTAACAGACATCATGGCAAGAATTTCTTTTCAAGAATTCTATTTAAATAGCTGATTACACAAGTTTTTAGAATTTGTTACACATATTTATTGTTTTATTTATTTATTCATCTATAAGGAGGGAAATTTTACTAATTTATATCAAGCCCTCTCCACCTCGCTGATAGCAAGCAACTTTTACTAAGTTACACCATGACCTCTCATACGGGCGAAAAGGAAGCAAATTTTACTACTTTAAATCAAGCCCTCTCGACTTCGCGGATAGGAAGCAAATTGTTCATATTTATATCAAGTCCTCTCAACCTCCCGGAAAGAAAGCAAAGGGTTCACCGCTTTTGGTCGACTTGTTCTTGTCTTCATATGGAGCTACATTTTCACAGGGCTACTGAATCGGAAAGAATATCAAGCCCTATCCACCTCGCGGGTGCGAGAACTGTTGTTGCAGAGGCATTTAAGTGTAGCTTTATTTTCGACATCTTCGCGGAATCCTAACATACTAAAGATAGTACTCTCTAGCGGTTTTTAGTTCCCATCAGACAGAATGGCATCGTTTGTCGAGACCATCCTCGTAAATGGGGCTCAAATTTAAATTTTCATCCAAAACCAATATCCAACTGCTCCCTTAGATGGTCTTAGCCAAACGAATACCAATACATTAGGATCGAAACAAAAGTCAATAGGGTTAAAGAGGACAAATATACCTAAGGAGCAAATCAAAAAACGTAATCCATTGGACAGACAAACCCGGGAAGACGAATGAACAACCACAAGCACAACAAATAAACAATGAAAACTAAAAAAAAAACAATGAACAACACGAACTCCTATAAAAATCAGCAGTGAACCCAGGTGCTCCGGAAGAGTAAGAAGTTATTGCTCCGTATACCACCCGTCGTGAAGTCAAAAATCGGTGGAGGCACATGAAATGTTACGACAGTGTGAACAGGTCTAACATCATCTTAGATATTGGAACACTCTAACGGTCAATCAATTCGTGATGACGACCGTAAAATTCAGACAAAGGAGAATAGGCGAGAACAGAGGGAACATATACTACAAAGGAAAAAAAGAATAACAAATACAGCAAAACAGAGAGAAACAACCCATGACAAAAAAAAATAACTGCACTAGCGCAATTTGAACCCCTACTAAATAACTAAGTATTGAAAACAAACCTTGTGATGACATCAAATGCCCAAATATCTTCAAAAGAATTCCCGAGCTACAAAACAGTGAGTCCGTAAGATCGAAATCCAAAAGAAAGAGAAATCCACGAGACAAACAGACAACGAAAAGAGTAAAACACATAGCAACGGATGTATGAAGACACAAACAAAGGAGTAAAATCATATAGCAAACAAGGGAGAATCATTAAAAGACAGCACGAAACTTGAAGAACTAGCAATGTGAAATTTCACCAAAACCCGGGAGTGACATCAGTTGATATGTGAGTAACATCCAATGAATCTGGTGAGGTGTCAATTCCAGGAAGACGTGAAATCTAACTGAAGATATCTAGTCTCATTTGTAATAATATCCATACATTGTAAAATTATGCATGTAATAGAAAACGTGTTCATATTTGTTATAAAACCATTATGACAGCTACTTGAAAATTAATTACTCCACGAGTGGTTTAAATCAGATGTGAACTTTTAAAATTTCTAAAGACTTACAGGAATATCTCTCTTCCCGTAAGCCTTCTTACTGCAATAGTATAAAAAAAAACTTGGAAGATTGTCTACTCATGGAGTGTTGTGAATCAGATGTGGATTCTTAAAAAAACTAAAGATGTACAGATCTATCTTGCAGTATTAATCATCAGAAGCATAAAATTGTAATAAAAGTGGCATGCCTGTGTTTCCTTTAATTTCAAGTTCCCAGGTATATAAAATGTAGGTAATCCTATAAGTTATGAGGACTATGCCAGAAAATGGACCAAACGTGAACAAGAGCCACTAGATTCACTTTCAGAGTGGGTTATAGCTGTGGGATCGTTGATTCAAGTTCGAATTGATAAACTTAGAAGGTCTATGAGTACAAAAGGAACATCAGTCTTCAGCAACCCCGAGGATGCCAAGACATTGTCCGCCATTCATGACAAATATGTTGTTGTTCCTGCAGACAAGGCCCCTAATAACATCGTTTTTGTTTACAAAAGCTACTATATTTAATGCTTGATTAATGAACTAGGGATTGCTAGTTCACTTGGCAACCCTACCTATAAACCTACACACTTTCAAAGGAAGAAATAACCGATAATCATAGATCGGTCTTATCTTCATTTGGTATTTGCATAAAAGATGATGATTGTGATCTTCCTACCTTGTACTGGATACCCAAGTTACATAAGTGTCCATACAAACAACGCGTTATAGCTGGATCTGCCAAGTGTTCTACCAAACCATTGTCTCAACTTCTAACTTCTATTTTAACAGCTGTCAAAACGGGCCTCCAAAGTTATTGTGAGACAAGCTATTCAAGAAGTGGTATCAATCAAATGTGGATATTAAAGAACTCCAAAGACTTACAGGATATTAAAGAACTCCAAAGATTTACAGGATATTTTACGATCTCGGTCCATTTCAGTCTGTAACAGCATAAAAACATTTAATTTCTCTACCCTCTATACCACCATTCCTCATTCACAACTGAAGGAGAAGTTGAAAGATCTAATCCATCGATGCTTTCAAAATAAAAATGGCAACAATAGATACTTATACCTTGTCATTGGTAGAGATAAATCATACTCTAAATCTAACAAAAAATATACAGAGGACGAAATTGTCCTGATGATTGAATTTTTGATCGACAACATATTTGTTCAATTTGGTGGACGTGTTTTACAACACACATTTAGCATTCCTATGGGTACTAATTGTGCGCCACTACTGGCCGACTTGTTCCTTTACCCTTATGAGGCAGACTTCCTTGACGGGCTTCTTAAGGAAAAACAGAAGAAGTTAGCCCGTACCTTTAATTTCAGCTTCCGCTACATAGATGATGTTTTATCACTCAACAATTCGCGTTTTGGGAATTTCTTACATCTCATCTATCCAAATGAGCTCGAAATTACCACAGACACTGCCAAGTCTGCATCTTATCTTGACCTTCACCTCGAAATTGACACCAGAGGAAGGTTGAATACAAAACTTTACGACAAACGGGATGACTTTGAATTTCCAATCGCCAACTTTCCATTTTTAAGCAGCAATATTCAAGAAGCGCCGCCGTATGGAGTATATATTTCACAACTCATACGTTATTCCAGAGCTTCTGACATATACATTGACTTCCTGGACAGAGCCCGGCTCCTGACAGAAAAGTTACTCAGACAGGGGTACGTTACTCCTAAGCTGAAGCCATCCTTATTAAAGTTTTATGGGCGTCATCATGACTTGGTTGACAGGTATGAAAAAACCATTTCCTAAATGAAAATGGACCTGTTCCATTGATATTATCCCTTCCTCATACCGGATTTGACATGGGCAGCATGGCGGGTGTCATACAGGGAGACTGCTTACTCTTCCGGATCACCCGAGTCCACCCCCGGTGTTTTGGTGGGGTCCATGTTGTTCATATGTTTTTAGTTTTTAATTGTAGTGCATGTATTGTTTTGGTCTTGTCTTCGTTGTTCTCCGGAGTTTGTCAGTTGTTACGATTTTTCTCCTTCGAATATCCCTTTGGTATTTCTTGACTTTACTTATGATTATTAAGAACAATTCTTTTTAAAGACCGTAACAATTGTGAAATGCATACTCTCAGATTTTCTTCAAGATTTGTACATAAACAAAACATCACCTGGTAATGCTAAAAACAATCAAATTTTATTAAAAAAATTGTTCTATTGCCATGGAAACTGAAATCTCTTTTTGTCAGAAATTCTCAATTTTCGCAAATTTGAGGAGTGAAAATAAGCATTTTGTCTGCTTGCTTTGTGATTGACCCGTTCCATTGATGCTCTCCCTTCCTCATACTGGATTTGACATAGGCAGCATGGCGGGTGTCGTGCATGAAGCAGATACTGCTTACTCTTCCGGAACACCTAAGTCTACCCCCGGTGTTTTGGTGTTTTGGTGGGGTCCATGTTGTTCATATGTTTTTAGTATTTAAGTGTAGTGTTTGTTTGGTTTGGTCTTGTCTTCGTTGTTCTCCAGAGATTATCAGTTGTTTTCGAATTTCCCTTCTTTTGAATATTCCTTTGGTATTTCTTGACTTTACTTACTACTTACCATCTTCCAACTTTGTTAGGTTTTATGTTTTCATCTTATGTCAAATTTCGATAAAATGGATATAAAACTGGTGGACTAATGTGATATTTTGTAGAGAACTGACATCGAAATGGTCAAAATTGGCAATTTTCCGCTTTTGTCCAAACCACCTTTATATTTATACTTTAGGATGTCAGTATTTTTTGGCACGATATTATTAAAATTCATATATACATTTTAGATATGCTAGATGAGATAATTTAATGAATAGTTTAGTTGAGTAATCACAATTTTTTTCTTGTCATCCTGCCAAAGATTTTAATTTTCTTGAATTATAGCACATTTCATGTCCACTTAGGGCATTCATGTTTTAACTTTTTTCTATCCAATGTGTTAGTTTTAAGATTCCGCACATATGTCAGCAACATATATCTGTTCTTAGTTAAATGTTCAGTCATTACTAGCCTATAAGTAAAATATTTCGTATTATCGACATTCATTTATAGTAAAATATATTCAATTTCAATTAGAGTAAAATGAATAGTTTATATCTTTAAAATAAAACGGTCAATTTATCATAGAAGAGTGGCATGTAATATTTTAAATAAGCCCAAAAATGTTGCTGTTGGCTATCAACTTAAAATTGAGCAAACATCAATTTTCACAGAAGGTAGAAAAGGTTCTGAAGGTCTGTTTGGAAATGTAAAAACCAACTTCTGTATTAATTTGACACAAGTAAAAATAACAATCTTCAAAATATAAGATACAATCTGTAAAATACATAGTCACTCAAATTTTTATGAGAAACTATAAAAATTCGACTTTTTATTTAAACTGGTGAAATCTTCAAGAGAGGTGTAAATGCAGAATTTGACTATCAAGAATATTAATTTGCATAAAGATACATCACATAGCTTTATTACATTTCTATTTTTAAGATAAATACAAACAATGATAATAATTTGAAAACTTTTTCAGTAAAAAGAATTATACTTTTTAATTAAAAGGGTAATTTTTGGGAAATAAGTACATATGAAAATGCTTTCGTGAACAAGATCACAGTGTCACTTAAAAAAACCCATTTTCTTAAACATGTAAACTTCTCATATATTAATTATCTAATAGGTGCTGTAATATAAGGTATAAATTATCTACCACTTCACAATTGGAAATGTATCTTATACATGTACTAATAGCAGTTAATTCTCAAATTTTACTGCTCTGACTTTATAGAAAACATATAGACATGTGAAAAATTGCAGAGATCGTGAATTTCGTCAGAAATATCATTTTTTACTTTAAAATTGCAACAATAAGTAAACATTTATTCTGAATTCATGTTCTAGTTCATTTTAACTTTTCATGGATGAACCAATAAACTGTCTATTGTAAAGTTTCATTAAACATTTTTAAATGGGAAAATGTGATCTCTAAGTGATTTTTTGGGAAGGACAAAAATGGATGATTTTTCCATTTTCAAATGTCTACCACCCTCACATTTTTTGTCACATTACAATAAATATATGGTTATTTGAAATACAACAGAAGACTTTTTGAAACCATATTGATATCTAAATATATTAGATCAACAACTATTTATTTTTGTCTGGCTAAAGTTGTCCATTTATTCATTTTGAACTACAAAAAGAAACAAAATTTGATTGTTTGTTTGACAGAAGATTTAGCTGACATGCTTAATCTATAGTTACAAAATAATAAAATTAAAACTAAGCGGGAAGAAAAAAAATAAATTGAATATATGGAACATACAAAAACATGATAAATACAAACCCACGGGGAAAAAATGATTTGAAGACGTTTGAGATCCAAATTTGTAAATTAATCTAACATATATATTTTTTCTAATTTTACTTATATGTGGTTGAAAGAACTTTTTTTATTGTGGAAATATCTGTTTTCGTTTTAGATATCCGGAAATATTTAAATTGTCATACATATTTTACATACACACCTACAACACATTGGTTGACTCAAGAAAATTGAGAAAAAAAACAACATCTTAATCTTTTGAGATTAAGATGTTCTGAATAAATTTTATATAAGAGTTTTTAAATTAATCTACATTACATGTATAATGATTTCACTTGCATTTATATGAAAGAACGTTGCCTTGAATATAGATAAAAACGTTCATCCCTCATATGTTTTACATGACAATGATAAATATCTGCTTCGGTTACCTATATCTAAGTTCCGGATTTATTAATAATTTAATTTGATTTGAATAATGCATTTTGATTAGCTGAACAGCATAGAGCAATATTAAAAATAATTGGTTATACTGTATAACCTGGGTTGGACTTATTACATCATCCACCAACATATTAATCCGCAACTTGCAAATTCAAATGGTCCCATGTCATTATTCGTGCTTGAATCAAGGAATCATTGTACTTCTGTTTGGAAATTAAATTATAATGAATCTTTCCAATACTTGAACAAGTTATACTTAAATAACCTGTTCAAAAACTGGAAACATTCCATAAATAAACCATTAAAATGTGAAAACTATCGACAGTGTAATATATACCCGTGCTTCAAACTGCTGAGTAAGCTCCAAGAAAGTTTTATGTAATGATCAAGCTCTCAGCTTTTTATTATATGACTGTGATGATTTAATCAACAAACACTATCAGATACAGGAGGCTTGTCACAAATATTTATGGTGTAAGTGTTCTTGTGAATAACAATTTAACACTTTAAGGTATGTGGTACAAATGTACCTGAATTCGCTAAATTATGGAATTTTACGAAATTTGCCATGAATATTCAAAACCTCCAGGGTACGTGAACAAACTGTTACGCGCACTTCTAGGAACGTGAACAAACTGTTACATGTACGTCTAGGGTACGTGAGCAAAGTGTTACGTGTACCTCTAGCGTACGTGTAACAAAATGAATTATGACCCGAACCTTCATAGAAGGATCACGCGAGATTCAAAATTCCAAATAACTCCTATCACCATACCAAACAAAGAGTTTATCATTTTAATCACCTACTTAGTAGATTTTCACAGCTGACTATTCAATGATAATCAAAAGAAGAATCAATTAATAAAAGCGACTAAAATTCTATCGTTAACGAACCTACTAAGTTCAGTTGCCTGTTTCCTATTAATAAGTGGAAAAAAGACCCTTTGATCTGAATACTTTAAAAAAAATCTATATCGATAATTATGAATATGAAGGAAAGCAAGTATTTCATTAGACTGATTAAATGTTTGCCTTTATACTAATCTTCCTAAAGCAGCCCATATCTTCTGATAAATATAAAAGTATTAGATTAGTGGTAATGCTGTACAGTGAGGGAAACTGGCATAAAGCTCCTCAAATGCAATTGTTACTCCGTAATTCAGCTATATAACTAAATGTAATTCAGTTCGAAATCTCTTATATGACAATTTGTAGCTGACAGAATATGCAGATAATGGGGTGTACTTTTAAGTCTTTAATTTGCTTGCTTTAAGTTCGCCTTAGTCTTTAATTTGATTGCTTTAATTTCGATTATTTAAATAGTAGAGTCAATATCAGAATGTAAACAATGCCTGGTTTATTTATTGCTGAATAAAGTACATTCGAGAAAGGACTTAATATGCAATTTTGTTGGTATGAGTGTGAAGCTGCTTCCCCTACTTTTATACAGTGTTGCAAATGTTCAAAATGCTCTGTTTAAAATACACTGCCTACGAAAAAGGCTCAAGCAAAGTATAAAGCATGTATATTCTTTCATTTAATAGGTTAAGCCATTTACCGTAATAAGGTCACATACTTTTGTAGGCAAGAACTTACGTATATAATTCTGATTTGAAATTCTTGTAATCATTTTGTTGCACGAAACTGAATAAAAATTCATTATATATTTGTGAAATAATATTTTTTGACAAAAAGATCACATTTTGGAATTAAAGGTCATTCAATAAAATATAATAAATGTTTTACTGTATAATAGAGCTCCTGATCGGTTTAAGCAGCTGTCACAAAACACATAAATAATATAGTTGAATATATATAACCCCATTGTTGAATATGACTTAGCATGGTGATAGTTACAATTGAAATAATTTGAAAAGTAAATCAAATTTTATTATGTCTGATTCTGAATCCAAGTACCGTGATAAAAGGTATATTTCATCCTTTTGAAGCTGGGCCAATACATATAGTATTATCGAGAAGTAGTCAGTCATTGGACTAAAAATGTAACTATACTAGTCAAAAAAAAGAAACGTTACACTGTTTTTTTTCTGAATTTTCATAAACCTCGTACACATTGAAAGAATTCTATTTCGAACCAATGATAGGGCACATTGTATTCTTATCAATTTTGTTTGTTCGAACATGTCCCGCATTTTTTCAACGTCATTTTGCGGAATCGGTTCGTTACTGCAGTAGAAACACCCAGACGTATACATGGAATGCCCAACAACAGGATTTCAGACCAAACTGTACGGAATCGCCTGCGTCAAAGTGGCCTCAATGCACCCCGTCAATTGAAAGGTGCCATACTGAAACAACGTCACAAAGACGTCAAGGGTATGGTGCACGTGTAATATGGAACCATATGACATGGCAGAACATTCTTTTTTCGGACGAATGGCGTTTTTCTTTGAGATCTATTGATGGAAGGGCGCGTGTATACCGTCGTCGTGGAGAACGTTTATCTAGAGCTTGTGTACAGGAAACAGATTGTTTTGGTGAGGGTAGTGTAATGGTATGGGGTGAAGTAAGTCACATCGGATGAACGGAATTGAAAGTTGTAGCCGGTAATCTTGATGCTGTTCGCAATAGAGACGAGATATTGCAGCCTGTAGTACTGTCGTTCCTTTGTAGGCATCAATTTAATCATGTGTTTCATCAAAACAATGCTCGTTGTCATATAGCTCAACTGACGATGGATTTGTTAAACCGACACCACATCTGGGTTCTTCTATGGCCAGCAATGTCACAGGATTTCAATCCAATTGAGCATTTATGGGATTAACTTTGCCGTCAGGTTCGCAATCGTGTCAATCCACCGGAAACGCTTGACCAGTTTCAAAGGAATGGACAAACATCCCACATGTGACTGTCAGAAACGAGATCGGTTCTATGCGCCGTAAGTGTACAGCTGTTATCAATGCAGAAGGTGGACATACCCGCTATTGATTACTGTACTTTGACTTTTGAATGACTGTAACATTGGTGCTATAAATACGGACAAAATGGACATTTGATGAATGTTGTTGGCATGTGTTATCTTTATAACGATTGATTCTTGAAATATATTTTAATTGTCATAAAATTATGTTGTGATATTGAAATTAAATCACATGAAATACGTATAACGTTTTTTTTTTTTTTTTTTGACTAGTATATAAACTACTTTATTATTTTTCTATATAAATCTATTTTTCTATTGGAATAGAACATGACACATGACAAATTTAAAAATTTAAAAAACATGCATAGCATGGTATGGCATGCTATATAGTTTTTACGGACTGGGGATTTAAAAACATAGCCTTATTATTTTTGTATATAAATCCCGATTTTCTATTGGATTAGCACATGACACGTGACAAACAAAAAAAAACATGTTTTAAAGACTTTTAAAATCGGAATATCAAACCCTTTCAAAAATAAGAGAATTAATATTGAAAGTTGAAAAATAATAAAGCAATTGTAGCATGTTGTTTTCGGTCGATACTTGATTTTATCGCATTGACCAAGAATAACAATATCGACCTCGGACTTCGTCAGTGTTCTTGGTCAGTGGGATAAAATCATGTATCGACCTCATCAACATGCTATAATTGTATATTACGAAAGACCTGTGAATATTTATTTGTAATATAATTGGTATAGAATATTAAATGGAAACCGTGCATTTTAATACTAGACATGGCAATAACTCCATATTAATTTTATGACCTCTTGTGAAAAGAAAACAGAAATAAATTAGCAGCTTGATTTTGAGAATAATTCCTTGTCAGAAACTGGCATTAAATGAAATTACAACGATTGTTGTCTCGATATATTGATTCCATTTCCATTTTTCTGTAATATTTGAGAATGAACTTGCAATTTTCCCTATGTTCACTTCAGTAGAACATTGTCTCCCTGACGCTTATAACCTTACGTAAAAAATCAAGACTCTTCATGACTCCGTAGAAATTCGATTCCTTTGTCCTTAACGTTATATAAATGATAGCTGTTTTTACGCCCCTTTGGTATTCTGTGATTTCTGAAAATGTTCAATAGGTGACAGCAGAATTGTAAATAACAAAAGATAAATCGAAGGACAAATAATAAAGGCGTTAAAGGAAAAACATCGTGGGAATAAAAAGCACGATTATAGTATACAAAGTTTTGATCAGTTTCAACAAATAAAAGGACAAATTACAAAAACATCTATATTTGTATTCATTTATGAATGGGATTGCTAAAATTGAAAACACATTTTGTTTATTTGTTTAAAACGTTTAATTTCCCGAATTGCCTACGTATTTTCAGAGGTATTTCATTTCGAAAGTACGTCAACCTTATAAATCTGTTGATACGTGTCGTAGATGTAGCACATTGACAGTCTTCTAATTAATGCAAGATGAAAATGTAGAAATATGGGATATTCGTCAATGGAAAGCAACTAGGGGGTCGTCGTATGGTCTTCAACATTGGCCAGTTTTAAATTTTCTGCAACGCTAGCAATATAAACAAAATTAACATGTTGAATAGCTCTAAAAAGTCAACAATATAAACACGGTAAACAACAAAATGACATACCAATCAATCAGCGATACCTGACAAACAGAACCCTGGACACAAAATAACATAAAAGAACATAAAACACAAAACATAAACACAACAGAGTCAGGATACAATGAACAGGGGTGGAGATAAACCGGTTTTACGGGTACCCAAACCTCCTCCTTATCTATCCTCACACGTTGGTGTACAAAACGTACTATAAAAACCAATACAGAATGATTACCAAAAATATGACAGCTTGCCAGAACTACAAAAACTGATCGGAATGAACATTATTTAGATAGCAGTGCCAGAATGTGCTCGTTTCAACTGTAAATTTAGCTAAGACTCTCATAGCTGTCGGTCGGATATAAACTACTTTATTATTTTTCTATATAAATCTATTTTTCTATTGGAATAGAACATGACACATGACAAATTTAAAAATTTAAAAAACATGCATAGCATCTATTAAACGAAATGAGTATGAAACGACACTCCTATAAAGGGTTTTATGAGAGAATAAAACATTGACAATGAAGGTAAGGGTTGTCGCAGAGGACAAAAGGGGCGCAGCACACTAATCCATTCTCTAGCTAGATGTCCTGCTACTAGGGTCTTGTTTGGCTTCAGAAAAAACGTCCCCTTGCACTACAATACACACTAAGATATTGATGGAAGAATTTATTAATATCCTACTTGGTTTTCTTTCACCAGGAAGCTGAATATACGGAACGGACAACGGAATTGTTATTTTACTTCTAAAGAATCTTAAAACATAATCTACATTTTGATTCCTTTATTGCAAATTACAACTACGTCTAAATGAGTTATCTTATCGAACACTTTTGGTCTGGATATTGAAAAATAAACTCAGATGCATAAATTTCGTGCGTATGGTGCACATTTCTGGATTAATCTTCATCAGGTTCGCTTGTTACCAAACTTTTGGAAAAATTTCTGACTGCTAATCAAGCAATGCATATTTTAATTATCTTCCTGAGCAGATCTGTTCCAATTCATATGCAGAATGAAGGGCTACGATGAGTTTATCAAATCCAAATATCAGACCTGGGGGTTCTTAAATATCTCAAACTGCAGTTATCCTCAAATTTAGCCTCAAATCTAATACAACAACAAAAGTCCTTGATTCGAAGAATACCTCCAGGATTTTAGGACAATCTTAATGAAACCGGGCCTAGGAGTCATTTTCGAAGAACGTCACATTCATGATTTTCATTCCGGTTATCGTATCGATTTTCCTATAAACCGATCTTTCACTGTGTTTAATATTTTATTAAGGGGGGAGGTTACAGTGAAATAATGATTATATGATTATTTATGTCTGCTATATTATAATGTAGACAAGCACACCATCACGGAAATTCATATAATAATAATACAGACTGTTTCCATAGTACCCAAATGTCCTGCCAAAAGAAGGATCGACAATTGCAACACAGATTGATGGGAATCAAAATGTAATAACATCCTGCCACATAAAAAATGTTCGTACCTAAACAAGTACATCTTCATAATAGTTGAATATCCGGTCATGTTATCTTAAAGTATCAGCTGTGTTATCTATTTTGATGTTTACATTTTTCCCATTGAAATGACCTTGTAATATCATTATTTATGAATATTTTCAATACGAAATTGTCATTTTCACTGAATTAAATGTATAATGTTTTTATTTCAATATACCCATACGATTCGTCTATCTCTCCCCCTCTTTCCAGTTTAAACCAAGTGATTTAAGTTGATTGTGATGTTCTTCAATGCATACTTTGTATGTCTGTTTGACCTATTGAATGTCTCTATTATTTGATTTAGACGCTTTTAAGTGTTTAATTTTTTTTTGCCTTACAGTCGGTTAAATGAGTGATTACAAAACATCTTTAATTCTATTACACTAAGGTTTGAGGTCAATGGAACTCAGAAATTATTCCATGGAACTGTAAATCTGTTTCATTTAAATTCTATACTCTCTGACTCCCAGTAATAAAACGTGAAATAATATCGTATTATACTATCATGTTAATCACATTAGAAAATTTAGGTCATTAACTAGATTGAAAAAAGTATTTTTATGGACAAGAATATCTGAATTGTTAACATTTAAAACTGCTCAGAAGAACTTTAGTATTGCATAAACATCTGTGGGGACTTATTTCTAATCTGACTTTTAATATATCTTTTCAAAAACACAGTATCTATAATAACTCAACAAACAAAACTGAATCGCCCTTTTATGTATTCATTTGCTTGGCAAATGCAGACGAATATTAGTAAAAAAATAATATGTTTCTAGCTAGAAATGATTTGTTGATCATAATGGAATCAGAAAGATTGGATTGGATAGTGCATCTCGTCCGGAAATTAAAATAACGAAACCAAGCAATTGTAATTTGTCCTTTGTTCCCTGTTTTTGTATATTTGCCTACAAAAAAACATTTTGCAACTTTCTACCGCAATATATTGTTTCATAAACAACCTCAGAATATAAAGTTATTGGTAAGCGTCAATGAAATTACAAGGCATACAATTGAACAAGGAAATATTATTACAGTGGCCTTCAACCAGGGTTACCAGCCCAATCACAGAGGCACTTAAGTGTCCAATATACATTGAATTAAACAAAAGTAACTAACCTAAATACTAAATAATCAGAGTAGACACTAAATTGCCCTATAAAATTGAATTAAAAGAAAGTAACCTACAAAATTAACTAAACAGGGGATACGATGAAATGAACAAATAACAATTACATTGACATATTCCATGTATTGAGAAGATTAAACGAGATAATACTGATGGATTATGTTTTTATATGACTACGTTGTATTAAACGCCGTTGGCGACTAGAGGAAAATATATATAGGATTTTATTTCACTCTGAAATCCAGGTATTTAACAAGAAACACTGTAAGAAAAAACAAAATTGGTGTTGTTTTCTTTGAAATAATTATAATTTGTAGCAAGTTAGCAATACATAAAATCGGTGACCTGCCTTTAATCAAAGTACAAACAGGTTAAGAATCCTAGATGCATGTTTTATAACGTCCAATAATTAAGGCATTGTAAGGACATCTAAGCGTCACATTGTATTGACAGTATGATCAGTTTTAAAGCTTTTTCTTGACAGTTGGTTGTGAAAAGAATATGTCATATAAATGTTTATTAATTATTGTTGAGGTTGAAGAACGCTTGAGAGTTTTTAGTGTACTTGTACTTGAGATCTTGTTATAACAATTGAATTATACGTTTGTAAATCATACAACTCAAAATATTAATTTTGGTCTGATGCTTGGCTCACATTTCATACTATGTAACAAATCACCGACAGAAAACTCAGTTAATCAGAAATAAAATTCCTGTAATTAAAACAAACTTTCCCTGCGGCTTGACATCTGATGATTCTAATTAAAATATATATGACATGTTGTTAAACCGAATCATTTTTAACGTCCTTATTTCCTCACAAGCAGTAATGAATACCCGAATTATTTTTAGATTAAGAACGACAAAATCTTTGTTATTCTATCTTATTTTCTTTTCTGATTTTTATAACAGTTTACATTGCAAAAGCATTATTTTTTGACAAATAAATTATGTATGTTGCGAAACAGTTCATACGACAATAGAATACGATGAAAATGAATGAAAAAGTTGAGCTGTTAAAATGGACAAAGAACAACTTAAATGTACACAAGACATAAGTCGAACAAAGCCAAATACAAAATCATAAAAAAAACAACAAAAAAAATTTTATTTTTATTTTTTTCATTTTTTATTCTTTTTCTTTTCATTCTACTTATTTTTTTATTCATGTTATTATGATCTTGTTCGATATTCCAACAAAAAATGACTGATACTCCTGAAATCACAATTTTAGACTTGTTGTAAAAATGGTTTCCTTGCGCAGCAACTGGTGTAAGAATTTACATGTAACGACGAACTTTAATATGTTGTAGTAAAATAGTTCATTCTATTAAATAAATTCTATGATAAAAATTTTAGTAGACGAGATGTGCACTTTTTGTCGATTTATTGCACATTATTTGTGTTGAAGGTTTGAAATGTTGAAAACAAAGACAATTGCCCAAATCTCTGAAGAGCAAATTAAATGCCAAAATAACAAAAGGGTAAACCCAAAACCACCTAATGACAGAGCTACGCACACGGGAGATATTCCTTCTTTCACAACTTTTTAACATCTTTGTCACAGTAACCTTAAAGTATTGACTTGGAGTCCACCAGCAAAGGAAGCGACTCTGTGGTATTAATAGATTCCACAATGAAGATCATATAAAAATATTGTAATGTAAAGAAAACACGAAAAGGACCTGGCAGGTTAAAATTGTCAAATGCCCATTACAGAGGTGAATATCTTCAACAAGAACAACGTTTCAACTGAAATCAAATGCACTGTTATATAAAACGTAATATTTGATCCTCCTTAAAACCAAGCTTAATTCATCGACCCTGGATAACATATTATCTTGTTGCAATCGTTAATTATGACATTAAAAACAGTTTATGGTTTAATACACACATTAACCAATGTAATCGACCGTATTTGACTTACGATCAAATATATTTCAGCAGACGTAATGGCTTGAATCCTCACTGTTAAGGATTTATTATACAATTTAACAGACAAGCCTATGATAAATCTATAACGATAAATATTTTGTTTTCACAACTACATTGGAAGGATAATTTTATAAATCACAGTAAAGTAAAGTTGTCATTTTTAAATTGATAAAGTTTAACAACCTTTAATGACGCGTGATTACTCGAAATTGTCGATTTTTTCTGACCAAAAGTGTCAATGCAAAAAGCATAACTTTATGAATTTTGTCACAAGACAGATTAAGGTGACAGATGTGGTGTTAATGTACACGACAAACTAACGCATGCAATACATAATCATAATACATATATAGCAAGTGAATTGTACTTTAGTTGCTGTTGTGCTATATCTTGCATTTGACATTTCTTTCTATGGACAAAAATGCGGCGTTTATTATTTAATGTTTCCGTTACTATAGGAAAAGCTAACATTTGATCGAGTTTTTTCTCATGCATTTATCGTTAGTAGGAATTAGACTAATTTTATTGTACACAATACTGGAAAATGATTTAGAATTTTGAATAACGGTGAGAAAAAAGGGAGTAGCTTTGAAAATTATGTGGACTTGAAGATATGATTCTTCATTACTTCTTAACAAAACTGATAACAAAGAATCAAGTATTTTGTTAGAGGTAAGGCAGATACGCCAGTCAGAGTCCAACGATAGATGCATTTACACCGAAAAAGAACTCATTCAGATATAGGTTTTTTTTCCATGACAACTTTGATGGACGCGTGTTTTTTTTATGTTTAATATTTCAATATTTACCATTTGCTCCCTTTCTTTGGCCTGTTTCTTTATCTTTTCAAAACAGATTATTTCTCAAAGTTATCTCCTAATTTTCATATATTGCAATACCGATAATGTCCAATCAATAGACAATTTGCCATTTAACAAAGATACCAAAAACATTCGAGGGAGTCTCTTGTCATGATTTTACCATGAAATCAGGCTTTATAGACCACTCCCCAAAATTTTAGTTCAGCTATCAATGAGGTGATATATATAGTGATTCTCCCATTGGATCATTTAAAAAATCTAAAAAAAACTAAGTCCATTTTCCCTGATTTTTTTTTACTTTTAGGGTAATTTAAAAACATTCTAATTCCTCCAAAAATTGATGTAACCTGGTACGTGTGCTCTCAAGATTTCTTATGATAATGTGCCATTTTGTGGTCTTAAGACATTTGACAGATCCTATCCTTCCGGAGCACCTGAAGACATTCCCGAATTTTTGTGGGAGTTCACATTGCTTTTGTTTCTTTGCTGTCTTGTTCTAATTTTGTTTGGTTTATTGTATGTTTTTTATTCTTTTATTTACAATGTACTTATTTATCCTTTTGGCGTTTTTTCTAAAAGCAAATTTTTGCTGTGAATATCTACCCCTTTTGAGATGACAGTGAAATGGTTTTGGTTCTGAGTGTACTTCATGGCGACATCCAAAACAATACAAAAGGCTCAACAATTGATCAAAACTACCCCTGATCTTTACAGATAAGAATTATTAGGTTTTATGGTTATGTTTGCTGTATACCATCATTTACGACAGGAAAGAGTAATATATCTAAACTTAAAGTTAAATATTTATGAGTGAAAGAAAAAATTGAAAGTGGCCCTATTCATTTGGCTGATCTTCTTTTTTTAAACGTGAAATGCCTTTTAAATGAACCCAAGCAAATGCAGTCTATGAGTGTTTTTTCGATTGGACAAGGACTAATATCACTTTATGGCCATTTTTGTAACATAAAAGTGCTGGCTATATATTCTACAGTTAAGAATAGGGGAATCCCAGGATCATTCTACCAAATTTATGTTGCAATTTAAGTGGTTCAGTTTTAATTTAGCAAATTCAACCACACAGCAATACATCATATTGATCACCTAAATGTCCTTTGGGAGAAGACTATTTCAAGTTGCTCAGAGAATGTGAAAAGGTTATAGTGATGACACATATGAGGTTTCTAGGAAGAAAATTATTTGAAATTTGAGAAATGTCTTCCGACTAATCTCCGAGTTTTATATTCAGTGTACTATGACGTACCACGACAAAAATTCATTACCGTGTGATTTCAAAGGAATTTGACCAGTGATACATGTACAATGAAGGATGTAGTGATTCAAGAGGAAATGTTTTTTCAGTTATAATCAGTGGTACTGAAATAACCCGAATTACGTTAATGCAAATAGTAAACTAGGCCGGATTTGTTTGACGAAGTGACAATAATCATAAATTCTTAAAAAGACGGCTAGTGTGATCAAAGCCTAGAAAGAATATGACCTTAATACTGGGTGGTTTTATTCGAACGTCAAAATAACACAGATTTTTATGTTTTAATTGAAATACCAGAATAATACGGTCAATTAGACAAGTCGTTTTGATCAGTCACATGGAAATGTATAGGGAAATTTAGTCATTTTCAAAACAAATTGCACAACGCGCCTGCAACTTCCTTAGTTTAAAGTACATGTTGCTTTAATATTATGTCGGTTTAAACTCAGCAATATAAAAGTACGTTTTCATCGACTTTATCAATTAATGTTTGTTGGAATTGTTCGTAAATTCCGATTGTGTTCTTAAGTATGAGACAACAAATAAATAATCTATTTCCTATTACACTGTCAATTATACTTTCAGCCAGAAGTTGGTGTCATGATAATGAATGCCATTTGCGAGCTAAGAAGAAGTAACATTTTGTGTTTTATGAAGTAAATTTTAACTGACAAAATTTGCCTGATTATAATTAATGTATGCATATATTCTTTTAGCTTTAAAAAGATGCAAAAAACATTAGATATATGTATTTACGTTCAAATTTTAAGAAACATTGACATATCTATATGCTTCTACCTTTAGAATAATAAGTCCATGTATTTTCATTTATTCGTAAATGCGCATGATTAATGATTCTATGCTCTTCGACAAACACAAATTTGGTATGCAGTTAATTTTTGCCTTTTAAATTAAAACGATGTTTATTCTGTAAAATTTAGTGAGGCTGAACTTGGGTCAGAAAATTTTAAGATAAACGGAGTCCAAATATAGGTTTGTTAGGGTTATAGGATGCACGTGTGTTGCCTGTCTTCTGAAAAAGTTGGTTAAAGTAATGCTATTTATATCAAATTATAGACATTTTGGAGCTGATTTCTTTATTCTATACGATTGACATTTTCTGTAATCATTAGTTTTTCTTCAAAATGTTTCTTCATTTTAGAATTATTCTTTATAGTGTAGAATTTTATTATTCTCTTATTTTTCGTGTTGTTTTTCCCTTGTTTGTTTGTCCTTATCCACTGAATTTATGATTGTTTGATTGCCCTTCGGGCTTTCTTCGCCTTGAATCAGTATTTGAACAGTTCTATCATTTCAGCAATGAAAATTCATGTACTAGCCGAGATATAATATATCCTAACCATTCTACCCAAAACGTTCTCTGCTAAAATTCAGAAGGATTTTATATCTGTCTAAAGTCATGTCTTTAGAAAAAAAAATGTAGTCTTAAGCAATTTTGATTGTCATCTGGGTGAAAAGGGTCATATTGGGTCAGTTTAATACTTTATTGAGTGTGTAACAGTAGAGCTGATTTTTCTCGAAAACTTACCTACCACAACAAACAGGAATGGAGCACGGAACCTTTCGTACAGTAGTCCACCGCTCTACGAACTGAGCTAAAGGAGTACACCACTGGTGGATCTAATGGGTGGTGTTTATACACCTATTACGGTTCTATAGCGTTAATCGTACACTAGGGAAGCCCCGTTGCACTCCCCCATCTCAAGAGTCATTATTCTACGATTGCGACATACCAACCTAAACCCATTTACACAAATGTACCAACTAACCCTTTTTGACAACCATAAAACAGCTCAAGGCTATCAATGGGTCTTCAACAAGACTAACAAAGGCTAGAGGTTCCTGACTTGGGACAGCCGAAAACCTGCAGCGTGGTTAAACATGTTTTGTGAGATCTCAACCCTGCCCCTATACCTCTGGCCAATGTGGAATAAACAAACAAACAGCGATACACAAGGTAAAACTCAGTTCGAAAGATGTCCGAGTCCGATGTAGTCCGATGTTTAAAAGGGTAACAGAAGAAACTAAGCAAAACGGCAATGATCAATATATAATAACAAAGGACTACTAGCAGTTACTGACATGCCAGCTCCAGACCTCAATTAAACTGATCGAAAGATTTTGTCTATATCATATATAAAATCAGCAACAGTCCCTCCCGCTAGGTGTTTATTATCATGCCATCATAAATTACACGAGAAGAACATAACCCGTATCATGCCAACAACTGGTTTTAGAATAAATGTGTTTATTTCCGATGCAAAGACCCTATGAGTGAACCAATATTCCAAAAAATGCCATCTTTAATGACTTGACAACAGTATCGTAACTATATCCCTTGTTGATAAGTCTGTTAAAGGGTTTGGTTACCTTTTAAGGTGAATGACGACATTTTTGTGCTTTGTATAGAATATGACCATAAAAGATGGGAAATACCCAAACATATAAGATGTTGTACCTTTTTACATACATATACCACATTTATAGTATTAGGAACAAGTAAGAAATTGTATAACTAAATAATATACACAGCCATAAACAAACAATTCGTCCAAAAAGGTAAATAGTAGCTGTAGAACAAATTACGTTTTGTCATTTTATAAGTGGATTATCTCCCCCCGAACTTAAATACGATGATGGAAAGTCCTTAATCCTTTGAAATAATATAGATAAATTTGAACTACAATATCCTATACATATATTAGGTAACACATTTGTAACAAGCTGTGACATTTTAATATGAAATATGACCTATGTGGACTTAACAATAACTGTATATTTACTTTAAACCCTGTGATAGTAAAATTGTGATTTAAACGTTTACTCTATCGGAATTTGCAAAGAGTTAGTTCTGTCAATTGCGTTTCTTTTATAAAAAAATGAACGATAAGATGTATTTTCAGTCGTTCCACACTTGGAATAAATACTTAATGGTACCAATTTCAGTGCACTGCTAATGCATGTTGAAAATTCATGTCATCTTTCTGGTTAAAAATAACCAAACAAAAAAATCGTTCACTACGATGGATTTTATTCCAGATTTGAAGAAATAAATTGTTGCATAGCCAGAGAAAAATCTTAAAATTAAAAGTTTGTACATTCAATCATTCTTTCTTGTTAAAGCAAATCTATAAAATAGATTGCATCATTTGTTTTTGTTAAACGAGTTCACTAGAAAATTGGAATATTAAAAGAATAAAACAACGTGTTACTATATTTTGAAAGTACCTTTAGTTGTTTTTATGGCAAGCCGTTTTACTATTTATTCTGACTTATATCTAATAAACTTTATAAGATATCTCATATAGTTAATAAGATATCTAATATAATTTTCTTTATAAGATATCTTATAAATTATATGAGATATCTTATAAACTATATGAGATATCTTATAAACTATATAAGATATCTTATAATATATATGAGATATCTTATAAAGTATATAAGATATCTTATAAAGTTTATAAGATATCTTATAAAAACTAGATTATAAACTATTTGAGATATCTTATAAAATATATGAGATATCTTATATAAAAAATATTTATAAGATAAATTTTATAAACGTTATGAAATATCTTATATAGTTTATGAGATATCTTATATACTTTATAAGTTATCTTATAAAAACTAAATTATATAAGATATCTTATAATTATATGAGATATCTTATATATTATATGAGAAATCTTATATATTATATGAGATATCTTGAAGTTAGAATAAATAGTAAAATGCCTTGCCATAGTTTTTACTTGTAAACTTCAGCTATTTCTGACATAAAAATAAACCATGAGCATGCGTAAAACACAAAAATCAAATTTAATGGATTGATTTAGGCAGTTCTATTTCATAACTTTAGTTTGTACAGTATAAAGAATGTTTGTGTCCGCTTTAAATAATTGTCTTTGGTCTATCTGTCATTGACTGTATATAAACACGTGGATAATGCAAATATTGCAAATTTTTAAACTTTACACACAATTTAAGATAAACTCATATGTTTATTACATTTGCATACGAAGCGCTTCCTTTTATTGGGGGTCATTCAATTACATTTATAATAACAGCTTTCCATTTCATGATTACAGAATGCGAATATAAACTAAAATAAAATTTTCTAAATTTGGATTTAAAAGTATTATGATAACTTCTGAAGTTGAAAGGGTTAAAATGTCAAGACCTAAAGTGCATTGTGTTAATGATTTTTTTCCTCCAAAGGTATCTCTTCGTTGCCGTCCAACGTCACAGTACCCAAAAGCCGACCAGGTCTTGATCAATTTAGTCACTAACCCATTGCATCTATCAAAAAATTCAAATAGAATATTTTTACTGCTGTTGTGGGCCTTTGTGTTTTTCATATTTAGTTTGAGCCCTGACTTTACGTGATCTTTGTACATGATAAGTGAATGTAACAATATTGCAACTGTGAGTGAATTGAAAAGGGGATCCAAATTTCGACCAGTTTTGTCATTATTGATAATAAAAGTGCAGGAGTAATCGAAATGTCGCTATGCTTTATCATCAAATTTTTTGGCTGTCAATGTCATAAAAATCACGGCGGCCTCACTGTAGTGCTACATGTACTTACGGTTCATTCTCACTTAGCCAACATTTTGAAAAATGATAATCTCACTTAGCCAACATGTCAAAATTAACAAATTCTCACCTGATCAACATTTATTGTCACACCTGAATGATTATAAGCTATAGTTTCTTCAAAAATTTAAAATATATAATACTAAAATATGTTAATCAACATATTTAAAAACATATATTTTTAGAAAACATTTAAAATGAATTAATTGTATTTAATAAATTAATCAAATATTACAAAAATGTAATCAGGGTTTGATTGTATGTTATTTCAGTCAATTAAAACTATAAATTTTTATTATTTAAAATTATTTCAATACTTTACTTCAAACTACTTGGGAGGATAACATAGCAATTGAGGGATTGGGTACAACACTTTAAAAACAATGAACAATTCTGTGGAAGATTCATTTGAGATCAGTATGGCAAATGCACAAATACAAATTGATTATATCGAAAATGAAGTGGTCACTATCTTCTACATGCAGGCTATAAAAGATCATCCTCCAATATCAAATATTACGTTTGAACCAGAAAGGGTAAACGTGTAAGCTGGAAGTGTGTTCTACGCCAGTATGCAGCAACACTGATTACACTGAATGGTATTTTGATAACTTTTGGACAGAACCACAATCACCCAGCTTATCCATTGTTAACTTTTGGACAGAACCACAATCACCCAGCTTATCCATTGTATCTATAATACATAACAAGATTGTCTTGATACAAGAATGGCAGGATGCAATCAACAACAAGCGTTTGGAATGGTGCTCACAGATTTAATTTTAATACATACACATATAAGAACAAATTATGAATATTGCAGAGAAATAAGTTAATTAATATTAACTTCATACAGCTCAGGCTCAGAAAATCAAACGAAACGTACTGAATGAAAAACACATTTATGTCTTTGTTATAGCAGATAAAACAACTAATAGGTAATGTAATGGCCATTTGACCAAATTATTAGATCCTAATATTACTGACTGAAATACAGTGTAGTAAATTATAATTAAAGAACTTTCCTAATAGAAAGGATATCATCGTAGAGTATTCTAAGCACTCTGTTGTTTTTATGTTTGTGTTTTATGCTCTCTTTGTTAGCTTTAGTCAGAGAGTTTGAAGATTGGATGTCGTTAATCGATTGGTGTGTCATTATTGACCTTTTTTTTTATCAAAATATCCTTCTTACGAATGCTCTTGATTGCATTGAAGACCTTGTCATGGATTATTGAAGTGAAGTTGATGAAATCTGACAAACAATGTTTGGAGTGTTCTTTATGTTTTTGATAAATTAAAACATACAGAAGACCATGAAGTTATTTCTGTTAATAGTATTATTTTTTCTTACAAATCTTCCTCGTGATCTTACTAAATAAAAGTTGCATGTGAGTTATTGGTTATGAAATTGTCGTTCTAACCCTTTGGTATAATTTCATTTAAGCTGCTTGAAGACACGAGCAACACACTTTAAATAAATAAGTTTAAACTAAACTACGATCAATAGCCTTGACTTTTTCTTTAACATATTCGTTGGCTTTGGTCATACTTTTTATAGACATTAGGAATCCTATGAATACGCATTCTTTTTTTTTTTCAGAGCGCATTGTGACAATAATATTTATTGATTAATACATGATCTTTTTCATATTGCCCTTGTTATCAGCCCGAGACCTAGATATCGGCCCGGACTTTAGCCAAGACAAAATGAAAAATACCATATATTAATTTATTTATCACATATTTTGCCACCACCAAGAAATACTTGTACTGTTGAATAAAATTTTCAGTCTTCAATCAAGTTTGTCAGGTTTTTGACATCCCTGATATAAGGTACACATTCACAATGCTATATCATGGTGATGAATATCTTTGTCCGGGTTACCTATTTAGTTTATTTACTGATATTCTGACTTGGTATTGTACGTACCGCTGGACATAACTACTCATAAATTACTCTGGGGTAAGTCTGGATTTTAAAACTGGGGAATGCAAAGGCGCTCAATACGGAGCATGGTATATTTTTCCTTCCTAAACATCTGATTTCATTTCCTGCTTTGGTGTTAGTTTGTTAGTTTGCTTTTAATTGTCCTATTTTAATTTTAAGTGTACTTATGTTTTACGTATTTGCCGTGGTTATCTTGATCCTTAAAGACGAAGTCAACTATGAAAATGTAAGAATATGGAGTACACGACAATGAGAAACGATCCCATAGGATTGAATATCGATATCCGAATTTTGTTTATCCCTCTTAGATGCTCTTAGCTTTGTACACATGCCTATAGTATGTAAAAACAAAAAGCATCGTCGACACAGGGATTTGCCGACTATCACTGAAAAAGAATGTAATACATGAAAACACTGTAACATGTGTATGTATATTGGCACAATTTAACTATTGCACTTTGGGAGTGACAGAGTATGACTATTTTTTAAAATTTTTGGCGGGAATTACAGAGCGTCTATCTAATCAATGGCTGTGTCTTTAGATAATTTTTGGCTTTACCTTTTGGTGTTCAACACTATGAATTTTTGCCAGACTTTCTAAGTATATATATATTACTTTGTTGTTGAGTAAATTTTGTCATTGCTGCACCATCCAAAAGGTGCTTGGAAACAACGGTGTAAACTAAAATCAACATTCTTTAATACAAATTTCCATGACAAGATTTGCAAATTTGCCGATTTACGACTTATGAGTTGTCCTCAAGGCAATAAAATATTGAAAATCAATACAATAATCCCAACGTCTGGGGAAGAAATTCAAAAATGCCGAAATGACCAAAAAGGTTAAAGCCAAAACCATACAAGGACAGAGTTATGGACGGGGAAGATATATTACTCCTTAATTTTCTAAAATTTTACAATTTTGTTACATTTAATTTTAAGTATCAATTTCGGGGTAGTATCGAAATACTAGTAACTGAGCTTGGAATACCCTCGTTGAGACTTAGAGCACAATATGCAAAATCGACATATAATGCATTGGAGTCGGTCAAGATGGGTTCAGAAACAATTATGCATCTTTTTACTGTATTGGTGCAGGGCAATTTTGATTAACTACAATGTCGTGATTCTTTTTCACGAAATTCGAAACTACAATAAATTTAAGTACCAAACAAATTTGCGTTTTTTACAATCTCTTTAAAGGAATGTGTTCAGTGAAATCATTGCTAGTAACATACATTGTATCAATTATCATTATCTTCAATGTTCCATATTTGTTGAAATGAAATTTCACAGTTATGTAATAACAATTTAGGTATCCTCTTTTAACGGAAATGAAACTACTTCTAAGTTCAAAAGATACCATAGTGCCTAATTGTCTCTTTTCATTCCCCACTAAACAAATTAGAAACGTTCGTGAACCTTAAGTTATCTCTGGATTTGACATAAATAAAACTCGTGCTTAAATATCATTAAGGCTTTACCATGTAAATTTGAAGTATTTTTTTTGTTTGTATTGTAGTAAAAAACTCTATGTTTATCTCCAACAGCAGTTTCCAAAACATCGTATGCTAATCAAACCTAAATGAAACGGTATTCTATGCACGTTACTTTAAATGGAATCACGCTGGTAATTACTTTAACTTTCTTTTAAAATATATTTATATTTCACGTCATTGGTTGTTTAATGTTCGTCGAGAAATTCTTCAAAGAAAAATACAAGTGAAATTGTCTCATAATGACATAATTTATATTACAAAATTTGTCCAATCACTATCTTTTAAGGGACTTGTCACGCTAATGGTAATCAATTTTATTTTTTAATTCCAAAAATAATATCGAAGTTGTGTACAATTAGCCGTAAAGGTATAGTCAATTTGAATGGAAGTTCCATCATTTCCTATACATATAATTGTTTACAAGTCACCAATGGTTATGCTTGAATTGTCTTCCGCATAAACTTATCCATAAGTAAAACTGTCGCATTTGAATTTTTATTTTACCTTGAATTACAATATTTCTTTATGTTACGTTTACATCATCATTCTGAAAATTCTCCGTAAAAAAGGATATTTTGAAGATTCATTATCGAGCATAAACTTTATTTCAGGTATTTCTTAAATTTATTATTTGAAAAAAAAGTATTCTTTCTATAAATATTTTCAAACAATATATATATCATTTTTCATATTTTTCCTTTTCTTAAGTTTGAATAGAACAGCTGTTGGGGGAGTTTGCGTCAATTTTTTTTTTACTTAAGTAGCAAATTTTGATGCGGCAAAAAAATTAGAAAAAGAATTATAGAACTTCAGGCAGTATCATAACATGGTAGGAATTGGCATAATTTCTTGCGGTAAAAATGTAAAAATACCTAGAGCCAAGCCTGTGTGAAAAAATGTGTAATTCGTTTCAACTTTTCATTGGTTGCTTTTGTTTTGTTAAGATTTCTACTATTTTATTGCTATTTTATGTG
This sequence comes from Mytilisepta virgata, assembly GCA_028015205.1. Classification (NCBI taxonomy): domain Eukaryota; kingdom Metazoa; phylum Mollusca; class Bivalvia; order Mytilida; family Mytilidae; genus Mytilisepta; species Mytilisepta virgata. The sequence continues at coordinate 79,460,361 of CM051519.1, forward strand.
TTCCTTGCGAAATCATGGAATTTGATTCTTGTCAATCTTACTATTTTACCGATTACTTAAAACCATATGGATGAGTGTACAAGTATGGCTCGGGGCGTAATCTCCGCTTTGTTCACAACAGAGTTATATCCAATCAATGTGGCAAAGTAACAGTATTCATCATTTGTTAATGGGCTTTAAAATGTACAATATATAGTATTTCTAAGTTTTTAATATTATGATAAACACAAATGGATCGGGATCTGCAATGAACTTTGACCTGAGGGTGCTGAAGAAGTGCACAAATAAAAATATTGTTGAGCAAGGTACATAACTGAGAAAACTAAACATTATCTTACATAAGACCCCAAAAACGAAATTGGACATGTGCAGGTGAACAGCCATCATTTTGATCAATCTCTCATACCTCAACGAAAGTTATAGACCGAGTGACGGCCAGTTGTTTTAGGACCCCTATAACATGCTTTCAATTGCGCGTCCTGTCCCAAATGAATTTACTTTCGAAATGATCACTTGATCTCATCACATTGTTTGAAACAACAACCATATTTGTCGCGCTAACTACAGTTTAAAAAAACAATTTTCGTTTTGTATAGATCTAAATAATAGTGATCAATAGTATTGACAGATAAAATTAACATGCTTATTGATAGGAGAGCCGACTTAGTAGCAAAATGATTTTACATTGGTACTGTAAATGTTGTCTGTTTACTGGAATTTCTATTCGTTTCCCTAGATGATTTTTCTTATTCTTTTTAGTTTTGTGTTTAATTTCCTTATTGTGTCTTAAATATTGGATTTTAATCATTAGTTTCGAACACATTTAAATGCAATTACAGTTGTTGATATTTCGATACTAGCTCGAAATTGATACTTTAAATTTTCTATTACACAAATGTTAAATTTTGATAAAACTCAGGAGTATCTCGCTCAGGCTCTGTCCTCAGGTGGTTTTGGCTTTTACATTTTGGTCATTTTGACCTTTTTGAATTTGCTCTGCAACTTTTTGGATCGTTGTTTCGGTTTACAACATTTTAGGCCTTGAGTGCAGTAAAATTGAATCAAAGAATTCATTATATTAGTTTCTTTTTATAATATTTCAAAACCATTCTTCTTGAAGTTATTAATAACGTCTATCTTCAAACACTATAGGGATATGATATAATCTTGAAATGTGCATTTTGGTACATACTGTAAGTGCATTCTGCAATTTGTAATTATGTATTATAAGTTGCATTGAATTGATCGTTTTCTATGATTCATGAATTAATTGACAAGAACCTAAGCGAATATAATATTGCAATTTTTTACAATAAAACTACTAATCAAAGTGCACAATTAACTATTAAATATAAACATTATATCAGAACTAATTACAAATATCCACGTTCTACAATTTAAATGAATCGATTCTGTCCATAATTTGGCAATATTTATAGAATGATACAATCTATTACATGCAAATTGATAGAATTCCTTTTCTATTTAAAAGGTGTTAAATGAATATAATGCATATAAATATTGTTTGCTGATGAAATATTCATCGGTACTTTTAACAAATAATGGTAAAATCTCAAGAATTCTACCTTTCTTTGAAGAGAATGTTTGAATAGAAACATAAAGTGAATTTCCAATGGCATTATATTCACAAAACCATATAACACAATGAAATACTAGTATACAATTCCAACACTGCAAATTGATTATGCAGGAAGCTGAAAACTACCGTTCAAAGGATTTTCTTGTTTTCCTTGTGAATACGTGCTGAGTTCAGATTATCTTATATAAATGTTTACTTCTTATTTGGGTTTATTTCCAAAACAATTCACAACGAAGGACAGTAAAATACACAAGATTGAGGTTTTACCGAGTTTCTACTCCTACACAAAATGCAAGGGAAAATGCAGTCGAACAATCAAAACAACCACAAAACAATCTTGAACAATTCTATCGTTTAACACGACTAGAAATGATACGAAATGGAGCACCCTTTCTTTCAAATTTGCATTCTCCTTGAGTTTTGATCTTACGAAATTTTCCTACTCTCTCATTGCTTTGTGCTTTCCTTTACAGTTTTAGTAACAACTTTTGGAAGGAAATGAGCAAATGCAAAAGATAACACAGAAACAAGACGCTACATGAACTACTATAAAACCAGGAAAGAACCCCGTTGATCCGGAAGAGTGAACAATTCCAGCTCTGTATAAGACCCCGTCGTGTAATCACTAATAGTCAGTCTGTTAGTAGGAAGAACATGCTGTTAAGTCAGCAGAAATAAGTCTATACGCGATTTGTGATAATGGCACATTCTAACGGTCAATCAATCCGTGATTCCGATTGTAGCAGTTCTGTAGTGATGACAATAATTTATCCTCTCACAAAATTCTGGGTGTGTAACTTTTGTAGCAGCAATTAATACTCTCCCTTTTTGAAATCATTGTAGCTTACCCATGCTCTAGATTATTGTATAAGTTAGGAAAAGTATGTAGTTTTCAAAGATAACATAAAAATACAACAGATAGCATTCAAAATAGATTATGACTAATAATATTCAGTTCTGAATACATACAAAGTCCTACAAATAATACTATAAATTAGAGTATATTGCCAATTGGAAGCAAGAAGTCTGAAAACATGAGCTGATATAAAATTTTATTAAATAAATTGAATGGAAAGTTCAGTTAGAAAAAGTTTGCTAAGAATGGCCAATTTCCCAACTGATAACAGTACAATAACATAAATAACAAGACAGAAAGTCGAAAAATAACTGAACTCATACGATGATGCAATGCTGATCTAAAATAAAAATCCAAAGATACTAAACCTTTTACACAAATTTAATTAAAATCTGTCGTGAAATACATTGATATTTCACAGTTATTACCTTAATATATACATGTATTTGCTGGGTACTTTACCTAAAATATAAAGGTCTGAGAGTCTTCCAAGATATTTACCAAAGATGGAATTGCAATGTTTGAAATTAAGTTGTTCCTAGAAATTGCTTTTTCACCCTTGACTACTTTAATATATGGTTCCTAGGTAGTGTTTTTTTTCATAAATTAAAGCCCAGGGAGTCTTCCAGGATCTTAACCGATGACAGAATTGCAATCTTTGGAATCTTACTGATCAACAAAATTGATATTTTACAGTTGTTTATTTAAATGTGTTGTGGCTAGGTTTAATAGTCTTCAACGAAATTGACCAAAGATGAAATTAAATTATTCCAAGCAATAGTTTAAACTGACTACTTTAATATATGGTTTCTAGGTACTTTTCCAATTTATTTCGGTATTTTGTGATACGTTTTATTAAAGCCTTGATAGTCTTCCAGGATATTTACGAAAATGGATTTGTAATGTTTGAAATTCAATTAGCCCAAGCAATTGCTAGTTCACACAAGACGTCCCTACTGTATGGTTGCTAGGTACTTTTCCCATAGTTTAAAGGTATGAGAGTCTTCAGGGATTTTTACTAAAGATAGAATTGCAATGTTTGAAATACAATTATTTCAAGCAGTTGTTAATTCACACTTGACTACTTTAATATATAGTTGCTAGGTACTCTTCCAAAAATTGAAAGCTCTGAGAGTCTTTCATGCTGGTCTACCTAACCTTGATGTAATGGTACCTACTCTATTAGCAACAATTTATTAAAAATTATTATTATTGTGGATATAAAATTTCAAGACATGGTTTATAATCTACAAAATGACAGAGTTGTCATTACAAATTTGTAGATCGTTACGTAATTTCAACTTCCAATTTTTCCAATATGTTATTTTTCTATTATACACATTGACATTTTGCCAGACTTAGTAATTAATGACATGACAGATGTTATGAGAAAGTCAGGAACTGCTTTTTCTCTTTTCAATGCATCTCATCTTGTATTTATATTTTTTCTCTTTCTGGACTTTGTCTCTTGATAGTGCAGGGGTACTTTGAGGATTTTCCAATTATAGACTCGCACTATTTTCTTGCTTTGGATTTTTGATGCATGTTTTCCAAATTTGCTATCTTTGGATTTTAAAGGGTTTATAAGGGTATACAATTTCATAAATGTCTTTTTGGGGAGTAAAAATATAATTTCATAAATGTCTTTTTGGGAGGTAAAAAAATAAGTGGTACATGTATTTTTCGGGGGTCAGAAAGGTTTTTTAATTAATTCTTTTTGGGGTTGAATATTAGAAGTATTGCTTAAATATTGCACAGATGATACTACATGTATGATTGCACGTACGAAACCCATCAGCTTTAATTATCTAATTAAGAAATATGAGGTATTTTTGGAAGTGAAATCTTACTTAGCATTATTCATGTAACCTAACTTTGTGTATATTATATTTAACTTCAAAAGATACCTATACTTTTTAACTATAGCGCGATCGTTAAAACAACTTTAGCAGATCCTATGGAACGCCGTAACTGTTTCATAGTGTAGATATTTAATGTGTTTTGTCACTTTGTCTTTACGTCCTGTCATTTCTACTTTGTATTATGTGCAAGTGCCTTTATTTTCTGACACTTCGTCTCTGTGTTATGTCAAATATGCTATTTGTTTTGTCCATCAGTTGTATGTTATATCATTGCTAATCTTTGTTACTTTGTTATGTGCAAATACATTACATTATGTACATTCTGTGAATACCTATAAACTTTATGATCAACCACCTTTACGGTCTGTCACCTTTCTTCTATGTTTTCTTCTTTTCTTTATGTTAGTTAATAATTGCCTCCTGTCTCAAATAGGTTTTTATGTCGAATGTTCTAAATGTTTTGTCTGTTTACCTTTTTTTCCAGGAAAAGCTGGTGAAGTTTTGTTTAAATGGCTTTATGTTGTGTTTATACATATTTATCTTCTGTGACAAATTATATATGATATGGTATTTCCTATATTTGTTATGCCAATCAATTGGTACTTTCAGTTTACGTTCAATATGTTTTGTCAATTCACCGGTACGTTATGTGCAAACACCAATTACGTTATGATAAACGCTTGTGCGACACAGATTAAACAAAACGTTATGGTGACATAGAAATATCGTTATAAACATAGCGAGTAACCGGGTAACACATTTGCTCCGAAATATTGGTGCCTTATCTCCAAATTTTACAGAATAGAAAATAGACAATGTTCAGATATTGGATTCCCTCACAGATTGATGAACTAACCATTATCACTAATTAAAATTCTGCATGTATAATTACCTAAAACTTACTAAATCTTAATAAACAAGATATTACGAAAGCATATTTTAATAAGACAGAAAAGAAAAGTAGAAAAGATACAACTAAAAATAGATAATGACACGGGGTTCACTTAGTGATAAACAATCTTAGTTCATATCAGAATACATATAATATCATTAACGTATATCATCAATCGGAAAGACGAAGTAAAAAAAACTTAAGGTGATACAAGATTTACCAAATAACGTGGATGGAAAAGTCAGTGAGAACATATAATCTTGTAATTCAAAAACATGAATGAGTTTTGTTGTGTTTTAACATAAAATTATACCCACAGGGTATTCCAAGGGTCCAGGGGAATGAATTCCTGTCAAAATGTATCACATCTAAATGGAGAACTGACCTAAAATTAAAAACCAATATCTGAACTGTTCAAACACAGACATTATAACGACCAATTGGCCTTTAAGAAGACAACGTTTTTAATCTGTGAATCCCACGATACATCCTCGCCCTGAAATAATCTTCTCTATGGCAGACAGAAACCCGTTGGAATATGGCAATACATTTACAAAACAATTCTGAAAATGCAAAACAATACAATGAAAGAAGCATACAGTGATGGTAAAGTCTCCTGTCCTTAGTGTTAAAGACATTTTTATAACAAAAATACTGCATTTATCTTGGATTTTGATGGGTTAAGGATTCTATTAAATTTTTCCATTAATTGTTTTTACCTTATTGAATTAATTATATGAATTATAAAATTTTAAGAGAGGGTTAAGCTGCTCACGCAAAAACCAGTGTAATCAGATACAAGGTCTAAGTCATCTCCTAAAATACTGCTGTCTTTATTAGAACTTATCTTTTTCCATTTATTGTAGTTTCATTTTTTCTATATCGCTTACACTCATGTTTAACCAAACTTTATCAGTAAAATTAGTATCAGCAAAAATCACATAAAAAGGTATTGTACGAATTTGCTCTTTGCAGTAATGATGATGTTTTAAACTAAACCTAAAGATTACTCTTTCTTGGGTTATAGATTTTATAAATTGTTTAAAGCTATCAAAGTGGGCTGGAGTCAAAAATGGTTACAACTACTCCAGCACATTTTGCTTAATGAAAATGATGGATGCATGACGTAGTTTCCCAGCCTTCCTTTATTGCAACGTTGTTAGAAATGCAAATGACTTGAAAACACACGTGTCCCTTATAAGTAAAGTAAAGTCAAGAAATACAAAAGGGATGTTCGAAGGATGGGAAAATCGAAACACTAGACAAACCCCGGGGAACAACAAAGACAAAACCAAAACAATACAATTAAAAACTAAAAATATATGAACAACATGGACCCCACCAAAAAAACCGGGGATAGACTCGGGTGCTCCGGAAGAGTAAGCAGTCTCTGCTTCCTGCAGGACACGTGCCACGCTGCCCATGTGACATCCGGTATGAGGAAGGGACAACATCAATGAAACAGGTCCATTTTTATTTGGGAAACGTTTGTTTCAAACCTGTGAACCAAGTCATGATGACGTCTGTAAAACTTCAATGAACTTAGGAGCAACATACCACTGTCTGAGCAAACTTTTCTGCCGGTGCCGGACTCTGTCCAGGAAATCAATGTATAAAGCTCTGAAATAATGTATGAGTTGTGAAATATACAAGATGAGGAAAATCCAGACTATCCATGGCCAACAATCATAAATACAGAGAAAAAACAAAACCTAGATGACAGGACAACAACCAATTAACAGAAACATAACACAACACAAAAAACTAAAAATATGTAAAATATCTAACCCTGAAACACGTCTAATGTAACAAAAAAGTTTGAAGTTGAAGTTTTAAGACAAGACAAGAAGACCTAAATGAGAACAAAACAATTGAACAACACAACACTTAACATTAAGCATGAACAACATGGACCTGACGTTTCATTTAACATAAATTATGGTAATAAACTTTATTGGAGCAGTGAAGCTGCAATACCAAGGGGACAAATGATATATTCGTAAGCAACTAGTCCTTGTTATATAGAAAGCTGGCAAAATTTTTAAACAAATAACTGGGTCTAAATTGTCATAGGAAGTAAATGTCACTTCAAGGAAGCTCAGTTGGGAATGACGTTTAATCTATGGCATATTTGTTGATTGCATGGGTTGCCATACTTTAAATTTCTATTGATATTTTTCTCATTATTTGCTTTTATGGCTAAAGGCCCGTTCTTTTACTTTTTGGAAGTAAAGCCTGTTTCAGTTATATAGGAATTTTATACACGCATTTAGTTAACTGTACCGTCATCGGTAGAGCTTGAAACTCAATACATTGGCCAAAAACAGCCAAATTCCATTGCTGTCAAATGCTCGTCGTTGCATTTTATACACTTGGTTGAGCGTGTAAATCACAAAAAATATCGTGTAACGTGTGAAAAGTGCGCGTGTAACGTGCGAATCGTGTGCGTGTAACGTGTAAATCGTGTGCGTGCAACGTGCGAATCGTCATGCGTGTGGTTTGCGTGTGGTTATAAACGTGCGATTTGAATCATGTAAGGTGTATGAGATTTCATTGATGGGGCAAATATTAAAACGTGTGAAATCAAATCAGAGCATATTTCGAACTCGAATTAAAAGATCGCTTTAACGAACTTTCATCAGTGTCATTTTTGAAAATGTTGAGTTTATAATTTTATCTATTACTAATTTAATTTATCAAATTAATTTGGTTTGAAAAAATATTTTTTATTATAAGTGAAATGTTTCCTAAATTAAATAGTCGTATAACGTGCAAAAAACATCTGCAAGTTAAAGATAGATTTGAACTTTAACTTGTTTGTAAAAATTATTTATTCTTGAAATCTTCCGAAGGATTTGATTTTTGACAAATGTCATGTATTAATTTATATCGTCATAGTACTTTTTTTATATGAGCAATTGTTTGGTTATTATGTAACCAATACGGTGTGTTCCCCGATATGAACTGGACTAAAACAATTCCACATCTAATTAGACAAGGGATTAAGGGGGTTCTCTAAAGGGCAAATATTTGTTTATCTGTACATCTACCTCAGATTTAGCTGTAAGTAAGGAATGTTACATATAATTTTTTTATAATGGTCAAGCATTAAAATGCCATCGCCTTTTTATATGATTATATGTTATAAACCACAATGTATGGGGATTCATTAAACATGTAAGTTAATTTTAATTTATAAAAAAGGTATATTTTTTTTTTTTATAAAATTAAAAAATATTAAAGGTTAATATATATAGGTTGATATAAATATCATATTTTATTACTTATTCAAAATATAATTCAATCAAAAACATTATAATGATTTTTTAATTTCAATTTTAAAATAAATATGCTTCACGTCATCAAAAAACTATTTAACTTTGCAAGATTTCTTGATTATTCCTTTTTAAAATCTAAAAGCCCCTTCAGATTATATCTTAATCCCTTGTTTGATTAGATGTTTTTTAGATTAGCAATCATTCGGGAAATAAATCCCAAGATATAATGTCCTTTGTTTAAAAGAAGACATAAAATATTATGGCGTAATATTTATTTAACTGACAAATCTATTATTATCATATAAATTTTGGTTAATAAGCTTTAGTTAATTATGTAAAAATAGCACCAGACGGTTTATTGAGGTTTAATGAATTTAAAAATATAATGTCGTAGATTTTTTTTTATAAATTTCGATCGTATTACAACCGCTTCCTTTTTTTCGCGCTTATTTAAAATCAAATGCAATTATATTAAATATTCATATCCGACATAAAATCTCATTACTTCGTTTCGTTATTTTCAGTTTGTATCTTACAATGACAAGTTTCAGAAATCGTACGATCGGTAATCATGAAACGTGTAATATGCATCGTGTGGTTTGCGTGTAACGTGCGAATCGTGTGCGTGTATCGTGCGAATCGTGTCCGTGTAACGTGCGAATCGTGTGCGTGTAACGTGTGAATCTTGTGAGTGTGGTTTGGTGCATTACACGTTCAACCATGTGTATTATCACTAATTAAAATTCTGCAGATATAATTACCTAAAACGTACTAAATCTTAATAAACAACATATTACGAAAGCATACTTTAACAAGACACAAAAGAAAAGTAGAACAGATACAACTAGAAATAGATAATGACACGGGATTCACTTAGTGATAAACAATCTTAGTTCATATTAGAATACATATAATATCATTAACGTATGTCATCAATCGGAAAGAGGAAATAAAAAAAAATTAAGCGGATACAAGATTTACCAGATAAGGGATAGAAAAGTCAGTGAGAACATATAATCTTGTAATTCAAAAATAAGAATGAGTTTTGTTATGTTTTAACATAAAATTATACCCACAGGGTATTCCAAGGGTCCAGAGGAATGAATTCCTGTCAAAATGTATCACATCTAAATGTACAAGAAAAGAGAACTGAACTAAAATCAAAAACATATATTTGAACTGTTGAAACACAGACATTATAACGACCAATTGGCAACGTTTTTAATCTGTGAATCCCACGATACATTCAATCCGGTATGACGAAGGGACAACATCAATGGAACAGGTCCATTTTCATTTGGGAAACGGTTTTTTCATACCTGTCAACCAAGAGTAGTTGACCATCACAAGAATCTAAATAAAGATAAAGAAGATAAAAATAATCTTTTCAATTCCAGACAAAACAATTTTAAAGATGCAAAACAGTAAAATAAAAGAAGCATACAGTTATGGTAAAGTCTCCTGTCCTAAGTGTTATAGACAGAAAATACTGTGCTAATATCTTTGGGTTTTGATGGGTTATAGATTCTATTAAGTTTTGTCCATTAATTTTTTACCTTATTGAATTAGTTATCGTAATTACACAATTTTCACGCAAAAACTAGTATAATCATATACAAGGTGTAAGTCATCGTCATTGTGCTTGTGATTATTTATTATTTGTTGTGCTTGTGGTTGTTCATTTGTCTTCCCGGGTTTGTCTGTGCAATGGATTACGTTTTTTTATTGCTCCTTAGGTATATTTGTCCTTTTTATACTACTATATTATTATAACTTATCTGTTTTTTCCTATATCGCTTACACTCATGTTTAACCACACTTTATAAGTAAAATGAGTATCAGCAAAAATCGCATAAAAATTTGAAGGTATTGTTCGAATTTCCTCTTCAGTAGGTGATTGTTTAAACTAAACCTTAAGATGACTCTTTCCTGGGTTATATATTTTACAAACAGTTCAATACTATCGAAATGTGCTGGGTCACAAATGGTCACAACTACTCCAGCAGGTTTTGTTTCATGAAAATGACAAATATACCTAAGGAGCCATAAAAAAAACGTAATCCATTGGACAGAAAAACCCTGGAAAACAAATGAACAACCACAAGCACACCAAATAAACACAGAAAACTAAAAAACAATGAACAACACGAACTCCTATAGGAGTCAACCCAGGTGCTCCAGACGGGTAAGCAGTTCCTACTCCGTATACGGCACCCGTCGTTAAATTCAACAAAGACAATCCGGTGTAAGTCAGAAATCGGTGGAGACACATGAAATATTACGACAGTTGGAATCATCTTAGATATTGGAACACTGTAACGGTCAATTAATTCTTGATGACAACCATAAAATTTCCTAAGTGATGACATCAACTTATCCCCGATAAAACCCTGGTTAAGAAGCATTGTGACAGCAGTAATACTCTTTGTCGAAAGTCAGGGTAACTCACGTATGCCCTTGAAAATCGGATAAGCTGAGAAACGTAGACGCCATATGCAGGCGATGCTGGTATATTGCTACTCAAGAAAGGAAAGTTAAAAATAGGAAAGTTGAAGTTATCACGTTTGTCATCAAGTTTTGTCTTCAAATGTCCCTCATTGTCTATTTTAAGAAACAAATCCAAATATGCAGCGGACTTTGGTGTATCTGTAGTATCCTTAATTTCAAGCTCACTGGAGTAGATGAGATGTAGAAAGTCTTGGAATTTGTCGTTATTTAACGACAACACGTCGTCTACTAGTATATAACGAAAAGTGAAATTAAAGGTTTGGGCTATTTTCGTTTTGCCCTTGAATGAAGTCCGCTTTATATGAGTACAGAAACAGATCGGCGAGGAGAGGAGTACAGTTGGTTCCCATTTGAATGCCGATTGTTTGTTGAAAATTAGACCGCCGAATACTACAAATATGTTGTCTATCAGAAAATCTAACATGTTTGTTATTTCATCTTCAGAATACTTTTTGTCAGAATCAGAGTGGTACTTCACGAAATAAGCCTTTTTCTCTACCTATAAATAGAAATTTATACCTGCGTGTGCCATTTTTCTTGAAAAACATTGATGAACTAGTTGTTTTAAGAAATCTTTTAATTGAGAATGTGGTATGGTAGTGTAGAGAAGTCGAATGTTTTTATGCTGTTGCATAAAATTATGGATGTATGACGTCGTTCCCAGCTTTCCCCTATTGCAACGTTGTTAGAAATGCAAATGACTTAAAAACACATGTATCCCTTATAAGACAAGTAAAGTCAAGAGTCATCAAGGGGATATTTGAAGGAGGGGATAATCGAAACTCCGGAGAATAACAAAGACAAGACCAAAACAATACAAGCACTACCATTTAAAACTAAAATTATATGAACAACATGGACCCACCACCCACCAAAAAAACCGGGGGTAGACTCAGGTGCTCCGGACGAGTAAGCGGTCTCTGCTTCCTGCAGGACACCCGCCATGCTGCCCATGTCAAATCCGGTATGACGAAGGGACAACATCAATGGAACAGGTCCATTTTCATTTGGGAAACGGTTTTTTCATACCTGTCAACCAAGAGTAGTTGACCATCACAAGAATCTAAATAAAGATAAAGAAGCTTATTTAGATCCCCACCAACCAGAGGTTCTTGTAACGATTATCAATTTTAGAAAGAAAACAGTAACCATATACATTCAGGAATATATTGGAAACTGTGAATCATACTTCGAATAGGAGACTACATGTCTTGGCACCTACAATAGCATAAATCTAAGGCAGGATGAAATAACTACAGGAAAGGTTCTTGAACTTTTCTGACCTATGGGAAAAGAGTGCTGTACACCTAAATGAGGAGGAAAAACAGGAATTATCAAATCTCTTAATCAAGTATCAGGAGGTTTTCTCAAAATCAGCAGGTGACCTTGGACGGACGGAAAGAGTATTGCACAAGATTAATACTGGAACAGCAGCATCAATTCGGCAACCACCAAGGAGGCTCCCATTAGGAAAGAAGGAGATCGAGAAGGCTGAAATTCAAAGGATGCTAGAAATGAACACCATAGAACCTTCCAAGAGTCCCTGGTCTAGTCCAATTGTACTCGTTAAAAACATGATGGCACCACACGTTTCTGTATAGACTATCGCCAGGTTAATAAAGTTATGGTCAAGGGTGAATACCCACTACCCAAGAAAGATACCTAAACTCTCTTGCTGCCCGTTTGGACTTGAATCAAGTTTTTTTTCAGTTGGATTGCATCCAGATGATAGGGAGAAAACTGCACTCAGTACAAGGCAAGAACTTTACCAGTTTAAAATTTGCCAATATCCCATCCATCTTCGAGAGATTAACGAAGGATGTTTTAAGAGGATACCAATGGTCTGAATGTTTACTGTATATTGATTATATAATTATCCCAGGATCAACAATAGATGAAAGCTTAATATGTTTTTAGTTTTTAATTGTGGTGCATGTATTGATTTGGTCTTGTCTTCGTTGTTCTCCGGTGTTTGTCAATTGTTTCGATATCCGCCTCCTTCGATATCCCTTTGGTATTTCTTGACTTTACTTAATAAGATTGGAACATGTTTTACTAGGGTCAGGTAGGCAAACTTAAAGTTGAAAACATCGAATTGTATTTGGTTTCAAAAATCAAATTTTTAGGACATATCGTCTCAGATAAAGGAATAAGCACAGATCCTGAAAAGACCAAAGCAATTCAAGAAGAATATGAAGAAAGGACCTAAGATTTCATGAAATCCGAGGCCAACAGCCGAGACCATATTTTAAGATTATACAACAAAATTAGTCCCCTAACAAACAGAATGGGATTTTATAGTATTTTAATGTCAGCTTGTTCCGAATTTTCTCATTGGAATCTGGACAAAACTGCGTCCTGCCTTCTTAATGACTCGTACTATGTTTATCACATGGAATACTATGTTAATGTGATTGCAAATAATTTTACAAAAAAAAAACAATAATTAAGAGCGCCAATATAGTTATACTATTTAATATCCATTTTAATGTGAATATATTTGACTAAGCCAACTTTTATTATAACCACCGACGACTCCTTACATAGTCCTTGTATATATATTTTTTGGGGGGGTGGGGGTGGAAGTTGTCTTATTTCCTCCCCTGGAGGAAGTACCTTAAATCCGTCAACTGCAATTATTCTTACAGATAATCTCGGAAATGTTTCACTAAAGCTTGAGTGTTCGTTGAGTCCTTAGTAATTCCCTACTTGTTTATAAATAATGTTAGTGAATCTCGGTTAAAAATCATCGGTCTATTTTTTAGCACCCTACACTTTCAACCTTTCGATTATGAAACTATTCTGATTGGATTGATCATATATGTACTCTCTTTAATTGGATTGTAACTTGCGCAATTTCTAAAAAAGTTCTCAAATTGAAAATGAAAGCGAAAGCGAGTTAATAAGAAAATTAACAGTTTTAAGTGACCCAATATGATATTATATAACACACACGCAGATTACTTAGGAAGTTGTCTTTCTTAATTTATTCTAAGTCTCACGCCTTAAAGCCAAGATATCGCCATAAACTTATATAAATTTGATTAAAGAGATTAACCAATATTGTAAGCAATAACATTTAATAAGTTTTTAGAGAGTAAGCACTGCCCCAGCCAATTCAAAAACAGGCCGTTCGACCCCACAGGAATCTCGGACTACCCTGGCCAAATTTGCATAAAAATTTCAAATTGTTTAAAAGCACCTAGAGAATTGGTAACAATGGTCCTTGTGTGCCCTTCAAAGTTGCACTTACAGGTGAGCGATGCGGCCTTAACCAAATAATATCTAGAATTATCTTTGTTTCCGAAAGACGTTATTCTGTATACAGCTCCATTCAAAATTCATAGATACTTCAAACATGTATCATTTGTTTTCTTTCATTTGCTTTCAGGAGTTTTGCAGACAGTTGAAATGTGGTAATAAAATGGACGGCGGACGCACTGTGAAGACAATAGCTCACTGTTTACAATGCCCCTTATAATTTCGACCTAATGATACTTTAGTTGGTGCATTAGATGTCTTCAGTTATACCTATTATTTATGAGTGTGATTTTTGAAAGTTCTGTAACGGGCTCTGTTTCAGTGGCACAATTAAAATCGGCAGACATTATTGTCGATTACTAGTAATTATTAATATTTTAAAATGTCAATTATTTTTATTTTATTTAAATTATTCTTTGAAAAGAATAACAATACAGTTCTGCATATTATGTTTTTATCTATCACTTTTTAGATTAGCTGAAAATAATGGTCTTTGTCTTTTTTCAGTATTCAGTTGCCAGCATGATGTCCACATCTGCGAAACCTAGTTTTACAAAGCTTCTGAAAGGAAAATTAGAATGGAGGCGTTGCAAAATTGACTGATAAATCTTCTTAAGCTTGTCTGAAACTACCTGACGGATTAGAACTTCTGTCGGAAACAATGATCATTATTTTATCATAAGCAATGGTGCTTCCTGGTAGCCACTCAAGTCAAAAGAGTTTATCAAGGACCCATTTTACACAAAAATGCTTTGTTCTGATCTGAATCCAGAATTCTTCTGTAAAAGGGATAAATATTTATGTAGAGAATAAGGAGAATATTATTTAAAGCCGTTGTCAATAGTTTCTTAAAAGCAGCCTTAAGTAGTGATAAGGTAGGACAAGAAATAAATAGGACTAGTTAAGGGTGGAGGTAGTCCGATATTCCTCTGGTGTCAAATTGCTTTTTTTAATACATAATTGGGCATTTGGATATCAGAATTGGGGATTTGTTTTATTTGTATTTTTCGATGACCCTCCGCTCCATTAATCCTCGTATTTCAACCAAATTATTTTCCGATCATATTTTTAATGCATTGTATGCCATATTATTTATTATTCTTCCTTGATCGCTGAAACATTCAGAGGGTTATTTTATAAGAACAATCCATTAATCGCATTTAAATCATTGATGTAAAATTTACGGACAACGGAAAGTAAAATCATTTTTATTCTTGATTCTGTTGAAACATGTAGCTACTTTTGACAATATCGCTTAAGAGCCTTGTGGTAGGGACAATTATATCTTGTTTAAAGTCACGCAGCGATACGTAATGCAAGCAATCGATTCAATTGTTTCATCGTATAGGATGTTATCCCATGTCCTTATATTTTCGTACACGTAATAATTAACTTGTTTTTATATGAATATATTTGAATTAAATATAATATCAGTGACATGTTATTGAGGAAAAATGTTTCTGTTTTTCTATCTACTAGTATTTCTATTACATGTAATATACATAATGCATATATTTTGTTTTGATACGTGTCTATGGGATTTGCAAAATAAAGGTGGATTTAGCAATATATTTCTTTTTAATATTGATAATACTTTGAAGTTATTTATTTCGTTTGCCATTTGCAAACAATTTACATATTTGATTATATCCTTTCATTAGAACTTTTCAAAACTGACAATATTCAATTTTATATCAAGCAACTCTCATTTTTTGTTCATCGGTTCTAACAGTCTAAAGGCAGTATTTGTGGTTAGTTCATTCAGGTCGGTCATTAGGAAAAACCATTTCATATCTTCATCCCATTTAACCTATACAACCTCCAGAAAGCTAAGGGCTTCCTCTGCATCAAATGGAAGAGCCTTAGAAATTTCTGTTAAATTTTTGTCAAAATTTTGAACGGAAAATGTAAAGGTATTTAAGTGATGAATCATGCCAGGACAAAAATTCTGGCTACTGTAGTAGAAATCACTTTATGCACAGGTTAAACATGCCCTTTACAAAGATACTAATGACAGAGACAAGATCGTTTGCCCTAGCTATGTTTTATATTTTGATGCTTGTGCTTATTAATTCATCATTATATCGTTTACCGGATTTCCAACATTCTGATCTCGAGCACTGCTGATGAGTTGTCAGTCAACGAAATGGTCATACAGTGCATCAAATTTATTTGGTGTTTTGTGATCAATTTTGTTATATGTTTTTAGTGACGATAGTTATTTCACAAGAAACACTGTCATTTAAACAGAGCTAATGATTCACACCCCTGCTTCGTGTTCTAAGAAAACAGCACATGTTTATTGGAATTGTGTTGATTATAGATTTTAAATTATTCCAATATCAGCGAAATCAAAGGATTTCCAAAGAAAGAAACTTTTTATGTAATGCTTAAAATGGCTTTTATTCAGTAACAGAAGTGTTCTATCAAAACTTATTAAACGAATTTTTCATTGGAAAATTTTTACTTAATTATGATCAGATACGTAAGTGAATAAGAGACGAGAAAAAAAACACAAAAAAACAAAACAAAAAAGTAAGTTTATATACATGTATAAAATAAAAATCAAAAGCTTATATTTTTCGTTATTTTTAATAAATTGTTCTAGCTTTAAGAATGGTACCAGGTTTAGCTCACCAAATGCGCATTCTAAAAATTTATTACGAGCAGAAAAGTGTTGAAAGCAGTAATTAAAAAAAATAACCAGCCAGGTAACCCAAAACCATTAAAGTATGCGAAAGACAGTAGAGTGCACGAGGAAGATACTGCTTAATTTTGTAATTTTACAGCATTAAAATCGTAAATTTATTATCAGATGCATCATTCTCATGCCAGTCATGAAATACTAGAAATTTTCTTTTGTTCAGTTTTAATCAGTTTTGCGTTTGATGGTCTGATAAGGTTGAATAAATCAAAAACTAATGGATAGGTCTTTCAAAATAGGTTTTGAAGAGTTCAATAATGTCGCTATAGTAGTCATTATTGGGAAGTTCTAGCATATTAATCATGTCTACACCAATTCTTATAGCGGAATATTTATGGATATGATGAAAGTGTTGTTAAGAATCTACATAAAGTTGCTATTTAAGTAGTCGATATAAATACGTTTGGCTGTACTACAAAAACTCCAAATGACTCCTAAAATATAATGTGATACAATAAAATACAATTTCCCTTCCAATACATCTCATCGTTAAACAATTATGTCAAGAGTTTTCTTTATATATGTTGTAACAATGTCTTTGTTGTCTGTTTATATGTATTCATGATACAACGTATCGTACAATTTCAAATTCTGTCGAACATAATAATATTTTACATTATTATTCTTTATGTAAGAATGCTTCATTAGAATTACAATTATAGTTTTTGAACATGTTTTTATAAAGAAAAATTACATGTAGCGTCGTATTAATATGCGATCACATATACATTTACTACGATCGCATATTACTATGGTAAATTTCTACTCTTCCTATAAATGGGCAGGGTTTTGCATCCACGTGTTCATTTCTTATTAAAATTTTTAGACCGCGTATGGAGAATAGATTTCACAACTCATATGGGATTCCAGAGCTTGTGACATATACATTGACGTCCTGGACAGAGCCCGGCTTCCGACAGAAAGGTTGCTCAGACAGGGGTACGTTGCTCCTAAGCTGAAGTCATCCTTATTAAAGTTTTATGGGCTTCATCATGACTTGGTTGACAGGTATGAAAAAAACCGTTTCCCATATGAAAATGGACCTTTTCCATTGATATTATCTCTTCCTCATTTGATTTGACCTGAACAGCATGGCGGGTGTCCTGCAGGAAGCAGAGACTGCTTACTCTTCCGGAGCACCTGAGTCTACCTCCGGTTTTTTGGTGGGGTCCATGTTGTTCATATGTTTTTAGTTTTTAATTGTAGTGCATGTATTGTTTTGGTCTTGTCTTCGTTGTTCTCTGGAGTTTGTCAGTTGTTACGATTTTTCTCTCCTTTGAATATCCCTTTGGTATTTCTTGACTTTACTTATAATTGTCATCTGTGCGCTTATTACAATGTACTTAAAACATTCAACTTTTTTGTTTGTATGTTTTATTTTTTAATTTAAAAATAATTAAGTTTAACATTAATAGTATGCCTTTAACTTATGCCAGAAAAATGGGGATTGATTTACACGAAATGCAAATCAATGACCTTCTGATCGTGTATTATACCATCTAGCCTGGGACATATTTTGGGACATTACATGGATAACAGAATGTTATTGTATAAATATATAAGCGTCCAAACTTCGGATAATAATTGATCTGGTTAGACAACGTTTTTTAAAGTATATTATTGGCAAAAGTATTGGAATATCGATTGGGAAAATCCTTAAGATTGAAATCCAAGACTAGCAAATTCTAAAGAAAACATAGAGGAATATTCCTGTCAACTTTTGCTACACACTTTGGTTCCAATTTGATAAGTGATTTCAGGCAAGAATATGTTTAAGTGAATTTCCAATGTGCGGCAATTTTCGACGCGGTCCATGTGTGGTTGCAATGCCCTACGGCCCTACTGATTTTACACAAGAAGATTTTTAAGTCAATTTTCTCATACGGTCTTATGTTAAACTATGTTCGGCTTTGGCGGTCATCTTGGATGGCATGCGGGGTCATTGGATATCATTATGATCAAGGATCATTTCTGCCAATCGCTTCTAATTTGCTCATTTGTTTCAGACAAGAACCCCATAGGGCCCTTTGTCAAACTAAGTGCGTCTGGGATGGCGGATTGAGTCACTGGATACAATTCTGATAGAGGACCACTGCTACGTGTGCCAAGCTTAGTTCCAATTCGCTTACTGATTTCAGACAAGAAGACTTTTATGTCAATTTTGCCATAGGGTCCTATGTTAAATTATTTTCGGCTCTGTTGGCTATCTTGGATGACGGTCGGGGTCATCGGAGACAATTCTGAAAGAGGACCACCTCAGAACCATTGCTGCCAAGTATTATTTCAATTGGCCCAGTGGTTTCAGAGAAGATCATTAAAGGAAAGTTTACGATGACGGATGCCAAATGATGGCAATAGCTCAGGTGAGCTAGTGACACAGCAAACAAATTAAAAGATACTAAAGATTTAACCAAAAGAATGAAGACACTTGGCAAAAAAGCAAACATTTGACAAGACACCATAATGTAATCAGAACTACCATTAAAAACCGATACCGACATCTAGTGTTGATTCACAAAAAGAAATTTAAAAAAAAAAATTTGTCATGATTAATGTTTTGTTTTTCGTTGTGCTTTGCCATGTCTGTATAAGTATAAGAATGTCGCTGGTTTCTTTAATTTCAAGTTAAACTGGATAGATAATACAAGATGCAGGTAATACTTACAATTAGAATTACTGGGATACAGTACATCATCTATTCAGAACAAAATTAGATTAAAGGAATGGGCTAGTTTCCTTTCTTTCCTTTTTAGTTGCCCTTGTAAAAATTCAGCTTGATGAGAAAATAAGAACAGATCGGTCAAGTCGTGGCAACTTTTTTCGATAGCCTACTAACAAATATGTCATCCAAACTCAACAAATGGTTTTAGACTAGAGTTCAGGATGTCAATAGTACGTCTTGTTACAAGGAGTCCATACCCATGCCGAAAGATGTATGGCGACTTCTTTTGTAGTTCACGAATTACATTTAAGCGTTATTATCTCATCAGCATTTACATACATGTATTACCTTTTCGAATTTTTTGTAAACTAGAGGCTTCCAGGAGCCTGCATCGCTTACCTGGAAATCATTTGCAGAATAATTGTTTGTTAATGTAAATCTTGACTTTAAGTAAATTTCCCAAAGCGGCCTATGTTCAACAATGTTCAGCTCTGTCGGTCGGTGTCATCGGATATAATTCTGAAAGAAGACAACCTAAGAACCAAATTTTTGCTGCCAGGTTTTGTTCAAATTGGCTTTGTGGTTCACAAAATATCTTATGAGTAATATCACTGTAAGTTACACTAGAATTTGTATGACTTCAAGGGTAATTTTACCCAAAACTTTTTGTGAAAAGTACTAATGTAGGAACTGTTTACGATTCCGTCACATCTAGTGTACATGTAGTTTAAGTATTGATCTATACACGTCCGAGCAAGAACTGGTTACCATTCCTACACACATAGTTTACATGTTATTTAAGGGAAGATAAAGGGGAGATAATGACGTTGCCACGAGATACACATTGAGACGTCATAGTATTCTTCAAGTACAAACCCTATTCGATCGTAGAATTTTTCTCAAATATCTCCGAAATAAGCACATGGACCCCAATTTAACAGAAGTTAAACGATAACGTTGACGATAATTATAGTAAAATTAAAAGAAAAAATCATTAGAGGATTTTTTTCTACATACATCTAAAATTACCAAATCATAATAAATATTTCTTATTTGGATTAAATTTGCATAATTTTCTTATTATTTTACCAGTCTTTTTCGTCAATCATTTATCAGAATACAACGTCTATGTAGTTTGGAATATATTACAAAAGACCCGGCGAAGATATCTGTTTTCGTTCAAAAGTTAGACAGTTTTGAAAAATGAAAAAGTTTGGGTTTTTGGCTCAAATATACCAAAATAAGCGTCAATTATGTTAAAAACGTAGTCATGAAGGTATGTTTTTCTTTCCGTATTTGAAAAGTATACATAAAAATTTACCATCTGGTAACGAATTTTTCATTGATAATTGTAATATCTTAATCACTTTTTTTTACCACTTAGCTGTCAAGTCGTAACTACCAATTTAACTTACCTTATTTTGTTCAAGAAACAAGCATATCTCTTTTATGGTATTTGCAATGTGGAAGGGAGATAACTCTTAATATGTAATTCATTATTACATTCCTGGGCTGCGGAAAATACGTGTGTTCAAAATTTGAATGAAAATACATGTTTTTGAATAATATATTAAGCAAGTCATTTCACAATGGAATATTTTGTTCGATATTCAGGGTTGCTTGTCTTACTAATAAAAAACAGAAAATAATAAATATTGGGAAAATTTTGTATTCATAATCACAGATATTACACATACAGTCGACTCTCGTTATCTTAAACTAGCTTGATTCGAATATTTTATGTGATCCCAAATGTTTTACAAAATTTTATTCGTTATGTTGAATATTTATCATCTTTCAAAACACCACCTTGCGGATTACATGTACAATGTATTTGATTTAAATTTAAGTTATTATAGATATACATTTGTAATATAAAATATTATAGATTAAATGAAAATGGACCTGTTCTATTGATGTTATCCCTTCCTTATACCGGATTTCACATGGGCAGCATGGCGGCTGTCCTGCAGGAAGCAGAGACTGCTTACTCTTCCGGAGCACCTGAGTCTACCCCGGTATTTTGGTGGGGTTCATGTTGCTCATAGGTTTTTAGTTTTTAATTGTAATGGATGTATTGTTTTGGTCTTGTCTTCGTGGTTCTCCTGAGTTTGTCGGTTGTTTCGAGTGTACCCTCCTTCGAATGACCCTTTGATATTTCTTTACTTTACTTAACTAATATATATATATAGGTTATATATTAATATATATAAATTGCTATAAATATAATATTTCATTATTTATTTATTTAAATTAAAATTCAACCAAAAAACATTGTAATTGAACAATTTTTATTATATAAAGAGTTTAGTAGCCTAAACTATTGAGAATTATTATAAAATATATTTATAATATGAGTTGGACTTTGTCTGAAATGTAACTGTAAATTTATAACTTTGTATATAATATTTATTTTGTCAATAAATTGTTGTGTAGTGATCGATTTAATTTCAAATAAATATGCTTCACTTTAAAAATAAAATGCTCAGATTTCTTATTTTACAATCAGAAAGCTAACATCAGTTAAATTTACGGGTAAATAGACATTTTCCCTTAAGTGAACCTCTTAATTCGTTGTCTAATATTTTAGCCCAGTAGTCGTTCGGGGAATAAACCGTTTCAGTATCGGTAATTGACAATCGGCGTCGATTGATTTTTTCTGCTATTGATTTATTGAAATTCTTATTGATTTGTAAAAACAATTCTTTTTGAGTAGATTAATTAGTGTCAATTTATCCACAAAGATATGTAATCAAAGAGTTAACCGATTTATTAACATTACTTGTCGTCTTACCCTTGGTTCGTACACAGTACGGACTGTCAAAAGCTGTTTGTTCTATTTTAATCAATTTTTATTCAACTCTTTATAATTTTTTCTCTATTTCTCTGGGGCCTACAGATTAATTACCCCCCTCCGATTTCGTAACTACGAAAATTTGTCAGTTTCTTTTATTCGATTTTTTTTCGTGGTCTGACGTCGACTGATATGCAGGGTTACTTGTCTTACTAATAAAAAAAACAGAGAAGAGTAAATCATGTGATAATTTTGTATTCATAACCACAGATATTACACATAATTCAAACATTAACAAATTTACAATATAAAAAAATAAGTGTTTATTGGCGGGTTACCTGTAACTCGCTTGACCACCTGTATGCAGTAGATCTGAGTCCGGTCATGGTCACTGTGGACGATTTCTCTGAAGCGAAATAATTTTCTGTTGGACAACCAAATGTTTGTTTAAAAGATCTTACCATTAACCAAAATGATTTTTGAAAATGTTTTCCATACAATGCATACACAAAAAAGTTTACACTAAACGTGCTGTAATAAAGTAACTGACATATGGATTGTAAAAATTTCTCGTACTTTTCTTTGCTAACTGGAACAACAATAATATTATAAAGTCTAGCGAGATGACTTGGAAAGTTTAAGACAAGAAACAATGACGACACTATCAACAATGTTCTGGTAACTCTCATTTGTGATTTGTTTCTTAAATGTTTGTTTCTTCTCACTTTTAGAGAGTCTGTCGGATTATAACAGTGCTTCCGTCTGTTGTGGAATATTGCAGCTTTCCATATGACTCTAATATTCATGTACACAATGCAAATAAAAGGCATTATCATGGTAATTATTGTATCAACCCAAGTGATAATATGCAAGATCTCTTCATAATCGTTTATAGCGGAGCACCACTTTCTAGATCCATATTGAGCAACTTTAGTTGTCCATATAGCAAAGTTATAAGCCGTTAATGCAAATATCGTAAGAATTGTCACTGCTATTTTCTGACGACGAATTGAACAAAGCATTGGCGCACGTAGTGGGTGGCATATTGCGATATAACGTTCTGTTGTAAATCCAACCACAAGCCATACAGATAAAAATCCGGCAAAATAGGTAACGTATACAACGATCTGACAGGCAACTGTTGTCGACAAAATATTTGAAGCTGTCTGGTCTATCCATGTAAGAAGTAATGTTATCAAAAATATATTGTCTACAAAAGCTAAAGTTGCTAAGAATACAGAAGAGGAATGTCTTCTTAGGTAACTTGAGGTAAAGACAGCAATTGAAGCTGTGTTTCCAAATAACCCAACAAGAACGATAACTGGAACTACCACGGTATAAATATTGACATATAATTTTTGTAAGTCAGTAGAATCATGTTCAACAACCTCGATTGTTTTGTTGCTAAATATTGTCACGTTTGTGTTTGGCATTGTTTGATACATTTGTGCATTACTGATATTTATTAACTGCTGATGTTGTGTTCTCGTGAGTGGTACAGACATGCCTATAATAAATGAAAAAATTCATTATGATCTATTCATGCAAAGAAAATCAAAATGACATTACATTGTAGAAATTGTGATGAAATATATTATTCGCTGTAGTATAAACGTTAAATTTAAAGCTAAACAATGGTAATAAAAATGTAATGAATTGAAACATATCGTCAAAGGGAAATTGAGGGTTACCATACTGAATCTTATATTGCTCCTAAAAGTTGAAGTATAGAGGTAAAATAATTGTTCATGTGAACACTCCCTACAAGATAATAGTTTAACTTATAATGTTTATTGATAATACATATTGTATGATAGCGATGTCAAGGCATTGTATATGCATTTATGTATTTCCACAATATTCTATTATGTCGATTAGTGTTATTCGTCCAACTACATCTGCGACACTTCTGTTGTGCTCAGAATCAAACATGTTGAAAACTAACTGTTAATTGATTAATGTGTTGTTTACATAACGTCTGGTGGCAAATATTTCATGCTTTTTCAGGACGAGAACCAGTTCAACGATTTACCAAACCATTCAAATAGGAATGGGGCGGAACACGGGGAACCGATTTTGATTATTACTGTAAAGGGTGGATGGATGGATAGGGTTGGGTAATATAGCCTTCTGTAGCGGCATTAGCCTACCATACTTCGAAAACTACAGAAGGGGTCTTTAGCGTGCAGGAAGCGTGGCATTCTCCAAACACGTTACCCGCTATGTCTAAATGTTGAAATAGTTGAAATAGTCAAATTACTAAGTGAAAAATGAGTAAAGTCAGAGCTAACTAAGGGCATGACTAGATGGAGATACTCTTTAGTTTCAAACGACTCATATCTCAACACAGGGTTCTAGACTAGTGACCTTGAAAGCCAAAACCGATATCCGAAATGTGTAGAAACCATTGATGGATAGAACTGTTGTTGAGAGACACTTCTTTATTTCCTAAAATTCACACTTTTACAGCGGTATATTTAAGTAAAAATGTATCTGTTATGACTTTTTGTGTCACAAAGTACATCAAGTGAGGATGTTGAATGCATTTCCCCCTAGGGGAACTACCTTAGGCTATGTGAACTTTGATTTATTATATTAAGGTGATTTTGAATGTTGTGAAACCTTAAATGAAACAAAAGCGTAAGAAACATCAAAGCAAAAATTACAAGGAAAATAAAAGTATCCCTATGCTTATGTAAATGAAATGAATACATTTGCTAAATATACTTCGCTTATTGTGATTAGATATCATTAACCGGATCAACGGGAAAATCCAGTAATAAGTTTGGCAAAATAAGTGGGTGGTTTCCAAGATGAAATAGAATCTAGTTTATTGTCACTCAGACAGCTTCTTGTTTTTGTTTACTTTGGAGATAATACATTTTATAATCGCCCTTGAAGTATTGCTTCAGTCAAAATTTATACTAACAATCCAAAAAGCAATATTTATTTGTTCACTCGTAAGGTGATCTGGTTATCCTATACACCAATGAAATACACAAAACATTCGATAGAAGCAGAAAATAAATATGTTTATGGAAGATATACATGGCATACTAAGTCACTTGGTTACAAACGAATTGTGGAGGTCGAACATTTTCTAAAGGACGCATTCTCAGACAACGTTAAATTCTCTTGATTCTATCATGATCAGTAAGATGTGAAGGTATACTGAGGTCTCACTGTATCGCAGTACAATTTTTTCAAGGTGGCGTCAAAATTACGTTGAAATAACGTTGGAAGCGCGATACAGTGGGGCCAGCGATACAGACGGAGCAGAGTATACATACTGACTATGATATATTGAGTCGTAAATCAACAAATTGTGCCCATCTTTAATATCAAAATTGATTTCATAGAATATAGGCAAAAGAATACTGAAGGGACAAAACACTGGGAAAAATCCACAAATTCGATGTCCAAGGAAAAACAAAGTCAGGAGAATTGAACAACAACATACAAACGCCACAATGATACATGTATGACTATAAAAATTAAAAACGTAGAATTTATTATTACCAATGAGTCAATTTCTCTGCTGCTGGGTATCGGCAAGCTGATTTGCTAGTATGTTTATTTTGATACTAGCTCGACACTAATACTTTACATTTACTGTTGTACAAACTAAGGAGTATCTCTATCATGCATAGCTCTGTCTATAGATGGTTTTGGCTTTTCCTTTTTTTGCATTTTTTTAACTTGATTATAATTTTTTTTATTAGATTTTAATCTAATAGCTAGGTCTCGAGCACAACTGATGTGTCGTAAACCGACGAAATGTGCTCATCTTGTAGAATGTATTATGTATAAACGATACATGAGAATAAATTGCCTTTTTCGAGGTGATCAAAACAGATGTCAAAAGAATATCAATTCACTTATACGTATGAATATATTTATGTAGGAACGTTATGGTAAATTAAAAAATTACATCAGACACTTGGTCATATTTCATGTATCTGTTGGCAATATGCAGTAATTCGGAATATTAATAGATTTATTTTCTAATTTCCGATCTTACTACCAATGTTTGGGCTAATGAGTTTCACTATGCTTGATGTACAATTACATGTTCGTGGTATATTTGTATTTGAAATGCTTAAGTGGTAACTGAACTTTCCAGTTTCAGTGTAGAAATGATGAAGTTCTTAAATATCATTTAAATTTGTAATGATAAAAGGCAAAAATTACAAAAAAAAAAAAAAATTCATACGTCTTAATTAGTAAAGGATTTGTCATTGTGTCGTGGTTCATCAGAAGGGTGTTATTATTTTATTTATAGGACTAGTTCTAAATAAAGTCTATCCTTATTTAATAAATATGTAATTTGTGTTGTTTATTCATTGTAATTTGAGGTAATAAGTAATGAAAAAAGATATCTTGTTTTAAATTTGAAGCTATATTTTGTCGATTTTATCGTGAGAGATTTAACTAATTTAAAACAAACAACTATGTGCTTAAAAATACCGAAGTCAATATATAACTTAAAACATAAGGATTATTTTAGTTTGAAAAAAGGAATCTCATTTCAAATAATTATACGGGTATAATAATTTATTTCTTCAAAGTGGATATCATAAAAGATTTTTTATCACATTGAGATTGTTCCTATTTTATCGTTTTTTTTTTCCTTCTAATTGCATTCGCTAATTAAAGTGTTTTTCAGAAATGATTAATTTGAAGGTCAACCATGAAAAAGATTGAAAAAATTAAATGATAAAGCATGATTTGATATAAAACTTACGGTCTAAGTCCCAAATATCCATCAATACTATGTCCACAGGTGTTATTCCCAAATTATCAACCCTCTGTTACTTTTCAATATGAACCATGCAACAGCCATTATGATATCATGAATATAAAGGATACCATACAATTTATAGCATACGATGCTGTTTTGAACAAGATGTACAACAAAGTGATACAGAAATCAACAGACCGTCTTTATATACGTAGTTATCAATTCCATTGACTAGCTTATAATTAAGCTTCGATGGCATGGTTCAATTGCCGATAAGTAATCTATTTACGTGACAAACATCTTCCATCGTAAACTGATTCGGTAGTAATTTTCGTCCCTACAGATTACAATATTCCGCTGCTGTCATCCAGACAAATTGATCATTTACTTCAATTTTGGTTTAAAACGGCTTTTCCTTGTGTACTTGCTAATTTGTTTCCGGTAAAATTAATTAGTAACAGATGACCGGGAGGTACTCTATATACAATTTTGTATTTTCTATTCATTATAATGTTTGTTTATACTTTTTCTAACTTCATGCACATTTCTAATATAATGATAGTGTTGTTGTTGTTGTTGTTGTTGCCTTTGTTTGTTTTTAGAGGTTCTTTTATCGAACTTTTTTTTTTAATTCCGATAGCTACTTTTTACCTTCCATGTGCGAAAAAGAATTCCTTGGAACGAATTTTAAAGACTCCATCAATATTAAAAATTTTGAGCTACTACATGTATGAGGTACGCGAGGAACAACAACAACAAAACAAATAAATGTGTACATTGTATAGTTATATTATAAGTAATGACCTTGTAGTATCATGAAAATTTAAACTGCGGACAAAATTGTACAATGAGGCGTTTGTTCAGAGAGAAGTTCTGCCCAACCAGTTATTGTCAGCTTCTATTCATGTTGCCAGAACAATGCGACGACGCTGCGAGAACCTTTTCCTCACCAGTATCGGTAAATAATTTTTTTTCGGTAAATCGATAAATAAATATTCTCTCTTGAACAAGTAAGTTTATACAAGTTGAGATTTTTTTACTTGATGCCAGTTTACACATATTTAGCCTAAGAGTTATTTCCCTTTTCGTTGCAATTGACTCGCTTGTTGCTTGTTTGTTTGTTTAGTTGGGGTTTAACGCCGTTTTCAGCACATTTGGCTATTTCGCGGCGGCCAGTTTTTATTGGTGGAGGAAGCCGGAGTACCCGGAGAGAACCACCGACCTTCGGTAGGAAAATTAGCAATCCTTGTCAATTAAGTTCGGAGTCGAACACACCCGCCACAGGTGAGATTCGAACTCACAACCCCAGCGTTGACAGGCTAGTGATCATTAGTAGTCATGACGAACCACCTAGAAAACTCGGCCACCGAGGCCCCGACTCGCTTGTTGCAGTTAGAACATGGTGTAAATAGAACTGTTAATTAGACGGTTAACAAACCAAAGGGGCGGACACTAACTAATAAAGTATTTTCACGCATATTACGCAATTTTCTTCTATTCAAATAAACGCAGTCCTGATCACGAATTAATGTACTCTTTCCATATATGACATACATGTGTAACTGACCCCTCTTTATTGGTATATAATTGTTATATACCTTACTTTATGAGTAGATCAGAGTTTTTGGTCATTTTGGCGCATTCTAGTTACAAAAACACACGAAAAAGTCTCGCTGAAGAAACAACATCACTAAATTACTTTAAATTCCATTAATAATTTTGTGGGAGCAACCTAAATCTGTTACCAGATATTTAACATTTAATATGGCTATAATGTCACATATGGGTTTGTAAACAAAGATATGTTTAATGTATCTTTTCAACCAGTTAAACTTCAACAGAATACAATAAAAACTTTCAAAACAAACGGCATAAGTATGAGTAACATTGGGTCAACAACCTCCACAAATATGTGGATATCTATCATCAGAAAATAGAAAACTAAACGTAGTTACATGTTTTACGCAATTCATTTATAATACGAAATTTGAAGTCCAAAACTTGCAAGGCAAAGTTCATCGAATATTAAACATTTCCAAATTTTTATTCTAGGACCCTTTATGTTCTGAATTTATTTATATCTCAACTGGTCTAAAGCGGTCTAAATATTGGACATACATATAACCCTCAGGGCGTTAGCAAGATATGGGTATATCCGATTAATACCATGTTACTTTGCACAGTGCAAATTATAGATTTTAATAATTTAGGAGGGAGGTCTTCCGAGAATTCACAACAACAATGCAATAAAAAAGTATAATGGCCGGATATCGGTTACAGTTTATTGCATCATGGTATAAGAGATTTTATCCCGACTCTGTTAAAAATACTGTCTTTCCATTGGCTACAAAGTTTTTTTGTATCCCGTCTCCGCGATCTGTATCCCCCTCCCTTGAAATCACGTGATTCCCTTTCGCTATTTTCTGTTAACAAATTGTTTTAAACTTTATAATATAAGTTTTGCTTTTTTACATTCCACAAAAATTATAAAAAAAACATACTAAAGGCCATAATATAAAAAAATCCTGATTTGAAAATTTCATCGCCGGGATAAATTCGTTATACAGTCAGTTACAGGGGGGAAACGGAGATATATAGAGTGCCTGAAAAAATTTCGTATTAGGTCTCGGCTGTCGCCTCGCCCGATACGATTTTTTTTCAGGCACTCAATATATTCCCGTATCCACCCTGTAACTGACTGTATAAGTAATATTATCTCATTCGGCGGTCATATCGTCATATCTGAACTTGTATGATATGAAAAGAAAGACACATCAATGTATTTTCTCTGTGAATATCCCAATTCTACCGGACCAAACAGCTCTTCAGCATATCTTTAATACTTGATCATGCAGATAAAGTTTGATACATTCCGGCCAAACTAACGATATTCATTTCACAATTCTTGCTTTTTCTTGAAAATAAAGTATCAAAATAAACAGAAGCTTGAGATAAAGATATTTCTGTCTGTTCCCGAATCATTTTTTTACGGTCCTGTACAATTGTTGTTCCGTTCGAGTTAAATTGAACGTAAGCAAATGATAAAACGTCTGTAAGCTATCGATGGTCGAATGGGCTACAGGAAATAAAACCAGAAATGAAAACAACCAATAAATGACAGATTAATAAAAAGTAAAGATTAAATGCTCGATGAAGAACATCCAAAAAGTTTCTGATGTTCTTCGCTTGGAACAAAAGCAGAAAAGTAAAAGATAAATGAGCAGATGAAGTAACTACTTTGTTTGACATTGATTCATGATGTGCTGTTATGTAATAATAATAATAATAATGATAATAATGCTCCGCTCCTTGCGTTGAATACAACAATAAAGCTGTTTTGAACAAATTCATACAATACCAATTTCGTTGTTTTCTCTTTTTATTTTTTTAATGTTTTTTTATAACTTTTAAACATTTTTCGATTTCGAACTATTGAAGAGTATTTTTATGAACTAAATTATGATACGACGTATATGTACAGAACATGGTACTGTTTCGGTAGCGGTCGTAACTTGTATTTATTCAAATGACTTACGACTTTGAGTGAAACGCTACCCAGGGTACCATTTTCACTAAAAGTCGTAAGAATTGGATTTTACGATTTTCTCATCCTTAATCATATAGTTTGTGGCTTCAATAGATTAAACGAACTAGAACTTCCGATTCATTTAAATGAATTTCCAATAGTCCATTAATTGCTTCGGATTTATTGTCAGTTGAAACTCAGGCATTGCACATGTACTTTTATTAAGAGATGATATTGTGACAACAGAACAACGAATAGTACCTTAACTAATTACTGACGCCTGATGTACAGAACCCGTGTCAATTAATCACGTAAATATATATTAGTTGGATCTTAAAGCACATCTGCTGACCTAAATACTTTTTGCGATTGTATTTTGTATATAAAAGTGTATCTACTGGCCTAAATACATCCCAAGATTTTATAATTAAAATTTTACTGTCTGACAATTTTGAAGAACAAGACTATTAGTATTTTTTTTTGTCAATTTTTATAAAGGATGATGATTTTGAGTCATTGTTTATCAAGTATTTTTTCAGGTTCCACTAAATATTGGCGGATCACAGTTTTCAGAATGTAGATTTTACATTTCGCCCAACATTTTTAATTTATTACCCACTTTGAGAAGTCAACTGTTTTGAAAACCAGTCGAACAAAATTCCATTTTCTCTTCATATATATAAAACCTTCAGCATATCCTACGAGTATTTCAGCGCCCTTCATTTCTCTTTACACTCACACCTATTGCTTTGAATATATATATATATATATAGCCAGCACTCCTGGGGACTTTGGAAAAATGAAAGTTTCTACTATAGAATAAAATTTGATTTGGAGTGATCAAGAAAGACAGACAAGAGAAAGCTTCTGGATAAAAGAACTAGGCACCTTATATCCGAGGGGAATAAATAAAAAAGAAATATTTATTTGTCAATTAATATAGAGATTAAATAATCCTTTTTTATTGTTATTTCAAAGTGCTTTTCATGTGCAATTTATTTTTTTCGTGTACTTTTTCATTTGTTATGATGTTATAATTCTGTAGCATAATTTTCTACCTTATGTTAAAGAATTATTTATCTGTATTAATTTAATTTTTGTTTATATGCGTTGCTACACACATGACACATAAGGAGGATCAAGATCACGATTAGCCATATTGTTTTCTATATGTAATTAATTAGTCATTTCGCAACGCGACAGCACTGACGAAGGTTTTCAGTGATTCGAAAATTTTACCAAGTTTGAATTATTGTTATAATTCAAAATTTTATTTGTTTTATTTTGATGTTGTTTTGCAACTTTTAGACGTTTATTTATTTAGTTTGCATTGTATCGTTAATTCATTATCGGTCCAACATCTAGTAAGTTCGAACATTGGTTATTACTTTAGACGTATATATATATAGTATATACATATACATTATGTGGAATACTGTATTTACTGTGACTGTATGATAATAAAACAGTACCATCCCATATAATGTATCTAACAAAATTAGATTGCTGTTAGATAAATGCCAGAGAGGTATACATTCCATCGCCACACGCATAAACATTTTGTATACATGTACCATATTCACCCCAATATACATTTCGGTCACTGAGGCTGTATTTTTAAATCGCGGATTTGGCCGAGCTAGGCAAATATATAGGTACCATAGTGTCTTAAGGTTATGAGCTCGAGACCCGCCAAAGTTCGTCTTTGATTAATTCCCATTAATTACCCTTTGAACAGAATTTCTGCAAATTTGATAACATGTTTGCACATTTTTGCCGTATGTCTATAGCAATAATTGGCAAAACTGATGAAAGCTGACGAAAGCAGAGCCCATTAAGGTTAGAATTGATATATTAATTTTAGTGGAGAGATGTGTATTTACTACTAATACTAACAAGACCCATCAGTTCATGATGAAATCATGTTAAAGTACGTTATATGTAGATTTTCCACTTAATACGTAATAGATTATACATAGGAGTTTTATTGACCACCAACCGATCCTTCAGAAATGTTTTACTTAATCTTATCTTGTTAATACAAGATGATTCTTGTTACTAGCTTTAGTAATTTAATTTTCTTCGAACTCTGGTTATAGATGGTCGAAAATATTTTCTTTAAATGACATAAGATAGGAAGAAATAAGAAGAAAGATTAAATACTGTTGAAGAAAATAAATAGGATATATTTCTTTAAAAAAAACATAGGTCTGTAAATTATGGTTAGAAAACAACAACGGTGGTGCCTCGCCTGATTTTCTTATTTCAAAGTGAATAATGTCAAGAATCGCTGTTTTTACATTTAAGTTCCACTGACTGTAAGATGCATGTAGCAAATCGAAAACATCGACGAGAAGTTTGCTAAGAATTTCAACTTTACGTATCTAATGCTCAATAAATTTCTCAACTAGAAAATATTCGTTTGAACCTTCTTTGATGAACATCAGAGAAAAACTGAACTAAGCAGTATATATAAACGGCTATGGACAAAGAATGGGACTCAGCTTCAAAAATATAATAAACCATGACTGCAATAATTCTGATTCCATGTATAACTTGTATAATGATAGATCATGACTTTGAAGATAAACCCATTTTAAATCATGCATGTATAAACTATTCCTAGCCTTTTTAAAGAGCGAGAAAAAATGGTTGAACAGTGAATAAGTCAAGTGCCATGTACGTCCCCTCTTGTTTTTTTTTTTTTTTTTTTGGGAATGTACCCACCATCACAGAAAAAAAGAACATTTCGATTTCGAGATTTTTGCATGAAATAAATTTAATTTGCTTCATAAAAAATTACATTTTTGAATCAGCATTGACACTAACTGGTTGTATCTTAAAACATGTAAAAGTTAACAAAATGACAAAGAAACATTAGAATATTGATTAAAGAATTAGCTGCGTTTTATTTCATTAGAATAATACTGTTTTTGACAAGCAAATGTTATATCATACATGTAATTTGCAGTTAACTTACCTGATTAGATATAAAGAATCCTTGTGATAACTAGCACATTTCTCAACAAATACTTTAATTACACAGAAGGACATACGATTTAATCCCATCGGTATCATCTCCAAATCAATACTCAATATATGTATACCTATGAAATCTTTCGATTGGTTTCTTCATCCTAATTTATGTTGTATAAAAAATTATTTAATACAATAAGTTTTCAACCTCAATAGATAATACGATCTATCGATTGGCTTTCTTCCTTCTAATTCGTGTTTTATTCGATTTAAGATCGTTTTAGGTTTCTTTGTACAAGAAATATGACAGATGTGGTATATATAAAGGATTGCCTTAGCAATATAAAGATTACAACTTTATTTACTCTGTAAACCAAGTTTTATAAGTAACATATTTTTTTACTATATGATGTTTTGCTTTAGATACGGAAGATAAAGTATTCAATACACATATAAGTACAATTTATAGACCATCAAATAAACAATAAATCCAATTTCGATATCAAACAGAGGTAAAGTTAACATGTTTATTTGTCAAAACGTTGAATTATGGGTTATTTCGTTTTCACATTGGGATTAATAGACACGATTGCGTACTATTCGGAAATCGTATCTCTTTGCCTATTTCGAATTTATCTTTACATACATGTGCATGTTTGAGGATCATGTGTCTTTTTAAAACCTGCATTTCAAAGTGTTGAGAACTTAAAATGACAACAGAAAATAACGAATATAAATATACTCTAACACGTATAAGAGTAGAATAAGATTTTGCCTCAAACGTTTACTGCCGCCAGCAAGACTCGGACTCAGAACATAACTTTCACACAAAACTGAAACAAAAGAATACTTCACTAGCACAGCTAATGGAGGGTGGCTATTAGCCTGTTACGGTTCTTTAACATAACTTGAATTGTCATCAAGAGAAGCTTGTTAAGTTTCATATGAGGAATACAACTCGTGTGCTTTATGTAAAGATAAAGAATTTTGCAGAAAAGTTACAGATATTGATGGTCTGCGTAGAAATTTTAACGGAAATTCTAAAAATTTTCCGTCAATTTATCGACGTGTTAAATCAATTTTATACACACACTTTTTATTGACCTGCTTTTTTTTTGTTTCGTGCTACTTTATGGTTTCTTTTTTTTTTCTCCTTTTTTTTGTCTAACGGTCTTTCTATTGTAAGGCATGTATCGATTGGTATATGATTGTTGACGTTACGTGTTATTCGTTTTATTTATTGACAACTTTGTTTTCTTTGTAAAAAAATGATTGTAACCAAATAAATTCTGAATATTAACATAAACTAGAGGCTCATAAGAGGCTGTATCTCTCACCTGAATGTAACTTGTCCACCTTAAGCATGACTAAAAATCTAAGTGTAACAGTCAATTTCGCTTGTTTTTTTCCATAGAGTCCTATGTTAAACTAAGTTAGGCTGTGGCAGTTATCTTGGTTGACATTCCAGAACAGAATTCTGAAAGAGGACCATCTGTGGACCATTTTTGCCAAGTCTGGTTCCAATTGGCTTAGTGGTTTCAGACAAAAAGATATTTAAATGAATTTTCGCTTAGGGTCCTATAATAAATTAATTTTGGCTTTGGCGGCAATCTTGGTTGACAGTAAGGGTCATCGGACAGAATTCTGAAAGAGGACCATGCAAGGATCATTGCTGCCAAATCTGGTGACAATTGTTTTAGTGGTTTCATATAAGAAGATTTTTAAATGGATTTTCCCCTAGGGTCCTACATGTATGTTAAGTTAAGTTTTACTGTGGTGGCCATCTTAGTTGACAGTCCCGGTCATCGAAGAGGGTCATGTAAGGACCATTGCTGCTAACTTTAGTTCCACTTGGCTCAGGATGTTCGGACAAGAAGGTTTTTAAATGAATTTTCCCAAGGGGTCCTATGTTAAACTAATTCGGCTGTGGTGGCTATCTTGGTTGACAGTCCGGGTTATCGGACAAAGGTCTGAAAGAGCAACCTGTAAGGACCATTGCTGCCAAGTTTAGTTCAAATTGGCTCATTGGTTTCAGAAAAGAAGATTTTTAAATAAATGTTCCCGTAGGGTCCTATGTTAAACTAAGTTCGGCTGTGGCGGCCATCTTGGTTGGCAGTCTGGGTCATCGGACAAATTTCTGAAAGAGGATCTCCTCAGGACCATTGCTGCCAAGTCTGGTTCCTTATGGCCATGTAGTTTCATAGAAGAAGATTTTTAAAATTCATCCCCCTTATTTAGATTTTTAGTAACAGCAGCCATATCCGTTGGAAGTCGGGGATGCTGGACATAAGTTTGGAAGGGGCCACTCAAGGACTATTCCATCAATGTTTGGACCCAATTGGCCCAGTGATTTCAGAGAAGATCTTTAAAGGAAACTTTACGCCGGACGCGTATTTAAATGGCAAAAACTCCCATAAGGGGTCAATTAATGATTTTGGTCATGTTAACTTTTTTGTAGATCTTACTTTGTTGAACATTTTTGCTGTCTACAATTTGTCTTTATCTTTAATAATATTTAAGATAATAACCTAAAACTGCAAAATTTTACTTAAAATTAACAAATTATGGGCAATAACCCAAAGGGTTGGGCGATTCGTCTGAAAATGTCATGGCAGGTAGATCTTGACCTGATGAACATTTTTACCCAACGTCAGTTTTGCTCTAAATGCGTTAGTTTTTGAAATATAAGACAGACCTGAAGTTTACCCCTATGTTCTATTTTTAGCCATGTCAGCCATTTTAGTTACAAGGCGGGATCATCGACATAATTGTTAAACGAGATACCCTAATGATGCTTGTGGCCAAGTTTGGATCCATTTGGCCCAGTAGTTTTAGAGGAGAAGATTTTTATAAAACGTTAACGACGACGGACGCCAAGTGATGGGAAAAGATCACTTGATCCAAAGGGAGCTAAAAAAACATGAAGTTTTTCAAACAGACAACAAATTCGGTGGTCCGATGTCCAACACAGAATCGGTATTGTAATATGTACTAGTTGAGCCCATCTATATTCATAGGGTTTTAATGCAACAAAAAGTTTAATCGGTGTTATAAAGATGTTGTTCCATAAGATTTTGTTGCATCTTGTCTATTCAAGAGAACGTGGCATTAACACTGGTGAAAGCTGGTACAAGTAACTGTCAGTTACCTGCAATAGCTGACGTTAGAGTGATGGTTATTTTTCTTTTAATCAAGTGAGAACTGCAAGCGATATAGTTTGTTTTTTTTAAATATTCTTCAGTTATGAAAAGATTCGTATATCTTATAAAAAAATAACACTCTCAGACAATCTAAACTCAGGCTTCGAAAAGTGAGCAAGAATGTAAAATCAAAACGAGATAACCATAATTGAATAAAATGCTCCGCTGGGCGCAGCTAGATACGACCGCAGATGTCGAACCCTGAATAGTTGGGGCAATTATGAACACAACATTCAAGCTTGATACAATACTGAATTTGGATTGTGAATAAATATTTGACACAGCATAGGTTTCTGACACAGAATGAATGTTGTCTAAGAACTTAAAAATTTTTAATTTACCTATTCAAACCATATCAGTATTATTTGTTTTTATATATAAATCAGAAATAACCAATTAAAATTTAAAATTGGGCACACATATCAATTTCTTGCTATTGCGCAATACTGTGTAATTGAAAATTTCTTCAAATATTTGACACATAATAGGTTTCTGACACAGAATAACTGAAATCAAAGAACTTAAAATTGGTCATATGATTTGAATTTATATTCAATTTTTTGCTTCTTGTGCAATACAATATGCTGTGGAGAATTGCCCCCCCCCCCCCAAAAAAAAAATAATAATTTACCCCTTTTTTTAGCTTTTGTGCAATACACTATGAAGTTGCACATTGACCCCCCTCCCAAAAAAACAAAAACAAAAAACAATAAAATTTATTGTAATCCCCCCCCCTTTTTTTGCTAAAAAAAAATTTGAAATTTTCTTTTTAATTTATGAAATATGAAATGAGAAAAAATTACCCCCTCCCCAATTTCTCATTTATCCCCCCCCCCAAATTTTGTTTTCAACCCCCCCCCCCCCCTCCCCCATTCTTTATACTTTGCAACCATAACAGCCCATTTAAATACACCATAACATATTAAAATAGAAAATGACATCATAGTCATGGATGGCAAATTTTAAATATACATAATTTAAAAGCAGTTTAGATAAGATAAACAAAAAAGCTTCATCAGCACATTTTATATTGGCAAATTTCCAATGGAATTTGTTAATAATAAAGTTTTGATAACATGGCACACATATCAATTTCTTGCTATTGCGCAATACTGTGCAATTGAAAATTTCTTCAAATATTTGACACATAATAGGTTTCTGACACAGAATAACTGAAATAAAGAACTTAGAATTGGTCATATGATTTGAATTTATATTCAATTTTTTGCTTTTGTGTAATACAATATGCTGTGGAGAATTGCCCCCCCCCTAAAAAAAAAATAATTTACCCCCTTTTTAGCTTTAATTTTGGACCCCGATTTGGACCAACTTGAAAACTGGGCCCATAATAAAAAAACTAACTACATGTTTAGATTCAGCATATCAAAGAACCCCAAGAATTCAATTTTTGTTAAAATCAAACTAAGTTTAATTTTGGACCCTTTGGACCTTAATGTAGACCAATTTGAAAACGGGACCAAAAATTAAGAATCTAAATGCACGGTTAGATTCGGCATATCAAAGAACCCCAATAGTTCAATTTTCGATGAAATCAAACAAAGTTTAATTTTGGACCCCGATTTGGACCAACTTGAAAACTGGGCCCATAATAAAAAAACTAAGTACATGTTTAGATTCAGCATATCAAAGAACCCAAAGAATTCAATTTTTGTTAAAATCAAACTAAGTTTAATTTTGGACCCTTTGGACCTTAATGTAGACCAATTTGAAAACGGGACCAAAAATTAAGAATCTAAATGCACGGTTAGATTCGGCATATCAAAGAACCCCAATAGTTCAATTTTCGATGAAATCAAACAAAGTTTAATTTTGGACCCCGATTTGGACCAACTTGAAAACTGGGCCCATAATAAAAAAAACTAAGTACATGTTTAGATTCAGCATATCAAAGAACCCAAAGAATTCAATTTTTGTTAAAATCAAACTAAGTTTAATTTTGGACCCTTTGGACCTTAATGTAGACCAATTTGAAAATGGGACCAAAAATTAAGAATCTAAATGCACGGTTAGATTCGGCATATCAAAGAGCCCCAATAGTTAAATTTTCAATGAAATCAAACAAAGTTTAATTTTGGACCCTTTTGGCCCCTAATTCCTAAACTGTTGGGACCAAAACTCCAAAAATCAATCCCAACCTTCCTTTTGTGGTCATAAACCTTG
This sequence comes from Mytilisepta virgata, assembly GCA_028015205.1. Classification (NCBI taxonomy): domain Eukaryota; kingdom Metazoa; phylum Mollusca; class Bivalvia; order Mytilida; family Mytilidae; genus Mytilisepta; species Mytilisepta virgata. Next base: position 79,499,402 of record CM051519.1, read on the forward strand.
TGTTTAAATTTCATAGATTTCTATTTACTTATACTAAAGTTATTGTGCAAAAACCAAGAAAAATGCTTATTTTGGCCCTTTTTTAGCCCCTAATTCCTAAACTGTTGGGACCAAAACTCCCAAAAACAATCCCAACCTTCCTTTTGTGGTCATAAACCTTGTGTTAAAATTTCATAGATTTCTATTTACTTATACTAGAGTTATTGTGCGAAAACCAAGAAAAATGCTTATTGGGCCCTTTTTTGGCCCGATTCTTAAACTGTTGGGACCAAAACTCCCAAAATCAATCCCAACCTTCCTTTTGTGGTCATAAACCTTGTGTTTAAATTTCATAGATTTCTATTAACTTATACTAAAGTTATAGTGCGAAAACCAAATGTCTTCGGACGACGACGCTGACGACGGACGACGACGCAGACGACGACGACGACGACGACGCCAACGTCATACCAATATACGACCGCAAAAATTTTGCGGTCGTATAAAAACTGAGCATTGATGAAAAAATCCAGCAATAAATAACATGATTAAACCTCGCTATATAAAATAGCACCTAATTGGCTAGATATTTAATCACATGACGTTTACAATTCTCATGTTCTCTGACAATTCCGAGCCAGTCGAGGGTGACAATAGTAATGTCCCCTCCCGGCATGTCTATTTTCCCTAGACATCCTCAATCCTCTGGTCACGTGACGTAATCCAGAAACCGGAGGTTGTCTGATTTTTTTTTTTTTATTTTTCACAATGAGGTTTGCAAGTGGCAAGCAGATAAAACAGACATGGAGAGATGTCACAAATAAAGCAAAAAAATCGAAGGTAAATAAAAAAGGCATCCAGGTCCTGCAACATGGTATGTAACACTAACAGCATGGTGGTTTAGCATACTATCTAAAGATTTCGCGGTTGATCAATTTTTGAAAGGGTTATTGCCCTTTTCATATATTTTAAATTTGCTCTTCACCCTATTGGATTGTTGTGTGGTTTTCAACATTTTAAGTCTTGAGCACAACCTACAGAAAATACGACTAATATCGAGCAAATTTGTAAACGTCTTCAATAGAGCGACAATTTGCATATGTTGCATTCGACAATTAGTCGGGATAAAAATGTATTGGACCATGACTATTTATCTATTATTTTGCAGGTGCTATACATGTAATTGATCTTTGCAGCATTTACGAACAATGTTTTTCCTTACGTATTATACCATTAGCCCTTCATGGGTACAAAAGTGCATTAATAATAAAGATAATAACCTTTATAATATTCAGCGTGTATGAAATTTTGTTTAAATAAACGTTTCGTACCCAAAAAATTCTATCTTTCTTCTTTGTTCCTGTAAATCTAATATGTGTATACTTACATACAGCCTTCAGAATCCCCAACTGAGAAGGCATCTGCTTTCAGTACAATACTCTTGTTATTCTGATTAACAATTTCCCAACGACAGAATAGGTGTGTCATTTACCGTCGGAGGAGATACATATCCTCTTTGTTGATTTTATATACCACCACAGATTTCTGAAATTTTCAATACTGAACTTGAATTTTTCTGTGTTGTTGGAATTTATGTTAAGATAGAATAAACAAATCTAGAAAAAAGGTGAGGAGTTTTGGAAAATTAATTAGAAAAAAATGCATGTACAATGTATTAGTAGAATTCCACTTTACTACTTACGAACCATCCTTATCGTGATTGGTATATGTGTAACTTAACTAAACCAAAAAGTCGATTTCGAATAAAAATCTTAAATCTTGTTACATAAAAAATTATAAAAAGTATACCATAAAACCAAAAACGTAAACAAACCTACATTGTTGTCAGTATTCAATCCAGAAATAGGAATATCTTCACACTTCATAGAGGTTTACACTCATTAAAATTTTATTTCTACTGATAATTATTATGAGCATCTGCTATTACACATCTATTCAAATAAATCAAATACCTTTAATTTGTGAACATCACGATATATAACAGATTGTAAATTACAGGCTTTTCGGCGTTTTTTTTTTCTGCGTTTCCAAACTAAAAAGCTCAACTACGGACTTTTTGGGGTTCAAAAATTGAGCCCGTGTCAGGACATGGACACAGGAGAAAAAAAAGAAGTCGTAAGTCTCCTTAAAACTATGATCTCGGAATATCCCAATATATATTATCTTTAATTATCTATTTATTTTCATCAAATGTTTTCAAATACCTTCAAAAAGGCCTACACAAACGCAAAAAAAGACCGAACCAGCCCGAGGTAGTCATGTTTTTCAAGAAATTTATCGATTCTTCGTTTTAGCTCACCTGGGCCAAAGGGCCATGTAAGTTATTGCCATCACTTGGCGTCCGTCGTCCGTAGTCGTCGTAACCTTTCCTTTAAATATCTTCTCCTCTGAAACCACTGGGCCAATTGGAACAAAACTTGGCAGCAATGGTCTTTAGGTGGTCCTCTTGTCATCCAAGATGGCCGCCAGAGCCGAACATAGTTTAACATAGGACCCTATGGGAATTTACTTAAAGATCTTATTGTCTGAAACTAACAACTGGGCCAATTGGAACAAAACTTAGCAGCAATGGTGTTAGGTAGTCCTCTTTCAGAATTGTATCCGATGACCTCGATCTTCATCCAAGATGTCCACCACAGCCGAACAAAGTTTAACATAGGACCCTATTGGAAATTTACTTAAAGATCTTCTTGCTGAAACCACTTGGCCAATGGAACAAAATTTAGCAGCAATAGTCCTTTGGTGGTCCTCTTTCAGAAGTATATCCAATGACCCACACGTCATCTAAGATGGCAGCCAGAGTCAAACATATTTTAAAATAGGACCCTATGGGAAATTTACTTAAATATCTTCTTATCTGAAACGACTTGGCCAATTGGAACAAAATGTAGCAGCAATGGTCCTTTGGTGGTCCTCTTGCAGAATTATATCCCATGACCTCGCCCACCATCCAAAATGGCCGCCAGAGCCGAACATTTTTAAACATAGTACCCTATGGGAAATTTACTTAAAGAGTTTTTTGTCTAAAATAAGTTTGTTCAATCCAGGTATAGGTAATTGGGGATAGGATAACTATTTTTTGCTCTTCCCCTTTTTTCCCAAAATCCAGTATTGTTTTTATTATTTTTTTTTTTATTTAACTTTGTGTTTTATGGTGCGATAGGATCACGTACATGGGGTGACTAACAATCCTACAAAATTTGAACGAAATCCGATCAGCGATCTCAGAGGAGTTTGTGCTGACAAAGTGTTCCTATAGTGTCGAATGCAGAAAAAAGTTAAAGTCTCATAGCTCTCGTTACATTTGTCAAATCAAAATGGCAGTGCGATATGATCAAGTACATATGGTAACTAACAGTCCTACAAAATTTGAACGAAATCCGATCAGCGGTCTTAGAGGAGATGCGCTGACAAATACCTGTGACGGACGGAAGGACACACGGACTCAGACCAATAGTAGGTCCCTCTGTCGAGTTGCGGCAAGGGACAATAAAATTTGAACGAAATCCGATTAGCGGTCTCAGAGGAGTTGCGCTGAGAAAGTATTCATCTAGTGTCAAAAACAGAAAAGAGTTAAAGTCCCATAACTCCCGTAAAATTTGTCGAATCAAAATGTCAGTGCAATAAAACAAAGAACAAAAGGTGACTACCAATCCTACAAAATTTGACCGAAATCCGATCGCACTGACAAAAAACTGTGACGGACGGAAGGACAGACAAGTTTGCGCTGACAAATAACTGTGACGGACGGACGGACAGACGGACGTAGACAATTACTAGGTCTCTCCATCGCGTTGTGGCAGGGGACAAAAATACATAAATACACTAGAAAAAACATTTGTTCACTATCAATTGCAAGTTTACTATCTACCGAGAGTCGATGTAAATAGTATAAACTTGCAATTGATAGTAAACAAAAATGTTTTTTCTAGTATATTTATATATTTTAACACAGAAAAACACAAATATGAATGAAATAAAAAAAAACAATACAAAAATAATGGATTTCGGGCAAAAAGGGGAGGGCAAAAAAAATGTCCTGTCCCCAGATATCTCTGGTAATAGTAGCAAATTTACCGGTCGATTACAGTTAACCTTCCCTATCTTGAAGGCATTTTAGTATATATTTAGGATAACTCGAATAGACTTTATTAACCTGCACCAGTAAAAGGCAAGATAATAAAATGTTTCATAAAATACCGAAATAAATTTGATGCACTGTAAGGCCATTTCGTTGACTGGCAACTCATCAGCAATGCTCGAGATCAAAATGTTGGAAATCCGGTTAAAGATATAATGATGAATAAGCACAACAATAAAAAAGCAAAACAATTAAAACAAACAGGAATCCAAACTAAGGGTGACCTATGAATTAAAAGGAAGACCCTTAGAAAATTCTGATAAATTTTGTCAAAATTTTGATCGGAAAATTTAACGGCATTTAAATAATTAATCATGCCAGGACAAAAATTCTGGCTACTGGGCTGATAATGCCCTCGGGGATTTGCATTCCACCAGCAGTGACAGAGACCCAGTAATTATGCCAGCACAAAAATTCTGGCTACTGGGCTGATAATGCCCTCGAGTACTTACTGTCCACCAGCAGTGACAAAGACCCAGATAACGTACTCCTAAAAATGTCGATTAAGTGGAAATAGAATTGCTGGTTCCTATGTGTTCGTGAGACGCATATACCTTATAATGGTATCAAAAATGTGCACTTATATTGTAAACTTAACAACTGGTTTATGTGCAGATGTTTAAATTAACAGATCTATGACTTTTCTCTTTAAATATAATGTCTGATGTTCATGGTCCAGATACAAATCTAGGCATACATACCAAAACCTCTCTTAATACTTCCATGATGTAAAGTAAACACAGTTCGGTGTCACAAGCACTGATAGTCAGGTGCCAGAAGCACTAATAGTCCGTTGCCATGAAAATCGTAGAAAAATGATATTATACCGCAAAATAGTTAAGATAACATTATTTCAAGGTGAGGAAAAGTTTCTTTGAAAATTCGTCTATAAAAAGACAAAATATAATAAGAATCTTCAAATATTTACTTATATAATAGGTTTCAAGCAACAGGGCCCGTATTTTCATTCATTATGTTTGAAGTGTGAAGATGATTAAAAAATGTATGGACCTGCTCAAGCAAATGTGTAAACTAATTTACAAACTAAAAACACTTTAAAATTCCGTGACATTAACTATTTATGGACAAGTATAGAATAATATCCTTCATTAAGAAGAATTGTGATACACCTACCCTCTCGTTGTTATAAAAAAAACCCGAAAAGTCCGGTACCATTCCGCACCGTGTAAATACTATTATCACAACAGGTGACGTTTCATTGATTGGTTGTTTGTTTAAGGTCCAGTGGTAAATATTTCATGCTTCTTCGGGTCGAGAATTTATCAAACAATTTAAATACAAGACAGATTTATTAAAGCATGTGTTTGTTTGTTTCTGAATCCCATTCTGGTCTATATTTTTGTATTTTTCTTTTTGTAACGGCTGTATGTTTATTGAATAAAATATGTTTATACTAATTCAAATATGTGTGAGACGGGACACAAAGGGGTACCAATCTTGACTGCCACTGTAAAGATGTGGATGGTTTGGTAGGGTCGGGTAATTTAGCCTTCTGTAGCGGCTATTTTCCTGCTATTTTTCAAAAACTACAGAAGGGGTCTTTAGTGTGCATAGAGAGTGTCGTGCTCCAAACACGTTTTCCAATATGGTCCGCGGCCAGGCTTTCCGTATTATGACCCGGCAACCTCCGAACGAGAGGTCTCCCCTATCCGCCACCTGGAGACGTGCTAGGAAGCTCTGTTGGTTGAGCTCCCGTGATTCATCACAGGTGCCTAGCTGGTGACGTTTGAAATATTTCTCAGTTAATTGGTAAGTGATAGATGTTTGGCAAACAATTTTTCTCCAGAAGTTGTCAGGACTATCTTGAATCGGTGTTGCTATGTTTTAAACTTGTCATGTTGGAAGTATGGATTTTGTGTCCAAAATTTATCTACCATCTTTTCTTAACCGTTACATGCATATACACTGCATCAAAACTGGTATTATAGATTATTGTTTCAGTTTTTCAAAACTGCCCCGTATTGTCTGAATTCCAGAAATAAGTACGTAGAGTTCAGCACATTAATTTAAATAACGATGGTAAAAGATACTGATAGTCATACATTCCTATTACGTGATCCAAAGGAAATGTGGATAATTTTCCTAATAAAATGTTTATAAGTATTACAGCTGTAGACACTATGCCATCACTTTCAATTGTCTTTCTATTTATTGGTGTTTTTCTATATTTTGATGGAGACGTGAAGTAAAGATGATTCACAGTAACTACTTGCATATAATTAAAGTCAAGTTTGTTCTAGTGTGTAACACGTTGTTTTACTACTATGGGATAACAAATTTCATGTGGTTTGATATTGTCGACAAAACAGAACCTAAGCAACAATTTGAAATCTGAAACCCAAAAGATTAGAGATAAAAATGTGACGCACATACACACACAAAAATAAATAACAAAATAAACAAAAATACTTACGAAAAAAATACAAAAGGCAAAAATAAAAAGGATAAATATAAGAGCCAATTTATAAAGAGGTCAAATATACCTAAGGAACAAACCAAAAAACGCAATCCATTAGACAAACAAACCCGGGAAGACAAATGAACAACCACAAGCACAAAAAGTAAAAACTTGAAACTAAAAAACAATGAACAACACGAACTCCTATAAAAATCAGGAGTTAACTCAGGTAGGGTAAGCAGTTCCTGCTCCGTATACAAGACCCGTTGTGATTTCAACAGAATTAATCAGGTGGTAGTCACAAATCGGTGGGGGTACATGAAATGTTACGACAGTGGGACCAGGTCCCTCATCATCTTCAATATTGGAACACTGTAACGGTAAATCAATTCGTGATGACGACCCTAAAAATTTCCTCAGTGATGAAACCAACTTATCCCTGATAAAACCCTGGTAAAGCAGCTTTTGTGACAGCAGTAATCCTCTTTGTCGAAATTCATGTTACATTTTAACTCATGCATGCCCTTGAATATCGGATAAGCTGAGAAACGTAGACGCCATATAAAACGGGGAACAGCATATTATATATGTGTTTGAAATATACCATTGATCAATTATCCAATAGTAAGCTGTCTTGCATTTATATTTTCGTATTTGCAAGATGCGTACATGCACTTTCGTCTTTTTAAATATTTGAAATAATGGGACATTAAATCCAGCTGATGTGTTTGACTGTATGTCAAACGTGATGTTCTATAAGGAAAGTATGTAGTAATTAATCTTTTTCTAAATTTCTAGCACCTGATCTCATATATGGCCTATGGTTGTCGTAATCAGACGTCTGATAAATAATATTGCAATTTTCAAAGTTAGATTCGAGAACGCCCAGAGCGTTAAAAACTTCCTGGATTAAATTAATAACCAATTAATATCATCTTCTCTACCACACTGTGTTTCCAGCTAGATACTGTGTTAAAGGGGGAGGTTCCACAAATATCTCATTACGGTATATTTTTGCAGAGTTTTGAACGGATATAATATTTTATAAGGATATAATGTCACGCCAACTTACTACAAGTATCGATATCAATAGTTTGATTAGATAATTTAAATATTGAAATATGAGTTGCATACATTGTATAAGAATATCGTAACTAATAAAGAAAATCTTCACCAAATAAATAGTTCTGATATCAATGCACAATAATGTCCGGTTATTTTTTGCCCTTGTCAAACACCTCATCAGATTAATAGCATGTTCTTATAGCGTTTTAAAAATGCCTTATCTTTATGAGCAAAAACGAATGCATTACAGTAGGGCCATTACTGCATTTTGTTCATAATAACCGGGCCATTACAGGATTTTGTTCATAATAAACAATATTACGGATTTTTCAAAATGGCTGTTTTTTTTCAATACTCCACTTGGAAATTTTCAGGAAGAGGAAACTAGAACATTTTAAAACATATTTTTGAAAAAAAACCGTCCGAAATTAATCTTTAAAACTGTTCTCACAAGTTTTGCTTACTTACCATTACATTTGTGCTATTTGGATTAATGCAAATGTTATATACAAACTGGTTAATACAAGTATTAAGAAATGGGTGTATTCATAATGGCCCTTTATATGTCCTCGGTCTGTAATAATGGACTTCGGATGCTGTAATGGCCCTCAGCGTTGCCTCGGGCCATTACAGCAATCCTCATGCCATTATTACAGATCTTGGACATATAACAGGGCCATTGTGAAAACATCGATTTATTAATACTGTAATAATAGTAGATTTTGGATTTGTATTGTAAAGATTTATTCTATCAAGAAATAAAATGACCACTTGTGTTCAATATAATAAGTATCACTTTTTTTCAGTTATTAGGGTAATTGAGCAGGCGCAAGTCTCTCGCTAGTCTTTCATGTCTCAAGCCGGTGGTAGGTCATTTTGTCAAAGACCTCCGGCTTACTGCTAAGTAATGGATAAATTGTATTTTCGAGGGACATAAACTGCAATAAAACCGCTATTCACTTACTTTTTACATTGCTCGATGTAGATGTTCATGTACGTTAACCTAGCATCTAATTTTTACAAGGATGGTTATCCGTAGTATAGCTATCGCCGTGAATCTTAAACGGGCAAGTTGATCAACTTACGCTAGAAACTAGGTTGCCTCACTTCGAAGAAAGAAAAACCAATCTATTCAGATCGAGCTGTGGGTTGTTTTTAACACGCAATTACTCATTTTTTATTGTGTGAATACGCGGACATTATCTAGTGCAAAATATATTTCTTTATCAGCTCATATATTTGAATCTTCAATCTATCAAAACAATTTCATGAACATATGTATTATGATATGTTTTATATATCAGCATGTTTTGTACCGAGAATAATATATAATAATAAACGCGGATGATTTCCTGAATTGGTGATGCATATCAGCTTCAGCGGTCAAAGGTTAGACGAAGAAGAAATGAGAGGTTTTCAGTAACTATTTTAACACAAGAAAGGTAAAGATATTATACTTGATAGAATTTAATCGTTTTAGCATTAATCATAGTTTAATATAATATATATTAACGAGATATTGTCGAAGGAGAGCGGTAATTATTGAATCGGTACAATTTTTCTTTCGGCGTCCCCTGTCGCCATCTTGGATATCAGATGATACATAAAGTTAACAACCGTGTCCTCCCTTTGAGATTTCGAAACCATGTTAATTAAGGTCTTTCCTTTACTTAGGAAAGACCTTACTGTATTTCTTATGATTATTATTATTCTTTCTTAGTCTGCCAAACTTCAAAGTCATTTGCAGAAAAAGTTACTAGACATATAGGGATGGTATTTGGTACCAAGTATCATTCAGACATAAGCTATCACGTGGTGAGGCCGCTAAGGGTTCCCATGTACCTTATAAGAGTTTCCTCTCCTGTTACAGTTATGCTTGTTATCAGATCTCCTCAAAAACCGTAAGAGATATCGACATGAAACCTTTTGCAATTTCTTTGGTTCATCTGTGCCCACATTAATCACATCTGCCAAAAAGGATCTGACAACATCTTATAAGAGTTATTTCCCTTTATATAAATTTCACTTTTGATTTTTCAGGCAAATATTAAGTTTGAGTTAAGATACAAGCACGAGCCTTCATATTTAGGCATCATTTTTTGTACCAAGTAAAATTAGGTCAAGATCAAAGGTCAAGGTCACGGTCTAATTTTTGAAATTTCCTTTTTATCAGATCTCCTCTGAAACGGTAGAAGATAGCTGACAAAATGTAATGGGCAAAATGTCGGGGACATCGAGACAATGCGTAGTTTTCCTTAAGTCAAGTCGTATGACGTCATCTTCTATGCGTTATTGGCCTTTGAACGCTTAAATTTACAGTTTTTGGCTAATAACTTAATAATGGTACAAGGTAGAGGCATGGGGTCTTTTGTTTTGACACCAGGGACAAGTGACCTTCAAAATGGTGTCAAGGTCAAAGGTCAAAGTCATGTTCTAGAAAATGATTTTTTTCATATTTGAAGTGTAATACATGGAATTTTTTCAAAAATGCATTATTTTTTAGCAGGAATCATTTAAAATATGTTATTTTCCATTTTCGTAAGACAAAAAATAAAAAAAAATGAAAATTTTTTAAAGATTGAAAAATTTGAAAAAAACCTTATTTTTTGGCAGTATTTCATATTTGTGTTTGATGTAGCATTTTGGTATTTTATAGTACGTCTAGAATTACCTCAACTTTTAGCACAAATGACCTTTTCATGTGTAAATACAGCCCCCCCCCCCCCTTTTTTTTCGATTTGACTAAATTTACATCGGTTTTACTGAATTTACCTGTAAATGCATATAAAGTACATGTAGACAGCTAGGGGATATCCGGGGCTTTGTTAATGAGAAAAAATTATGACGCTAACTCCAACCAATTTCCTGAAAATAGCGTTCGCGCAGTGCTAAATAAAAAGCTATTTTCCGCCATAAAACACAAGATTCGTCCAAATTTTACCAATATTTTGCATTCGAATGTCAAACTTTCGCGTCAAATTAACAGTACTTTATTCACGGAGATGTCGTCTGCTAAAATGGCATCGGAAATCTAAATAAATAAATCGTGACATCAAATTTCTACATGAATCTTCATTCTGACATAAGTAAATGTGTACACGTACACTCCGTTTTCTATTTATGACTATTTCCACATCAAACAGCAAATTGCATTATCCTGTGCCATGTTCACCCGACGACGTCCCCTCTCGAAAAGAAAGAAATAACCTAAGTCCAGACATATATAAATGGACGTCACGTGACTTACACAACATCATCAATAGAAGTAAACATTATAGTAGAAATGTACTTTTACTGTCACTTGTGTATCTAGAGAAATAAAAATACAATGCCCCCCCCCCCCCCCCTACTTGTATTCAGCAATCCATGGAAAACTAGCTACCTACAAATAAAAAAAATAATTAATAAACAAACAAACAAACAAACAAATAAACAAAAACAAAAAAGGCCCGTCCCGCCTTCAGAAAAAGAGATATTGCTACTTCATTTTTTTTTATCTTTTATTTTTCTTTTGACAATTATTATTTGGAACAATATATTAAAAATTTAAATGATTTCAAGAGAAAATAGAAGTAGCAATATCTCTTTACTGAAGACGGGACGGGCCTTTTTTTTTTTTTTTTTTTTTTTTGTCTATTTTATTTATTTCCCAAGAGTTACGCCCCTTGCCAAAAATAGAGGGCTAGGGCCTCTTTATTGCAAAACTGGACGCGTGAAAAGGAAAGACCTTATCATTTGTGCTCGGCACAAATGACCTTTTAATTGTAAATGATTTTCATGAGCGAATATAATCAGATTTAATCAGAATTTAATCAGAAAAGAGCTGTAGCATTATCACACTGTTATTTGGGATTAATACATATGTAATTATGATGTACCATACCTGGCCATTCTACTCATTTCTAAAAATATCTTCAGTTGTATAATAGTTCCATAATGCACAAATAATGTTTGTGTGTGCAGATGCAACATATACCGGTATATAGTAACATTGGTTATAATAAGTGATCAGTTTCCTACATATGTAACAATCCAGAAATATTTCTATATACATGCAAGTTAAATTTATCGTACTTATTAAATATTAATATTATGGAATACATGTAAATATATATATTTTGGGAGAGAACCTGAATTTAGCATATGTGTAGTTGATCAGTGCTATATACGCTAAATCATAATTAATGTTTTATAATGTAGGGCAATAATGATGTATTACTTGAGCATGTCAGGCCTAAGTGAATTGAGCACATATGTTTGAGAAGATGATCAGTGATATATTTTGAGCAAGAAATATTCAGCCTTGATAATTTCACAGAGAATTTTAACCTTGATATATTGTATCGATTCTACACTACATTTATATATGAATGAGAAGTGCTATATATTAAAAGTTGAGTATTGACAATTTGAAAGCAATAATTATGTTACCCGGGTACATGTACATGTGTATAAGCTGAGCATGGTAGTCATGGTTATATAATTAGGCGAACATAAATTGACCATATTTTTATCTTAATTTCACCAGGAATACTTCTAGTTAAGAACTATACATATATCTTTACTTATAGATTGAGACATCCCTTCCAGAGAAAACACACATCTGTCAATAAATAGGTTATGAACATACTGAATTGCTTGTTAGAGGAATGTGTAAAAGATGTGAAGAGAAGTTTGATCCACATGTGGAACAATGAGGATGCTACGCCCGAGATGATCCTCGTCAATGAGGATGCATCCCCTGAGATGATATTTGACAGAACTATGTCGTTTGCAGCTATTATTACAGAAGTGTCGGGTGTTGCTATACATACTTGTATTAATACACAGGCCAAATATTTATTTTCACTGACCTGACTATATTTTTAAGGTTTTAAACATACGATATATACCTATCATGTCTATGTTAAAACTTGTACTCTTGCTATATTTTGTCTAAATAGTTAATATATTTTAGCATTAAATGTAAAATTTCCATCACACCTAAAAATGCGCCAAAGCAGCATTCGGTTCTTGTCAAAAGAGCAAACTACTGTGATAAAAAAATATGTATCACATCAATATAGTTCATCATAAGGACAATTCATAATACGTGTATTTCGATTTTGAATTTAAACTGTTTACATAAGTTGTTCTATGTAAAATCAAAACATATATTGTCAAAAACGTACTTCATTACTCAAATGCCTCTAAATTTTCCGTTCAAAATTTGACAAAATTATTAGAAATTTCTAAGGCTCTTCCTGTTGATGCAGAGGTAACCCTTAGCTGTGTTTAGATTCCTGTTTGTTTTAATTGTTTTGGATTATAATGGTTGTGCTTATTAATTCATCATTATATCTTTAACTTGTTTTCCAACCCTTTGATCTCGAGCACTGCTGATGAGTTGTCAGTCAACGAAATGGCCATACAGTGCATCAAATTTATTTTGGTATTTTGTGATACGTTTTATTACTACCACTGGGTCTATGTCACTGCTGGTGGACTATAAGTCCCCGAGGGCATTATCAGCCCAGTAACCAGAATTTTTGTTCTGGCATGGTTCATTACTCAAATGCCTCTAAATTTTCAGTTCGAAATTTGATTAAATTATTAGAAATTTCTAAGGTTCTTCCTTTTGATGCAGAGGTACCCCTTAGCTGTGTTTGGATTCCTGTTTGTTTTAATTGTTTTGATTTTAATGGTTGTGCTTATTAATTCATCATTATATCTTTAACTGGTTTTCCAACACCTTGATCTCGAGCACTGCTGATGAGTTGTCAGTCAACGAAATGGCCATACAGTGCATCAAATTTATTTCGGTATTTTGTGATACGTTTTATTGATATAAAGTCATATAAAGAGATCCACAAATGTCAAAGAAGACCTCAAATGAATAATAGTTATCAAGTTATTAATTCTGCAAAAAAAATTACTAGCAATTTACTCAAGTTTATGATGAATAAAAACTGTTGCTATATTATGAGCAACATACATTTATTAGATAAAATGCAATGGGAGAAAAGATGGGAATAGTTACAAAAATTAAAACAGATATAAATTTATAATGTACCCTCGTCTTTCAATATTTTTCTTAATATCATATTCATTCCATAATTTATTTCCATGTTTGGTTCAGCTCTATGTACATTATTGCCAAGAAGGGTGCAGCTATATACATTGTTGCCAAATTTGGTGCAGCTATATATACATTGTTGCCAAGTTGGGTAAAATTTAGGTCAATGTCAGAAAAATATAAACTTTTTTGTATGAGGCCAAGAAAGTTGGGAAAGGCGTGTTTTGCATTCTACGGTTTCGTGCCGAATAAAAAAAAGTTTATATTTTACTGACAGTCACCTAATATTGTTTTTATACTGCAACCAAAACTGATACATTAATGAACCTCTGATTGTGAAAGAAGTGAGCCAACGTGAAAACGACATTGTACAAAATATCACCCTTTTACTATATTAAGGACATAAACAGTAAACACAACAGGAAGTGTTCTAGTTGCAGACTTAAGTGCTATATCACTACAGTTTTTGCTTTGCCTCACAAAAGTCATAAAGATGTGCTGTTTCGTACGACAACATCATCAATATGTTAATAGTTGGTGATTAGGTCAGTTAATGGGGAACCGCATATAGACAGTCAATGAATTTGGTGTGCAGTTGTACTAGCATTCGCATGGCAATATTTTGGTTTGGCCCCCTCAGTTATATTCTAGTGACTATGAATCTTCACTGTACTGTACATGTTGTGAAAGTCTATGGGGAACAGTCAACATTTGAAAGTTTCCATTATTCACATGTTTAAGAGATGCCTTATTCATTTCAACATTTGAATTATACTAGCAAAATTGGATACAGGTGAAAAATATCTCCCTGTCAAACAATTTGTACCATATATACGTTAGGTTTAAATCACTATCATTAATTCATCAACCATCAGATCATGAGGCCATCCGAGTAAACAGTACTTCAGTATTTTGATATTATCTTGTTATACATAATTGTTTAATGAAGTTTTTCGGTTTCCGTTCTTCCCTTCGGGAGATTAACGAACATAACAATGGCACTTACAGTAAAGAATCAACCTCGAGATGTATAAGCGGAAATGCTAAATATGACCCAGATGTGAAGATAAATGTACAACTAAAGAGAAAATGTAAAATCATAATATTTGACAAAGAATTTTGTTTCGTCTTCTAAGGGATAAGCTCATAGGTAAATTGCCTTCAATTAATTTCAGATCGATTCTTGAAATAAGTTCCACTGCATGCACAGCGCCAAACGTAGCATTAACAGGTATCACTTTTTTGATCACTTCGTTGCATGTTATATGTTTCGACAATTTAATCAAGAATTGTTACAATTTCTGTATGTATGCCGTAGAAAACATAAATAATGACCCAATGAATAAGAAGTATATGGCGACAGTTCAGTTAGTATTTGAGGTGGAAGTGCCGGATATGACGTCAACGGAACCGGAAATGACGTCACTGGAGACAGAAATCACGTGACCGGATCCTGAAGTACCCGAAAGTTGTTTGTACGCTTGCGCAACCGGAAGTAATGGTTTTCCCGCCATTTTTCTTTATTTGATTACGAAAGTGCAAACTCCGAAACAGTGGCGACGTCGCTGCGCTAAACTTTCACCACTGCAACCAGCACTTCGTAGCTCTCGGGTCTTATATACAGAATGATTACTTCCGGGAATCTTAAAAATGTAAACAATCGTCTGCTTCCATGCATATGACGTTTTTAGGAAATCACAAAATAGTATATGTCACAGTGAATTTGTAAAATAATGGAATTTGTAGATCCCTGAAATATCAGCAGAGTTTTGTAAAATATTAAGTGAATATTTATCAGCTTCTAAGATCAATGATTTTAATTACAAAAATACTGATGTCAGTGAAGATAAGATAAGAATTTTTATTTTAAGTCCGTTTACATGGCAATTACAAACATAAGCTATGTAGAGCTTTTTGCCGACATAAATTATAATTACAATTGTCCACCAAAAAAAAAACAAATGATGTGGATGCCTGTTATCAACTATAGGTCCGGGTATAGGTCACTGTACATTTGGCCGTGGCCTTCAACACTGAGCAAAAAAAAAAAAAAAACAATCCCGCATAGCAAGCTACAAAATATGGTGAAAACCAATGCCCTGATTTATGTACATCTCGGGAGTAGCCATAATCATTATAATTGAAATATAAACTATGTAATGTGCTTATATACATGTATTTGTTATGTGATAAAAAAATGTTTGTTCTTAACCCAAATGTGTGGGGGGAAAAATCATTATTTTTAAATGTAAATGCCCCCCCCCCCTGGGGACCTAATTTGTAAAATAAAATATCTTATCTCTACAAGACAATAAACAGAAAACAAATATCAAATGAACACAATATACAAGTCATATAGCACAGCTGTCATGGCTAGGATTATTCTACTTATTTCTCATTTATTGATAAAATTTTCAAAACCTGTGAATTAAGTAATATTCTCCTTGATTTGATTATTATTTTAATGTCATTCATATGAGATATTGTCAGCCAAAATTTGTTTCTATGAAAAAGGTTCTACTGTAACAAATTTTACCTGATATTAGGTGGGAGAATTTATTTCAAAACATAATTTTAATTAAATGAAAATTATTCCAACATGTAAAATTTGTTCTGTGATTTACTTGGTGAAATATATTCCATTGATTATGAAATTTATTCCTTACCTGGTGAAATATTGTAACATTTGTTCCTAAAAAATTACCTGGTTTAATTTGTTCCATATTGTGAAATTTGTTCCACTGGTTTCATGCAATTAAATGCAATGAATATGTTTAAACTTACCTTTTATGTTTACATCATCTTGGGTGAGCTTGATTATTGTTTACATTGCTTATATGCAAATTTAAAATGGATCCTAAAGAAATTAGAATTTTCTATGAATTTATTGTAAACGTTAAATTTGATTTTGTAGTTAATACACATGAAATATTATTAAATTTATAAATACAATATACAATTGAAAGGACTTATTGTTGAAATATACTATACTATACTAAAACTGATATAATTTAATTATGCATATAAATAATGAATGAAGTGGTGTGATATCAATGAAACAGCTATTGGACAAGTTATATAATTAATGGTAACTCTAAATCAATACACAAAAGCTAAAAATATGAATCACCCTTAGTCTTAACAAACCATGAATGCACATATAGCACATGTTGGATAACTTGTCAAATACAATTATGCAGAGAAAAATGGACCAAAATAAGTTTTGATAACCTTTTTTGAATTACGGCAAGTAACCTTGAAATCAATTAATTTTCACTATGGACTAATCCTTAATACGAAAACTTTAATTATATGAAAAAAATCTTTGTCTTGCAGAAAATTGAAAAGAAAATTTATTAATGAAGTGTCACTGAAAAAGCAAAATGATATAAGCTACAATTGTAAGGTAAATGTATAGAATATGTTTTCCTGATCATGCTGACCAATCATTGGTATTGTAGTCAAAGTGTATACACACTGCTAATAATTATACGCTTGTAAACAGTGCCTAAAATTACCTTACTTGCAAACATTGAGAATCATATATGTGCTTCACTGAAAATTTTTAGATAATAAAGGTGAACCTTCTGTTACATTTGCCAAAAAATTTGGTAGAGAAATTGTCTTATTCATGTTTATGTTTATGTTAAACAATATCATACTGTTGTTTCACTTGATTTTTACTTTAAACTTTCTTTTATGAAGATGAAAAAAAACAATAAAAAATACTTTATTAAAAATATTATACATGTAAGCTCTGTGAAAATTTGTCACGTTTATTGATGTATGGGAAAAAATAACTTGTGTGCAGTAACTTTATTAATAATGCAAAACACAATCCCATTAGGGATATAAGGTATACAACACAACATACACAAAAAAATGTGATAGTAAAGGAGATATATAAACTGTTAATTGTTATGATAATCCCCTCTCCTCTTTGACAGATTCAGAAGCTTTTTAAGTTTCTCAAGATCAGTAAAATTATTAAAATTATTTTTTGCACGAAGATCCTTGGTTAAATTGCAGGACAGAAAGAAATGAAATTCGTCATTAATTTCATTTTTACAATAAATACATAATCTTTCTTCTCTTTGTATTTTTTTGTATCTGTCGATTTGAATTAGTAGCGTATGGTCACTGTTCCTAAATTTTGTGAACAATTTGCGTACCTCAAAATTTGGATGATTAAGATAATATTCTGTTTCAGACTGATCTACTATTTCTCTTTCAGGAATGGAGACCACACCTACCAAGGAAAATTCATATGATTGTTGTTTTTGTTTATGTTCAGGAATTTCTGTTAAGTTTAATTTAAATGGAAAGAAGTGTCATGATTATGATTTTTGTTCTAAATTAAAATCAGTTTTCGGTTCTGATACTTTTGATTTGATTGATGATTTGTTTCATAATGATGCTTCAGTTTGTAGAAATTGTTTTTCCTCATTTTCTCGATTTTATGGTTTTATTTCTTCCAGTAAAATTTGTTTTACCACTTTTTTGTCTGGAAAAACACAAAAGAAGAGAATGGCAAATTTTTCGCCAAATGCATATAATGTTAAACACTGCCAAACTGTCAGGTAAGATTGTGAAGTGATATAAAAAATGGGTAGACAGAGAAAAATAGTAAGGAGTAATAAACAACTATAGGTCAATATACAGCCTTCATCAAGGAGTAAAACCAAAGCCGTATATTTAGCTGTAAAAAGGTCTGACAAGACAAAATGATTTACAAACTTTTGAAGAGAAAAAACACAGCCTGACTTATGCTAAAACAATAAACAAAAAACAAATATGCTATACTACAACCACTGAATTCCAAGCTCTTGACCTGGGGACAGGCATGTAAGATTGTGTCAGGGATAAGCAGGTTTGTGAGAGTTTATACTTCCCTCTAATCTAAGGACATTAGTGTCTTACTCAAAATATCATTTTGAAAGCATCATATGAAATTTGTCTCCATTAAAGTGCAAAAACAGATAAAATATACAATACTGACATGGTTAAAAAAAGTCGCAATTTAGTCATTAATTATTTGTTATTCAATGGAGTATGAACTAATATATGTTTGAAATGTAAGCAAAAAAGCCACAGTCCTGAGTATTTTTACATTTTAAATATATATAAGAAAAAAGTTAGGTTGTTACTTAATTTAGGTATGGTTTTTTTTACAGCTCCCCATCACCTCAACAAAAAGATGAAACACCAGACAGAAGAAAAAATGAAGATGATACAGTAATGTTCAATCAGTAAGTGTAATTAAGACATTTACTTTAAATTTAGAAAAAAATATATACTTTTTACATTTCCATAAACATGATAAAAAAAATGAAGTAGCTAGGGGCATAAGAATATCATATGGTGAATTAAAATAAAATTAACAGCTAAAATTAAGCAGTTTGTACATTTATATTATTCTTGAAAGTATATAAAACTTGCACTTAGTAAATGATAATTGCAATCTGTAGACCTTTGTGTTGTGAATTGCATTTTAAATAAAATTAACAGCTAGAATTAAGCAATTAATTGGTTTATTTTTATTATTCTTAAAAGTATATAAAACTTGTATAATTTAGTACATGTAAATGATAATTGCAATCTATAGACCTTTGTGTTGTGTATTGCATTTTAAATAATGAAGGACAAAGTACGATTTAAGACCAAATGGACTCTTAATTGATTTGTATTTGAAATTGTACATTATATTGAATTCAAATGGCAGATCATTGGGTTTTTTATCTTCAAGGGATCAGAAGCTCTTTCTACTGAAATTTTGAGTGTTTAATATTTATAATTTACTTCCTCAGGTTAGAGGCACATATTTTTAAAGATGGAAATATCAAAAGTACTAAAGGGTTAAGAAAGTAAGTAATTTTATATTAACAAATTCACAAGTGGTTAGATCTTATACCCTAAAATTTTTTAATTTTTGTATGATTCTTATCACATGAATGTATTATTCCTTGCACTAATTATACTAATGACTTACATGTTTTGTAATGTAAAACATGTCCACTGCAATGTAAGAAAATATATTTTGAAACCTGCTTTAGAATATTTTTTGCTATAAAGATGACAGATCTCAAGCTATTAAGTTAAAATCTTTTCAGGTTACTCTATTCTTGTGTCTTTGTAGTTATATTAGTGCGTTTTGAACCTAAATTTAAAATTCAACAATCTTACCTTTAAACACTGAAGTTTTACTGACTTTAAATACAACCAACTTTTTTTAATCAGTAGAGAACACTGTTACAGCAAGACTCCAACATCTGCCATTGTCTCTCAAACTGAGTAAGTATCAGATATAAATATGTGTTTGAAGATGCCAAGCTCATGAAACTGTAAGTATTAGTAATATCATTCTTGCTCATATAAAAGAATTCGAAAACAGAAACAAAGAAAAGACAACTATGAACATTAATTAACCATTACACAGAAAACCCAATGCTTGATCAACATGAAACTCACCAAAAGTAAAGGGTTAATTCAAATTCTCTGGAAGATTATGCAGTTGCTGTTCCACATATATGGCACCCGATGTGTTGCCCATATAAGTGATAATATGATGTTAGTGCAAGTAACAGTTCTGATTGCTGTTCTTCATATCAAAGTCGGGAAGGCCTTTAAACATCATCCACCCACATTTGGAAAAATCACATAAGTATAAAGGAAAAAGTATGTGATCAAATGCTCACAGTTGGTATGAATGTTGATTTTGAGTTACTGAAGGAAACAGTACCATTCAAATAAAAATTATCATTGAAACAGACGTCATCAAAGTGCTGATTTTTTTTAAGATATACATAACTATTACATTGTTTTTATATAATAAAAACTCTTTTATTTATACATAATAAACATCTAATAGTCTTCATTTTGGTTTCATTTATCAAGTATGAATAACCTAGACAAAGCAGGTTTAGAACATGCGTACAGCAGGCCAAAACCCAAAACATGCAAAGAATTGTTTCAGGATAGTGTTTTGGATTCGTTTATTGCAGACCTTAAAGATAGAAAAAAATCAGAATCAGGTATTTCTTAGCTTAACTTATGGTATGAGTTAAGATGTGTGTCTGATATGTATGTTTTTTTTTTTAAATTGATGGTCAGATTTGTTTTATGTCAGTTTAAGTGTATGCTCATTATTTAAATTTTCAGATTGTGCTAAATTTATGCTTCCTAATAACATGAATTACCAAACAGATTGCTTACCAAAATTTATTTCTGCTTGATACTTATAAAATTTAATTTCTTATAATAAATTAAAAAGAAGTATTATTTATTGTAATAAAATTGATTTACAGGATAATTATGTTACTTAGTAATTGGCAATTTTGAAAAGGAACATAGCTCCTTGTAAAAGCTGTATGTGACGTTTAGTTACTAAAATTAATGACATTTGGTCTCCGTCTAATTATTAGTTTTAAAATGAATTCCTTCATTTATGATGTTTATTTATTAGATGTAAGAGATAGATTTCCTTATGGTGTAATCTGATTTTATTTATTTCCCTTGGCTGCCATGTTGGAGGTGAAGCTGGAGGATTTTCTTATTTTACTAACCAAATTGAAATATTTGATACAAGCAAATGTGAGAATATACATTATCCTTATTTGATCAAAATGTTGCAAGCCTTTAAGAAATTTATAAAAACAACTTTTGCTAAAAATTAAAATTTCAATTTGGCTAATTTATAAAGAAATTTGTGCATGTTGGCCTCCAACATTGTGCAACAAAAGTGAATGAACTATTACTCAAATAGCATCAAACCAAAACTTTCTGTAGGAAAAAGTGATGATGTTGTAATGCAAAGAACAAGGGTACTAATAAATAATGAAATAAAGAATGCAAGCACCAAAAGAATGGGGGAACAAAGCCTATTACTAACAAGGAAAAAAATGGAACACTTGTCAGAAGATTCCACTAAATTGTGTGATTTGATAATAGATGAGATGAAGAGCCGGTATTTATATATGAATTATAGTACACTGACATAGATTTATCTCTTTCATTGGTATAATATAAATTCCTTAAAAAAATTATGTTGGTTAATTTGATCCATGAATGTCTTTTCATGAGCATGTGCAGAAGCCTTTTTTCATCAGTGTATATTAGAGATACTTTTATCTTGGTATCCAGTTGACATTCATAAGGCAAATTAAAAATTGAACAATGGCCTCCTTTTGACTAATTAATATGTATCTGATATTTAAATCAGGGTTAATTAAGAAATCAACCAAATGAAATAAATAACCAAAAAGACTTGAATTAAAGTGTCACATACAATCTTCAACAATAGAGTGGTCACTGAACAATATGTCAGGCTTCAAATGATTAGAAAAAAATTATATTAAGTTGTCTCAAATATATTTAAAGATTAAATGCCAATATATAAAAACAATTTCAACATGTTTTAATGAAAACACATGTATAACCTTTGGTACAGCATGCATCATGAATAATTTTAGTGTGTAATATAATAAAATCATATTTTTAAACAACTACACATTTTTATTACTTTTGGATATAGGACACCATTTTTTTTGGAAATATTGCTGTCTGCATTTGATGACAAACATTTTCAAGGGCAAAAACAAAGGATTGTAGGAGCATTGGCAATAGTTTACAGCATTATTATGTTTGCTAGAAATTCAGAAATGAGTGCTTTCCAAAGGATGATGACAGCAATCTGTGTAAGGGGACGAGCAGAAGATATGGTATTTATAATACTTATTATATATAAAAATAAGAAGATGTTGAATGAGTGCCAATGAGACAACTCTCCACCCAAGACCTAATGTTGTTGATGTAAACAATTATTGGATATGGCAAAATATTCAACAAATGACCGAAAAACACCTTAATTCACGAATTAGGGTTTTCCAGTCAGGAGTTGAATATTTTCCATATTCAAATTCTTGAATTAGTTATACTGTTTATTACATTGATAAAATCAAAAAATGCTTCAAAAGTGTCATATTTTCCTTAGATCCCTTCCTGAATCTTTCGACGTCACAAACATCATTTGTTAGTAACGCCCTTGACGATGTTAAATAAAAACCAATCTTTCACTGAGTGAAAATATCGAATTTATTTTCACTGGAAATTACGATAAATCACCATCATCTATGTAATAAATTGTGATATTAATGTTCGAACTAAAGGGTATATTCAATACCGTAGTGTAAAAAATTGTCCTAAAAGACGATTGCTTTGTAGTTTGTTTGGTACCTAGATTTTAGTGAGTCTATGAGCAATAATAAGCATTTACGTTGTAATCATTATGACCTATAGTTTGTAGGAGTCTATGAACAATATTAAACAGTCACTTACAAGTCTCAATTTTGAGCAATGTAAATGGAAACCTGAGCAAAACTTTGATGCAGAAAACAATAAAGTCATGCTTTAACTATAAGTAATTAATTTTAATTGTCATCTTCATATTGCAGGTATAAAACTAAGGCAATAAGGCTTTGATCACAATAACAACAGTATTATTTATCAAAGAATGTTGTAAAATTTACTCCTGTTTTTTAGCTTATAACTAGATTGAATAAAGTAGGGGTTACACTATCGCCAACAAGTAAGCAAAGATTGATTAAACAGGCAGGAGAAATTAGCCACACAGCTCTTTGTGATTACTTAAAAGAAAAACCACTGCTCAAGATTACTGGTGACAATTTAGATATATACATCAAAACAGCATGTATATCCATAGACAAAAGAAATAGAGATTTGCATTTATTTGCTTCAAATGCATTATCAAGCAGAATATCCTCTCTAGATATGGATAATAGAGCTCCCGTTGTTGAAGAATTAAATGGGAATGTTTTGAAACTAACAGAGGCAGATATTGACAACATGAAATATTCATATTCGATACTGGTAATACATTAACTGGATGATTAAGTAAATGATTCTAGTGTTAAAAATGTATTGTAAATTATTCTTTATTCTTGTAATTTCAGAAAAGTTTTTAGCTATATTTTAAAGATTGATGGATGGATGGTTGTTTGACATCCAGTTGCAAGTTAAATGCATATTCTGGACGAGAAATGAATATTTTACCATGCTTTTTGTTAGACCGACACGCCATGCCATATTTTAATGTGCTTGTTCACAGGGTAACAGTCCGCTGGAAGACATACCACCCTACCTGGACACATTATTCTGATTCCAGGCCAATCAGTGTTTGCTCTTAATGATAAATGCTGTATGCTTAGCAGAGAAGCAGCAAATACCAATTTTCAAGTCTTTGGTTTGACTTGGCCGGTTTTCCAACCCACGACCTCCTGTAATCAAGGCAAACACGATACTACCAGGGCAGTATATTTTAAATAAGTTCTACCTAACTTTATTAGATATTTTCCTTCTGTTATTTCTGTATGGTGAAAAACGGTTTATAATGGTAAGTTTATAAAAGCATGCATGCCTTGCTTCTTTTCTAAATTAATGCTTTATTATATCAGCTTTGATAATAATATGCAATGCATAATCAATGGTGGTGGCTTATTTGTTTTATTGTGTCTTTTGGCTTAAACTGATTCCTGTAAATTAAGAATTTTCAGTGATTTTTGTAATCCTTGTATGTCATGTACAAGAATATTACTTACAAAAATTAAATGCTAGTTTAATTTATAATAATGTTAATTTCTGCTTTAAATGTAACCATCAGGTTCTGAATTTACAGAATTTTGGTCAGTGTTATTTACATAGTAGATTTAGCTAAGCTTTACAATGCTGCTTAATTCTTCAACTGCATTTAACTTGCACTAACCTCTTTATTGTACAAAAAAAGTCTTCGTCAGGCGAGTACACCTTAATAAGTGTAAGTTGGATCGATCCCAACAGGAGACCAGAAAATGTGCAAATATGCTTTTAACATTTAGTGTTGTGTTACAGAAATTAACCTTTTGTAAAATTACAACTCATCATTGTAACATTTTCTACAAAATCATAACTCATCATTGAAATCTCATGTGATAATTTATTGGTTATATTAACAAATTTACATGGAAATATTCATTTTAAAAATTTCGACTTGAATGTAAACATAACATTTAATAAATTTTACAAAAGGTTAATTTCGATATATTTCCTCTAATGCTTGAAGTTTGCTAGCTAACATAGCTCTGCATAAATAGTAAACAACTTTAGAGATATAGAAAAGATAAGAGAAGCAGGTGTACTTGCAATATAATTATCCTATGAAAACATATGTACCAAATTCTTAAGAATATAATTTTTATATATTTGAAAGATATGTGCGAGACTGGAGAAAAATCAACAGTCATAGAAATCTACAGATTAAGTTTTCACATTTTTGTTCTAACCATGTATACCCAGAAAAAAGAATAATTGATAACAAGTTGTCTATTATATTGGTTATCAGCAAATAAGTGAATTGATTTCATTGAAAGTATAATAGTTTATCTTATTATTTTAATCTAAGCTGTCACCTACTATTTCATAATTTACACCAGATGAGTTTTTAAGTTCTTATAACAAGGGGGCTCCATTAGATACCCACTTGGGTCACAAGGACAAGTTTAAAATTTACCTCAGGTCACTAGATCAGTTGTAAGCAAATATGTTAGGTAATGGTTTTGATCATTTTTAAAGGTTATGGGTCATTTTAAATGAGACGTCAGGTCACAATGTCGCCCATCTAAATTAATCCCCAGAGGTCACAGGTTGAATTTAACCATTTTTCAGCCACAAGAAGTAAAACAGATTTGTATCTTAAACAAGCTGGTTATAAAAAACAGGGGAGTCAACTTTTCATTTACAGATTGGAAGAATTTTGTGTTCAATGGACCAGTTCAAGTGGATGTCAACAATATTACCAGCCCATATAAGCCACAGTTACAGTGTAGGGATGTCTCAAAAGAGCAAAGTTTTCCAATTACCAATTCAACATAAGAACGAGGCCAAATATGAAGATATCCTTGATGTGATGGACGAATATGAGAAATTGCTTCATAAAACATTTAATGAATCACATGGTTTGTGGCTGTCAGATAATTACAAATTTTTTTTTCTGGAAACAAACAATATGTCTAATTTTGGCGAAACTGGCTTAAAGTACATGATGTCCGGCAGTGAGGCAGGGAAAAGTGTGTACTGGTACCTAATTTGTGTAATCAACTTCTCCCAAAAATTTTCAACCAGAATTCTGAAACTTCACAATAACTTTGAACACATACCTACTCTTACAAAGATTTCCATTTATTGATCTAAGTAGAAAAAAAAGCTCATCAATAGTTTTTAATATTTCAGCAATGAGACTCGTTTAAAATTTTCATCAAGTCTTTCCAAAAACCAACAAACACCCCCAAGTTGAGATTTTGAGGTGCTTTTCCATGATGACATGTATATTTTTTATTCTAATATGACCTGCTTCAAATGCTTTCAGTCTACATCCATGGTAAAATATGGATATATTGGTTCCAGCGTCACAGACACCAGACTGGTTGTTTGACAACGTCATAGTAAAGTTTCCCACAAGCTTAAACAACATCATGGTATAACTTGCGTTGTGTAATGGCGTTTTCGTGTCTGAATATGTATGTTGCGGCGTTTAAAAATTTCATATAAACTGTCGTATTAGAATGGAAATAATTCACGGTGGCTGGAAATTTTCCAGATTTTACCACATGTACGCCATTTATGCCGATATATTACCACTCGCTATTGCTGATGGCAAAATATTTGGCATAAATGGCCTATAGGTGGTAAAATCAGGATATTTTGAAGCCACCATGAATTATTTCTCATATAGAAAATCCCTAAATATATATATTTTTTAAAGGAACAGTTGAAATGTTAGACAGGTATGGGGTGATAACATCTGGTGATCAACTGACCAAAGTCAGATTTGAAGGGGCTAAAAACCTCCGTCTCATGTCTCCAACAGCATCTGGAAGACTTGAACATTTGAGACCTGTAGTATGTGAGCTGTGGCATCTTAAGCAAGATTATTTGGAAGTTTGTATAAAATAGAATATAATTTTAAGATACAGACATGCTTAGGGATGAATATTAAAATTTTGAACACCAATTAAGTGAACACCAAAAAATAAGCACTAATTGAAACAAAATGTCTGGGGAATATTGTTTTACTACTGTCCTTCTGTAAGTTCAACCATAGAGTATTTGTCCTGTCAATCTAACATCACATGACCTACCTTGACGTAACAATGCAAAAAAACATCACATCACAATGCTAGAACGTCAGGAAACACACAACTTCGCACAAATTGTACGTCGAAATTAAAATCACTTCAATTTGAAAATCCCTGAAGCTCAACCTAAAAGATATCTTTTTAAAGTTTTGTACCTTTGGTACAAAACCAAAACGCGTACGATCTTTTCAAATATGTAACTTATTTTGCACTAGGTTGTCTAGTTTAATAGAGCGCATTTTCATGTCATGGCAGCCATGTTTATTTCTTTAAATATTCGACCGAGAAATGTGAGAAAAATAATCAGTCATGGTAAAAAATGTGAGACTGGACAATTCCTACCTCAGGTTCACATTTTCTATCATCAGAAACTCGGCAAGCCTCGTTTCTGACTGGAAAATGTGAACCCTCGGGTGGAATTGTCCTATCTCACATCTTAGACCAATACTGATTATTATATTCTACCACTGCATCAAGTATGATGTGATATTTCTCGCTTGAGACAGTTAAATTTTAAAATTTAAAGTAATAGTCTTGCCGAGTATTTCAAATATTTAAAAATGTAAATCTTGTTGAGAGATGAGAAATATCTTTTTACATGAGACATGGTGCTTGTATAAGTTTCTCTAATGATTTTCAGACAATATTAGATATAGTTGATCCTTCCTTTTCAATGATCTGCAGAAACTTGTGTCTTAATATGTGTGACGTCATTGACATTGTGGCCTTTTTAGCTCACCTGGCCCAATGGGCATAATGGCAAATTTTGACATAATAATTGAATAACGACCAATGAAGTACTGAGATCAATTGAACCACACATTGAACATAAAAAATAATCAACCATTTGGGAAATGTATAACTTGGCTTACAATTAGAAACATATGAGCACAATATGTACAAGCAACAACTTTGTAAATAAATAATTTATTTTTATGCCCCACCCACAAATGTGGATGGGGCATATAGAGTTACCCTTGTCTGTCCTTATGTCCGTCCGAACTATGTGGAGTAGTTTTGCTTTAGGTTTATTTCTTTGGAACTAAACCTAGTGCATCAATGAAACTTCATCAGTGGATGTGCCTTGGGAAGTACTGAGCAGTCATACAATAATTGAGTCATTATTACCTACATTTTACGCTTGAGCGACTATGGTTAAGTTTTGTGTTTAGGTTCATTTCTTTGGAACTAAGCCTATTGCATCAATGAAACTTCATCAGTGGATGTGCCTTGGGTAGTACTGAGCAGTCATACAATAATTGGGTCATTATTACCTACATTTTACGCTTGAGAGACTATGGTTAAGTTTTGTGTTTAGGTTCATTTCTTTGGAACTAAGCATAGTGTATCAACAAAACTTCATCAGTGCATGTGCCTTGGATAGTACTGGGCATTGATCATGATGACCTACATTTTAGGCGGGGCATTCATGTCTTATAGACACAATTTCTAGTTTTTAATGTTTTTAATAGAAAGCTTTCAAAGCACTCTACAAAAAAGACTCAATGGATAAAAGAGGGACATTAGCTTTTTGGAGGAACCAATTGAAGAAGACAGATATAAATGGAAAAGTAAAAGGTCATTTCAACTCCCATAGTGAATTTTTTAAATTAATTGTCAGAGAATTGATTCGAGAGCAAGCCATAGAACTATTTAACATCAATGTAGAGGAAAAGGTTCCATTCCCTGACAATATTAACAAGGCCAGTTTAGCAACAAAGGAAACAAAAGCAAAAGACATAACCCACCAGATTCTGGAAAAATTTGATATTATGCAGACCCAGCTTCCCCATGAAAGCAATGATGAGTTACTGAATTACAGTACAAATTTGGTCATTAGGGGCTTACACTACCTACAAATGGAAGACACTGTTAAAGAAGGTGACATCTCCAGAGTTATACCAAACTTGAAAATCTGCATACCCCTGTTTTATGCCCATTCATGTCTGTCCAAGTATTTGTTTGAATGTATTGATTATGTTGTGAAGGTCGGCTGCTTTCTTTCACCTTTAGACAAACTTAGAGTACTTGAGGGTAGTATGGTAAACATGAGGGGGGGACAAGGTAATAATATTGAAGCCGATCTTGTACAGGAACACTCTGTAAGAAATCAAAAGGAATTGATAAGGGGTCTTGGTGCCAACAAAAGTCAAAATGCAATTTCAACAGTTACTGCAGCCGCACCAATTATAACAAAAATCTGTGACAATTTTGACAAGGAACATCTTATTCCAAAAAAATCTTCAAGACATAGTAAGATGATATCTGTAGATGACATTAAAGTGGTGTCAGAGACTTTAAGGAAAATAAGACCTTTTCAGTTAACTTATGGAAGAACATGTTCATTTCCTGATATACCAGCCCAGCCTTGTTCCAAGATAGATATTATAAAAATGAATATTGATTTGGATGTTATGCTAGGTAGAGTCGGTAGAGGCTATGTGAATATAGATGATGACAATGAAGAAGACAACAATGAAACAACTGATGAGGAGGATGAGGAGAATTTGCCAGATATTCCACTTTAATGCAGTTAATTGTACCTCTGTATAAACTACTTGTAAGTTTTTATTATTGGATCAAAACAGTATGACTTATCTTAGCACTTTATTTTATTACAACCAATACATTTAAGGAAGCTATATTGCATTCATCTTGTACGTTGGTCCATCTGTTCATCTAACAAATATTTCCGTCACACTTTTCTCAGAAAATACAGAATGAAATGACTTTATATTTGACCAGCAGCTAAATAGTGATGATTTGTAACGTGTGAGGACTTTTCAGATATATCAGATACCTATTTCCTGTTTGCCGATACTTTAAATTTTTCAATATATTGAATGAACATAAAAATTTTCGTCACACTTTTCTCAAGTACTAATGAAAAATGACTTCATACTTTAATGTTAGCAGCTTAACAACTATAAGTCATGGCAGCCATGTTTATTACCTACTTCCTGTTTGCATATAATTTAATGGTGCTGACCTCCGACCAAGATGGTTGCTACAGCCAATCTTAGATTAGCACTTTATTTAATTACTACAAATCTCAGCACTTTATTCAATCTATGCTTATTGTCTTTATTCTGCATTTAAATTTAACAATTACTTTTTAATTCCAGCTATTGTCTTAATTTTCTTATAAACAATAAAAGGTGATGCTATGAGTAAACTACTGTCTAGGTACAGGCTACTTTTACATTTAGTTGCAGATACCAATAGATGCTATTCATATAAATATTGAAGATAAATTTATTACAAACAACAAACCGGTACTCTATATTACTATCAGTCATATAACAATTAACACACATACCATAACTTATCTGGGCATTACATTAACAGATTACAACAAACACTATCATTATATGTTTCCTTGTCAAATTTTGTTTCGTATCTAATACAAAATTGTTAATAAATCATTATTTCAAAAAGGGGGATTATATCAAAAAGGTTTTTATATACTGCTTTTTGTAATTTCAGGTCAATCACCTCTAGTTTCAAGTTCGAGGTCAAGAGAAAAATGATGGAGTCACAAATATTTTTACTGGAATAATATAAAAAAATATTTATAATATAAAAACTTTAAATTGATATATTACTTTTAAAAACTAGTAAAAGTGATATGCCACACTAGCACATATTGATGTCAGATATAGAAACAAAAAAGTAATACTTTTGCATGCAAAGCAATTCAAACTCCTCTGATAAATTTTACTAATGTATGTCAATTTTTAGAACAGGAAAGAAATTCAGTTTTTTTCTCCATACACATAAAATTTGTTAAAATCAAAGCACCGTATTTTGCCAGCTGTTTTGTATTTGATTAGAAACCAAAAATTTATGACACAGAAAAGTACCTTATTTCAAATCACACATTCTTTAGATTTTTTTTAAATATAACAAGAGGCTCACCAGAGCCTGTATCGCTCACCTGGAGTCTGGTTTTCATTGGACAATTAATCAACTATTTGACCAAGTTTGTTGCAATTGGTTCAATTGTTCAGGGAAAATTTGTTGAAGATTTATTTTTCATAAGGTTTAATGTTAAAATATGTTCCCTGATGGTGGTAGTCCTGGCAGGAAGTTGACAAAATTGACCAGGAATAAGGGTGAACCTTAAATAAATGTAACAGAACCCGACCTCAAATTACACAAACCAAGAACTCCTAAATAGAATTTGGGATTCCCTTCAAAATTTCAGGGTAGGTAGATCTCAACATGGCAAACATTTTTCAATTATATTTCACTTCTATCTCAAATAGTTTTGGAGATAAATGCAAAAATGTTAAAATTTTGAAATTTGACAAAAAAAGGGCAAAATAACTCCTAAATGGGTTTTGGGATTTCCTTTAAAATTTCAGGGTATGTAGATCTCAACATGGCAAACATTTTTCAATTATATTTCACTTCTATCTCAAATAGTTTTGGAGATAAATGCAAAAATGTTAAAATTTTGAAATTTGACAAAAAAAGGGCAAAATAACTCCTAAATGGGTTTTGGGATTTCCTTTAAAATTTCAGGGTATGTAGATCTCAACATGGCAAACATTTTTCAAATTTACATTTCACTTCTATCTCAAATAGTTTTGGAGATAAATGACGAAAAATGTTAAATTATGAAAATTTGATGAAAAAGGGCAATAACTCCTAAATGGGTTTTAGGATTTCCTTCAAAATTTCAGGTTAGGTAGATCTTGTCATGCTGATCAATTTTACCCCATGTCAGATTTTTGATATCTGTAACGGTTTTTAAGTTATAAGCCAAAAACAACACATGCACCCCTATATTCTATTTTTAGCTACGACAATCATGTTTTATGTCAGATCAAAATAAATTGAAGATTATTTGTAGAGGACATGTCATAGATCATTCCTATTAAGTTTCAAACCAATCGGCCCAGCGGTTTCAGAGGAGAAGATTTTTGAATAAAAAAATTTTGAAAATTTGACAACAAAAGGGCAACAACTCCTAAATGGGTTTTGGGATTTCCTTTAAAATTTCAGGGTAGGTAGATCTCAACATGGCAAACATTTTTCAAATTTACATTTCACTTCTATCTCAAATAGTTTTGGAGATAAATGATGAAAAATGTTAAAATTTTGAAAATTTGACGAAAAAAGGGCAATAACTCCTAAATAGGTTTTGGAATTTCCTTCAAAATTTCAGGGTAGGTAGATCTTGTCATGCTGATCAATTTTACCCCGTCAGATTTTCGATATCTGTAACGGTTTTTGAGTTATTAGCAAAAAACAGCAATTTACCCCTAAGTTCTATTTTTAGTAACAGCGGCCATGTTTTTTGACGAATCAAAAATCCCCACACCAGTTCTATGCAGGGTACCCCAAGGAACATTCATACCAAGTTTGGTTCTAATTAATCAAGTAGTTTCAGAGGAGAAGATTTTTGAAATAATAACATAAAAAAAAGCCAAAAATGTCAAAGAAAAAGGGTGATAACTCTGAAATGAGTGGTTGGATCTTCTTCAAAATTTCAGGGCAGGTAGATCTTGAGGTGCTAATCACTTTTACCCTATGCCAGAATTTTGATATCTGTGACCGTTTCTGACTTATTTGCAAAAAACTGTGACTTACCCCTATGTTCTATTTTTAGCCATGACGGCCATGTTTTTATACGAATCAAAAATCCAAACATTAGATTTGTAGCACCCATACCAATTAATAACTGTACCAAGTTTGGTTGCAGTTGGACTTATGGTGTTGGAGGAGTTAACGTTTGAAAAAGTTAACGGACGATGGACGGACGACGGACGGACGCCAAGTGATAGCAATAGCTCACATTACCCTTCGGGTCAGGTGAGCTAAAAAAGTGCCTTAACCATATGACACCGAATCCTGAATAGTTTCCTCAGTTTAATTGATCCCATATTATTACAGTAAACGATATGTAAATATTTAAGTATTAATTAAAGAACTTTTAGAGAAAAGCGACCTGATGGCATATTTTTTTTCTATTTGGCAAATAATGTATATAGAGCCACCTGAACTGCATCATAACTAAAATGTAATCACAAATTCAGTTCATCTACAACTCTTACCAACTGACAATTTTCACACCTACATGCTAATGAGCAGAAAGAGCAACACATACAGCCTTCATGACTCTCAGCTGTTTTTTCATAATCAAAAAAATGTAGAAGACATTCTCTATAACATGCTTTATGTTTGCAGTAAGTAATGATATCATCTTCTATACCAGGGAGGTTTCTTGATATGTCCATATTGGAAAAATACAATATGGCAGCAGATAGTTGACCCCTCCTTCCAGCTCTACCAATTTCCTGAAGATAGTTGGTAATACTTCTTGGAGGTTTACAATGTATTACCTTAGTAACAGAAGGGGGGTCAAAACCCATACCAACTACTGTAGTGGTAAAAACAAGCCTAAATCTAGGCTGAATACTCTGCAGATCAGTTATAATACATTTCATAACTTCCTCGTCTTGGTTAGAATACAGGCAACCAAAAGTTGCATTAAATAATGTTATATTGTTTACTCCCCCAAAAATGTGATATGCATACCTCATTGCATGTCCAATGTATTCCATTGGCATGAACATTAAAGTTACTGGAAAATTATTTCCTTCAACCAAGAGCTGGTCAATCTGAGACTTGTAAATTTGTTCTATTTTCTGGAAAGAACTGCCTTTACTCTTTTCATTAACTATTAATTTTAAATTGATCTTTTCAGGACTGACAGAAATTATTTTAAAATCACTAATACACAACTGCTTCGACAAAGCAGCTATATGCTTTCCTGTAAGTGTACCACTTAGACAGGCTATTGGGATGTTGTTAAAGAATGACTTCAGGACAGCTAATTCTGAAAAACTTCTTCTGAACTCTTTTCCCCTGAAAGAAAAGAATATATCAATGTTCACAACTTTTTTTTAAATAACACCTTTACCAAATAATAAAGGAAAACCTTTGTTTTCTTGTTTTTTTGTCTTTTTTTTGGGGGGGGGGGCCTAAGATCAAATGTTTGACCCTGCCTATTTAATTCTTCGAAATTTTTGTCCTGGATTAAAATTTTTATTTTCATTTAAACCAAAAAATTTCCTGATTTACACAGGTCCTGCATTTTTTTTCACACCTTAAGTGATCATTCCTCTTCATTAAAAATTTCGTGGCTTCTATGAAAGGGAAAGATTCTATATTTGGTCAAGAGCTTGATTATGTTGAGTTGTAGCATTTAAGCAATTTTCGTCTGCAATGCAGCCGGCTACTTCCTGTTTGGAGATAGTCTGAAATTTAACCACTCATTGTACAAAGAGAATTGTGAAAATTTTCTTTGCTTGTATGAAAGTGAATGATTTTATATTTGGTCTTGATCTATATCATGTCGAGTTGTAGTGTTTAAGAATTTTTAGATCTGCCATTCAGCCACTTCCTGTTTGCTGTAAGTTTGAAAGTTATTCAATTTTTTGTCAAAGTTTTCTTGGCTTCTTTATATGAAAGGGAATTATTTTAGATTTGTGTTGTATCTGACAACTATATGAAGTGACACAGTATTTGTCTTGTTTTAAGAATGAGTAACATAGTAAATTGTGAGAAATATTTTTCTCCCATTTTTTTCTGTAATGCCTCATATTCAATTCACTTATCAACAAAATAAAGTTATAAATTAGAAGGTTTTGATGAATTTTTCACTAGTGAGGAACAAATAAATGACCTTGAGTCTTATCATACTGCCATTTTATAATACATGTATGTTTATAATGCATATGTCTTTATTAACACTGATATACAATTTTTGTATATATATGTCATGTATTAAGATTGTTATTGATTTCATAAATCATATACTGTTATACATTTTTATTTACACATGTAATTTTATAATAGGATGTATGCAGATGATATTGTTCAAATCTTTGATATCGTCAATATTTACTAATTATTTATATTTATTAATAAAATTTATATATTGATTAATGACAAATTTCAAAATGCTCACCTTTCTGGCATCAAATTAGTAATTTAAAGGTAATAAGGGTTATCTTAGGCTAGATAAAAACCGGTGTTTTTTTTTGTAAATTGTTCATAATTGAACAAATCTTGTGTAATAAGCCTTTATTTTATTTACAATGATAAAATGGTAAAAACACCAAAAAGATGAACAAAGCAGTATAATTCCAATGTTGTTTCCAAAACATCCATGCAGTAATTTAACTGGCTAACAGCAATTTCCGGTAAAAAGTTTATAACTTGATAAATTACTGTCATGACGTCGTGCGTATGACTACATACTCATGCAATATTGTGCTTGAGGAAAATGTTAATTTCAAATGGAAAATGTCATATTTCTGCATTACTTTGGAATTATAACTAATAATGGCTCGAGTTTACACATTGATAAATTCGTTCATTACTATAATAATCTGGTTTAAACAAAATACAAAATGTTGACTGTATATTGTGTATACTTGTGCTTGTGTCGTGCTCTGTGATCATGGCGATATGCTGATTATTTGTGCCAAAAAATGTTATTTCACAATGTTATATAATCTGGTTATGATATTGTGCATATATGAATTATTTGTCTACAAAAGTATATTATCCTGTATTTGTTGTATTGAAAATATAAACTTTCTCTGGTAGGAATAACTCTGGATTGTAAATTAAATTGAAGAAATCTGTAAAAAGTATTTATAAAGGTCAATTCTTTTAAATTAAAATATATGAAATATAGTTTTATAAATCAAAATGCTTTTCAACATTGATGGGGTAAATATTCATTCATTATGCATTGAGAACTTATTTGACTAAATTTGTACTGTAATTCAGTAACTCATCATTGCTTTCATTGGGTTTTCAAATAAAAAGTATTGGAAGATGTCAGAAAAATAGCTACATGTAACAAGCCTATAACTAACTTAATACAATGAATTAAACTGAAAAAAAAAACATCAAGGATACTGATTTGGGCAAAAGTCTAATGTAGTGTTTATTTAATGTTACATGATCATCTGCATTTGATTGTTTGTTGCCAAAGATGGTGTTATTTTTGTATTTTTAAAAAAAATTATATGAGAAAGTTTCTACTGTACAGTTGTAAAACAGGTATTAATTGATCTGAAGAAAAAATCTACTTTAATGTACATTTTTTAATAAGTTTTAACAATAAGAGAATTAATTGCATCTTATGCCAAAATCTGTATTTTCAAAATATGTAAATGAAACATTTAAATTGTCAAAATCAATTTCATAACTATTGAAAAAAAACAAACAGATGTTGAAAAAAAAAGAAATATTCAACGAATGGAAACAATGAATTACCAGTCGTTGATTTTATGACATTCATCTATAATAATAGCTCCAACTTTTCCCTCTAATGATCTTAATAATTTTACACCGTTTTCTGCCACAAACAGTCCTTCAGGGTGTGTCAGTATTATACTGGCATGACGTGATTCCTGTATGACTATACAATGTAAATAGATAAGTAATAAGTTCAGTGTGAGAAGTAAGGGCTTGCCCTCTACAAAGGGATTTGATCCCATGCATCACGCAACCCTTAATGTACATAAGTGTCAATATCCATTTGAATTAAGTCTTCATGATAGAATTTGACACTTTATGATGAAGATGATCTTTTTATATTCAATTTTTGTATCTTTTGAAATATTAAGTAATTTTATAATAAATCATATAAAACCAATTTTTATTTTAATCTATAAGTTCTTTACAATGTATTTCAATTATCTGTACTATTGTATTTACTATTAGGCTTCATATAAAAAAATCAACATCAATGTTAGAAAGAGGTCCTTCCCATACTGAACTAATTATAGAATTTATAAAAGTAATTTTTTAACCGAGTTTTCCTCTGGAAAAATCCGGTTATTGAATTGGTGAAGTCGGGCGGGCGGGCGGCTGCCAATCTTGTCCGGCCTATAACTTTCTTGTCTTAAGACCTAGACCTTAGGTCTATGGTATGTGGATATTTCATCTCAAGACGATGTGTCATGTTTCAAAAATGTTGACCTATGACATTGACCCTCAACTTTTTTGTCTTTTTGTCTTAAAACTTAGATCTTAGATCTTTGATGAGTGGGTAGTGTACCTCAAGATGATGTGTCGTGTACTAAAGATGTTGACATCTGACATTGACCCTTGACTTCTTTGTTGGAGAAAAGTTACTCAGTAAAAATGAAATAGAAGGAAAACCTGGTTTGCTGTCACTCAGACAGCTCTCTTGTTTTGTATTAAATCCATCTGAAAATAACATTCACATTGTAAGACAGTAGCCAATCACTTGAGGGTATGTTGCAAGCAAAATGGAAATGACTGTAAAAAAATAATTCCTATGTCACGAATTATTTACAGTTAACACATGTGTCCATAAGAAAACGTTTGTTTTATTATTTATAGCCATAAATAAAGGTGATGAAACTTTTGTACTACCAAATTGT
Source organism: Mytilisepta virgata (assembly GCA_028015205.1). NCBI lineage: Eukaryota > Metazoa > Mollusca > Bivalvia > Mytilida > Mytilidae > Mytilisepta > Mytilisepta virgata. Next base: position 79,536,705 of record CM051519.1, read on the forward strand.
CAATTCTTTGAAACATGGTAAAATTTACACAAAATAACATTTTTTTAATCAAAAGAAAATATTATCTTGATATTTGTGCAATCTGGAAACAGTTTGTTACCTTCAATTGTGAATGTTTTTTCTTTAGATGTTGTAAGGTCAATGTTTCTTGCTAGGCATCTGTTAACCATAATAAGCAAAATATGAAACTTACCATTGCCACAACTGTCTTCGTTGTTTTTAATAACTTGGCACTTCTGGCTCAACTGCACTACTTTCACATTTATTTTTTTCAACTTGTCACACTGCTCTTCCATTATGGAATTTAGTGGAGATACAACCAGTACTTTGTTGTTCATCCTTCCAAGGTGCTCAAACAATCCTTTAGAATAATGTAGATAATCAAAAGGAAAAAGGGAGATGTTTTTTTGTATCTTGTGATAAAGATAAATGAGAGAACACATTCATTCTTAAGGATAGAACTATATTACAGAAACATACAAATAGAGGCTCCCAGGAGCCTGTATCGCCCACCTGGTTCCAATTTGCCAATCAACAGCCATAAAGGCACCTATGAAACAAATGTCTGTATTATTGAACATAATTCTGAAAGAGGACAATCTAATAACCATGGCTGCCAAGTCTGGTTCCACTTGGCTGGGTGCTTTTCAGACAAGAAGATTTTTAAATGAACTTCCCAGAGAGTCCTATGATAAACTAAGTTCAGCTGTGGTGGCCATCTTGGTTGATCATCCAGGTCATCAATGATTCTAAAATAGGACCATCTAAGGACCATTGCTACCAAGTCTGGTTCCAATTGGCCATGTAGTTATGTAGATTTTTAAAATTCAACCCCCCCCCCCGAAATGACATTCATGTAAATATAACTCACTGGTACCAAAAGGAAAATCTATATTTAACAATTTGGTGATCTTAAAACTCTAATTAGTATGTGACATTATAAATCTCTTAATACATTTTAATTATACTTTGTATAAATTTTACTATCATTAAGAATGTTCCAAACTGTAGTTGTTTGAACAGTATACAATGTAGATGCACAAAAATGTACACAAATGTATCCACACAGCTTGTATTGTTTTTATGTCAAAAATTGTACATAAATTGTTGACGCTTATTTATCAAATTGTATTGTTATTTGTTGACCTGAAATAAATGATTTGGGTGCATAGGGGCCTTCGGCATATCCGAATTCCTAATTAAAGTATATGAACTTAGATTCTTTGTCTGTTTTCCTTGAATTATTTCTTCAAGCCTTAATTTTATTCTGGCTTGGGTAACATAGTATTGCAATCTGGAAATACAAGTTTCTTGAACCAGCCCTTCTAGGTGCTGCTAGGCTTTAAAACTTTTCAAATTACACAGTTTTGTCTGAACTAAAAGAAAATTTCATGGTGTAAACACAGCCATTTTTGTCAGTGTATTGATGAAAAGTCTATGACATGATAGACGAAAAAATTTGACCAATCAAATGACATGTTACATTCAATACTAAATTATTGATATTTAACACAAAACTGAAGTGTGTTAAGTGATGCTTGTAATCCTGCCTGTTACAATAGTTATTTTGAAAGACTAATCATGCTAAGGGGTTACATGTGACTTTCTGTCAAAGTCTGAACTGAGATTACAGTTATACATGTATTAGTCTCAGGTCTGGATGAAAAGACAAAGGAAAAGGGCCATTTTCTGCCCCCTCATTAAATACATTTGTACCGTCACATTGATACATGTGATAGGATATGTCTTTAACCTTGGAAAAAAGTGAAATTTTTTTGCTCACCCTCTTCTTTTTTTATGCCTTAGCCATGTAAGCAACAAGTTTTAAGATGCACTAAAATCACAGCTGTTTTATATGTAATGGGCAAATGAGCAGATTCACTGAAAATGAAATATGCTTTTCTAAATTAAATTGGGAATATTAATTTTTGGTACAACTTTCCTGCAGAAACCAGCAACCAGAACCTTTCCTAACAACCTATTATATCCCAAAAGAATTTCAAATTTGGAATTCGGATATTGTATCTATAATTTCAAATTTCGAATCTTGCATGGATTTTCTGGGTTTTCATATGTAACAAATATTACCAAGACTTAATGGATGAAATAAAATCTCTAACAAATTCATCGTTCCCTCACATTGTGAAGCTATTCAAGATCAAAGCTGTTCATTTACCATATAGATAACAAGAAAAATAAATGGAAATGGTGAGCTGTCAAAAGGGGCGTAAAACGACTAAAATGTATGAAATACACAAGTCGAACAAAACCAAATATAAAATCGTAAAAAAACAACAAACTAAAAAGTTAAAAATACCCAACGTTTCAACCAATATGCTTGATCACGAGCATGTAAAAAATAAAAATAAAAAGGTGTTGACTCTTTGAAACCCAGAGCGAGACTATTATCTATTGTCGCAGGAGCTGTTTCGCAACATACTTAGTTTTTTTTTTCATTTACCATATACTATTGTCAAGCTATAAGAGAAAATTAGGTAGACTCAACAGGCCAGGTTGCAATGTTAATCAGCATAAAAGGATTACATGAAACATCCAACACAAGATACATTGTAGGCAGTTTTGTGATGAAAAATTCTGTATGACAGGCAAGACCAAACATTGTATGTATAATACAAATTATGTTGAATGGGGGAGGGGGTAAAGTTTTTTTGTAAATAAAAGTTTCATGGGCAGAACAAAAATAAGAAAATAATCTTCAAATTGCATACTACTCCTTAATGCATACCATCAATATGTCTCTAAACATCTACATTTTGTAAACATTGCAAAATTTCCAAAATCTGTGTTAAAAGCTTTAGAAGGAGTAAATTAAACAAAATTAGCACCCTAAATGCACAGTTGGCAAAAAAAATAAAAATAACTAAGATCCACATGGGAAATGTGGAAATATTGTTCAAATGACATCATAATCCTACATGCACATAGTTATTTTATAAAAGTTTGAAGTTGTGGGTTTAAAGCTGTAGAGGAGTTGATTATATAATTACACAAAATAGGTACTGCCCAACCAACAGTTCATCCAACATTTTGCAAAACTGTAAGATGGATTTGCACTGCATGCAACAAAGTAAAAATTTTTATATAATTAAAAGTTGAAATGTTTTCTGGACCTTTGACCAATTTTTTGTAGTTTCCACAGAGACTAACTATAGATTTCATTTTGATGTCTCAGCCTGAGTTAGTTCTTCTCTACTTAGTGATGGAGTTATGCCCTTAAACAAGTAATCAAATCAATTGCAACAAAATCATTTTAAGCAGCTGAATATTTTTCACTCTCAAGCTTTTATCTATCAGGTATGGTTTTCTGAGTTTAAATGATAAACGTACATGTACTGTGGGAGGCTATTATTTATTAAGGCCCAAGTTGATTGTGTCCCAGTTTATAATAGGCAATTTGAATTTGTCTTGTACATAAGTCATAAGTAAGACTAAGAATATTCACGGGAATCTGAAATTTTATCAATTAAATGTGAAAAACTGGTGAAATATCAAAATACACACAGCTAGATGAGTAAAATCGGTGAAATATCAAAATACACACAGATGAGTAAAACCGGTGAAATACCAAAATACACACTGATGAGCTCATCAGTGTGTATTTTGATATTTCAATTTTTCACGCTTAATCGATAAAATTTCAGATTACTGTGGAATATTGAATTGTATTGTGTAAGTTGGACGACAAAAAAACTTACTAGGCAAAATATGAAAGATAATACTCTTTCCAAACCCAACTGGTAGGTTTACAATAATGCTACTTCCATTTATTAGGTGTTCCACAGCGGAAATTTGTTGAGGTTTCATTGTAAACTCTGGATACAGATAACGCTGAACGGTCTGTATAGCCTCCTTTACATCCATATTGAAAATATAAGTTATTACATGTATTTTTGCACAAAAATATATTCCCAGTTAAAAATACGCTTTCCAAAAGAAACCCGGATAGCTTAATATTATTTAATTAAAATATTGTATCTTTACAACATACAGTATCGCTTTTTTCAATTTAAAAAATAATTCTAACCATTAAAATTTTTTTTCAAGAATCTTGAAAAAATCATTCGCTAAAGAAGGGCGTCGGTTGCAGTGGTATAAGTAGGCGGAGCGTAGCAGAGTAGACGTTACCACTGTTTCGGAGTTTGACGAAAGTGATGTAAGTCACGTGCCAGGACCCGGATGTGTGGTCTGCACATATGTTGGCGAACTGGAAGTGGTTTGCGCGCATGCGCAACGGAAGTCATGGATTTTCCCATGATTTGTTACGGAAGTGACGTAAGTCACGTGCCAGGACCCGGATGTGTCGTCTGCGCATGTCTTGGCGGAACCGGAAGTGGCGTTTATTTACGAATACTTTGCCAACGTTTGCGTATGAATAAACAAGCCGTTGAGGAACCTTTAGCTAATATAAGCACTTGAAGGACGATAGGAGCTCATTCGACTATCGAATCCCTGGAAAGAAAGACGTCTTAAATGTATGCCTGTGACATATGTGGATACGAATTTAAGCGAAACTTCAACGTAGTGCGTCACAAAAAGAATACACGCGGTATAAAAAAGGATTTAACAGACTATAGTGATTCAGTCTCAGACACCACCACAGAAGCCGATAACGAGGAATCGGAAAAAAGGCAGTGACCATGAATCCAACAAAGACTCCGATGAGGAAGTCGAACAGTCACCATGGGAAGTCATTTTGAATAGAACACTTCAAGTACATCAACCAGAATACTCACAGAAAGTAAATGAACTAGTCAAAGCCGGAATGGAAGAAGACAAGGCACGCTTGGCAGCATATAGAGACATGGCTTATACAGAGACGAAATGCGAAAGCATTACCTCGGACTGATGTCCTGACATCAAGACATGAATACAGACCCTTTACATAGAAAGATCAAGAAAACGGCTAAACGCCTGAGGGTAAAGGAAGAGTACGAATTAAAAGAATCATGGGAATATGCCCTAGAAAAACTAAACAGAAAAAAGCAACAACAAAAAAAAAAGAAAAGACAAAAAGGAAAGGTGGGGTAATACAGCCTATATATGTTTATTCATATATAGCCAGTCACAAGCCTAGAGAAATGCAGAACAGCAGCAGCACGAATAGGTAGATGCAACTGACATAACCAAACTTAAATTAGATCATGTCCTAGTTGGGACATTGAATTTTTTTTTTATTTTTACATGTAGGAATTTTTCGTATTTTTTTTTAATTAATTATATTGGTTAAACCCAACTTCATTTGTCTAGGATTGACATGGTAGAAAGTTTATCATTAATTATATCTGGATGCAATATCCCTCGTAGCTCTTCAATCAATTAGTTGATATTATACTACATGTTAAACCGGATATAAACATTTGTGTGATTGAGTACATCCAAATTAATTGTAGAATTTGTGATGGATATATAACTGTTTGTCTTTTTATTCCGTATTTTAGTACATTTATATTCAGTTAATAACAATTATGGTTCAGTTTCGTTGATATGGATTTTCAGATTAGTTTAATGAATAGTACGAGAAAAGATAAGACAAAATTAATTTCCGTGATGATACTTCAACTGTTAAATGGTATGATGGATGTTGTTTAAATTGTAACAGTATCATATATATATATATATCGTAATATCGTTAGTTTATTAAAACATGATATATCTTGCATTTTCCATTTGACGTAAAAGCCATGAAATTTAATGAATTGAATGAATCGATGACGTTAAGCATTTATCTGTCATTTAAATTCAAAATTAACAGTCGATGTACTTTTTTTAAGTGCATCTATATTGTTTTCTAACATTTGATAAAAACTATTATGTGAATCTCTCTAATAGAAAATTGCCCATTAATTAGTTCTATGGTTTTATAGTTTTTTGTTGCTTTTCTTCGTCGTATAGTCAAATGAAGCCGCCAGTTTGGAAAAAGTTTTAGTCCATTTCTTTTGCGTAGTAGCACCTTGTATTTCAGTGACTTTAAAAAAGTAAAAATATAACATATAGTGTATATCGGCAAAAGAATACCCAACCGATAAAACATCTGGAAAACGCCGTAAATTCATAATCCAAGGAAAAGACAAAGTCATGAGAATGTACAACAACAAACAAACGCCATAAGGATGCATGTATAACTAAAAGAATTAAAAAAAAACATCTAATAAACTAAACAAAATAGAACAAGACAGCAAAGAAACTAAAGAAATGGAAATGTTAAATCCCAGTGCACTAAAAACCGGGAGTGACATCAATTGAGATCATTTTGTTAGTGTCAACACCGACCTGTCTACACGGGCATTTAGTATCAAGTAAAATACTATATAATTCAACAAAAATAATCGAATATATTCTAAAAAAAATCAAAAGTTAACAGAAACAATAAGAAAACAAAAGGAAACAACTGGCACTGAAGAACACTGCCAAGGTGCAAACATAAGAACAAACATACACAGAGAGAAAACAAATGCATGTATAAATAAGTAGTTAGCCCATATCAAATTATTTCAGAACACTTAATTTTATTCCCATTTTTTTTATTGGAAAGAACATTTATTGTACATTTTCTGTTTTTCTTTGACCCTTAGCCTGTGTTATTTTTGTTTCATGTTATTTTGTTTATATGTGTGTAGTATTTGTTCTCACGAATTCGCCTTGAACTTTAATCTTATGGGCTTTTCCTCTGTCTTATTGTTTAAGACACTTTTTGCGTTTTGCTTTTAGGAAAGAAAGGGAAAACAAAACGTTCCAGACTTTATGTTATTACAACGGGAGTCAGCGACGAGCGTAACGTAAGTATGATTTCTGCGCCAAAAGAAACCCCCGATAATTGACATGTGAAATAACATCGTTGTTCACTATAGAAATTTACTTTACAAAGTTCATGGTCATTGTTACTGCTATACAAATTTATGTGTAGTCCAATATAATCATAGCCCACAGTGTTTTCTTTTTTAACCTTTCAATTTGTCAGAGTAATTATTCTCTGTGCTACTGGTCTCAGGAATTAGCCTTGAACTTTAATCTTGTGGGCTTTCCCTCTGTCATATTGTTTCAGACACTTTTTGCTTTTTGCTTCTAGGAAAGAAAGGGAAAACAAAACGTTCCAGACAACGGGAGTGACGAGAGTAACGTTACTATGATTTCTGCGCCAACTCCCCCCCGATAATTGACATGTGAAAAACATCGTTGTCCACTATAGAAATACTTAACAAAGTCCTTGGCCATTGTTACAAAGTTATGTGTAGTCCCATATTAACATAGCCCACCGTATTTCCTTGTTTAACCTTCCAATTTGTCAGAGTAAATAACAGTGTACGTAATTAAACTCTGCAATTCGTAACAGAACAACACACTCATGCCCTGCTAAAAATAATTACAAAATATATACTGTCTGTAAACTTGAGTTTCTGGAAGGATTTTAAGAATTTTGAAAGTCTAAATGTTAGGATTATATAATTGGTTAAAAAGGTTTTATATTCTCAATGATGCATGTTCGTCTTTAATGATGTAATTATCATATTTTTATGTATGTAAATGTCTGTCAAAAACTCTACAGAGTTTATATTATTTTTTTATAAGTGCTATACCAACTTTAAAGAAAATTTTATCACTTACGACTAATGTCTTATTCTTAACCCGAAAAAATCATTTTGAATGGGGAATTGCCATTATAAAAATACATGCACTCAAGAAGTTGAAAAGTTAAAAAAATGGAATGAATAACTCACTCGGACCTATCTCAAAATTTGTAAAAACCATTATTTTAATATTTCGCACTCACTTTGTGCATAATTAATACACCACAGGGACGTTATACCAAATTTAATAAAAATTTCACAGGAAGAGTTATCTCCCTTTCACATGTGAAATGTTTTGTTTCTCTTGAAGATATTGTTGATGAAAATCAGGTAATTGTAATTGTTTTAGTTACGACTTACCTGTCATCCAAGTAGTGGACAATTCAAATTTATTAAGGTACTAAAATTATTTAAAATAACTCCGTTACACGATTTCCAGACAGTAATCTAGACAATCAGCAAGTATATGCTATAGATTGTTAACCATTTACCAATGTAATTCTATAAATCATACAAGATCTAATTAAAAAAAGATAAAATAAGATATAAATAATAATACTTAAAAAGAATATATAATAAAATAAAACAGAAAACCAAACAAAAAAGTAAATGTTCTGCCGTAAGTTAGAAAAAATATTTATTTTCAGCAAATGAGCTGGAAAAACACTGCTTTTCTCATTCGTAGTCAGAAAGAAGAGAAGATATCAAGTTTCATGAAATTGTCAGGGCTAAATTTAGATAAAATTGATTTTATCAATTTAATTCATCGCAAATCCCACTTAAACACAGACTAAATCAGCACTATATATGTTCAAGTAACTTTTGAAAATATTTTTTATGCCAGTTGAAACTATCTGTTTAACTTTTAAAACACGTCATGAAATGGGTCAAAGACTCAATAGGTCGGGTTTCATCTAAAGATATAAAAGGTTGACATGCTATATCCAACTCATAACACAGATAGGTTTATGGAGACCAGTAAATAAATCAGTGCGAAATAAAAGACCAAACATTGTATAATAAAAAAAAAACATTCGGTGGTGGGTTAATGAGGAGCGTGGGGGGAGGGGGGCGGGGGATGTTAACATGTTAAGCTGGAATATTTTCAAAATGTCTATAAACATTCTTCCTAGGTTAAAAGTTATACGAGGAGTTGATTACACAAAATAGTCACCCTATTTCCCCCGAACGCGCAACAGTCTGCCCGTCCGACATTCATCATACTTTTGCCGGATTTGCATTACGTACTACACACTGTACTAGTAAAGCTTGTAGTCGTTAACATTGTACATGGAAACAGATATGTAACATTTAAGGCTCGTCGTGAGGTCTTCAAATATGAGAGAAACGCTGCTGTCTAATACTTTGTCAATTTTATCGCAAATCCCACTTAAACACAATATTTCAAAATAAAATTATGAGTAAACAAGAGAGCATCACCTAAAAAAACAAGCTCCTGATTAATGTCCAGTAGCAGTTATATGTTCTGACTTAAAAATTCCTGAAATTTCCCAGAGAGGTAGACTTAATAAAGACTTTTCAAACTAGAGGTAGGGGCTGTCGCAACGACAGCTATACCAGCACCCCACATTTATTTGTAAACAAACATTCTTAACATTTTCAGTTTCCATTGCATTAGAGTTTGCATGTGTAACAAATAATCTTTGCAGAGATATATCACAACCCACTTTTACTGTAATCTAACTTTTTGGCCTCTTTTCCTTTTTTGGCCCTTTAAATCCTCAAAATGCAAAATAAAAGCATGCTTAGCATTACAGTTTGCATCTGTAACAAATAACCTTTTTTACAAATATATCACAACCCAATTTTACTATAATTTAACTATTTGGAACCTTTTAGGGACCTATAGCCCTTTAAACTGAAATTCACAAATTTCTTCAATTTTTTTTTTCTATAGATAAAATTTTACTAATTATGTTCTTTTTCTGTTTAGGCCCTTTTTGGTCCCCCCCCCCTTTAAAAAAGATTTGGAATTCCAAAAGCTTATTGCGCATCTACAGTTGGTAAGCATCAATATGGCAACAATAAAAATGATTTAAATTCAAAAATAAAAAAGCAGTTCGCGTCACAAGGCTCTTTGTCTATTTTGACCCTTTTGGCCTCTCTCAGGACCCCTTTTAGAAATTTGGAATTCCAAAACCTTTTGCGCATCTGCAGTTAGCAAGCGACAATATGACATAGTTGTTTTAGTAATTATGTTTTTTTCTGTTTCGGCCCTTTTTTGGTCCCTCCCACCACCTTTTAAAAAATGGAATTTCAAAATTTGGAATTCCAAAACCTTATTGCGCTTCTACAGTTAGTAAGCAACAATATAGAACAAACACAATTGGTAAAAATTCAAAAGTGAAGGAGGAGTTTGCGTCACAAGAAAGTGTGACGGACGGACGGACGGACAGACAGACGGACAGACGGACAAACGGATGACCGCAACGACAATATACCCGATTTCGTCCAATTTAATATGACATTAACAATGCAAAAGCAAATAATTATTTTGTCTTTTACACAAACCATCAGGTTCAGTAACTGATACTTGACCTATGAAATGTGGTGAGGTTAAACCTGATTTGATTACTAGACACCCAGCGCTTTCTGTGGCAATACTGCATGACTAAGTTTCTAGAGCGCCTGGTCATTTCTAGTCCAGATCAAAGATCAACATCCATATTGACATGTGTTAAAGAGGGCCTTCAGAATTACTGTGAAACATCATATTCCACCAGTGGCGTCAATCAGATGTGGATTCTTAAAAACTCCAAAAATTTACTTCAATATCTAAAATCAAAATCTTTGGCTACATGCAACAGCATAAAAACTTTCGACTTCTCTACACTCTACACTACCATACCACATTCTCAATTAAAAGATCGCTTAAAGCAACTAGTTCATCAATGTTTTTTCAAGAAAAATGGGACACGCAGGTATAAATTCCTTGTTCTAGGTAGAGAAAAGTCTTATTTCGTGAAGAACCACTCTGATTCTGACAAAAAGTATTCTGAAGATGAAATTACAAACATGTTAGATTTTCTCATAGACAACATATTCGTTGAATTTGGCGGTCTAATTTTTCAACAAACAATCGGCATTCCAATGGGAACCAACTGTGCTCCTCTCCTCGCCGATCTGTTTCTGTACTCATATGAAGCGGACTTCATTCAAGGGTTACTACATGAAAACAAAAAGAAACTAGCCCAATCCTTTAATTTCACTTTTCGTTATATAGATGATGTGTTGTCGTTAAATAACGACAAATTCCAAGACTTTCTACATCTTATTTACCCCAGTGAGCTTGAAATTAAGGATACTACAGATACACCAAAGTCCGCTTCATATTTGGATTTATTTCTTGAAATAGACTATGAGGGACGTTTGAAGACAAAACTTTATGACAAACGTGATGACTTCAACTTTCCTATTGTTAATTTTCCCTTCTTGAGTAGCAATATACCAGCATCGCCTGCATATGGCGTCTACGTTTCTCAGCTTATCCGATTTTCAAGGGCATGCGTGAGTTATCCTGACTTTCGACAAAGAGGATTACTGCTGTCACAAAAGCTTCTTAACCAGGGTTTTATCAGGGATAAGTTGATGTCATCACTTAAGAAATTTTACGGTCGTCATCATGAATTGATTGACCATTACAGTGTTCCAATATCTAAGATGATGTTGGACCTGTTCCCACTGTCGTAACCTTTCATGTGACCCCTACGATTTGTGACTTCCACCGGATTGACCTTGTTGAACTTCACGACGGGTGCCGTATACGGAGCAGGAACTGCTTACCCTTCCGGAGCACCTGGGTTCACTCCCGGTTTTTATAGGAGTTCGTGTTGTTCATTGTTTTTAGTTTTCTGTGTTTATTTGTTGTGCTTGTGGTTGTTCGTTTGTCTTCCCGGGTTTGTCTGTCCAATGGATTACGTTTTTTTGATTGCTCCTTAGGTATATTTGTCCTTTTTATATAACATCACTTTAATGTGATTATTCTAAACCATATCACTTTTTATGGTTCATATCATCTAGAAAGTTATAATTTCCTGGTCTAAAAATAGCATTTAGGTTAATTGCTGACGTCATATGTAACCAGAGAAATTTCTAATTTATATTTGATTCATTTCAAGGAAAAGGATTTGAACAAAGTCTAATCGCTTGTCTGATCCTTTTGTCAGCCATATTTAGCAACAAATGATACAAGTATTTACAATAGATATCTATCTATGTTGGAAATATTGTGTAGTGTCATGTCCCACTAATGAGTGTTCTTTAGCTTTTAATTGTCATTAAACATAAAAGAAACAAGAAAAGGTTGGTAATTTCAATATGCGTGATATTTTAGCTTCAAACTGTTTAACATTGTGTATGCCTTAATGTTGGTAAACTAGTTCATTTCAAAGTTTGGTTAAACAGTATAAGATATTAAATACAATTGTTTCGAACCACAACCCCAAATTAAAGTTTGCGGGGATAATCTGCATTAACAATAACAAAGATAACAGGAAAGACCAATCAATGACATACCATTTAATTAACACCAATAGACAGAACTCAGATAAAAATAACACGACTGAGCAGATTGTCAAACACAAACACCGAAATCAGGGTTGTTTTATGAGTACCCAAACCTCCCCCTTATCTACATTTATCCTGACCCTCTGGTGTATAAAACGTATTGTAAAAGCCAATACAGTAAGATTCGCTATCTAGAAATGTTCAGATTAGTTGGACGCTGCATAATTTCCATAGCAGGGTCAATGTATACTCGCTAACTGTAATACTAGCTAAGACTCACATAATTGCTGATAAGATACTGTTGCTCCATTAACAGGTATTCAAAAGAACCGGATTCGGATCATTGCTAACGTTACGTTTCTTTATCCTAAGAATAACTCCGTTAGCGCCGGTGACATCATGTCCATAGCAAAATTAAAAAGTTAAAAAAAAATATAATAAATAAATAAAAAGTTTCCGTGATCAAGTCAAACGGATCAAACCAATAGTTCTTAATATTTTTTCTAATTTCATCTCATCGTACAATGTATTAAGAAATTGCCTGCAGCTGCTACAAATGATCTTTCCACACTCGCAACTATCCTTTGGTTGCCAATATCAAGACTTACTTTAAAACAAATATAATTAGAAAAATATTTTATAGACCTCGTCATTGCCAGTAACAAGACAATACATGAAAATTTGTCTAGTTTATATATAATAAATAAACAGGGCCTTCTCCGCCCCAGGCATATAACGACAGACCTTGAACCAACTGAACGAGTATTGTCCTTGGACCAATACTAGGATAGTATGGAACGTTAAATAAAGCCTCGTGCCGTAGCACTGTCCTTGGATGGGTTTGGCTTAACACCTTTTGGTCATTTTGGCATTTCTGGATTTGCTCTTCAACTTTTTTTTTATTATTTTTTTGGTTTGCAATATTTTAGACTTTGAGCAAAACTGATGATCAAAATTTGTATCAAAAAATTTATTTGAAAATTTGCTTTTAAAATCAGATGTGAAAACCTTCACAAGGGACATCTTCGACTGTTCATTCTAAAATAATGGACGTTTATAAATGCTCGTAAACTGAGCAAAACAGAGAAGTTTAAAAACATTAGCAGTATTCAATCGAACTCCTTAACCGTTTTCTGTGACTATTTCTTTCTTTTTTTTATTAATTATAAATATGATCAACTTTTCAGATGCCACAAGGGAGTTAATCTGTCAACAGTTAAATCAGACTTGCTAGGTTATAATGTCTATCAATATACACTGTATTATTATGTCTCTGCCTTCAGTATATGGGCAAGTTTGTGAACCCAAAATATAAATTAGAATGAAACAAAAGTTAGCAGAATGGCTGCCTAGCATTTATATGTAGTTTTGCAAGACATAAAAGGTTATCTGATTTAGTTGATTTTTGGTGTATACCATAGAAAAATATTCCCATTGCTAATTTTACATGTGTGTAAGTTTGTAACAGAAAATCTGTTACAGTTTGCAGTGGAATGAATGCATCATGCTTCTACTTATAATTTTAGAATGACAACAGAAAGAAAAGGGGGAGGGAAATATTGTATATTTTTTGTTCCTTTTGTTTGTCTGCTTGGTTTGAGTTTTGTTGGTTTCTGTGTGTTTCTGAATATCGGGATGAAAGACAAATCAAAGCGTCTGATTTGATATTGCAGAAGTGCGAGACCTTAGGCGATATGCTCATCTCACACTGAAAAAAAGCTATCAAAGATAAATTTGTAGGCTATACTATTCAAGGATAAGCCCGTAAAGTTCAAACGTTTAAAACAAGAAAAAAACATGTTTCTCAGAGAGCTAATAGCACAAAGATATAACCAGCTGTAACAACAAGAACAAATTTTAACATGCAACCAAAGAGAAGCCGAACAAGACAACACTGTCTATGTTTGAATTGATTTCGTAACTGGGCCAAGCATTTTTCTATATGTGCCTCTACAAAGGTGGGACTCTTTCGTTTTAGTGGTTGTCTCGTTTTACTTATTGTATAATATTTTTTTCTTTATGAATTGCTTATATTTCACGTAGTTTGGGATTTTGTGACTTTTCTTTCCTTGCATCAATCTTAGTGATTGACTTGTTGTGTAGTTTGTTACATAAGGCGATATATAATCAACTAGTTGACTGATATCATTTAGGACCCACCAAAAGAATAAATTTGAATTCGAAATCACGAATTTAAATCGTTATCACGAATTGAAGAATTTGTTATAACAGATTAAATTCGTGATAACGAATTTTCGGAATTAGTTATAACAGTTTTTGAAATTCGTAATTATGAATTAAATTCGTTATCACATTTTTCCTAAATGGGCTTCCGTACTTATACACCATAATCTTTCTGTTCGTGTATATAAATATTTGTAGATAATTATATTACTTTTACCTTCAATGAATGAAAAATCTCTAAGCAAGTTTTCTAAAGAGAATAACATCAGGGTGTGCCATTGACGTCATACATAGCTACGTGTGAAATAACAGACCTAGAAATATTTTTAATATACATGTGTTTTTTTCCCCTGATAATACAAACAATTATAAAAACTTTCCATTCATGCAACATGACAAGCAAACATATAGTGATCAAGTTAAAGACGTCAGAACATAAATCCTTATATATTTTTTTAACTTAATTTTTTTATTGTCATAGTATCAACAATGACTTCAATAAATACCAATGATATTATTATATGGCTATACCCTTGAGCATAATACACTTAAGACAAAGAAAAACTTCAAAAACAGCATACTATAACTACAGAAAAATATATTATACAACTTATTACTACCAGAAGAAAAAATATACATTAAAATTTGTCTGGTTCTGGATTAATATATAGCAAATAAACTTAGGCCTTAGGTAGATCTTTAACAAATATGACTGAGTAATTCAAGAAAACCGCTGATTAACGTTCATCAAAACCTTTAACAATATAAGACCGCTAATTCTAACTTTACGAGGGGTAAATTAACGTTGCACATTTTCATAAAACAAAATGTGCGATTGGGCAATTTTTATCCTCAAAGATGAATAAATGTTGAGTTATAAACGCTTGTATCAGTATAAGGTAAACGAGAGGTATTAAAATAAGTAATTGACCTGTTCACCCTAATTGCATCTTTTTTATACACCTTTAACCGTTTCCTGTGGCTTTTCTACATTTATAAGTGTGTCAGTTTATAAATACTGAAAGATATGCATTCAATCAAACGTTACAAGAGACTGAATGTGTCAGTCATATTGTCTATTAGTCATGTCCTTTATTTAAATACAAAAATAAAGAAACTAGACTTGTGGTATAACCACAAAAAATAAATGGTGAAAATGAGTGTCCAAACGGTAAAAAAAGTAAAAATCTTCAATGAGTTTCCAAACGGTAAACACACAACAAAAATAACACGTGAATAATGAATGTCCAAACGGTAAAAGATATTAAAAGGTAAAACAAAACTTCAGTGACTGTACAAACGGTAAAAATTACTAAATATTTACTTGTATTGTGTTTTACCGTTTGGAAACTCATTTTCAACTTTTATTTTTTTGTTTAAACCGCAACTCTTGTTTCTTACGTGTACTCTAAATGGATAGACATATACAGTTGTAATCTTCCCTTACAATACATATTTGCATTTACTTTGATGTAAAGCGATCACAAATATTTCCGTGTGCGATCTGTCTTTCATATTGAATATAGTTTTGAGTGCACACATTCTACATGTATATGAATTAACTTTTTTTCGAGTGAGAGTTAAGAGATTTTCAAGTTTAAGTACAAAATGAATGTCAGAATTATTACAGTAATCCTCTTACTCAAATTGAAAACACAGACGAATAAAAAAAAAAAGAGCTTGCACACCAAATCTTACATGAAAAAAAACTTCAACCGCCCCAAGATTAAAGCCAGTCCCGAGAACCAAGTGATGAAAGATTTTTACAGTCTTTGAATATCCTGTCTTGGACAATCCAAATGCACATTATTTCATTTAATCATTTCATGAATACTTTGCATTTTTGGTTGCAATAGCTAAATTGTGTTTGTAACATTTCATGTACCCCCACCTATTTGTGACTACCACCGGGTTGACTTTGTTTAACGCCACGACGAGTGCCGTATACGGAACAGGAACTGCTTAACCTTACGGAGCACCTGAGTTCACTCCTGGTTTTTATAGGAGTTCGTGTTGTTCATTGTTTTTTAGTTTTAAATCTTTATTTGCTATGCTTATGGTTGTTCATTTGTCTTCCGTGTTTGTCTTCTTAATGGTTTGGATTTGTCCTCTTTTCTTCTCATGCAAGTATGAAAGGATCGAAATACTGTTCGTATCTAATATACTGTATGTTGTTTGTACCAGTTCTCCTAAATGAGTTTACAATAGACAATAATAACACTAGCTTCTCCTAAATGAGTTTACAACAGACAATAATAACACACAATATTTACAACAGACAATAAAAACACTAGTATCTCCTAAATGAGTTTAAAACAGACAATAAAAACACACGCTTGTACTAAATGAGTTAACGACAGACAATAATAACACTAGCTTCTCCTAAATGAGTTTACATGAGACAAAAAAAAAACACTAGTTTATCCTAAATTAGTTTACAACAGACAATTAAAAAACATTAGCTTCTCCTAAATGAGTTTACAACAGACAATAAGAACACTAGCTTATCCTAAATGAGTTTACAACAGACAATAAAAACACTAGCGTCTCTTAAATGAGTTTACAATAGAAAATAAAAACACTAGCTTCTTCTTCATGAGTTTACAACAGACAATAAAAACACTAGTTTCTCCTAAACGAGTTTACAACAGACAATTAAAAAACGCTAGCTTCTCCTACATGAGTTTACAACGGACAATAAAACAATAGCTTCTCCCAAGTTAGTTTACGACAGACAATAATAACACTAGCTTCTCCTACATAAGTTTACAACAGACAATAAAAACACTAGTTGCTCCTAAATGTGTTTACAACAGACAATAAAAAACTAGCTTCTCCTTAATGAGTTTACAGCAGACATTAAAAACACTAGCTTCTCCTAAATGAGTTTACAACAGACAATAATAACACTAGCCTCTCCTAAATGAGTTTACAACAGACAATAAAAAAAATGGTTTCTGTTTGTCCTAAATGTGTTTACAATAGACAATAAAAACACTAGCTTCTCCTAAATGAGTTTACAACAGATAATAAAAACACTATCTTCTCCTACATGAGTTTACAACAGACAATAAAAACACTAGTTTCTCCTAAATTAGTTTACAACAGACGATAATAACACTCTAACACTAGAAGAAGTGTCAAGTTTTTTGGCCACAGAAATGATTAGGGCCACTTTTTCCTATATTCGTAACAAACCGGGCGTGATTCTACTGTGCCATTTAGGGCTACTTATCAACCCCGAATTTTGTCAGTGGCCCAAATATTTTGATGAAAATTCCTAAAGAGACAAAACAATGTTTCGCCTGATTTTACAATCTGGAAATGAATTCTTGAAATTGTAAATAAAAGAATATAGTCACTAATTTCCTCACCACGTTGTGTTTATAAGCAGCAGCTGAATAAGCACATGCTCTCGATGACTTGAAACCGATGGCACGCGTATTTAGTGAAAGTCATATTAAGTTGTTTAGATATGGCAAAAGTATGCATGAAAAAATCACAGTGGGGTCCAAAATATCCAAATTGATGTCAGGGGAACCCATTTTAAAATGTGTGGAATCATCCCTGCAAACACGAATGAAAAGGATAAAATATCAGTTATGACATAGCACTCATTATCTAAATTTGGTACCAATATTTTGGTTTTGACTCTCTGCAGTTTGTAAGTCGGTTTTCGATTGGAAAGATATAATACAAATAATTTTATTGTTTACGTTTTGAGAACAATTCATTGGGTATATCTGTCCTCTTTATAAATTGGCTCTTGTATTTATCATTTTGATTTTCGCCTTTTGTATTTTTTTCGTAAGTATTTTTGTTTATTTTGTTATTTATTTTTGTGTGTGTACAAGTGTCACATTTTTGGTTTTTAGATTTAAAATTGTTGCTTAGGTTCTGTTTTGTCGACAATATCAAACCACATGAAATTCTTTATCACATAGTAGTAAAAAAATGTGTTACATACTAGAACAAACTTGACTTTAATTATATGCAAGTAGTTACTGTGAATCATCTTTACTTCACGTCCCCATCAAAAACACCAATAAATAGAAAGACAATTGAAAGTGATGGCATAGTGTCTACAGCTGTAATACTTACAAACAAATCTTAGTACATGTTTTATGAGGACAATTATCCACATTCTCTATGGATCACGTAATAGAAATGCATGACTGTCACTACTTTAACCATCGTTATTTAAATTAATGGGCTGAACTCTACGTACTTATTTCTGGAATTCAGACAATTCGGGGCTTAACTTTAAAAGCAAGCAAAACAATACAATATCGGATGGAGCTTCATTTGATGCAGTGTATATGCATGTAGCGGTTAACAAAAGATGGTGGGTCAATTTTTGACACAAAATCAAAAATTCCAAGGTGACAAGTTTAAAACATAGCAACACCGGTTCAAGATAGTCCTGACAACCTCTGAAGCAGAATTGTTTGCTAAACGTCTATCACTTACCAATTAACTGGGAAATTGGTAGCGGATAGGTGGAGACCCTCTCGTTAGGGGGTTGCCAGGTCATAATACAGTAAGCCTGGCCGCGGACCATAGTGGGTAACGTGTTTGGAGAATGTCACGCTCTATGCACGCTAAAGACCTCTTCTGTAGTTTTCGAAAAATAGTAGGACAGTGGCCGCGACAGAAGTCTAAATTACCCGACCCTACCCAACCATCCACCTTTTTACAGTGGCTGTCAAAATTGGTACCCCTTTGTGTCCCGTCCCATACCTATTTAAATTAGTATAAACATATTTTATTCAATAATAATACATACACTATATTTACAATCTGTTATATATCGTGATGTTCACAAATTAAAAGTACTCGATTTATTCGAAATAGATGTCTCATAACAAACGTTCATAATAATTAAAAGTAGAAATAAAATTTTAATGAGTGTCAACCTCTTTTGAAATGCTTATATGAAGTATTGCAAGATATTCCTATTTCCGGATTGAATACTTATAAATGTGTGAAAATTAAATATGGCGACATATTTCATAGTTGAATGTTTCTTTGCCTTATCGTTTTTATTCACTAACAGCAATGCAGGTATGTTTAAGATTTTGGTTTTATGGCATAGTTTTATAATTTTTTATGTAACAAGATTTAAGATTTTTTTGGTTACATGTACACGTATAGATAAAATGTGGAATTCTATGGCACGTCAAATGTTTCAATATTCAAAACAAATACTGATTCCAAAAAAAATTATGTTCAAAACTTACTGAATATAAATAGAAATATAAAAATATTGCATATATATTTTTTTTTTTTGGAAAATTAAAACGTTTGACTTGCCATAGAATTCTACTAATAAATGTACATGCATTTTTTTTTTCTAATTAATTTTCCAAAACTCATCTCCCTTTTTCTAGATATGGTTATACCATCTTAACATAAATTTCAACAATACATAAAAATTCAAGTTCAGTATTGAAAATTTCAGAAATCTGTGGTGGTATATTAAATCAACAAAGAGGATATGTATCTCCTCCGACGGTAAATGACACATATCTACCGAACCTATTCTGTCGTTGGGAAATTGTTAATCAGAATAACAACAGTTTTGTACTGAAAGCAGATGACTTCGCAGTTGAGGATTCTAAAGGCTGTATGTAAGTATACACATATTAGATTTACAGGAACAAAGAAGAAAGATAGAATTTTTGGGGTACGAAACGTTTATTTAAAAAAAAATTCATACACGCTGAATATTATAAAGGTTATTATCTTTATTATTAATGCACTTTTGTACACATGAAGAGTTAATGGTATAATACATAAGGAACAAGATAGTTCGTAAATGCTGCAAAACTTAATTACATGTGTGGCACCTGCAAAATAATGTCCCTGTAAAACATCCACAACATATAGATATAAATAGTCATGGTCCAATACATTTTTATCCCGACTAATTGTTGAATTCAAAATTTCGCTCTATTGAAGACGTTTACAAATTTTCTCGATAATTGTCTTATTTTCTCTAGGAGATCTTATTTCGATATTCTGTTTTCTTTAAGACCAAAATACACAATGTACTAAATATATATGTTAGTGATGATCAAAGTATATTTATCCATAAATACAAGTCTTTTGTTTTATCATGTGGCATTTTATAACAGCTAACTGATATCTTATTTTGTCATATTTGTTAGGCCTTATACATTTACACTGTATTATTTTTAAAGTACTGTTTATCAATTCATTTAAGAAAGGATTTTCATGATTTATTCGTTTGAAGTCCATAGTATATAGAGTAAATGTCCTATAGTATTAATTTTGATGCACAAGACATTGCAAATTTTGACGAATTATCACAATCTCATATTCGATCAAGGCCGAATATTTGAAGGTTAAACAATAATTATAGATTAATACATGACCTAATCAATACCGGACTTGGTATCATCTCGAGACTCCCAGTAAAGACTGAGGGCTTGCCTGAGGTCCGATATGGATCGAGGGATGATACCCGGTCCGATATGAATTATGTCATGTATTAATCTGTTTATCATATAATGCCTAAGCACTTATTCCGAACGCACCCGGTCTGAAATACCCATATCAGTCTGATATGGCCCAAGTGCGTTAAAATAGCACTTGAATAATGTGTTATTAGCTGGGGTGTGCAGATATGTGTTGTTCACTTCCGTTTGTTACACATATGTAAAACCAACATAGTTTAGTACTAAGTATATGATAATCAAAAATAATGAAGAGGAGAAATGTTAAAAACAATACTGTTTAAATGTTATCAAAATAAATGAAAAGATTGTGACTATTACTATTTGAACAACTAACAAGAACAAAAAGATGTGAAATAAGGGACGAGATAAAAAGTTCAATGTAGGATAAAAAAAACTTAATTCACATAGTTTTTTCACTGACCCCCCCCCCCCCCCTCCCCCTCTTAACTTAATTTGGGAAAAATTGATTGACCAATATGGGCAAATGCTTTGAGGGCATACTTTTTGTATCATGGGTCCTGATTTTCCTCAACAATGTATGTATGATGACTTTTTTGTTGCTTTAAAAGTCAATACATATGTTAAGGCCAAACTTGAATCCCCCCCCCCCCCCCCACCCCTAAACTATCTGAATTAAGTTTTTTATCCTACACTGAACTTTTGATCTCGTCTCTAAGTGACATTACGATCGGAAGAAAACGAGATCAACCTAAATTTGTAATATGTCACATCTGACAAACCCGGCAGATTCTTTAAGGTATCAATCTTTTTTTATTACTTACATTGTCTAGACATTAAATATATATTGTTCTTATCTTCTCATGACTACTGCGTAAGTATAAAAGATATAAAAAAAAACATGTATTAAGATTGTCATTTACAAAATGACTTTCAAGAAAATTTAAGGGTTCACGATAGGTAATTTATGATATCACAAGTTTTGGTAATCGTTGTATTGAGCGGACTTATTTGTTGAATGAAGCCATAGATACGACTCAACTGTTTTAAAGGCAGTTTTAGCTTTTCACGCAGGTATATTATATACAGATAAATTCTTTCATGTGAATGTTTTGTATAAAGTGAACATGGTAACCTCAATTCTGGTACCAATTTGATCGTAGCATATTTTTTCACCAATGGTTATTATAAATAAATGCATAATACAGATAATAAAATTCCAATTGACAACAAAATAAAAATAGACGTTGTCTCGTTAAAAGCGAACCAATCTGATTATCCATATAGTATCCATCTGACAATAGATGCCCTAAGTAATCTATATTAGTGGGTTATTTTTTGCACATTATTGGCAGAAAGTCGTACAATGTACTGATAATCCATCAAGTAAGAAATTAAGTAATTTAATGTTTAACTGAGCTATAACCACGATATTCGTATTTTAGACATTCGCAGATTTTATATAAGTAATATGTTAACCCGGGATAATACCTGAATATTAGACAAGTTGTCAAAAGCCAGATAAATGTATTGTTACAGACTTTAAAAGAGAAAGAGTTGAATCACCTTCAATCAGTGTACGAAGAGATTTAATCAATAAATGCAATGAAACATTTTAGGTCACATTCACAATTTTCGAAATTCGTGGGCCCATAGTTTTGAAAATCAAAATTCTAGAATCTTATTGCGCAGCTACAGGCAGTATATAACAACACTATAGGGAAATGAAATGCGCAAATTACGATCTATGGTCGTCACCACGATCTGATTGACCGCTATGGAGTGACAATTTCCAACATGACAAAACACCTCCATCTGTCATAGATGTTCTTCCTCCTTCACCGGACATGACCTTCAACGAGCAGCACGGGGGTGCCTTCAGGGGTACCTGAGTTCACCCTCGGTTTTTGAAGGGTTCATGCTGCTCGTTTCTTTGTGTACTTTGTGTACCTTTTGTTTGTTTGTGTTGTTTCTTACTTTGTCCTTTATCGTCTTTTGGGTGTTCCCGGTTGTGCTTTTTGTAAACGGACTTCCCCTCTTTTGACCTTTCGGTATTCATACTTTTTCTTACAAAATGAAAGCGGCGAAAGGTCACAAGCTTAAATTCAATTGTTTTTATTTTTACCACTGTGGGCTCCAAGTTTTGAAACTTAAAATTCTAAAACCTTATTGCACATTTACATGTGATATATGACAATATTATAGACAATAAAAATTATGAATATTTTGCAAAATGATAGAGGAGTTGTCGCATAAGTTTAAATTCCCAAATTTCAAAATTCGAACCCTATAGTATAACACTTTTTCATGTATATAGAAATAAAATGAAAAAATTGAAAAATAAAAGAGGGGTTTAGGTCAAAAGCTTAAATTCACAATTTTCAAAGGTCGACCCATTTAGGCCCAAAGTTTAGAAAATCAAAATTTTAAAATTAAAACCTACACTTACAAAATGTAGTATGCAACCATTGTATATATATATTTGTTTGTTTAGTTGGGGTTTTACGCCTTTTTCATCACATTTGGCTATTTCGCGGCTGCCGTCTTTATTGGTGGAGGAAGCCGGAGTACCTGGAGAGAACCACCGACCTTCTGTAGGAAAATTGGCAATCCTGGTCAATTAAGATAGCAGTCCAACAGACTCCGCCACGGGTGAGATTCAAACTCGCAACCTCAGTGTTGACAGGCTAGTGATCATTAGTAGTCATAACGAACTACCTAGACCACTCGACCACCGAGGCAACATTGTATATGGAACTTAAATCCTTAAACTAAACTAGAGGCTCCGAGGAGCCTGTTCGCTCACCTGGAAATCATTTTTAGACTTCAAGCAGAATAAATTGTTTGACTATGTCCATCTTGGTTTGCAGTCTGGAACATCGCTGTCAAGTTCCTATTAGCTCACTGTTTTTTTTTTGCCAAATTGTTCACTGGTTTCAAACAAGATCTTTCAGTGAATTTTTCCTTAAGGTCCTATTTTAAATTATATTTGGCTCTGTAAACCATCTTGGATGGCGGGCGGGGTCATCGGATACAATTCTGAAAGAGAACTAACTGAGAACTATTGCTGCCAATTTTTTTTTCCAATTGACTGTGTGGTTTCAGACAAGACGATCTTTTAAGAAAATGTCCCATAGTTTCCTTTGTTAAACTATGCTCGATACTGGCGGGCGGGGTTATCGGATACAATTCTGAAAGAGGAACACTTTAGGACCATTGCTGCCAAGTTTATGTTAACATACACTGAATTTACTAACCTCTGTAAGGGTTTTTTGTGTTTAATGCTCACATTGTTTTAATCCTTTTAACATTTTTGATCATGAAAAACAAAATGAACGTTAATCTTCAAAAAATTTTCATCTGTATTTGAAATAGTTTCTAAATAAAATGACTCCCGAAAGGTTTTTAATGCCTGACTGTGGACTGTACATTGGTGACATCTTTGGAGAAATTCACGGTAAATATGTAGATTTCAAAAAAGAGTAGTGCAATGGTCCATACAGAAAGCTGATTCATTCTTCAAGTATGGTTCCCCACATTTGGTAATACAATTTATAGTCCTTTTTAACGGTTTAATGAATTATTAGACTTGTTCTTGTCCCGAAATGTTTGTTACTGTCTTTATGAAACCACAATATACCAATCAATTACTGTTCTGTTCACTACAATCATAAAGGATTTTTTGTGTATAACCTATAGCAGTTTATATTGAAGCGTAAACTGTCCAAAACTTAAAAGAGAGGTAATTTTTTTTTTTTTTAAATTTTTTTATTAAAAAATGCAGATAGACTCATTTGATCAGGAATATTTAAACTTTAATAATTTGGTGACTTCACAGTACTCAAAGTAGGTTATAGATTATCTTACTTGCTCAACCAATTAAATTACTCGTTTCAGCTGAAACTAATTATTGATAGATAATCGGGAAATTACAATGTAAATCCTTTAGCGATATAACAGATAAACCAGTTTTAAAATGTTATTCAAACTTCCAATTCATGCACATAATCTTATTTTGTATCACTTTTATGTTTCCTTTTGGGACAATTATTACAGTTCGTCTTTAATTGAAAAATTTCAAAACAAAATTTGTCTCGTATTTTAATTGAATTTTATTTATTTATTTTATTTTATTTTATTTTTTATTTATTTTTTTTTTTTTTTTTTTTTTTGGTCCAATTTGCAATACGTGATCAAGTATCTTTTATTTCTTGCGTAAACTGTGCAGTATGTGAAATATTTTTCAATCAAATATATGTAATTAACAATCTATTGCATGAAAGGTCTACGTTTTATTGATATTCAAGTGGAGTTTTTCATCTTTATTGAATGTAATATTAATTATTAACCAAGCAGCCAAATTTCACAACAAAAGATCATAAGAATCTAAATTATTTAAATTATATGCATTAATAAACAGTGAGCAAAAACACCACAAATATAATAAGCGTCTCGACCTCCCACAGTGACTGTGTTTGATATGTAAAGTGCAAATGTTAAAGGGAACAAATGTGTAAGTTAAAAACAATTGACTTTTATGTGTTATTGTAAACACCTTTCGTAAATTTTTTAATGTAAGGTTTTCAAATAGGGCAGGATACCTCGGAGCTATGCCCGGCTTTCCAATATTTTTTCTCTTCTGTTCAGTATTGACGACGAGGTGTGTTTGGTGAAATATGCATCTACATGTATATGAGATTCGAAATTCAAGTTTCAATATCCAAAGTTTGAAATTCGAAATTAAAACATCTTCAATAACCAATCTGAGGAAATCTTCTAAGTTGTGAATAGTATTTGACCAATGAAATATTTTTTCACTTTGAAGATATCTATAAATAGAACATTGATGCTATTTTTGGTTTATTTATAAAAAAAATAGTTTCCAAGCTTAAGTTACATGAGATATTAATTGAGAATTTTTTGAATTTTCTAGTGGTAGAATGTTCTTACTAGAATTATTTTACAATTTCTGAGTTATGCTGTATAAGGCTGACGGTTTAGTTGATATACTACACTGGATAGAAAAACAATTACAGCAATACTGTAATTTAATGCTGAAGTAAATTCCACTAACTACCACTATAACCTGAACGCTAAACCTTAGCGCTATGGGAGCATATCGGTCATTTGGAAAAGTCTTTGTTTAATGGGGACAGCCATTATGCAATCCGAAGTGAATTTATTTGTTACAGCAAATATGGCCATATTGTGCTGCATACTAAGGCTAGAAAAAGTTTCGTTTGCCGGAAACGGAAGTAAGTAAAGTAAGGGAAATAAATTGCTTCAAATTATAATTTTAGAGTCAGAATCGTGGTACCGGAAATTAGTTTCAGGAAAGGGCTACTGTTGCTCGATTGGCCACGCCAACAGCATATATTATATATAACAAAACTCATAAATCTAGAAAATTCATAATATGTAAACGAGTTTCTATAAATAAATCAAAATACCATCAGTGTTATATTTATAGTGCACAGTAATTCCAGGAAACTTTAAACAACTACCGGTAAATGTACATATAATTTAATATTGGATGTAACGCATCATTTGATTGGTCAAATTGTTTTCGTCTATCATATCATAGACTAGATTTTCATTTCTACTATGACGTCATTAAAGGGAATCCCGATGTTTTCAAAACAATCTTTGGAATTAAATTATAAGGATTGACAGTAATTCTGTTTTCAGTCTATTCGAAATAACTTCAATGCACATAATATTATCACTCTAGAAATTTTACGCGTCATTACGATTTGATTACAATGTAACCCATAGGACTTTTCTCATACCTTCCTCATTTAACGTCCATAGTCCGTTCTTTAAGGTGAATGTACTTCTAAAATAAATTAATAAATTTTACAGCCATTTGATCTTTTTTCTTGTATCTTGGTCGAGGGAAACTAAAACTATGGCAATTGCCAATATGTTTTATATTGAAGAAATTTTGAACAAAATCATCTTCTGAAATTGCTAGGCCAACCGAACTACAATTCCATATGAGTTTCTCCAGTGGGAGAGGGGGGGGGGGGTTGTCCATGAAGTTTCTTATTTTGTCACAAAAGTAGCCAGTATTTTGTCCTGGCAAGATTCACATTACTTAAATGCCTTTAAGTTTTCCGTTCAACATTTGACATAATTTACCAAGTAACCCTTAGCTGAATTTGGATTCCTGTCTGTTTTAATTGATTTGGTTTTTGATGGTTGTGCTTATTCATTCATCATTACATTGTATATCTTTAACCGGATTTCCAACATTTTGATCTTGAGCACTGGTGATGAGTTGTCAGTCAACGAAATTGCCATGACAGTGCATCAAATTTATTTCGGTATTTTGTGATACATTTTATAACTTCCACTGGGTCTATGCCACTGCTGGTGGACTGTAAGTCCCAGAGGGCATTATCACCCCAGTAGCCAGAATTTTGTCCTCGCATGATTCATTATTTAAATGCCTTTAAATTTACCGTTCAAATTTTGACAAAATTTACCAGACGTTTCTCTGGCTTTTCCTTTTAATGCAGAGGTAATCCTTAGCTGAGTTTAGATGCCTGTTTGTTTTAATTGATTTTAGTTTTGATGGTTGTGCTTATTAATTCAGCAATATATCTTTAACCGGATTTCCAACATTTTTATCTCGATCACTGCTGATTTATTGTCAGTTAACGAATGTGCCACACAGTGCATCAAATATTTTCGGTATGTTGTGATACATTTTATATATACAGCGACAAAAGACAATTCTTATTTTCCTATTGGTGAAGATTTGAAATTTTCTTTTTTGAAACCTCTGGGAAAAATAAACTGATGCGTCGATTGAAGGATCTCTATGAAAATTGCCCATTTTGTTCCACTGCAACCGCTGATACACCTGCAATAGCCAATACTTATTTCTAATTCGTGAATTTTAACTTTGTTTACTTTGAAACTGCTTGGAGAAATGAAACATACGAAATAGTCCTTGGTCATAGCTGTTTTCACTGAAAGGTTTTTCAGATTAAAATAAAAATTTATGAGCCAATTTACTGACTAAATTGTATACTAAGCATCAATGAACTTTATGAAATTCGTACAAAGCGTAAAATGAAATCCTTATATCTGATACGTCTTTCTTAATTTCCTTTCGGGACAAACTTTAAGGCCTTTTTTCCAGTCTTATTCTTTATCATCTTCTATTCGTATGAATTGAAGTTTTCCCAAGGGTGGCTAATGTACGGAAAAAGAGGAGAACAAGTTTCTTGAAACCAATGTGAGTCAGGATTAACTTCATCAGATATGCTTTACGCCAACATTCATGAAATTAAAAAATATCATCCAAAACATGGCGAGGAAATAAACAAATTGAACATTACCAGGATAACTAAAATGCAATGTCAGATCAATTAAATTTGCTGATGCAATGACTTCCGGTCCGTCGCTTTAATGTTAGTAATATTACAAATAAAAATGTATGTCAAGATAATAGATAACTTGCTTACAATTTGCAATTCTGAATCACCTATGGTTCGATCCCAAGTACTTTCTTTGGACAGTCGCTGCCTGCACTACCTAGTTACATTGTATGCTTAAATTGACGAAACAATCTCAGATTTTTGTCTCATTTATTGTTTAATCATTAAAAATACAATCTACAATTCACTCACTGTTATTGCTGGACTTGAGCTTGCCAGAGCTTAAGTTTTTTCCTGTTTTATTTTCCCATTTTGTTTTACATTTTAATTTTTTTTTTTGTCCATCGTGCTTTTGTCATCTATGTAGACAAGTTCAAATTGTTTATTTTAACGGTTTTGTTTTATTCTGTAGATCTCCATCTTGTCGATCATGTACTGTATTACAATGATAATATGTTTACGTACGTATGTGGGTGTCTTTTCGACCTGCTTATCGTAACTGTTGTAACGGCGAATTGACCAAAAAGGCAAAGAAGTTATAATAGAAATATTTCAAACTAGTTATTGAAATCTTGATAACACGCATATCAAAGGAACATCTCATAGCCGTAAATCATACGTTAGGGCAGGACAACCTGTGTCAATTGTAACTAAGTTCTTCATTCCTTTATTGTATCGTTTTGTTGTTCAGCAAATTGAATTAGGTGTATGTAAAGTCAAGAAATACCAAAGGGATATTCGAAGGAGAGAAAAAATCGTAACAACTTATATTGAAAATCCCATTGTTAATATGCTACGAAACTAATTAATGAAAACTTTTCATGAATACCAATACATGTACTAACTAGTTCAATGCCTGCTGTTTTATTTTATTCCAATAAAACAATCCTAAAAGTTATTGTATTTAATTCAATGTAATTACTGACATTATTTGAATTCTATATGGTAAACTATGTCACAAACCTTCATTTAAGTCTATTTAATGTATTATGTAGGCCAACATTTACAGTAGTCGCAATCCTGTTTTCGTAATGTCATTGATCACATTGGCTGACATCATGTGCTGTTTGAATGATACTTGTTTTCGTCAATATTGTTCAGTGTTTGTAGTTACAAAACGTACAAACATCATTCAGAACTTAACTTTTAGTAATTATATTAGGAATAGTTTGTCATTATACTGAACCGACAATTTTTTATTAACTCACCTGGCCAAAGGCCATGTGAGCTATTGCCATCACTTGGCGTCCGTCGTCGTCGTCGTCGTCCGTCGTCGTCGTCGTTAACAGTTATACAAAACTCTTCTCCTCTGAAACTACTTGACTAATTAGAACCAAACTTGGTATGAATGTTCCTTGGGGTACCCTGCATAGAACTGATATGGGGATTTTTGATTCGTCGAAAAACATGGCCACTGTTACTAAAAATAGTACATAGGGGTCAAACAACAGTTTTTCGCAAATATCTCAAAAATCATTAGGTTACGGCAAATTCTGGCAGAATGAAAGTGTTCAGCATGATGAGAGCTACCTGTGTGCTGATTTTCGTGAAAATCTGTCAATTGATGTTAGAGTTATTGCCCTTTTTTGACATTTTTGGCTTTTTTTATGTTATTATTTCAAAAACCTTCTTCTCTGAAACTACTATTCAAAATCAAATGAAACTTGGTAAGATTGTTCCTTGGGGTACCCTGCATAGAACTGATGTAGGGATTTTTGATTCGTTGAAAAACATGGCCGCTGTTACTAAAAATAGAACATAGGGGTCAAACAACAGTTTTTCGCAAATATCTCAAAAATCATTAGGTTATGGCAAATTCTGCAGGTTGAAAGTGTTCAGCATGATGAGAGCTACCCGTGTGCTGATTTTCGTGAAAATCTGTCAACTGATGTTAGAGTTATTGCTCTTTTTTGACATTTTTGGCTTTTTTTATGTTGTTATTTCAAAAATCTTCTTCTCTGAAACTACTATTCAAAATCAAATGAAACTTGGTAACATTGTTCCTTAGTGTATCCGGGAAAAATTAATGCTTGGATTTTTGATTGGTCGAAAAACATGTCTGCCCTTACTAAAAATAGTACATAGGGGTCAAAATGCTGTTTTTTGATATTTTTTCCTGAATTATAGAAAGAAAATGAAGATGAAAGCTACTTTCAAGGTAAACATGGTATCCCGAGTTGAATGGTGATGATGAAAGTTTGTTTTGGACGGCCATTTTTAAAATGGCCATTTTCCCGCCATTTTTTACACTTGCTCAGATTTCAACAATATTTGGTTTTTAAAGTAAACATGGTATCCTTAATGAATTGTGATGATGAGATTTTTTGTATGGAGCATCTATGGAAGGTCCTTTAGGAAATTTGCATAAATCTTCCCTGTCCGTGAAACAAAATGGCCGTCATGAGCATTTACATGTTCTGATTGGTCGAAATTTAAAAGTTCTTCTCCTCTGAAACCGTAAAGCCAAATGAACTGATTTTTGGTATGGGTGATCTATGGAAGGTCCTTTACAAAGTTTGCATAACCCATCATGGTCCGTGAAACAAAATGGCTACCATGAGCATTTACATGTTCTGACTGGTTGAAATGTAAAACTTCTCCTTACAAACCGTTAAGCCAAATGAACTGATTTTTGATATAGAACATCTATGGAAGGTCCTTTACAAAATTTGCATTAATCAGCCTGGTCCATGAAACAAAATGGCTGCCATGAGCATTTACATGTTCTGATTGGTCAAAATTTTAAACTTCTTCTTCTCTGAAACCTTAAAGCCAAATGAACTGATTTTTGGTATGGAGCATCTATGGAAGGTCCTTTACAAACTTTGCATAAATCTTTCTAGTCCGTGAAACAAAATTGCCACCAGAAACCTTTATATGTTCTGATCGGTCAAAATTTAAAATATTGCAACAAACTTGGTCAAATAGTTGATTAATTGTCCAATGAAAACCCAATCCAATGACTCCAGGTGAGCGATACAGGCTCTGGTGAGCCTCTTGTCTACTTAAGACTGACTTGTAAATGTTCAAAGGACTAAAAAAAAGTTGGTTCTTTCTTTATATATTTCTAGAGGCAGATTAAGCTTGATCATTAAGTCAAGCTTATGCTGAAAATTATAAATAGTCATTTTTAAAACCGCACTTTTTGTATGTCAGTTTCAAGTGCAAGTTTAATATCCCTAAGACAGTCAGGGGATCGACTTGTTTGAGTCAGAATTGTTCTGATGCAAAAAAATCAGAACTCACCTACGTATATACGTCATAAAAAATTTCGTCGATTTTCGCCGATGTAAAGATATTTCAAAGTTGTCACGTTACTATTGCCTCCAATAAGAAATATTGATAGTCAAGACTTCGGAGGTCACTTGCGCTATTACAAACTCTTGGACTTACACCATGAGTGAATGGTTTATAGATTTTATTCCATGTTTTTGACGAAAAATCAACATTTTTTAGTCTGACTTTAATTCTTTGCACTGTCTTAAATCGGTTTTTTTCAACCTCTCTCATAATTTTTACGCAATCTTTACACATTTTTGCGTTAATCAGAAAATTTTGGTGTAGGTTCACGACCTATAAGAGAGGGTTCACGGCATCTAAAGATGGTAACTGTCGTGTACATTTAATTGCATTCTGACGTATGCAAGTAGCATGACAGGAAAATCGGAAAGAAGGAAGATAACTCCGTCTTCCTTATACATTTTTTCTACTGAAGACCGTAAGTTGTTCGTCGACCTCGACAAAGCCTGGAAATTTATTTGATTTTACCAACCAAAAAATTCCAAAACAATTACTGAAACCTATTTTATTCTGAAAATTGGGCAAAAATATCTTTGAAGGTTGTATTTCTTTGTACAAAAAAAAAATTTAAAAAGCTCCTTTGTTATATTTTATTTTTAGTTACATAAGCTTAAATCTAGAATATTTTCGGATATTATAAAAATTCTAAATTGTTAGAAAAAGATAAAATGTTTTCTATCCATTTCACAATATCCTTATTTTAATATTGTTTGTACGATTTTATTATTATTTTTTTAAATGCTCAAATATTTTTCATTATATGTCATATCATCATTTTGTTTAATTTAGTAATGACACAATACATTTTTGTTTTCACTTTGAAAATTTCCAGATAAACTGGTTTTCATCTTATTATTTATCTTTTTTTCATTTTTAAAAACTACAATCCGCAAGAAGGTCACATTTTGAGGGGGAGGAAATCGATCCTGTAAGGGAAATTGGTAAAAGCAATTGTAGGCATCTTGTTCTACATATTAAAGCGTAAACTATCATACATTCAATAATTTAAAAGTTCAATTCATATAACATTTTGTACTCCATTCTGCTTTTTTAAATTTTTCGATCGAGTTATTTTATTTAAGATTCTCAATTAATCAAGTGGGGGCGGGGGTGGGCTCGCAGGCCTCGGTAGCTTC
The DNA here is from genome assembly GCA_028015205.1 of Mytilisepta virgata. NCBI lineage: Eukaryota > Metazoa > Mollusca > Bivalvia > Mytilida > Mytilidae > Mytilisepta > Mytilisepta virgata. The sequence goes on from CM051519.1 coordinate 79,569,266, forward strand.
GGTGGCCGGGTAGTCCGGGTAGTTCGTCATATTAGCCTGTCAACTTCGAATCTCATATGTGGCGGGGTGTGTTCGACTCCGATCTCAATTGATATGGATTGCCAATTTTTCTACCAGAGGTCGATGGTTCTCTCCGGGTAATCAGGCTTTCTCCATCAATAAATACTGGCCGCCGCAAAATAGCTAAATGTGCTGAAAACGGCGTAAAATCCCAACTAAACAAAAAAACAAGCTATTAATCAGATATATGTGTACTTTTATGTACAGGAAACTCACAGATCTCATTTACGAGTTTTATACATATATAAGGTATTTTGCTTTTATTTTGTTGCATTTGAAAGTTTTGTATACATGTAAATGTATGCTTTAAATACTGTTTTATGGTAAATGAAGTAATATTTCCTCAGAGTTTCTTTGCAGATGAGCTTAATGCAGGGATCAGCGTAAAAAGTAGTTCCGTAGGCATGTTAGGATGAAGGCCTAGTTTTGCTCCTTCTCATGGATGTACAAAATATTTCATATGGTAAACAATGACTATTACTAACTTTAAAAAATAAACATCTAGATAACTTCCTTATTGCATGTTAAATTTGCTTTTATTTAAAGATTTTATTCACGGATGCAGTAAGTTAACGTCTCGCATAATTTATCGAGTGCGTAATTGTCCCCGGATGGAAAGGGGGGTGACTACTCCCTATTATTACTTGTTAGTATGAGTATGGCAAAATATAATTAAAGGGTGTGATTTTGCTAAGAAATCACTTAGTTAAGTAAACTCCGCCAACATTACATGATTGGTATGCATAAATCGAGTCAAGTTAAAAATTTGCTTAGCAAAATCTTACTTTATTGAAACCCTGTCCGTTAAGATTTGACTTAAATCTAAAATAAATAGCGGGTAACTCTAAAATAAAAAATGGGTGACTTCAGTCGTTTCAAAACCAATTAAATAATAAAACTCCATTCATACAAAAGGGGTATGCATTTTAAACAAAATATCCAATTACCCCCTTTTATATTCTCTGTGAATATTTGATTTATATTAAAACTTTGTATCTTGGCTTATTCATACTTTTGGTTTAGGCGTATAGGCACATTTAATATGTGGTAAAGTTTAAAACTTATTAAATAAGATAAATTTGTAACAATAGGCTATCGTAAGTTTATCTCCTCAGTCTATATATAGATTTACCAAATATTTACTACGACACGCATGAAATTAATGCATTTAATGAATGATAATTGTTACTCATCAGTGTCTACCTTTATTGTTTCCGTATGATACATTAGAAGGGAACAGATTTTTATAGATCACACAAATCCCATAGATACATGGATCGATCACCATCTGAGGACGTCAAAATATTCAAATTTGACAGAAATACAAATTTTACACGATTGTGTTCATTCAATTTGTATATCGAATATTATGTCGTCAGCACACTGTTATCGTCTTTATACTGCAATCTTTGGTGACATTAGTCGATATTACTACCAATTTTAAAATTATTTAAAACGTTTGTTACCTTCAAGATGCCCCAGTTGATTTGGCGGGGGAAGTCACCCTTTGAAAGATCGATGAGAAGGTGTACAATTGATAGTTGCATAAGATTATTCAAAATAAGGGAAAATTTGGCTGTAAATATTTTTTTCAACAATATAAAATACGTAACACATGTAATAAGAGAATACGTATTGATATTTTGTTTTAAAGATTTGTCAGTAGGTTTGTAAATTTTATTATTTTTTTTTTTGGGGGGGGGGGCTGAGATTTTTGTACTTGATAATATATTTTTTTCTGGATAAAATCATTTTTTTTTTCACACTTCTAGCAAAGTAGTTTTTTTCCGAGAAGAGAGTTTTTTGTTAATTTTATGCAGCATGAGTATTGGATTAATCTTTAGTTGAAATAATCTAGCATATTATAAAGATTGAATTTTTATTAGAACATCCATTGGCTATTGTAAGTTAACAACGCCCTTCTAGATCTACTCTGTACACACATCTTGAAGGTTCAACTAAAAACTCGGTGCCTTACCGTAATTTACGACCCATGTGACACGTGACTTCCAATTAACTTGCGTACAGTAAATGTATTAAATGTTTGCCACCAAACATAAATGAATTGACATGCCTATTTGCCTTTCAGGATAAAAAATGGCGTACTGTACATCATGTTTATATTTTTTTAGTTATTTTTCTTCTTCAAATTAACACCTATTTTCATATTTCATAATGTTCTTGATTTTTAAAAAATATTTTATAGTTTCTTTTTATACTAAAAAATAAAAGATTTTAAAATAGTACACTTCCTTGATCTGCCACTATTTTTAGAATATTATAAAGATTTTTTTAATTACAATAGGTATGGTGTAATTTATTTTGATTTAAACTCAATTCAATTCAGCTAAAACTTTTTGCAAACATATAAAACTTAGCGGGTTATATCAATACAAATTCATCTCATGACAAATTCAACGAACACATACATGATATGAAAATAGCTTTACATCCTCCCTTCCTCAGTTCTAATGACTGAAATACAAAATAAATCAAAATTTCTATATCATTGGGCGTTGATGGGTTTAAAATCTTTCCTCTGTTTCCATGTAGTAAATAATGGGATTTTTTTTGTAAAAATATTTTAGAATAGGTTTTCTCAGTTCCAAATTTTCTTACAATCGAATGTAAAAAAAACACACATGTTAATAAGCAAATGTCAAAGTCAGGACTTATTAGTGCACTCGGGACACTTTGGGATTGTGAAATGATTTCATCTGTATTATAATTTGGTACAATTTGCAATTTAAACGGTTTTAGAGATAGATGTCCTTTTTATCAAACAACGGACACAATCCATTTATTACTGAACAGATCAATCGAGAATGGACTGTTAAATCCCAGTAGATCTATTACGTTTGTAATTATAATGCCGTTATGGTCCATTGAATTAAAGTGGTCAGACTGAATTTTTCATACATTGAAGTCTTTAATGTGTGAGATGTTTCTGAGTGAAAACGAGTTCTAAGATTGAAGATTCTACATTAATTTTTCGAAGAATCTATGTTAAGGTCGAATCGAACTAATTGAAAGTATCCTACAGTTTTCTGATTTTTCGAAGTAAAAGTCCATAAAAAGCATTGTGTAAATCCTCCAGTTTCGTGAAAAAGTAATATTATATTGCTACATACACGAAAGCTCTGATGATTTAAAAAAAATATTTGTGTGTTCCCATGTTCGACTGTTGAAAATTACAAAAAGGCACCAATAGTGGGCAATTTTTAGGTAACGTCATGACGACGTTCGTTAAACGTTGCAGATATAGTAACCTAAACTATTTACTTTGCAGACCAGTTACTTTCTTTCATTTTCTTATTTTTTACCATTTTACCATTTTTTACCTTTTATATAGGGGCCTCGGTGGCCGAGTGGTTTAGGTAGTTCGTTATGACTATTAGGTACTCCGGCTTACTCCATCAATAAAAACTGGCTGCCTCGAAATTGACGAATGTGCTGAAAATGGCGTATTTTATATTAAAAAAGGAGTACAATTATCTAAATTATTGTATTTTTACTGGATTATAAAATATATGGTAACATTGAATCCGCTTGTCAGTGCGAATAACAAGGTAAAACTTTACACGTAGAGAAAACAATTTATTTATTAAACTTTATCGTTGGGTATGCAACAGCATGTATAGCAACAAATAATATTTAATATTCAAATTGTTCTGCTCAAGCTAAAAAATCCAAGAATAATGGTATATAATTTCATAAGTGTGAGCGTTCTAAGCAAGTTATATTGTAGTCCGCTGCAAAATCGGCTGTGCGCTAATTTATAACATATTTCGTAGGCAGTATTTGTTCTTATAAATTTATCAACAGTGTATCTAATACACTAGGGAACTATTTCATCAAATAACATTACCAAATGCTGAGCCATACATTTACACTTACCGGTATGTAATTTATAAAACCGTGCGTATCGTCATTATGGTAGACTAAAATATGAAGATTTTTACCTAAAACTTCTAATAATATTTGAAATTTTATTCATCCGACTGAATGATTTGCCTTAATACTTACTGAAATAAATACGAATTCTCTGTAGAATTATAAAAAATGTGCGAGTCAAAAATTAAAATTTTCTAAAAATGAAATATATATGCACACCTTTGCATTAAGGTTAATGCACAAAGAAAGTTTCATCAAATTGCTTTGAGCGGTTATGAAGTAGTTGAGGATAGAAGTTTTGAACCCCACTTCTTTCAAAAATGTCAATTTTTACAAAAAAAAATTGAAATTTTATAAAAATGAAATATATATGCACACCTGTGCATTAAGGTTAATGCACAGAGAAAGTTTCATCAAATTCCTTTGAGCGGTTATGGAGTAGTTGAGGATAGAAGTTTTTCCCCCCCTTTTTTTGCAAAAATGTCAATTTTTACAAAATTTTTTTTAAATTTTCTAAAAATGAAATATATATCCACACCTTTGCATTAAGGTTAATGCACAAAGAAAGTTTTATCAAATTGCTTTGAGCGGTTATGAAGTAGTTGAGGATAGAAGTTTTGAACCCCCCTTCTTTCAAAAATGTCAATTTTTACCCAAAAAAAATTGAAATTTTCTAAAAATGAAATATATATGCACACCTGTGCATTAAGGTTAATGCACAGAGAAAGTTTCATCAAATTCCTTAGTTGAGGATAGAAGAAAAGTGTGACGACGCAAGACGCAAGACGACAGAAAGTGATCCCTAAGTATCGACCATGCGTTCCGCAGGCGACACAAAAAGTAAGTTACGGTGAGTCAAAATACATGTATGTAGACATGTATACTTTCTTGTGAACCGTAATCTTCATTTCTAATTTCACATAGGCGGAGCCAGAGGATCGACGAGTTGGGAGGGGGGGGGGGGGGGAATTTCCAATTTAATCTTCTCATGTGTACCTAGTTAATGAAGATTTAAAGACTTTCTTTCAAGGTACAACATCTTTTCTAGTTTAATTACCCAGATATGTTTAATTACCAATCAATTTCAAATAGTTGGTTTTAAAAAGACAGACAATTTTAAATAATCTTGTGTTTATATATGAATCAATGTGTAAGTCATTGTATATGAAGGGTGTGCGAGTCATTAAATACATGTACTTGCAAATCTTCAACGGGCACTGATGGAAAAATTAATTTTACTTTCTTCGCTGCGATACATCTCCATCCAATTCACTCTTCGTCTTTTTTATTATCAGATTTGTAAAAAGTTACATACATGTTAATTTTCACATCTATTTTTCAATCAACCATTACAAAAGATCATTGCATATGTTATGGTCACTTTCTTAAAATTTTCGTTGGATAATTATGAAGATTTTCAACAATGTGAAGCTGTGTTTCTAGTAATTCTAGCACAAATTTTTTGGTTACCTCAAGGAGGGGGGGGGGGGGGGTGTCATCCTATAAATTCGCCAATGTTGCAGGTTTTTCTAACAAGCTTTTCAGCAACCATAAATCTGCCCTTACAAAATTCCGTTTTATATACTAAAGGAGGGGGGGGGGATGTCATCCTATAAATTCGCCAATGTTGCAGGTTTTTCTAACAAGCTTTTCAGCAACCATAAATCTGCCCTTACAAAATTCGGTTTTATATGTTTATCGTAATCTGAACTACATAAACTGTGACGACAAAAGAAATATATGGAATACCAGCGGGATTACAAAGGAGATTTGCCAGTACGTAGACTAGGACTATTTCTGTATGGGCATGAACTACTATCAAGGTATACCAGTCCGTAGGGCACACTTTACTTGTTTTTTGAAGGGGTTACAAATTTACTAATTTTGGAGATCTTTGGGATAAAACTTCACACGCACAACGTATCTTTTGGGGGTAAAAAATTATGAGGCATTTTAAAAGGGATAAAAGATGTTTTGACGTATATTTGGGAATATTAATATTTGAAAATTTTCATTTTTAGTGCATGTACCTGTGACTTATTTAGTCCAAAGTCTACAAAATGTATCAAAAGAAAATTACATTTTAAAATAAATAGCTCAAATCATACTAAACTAAACATTTTATGTATTTGTTAAGTATTTCATATTCTGTCAACATTTAGGTGAGTTTATTATTATTAATATCATGCTAAAAACTTATTAAACCGTTGGTGGTTAAACGATATTACGCGCGTCATCAGTTTAATGAAATCTAATATTGCTGATTACGTTTAAAAGTAGTAAGGCCTTTTTCGCCATATTTATTTCATTTCTAGGGCCATTTTCAATAAGCCGTCTGAGGCCTATAAAAATTTCTGTAGGCATAGCCTAGTATGTGTTCCCTTAAGATATGCTAATACATGTAATAACTAACATATAAGTTACTAAAAAAATTCTTCTTACCTAAACATGGGAGACATTTTTAACACAAATTTGCCAAATTAACTTCTTGAATACAATTTTTCCACGTGAAGGACACTCAGAACCAAAACTTCTTTTTGGTGTAAATGAGTTTATGAATCTCTTTTTAAATGATTTTGGGTCTGAAATTCCTTCTTGGCAATATTCCAAAAATGATACAAATTTACCCAAATTGCCCATATATGCACACGACCTTTGCGGGTAAAATTTTTTTCTTATAAGATGCATTGCTTACAACCGATTAAGATAAAAAGTAGAAAAATATTTCAGATTAAAAATCAATGTTTAAGAGTGAAACAAATACTGGGGAAAGTGGCCCTACTCATCTGTTTTCTCCATAAAGCCGAATTGGTGTTATTCACCTTGAAACTTGTAATCACAGATATAATATATATAACTATTCCTTCTCTCTACCCAGTATTAAAATAGCAAAATATCCTGATCCATGAAAACTGATTTGTGCATTGGAAAATGTTTGAAACCGAGATGAAAAAGCCAGTTCCTATACGACAGAACTTTAAAAGAAAAAAGTCAGTCTGTCTGTCGATCAGATGATTCGAAAAGGAGAAATGTCAGATGAATTTATTCAATTTCTTTCTCTTACACAATTTATTATCACTCCAGCAGGTCTCAATTTTTACGGATGATTCACACATTTTAACATATTACTGGAAATTTTGCCAATTAAAAAGATGGTCAATTCAATGCGTGCCATAAAAAAATTGGTAAAATTTTAAACCTTGCGATGACCAATTAATTTTGTAATTTAAAACAACTGTTACAGTGACTATAACAAGCGAGAATTTATACTGAAATTTACTGATTAAAATCACTTTGCAGGATATTATGTCATGAAAATATACAAGTTGACTCCAAAAAATAATAATTTAAACCCGAAAGAGGGTGGTGTGTATAATACTTTATTTATTTATTTGCAAATGCGCCAAGAAAGAGAGAAAGGCTATTACTTGTTATCATCTCTTGCTAAATACGAGGTCATGACCTTCCTGATAAGGCTGCGGTACAATGTATGATTATTTAGATGTTGATTAATTACTATTGTATAAAATAAAAACAATTAGTGGAGGCATATTATGGCAGATAGGGGAATTAATAGTTGCCATCTTATAATGTTTACTATAACAAGTTTGTATTGATAAATCAACATTTTGATATAACATAATTCCTATAAATTTTCCAGAATTTAATTTTAGTAAAAGATATAATGGCAATTGGGGGTATTCCTAAACTTTAGACCAGGCAAATCAAATTTGTAGACACGAGAGAGAGAGAGAGAGAGGGGGGGGGGGAGGGTGACATATAATGGCATATAGAGGAATTGATAGTAACCATCTTATAATTCCTACCAATATTCCAGCATTTAGTTTTAGTAAAAGATATAATCAGAAGATCCAGAAAAATGTCAAACATTTTATCAAGAGGATGAAAGTATTTAAAATTGAAATTATTTCTCTTAACCTGAGACATTTTCTGAACCAGATCCTGACAAAAGTTGTATTTTATGTAACTTGCAAAGCCAATTAGTCAAAAAATTAAGCTGATTGAAAGTATGTAATCATTATTTTCACCAGTAAGTTATCTATTAATATTACACATTTGTTCTCGGATCAGTTTTATTAAAACATTGAAACAGAAGGTAATAATTTTTTTTTAGATTTTTCGTCATTGGTCAAATTTTTTATTTCCCCAGTTTGATTATTGTATGATCCTTCTAGCTTTTAAAAAATACTGCAATTGTTTTACTTTTAAAAAATCAATGTTTTTTATCCATTTTTTCAGAAACAATGTGTATAAATGTGTATAAACAATGTGGTACAACGATAAGCACTGTAAAAGATAATAAAGTTTGTAACATATACAGATGGAGATAAGATTTTTGAAAGACCACTACTTATGACCAGCTGTATTGAATGTCACAAGCAAATCATGTTAATTACCCTTGATATGTGGGAAAGTAATACCATCAGTACAGACAGTTTAAGTGACTGTACTTCTCAGAATTTTTTATCGTCTCAAAAAATTTTGACCCCCCCCCCAATTTTATTTCAAACATTTTGACCCCCAATAATTCTCAAGCCCCACACCCCCCCCCCCCCGCCCCCTATAAATATTGACCGGCCCCTAAGCTAACATGCCTTATTGTGTTGTATTTTGATTTTAATTCTATGGTGGTTAAGTCTGTTTCTTTTTGGGAGGTTTCCAAAAGAACAAGCCAGGTTTTTAAACATTTGGTACATTATTCTAGAATGATGGCTTCATAGCAAAGTTTTGTTAAAACCTTTCACTGAAGATCCCAAGAGACTAGCCATGTTGGGCTACCCAGTCAATAAATTCACTGCCTATTCAAAGAAAAGCGTATGAAGAAAAGTGAAGACTTTAAAAAAGATACATATTCCGGGAAATGTGGGGTAAAAAACTTGGTGATTTACATTTAAAGGGGGGTTGATTATCTATAAAACATAGGTAATATAAACAAAATATTAATTTTAATAATTAGTAATTTTAAGTTTTATCCCATGTATTTTTTAAATCCCAGATTTAGACCCATTTGATTTTCCTTGCACGTATTATACATTGTACACATCATAGACATACGTGAAATATTCTTGGTGCATTAAATTAAAATTAGAATAAAGCTTTACATTCAGGTTTGAAAAATTTTTCATTATCGATATCCTACAATAAAAATGGTTTAATAAATACTTTTATAATTTGGTGTCACCATTGGTGTTTGAAGCATGTCGGATCGACTTTTATAGTGTGTTATGATACTTTTCTTTTAGTTTCCTTGACCATATTCACAAAAAAGTGGGGGGAGGGGGCTCTTCGATTTAACTGCTTAACCATCCAACTTGGGAATCTCAGTTACCTTTCTGTTTATTTACTTGTTGATATTCTGACATGAATTGTACCGCTATGTCCGTTTTTCCTCAAACATACAGTTAAAAGTTTAACATGAATCATATATTGGATAGTGGAAATAAAGCATTTTCGGATACTCCACAATAAAACAATCCACAAAGTCCAGATTCTTTAAATTATTCAAAAGGTGCTTGAAGAACATTCAACAAAGCTTCTTATGCAGCTTGAAATGTAAATCCGAATGTCGCCGAACAACTTTAAAATATAATCTGTTTGTTAAGTTTGTGAAACGGTGAAACTTTAGCATATCGGATGTTGATGATGTTTTCGTTTAATTTTTTTTTTGGTAAAATACTCATTAGAGCAAAGATACTTTGGTGACAGGAATAAAATTGGGAAGTAGCGCACCTATATTATTTTACTAATTATTTTCTTACTTTTGATGACCGGGTAAATTGCAGAAAAGTAGTTTGTATTTTTTGCAGACACGACATATTCTTTTCTGCAGAAAAGTAAAACTGTTATTTCACAAAAAATTGTGGACATTTAAACCAATTTATCTCGGTCGAATTTACACCCACCCCCTTTCCCATAAAAAATAAAATAAAATAAAAATGAAAAAAAAGGTAAAAACAACAACAAAAAACAAATGAATAAAGGAAATGTAATGAAATAGAAATAAACGAAAATTACATAATAACGGAGTTACAAATAAAATTTACATTTACTACATTTAAATTCATATTTAAAAAAATATATAATTCTTTATCCGTCTTGTTTTTTTCAATAAAGATTACCAGTACTACATGTTTTTAGATAAAATACATAAAATCTTGATATCATCCTAACTAGCTATCCCGCCCGTTTATGCCTGTTCAGAATTTGTTCTGAACAATTAAACACAATAAACATGTGATAAGGTAATTAACACGGGACTTATTGTTTACTCTGACATGTGCCGATGAAAAATATTTATGTATGAATCTAATAATAATGAGATTTTAAATTCATGGTTTTTTTTGCATTTTGATTTTAATTTTATGACCTTTTTCTTCATTTCTCTTATTTTATAAAATTATTAAAAAAAAAATAAAATATGCCTCGATCGTCCACGAATGAGGAAAAGTTTACGAATAGACAAGATATGAACTTCTTGACAACAAAGATCATGGAAATAGGAATCTGTATTGTGGTATTCTCTACAATCAAAACTGCTGCAAGTACCCTCCCCTTTTCCCCAACACTTTCCTTACTGGGGAATTTAAGCCGATGCTTACATAGTAAGAAATTCTGATTACTCTTTAGTTGAAGAAAGCCAAACATAGTGAATCAAACTTTGGCTTTGATATATATATAGAAAAGGAAAATGACATTGTATGCGTAAAAAGTCGTTCTTGTGCATCGAAATTGGTATCAGAGAATATTATCGTTATCATCATGATCATTTTTAAATGAAATAAAAGCGTAAGAACGGAAATGGACTTAAAATGCATACTACGTACATGTACGTATGTTACAGTTTGTAATTCCGATATGGGAACGATTATAATACGGATGCAGTTTTAGGTTTTTTTTTCACCCACAGGTGTTTGAATGCCTTAATCTGACCAACAGAAAATATTAACTTGGAGTTGCCTTATCAGAGGCCCGAATTTTAGATCGTAAAATATTGTCATAGATTCATATCCAGCTCATACATGTCATATATTCAAAGGTCTCACTTGGTAACTTCGTAGTTAAACTTATAATATTCACTTTTTAATGTAAGTTTCATTTCTTATTTTGTAGTCTCACATTTTGATGTGACAAGGGCAAATCTAGAATTTGGGGAGGGGTGACATCCACCCCACATTTAATTATTGCCCCTCGCTGCAACGCGACGGATGAATTTAGTAATGATCTGCATCCGCCCGTGCGTTCGTCTGTGCGTCTCATAATTCTGAACAGATTAAACAAAAATAAAGAAATATTAAATGAAAAAGGAATGAAAGTGAACATTTTGTTTAAAATATATATTTTAAATGCCCTTTTGCACTAACACCAACCTAAACAAAAAAACAAGCTATACTTGTATGATTAATTTATACATTGTACCTATATGAATTTCACATATACTGATTCAAATATTTAAATAAAAATGAAAGCAGATTTTAAAGTTTAAGCCATCGTCTGTGAAGAAATAAATGAAAATCTTCAATGCACGATGATGGAAAATTAATTTTACTTTCATACCTTTCCATCGCATTCTTCTTATCTGTATTATCCCGTTGTAAAAAGTTACACGCGTGTTACTTTTCACAACTATTTTTCATTTATTATCAATTACATGTACTACAAGAGATCATTTGTAATGATCACTTTCGTAAGATTTGAAAATTATGAACATAATCAAGGAATTCGATTTGTTTTTTTTTTATTTTTCATATAACATTTTTTGGTGACCTTAACTTAGGAGAGGGGGACACGTGCTCCCTGTGCTCCGTAAATCTGCCACTGAGTGATCTTTCTCAAATTTTCATAGTTTTATATAATGTATACATGTAATTAAGTTGAAAAGTTAAGTTATAAAAAGAGCAAAAGTGGCCGTTAATACATTTGGCTGGGTTACCAGAGTTCACTCTATAAAAACACGTGGAAATTTGCATATTCTGTTCGAAATCGACTCTTACATGTACGTATATCATGAACCAAGAAATTCTTATTTAGTTTAATTCTATATCCTCGAAACAGTTTATATTTTGATGAAATGCCCTCTAATAAAAAACTAACAGTTAACAAATCTATGTGATGTCTATTTTTATCTTGTCTGACCAGAAATGACAAGCAACATTTTTAAAACTATTATTCAAAGGTGACCAAAGCAAAACGTTTTTGCAGCAGAAAATTAATTTGAAACCCTCAATTAATATCTGCAAATTCATTCCGAAATCGCATAGCTTAATGGACTGGAATATGACGTATGAGATCCCTAGTCATTAAAAAAAAGCGTGGTTTGACTTCAGAGGAATCTTGGACTATCTACATAATTTATTAAGTTTAAAACTACATGTATTTTCATGATTTTGATTTGATTTGGCACCGGTGCACATCCTATCAGTTTCGTTTCTTTTTTTTAAACTCAGATTGCAAATAATCTTTATATAGTTTGACGGGGTGTGTTCGACTCCGATCTTAATTGACAAGGATTGCCAATTTTCCTACCGAAGGTCGGTGGTTCTCTCCGGGTACTCCGGCTTCCTCCACCAATAAAAACTGGCCGCCGCGAAATAGCCAAATGCGCTGAAAACGGCGTTAAACCCCAACGAAACAAACAAACAATCATATAGTTTGATGTTAGTTTCTCAAAAAACTTTGTCTACTCAGTTTGAAAAAAATATCTTTCCCGGTTTCTGATGTCAGTATTGTATTGTTTTACCTCTTTTTTTTGTTGAAATCAGACAGGAAGACATTCTGATTTAATGAAGTAAGTTTGTTACTGTTTCAGTTAAATTGAGGCCACTGATTTTCTCAGGTCAGTTTCATTTTTTATTTGTCGAAGTCAGATTCGGAACTATTCAGCTTATAATACATACTCATGTAGATTCCTATTTGATCAAGTCAGTTGCATTTCTTATTTGTATTAGTCATATTCCAATAAATGAAGATTCTTATTTCATGAAGTCAGTTTGTTGGGCTCGGATGCCCAGTTACTCATCTCAAGTCAGTTTCATTTCTTATCTATTTAAATCAGATTCGAAAATACCCAGCTGAAAGTCATAAACTTGTAGATTCTTAATGGATTTAGTCAGTTTGTTCGGTCTCATTTAAATTGTGCGCACTGATTTTTTCAATTCGGTTTCATTTATTTTCGTTTAAATCAGATTGAAATTAAAGTCGAGAAATACCAAAGGGATATTCGAAGGAGGGGAAAATCGAAAACAACTGACATACTCCGAAGAACACCGAAGACAAGACCAAAACAATACAAACACTACACTTAAAACCTAAAAACATATGAACAACATGGATCCCACCAAAAAAACCGGGGATAGTCTCTCAATTTTGCAGCGATGTCAGTTTGTTACTTTCTCATATTCTCATTTAAGTTATCGTTCATAAAATATACTAGTCAGAGTTTCCTCTGACGGCAGATGACCCTGTTTCTCAATTGACTAGCGTCAGAGATCACTCTATATACAAATTTGTCGACTCTGTCCAGATATTGTTAATCAGTTTTATATAGGGATTTTATTTCTTGTAAATGAACTTGAGTTGAGTGCTTTTTTTTATGTCAGCTAATTAACCCTATCTTTCACAGGTTTTTTCATCACTACAGTGGTAAAAAAGAAGTCATGAAATATTTTTCATCTTTTAATTGAGTAGAATTTTAACATAATTTATATAACCTATTGTTCTGTAGATTAAACGGTCTAGATATTATATATTACTACGCTTTATTGAGCCAAGCATAATAGTGCTCAGATGTCAATATGAAGCTATCGTATTTAAATACTGTTCGGAGCATCCCTTTTGTGAAGATTACTGTGGTCCTTCTGCGGAAATTTTTCATCTTACCTTTTTCGCAAAATGTATCTCCTCCGTGACCAATTCATATACCTGCTGTTCCTTGTCAGTTAACGTTGGGGTATGAAAGTAGGATATTGAGAAGGATTTTTTGTTAGAGAATGCTGTTTTTATCACACAATCCTTTAAAATTATATTAATATTCACAGCAGAATATAACAAAACATTCATTTTTATGGTAAATCTGTTATCATCATTTATGGTAAGATTTCCTCTGTTTAATTTGTTAAAAGGTGACCGAATTGTTTCACTGAACTCCCAAATGGATCAGCGAATGTATACATAACACGGGATCTTTAAATCATAAATTACAAGTTTGACCTTTATTTTACAATGTTATTCCGGAAAAGGCTAAAGGCAGTTTTCGAAAATGAACAATAAGAAATTGAAAAAAACATCGGAACTTTCCAAAGAAGAAAAGATGTATTTTATTATTACCCGGCTCCTTTAGTTTTCTTTTATTTAGCAAGTTTATGCGCACATCATATTCTGACTGTAACAAGTAAGTTAAGAACAACGAGAAGGGAAGTTACTCTTAGTCAAAAAATGTCTTGAATTGGATCAAGAAGAAAAATCTTAACTTGAACAAACTTACTTGTACAAGTCAGAATAATATACGATTAACTAAAGAGAGATAACTCTTCCCGGATTTTTTTTCTGACAGTTAAGAGTAAGAAACATTCTGACTTAAATATGTAGATCCCCTGACTGTAAGATGATCCTGTTGTCGCTTAACTGCAAACATTGTAACTTGGGCATTCTATCATTGGTATCAAAGATTTTATTTTTACCACTGAGTCGATGCCTCTGATCCCCAAGGGTATCCCCCAGCTAAGTTGGTAATATTTCGATACTAGCCCGAGAATTCATACTTACAATTTACTGTTACAAAATTGTTAAATTTGTGAAACTGAGGAGTATATTCCTTGTGCAAAGCTTTGTCCTTAGATGGTTTTTGCTTTACTCCTTTTGGTCATTTTGATATTTTTGAAATCGCCCTTCAACTTTTGGATTGTTGTTTTGGTTTTCAAAATTTTAGGCCTTGAGCACAATAGATGAGTCGTAAATCGACTAATTTTGCATATTTTGTGCATCAAAGCTGGTATCAAAGACAGAGAATATAATTATGACCACCGGTGTGTTTTTCTGCCTTTAATGAATTAGAAAAAAATTAAATCCATAATTAATGTAGGCCTTCATTTGTTTAAATGTTTGACCAGTGACCAAGGATTGAAAGGAGATTAAAATAGCTTTAACAATTTGTGACTATATTAAATAATAGCCATTTATTTTCGGTGCTTCTCTATTGTCCACTTTTTAACAAATATTTTCAGCAGTTATATCGAGGACCGTATATATTCATGATTTTTATAGACTATTGCTAACTTTTTGACCGCTGCGTTCTTGTCTTGTCGTGTGATGTTTTGATGATCGTTGAAGGCCCAATGATGAATACCTGGTGATGTCAATCTGTTACTGATTTTAAGTCAAACAGAATGTTGTCTCATAAAGGTATCCATCATAGTTAGCTTAATAACTGAGGTTTAGTATGAAATAATTTGCAATTTTCAAATTTTTAGTAACTCTTTTGAAATTGAAAGGAAATTGGATTTCGTTTAATCAACACTGGAAAGACACATACGTACAAAATTTACATGCCGTTTTGCCCCGGCCCTTTTGCAATACTACGGTAGTCAAAGCGTTAGTTCATTAATGATAAATAGAAGATAAAATGGATATAATCAAATCACATAAAACTTAAATAAATTTTATCTATGAATCTTACAGAAAAGGTCCGTTAAAGGATATATGTGGCATTTAAATTTTGAATAAGAAATGTAAGTGTATATTTTGTAGAAATTAAAAGTTTTGACACTTGGGAAAAAGATTTAATACAATTATCTTTGTTCTGGAATTTTCGTCACGTAACTAATTAAGGATAAGTAAAAAATTACATTCTATTGAACACTATTTAAATGTAGCATTTAATATAAGCAGTTTATTTTCTGACTTTGGATTGACTTAGATACACGTAGAGCAGAGTTAGGTATAATTTTTTAAGTATTAACCTTCTCACAAGATCATCAGCCTTCATGAAAAGTCCATTAGTGTGTCAATGCCTACCCTGATGTCTGAAAATGTCAATCTCCACACAATGTAACAGCTCACCTTTTCCATTTATTTTCCGATATTAGTCGGTTAATATGTAAATATAAAACTATAGTCCCCTGGTGCTAAGTTCACTTCAACCGCAGGTAGGCCGCTTGGACAACGAGAATTATACTCCGGATTGCAGAATACACTCATTATAGAACATGTCTGAAAACCCAAAATTGTATTTTAAACCTTTGATGTGAAATATGTTATTGGTACAACAATGTATATTAAACGCAAGCCATGTCATGTTTTTTTCAATACCTAATGTTGGAAAATTTCTGTATGCAATATTCTAAAACTAGAGGCTCTCAAGAGCCTGTATCGCTCACCTGGATTTAACTTTTCACCTTGAGCAGACCTAAAAATTTAAGTGTTGCAGTCAATTTGGCTTGTTTTTCTATAGGATTCTATGTCAAACTAATTTCAGCTGTGGCAGTCATCTTGGTTTAGTCCAGGTCAACGGATACATTTCTAAAAGAGAACCATCTAAGGACCATTTCTGCTAAGTCTTGTTCCAACTGGCTAAGCGGTTTCAGACAAGAAGATTTTTAAATGAATTTTCCTATAGGGTCCAATATTTAACAAAGTTCGGTGTGGCAGACATCTTGGTTGACAATCCGGGTGATCGGACATATTTCTGAAAGAAGACCTCCTAAGGGCCAATGCTGCCAAGTCTGGCTCCAATATGTCAAGTGGTTTCAGACAAGAAGATTTTTCAATGAATTTTTCCATATGGCCCTATGTTAAACTAAGTTTGGGTGTGGTGGCCATCTTGGTTGACAGTCTGGGTCATCGCACAAAATTCTGAAAGAGGACCATCTAAGGACCATTGCTGCCAAGTCTAATTCTAACTGGCTTAGTGGTTTCAGACGAGAAGATTTTTGAGTGAATTTCCATTAGGGTCCTATGTTAAACTAAGTTCTGCTGTGGTAGCCATCTTCGTTCAAAGTCCACGAAATCAAACATATTTCTGAAAAAGGACATCCTAACGGCCAATGCCACCAAGTCCTGCTCCAATATGTCAAGTTGTTTCAGACAAGAAGATTTTTTAATGAATTTTCCTATTGGGCCCTGTGTTAAACTAAGTTCGGTTGTGGCAGCCATCTTGGTTGACAGTCCGGGTCATCGCACAAAATTATGAAAGAGGACCATCTAAGGACCATTGCTGCCAAATCTAATTCTAATTGGCTTAGTGGTTTCAGACGAGAAGATTTCTGAGTGAATTTCCCATAGGGTCCTATCTTAAACTAAGTTCTGCTGTGGTGGCTATCTTGGTTCACAGTCCATGAAATCGGACACATTTCTGAAATAGGACCTCCTAAGGACCAATGCTGCCAACTCTGGCTCCAATATGTCAAGTGGTTTCAGACAAGAAGATTTTTCAAAGAATTTTTCCATAGGGCCCTATGTTAAACTAAGTTTGGATGTGGCGGCCATCTTGGTTGACAGTCTGGGTCATTGCACAAAATTCTGAAAGAGGACCATCTAAGGACCATTGCTGCCAAGTCTGGTTCCAATTGGTCAAGTGGTTTAAGACAAGAAGATTTTCAATCAATTTTCCCATAGGGCCCTATGTTAAACTAAGTTCGGCTGTGGCGGCCATCTTGGTTAACAGTCCGGGTCATTGGACATATTTCTGAAAGAGAACCTCCTTAGAACTATTACTGCCAACTTTGGTTCCAACTGGACTTGTAGTTTCATATAAGAAGATTTTTGAAAGTCACCCCCCCCCCCTTTTTTTCTATTTTTAGTAACAGCAGCCATCTCGGTTGGAAGTCGGGGATGCCAGACATAATTTTGGAAGGGGGCCACCCAAGGACCATTCCACCAAAGTTTGGTCTCAATTGGCCCAGCGGTTTGAGAGGAAAAGATCTTTAAAGGAAAGTTTATGCTGGATGCCGTCTTTAAAGGGCAAAAACTCCTATAAGGGGTCAATCAATGATTTTGGTCATGTTGACTTATTTGTAGATCTTACTTTATTGAACATTTTTGCTGTTTACAATTTGTCTTTATCTATAATAATATACAAGATAATAACCTAAAACTGCAAAATTTCCTAAAAATTAACAATTCAGGGGCAATAACCCAACAAAGGGTTGACAGATTCGTCTGAAAATTTCCTGACAGGTAGATCTTGACCTGATGAACATTTTTACCCCATGTCAGTTTTGCCCTAATTGCTTTAGTTTTTGAGATATAATACAAAAACTGCAGTTTACCCCTATGTTCTATTTTTAGCCATGTCGGCCATGTTGGTTGGCAGGCGGGGTCATCGGACACATTTTTTAAACTAGATACCCTAATGATGCTTGTGGCCAAGTTTGGTTCAATTTGGCCCAGTAGTTTCAGAGGAGAAGATTTTTGTAAAAGTTAACGGACGACGGACGACGGACGACGACGGACGCCAAGTGATGAGAAAAGCTCACTTGACCCTTCGGGTCAGGTGAGCTAAAAAAAAATCGGATAAATTATCGAAAATCATTTGTTTGGTTCAGTCTATTTTACATCTGATTTCTATTGATGTCAAACGACATTCCTTGTTTGTTGTATTATATGAAGTTCTTTGTTGTGGACTTTGATTATCGTGTCCGCTCTTTTTATTTTTTTATTTTTTTATTTTATTTTTTTTTTTTGTTTGACGTACATTAATTCATTGGAAGCATCCTTCTAAATGTATAAGGTTTTTTCATTCATAATACCTTTAAATTTCCGAATAGAAATTTCATGCTTTTTCAGTTAAGCTTAATATTCTACTATTTTTTCTGGTTAATTGTATTTTGATATTCGTGGTAGGATGTTATTATCACGAAAGTTCAATCCATTTATTATTATGAAGCGCGAAAGAAATTGTTTCTTGAATATATTGACAATTAGATTAACTTATATAGATATTACAAACGACTTTTCCCGTTCTTCCTGGGTAAAATTGAAATTTAATTTAAATTAAGTTCATAACATATCACGCAAATGCACAAAAACCTGAAAGAAAATGACACTTTACTGACAAATATTTAATTCGGATGTGTGAGACGTAAATAAGTAAAGTCAGAAGGAATACATATGAGAAAACCCAAAATGTTTAGTGAAAAAGTTTCGAACCATCATGGAAACTGGAAGAAATTAAGTCAGATCAATTATGTGTTCCCTTCCTAAAAAATGAAACGGTCTATCTCTCTGTCGCACATACCGCTGAAGCCAAAGATGTGATGAACAACTAAAAGAAATAAGAATTTTGTAACCATTTACAAATTTTGAGTGAGCGTTTTAGAGAAAATCATTCTACAATAATATTCCCTAAATACTCATTATGTTACATCAGTTATTGATCAATTACATGTATAAATAATATACAATTGATGATACCGTTTTGTTCGCAAAACGTTCCAAATGCTTTGCAGGATTTATTGAATAAACTTCAAATGTATTGTTGCAAATAGAAAATACAAGTAAATGAGGATAAAACATAAATCGTAGTTTTTCGAAAAGGGTGGCAAAGAGTAGACCATTTTTGGTATTATTATAATAGAGAACTCTTATATACATCTTTGAGTACTTCTGCATGCATTATAATGGAAGATTTCAGCACACTCAGAAAAGGTTAGCTGAACAAGGTGGTAGAGCATTAGCTTCATTCGTTAGTACATTAAAATCTAGTTACATTTCAAAGAATCAACAGTATTCCATGTTTGACAGTCTATTTGTGTCTATTTTGAATTAAGGTTCGGAAATTTGTGGTTTTCGCCATGCCATATAATATAGAGGTTATACACAATAAATTGTGTAGATTTATTTTAAAGGTGTCTAGGAATACACCGGTGCGTGGTGTTATTGGGGAGCTGGGTCATCTGCCAATGTATGTCACCAGAAAGCAACGTTTGTTGAAATACAAATAAACTTAATATAGTTTTTGATGTGTATCAACTTTTACTTATAGATTGTTATAACCATGATAATGGAAAAGATAAATGGGCTGTTAGTATTCGTAATCTACTTTACAATATCGGTCTGAATTATGTATGGGATGGACAGAATAATATTGTAATAAAGTCTCCCAAACGAAGTGGGAGACTTATAGATTTTTATTTGCGATTTTTTTCGAACATTTTATTTCTTCCTCTCCGATTTTGTTTCTTGGAGTTCTTAATAACCGTCAGAGATATGGATCCGAGGATTTCCATGATTGAATGATCAGTGTTTTAGTGCTTAATATTATTCATTCTTTGATGAGGGTCACTGAGACATATAATGAGCAGTTCAAAGAGGCTAGGGGTTTACTAAAAGACCCTATGGGGAATTTTTTTTTCATCTAAAAATCTATGTGAATGATCAATAACCATTCCATATCATATATTTTATTATACATCGTCACAACACCTATTAAATGACATATGCCTCGTTCCTCTGGGTGTGGGGGGTGTCATCCCCACCCCACCCCCAAAGTCGATAATTTTGAAAAAATATCATATGCAATTAAAATCCATAATCATATATTTCATTATTCTCCGTAAGAAGACATGTACCTCATTCTTTTAGAAGGGTGATCCTCACCCCCATAAATCAATAATGTCCAATTATCTCCTCAACCGTTACATGTAAAATCCCCACCCTAAACCATATATTTTCTTATTCCCCATGGTAAGACGCACCAAGTGAGACATACCTCCCTTCCCCATGGGGTTATCACCACTCCCATCAAATCAATAATGTTCAATTGTCTCATAAACCGTTAAAATCCCCACCCCTAAACCATATATTTTCTTATTCGCAATGGTAAGACGCACCAATTTTTAAATTATTCAAAATCCGTAAAAATGTTTATCCCTTTAACACGTTTTAATACGCAATGTTCAAATCTAGTAAACCATTTAACTTCATATCCCGTAATAACATATATTTCTAATTGCCTATAAGGAGACGCAGTAAATGATTTTACATATTGTCTGGGGAATGGGGGTATTCCCTCGTAAAAAAATCAACAAAAGACACTGAGATCCTTGTTCCTTAATTATAAACATTTTTATTCTTTCTGAAAAGTTCAGATATCAGAGTTCATGTCCCACCCCTTACAAAATCACTGCATGTATCATCAGTATTTCTGAATAGCTTCGAGACTGATAGCCGGGATAATCATTTATGCCCATGACAAGACTTGGTGAATGCACCATTCGTATTGTTCACGGGGGATAATTTACTATTCCCGGAAGATAATAAATTGTTATATATCATAAAAAATTCTCCAATAATATTTTGTGCTGAACTGCATTGGTCTAACTTTTTTTATTTGTTTATACCCCCGCTTTTTGAAAAAAGCTGGGTATATAGTATTTGTTGTGTCCGTCTGTTCGTCCGACCTTTGTATCCGCAACTCCTCCTAAACTACTGAATGGAATTTGATGAAACTTTCAGAGAATCGTTATCCCATGATGCCATTGTGCACCTCCTATTTTAGTATTTGATCGGACCAAATTTTGGGGTTTCCCATAGAAAAACATGGACTTTGACTTTCAATGTGATAGGGGGTACCATGAAGCCATCAGCAACTACTCCTAAACCACTGTATGGAATTTGATGGAGGATCTTTATTACATGATGCCATAGTGCACCTCCTATTTTAGATTTTGTTCTGATGAATATTTGGGGTTACCCATACCAAAACATGGACTTTGACATTCATTGTGATAGGGGTACCATGATGCCATCCGCAACTCCTCCTAAACCACTAAATGGAATTTGATGAAACTTTCAGAGAATCTTTATCACATGATGCCACAGTGCACCTCCTACCTTTTACATTTTGATCTGATCAACTTTTTGGGTTTTCCATAGCAAAACATTGACTTTGTCATTCCTTGTGATTAGGGGTGCGGGGGTATCAAGTAGTGAGCTTTGCTCACAGTATTTCTAGTTTTGATTTTTATGGGGCTTGTTTATTATGTTCCTTGCTGGAAAAGAAAAAAATATCAATTTCGATCCGTTTTTGTCAATATCTGTTAATCGTTTTTGAGATATAAGGTGACGTGATAATTTTTGAAAATGTTTAGTTCTTCATCGGATTTGATGAATTTTTTAACAATGATTCCTCGCGAAAAAAAAACAACAAAAACTATTGCAGAATTTGTTTTTGTATCTTTCACCGTTTCCAAAATAAAAGGGTCAAAGGGGCCATAATAAGTTCATTGATGATTACCCCATATCCTTACATTTTTATATGTATATTGTTACGGCCGAAATCACCTTTAAATTATAGCCAACAAAAGACACAAATCAATAATAAAATTTAACAAGATTTATTATATACAAAGTTTACAAAAAATATTACAAAAAAAACTAAAATGTCAACTTAACTGTTCAAAATCCTGTTTTTTCTTGATCCGGAATTCTGGTCACTGTTGCCTGAATCCAAACGGAATATTATATCCAATCAGTCACAATCTAGTATGATGTAACGAAAATGAAAGTCTGCCAAGTACGATATGTGAAACGTAAATAAATCCAACAGCTGAGAACACAAGAATGTCTGGTAATACGTTCTGATCTGCAAGTTTAACTTTCGTGTCCATATATATAGTGTAGAACGGAAACTTCTGGAATACGGTAGAAGTTCGAATCGCACCATAATTATTACGTAAGTCAAATAGAAAGTTCTAGTCATTCCATCAGTATCCATTATTGTTCCAGTGATTTCTAAACTGCGCAGTTATAACATTATTTGGTAAACAACTATAAGTATTATGTAAACATAGTATACATGTTATAAGGCTACGCAAAACAAATCAGGCCAAGATAAATAAATATAAATATAATAATTACAATATCATAACACCTCCCCCCTTAAAAGAAGTTTGAGTGTAACGAAAACTTCATGAACAATATATACAAAAATATATAGTATACATACAATGTTTTAATAAGATCTAGATAAAGCATCTGCTATTACGTTATCTTTACCTTTAATATGTTTTACAATAATATCATATTCCTGTAACAATAAACTCCACCTAGTCAACCTCTGGTTCTTGTTTCTCATTTTATGTATGAAGGTGAGAGGATTATGATCAGTATAAACCAGAATAGGATGCATAGTGGGATTTAAATATACATCAAAATGTTGAAGTGCAGACAACAGTGCAAAACATTCTTTTTCAATAGTGGAATAATTTTTCTGATGTTTATCTAATTTCTTGGAAAAATATGATATAGGTTTCTCAACATTATCATCTGTTTCTTGATATAAAACTGCTCCAACTCCTACATCACTTGCATCAACAGCAAGTTTGAATTGCTTTTTAAAGTCTGGAGTGATAAGAACGGGACTGTTAATTAAAAGTGATTTGCTTTTTTCAAAAGAGTTTTGACAATTATCACTCCAGATGAATTTAGAATCTTTTCGTAAAAGATGAGTCAATGGTTGAACAACAGTAGCAAAGTTTGAACAAAATTTTCTGTAAAATCCAATCATGCCTAAATATCTCATAAGTTGTTTTTTATTTGTAGGAGGAGGAAAATTGGTAATTGCATCCACTTTAGCCATAATAGGTTTCACTTGACCTTGGCCAACTGTGTGCCCTAAATAATCAACAGTGGCCTTACAAAATTCACTTTTAGCAAGATTAACAGTCAAATTTGATTGTGACAATCTATCAAAAGTATCATATAAATGTTTTAAATGCTCTTCCCAGCTATCACTACATACAATAAGATCATCAATATAAGCATAACAACAGTCTAAATCTTTTATAACATTATTGATCATTCTTTGAAACGTAGCTGGAGCATTTTTCATACCAAACGGCATGACAATATATTGAAATAAGCCGTCTGGTGTGACAAAAGCTGATATTTCACGAGCTCTCGGTGTCAGGGGGACCTGCCAGTAACCTTTTAATAAATCAAATTTGCTTACGAATTTTGATTGTCCAATGTTATCAATGCAATCGTCTATCCTTGGAATCGGATAGGAGTCAGATTTTGAGACTGAGTTTAATTTTCTGAAATCAGTAACGAAACGAAAGGTTTTATCTGGTTTGGGTACAAGAAGACAAGGAGAGCTCCATTCACTGTTACTCGGCTCAATGATATCATTGTCAAGCATATATCTAATTTCTTGTCTCATAACATCAAGTTTAAGTGGATTGAGCCGGTAAGGATGTTGCTTAATTGGAGAAGCATCGCCTACATCAACATCATGACAAACAGCAGTGGTTTTGTTTGGCACATCTGGAAAAAGATTTTTAAAAGTAAATACCAAAGTTTTCAATTTTTCTCTGCGATCGAAAGTCAGATGTGCAAGTTTTGAGTCTAAATCTGATAAAATTTCAGAATTTTTCAATCTAACAGTTTGTTCCATAGTCTTGGAATCAAAAGATGGTTCAGTTATATCTGGTTTGTCATGATCGTTCTCCAATTTAACCATGGCTAAAGTGGCAACTGGTTTACTCTCACCTTCATTAGTACGCTCAAAATATGGTTTTAACATATTAATGTGACACACTCTATTTTGTTTACGCCGACCTGGAGTTCTTACAATATAATTCAAATCATTGATTTTACTGTTGATTGTATAAGGACCACAGTATTTAGCCTGTAAAGGATGCCCAGGGACTGGCAAAAATACAAGTACCTTTTCACCAGGCTCAAAAACTCTGTCCCTGGCATCTTTATCATACCATATTTTCATCTTATTCTGTACAGTTTTTAAGTTTTTCTGAGCAATTTGACAAGCAGTATACAATTTTTCTTTAAATCTAGATACATAGTCTAGAAGATTCAAGTCAGTGTGTTCAGTAAGCCATTTTTCCTTAATCAATTTTAAAGGTCCCCTTACAGTATGACCAAACACTAACTCAAAGGGGCTAAAACCAAGGGATTCTTGAACAGCCTCTCGGACCGCAAAAAGTAGAAAGTGAACACCATCATCCCAGTCCCTGTCAAATTGAAGACAAAAAGTTCTAATCATGTTCTTCAATGTTTGATGAAAACGTTCTAAGGCACCTTGAGATTCTGGATGATAAGCACTTGATCTATACTGAGCAATCCCTAACTGATAAACGACCTGCTGAAATAAACCTGACATAAAATTTGAACCCTGGTCGGACTGTATTGACTTAGGAAGCCCTACTAATGTGAAAAATTTGATAAGAGCTTTGACAATAGTTGGTGTCTTAATATTCCTTAAGGGAATAGCCTCAGGAAAGCGAGTGGATGTACACATGATCGTTAGTAAATAAGCATTTCCTGTCTTGGTCTTTGGTAAAGGTCCAACGCAATCAATAAGTACTCGGCTGAAAGGTTCTTCAAAGGCTGGAATTGGCAGAAGTGGTGCTGGTGGTATTTTCTGGTTAGGCTTGCCAACAACCTGGCATATATGGCATGATTTACAGTATTCTGTGACATCATTTCTAAGTCTGGGCCAGTAGAAATGTTGTAATATCTTAAGACAAGTCTTCCTTATACCTAAATGTCCAGCCAAGGGGGTGTCATGGGCAAGACCAATAATTTCTTGCCTATAGACTTTAGGCACCACCACTTGGTATACCACTCTCCATTCCTCCTCTGGGATAGCATCAGGGGGCCTCCACTTCCTCATCAAAATGCCGTCTTGATGGAAGTAACATTCGGCCACTTTGTCTGCTTCTTCTTGGGGTAGAGCCCTCTTGCAGAGCTGAAGAACCTCAGGGTCTTTATTCTGTTCTTCCCTAAATGTTCTTTTGTCTAATGAATGGCTATTCACGTCTGGCCATGGCATAATTACACGTTTGTTAGTACCAGGTGGTCTGATTATGGCCTTTTCTGAGCTACCGGGACCTTCAATGTCGGCAAAGAAAGTGTCAGAAAGGTCCATATAATCATACCGGTCTTCTTGTAAAGTCTCATCTTGTTGTTTTCTTGCCATTGCCCTAGTAACAACACAAGCTGGATACAGTTCAGCATCATCTTCAGGTGATTTAACATCCACCACCGGTTCACTTGTAACAATTGGTTCAGCAACCACTTTGTTCCTAGCTAGATCATTTCCTAGCAACAATGAAACACCCTCAACGGGGAGAGTAGGACGAACACCCACAACAACTGGTCCAGTAATTAAATCTGACTTCAAATAAATACGATGGAGGGGAACATCTATACAACCTAACTCCACACCTCGTAACAAAACGGAGGCACCAACGGACGTCTCCTCGGACAAAGGCAACACGCCTTCTAACAACAAAGACTGAGAAGCTCCAGTGTCCCGTAAAATCTTAATAGGCTGAGGAGTAGTATTATTAACAATAGAAACAAACCCATCAGACATAAAGGGTTGATAATCCTCCATGTAATCACAAAAACTGGACTTAAAAGCCTGACTCGCAGGACATTCCAACTTATTGGTAAAAACGGGTGTCGTACAAGCACTGGACTTGGGCTTATGATCTCTTTCATTCTTCTTCTGGAGTCTAAAACAATCAGCCATCAGGTGACCATTTTTCTTACAATAAGCACAAGTTAGTGATTTCTTCTCAAAAGTATCAAACTTTGGACCAGACATATTATAACTAGACGGACTCTTATTCTGTGCAACAGGCTTAATATCAGTACGCTCAGTGCTTTGATTTTTGTAATTTCCGCATGAAGTATTAAAATTTTGACCTTTGAAACTTCTTTTATGTGAAATGGTATAATTATCGGAAACAACAGCTGCATCTTGCAATGTCTCAACAGTTTTGTCATCTAAATGTGTTTTTAAGTCTAAATTAACACACTGCTTGAACTCTTCTAATAACATTAATTGTCTTAATTTATCAAAATTTTTATCTATTTTCTTTGACGTAAGCCATTTATCAAATAAATCTTCTTTTTCCCTAGCAAATTCAACATAGGTTTGTGTTTCAAACTTTTTATAAGACCTAAATTTCTGTCTATATGCTTCTGGCACTAGCTCATAAGCTTTCAAAACTTCCTGTTTAACAGTATCATAATCAGAACTTTTTTCTGAAGATAAAGCTGAGTAAATTTCAGCGGCCTTGCCCACAAAAACACTTTGCAGCATTGTAGTCCAATAAGGCTTTGGCCATTTCAAATTTTGAGCAATTTTCTCAAATTGTGGAAAAAATTTATCCACCGTTTTTTCACAAAATTTAGGAACCAAACGTATATTTTTTGCTGCCTCAAATTGTTCTGATTTTGACTTAGTGTTGCTTTCTGCTTTGACCATTTCCATTTTTATTTTCTCCATCTCTATCCTTTCCCTCATTTCAAGTTCTGCCTGTTTTTCTTCTTTTTCTTTTTCTAATTGTTTTAATTTAAATTCATCTTCTTTTTCTAATTGTTTTAATTTAACTTCGTTTTCAAATTGTTTTTCCAATTGTTTTAATTTAAGTTCGTGTTCTAATTCAAGCTGTTTTAATTTTAAAGCATCAACATTTTCGACCTTGAGGTCAAGAGCCTCTTCACCAAAAATTTCTAAATCAACTAAATTGTCTATTACCAAATTTTTTATAATTTGTTTTCTCATAGATGTTCTAAAATCTATTTTTAGATGTTTAGCAAGCAACACTAATTCTTCTTTCTTTAATTTATCAAACCCTTCCAGGTCTGGCGTTTTCAAAAATTTACCAGCATCAAATTCCATTTTGTAGAATTTTGTTGGCTAATTCTAATAAAAATACGGAAAAAATTTAATAAGATATTAACGTTATCCCGAGACGAGCCCCCAATTTCTGTTACGGCCGAAATCACCTTTAAATTATAGCCAACAAAAGACACAAATCAATAATAAAATTTAACAAGATTTATTATATACAAAGTTTACAAAAAATATTACAAAAAAAACTAAAATGTCAACTTAACTGTTCAAAATCCTGTTTTTTCTTGATCCGGAATTCTGGTCACTGTTGCCTGAATCCAAACGGAATATTATATCCAATCAGTCACAATCTAGTATGATGTAACGAAAATGAAAGTCTGCCAAGTACGATATGTGAAACGTAAATAAATCCAACAGCTGAGAACACAAGAATGTCTGGTAATACGTTCTGATCTGCAAGTTTAACTTTCGTGTCCATATATATAGTGTAGAACGGAAACTTCTGGAATACGGTAGAAGTTCGAATCGCACCATAATTATTACGTAAGTCAAATAGAAAGTTCTAGTCATTCCATCAGTATCCATTATTGTTCCAGTGATTTCTAAACTGCGCAGTTATAACATTATTTGGTAAACAACTATAAGTATTATGTAAACATAGTATACATGTTATAAGGCTACGCAAAACAAATCAGGCCAAGATAAATAAATATAAATATAATAATTACAATATCATAACAATATTGAATTTTGCCTCCCCTTACGCAAATGAATGAAAATATTGCTATTGACTCCGGCGGGTAAAAGATCGACAAGGTCACTTACTAAGAGAATAAATTTTGTTTCACGATGATATCTATCAATAGATGACAGTGATTTCGTTCTGAGATTTCGCGGTTATGTTATAGCGTAATTTTTAAACTGTAAATCCGTCCATCTCAAATTTAAATTTAAATACATGTAGAATTTTGTTAACCCGTTAAATGCATTTTTCTGGCCGGGGATCATGTCTGTCCAGTTGTTTTTTGTAGGTGGTATTGTATTAAAAAGAAATTAAGAGTTGTCTTTCTTTATAGATAGATTTAATTTTATTGGGTGAATATGCAACTCAGATATGTTTTTATTATTAATGTGGTGTTTTATCTTTTAATTATTTCATTTTCTGTCCTTACATCATATTATAGTTTAAATACAATATTGAAACAAGGAAACATCAATGTATCAGACATAATATGTAGTAACAGATGTTATTTCATTTGCTTAGTCATAAATTTTTAAAAAGTTCTCTTGTGTTGCAATTGTATCATTTTATATAAATATGATTCAAATTACGCTGACTAGATGTTGGGAGGACTTATCACGGCAGGTAAGAAGTTCTTTTTTATTACTTTTATTTAATTATTATTCTTATTATTACCACACAATAAAATCAGTTCTCGTAAACGATTGAGAAATATTGGAATACATATCTTGTCAATGCAGCATGTCGACAAGCAAAAGTTATCAAGTTTATCATGTTTATAGGAAGAAATTACCCATTTTAGCCTCTGAAAAACAAATAATTTATTGAATACAATGTAAGGCGTTTGAGATATCAGTTACTTAATTTGGGAGACTTCGTAACAGTTCACTGTCATGACTGTTGCAGTTTTTACTCGTTAATTATAATGCTCTATTCGTCTTTTAGATCAGTTTTAGCAAAATTGGCGTTCCCCGGTTGAAAATGCAGAAGATTTATCTGTTTATAAAGTTATAAAAACTGAATTTAAGATATAATAGATACTTATTCAATGATTTTGATGTACATTTATTGTCTTTAATAAGATTAGGAGTACTTAAACAATATAGAAACTGGTCGTTATGTTAACCAACCTAGAAATATAATTAACAAAACGGAATTGAATAAATCAAATTCTTTTCAACATACTTTTATAATCTCAGATACCAAATGTTTTGTGTAAGAAACCCTTTTTTACCAACCTTAATCAGCTATGCTTTACAAAACTTTGGACAGTCGATATAATTATCAAGACACTGAACAAGGGAAATTTAGGTATTTTCAGCTTTACCAGAAATACTTTAAAATTTTAAGCTTTGCAAATGCAAAATAATTTTATTTTGAATACCAACTAAAGATTACGGAAGCAATGGAAACATTTTAAAAATATGAAAACAGTAACAAGGAACAAATATTACAAAGATATAAATGAAATAATAAAACACATAACAAAACAAAAAGAATATTCGTAATGTGAACTCTTATTTAAAAATGGGAATGACATCAGGTACTCCTGAAGAGCGGGAGTGTGCTGTTCCGTTCAGAACGACACCTGCCACTTCTCGAATGGCCAAAATCCTGTATAGTGTCAAGTCGGGTATGTTTTCTATTTCAAGACATCAACTCTAAATGAACATACCCAGTTTCTTTTGTGGCATACAATCTTTGTACGAGTCAACCAATCTATTACATGTATAAGGACTTTTAATCTTGAAGTAAATGCAGTCGTGTGAATGCCGAACCAAACTCTATGAAAATGTAATGGCACAGGGGAGTCAGAACTTTATCAGTGCTTTATCTGTTATATATAAGCATATAATTGTATATTGGGTATCCTAAATTGGATGTAATGTCATAGACCTTTATTAATACGAAAAAAATGATCTATTTTTTTTCTCCCATCATTATTTTATATCTTGTTATTTTTCCTCACACTCGAGCCTAATACCATTACTGACGTTCGTTTAAAGACTATCAAGTCAAGGACATGTTTTAATAAGAATTCATCTCTGGGTTTTATTCTATCATACATTTAAGACTCTTTACCATTATATAAAATCGACATATTACGCTGTTTGCGGTTGAGCCTGAATCTGATTGTTTGCTTAAAAAGATTTCACTATAATCTTTTGACGAATGATTTTGTAACACATGCAGACCTTTATATAAATTCTCTAATCCATTTAAGGATGTCATTTAAGACTTAATTGTAATGTGGGATGTATCTAATGGACAAATAATATGTTATGTCATTGATATTTTAATTATAAGTCTAAAAACATGCAGTGTAATGTAGCTTTGTTTTAAACTGGAACTTGTCTATTTTCAAAGTAGTCTCATCACTTAAATGGAACGATTACATAATTTGGAATACCCCAAGTAATGAGCAAGATACATAAATTTTAGATAAATATTTAACACAAAGAACAACATATTGATATTGCCAAAATTGTTTTAATATACATTGAAAAAGGATCCGTTTATTTGCAATACCAATTAAAGTCTTTACTTTGAGTGAACATTGCTTCATAGATTAAACATTAACATTAGCAGTAGCCAATATATTTTAGATAATTTGAAAAATAAAAACATGACATAAAAGTAAGAAAGAATAATTGATGGTACAATGTATTAAAGCTTACAAAAAATACATTTCATACCTATCATATATCTTTCATAAAATAGATCAAACAAAATTCTAATATGTTTATTTCATACTCCGACCAGCAGCTATGAGAGCCGTTGCTAGTTTTTACAGTTAAAACGAGCACAAACTGACCCTGCTATCTACATTATACACCGTTTAACCAATACCTGCAGTTCGTTGATAATCACTGAATTGGCTCTTATAGTATGTTTAATACACATGAGTGTCAAAATAGATATAATCGGTTTAACCCCACCACTGTTTGCTGTCTGTACCAAGTCAAAATATTCTGACTCTCTGTTGTGTTTGTGTTTTGAGCATAGTATAAATTTACTCTATCTAATATTAGTATCTTTTGATTATTATTTTATGACATATTTTGTCTGGGCATCAGTCCGTTGTGTATGTCGTTTTGACGTTTCCTATCATCTATTCTGTTGTTTTGTTTCTTGTACAGACCTTGAAAAATATAAATATTCTTCTAAGTAAGAATTATGAAAATGTATAGTGGAATATATCGTCTAATAATACACTTTTTCTTAAAGACATTCATGTATTGATTTATATTGACAGTCTTGATATTCACAATTTGTGAAAATTCAGACAAGTTGACAAGACCAGAACATGATATACATGTATTGTCTTTCAGTCAATAAAAACTGGGTTAGACCATTTAGGAATACATTCTGTAATGTTTAACTTGACCTCCGTTTTTTTTTTTTTTTTTTTTTATTATTCGTTTAGTTATACATGTATCCTTGTGGCATTTGTTTGTCGTTTTCTATTCTCCTGACTTTGTCTTTTCCTTTGATTCCCACTGTTTTGTTGGTATTTTTTTTTGGCAAAAATTTGACCCAAATTTGTTCAAACCGATATTGACTTACTGCAAGACAACATATCTTGAATGGATTTTGTTATCTTGACTTTGTTTGAAAACATGGACATTAAGAAAATCAAGACAAAATATTTAAAAAAATCAGAATGAACAATAATAACATTGCGGAAGAGAATTAAATTTGCCATTAATTACATGTATGTTGTGTTTCGCATTTATTGATTTGTTGTCTTGTTTTTCTGTCATATATGATTTATGGTTTAGAAGGGTTCACATTGTTGATGCTCTAGTTTTCATATTGTTCTATTTCTGATGAGTTTGCTATCTGTTTCTCTGGTTGCATCCTTTGCTGTGTTACCGATCTCAATATATTGTCTTGTCTTTCTATTTTAATCTTATGGACTTTTTTCTATCTTCGGTATTATTTTGCCGGCACTTATGTCTTTTTGGAATTGTCACTAGGTACTCTTATATTATATACTTGGAAAACATGCATCATTTAGGACTATGCCCTCAACTTAAACGGTACTAGTCAATTTCCGATAAACGTTTTAATCATTTACATGTGCATGTTTGCTCCTTTTAAAACATAAGTACGAGTTGATCACTTTCACTTAAAATGAGACTAATACATATAATCCGTCAACAATTAAATAAACAAAAGAAAAACATTTTGTAAAAAAAAAGCTTTTGGCACATTATAGAAAATAAAAATAAATTTCGTCTACTGTAGAGTCGAAAATAAAAATATTCAACGATAGCCGGTATTAATCAACCGTAATTTGATAAACGGTTGTGAGGTTTATATAAATGCAAGGTATTATAAATATACAAATCATACAAAAATGATTTTTTGCATGTTTGTTAGTATCATGATAATACATTATTAGCATGCTTTTTCAGTTGGGACTACCTAGAGATACGTGATGGAGAGGATAATACTACATCTAGTATAGGAAAACTTTGTGGTTTTCAGGAAATCTACTATTTGTCAGAATCACCTTCAATATTCGTATACTTTTTCACAGATGAACTTCAAAATGAGATGGGGTTCCAGTTGGAATATTATCAAACAGGTACGTTAAAGTTAAAACTCTTCCAATAGCTGCTTTTATTGTTCTTCGTCAAAAAAGGAAGAGTGGGTTCGATTGGCCCTTAAGGTGGCTCGGGCCTATTCGAAGTTTCTATCAGAAGTGCCGTATTTTTTGTTATTTTAATCTTTACAGAGAGTGAATCAAATTGGTCGAAAAAAAATATGGGGTCCCCGACCATTTAAGCTCAAAATTTTACTTTTAAACAGGTATGTAAAAGGGACCGTTTTTCAATGAAATGATAGGGAAAATAGAGGTGTTGACATATTTTTATCGGAATATCAAAAAAACTGTCTGTGACACTTGGTCCAAAACTGTAATATAAAAAGCTGAAATATAGCTTCAAAGAATAAGCAAATAAAAAATATAGGTCACCGATAAGGAAAAAAAATATTTAGCCTTAAAACCCAAAATTTTGGCGGGAAAATGGTGAAATTGGGTGAAATGTCATTTTGAGCCTTTCACAGATACCCATAGTGAGAAATAATATGATACCTAATAAACATATCATATCACATAGCAAAAGATAACTTTTTATTTAAAAAATGGCTGCTATTGCATATTGGTTACCATGGAAACCAGTAGTTAAAGCATGAAATTGTTATTTTTATAAATGATAAAATATGATAAGAGGCCTTAAATGGCACCTGAAATAACCAAATAGGTAAAATTTTAGTAGATTTAACTGTGTGCTGACAGCGTATATCAAACCAAATAGACTGACATAAGTTGAAAACTTTTCTAAGTTCAGAAAGGTTAAGTGTGATGGCACGTGCGTCGAAGTATATAAATTCTAAATTAACATATTTGGCAAAATGGCTTATAAGTCTCAAAATTTAGGTAAAACTAATCAAAACTAAACTAAACTACTCCTGCTCAACCACAATTTATTATTTCATGAGAAATTATGCAGATTTATTTCTGTCTTCTAAATTATTCATGTTTAAAGGTGCCCTTCATAGCTTAGAACGATGTATTTGGTTTTGCTCCACATTGAAGGTAGTGCTGTTACTTATAACTGCTAGCGCCAACACCATCTTATCTCTGAGGGGCCTCGGTGGCCAAGTGATCTAAGAAGATCTTCTACTGTGTGTAATCACTAGCCAGTCAACACTGAGGTTGTGAGTTCAAACCCTGCGCGTCCAAGTGCAATCGACTCTGAATAGACTAGGATTGTCAGTTTTTACTATCGAAGGTTGGTGCTTTTCTCCGGGTACTCCGGCTTCCTCCATTGATAAAAACTGGCCGCAACGAAATAGCCCAAAAGTGGTGCTAAAATGCCAACAATCAATCAATCAATCAATCTTATCTTTGAATGTACGTTGTTTCTTCATTATGTATCATGTTTTCTAAATGGTGTTGTATTTGTTTAGTGTTGAAGGTATTAAATTATAATGTCCATTTCTTTGATTGACTTGAATTCATACCACGCTTTGGAAATGGTTTGGTTTTTGTTTTGTGTTGAAGGTAAACATTTATAATGTCCATAATTTGGTTGATTGGTTATCATACCAAGTTTTCGGAATGGTGTTTTTGTTAAGTGTTGAAGGTAAACATTTATAATGTCCATACTTTGGTTGATTGGTACAAAAGTAATCATAAGTTTTCCAATGGTGTTGTTTTTGTTTCGTGTTGAACGTAAAACTTTATGAACAAGTTTTCTGAATGGTGTATCTTTGGTTGACTTGTAAACATACCACACCAGAATTTCAAAGAATTTATATCAAACTCATGTAAGATCATCGGAAAACAAGTAATGGATCATCCATGGAACATTTTAAACAATTTTAGTACAAATCCTCAATATTAATATTGTACATATGATAAGCCTTTCAAAATGAGATATGAAGCTCTCAAAATTTGTTACAATTTATTCAAGGTATATATTGAATAACCATTTGTTGTCTCGCCTTGACGGAGTCAAAAAGCGAGACATAGGTATTCTGGTTCCGGCGTCGGCGGCGGCGGCGTCGACGGCGTCAACAATGTATTAGTTTGTGATTAGGTCTAGTTCATGGTGAACCACTAGTGGTAGGTCAATGATATTTGGTATGCAGTTGTATTAGCATTGGCACATCTCATTACCATGGAGATTATTTGGCCCCGCCCCTTCAGTCAAGGTCTATTGACTTTGAAACTTTGCTTAGTTTACATGTATTAGTTTGTGATTAGGTCAGTTTATGGGGAACCACTAGTGGTAGGTCAGTGATATTTGGTATGCAGTTGTACAAGCATTGGTATATCTCATTTCCATGGAGATTATTTGACCCCGCCCCCTCATTCATGGTCTATTGACTTTGAAACTTTTGCTTAGTTTTCATGTATTAGTTTGTGATTAGGTCAGTTAAAGGGGAACTGTTAGTGGTAGGTCAATGATAATTGGTATGCAGTTGTATAAGCATTAGCACATCTCATTTCCATGGAGAATATTTGGTCCTTACCCCTCAGTCATGGTCTATTGACTTTGAAACTTTTTCTTTAGTTTACATGTATTAGTTTGTGATTAGGTCAGTTTAAGATGAACCACTAATGTTAAGTCAATGATATTCGGTATGCAAATGTATTGGCATTTGCAAGTTTCATTTCCATGGAGATTATATAACCCCACCCCCTAATTATGGTTCATTGACTTTTAAACTTTTACATAGTTTACAAGTTAATGTTTGTGTGCAGGTTTGTTTAAAGGGAACGACTTATGAAAAGTCAATGGTATTTGGTTTGCAGTTGTATTAGCATTGGCACATCTCATTTCCATGGAGATTGTTTAGCCCTGTACCTTCAGTCATGGTTCATTGACTTTGATTATTTGCATAACTTACATGTTAAAGTATTGCTATTTTAATTTCAACATTTGCATTATCAAAATAACAAATAGGCGAGACATATCTCTGTGTTAACAGTTTATTTTAGTATTATGTCTTCAAACAGTTATGCATACAAAACATATTGCATTTTGAAAGCATAAGTTTTATATTTCATTACTCAACTTTCTGTCAAATATTTCCATTTAGTCTTTTTATGAATTGCAGATCTAAAAATTCCTCACACATAATATTTCAACATGATAAAGCTCTGGATTAAATATAAATTCATTCCCTTTCATAGAAACCAAGAAAACTTTGAAGAAATTTTTCCTTTTAAAATGGATAACTTAATTTTCAAACTATCAGCAAACAGGCAGTGGCTGTACTACAGGTCTTTAACATTTTTCACACATCAAAACTCAACAGGATCAAGCTTTGGACCAAATGAATGCTGTATTAACGCAATTCACAGCACCAAGTTAGAATTGTAACAATATATATTCAAGGTCAATAGTGTTAAAATTGATTACATTAATTTACCCTTTTGAAAGAATATTTTGGTTTAAGACCTTTATGACTTCAAATAAAGCCAGCCTTCATTCTATTACACCATTATCTACAAATCATAGTAACATTATTTGCATTATTTCACCCAAAAAAAAAACATATAAAGAAAAATACTGCATTAAAAAATATTTTAATTTCAAATGATATTTACATTTCCAGAAGCAGATTTATATGGGATTTTTTTTATGTTTGTAGGGATGTTTGGGTGAAATTTGGTCGCAGGCATCTAATTAATTTACTTCCGAAAGAACCAAAAAATGAAAGAGACAACAACCAAACCAAAAAATGACTACTATTTTAAGCTTTTAAAAAATCAGAGGTTTCTCTCCCCCAATTTTTTTTTAACAATTATATATATACATATAATAAATTTGAATTTTCTAAACATCTTCAACAAGAACCCATAAAAAAATAAGTAATAAAAATCTATCATCAGAGGCTTACACATAAATGTGTTCTAATTGTTCTACTAAGTAATCAAGTTCAATGATGAATCTGCAATGACTTAGGCTGACCAAATCATTAGGGAGTGAATGCAGAGAAAAATTGTTGGGGTCATTTGACACCAAAGTCTCAACATGCTCAAGTGTAGGTGTATCCGTACAACCAGGATTGGCATATGCATGCTCCTGTATTAACTCTTTTACTTCAGGTTTATTTCTTATTTTGATTTGACGTCTTGCGTTTTTTAACTTGGCATATCTGTCAACCTGATGTTTTTTTGAAAATTTTCCCTTGTAGTTTTTTAAATCATATATATATGGCCCCATTCTCAGAGCGGAATGAAAAGGAGTTTATATAAAGCCATATTCTTCAGCAGATGATGAAATTTTTTGGATGATTGTCGCTAAAGTGGTTTTACGAAGACATTTTTCTCGACCATTTTTGTATTCACTTACCTAAAATATGTGGATTTGTTGGACGTGGGCTGTTGGCGGATAAGAAAGTAGCTTAAAAGTATACCCAAAAGAGGATCACAATTTGATTTAGTAGAATCCCTAGCGGGTATTTGTAAAAAGCAGCTTTCTTTTCGAGAAAATTTTCACCATTGTATTCATTTCGCAACCGGAAGCTTTACCACTCACTTTCAAGACTGATAACTCTGTAAAAAACGAAAAAATAAATAACGATAATAATTTTTTAGTGACATAAATACAATAATCCAACATTTTTAATCAATCAAAATATTTTAAAAAAAAGAAGTGAATTTACGACACAAACTTGTAATTTTTCGTGTGCATGGTAATTCATGCGTGAAATTATGCGCAGTCGAATAGTCCCGATCCCCCTTAAGGTGGTACCCAACACTTTCACTAAAATTAATTTGGCTCGTTTAATTTTCATAAAATTTTGACAAAGTATTTACTTTGACCCATTGACAAAAATTTTAAAATTTCAAAACATTTGAACCAACCAATTCATCAGAAAAATTACACTGATTGTATAGCAGTTTGACAAACACTAATATTGATCATTGAAAAGCTTAATATTCCCTTAACAACACAACGTTGTTAAAACGTTTAGCTGATTTTACAGAGTTATCTCCCTGTAGTGTTAGGTACCAAGTTCTATCTGTATTATTCTGTTATCACCTTTTAAAGATGTTATATGTAGTAAAATAAAACATAAAATTCGAACTTCTCAAATAAAAAAATATGTTTACCTTGAACTAACCTTATCTAGGTAAAGATCTAATTATCCGGATAAAGAAGATACGTGTATTTGTAATTTAAAGTATTAATTACCTTCAACTTGTTGATTCATGGAGTCAGTCTCAGGAGATATATTATTATATTTGATGAAGAGAGAGGTTAAAATTATTCTAGAGTAGTTTTTCTTGTCAAAAATCATTGTATAGAAGAGTAGAGTTAATCTGGTCAAGTCAAAATCTCTTCCACCGCTTTCGGAAACTTGTTCAGAAGAATTTTTCTAAAACAGCTCTTCTGACAAGTGTTTCTTTGAAAGCTTAGAATTGGTAAGAACTGTACTAAGGTAAAGGTAAATAAAAAACGAACGTAAAAAGAGCAATAGTATATAGAATTCAGAAATATATGCTTCATATTCAATCAAATTCAATAATACTTAATACTAAACGAGTGATTAATTCCCAGATAAAATGCTGTCAGTTTGTCAGTTCTCGACAATTGACAGCTATCACAGAGTATTTGCAAGCATGGGATTTGATCATCAAACGTCATAGTCCACACAGATATGACTGTGCCTTTAAAACTATCGGTGTAGATGTAAAAGGGAAGTGAAGAGGCCTAATAAATTTAAACAAGAAACAAGTAAATGTCTGAACAACAGATGCTGACGTAAACAGTTTTGCTCGTGAGAATAAACTAAAGAGACGGATTCAAGATGAAATCCTTCTATACGTACATACGTATATCTGTAGTCATCAATGAAATCTCTGAGACAATAAAATATATACACATGTAAATTGTAAACTTGGCAGAATGTAAGGGTATATAAGGTAGTTGGGAAAACAGATTCAAAATTTTAAAAAAGAATTTTGTTCGCAATATGCTTAGAACTATGCAATCTCCTAAAATATTTAAAGTAGGATCTTAGAGCTTTTGAGATTCACATTATATGTATCGAGTTG
Source organism: Mytilisepta virgata (assembly GCA_028015205.1). Lineage (NCBI taxonomy): Eukaryota > Metazoa > Mollusca > Bivalvia > Mytilida > Mytilidae > Mytilisepta > Mytilisepta virgata. The sequence continues at coordinate 79,608,176 of CM051519.1, forward strand.
AATAATAGTCCCCACAGCCGTTACCCCTCAGTGGTACAACCTTTTTAAAATCCATTGTCCAAGAACTCATTTTACATCATTGCAGATAGAAACATAAAACGATGTGTGTTTTTTTTAACACAAAAAGAATTGTCGGAATCTGAATACATGTCTATGCATTACGGCAGAATTATTGGCGAAAATCTGTCTTTCGGTATTTATAGTAATTTGTAATAATAGTCATTATTATTATTCGAAAAAAATATACCCAATTTTGTTGCACCTCTTCAATCCGTTCTGTTGCTTCATCTTTTGTTAACCGGCCCGAGTGCAGAAGGTCGCGGGTTCGATCCCCGGCCGGGTCAAACAAAAAACATTAAAATTGGTATTTGCTGCTTCTCCGCCAAGCACGCAGCTTCTAGAAGTAAGAGCAAAGACTGGTTGGCTCGGAGTCAGTATAATGTGTCCGAGTTGGGTGACATGTCTTCCTGCGGACAGTTACCGCGTGAGCTAGCACATTAAAAATCCGACTCAGCGTGTTGGTCTAGTACAAATCAGGGATCATATTCATTATCATATAAACATGTTCTCGTCCTGATATGCACCTAGTTGCCACTGGATATTAAAAAATAATTCATCCATCCACCATCTTTTTTTTAATTTCATAGTATTAATCTAATGTTTAGGTCGAGCACCACCGACGAAACATACTGACACGATTATTTACTATTGCATCACACCTTAGATCAACAGCAGAGCAATTGAATGGAACATTCACGTCTGATATTTTATGGAAGTATCTTATAAATTATTTTTTAGGATTTAACTTGCTTTTCTGGAACAAAAAAAAGACCAAAGTGAATATTTGGCCATGTTAAGTTGTTAATTTTACTTGCAGATATCCTACCCTGTATAATGTAGGATTTTTTTTTTCACAAGTGAAGACCCTTGGAATGCAGGCGGGGTCATCGGATACAATTCTGATAAATGACTATCTACCAAGCATTGCTAGAACCAACTGAATCACTGTTTTTCTAAGTAAATTTTTCCCATTGAATCCTACTCTTGAAAGTTAAAAGGAAATTAGACCATCTAAGGACCATTGCTGCCAAGTATGGCTCTAAACCAAGCGCTAGCCATCTTGGTTGATAGACTGGGTCATCAGACACAATTCTGAAAGAGGCTCACCCAGGGCCTTATGCTGTCAACTTTGCTTTCAATTTACCACGTGTTTCAAGAAAAGTTTTAAATGAATTTTCCCGTAGGGTCTAAAACCATGTTCGGCTGTGGTGGCCATCTTATTTATACACAGAAAATACAGGGATTAATACAGCATTTCAACTTACGGTTAATGAACCCATTGTAGTTGAATTGTTGTATTGATCCCTAAATTCTCTGTATTGGCTCTTTATAAATACCCCGTTTTCACTGGTTTATGAGGACTCAGGCCAACTACAACTGACCTAACCCCAATACGACTGTCTCGCATATTACACAAGATTAAAACAAAACTCAGTTAATAAAACTATAATATAGTTTAGAATGACATTTAATATATACGAGCAGGTCAGTCAGCCGATGTACAAAACAGAGTTAGTCAAATTAAAAATTTTGTTACATTACAACATTGTGAATCAAATATGCATAAATGTTTATGTGAACTGTCAGCAAATTGTGCAAAAAGTATCTAATAAACTACGTATACATTGTATGTTGTAGTTGTGTATAAAATAGTTAAAAGTTCCTCTGGTTTTGTTTTACTTGTTTTCAATTTAATAGACCTTACATAAGCACAAACAAATAGACAGTGAACTATGTAGAGATGTCAACGTCTCTTATAATTAAGTAGTAGTAGTGGTAACAAAAATAGCTAAATAATTTATAAAGTTTACTGGAATAGAAGCTTATCCAAAAAAAAAAAAAAAACAAATCAAATTAAGCAACTGTTTTTAGGCAAAACCGACTAGTGTCTGCATATGTTTTCCAATTCTGTTTTTCCAGTCTATTAAGACCGGTCAAAACCCGTATAGAACAGTTCAGCACAAGAAGTCAAAATAGAAAGATAAATAATTGGTTATGAACACTTATAAACTGGTTTTAACCGGATGTAGTTTATTGTATAATTTGTCGAGGTATGATGGCTTTTGACGCTATACATTCGTTATTAAACAAAGCAACTTCATGATTTCTCAAATCCTGTCCAGTTGTTTTTCATTATCATTTATTTAAACATTTCGTAGTAGTACTTAGTACACTAATGGAATATTTGATGTGCTTGGCATGAGTGTTTACAGGTGTCAATTCCATTTATTATTCTCAATAACTATTATGTTTTTTTTTGCTGGACTCAGACAGTTTGACATCGATCCAATATGATACTTGAATGGAATAATATACGATTCAAGAGATTGGACAAGATATGTGCCTACTATCTTGTAAATTAAGTGACAGACTGGGAGTACATTAAGGTTGAAACGATATGTATCCAAAATATGAACCGAAACATTTTGAATCTTGTTAACCATCGGAAATAACTACATTTGTACGCCGGTAGTTTTTTCTTTCTTTTTTCTTGTATTAATAAAGAAATTTTGTAAAGAGTCTTTTTAGAAATGCTGGTGGATGGGGGGTAATTTTTCAAAAATGTGTTCAGTGCTTTATTTTTGGATTTCGATGTCATTGTTCCATGTAAACAGAACTATACTTCAGACGTTTATCACAATTTTTAACATTATTTTTTATAACTGACTAAAGGAGCAGAAAATATTTAAAGTTTGAAATATTTGTACTCTGTTTCAGCTGATCATTTTTTTTATCAAAATACTGTGATTTCCAAACTGAAAGTATTTTTAACATTAATCAGTTAACACAGATAATTTATAGAAAACTTTCGAATTTATTGTCTTATCTGGGCATAATTCATTCTTTTGTACATGTTATTCATGAATGTGTCCTGCAAGAATTGCTACGTGTACTGTTATGAATGCAAGTTCCCGCGCGGTAAAATTTCATATAAAGGATCCAGACATATAAAATCATTATAGAAACATGATGAAGTGATATTTGGACAATATGTCGCATTAAACCTTGATTATTTTTCTAATTATGTTGATAAAATTTATCCTGCAAAACGGATTCTCAATCTATCTTATTCGAATAGTAACCACTGCCCTTTTCTGGACATTGCCATTGCTATTTTACAAACTAATCTGCATGCTAAAATATGACAAACGTGATGACATTTCTTTCCTTACAGTTATTTTCCTTTTCTGGACGGTGATGTCCCTCTTACTCCATCTTGTGTTTTTTACAGTTATACGCTATGGACTTGTATGCAGGTCTGTTGTAGATTTTAATAAAAGGAATATTAAAAAAAATATTACTGTTACAGCAGGATGCAGTATTCATTATTTAATATACATGTAATTGAGACTTTTAGGAAATTTAATTTCTTACGGTATTTCACGCCGAGATTTTTATAGCAGTGTTGTTAAATACAGTTGCAACCGATTATAACCTCTCGCCCAAGTTCTGAGAACTGCTCTCAGTTAACTTAGAGCAGTCAGGAAGAAGATCAGCTATGGTCAAGAATTAGAGCAGCCCTGGTCCACGACTGCTTTTTAAAAAGTTCTGGCCAAGAATCAGAGCAGTCCTGGTCCACGACTGCTTTTGCGACGATATCGCTTCATTTTATCAATTATTATATCATCATTATAGAACCCATCATCGGAGGCCATTCCCATTTTTAGCTCCCCTGACCCACAGGGTCAAGTGAGCTATTCTCATCACTTGGGGTCCATCGTCGTCCGTTAACTTTTACAAAAATCTTCTCTGAAACAACTGGGCCAAATGAAACCAAACTTGGCCACAAGCATCATTAGGGTATTTAGTTTTAAAATGTTTTCGATGACCCCGCCTATAAACCAACATGGCCGACATGGCTAAAAATAAAACATAGGGGTAAACTTCAGTTTTTTTCTTATATCTCAAAAACTAGAGCAAAACTGACATCAGGTAAAAATGTTCATCAGGTCAAGATCTACCTGACCTGAAATTTTCAGACGAATTGGTCAACCCTTTGTTGTGTTATTGCCCCTGAATTGTTAATTTTAAGGAAATTTTGCAGTTTTAGGTTATTATCTTGAATAATATTATAAATAAAGACAAACAGCAAAAAATGTTTAACAAAGTAAGAAATACAAATTAGTCAAGATGACCAAAATCATTGATTGACCCCCCCTGTAGGAGTTTTTGCCCTTTAAAGATGGCATCCAGCGTAAACTTTTCTTTTTTCTTCTCTGAAACCACTCGGCCAATTGAGACCAAAATTTGGTGGAATGGTCCTTGTGTGGCCCCCTTTAAAAACTATGTCCGGCACCCCCGACTTCCAACCGACATGGCTGCTGTTACTAAAAATAGAGAAAAGGGGAGGGGGTGAAATTAAAAAAATCTTCCTCTATGAAACTACAAGGCCAATTGGAACCAAAGTTGGCATTAATGGTCCTTGGGAGATTTTCTTTCAGAAATATGTCTGATGACCCAGACTGTTAACCGAGATAGCCACACAGCCGAACTTAGTTTAACATAGGGCCCTATGGGAAAATTCATTGAAAAATCTTTTCGTCTGAAACCACTTGACATATTGGAGCCAGACTTGGCAGCAGTGGTCCTTATGAGGTCCTCTTTCAGAAATATGTCAGATTTCGTGGACTTTGAACCAAGATGGTTGCCACAGCCGAACTTAGTTTAACATAGGACCCTATTGGAAATTCACTCAAAAATCTGCTTGTCTGAAACCATTAAGCCAATTAGAACTAGACTTGGTAGCAATGGTTCTTAGATGGTCCTCTTTCAGAATTTTTTCCAATGATCCAGACTTTCAACCAAGATGGCCACCACAGCCGAACTTGGTTTAACATAGGCCCCTATGGAAAAATTCATTGAAAAATCTTCTTGTCTGAAACCACTTGACCAATTGGAACCAGACTTGGCAGCAGTGGTCTCTTTCAGAAATGTGTCCGATAACCCGGACTGTCAACCAACATGGCCGCCACAACTGAACTTAGTTTAACATAGGGCCCTATGGGAAAATTCATTGAAAAATCATCTCGTCTTAAACAACTTGACCAATTGGAACAAGACTTGGCAGCAATGGTCCTTAGGATGTCCTCTTTCAGAAAATTTCGTGGACTGTGAACCAAGATGGCCGCCACAGCCGAACTTAGTTTAACGTAGGGCCCTATGGAAAAACGAGCCAAATTGACTGCAACACTTAAATTTTTAGTCGTGCTCAAGGTGAAAAGTTAAATCCAAGTGAGCGATACAGGCTCTTGAGAGCATCTAGTTTCATAATTACTTTCTCAAGAAGAAAGGATCCTGAGTAAAAGAAATAATAATAAAATTAAAATTAAAAAAAAACAAAAATGATATAAAATTAACATTTAAAAAAATTAAATTAAAATAAAGAAAAATAAATAAAATTAAATTGAAAAAAAACAAAAAATATTAATAAATTTAAATTTAAAAAAATGTCAGGTCAGTGATACGATCCATACCATGAATGGGTGGGTCACATGATCAAATCTTATAACAATGTTATAGAACTGTTCTAGACATGACAGGTTAGAGCTGTTCTATACCATGACAGGTTAGAGCTGTTCTTGACCATGGCAGGTTAGAGCAGTCAGAATCCGGAAGGATTCTATTCTAGAGCAGTTCTAAAGCAGTCAGCAGAACTACTCTAAGTTTACTAAGAGCAGTCAGTAGAACATTAACTTGGCGAGATGTTATGTCTGCACCTATCTGTAGAGCCTAAAAATTTAAAAATTCATGGAATCTTACCATTGACTAAACTAACTAATTACGGAGAAACATATGAAGACTTAGTCTAAAATCGACTAAGAAACGCTAAAATATTTAAATATTTTTCTCCTATTCTTGATGTGTTTAATCGTTGGAATAAAAATATATAATATTTTTAACCACTACCCGGTGATTAAATTTCTACATGGGAATTCTCGCATTTTTTTTACGTTTATTGGAAAGATAAACTACAGAAGTTCCGAAATGGCGCTCATGTAAACAAAATGGGTAGCAACGACATTTTCTTGAAGTTTTTGTTGAAAATCACAGGAGAAACAGATTCTCCTTCATGTTACTCGTGTGTTATAGAAATTCTCCATCCTCGATAGTTAAATTTTGAATTGTAACACCCTCACTAAGTCTAGCGTGTTGTAAATAAAAAAATCTCGGTTGGAGAAATTCCATAACCCACTCGTACCTGAAGAAGAATATATATATATATCTTGTATCAGAAAACGTTATACAGCATAGTATAAATTTACTATATCTAATATTACTATCTTTGGATTGTTATTTTGAAACTCCTGTGATGATGCCTCTGCTGTTGGAGCCTAGGTACCCGAGGGTATTCGCCAACCCAGTCGTCAGACTTGTCTGACATGATTATTCATTGATTTGTTACAAAAATTACCAGTATTTAGCAAAATTCAAAAATAATAGAAATACTAAGGGTTCATTCCTTGTATTGCACCTGGTAGATTTCCTTAGCTGAAATTTGGCTTCCTATCTCGGTATTTTTGGTTGAGTACTTCTTGTTTAATATAAGTCTGGTTTTTGGTCTTCCAAATGTTTCTGTTTTAATGCTGCTGATTATACAGCATAGTATAAATTTACTATATCTAATATAAGTATCTTTGGATTGTTATTTTAGTAGTGTTTTCTTTCGTTCCAAGTGTCGTACATGTTCTAATGGGTTTAGATGTTGTTCTTACCTGATTTTTATTGTATGATGTCTAAATTTGTTTAGGTACATCGGCACTGTCACTGGTGGAATAATCATTAAACTAGTTTTGCTCCACCAGAGTTTTTATACAGTCAGGAGCTTTGGGCATTGATTGTATGTTTCCATGTGTTATGTATTTTTAGTATGGTTTTTATTTTGTAGTTTCGGCTGACTATAAGGACAACTTATCAATATTGGACCACTATGTGAGCGTGTTATTCAGTTCGAGTACATGTCCGTGATCCAGTTTTGTATTTCTTAAATTCCGTTTTATTTATTGCGGCTTTTCATCTTTTTATTACAGCCTTCAACACACACAAAAATCTTGAGAAGAAATCATATGTCACTTACGTAATTTAAGCTTTAAATAGAAGCGGGTTGATACCCAATGTAATTGTATATAACTGTAGCAAGTTCTATTCTATAGGATTATTGCATTAATATACAATATCTTTTAATTTCAAGTATAGTGTAATAGAATAGAAAATGGAAATGAGGAATGCGTCATAGATACAACAACCCGACCAAAGAGCAAAAAACAGCTCAAGGCTACCAAAGAGTCTTCAACGCAGCGAGAAAATTCCGCACGCGGAGGCGGCTTTTAGTTGTCCCCTAAACAATAATGTATACTAGTTCAGCAAAATGGACAGCACACTAAACTCCGAAACATAAAAATGAACCAAAATTCAAAAAACACACAAGACTAAGTCTATTTTCTATATCAAAGAGTTTAATTTTTAACGATATTTTCCATGGAATGAAATATCGTAGAATATTGCACGAAAAATGTCGGTTACTTCATACGTGGAATATAACGTTGCTATGCAATAATTCTAGCAGTTGTTTCTTATCAAAAAATGGTTTACACTTGTTCCTATTGGTCTTTGATGATATAATTCCCTCCGAAATGATTCCGTTAGCAATTCATGACACGATTTCATAACACATATGTTGAAACTGAAAGATGATTTATGAAAGTTTTTCGCATTATTTACATTATATGGAAAAAATGCTGAATCTTTTTTATTTGAATAATTATTTTTTACCATACAGCCTTTTTTATTAATTGATTTAAGGATCTTAGTTTATTACAACTGGTTGGTACAATGTATACATACTCTAATTTATATTATCTTCTTTCATTTTGTGTCTAAGGACTAGAAGCCTGAAGATCACTGTTGACATGGTTTTAGATATATAAGTTCGTTGTGGACGAAGAGGAATGAAAAGTTAACTTCCTTGTCCATCAAGAATGGCTAAATGACTAAGGAAATAACAAATGAAATTTCTTTATTTGAATGAATATATTATAAATTCTAATACATGTAGATTTAAAATAGTTGAGATTATTGAACTAGATATATTTTCATAGTCGTTGGAGATTTGATAGAAAGTCTCATTGTTGGTTTTAGACATCTTGTTAAGTTCAATCTTCAATGGTTTGTTTATTGTTATGAATATTCATTTTGTTGTGTGGAAAATTTATGCACTTGCTTATTTACAAGTAAATGCGACCGCTAAAACTCTTTCGAGTATCGAGGGTTTTATTGTTTGGGACTAATTCGAAATATGTCGCTACACGTAGGAATTACTCTAACCGAATTTACGGAATGTTCCTTTGTATTTCATGATGATATAGTCCTTTTCTGTAATTGTTGAGAACGTATCGTTTTTTCCAATCATTTTCTCATAATAAATTTTGTCACTTTGGTTAGACTCCAAAAATTAATGGTACCATTTGCTATGTGAAGTGAGCTTACAAATGTTATGGTCTTGCGCCATCTTCAGAGTAAATAATACCCATATACGTTTATATATATTCTGAAAGGTCATTATGTTAGCATTGTTTCAATTATGATAAAATAAATAAAATATATCATGGAAACCTAGTTGGCATAGCAACATGTGGAAAAAATTCATAAAAAAGCTTTACAAATGTTCAATTTCACTCCAATTAGGCTTAAAATTGAGGTCTGATGCTGCGTTTCAATCCAATTGAGGCTTAATTTTTCAGATTCTGCATAAAATTCCATTACATATGTGAAAAAAACATGTATACTTACCGCCTCTTTTTTCTGCAATTTAAGTTACCACTTCAGGTGTCTATTATATCTGTCACAATTTTACACACCACATGTAAATACATATGTCCCAGTTTCTTGCCTCCCATTTGTTGTCAAAAGCATATTAATCAGTTGTATTCGTATTTTATTAAACTAAAATATATCCTCTTTCATTCAATATTACATATCTGAGGTTAAGACATTTATTTATTTATTCATCATGTAGTCAAACTTTACCAACTCTAATAATTAATAAAATTCTGGGGGTGAATTTCTCTGAAACTAAGGATAATTAATGGAGTCTAACCTTTGAGAATTTTAATGACAGACACAGAAGCCAAAGCAGAGACCCCTTTCATATGGCATTGTTTTGTATTTTCAAAGAAAGATTTTAATACGTTTTTACAGTAATTACATCATCATGGATTTCCTACTAGCCTTTGTTTTCAGCACCTCTTAATGCTTCTATTTTCTTTTAATTTTTTTCCGTTTTAAAATTTGTCCTATTTTATTAATATTCCTGCCGATTGAGCTACACGCGGTGCTGTTAGTCCAAACATTCTGCTCTTTATCCACAAAACAGATCTGGAAAATAGCTGCTATGTATAAACAAATAATGGTTCGCTAGGCTGTTGGCACCTGACTATAAAGCAGTAGGCTGTTATAATTATTCTTTTTTTGATAGACTGTTTGGTACAATCTGTGCATTTCGACAAATATAAGCTGAAACATTAATCTATTTTTTTAGAAGCAAATTAAATCTGAAATGGCCAGAGTTTGGCTGCTTTAGAACCAAACTTCGCGCGTTGCAGATACTCCATGGTTTTCCCAGAATTTACAAGTTTATAACAGTTTAAAGAATCTATTTCACGCCAATAACAAACAACTAGTATTTTTATACCTTATCATATCAGTAGTGTTTAAGGTAAACATGGTGGAAAGCCAAACAACTATCCAAAAGTTCTACAACAGATGTAATTCAAAATGCTTAAAGAACCAAAACCATTTGAAGATATAGCTACATGTATATATGATATACTTCTGAGAAATGATTTGTAAATTAATTTATTTGGACTTGACCAATCTCTGTGAAGACATTCACAATTGACTGGGCTATTCACATGACAATACTGCCTATCGACAAGTGTTGGGATTGGTTATTGAAGTAACCATTCATTATTTCGTTGAGACATTTGTAGTCTGTGGGAAACAGTGATTGTTTTACTTCCATACTTTCATGATGTATATGTAGTTTGAAAGTGCTATTCCATTTACGGAACTCCATGGAGTATGCAAACTTATTTTAAAATTGTCAGTGGTGTAATTCTTCACAAAAAGAAGGTATAATGAATTTTGATTCATTTTTATATTTAACGGGTTTCCAAACGAAATTATGAGGTTATTACATCATGTACATAGTTTGGCGATGTACGGTTGGGCAGGTTGCTCAAAACATATTGATAAATTAAAACCCAGCAGCAGAAAATTCAACCTCAATCGTATACATGAATTTGTGAGGTCACTTCACCAAACCAATCTAAATATATGTAATGGAAGCACAATATCGCAAATTGGTTTCTTTATTTCAGATGAGAAAAAGTCTTCCCAGTGTGATAGTATCATACGTACTGCCAGCTATATTACCTCCCCGGGTTATCCAGAGCTGTACCCAAGATCTACAACTTGCTTATATAGAATAATTGTAAGTACAACACTTTTGATGAGTACCATGGATCAATGAACTTTCGTAACAGGTAACAAAGTCAGTCTTGTAATAAGGGACAGTAAGTGATATTGTCATTTGTGTATACTTGTGTACACAATGTAACGATCAATCAATTCGTGATGACGACCATAAACTTTTCCTGAGTAATGATAATCTACCCCTGATAAAACCCTGTCTAAGTAGCTATTGTAACAGCAATATCCTCCCTCTCAGAAGTCATAGTAACTTACACATCCCCAGAATATCGGAAGTTATCAAGTTTGTTCTACAAATTTGTCTTCAAATGCCCCTCGTTATAAATTCAGGGAAATAATCCGAATAAGATGCCGACTTATCTGTGTTTGTATTATTCTTAATTTTAAAGATGGTCGCTGGTCTAATAGGAAATAAATAGGATTTGAAATAGGTGTTTTAGTTTGAGAGAACATATGAATAGTAAACAAATAAGCAAGAAAAAAAATATAGGTTCATGTGCTCATTTTAGAGCTATAAGGCCTTGAAAATTTGCAGGAAATGGGTTTTCTCTGGATTTTTCATCGTCTTTGCATTGATAACTTCAGTCTCTCAAAAATGTATGAAAAAATAAAAAGGATTTCATAAAATTTTATGATTGAATTATAAAAGAAAAAGTTGGTGTTCATGGGCAAACAATTTCATGTTTAAGAAATGGATAAAACCCGAGGATTCCGAAAATATGACAAAAAGACCAAAACATGACCAGCGAGCATCCTTAACCTTGGATAGATGAGATTTAAAAATATCTTATTTAACAACAAAACATCTATATAACCGAGATGAAGGACTATGTTAGGGTGCTAGTATGAATATAAAACAGAAGAGGTGCACAATTGGTACCAGTTGAAATGCTAATTGTCTGTGGAAATCTTGCCAGAATCAGAGTGGGTCATTAAAAATCTCTATCTCTTCCAATGCATCAATAAATGTAGGCGCAATGATAATGTGAAATCTCAATTTCAGTTAATTGCTTTTTTTTCTGTTTCTCGAACGATAAATAATTCATCTGCACGTTTTACGTAGTGAAGTGGACGAATTAAGCTTTAGTTGTTTGAGTATAAATTCAGAATCCAGTCATCGGATGTCTTCAAGACACATTTGAAGAAGATAATTTCCCCTTATATAGAACTAATTTTATCTCTATTGAACATAAATTTTGTTATACGTTACGTAATCGTAAGGACCTTTAATAATATTTTTTGTCGTCTGAAAATATCACACCAAACATCTTCAGACAATCTGTAATTTATATTTGAAATATTGCAATATCTAGACCTGCAGCCATTGATATTGTCTAAATACAAGAAGCGATATTACAGTGGTAAGAATTTATACAGTATAAATGAAGTGCTATGATAGGAAACAAACTATTTTAATGATAAGACAAATTTAGTTATACAATAAGTATATGTCAGCTATGCCCATGTGGTTGATAGTGATTCAATTCACTTGTAAAAAGTCTTTGAATGTTATATGAATGAAACATAATATATTTTCTTTTCTTTCTTTTTTTGTATCGGGTTTGATTTATTATACATGTATGCGCCTTTACTACGAAATTGTTAATATAATTATTATCATTATGCAAAAGGATAAAGTGGACAATAATTAAGATCCGACGACAGCAGAATTGGTAAAAACACTAATAAAGACAACAAGTGCTACCAATGGGATAAAGATACATAGCAAACCAATGAGAATCTAAAAAACAAGAGGCTCACCAGAGCCTGTATCGCTCACCTGAAATCTGGTTTTCATTGGACAATTAATCAACTATTTGACCAAGTTTGTTGCAATTGGTTCAATTGTTCAGGGAAAATTTATTTGACAAAAAAAGGGCAATAACTCCTAAATGGGTTTTGGGATTTCCTTTAAAATTTCAGGGTATGTAGATCTCAACATGGCAAACATTTTTCAAATTTACATTTCACTTCTATCTCAAATAGTTTTGGAGATAAATGACGAAAAATGTTAAATTTTGAAAATTTTACGAAAAAAGGGCAATAACTCCTAAATGGGTTTTGGGATTTCCTTTAAAATTTCAGGGTATGTAGATCTCAACATGGCAAACATTTTTCAAATTTACATTTTACTTCTATCTTAAATAGTTTTGGAGATAAATGACGAAAAATGTTAAGTTTTGAAAGTTTGACGAAAAAAGGACAATAACTCCTAAATGGGTTTTTGGATTTCCTTCAAAATTTCAGGGTAGGTAGTTCTTGTCAAGCTGATCAATTTTACCCAAGTCAGATTTTTTATATCAGTAACGGTTTTTAAGTTATAAGCAAAAAACAACATACATATATTCTATTTTTAGCTACGACAGCCATGTTTTATGTCAGGTCAAAATAAGTCGAGTCGTTTGTAGAGGACATGTCATAGATCATTCCTATTAAGTTTTAAACTAATTGGCCCAGCGGTTTCAGAGAAGATTTTTGAATGAAAAAAATTTGAAAATTTGACAAAAAAGGGCAACAAATCCTAAATGGGTTTTTGGATTTTCTTTACAATTTCAGGGTATGTAGATCTCAACATGGCAAATATTTTTAAAATTTACATTTCACTTCTATCTCAAATAGTTTTGGAGATAAATGACGAAAAATGTTAAAATTTTGAAAATTTGACGGAAAAAGGGCAATAACTCCTAAAAGGGTTTTGGGATTTCCTTCAAAATTTCAGGGTCGGTAGATCTTGTCAAGCTGATCAATTTTACCCCATGTCAGATTTTTTATATCAGTAACGGTTTTTAAGTTATAAGCCAAAAACAACACATGCACCCCTATATTCTATTTTTAGCTACGACAGCCATGTTTTATGTCAGGTCAAAATAAATTGAGAGTCGTTTGTAGAGGACATGTCATAGATTATTCCTATTAAGTTTCAAAACAATCGGCCCAGCGGTTTCAGAGGAGAAGATTTTTGAATGAAAAAATTTTGAAAATTTGACAAAAAAGGGCAACAACTCCTAAATGGGTTTTGGGATTTCCTTTAAAATTACACGGTAGGTAGATCTCAATATGGCAAACATTTTTTAAATTCACATTTTACTTCTATCTTAAATAGTTTTGGAGATAAATGACGAAAAATGTTAAAATTTTGAAAATTTGACAAAAAAGGGCAATAACTACTAAATGGGTTTTGGAATTTCCTTCAAAATTTCAGGGTAGGTAGATCTTGTCATGCTGATCAATTTTACCACATGTCAGATTTTCGATATCTGTAACGGTTTTTGAGTTATTAGCAAAAAACAGCAATTTACCCCTGTGTTTTATTTTTAGCAACAATGGCCATGTTTTTCATCGGATCAATATAAAATGAGGATCGTTTGTGGAGGACATGTCATATATCATTCCTGTGAAGCCTCGATCCAATCTGCCCTGCCGTTTCAGAGGAGAAGATTTTTGAAAAAGTTAACGACGGACAAAAGCTGGGCAAAAACGGGCAAAAGCTCACATGGCCTTTTAGGCCAGGTGAGCTAATAACAGTACAAAAATTACAACACTTACAAAGCAAATTTCAACAAAAATTCGGAAGTGACATCGGGTTCTCTAGAAGTTTAACATGTCTAGCTCCCTTAATTACAATTGTTTATTATCCAGTAAATTGTCAGGTGTCAATTCCAGCAACAAGTGAAATATAACTAAGATGTCTAATTTCATTTGTGAGTTATACTAACTTGTTAGTTGTACTTAAGGCAAAAAAAATGACTATAAAAGAGTAAAGTCAAACCCATCATACATTTTGTAGGACACAACATTTTAAGTGCATGATACACTTTAGGTTCCAAAAAATTGAACATATTTAACTATGTATTAAATTCATGTAAATTTCGAAATACTGAAAACTCAGCTGGGAATATCTACGGAGACTTGAGTCCATTAGGATAGGCATACCCTTAGTCATGTCGGTAGTCGATATAAATATTCAATAGTTTTTAATTTTTATCACATCGATATAAAAGAGTTGGGATTTTTGTTTCTAAATGTACAAATTTTATGAGCATTACAAGTGAAATCCTAATCATTAAACATATCTTTCTTTTAAGAATTAAACATTTTGTTTATTCATCACGTACTTGTGTCTCAGTGCAGTGAATCTGTCGATACAGCATAAAACTTCTGTTACAACTACATACTTTTCTCTGATTACTCTGATAGTCATTGTTACATTTTCGTAACCAAACTTTGCCCATACAGAATGTATGATTTTATATCTGTAATGTCGCGATTGACGCAAGACAAACACAATGACACCTCCATGTCTTCTTGATACCTGTTTTATAGGTTTATCGTGATTATACATCTTTCATTTTTCATTTGAAAGAGTATCTACTTAGTGCAGTCTTTAATTAGAATAGAAATTGTCTTTTAAATGATTACCAAAATAGTAATTCTTGATCAGTATCTTAAAATGGAAACTGTGTTTATTAATGATCTAGGCAATAGGTATAAGTTCAGTTAAGTTTCGATTAAAAGATTTGTATTTTATACATTAGGATATGCTGTATTTGTACCTGAAAAACAACCAAAAGTAGTTAATCTAATAATGCAACTAAAGTTAACTTCTTGGGTATAGTTGTTTTTCAAATATGGTAGCAACCAGATTGTCAGGATAGAAAACGACGATGTCGGATATCACAAAAACCGGTTTTACTGCTAATATGTGTACATTGTACTATCCTTAACTCGCTTTTCATTTTATGTCTTTGTTCTTGATTCCTTCTCGATGATGTGGTGTTTGAGTGGATCCCAAGTTCATCCCATTTTTTATCCTTACAGTTATGTTAAAAAATTAGAGTAATAAAGTTACAATTGACGTGAGGCATAACAGTATCTTCTCATAATGTCCGTATTACATGTGTATATTTCTAACAATACTAGTTGCAATAAAATGCAGAAATACAATATTTTGATATTTACTACAGCACGGAATAGGATACTGTAAGTGAATTCTGGAAAATGAGGGAAAAGTTTGTCAGTACCATTGATTTATTGATTAAGTGAGTGAGTGATTGGAGTGTCCTTTGGAAGCGGAGCATAAAGTGTCACTGAAGAAGAGCATTCTCATAATAATACCTTGACATTTTTTTTTTCATTTCGTCTCGTTATATGTTTGTTAAGAATCTCTAGTTTCATTTTAGCTCACCTGACCCAAAGGGTCATGTGAGCTTTTGCCATTACTTGGCGTCCGTCGTCAGTCGTCGTCCAGCGTCGTCGTTAACTTTTCACATAATGATCCTCTTGAGAACCACTGAACAGAATGAAACCACATTAGGCAGAGCTTTCCATATAAGGTCCTTTCCAAGAGCTGTTACTTTGGTTTCAATTTGTCAAAAAAACATGGCCACCAGGGCGTTTTCTAATTTCTGATTGGCTGAATTTTTAAAAAAACTTCTTCTGAAGAACGTCTTTACTGATCGAAACTAAACTTTATTGTTATGTTTCTATGAAGGTGCTGACCAAATATTGTTACTTTGTTGCCGATCTGTCATCCAACATGACTTAGTTTAACATAGGACCCTATGGGAAATACATACAAATCTTGTTCTAGAGAACTGCTGAATGGATTGAAACCAAATATGGCATGAATGTTCATTATGAGGTGTTGACCAAGTGTTGTTACTTTGTCGCCGATCCATCTTCTAAGATGGCAGCCAGCGGGGAAATTAGTTTAACATAGAACCGTATGGGAAATACATACAAAAATATTCTTCTAGAAAACCGCTGAATGGATTAAAACGAAACATGGCATGAATGTTCCTTATGAGGTGACTAAGTGTTGTTACTTTGATGCCGATCCGTCATCCAAGATTTTAACATATTACTCTATGGGAAATGCATACAAAAACTACATAGGACCCTATGTAAAATGCATAAAACTACTTCTTGAGAAATCTTGGATTGAAATCAAACATAATTCAGATAAATCTGTCAAGTATCAATACAACGTAGTGTTGTTACTTTTCTACATTTTGGAGAAGTTATCATTATCAGTTTACTCTTTAGAAATATTATTTTGACTTTACATTTTGATTGAAAATTATGTGAAAATCGTTTTTGATCTGACGTCAAATTTATTTATATCCAATGCTCTTTATGAGGTGCTGACCCAAGTGCTGTTACTTTGGTGCCGATCAATCATGTAATGTGGCCGCCAGGTAGGGTCGTAAATTAATATAGAAAGGGGTATAGGTACAGAAATCTTCTAGAGAACCGCTGAATGGATTGAAATTAAACATGGCCATGAATGTTCCTTATAAAGTTCTGACAAAGTGTTGTTACTTTGGTGCCGATCTGTAGTCCATCATCTCGGAAGACTTAGTTTAACATAGGACCCTATGGAAATTACATACAAACGGCTTCTTGAAAATTACTGAATGGATTGAAACCAAACATGCCATTTATGTTAATCTCAAGGTCCTTTAGCAATGAACAAATGGAAATATCAGGTGAGCGATATAGGCTCCTTGGAGTCTCTGGTTTAAGTATTGGTTTTGTAATAAATTAAAAATTGATTCCAAGTCTCTGGATTCAAGTCTTTTAAATGTTTCTTTCAGCTTATTACTTCGTATTCTTACATGCAAGTTAAACTTAAATTACACGTGACATACCTGTTCTGGTGACCTGCTTTTATGAAGACAATTCTGAAAAGATAAAAATTTATTGACTATTAAATACCAGTTCCGAGATTGGACTTGATTAATCTTGTGACGTTAATGTAGATTGTGTAACTATGGCATTATTTTATCAAGTCTATTATTGCATCTAAAAATGGTAGGAAATTGCAAACTTATATCATAAAATGACTTTCATTAATGGTGAACGAAATAGTTTTTTTTTCTGTATTTTAACTAATTTATCAACACGAAACATGTACCTTTATTAGTCAGTTGCATGAACTAAGGTCATGAGGATGTTATAATAATAGCTGAATTTTAACGAAGAAGTGTTTGATAAATTTTCTTGACTTTTAGTGCATTTGATATCATTTTTATCGTTTTTAAGAACTAAGTGGTCACAGCAGTTTGTTAAAAGCGGTAAATCTTGTTTAGGATCTTAAGATAAATTATTTTAACAAAAACGTTTGAAATGTACGTAAGACAAATTTTTTAACTAGATTTTGTCTTTGCAAAGTATTGATTTATGCAAGATTACAACCCGCAAATATCGTTGCTAATTTACGACAATTTTGTTGCATCTAAACAGTTTTATGAATAGCAATTGGTCCTCGTGGAACCGAGTCTTCTACGGTTTCACTGATAGAAAATGGGAGTCGTGGAAGAACTTCAGTTTCGAACGTATAAATTGGCAATCGTGAAACCAGTGCTCATTATATATATCGTCTTTGTAGGCAGCTGAGTCAACTCAGATTGAATTGAGTGTATTACAGATTTATATCTCAGATGAGAGCTGTCTTTTTGACCGACTTGAAGTATATGATGGTTCAACATCACGTAAGCATTTCAAGCAAACTATATACATGTACATAGATATACTAAATATATATTAAATATATATATTCAGGCAAAACATGTTTTTGTAACGTAAAAATTGTCTTTCGATATGTGTGAATGTAAGTATTACTTCCGTATGAATAAATCGCATGTCAAAATATTTAAAGGCAAAGAATAAGTGGTGGATTCTTTGGGTTGCTTTGATAGATTGGTATGGCATTTTGACCTTTCCTGTTATCCATTTTATTGTTAAATTAGACAATTACAAGTGATTCAAACTTATTTGCATTTTATTTATAAGCGAGACACCAGTTTTTGTTGAGCACCCACCTTTCCTTCTTATCGACACCGTTCAAATTCTGATTTGAAAGTAAGCTTAACACTTGTTATCAGCATAAGAAGAATAAAACTTTGTTGAGGAAAATGAAGACGATTACAGTCTATATGCCGATGGATAGTTGTATCAAAACAATCAGTGCAGCCATGAGCCTTTATTTACACTGTATGTTTTTCTTCATTTATTTATTTATTTATTTATTCATTAATTTATTTTATCATTACTGTTTTGTGGCACGCAAGCGCACCCAACTTTTCTAAATGATTTTCAATGTAGTAATATTCAATTCTGTTTTTTTTTCGCGATTACATTTAACCTGTCCTTTTCCACCAAATTTAGTAGCTTAGTTTTTCAAATTCCAGTGAACCTTGATACCCCCCTTCCCCCCGCCCGCCACCACTAAAAAAATAGAAAATCAATTATTTGTTTCCACGTTGGATTTTTTTATTTCTTAGCTTAAATATTTGCTTTGAATAGAAAATTTTAACAAACAAATGTTCATTCTTCGTGGATTATATTTTAATTGTTTTCTGCGAAATATCGCATATTTGAATATTTAAAATTGCAAGACTTCATTTCATGTATTTGATGATATTAAAAGATCTACTTTCCTCCCTTCCGTTAACTTAAACAACCAAAACATGTTTAAGTTATTACTGTTCAAATGTTTTTAGTTTTTAATTGAAGTGTATTGTTTTGGTCTTGTCTTCGTTGTTCTCCGGAGTTTGTTAGTTGTTACGATTTTCCCTCCTTCGAATATCCCTTTGGTATTTCTTGACTTTACTTATTCCATACAATAAAAGTCATAAAACCTGTGAAACTGAGAGACTTTGGTTTAATGACAACTTCTGTTGTACATGGGGAAAGATATTACTACAGTATATCACTATAAAATAATTAGTGTATCATTTATTGTTTTGCTCAATACAATGTTATATTAAGAAAATAAGGGTTTTCTCGATTCTATATTTAGATACGCAAAGGCTTGCAACACTTTGTGGCAACAACAGACCTGATGTGATTGTATCCAGTGGTAACCAAATGCTTGTTGTTTTTAAATCTGACTACATGATAGAAAACAAAGGTTTTCTAGCTGAAATACGATTTCTGAATGATTTTGATAGTGGAAATACCAAACCAGTAAACCAAGTGGTTGGTAAAAGTATGTATTTTACACAAATCATTGCAAGATTGGAATATTTTCGTAGACTGATTGGACGTATGTTGCGTAATAAGAATTAAATACGGGCTTATGTTATTTCTTTTCACGTTACAAAATGAAGATGCAGTTTTGCTTTCCGATAATACAATGGTAAATCAGAGAGCATTTGGGAGGAATTCACTCACATCTAATTTTTTTCAAATAGGTATTAAACATATTTTATACTACAATGTTAAATTCTTAACCAACTTTGGTTTATTGTGTGTTTTTTCCTGTTCAACAGTGCATTAAAATAAATGATACTAAAGATACAAACTTTATTGCATTTTAAGTTTTGAATGTGCCAAATTCACAAGGGGTATTTGAATTCGATTTTTATGACTTAATGGTACAATATCACGAGAGTTGCAATATATACACCAAAATCGCCTTTGAATAACATCTAGATCGTAATGAAAAGCGAAGTGCCAGATGGGTCAGTACAGATAAACTCGTACCTGCAAACGATCAAATAAAACGCACACCACAAAACATTAAACTTTTGGACAAAGAAAAATAGAAAAGCGATAGGAAAGAGCCGAAATTAATGGAAGACCTTTTTTAATACACAGATTGCAATAAAAAGTATGAATCTTCAATGAAGGGAACATTGACAAGTCCGGGATACCCGAATGTCTATGAAAACAACGTAAACTGTAATATTACTATTGTTGCTCCAGTACCCGACCATCAGATCATGTTACGGTTTATTCGTCTAGAACTCGAAGATTCGCCAAACTGCACGTTTGATAGGATCTCTCTTTATCTTGATTCATATTCGGGTAAGTTTGCTTGCAGAGAAAGTGGTGTAAGACATTAGTTTACTAAGAAAATAGTATGTATAGAATTAAATTTTAGACTTCTTCAAAGTTTTTAATTTGTTAGATTCAAATCATACACATAAAATTCATGGAGATAAGTCTTAATTTTTCAGATTCTATATAAAAATTCATTACATTCGTTAAAAAAAAACAAAGAAATTTTTCCGGCTCATTTTCTCACAATTTAACTTGCCAGTTGAAGTCGTAAAAATTGCTATAACGAAAGTCAGACTTGTTCAGTTTATGTTTTCGCACTTCATCATTCTATGTATAATTATATAAAGCCAATTTCACACGATATTCCTTATCTGTGGGTTATATAGTTGTTGTACGATTACCATGCTGTCAAACTTTACCAACTTTTAAAATCAATATAATTCTGGGGGTGCATTTATCCGAAACTTAATAATTAGTAGATTCGCACCAGAAAGGAGAAAAGTAAAAACTACAATAAAGGACGGAAATGTTTTTTTTTTTTTTTTTGTCCCGAGGTTATCAGCACCTAGGTGCTAGTGTTTCAATACTTACCCGAAATTTAAACTTTAGTGTTGCAAATATCTTAAATTTGGTGAAAAAATCCTCAGAGGGTTTCAGCGTTACTGTTTTTACGTTAGTAATTTTGGTTTTCAACAGTATAGGCGTAGGCACAACAAATGAGTAGTAAATCGAAGAAGTTTTTACATCTTGACAATAAAAAAAGGTGTCAGAAATTATTGTTCCCACTTTAATCTGATGACTTATTCTTTGATATCATTTCCGATCCTACTCAATGGATAGCATATACGTTGTATTTCAATAAACAATCAGTAGTAATCATGTTGAAGAATCGATTCAATCCCCAGCCCTCCCAGTGTATATCGATAAACAAAAGTGCAGAATTAATCCAAAGGAGTAAGAGCAAAGATCGACTGGTCGGCTCGGAGTCACTGTAATGTGTCCGAGCGGGGTGATATGTCTTCCTGCGGACAGTGACCTCGTGAGCTAGCACGTTAAAAATCCGGCTCAGCGTGTCGGTCTAGTACAAAGCAGGGATCATATTCATTATCATATCAACATGTTCTCGTCCTGATATTCAACTGGTTGCCACCGGACGTGCACCTGGTTTCCACTGGACGTTAGACACTAATTCATCCATCCATCCATCCACTTTTGGACTACTTATAACAGTTTTCTTTTTTCCATGTTTAACTGATATGTAGTGTGCTGTGCACATATTTGTAAATTGGTGAGTTCATCCTCAAAACTCCAAGTTTTGTCTATCATTTTGAAATTGACATATTCGTTTAAATATTTATGATATATTTGTAACCACAAGCAAATCCACATAAAAGCTGTCTAGAATGATTAATCTCATTGTCATTTTCTGGCTAATTCTTACCAATAATCACATTGTCATGTCTTAGCATCACTGTCATTAAATTAATCTACTTTTCAGTTCAAAAATGTTATTTTTTTCCGCAAGATTTTCTCCATAATGTTATAAATTTTATTTGCTTTGATTTTCAGATGTGGCCGACATATCGATATGTGGCCTTTCAACCCCGGACAAACCCTTCTTTTCAAGAAATGGGTTGCTGAAAATTCAATTTGTGACTGACAGTATGATCTCATGGTCTGGATTTGAAGCTAAATTTGATGTCATTCCACGTCAAGGTAGTTTGGTGAAAAGTTTATTTAGAAATGACGTTTTGTTGTCTATTCATTAGGAATTTTTTTCAAATGTATATGTACTGTTCGATTGACATGATTAATGAAATCAACTTTTAACTGTATACATGGAGATATATATATATATATATATATATTGGACATTCCTAATTTTACTTAATTTCAAATAGAAATTAACATCGTTCAATGATAAATATAACATTTTAGTACTAGGCATCTTTCGGATAGATAATGGTTTAGTTTTTAAACGTTTTCATGAGATATTTTAACAGACTCTTAAATGCACAAATCGTTTTTGTGTAGCTTTTTATACCCGAAAAAAGCGGGGTATATAGTATTAGTTGTGTCCGTCAGTTTGTCCGTCCGTCCGTTCGTCCGACCTTTGTATCCGCAACTCCTCCACTGAATGGAATTTGATGAAACTTTCAGAGAATCTTCATCCCATGATGGCATTGTGCACCTCCTATTTTAGAATTTGATCCGACCAATTTTTGGGGTTACCCATAGAAAAACATGGACTTTGACTTTCGATATGATAGGGGGACAATGATGCCATCCACAACACCTCCTAAACCACTGAATGGAATTTGATGAAACTTCAGAGGATCTTTATTACATGATGCCATAGTACACCTCCTCTTTTAGATTTTGATCTGATGAATATTTGGGGTTACATTCAAAATATAAACATGGACTTTGACATTCATTGTGATAGGGGGACAATTATGCCATCCGCAACTCCTCCCAAACCACTGTATGGAATTTGATGTTACTTTCAGAGGATCTTTATTACATGATGCCATAGTGCGCCTCCTATTTTAGATTTTGATCTGACCAACATTTTGGGTTTCCCATACCAAAACATGGACTTTGGCATTCATTGTGATAGGGGTACCATGATGCCTTCCGCAACTCCTCCTTAACCAATGAATGGAATTTTATGAAACTTTAAGAGAATCTTTTTTACATGATGATATGTAAGGCGGGGGTATCAAGTAGTGGGTTATTTTTAAGGCTTGCTACATTTTTGGTTCTTTGTAAAGCTTGACATATTTTTGGTTATTTTTACTTGCCGTGACACAATTTATAGTTATTTATAAAGCTTTGAAAATATTTTGGTTGTAAGCACAACTAACGCTACAATTGAAATCATTTTAACTGGTATTATACGATGTTGACTGAATTTGGTGGGAGTGATCAGATATTTATTTGACGTAGTACCAGTGCAAAAACCGAACAAATCAATTGGTTTTCTGTACTTTTAGTTTTATTCAAGGTATCATTAATCTGAACTTTTCTGTGGTTAAACATCATTTGTAAATTAGGGTTTTTAGAATTCCAGTATAAAAATGACATGTTTCGCCTGTATGTCGTCATCGTTAGAACGATTGTGCAATGATTGATTTGGATCGTAATAATTACTTTGATGTCCATTGCCTACAAGGGACAGTATTTTTACAACAGATCTTTTCACATCTGTATTCCTTTGTTTCTTATAGTTTGCTTCCCTCGGTGCTCAGATGGTAGTGTTTGTATCAAAGATGGAAGACAATACAGGTATATTTTTACCTAGCTTTTCAAACATGTTTCGCGGCGAGTACAAAGACAATATTTATGTATTCCGACAATCGTTATTACAAGAGATAATGAACAATGAACTTGATATTTAATTATCATTTCTTTATAAGTTGATTCTTGAATATGATTGTTTACGAACAAGGTACATTAGAAAATTTACAGGAACTCTTACGAACACCTATAAAGTTAATGGGTGTTTAACTAAGAAAACAAAAAATTGTTGATGTTATTCCATTACACCTTAAAGGTGTCTAGTTGACTGCTTTTATAACATAAATTTTCTACTTATTATTAAGTACCTGAAAACAAAGACATTTATCAAAAGCGCAAAATATTTTGCAATTCAATTCAATTCAATTCAATTCAATTCAATTCAATATTGTATTAGAGTCTCACCACTTGTAATACATATAATACAATCATCATAATATATACATTGAATAAAACAGTAATTTTATAAATTAAAATACAAGTGCCATTCTATAAAGAATTATGAGAGACTATAGAAGTCAATATAAATTATAACTATATATTTATCATGTCTATAAAAACATTTCTGTTATGTAAAACCATAAAACTACAATTATCATTTCTATAAAATATTTCAAGTTTATAAAAACATAACCATCAATCAAGCATATAAAAAACTATTTCTTCTACTTAAAATGTTAAAGCAGGTCTTGGCAACCACATCAAAACAATCAATATTTTTAAAAAGATATATAAACTTATCATCATCAGATAAAATATTAAAATCACCATTACTTCTTTTAACATCATAAAATAAACTTTCGCGTAAATCTGCATATAAAGGACAGTCTAAAATAACATGTTTCTCATCTTCAATTTTATCATTACATACAAAGCAAACTCTTTCATTTACAGTTTTATTTTCATAGCGACCTATTTCTATTCGCAAAGGGGCAACGACACACCTAAATTTAGCAAATGCACTTCTGTATCGTATTGAAATGTTCTTCCTCAAATACATCTCTGTTTCAAAAATATCTTTAAACAATTTATACGTACGTAATTTTTTTTCAACATTTTGTGACAATATTCTATTATGCCAGTTTATCTTATAATTTTCAAATAAAAAGTCTTCTAACTGTGTAATAACATTTTTATGCAACACATTATCTAAAGTAGTGTATAAATCTGCATTACATTCCCTAAATTTTGTCATAATTCTATAACACCAGTTTCTCTTTTTATTAATGGCACTTCTAAATGCCCATTGAAATACTTTAAAATTCACCCTATCTGTTGACATAACATTACATCTAGCCCAATGTCTAAAACCACAACTCCACTGCTTCACACATGGAGGTTTCCAACCCATATCCCCATTAATGGCATCACTAGGTTTATATTTACCAAGACCCATAAAAAACCGGATAGCTCTGTGCTGGACAGCATTAATACAAGAAAAATCTCTGGTGCCCCATATGGCTGCACCATAACTTATGACTGACCAGACTAAGCTATCAAAAAGTTTGGTATATGTATTAAAGTGGAAACCTCCATGTGTTTTGCTCTTTACAATCAGTAAACTTAATGCTCTCCCTGCTGACCTGGCTACAGATTTTGCCATTTCATTATAATCAAGAAATTCAGTCAATAATAAGCCAAGATATTGATATTTTGATATAATACACAATTGTTTTTCACTAAGTAAAAATATTGCATTGGTTGGTTGTACAGAGGGATTTCTAAAATACACAATCTTTGTCTTTTCATAGTTAACATTCAATAATTTATCTTTACACCATGTATTAAGACCATCTAGCATTAATTGTAAATCATTTTCATTTTCAGCAATTAAAACAATGTCATCTGCATATAATAAAATACCAATTTTTTCACCATCGATATCAATACCGATGTCTAGACCTTTTATGTCTGTGACTAAACTATTTATAAAAATATTAAATAATAAAGGTTGTAAAACACACCCTTGCTTTAAGCCTGAGTTAACACTGAACCACTCAGTTAAGTTTCCATTCAATTTAATTGCACATTCAACTTGAGAGTAAATCGTTTTAATAGTATTCAAAAATTTTGAACTGATTCCAAGATCATTTAAATCTTTAAATAATAATCTCCTATTAACTGTATCATAAGCTTTCTTGAAATCTACAAAGACAGCAAAAGTTGACAATTTTTTCAATTTCCTTGTCTCAATAATGGACGTAATTGTGCTTTAATGTGTTACTGTAATGCAAGCTATCAAAGAGTCACTACTTATAGAAGATTGAACGGTTTGTTCCTTTGAAATTTCGATTCCTGTTCTGCCCACATGTCATGCATGTCCTGTGTAAACATAATTAGTATGAATGTTGTTTTAGTAATTATAATTTATTTCCTAAAAATAACCTTGATGAAAGGACAAGTAAATTTTATCAATCAATTTATTTACTATGTTAAATTACCAAAAAAATCTGCAATTTAAAGAAATCAAGATGCAAAGTTTAGATGTTAAAAAAAAATCAAACAAACTTAAAAAAATATTTTGTAAGAATTCTCTCTTTGAATTGAATTTGAATTCATGTTTTGCTTGGATTGCTCCTAATTATCATTTTTAGCTCACCTGCCCCAAAGGGCCAAGTGAGCTTTTCTCATCACTTGGCGTCCGTCGTCCGTCGTCCGTCGTCTGTCGTCCGTCGTCCGTCGTCGTCCGTCGTCGTCGTTAACATTTTACATTTTGAACTTCTTCTAGAGAACCACTAAATGGAATGAAACCAAACATGACATGAATGTTCCTTATGAGGTGCTGACTAAGTGTTGTTACTTTGTAGCCGATCCATCATCCAAGATGGCCGCCAGAGGGGGACTTAGTTTAACATAGGACCCTATGGGAAATGCATACAAATGACTTCTTTTAGAGAACCGTTGAATGGAATGAAACTAAACATGGCATGAATGTTCCTTATGAGGTGCTGACCAAGTGTTGTTACTTTGTAGCCGATCCATAATCCAAGATGGCCGCCAGCGGGGGACTTAGTTTAACATAGAACCCTATGGGAAATGCATACAAATGACTTCTTTTAGTGACCCACTTAATGGAATGAAACCAAACATGGCATGAATATTCCTTATGAAGTGCTGACCAAGTGTTGTTACTTTGTAGCTGATCCATCATCCAAGATGGCCGCCAGCGGGGAACTTAGTTTAACATAGGACCCTATGGGAAATGCATACAAATGACTTCTTTTAGAGAACCACTGAATGGAATGGAACTAAATCTGGCATGAATGTTCCTTATGAGGTGCTGACCAAGTGTTGTTACTTTGTAGCCGATCCATCTTCCAAGATGGCCGCCAGCAGGGGACTAAGTTTAACATTGGACCCTATGGGAAATGCATACAAATGACTTCTTTTAGAGAACCAATGAATGGAATGTAACAAAACATAGCATGAATGTTCCTTATGAAGTGCTGACCAAGTGTTGTTACTTTGTAGCCGATCCATAATCCAAGATGTTCGCCAGCGGGGGACTTAGTTTAACATAGAACCCTATGCGAAATGCATACAAATGACTTCTTTTCGTGACCCGATTAATGGAATGAAACCAAACATGGCATGAATATTCCTTATGAAGTGCTGACCAAGTGTTGTTACTTTGTAGCTGATCCATCATCCAAGATGGCCGCCTGCTGGGAACTTAGTTTAACATAGGACCCTATGGGAAATGCATACAAATGACTTCTTTTAGAGAACCACTGAATGGAATGAAACTAAATCTGGCATGAATGTTCCTTATGAGGTGCTGACCAAGCATTGTTACTTTGTAGCCGATCCATCATCCAAGATGGCCGCCAGCAGGGGACTAAGTTTAACATTGGACCCTATGGGAAATGCATACAAATGACTTCTTTTAGAGAACAACTGAATGGAATGTAACAAAACATAGCATGAATGTTCCTTATGAGGTGCTGACCAAGTGTTGTTACTTTGTCGCCGATCCATCATCCAAGATGTTTAGAAGTCTATCAGAAAATTGTAAAAAAAATTCTGAATGGTCACAACTTGACCACATATTCAAAAATAATAATGATAAGATGTCTTCAGTAGCTATTGTAAGACTACACTAAGATGACCTGTTTTTAATTTCAAATACTGTGTCAAATTAAACCAATCTTGGTCTCAATCATTGTATAATTTTAAATAATTTCCAAAATCACATTAGATACAGGTGAGCGACACAGGCTCTTGAGAGCCTCTAGTTAGTTCGCCTCAACGAAGTTGTTGACTAATGGAGTACCCCCGGCGTCCACGTCCGCGTGCGCGTCCACAGCCAGTTCTCAGTTACTAGTTGACAAAGGGTCATCTATTTTTGTGTGCAGGTGTACGTTGAAGAGACTGATCAGTTGACATAAGATGACATATTACACGGTTTACTGGCTTTTAAGTTTTATGTCAAAAATCAGTTTTAACATACAAAGTGACCTATAGTCATATTACTTGGTGTGAGGGTGCATCTCGGGGAGTAACACAGCCTCCCGCCAAAATTAGGTCACTCTTACCTACTTATTGCACTTCATTGACTTAGTTAAGTTTTACGTCCGAGTTCAGTTCTCTGATAAAATGAACTTACAGTCATATTACTTGATGTGAGGAATGCGCCTCGTAGAGTAACACAGCCTCCCAGCAAAATAAGGTCACTCTGACCTACATATCGCGCTTCATTGACTTACGTTAAGTTCTACTTCCGAGTTCAGTTCTCCGATACCAAGGGAACTACAATCATATTGCTTCGTGTGAGGGTGCATCTAATGGAGTAATACAGCCTCCCACCGAAATTATGTCATTCTGATCTACTTATCACATTTCATTGACTTAGGGTAAGTTTTACGTCCGAGTTCAGTCATCTGATATCAATGGACCTAAAGTCATATTACTTGGTGTGAGGATTGTACCTCGTAGAGTAACACAGCCTCCCACCAAAATAGGGTCACCCTGACCTACATATCGCGCTTCATTGACTTAGGTTAGGTTTTATGTCCGAGTTCAGTTCTCCGATCATATAGCTAGGTGTGAGGGTGCATCCCGGGGAGTAAAACAGCATCCCACTAAAATAGGGTCATTCTGACCTACTTATCGCAATCCATTGACTTAAGTTTAGTTTTACGTCCGAGTTCAGTTGTCTGTTACCAAGGGACATACAATCATATAACAAGGTGTCGGGTGCATCTTGGAAAGGGGGGGTGTAACACAGCTTCTCGGGGAGCTACAAAAGCCACACGCCAAAATTAGTGTGGGAACATAGGCGAACTTTGTAATCGTAGATTTCTGGTATCACATTACATGTACTTATCATTTGGATTTTAACTAAGCAACGATAGAAATATAAGTGGATATTTTATATTCATATTTAGATATTTCTTTCTGTAAATTTCCACTAAACGGTTTTTTTTTTTTTTTTTTTTTTGGACAAGACTATAACTTAGAATCTATTGTTCTCTGATTAGATCTAATTAGAGTATTTATGCTACTATTCCTGTTCTGCCCACTAGATTTTCTACCTATATTTATAAAAAGTGGGCAGAACAGGAATACACCGATGAACGAACTAAGCTTTGTTTAATTGTCTTGCTATTTTCTACATAATACATTTAACATTTTAAAGGGGGATATATTGTATTATTAATTCTTACTATAACTTTACTCTCGGAGGTTATCGCCAGTTATGTTGCACGAAACTTCAATTTTATAGTAACACGATAAATGTGTATTCCATTGCCAATCTGAGTAGTTATGGATGGCCATTCTTACATACGTACATTTTTGGTCATTTAGGTATTAAGTTCTACTCTCAAATCTTCATTCAGTGTTCATGTTTTCATCTGTCTCTGCATGTTCGTGAAGACATTATCTGTCAAAACGGGCGTTTGTTACATAAAAGTTTAATGAAGAATTTTGACTACTCCTATTTTCTAATTAACCATTATTCTTCAAACTGAAGGTGTGTTCAAGGACAGAAATGTGCAACTAATGTATGCAATCATGGTACTTGTGTGAAAAAAGGACTGGCAGAAGTAAACTGTTTTTGTAACGAGGGCTACGAAGGTCTGTTTTGTGCGGATGAAATTAAAACTGTAAGTTCACTATTTTTGAAAGTTTTTTCTTCTTGCAAGTAATTAAAGGATAATCATTAATTAATTCTTAAAATCTATTTTCTCAGTTTTTTTCCATTGTTTCCTGTTTTTTTTTATATGTAAAAAAAATTAAGCCTACATGACTAAAATTACTTGTAATTCACTTTCTGTATATATTTAAGTTTTATTCGCATTCAAATATATTTATACACTTTTTACAAGCAATAAGTGGTTTATGATTGGGTTTTGGGGACACAATAAAAACCCCAGACATTTCATAATTATTGCAAACAGTCTTTCATCCGTGTACTTTTTACTAATACGATCAATCTAAAAGAGAAATTACTTCCGCCTTTTTAGCACTATCATCAGTAGATTCATTTTCAGGAAAATGGGTGAGCTAAAAATCAAAAGCATGAAAAGAATTATTATTTTTTAAAGTATTAATTATCTGATTAATTGGTTAAGGTATATGTTTAAATGTGAAATTGTATATGTAAAATAAAATAATGTGATCCATGAAATAATGTGCTGTGTACCTGGGGTGCCAGCGGCAAACAGATGGGTACCTTAAGCAGCGTATAGTCACACCTACCAATATATCTGAGAATATGCAAATTGACCTCATTCTCACAAATTATTCATCCCAAAGGAATTTTATCGACGTGCGATGTATTTTGTATGGTTTTTTAAATCATCGATGTGTGATGTCTATATTCTCCAATCGAGGCTAGGGAGATGCTTTATATTCATGTAGACACGAAAATTGCATTCTAAATTTGTTGAAAACCAAAAATAGTACCCCAAAACGTCGAAGATTAAATTCAAATTCCAAAATGGCCAAAAAATGTAAAACCAAAAGCCATCTATGGACAGAGATTTGCACGAGCGGGTTTCTTTTTAGTTTTCACAAAAAGTAATATTTTATAACGTTAGATTAAGTATCAATTTCACGATGGTATCGAAACATTAGCATCTAAGATCCACCAGTACATGTATCGACTCAATGCCGCAAGATGTGCACATTTCGTCCATTTACAAATCATCAGTTGTGCTGGATTCCTAAACTGCAGTAGAAAGCAGAATAAATAATAAAGGATTTTGTGACAGTTTTTGGTGACAATGAAAATGAGCCATATGTAATAGCAAAAACAAATTTAGACAATCAAATATCGGCAAATGAATACCGAATCGACAAAAAGTATTTTATGAATATACAACTTGCATTGAACAATCGTTTGAGTAAATGCTGTCGCTCATTTTCGATTTTTATATCAATCATCTGAAATTGTTCAGATTTGAAGCATTTTTAAACATTTTAATGAAAATGAAAATCCGGATCGATTAATGAATGATGAAAGAAATAGATTTTAAGGACTGATTTAAGATGTTATGACGGTGAATTGACCATTAAGATGGCTTCTTCTCTGTTAATCCTATCTTTTCTAGAATAAAGTTTTAAGGAAATTTGCTAATATGTCGATACCAGTTGTATAATATTCAATATGTTTTATCTCTTACTCCTAGACGTAAGACTGAATTACAGTATAGTTCATGCATATATAACATATCATACCTGTTAACTCCATTCGGAATTCAAGGTTTACTTGCATGCATGTTCACTATATTGTCAGTTTGATGTTGGAACTTGAATTTTTTACCGTACTTTATTTATGTAAACAAACTAAGCAGTACCCCGCGTGAACAGGCAGTACACACAATGCCATGTCTACTGGTTAACACAGCTAACGGAGCAGACAGTAATAATTGTATTAAAGAAGTTGGGTCATTTTTCCCTGCATTTATTTCACTTCTAGGGCCATTTTCAAAAATTCGCTTAAAATATCTGTGGGCCAAGCCTGGTTTTTGCCTATAAAGATTTGCTAATAAAAATTTACAAATAAGTTACTAACATTTGTGTAATACCTGAATATGGCTTTGGGAAACCGTTTTAACACAAAGCTTAACTTATTAAGAATTAAGCATAACATTTTAGTTTGTTAACATAAAAATTCAATGCATTGCATACAATCGTTTACGATAAAAAGTAGGTAGATATTTAAGATAAAAAAATCAATGGTTATGAGTGAAACAAATACAGGGTGACATAGCCCTCCTCCTTTCTTTTTAACACGGTGAGGAATATGCAGAATAATAATCTTATATTTGTTAATCTTAACGTTCACGTCTACTAAAATGGCAAGCGAATTACACGTGTCAAGCCTTTCCAGTGCACTTTAGAAAACAACTAGGACAGTGCTGGTACAATAAGGTATACCACCTCTGAATGGTAATGAGAATATCAAAGTTCACTGTCGTGACATGTACAATGTAATTTGTGAATGGCGATATTTTGACGAAAATGTGAATACGTCTTAATTAATTTTCCTTACAGAAAGGGCAGCCGCCTTTAGGTCTTGTACACATAAAACTATCAAATAACTGCATATAATTTGCTTCTTACTGTAAACGTAATTCTCTTACTCGAAAGTTTAAATTAAAAAAGGTCTAGCGGAATTTACCAAATGTTGATAATCAACATCTGCCGAAAAAAGATAAATGAGTGAAAAACTTAGGTCTAACTCTCTTCCCAAGGAGAATCCGCAAAAGAAAGGAATGTTGTTTAAGTATTTACAAAAATATATTCCGTATGAGCATTTATATCTTATATTATTCAAAAGTGAACAGATCTTGTACAGTTTCATAGACATATAATGAACATATTGTAATGACCAAGTGCCGCAATTTAAAGCATGGATTAAAGTGATGTCTGATTTACAAGCCCTCCCATTATTAGCCTGATCTTAACAAGTTCGAAGGCGATTTTTATTTCATTTTCGAATTCATTGGAGTATATGGTCTTAGGCAATACAAAATGGTATTTTTACTGAATTGATTTCGTTTGGTTTGAATGTGTAAATAGTATATTTCCTATTTCTGTATTTTTACTCATTGTGTATTGTGTACATGTACAATGCACAAGATAATTATTTTTCTGCACTTTTTATGATATGAAAGGAATTTGGAAGTACTATAGCTGATGACCTTTCAAAACCACTTAGTACATGTACTTTTTTGGAATTTCCAACGAATATTTTAAGTACGGTACTTCCTCCTCCTATTTAACGTTTGTATGTTAGGGATTTTGTTTTGCTAAAGAACTTATTGAGTTAAGTACTTATTTTTATTGTTTTTATAACTCTGTTTAGCCACTGACCCAGGATTAAGGGGAGGATTGAATAATCATAAGCATGTTTTGTCCCTTTACATTCCTATAGGTACCGGCTGTCCATAGCCAGAACCATGTTTTTCTTGAGTTGGGTCCGGTTGCTCCTCTACAAGATGGCCCTAAATGTATTAGATTAAATGTGGTTCCATTTTCCAATCCTATGTAATGTCGTCTCGAACTAACATCCGTAGATCTTCATACATTTACTGGTAAATTCTAGTGAAGGTACATATGATTAGATGTAACTTGTAGAAACCCTAATCGATAATATAACCAGTTTGTGTCGAGAAACAGTAGCGGTATTTTTATTGTTATTTTTGTTCTAATGCCAGAGAGAAGAAAAACTTAAATTCCTTGATGTTCCTGATGATCAAACAGTCGAAGAGGGAAAACGTATAATATTACAGTGCAAAGTGAACGATGACACAGCCGAATATATGTGGTGAGAGTAGAAACAAACTTATTAAAATCTCGTTTTCGGAATTGAGCACTGATTGGGAAGTATAATTTCCTGAATTGTTTTCAGCATTCAAACTTCAGCTAAATGACAGATATTGTATTTTGCTCTGTCAACATCTTTATCTTGATAAATCGTCCGTTTGTTAACTCAGTCAATGATTGACATAACTCTGGTATTCAAAATGTAAATACAAATTACAAAATATATCTACAATTCTTATACGGCAAAACTGACATGAGCCTTGACCGGATAAATACAAGCAAAGATTGGTTGTATCACATCGACGCCTTTATACATGGGCATACATCATTCTGATTGATTACCTTTAATTAAGAATATTCATATTGTACTATAATAGACCATAGAAAATTTCTCTTGTAGGTTCTATGAAGATTTGATTTTGCAGACAGAAAAAGACTTGGTTATTGTATATCCTGGTGGAGTTCTAGATATATTAGCCTTCAACAGGAAACTTGAAGGATTATACAAATGTTTAGCTACTAGTGTGTCTGATTTCGTAGAGTACGAATTTCGTTTAAAACTAGCGGAACCATGTGACCTGTGTACGTATTCGTAAATGAGTTGCTATTTAAGCAGTGAAGAAAAATCTTTATCGTTAAGTTTCCGAACTAAGACCTATTTCAAGACGCATTTGTCTTATTTAGATCCCGGTATACCTCTTTATGGGTCTGTTCTTGCCTGGGCACAATGTAACATAACAACAAATGGTACCATCGAACAACTGATTGTCTGTAATTCATCAAAGGGATTCTGAACAATAAATGTCACTGAAAACAATACTAGGTTCTATGTAGTTAATGAGTTAGAATATGATTCGCATTAATTTAAATTTCAATCAACCAAAGAGATTTCAAAGAACACAAAACTACAGTTAGATATTTTTCAATTCACTAGAATCATTTAGTATCAAATCTCCTTTTCGTAGTTTTATGCACATTAAAATAAAACAGTTTTACCAAAAACAAGACAAGTAGGTGTAATTCGTATTTCAGTTGCTGATACGGTGCACATAATTCATCACTTTCTATATTAAAACAAGTGCCTATATTTCTCAGTCAATTACATTAAAAGATTAATGCATCTTTCAAGTGAATTGTACCCAATTTAACAAAAGTACACACGCTAAACGGAAATTGTAGAAAATAACACTAAACAAAATGTCAATAAAAAAAACAATAAAAAAGAAGATGTCGAGAAGACAAGTGAGAAAATTTCAATCTCCTTAATGCTGAAATTATTAATTTTTTTTTAATTTGATTGGTTTATATTTATGAAATTAAGAACTGTAAGATCATTTTCATTCTGAATATTGATACGTGGCAGCAACTGACAACGTTGGGCATATATAAGTTATAGCGAGTTTTCATTTGTATAGTAAAGATTTTACGCGAAGCCTTTAAAAATCAGTGTTTTTAACGTTTACTATAGCTTTAAATTAAGCATTGGTATAAATTTAAGACGATGCTTACAGTTGCATAATTTTAAGTTGGTTTCAATTTTATAAGTGTAGTTTTGAGCAGAAAATGTTTCTTATATAAATAGAATATTTGGAAAAAAATGCATCAGTTATTCACATGCCCTGGTTTTAATTATTTTACTAGAGGGGTGTAAAGTCAAGAAAGTTCTTCTTATGCATGTAAAGTTAAGTAGCTTTACATTGTTCAATAAAGACCTAAATATAAGGAAGTCATGATCATATGTGATATCTTAAAAAATTGAAATTTTTATGCATTTATTACTTAACACGAAAAAGTAGATATTTCATTTTTTTGTAAATTTATGTATCCTTCATTATATTAAAAAAAACTTAATATTCAGTGTTTGCTTTGATAAGATTAATCTAAATAAAACTGTGGAACGTATAAGCTAAATGAAAGGAAGAGAATATGGTAATATCTAAAATATTCGTTAGTTTTAATTCGAATGACTGGACTGCAGAGCAAATGGGAAAACATAAGATTAAGTATTCAGTTACTTCCTCCTAAATCACAAGTTATAGGCAGAGACGATATTAGTTTAAATTGTAAATTGTAGTACAGAGATAATATATGATATGATTTTATCTAATCATATTAACTATATCCATATTTCCATATAAATGAGCATCAAGGCTTTAATGAAAAACATGATGTATTTAATATGTTTTACGAAACTATTGAACAGAATTGAATCTTCTTCGGACAATCAACTATTTGTATTCATGTCAAATGTGAATTACTCGTGAGAGAGCGAATATCAATAGTCTTACTATAGTGTCTGAACAATATGTCACAAGGAAAATGAACGTCTGAAGTCTGTCATCATGTTGTTGTCGATGGCATAAAAATACAATTCATTGTCAGATTTCTAAGAACAATTAACCTAGGTTTCGAATGTTAAAGATCTTGATTAATATGTTCCAATCACCAGCCTACGTTAAGAAAGCCTTTGAAATACAGAATAATGGTTGGCTAAGATTTATTTTTTCTCTTATTTTTTTACGAACATTGTTTTTGAACATTCTTTTATATTATTTTCTAAGTTCAAAATTTAAAATCTCAAATTCAATTATGTTTGTTTGCTTGGTTGTGGCGTGTAGGTGAATTCTACAAAATACCAGGAAATTATATACTGACAAAAATGGTTCTCAATTTGTTATTCTTTCTAGTTTTATGAAATGAGTTTTCAGGAGCGTAGAAATATTGTACCATTTTGCCTTACAAACATGTCTTAAGTGATGCCATAGAACACAAACTTGCCATCTAGGAAATAACGACACTTTTCATTCAAATACAATGGTGATTCAAATTTAGAAGATTTTTAGGAATCACAGTGTAAACCTACCAATAAATCACCTTTATACCACATAATTCGTTTTGGATTTGAAAATGTTGAATGAGGGACGTTAGGTTAAACCATTTAACATTTAAAATAAATTCATTCTTCAAACTGTTCAATAGAATAGAGAATGGAAACGGGGAATGTGAACCCGACCAATGAGCAGAAAACAGCTCAAGGGTACCAATGGGTCTTCAACACAGCAAGAAAATCCCGCACCCGGAGGTGGGCTTTAGCTCGCCCCAAAACAATAATATATACTAGTTCAGCAAAATGGACGGCACATTAAACTCCGAAACATAAAAATGAACCAAAATTTTTAAAAAAAACACACAAGACTAACAAAGGTTAGAGGTTCCTGACTTGGGATAGGCGCAAAAATGCGTTTTATCTTTAATGCAAATATCAATTAAATGACCTTCATACAAATTTTAACGGAATTCAATAATAATAATATTTTCTCACTGGAAAAGCTAATGTTATATTTACATCCGTTCTTAGGCAGGAAAATATTTTTAAAATTATATATACTTTTATCTGGGCTATAAATATTTTTCATACGTATCATACAATTTGTCTTAATCCTCGTTTTAAAAAAGCGTTCATCATTTTCAAACGTGCTTTCTTGTTAGTTTATTTAGTCCGCATTTTGAAACAAAAATTCAGGTTTTCTTTTCAGAATAGGACGATAAGATTGTAAATGATATTGAAAGCATAACGCTCAAGAAACTGAAAAATAATGAAAACCATCTAATTGTAGTCAGATTTATTTGAATTTTTTCATAGCTGTCGAAGTTCCACCAATGGACACAGTTGTAGAAGAGTCCTCTGTTGTGTTGATGTCATGTTATTCTCAGCGTGCAGAAAACGTCACATGGTACAAAGACGATGTCATTATAACAGATAATATTAAATTTGAGGTAATGTTTATTTGTATTTGTTGAATTATTTATTTTGAAAGGACATCTACATTATACGTATATTAGCCCAGAAAACAAATATTACCCGAGAGGTGAAAACAAGAATAAAATCGACGATCGTTATAAAATCAAATGTGGCTTTGAATTTGTTACCCCTGTCTCCTCTAAAATTTGAAAATATTTTCCGTATTGATTCCGTACGACGGAGAACGTGTTACTATAGATATTTTTGTTATCCTTAGTTTTTAGTTTGTGTTGTTTTGTGTTTGTCTC
The DNA here is from genome assembly GCA_028015205.1 of Mytilisepta virgata. Lineage (NCBI taxonomy): Eukaryota > Metazoa > Mollusca > Bivalvia > Mytilida > Mytilidae > Mytilisepta > Mytilisepta virgata. The sequence continues at coordinate 79,645,640 of CM051519.1, forward strand.
TATTTGATATAAGTCTTTCAGATTTTAGAATTCATTTTAAAATCTTTTTTCTGAAACCAATTTGTCAATAAGAACCAAATTTGGGAGGAATGGTCCTTAGATGGTCCTCTTTCAGATTTGTGTCCAACGACCCAAATTATTAACAAGTGGCCTCCAAAGACGAATTTAGTTAAACGCAGAACCCGGCAGTTGAGATCAGTTCTAACCTCTCAACTATTCTGTCAGAGAGGACGGTTCTAGAATCATTCTAGAAACATTCGGAATTGTTTCATGTCAGAATTACCTTTATCTAAGGAGATATCCAACTATTTTGGTCATTTTCGTATCCAATAACTCTGTATTGATTATGGCACGTACAATGTACTCCTCGTCTTCGCTTTTTTCAAACTTTTAAAACATGTTGTTTGAAATATGTAGTAACATTTCACATCGATTATAATTTCAATATATTAAATTATGAAAATAATTAATAATATTAAATTTATGACCAATATATACAAAACAGCAAAAGTACATACATGTAATATAGAGCTATGGTCCAAGTTTTGTTTTCATTTTTTTTAACCCACAAAAAACCGAATTATTTTGTGATTATTATCTGAAGTAAATTTACAGGACAAGAAATTTGTTCTTCGTAACATGTTTTATAACTAGTTAACGATTTGACATGTATCATGTGTATATTGTACCTTGACTGTCCGGATGTTTATTGTTCAAACCTCTAAGGTACATAGATATGTATACAGGGTACATAGATATGTATAGAGGTAAACCGTTTTGCTAACAAAATCAGCAGGGTTTCAAATTTTTATAATGCATTTTTAAATAATTAATGCAGCATTTTAATAAAGTGGTGTGTATCAGGTGGTTCCAAATTTCGATTTCAATATTTTAAATTAACAATTTATCTTTTTTACCATTTTTATATGGTAAACATTTGATATATTTATAATTAATTTTCTTTGCTCGTATGAACGATATTAATTTCGTTTTGACAAGATAGAAGATCATTGGGATGAGTACCGCCATTTTGAAATAAGACAAATCTAATCGAAAATGAGCCAATTTTCAAATTAAATGGCATGGTTATACAACTAAAATTAAACTAGCTGAAAAGATATGCACTCCAACAATATGTTCTGTATGTGTATTTCGAGAACTTACGGGATATTTGAGATGACAAACAGTGGGCATTTATATGATGTTTTATCTTTCAACAATTCACGTTTTGGGAATTTCTTACATCTCATCCATCCCAATAAGCTCGAAATTAAGGATACCACAGACACTGCCAAGTCTGCATCTCACCTCAAAATTGACACCAGAAGAAGATTGAATACAAGACTTTACGACAAACAGGATGACTTTGACTTTCAAATCATCAAATTCCCATTTTTGAGCGGCAACATTCCAGAAACTCCTGCGTATGGAGTATATATTTCACAACTCATACGTTATTCCAGAGCTTGTGACATATACATTGACTTTCTGGACAGAGCCCGGTTCCTGACAGAAAAGTTGCTTAGACAGGAGTATGTTGCTTCTAAGATGGAGTCATCCTTATTAAAGTTTTATGGACATCACCATCACTTGGTTGACAGGTATGAAAAAATCGTTTCCCAAACTAAAATGGACATGTTTCATTGATTTTATCCCTTCCTCATACCGGATTTGACATGGGCAGCATGGCGAGTGTCCTCAAGGAAGCAGAGACTGCTTACTCTTCCGGAGCACCTGAGTCTACCCAGGGGTCCATGTTGTTCATTTGTTTTGGTTTTTAATTGTAGTGCATGTATTGTTTTGGTTTTGTCTTTGTTGTTCTACAGAGCTTGTCAGTCGTTTCGATTTTTCTCTTTTTCGAATATCCCTTTGGTATTTCTTGACTTTACTTATACAGGCAACTACGTTGTTGACAACCTTTTTGGCAATTGTTCCTGCGTATGGCTGTAGTGCAATAATTACTTGTCGTTTATTGTTATAAGCATTAGAAAATTAAGTATTTGAGCTTTTTATACTTCATGCTTAAATGCGAAATTTAAATGATATGGAGAATAATTTGTTCATCATATTTTGTATATAGCCGTGTAAGGCCAACACTAATAGGAGATTAATTTGATTATCAACTTTTTTTAATTTGATATGTTAGATTAAATTCACAAAGAAAAATGAAATTCAGATGACAATAGAGGGTTTGTTCCCCATTACCAATTATTTTTTAACCTCGTGATGATTGTTTCCACTTTCCAAGAAATGTGTTCAAGACAGTATGTTTACATTAGTTTTATAAGAATATCACACCGGAGAAAAACATCTGGCGACTATTATATATGCAATATTATATACTTATTGACTGAGTAAGAGGGGAATAGTAAGTTTATTGTCCCGAGGAACAACTATTGCCCCGAGGCAACGCCGAGGGGCAATAGTTGTTCAGAGGGACAATAAACTTACTATTCCCCGACTACTCAGTCAGTAAGTGTTTTATTATACCGAAAGAAACACAAGAGATAATTAAGGCAAAATTTAAGTCATGTGTACGTACCCGAGATGCATGATCGAGTGACAGAGTCCATTATTTTTTTTTAAATTCATGTTTTCACCATGACATATCCCTTTTTCTAAATACTTTGAAGACGTACCGGAACATCTCGGGATTCAGCATTGACGATAACCTATAACGCGGGAGCTTCCGAACGGGTCGGCTAAAACCTCCCAGCCAATCCCGTGCCCGGGATTAAAAATCCGCGAAACAACGTAACTTGAAGAGGGAAAATAGTTTTTTGATGGAAAATAGTTTGGAAACTATTGACCGGTGACCGGGGAAAATAGTTAAATCACTGAAAATGTTAAAAATAGTGAAATTATTGTGCATGTATTTATTATAGAAAAATATATCTAAGGTATAATAAAACGTCAAACGAACCTCAATAGTCTGGAAAAAAAAAACATTTTGACGTCAGACAGTATCAGAAAGGAAACCATATTGTTGAAATACAATTAAACTCGTTGATTTAAAACAAGACTAGCATTAATTAAACTCGTTGATTTAAAACAAGACTAGCATTAATTAAACTCGTTGATTTGAAACAAGACTAGTATTAATTAAACTCGTGTATCTGTAGCACAAAGTATCCGTCAAAGAGAATAAAACAAACAAACGGTTGATGTATGTTTTCAGTTTACGTCAACATCTCCAAATATCAAGGGAAATGCCATATAATTTAAAGTAAGAAATAAATGTGATGGTTTTGTCATGAATTTGATGATTATCTACTTTTTTTCATTTTAATAAATGCATGCATTTGATTTATTGAGATGGAAGAAATTTGATCGATGATTTTTGCATTTTGTTCAAAATACGGTACATTTTGGCCGGTCCTGAATTAAATTCATTTGGTAATTGATCAGAATCAAGTTACAAAATGAGTATCATTGCAACAAATAATCAAAATGACATACTAGTAAATTTATTATCCTCTAGTCAGTATTGAAAATGTGAAACAAGCTATTGAATACTCAAACAGGTCATGAAACTCACTCAATCTTTTAAAAATGGAATAACATACCGAAACATACAAACTTTACTACCCTTGCGAATCCCTTTTCCAGCTAAATCTTTTTCCCCGGCAATTATTGCAATTAGCCAAGTACATGATGGGTTTGAAGAAATATCTAGATGGAAACGTGCATAACAAAATTCACCCCATTTTAGCGCCGTAATTCTACCAGTTGACCCCACGACATGCTGAAAATTCACCCCGTTTAAGCGCCGTAAATCTACCAGTTAACCCCACGACATGCTGAAAATTCACCCCGTTTTTCATGTCAAGTTTTGTTCCATTTGGCCAAGCGATTTCAGAGGAGAAGATTTTTTATATCAGCCAATCAGAAACAAGAACTGCCCATGGTGGCCATGTTTGTTGTCTGATCGAGACGAAATGAGCAAACTTTATAAAGGACCTTACATAGATGCTTCCTGCTAGTTTGAATTCAATTTGGCCCAGTTGAAACTTTATCTGGTTTCACCTTCTACAAAAATTTTTAAAAAAATATATCTTGAATTTCCTTCAGAGTGTTGTCTGGAGAGTTCGGGAGGACTGTCAGAACTTGGACTAAAATTGGCAGGGCTAAAGTTTTGATAACTGTCACTCTGCCAATGTAAGTAAGTTGTGTGTAGGACCAAGTGTTTAGTAAAGTTTTAATATTCTTAATCTTCTCATGGAAACATAGTCTTGTTTGTCTCTGAAAGTTCAAACCGTATCCCTAGTGATTTAAATCTCTGAGAAAAGTTCCAGGAAAGATCTTTTTCTGGTAATAATTTTTCCCGGCTTCTCTTTTTTGAGCCAATCCATATGGCTTCTGTTTTGTCAATGTTTGTCTTAAGTCCAGGATAATCATCTGCATATTGACTAAGTAAAATCACACCTGTTATATTTGGATCCTTTTTAATAGAAGCACCCAATAGCTCAAGAATCAAAATGAATAGATATGGAGACAGAGGAACCCCTCTAGCCAAACTAAAAAATTCTGATATGTACCCGTTATTAAGGACAGCACTAGAAACATCACACATCTATGGGAGGTTCTTTACGAAGTTTCCTCATTTCGTCCTGATCGGGTAGCAAACATGGCCGCCATGGAAAATTCTTGTTTCTCATTTGTTGATTTAAAAAAAACATTTTTCTGTGGAACTGCTTGGCCAAATGGAATGAAACCTGACAAGAAGCATCTGTGGGAGGTTTCTACATGTGCAAAGTTTTCTCATTTTGTCCAAATCATGCAAAAAACATCCGCCATGGGCAATTCTTGTTTCTGCCAGGTGAGCGATACGGGCTGAGTCAGCCATCTGAGCCTCTAGTTTTATTTGCTCCCCAGGCATATGTGTCCTCTTTGTGACAGAAACTTTGGAATAACATTGATTTTTTTATTGGCCGTCAGCCCTTGTAGCGATCCTTTTTTTGTACAACATTGACATCAAAACCCTAGTTACATATACGTCAATCAGTTAATAAAAAAAATATTGATGTGCCGAATTGTCCAACATTAAATATTCATAAACGTCATAGAATGGTTCGTAACCTTATAGAGAATATAATAATAGAAATGTTATTTACATAATATTATACTTTTACCACAATAGAGTACTCATCTGGAATGGAGTCTCTGATCCTTATTCATTTCTGCATTATACCTACTTTTTCAACATTTTCTTATGAAGCCTTTTCTTTGTTTATTTCTACTGTTTAAATTCAAGTGAAAGAAATTCTTTGGATTCTTATATGGTTAGCTGTAATCTTTGTGTCTATCTTTAATAGATACTACTGAAAACAAAACACAAACTATAACAAACCATAGTGTACTTTGTTCGGACCATCGGCCCTACTGATGTAAAAATAAAAAAATGTAATTTTATTGGAATAAATGTAATAGGTATAAGGATTTATTTCTTTCCCTCGGTTCAGGAAAACGTAAAAGTTCAAGCTAAGAAAGACAAAGTATTTGACTTCGGTTGCTGTCTACATGTATTTATCAGATGCATATATATTCATGTTGAATAAAGCTTCGAAGAAATCTCGCAATTAAATTCTCAATTACTATTATATGATAAATATTAAGAAAAGCTTCACTTCTCTGAACTTCTCCAAAATTGTCACTCAAAAAATATATTTGCATACAACAAAACAAAGTCAAATACTACTTCAAATTTTGACCATTTGTTTTTCATATGCGGAGAAAATATTATTTTTCGATAAATCAAAATTAAGAATTTCATCAAATAGGAAATTCTTCAGTTAAAATGTTGACATATTATTTGTGCAGTGCCTGGATGTAATATCAAGTTCTGCGACATCATCCTTTTCATTTGAAAATGAATAAACAGATGTGGTACGTTTTGCGAGTTTTCGAGTATAAATAACTGACCACATGGTAGTTTCTGACTGTATATACAGTATATGTCATGTATGTGATACTTTGGAATTATAAACATATATGTCTGCAAGGATCGATTTGATGTTTTAATTGGAGAAATGGATCCTGTCTTTGTTAATTAAAAGCAGACTGGACAGAAAGTGATGTTTGGTATATATCAGTCCTATTATGCTTCACATCTTGACACTGTAATAACAGTTCTGATTATTACTGTCTAGCTTCATAATTAAATATAGTGGAGTAATGTTATCAAACACGTGTCCCATATGTCCATTTGTTTCTCATTGAAATAAGAACTGTCACGATCGTATTTGTCGTTATAAAGATGTTTTAAGTTCACTAGTAAAGTCCTCAAATAAATTCATTTCAAAATCTGTCACTTTACTGCTGGGGGTATGTCTCATTAAAAGAATTGTTTGATAGTGATCAGGATATACTCTAAATATCTTAACATTGATTTTAGAGACATTGTTTTTAATGTTAATATTTTGCACGAGCCTATATTATGAAGATAAATCCCGATTACGCTTTGCACTTAGTAAAGTAGTAGGGCCGCTTCCCCTGTATGTATTTCACTCATAACCATTGATTTTTAAATCTTGAATATTTACCTGCTTTTTGTCCCCCGCCGCAACGCGATGCGGGGGATATGGTAATGCCGGGCGTCCGTCCGTCCGTCCTTCCGTGCTTCCGTCCGTCCGTCCACCTTGTAAGCGCTCTAGCAAATTTATTTCTTGACCGATTTGGATAATATTTATACAGTAGCTTTAACTCAATGATACCTCAAGGGAGTTCGAAGATGAGTCATGTCGAAATATTTTTGTAGGAGTTATGCCCCTTAATAACTTGGAAAATTGACAAAATTTTCATGTAAGCGCTCTAGCAAATTTATTTCTTGACCGATTTGGATAATATTTATACAGTAGCTTTAACTCAATGATACCTCAAGGGAGTTCGAAGATGAGTCATGTTGAAATATTTTTGTAGGAGTTATGCCCCTTAATAACTTGAAAAACTGACAAAATTTTCATGTAAGCGCTCTAGCAAATTTATTTCTTGACCGATTTGGATAATATTTATACAGTAGCTTTAACTCAATGATACCTCAAGGGAGTTCGAAGATGAGTCATGTCGAAATATTTTTGTAGGAGTTATGCCCCTTAATAACTTAGAAAATTGACAAAATTTTCATGTAAGCGCTCTAGCAAATTTATTTCTTGACCTATTTGGATAATATTTATACAGTAGCTTTAACTCAATGATACCTCAAGGGAGTTCGAAGATGAGTCATGTCGAAATATTTTTGTAGGAGTTATGCCCCTTAATAACTTGGAAAATTGACAAAATTTTCATGTAAGTGCTCTAGCAAATTTATTTCTTGACCGATTTGGATAATATTTATACAGTAGCTTTAACTCAATGATACCTCAAGGGAGTTCGAAGATGAGTCATGTTGAAATATTTTTGTAGGAGTTATGCCCCTTAATAACTTGAAAAACTGACAAAATTTTCATGTAAGCGCTCTAGCAAATTTATTGCTTGACCGATTTGGATAATATTTATACAGTAGCTTTAACTCAATGATACCTCAAGGGAGTTCGAAGATGAGTCATGTCGAAATATTTTTGTAGGAGTTATGCCCCTTAATAACTTTGAAAATTGACAAAATGTTCATCTAAGTGTTCTAGAAAATTTATATTCTCCTTGCATTGGAATAATATTTATACACTTGGACCTAAAGGGAGGTTTTATACATAAACTCCTATCGAAACTTATAAAATTGAAAAATACTGTCTTTAAGAGTTTGTTAGGCGGAATACTTTTGATCAAAGCATTTCTTTATTGAAAAGGAGTAAATGTACATTTGTATAAATTCTCAATACACATGGTAAAATAAGATTTCAACACTATACCCATATTGTATAAATGTCTTCATACCACTCATTAACTTGTAAAAAGCTTTAGCAATAACCACAAATTGTTTGTCCTTCTATTCTCTCTCTTTGAGAAAATTTTGTTATGTTTTACTTGTCCAAGGGTTTCTGATGCTCTAGCGGCGGGGGACTTCGGAACGCTGTTCGATTTTTATCATAAAGAAGGACATTCAGAACCTAAACCATTCTACTGTCATAGGAGACATATAAACTCACATGCAGCAGAAAATTAATTCTGAGTTTCCTTCACATTGAAAAACTATCTTAAAGACGTTTGTCTTTCAAAGTGATGTTCAGGTATGTAGAAAACTTTTTATGAACTTGTTTGTTAGTTATTATTACATGTACCAAATCTTTAGAGACCACAAATCGGGCTATGCCTCCAGAGATTTTGAAAGGTTTGAGGTGACATTTTGAAAATGGCCCTAGAAGTGAAATAAATGCATGGGACATGGCCATAGTATCTCAGTTAAATTTACTGAGGCGATACTGTTGTTGGTAGACTGTCAGCCTTCGAGGGCATCATACCACCAGTGGTCATTACTTCGGCTGATTTTTGAAATAAATATATTGAAATTTTCAGTTAATAAATAATATAATTCCTTTAATACTAATGATGTAACTCTGCACAGAAAGGTGATCTTACCCAGAATTCGGATATTCTTTTTAGGTAGTTTGATATTTCTGATCTAGACATTTTGGTCAACAAAGTTTGATAACTTGATAATGCTTCTTTCTTTTTTTTTTCTTTTTTTTAAACAAAATAAGTGATTTTTCCTTTATTTAAACTTTTTGATTACAACACCTCTCGATCAAAAACTGTCGGTTGACTCTAAATTGAAACCGGGTGATTTTCCAAAAGAAAAAATTCGGTTATTACTTGATGATAATTGGCAAGGGGGCGAGCGGCTGTCAATAGTGATGCGGGAAAAACCGGTTTGCTGTCAACAAGGAGGAATTTTGTTGATTCATTAATGTCTTTCTGCTGTGTTTCTTTTCAACGAGGAAAGAAACAAACCACTGCTACACATTTGAGCATTAATATTGTTTTTAAAGTAAGTGGAATTAAAACGTTTGTAGATTAAATAGAAATACACACACAGTGGGCGTTATAATGGCTAAACACATTTATTTGCAAGACACAATGTATTATATGATAAGAATAAAATAAATAATTTCCATTTTAAATAAAATCACACGGGTACTAAACATGTCATATTATGGAGTAAGTCTTTTATTGTTTCTGTCAGATTTGAGTTTAAATGCGTGGATTTGTCCCAATGCGACAACTTTCAAACATATTTTAAGTTTGCCAGATGGTTTCTGAAAAAAAGAATTTTCCCCAAAAATGTAATTTAAAACTGTATCCATCAGCGGTCACAATGGTTGTCCATAGACAAGTTACGAGCTCCTTTCAAAAAAAATTCAGTAATGATTTGAGACAGGTTTGAAGAATATACATAGAAGAATTTCATTCATTATGCTACTAAGAATAGACCATGATCACCAAAGTAAAACAGCAAGTAGCAATAACTACTCAAGAATCTTCTATGGCAAGCCGTTTTACTATTTATTCTAACTTCAAGATATCTCATTAACAAATAGTTCATGACACTGAGGGTCATATGGCAGTATATGGACCGGTTGGTCGCCCGACAAAAATTATACGGACCGAAGCGAAGCTGAGGTCTATATAATTTTTGTAGGGCGACCAACCGGTCCATATACTGATATTTGACCCGAAGTGTCATGAACTAATTGTTATATTATACTTTTCTGGGATTTAATCGAATTAAATCGATTTTGTCATATAATGTACAGCCGGTCCATATAGATTATGTGGACCGGCTTAGATAACATAGATAAATAGAGTAGTAAAATGTAAAAGTGTAATATTATAATATATAAGATACATAGGTATCTCATATAATATATAAGATAACTTATATAATCTAGTTTTTATAAGAAATCTTATAAACTTTATGAGATATCTTATATACTGTAAAAGATATCTTCTAAAGTTTATAAGATATCTTATAAAGTATACAAGATATCTCATAAAGTATATAAGATAAGCTGAGAATTTTTTTAGCGGGATTTTTTTCCATATCTTACACATTTTACTTTAGTAAATATTTATCCGATCCTCCTGTTCCTTATGATCCCATTTATACCAAGTACAATTCGATTGTCTTTTTGTTTATGTGACTGACAATGAAGTAAAGATTTTAATTAAGATAGTTTAAACTTCCGAAAAATAAATATTGGCATTTTATTGTAGAGATGTGGGCGGCTTTATTGATGAATAACTGTGTGATGTCATTATTAGAATAGTATATTGCATATTGTACAAGTTTATGGGGCGTGTGAATTAGTACGAGAAGGTTAAGGTGTGATAATAAACAAAACTGAGAACAAAAAACAAACTAAACGAAAACTGAGAAATTTGATTGCTGTAATATTGTTCAATTAGGTGTTTAGATTATATTTTCAACCACATACCATGAAAAATGTTATGCACTTTATGATTTTTCAACAGTTTATTCCAGATGAGCTCATACGTCTTCAGAGGTCAAACGGCCTTCTGTGGAATGTGAATTCCTTTAACGTCAAACAGCCTTTTAATACGGCAAAAGAGCGTTTTACGTCGGAGGAGTCTCCAAAGAGCAATACACTATAGGTAAAAAAAGTGTATCGGTTTCATGGAAAAAGTAACTAGGGCGCTTTGGTGTAGTGGTTATGAAGCCAGAGGTCACTTTCGCGAAGAATGGCTGTACCGTTTTAATGAAGAGCAACACGACTCCTCATTAGAAAAAGAGTAGGCTATGATGTCTCCAAGGGTGCCACTCTCGCACCCGCCAAGTGGAGAGGGATTAGCACATGTTGGTTCATATGTTAGTATAACCTGTTTCCCAGTCTACTTTAAATAAATAAGTTTATAAACCAAAAGTAACTAGGAATTTAGTGATAACAGAAGTATTACTTTGTGCATTTGTAATAGCTGTTATTTGTATTTCATCTATGTCCATATGTTTGAATTTAAATATTGGTTTCAAAATAACATTTTGCATTGCTTTCATCCTGTTGCCGTTTGTAAAAATATACTTTTGACCGAAAGTTATATTTAAAGCTACGCCGATATAAACAATCGTAAGGCTAAGCTTGGGTCTTCCAAACGATATACCCTTTTTAATGTGAATATAGGAATGATCTGCAGCTTGTTCGGAATTTTAAAAAAAGCCTATGATATGCCTTAATTTGAGGATTCGTCTTCGAGTCAATCTTTTCTTAGAATGTGATGGTACACAGATTTTAATAACTGGAAATCTTTAAACTTAATGATTCACAGATTCAATTCGAAGAATTACACCAACTTTTACAAAAAAAAGGACAAATATACAAACCATTTATTTCTACTATAAATTAAATTAGATATGGGTTCTGTTTCTTTGATAATAGATAGACCTAATTGTACGTAATGGAACATTTAGATTTTTACTGTTTATATAGATTTTGATGCCGTACACTATAGTACTGAAATATTCATTTAATATCTTCGTTTTCAAATAAAACATAACATATTTTGGTAATTATATTGATATGTCCTAAGACTTTGGCATGTCATGTCAAGTTATTACTGAAATCCTACAATAAAGATCCATTTGGTATTTATTGTTTCCATTTTTATTTTAATGTCTTGATTAGCGATGATAAGACACGGAATTCGACAATTATGTATAATACATTGTCTGGATATACCAATAATTAAGGTCAGACGTAAAACGGTTTTTACGATTAACATTTGTTTCCTATAAAAGTACATTATCTTAAAATATATGAATTCACATGCCTGTATTTGTATGTATAGAGCCCATTATCAACTTAAAATGTCCGTTGTAAATTTTTTGGTTATTGATTTATCACAAATCCAGGCCCGTCCCTTGATTTATGTAGAGTCTTTAGCACCATGAACACGAATAGTTATATATGCCAGTTAACGAGCAATTTAACTTTTTTTAATCTTGTTTGATTCATCCACATAATGGTTACATTTCAACAATTATTGTGATATATAAGGGCAAGTGTATTACCATTTCATGATTGCTTTTTCGTGTTTGTATGCTATACGGTATGTACAAGAACATGAAGAATTTACCATCCAATAATTAATCTTCGTCTCTTCGTAAATTTCTTCAAATTAGACCCTTTTCTTCGCTTTATAAGACTTTATTATAGTCTATAAAAGTCGGTACATTTTTCTAAGAATTTTTACACCAAACAAGCACAAAGACAATCATTTTCAAGATATGTAAATATATATATATAAAATGAAATAGATAAAATGTTAGAGCGCGACTTCGTAGGTTTTATATAGAGTTTAAGGACGATAATGTATAAAGTATAGACAAAAATCTATTCGATTTAAATTCCTTTTTAAAATTTTCTATTTTTATACAGCGTAGTCGGGTTGATGGAGGGATATTTTGTCAGTTATCTTGCTTAAAAATGTTTATAGATTTTTGTTGCACATATGTATACTTTTAAATTATATTTTAGTTCAAAATGGTCAATATATATAGATATAGTTTGTTTACTCAATGTAACCTATTTTGAAGAATTTAAAGTCGCCAAGTAATTAACTAACAACTAAATTTTCTGTCATAAAAAAAACAAAAAAAAAAACCAAATAAACTAAAGGCTCCCAGGAACCTGAATTTGCCAATCAGCAGCCATAAAAGCATCTTAGAAACAACCGTGCGGATTATTGGACATTCTTAGAGAGGAAATGTATTAACCATAGCTGCCAAGTCTAGTTCCAATTTGCAAAGTGCTTTCAAACAAGATTTTTAAATGAATTTTCCCATGAAGTCCTATGCTAAACTAAGTTTGGCTGTGGCGGCGATCTTAGTTGACAGTCTGGATTATTGTGTTGTGAATAGTTTCTTCATTTCTAAGTTTCAATTATCTTTTATTTATGAACGAAAGACAGTAATGTTATTTCCCGTAATTTGTAACGTAATAATTGCTACGTCGCCACCGGAAGCGGCAACTCTTGTATAGAACGTCTAGAAACAAAACGTATAGAAAGTTGATCGTCTTATAGTTGTTTTTCATCGCTCAACATTCCTTAAAATTTGGTGCCGTGGCCAAACGGAATGAGTACGAAGAAGTTAAAATCGCTTAGAGCCGCACATCGAGGAGTAGTGACAAGACATTTGAACAAAGTGAATGGAGATTCGGAAGATTTATTACGTGAACACAACGTAGTGGACTTACCACAGTCAGAAATTTGATTCAGAACAAGGAAAAGACGATATTGGAATTGGATGCACAGATTCTCGACGAAATATCGGAAGATGAACATGAAGAAGAAATCACAGAAGCTGACAGGTATACTTTCGATATCCAAATGGCCATTTCCAAACTGTCCATAATCATCAACAATGCAAACACTGCCGTTCCCCCACTCATAAACTCAACTAATCCCACAGTAACCCCGCAGAGTAACTTTCACGTATCAGAGCTAAACCCGCATGCCACGGACTTCGTATCCCCGCACACTTCTACCGCCACTAGTCACATGTGCACACAGCCCCAGTCCGTACCTCCTACAACATATAGTTTCCCGCAAGCTACTATGAGCACCTCGGGATCCGTATGCACAAATGCCAGCACATTTCACAAATTACACAAGCTCAATTTGCCTTCGTTTGGCGGAAATATGATAGATTGGCAGCCGTTTTGGGACTCCTTCTCAGCAGCCGTACACGAAAATTTAGCATTTAATGATGTCCAAAACTTCAATTACCTCAAATCACAACTCTACGGAGAAGCTAGTCAATGTATCGCCGGCTTACAAATTACTTACACGAATTACGCTCAAGCCCTACAAGTTCTCAAACGCAGATTTGGTCAGCCGCATAAAATCATTGAAACCTATATGCAAAAACTTATCAGTTTACCAAGCCCTACGTCTGATATTACGGAACTGAAGAATTTCTACGATGGTATGGAAAATTACATTAGAGGTCTAGAAAGTATGGGTCAAACATCAGAATCTTACGGAAACCTATTAGTACCGATCATCATGAACAAAATTCCAGAAATGATGAAAGAGAACTTAATCAGAGCACACGGAAGTGACCAATGGACTTTACCGCTACTACGAGAAGCAATTGAAAAGGAAATCACGATCAAACAAGCCAGCAAATCAGCTAATTCCTACAATTCAGTGCAAACCACAGGGTTCACACCTACGTCCGCCTTTATAGCTAATACAAAGAGAAACTCCACAAAACCTAACCAAAGTATCAACAAAAAGCCATGCGTATTTTGTAAAGATATCCACGCCCCTACAGAATGCACTAAAGTCAAAGCTATAGAACAACGGAAACGGATCGTAAAAGAGAAGCAGCTATGTTTCAACTGTCTCGGGAACCATAAATTAGCCAACTGTAAATCCGAGAAAACATGTAAACACTGTCCGGGAAAGAAACATCACACCAGCATATGCACAAAAGGAGACTCTGAGAAGAAAACTCAGGAACGACAACAGAAGTCTGATACCGCTGATACCACATGTATAACTACAATAGCTAATATGCACTCAACCACGTCAATGGCAAAAAGGTCACATGTACTTTTGAAGACCTCAATAACACAAGTATCGTCCGACGGTAAGCAGTTTGTCACAGCAAACATCTTATTTGATGAAGGAGCTCAGCGAAGTTTTATAACACAAGAGATGGCAAATAACTTGAACTTGAAACCACACAAAACAGAATCAGTTGCTATATCTGGTTTTGGAGAGTCAAACAAGAAAGTAAGATACTTGCGAGTCACCACCGTCTACATGAAATCTCAAAGTAATGAACTGATACCAATAGATGTACTAATAGTTCCCAAGATCGCCGAGCCAATCCAAACATATGCAAGAAATTCAGCGAATTTATCGTACCTTAATGGTTTGAAATTAGCTCATCCGACGACAGAAGATGGAGAATTTGACGTCGCAATTTTAGTAGGAGCTGACTACTTTTGGGACATTGTCGAGGACCAAATTATCAGAGGATCAGGACCGACAGCAGTCAAATCTAAAGTTGGATATCTTTTATCGGGACCTACTTATACAAACTCTCCAACCCAAACGAAAATATCGTCAATTATGAACATATTGACCTACCACAAAGAAGAAGAATGTCAAATCCACAAATTTTGGGAAATCGAGTCTACCGGCACAGAGAAAGATGCTGATATGAAAGTTAAAACCGCGCAAGATGAGATGAAAACGTATAAAGAATCACATATTACGTTCGAAAACGACAAGTATATGGCGAAGTTCCCGTGGAAACATGACCACCCCGAGTTACCTAGCAACGAAACCATCGCCAAAAAGAGGACGCACAACGTAATTTCACGTCTATCAAACGATCCAAAAATGCTGAAAATATACGACAACATCATCAAGGAACAGGAGCAACGGGGCTTCATAGAGAAAATACCAGAATCAGAACGTAGCGTAAACAAGGAGAACAATCGCATGTTGCATTACATACCTCACCACCCAGTCAAGAAGGATTCGTCGACTACCCCGATCCGTGTAGTGTATGATTGTAGTTGCCGAGCAAATGCAGAATCGCCTAGTCTCAATGATTGTTTATCATCATCACCGCCACAGCTCAACAAACTCACAGATATTCTGACAAGATTCCGCTTAGGAAAATATGCTCTGACCACTGATATCGAAAAAGCGTTTCTCCAGGTAGGACTTCACGAACAGGATCGAGATGCAACACGATTTATTTGGATGAGTGACCCAGATAACCCAAGCAGCGAACTTGATGTTTATAGATTTAAAGTTATACTATTTGGAGCTACATCCTCACCATTTATCCTGTGTGCTACCCTACTCAAACATTTGACACTAAATCCTAGCGAAACATCAGACATATTGATACGGGATCTATATGTGGACAACGTCTTGACGAGCATTGATAACGAGGAATTCGGAGTACAATTCTTCAAGGAATCGAGAGAACTGTTAAAGCGGGCAGGATTTAATTTAAAGAGCTGGAAATCGAACAGTCAACAAATTATGAACATTGCAACTCAGGGAAATGTAGTTGACAAGGATACCATGACGAAAATTCTTGGCATGCGATGGGATGCGAGCTCTGATATACTTACGTTTGCGAAACAGGAGACTCAACATACAAACGTAGAAGCGACAAAACGAGAAGTACTGAGACAATCTTCGTCGATTTTCGATCCGCTTGGATTATTAGGACCAGTGACTGTGAGGGCCAAGATACTCATACAGAAGCTTTGGAAGGAAGGCTATGAGTGGGACGAGATTTTACCTCAGAACATATCGCAAATGTGGACAGAAATTAGAAACGATATAAAGGATGTCACGAACAAAATTAAACCGCCACTACTTCACGGACAATGATAGCGATAGCCGGGATACAACACTCCATGTATTCGTAGATGCCAGTAAACAAACGTATGGAGCAACAGCGTACCTAAGTAGAGGAAATTCGACAGCTTTAGTTATCGTCAAAAATCGCGTAGCACCAGTCAAACAGATAACACTTCCGAAATTAGAGTTGATGGCCGCCGTAGTAGGAAAACGCATTGCCACACAGTTAAAGGACAACTTCGACGTAAAGCGTATTGTAATGTGGAGTGACAGTCAGATAGTTCTTCATTGGATTGCATCGAAGAAACCACTCTGCAAATTCGTACAGAATCGTATCAACGAAATACACAAATTGGACTCTCAATGGAATTACGTTGCAACCAATTCAAATCCAGCCGACCTTCAGACTCGCGGAATATCAGCTGAGCAACTGGAACAATCGACATTGTGGTGGAATGGACCGTCATGGATTACAGAAGAAGACCGTTGGCCGAAATGGACTCCGATCGTGAAACCCGATGTTTCAATTATGACGACCACACACAACGATGAGCAGCGAACGCCTATAGCCGAGTTAGATACCGGGATATCGAAAATTATCGATTTAGCACGATTTTCATCACTTCAGAGACTTTTGCGTATAACTAGCTATGTTTTGAGATTCGTGAAGCGATGTATGAATAGGAACCGATATAGACTTAGAAACCGTACGAACGAAATCGACACGATAAAGCCCGACGAAATTCGACAGGCGACGAGATATTGGATATTAGACATTCAAAACCGCAATTTCAGTGACGAGAAGAGCGAACTTCGGAAACCGCTAACTAAATGCCGATTACCACTTACGCGACACTTGCGTTTATTCGTCGACGAAGAAGGAATAATCAGGAGCGCGGGACGTATTCACAATGCAGAATTGGACTATAATACGAAACATCCTATCTTACTACCGAAACGACACGCCTTTACAGATCTTATTGTGATTGACGCGCATCATAAAATTCTACACTCAGGAGCCGGACAGACAATTACGCATATACGCCAGTCATACTGGATACCGTCTATACGCCAGTGTGTGAACTTTATACTAAAACGATGCGTTCAATGTCGTAAAGTGATCGGTAAACCATACCGAAGTCCAGTATCGCCACCGCTACCTAAGGACAGAGTTCAGAGTGTTACACCGTTTCAGACCATCGGAATCGATTTCGCTGGACCATTAATTGTACAGAGTAACGGACAAAATGTAAAAACTTACCTGTGCTTATTCACTTGTGCCACTATTCGTGCCGTTCATTTAGAGATAGTTTCAGATATGACACTCGATATGTTTATGCTAGCTTTCCGACGATTTATTAGCAGAAGAGGAATACCGACCACGATATATTCAGACAACGCACCAACGTTCATTGCTGCAGATAGAGAGATACCGAAAGAACTGAACATTTCCGTAAACTGGAAGTTTATACCGCGAGCCGCCCCTTGGTATGGGGGATGGTGGGAACGATTAATCGGCCTGACAAAAACAACTATCAAAAAAGTTCTGGGAAGATCACAAGTGACATTTGAAGTGTTACGAACTGTCATTATCGAAATAGAATGTGTAATCAACGACCGCCCGATAACGTACGTATCAGCCGACATCCGAGATCTCCAGCCGTTAACGCCGTCTCAACTACTACACAGACGCGTAATATCAACACGCGACGACAGCGAAGCAGATGTTTGTGAACTTAACAATGTGTACGCGAATAGACTCTTACAACACAAGATCACGTTAATAGAGCACTTTTCTAAGCGCTGGAGGACTGAATACCTGACTGCCTTACGAGAGTTCCATCGAGAACAAAATACATTCGAGGCACAAGTGAAAATCGGTGCGATCATTCAGATAATGGATAATTCGCCGAGGCCGACCTGGAAGCTAGGAGTCATTGAGGAACTGATCACCGGCAATGATGGGCAGACCAGAGCAGCAAGAATCCGGACCACAAGTGGATTAATGCCAACACGACCAATAGTGAAATTAGTTCCCCTTGAAATATGAACAGTTAAATGTGTTTATTAATCATGGACTTTAATTGCATTTTGCGGCCCCAGAATGTTGTGAATAGTTTCTTCATTTCTAAGTTTCAATTATCTTTTATTTATGAACGAAAGACAGTAATGTTATTTCCCGCAATTTGTAACGTATTAACTGCTACGTCGCCACCGGAAGCGGCAACTCTTGTATAGAACGTCTAGAAATAAAACGTATAGAAAGTTGATCGTCTTATAGTTGTTTTTCATCGCTCAACATTCCTTAAAAATTGGAAATATTTCTGAAAGAGAACCATCGAAGGACCACTGCTACCAAGTTTGGTTCGAATAGGCTCAGTGGTTTCAGACAAAAAATATTTTCATGATTTTTAAATGAATTTTCACATAGGGTCCCCTGTTAAACTAAATTTTATCTTTATTGACAGTCCGGATCATCGGACGTAATTCTGAAAGAGGACCGCTTAAGGACCATTTCTGCAAGGTTTGGTTCCAACTGGGAATGTAGTTCCACATAAGAAGATTTTTAAAACTCATCCCCCATTTTTCTAGTTTTAGTAACAGTACCCATGTTGGCTAGAGGTCGGGGATGTTGGACCCAAATTTGGAAGGGGCCCATCCAAAGACCATTCCGCCAAAGTTTGGTCTAGTGGTTTCAGAGAAGATCTTTAAAGTAAAGTTTACGACGACGGACGCAAAGCGAGGGCAATGTCCTTGGTGAGCTAAAAAGACACTTGCATGTTTCTCTTCTGTAACCCTTTGAATAAAAAGTTTATCTCCAGAGTTTTTTTTGTCGTTCACTTGAGACTGCCGTTTTTGACCATGCAAAATGAAAGTAGCCACACTAATTCCACACCTGCACCTAGCAATTTTCATTATCTTTAATAATTGGAAAACATTACTTGAAACTTTAAACTTTCTTGAATAGCAAACTGGTAGCATAGATTTTGTGTAGAAAATAAATGTTTAACAATGATAAGCACCGATTCGGGACATAATTTGCAAATTTCCCAGTTATATATATATAACTCACGGCTCCAGTAAAATCTAATGCAGGTAATTTGACCTTAGAGGAATTTCGAACATGTTTGATTACGACCTAATAGCCACTCCGTGATCATTGGAACCTACGATTGGTTACTATCTACGTTCTTCACTCCACCATTCCGTTAATTACAAGCTACCTCGTTGGTAAATCCTGTTGATTTCAGGCTACGTTCCTCTCCGTCGGTAACCCCTGTTGATTACAAGTAACGTTCCTTAGTCCATAATCGAAGTTTACCCACTCTGGATTTCAAGACAAAAAATAAAATTTTGTGATGTTTTTAAAGAAGATTTGATTGTGTCACTGACAGAAATTGAATATATTTACAAGAAAAAAGGAAAGAAAACTATTATAAAATTTCAAAATATGTGCATGCTAAATGTTTCAAATTAATAGTTTTTAAGTGTAGTGTTATATGAATTCTGATGTTGCTGTTTTTTTCTTTTTAAATTATTGTCTAAATATATAGACCAGATCTGTTTGTTTTTATTACATGTTTTATTATATTTTAAGCGTAGATAGTAAGTCGGTCAACAAAAACTTTTTTTCTAATTTTTGAATTGAATTTTTTAATTATGATCGGCTTAGTTTTAGAGCTGAGAAGACAATGAATAATAAAGTTCTAATTCGTGGTCGGTTTTAAATGTCTATTTGAAAATTTACAGTTATGAGGTGACTCGGTTTTGTCTTTGTCTCTGGGTTTATGATTGTTGACTGACCTCTTCTATTTTTCCTTACCTTCAACGAAGTATTTCTAAACATGTTTAACTCATTTTTAGTTATGGAAATTAGTGTTGTATTCATTGTTTACCCGTTTCATCTCCAATCGGATGAAACCTTGCACATTAAACGCCTAATCACTACCCGTTGATTGTTTCATTGATTATTTTTATTATTTATTGATGTTACCAAAATACTTTAATTCTTATATTATCTGGTTAACGTAAACATTTCATCGCGATGTATTTACGAATGCTAATATCGTCAATTCCGTGAAGTAATAGTGTTTTTATTGAACATATTAGAATGTTGTTTTCTTCACTTTGTAAAGAATCCGGTTTTCTTTATTTTTTTTAATGAATATATTCTGTTTGGTGCTACTGAACCTTCCAGACAGTTTCCATGATTGAAATGCTGGTGCAAACCAGGAGTGTTTATAGGAATGACAATTCCATTAATAAACTTACGTATGTCATTATTCACCCTTTATGTAATCCATTTTGTTGTTTATTTCGTGTTGTATAGAGGTGGGATTAATTGAAATTAAAGTACATTCGTTTTAAGATGACACCCGCAAGTCTCTATTGCATCTAATGTGCATACATCATCACGTCGTTCCGGTGACGGAATACCGTCAATAAAGGTGCTTAATTTGCTTTTTGTCTACGTTTAAACGGATTTTGCAGAAATACGAAAACAATGTGTTATTCTTTTGATTAAATTCGGGAATATCTTAATTATGCGTTGTTATCATAGCAAATGATGATAAAGAACTACAAATTTTACTGAATGCATTAGGTACTTGGTGTGAGGACAACTGTATGACAATTAATGCAGACAAGAGCAACATTGTACATTTTAGACCTCCTTCTGTTTCTAAGTCTGATACAGTATTTAAATGTAATGATAAAATTATTGAATACTCTAGCAATTATACTTATCTTGGTCTTGTTTTAAACGAGTACTTAGACTATAACGTAACTGCAAAAGCTGTTGCAGCTTCAGCAAACAGAGCTTTAGGTCTGGTAATTGCCAAGTGTAAGATTTTAGGTGGTGTTTGTTACGATGTGTTTGTAAAATTATATGAGAGCTTGGTTTGTCCAATTGTTGAATATGGTGCAGGTATTTGGGGCACAAGAAAATATTCATGTATAAATGCTATACAGAATAGAGCTTGTAGGTTTTTCCTTGGAGTAGGGAAATATACACCAAATGTGGCAGTCACAGCAGAAATGGGTTTAATCCCTATTTATAATAAGCAATGGAAAAGTGTGATTCGCTTATGGTGTCGATTCAACAATATGAGTTCAAATCGTCTGAATAGAAAAGTTTTTAAGTGGGCTGATGATATGAGTAGCAAGCATAAATGTGTCAAAAACTGGAATTTTAATGTGAAAAAAAACCTTATGTGAGCTAAGTTTAAGTCATTTTCTGATTGTGTTCACACTGATTTTTTTGTGAAAAGTGTTTTGTCCAAATTATTTGAAAACCATATTGTTCATTGGAATTCTAGTCTTCATTTTGAAGGATCTAAATCTGGAAGAGGTGGAAATAAATTGCGGACTTATAGACTATTCAAGCATTGTTTCGAACCTGAGCGGTATTGTAAAATACCTCTACCGTTTAATTACAGGAGTGCGTTTGCTAAATTTAGGTGTGGGGTAGCCCCATTACGTATTGAAACTGGGCGTTACGAAAATATAAAACTGGTTGATAGGGTTTGTAACTTTTGTAAGGATTGTATTGAAAATGAGGCATACGTTTTAATAAAATGTCCTATGTATGATGATTTTAGAAACGATTTATTTTTAAATGCTGAAAGTTTTCATGAAGATTTTATGCTCTTAACTGATACACAGAAATTGGTGTTTTTATTCTCCGATGAAAATATGATCCGTTTATGTGCCAAAACCTGTTATTTAATTTTAAATAGGCGTAAAAATATTTTATATTGTAAATAATGTTATTATTGCATGTATTTAATTGCTATGATTATTCTGTTTATCATTATAGTCTCTTATAATTCTGTACAGAGTGGCTCTCATTTTATGTAATATTGATTTTATCTGTATTATAATTGTTGAGAGATGAGACTTTAATAAAATATTGAATTTAATTGAATTGAATTGCGTTAAAGGTTAACTTGTCTGCATTTACCAGTAATTAAGTACAAAAATGGGTCAAAGACTCAATTTTCTGTGTTGAGTTTAATGTCTATAAAAGGATTACATGTAATATCAGGAAGGTTTTTTGATGACCAGTAAGACAACCAATATGACATACAAGATCAAACATTGTATGTAAAACAAATGTGGGTTGGGAAGGGGGGGGGGGTACATTTTTGGAGAAAAATTACTAAGATTCACAATATGAAAAAATTAGAAAATTATCTTCAAATAAAAACTCCTTCGTGCACATCTTCTGTATGATTGTAAACATTCTGTAAAGTTTCAATGATCTGTAGAAACAATTGGCACCGTCCATAAACAGTTCTCACAAAAAATGGCTAAGATCTTAAACATGGAAAATCTAGAAAAATATTCTTAAAATGATACCATACTCCTTCATGCACTTCTTCAGTATACCCATAAACTTTCTGCCAAGTTTCAAAGATCTGTATTTAAAGTTATAGGAGGAGTTGATTACACAAAATCGGTAACCTTCATACAAATTTGTTGCAAAAATTGACTAAAGCTAAGTTCCAAAACATTGAAAAGCTGGTAAAAATGATTAAAATGACATTATACTCAATGACATTAAAAAACGACTAAGTTACACAACATGGAATATATGGAAAAAGTCTTCAGATGGCATCATATTCCTTCATGCACATCTTCAATATGTCTATAAACATTCTTGAAAGTTTCAATTATCTGGGTTAAAGCTATTGGAGGAGTTGATTTTACAGCATGTGAACCCTCCGTACATATTTATTTGCAAAAATTGACTACAGCTAATAATCTTCCGCAGCATGGTATATTTGGAAAAAAAATGTTCAAATGACAGTATACCCCTTCATGCATATCTTCATTATGTCCATGAACATTCTGCCAAGTTTTTAAAAAATTATCTAAAAGCATTACACAAAATTGGTAACCTCCATACAGTTTGTTGATGACATTATACTTCTGGATGCACATCTTCAATATGTACATAAACATATTAAAACGTTTCAAAGGTCTTGGTTAAAAGTTGTTGGGGAAGTTTATTACAGAAAACCCAGAAAATAAGTATAAAATCCGGACTGAACTACTTTGTGCTCTCCGCCAAAAGCTGTTTGTAATAATATATTCTGTAATTCAGTTCTACTGATTAAAATTGGCATCTGAGTTTGTAGAATTACGAATAATCAGTTGAAAAAGTAACCTTACATTTAAACAAATAAACGACACCGATATCATTGCTTTAAAGGTCTAGTGAAATAATTGTCATGGTAATAATCCAAGACAGACAAAAGTATTCTGTAGTTGTGCGTTTTTTATTTTTACCATATACTTGATGTTTTTTGGTCTCAACTGTTTACACACCAGGCAAAAAGTAAAACCCTAAAATCTATACTTTTAATTACTAAGAAATTCAGCTTTAGATACAATCAAGATACTTATATTTAAAAACAAGGAAACATTAAACGTTTAAGATTTGTTTAATTAAATTTTCTTTCCGAATTAATTCGAATTTTAAGCAAAACTTTACCGTTCAAAATAATTATAGAATTTATTTAAAATTTTGCAGTATGCCTAAAGTTTTTATTTTTCATCCAATTTTAATGGGGATTTTTTCATTTAATTGACCTTGATGAGTGTTTCGAGGAGTATGTCCACAGATTTCTTCCACCTTTTACAGTTTTTGAGATACAAGGGTCTAAAAGGGCCAAAAAAGCAATGTGTCTTGATATCAAATTTGTTTTCATCCAATTTTAATCGGGATTTTTTGTTAGTTCACCTTGGTGAATGCTTTCATTAGTATATCAAGATTTTTTTTGTGCTGTGTGTAATGTGCTGGGGGTTTTGATGCTCTTTCTATCCAAAATTTAACGAAATACTAGTAGATATTTAGGATATTAATAAAGTTATGAATATTCTCACTATAGACACTTAGTGATGGACAATACCTGGCGATATCAAGGGTCGTCCCTTCTGATGCTGGAGAATATACATGTGAGGTTACCAGCAAAGATGGATGTCAGGTCCAGAGATCAGCAAGCTTATCAGTTATACCAGCAACAGGATTTAATGCAAGTACGTCAAGCAAGTTTGTCACGGCATTCATTGTTTTTCATTAATAATAGTTTCAGTTTTGGTTGTCGTTTCATAAAGTTGAATGTTGTTTTTAAAGTAAATGATTTAATCACAATCAGAATTTACATGTTTTTTTATTATATTAGTCGTGCAGAAAGTAATGAAGAGCAGGTTAAAAGTAATTATACTTGTTTCTTCATTGCTCTTTACATTTCAGACTGTGCAAGAGACATATTGTTACATAATCCACGGGTCAGAATGTCAGGACGAATCACTCATGGTTACACTGTGGATCACTCGTCTGCACCATGGCACGCAATACTGCGCATGCGGAGTCAGGTTTGGTTGCTTTGTAATAACTAAGTAAAGTATTCATTGTTATAATAAACCGGGGGTAACTGTCTGGATTTTTGACGGGGGTGTGCGGAAATGGCTTAAGAAAAGGTACAAGAGCAAATACTATAATATACCGGAAAAATAATTTTGATGAAAATACCTACCCGAAAAACAGCCATATCGAAAAAGCACACCCGATAAATACTGATGTTCATATACAAATATCGATGGAATTGAATAGCACTTAAAGTTTGTGTAAATACAACCGGAATAAATATTAGTTTTTCAAAACATGAATACCAAAAATCATGAAAAGGTTTATATAGGGAGTTGCCCCACCCTGGGTGTAAATGCCTTTCCTTTGTTGTAAAAGGAAACTTGAAAATAAAATTTTGTTAATGTAAATAAATAAAATTTAGAGACTTATTGTATTGTATCATAAATCATACACCATAATTTTTTCTGCTCCTGACTATAGTTTTATTTTATTATTTATTCATGCGACAAGATTTGGCATCTGAATTTATGTTATTTAATCTTTGCCATGTTTACATTACAGAAAAAGACCTTCTGTGGAGCTAACCTAATTTCCAAAACATGGTTGATAACAGCTGCCCATTGCATTCGACATTTCCATATAGAATTTAAGGAGCATTTTGATAAAGATAAAATTGAAGTTTTTCTCGGGACAAATAGTTGTGATGGTGAAGATGGGCAAAT
Source organism: Mytilisepta virgata (assembly GCA_028015205.1). NCBI lineage: Eukaryota > Metazoa > Mollusca > Bivalvia > Mytilida > Mytilidae > Mytilisepta > Mytilisepta virgata. The sequence goes on from CM051519.1 coordinate 79,671,026, forward strand.
ATTTAAAATTAAGTCATACATAGTTCATCCCAGGTTTGGGGAACGGGCTATTTACGATAATGACGTTGCTCTTATTGAATTAGACAAGCCTGTGACTTTCAGTGAAAGTGTTCAGCCTGTTTGCCTACAACCATCTTCAGTTATCAACAATAATTACCTAACTCATAAACTTGGTCGAAAAATAGGCCGCGTTATTGGTTGTGGTCAATATAACGAGTTCCGAAAGGCATCCCCGGAACATCTGCGGGAAGTGTATGTACCATATGTAAACAGAGAAGAATGTGCATCTGTAAATATTGGTCATGGAAATTTCACTGATAGTATGTTTTGTGCCGGCTACTCAAGAAGAAATATGGGAGATGCTTGTTTTGGAGATAGTGGAGGTTCACTTACAATGAGATTATCGGAAAATCACGCATGGGTTTTAGTGGGTGTTGTTTCTTGGGGCGTAGGGTGTGATAGGGCTAATCACTATGGATACTACACTCATGTTGCAACTTTTGAAAATTGGATTCAGAACTACACTTCTCTGAATGTGAATTTATAATTACTTTTCGTATATATGAATATTCCTGTGTAATTATAATCAATGCAACTTTTCTAATAGAACCCATATATAAATACCACTACTTACAAAATAGCCATTTTTTATAAACAAAGCTTGTAAAATTTACAAAAAAAACTTAGGAAGCAGTCAAACTTGAATATTGGTCGGGCCAGCTTTTTTTTTGCATTCAAATAGTATTCTGTTGGTTTAGTGTAAGAAGTTCTTATAATTTTACATACCCTTTTTCAACTTCAAACTTCTATCAAATTTCCTTTGATGGTTTAACTTTAATTTTATTACCATATATTCCAACTTCCGAATCTTCAGATTCTGCTCTGATGAAATTTGCCTTGAGGTATTTGTGTAATAAACTGAGTATGGTAATTCAATATTTATAACTTAGTTTAATTCCAAAATGCTAAAGCAATTTAACTCCCACGAAAGTTTTCAAATAACATTGGATATAACATGCGTTTATCATTTAGAATTAAATAATAAAGTATATTTGATACTGAATGTGAGTTAATATATAATAAATATATCAACCCATCCATTAATCACTTAAAAATGTAACAAAGCTAGGTCTCAGCGTCCTTAACATTTTCTCCATTACATTTTATTAGCTATCTTTTACCGTTTCAGAGGAGAAGCGATAACAAGCAAAAGTCAAAATTTAAAACTTGACCTTGACCTTTGACCTTGACCTCATTTTACTTGTTAGGGGTCATGGACCCTAAATACAAAGTTTCATGTTGATATTTCAACTCTAACTAATAATTTGTATGATACACCAAAAGTGAAAGTCGTTTGAAAGGAAATAATTCCTATGAAATGTCGTCAGATCCTTTCCAACCAAATGGAACAAAGTTGCGCACAGATACACTGAAGACATTGCAAAAGATTTTGGGTCGATATCTAAGGTATCAGGTATTATCAATTTTATACCTAAACTTTTTATTTGACTACTAATATGTGTCGCTATCAAAGTCTTATTTCTGGATGATTCCGAATAAAAATAATGTTCAGAACAAATTGTTAAACCTGTTTTGTATTTATTTCTATACAAGTCAACAGACTGTTAAAAACTCCTTTTTTGAAATTCAAGGAAAGATATAAAAGCTCTCTATTCTAGAAAAGCTGAATTGCTGAGGTCGAAAGTGTTTTAGCACAAATACATGACTATATGATGCGAACATGGCATAAACACGCAACTCTTTGTACAGTATATATCTGTCCTCTTTAAAATAGACTATATGAAAACCATTCCTTTCAGTCCAAACCCCAACTTTTTCAGAAAATTTTCTTACAACTGCTTTTTAGTTATTTTGGCGTTTAAATCTGCTAAAAATATATATTTTGGATAACTCCTTCGGTTTTTATATGACCGCAAATATTTTGGTCGTATCATGGTAAGAGCCTGTCGTCGTCGGCATCCGTAGACACTTAGGTTTCTGCTCATTTACTTTTCGTCTATTGAACGCTGGTTGGGATTGATTTTGGGAAATCTGGCCCCTCTCAGTTTTTTTTTCTGGTGGTCATTAAGGTTTTTTTGATAATTTTGGTGTAACTTTTAAAATTTTTATCTTATTTTTCTGATTTTTAATTTATAATGTTCCTTGATGAAATGGAAAAATTTGTATACGATCCGTTTTTCACTATCTCTTACCGTTTTAGAGATATAAGGGGCCAAAAAAGGGACAGGAGAGAACCGCTTGTAGCCTCTGGATGTTGGAAATCCTCGTTAAATAAATAAAGAATTAAATTAAAAAGGGACAGACCTTAATTTTTTTTTTTTTTTTTATTTCTTATCCGATTTTGACGAATTTGTTTAATGGTTCTGCATAAGAAATACAATAAAAGTTACTCAAGGCATTTTGTGTTAGTTTTGTCGTTGCAGAGATAAAAGGGGGCAAAATTAGCAATATTGCAGTATGCCTAAAGTTTTTATTTTTCATCCAATTTTAATGGGGATTTTTTCATTTAATTCACCTTGATGAGTGTTTCGAGGAGTATGTCCACAGATTTCTTCCACCTTTTACAGTTTTTGAGATACAAGGGTCTAAAAGGGCCAAAAAAGCAATGTGTCTTGATATCAAATTTGTTTTCATCCAATTTTAATCGGGATTTTTTGTTAGTTCACCTTGGTGAATGCTTTCATTAGTATATCAAGATTTTTTTTATCTTTGACAGTTCTTGAGATACAGGGGTTAAAGGTTTATAAAAAGCATGTTAATTGCGGTCGTATCATGCTGCCCTTAGTGGAGCCCTTTATTAACCATATTCCGTCTTGAGTGATGAGTTGAAAATCGACAAAATATGCATTCATGCACACTGCAATTGGTATCATAGAATGCTCAGTCTTTTTAAGTCAGAGGATTTTTTTTTTATTTTTGATAAATTTTCATCAATAATACTGACAATCTGAAGGTCTGTTCTACAAGATTTCGAAAAAATGTTTGGCATGAAGCATTCTTAAAGAGAAATTAACATGTAATTGTTGAAATTTTCATGAAACTCGTATACAAGGTTTTTTGAAAAAAGAAATTTCATAATTTATTTCATTGTAAGAAGTGTATATTCCTGATAAATACAATATATTTTAATTTCCAATTCAATACTCTGATTCTTGTGCAATATTGTAACAAATCATATAAAGCCGGCGACACTCAAAAAAAAAAAAAAAAAAAAACATAACACAGAAAATGAAATTTCAAGTAGACCTTTATGTATTGAGAGAAACAATTTAATTATCAATCGCTTATGTATGACGACTTTTCGCTCTATAATTCAATTAATAGTCCAGACATATTATAATCGGATTTTATCTTTTTTTATGTTAGTTTTACTTAATTTTATTTTGATTTTGTTATTGAATGTTTCTAAATTAATTCACTTTATTTTTTCCACTGCTTAATGATCAAATTACATGTATATTTTTTCTGTTCTAGATTAACGAGAAAATTCATTATAACCCCATTTAGCTTAACCATAAACATTTTGACATAAATTTTTCGTTTGATCATTTTACTCTCTATCGCTCGTCGCAAAATACATGGCACGAAGGGCCTACCCGTGTTAAAATCAGGATATTTTGAAGCCACGGTGAATTATTTCTCGAACAACACAAAACATCAAGTTACTTATTCTTAAATAATTTGGGCCGCAATGAGAGTTCGTCATTTACTACTTAATCACTGGCCTGTTGTGAGTTCGAATTCAGCTCGTTCTACTCCGACCTTAATTGACCAGGACTGACAGTTTTCCTGTCGTGGGAGGTTCTCTCCCAGAGTTCTCCGCCTTCCTCCACTAATGAAAACGCCGCCCCGATATAGGCAATTATCTTAAAAGTGGCGTAAAACCCCAACAAGAGTGGACATACTATAAATGTCTCGCCTGAGTATGCACATGGACACAGAATAAAGATTATTCGATACCCCACATTAAAAATGCTTTAAAAGAAATAGTAATGGTCTGGGAACATTTGTCTGAAAAATATCATTCATGTCATTCAAGCCTAAAACTGTCCAAGGTCAGCTGACAGGTCTCAGAATGGTATGTCACTCAAGCATGAAATTGAGGCCGAGGTCCCAAGCCAGGTGTCATACTGGCATGTACCCACTAAGACCTATCTGTAGACCAAATATGGTTGGACTAGGTATTACAGGTGCTGAGAAATAGACTTAACTAATTTGGACGCAGATTTTAGATTTATGTTTATGAAGTCAGTGAACCATGAAAACGAGGTCAGGATCACAAGATAAGTATACTGCGGAAAACCTTATACTATAAGGTATCTGTGGACCAAATATCATTATTGTAGGTGTTATGTGTGCAAAGTTATTAAGGTTCTTAAAAAAAGTTTACGTCGCCGCCTATATCTCGCCTTAGCGACTTTTCGTCGCAGGCGAGACAAAAAAAAAAAAAAACAAACCAAACCATAATAATTTTACGTTACAGATTCATTTTACAATTTTATCTTAAAATAATCTTTACAAACCATATCAAATTAATTTGCGCTGTCTGAATTTGCGTGAATTTGCGTGATGAAATACAGAATTATAGGTCAAATTATGTATGCTTTTGAACTTTCTTGCTTTGTACTGTATTTGCTCCAGGAAATCTTTTCTTAATGAATGCAGGTGTTCATCTGTCCTCATACACAAGACTTAATTATTTGAGCTCCATCTGGACGACCGTGCTTTAATTATATATACATGTATCTTATTTCAATATGATTCCATCATGTTTTGAATACAGTATCCAATTTGCCGACTGTTGAGACATTTTGTTTATGAACATACATTTTGTAAGTCTGTACAACGAAGATAATTTAATTCAACATCTCAGAATTAGAACTATTTACGCACTTCTAAAAACAAACAGATGACTTAAAATTAAAATCTCAAGTATAATTATAGTGAAAGTAAATACCCGACAACACCGCCCGTTGTCTTCCTTCTGATCAATTCAAATATTGGCTGGTAATAACTTGAAGGTTTTCTTTACTGTATTAAAAGTGCGTTCTCTATATGAATACCATGACCATTTATACAAGTGAAAATAGAATCCGTTTTCCCTATACAGATCAAACTTACATACGCTGGTTAAGCATTTCTGATCTTTCCATTTACAAGATAGTAATAAATTTCTATGTACTTTAAAGTTTACGTTTGGACAATTCCTTGAATTTTCACCCCAGTGACTTCAGTATGCAATCCGTCCTAATTGGTTTTCGCAGTTCTAATAAAATCTTAAGACGTACTTTTAAACTCTAATCTATGTTTTCAATAAATACTTTGGGACAAAATATGGTATAATGGTGGTATGCCTAATTAATTATTGACCACCACTCTTAAAAGAAGTACTCAAAGGTTGATGTTATGTTGAATTTCTGGCGGACAAGATATTTAGTGATAGACAACGAAATGACCATACGGTGCATCGAATTTATTTCGGTATTTTGTGATACGTTTTATTACTACCACTGGGTATATATCACTGCTGGTGGACTGTTAGTCCCCGAGGGCATTATCAGCCAGTAGCCAGAACTTTTGTCCTGGCATGATTCATTACTCAAATGCCTTAAATTTTCCCTTCAAAATATGACAATATTCTGAAAGAGGACAATCTAATAACCATGGTCGCCAAGTCTAGTCCACAGGTCAAGTGCTTTCAGCCAAGAAGATTTTTTAAATGAATTTTCCCATAGGGTCCTATGTTAAACTAAGTTCGGCTGTGGCGGCAATCTTGGTCGATATTCGTGGTCATCTAACATAAATCTGAAAGAGGACAACCCAAAGACCATTTCTGCCAAGTCTAGTTTAATTGGCCAAGTGGTTTCAGAGAAGATTATTTAATGATTTTTCCTATAGTGTCCCTATGTTTAACTAAGTTTGGCTGTGGCAGCAATCTTTATTGACATTCCGTGTCACAGGACATAATTCTGAAAGAGGACCATCTAAGGACCATTACTGCGCAGTCTCTTTCAAATTGGCCATGTAGTTACATAGAAGGTTTTTGAAAGTCATCCCCTTTTTTAGCTTACCTGGCTATTGCCAGGGTGAGCTTTTGCCATCACTTGGCGTCAGTCGTCCCTCCGTTGTTAGCTTTTTATTCAAACATCTTCTCCTCAGAAACCATTTGGCCAATTCCAACCAAACTTTGCATGAGTGGTGTATCGAAGGTCCTAAACAAAGTTTCCTCATTTAGTTCTGATTGGTCAAGAAACATGGCCACCAGAGGCAATTCTTGTTTCTGATTGGCTGATTTACAAAAATCATATAACATGTCCTCTACAAACGATCCTCAATTTATTTTGATCTGACATAAAACATGGCTGTCGTAACTAAAAATAGAATATAGGGGTGCATGTGTTGTTTTTGGCTTACAACTTAAAAAACCGTTACAGATATCAAACATAGCACTGAAGTGCTGATCTGCAGCGCTGCTGCTAAATTTTTCGCCCTAACCTCATTATTGTTCTTTTGAGTCTTAACAGGGTTTCTGATACTGCACTAACATATAATAAATTTACTTCAAATCTACCATTGTGCAATAGAATAATTGATCATTAAACAAATTTGTAGACATTTATACTATTCCATTTAGAACGGATATCTTTAACCAGAAATTCAACTAATGGATAAGCTGAATGGTTGATGAAAGACCATCACAATCCATGAATAACTAGAACTGTGAGTAAGCAAACGGCGATAATGGTCTTCTTTCATTTATATCTACATATGCTGCCCAACCTTCATATAACATTTCATCAAAATGCATTGAACGGTTAAGGAGTTACGCTGACAAGATTTAAATTTGTAAAACCCTTAAGTTTGATTATCTCCCTTTGCAAGCATCCAGCGATAATTATCTTGCATCATAAACATCTACATATGATACCCAACCTTCATATAAAGTTTCATAAAAATGAATTGAACGGTTTAGGAGTTGCGCTTATAAGCTTTAAACATGTAAAACCCTTAAGATGAATTATCTCCCTTTGCAAGCACCCGGTGATAATTATATTGCTTCATGCACATCTACATATGAAGTCCAACCTTCATAAAGTCTCATCAAAATCCATTGAACTGTTTAGAAGGAGTTGCGCTTGCAATGTACATGGACAAAGACAGACAGACGGACGGACAATATCTTATATACCCCCAAAAAAAACAAATACTGTGTTTGCAGGGGTATAATAAATGCTACATTCTGACCATTTTCACTTATTCAGTAATTCACTTAAATAACTCATGTAACTGTGAAGTTGGAACAAGTAATAAAGTTCAATATTTTGTTCAAAAACAGGTAAAACTAGAACTGTGAGGGGACCTCACTAACTATACCCCCCGCTCCTGTTAAATTAATGGACCAGGGCATCCTTATCAAGGTGAATTGTCTCACAATTTCTAAGTTCAACTGGGTATAACTGAGGGAACAAAAGGGTATAAAGTTATGGGAAAGGTATTGGACCAGGACATACTACGCATGCGCACATCTACATACTAGGATCTAACAGTATGCAAAGTTTCATTAACCTCTGATAAGGCATGTTTGAGAAACTGGGTACAAAAAAAATTAGGGGATACACTGAATTTCTAAGTCCAAAAGGGTATAAAATTATGGAAAAAAGTATTGGACCAGGACATACTTCGCATGCGCACATCTATGTTCTAGGATCTAACAGTATGCACAGTTTCATTAACCTCTGATAAGGCATGTTTGAGAAACTGCGGGTAAAAAAAATTCTGGACAGACAGGCTGATTCCTATATACCCCTAAACTATGTTTGCGGGGGGGGGGGGTATAACAAATGGCTAACAACATTTAAAGTATCGTACAACATAACATATTCTTCAGTGTAAGAGGAAATAGTCACTTTCTGAATTATGAATCATCAGAGATACAATTCTTTGATACCAATTTTGATGCATAAGATGTGATTTACGACTCATCAGTTGTGATCAAGGCCTAAAATGTTGAAATCCAAAACAATAATCCAAACGGTTGAAGTGCAATTCAAAATTTCCAAAAGGGGTTATGCCAAAACGTTTTAATGACATAGCACGCACGAGGGAGATACTCCATAGGTTTTTGCAAATTTTTACATTTTTGCAACAGTATACTCTAAGTATCAGCTTCGGATTAGTATCAAAATACTAGCAACTGAGCTGGGGATATCCTCGGGGACTTGGAATTCACCAGCAGTGGCATATCGACTCCAATGGTAAAAATACAATTCCTTGATACCAATTTTGATGCACAAGATGAGCACATTTCAAAAGGTTGAAGAGCAATTCAAAATCACCAAAATGACCAAAAAGGGTTATGCCAAAACCATCAAAGGTCAGATCACTGCACAAGGGAGATACTATAATGAAAAGAGTTCATGTAAAATAAAGAATTAACATAGATAATGAAATTTATTCAAAAAACAAATTACAGTTGTATATTTGGTCTATGTTTACAAAACTAAAGTTAAAGATAGTAGCAGAGAGTGGCATCCTAAACATCACATGTGCAAGTAAATAAACCACCTCGCTCACCTGGTATTTCCATTTGTTCGTCGATAAGGGACCTTGAGATTAACATCCATGCCATGTTTGGTTTCAATCCATTCAGATATTTTCAAGAAGAAGCCGTCTGTATGTATTTTCATAAGGTCCGATGTTGAACTAAGTCTTCCGCAGAAGGTCATCATGGATAACAGATCGGCACCAAAGTAACAACTCTTGGCCAGAGCGTCATAAGGAACATTCATGCTGTTTCGTTTCAATCCATTCAGTGGTTCTCTAGAAGAAGATTTTTTTTATGAAATTTCCCGTAGGAGCAATCGGAATTAGTATAACGGACCGCGCAATGCCAAAGTTTTTTTTAGAATTGTCCACCAACTATCCTATCCACGTCGGATTGTTATTGACTTCGTTGAACGTGGGCATCCTTTTTCTGGTGAAACTTCGTTTTGACTGTGGAAAAACATGGTGGATTGTCAGCAGATCGATATAATAAAACGGTTAAAAATTAACGTTTTGGTTTCTTTTTAACTTAATTCCAATTCTTCCTTTTGACGCAGAGGTAACTCTTAGCTGAGTTTGGATACCTGTTTGTTTTAAATGTTTTGATTTTTGATGGTTTGTGCTTATTAATTCATCATTATATCTCTAACCGGTTTTCCAATATTTTGATCTCGAGCACTGCTGTTGAGTTGTCAATCAACGAAATGGCCATACAGTGCATCAAATTTATTTCGGTATTTTGTGATACGTTTTATTCCTATACAGTCGGGAGTTTTTTTTACGTTCGTAATAACTGATTTGTCCAACATCAGTGTCAGCATAAATAAATGAGTCACCTGTAGACGAGAGAATGATTGACAATAATCTTGACCGCGGTATGTCGTTTGAAGTAACGGGTCAGGGTATTATGAACTTGGTTGTGTAACATGAATTGACGGTGTCAAAGTATGTACGTGTGTCTTTGACAAGATCACAAAAATCTCGTGCAAAAACTGGCGGGAAAATATACCACGGTACGATAAAATCTTCAATCAATACAATTTGGAAAAATAATTAATGTATGCCATAAAAGGGTAGACTTACGGATGTTCGGAACAAATATTGAATTTGGTTATATCGTCAACGGGAAAATTTTATATGACCTATTGCAGACCGACCAAGAACGAATGAAATGGATAATAGATAGATTGTCAATAGTTTTTTTTTAATTGTTGTATTTGTACTTGAGGAAAATTCCAAACACAGGAAACGTTACATTTTGTAAACAGACGGCGAAATTTGATTTCATCTTAGAACGAAATAAAGATTAATCAATGACATTTATTCCATTATGTACAAAATGTATTAGTATAGGACATGTGTAGGAAGCATATAAAATGTTATCATTACATTTTTTTTCAAAAGATAACATTTTTAATAACCAAATACGTGCAATTTGACTACATGCATTAAGAAAAAAGTACTACAGACTAAACAAAAAAAAATATCTCAATTGATGACATTTATTTCGTAATAATTTGTAATCTAATTTGAAGAAAATAATGAAATAAAAGACAGACAGACAGAGTTAAAAAGTTAAACGGGGAAATTTGAGGAACAGTATATTTAAGACAGTGTTTCAGAGATACACGGGAATATTTGAGGAACAGTATATAAGACAGTTTCAGATTTATAAAGATCTCGAATGCATTTTTTTTTTAAATATCCCCGTATTTGGGACGGGGCGGGGAAAATTGACGATATAGCCTATTTTGTTTTTTCCCAGGATAAGTGAGAACGAAATTTGATAAATGTAACCAGAGACATGTTTTATATTTCTCTGACGTAACGTCATTCCAAAATCGTTCAATAACAAATAATAATTTCAAAAACAATTGATAAGTCTTGTTCTTGGATATATAATTCGTCATCCAAAACCACCCCATCGAGTCAAATGGACGCTCCATAGGAATTTCCCGTGTTGCCAGATTGTCGATATTACGATGAAACACTGTTCAGATAATTTATATGTTCTACTAATTGTCGAAAATAGCCGAACGATTTTCGTGAGGGTCAAATTAGATGAATCCAGTATGGAATCGACAAAAATAAATTGGGTCAATTAATAATTATAAAAACAATACATGTGCTTTATTAATAATCCTATAGTATAATAGTCCCAGATATAATAAGAATTTATATTAAGACATTCTCCGTGAATTCCCGTGTACTTACTATTTCTGAGCATGCGCGATGAATTGTCCGCGATCTGATTAAAATGCACGCCTGCAAAACCCGTCTTTAAGGCGAATTTGTTTATAATTATTTAATATAAGCAATATTTTATTCATAAAAGTTATCATGAATAAGATTGGTCAACAGGCTAAACCTACATAAGTCCTCTCCGAAAAACACTAAATAGTCTAGAAAGATGTGTACGAACCTGATAAATTGATACCGCCCGGTTTGAGGAAACAAACAATTATTTATTTTTTGGTCATACGCAAAAATATTCGTGAAAATATTACGGTATCAATTACTCGCAACAGCACACCTTAGCATGGGAATTCATATATGTGACGACCGATATTGACCATGAACTTGTTTAAATTTTCAACTGGTCAATGTGACGTAGCATCAATTCGTATTAATACATTAGGTGATGGACTTGACCTATCTTTGATACACGCTTTCTGGATTATAAACATCGAAATTAAAGGCTTAGAACGAGTCGTATTGTACAAGAATTATGTAATTAAATCTATTGAAAAAGAAAGATATCAAAATGTCCCCAGGTAATGCACAAGCCTACAACTGAGACTGGTTCAGGTTGAACGGGGCCCTGATAATGGAGACTGCACTACTTTCAAACTTTGTATCAATACACAAATAGTAAAAAATGCGGAAGCATTCATAGAAAGAGGTTAGATGGCTCAGTATAAAGTTATTGCCAGCGTGTTAACAATCTTACGCACAGCGTCAGCTAAATAAGCTAAAGCTTATCTTCGCTGCAGCAGCGCTGCAGAAAAATCTGACATGGGGTAAAATTGATCAGCATGACAAGATCTACCTAACCTGAAATTTTGAAGGAAATCCCAAAACCCATTTAGGAGTTATTGCCCTTTTTCGTAAAATTTTCAAAATTTAACATTTTTCGTCATTTATCTCCAAAACTATTTGAGACAGAAGTGAAATGTAAGTTTGAAAAATGTTTGCCATGTTGAGATCTACATACCCTGAAATTTTAAAGGAAATCCCAAAACCCATTTAGGAGTAATTGCCCTTTTTTCGTCAAATTTTCAAACTTGAACATTTTTCGTCATTTATCTCCAAAACTATTTGAGATAGAAGTGAAATATAAACTACCCTGAAATTTTGAAAGGAATCCCAAATTCTATTTAGGAGTTATTGGTTTGTGTAATTTTAGGTCGGGTTCTGTTACATTTATTGAAGGTTCACCCTTATTCCTGGTCAATTTTATCAACTTCCTGCCAGGACTACCACCATCAGGGGACATATTTTAACATTAAATCTTATGAAAAATAAATCTTCAACAAATTTTCCTTGAACAATTGAACCAATTGCAACAAACTTGGTCAAATAGTTGATTAATTGTCCAATGAAAACCAGACTCCAGGTGAGCGATACAGGCTCTGGTGGGCCTCTAGTTTCTATTTTTAGTCACAGCAGCCATGTCGGTTGGAAGTCGGGGATGACGGACACAATTTTGGAAGGGGGCCATCCAAGGACCATTCCACCAAAGTTTGGTTCCAATTGGCTAAGCAGTTTCAGAGATTTTTTTGTAAATATTGAAGGACGGACGACAGACAACGGACTCATAGTGATGGGAAAAGCTTACACGGCCTTTAAGGCCAGATGAGCTAAAACTTATCCATTCAATCTTTCAAGAAATTTTAATACATTGTTGCTTTTTTGTCAGTAATTGTTATCTACATAAATTGAGGAATCCACTGCAGATATCCACTTTCTCTCTTCAAATAAAATCCAAGAGACTACAGAGAATGGTGTCTCACTGACGCTTACCCTATAAATCATTTAAATTCTCAGATGTCAATGCACTCTATGTCCACATTTCGACAACCATTGTATCATCAGTATTGCTCAAGGCCAAATACATGTACGTGGAAATCAGAAATGTTGTTGCTCTATAAGCAGGGCAATGCCAAAATGTAAACAAGATTGCTACACGTGGCCAAAGGTCCACCGCCGCAGAAAAAGTCGAAGCCCCACAAGATCTACAAAATGTGTATTATTGAAATGGCGGCTCAGTATGGATGTCAACACATAATAAAAACAAGACTTGGCAGAAATGGTCCTTAAATGGTCATGTTTTAGAATTTAGTACGACCCAGAAAGTCAACCAAAATGGCCATCACAGCCAAACTTAGTTTAACATAGGACCCTATGGAAAAATTCATTAAACTAGAAATTGTGTCTGTAAGATACGGATACCCCGCCTTAAATATAGGCCATCATGTATGACGGCTCAGTACTATCCAAGGCACATCCACTGGCGAAGTTTCGTTGATACACTATGCTCAACTTAAACTTACACGCAAAACTTAACAAGAGTCGCTCAAGCATAAAATGTAGGTCATAGAGACCCAATTAATTGTATGACTGCTCAGTACTACCTAAGGCACATCCACTGATGAGGTTTCATTGATACAATATGCTTAGTTCCAAAGAAATGAACTTAAATACAAAATTTATCAGAGTCGCTTAAGCATAAACTGTATGTCGTTATGACCCAATTATTTTATAATTGCTCAGTACTACCCAAGGCACATCCACTGATGAAGTTTCATTGATACACTATGCTTAGTTCCAAAGAAATGAACCTAAACGCAAAACTTAACCAGAGTCGCTCAAGCATAAAATGTAGGTCATAATGACCCAATTATTGTATGACTGCTCAGTACTAACCAAGGCGCATCCACTGATGAAGTTTCATTGATATACTATGCTTAGTTCCAAAGAAATGAACCTAAACGCAAAACTTAACAAAAGTCAATGAAGCATGAAATGTAGGTCATAGCGACCCAGTGTAGCTGAACTGCGTTGTACTATATAAGAGGACTGTAGTGGTGAAATATCATTGATATATTACTATAGGGTTCTGAGAAATGAACCTAAACGCAAAACTTAACCAAAGTCACTGAAGCATGAAATGTAGATTATAGCGGCCCAAGTGTTGCTGAACTGTAATGTACTATACAAGAGGACTGCAGTTGTGAAATATCATTTATATATTACTATAGGTTTCCGGGAAATGGAGCTAAACGCAAAACTTAACAGAATCGGACGGACAAGGGCAAATCTATATGCATAAAAATTGTAGTACAACACAAATAAAAATTTGTGTCCACAAAGTGTTCCAATAGTGTCACATGCACAAAAAAATTAAAGTCCTATAACTCCCGTAAAATTTGTCGAATCAAAATTGCGGTGCGATAGTATCAACTACATGTGGTGACTAACAATCCTACAAAATCTGAACGAAATCTGATCAGCGGTCGCTGAGGAGTTGCGTCCACAGTGTTCCTATAGTGTCGCACATGCAAACAAAAAAACGTTAAAGATCCATAACTCCCGTAAATATTGTCGAATCAAAATCGCGGTGCGATAGGGTCAAGTATATGTGGTGACTAACAATACACAAAATTTTAGCGAAATCTGATTAGCGCTGTCAGAGGATTTGTGTCCACAAAGTGTTCCTATGTTGTCGAATGCATAAAAAAGTTAAAGTCCCATAACTGCCGTAAAATTTGTCAAATCAAAATGGCGCAGTGATAGGATTAAGAACATATGGTGACTAACAGTCCTACAAAATTTGAACGAAATCCAATCAGCGGTCTCACAGGAGTTGCGTCCAGATGTGACAGACACACAAACGCAGACCATTACTTGGTCCCTCCGTCGCGTTGCGGCGGGGAAAATTAATTTTTGGCAAAATCTTTCAAAGATCCTGTTTTTTTTTATCATACTTTATTCATCTTCACATGGCAGTGAATACATGTACCATACATCATGGATTTCACTATAATCTCTTGAATGTTTCTTAAAAAATCATATATATTAAAATCTATATACATACAAGTAACTTTTACTAAAATAACAACTATACTACAAAACAATGGGAGTGTGCTTTCTTAACGGAAAACTAGAATTTACACCGTAAATTTTATCAAAATGTAAAAATACAACCTTTAATGTGTATTAATTAAATTTAACATGCATGTCTCTGAACCAAAGGCAATCAGAAACTGAGAAATGGCCAGAGTTCTGAATGTAAGACAATAAAACATGACTGTATATTATTTAATAAAGATGAAGAGAAAATATTTACATGTCCATAGATTCGGAACATTATATCAAGTCCAATGTCATCCACAGTAAAAAGAAGTCGATAACTTCTTCACTTTTCGAGAAAAAAAAACCTAATGTCTCCCTGGTTGCACAGGATTACAAATACATCCGCCATCCAACAGAAGATGTCATATACAATACTTGTCTCAAGAATGTAACATTTTTTAAAGCAGCAGACTCTCTTTAACAGCTTTTTAACAAGATTGCTACACGTAGACTTATGTCCCCCGCCGCAGAGAGAAGTCGAAGTCCCACAAGATATACAAAATGTGTATTATTGAAATGGCGGCACATTATGGATGTCAACACTTCTACCAAACATAAGAATAAAAATTGGAAACATTGGCTTTCAAAAGGCCATCCTTGTGCAGCATATCAAAATCCGGTAAGATTTGTCGAATAAATAAAAACTGCAGTACAATAAAAATATAAATTTGCGTCCACAAAGTGTTCCTGTAGTGTTACATGCACAAAAAACATTAAAGTCCCATAACTCCCGTAAAATCTGTCGGATCAAAATGGTGGCGCAATGGGATCAACTACATGTCGTGACTAAAATTCCTAAAAAATTTGAACGAAATTAGATCAGCGGTCTTAGGGGACTTGCGTCCACAAATAACGGTGACGGGCGGACGGACGTTGACCATTACTAGGTCCCTCCGTCGCGTTGCGGCAGGGGACAATTACTCCACAGGGATCAATTGTAAGATTATTTCCACACATATTTTCAATATGTTTCTTTGAAGTTTCTATTGTTTGTCAAAATTTCAGATTCAGTGTTATTCCAAACTTTCTCTTTATGAACAATGTACTGCTTAATTTGCCATTTTGTTAACATCCCAAGTATGGGGTCCGTTCTATAATACGAAAACCCATTAGTCCGAAGACCAACTCGTCCGAAATTCATTGGCCCGAAGGTCCATTAGTCCCAAATATCGTTGGTCCGAAGGTCCGTTAGTCCGAAAGTCAACCTGATATAATATCAGAATAATTCATGGTAATAACAGGAAAGAGCTATTTGCATACGCATCTTTCTGTAAGGATTTTTCACGAATGGGGGGGGGGCTAGGAAATAATCTCAAACTTAAAACAGGTAGACTTCAAACTTTGGAGAAACACAACAGACGCAAACATGTTGTGACAAAGGCAGCATTGAATATCACCTGCAATCGAATATAAGTATATTTTGAGAAAAAGTTACTCGCTCGCGAAGAAGGTAGGGTCAGATATTCCCCTTAAAAGTGCTAGGACCAACGATCACTTCATTTACAACCACCCCCCACCCCAACTCCTCATAAAAATGAAATGGCGGCTCCTGTAAATCTTTTTAACTTTACTATGTTTTCATCTTATCTTTTCCTTTTTGTTAAAGGCTTAATTGTGAAGTCACGATGAGTAAGGAAATTTGTAATGAAATCCTAGTCTGAGAAACACTCGGGTCATGAACCCCTATAGAAATAGCACAATTCTTTTTTCACACCCTGACATTTTATACCCCACAAATATACTTTCAACATTATGAAAATCTTGGAATCACGAAATAAGAAACCTAAATGGAACCCACTCCCCTCCCCTTCCCTAAAGCTTGTGTACCACAGAAAAGGCTAAATCTAAGATAAATAAGTGCTTCGGGAGGCAAAATCTTTTTGCCAACGGCTATAATAAAATCTTTGGTACCAGTGTTGATGCACAAGTGTGAGATGTGCACATTTTGTCGACTTACGACTCATCAGTTGTGCTCAAGGCCGAACTCGTTGAAAACCAAAACAAACCAAAGGGTAGATAAACGTACAGTGTATATATACATTGTAACTTATATTTCTTCCATTCGAAGGGAATTATCTACCCAAAACAATTGGATGGAACGGTGTATATCATAATATTTTGCTTAACAGTACATTAAATTATTCAGTATAGCCCATTTTCCAAATCAGTCTTGAATTTTTAACTTTGATGCCCCGGGGTCGAAGTATTAATCTTTAAATATTTGAAAAATCGCACTTTTTTAACGAAGCAACGAAATCCAGTGCAGTTTGAAGGTTTTCCATTGAATTAAAGGGGGAAAGATACTAAATGTTTAAATTCTCCCCGAGACTTCTCTGCCCGTCCGTTTTGAAATCGCATTAGGTAGGTCTCGAAACAAAACATATTACGGAGACTTTTAGCTAAATATTGAAGGATTATTATTTATCCTGTAAAATGTTTTCTGGAATCGTCAGCCAGCAATAAAGCAAACCTGGGGGGAGGGGGTAATTCTCTGAATTTTTGACGGGGGTGTGTGAAATGGCTTAAGAAAAGGTACCCGAGCAAATACTAGAATACATGTCAATAATATACCGGAAAAAGAAATTTTGATGAAAATACCTACCCGAAAAACAGCTATATCGAAAAAGCACACCCGAACTAATACTGATGTTTATATACAAATATCTGAGGAATTGAATAGCACTCAAAGTTGTTCCAAATCTGAACCAATCATTGATATATCTGAGTGAAAATAATGAACAAGATCCTCTCCAGTGGCTCTGGCTAACATTTGTAGCTTTGTTGATAAAGGTTTGATTAAGTCGTAATTCTGAAGTGACTGTTGTATGTGGGACTTTTGTGTAAATACAACCGGGATAAATATTAGTTTTTCAAAACATAATCCGGATTAATACCAAAAATCATGAAAAACCTACCCAAATTTTCCGCACCTCACCGTTTAGGTTTATATAGGGAGTTACCCCCCCCCCCCCCCCCCCCCCTGGGAGATCAAGCTTTTTTTCCAACACAGAAATCTATCATTAATTATAATGGAACACTTCAATCTCTTCACCTCCAAATTATCGTCGTCATCATCACCATCTGATATTATGTACATATGTATTTATTTCGAGAAGTGATTGACTTACTGTCAGTACCAGTACTCTCATATGTCTCAGTACGCTGACCATGAAATAACCGCAAGCGAAGTACCATCCATATAAATTTACACATAATACATACTAGTTTGAACTGTCTTTTTAAGTCGTACAATCTTTATGACTTTTGGACCATACCATTTTCGGACTATTGGGCTTTCGGACCAATGGACTTTCAGACTATCGGGCTTTCAGACCATTGTGGTTTCTGACCAATGGGATTTTGGAATATAGACATGGACCCCCAAGTATGACAAATATATTCAGAGTAGCAACCACTCATTGATTTATAATGACAGACTGGTTATAAAGTTAATTCTGAAACAGCAGAGAAGTAGTAGTACATGTTCTTTCAAAAAATTTTGAAGAAAGCAAACCAGTTTAAGAAAGGAAAGTTTTTTCAAACTTCTTATCTTTTAATAAAATACATGTACAATACTAAAATTGTTTTTCAATACATAACGCAGTTTCAGATGATTTTTTTTAAAGGATTGCTAGCTACAATGCAAATGTGTTTTTAAGTTAGGCAAATAGCTTTGATGCTAAACAGTCGATGAATTTGAAATAATTCTGAAGATGACCATATATTTAAACTATTCTTTCATTCCAAAAACAACCACCTCGTAGATGTCAATGAAATTTTGGTTTTTACAAAGACTTATAAAAGCAGTGTGGAAGTATATGATAAACAACAAGTGCAACGCAAAGCAATGGCTAATTTTAATTCCTGTGAAATAAATGTGAAACAAAGTATATATGAATACATGTATGTATGCTTATGCATCAAATAAATAAATTTACCCAAGTTAACTGAGAATGTATTTAAATACACATGTACTAGTACACAAAATTAACATTCATTATATAATAATTAACATATATTTTATCTTTTTTAACAAAGAAAGATTTGTGACACTGCATTTCTTTAAATATTTCATAAAATATGCATTTCTAATTCATTGCCCTGTTGTAAATCACGCCACTGATTTCTCAGTAACAAAATAAATTTGTCCAATTCCTTCGGATTTTGAATGTATATTGTAACCTCAATTTCAGGTGGTGACTGTCTTCCTTTTGAATCACTGTCTAAACTGAAATGGTCTGCATCTACCACAATGTCATCAGGCTCATCAGAAAATATCAAAGTCACCATCTTGTTGTCATCTTTGAAAAGCAGCAGTCTTTTGAGGAAATCAATTTTCTTGTAATCTGTCAAACTATATCGAGGAGTATTTGGAATTCCTCTTACAAATTCTGGCAGTGGATAACTAACAACATCTTCATTAACAACACATAAATACTGATTGGTTAAAACAATTGACCTTGACAGGAGCTCTGTCCCTTCGAATTCTGACAACATGACATATCCTAGTAAATACATCAAGATGTCTGCTTTTCTTTTAGCATTCAGAGGTAAACGGAGGTGATCTGTAATTACGTACAACAAATCTGTGATGACATCCTCTCCTGGATAAACAAATTGTACACGACTAGGATGGGTGTATTCCATACCTTCAACTGTTGTCTTTGTCCGTTTATCAAATGCCCTGTAAAAATCCTGTTCTAGATCACCTGAACTCTTGTCAAGCATAGGAGAAGACTGGAAAATAGACAGCATTGAATTTAAATAGTGTAAGACTTTCTCTGTGAGAACAGAATCTCTTGTTACAATAGTATACACTGAATTCCTGTCTTTGCCAGTGATCCTAACACACTGATCAAACAATCCTACATTAACCTGCTGAAGGTCAGAATAATTAAACACATGGTATGATCTGATTATGGTTCCTGCACTTTGTGAACTGTGAATGATTCCAGATGTATGATGCTTGTCACACTGTTTAACTTGAAATCCAATAATAGAATCAGACTTGTTCCGTGAATGAGTCATCCAAGCTTGTCGTTCTACCATTGGCGACTTGACGAGCTGCTCAGAAATAAAATACATGGCTCTGGTACTGAACATGATTAGGGTGATAATTTCACTCCTGACATCCTGATAAGGGACAACAATACTCCATACAACATGATGCAGTTGTTCCAAATCTGAACCAATCATTGATATATCTGAGTGAAAATAATGAACAAGATCCTCTCCAGTGGCTCTGGCTAACATTTGTAGCTTTGTTGATAAAGGTTTGATTAAGTCGTAATTCTGAAGTGACTGTTGTATGTGGGACTTTAATTCTGGTGTAAGGTAAGCAATTTCAAGCATTTTCTTTGACAACCCAGTTAGGCTTACTTGTTCAGAATGAACATTTGTTCCTGCTAAAGTAAATGAACGGTCCTGTCTTACATGAACAGGTGAACGGTTCTGTCTTATATGGATAGCTGTAAGTGTTTTTTCCATGTCATCCTCTGATGAAGAATCTTGACTATTTGATTCATTTCCACCCTCAGGTTCTTCACGAATTGTTGGTGACATCTGGTGAGCATGTTCAGATCTCAGATTTGTTAATCTATCCAAAAATGTATCCCTAGCCTTAATGGAGAAAAATGACACATGGAAACCTACTGGACCAATTAATTCATGAAATATCATTGAGAATCCATATTTTTCTAATTTAACCTCACTCTGATGAGAAGTACGAACATTATGTGAATGTTTTTCTTTAAATGTAATGTTAATTGTTATATCACTGATTTTGGTAATAATGGAATGATTTTGAAGGAATGAGAAATTAGGTGATTTGATATCTTCTAATACAGTGATGTATGATGGTTTTGGCCAGAACAGACAGTCCATATCAATTAAATACACATTATTTTCTGACAAAAGTAACAATGACATTTGATCAATACCAGCAATGGTGACACACATAGCAAATGCTAAACGTCCTGTACTTAAACCTTGTTCATCCTCAAGTTGAAAAATATGCTTTGCAAGATCTCCATATTGAGAATGATTAGTTATAGGTAAAATTCCTGCCCCTTCCTGACCCATTTTCAAAGCATTTTCAATTCCATCTGCAAAAGCTTTGCCAGCATCTGAATCAGTAACAACTAATGCAAATGTTCCACTTGATTGAACAAATGACTCCTCCAATCGAATAAAAGAGTAACATGCACCAAACATCACATCATGAATATTGGACAAAGGCATAATGTAGAAGGTCTCCATGTCAGGAATGTTCATAAAATCAGATATCCCTTTTTTCAATCGCAAGATAAAAACTCGTCTTTCAGTTAATACTACACAACTTGGTTCAACCAACTGTTGGTTGGAATACTGCACAACCATACACCATAAAATGTTAATTATTTTCTCAACAACAGGTTCAGTGTCAGTTAATGTTCCAAAGAGCCGTTTCTGCATCCAGGATGAAAATTCCTCATTGTCAACTGTTGGTAATTTACTACAGTTAACAGCAGATGTATCCTTTGAAACTTTCACCAATTGTTCTGTCATTTTATGTCCACTGAAAATGATAATTTAATGAAGATAAAGATGTCAATACAAAGAAAGTTGAAAAAGTGTATATGCTGACAGCTCCATGTTAAATACCTGGTCATGTAAATGTTACAACTGAATGTTCAAGAATCTTTCAAGTAGGCTGGATTATAAACTTCCTGAAAAGCTTGTAAATTACAATGGCAAGATGATGGATGAATTGTTGTTTAACGTCCAGTGGCAACCAGGTGCATATCAGGACGAACAATGGCAAGAGAAAGAATAAAAGTTGCAACAGCCTACAAATACTCCAATAAGTATAAATGGATAGTAAACACCAGGAATACTTACTAATATAGTATATGGCCATGTATTAAAGTAACACTGATATACCATGCACAAAATACCCATGGCACCCCGACTATCAAAGCCCTATATATGTAAAGAAGATTATGAAATGTTTTTGAAAATACACTGGAGTACTTACATTTCTGTCTGTTCCTCCATATCATCTTGTTTTATCTGTAAAAATAATGATAGTTATTTCCATTTCGGACAAATCAGCCTAAAACATCTATCTACTTCTTGTGTTAAACACTTTTAAATTGAATAAAATACATATTCTAAATTACTGGCCAGTCTCGAATATTTTAACTATCATTTTTAGTAAATTCAACACTGTAAATTTGAACATAATTCAAATATATGGGCTATGTTGAACAATATTTTAGTCTCCTACTTGAAAAATGTATATTTTTTAATGGTACTTGTTACCTTTTCAGAATAACTTAAAGAGTTATTTAAAAATTTATTATACCATTCATAAAATTACTGACACTGATGTAAATCCATTGTGTTGTCCAATTATAAAATTCACAAAATTTGTGGTAACAATTAAAATATGTGTGACTTAAACATCTATTAAACTGGAAGTCAAGCCTGTGCGTGGACTAATAGAAGCACCAGATATAGTCAGAATTTTACTAAATTCCTTTCAACTTTGACATAAACTAGTTTCATTGAGACTACAATTTTGATTTTATAAGGCTAAAGGGAAGCTACTCTATTATCTTCAGTGATATGCTTCATTATAAGTATACTTACGTCTACACTTGAAGATAAAGTAAAAGATCCTATACTAGAAGAGCTGGACTTCCTGTTCTGGCCAATATCCGATGATTTTCTAGATGATGATTCTGCATTAAATGATGTAGAAAGACTAACGGGACGTACCGTACTCCAACCTAATTCTAGAGAAAAAAAAGATCAGTGAGTGTAAAATTAAAGTACTGCAACTGTATGTAATTCTTTAATTTAATATATCTAAAAGTATCTTATTTGTTATTCATTTTTAAAACGATACCTTTTATTATAAAAATCATTTTATGCTTAAATCTCAAAACTGAAATTCCAAAAATAAAAATTACAAAAAAATTATTTTAAACCAGTGTTTCTGAACATAATCATCATCTGATGACAAGATTAAGTTTTTCCATCAAAATTTATGCAATGAAATCTTGTGTTACAACTGATCAATAACTTGGTAATGTGGTCAACATTTGGCATTAATTTTTGGGTAAAAAATGCTTTTTCAAAAATCAATGAAAGCAGAACACAAGCTTCTTCCTTCATTGCTGTTTGTATGAAGTATAATCATCTGATGATGACAAGGTTAGGTTTTCCAATCAAAATCCATGCTCTCATATAGTCTTGTCTAACACTGGTCCTAAATTTGTGATATTTTTATGTTAACCTCTTTTGTTAAATAAGAACTTTTTTCTGAAATTCTCAGTGTATTAGATTGTGGGACTACAGTAAATGTTTTGAAAATGAATTGTAAATCAGTATCTATAGATATCTATATTAGTAGGTTTTATTAAAATTTATTATCATATTAAAACAAACTTTCTTTACTTCATAATTTGTCACAACAGTAGGTTGCTGCATATCTAATTATAAACAATCCAAGTCAACAATAAAAACAAAATTTGCAGGTAATAACAGTAAAATTGATAAGCTGTGTCTAATGATAACATTTGTTTGTTTGTTAAGTTGGGGTTTTACGCCATTTTCAGCACATTTTGCTATTTCGCAGCGGCCAGTTTTTATTGGTGGAGGAAGCCTTAATTCTAAAGATAATATGGTCAATAATTTGGTGATAAGGCCAACATTCAGCTGAATGCCAAACTACTACCCAGTTGTTTTTCTTTTGGAAAATCCAGTTCAAAATGAGAACTTGAACACAACTTTCAATGCTGTATTTATACATTAGGCTGAATTTTAAATCAATGTAGAATAAAGTCCAGAAAATTTTAAAACTTCAGCAATCTTCAATCAGACAGTCACACTAATGCTCTAAAAAATAAACAACCAGAAAAAAATGTAAACACAATGGCAACTCCCTGATGGCAAACTTACATCAGTAATATAAAGCTGGTATACTAATTGTTTCAAAATTTGTATAGAAATTCAAGATAAAAAAAATGTGCAGGTGACGAAATCAAACCTAGAATCCTCTACATCTATAAAATTGTTTGTCAATGTGAGAATCTTCTACATAAAAAAAAGACATGTCCATGATAGATCAACAATACAAGAGACATAATTCTGGTGGTCAGATATTGTGACACCTGTGGAAATGTTTGAAACAACTCTAAACTTGGAGAACAAAGGAATGGTTATGATGAACACAATGTTCAGGAACAGATGATCAAGAGTAGGATTTATTTATATAGATTAAAAGTGATGTCTATGGTCTAAGGTAGGACGATACATACATCATTACCTGAGGTTTGACTGCTCTGTGACTCTCTCTGTAAACTTACATAAGACGTCTGAAATAAAAATATCAGTATAACTATACATACATTATGTTTTGTGAAATAACTAAAGGCTCTCAAGAGCATGTGTCGCTCATCTGTATCTAATGTGATTTTGGAAATTATGTAAAATTATATAATGATTGAGACCAAGATTGGTTTAATTTGACACAGTATTTAAAATTAAAAACAGGTCATCTTAGTGTAGTCTTACAATAGCTACTGAAGACATCTTATCATTATTATTTTTGAATATGTGGTCAAGTTGTGACCATTCAGAATTTTTTTTACAATTTTCTGATAGACTTCTAAACATCTTGGATGATGGATCGGCTACAAAGTAACAACACTTGGTCAGCACCTCATAAGGAACATTCATGCTATGTTTTGTTACATTCCATTCAGTGGTTCACTAAAAGAAGTCATTTGTATGCATTTCCCATAGGGTCCAATGTTAAACTTAGTCCCCCGCTGGCGGCCATCTTGGATGATGGATCGGCTACAAAGTAACAACACTTGGTCAGCACCTTATCAGGGTTCATTCATGCCAGATTTAGTTTCATTCCATTAAGTGGTTCTCTAAAAGAACTCATTTGTATGCATTTCCCATAGGGTCCTATGTTAAACTAAGTTCCCCGCTGGCGGCCATCTTGGATAATGGATCAGCTACAAAGTAACAACACTTGGTCAGCACTTCATAAGGAATATTCATGCCATGTTTGGTTTCATTCCATTAAGTGGGTCACTAAAAGAAGTCATTTGTATGCATTTCCCATTGGGTTCTATGTTAAACTAAGTCCCCCGCTGGTGGCCATCTTGGATTATGGATCGGCTACAAAGTAACAACACTTGGTCAGCACCTCATAAGGAACATTCATGCCAAGTTTGGTTTCATTCCATTCAACAGTTCACTAAAAGAAGTCATTTGTATGCATTTCCCATAGGGTCCTATGTTAAACTAAGTTCCCCGCTGGCGGCCATCTTGGATGATGGATCGGCTACAAAGTAACAACACTTGGTCAGCACCTCATAAGGAACATTCATGCCATGTTTGGTTTCATTCCATTCAGTGGTTCTCTAGAAGAAGTTCAAAATGTAAAATGTTAACGACGACGACAGACGACGCAAAACGACAACGGACGACGGACGCCAAGTGATGAGAAAAGCTCACTTGGCCCTTCGGGCCAGGTGAGCTACAAAAAGGTTGTTTGGGATTAAAATTCTATTCGTTATAAGCCTGATTTCGTTATCAAATATTTTAATAGGCCTAAAAAAAATCTTCACTTTGTTATAAGCCTGTGCGTTATAACTGAACTCTACTGTACTTCTAACAAATTGTATTCATTCAACCAATTTTACTGATGATTTTATGGAAAATATAAATTTTGTAAACTGTCTAGTTAAATATAAAATAATCTTCTATACTCATTTCCTTGAGTACAATGTACACCTTCATCACAAATGTTTGCGACAAAAACTTTGAAAATCCAACATTAATCATTACAATATTATGAGAAAACCCATGAACTAGAATGATAAAGGTCAATA
The DNA here is from genome assembly GCA_028015205.1 of Mytilisepta virgata. Classification (NCBI taxonomy): domain Eukaryota; kingdom Metazoa; phylum Mollusca; class Bivalvia; order Mytilida; family Mytilidae; genus Mytilisepta; species Mytilisepta virgata. Next base: position 79,696,621 of record CM051519.1, read on the forward strand.
ATCATGTCCAATTTTCTTTTTATTAATTTTCAATACTCTTACTGTCTTTTAAGAGTTCTACAATCCACAACAGAAAAAACTGCAAACTACACAGGAATGTAACATCTGTTACAAGACTTAAAAGTTTAAAATATTTGGTTTTGGAGAAAAAAAAAAACAAAATCATGTATAACAAGAGGCTCACCAGAGCCTGTATCGCTCACCTGGAGTCTGGTTTTCATTGGACAATTAATCAACTATTTGACCAAGTTTGTTGCAATTGGTTCAATTGTTCAGGGAAAATTTGTTGAAGATTTATTTTTCATAAGGTTTAATGTTAAAATATGTTCCCTGATGGTGGTAGTCCTGGCAGGAAGTTGACAAAATTGACCAGGAATAAGGGTGAACCTTAAATAAATGTAACAGAACCCGACCTCAAATTACACAAACCAATAACTCCTAAATAGAATTTGGGATTCCCTTCAAAATTTCAGGGTAGGTAGATCTCAACATGGCAAACATTTTTCAATTTACATTTCACTTCTATCTCAAATAGTTTTGGAGATAAATGCAAAAATGTTAAAATTTTAAAAATTTGACAAAAAAGGGCAATAACTCCTAAATGGGTTTTGGGATTTCCTTTAAAATTTCAGGGTATGTAGATCTCAACATGGCAAACATTTTTCAAATTTACATTTCACTTCTATCTCAAATAGTTTTGGAGATAAATGACGAAAAATGTTAAATTATGAAAATTTGACGAAAAAAGGACAATAACTCCTAAATGGGTTTTGGAATTTCCTTCAAAATATCAGGGTAGGTAGATCTTGTCATGCTGATCAAATTTACCCCATGTCAGATTTTCGATATCTGTAACGGTTTTTGAGTTATTAGCAAAAAACAGCAATTTACCCCCTATGTTCTATTTTTAGTAACAGCGGCCATGTTTTTCGACGAATCAAAAATCCCCACATCAGTTCTATGCAGGGGACCCTAAGCAACAATCTTACCAAGTTACATATGATTTTGAATAGTAGTTTCAGAGAAGAAGATTTTTGAAATAATAACATAAAAAAAAGCCAAAAATGTGAAAAAAGGGCAATAACTCCTAAATGGGTTTTGGAATTTCCTTCAAAATTTCAGGGTAGGTAGATCTTGTCATGCTGATCAATTTTACCCATAGTCAGATTTTCAATATCTGTAACGGTTTTTGAGTTATTAGCAAAAAATAGCAATTTACCCCTATGTTCTATTTATAGTAACGATAGCCATGTTTTTCGACATTTCAAAAATTTTAAACGATAGAAATTTTCCAGATGCCCTAAAGACCAATTCTGCAAAGTTAGGTTGAAGTCGGTCCAGTAGTTTAGGACGAGTTAACGTTTGAAAAAGTTTACAGACGACGACGACGACGACGGACGCCAAGTGATGGCAATAGCTCACATGGCCTATGGCCAGGTGAGCTAAAAATATGTCTTTTTTTTTAAGTGTATGAAATTTGAACATTACTGTTTGTTCTTTTTGATCTGTTTTTTGCATCTTTTCTTTTCTCTCTTTGGACTTCTGAATAGCTTGAACTACTCTAACTGTATCCAACTCCTTCTCGGTTGGTTTATCTTGATCAAGTGTAGCCTGTAATCAATAAAACATGGTTCCTAAGATTGGCTTACACTTACAGAACATACCATAATCTGTATGGGGATATACAATTATTTACTATACATAAAAAGATTTTTTGTTTTATTTTTGTACATATATTTAGTTTTAATTACAATCTTAAGCTGTGTTTTTTTTTTTGTATTCTGATAAATCTACCAGGGAATGTTATTTACAGCATTTGTTCTTTTGATTATGTAAAATTCTAACAAAATTTTTCAATTCAGATTAAACATTACACATATTAAAAATAACCCCCATTTATCAAACTAAATGCTCAAGACAGCCTTGTTACAACCCACTTTCAAAATGAAATAAATGTTGAGTTTATTCTACGTTATCTATCATTTTATTGTCAAGCCTGCGACTTAAGTCGCAGAAAGCTTGACATAGGGTTAGTGATCCAGCGGCCGCGGCAGAGTTAACTAACTTCTTAAAAGCTTTATATTTTAGAAGGTGGAAGACCTGGATGCTTTATACTTTGTATATAGATGCCTTATGCTACGAAGTTTCCGTCTGTCATATGTACATAGTCCTTGACCTCATTTTCATGGTTCAGTGACTACTTGAAAAAAAAGTTAAGATTTTTTGTAATGTTAATTTCTCTCTTATTAACTATATTTGGTATCTGCGTACCTTAAAAGGTCCTCATCCCCGTCAGACAGTTTTCAACTGACCTTGACCCCATTTCAAGGATCAGTGAACAAGGTTAAGTTTTTGTGGTCAAGTCCATATCTCAGACACTATAAGCAATAGGTCTACTATATTTGGTGTATGGAAGGATTGTAAGGTGTACATGTCCAACTGGCAGGTGTCATCTGACCTTGACCTCATTTTCATGGTTCAGTGGTTATAGTTAAGTTTTTGTGTTTTGGCCTGTTATTCGAATACTGTATGCAATAGGTCTACTATATTTGGTGTATGGAAGGATTGTAAGGTGTACATGTCCAACTGGCAGGTGTCATCTGACCTTGACCTCATTTTCATGGTTCAGTGGTTATAGTTAAGTTTTTGTGTTTTGCTCTGTTTTTCAAATACTGTATGCAATAGGTCTGTAATATTTTAGGGTATGGATTGATTGTAAGGTGTACATGTCCAACTGACAGGTGTCATCTGACCTTGACATCATTTATAAGGTTCTGTGGTTAAAGTTAAGTTTTTGTTTTGGTATTTTTTATAAAAATATATGTAATACGTAATTTATAATGTATGTCTGATAGTATTTACTTTCATTAGAATACACGACAGGCAAGACATTTTTGTGTGTCCACTCTTGTTGCCTAATAAATACTTCCAGTATTGTTTACATTTTGATAGTTTATTACAAAGTGTTTTTTTTATTTCAAAGGGCATTTTTATTACAAAGTGGGCTGATACAGAGCCTGAATCTTAACTTGATAATGAAGCAGATAGCATATTTATATTTGTTTAAATATGTATATCAAGGCTTAGCTGGTCAAAACTAAATGAGATATTTCTATAAAGGACTTTCCTAGAATTTGTTTAGTTATGTGCCTTGTAGTTTCAGATGAAGTGATGAAACTGTGATTTCCAGTAGGCTTCAATTCAAACCTACTTTGGGCCAGGTAAACAAAAACCCTGGTAAACTTTAATACAATTTAGCCACATTAATCTAAACTTTACTTTAAGGGAATGTAATCAGAACAACAACGTTTACCTCAATGACTCTATCACCAAACATAGCTAACACTTTGGTTCTATAATCTAATACTGCCGTTACAGGATTCCCAGTTAAGTATAAATATTCTAAGCATGGCAATACACAGACATACTTTACTTCTGATATCTGGAAAAACAGTTCTCCACTATGATAATAATTGGTACATAATCTGCTAATATATTTAAAATTTCTACTGTGCATTTTCCTTTCATTTTTCTTTTAAATTTATTAAATTAAAGCAATTCAATCCTTTAAAGACAAAATCGGGCTTTAGTAATCTGACGATAGGTGTTAAAGCTAAAGAAAATCTAAATATGCATTCATATATAAATATTTCGTTGTAAAATAAGAAGGCATTTCTTGCCTGAGGAACTACCGTGAACAACATGATGCTAACTACATGTATCATATCCATTCAGTAAAAATATATATTTAGAAATTAATAAACAGTTATTATAATATTAACATAATGTTAATATTGTAGTTAATACTGTACAAACAATACATTATGATCAACAAATCACTGTAAAATTTATAAATCCTTTTTTCATTGTAAAGCATTAGTATATTGTGATAAAGTACGGTTAATAAGAGTGTAAATACAGCAAATACTGAATGTTAGACACAACACCCAAGCAAAAACATGTCAAATGACACTTTAATTACAAATGTGATATACCTGTGAAATGTTGTTGTCCATTACATCTAAAGTCTCTAGTGAAAACAGTTTGGATAAACCTGAAATGAACACAAATTATCTATACTTTTTCACTTTATTATCAAGTAAAACATGAAAATAAAATATACTTAAGAAAATTTACTAAAAATTTTACTTTCTACAAATTATTTTTATTGCTGTCAATTATTCATTAATCCAATATTTTTGCATGGTTTAGTTAGAAGAATGTCGACCTTTTATCTACTGGTACAGCCTGTGAATTTGTAAGATTTTAGCAATTTCAGAAAGGTGCTTTCCCTAAAAGAGTATTTTACAGGGTAAAAATTGGGGCTCACTGAGTTATTATTTGAAACTTAACAAAACAGTGAAATAATCTCTCCAGTTGTCAGTTACTAACTAAATTTAGTTTTTGTATATCAAATCTATATTCCAAAATAAAAACAATGAGAACACACAATCATATTATGATACAAAATTCAAATTTTAAAAAAATTCACCATTCCAACAATGTTTAAATCTGTAAACCCAATCAAGTTTATGCTTGGAGAATCTATTAGATAAATAGCCTTAAAAGTTGACATATACCATACCACTTTTTAAAAGTAAAGAAAATTCAGAGGCTAAGTGCTCATAAATGTTTCAACAATAACCCAGTTGTTGATAAGCATCACTGCTGAAAAATGTAAATTTGGTGCTGCATGATCAGGGTAGGTGTAGCCTATCTAATCCTTTCATATCTCTTTCATTTTTTTTCAGGAAATAGGAAAGATAACTTTGTTCTAAAAGGTGCATTTAAAATATCTGTAGTTTACTCGACAGCATTTTTTTACATATAATGAGTGCTGTAGTATTACAATACAAATATTAACATACCACTAAGACTACTCAGTTTATTTCCAGCAAGATTAAGTTTCTTCAGATTTCCTAGTTTTGTGTGTAGTGAGTCTAGATGGCTAATGTTATTGTATGATAGATTTAATACTGTCAACTGGCTCAGCCAGTTCAAATGTTCTATTGCATCTAATTTATTGTAACTCAGATCTAAAACCTCTACTCTTGGTAGTAATTGCTGAAATACATGTAAAATTGTTGTCAGAAGTTTGGAAATATATACCTGCAGACTATAAGATTATATATATGTAAAGTCCTTAATATAAATTAACCACTGACTATATATTCATCAAGATTTTCTATACAAATGTATGCACTTATACATCTATTTCAAAAGCATTTTATAAGTCTACATTTTAAAGCACTGTATAGTTCCTTTCAAATCTTTCTTTTTTTCAAAGCAGCTACTTAAATATGATGTAACGTTTTGATCCATTTAGCAGCTGGTTGAGCCAAGTTAAAATATTTCTTAAATAAGTTACAAAACAAATAACACAAACCACACTATCATCTATATGTAATACTGAGTTATGACTGAAGTCTACATCGATCAGATTCTCCCAATAGGACACGACTAATGTACCATCCTCAGCCTTCCAATGTGGAATTTCTTGCAACAGTATATCCTAAAATAAACATTCAAATTTACTAACAGTAAGTCAAGTAACTTAATCTGCTTTAAATTTTGTTTGCATCTAATATACTTGTAACTTTAAGGTTGTTACATTTTCCTCAGAAAATAACATGAAAATGAGGCCAAAGTCACATGTGTAATCCTGTTATGGATATCTCCTATTTAATTTTAGAACCTGATTTAGTTGCTATGTAATGTTTACTGACAGACCTAATGACCAAGTTTTCAAAAAGGCATTTGTTTCCATTTAATATTCAGTATATAGTCATAACAAAAGGTAAACACAAATTCAGTGATGCATCACATTCACATCATTTGCAAAACACATGGCCTTGGAAATAAAATAACACACAAGATAAGTTTTATTTAAAAGTTTTAAACAATTATTCTGATATACAAACAATTAAAACTTGGTAAATATACAAGGCATAAAGTAACTTGATTATCAACACATTTTTTTTTTACTTTTCAACATGGCCAAATCCTGGCCGACTAATAAGGGGGTCAATGCTAAATTCTAAGTTTACGTACCCGAAAAGACTAATACGGAGAGCGACTTTTGCCCGAGTTTCTACGGTATTATAATATCTTTATCAATTTTTACAATTACCAATGTTACGATTACTAACACTGCTTTTTCCAACATATTTTCCATCATTCTATACTTTATGTGATATTAACAGACAAATGATAGCTTACCCTAATGGCATTCAAACTGTAATGTATAGACAAGTGTTCTATTGATTGTTTAATGGTCTCCAAACCCATAACTAAAAATGGATCACAGTGCTCCAGCTACAACAAAACAAAACAAAAACACCAAGGAGTATTACTGTGATAGAGGGTTGCCACTCTTTTTCAGATGAATCAACAAGCACAAGGGAGGTAATTCAATTTGTTTTTAAACTTCCGGTATTTTAACTTTCAAGGATTTTCCCCCGATTTTTACGTGTTTTCTCGAATAATATTCCCGGCTTTTTCCCGTTTTCCTGGGTGCGTTGCAACCCTGTGTGATACTAAATTCATCAAATAATATCTAAATGACACTTAAGGAAAGATAGTTTTAAAAACAGTCATCTTATAAGTCCTAAAATAAAATAATGTGCATATCCAGCTGATTAGAATTTCCAGACATTTGTGTACCTGTTTGAAAGCTGTATCATATATCAAAATATTCAGTTCCAGAACAAACCTGTTCTAACAATGAGATAACAAAACATATATTCATTACATCATTCTGGCCATTTAACCCAACAATAGAAATTACTTGCCGCTTAGTGAAGGAAGTAAGGGGTTGGTCTGTTGCTTATGATGACATCTGGTTTCAGCAACCTGTTCAATGCTTAGATGGAACTGAGATTTTGTTTTACTGATGCAAACCTCATATGCCTACATCATTCTTAATGCTTACCTCCAAGCATTCCAGTGATTTGAATAATATAAGATCAAACTTTAGTTTTGACATTTGTATATTACTGGTACCAACTGGCTCATGTTGTCCTTTAACCTAAAAAGAATTTATAAAATGGTAAACCTGTTCTTCTGAAAAGCTTGAGAAGATTAACTGCTGAAAGTATTATCCAATTTTTAAATGGAATAGAAGCTTACAAACAGCTGGTTCTTATATTTGTATTAAATTTGTTAATTTAACATATAATTTTCTTCTCAAGAGCCTGTATTGCTCACCTGGACAGAATGTTTCTACACATAAATCATCCCATGGGGTTCTATGTTAAATTAAGTTTGGCTGTGGCAGCCATCTTTGTTGACAGTCCAGGTCATCAAACACAATTCTGAAAGATGACCATCTGAGGATTACTGCTGCCAAGTTTGGTTTCAATTGGTCAAGTGGTTTCAGACAAGATATTTAAATGAATTTTCCCATAGGGTCCTATGTAAAACTAAATTTAGCTTTGGAGGCCATCTTAGGTGGACAGTCCGGGTCATCAGACACAATTCTGGACCATCTAAGGACCATTGCTGCCAAGTCTAGTTCCAATTAGCCAAGGGGTTTAAGACAAGAAGATATTTAAATGAATTTTCCCATAGGGTCCTTTGTTGAATTATGTTTGGCTGTGTTGGCCATCTGGGTTCACAGTCAGGCTCATCGGACGTACTTCTGAATGAGAACCATCTAAGGACCATTGCTGCCTAGTCTAGTTCCAATTGGCCAAGTGGTTTCAGACAAGAAGATTTTTAAATGAATTTTCCCATAGGGTCCTTTGTTAAATTAAGTTTGGCCGTGGTGGCCATCTTGGTTGATGGTTAGGGTCATTGGACATCATTCTAAAATAGGATGACCTTAGGACTATTGTTGCAAAGTTTGGTTCCATTTGGCCATGTTGTTTCATAGAAGATTTTTTAAATTCATCCACCTTTTTTCTATTTTTATTAACAGCAGCCATGTCAGTTGGAAGTCGGGGATGCCACACATACTTTTTGAAGGGGGCCACCAAATTCCATCAAATTTGGTCCCAATCAGCCCAGTGTTTTAGAGGAGAAGATCTTTAAAGGAAATTTTACACCTGACGACAGATGCCAAGTGACAGCTGTAGCTCACATGGCCTTATAGACCAGGTGAGGTAAAATAGGTTTGATAATTCCATCTTGTGGAGGCACCATACAAAGTTTCATTTTGTTTGGTTATACAGTGTTAAAATCCTTGGTTTATACACTCAACTTGAGAGCAAACTGGAATTTCCTTCCTTATTGTTTGAAGCTGAACAACTGCCTGCCCACACAACTGCTCAATGTACTTTGATAACCCAAAAAAGAAAATTTGATAGATCTTACCTGTAAACACTTAACACGTGTAATGAAATCTAAAATATGACCTATATCTTTCTTCGTATCTCCACTATCTACAAATGAATAAGAAAGGTACAATTAACAAGAGGATTAAACCGAATATAAAATAAATTCAAACAAAGAAAATTTCATAATGATGTAAATTTTATGATTAAATGCATTCTAGAAAGTATATTTTCACCTAGATAATACTAAACCTGGAACTTTTAACAAAATCAGTTTTCCTTTTAAGTCCCTTGAACCTCAACACATCTTAGATACACAGTTACAAGTTTCTTTTTTACCTGGACTTACAAATAATTACTTTATTTACAAATAATTTAATTTGCTTTGAATACTGCATTTTAATTGGCTGAACAGTATAGAGCAACATTGGTTATTCTGTATAACCTGGTTTGGTCTTGTGACTTCACCAACAGATTAATCCACAGGGGCCCCGACTTCTGGAAATTTATTTCTTTTTTATTTTATTTTTTTTGTCGTCTTATTTCATGAGTTCTTTTAATAAATATTCACTGTAACAACGAATATTCTGCGTTTATTATCAATGTGCATTACACTATCCACGTCCTTATACTAAAAAATCCTAAAGGGATATAAGCCGCCATTTTGGATTTCCTACCTCTTCCACGATTAAAATCAATTAAAAATACTTCCATGTCACAATTTATTTCATATCTGCCCTCAATCTCCTCCAAAATGAATGATCTTCAAAATCCAGTCATCATTTTACCAAGCTACGACATTAAAGAAGTCGGGCCCCTGTGGATTAATCTGCCATATGTAAATTCAAATAGTCCAATGTCATTATTGATCTTGAATCGAGGATTCATTGTACTTCTGTTTGGAAATTAAATTATAAGAAATGTTTCCAACTTTTGAACAGGTTACACTTCAATAAACTGGTCTGGGTCAGTTTATGGCATTCATAAACCGATTTGCAGTTTTATTATGCGTAAGTTGATCCAAACCAGGTTATAATGTATAACCTGTTAAAAAATTGGAAACATTCCTTAACTGTTAATCAAAATTTTAACTTAACAAATTAATATACACACATGTATGAGAATTAATTACAAAAACAATCCAACCAATTCTATGCAAGAATAAATAAAGTGTTGGGAGGTCTTTTTAAAGAGAGCAAGAAACAAATTTTAATGTTGAATAAGAAGTAGAGACATATGGTATTCTTCAACTTAGTCAATTTGATACTAAATATGTCAACAATACCTGGTTTGCATATGATTAGATACCATCAAAACTATTAGACAGTACAAATGCCCTTAACCAACAAGCACCAAACAGTTTATTTTACTACTGTTAGGGTCAAATCACTTGTCAAAATTTCATTACACTGATTCGCGAAAGATATAAATTCCTAAGCTCTTAGTTTGTATATTAATTAAAAAAAAAATTTTAATTCATCAAAAAATGGTAAAAGTTTACTATTGGTGGCAAATAAAAACTTTTGGACTAATGTTTGTCAATATGGTCTTCAATTACAATATATATTGTTCAAAAATAATTTTCATGAATGAGTTTTACTATAATTATTTCAATGAAAGTGGTGAAGTACCAGGATTTCTTAGTGAAAGAAAATATAATTAACTTATGAAATAAACACTATTCTTTCAGTCAAGTAATGTAACAGTAGAAGTTACTGATGTCATTTCTATACAACTATTGACACATAGTCATACAAAAACATAATCCCTCATATTTTTCTCAAACCTTTTCATTTTAACAATGTAATAAACAGAATAACTAATATTTTGCAGTTTGTAACTCAATATCACACAAAATCACAGATTCAGGAATTTGCATAGCCTGAGTTAATTAATAATACAGTTTATTCACAAGATGCAGAATTTCTAGATTTTGTATTCTGTGCATTACATTGACAAACTGAAAAGGTTTAAGGAAAAAATATGATAGGTAATTTTTTCTATGTAACTAAACATCAACATCTTAATAGCAACCACACTGGTAATAGTTATGTTACTTCCTAGAATTAATTTCACTGATGAATTAGTAGTATCAAAATTTTCTTAAATATCCATGATATTTCACCACTCTCAGCATAAAACTAAAATTCATCTTCATCATCAATCACTAAAACAATGTCGCGGTTAAAGTTATTTGAATTTTTTTGTCATAATGTTTGTCAATTTCGATGTTCATAAAATATAGGTAAATTTTCAAGTTTGAAATAAAATGTGACTATAGTAACATCTCAATGTCACAACAATGCATCTGATATGACAGACGTTACCTCATATACATAATCCAAGGTAAATTATAGAAAGTTTCATAATTAGACTGTACTATATGCACTAATTAACGGTGCAAAAATGCAATAACAATATAGCTGATCAGCATGCATAATTATCCACAAAAGAGTACAGACAAAATATTTCTCTAATAGTTACGTCTGATCTCGAACAAAACAATTTGGTAATCACAAACTTTTTATACTGTATGGGTATATTTTTGAAGCTATCAAGTGCAACTCCTGCAAATATATGTATGGTATAAGAGCTTAAGTGTCCGATATATCTAATATAACTTTATTGTCATTAAACATTAATAATATTGTTTGTGGCAAACACATATACAAAACTTATATACACAAACACATAAAGCACAAACTGTAGTACATGTTCAGATTAAGAGACTAAAACTGTATACATGTACAAGGTATAGGATCTGGCAAAATAACTATATTTTTGGTTTTAGCAGGTAAAATGTAGGACATTTTGGCACCACATATATTTATAGAAATACAGATTTAAAACAGGAGCTCCAATCCCCCACCTTAAATTAAGGAAAGTCTAGTTTAACCACACAAAAGCACAAAATAAATCTGATTATTATTGGAAATAAGGGGTTAAGAAAAAAAGGAAAGTTTATAAGCATTAAAAAATGTAAACACTAGCACTACATCACATACCTGGAACTACATTTACATACAATATAAAAAAAAAACATGCATAAAATATGGAAGTCACTAGAACTTATATTACAAAGGCCTTGTTACTATCAACTGAACATTTCAAAAAAGATTTTCCTGGTTGTAGAAATAGTATAGAAATCTACTGCTATAAATGTATACGCATTTAACAATTATTAAATATTTATACATGTATGACTGAGGGCTGTTCCAGCAAAACAAACATGGGATGGGGGGAAGGCAAAATATAAAAATTATCTACTTGGTTGTTAGTGAGTGGAAAGTGCATCTATGGTCCATTGCTGGACCTCAAAATATGCTTCTGTGGGTGCTTATATGAAAAATGAAAGTTTTTTTTAACGTTTTTACCCTTTAGTTTGCCTCAGCTTATTGATCATGATCATTTAAAACTTATACACAATGCTTTTTATCATTATATACAGATTAAGTTCAAATTTGGTTATTGTAAATTTTACTATCATACCAGTTTTTTGCCCTTTCAGAAATTATGTGCAAGCGGGGACATCTGTTTTCTTTTACAAATAATGTGATACATGAAAACACAAGGATGTGAATATATAAACACAAAGTTACATGACTATTTTGCTTAAATGAAAACTAACTTGATATTAACATGATTTTGCTATATATTTTTAAAAATCAGCATAATTAATAATCCAGATTTGCAGAATTTTCAAAATCATGCGTTTTTAACTATTTAATTTGATTCTGTTGGTGCTTATAAAGCTTCTGCTTTTGCTTCTATGGTGGGTATAAGTGAAATAAAATCACTTCTATGGATGATTACTCCAATTTTCAAGTGCCTTCCCCCCGTCCCATGTATGTTTTGCTGGAACAGCCTGAGGTTCATTCAGCAAGAATTTTTACTATAACAGGAGATTTCTGAGAAACAGTAACACAAATTGTGCAATTAGTATAAAGATTAAATTCTTAAGAAGAAAATACATGAAAAGCATTTTGAAATATCCCAAAAATAATACTATTTATCTCTGAACTCTGAGAATGAATAATCATACATGTATATAAATGAAAAAATATTACATTATTAACTATCATCGTTTGGATTTAATTGGAAAATACTAATTGTGGAAAACTAAGGGAGGTAAAACTTCAAATAAACAACAAACAAAAAGGACTTAAGCATAATTTTACTTGGATAATCAAGATATATAAGATACAAACCACATGTGGGTTCTGGTAACTTAAGTCTTTCAGTCAGACAGTGGAGCTGAAGTGGAGTCACTGTGTAAACTTCTTTTAACTGCAGTAACAAGTCACCTATCAAAGTATATATATTTCTTTAAATTATGAGGAAAACTTTATTCCAATGAACCATTTTAAACATTTTTAAAATAACTTACTTGGAAAAGATAGCACCTGTGTATTACATACACCTCGTATTGCTCTTTTTCAATGAAAATTTGAAAAAGGGTGAAATGATCTGTAAATAAAAATACATCCATTTTGATATATGATATCCATTATAATTCTCTTAATTTATTAATAGTGTAGATATAATTTGTAGCATATGAAAATAAATAAAAGTCAAACCTCTATTGTAAAGTTCTTCTGCCATTGTTTGTGTGATGCCATGGATCTCCTATCAGAAGAGAAAATGAACCATAATCAGATACAAGCTTTGATCCAATTTGATGAAAAGTTGTCAAAAGATATCAACAAGACAAATTTCATCCTACCATTCTTAAATTATTTGAAGAAAGCATTATTACATGGTAATACGAAAATCCATCATAAATTCCTATTACAAAACTCACTCAGATTCTAAATTTGATTTGAACACATCACTGTACTTTGAGGCAAATTCAAACTCTGACTGGAGATTGATAGAGTAATTGGGTGATTTTTGCCAACCATTAAAAATTAAAAGTCCAGTTTAATCATGTAAATATTGATTTTTCAAAATTAAAGGGGAAAAATCCAGAGCATTTATGAAACAATGTATAAATTATATTTTTGATACTTCGTTCAAAATCATCACGTATAAACTCACATAAATATGAAAATCTAAAAATGCAGCAAGTGGTGAAGCAATCTTGTTTGTCATGTAATATAGAACTGTTTGTAGATATATCTCAAGCTCTGTTTGTCTCTTTTTGATAAAATTCTCATTCTGGTTTCCAAACAGTTTCTTCCCTGGTAGTAAAGTTTTGTCTATTTTACAATGCGAAACAAGCTGAAAACAATATATTATATAATGTGAATCAAATGAATATAACAAAATGAATGTCTTTTAATCTATAAATTTCTCCATAATCTGAAATTGTTCATCAAATAATTATGCTCCTTATACTCAAATTTCACTACATGTATATCTGATCTCACCTTAAAACAAGAGGCTCAAGAGAATTGAGCCTGTATAGCTCATCTGACAGTCCCACAATCAATCAATTTTAATTCAAGTGAAAATTGTAATGGACCTTCGATGGGTGTTTCATACCAAGTATCAGTTAATTTGGCTATATGATTTCAGAGGAGATTTTTTGAATTTTGACCAATCAAAAATAAGAATTCATCATAGCTGCCACATTAGCTGTCTGACCGGGACGAAATATGCAAACTTTATAAAGGTCCTTCCACAGATGCTTCATACCAAGTTACAGCTCATTTTGCTTTGAGGGTTTCAGAATATTTAATTTTGAAATTTTGACCAATCAGAAATAAGAATTCATCATGGCGGCCATATAAGTTCTTTGACCAGAAAAAATATGCAAAATGTATAAAGGTCCTTCCATGGATCTTCATACCAAGTTTAAGCTCATTTGGCTTAGGGGTTTAATGGGAAAAGATTTTTAAAATTTGGCTAATCAGAAATAAGAATTCATCATGGCGGTCATACTAGTTATCTGACCGGAACAAAATATGCAAACTTTATAAAGGTCCTTCCATAGATGCTTCACACCAAGTTTCAGTTCATTTGACCTAGGGGTTTCAGGGGAGAAAATCAAATTGTAAAAGTTTACAGACAACAGACTCCAAGTGATGACAAAAGCTCACATGGCCCTTTCAATGCCATTTGGCCATGTGAGCTAAACAGGTTTTTTTGTTTTGTTTTTTTTAATTTTCTGTAAGTTTTAATTAAATGTTTGTATTCTGTGGTTTGCAATGAAGCATTGATAAGAGTCCCCTCATTTATTCCTAGATGTTACTTTCAATTGGATACCAATAAATCTTACTTGGTTGGATTAATTATTTTGAAACTGATGCAATCCATAACGAACAACATATTATAAATACAACAAAATCCACACATGCATGTGAATTTTTTTTTAAATGAATAGGTTATGATATAAATATTTTACTTTTTCATTACCATTTTTGATATTTTTAACAAAATAGATAAATAGTGAATTCAAACCTTTTCATGAAGTTCATAAAAATCACTGTATCTATGTTTCACAGTCCATGTATATGTTCCCACTGTAACTTCTATCAAATATTCCTGTAATAAGAAACCATTTCCTTCTCATAACACGAAAGAACATCATGACTATGAATGTTTTCATTATCTACTCAATGAATCAAATAAAAGCAAAAATATTAGTCATTCAGATATTCTTTTGTTCAGTCTTCTGTAAAATTTTGAATGAATAATTTTAGTTCTGAACTGATGAAATCACCTAAATGAGAATTCAGCGTCTCTGCAAGAAAAGTAGCATATATTCAATTACTGGGAATTCATACTGTAAATTTCTGGCTTCAGGTGTTGAAATTTTTTGGCCACTTCCAGTAGAACAGGGCTTTTAGTACTAAAAATTTATTAGCCCAATAGGAGTAGCAAAAACCTTGCACAGTACGAAAATTTTCAAGCTTCAGTATATATAATCAATCCATCAATATAATTATCCCTATTGCCAAGATTATATTTAGCTGTGCCATGGTAGCTATCTCTATTTGAATTAAGAAATCATAGGTCATAAGCACAAGATGAAAGCTTAGTAGCCCATGCCAACTATCACAAAATATGACAGCCCACCAACAAAAAACACTAGACCAGGGGCTAGGGCTGGTGCTACATATTTTCCTCACAAGAACTTCATAGGTATCTGGGTCAAATCCGTGAAGCACTAGAAAGCTAGTTACCTTTTCATGTTATATATGGATAGTGACTGGTGCTGGATACAATGGGATAGTAAACAAGGTTTCTTTCCTTGTTCAGATAATTGTGAAGAACACATAAAATTTAGGGGAAAAAAATCAAAAAAAGGGGTGTCATATACCTGTGGTCTCATCTACAAATATCATATGCCCTTTCTTTTCATTTTCTCACTAATCTATCTTGTGACCAGATGCACAACAATTTAACTGGTTTCCTGTTGATTTATGACAAACAAATCGTATGTACCAGGTGTCCAGTTGATTATAATAGTATCAATGGAGCAGCAAAGATAACTTAAATTCATTTACAATGATGCTATAAATTAAATTAATAGTGTAATGTTGACTTTGACCAGGCTGGTGATATTCAGATAAATCACGCATGTTTGGTTGTTTCCATAATGGTTAGGTCAAGGACATTGAAAAGATGTCTTAAAAAGTTTCTCAACAGCTGTTCATATCGACATTTCAGAAGTGTCAGAACCAAATAACAACAGATAGACTAATTCCTTATTTCAATGGGTTAACAAGACTGGATAAAAAAGTCAAAAAATTGATAACGCCGATATAAACAGTTTCTGTGACCAAAGTACATTTTTACTTTTGTAAAAACCCTTCACCTTCTGTAATGTTGTAAATGTTATATACCATGGGTGTGGGTATTGGGACGGTTGTTCTTCCCTAGCTTGCGAGAGGCTTTTCTACATATAAAGTCTGTTAAGGTTCACTATTTATTATATCCAAAATGATGATGTAAATATATAAATTAGATGATGTTATTGCTCTGATGGTAAACTTAATCTCTCTCTGATGTTCTAACCTTATTCTCTAACTCTCTGATGTTTAACTTATTCGCTGATCTTTACTTGTTTATGTCTCTCTCTAATTCTCACTTTTTTACTTCTCCTAATACACAATTCCTAACTCACAAACTCCTCCCATCATATTTTCTCTTTTTCACTCTATCATCCAATCACAATCATTCTTACAAATTTAGAAATCAAAGATAAAGACAAATATAAAGATGTCACTAAATGAAATAAATGTGTATTAAAATATGCCAATGTTCCTTATCTTAATCCTGACCTGGTGTTATCCAAACATAACTTGATTTTGATATAAATGACTTGATGATATACATGACACATGTTGGAACCATACTGTTACCCTTCTCTGAGAAAGTTGCAACAAACTGATGTTTATTTAGATAAGAAACTTAGAAAATGGATAAATAAAAATTCACAATTTAGGAAAGTAAAACCAATACATAACACTTCCAAAGCTAGGCAATCAGGGATAGACCCTGGATGACATTAAGAATATCTACACAAGATATGCAAGGAAAGGTGTGTAAATGGTGCATACAATTTAACATGAAACCTAACAATGGGACTTTAATCTTGACAAGCCAGTCTTGTACTTTACTTAGTTAGCAAAGCATAATCTGAATCGAGGTTACCACTGTGCTATCCAAAATTTCAGGCGAGAACACTGACACTGTGTACAGTAGTTTATTTTGTCTTGTGATGTCGTGATCTGCTTGAGAAAAATTATCATCATATATCACAGCTGTATATCATACCGTATGCTTATCAACAATTTCAGAAGATAGTATTCGAACAGAAGCAGTATCCAAGTCTCTACCAAACTGTGCCATTGTTCCAATTTCTCAGTTTTAAACAAGCAGAAATCAACAAATTGTGATTGAACAATCAAAACATCTTTCCCACTTCCTGTCTGCCATTTTCTTCTTCTAAGTGTAATTTCCTCCGTCAATCGGAGCACATCATTTAATACTGTAAACGTGCAATTTTAAAAGTTTTCTTCATCAACCAAATAAATGGTTATCATAAATAATACATAAAATAAGTATAAAAACGGTAATTACAAAACCCACCATAACAATTTATTAAATAATTCGAGGAAGAATTTTACTGTGTAACGTTACATAAGTTAATATTTATATTTAACCAGGGATCATATAATACTATATATTCATATACAGTTCCTGATTTAACACATATTCATATTTAAAATATATTCATATTCATATTTAAAATATACTTATATTTACCTAACAAAAGAAAATTTTAATTCTAAATAGTAGGGATTATTAAAGCGGATACTGAGTTTTTGCAGACATAAAATTAAAATTGGCAATATCATCATTTTATTTCGCCAATGAAAATTTCCCTGCGACAAATTTGGAGGCTCCAGCGAGATTGAAAGCCCGAATTCTGCGTACTTCTTGCTTGGTTGTCTTGGTTTGATTCAGCGACTTTAAAAAATGCTGTTTTTTTTTTGTTTTTTTTTGAAACATGCAATAACTTGTATGTTCATTAATCGGAAAATGGAAATCAATTTTTTTCTACCGGTCCGATGGATCTTTGTTTTAACATACCGACTTAATTGGTCGAACACGAAATCCCCTGCGAAATCAACCGCCTCGGTGGTCTCGTGCTCGCTTCGAGTGCGGAAGGTCGCGGATTCGATACCCGGCGGGGTCAAACCTGTGACTATTATAACTAAGTTATAGTTATAATAGTCCCAGGTCAAACCAAAGACATTAAAACTGACATTTGCGGCTTCTCCGCCAAGTACGCGGCATCTAGAAGTAAGAACAAAGGTCGACTGCATATGATCGGATGGGAGTCAGTATAATGTGCCCGGGTGGGGTACGTGATATGTCTTCCTGCGGACAGTTACATCGGGAGCTAGTACGTTAAAAATTCGACTCAGCCTGTCGGTCTTGTACAAAGCAGGGATAATATTCATTATCATATCAACGTGTTCTCGTCTGATACAATATATATACCTGCCAGTGGCTGCCACCTGACGTTAAACAATGATTCATCCATCCGTCCCTGCGAAATCGCAGAGCCGGAAACGTTCGTGATCATGAAACTTCTAGATCCTGTTGACTTAGGGAACAACCATTTAACTTCAAGGGGGGGGGAGGTTATGGTTTTTGTCGAGCCTGCGACTTAAGTCGCAGAAAGCTTGACATAGGGATAGTGATCCGGCGGCGGCGGCGGCTGCGTTAACTAACTTCTGAAAAGCTTTATATTTTAGAAGGTGGAATACCTGAATGCTTTATACTTTGTATATAGATGCCTTATGTTACGAAGATTCCGTCTGTCATATGTACATTGTCCTTTACCTCATTTTCATGGTTCAGTGACTACTGAAAAAAAGTTAAGGTTTTTTGTAATGTTAATTTCTCTCTTATTATGAGTAATAGGATAACTATATTTGGTATGTGCGTACCTTACAAGGTCCTCATCCCTGTCAGACAGTTTTCAATTGACCTCGACCCCATTTCAAGGACCAGTGAACAAGGTTAAGTTTTGGTGGTCAAGTCCATATCTCAGATACTAGTATATTTGTGTATGGAAGGATTGTAAGGTGTACATGTCCAACTGGCAGGTATCATCTGACCTTGACCTCATTTCCATGGTTCAGTGGTTATAGTTAAGTTTTTGTGTTTTGGCCTGTTTTTCTTATATACTTTAGAAAATGTCTTATAAAGTATATAAGATATCTTATATGAAAATATATATAAGATATCTTATATATTATATGAGATATCGTATATACTTTATATATCTCATAATAAATTATAAAATATATGAGATATCTTATAAAGTATATGAGATATCTTATATAAAAAATATTTATAAGATATCTTATAAAAACTAGATAATATAAGATATCTTATATAAGATATCATATATTATATGAGATATCTTGAAGTTAGAATAAATAGTAAAACGGCTTGCCATATTCGCACCATATCTGTATTTGCAGAAATAAAATTAAAATGGGCAGTGTCATCATTTTATTTCGTCATGGAAAATTTCTCGGCGACAATATGATAGGATTTGATTCTACTTTGATACGTAGTACTATGAGAAGCGCATCGAATACGTCTAAATTTGATTCATATTTCGATTACATAATGCATCAGCTAAATAAGTTTTCAATGCGTTTTTATAAATTGTAGAAATAAAAATAATAACTTTAACGTTATCTTTATGTACATGATGTAGTCGGTAAATGTCTGGCAAAATCCACCATCACAAAGCCATCACCCCCAAACCATTCATTCATTAAGAACAGAGGATACCTTTAATTGAGTTATTTTTAAATCTTGATGGTTTGGTACCCCCCCCCCCCCCCGTAAAAAGTCCGAGAGTTCTCTATAACAAAAACACCCAAGAATGTAGAAAAGTTACTTATACAATGTTCTGGACTACTACAGTATATGTAATATAATCTGTTCTGTATTGCTATATATTAAATAATATATATTATATAAAGAACAACGTTTTATGTAAAAATGTTTTATCTAATATATTTGCATTTGGATTATATGTTAATTTTAATATCATAACTCTGATAATACATGCAAAATATTAGTTATTGTGACAAATTATGAATCCTAGGGAACTATACATGGACGCAATGATGATTAACACCCGGAAATTTGAGAACTTTAAAAAAACTATTTTATCCTTGCTTCAAAAGTAGTATGCAAATACCAATGATTATAGTGATTAGGTTGCAACTCTGGGAAAGAAATTCCAAATATTTCGATTTTTACAACATACAATTATATAAACGGCATATATCTGGTAACAGTTGTATTTATTTACACATTCGTAAACGATCGAAATCCCAAGCCCGGCTGTACCATTGTGTCAATCTTTGCTTTTACTTTTGTAGTTCCCAAAAGTTCACAGGAACTACATCATTATACCTCACAAAATAAGAATGAAATTGAATGAATAGTGAAGGTTCTACTTAATGACAAATATTAATTCTTTTCTTTGTGTAATTATTCTTTCACACTGGAATATGTCCGACTATGTATTCACAGGCGATTCAGTAAAACTAGTATCAGTATCCACGTCGCCAATCTACTGTATAATTCAAAGGTTCGTTGTTAATAAATTTCTTATAGTTTTCAACAAATGAGGGTAAAACCTGCAAAATATAATGAAAAGTTACTTATTAGATGTGGATTTAAACAGAAACAAAAGACAAGATAGAGTTTATCAAATATTACATTTGAAATACTATTAATAAATGTTCTCAATCCATCTAATGATTGCACATCACAGATGAATTCTTGTGCGTGACGTTCAAGTCTACCACTTTATGACTGATATTACAACTAGACAGAAATAATTCAACAATCCAATATGAATCTAAGTATAAAAAGGACACTGGAAAGGCATTTCTTTATCTTCATAATAGCGACAATTAAGAAAACTCATTAAGTGTTTAATGCCACGAAATTTAACTGAAATAATCATAAAAATTGTAGGGGTAAGATATTAATTAGAACATAAGACGATAATTCAAAGACAAACATGCATCATCATTTATAAAGTATCAAATCCATAATCTAAGTTCTAAAGATGGACCGCCTCGGTGGTCTCGTGGCAGCGTGCTCGCATCGAGTGCGGAAAGTCGCATGTTCGATCCCCGGCGTGGTCAAACCAAAGACATTAAAATTGGTATTTGCTACTTCTCCGCTAACCATGTGGAATCTAGGAGTAAGAGCAAGGGCCTGGTCGGCTCAGAGTCAGTATAATGTGGGCGAGTTGGGGTCATATGTCTTCCTGTGGACTGTTACTTCGTGAGCTATCATGTTAAAAATCCGGCTCGTCGTGTCGGTCAGTACAAAGCAGGGTTCATATTGATATCATATCAACATGTTCTCGTCCTGATATGCACTTTATGGTTGCCACTTGACTACATCCATCCAAACTAAAGACGGCACGAATTATCTAGTTTAATTTAGACTGATCTACAGAAGATGGGTTTTCATACTAACTAGTTGTGTATAGCTTGGCCCTGAAACATGTGGGGTAATCACTACATTAGGAAGGGTCCATAAAGGACTGTCTGGTGGTAAAGGCTCCGTATTAAATACATCCAAAACCGCACCATGGATCCACTTATTTCTATATATAAAAAAATTATAGGTAATTTCAATGCAATTATTTGATACAAAAATATTGAAAAAGATGTTTTACAAGGAACCAAATTATTCTGTTTTATTGTGGAACTGTTGTTGAAATTTGTGGTGTGAATGTCTACACACAGTGCCCTTTCTAAGTAGTTGTTAAGTGATTAAGATTTTGTTGCCTTTTAGTTTTAACCTTTGTTACTGATTTTAAAATGAATTCTTATTTGATCCAAAGTTGTAAAATGTGTAAGTAGTGGTATAATTCACCATTCTCATGTCTGTATATGATATTTGATACATATTTTGTATCCTGACTTCTGTTCAGTAGTCAATTTGCTTATTATTTTTAATTCAAGAATTTGCATCATAATTATGTGTTTATAAACATACTTTTGTATTGTAAATATGCATCTTTACTGCATTCTTTTCAAGTATAGATTGTTACAACCTCCCTTGTCCCTTTAGGATTCAGTTGCAAGGATGTTTTTTCATGGACATATTCACCATATCTCCCATTTTTCCTTTTCAGGTCTTAAGAAATTTGTTTTTCATGTGGACATCATCCCAAATTAAGATATATAGTCTCCTTATAAATAACACAAACCTAATAGCTTTTAAAAGACTTTGTTCATTAATAACATCACCTCTGCCAACATTTATGAATACAGATTCCTACAAAATTGTATATTTATACAATTACCTGCTGCACTCAAATTAAAACAGTTTCTAATATTTTTGTGAAATAATTGTTACTGAAATTCTGTTTTTAAAAATTTACAATAACATAATAGTCTTGTGAAATATTGTGAAAATTAGACAGTGACGACTTGAATATCAAATATTTTCATATAGTTTTTAAATGTAGCATTATAAATTACACACCATTTCGTCCAATAAAGCTATGGATTGTCTCTTACAATGCAAAAGCTTATAATAATTTTGACATGTTTGATGTACACATGCAATTTATATACTTTTCAACATGTCTTGTGAATAGTATCGAAATTATTCGGCATTAATCATGTTAATAGTGGACATCCAAACAACATATCCGAATATTACACAGTATACACAATAGGCCATTTGCTTTTTTTTTTAACGACAGCAGACCAACATAGATCAATTCCATCCAATACTGAATCGTATTGCAGAAGTAGTTTCTGAGATTCATTTTTTAAGAACTATTCATGTATATATTTGTTCAAATCGCTACTGGATATCATTACTCCAATACAAAGTATGGACAAGTATACTTATGAGTCATGTTCAACAACACCTAGTTAAGAATGCACAGAGTTTAACATTTTATATTTCAGTAAAATAATATTACCCTTTGTTGACAATTCTGAAGTATATCACCAGATAGAAGATCTCTCGTTTCCAGAGTCGATGGCAGTACACTACATATATAATCACAATTCTGTAGAATCTCTGGTAAGTCTTTACATGTTCTACGGAAACACAATGGAACAATGAAATAAATTTAAATAGATTACATTTCAAAACGTCATGACATCCTACCAAAATAACCAGAATGGCGATATTCTGAATAGAGCATCAACAATCCTCTCGCTTATAAGGACTATCTTCTTGGGTCCAAATATAGTAATGTGATCCCATTACGTTTCTGATTGCACCTGTTTATCACGTTTACATATATGTTTATCGTTACCTTAATTACAATCAACTATGCCTTCTATACCGGATATATTTACCTATCCGTGTTATTTAATATCAATGCAGATTTAAACAGACGTTTACACCATCCAGTTTTATTTTATTATGATTTATGTTCTGTGATTGGCGTTAACTGTTTGTTTCTATTTGACATATATTCTTTTCATAAGAGAATCCTTGCACCTATGAACCATTGCAGACTGAGTAAAATCGATTTACACTGCAATCATTATGCAAATTTTTTAACTGTTTTATACATATACAGCTATGCTGTTATTCAACGCTTTCATAAGTTTTTGTGAATAATTACCATGTAGAATAAATTCATATACACCACCAAAAAATATCAACGCAATTCACACTGCCATGAAACCAAACTCAGATGCCAAATGTTTTGGTACAAATCACTTTTCACACTAGCTGCCATGAAACCAAACTCAGATACAAAATGTTTTGGCACAAATCACATTTCAAAATGAAGGACAAGGTAAAGGTAAAAGGTAAAATTCGTTTAGGAATTATATCATATTTACAAGTGTGGTTAAAACATATAAATTAAAAATATGAACTTAAACTATGCCATTATGCTAAAATGCACTCCCAAATTGATATCTTTCCAAGGATAACACATTTTGGTATACTTTTAGTTATTTTTTAAATGGGTTGTTGACGCGAATTGATTTAATTGAATTAGGAAGCGAATTCTAGTCTTTAATTACATTGAAGATGATGAATAGTCCAACCCTCTGATTTTAGGGACCACAAAGTTGAACTGGCTTGACCTAGTGTTATTTATACCCATGGATCTTATAAAAATAATCTTTTAAATAAAGTGGGCATTTGTTATTGTATATTTGAACATCAGAAATAATTATCATAAGAATTTCTGTAAACCAATTCAGATTACAGTTTTTCAGAGGGTGCCTATATTGTCTGTTTTCATCATTATAAATTTCCTTAGATTTTAAGAAAATGAGCTTGCAGATGACGAATTGAGATTTAGACAGCATTTACGCATTTGATTTTTTAGAGGCGACTGATATTACGTGAGTGAAATAGTAGTTATTGTTCCTGGAGGTATCCCTTCTAAAAATAAAATTGTTGTTCCTTAATATAATTAAATGATATGAGAAAAGCAGTGATATAAAGAGAAAAGAAAAATTGCCTTACTTGTAGACATCAAGTGGTAAATTTGAAAAATCTGTTCTAATTTCCCTGGTCATTCCCCAAACCTCCATTCCTACAGCCTTACAAAGAGTTCCAACTGAAATATCACACAGTTACCGAAATAAGTCTCAGTTCTAGGTTTTATTTTAAAAATTTATGAATACATACCGTTTAATAATAACTGTATTATCATATACATGTCTCACAGTAATTATAATTATTGATGTCCTTACAGCTGCTAGTTTACAAGAAAGCTTAAAAGCTATAGTTGCTATATACTAGTATACCTGACATGCCTTGGTTCGGGTCTACATTTTGAGATTAAATAATTCCAACACTGTACGTATTGTTGATTTTGACACAACATGACGTGACATCTGGTACAACTTTTATTTTCCGATAAATGACGTTCAACGTATGAATATGTGATCCAGTAAAATAGTGCCAATTCAAACCGTTACTTTATAACGTGTAACCATTGTGGAATTATAAGTAATAAGAGTTGTTTTTCCGCAATTTATTGGTGTATTAACTCGACCACGTCACTTACAAACTTGACTATTTAGTTTGTAAGTGAACTGGTCTCCTTTATACACCAAAGTGCTTCAAAACAACTCTTAACTATAGTATTTATAATATGTAGATCGTTTTTGTTGCTGAATTTACCAATTTTACAGGAGGTCTCGGTGGCCGAGTGCTCTAGGCAGTTCGTCATGACTACTAATGATCACTAGCCGGTCAACACTGAGGTTGTGAGTTCGAATCTCATCTGTGGCGGGGTGTGTTCGACTCCGATCTTAATTGACAAGGATTGACAATTTTCCTACCGAAGGTCGGTGGTTCTCTCTGGGTACGGCTTCCTCCACCAATAAAAAAAACTGGCCGCCGCCAAATAGCCAGATGTGCTGAAAACGGCGTAAAATTCCAACTAAACAATTCAATTTTACAGTAATAGTAACTGAAGATAGATGTTAAGATAAAAAAAAAGACGTTCGCGTAATAAATTTTATTTTTGTTTTAAATAAAAGACGCATACTCTTTGTACCAATCTGACCAGCTCCAAGAACGGCTAATCTTAACGATGAAAGTAATCTTGTATTCTTAAATTCAGACCTGAAAACACAAATTGACTTCATATAAATGATGACAAGTTTGAAGATGTATAAAATACTTTCTACAATTTTTCGAAGTCTATGATAATTTTTCAGTTCAACAAGTACTATTTGTATATGATCATATGACTTTACAACTTTGATTTTCATACTACATGTGTGTATGCTAGAATGCAATCATTTGATTTTTATTTTGTTGCCTGTCTTTATTCAAACCCCTCGGGAAAAATGAAACGTTTGCTCCCTTGGGGTATAATACTTCCATCAGCGACATAATGAAGGGCTGTTCCCGCTCACCAGTTGCTATTTCTGATGGGAAATGTTTCTTTTAATTATCTTCATATCATTGACTGTTTTTATTAGTTTCCTTCAAAGTAGCAAAAGCCAAAGGAAAATGTTGTTTTCCATCTAATTATATTACAATAATAATCTTTATATGCAAATTTGGGCCAAGCAAATGCAAAACATACATTGAAATAAACAACTTCAAAATATTACACGTCCCATACATACAGTCTCAATGACAAATCAAATGTCCGAGCGGTCGTTGACTTCGATCGATTCTGTGGCAATAAAATGTCGCATTTATTGAAATATTAATGTACAAAAATACTTACGGATTCCAAACCTTATCAACTTGGTGTTGATATGCCGTATAGATATGCTTCTCTCTTGCCAGTATATGGCCAAGAACATATTCTGCCATTAATTCACCAAATGCAGTACCAGGTCGGGTGAGAATAACATTAGGAGGCTGAAAGTATCGACAAATGGGTGTTTAAAAATAAATTTCGAATGATAAGGTATTGCAGAAATATTTGGTACATTTAATGATGAATTAAATTGATAAACAGTAAAATAAAATCACCCAGCTTTTAATATATAGGGCGAGCAATTTCTACAGAACTGATGCAAATTATAATATGTTATAAAAGTGGAAAAGCCTTTCTGCAAAAAGAAAAAAGAATAATAAATATATGATATACCTCTATAGACTACTAAGTATTGGATACAATTTTATAGCTTGATTCATTTCAATTAAATAATTTAAAATAATCAGGATTAGTAATCTGAATATACTGTATACTTCATTCGTAAACTACAGACCATGCAAATTCAAAACATTTAAGTTCAATATGTGAAAGGGTGAAAAAATGTAGCAAATTATGGTGTTTGGAGAGGGTTGGTTTTCTTCAGAGCCTACGTTGCTCAATAACATCTGGGCGGTCCACGTCATCGGATACAAATTTCACGACCCCAACTCCTCCCTCACCCAAAACATATTTTTCACCAGTCCCTGACTTGCCTCAAATTTCTTTCTTAATATTATAAAGACGTAAGGACTATCTCTGTCAAGTTTTGTTCATACTGACCGAGGGGTTTCAGAGGAGATGATTAACACGTGAAAAGATAAGACGGACAAACAACGGACGCCAAACGCTAAAGTCAGCTAAAGTAATTTGACTTGAAAAGAGATTGGAAATTTTAAAAGCATCATGGAGAATAAGTTAATGAAAGAGGTTAATGTCAGATCTTTAATTCAAGTAACAATTACTGCAATTTTAATAAGATTTTAAAATTTGCTTTCATCTTAGTAAATGCTTTTACTCAATTAACTAATTGATTAAGCATGTTCAGGTTATCTATGAAAAGTCACCTATAAACAAAGTAGTACATTATTGTGATTTTTTGGATAAGCTAGGAAAGGTTTCATGCATATAGTTACCTGCATATTAGAAATAGCGGTAAAAGTAAAGAAAAAAAAATAAAGAATCTAAAAATTCTATAAGTTTCACTGCATATATACTTACCAGATCACAATTTTTCTGGAAAACAATCTTTAACAATGTATCATGAAACTTATAACTACTATGATAAGTGAATATTGGTAATGTATTTTTCTGATTTAGTGGTGACAGAATCTTAAATCTTCAGACATATTTTGTATAATTTTAAAGGTCAAATTCAATATTTTGCGAATGGTTTAAGCCCCCTTAAATACTAAATTAAAATAATCATAATTTTTCTCTTTTCTGCACTGATAAATAATGCAGTGTTTTAATACATACAATTATTATCATGAAAATTGTAAGTAAATAATTTAGAATAAATATAATATCATACATGATATACTAATTATTCTTTACATTTTAATAAAGTACAAATGTATTATTTTCGCTGCTAAATGTATTTAAAAATTCCACTATAATTCAAGTGTCTCTTAAAATTGTACTTACATTTTCTTCATCTATTTTCTTTATTATAGTTTCCACACCTTTAGAGACCAATAAATATTTTTCATTATAATTTAACTGAAATACTGGCAACAAAGTCCAGTTTTAGAGAGGAACATTGCTTGGTCAGCAATCAAATATCTACCAGTATCAAAGAGGCCAAAGTTTCTCATTTATCAACTTTTAACGTTGCATTATTTCCCAGTTTTCCAAACTGAATGAGCTACAGAATTTGACGTGCCACCGATCAAGCCAATTCTAAAAACAGGCGTTAAACATCAGAGGAATATCGGACTAGATACTGCGATGTACATGTATCAATATATAATATATGGCCGACTGTTGAAATAGGTGATGTCCCTCTAATGATCTGCGACTTATGGCTGGACTTAGTTTAAAAAAAAAAATCCGCCGAATGGCATATGCAGTACTTCTAGAGCAATCAAAATTCATGTTCAATCCGTTATTTATAGACGTTCCTACTGTCAGTGAAATTGTGTTGTATTTTTCACATGTTTCATTTGTATATTGTATTCTTTGTTTTTTTTTCTGTCGCGTTTGGACTATGTTTTGTTAAGTTCAGTATAGAACAAGAAGTTTTCTGGGTGACAGCAAACCATATCCCCCCTGCCACCCGTTTTTCTTTGGAGAAGCCCATCTGCCGTACTTCGCCAAATTAATAATTGGACCTTTCCGTTGGAAATTTAGATTTAAAAATGAAATGACTACAAACCTGCCCAAGTACTGTGAGCCCATTTTAGATTCTGTGCTTTGTAGATGTATTTGGCTATGAAGGGCAAGTCTGAAAATAACACTTCTGCTGAACTAAGTAAATTGGTTTCATCTTCATGCGATAATTCGCCTGTAATCATATGCATTTAAATGGGAATTCAATTCACACATATATGAAACACAAAAATTAAATTCTTTCAGAATTGTCCGACGACACTGATCATCATTATTGAATGCAGTTCTGTTTGACTGTATACTATATATACTAGTATATAGAAAACATGCGGCTTCTTCGGTAATCCGTTGTTTTGCCAGCAAAATCTATCAATTTTTCTTCCTGGCTGAAGACTTGTTATAATGATAATTCCTAGCTGATCTAATTGCTGGTCTGGTCAGGGTTACTTTTATTGGGCATTTTAATGTGACATTACAGAAAATTATTCCTACATGGATTTATAATTAGTTTATACATGTATATTTCAACTTATTATCTGCATGCTGGAATATATAATTACTGAACTTAAGGTTTAAATTTCCCGGGGAATTTTCACGATGTCTACATGAAATGTCTTGTTTATAACAAAATACAAGGAATTACAAAATTACCTGGATTTAACGGATTTATGTTGATAATATTTGCATTTGGTAAGCGATTTATTGCAGCTGATGACAATTCATTCAATGAGCTAATAATGTATACAACAGGTGGTCTCAATCTTCCGGCCATTTAGGTGAAGGATGAAAAATATGTCAGTTAGAAAAGACCAGTTTAGAAAAGATCTGGCCAATTTCCATTAATATTTCTTAATATTTAATTTTGCACAAATATAATATAATGCATATTTATACATAGTTCACTATGTTTTACACGATGTTTCTCAGTATTTGCGTCACCATAAAAAAATATTGAGTGGGGGGGGGGGGGGGGTGTGGAGGGGTATGTGTAACAGGGGCGGTGAAATTTCGATTCGTCCACAGCAGCCATGAAATTAATTGTACAATTGTGATATAGATAAATCAGAAAGGAATACACATTTCAATATAATAATAATTATTAATATTATTTTTCCTTTACAGTAAATGGTTATGGCAACACAGTCTACATATTAGGTTTCATTTTAAAATAATAAAAATGAAACAGTGTGAAAACAGGGTTAAAATTTGCTTAACATCACCAAATTATAGAACAGCAAGATTGTGAGGGAATGCGGAAAATTGACAAAACGGACCTTTCAGGGAAATCAAAGCACTCTTCCCACGCCTAGCCTCGCCCTTGAAGCTTTACGAGGTTTCTTAGGACAGATAAGCTTCAGCTTCCCCTTACATCTATTGTTGAAGAATACAAGACTTGGAAGGCGAGACTGATAATGACCTTGAAGGACTCTAAAGACGACAAGGTGTGGAAGTTAGGACAGGAAGGAAGTGGTCAACAACTAACGCAGTGGATGAAGCTGAGAGCAGGTTGCGACATAAAGATATTGTGGGAACAGTAGTAGTAGGACGACTATGGCACGCCGTTGTTACATTTATTCAATTTCGAGATATCTTATTTAGTTAAATAATATATCTTATAAACTAATTGAGATATCTTAATAATAAAATGAGATATCTTATATATTAAATAAGATATCTGATTTATTAAATAAGATATCTTATATATTAAATAAGATATCTTATTAAAATGTTTATAAAGATATCTTATTAAATATATAAGATATCGTATTTAAAATATAAGATATCTTATTTAAAATATAAGATATCTCTATTAATTTATAAGATATCTTATTAACTATATAAGATATCTTTTATATAGTTAATAATAGAGATATCTTATTTACTTAATAAGATATCTTATAAACTAAATGAGATATCTTATTAACTTATAGAGATATCTTATAAACTTATAGAGATATCTTATTAACTTATAGAGATATCTTATTTAACTGGTTATAAAGATATCTTATTTAATATATAAGATATCTCTATAAGTTAATAAGATATCTCTATTAGTTTATAAGATATCTTATAAACTTTATAAGATATCTAATAAAGTATGTGTTTAAAAGATATCTTTATAAAGAAGTAAGATATCTTATACACTTTATAAGATATCTTATTAACTAATAGAGATATCTTATTAACTTATAGAGATATCTTTTATATAGTTAATAATAGAGATATCTTATTTACTTAATAAGATATCTTATAAACTAAATGAGATATCTTATTAACTAATAGAGATATCTTATAAACTTATAGAGATATCTTATTAACTTATAAAGATATCTTATTTAACTGGTTATAAGATATCTCTATAAGTTAATAAGATATCTCTATTAGTTTATAAGATATCTTATAGACTTTATAAGATATCTAATAAAGTATGTGTTTAAAAGATATCTTTATAAAGAAGTAAGATATCTTATATACTTTATAAGATATCTTATTAACTAATAGAGATATCTTATTAACTTATAGAGATATCTTATTAACTTATAGAGATATCTTATTTACTTTCAAATTAAATAAGATATCTTATAAAAATTAAAGATATCTTAATACTTAATAAGATATCTTGTTAAATATATAAGATATCTTGGAATTTGAATAAATATAAAAACGGCGTGCCATAGACGACAAGGCTGTTATTAGAAGAACGCTGATGCAACTTAGAGACGACGTATTGTCCAGAAAGAAATCTGTTCAAAGGAAGATGAAAATCCACAAGCTGAAGCAGTGGAAATGGAAAGTCAGGCAGCATGGACAAGATGGGAAACAGATGAACAATCACTCAACCAAGCGGAAATATGGAGGCATCCCCAATTCCAACTTCAGTTCCTTCTACTATCTGGTACACATGGTGACATAACAAGGTTTTACGCGAGATGGCAGATGTTGAAAAGGAGTGGAATAACAAAGTCAAACAGCCAAAACAGAAACCTATACAGATCCAGTTTGTGAGGGGAGGGTGCGACTGCAGCCAGAAGAGAGGGAAAGGCTTCAGGAACCCTAAACCAGGGAGTAGCTGTGGACCTTGACCAGAAACTGAAATTTCCAGAGATAGTTCCAACAAATCTCAGACCAGATATGGTTTTTTGGTCATCAGGGACAAGAAAGATCGTCATCGAGTTGAAATTCCGTGGCAGGAAAGGTGCGGTGAAGCCCACAGAAGAAAAACAATGTTAGCGGAGTGCAGAGAGAAAGGATGGTAGACCTAAGTTATCCAGTGGAGGTTGGGTGTATAGGCTTTCCTGCACAGTCTGGGTGGAGAATGTTGTCTGCATTAGGAATATCAGACCCACCACCGACAAACAGTGACTGGTCGCCACTGTAGACCCCCATCCCGAGAGTGTACCGAACTAGGGATCGAAACTCATGATGGATGGCCTCTGCTGAGGACGTCAGTGGTGCAGTAGTAGAAACATTATTCCTGTATGTAAGTAACTTTCGTTTTCTCCTAAACTTTTTAAAATACTGCATTATGACTGAAATTTTGTCATTCATTTTTCAAGGTTTTTGCTAGACTTTGGGCACCTGCATTCATCCAGTTGAGATATGAATTTGTATTCTTCTTGATCGTATACATTTTTCTTAATGAGTCTTGCATGAAATAAATAAAAGGAAAAACTAATTGACGCCAATAACCGTGATAACTATGTACATTTACGATAGAGAGCGGCAATTTGATTTAAAGTCCGTGGATGTGGCAAGCCAACTTTCAGTCCATCATCTAATGGTCTAGTTATAGACCCTTTTAGTGTTCTACGTTTCAAATGTAAAATTAATTAGCTTGTTACTCTGTCTCTTTTAAAATATCAAGGAGGTAAAAGATCACAGGTGTTTTAAATACGAAAGTTTATATATACATATGGTACACAATTTATCGTCAATAAAAGAATTTGCAATTATTTTGCAGCATTGAAGCTTTGTCTTGCCATTTTTTGTAGTTAGGAAGGTTAAAGTACATTTAATTTAACTATGCTACGATTCGCACTCGTGTCTATCAAAGCAAATCATAATCCTGCCTTTTTGCAATTTTTGTGTTTAGTTCTAGAATCGTTGTAGCATTCATCACATAGACTACTCTTCCATTTCTATTCATTGTGTCAGATATCTTTACCAATCTTTAATTTCCACAAAATAATATGAAAACAGACGTCACCTTGTTGATAATCGTAACTTGCTGAGAAAGACCTTTGAATGTAATAAGAACTTGCATGTAAAGGGTATGAAAACCTGGTACTCTTCAGTGACATTTTTACTTTAAAAAAAACTAGGCATAAATGAATCAGATTGTTTAACTTCTTCAAATGACAAAGTAAAAAAGAATGTTTTTCATAAATTAAAACAATTATTTATAAAATCTTGGTTTAGTGATAAAGATAAGATGTCAGGAAAACTGGATACTTAATTTTCTATCAAAAATTATTTCCAAAAGGAAAAATATCTTGAAATTAATAGCTTTGAAATAAGACAAGTCATTCGCAAGTTTAGAGTCAGTGCACATAACATAAAAAATGAAACATTTAGACACAGCAGAGTTTAAATAGAAAGATCACAGAGATTATGCAAGATGTGCTCACTAAGTAAAGTTGAGGACGAAGCTCATTTTTTAACAGAATGTCCATTTTATCACAACCTACGAAAGTAGTTTTATACATTTGTTAATAATGTATGCCAAAATTTTAATGATTTGGACAATCACTGCAAGTTCAAATGGCTATTAACCACTGAGGATAGAGCTATTTTCAATAAACTCGGGCTGTTTCTCAACAATTGCTTTAAGCAACGAAATTCCTAATATTAAAGCAGACGGTGGTCGAATTATCCATAGTTGTTATATATTGTACCACACATTATTATTTTTAACCAAACTGTTAGTATATATTGCCTTACGTATTAATTTGATCATCCTCATTTATATGTGCCAGTCCTTGCAATAATAATAATAAAAAATAAATATTTGCTGTGACAGTGAACATGGTTTGAGATAATATGCTTGTATAATAATTTGAAAATTGTTAATTCTTATTGTGAATTGTAACAAGAGGCTCAGTGGGCTGAGCCTGTATCCCTCACCTTGCAGTCACAAACTTTTGATTTGATTTGATAGACTAGATTGATTTCTAGAACCTTTGTAAATGATCTTCTATAAATGCTTCATACCAAGTATAAGTTCATACCAAAAATCAGTTGATTTGGCTTTACGGTTTCAGAGGAGAAGAAGTTTTAAGTTTCGACCAATCAGAACATGTAAATGCCCAAGATGGCCATTTTGTTTCATGGACCAAGATGATTTATGCAAACTTTGTAAAGGGCCTTCCATAGATGCTACATACAAAAAATCAGTTCATTTGGCTTTACAGTTTCAGAGGAGAAGTTTTAAATTTTGACCAAACAGAACATGTAAATGCTCATAGCGGCCATTTTGTTTCACGTACCGGGATGATTTATGCAAAATTTGTAAAGGACCTTCCATAGAAACTACAGGCCAAGTTTCAGTTTAATAGGTCCAGGGGTTTCAGAGGAGAAGATGAAAATGTAAAAGTTTACAGACGGACGGACGACGGACGCCAAGTGATGACAAAAGCTCACATTGCCTTTGGCAAAGTGAGCTAAAAAGAAAGACAACTCTTGTATTGTTTCGTACTCCAATTGTTTGAGTTATCTCCCATAATGCACAGTCACAGTTCACAAATATATCTATACATGTATTTGTCATATGTTTATTGCTTTTATAGTATGTTTTATACATAAGTGCAAGGACAGATTAATAGGGGTTTGGGTATCCATAAAACCGGTTTAACCCCACTAACTGTTCAGTGATTGTACCAAGACGGTGGTGTAGAAATATTTGCCTCATCTCTTTCTAAAGGTGAGGCAAACATGTCCTTCACCTTCCAGAAGGGCATAGATTTAAAGATTTTTAAGCAGCTTTCCTGATTTGAGATCCCACCTGTCATTTATGTTCATATTAATTTGAACACAGCCATCACTTTAATAAGACTATTGCACTTTGAACTTAGCACATGGTAAATTTTATTCAGATGAAACATATTAACAAAAGTAGAAATAATTTTGTAACCACTTAGAATTTAAATTAATCCACAACTGTCTGCTGTCATTACTGAAGTTTAGAACCAAATGTTAATAATGTTCTGGGATTTCCAAACTATTATCCAAAAATATTCTATTGTTTCAATTTTGACCCACAAAATATGCATGTCTTCCAACCAGTTGTACCCAAAGCCTAATGTTGAAGAGCCATTTCAGATGCCCAACTTATGAAAAGATTTAAGACAAAACCATATAAGGCAAATCTGTTCAGGAGGAACACTCTCCTTAGCTATTCAGAAATTATTTTTATAGATAGATAACAAGATAGTGGCAAGCTGGGTGAATACTTATTTGATAATGATAGAAAGTCATTTGACTTTATTATACAATGTTGAAATATATGGTATAGGGAATAAATATATCCCATGGTCATTAAGAACGTCATTTGCAATGGATTATTTCATCACAGTGCAAATGGCAACACCTTGATTTGCTCTGGTAAAATATGTATGAAGGAAATGATACAGGCAGTGAATAACAGTTCACAATCAACTGTATTGCTCCAGTGATAGTTAACTTAGATGATAATTTGTCCTCTTGGAAAGGTCAACAATGACATACTTATACAATAGTTGCTTATATAGAGGGATTTATCATGATATAGTGACTGCCCAAGGGACTGATATTGCCTGAAACATTGATAATGCCAGAGCCGCAGGGTAGTCAATTTATCATGATAATACCTTCTATATAAGCAACTATTGTGTTTATTTCATTGAAGACTATAAATCTGCTGGGTGTGGGTTCCTTACATGTACATGTATGTTGAATACCTCATGATGACCTCTGGATGTGTGTTTATGTTTCTGTCATTACTTTGGTGCTATGCTGGTATATTGTACATTTATGGAAGTTCCCCATATATATTCTTTTTTCTACTTCCAGCATTACTGACTAGAATTTATTATTCAAAATATGCATACCTACTAAGTACATAAAAAAGGCTCCCTGTTATATATAATATTACAACAATACTATTTATGAAAGTATTGTTTATATTTCATTGAAACCAAAATTTCATCTAGAAATGTCTAGAATTTGATTAACAACTGCTGCATCACGTTTGCGTTTTAAAAAGGGAACGTAACTAAAATTGCATGCAGGCATTACCGTGTAATAATTCCCACGGGCATTATCATGATAATGACTGCTTGACATTTTAACGCAGATTAATAAATACCACATGACCATGTTTTAACCAATAAAAACAACTAAATTTTCTCTGATATGAAATAACAATCAATTAGTCCCATCCAAAGTTGATTAAATAAAATTCGTGAAAAATACACACAGATCAAACTATATTTATCAGATTTATTTCATTTCTGACATATTAAAATGTGATCAAGCACATTGTCACAATGAACAGCATCAATAAAAGTACTTAATACATGATTCCATTTCTAAAATTGCAATTTTTAATTTTTTATAAATAGACCTAATCTCATAACAAAAGAACCAACAATTCACTGATTAGCTAACAATACTTGTGAAATATTCCCTTCATACTTAAGGGCAAATGGACAGGTAGTGCTTATAAATTTACTTATAACAAGAAGGATATCAAAGATAGTAGATGAAATGAAATAAAAATGAAAGAAGAAAGACTCCTTTAACCTTAAAATAAAAATATATTTCATTATTAGTCACATCAATTAACAAATATCATGTGTGAACTATTTGAGCTCAGCTCATGTACATATCTACTCGTAAAATGAATACACATTTATTGAATCATAAGAAAAATTAGCCAATCAATAGTTAGAAAATTTACAAATATATATTAATATGTTTTGAATTGTAAATGACTTCTTGAAAAATTTCAAAATGTGTTAAGTCACAAAATACATTTTTCTTTTTTACAGAAAAATACAATATTTTTACAGTTAAACATAGACCTATTCCACTGTTCTCAAGTTACTTAAACATTACATTTAGAACTGAACAAACACCACAATTGCAATAAATATAATAACAAGTACACATTGGTTCTTTGTCAGGTATATTACGACAGGATAAAAGGTCAACAAAACTTATTTGAAAATAAAGAATACAGTTGAACAACCAAGTACAATAAAGTCTGAAGAAATTCATTTTGATGTGTATATATATAAATCACTCTTTTTGTTATTATTTATCATATTAGTGTTACATATTAAATGTTAAATACCCTGACAAAAAATTTATTTTAGATATCTGTACAGAAAATCTGCATCAAAGGAAATTTAATGAACTATTAATGACACAATGTTTATCTAATACTGAGTTGTACTGGAGCAAACAATTCTATGTCATCTCTGATGTAATTTCCTATTCTAGAGATTGTTTCATAAGGCTACTATGGACAATCTTGACCTCACAAAGTATGCCCTTCAATAAAAATTCTAATTTAACATTATTCCTGAACCTATGGATTTTTTTCTATGTATTGTGACTGATTCTAACATTGAAAACAGACATACAGTATCAGTCAGGAACAAAGTAATATATTGTTAAGCCTGTTTTCCTGTTAGAAAACCTATATTAATTATAAATAAACTAGAATCATAACACCAATTTGAACATGAGGGAAGAAAAAAAAATGATATGGATTGTTTTCTAATACACATTTGTCAACAATGCACCAGGATTTGCATCAATATACATGTATGTCAATAATGCACAAGAACACATATATTCAAATGTTGACTAAATGGTCATTACACTTTAATATAATTAAATACAATTTGTGACATGAAGATAATGGCACTACACGTCTTATGCAATTTGTTCTATATTATTAGAGCAAGGTGTCTTATATACATGTAAATGTGTTATTACTTTTGTGAAATACTGCATCTTTTGCTCCAACTATAAGCACTACAATTTAGATAGGATATTTTTCATTTCAACCTGTTTAACAGAAACTGTGCAATAAGTATGAACATAATACACAGATGGTAAAGCCTACAGGCAAATTAAAAATTGATAATGTATTGTTAACCTAATGAACTTATGTCAAAAAGGGGGAAATGAAATAATAAAATTGTTCTAGGAAATGCATCATATATTTGCAATGACATTGTTTCCCTTTATCACAACAAATTGAGTTAAAAGTCATATTGTTTGTGATAACATTGGAATTTATCATTCTTGGTCTACATTTTGAACTCTATTATAGTCAAATTTTCCTCCGTAAGCCCTTTCAAATACTTGTAAAACATCTGCACATGTTGTCTCAAAATGTGATGTTGAATCATATGATTTTGTTATAAAAACCTGAAAACAGAGAAACAAAATATATGTAAATGTTGATATGGTCGAGAAATTCTTACGTGATCAAAACCATCAGATGTTAACTTTATAAATTATCAATAAAATATCAAACTCTGCAAATTATTTATAAGTATGCATATCCTTTTACTTAAATATATTTTATCATTAATGAGGTAGCAGTCTTATGACCACAATTTCTGACTCTGAGCAATCCATAAGTGAAGACCACTTTAATTAGTTATTAATTACTAATTCATAGCATTCTTTAAGCTATCCTTCTAAATGGATGTGAGGTTTTGGTACATGAGAAAACAAGAGGCTGTCGAATGACAGCAAACCGGATTTTCCTGCATGGAAATGATGTTTGCAAATCTGGATTCCCAAACAGGATGAAGTAAAGAAATAATTTTTGTAGGGTTTTGTAGGGTTCAGAAATGGAAAGGCAAAAATCAATCTTGACCTCCTATTTATAGTAAGTGATAAATATTGGAATTTTTGAGAGTATATAAGTACACACACGGTGAAAGTGAAAATCGTCAATACCGGAACGGTGAAAGTGGAAATCGTCAATATCGAACTTGACCTCCATTTTGTCATCAGTAAAAACATATTAAAATTTGAAAAGCTTTGGCTGAAAAGTTCATAAGTTACCACAGGCACACCACTAGGAAAGCCATTTTTCAATCTTTCAAGAACCATAACTCCTGAACGGTGAAAGTGAAAATCGTCAATTTCGAACTTGACCTCCATTTTGTCATCAGTAACAACATATTAAAATTTGAAAAGCTTTGGTTGAATAGTTCATAAGTTATCACACAGACACCACTGGAAAAGCCATTTTTCAATCTTTCAAGAACCATAACTCTTGAACGGTGAAAGTGAAAATCGTCAATATCGAACTTGACCTCCATTTTGTCATCAGTAACAACATATTAAAATTTGAAAAGCTTTGGTTGAACAGTTCATAAGTTATCACACGGACACCACTGGGAAAGCCATTTTTCAATCTTTCAAGAACCATAACTCCTGAACGGTGAAAGTGAAAATCGTCAATATCGAACTTGACCTCCATTTTGTCATCAGTAACAACATATTAAAATTTGAAAAGCTTTGGTTGAACAGTTCATAAGTTATCACACGGACACCACTGGAAAAGCCATTTTTCAATCTTTCAAGAACCATAACTCTTGAACGGTGAAAGTGAAAATCGTCAATATCGAACTTGACCTCCATTTTGTCATCAGTAACAACATATTAAAATTTGAAAAGCTTTGGTTGAACAGTTCATAAGTTATCACACGGACACCACTGGGAAAGCCATTTATCAATCTTTCAAGAACCATAACTCCTGAACGGTGAAAGTGAAAATCGTCAATATCGAACTTGACCTCCATTTTGTCATCAGTAACAACATATTAAAATTTGAAAAGCTTTGGTTGAACAGTTCATAAGTTATTGCACGGACACTGTTTGGCAGCCGCCCGTCCGCCCGCCCGTCCGCCCGCCCGCCGTACATCACCAATTTAATAACCGATATTTTCCTATGAAAATCCGGTTAATAACAAATGCAACGCTGGATATAAAATGCAAATGTGATCCTCTGGTCTTTGTACAAGTCATTTTCTAAATGCCACAACATATGACTTCCTTTTCTACACAATGTCAATTTACTTTAATATGAGTTCAAAGAAAATATTTAACAAATTTGAATTTTTTTCCCCATAGCCAAACCTAATAAAAAACTAGAAATCTGTACTGTCGGAATCGACAGTGATCCCTGCATTTCCCCTGTAAGTAGTTGGGAAACTTACCTATAGTAAAAAATACAAAACCTTATTACCATCCAAAAATAGTATGCAATCAAGAAATTAAATCAATAAACCCAAAGAAAAATGTAAAAAGCTTAGATCACAAACAAACTTGAATTTTTTGAAATTTGACCCAAGTGGGCCCCTGGTATAAAAATCAAACTTCTAAAACCTAATTGTGCATCTGCATATGGTGTATGACAATATTGTATAGAAATAAAATGCATAAATTGAAAAATGAAAGAGGAGTTTAGGTCATAAGCTCAAGTTGAAAGTTTTTCGAAATTCAACCCCTGTTGGCACCAATTTTAGAAAATAAAAATTGTAAAACCTTATTGCGCATCTGGTGCATGACAATACTGTATAGAAATAAAATGTATAAAGTGAAAAATGAAAGAGGAGTTTAGGTCATAAGCTCAAATTGAAATTTTTTCGAAAATCAACACCTGTGGCCCCTTGTTTAGAAAATCAAAATTCTAAAACCTTTTTGCACATCTACAGGTAGTATGCAACCATTCTATATAGAAATTAAATTCCTAAACCCAAAAGTGAAGGAGGAGTTAATGTCTCAAGAAAATGTGACGGATGGACAAACGGGCAGAGACAATCGCTATATCCCCAAACTTTCTTCGAAATTGCGGGGATAATGATGGATGGATGAATTATTGTTTAACGTCCAGTGACAACCAGGTGCATATCAGGATGAGAACATGTTAATATGATAATGAATATGATTCCTGTTTTGTACCATACCGACACGTTGAGCCGGATTTTAAATGGCTAGCTCAAGAGGTAACTGTACGCAGGAAGACATATCACCCCACTTGGAAACATTATAATGACTCCGAGCCAACCAGTCGATCTTTGCTCTTACTCCTAGATGCCATGTGTTTGGCGGAGAAGCAGCAAATACCAATTTTAATGTCTGGTTTGACTTGGCCAGAGATCGAACCCGCGACCTTCTGGACTCGAGGTGAACACGCTACTACAAGACCACAGATGTGGTACGGAATAATGAAAAACTTTTCAAATGTGAGCATTATCAACCACTACTGTCAAGATTTCCTGAATACATTTTAGAGGCAAAACAAGTAGGGTATGGTCAATAATTTTGTTTCAAGTTGGAAAATGGATAGATTTGTTCTCCGGCAATAGTTAAATGATTCTTTCGATTTAGTGAGCTAAAGATATATATATATAGAGAGAGAAATATCTTACACTAGAACTTGATCCATCATCTGTCGGTTCTTGCAAATCACTAATAGATACAAATCTGTAAATATAAATTCAGAATGACTTCAACAAAACATGCTACAAGGAAAGGCCTAGATATACTGTTTTTTTTTTTAAAGGTTTGTAATCAGAAAAATAAAATCAGAATAACTGTGCAAAATATCAGAAGGTATTACACAAAATAGGTACCCCTAAAACCTGTTGTGCATAAAAAATTTAACAAATGATAAATTTGGCATTTTCTTCTCAAAAAGGGGAGATTTTTTAATAATGGTATATCAGAAACAAGAATTGTGGAAGCAATGTTAGCCAACCATTGCATAAAATGAGGGAATTTGGGTGAAGACCTTCCATACATCATTCATGGAAAGTTTGGTTAGCATTGCTTCAGCAATTTCAGAGAAGGTTAAAATGCAAATTCACTTAAGAGTAAAATGTCATACTGTGTTCCACTGTTGCTGCAACCTTAGCCATCCAATCAATCTTGCAAAGGACCTCAGTCATAATTACTATAGTTTCATTTGGCCTTGTAATTACATAGTAGAAGATTTTTGAAAATCAGAAAGAAGAATTGCCTTTGGCAGCCATGACCTATCAGCACCAAATGAAAAAACTTTGTAGAGGATCTCCCATACATCATTCATGCAGACTTTGGTGGAGATGATTAAAATGTGAAACAACAACAGATGTCAAATGGTGGCAATAGCTCACACAGCTTCCACCAGGAGTTCTTTAGTTACATGCCTTGATCATATGATTTTATCTACCAAAGATAAAAAAAAATTCCATTACATGCAATGTAAAGAACTTTAAATTAATTTTATTCTGGTTACTTAACATCAAATTGTAATGACTCTGACTACTCTTGAAGTCTGGTCAATATTTACAACTTGACACAGATCATGATTCAGTGCTTTATGATTAACTCACTTCTGTTCAATAGGTGCAATAAGGTCTAATCCTACTCTGATTTCTTCCTCTGGATTGCTGGTTTCTACTGTAGTACTAACTATGGCTAAGTAATGTCCCTTGGCAGCAACAAAATGGGTGGCCGATATCATACTAATGTATATGTCTGTAAAATTACAATAATATATTTTTAGATGATTTGATGTGCTGCATTGTTACATGTGCCAACAACACATTTTAACTACAAAAAATTTGACCTATCATGTAGATCTTGCATCAATGATTATTTTTCCTTTTCAATGTATACTGTCGCATTTTTTGCCTTAATATTGACCTGTACAGCTAAAATAATCATTGATGCAAGATCTACATGATAGGTCAAATTTTTTGTAGTTTTTGTTAAAATGTGTTGTTGTCATATAGAATCCTTAACCCAATATATGGTTACTATGGCATTTTTCAATGGCATTGACTCTTGACCTTCTATTTTGACGAACAGTTAAATTGCAGGGTCCTAAACCCAAATACACCTGGTTGCTAGGGACTTGTCCATCAATGACCTTGACCCTCCATATTGACTTGTACAGCTATATTATAGGGTCCTGAATCTAAATATATATAACTGCTAGAGCAGCCATGTTTCTTGATGGACAAGAAAAAAAAAACTTTATTTTGTTTTCAGCCCAAGTTTGGCTGAAATTGCTCCTGTAGTTTCAGAGAAGATTTTTGAAAGTTAACAAAGATGACCAAAAAAATATATGAAATACTGTCTTTAGAGGGCAAAAACTCCTATAAGAAGTCAATTAATGATTTTGGTCAAGTTGACTTGTTTGTAGATCTTACTTTGTTGAACATTTTTGTTGTTTACAGTTTGTCTTTATCTATAATAGTATTCAAGATAAAAACCTAAAACTGCAAAATTTCCTTAAAATTAACAATTATGGGGCAATAACCATGTTAGTTTTGCTCCAAATGCTTTAGTTTTTGAGATATAAGCCAAAAACTGCAGTTTACTGCCTATGTTCTATTTTTAGCCACGGTGGCCATGTTTCTCGACGGTTAAGAAAATAAAACATATACATTTGTACTTCATTCAAGATATCCTAAGGATCATTCCACTAAAGTTTAGTCACAATAGGCCCAGTGGTTTCAGAGGGGAATATCTTAAAAGGAAAAGTTTACACTGGACAACAACAAGTGATGGCAATAGCTCACATGGCCTTTTAGGCCAGGTCAGTTAAACTAGAGGCTCTCAAGAGCCTGTATCGCTCACCTGGATTTAACTTTTCACCTTGAGCAGACCTAAAAATTTAAGTGTTGCAGTCAATTTGGCTGGTTTTTCTATAGGATTCTATGTTAAACTAATTTCAGCTGAGGCAGTTATCTTGGTTGACAGTCCAGGTCAACAGATACATTTCTAAAAGAGAACCATCTAAGGACCATTTCTGCTAAGTCTTGTTCCAACTGGCTAAGCGGTTTCAGAAAAGAAGATTTTTAAATGAATTTTCCTATAGGGTCCAATATTTAACAAAGTTCGGTGTGGCAGCCATCTTGGTTGACAATCCGGGTGATCAGACATATTTCTCAAAGAGGACCTCCTAAGGACCAATGCTGCCAAGACTGGCTCCAATATGTCAAGTGGTTTCAGACAAGAAGATTTTTCAATGAATTTTTCCATAGAGCCCTATGTTAAACTAAGTTCGGGTGTGACGGCCATCTTGGTTGACAGTCTGGGTCATCGCACAAAATTCTGAAAGAGGACCATCTAAGGACCATTGCTACCAAGTCTAATTCTAATTGGCTTAGTGGTTTCAGACGAGAAGATTTTTGAGTGAATTTCTCATAGGGTCCTATGTTAAACTAAGTTCTGCTATGGCGGCCATCTTGGTTCACAGTCCACGAAGTCAAACACATTTCTGAAAAAGGACCTCCTTTGGACCAATGCTGCCAAGTCCTGCTCCAATATGTCAACTGGTTTCAGACAAGAAGATTTTTCAATGAATTTTCCTATAGGGCCCTATGTTAAACTAAGTTTGGTTGTGGCGGCCATCTTGGTTGACAGTCCAGGTCATCGGACACACCTCTGTAAGAGGACCATCTAAGGACCATTGCTGCCAAGTCTGGTTGCAATTGGTCAAGTGGTTTCAGTCAAGAAGATTTTTCAATGAATTTTCCCATAGGGCCCTATGTTAAACTAAGTTAGGCTGTGGTGGCCATCTTGGTTAACAGTCCGGGTCATTGGACATACTTCTGAAAGAGAACCTCCTAAGAACAATTACTGTCAACTTTGGTTCCAATTGGCCTTGTAGTTTCATATAAGAAGATTTTTGAAATTCATCCCCCCTTCCCCCACCCACCTTTTTTTCTATTTTTTGTAACAGCAGCCATGTCGGTTGGAAGTCGGGGATGCCAGACATAATTTTGGAAGGGGGCCACCCAAGGACCATTCCACCAAAGTTTGGTCTCAATTGGCCCAGTGGTTTGAGAGGAAAAGATCTTTAAAGGAAAGTTTACGCTGGGTGCCATCTTTAAAGGGCAAAAACTCCTATAAGGGGTCAATCAATGATTTTGGTCATATTGACTTATTTGTAGATCTTACTTTGTTGAACATTTTTGCTGGTTACAATTTGTATTTATCTATAATAATA
The DNA here is from genome assembly GCA_028015205.1 of Mytilisepta virgata. Classification (NCBI taxonomy): domain Eukaryota; kingdom Metazoa; phylum Mollusca; class Bivalvia; order Mytilida; family Mytilidae; genus Mytilisepta; species Mytilisepta virgata. Next base: position 79,740,905 of record CM051519.1, read on the forward strand.
TTCAAGATAATAACCTAAAACTGCAAAATTTCCTTAAAATTAACAATTCAGGGGCAATAACCCATCAAACCGTTGACCGATTCGTCTGAAAATTTCACGGCAGGTAGATCTTGACCTGATGAACATTTTTACCCCGTCAGTTTTGCTCTAAATGCTTTAGTTTTTGAGATATAAGACAAACACTGCAGTTTACCCCTATGTTCTATTTTTAGCCATGTCGGCCATGTTGGTTGGCAGGCGGGGTCATCGGACACATTTTTTAAACTAGATACCCTAATGATGCTTTTGGCCAAGTTTGGTTCCATTTGGCCCAGTAGTTTCAGAGGAGAAGATTTTTGTAAAAGTTAACGGACGACGGACGACGACGACGGACGACGGACGCCAAGTGATGAGAATAGCTCACTTGACCCTTTGGGTCAGGTGAGCTAAAAACAGAAATACAATATAAACAGCATTTTTATTTAATATATATAATGTCATACCATTATGCCTGTTAACTTGGTTCTGTGGAATAATTATTTGAGTTGATAATGAGTCTTTTGTGTCTTTAATGGGATGGTCCAATATACAAATAGCTCTGATTACCTTAAAGAAAATATATCACTTTTTGTATAAAGTATAGAAACAGCGGTACATTCATTTCCAAGACAAAAAAGAAACTGCAGGATAGGAATCAATCATTTAAAAAGTATATTTATGTTATTTTTATTACTTGAGTACTATATATTTCTGCAATGAATAACTGGTGTAAATGTAACACAAAGATCTAAAAAAAAAAAATGATAAAAGTTGCTGAGTAAAATTTCATGTTTACCCTTTTCCATTCATCCACTTAAAACAAGAAACCAGCTTTTAAACTGACAGAATATTCCTTCATTACTGTTTGACAATGTTTCTCAGGGTAACAATCTGCTCTAACCCTGTGTTATTTATATAATAATTGAACTAGCAATATTTTTCTCAGGTCTAAGAAAATTACCTTCCCTGTAGTTTTACATTTATCAGAGGCATATGATGGATCGCATACAACCATTTTACACTTAGCAATTTCTCCCTTGGCTTTTACTCCGACCACTTTACCATCTTCATAGACTATTTCAGCATCTGGTCTGTCTAACATGTATGTACCCCCATAAATAGCACTTAATCTGAAATATTCATAGATACATTCTTGGTTACATGTTTAAACCAAAGAGTTGTTCCACTGTATCATTCATTAAACCTGTTGATGGCACTAAAATATAATACTATATTTTCTAATTTTACAGTCCAAAATTAGTTCAAAAATTTATAATAATCCTTATATAAACATCACATTCAGAACTAAAATTCTACATGCTCAGTTGTAACTTTTTGCATTGCTTTAAAAATTAAAAAAAAAAACTCTTTTATAGGGTTGTGAAGGCATTGATTCTAAAACATTCTGTAGGTACCATAAAATTGGTATGCAAAAGGTTTGGTTTTTTGTGTGTTTACCTATGCTCCAAGGCATCCCTGATTTTGCCTAAAAGCAGATATATGTAATCAATGATAGTTTTATTGGGATACGACATATCATTCATTCATAATTGTAGTCTGCAAATAAAAATCACAGATTCCCATGAAATGAACATAAACTTGGTATGTTTAATATTTTTGTTTGTTTAGTTGGGGTTTTACGACGTTTCATCACATTTGGCCATTTCGCTGCGGTCAGTTTTTATTGGTGGAGGAAGCCGGAGTACCCGGAGAGAACTGCGACCTTCGATAGGAAAATTGGCAATCCTTGTCAAGTTAGATTGGAGTCGAAAACAACCCGCGACAGGTGATATTCAAACTCGCAACCCTAGACCACTCGGCCATAGATGCCCCCTTGAAATATTTTTACTTCAACTACCGCACCCAGACAACAGAAAAAAATAGCTTTTAAATGTTCTAGCAATAAATAATAGCAATACCTGGCAAAGCCCTGAGGTAACTCTCCTAGCCCATATAACGGATATAAATATGGTGACTTCATGTATCGATAAAGTGATTCATAATATAACTTAACTCTGTTGATCAATTCCAAACATGGCTGTGATTTGTAGCTATAAAGACAGAATATAAATTTTAATTTAGTTAATTTACTCTTGTTTCATTTACTATCCTGAAAAAAAAGTAACAACAATGAGTAGTTGATTTTTACTAATGTAGTATACACATGCATGGGCTTGCATCTTTCAAATGACAATATGTATTCTTAGTAGCAATAAAATATACAATAATACTGTTTTATCCATGTAATATGCCAAAATATGTCCCAAGGTAAGAAGGCACAATGTGTGACCCGAATATAACTTTAAAATGTCTAACTAGAGGCTCTCAAGAGCCTGTATCGCTCACCTGGATTTAACTTTTCACCTTGAGCAGACCTAAAAATTTAAGTGTTGCAGTCAATTTGGCTGGTTTTTCTAAAGGATTCTGTGTTAAACTAATTTCAGCTGTGGCAGCCATCTTGGTTTAGTCCAGGTCAACGGAAACATTTCTAAAAGAGAACCATCTAAGGACCATTTCTGCTAAGTCTTGTTCCAACTGGCTAAGCGGTTTCAGACAAGAAGATTTTTAACTGAATTTTTCTATAGGGTCCAATATTTAACAAAGTTCGGTGTGGCAGCCATCTTGGTTGACAATCCACGTGATCGGACATATTTCTGAAAGAGGATCTCCTAAGGACCAATGCTGCCAAGTCTGGCTCCAATATGTCAAGTGGTTTCAGACAAGAAGATTTTTCAATTAATTTTTCCATAGGGCCCTATGTTAAACTAAGTTCTGCTGTGGCGGCCATCTTGGTTGACAGTCTGGGTCGTCGCACAAAAATTCTGAAAGAGGACCATCTAAGGACCCATTGCTACCAAGTCTAATTCTAATTGACTTAGTGGTTTCAGACGAGAAGATTTTTGAGTGAATTTCCCATAGGGTCCTATGTTAAACTAAGTTCTGCTGTGGCGGCCATCTTGGTTTACAGTCCACGAAATTTGACACATTTCTGAAAAAGGACCTCCTAAGGACCAATGCCGCCAAGTCCTGCTCCAATATGTCAAGTGGTTTCAGACAACACAATTTTTCAATGAATTTTCCTATAGGGCCTATGTTAAACTAAGTTCAGCTGTGGCGGCCATCTTGGTTCACAGTCCGGGTCATCAGACACACCTCTCTAAGAGGACCATCTAAGGACCATTGCTGACAAGTCTGGTTCCAATTGGTCAAGTGGTTTAAGGCAAGAATATTTTTCAATGAATTTTCCCATAGGGCCCTATGTTAAACTAAGTTCGGCTGTGGCGGCCATCTTGGTTAACAGTCCGGGTCATTGGACATATTTCTGAAAGAGAACTTCCTAAAAACCATTACTGCCAACTTTGGTTCCAACTGGCCTTGTAGTTTCATATAAGAAGATTTTTGAAATTCACCCCCCCCCCTTTTTTTTCTATTTTTAGTAACAGCAGCCATGGAAGTTGGGGATGCCAGACATAAGTTTGGAAGGGGGCCAGCCAAGAACCATTCCACCAAAGTCTGGTCTCAATTGGCTCAGTGGTTTGAGAGGAAAAGATCTTAAAAGCAAAGTTTACGCTGAATGCCGTCTTTAAAGGGCAAAAACTCCTATAAGGGGTCAATCAACGATTTTGGTCATGTTGACTTATTTGTAGATCTTACTTTGTTGAACATTTTTGCTGTTTACAATTTGTCTTTATCTATAATAATATTCAAGATAATAACCTAAAACTGCAAAATTTCCTTAAAATTAAAAATTCAGGGGCAATAACCCAATAAAGGGTTGACCGATTCGTCTGAAAATTTCATGACAGGTAGATCTTGACCTGATGAACATTTTTACCCCATGTCAGTTTTGCTCTAATTGCTTTAGTTTTTGAGATATAAGACAAAAACTGCAGTTTACCCCTATGTTCTATTTTTAGCCATGTTGGCCATGTTGGTTGACAGGCGGGGTCATCGGACACATTTTTTAAACTAGATACCCTAATGATGCTTGTGGCCAAGTTTGGTTCAATTTGGCCCAGTAGTTTCAGAGGAGAAGATTTTTGTAAAAGTTAACAGACGACGACGACGGACGACGGACGCCAAGTGATGAGAAAAGCTCACTTGACCCTTTGGGTCAGGTGAGCTAATAAAAGGATTTGTTTTCAAAAAACATTTTTTATTCATTTAAATATTTCAAATTTGTTCCACAGAGAAACATGAATACACAATTCAGTTCGGAAATTGTTTTGGATTTCTTTGAAAAAATAAACTGGTAGGAAAAATTCAATGAAATTTACTTAAAAATTGATCTTGTTTCAATCAATTTTATTAAGATAGATGGTTTAAATGGTTTATAAAAAAAACAAAATAAACATTCAATAAGGATTGAAAGTAATTAACTTGCGCAAGAAGTTAAAAATACCAACTACCAACCTGATAACAACGTTCTTAAATTTGACAATTTTGAAAGTATCAAAAAATGAGGGTTATTAAAAAAATTAATTTTCTGTGAATTTGCAAAAATGTTGAAAAAATTAGGGCATCGAATAATTAAGGTTATTACTGTATTTTTATTATTACTCTGAATGTTCCCTTCATTGATTTGAAGCATTTCATGACAATCAACCATATTTTTCTACCATAAGTTAAGGCAATTTAACTATTTTGTAAACTTGAAAATGAAAAATACTAAAAAGTAACGTTTAAAGTGCATTGTAAGAAGTGCACAGATGACAATCCTCAATATGATCAAAATCCAACCCACAAATAATTGTTGCATCAGCCCTTTCGATTAGGCATAGTACCATAGTAACATGCCATCATATATTACTACGACATTTCTTTATAAAAAAATGTTCAAATAATATAATTTTAATGAAAAATTCTTATATTAAGAGTAAAAATAATATAGGTATTATTAAAAACCAACTTTAAGGTTTTTTCAGGCCAAAGTATGTGTAAAGAGCTTCATTAATTTGTGATCCTATTAATTCTTTAACAATTTTAACATTTTCTTTTATAGATAGAATTTTATCTAAATGGTTTTTAATAAATAATAATCGATCCAGTCTATGATCGATGCAGGGTTACAAATTTTTACTTTTTCTGCTTACTTGTCATTTAAATAAAGTCCCAATGCATGACCAGTAACATCAACAGTGTTGTTGTCCAAACCAAATTTCTCATATAACTGCTGAGCTGTTGTCTGTTTAGGATCAACTCCTTGCCAAGTTTTGGGTTCATCTATATTGAACTCGGTAATAAATATCAAAAACTTTCTGAATCTTCTTTTCTCAAAAAGACCCATAAGAGCTGAAAAGGAAAAGCAGATAAATTAACTTTTAGGCCATAAAAAAAATTGTGTGTTTTTGCTTGGTTGTACGCTCGATCTGTAAATCCCTTATTCACTGTTATTACAGGTGATATTTACCTCGAAAAAAAATGTTTGTTGTTTCTCCCAGGCACAGGCACTTTGGTGTATGCAGGTTAATTACCATGAACTAGTGCAAATGTACTTGTAAACTCACGACAACTTTGTTGAACATTTTTTTTTTCAAAGATAACAGAGCTCACCCTACTTCAAGATGACAGGTAGATATGCCTTCTATTTCTGAGGCTGACAAGGAGAAGTCATTACACGCCGTTCCAAAGCACCAATCGGCACTATGATTGTATTTTTTTTTAAAGAGCTAGTCTTATTCTTATGTTTTTAATGTTTTTTTTTAAAGAAATGAAGATTCATTCTCTAATTCAAATGTAGGGCAAATTAAATTTGCATGCCTTCTAAGCCAGTCTACAGAATACGTATTTCAGAGTCAACATAAAGAAGTTAGTAAAATCTAATCATTACTTCATTCACAGTATCTTTCTCATTGTGACTACAGTCGGTTTGTTTAAATTACTGTTATTCTGGTCCGACTTGTCAACAGGCCGCCTTTACCCATATTTTTCTTATTGGATTATTTCCCTTTGTTTATTGATTGAAAAAAAATGTTGACATTGACTTTATTTTCATTACACGAGTCAGTTTCCTTAAAATAATGTCTGTTTTATTCGCGATATCAAACATTTCAAATGCAGCAGGCGAGTAATTAAATTTATAGTAAACTCAAACTTCGTTTTTGATGAGTTCAGGTGATTTGACAATTTTAAGGGCAACTTCAACTTCCGACGTGCAACATTTTCACGACGTGGGCTGGGCCTGAGAAACACACAATTGTTTTTCATGGCCTTATCTACGAACTGTATAAATAAAACAAGAGGTTCCAAAGAGCCATAATTGCTCACCTGTTATATTATGTGTAGATCTTGCATCAATGATTATTATTAAGAAAATAAAACAAAAAATTTATACTAGATACCCTAAGGATCTTTCAGCCTAAGTTTTGCTGAGATTGATGCTGTAGTTTCAGAGGAGAAGATTTTTAAAACGTTACAAAGATGACAAATAAAATGTGAAAAATTGTCTTTAAAGGGGAAAAACTCCTATAAGGGGTCAATTGACGATTTTGGTCATGTTGACTTATTTGTAGATCTTACTTTGCTTAACATTTTTGCTGTTACAGTTTGTCTTTATCTATAATAATATTAAAGATAACCTATAACTGCAAAATTTCCTTAAAATTAACAATTCAGGGGCAATAACCCAACAAAGGGTTGACTGATTCATCTGAAAATTTCATAGCAGGTAGATCTTGACCTAATGAACATTTTTACTGCATGTTAATTTTCCTCTAAATGCTTTAGTTTTTGAGATATAAGCCAATAACGGCAGTTTACCCCCTATGTTCTATTTTTAGTCATGACGGCCATGTTTCTAGATGGACAAGAAAATAAAACACCTTTATTCTAGATACCCTAAGGATCATTCAGACTAAGAATGGCTGTAATAGCTTCAGTGGTTTCAGAGCAGAAGATTTTTGAAAAAGTTTATGATGGACGGACGACAGACACAAAGTGATTGCAAAAGCTCATGTGTCCTTTTAGGACAGGTGAGCTAAAAACAAACATTTATATAAAATGAAAGTTTTTTATGATAGTCATCATCAGATTACAAATGAGCTACAAACATGTATAATCAAGTGTTACACATTTATCTATAAACTTAATTAAAAACTCAAAATCTACACCACTTAATCCAATATAAAATGCAACAATTTTAAATTTATTCCTTATGACGAAATTATTGAAATAATGCAAATCAGCATTATTATTCAATGTACATATTAAAGGCCTTTCATTGAGTAAATATCTGTTCTCAACATAAGGGCTATTCCATTTAAATTGAATGTTGCTTAGTAAGACGGGACCATAATCAAAATATTGTGGATTGTTGGATTTGTTTGTACACTGTATTTGTGATTTCGTGGTCCTTGTATCAAAGAGAAATAAGTAATTTACATTTGTCGCAACAATAAAATAACTAGACCATGCTGTTTTCTATTCTGGTGAAACTCCAGTAAGCAGATCTATGTTCTGAACTGTTAGAAAAATAGAAATCTAACCCGAACAAGAATGAAAACTGGTACAAGCATCGGTTCACTGGTACAGATAAGCTGGTAAAATGAACAGGAAACCACTTAAAATTAATATATTTTACGGATTGAATATTTTGAAAAAAGTTAGTTTGGAATTTACACACTGCATTTGTAGATTATAATTTTCAGGTACAATTTGTTTTCTTTCCGAAATGCAGTTTCTCAGCATGAAACAAGCAAGAAATAGAAGTCTGTTTTATTGTATAATTTTGTGTAGTAAATCTGTTATTATCTCCCTTTTTTGTTTGTTGTGTCCCATTCTCCTGATGCTGTCTTCTCCTTGGACTTTCAATTTGTGGACTTTTCCCACTGTTTTGTCAACTTAGGTATTCTTTTGCTGATATTTGCACTGAATATCATCAGGTGGACATTTTTTTCATTCAGATCCATGCACAGGACGTTTTTCCATGATTTTGAAAGCTGTCTAAGGATCATTGAAGTCCTGTTATGTTTTGTGTTTTCGATGATTGAAGCTCAGCTGTGATATAATTCTTAAAAGGCAACATTTTACAGACAACACAAGAACAATATTTATGAACACACAAAAGACAAAATTGATAAAATAGCTAATGTTTCATAAAACAGAATGTCAGAAGATATATTTTATTTTACTTGCTCTCCATATTAAGTGACAATGACATTCATTTAATGGAATAGCTTTAGATGCCTTTTACTAAAAAATACACATGAATACCTACATGTACTCAAGGCTTCTTTCTCATCTGCTGGTACCTTATACACCTTCCCACCTTTGTATACATAGCTTCCTTCAATACATTTGAACTCCAAATACCTGGTAACTCCTGTGCCAATCAACAGTTTTACCAACTGACCTGAAACAATTCAATAAATATATCTGAATATTGAAGTATGTTTACCATTTGTTCTATAAATTTATATCACTGTTTCAATTTTTTTTATACATAAGATCTAATTTCAGCTGTAAAGCAACAATTTTTTACTTCAGGCCATATATATGTGTGTTTCCTATTACATCAGTTTTCAAAATAGGGTCAGTAGGTCGGCTTTTTTGTTTGTTATTTGAGCCAGGTTGGGGGTTTGGGGGTAAATAGATTTGACACCAATATTTCAATTTGACATAAAACATACATCTATGGTTTTCATTCCACTCACAGAATGTGCGGTGGTCTGATAGCAACATGAATCCAAACGATCTCGGATCCCATGGATTTGAAAAGTGAACTAAATGAACACTTTGTCAAAAAGGAACTCTTGAAATTTTCACCCTAATTTTTCTGACAAGATGATTTGTGTTCTATGGTTCGTCCAACAGCAAACATGTTTTTGTCCCATTTGTCGAAGAATTTTGCTGATTTTAGATTTATATTTGCTTGATTATTGGGCAATATCAGAACTTATATAATAATGTAGATGATGATATGAATAAAAGGCTTTGCTAAGCACAGCATAAGACTGCAACATGTTTTTTGACACCTTTAACCCCATGTATCTCAAGAACTATTAAAGATAGTAAAAATTTGTTGATATACTACTGAAAGTACTCACAACAGACTACGCGAAATTCGTCGGACCGTCAGACATTTTTGGTAAAAAAATGAATTGGTCTGGTAAAATTTTATGGAATTCTGAACCAAATGTCTGTTATCGTTTTTTGTTAATCGTGATATGCTACTTTCGTTTATTTTCATAATTTTTTACCTGTATTTCTTGTGGGGGACCAATGGAGTAAAATATCATGATATATTCAATAGAAAAAAAGTAAATGGATATAGGACAATGCCGACGACAAGCTAATACCATAATACAACCATAAATATTTTCGGTTGTATATAAATCATATCAAGTTTGTCTGCTAACTATGGGATTTGCTGAAACACCAATCTATCAAGCTGATTCATCCAACATGTTTAAGTGTTTGTTTTCTTATTTTTGCTTTCTTTTGTTTCATTTTGAACTAAATCTGCAAACACAGAAAACTTGCAAATATCTATGTCCTGTTACTTCCAACATAAACAGCTACACCTCCAACATTTTTAGTAAAAAAATAATTTCTCAGTCTTTTACTACCTTTTTTTCAAAAAAAAAAAAAAAAAAAAACACAAACTAGAATGATACTGATAACAGAAAATCCCAATATTTATACAAAATATCATATTTTTCTTCATATGTCACACACTAATAATCCCTTACAGAATACATAGCCAGCTACCAAAAGTTTAATAAGTTCATCATGATACATGAATAGTCTTCTATTTACAAGAAAGACCAACTTGAAAAGAATTTTTAACACCGATGAATTACACAAATCTCTACAAGCCTTTTCTGTATCAAAAAACTTACCATTAGCCATTAAAAACTTGGGTATTAAATCTACATTCCAGTCTCTTCCTCTGCCTAGTTTTTCTGGAGGTGTTCCCAAACCAAACTTCTTGTACATCTGTAATAAGATTTTTTTTTATATGTGTTTCATGAAATTAACGATGGAAAGCTAGTTACATTCTCTATACAATTGTTCATATTATTGCATTTCTGTCCATTCATTACTTTTATTGATTATTGGCCAATTCTTTTTTTTTTTCAAGGATACTAATTTTTTGTTTTATAATTTTCTAGTAAAACAAGAGTGGACACACAAAAATGTCTCGCCTGTCGTGTATTTCTAATGAAAGTAAATGCTATCAGTATTCGAAAAACAGAGCAAAACACAAAAACTTAACTATAACCACTGAACCATGAAAATGAGGTCAAAGTCAGATGACACATATCAGTTGGGCATGTACACCTTACAATCCTTCCATACACCAAATATAGTAGATCTATTGCATATAGTATTCGAAAAACAGGCCAAAACACAAAAACTTAACTATAACCACTGAACCATGAAAATGAGGTCAAGGTCAGATGACACCTGCCAGCTGGAAATGTACACTTTACAATTCTTCCATACACCAAATATACTAGACCTATTGCTTATAATGTCTGAGATATGGACTTGACCACCAAAACTTAACCTTGTTCACTGATCCTTGAAATGGGGTCGAGGTCAATTGAAAACTGTCTGACGGGGATGAGGACCTTGTAAGGTACGCACATACCAAATATAGTTATCCTATTACTCATAATAAGAGAGAAATTAACATTACAAAAAATCTTAACTTTTTTTCCAAGTAGTCACTGAACCATGAAAATGAGGTCAAGGACAATGTACATATGACAGACGGAAATTTCGTAACATAAGGCATCTATATACAAAGTATAAAGCATCCAGGTCTTCCACCTTCTAAAATATAAAGCTTTTAAGAAATTAGTAAACGCCGCCGCCGGATCACTATCCCTATGTCGAGCTTTCTGCGACTAAAGTCGCAGGCTCGACAAAAAGCATTATAAAAATATGTGTATTTTGCGAATACTTGAAAATTGTTAAAATTCACATACAAAAACCATGTGTCAAATGAAAAAAATATTTATTTTGTTAAATACTGAAAATCTGTGAAAATTTGTATTAAAAAAAATATAACAAATCTAAAAACATTTTTGTACATAAGAATCTACTGTAAATTAACAGCACTCAAAAACACTTTCGAACAGATTAAGTCAATTATACTTAATTGATTCTTGTTTTCTGGACCAGTTTCTTTAGAATTAGTCAGAAATTTTGAGATATCAGGGTAAATATATTACTTTTAACAGTTCAAAAAGTTTGTTTTAGTTAACCAAAATTTGACTTCAAGGAGTTTGAGATGATCTCTGTCAAGTTCATATAAAGCCATAAAGTGCTGTCTTTGTAGCATCTTCTAATGACTAAAGCTTAAAATTTACTTGTATATGCCTATATCCCTTATACAGACATTTAAGAAAGATTCTAGTACCAAGTGAATGATCCATTTACAATTTTGCTATAATTTGGCATTTTCTCACTTGTCTATCCAGTGTCACAAGAAAGGCAGAAAGTACCCCCTAAACTGTATTAAATTGCCTTTACCTTTGTAATTAGTTTTTACATTTCTTTAAGTATTTCATGTATATTGAGTATAGTTCTTGTACTTTTCAAGTCAGAAAACATAAATGGTATAATTTATTCAGAATTATTAAGTTTTTACAGTTTACCCAACTTAAATCTCATCCCATAAATCTAGTCATTTTTTTAATGAAATCTTGCTCGATATACAAAGAAAGGATAAATTTCAAATTAAAATGCTCTAAATACCTCTTCTAATGGAGTAATAGATGCACTTTCACCACCATAATAAGAGTTTCTATCAATATGCAGAACTTTCTTCCCCATTACTGACATCATACCACTGATGATACATTCCTACAAAGAAATACAAAAATAAAACACCATAAATTACTCCTCCTACAATAAATGAGAATCTGAATCAATGTAATAGTTTCTTTATGATGAATTTTTCATCACCTTACAAGTTAAAAAATTCAATTCTTTACTTTACAACCATAAATATTATATCAAGATCTACGTTTGCTGAAAATAAAATTCAGGGGTCACTTCACTTTAAAACTACACATATTGACATAATAAAGATTTGTACAGTTGAAGTTACCCAAATGACTTAACTTACTCAGCTTGACTCCTTGGATGTTTGGCCAAAATTAAACTAGAGGCTCATAGGAGCCTGTAATCTCTCACCTGGACTATGTCAATCTTGACTGGTAGCCTGGAACATTGCTGTCAAGTTCCAACTGGATTAATTTAAAGTTTCTTTCTATCTTTTATAGTTTGCATGATAGAACCCAAAAACACCGAAAATCGTCAAATTTAGCCTTTCAAGGGCAATAATCCTATATGGAGTTATACAACTTCAACCTAAGGCGACTTTTATAGGCCTCGACATAAGAATCATGTCATCAATTGATAGCTTCTTTCTATCTTTTATAATATTACTATTTGAAAAAAAACAGCCTAAAAAGTACTTGTGATTAAATTAAGTTTTAATGAAAGTTAACTTTCATCTGAATGACTTTAATTTGATGGCAAGCCTAATAAAACATTGATTGTTCCCTGTTCCACATGTATTTGTTATATTAAACTGGAAGTGACAACACAAAATCTGCTGATTGGAAATTTTATGGTATGATTTTAAACACCTGTTAAGGTGTTAAAAAGCATGCATATTTATTTTCATGACTAATAAAATAACCTAATATTTTATTTTGACTAGACTACAGCTGTATAAACATTGCAACTTATTTTGTTTCTTTAGAAGTATGTAGTGTGATAGAGTATATATATATTGCAATAATTGGTAGGATGTTGACTCTTACTTAAGGAATGTATTGATATTTCCTTAATGTATCAGAGGGTGGTCAATCAACTGAGCAGTCAAGTGTAAACGATCTCAGCACATGCGAGTTATTGATCGGTGGAGGACAAAATGCCCCAACTCGGAAAATATTAGTTACAAATTCGCTCCAACTGTGAAAATCATAGTCACCAACTTGCCCAAACTTATGAAAATAAAAGCTATAAACTCAACCCAACTGATGAAAATAATAATTTCATACTCGCTACATGTGGATATCAGTTGCCAACTTGCAACAATGGTGATAATAATACTTACAAACTGGCCGCAACTATTGACAATAACGATTTGGTACTGACTTTGTATTTTTATTTACTATAATGACACTACTATTTCCATCAGTTGGGGTGAGTATGTAACTCATTTTTACAAGTTGGGGCATGTTGGTAGCTATGATATCCACAGTTAGAGCGAATAGGAAATTAAAATTACATTAGTTGGGGCGAGTTTGTAACTGATATTCACAGTTGGAGCGACTTTAAAACTATTATCTTCAAAGTTGGGGCGAGTTTGTAACTTATTTTACCAGTTGGAGCAAGTTGGTGTGGTGTGAGTTTGAAGTGGGGTGAGTTGTCTGGCATTATGTGTTTGTTTACTGTGGAAACACCTGCTGTGTTTAGTAGTCTGATGTAAACTGTTTAATTATCACAGGTAATTATACACTGACAAATGATGTTTCTTAGTTACAATTTTAAAATGTTTTCAAGTGCTCTCAAGTAATGTACAATTTTCAATCATGTCATCAGTTTTATATTCATAGTAAATTATGATTAATGAATCTTTGATGAAATTACTAATCAAGATTAATTCGGGTAAGATCATCATCATAATTAATCATGATCAAAAGAAATAATGAAAGACTAGTACGTTCTGTGTTTGTTTTGGTTTTACTCATTTTATAGTTCACATAGTTTGATGCAGGCTAAAATCCAAGAACATCTAAAACTTTTAGGTACACATAAGCTTTGTACCAGACATTGTCAAGCAGCATCTTCCACGTCCATTTTCGAGTGTTTTTCAGTGCAGCACCCGAACCAACAACGATGTGGAAGCATGGCACATCAGATTTAACACATGTTGTACACAGAGGAGCAGTCCTACTGAATTAAGATTTACAACAAAAAAAACAAAGAAAATATGTAATATATAACAAAGAAAATACAAATGTTATGACACCATTTAATGATTGTCACTGACTTATAATTATATGTTTAGACAGTAATTTCCTATTAGACATGTACCTAGTTGGGTAATAAATCATCCTGATACAGTATCAAATTAAAAATATAGAGGTGCCGATTTGACCAAGTGCCGAAATGACTTGTATTCATTTCAAATAGTCATGAATAAAAAAACAATCATGTATGACAGAATGCTTCCAAAAAGGGGAGGGTGACTTGGCGAACAAATTTTGAAACTGGTGACAAAAAGGACGCTTTGGCGATTTTTTTCATCACAAGTTTTTGAGTGCCAGCGTGACCCCTGTATGTGTTGTTCTATAAATTATGTATTATCATTCCAAAAGGAACAAACTTTATTTTGACTAGACTACAGCTGTATAAACATTGCAACTTATTTTGTTTCTTTAGAAGTATGTAGTGTGATAGAGTATATATATATTGCAATAATTGGTAGGATGTTGACTCTTACTTAAGGAATGTATTGATTTTGCTTCTTCACAACTGATACATAAAACACAAAGGGGGTGTGGTTATAATCACATTTTATCTAATCAGTATATATAGCATCTTGGAAGTTTTATGCCTTTATAAAACACATCTTTTGAAACATGAAATGATTCCAGAAAAAAGTAACACGGCATCCCTAGATAACCTAAGCTTTCAATTTCATGGAGAAAAATCAATAACCCAACTATGTCGACAGATCAGCATCAGCTGCATCAATAACTACCCTCGTTTCTTGAATAATACAATATCTGATTCTACTAGCATATATTGTATCTAAAACAAATGGACTATGATATATTCCGGTTTTTACTAAGAAGTATGACACTTTTAAATTTTTTAGCAGCACATGATAAATAGTGATGACATCATAAACAACGGTGCACGGTGCTAAACTCTATTTCTATGTTTTCTTTGTCTTGTCTTCTTATTCATGTTATTTTAACTTGGAAAGGGGATGTATACCTTTAAACCAGTCCCTAGTACAATGACATCGTATTCTTCGTCCATTATAAATTCTTCCTGTTTAGTAAACCTTGCAGCAGACAGACAACACACCGGTGAAAATGGCCTCCCTCGCGGAGTGATATAGATAAATTATAATATTCCCCTACTACATAGTTTTTTTCTGTATATATGAATTACCACAAAACAATTGCTTTCGTCTAATATATCAAGGATTAGGTTAAACATGAATTCGAAAAGTATAGTCACTTTTATAAAATCTAAGCCAGATGTACTTATTTCCGGTAATGTATAGATGGAGTTGTTCGTCACTTCCTGGTTCAAATTAATGGTCAAGTGTTCCAAAACAAACAACTTGATGAGATGTTATATCTGTTCAGAATCATTCTTCAGTGAACCATAGTCTGAAAATAAAAAAATCGTAGATTATAGGTGCATAATGTTAATAATTTCATGTTAAAAAGAGATTTGCGTCGTATGGAAAGCTTTTTAATCTTTTCGACCAGGCTCAGAGAAATAGTGAGACATTATATTTTGCAGACGACGTTTTAGTAACTTACCATAACCACTCACCTGATGCTTATCCAACATTAGAATAAGTAAATGATGTAAGCTAAAATTTGAAAAAATCACGTTTTATCCGAAATTTTTAACAATAACAATAATCATGATGAAAAAAAGATTTTGTTTTGTATGTTCAGTGGCTGATGTTTGCAGCTTCATTTCATGTAATGACTTTTTATGATAGTGGAATAATAAAAATAGAATGGAATCAAAGAGATTCACACCATTTTTATGGGGATTTGGATTGGGTTAAAAGATGCAGAATAAAATGGCCTTGTATTTAAGATGCAGAATAAAATGGCCTTATATTTAAGATGCAGAATAAAATGGCCTTATATTATGAAATTTTAAATAAAGAGAATATTGATACAATACAATACAATATTTATTAGCGAAACACATTTACAATAAATGGTCAATGCCAACATATTTAACTAAAAGCTACAAATGACAATAATAGTTAGGAGTGACAGTGGAAAGATTGAAATTAATCATATTATAAGCACAAAAAAAATCATATTACAATTATTATAATAATCATACAATGTTGAAATTATTTGTTTGTTGTAGAAAAATTAAAGAAATTCAATAAATTATCCCCTTTTAAGTTTATTTTGCCTACTTTGTAGGCATTCTTGTATAAAATTAGCAATAAGCTTTAGTATGGTAGGGGATTTGCTATTGAATAATTTAAAAATAATACAGTTTGTTAAGTTATTAATTTTTGTTTTGTATGAGAGTATTCTATTAAGTTTAGCAATAAAATTATTTCTAATGTTGTTGTAAATATTGCAATTAATAAGAAAATTAATTTCATCTTCTATTTCTCCATTATTACAACAGAGACAGAGTCTGTTCTGTTTAGGTATGTTTTGATATCCTAATCGACCTCTTTCTATAGCTAATTCGTAAGCACTTATCCTTAGTTTTGCAAGAGTTGATCTATCTGTTTTAAATTTACAAAGGTCAACATAATAGGGTCTAATATTAGATAAATGAAAGTTATTAAAGAAAGATAGCTTATTGTTGTTTTTAATATCATTTTCTAAATTTTGAAGGGTCACATCTTTAATTCTTCTTTCAATAATTGGAATGTTTATTTTCAGTAGAGATGGGTTATTGAAAATGTATGAAAATCCAAGGTTGTTTAAAGAACTTTTCAATTGTTTTACCCAAGAATTTGTTTCTTTTGTTGCTTCATATACACTATGTACAAGGGTACCATTTGATTCAAGAATGTGACACCAATATTTAATAGCCTGAATTGTGATCTTTGCATTAAGGGGTAGTCTATTTAGTTCTGCTAGACATCCAGCATTGGATGCCTTACAGTTGACTCCTAGTATTTCTTTCAAAAATTTGATATGGAGTTTTTCAAAAGGGTCTGTGTAATTGTAGCTAGGGCTTGAATTAAATCCCCAAATTTCACTCCCATAAAGGCAAATTGGGACAACTAAAGTGTCAAAAAGTTTTTCTAGTAAGCTGCATGGATTATTTAAGCCAATTAATTTTTTTATTTTGTAAAGAGCCTTTCGGCCCTTTTCCATTAACAGAATATTTGATTGATATACTCATATATTTTTAAAATAGATAAAAAAATACTTATTAAAGAAAACTTCAGGAAATGATCTGACGGTAAAAATTTTGCACTAATACTTCCAGCAACCTTTTCAAATGACATTATGTCTGTGGTATACATGCCAATAAAATTGTGTAATAGTTGTAACCAAACCTCTCTAATGGTTTATCTTTGCAACTTAATAATTTCATCCTTATAAAATTTGAAATAATAATAACTTTTTGTAAAAAACTGAATTTAAGTGGAAAAGAATTTGAAACCCTTGATTTGGCTAGCACACAAAATACAAAAGTATGATTTTCTTTTAATTCTAGACACTTCGGTACCTGGACATTTCGGTACTGAGTATATTGTGTTATATATTTGTAGGGTATTAAACTAAAAGCGTCAATTGACCAATAACGTGAACAATATTCAGTTTTTATGTGTGGATTGAATAATGTGTTTGTGGAATTTAATAATGAGATTCTTTATATTTCAATGCAGTTTCATGTACACATAAATACAGCACTATTTTAAAACAATATGTAGTTGTGCACACACAAAAACACAATACACAATATTAAGAGCACTATTTTAAAACAGTCCGTGCAATGAAGTTCATAACAATGTTCAAAGTAAGATCGAGTCACTATTTCATGTATTTGTGCATTAGTCATTGCATCTGACCATTGTATACAACACAGATGGAGGCACACTGTTTCAGCAACTAGCTTGCAAATACTATAAAATAAAAAATTATACACAACAAATAACTGCACGATGATAGCTTAAATAATGATAATTGCAAAATCAACAAATTATATCCTTGTGATTTTAAACAAACTATGAATCAGTATTCTTTATTAAAATTGACAACAAACAAATATCTCATTTTACACTTATAACATCATTATTAGTTCTTTATTGATAAATACAAAAAAAAACACAATATCTCACGATTTATAACCAATTTTTATATTTATTTGAAGTACATAATCAAAACTCAGATCAGTTTCGATTTTATAACGGTTCATATATCATTTTATTGATAAATAACACAAAAACACATTCTTTATTTGGAAAAATGTATACAAACAATAAAACAATTGTCAACAATAAATTTTTATTCTAGTACAGAAATGTCCTACATATGATACCAAAATGTATCAGTACCGAAATGCCCCAGTACCGAATTGTCTTTTTCAGCGGGTACCGAAATGTTCAGGTACCGAAGTGTCTTGATACCTTTTATTGTCCCTCTATCATACAATTCTAAACATATTACATCGAATAAAATAAACCTTAAGTTTTTGCATGAAAATAAAATGCTAAGTAGGAAGTATTCCTACATGTCCTAAAGGTGTTAAAATGCATGTATATTATAAGATAAGATTTTATTGTCCAATCAAGGTCCCAGCAAGGGGCAGAGTGACAACAGTGATTCATATAACAAAACATAACCATGGCGTGTAACCATGTATATTGTATTGGTGTATTGTATCTCGAATGTAATGATATGTGTTGTATTATGCTCTTTGTGAGCCCATTTAATGGAAATAAACATCTTCTATATACTATAAATGTATATATAGTATGCAGACATAAAAAAATTGTGTCGATACCCAAATTTTCACTGAAGTTTCCTGTCACCTCCTCACTTCTCTCTGTTTTGCTGCAAGGGAGAAGTAACTTCTCCCTAAAATTCTGAAGTGTGGTGACCCCTGGAGGACTGAGTTAAAATTTGATATCACAAGGTCATGGAAAAGTTTGAATTATTCTATGAAATTTTTGAAAGAGAGAGGTGTTCGAACCCTGAGTATAGAAAAGATATTTTTATTCTTAACCAAATATTAGGACCTGTGTAATGTTTTTGACCATACTATCAAACTAATTGTATTCTAAGTTTCTGAGATTTTGAATATTTCCAGTGATATTACAATGTAATACTAAATATAAGCTATCTGAAGTTACTAATAAAGTTAAATGTTATAAAAATTTAAGGTTTAAAATATTGCATCACAAATTTTATAAATTTATACTGGGCATATATAGGAAAAGTGATGACTGTACTTTTCTTAGATAGAACTTGAACAACACCTTTTACCTTTAGCTAGTGTATAATTTTCCCTTCCCTCATTCTAGCACTTCCAAGTTCATCAAGTATAATTTCAATGCTGTGATTCAAATTTGAATGTAACCTCCATATAAGTATCCCCAGACCACAGTATGATTGTTGCATAGAATAAATACTTTTCCAGAATAATTTCATTGTATCAGTTATTCTTTGCAGCTCATTTCTCAACATATAATAAAGATATGATTTGATTACAAACATATAAGCAATATTTATTGATATTTGAAATTTTTAGATAATTACAGCAAATTTGAAAGTGATGTATGTACAAGAAATTTATAGAGAACAATTTAGCGGAAATGTGGCCGGTTCCTAATGGAACTATTATAAAATATTATAAGGTTAAAGTAAGAAATAGGATTGTTAAGTGACAGGAAACAAGACTGCATATTTTTGTTTTTCTTAAATATGTTATATGCCTAAAAGTGCCAATGTTAGAGAATAACTACAGTACAGTATTTAAGTCACGGAAGGTAAAAAATCTGTCTTTTTTTTTTAGTTTCAAATCTTGTCAGCTAATAGTAATAGTGATAGTAAATGTTACAAACATTTATGTTGCATTTTAGTCACAATAATGTCGACTTAAAACTCATGAATGCAGTCTGATCATGTGAACAAAATGACAGAAAACAGTGAAGAGTTTTAATAATTTTAAGAAAAGGTTCATCCACCTGTTTTATGTTAATTATAGGTCTTATAATTGATAGTATAAGCCAGCCACATAGCTAATCGTTTTAGTCTTACACATCAATTTGGATTATCCCCCCCCCCCCCCCCCCATGATACTGCCAGATGGTTCTTTTTTTGGAAATTTGAGAATTATGAAATCAACTTTGGTTAATTCCTGAATCTATTTACAGAGATATGGCAGAGGCTGCATATAAAGGAGGAATTTATGTAAGATCAGAACAAGATCATGTTGCTGGTTCAGAAGGTATTTATACATGTATATGTAAAATTTCAACTTGTGTTCCTTAAAAGAATTTTAGAATTTGTATGAGAGAATTGCATTATTTCAAGTTCAAGTTGGAGTTCTCATAATTTCTCTAATGATAACACATTTGGGGTTGGAATTTCACATTTTAGCCCTTTATAATACAGACTTTATTTTGGTATCAGTAAGTATATAGTATTTAAAGTTGGGGGTGTACATTTAAGGAATGTTTCCAATTTTTGAACAGGTTATATGAAGTGGTTTATGAATGCCTTAAACTTGAAACATTCCTTATAATTTAATTTACAAACAGAAGTACAATGATTCCCCGGTTCAAGCATCAATAATGGCATGGGACTATTTGAATTTACAAGTGGCAAATTACTCCTTTGGTGATGTCACAAGACCAAACCAGGTTATTCAGTATAACCAATGTTGCTCTATGCTGTTCAGCCAATCAAAATGCAGTATTCAAATCAAATTAAATTATTTGAAGATACATTCTGTCTTTATTTTTTGGAATTATTTGTGAGAAATTTTGTTTTCTCAACTTCTTTAAAAGAATTTAAAAAAAAAGGTTTATTTTGCTTTGTAGATCCCTACTTAAGAGAAATTCTTGATGTAGTATTTCATCACAAAGAAGAAGGAGCAACTGCTGCTGTTTATGAAAATAGGTAAGGATTGTCTCTTTTTGTTTACTTTTAAAAAGACTTGATCATTTCCATAAATAAATAGCAAGTCTTAAGAACATCATCATTGTAGAAAGTAAAAAATATGTAAAGGTTGTATGTTAAAGTAACTAATGAACACAAATGCATAAAAATAACTCTCACCAGATCTTAGTTATAATATCCCAATATGACTGAGAAAATATCTCTTATTTTTAGCTCACCTGGCCTAAAAGGCCATGTGAGCTATTCTCATCACTTTGCATCCGTCGTCGTCTTCGTAGTAAACTTTTCACATTTTCATCAACTCCTCTGAAACTGCTGAGCCAATTTAAACCAAACTTTAGTTGAATGGTCCTTGTATGGTCCCCTTTAAAATTTATGTTCGGTTTTCTCGGGTGCCATCCAATATGGCTGCCATGGTCAGACAAAGTTCTAGCCATAGACCCTATGGAAATTTTAACATTTTCGTTATCTTCTCTGAGACCATTAGGCCAATTTGAACCAAACTTTGGTTCCATGGTCCTTGGGTGGTGCCTTTTAAAACTTGTGTTCGGTTTCCCCGAACGCCATCCAACATGGCTGCCATTGCCGGACTGGGTTTAACAATGAGCCTATGGGAATTTTACTTTTTCATCAATTCCACAGAAACCAATGAACCAATTTAAACCAAAGTTTAGTGGAAAAGTCCTTGTATGGTCCCCTTTAAAATTTTGTTTGGTTTTCCTGGGTGCCATCCAATATGGCTGCCATGGTCAGACATGGTTGAATGGTTCTTGGGTGGCCCCTTTCCAAAAATACATCCAGTATCCCCGACTTCCAACCAACATTTTCAGAAAAAAGTGGAGATGAAACTACAAGGCCAATTGGAACCAAACTTGGCACATGTGGCAGTAATGATCCTGAGGAGGTTCTTTTTCAGAAGTATGTCGATGACCAGGACTGTTTACCAAGATGGCAACAAGAGCCAAAATTAGTTAAACATAGGGCCCTATGGGAAAATTCATTGAAAAATCTTGTCTGAAACCACTTGACCAATTGAAACCAGACTTTGCAACAATGGTATTTATGTGGCCCTCTTTCAGAATTGTGTCCGATTTCGTGGACTGGGAACCAAGATGGCCGACACAGCGGAACTTTGTTTAACATAGGACACTATGGGAAATTCACTCAAAAATCTGCTTGTCTGAACCCATTAAGCCAATTACAACTAGACTTAGTTTAACTTAGGGCCCTATGGGAAAATTCATTGAAAAATCTTCTTGACCAATTGGAACCAGACTTGGCAGCAATGGTCCTTAGATGGTCCTCTTACAGAGGTCTTTCCGATGACCCGGATTGTCAACCAAGATGGCCGCCTCAACCGAAATTAGTTCAACATAGGACCCTTTAGTAAAATTCATTGAAAAATCTTCCTGTCTGAAACCACATGACATATTGAAGCCAGATTTGGCAGCATTGGTCCTTAGGAGGTCCTCTTTCAGAAATATATGGCCACCACAGCAGAACTTAGTTTAACATAGGACTCTATGGGAAATTCACTCAAAAATCTCCTCATTTGAAACCCTAAGCCAATTAGAATTAGACTTGGTAGCAACGATCCTTAGATGGTCGTGTTTCAGAATTGTTTCCGATCACCCGGATTGTCAACCAAGATGGCCGCCACAGCCGAATTTAGTTTAATGTAGGACTCTATGGGAAAATTGATTTAAAAATCTTCTTGTCTGAAACCACTTAGCCAGTTGGAACAAGACTTAACAGTAATGGTCTTTAGATGGTTCTCTTTTAGAAATGTGTCCATTGAATGGACTGTCAACAAAGATGGCTGCCACAGCCGAACTTAGTTTAACATAGAACCCTATAGAAAAATTAGCCAAATTGAGTGCAACACTTAAATTTTTAGTCCTGCTCAAGGTGAAAAGTTAAATCAAGGTGAGCGATACAGGCTCTTTAGAGCCTCTAGTTTATTCTTGTAATGATATCTGCAAGTGAATGGTTGTGACTGTATTCTCAATGCATGCTTTAAATAGGTTATATTATACTTTAAATTGTCCCTAATATCATCATTATACAATCCAAAATAGGGTTTTGCTACCCACAATACAAAAGATCAAATATTGATCCTGGAAAGATTTGACCTTGCCCTGGGTCACCAGTGATAGAAAGTTATTTATTTGAATAATTTTCCGTATAGAAAACTACATTTTTATATACTGGTAATTCTAGATACACACCACCCAGTATATGAAGCTATTCCTATGTAATGATGTTATCTTTGTTTATACATGTTATACCAATGAACATTTTCTACCATACAAAGATGTACATATTAATTTGATCTTAATATGTCACATATAACTTTTATGAAAATAGAAGTTTATATTCCTCAATGAGGCAACCTAAAATCAATGAATGTGTTATCAATAACTCAACACATCAAGAGGTTATACCATCATCTGGCTTTTTAGTGATGAGTCCTAATTCTTTCATTTATATCAGAAGAAAAACAGCCCACAATAGTGAAGAAGCACTAGAAAATTACCAAAGAGCTGGCTAAAAATCACAAATAAGATTCTGTAGAAATGAATACATATTAATTGATACACATTAATACCTGCAAATAACTGATACATATTCAATAATGTGAATCAAACTAATATATGTTTGATGCGGATTGCATTAATTTGAATCAAAATGCATATTAGATTAAATATGTGTTAATGTAAGAGATATTCTAATATGCTACAAACTGATTTCAATTCGATAATATGATTTAGAATTGCATTAGGTGTGAACACAGCTTTAGAAGTCAATGAGACAAACATTTGAATCAACCAGAAATGTCTATAAGAGATTCTGTAAATATTTTCCAGGGGTTAGACAAAGTCACTGAAACATTCAAGTTTTTTTTTATGCTGTCATTAATTAATAAATGAGACCTAAACCCTCCCCCTAGTCTTTCATTTAGTAAATTAGTAAAACTTTGAATATGTAAAAATGAACAAAAATAAAACCTGTTTAACTCCATCAATGACACTGTTCACAGTCTATTTCAAGTCAGACTATCCTGACTCTCTGTTGTTTGTATGTTTGTGATTTGTGCTCTTTGGTGTTATTTTTTGTCTGAAGTTGTCAGTTGGGTTGCTTTGATTGATTTGTATGTCATTGTTGACCTTTCTTGTTATCCATTTTGTTGTTTATTGATGAAATAAGCTATTAAATACATTCTTAACTATATATTTTTTGCACATTTTTTTTCAGCAAACCAACAGATTTAATGAATTTGCAACATTTTCTTTGCAATGTTCTGGATAGTCCAAAATCAGACGGCAGAACAAAAAAAGGTAGCAATTGCATTTTCTTCTTAGAATTTTATTAGAACAACACAGATATGCTGATAGATGATATGTATAAACCAATGTAAATCTTGACTAATAAGTTGCTACATACAGCATAGATATTATCTCTTGAATTAGAGATATAGCACATATATTCTAATGATTGTCTAGTACATCTGTGAGAAATTGTCATCATTTGGCATTGGTCAGATCTGGTCGTGTCTGGTACTCTGTCATATAATATTTTACATCTAAATCTGCTTCTCTGATTCCACAAGGCAAATTATAACTAATATAAGTGCCTTGGTTCGTATGTGTCAGACTTTTAGAATTATATCTCTTGAGACCAACCAGAGTGAAGTTTCAGATATAAAAAATCCGACTTGTGTTGGAAAACATACAATTGAACAGCATGTTTGTATTTTAGGGAGTAAAGACAACACAGGAGGAAGGATTGGACCACCTGAGGTGGTATTTGACTTCAGATCAAATGGAGGGAGTGGTATTGTAGCTGTGGAGTCACATAGACTAGAGGTAGGTTAAAAAGTCACACAGACTCCAGTATTATTAAGTCATGCACTGTCACGTAGACTAGAAGTAAGTGCTACACTAGTAGCAGTGTATTGCCTAAGCAAGTAGTTTTGAAGTCTGTAATAATGTCACACAAACTTCCAGTAAGTTAAAGTCGCACATGTTTCAAATTGGTTATGAAGTTATACAGCTAAATGGGAACTTACAGCTACTTGTATATAATATTTACAGTGTAATCAGGAATATATGAAATAAAAATGTTGAGAAATAGCTTGTATACTAAATTGACAAATGAAAAAAAGTGAGTGAGTTCTTGAGATAAGTAAACCAAAGGTAAATATGACCGATAATATTAAAATCAACAATAAAAAGTAATGTAACATTTCAGCTTACTATCCTTGATTGCAAGCACAGAAAGATATGTTAACAGTTTAAAATCTTATCAATGATTAGTACAGGATAAACAGTATTTTGAATAAATCAAAAAGTCCTAGATTAAAAGGGTATTTAAGTTGAACTGACAAAAAAAATGCAAAAATTTCATATTTATGGTTTCAAATGAAAAGAAAACCACCAACTGACATTTGCCAAAGATTACCTGATAATAACATATTTTTTTACCATTTTGATTGATGTAAAGTTGAAATTTTATTTTTTTATTTGTTTGACTTCATTATTTTAGGTAACAAGTTGTAGCAACTTCAGTACAATAAGGGCCAACTGTTGTGTATTTAAAGGTAACAAACATTATATGATACAAATTCAAATATGTCGATTTTGACAGCTTTAGTTCCTTCAAGTATAAATTATTGAAAAGAACGATAAGTTAAATTATAGAAAAATGCTGTCATCAAAAGAAAGATAATTTCTTTTTTATCTTGAATAATAAAATTTTTTGATTTACATTCATATAGCCTAAATAGTTTTGGTATATACTATAAAGTATACTAAATTATTCATTCTGAAGCATATATTGTTGTAGTTTCAAATAGAGTCAGCAGTTTTCAATGAAGTATGTAAAATCGCTATAAACTTTTATGTCAATTTTAGGAAGAAATAAATATTTGCTAGAGCATGTACGGAAATCTTTTATATAGATCTTTTTGGTATTCATTGTGTCTTATATCTAATTTTTGATAAAAGTTCTAAAATTATATTGATTTTAAACGTTTTTCATTTGTTTTTAAAATTTACATATTTTAATCTTATTTGTTTTAGGAAAATGGATGTATGAAGTTATGTTAGGCTCTCAGGGTATGATGCAGATAGGATGGTGTACTATTAATTGCAAATTTTTTCAAGAGGTAAATGGATAAACTTCTGTCTAAGGCCAGTTAAATTTCAAAAATATTTCATCAACCCTGAAAAAGATTTGTTGCATTACATAATTGTATTTAACTGATAATGAGATTAAGTTTTTGTTGTAAGGAGAGGATACAAGACTTTTGAAAAAATAAAAGTGTGTGAAATTGGAGGTTTATTTAGTTTACCTTGACCAAAGGTCCATATGAGCTATTGCCACCAATTTGCATCCATCTGTCCTTTTATAATTCAGTATTCATTTCTGAAACAACTGTGCAAATTTGAACCAAACTTGTTCTTAAGTTATCCACTTTCAGATTTATACCTTATTACCGGGGCATCAACCAAGATGGTCATTTTAAGAAATTTCAGTTCTCACATGGTTACCACAGAAAAATATTTTGTTATGATTGCGTATGAAAATAAAATCAAGGTGAGCTATAAAGGGTTATGACATCCTGTTACATGTTTTTTTTCTTCTGATAGGAAGGTGTAGGAGACACAGTTGATTCTTATGCTTTTGATGGTAACCGTGTAAGAAAATGGAACAAAACAACACAGAGATATGGAGAAGTATGATATATTAATTGTTAAGAATCTGCACTATTTTTTTAACTACAGATTTATATAACAGAGCAATTATCAGTTGATGCTTGAATGACTCAGGTTAAGTTATGCATTTAGGTTCATTTCTTTGGAACTAAGCATAGTGTATCAATGAAACTTCATCAGTGGATGTGCCTTGGGTAGTACTGAGCAGTCATACAATAATTGGGTCATTATGACCTACATCATATGCTTGAGTGACTCTGGTTAAGTTTTGCATTTAGGTTCATTTCTTTGGAACTAAGTATAGTGTATCAATGAAACTTCATCAGTGGATGTGCCTTGGGTAGTACTGAGCAGTCATACAATAATTGGGTCATTATGACCGACATTTTACGCTTGAGCAACTCTTGTTAAGTTTTGCCATTAGGTTCATTTCTTTGGAACTAAGCATAGTGTATCAACGAAACTTCATCAGTAGATGTGCCTTGGATAGTATTCAGCATTCATACATGATGACCTACATTTAAGGAAGGGCATCCATGTCTGTAAATCTGTGTCTTACAGGCACAATTTCTAGTTTACTTTAGGTTGCAGTTACTATCTATTATCTTGTACAATAATTTGGCAATAAGACTCTATTTGCTTTGAAACTATGTTACAATAATATTTTTCTGAAACATTTTATTATAAGACAATTTTCTAAAAAAAAATTAGAAACCTCCTTGGTGGTCTCAGTGTCACATGCTCACCTCGAGTGCTGAAGGTTGCATGTTTGATTCCCAGCTGGGTCAAACCAAAGACTTTAAAATTGGTATTTTACACCCAGCATGTGGCATACAGGAGTATGAGCAAAGAGTGAGAGTCAGAATAATGTGTTCACGTTGGGTGACATGTCTTCCTACGGACTACTTCCTCACTTGAACTTGTCTGTTAAAAATCCTGCTCAGTGTATCAATCTGGTACAAAGCAGGGATCATCTCATCACATGAACATGTTCTCATCATGATATCCCTGTAATAATTGCCACAGTATGTTAAACAATATATCATACATCCATCAATCTAAAGAATTTCTGTACTGATTTAAGGCATGGACAACAGGTGACATCATCAGCTGTGCTATTGACTGTGATGAGGGAACAGTTACTTTTTATAGGTATGTTTTTTTCATTTCTTAATGGTGTTGAAATCTCCTGAAATATCCTGGAATTTATTTCATAAACTTGATATTCTATTAGAACAAAACAAAAGTACAAAAAGCATACCTGCTCCATGGAATAGAAATACAACAGAAATAAAAAAAAAGAATAAAATATAATAAATTTCTGAAAAAATATATATATTCTCTCATATTGACAACTGAAAAGGTAGTAATTTATTTTATAAAGAGAGAAGTTTTAGTTGGATAATATAATTGATCATCTAAACAAAAAGAAAAAAAATGAATGCAATTCATAAAAAAATATTCTATTGACTGATGTAAAACATATTTATTGAAGGTTACATTATTCTTTTTAGAAAATATAGAATATGAAATTTACAGTTGCAGTTGTTAAATGAAACTGAAGATGATTAACTGTACAAAAAGTTTTTTAAGAAAAAACATATTCACAGATTGAAATGAGTTTATATATTGATAGAAAAATGTACAGCCTACAACTTAAGTCATGTGGCTAAACTGGGTACTAATTGAAATATTTTATCAAGTACATCTGTATAAATCCATTATTATATTGACATCTATTAAAGATCTAAATGGTTATGACTTTCATGACATATTTAAACAACATTATTTACAGTTTTTTTTTGTTTTACAGAAATGGTAAAAATATGGGAAAAGCATTCTCAAATATTAACCTAGGACCGGGTTATGCCTACTTTCCAGCTGTTAGTCTAGCAGCATCAGAAAATCTAAGAGCTAACTTTGGAGCAACACCATTAAGATATCCTTTTCACACACTATGTGTTGAAGTCTTAACCTATTTTATTATTGAATCTTGGTGACCTGAACTCAGCTCGCTCAAAAACCATTGATTTATCGAACCATTTTGATAATTCCATAATTTTTTGCATTATTTCAATGTAATTTGATTCATATTTTTTGAATGCCAATTTCTGGAATTCTCGAACTAATTTATGGTCACCACAACAATAAAATCATGTATTTTACTCTTAAAAACTGGAACTACAATTGTCAACTAGTTCAGGTGTCAAACAATGTATTACAAAAATCAACAGGTGAGAAGGGTCGATATGATTTAATATCAAGTACAGATACATAATATATAGAATCTGACAGATGATTGTAGGTTATTGATCTTAATTGTTTAACACAAATTCAGTGATGGCTTGGAACTGAAAACAAAGAATTTAAAAGAATTCTACAATTACTGTTTTTATTTTGTCATTTTCAAAACAATGTAAAAAAATTTTTATTTCACTTTTTAAAATGGTGTTATTGTAAATTTTTTAAACTTTGCATTATAGATATAATGAATCCTTAACTATATATACATATCCTATAGAAGGATACAGACCATTACAGGATCCCCCAATGGATGATATTTCCAAAGCCTGGTATCTATTAGACTTTATGGAAAATATTTTGCCCTATGTGAATTCAACATATCAGGTATAAAATATGGAATATAAAATATATTTGAATTGTCCTTTTAGATTTTTTTTTTAAATTGTAAGAATGTTGTAGTTTTAGATTTGTTGTCATTTATTTCTAATTTTGTAAGTATGTTAATGCATAATGCGAAAGTAAAGTGGTTTTTCTTGTCTTTTGGATGAACAGAATTGTATTCTCTCAATTTTAGGAGGATATAATTTTAAAAACTGTTATATTACAGACAATCAAAATACAAAGGATTTTTGCTGTCTTATAATTACATTTGAGCTGCATTTCATTGAAACTGGAAATCTGCTTGGTCGAGAAGAATCACATGGTTTGAATAAACAGTCTTTCATTCCTAGATGAACTATAATTCCATGACAGCCCTTATGTTGTTTCAACGTGGCATTCAAATGAATAATCCACACAAAATAATTTGAAAACATGAACATTTTTATGTAAAATTGCTGTCAGATGTAATTTTAAGAATTGAAGGCTTCTTTTAATATTTTAGTTTCATACGATTTTTAAAGAGTTTGCCATATGCACATACAAACATGTGCTCCGATCAATCCTTTTACATGACACTGAAACTACAAAAAGAAGCATTCAATTATTTAGTATTTTTTAAAATTATGTAAGATATCAAACCAGGAATTGAATGTTAATAATATGCACATCATCAAGATATTTTGACTCAGTGAAGCATGCAGATCATGTAAGTAATTTTAGAAGAATATTAAAAAATGATTGGAATACTATTGTGCCAGCACCTCACTTTCAGATATGATTATGATCAATTATAAGAAATGAATTTGAATGACTGCCTTAAACTGCTTGTATAATAAATTTTTTTTTTACAGTTTTCAGATGAAGCACTATTAAAAGCAGATGATTTATCACTTGGCAGCCTTCCTAGTAAATCTTGTACAACACTTCTAGTTGCAGCACATTTGTTTGACCAATTAGCTCCCCTACTTGTAAGTTTTATATGATGTCATGCCTAAAGGATTGGCAAATTATACCATCTTTTCACTGTTATCTTTTGCATATCCCCACACCCATTAATACTTATATATTTGTTCAGTATAATCCTTCTTTCTAAATGTGCCACATTCAATGATTAATCTACTGTACAGTGTATGTAAGTTTAAAACTCATATATTTTTGGAAAAAATGTTATGTTTGATTAAGAATTACATTATTTTTTTATATACATGTTTTATATTTAACATTATATAATTTCCTTTTCATTATTTTGTAGAAAAATGCCTACATAGTGGAACATTGTCTGATAAAATTTTTGTTAAGGATCAACAGTCGTGTTACAGAAAACAAGCCTCTAATTTGTAATATGTTTGACTTGATGTGGTCACTAATGCAGGTATCTTGAAAATGAGGATAATGTATTACATGTGTAAAATATTGAACACATTTCCATAGAGCATATCTTTGAAAGTAAAGCAAAAAAAAAAGCGTTTTTAATACTAGATTGTTTCAAGTAAGCAAAAAATGGACGAGTTCTTTTCAAAGTTCTTATTCTTGCAATTTCAAAGATGAGGAATACTTTCCTTTGCATTAAGGGCTTAAAATACAATGTGAAGGAAGAGAAACTTTTGATGGAGGTTTCACAGCTCTACAGCAGTGAAACAGGATATCAAAGGATTAAAATGTTTGGAAGTCTCAGATTATGTTTGCTTAAATTTGTCCTATGGAAAAAGCTTAATGATTTTAAATTGAGTGTTGCCAAATTTATTTGCATCATTTTTATTCCTTTTTTTATTCATATTTGCTTCCTTTTGATCATTATTTTTAAAACTCACTTTGGAATAAGTATTTTAAGGTACATGTATACAGAATTTGTGAGAAAAATGTACTTTGGGATATGGACTGTGAAAGAGGCTACCATTGAAATACATATTTTCTATAATAATATGACCATTCCATTATTTTTCTTATATTTGTATTTTCCTTCTTTGCTAGCAGTCATTAGATTTTTAAATCAATAATTCATGAATGAAGACAATAAAAACTAGTACTGATTTTTTTGGACTCTGAAACAAATGTTCCCCAAATGCCCCAAGCACTGAACCTTTTGGCAATCGAACAAGTTTCTTCAAAATCATATGCATGGGTTATGGGATATTGCAGTTTGAAATTGTCCAAAAGGCTGCCATCCAAGAAAAAACTTGCAATAAGTAGACATGGTGTTCTTCTATGTATATACCAGCTTTCAATTCACAAAGAAATAATTTTTGAAGAATTTATTTTGATTTACTTTGAATTTAGACAGCTGCAATTTTGAAAGTTTTATTTTGCGTGCCTTTATACGTAAGTAGAGTACCAGTACAATTTTTGAGCCGAGTTTCGTTTTGATTTATTCAGTCATTTTCTCAGAAAAGTAAAGATCTTAACCTTGACGACGGCCATTTTGAAAATTCTAAAATGGTTGTGCACATTTATAGACAACAATGTATAAGTTTTTTTACAAATCGGCTGAGTCCTTTCTGAGGAGATTATTGGACCAAGTTGGTCTGACGAAGAAGTAGGATTAATATTAATAATAATAATAAGAAACCAAGTAAAAACAATATTTTCCCCTCAAACATCGTTTGGGGAACATAACTAAGTAGTCTTTTGATATTCATGACTATTATAAATACTTTGTAAATATACAGTTATATTTTTATCATAAACTTTACATTGTAGGATTTTGAAATAAAGGCATGTATGGAAAGCCTGTCAGTTTCTCTGTTGTCATTATACAGATTTTCTCCGGCACTCCCTGATTTCAAATATCATGTAAGTCTGTATAATAGACCTTAGAGACATATGTCTTAATACACTAACTTTTGAAACTCTACCCTATTATTGAATTCTTTTCTGGAATATTTAATTTCGTTGTCTAAACAATAAAGCAATATGATAAATTAACATTGATTTAATTGTTTTAGAAATAATGAAAGTTTTTTACACTTTAAATGAGGACAATATAATTAAAGAATTTCAAGTTAAATAATTAAGCCTCTTACATAAAATGGTAAGGGGTTTCAGTTGATAAGGGTTCTCAGTTAATAAGGGTTCTCATAGATTGTTGTAATATGTAATGATTAGTAGCCTGTCAAAACTGTGGGTGTGCGTTCCAAGCCAACTCATTGTTATGTATGATCAGAATCATAAATGACAAGGATTGCCAGTTTTCCTGTCAAAGGTTAGTGGTTTTCTTTAGGCACTCCAGCTTCTACAATCATGAAATAGTCCAATAAATTGACAATATGTACTGATAGTGGTTCAAATCACCTGTAAACCAAACCAAATATGTTTAAATGGTATGCCTATCATTATTTCATTACATAGTATCGCTCGTTAAAATCTTCTTACATAGAACAAATCCATGCAAAATCAATAAGTTTAGTGTTATTTACTTGTAGAAAGAATACTTGAATTTGCTGTTATCAATCCTCCATCATCAACATACCAGAAGATATTTATTGAGTAATGTTTTGTATCCTTTTTTGTTCGTAGGAGTTTGTAGAAGAACTAACCTTTTGGGGAGGGGACAATTATAATTATAGTATGATTAATCTGAAAGGTCGATTATGGCTAATAATTTCCAAGTGACCAAACAAAAAATTAACAAAAGATGTTTGCCTCAGTAAGTTATTGAATACCAGGAAAAAGGAATAGAAAAGGTGAACTGTTCAATAGGGCATAGAATGACTTAAAATGACACAATCGAACAAAGCCAAATATAAAATCATAAAAAAACAACAAATTATTAAAGTTAAAAGTTAAATTGCCCAATATTTTGGCCAGTATGGCTTTGATCATAAGCAGGAATAAATAAAAGATTCTGTGTGTTTGTGTTTTGATATCACAGTTATGTTCTATTTGTCTTAAAATAATAAAAAAGAATAGGTGCATAAAATAACCTAGCATTTATAAGTGCATGAAATAAAAGTTATATTGTTCTGTATTGTATGTTATACATATATATGGTAATATTTAATAAGTTTGATTATGTGTATTTATTTTATACCCCATGAAAAATGATTAATCTATGTAAATATCTCCCACAAGGAGACATTTTAGCAGGAACATTGGCGAACATTTTAGCGGAAGAAAAATGTGTTACCTGTTTAGATTCAATGGGCATTTTAGTGGAACATTTTTACATATCACTTTTAATATTTTGCCACATAAAATGTAATATGAGCAGAAATATCGTCAAGAGTGAGAAGATTAATGACTATTACCCAAAAAGATTATTTTGTGCGCAGGAGGAGGAGCAACAACAAAACAATCTGAAAAGTGTTGCAAAAACTGTTTGTACAAAATAAGAAAGACATATCCTCCTTTGCCCAAGACACAGTTAGAAACACATGAGGTGTTCCTAAAGTTGAACATTTAAACTAACAAATTTGAATATTTTTTACAGCTGAATGATCCAGACCATGACCAAACTATCCCGGTAAAATGTCCACATAGTATTTTAAATTCCGCTAAATTATCCTTTAAATCTTCTGTTAAAATGTCCACAAAATTTCCTCTGAAAGGTCCATTTTTTTCTGCTAAATTTGCCAAAATGTCCTGTGCTGCCCACAAGTATTTGTAAATGGCAGAAAAACCAGCTATAGTGAAGATGTAATTGATAACTACAATAGACTGGCTACATTATTAGATTTATTTACCGGTAACTGAGAAACATTTACTATAGGAGTATGAAAAGTATGCCTCATTGAAACATCATCTCATCAAAATACTTATGAAATTTTCATGCATTTAATTATTACTGGGAATGAGGTGTACATGTACAAGTACAAAAATGGTTTGTTAATGCAGATGATTTTTAATCTTGGTGGTTTTTGAATAAAAACAAAATTTTTTCATACAGATTGAGATTTATTGTTTGTTAGCATTTTAAACAAAAAGTTATTTTCTTAACTGAAATGTTAGATTTGATAAAATTAAGTTTGCTATATTTATGCACATCAAATCACCTGATGACAAAGGACTTTCAGAATTTGTACCAGTTATATGGTATGACACAGTAAGTATATATTATTAAGTTTTACTTTTCTTAGTAACTAAAGGGATAAAAAATCAATCTTTTTTAAATATAACAGAAACAGAAATGAAATTCATACAGTCTTTCCCAAATATTCTTTTTCTATTGTTTATATGAAGTTTACATAATTTTTATATATATTGCATTGACACTGATGTGAACCCATCAACAATTGCATCAGTTGTATATGATGTATATGATCAGTTTCCTCTTTAGCTGTAATTTTGAAGCAAACAAAGCTATGTACACTCCTTTCATAACTGTCTCCAGTGATTCCACCTGAAATCCAAGATGGTCATCACAGCTGAAACTTATAAAATAACTAAATATTCAGCTTCTCTTTTAAAGGTTATATACAACACAATGAGACTAGATCACTAGCAAGAGTAACTCCCATTAAACCTGAGTGATATGAGATACTGCAAAAAAATAAGAATGAACATGTTTGATAAAATTATTGAAATGATATGGTGTGATATGATAATTTTTCTGTTTGTGTCAGCTGTATGAAACAATAAGATATTGTTGCATTTACGATTTATATTTATTTAAGGAAAAAGAAATCGATAAAAGTGAAAAAGAAATTGATGAAAAGCAAAAGCAAAAATATTTCAAATCATGTGACCAGCTTAGGAAGGCTATTGAAGGTAGGAATTTGATTAGGAAATCTATATTTCATGTTTGCTAGGGGTCTTCTTGAACTTGCATAGAGATGCATATTTTTTCTCTGTTTTGAAAATGTCTTAGAGTGACTATAAGATGAAGAACTGAACTAAAAGTTGAACATTTGTCACATACACATATGGATATATGCCCCATCTTTCATATTGCTCTATATATTCAGGATATTCTTCTGACCCAAAAGCATGTGGATTATAACAACACATTGTTAAATAAAAAAAAAAGCCCAATATTTTTGATATATTATTATCTAACATTTTGTTCCTCTTGGTTAGATGCATAGATTTATACAGTAAATTAAAAAAAAATTGCATTTATACTTAAAATGTTTAAAATTTTATTCCACCTAATCTGTATTTTTGGTCATGGACAATAATTGATTTTCAGTTATACTGGGTTATTTAAGATTCTGGTATTATAACCTATAAATAAATGATAAAATCTTACTTGTAGTAAATATTTTTCATTGAATAGAAATTTATACATGAACAATCCTTTATTACTGACAGATGTTGAGAAGCTACAAGTGGAAGTATTGAAAGTTTTACTGATCCATACAGATGTTGTGGAGGTTTGTACATATTATATATCATATCAAGTATAGCAGACAAAGCATAATTTTTGTATTTTTGTGTGTGTGTATTGGACCAAAAATTTTATTGAGCTGTCCTTACCATTACTGACAATGTGACTTTTAAAGACCAAGATGTAATGTAATTTGAAATTGAATCTTAATGTAAAATTTTAATTTCCTGAGTATGTAATTAGCCTGTTGCTGTATGATATTTAACGTTTTGTAAAAAACATGTTATGTTTTTATGATATACAGGTAGTTAGTCAGTATAGATACTCCTGTATATAACCATCATAATCAACATGTAATCAGTTATTTTTATGTTGGTATTATTACAAGAAGATCATATAAAGGGATAAATGTTGATAGTTTTTGTGTCTGGATATACATGTTGCTTTAACCAGTTGAGAAAGACATTCATAGTTTGAAGATTTCTTCATAAAGAAGAGACAAATTTATATATATATTTCTGTGACAAACATATAAAAAACCCTGTGACAGACATTTGTACATGAGTATCTGTTCTTCATTTAAACTATGAAGTTAATATTATATTTAGTGTTATTGTGCTGTTTGTTCAGAGCAAATTGTTCTTGAACATAATCATAGAACATAGATAAAAAATTCAATAGGAAAAATGCTTAGTTTTTATTGGTAAACTATTTGTAATGTTTGATTGCAGCAAAAAACGACAAGAATTATATTTATGGAAAAATACAGAAAATTTCTTAAAGAAAACAGTGGACTGGGAAGAGTAAGTAGTCTAATTAACAGTGATGTCATACTTAATGAGATTAGAATCAATATGTCCTGTTATGTAATACATGTAAATCTACATAAATTTGAAAAACCTTTAAAGTTTTTTTCATTTTAGTTATTTAACAGAGTGTCCTTTTAGTTCTGTCTCAATGTTAAAGATGGCAGGTGACTGATAATGACCAATACACATCTAAAGAACCTTAAACTTGCTATATACCATTGGTTTCATTTGGTCAATGGAAGCATTGTCAGCAGTATTGTAATAACAAATCTTGACTGGAAAACTGAAATAATTATTCATTCATGTGGCGTTTTCTTATACAGATTTTTTACTTGAAATAATTCACACTCTTATATTTCTCCATTTTTTTCAAACTGAGATGTGATTTTTGTATGATAACAGAATTAAAATTGGAATACCGGTAATTTTTCATGTCACCTGCTGTTTATTTTGCCAAGCTTG
Organism: Mytilisepta virgata; assembly: GCA_028015205.1. NCBI lineage: Eukaryota > Metazoa > Mollusca > Bivalvia > Mytilida > Mytilidae > Mytilisepta > Mytilisepta virgata. The sequence continues at coordinate 79,777,635 of CM051519.1, forward strand.
ATTGAAAAAAGCTTTAGCAATATATGGCACCACCAGCACTAGAAACTCTGAACTCCATAGGGTCCTTTAAAATCAGTATTTAGTCAAGTTTAAAATTTAAGATAAATATATTTTGGTGTTGTAGGTTCAGCATGGAAGTATATGTCCAACTTCTGTGATGTTGTGCATGTTTCATAGACTTATACAGGCAGTAAGATATTGTTGGGATAAATTTCAAGAAGAGGATCCATCTCGATTTGTTAAAAGTTCAGGTAACTTTACAGTATTCTTATTTTTAAAATTCATTATCATAAACAGTGGCAAAAAAGTCAGAATTGTTATTTAAAAAAAGATTTTAATAGAAATATATTGAAGCTTTTGTTTCAAATAATGATATAAATGGTGATGTTTGTTCTATTCACCACTGCCTGAAAAAAAGGGAGTTGGTCCATTTAATTTCAACAAATAGTAATCCTAATACTGGTTAATACAGCCAGTTGCAAAACATGGTGTGTAAATGCAGAAAGTCCTCCAAATAAAAGTATTTGTTACGATAGTACAGTTTTGATTATTTAAATTATGAAAGGGGAAAATTTGCTCACTCTACATGGTTTTCTCTTAAAAGTGATGGAATAGAGGTAATAAGTGTTACATGATGATGGCATATTCCTACTGTGATTTAAATGACATTAAAAATACTGACATGGTCACCTACTTCTTCCTATTTCGGTATCTTTGGTTACTTCTTGTTTTAAAATAAGTTTGGTTTTTGGTCTTCCAAATGTTTCGGTTTTAATGCTGCTGATGAGAGGTAACTCCTTGAAATGCGTCGTATACAGTATAGTATAAATTTACTATAACTAATATTAGTATCTTTGGATTGTTATTTTAATACTTCAAGATAAAATGCAGTAAACGATTTATCCTATTGAATGTTTTTTTGGAACTATAATTAGGCCTTTCCACTTTCCGTGGAAAGACCTATTGGTTTTCTTCTGATTATTATTTTTTTTCTTCCGCCAAATTTTGTTCCTTCGCTGTTTTTTTGTTTCGCAAGATGTCGCTTAGATATTTGGAATATGATATCAAACAGTTTATACGCTTTTGAAACTGACACCGCTTAACCGAATACTTTCCCATATAAGAGTTATCTCCCCTTACACTGTTTTTCTTGTTATTCCTAAGGCTTCGCAACCGAATAAGAAACCGACAAATTTATTTTTCCAAATTGCTCATTACATCCTCAGGATGTTCTGTTTTATTTTGACCGAAGCCGTATAGAGATTCCATATGAGAGTTATTTCCCCTTTTGTATTTGATATAAGTGAAATGTATTTTAACTGGAAAACCATAAGTGATAGAGGCCTAGGGTCTTTTGATTTGAGGTCCTTGGTCCATAAAAATGAAAATGAGGTCAAGGTCAAAGGTCAAGGTCACGTTCTAAATTTTGACTTTTGCTTGTGATCGCTTCTCCTCTGAAACGGTAAAAGATAGCTGATAAAATGTAATGGAGAAAATGTTGAGGATGTTCAGACCTAGCTTTGTTACATTGGCATAAAAGTTGTATGACGTCATTTTATAGGCGTAATTGCCCCTAGAACGTTTAAATTTTCGGTTTTTGGCTAATAACTTAATACCGGTACAAGATACAGGCATGGGGTCTTTTGTTTTGACACCAGGGACAAATGACCTTCAAAATGGTGTCAAGGTCAAAGGTCAAGGTCATGTTCTAGAAAATGATGTTTTTCTAATTTGAAGTGTAATACATGGAATGTTTTCAAAAATGCATTATTTTTTAGCAGGAATCATTTAAAATATGTTATTTTCCATTTTCGTAAGAGAAAAAATGAGAAAAAATGAAAAATTTTTAAAGATTGAAAAATTTGAAAAAAAAAAACATTTTTTCTTGGCGCAAAATTGTTTTGGCAGTATTTTATATTTGTCTTTGATGTAGCATTTTGGTATTTTATAGTACTCCTAGAATTACCTCAACTTTTAGCTGTATCTCTTAAAATTATAGATCTCCAACATAGGTTGAGGTAAACTTTTTTTTTCTAATAATTAGAAAAGCTTTCCTCTTATTGATATAAAACGGGTACCGGAGGGTAGAATGGGTCTTTGCACATCTCAAAACTATGAAGAGTTTTAAATCTGATTTAATATAGTAAGAGTTCTGGCCTTTCAAAAATTGAAAATTTAAAAATATCAACCGGAAGTGAACTTTTTTTCATGATATCAACTTAAAAAGTGTGGCAAATTGATGACAGTGATGATTAGATTTCAAAAATATCCATATATACTTAATTGAAGCATTTTTAAAATTTTACAAAATGGGGGGGAATGTGGTAAAAATTGCTTAAAAATGATCTAATTCAAGATAAGTTCACTCTTTATCAAATTGTTGAAGTTTTGGGAAAGATCTGTCTCTTTTTCGCATGATTATTAGGTCTTTCCACTTTCCGTGGAAAGACCTATTGGTTTTCTTCTGATTATTATTTTTTTTCTTCCGCCAAATTTTGTTCCTTCGCTGTTTTTTTGTTTCGCAAGATGTCGCTTAGATATTTGGAATATGATATCAAACAGTTTATACGCTTTTGAAACTGACACCGCTTAACCGAATACTTTCCCATATAAGAGTTATCTCCCCTTACACTGTTTTTCTTGTTATTCCTAAGGCTTCGCAACCGAATAAGAAACCGACAAATTTATTTTTCCAAATTGCTCATTACATCCTCAGGATGTTCTGTTTTATTTTGACCGAAGCTGTATAGAGATTCCATATGAGAGTTATTTCCCCTTTTGTATTTGATATAAGTGAAATGTATTTTAACTGGAAAACCATAAGTGATAGAGGCCTAGGGTCTTTTGATTTGAGGTCCTTGGTCCATAAAAATGAAAATGAGGTCAAGGTCAAAGGTCAAGGTCACGTTCTAATTTTTGACTTTTGCTTGTGATCGCTTCTCCTCTGAAACGGTAAAAGATAGCTGATAAAATGTAATGGAGAAAATGTTGAGGACGTTCAGACCTAGCTTTGTTACATTTGCATAAAAGTTGTATGACGTCATTTTATAGGCGTAATTGCCCCTAGAACGTTTAAATTTTCGGTTTTTGGCTAATAACTTAATACCGGTACAAGATACAGGCATGGGGTCTTTTGTTTTGACACCAGGGACAAATGACCTTCAAAATGGTGTCAAGGTCAAAGGTCAAGGTCATGTTCTAGAAAATGATGTTTTTCTAATTTGAAGTGTAATACATGGAATTTTTTCAAAAATGCATTATTTTTTAGCAGGAATCATTTAAAATATGTTATTTTCCATTTTCGTAAGAGAAAAAATGAAAAATTTTTAAAGATTGAAAAATTTGAAAAAAAAAAACATTTTTTCTTGGCGCAAAATTGTTTTGGCAGTATTTTATATTTGTCTTTGATGTAGCATTTTGGTATTTTATAGTACTCCTAGAATTACCTCAACTTTTAGCTGTATCTCTTAAAATTATAGATCTCCAACATAGGTTGAGGTAAACTTTTTTTTTCTAATAATTAGAAAAGCATTCCTCTTATTGATATAAAACGGGTACCGGAGGGTAGAATGGGTCTTTGCACATCTCAAAACTATGAAGAGTTTTAAATCTGATTTAATATAGTAAGAGTTCTGGCCTTTCAAAAATTGAAAATTTAAAAATATCAACCGGAAGTGAACTTTTTTTCATGATATCAACTTAAAAAGTGTGGCAAATTGATGACAGTGATGATTAGATTTAAAAAATATCTAAGAGTCAGAAATGACCTTTTAATGTGTAAATACAGCCCCCCCCCCCTTTCGATTTGAGCGACATTGATGTTACTAAATTTACATGTAAATGCATATAAAGTACATGTAGACAGCTAGGGGATATCAAGGGCTTTGTTAATGAGAAAAAATTATGACGCTAACTCCAACCAATTTCCTGAAAATAGCGTTCGCGCAGTGCAGTAATAAAAAGCTATTTTCCGCCAGAAGACACAAGATTCGTCCAAACGTTACCAATTTATTGCATCCGAATGTAAAAATTTCGCGTCAAATTAACACTACTTTATTCACGGAGATGTCGTCTGGTGAAAATGGCACCGGAAATCTAAATAAATAAATCGTGACATCAAATTTCTACATGAATCTTCATTCTGACATAAGTAAATGTGTACACGTACACTCAGTTTTCTATTAATGACTATTTCCACATCAAACAGCAAATTGCAGTATCCTGTGCCATGTTCACCCGACGACGTCCTCTCTCGAAAAGAAAGAAATAACCTAAGTCCAGACATATATAAATGGACGTCACGTGACTTACACAACGTCATACAGCCTTCCTAAAATAGAAGTAAACATTATAGTAGAAATGTACTTTTACTGTCACTTGTGTATCTAGAGAAATAAAAATACAATGCCCCCCTACTTGTATTCAGCAATCCTTGGAAAACTTGCAATCGATAAATAAAAAAAAATGATTCATAAACAAACAAACAAACAAACAAATAAACAAAAAAAAAGCCTGTCCCGCTTTCCGAAAAAGAGATATTGCTACTTCATTATAATTTTTTTTCTTTCTTTTTTTAATTTTTTTTTTCATCTTTTGGGAGAAATTGCGCCTAGAACGTTGAAACTTAAGGTTTTTCGTTTTAACTTGACGATGGTACATAATAATGGCATGGGATCTTCTGCAATGACCTCAGCGACCAATGACCTTGAAATAGGTCACAAGGTCAAAGGTCAAGGTCATGACCTAGATTACATATTCTGCAGTTTTTCACACTTTATAAGGCTTTTTCAGATTTTTCAAGCAATTAAAGTTATTGAAAGCGTGAAATTCAGGCACTACTTTTGATGACGTCATTTCTTGGAAGGTTGTTATTTCTGTAGACGTTGTTAGACGTTTTGAATATATTGGAATGTTAATTAATGTGACAATGTTACAACCCATGAAAACGTCAAGAATTTTCAATTTCTAAGGTCATATTAATGACGTTTTTTATGTTTATAGGGCAAAGCAGTATAATTCACCACAAACATTTAGTTAACCAGAAATAAACATTTTTCTTGGTGATTCAAACTAGCAGTCCTAATATTTTTATAAAAATTGTGAAATTACCTATCATATCAAACCAGAAGTGATATTTGTAATACTGGAAGTAGCATAATACCTCCCTTATTTCAATCAAAAGTACATAGAACCATATATTTTTGCAATCGCTGAAAGCTTAGGTATGTACCAAAAATTTCATTTTAAACCTAAATTTTTTTATCAACATATGTGCAATTGAGGTGGAAAGACCTTCAATTGTTCTCTGAACAATTGGTTTTTAATTAACTATAATTTTTGTTCTTTTGTTTGTTTATTTAATATGATAAAATGACAAACATGTACAATGTAAATATTTTTTATCATTTAAAAGAACCAAATATTAACAGTATAAAAGATAAATGGAATGCTAAACCAGAATTGCAGATTGATTTTTTTTTTATCTTACTTGGTTATATATTTTTCCAGAGGCTTTTGTACCTATCCATCAGTTTTGGTCAGAAACCATTGACTACTTTGAATTTCAAAGATGTGGAGGTCTAATCTCCCATGTTAACAGAATGCTTGGCAGTGAGGTAAACAAGGCACAAGGCTTATCAGTCAATTCAGAAGAGGCAAAACAACCATTATCTTTGATGTCCTCAGCTGTCTCTAAACGATCAGGTGAGAATTATTCTAATCAGTAGTCCAAGATAAATTCATTGTACCTGAAGATATTGAGCTGATTTTTTTGTTTGTACATATGTAGTTGTATTACAGATTTAGTTATATTTGTGTTTCAGCTAGTATATCTTTGACAAAAATACTACCCTGAGCTTTGGAATTTGTACTTTTCCAGACTTCTCAGTATTCCTGTATACATGAATTGAGATAATTTTTATATGGAAGTGTATTATGGGGAGTTACATGTCAAATTTATTTGTTCCACTTGGCAGAAAAACCTACCTTGAACTTAGAAAATATGACTATAATGTACCCACCTGGACCTTTTTTTGTTATGAAACTGAGCTATTTTTGATATGAAGGTGTATTTTGAGTTGTTGGTTGAGTTATAAATCTAATTTTCATTTTAGTTTACTTTTTATAAATAAAATAGGGTCTATTTCATCTTTCTGTCATTCTGTCAAATTGATTTAAAAAACAGATATTTATATTTGTATGAACTGCCTCGATGGTCTTGTGGTAGCATGCTTGCCATGAGTGTGGAGGGTCGCCGGTTCAAATCCTTGCCCGGGTCAAACCAAAGACTTTAAAATTGGTATTTGCTGCTTCTCCACCAAGCACTCGGCATGTTAGAGTAAGAGTAAAAGACTGGTCAGCCATAAGTCAGTGGTTTTCAATCTATTTCTTACTCTTAGTCTTATACATGTACATGTACTTTGGTTGGGTGATGCATAATTTAACATTTGAACCTATTTGGTAGTGTTTGGTGTTGACTTCATGATGAAAGAAAAATTGTAAAAAATGTACTTGACTTTGAAAAACAATATTTTTGGTTTAACTAATCTTTAATTGAATAAATTGTCTTTTCAGATGAATATCCTGAGTTAGAAATGCCAAGTGGTAACAGTTTAATGGAATTATTAGATGGTTTAGTTATGATGTACCATATAGCAGCTCATAAACAGTTAAGCAAGGTAGATTCATGTTCAAGCTGTGTTGTGCTGTGTAAAAAACTGTGTTTTACTTTTAAAAAAGTGTCCCTGGAGTGCGGAAGGTTGTGGGTTCAATCTTCAGCCAGGTCAAACTAAGGACATAAAAATTGGTATTTGCTGCTTCTTTGCCAAGCATGTGGCATCTAAGAGTAAGAGCAAAGGACTGATCAGCTCTGAGTCAGTATAATGTGTCCGAGTGGGGTGATGTCTTCTCGAGGACCTCGTGAGCTAGCACATTAAAATTCTGGCTCAGCATGTATGTCTAGTACAAAGCAGGGATCATATTCATATTATATCAACATTTTCTCCTCCTCATATGCACCTTATGGTTGCCACTGGACTTTATAATAATTCATCCATTTAGAAAATTGTCAAAAATTGCAAAAGTTAGATGTTTGTTGAATTGTGTGCAGGACTTGTTGAGATAGTTTCAGCTGCCGCTTTACTTACATGAATTCTTATGTATATAGTATGCTTGACACCCTTATTACTGGTGACATCATACTGTGGGTCAATATTAGTCATATTGCTATTCTTAAGATACCTTTCTTCTCAGTATTTATTCTTCACATGAAATTATGTTCTTAAATTGTATAAACTATATTAGTATATTTAGCTCACCTGGCCTAAAAGGCCATGTGAGCTATTCTCATCACTTTGCGTGTGTCGTCGTCGTCGTCATCTGTCGTCGTCTGTCGTAGTCGTTAACAATTTTTCAAACATCTTCTCCTCTGAAACTACTAAATGGATTTGGATAAAACTTATCATGATTGTTTCTTAGGATGTCCTGCACAAAGTGTATGTTTCGATTTTTGATCCGTCGAAAAACATGGCCACTGTTACTAAAAATAGAACATAGGGGTCAAACAACAGTTTTTCGCAAATATCTCAAAAATCATTAGGTTACGGCAAAGTCTCCGGTTGAAAGTGTTCAGCATGATGAGAGCTACCTGTGTGCTGATTTTCGTGAAAATCTGTCAACTGATGTTAGAGTTATTGCCCTTTTTTGACATTTTTGGCTTTTTTTTAATGTTATTATTTCAAAAATCTTCTTCTCTGAAACTACCATTCAAAATCAAATGAAACTTGGTAAGATTGTTCCTTAGGGTATCCTGCACAAAGTATATGTTTCGATTTTAGATCCCTTGAAAAACATGGCCACTGTAACTAAAAATAGAACATAGGGGATCAAACAACAGTTTTTTGCAAATATCTCAAAAATCATTAGGTTACGGCAAATTCTGGCAGGGTGAAAGTGTTCAGCATGATGAGAGCTACCTGTGTGCTGATTTTCGTGAAAATCTGTCAACTGATGTTAGACTTATTGCCCTTTTTTGACATTTTTGGCTTTTTTTTAATGTTATTATTTCAAAAATCTTCTTCTCTGAAACTACTATTCAAAATCAAATGAAACTTGGTAAGATTGTTCCTTAGGGTATCCTGCACAAAGTTTATATTTCGATTTTTGATCCGTCGAAAAACATGGCCACAGTTACTAAAAAAAGAACATAGGGGTCAAAATGCTGTTTTTTGCTATTTTTTCCTGAATTATAGAAAGAAAATGAAGATGAAAGCTACTTTCAAGGTAAACATGGTATCCCGAGTTGAATGGTGATGATGAAAGTTTGTTTTGGACGGCCATTTTCCCGCCATTTTTTACACTTGCTCGGATTTCAACAATATTTGGTTTTTAAAGTAAACATGGTATCCTTAGTGAATGGAGAACTCATGCCCATTTCTTTCCAGAGGTTCTTGAAAGGCTTTTAAAGGTATTTTCAGCATTTTACATGACCTTTAATACTCAGTTTAATTTACAACAAACATTAATATATTAATATAGTTTATAGTGCATTGTTTGCCAGGTGAGCGATTCAGGCTCTTGAGAGCCTCTTGTTTATTCTGATATTAACAAAATAACATTATTGCATTTTAAGAAGTCACTGTGTCATTTTCAGATGTGTAATCTTCGAGACAACATGAAAGAATTTGTGGAATCTTTACATGACACAAAACAAAAACTAAACAGATGTCCAGCAGATGAGGTTTGTTAGTGTTTTATTCATCACAAAAAACTTGAATTTTATTGTACAGAAATAAAAATAAAATATAAACAGCTTTTCATTTTTTACATTAAAACAGAACAAAATACCTAGTTTGTATAAACTGCAATGCAATTATTTTTTTTCCTTGTGATTAAAACTGGATATTGATTAATTTGATAATGTGAACCCCTTGTTGGGAGTACTTGGTTGTCGTCTTTTTTTTTGTAGGTTTTCTGTGTTTATCTTTGTTAAAACATGCTGACAGAGATATCTGGCTTTTGTGATTTTAAATTCATATTTTTTTTTCAAAATTATTGATTCTAATATGACTTGTTGTTTAGGCTTTGAAAATATAGATATATTAAAATTTACTATTAACTGTGGGTAGCACATGCCTGATTTCATAGTCAAAATTACAATACCATTCTTTTGAATCTTGCCAAATGAAATCGTAGAACAGGGAAATACTACAATTTTTACACTTTTTTTTTGCTTAAAAATGCAATAAGATTTAATAAAAAAGTTTTATCGTTTTCAGAAGTTGGATCTTTTATTTTCTACCATTTTCCATTTCATTTTTACAAACTGCAAAATCAAAATGGTTGTCATTTGAAAAGCTTGATAGTTCCATTTTGCTTAATACCTAATTTCCATTTTTTGACATATTAGAAGTGAAATAATTCATGGCAGCCATATATTTTTATTAGATTTTAACACATAACATTGTTGCTGATATTTTACCCCTCTCTAACGCTCAGGATAAAATTTTACACGAAGAGTGTTACCGATATTTAAATCTACAAACATATGGGTACCATGAATTATTTCTTAAATCTTCACACATATTACTGCTACTTTGAACAGATATAATGAATTAAAAATAAAACATAAAGTGGATTACTAAAGTTGTCTTTGTAATGAATGTATAACTTGTTTTTTTTAATTATATGGATGACTATATAAATTGTGTTGTCACTACATGCATTTTCATCGACTTTAGTAATTTAACAGAATGATATCAATGGTTATTGATAAAAATGGAAGAGGGAACTTGATCAAATACAGGTTTCTAGACTGATATTATAATTATTAGGGCCCCACATTGGAGATGCAGAACCCTGGAGTTTTCCCTGCATCCGTCCATCTGTCTGTTGTACCATCTGTCTGTCCATCTATCCATTAACAATTTCTCAACTGATTTCAATTAGATTTATATGGAAGGTGTATATGGGCAATACCTTGATCAAGTTCGAATAGGAGCGCTATCGGATAATTTTTTGTGGGAGTTACTGCCCTTGACTCAGTTTTTCCCTATCAACTTCTTTTTAGCACTCCCAATGGATTTAAACTAAATTTATATTGAAGGTATATATGGGCAATACCTTGATTAAGTATAAAAATGAGCGATATTAGATAATTATTGTGGGAGTTACTGCCCTTGACTTAGTTTTTCCCTATCAACTTCTTGTTAACACTCTCTATTCTACATTTATCAAAGGAGTTTAACCAACTTAATATGGAAGATGTATATTGATGATACCTTGATCAAGTTTGAGAGGACTTTTGGATAATTTTTATGGGAATAACTACCCTTGACATAGTTTTTGCTATCAACTTGTTAGTGCTCTAGATTCTACATTTTTTATCCTTTTAACCAAGTTTATGTGGAAATTGTATATTGACAATGCCTTATCAGTCACTTAAAATGTTTTTTGTGGTCTCTACAACAATATATATGCAGTGGGGCCCTTTTTGATGATCACATCACAGTATTCTACTCTGATTTGAGTAATGCTGTCTATAAAAAAATCTGTTTCAATTATTTCAAGTGAATGAATAAAGATATATGCCTTTACAACTGACAGTATTTTTGTATTTTAGGATAGTGGAATAAAAGAGGAACTAACCAGAGCTCATCAAGTCTTTCTACAGAAAATTGAGGAACAATCCAGACAGATGGCTTGGGTTATCGCTGTTACATATTCAAAGGTATTGTTTTCTCTTGGAGGTGAAAAATTTGATCAGGTTATTTGAAAAAAAAAAAAAAAATTCACATTAACTCCTCACAGACATTTTGCCTACTGGCATTGTTTGGGATAATACTTAAATCTTTCATACTAGGGATACCCTAGAATATTATTTATACCCCCACTCTACGGAGTGGGTGGTATACTAGATTCACCTTGTCTTTCTGTCCGTATGTCTATAGGTCCGTTGAAACTGAAATTTTTCGTCACACTTATCTCGGCTTCTGTGCAACAGAATGTTTTTATATTTGGCCTGTAGCTTTATGACCATGAGTTGTATCATCTCTCGTATTTTCAGGTCTGTCAAGAAACCACTTCCTGTTTGCCGATATTTACAAATTTTACAATATCTTATCTTTACATGAAATTTTTCACCAAACTTTTCTCGGCTTCTGTGTGTTTTAATATTTGGCCTGCAGCTTTATGACCATGAGTTGTATCGTCTCTCCTATTTTTAGGTCTGTCAAGAAACCACTTCCTGTTTGCCGTTACTTAGATATTTTACAATACCTTCAAGTCTGTTTTCCCAATTTTCAAAATTAAAAAAGAGTGGGGGTATACTTTGCATGATAACACGTGCAACCTCATGTTTTGAAATGGGTAGTACTTGTGTTATTTCCATATAGAGACAAATAGATAGGCAACTGATGTATGATTTAATGGGATAAATCTAGTTGTCATGTGGGCCAAGAGAGCCAAATCAAATGGGATATCATAATAGTGCTCAATAAGAAATAAGAAAAGCCAAGACAATAACCTTAAATGTTTTGGCTTAGATTCAAATGCAAAATTGTGCAAAGTTATACGATTGTTTCAGTTGCCTGGTAGGCCAAGATAGTTTGCAATATTCATTGTAACATGGACTGTATTTAACAATTAAATTTATTAATTGGTTTTCAGCCAAAACAAAGTGATGTAGAATGGCTGTTACAGGTAGTCCTACTTAGTGTACAGAAGGCAGCAAATTACAAACTGTTGTTCCAGTATGTGCCAGAGTATTATGTACTGACAGCCATCAATAGCTTTAATGCTTTGTTTAACTTCTTCCATCCTACTGTGCCTTTTGAATCTCTTAACAGTAAGTACATACATGTATGTACTTAGTCTTCTTAATCATGTATTAAAGGTTGGTTATTGATGAGTTTTAAAATTTAGATATTTGTGTAACAAAATTAATATGTTAGTAATGATTAAACACATGTAAATACTCAGAAGATGAATATTCTTTTGGAAAAAGTAAAATGTAGATCTAATAATCCTTGAATCCTGGACATTTATTAAAAGTGCCTTTTTGCATATTTATTAAGATATTTGAATAGTTTGCAAGGTAATTGGCTAATCTTTAATAATTACAATGCAACAAAAGTACAAATTGATGATTAGTTTAATGCATTACCTTTAAAAAGTTAAAAGGTCATCATTGACAAATTTCCAAATTTTACTACATAAATTAGACTAATTTTAAACTGTTAAACCTAAGACAGACTTAAGCTAAATGTTTCCTTAAGTAATTGTAGCGTAGTAATTGCTATTAATGGCCATTTTTTGTCAAATACTCCACATGTTTCAGATAATTTGGACCAATGCTCTTTTAAAGACTTTTGTGTCCTTACAAAAACTCGAACAGAAATTTAAAAATTATATATTCAGAAAAATGTCCTAATGTTCATTAAAATTTGGACCACAATGGGATCCTTCTGATTCCACTCCTTTCTTAGTCATTTTGAGGCAATCTAAGAACTGTCCCATTCAGATCAGTGTTACAATGTAGGAAGACTTAGAAAACATTGATTTTTCAAGATTTTCTGATTCCTGCATGTAATTTTTTTATACGTTTGTTTGAAATAGATTTGTTGTAAGGTTGAAGAGCTGTGTTCCTTTTTTGACAGATTTAAGTGCATTGTAATAATCTAAGACCTACATCAGTAGCTAGGATTGTATACATGTGAGTTCTGGATGTGTGTTATCTGATAATGAACCATACCATGCACAATTTAATAGATTAAAAGCTGATTTATATCTTCATAACACAGTTAGTTCAACACATTTTTAACAGATGTCCTAGTTTCCATGGTTGACCTAGTATTTATTTATGTATCTATATGCATGTATATTTTTCATATTGTAAGTTTACTGTACAGTTGTAATTTGTCAATTATTATGTAAAATTTCTCTTATTTTGTAGATTACAATGAGGTCCTTAAGAACTATGCTTTATTTATCACCCGACATTTTTCTGATCACAGAATACTGAATCCTGGTAAGAATTAACAAGGTTTAGTGAGTTAATTTTACATCAGTTATTAAATCAGTGGACTTTTTTTTTATCAATTTTTCAGAATGTTTGACCTCCCAACTATCTTGGCACCAAAAACAACATACATGTAGTTGGTAAAGTGCAAATTTTTGATTCCAATATTTTTTAACAATTCACATTTTGTTTATTTTATTGACAAGGGAATTATATAAAGAATTTGATGTTTTCAGATGTAAGGGAAGAAGTGGTACAGGCCTTAGCATGTTTTATTTGTTATCCTGAATCTCTGAGAGTGTTAGAGAATCTTCCAGAGGACAAGTGAGTGTTTGTACATTATTTAAGGATTGTTTTCAATTTTCTAACAGGTTATATTATATAATTTACTTTGAGGCAGTTTACGCTTCATAAACATTGGTGACGTAAGAGTACCCAAAGTAGATTATACATGTACAATATAATGTACCTTGCTCAGCCATCAACAACCAATCAAATTGTCTGTTACAATTCAAATTAGATTATTATAATACTCTGGATTCATTTATTTTCGTGATAGAGAAAAAAAGGCATTTCGTTTGATACGTAAATTCATGGATTGCTGGCATACAAAAAAATATAAAAAGTTGTTGAAATACTTAAATTCATGGCTTGGCACATCAGATATCATGAAAATACTGTGACAAAACGTGCCAATCAGACTTTGATATTGTACAGTAAAGTACTGATTTTTAGCACTTATTAAACAAAAGTTTAACAAACATATTCTTTAAAAAAGCTTGTCATGAATTTAACAAGATTAACAGTAAATATTGTTAAGTTTACAGTCTGATTATAACATTAAAACAATTTGTATATAAGAGCAATGGAAAAATTCTGGTTTACATCCAGTGGGGGTGGGGAGTGCATGTTTGCAAGGTTCAGAGACCATTTTCTGTTTCATGACAAAATAATGAAGGCCAAAATTGAGGCACTGTTAATTGCATAAATGTGAAGTACCTTAATTTAGAAATCTTGTTTCTCTTCCCACAAGTTCAATTGTGTTTCCAAAATAGTAAAATGGTAACAATATAATTTCTCTTGTTTAATTTGTGTATGAATTCTTTTAATGGATTTGACACAAATGATCTTTGCTTGTGTAATATGAGTGTGACCTTATTATGATTATATACCTTTGCCATGAACACATCTATCTATATTTGTTAACTAAGTACTTAGACATCAGAAGAAATATTGGGTAAATACTTAGTGTATTAGATAACAGTTTAGAAATAGTATCTGAAAAAACACAAAAGAGATTTGCATGCAGACTTCAACAAATGCATATACATTGTGAAAAAATTCAGTCACAACCACTCTTATCTTTATTTGCAGAACAAAAGAAATGATTGAAGCATTAATAACCCCAAATGAGAACAGATCTTTGTCTCAAACAAACTGGATTCTTGTTCGGATATGGAAGGTTAGTCAACTATAACTAAAATCTCTCATTCAGACTCTACTGAAATACAATTCAGATGAAGAACCCTTCAATAGTATAACTGAAAATGAACTAGACTGCTTTTATTGAAATAACACTACCTAGAAGCTAATGTTACTGTAAATGCATAAATTATTGATGAGTGCCTTTATTATTGCAAATCTTAGAAAATTTAGGCCAATTAATTTGATTCATGGACAAGCAAAATTAAATCATAGTGATGGGAATAATAGTTTGAAGAAAAATATACTTTAAGGCCATGAAAAAAAAATGTGTGTTTCTCAGGCCTGCCTGCGTCTGTGAAACTGTTGTGTGTCAACATTTTTTCCCTTAATTTCGGGACTAAGTTTTTTTTTTTTTTTTTTGTTTCGTTCAAAAATCTGTTAAACGTATATAGTATGAAGGGCGATTCAGGCAAAGAACTTCACTTCGTCCAAACTCTCATCAAAAGCGAAGTTGAGTTTGCCTGAACTCGTGTCAAAAGCGAAGTTTGAGTTGACTATATATTTAATTACTCGCCTGATCCACTTCAAAATGGTCGGCAAATATGACAGCTGTTATTTTAAGGAAACTCTGACTCATGTTATGAAAATAAAGTCCATGCAGCCATTTTGTCAGTCAATAATCCAATAAGAAAAATATAGGTAAATTTGGCTTGCTGACAACTTGTACCACGGTAAGTTGGACCAGAATAACAATAATTCAGACAACCCGGACCGTAGTGAAAATGAGAAAGATACTGTGAATGAAGTGTCAGATGATTAGATTTTATGAACTTCGTTATATTGATTCTGTAATACAAATTTTGTAGACTGGCTTAGAAGGCATGCAAGTTTAGTTTGCCTTAGCCAGTTGAATAGTAAGTCAGAGAATGAATCTGAATTTCTTAAAAAAAAAACATTAAAAAAATTAGAATAAGACTAGCTCTTTAAAAAAAAACATTATTATAGTGCCGATTGGTGCTTTGGAACTTCTCCTTGTCAGCTTCAGAGAGAGAAATCACTTCTTCCTGTCATCCTGAAGTAGGCTGAGCCATGCTATCTTCTTTGAAAAAAAAATGTCCGATAACATTGTTGTGAGTGTGCAAGTACATTTGCACTAGCTCATGGTAATTAAGCTGTGTAACCCAAAGTGCCCGTGCCTGGGAGAAACAAGAAACATTTTTTTCTAGGTAAATATCACCAAAATCTTTAAAAAAAAAGGCTTGAGAAACACACAATTATTTTTTCATGGCCTTTCTTTTTGATGTTTGGCATACTTTTTTATGACTCCTTTGAAACATTTTGTATATATTAAAAGTCCAAAATGTATGAAATGTTTTTTTTTAATTACAGGGCTGTGGATTCAGATTTAGATTCACACATCTTCCGCACCTTGTGCCTTCTAAAATTCAGCCAACTCAATTTGGATTTGCTAGTCTACAAAGTAAGTCCTGTAAACTATGAAATGTATTCATAAATCTCTTTTTGCATTTCATTCTCACAACATAAGTATTTAAAACAAAAGTATGCATCAGCTTCAAGTCTGTATCCTTCACTTATGGGTGTCAGAAAATGAAATCTTGTATAAGAGGTTAGTTTGCAATCACTTTCCTTGATTCTGTTTGACTGTCTTGTATAATACTTTGGAAGCATTTCAAAAATACAGTACAGTTTTTGAATAGACTTGATTCAGCATTCCATCTAAGGATGAACTTCGTAATATCATTATTTTTTTTTAGAACCACTGCCATCATATGTATTCCAAGATTTAATAAGAAAGATGTTGTTACTGGATAGTGAAAGAGCTACTAAATTTATGGACATGTTACTCAACCAACTTAACTGGTCATTTTCAGAGTTTATTGGATTGATGCAAGAAGTAAGGATTTGAAGTTTTTATAGCATTTAAACAATTACCCGTAAATTGGTACATAATGCACAATGAGAAAATATATAGTATTTTATAATATAGTAATAAATTCCCCCCTATTTAATCCTTTATGGAAAATCGTACAGTATTTGCCAATATTTTACTCTAGTTCTTGACCTCCATCCTTAATACGCCAGAAAATTCCCAATGTGTTTCGAACATTGTTCATATTTTACTCTAATGTCGTCTGTTTACCAAAATTAAAACGGTAGAAACGAGATCGACTGTAAAATTGTCTGTTGAAAATGCTTTTCCAAAGAAAAAAACACTTGCAAAACAAGCTGATTTGAGCTACTAATAGGTATAATGTAAACGAGAACAAATTGAGAATTTTAATTGCAAGAACCAATGAGATATTCCCAAAGTTTGAATCTATTTCTTATATTGAACTCGTGCAAATAAGAGTTTTATCTTTCATATAAGCACTAGGTCAATAAGTTATTTATTTTGATTTGTAGCTTAGTTCACTTGATAGAAATGTGAAAATAGAAGAAAATATTTATTACTAGATAATAAAATGGTTATCGCAAGCTCGTGCAATATAAAGTCTGCTCGGGACAATATTCACCAATTTTCATGCAATAAGCATATAATATTTTAAAGTCTTTTATTAAATAACAGATCAAATAAAGGGAGATATTATAAGAATGTGAATGTATGAACATAAATTTCAAACATTACCACAAAAATTCAGAGATAGAATATAGAAATGAGACAACAAGAAATCTGTTACAAAGTTATCAGTTGGAAGAATCCATTGATTGATTGATTGTTGCTTAATGTCCAGTGGCAATGTTACATGCTTCTTCAGGACAAGAACTAGTTCAGTTTATCAAACAATTCAAATAGGGGATGGGATAGGACACCAATTTTGACTGCCACTATAAAAGGAGGTTGGTTGGGTAGGGTTGGATAATTCAGACTTCTGTAGCAGCCATCAGCCTAATAAAAGTACTCTTTTTCAAAACCTACAAAAGGGGCCTTTAGCATGCAGGGAGTGTGGCATTCTCCAAACACGTTACCTACTATGGTCCACAGTGAGGCTTTCACTATTATGACCTGACATATGGGTTGAGCTCCCATGATCCTTCACAGGTGCCTAGAAGAATCCATTGAAATGGTTTTGAACTTTACAAAAGCAGTTTCTGCAAAAACCACACTAAAGATTGTATTTAAAGTGAACTGACTTAATATATGGTAAGGGTACAAATTTTAACTGACATTTTCAACAGTGTCATCTGGGTATACAACCTTTTATGTATTCTTTTGCAGAATTGATCACTTAGAAACATCCATGTCCATATCTCTGAATGGTTGGTCTATTTTTTTGCTATTTTTCGTAACTAAACCACGGTGATGGTTTCACTGTACTTTTATGTTTTACCAACTCATCATAATTTGCCCTCTCTTATAGATTCAACAAAAGGTAACATCCCCGGAAATAAGAATATTGGAAAGTCGTCAGTTGAAGATTTGTGCTACATGTTTCGAAATCGCTGTTTGTTTAATGAGAATACTAGAGATGATTGTCACCAAAGTGCCTGAAGTCTTCTTAGATACTTCCTTGCCCTCATCAGAACTCCTCCTCAAAAGACTTATCCAGGTGTGTATATTTAGATTTTAAGATTTTTTTACCCTTGGATGGAACACATTCCTGTTCAAACTATTGAATAATTATAAGAAATTGTTTCTTAGCAATAAATCTGTTTACCATATATTCTGGGAGGATGTAAAATTTAGTTAATTCAGGTCAAGAAAGTGTTCCAGATAAATTGTGTATTTTAAATTTTGGTAAATTTGACTCTGAATAACATTAAATGGAATAAATTTTTGTAATTTTTGATTGACAGCTACAATATGCAAAAATTATCAGCCTAAAAAAATACTTCAATGTACGGTAATGTGTAATATATTTACTATATTTGTTATGTTAAAAGATAAGATTGAGATCTTATTTTCTCACTGATATCTTTCCATTTATATGATTGTGCAGATGAAACTAAGCAACTCAGAATTATTCACCCATTAAATAACACTGAAGTATTATGTTCATGTATTTTTATACCCCCTGTAAACGAAGTTTGGGGGGATATGTAGGTTTCAGTCTGTCCCTCCGTCTGTCTGTACTTCAGTCTGTCCGAAATAACATCAGCAACTCCTCCTAAATTACTTTGCATTTTTTAACAAAACTTTGTTCCATGTGTTGTCCGCAACTCCTCCTACATTATTTGCATGATTCTAATGAAACTTTATGGAGTGTTAGATCACATTATAGAGATGTGCATATTATCAGAATATTCTGTTTGGACGAGTACTTTGAAAAATATAATGATTTGAACTGTGTGTAGGCTTCAAAACAGACATGTTTCAGGACAGTTCTAGTTGTATCTGGTATGCTAATGTACTGAATTCTTTGCTTTTTAGGTTTTATGTCAAATATTAAACAGAATAACTGCTAGAAATGGAATATTTGAAGGTGTTGTTACATTATATATACAAGGTAAGACTGGTATTTATTATGTAACTAACAGGTTATCTTCATAAAACTGTCGTTTTCTGTTTCATATTATCATATATGATACATTTTCAGTTCAGCGCTAGGAGTTTTAATAAGTGACGACGGTTTCAAGGACAAGGGCAAAGTACTTCCAATTTGACAATAGGATTATGTGTAGTATTTCTGTTGAATAACAACTGGTTAATAAAGAAAGCTGAATTCTGAGTCAGGCGAAATTAAGTGTATGAATATGAAAAGTTACAAAAGAGTGAATGTGTGGTAAATCAATTTAATTTATAAACAAGAGTGCCCTTAATCAGTTATCGTAATGACTCTTTTTGGCGCCCTAATTTTTTACACTTTTGAACCTTCAAGGAAAATTGAATTATTTGATTACCCTTATTTTTCGACACAAAATTGTCAAAGTTGCGATCATTGTTACCAGCTGGTCATAGTCTGTGATTTTAACATTAATCAGGAAATTAATTACTTTCATTGCTTATTTCATCTTTCTAAACAATTTAAACCTTATGTTTATTAAAAATGATTAAAATAAGTTTTTTAGTAAATTTTATTGATTTTATCCTACAGGGAAGTTTACTTCTAAATCCTAAACAAGTTCGGAATGGACTTGCATATTCACGTTTCTCAGATGAATTAATTTGAAATATTTAAATGAAATGAACAAATTTTTAGAAAACAAATCCTCTTATTAGACATGTAGAACTTATAGTTATAGATCTTCTAACAAGACAACAGATCAACAAACGTTGATCACATGATGTAAAAATTATTCGTGAGATGCTACAAAACATAAGCAAGATGCGAATCACGTGTTGCATATTTGTCAACAACATGGCAGGTCATTTAAAGTTTGCTTATATTTTCACTTCAATATTAAAACAACTATTTTCAGGAATAAAAAAGATAAATTTATAAAAAATGAAATAAAATAAAGCAAGTATGACATATAATTTCATTTTCCTGTTCTTTAAATCAGTAAAGAAAATTTGATTTCTCCTTTTAAAAATCCTCTTTACAAAGTTAAAGAATCCCTGTTACATGGAGGATTTTAGCATCAGTACTGGATATAAGCACTTCATGCTATGTTTAAATTTTTCTGTTCTGCCTACCTCATACAGTGTAATAATCAAGTGTGAATTATAATTGAGATTTATGTGTAGTGTACATAAAATGTGATCCGTAGTTTAATTATCCCTTTGGATGTGTAATTTAATGATCACATGTTAACAACAGTGTAATGTTCCAGTCTGATATGTAATGATCCAGAGTGATGTGTAGTGTAATAATTCAGTTAATTATAAATTGTCTTGTAATTAGGCCAAGTAATAAAAAAATTGTGGTTCCAGTTACATCAGGATAATATTAAGGTAGATAAATAGGGATTTTTTTATTTTACATTTTTTTTAACATTTGTTGTAGGGAAGAGACATTCTGACTTTAACACTGCTTATTGAAAAATGTCAAAAAAATCTTTATGGTAGCTGTAAAAAAATTGGATAGGTAGGTTAACCAGAACCACACAATTTTAAAATTTTTTCCTGATGCACTGCAATAAGGCAAATTTTCTCCTATTGAAATTCATGTTCTGTTTTCAGGTTTAGAGAGTGTTTCCTATTTCCCTATTTCAGCAGCCATGATGGGTATCTTAATTAATCTGGTAATAAAACCCAAGGATGACAGGTATATGTTTGTGATTTAATCATTTCCATAAATATTTACTGGTCTTGATGAACTGGTTTGCTATACATGTAAATCGCTGTATTAATATAACGAAGCTTCTTGTAATATATAATGAATTCGTAAAGTGACTATTGTTCTCAATGAAAAACAATATAGTTTTCATATGATTCTAGAATCTCATCTTATTTTTCAGAATTGTGCATATGGTATTTGGCAAGATATAAAATTTTGCAGTATCTTTCTTTGCTAGTTTCCCTGCCTCATCACTCTCAGGGTTTAGTATATGTAAACAAATTACAATAGGTGATAATTGATATCGGAACACAACGATCAATATTTAATCAATTTAATACTTCTTTCTAACCGTTGACAATATAACATAAGATTTGTTTTGTATTTCATAATGAGCAAGAATACTTTGGAAAATAAACTGATGGATGTCAGTTAAAAAAATGATTTTGGTTTTTTAATTTCAGTAAAAAAACAATTTTGCGACACCTGCTTTCTGATCCTGGATTTAAAGTTCCATCTTTAGAATATTTAATAAAGAAATTGGTAACAGATACGAACAAAGGTATGGTTGAACAATTTAATAAAAATTTATGTAAATGTATCAGTTATATACTGAAATACTTAATACTTATAATTTGTAATTATTTAATAATCTTCTTATGCATGCTAATTTTTTATTTTAGTTTATTCTAACTTTTATAAAATATTATTTGATGGTGTGTTGGGAAAGTTTGAGATTGTTGGGGTAAAGGCATAGATTTGTTTTTCAATAAAAATGTTTTACTTTTATACCATTTTTCAATTATCACATATACATGCATGTCATTTATAGATCAAGATGTATTACCAGAAGAAAAATCACAGGTAGAAGAACTGATGAAGTGCCTACATTTACATGAGGACACAATGTTCTCCCAACCAGAACAGGTCAGTACAGTATCTAAGCAAATTATTTAATTATGATAATAATTTTATTATTATTTATATTAATGTTTTTTTTAAATATTAACTATTTTTATACGACCGCAAAATTTTTGCGGTCGTATATTGGTATGACGTTGGCGTCGTCGTCGTCGTCGTCGTCCGTCGGAGTCTGTAGACATTTGGTTTTCGCACTATAACTTTAGTATAAGTTAATAGAAATCTATGAAATTTAAACACAAGGTTTATGACCACAAAAGGAAGGTTGGGATTGATTTTGGGAGTTTTGGTCCCAACAGTTTAAGAATTAGGGGCCAAAAAAGGGCCCAATAAGCATTTTTCTTGGTTTTCGCACAATAACTCTAGTATAAGTAAATAGAAATCTATGAAATTTTAACACAAGGTTTATGACCATTTTTTGGAGTTTTGATCCCAACAGTTTAGGAATTAGGGGCTAAAAAAGGGCCCAAATAAGCATTTTTCTTGGTTTTTGCACAATAACTTTAGAATAAGTAAATAGAAATGTATGATATTATCTTGGTGGGCTAAGGGAGGTAATCCAAACACATTTAATTTTTTTCTCATTTCATATTTCATAAATTAAAAAGGAAATTTCAAATTTCTTTTAGCAAAAAAAGGGGGGTTACAATAAATTTTATTGTTTTTTGGTTTTTTTTTTTTGGGAGGGGGGGGGGGGGGGGGGGGGGGGTCAATGTGCAACTTCATAGTGTATTGCACAAAAGCTAAAAAAGGGGTAAATTATTTATTTTTTTGGGGGGGGGGGAATTTTCAATTGCACAGTATTGCACAATAGCAAGAAATCTTCAATTGCACAGTATTGCGCAATAGCAAGAAATTGATATGTGTGCCCAATTTTAAATTTTAAATTGGTTATTTCTGATTTATATATAAAAACAAATAATACTGATATTGTTTGAATAGGTAAATTAAAAAATTTTAAGTTCTTAGACCACATTAATTCTGTGTCAGAAACCTATGCTGTGTCAAATATTTATTCACAATCCAAATTCAGTCTCGTTGGGGGGGTTGTCAGGTCATAATACGGAAAGCCTGACCGCGGACTATAGTGGGTAACGTGTTTGGAGAATGCCACACTCCCTGCACGCTAAAGACCCCTTCTGTAGTTTTCGAAAAAGAGTAGGCTGATGGCCGCTACAGGAGGCTAAATTATCCAACCCTACCCAACCATCCTCCTTTTACAGTGGCAGTCAAAATTGGTTCCCCTTTGTGTCCCATCCCACCCCTAATTGAATTGTTTGATAAATTGAACTGGTTCTCATCATGAAGATGCATGAAATATTTGCCACTGGACGTTAAGCAACAATCAATCAACCAAATTCAGTGCTGTATCAAGCTTGAATGTTGTGTCCATACTTGCCCCAACTGTTCAGGGTTCGACCTCTGCGGTCGTATCAAGCTGCGCCCAGCGGAGCATTTTATTTGGACTTAAATTCATAATTGATAATAAAAACAATAATTTTAAATAAATTCCATACTTGTGTGTTATATAAACTTTTTTTTCTTTAGACAACATAAACAGTTTAAAAGACTATTATTATTAAATCAACATTGACAGTCAATATATATGTTTTTATTAGACATTTTGGCAAAGGGAATTTTTTAATTTCAAAAAGTGGACACAGTTGAAACAAACCCCAGTTGAGTGTGTCTTGAATTTTTATTTAAAGAACATTTTGTTTTAGTACAATATATATATATATCTGTACAAATTTTAAATCTTCAGGCTGTTATTGGATAAAAAAAACTCTATTTTTCTCAATCTGTTTGTCAAATTAATTGAAACCTGTAGTGCTTTTTAAATAATTAATATGTAAAAAAAAGTTTTTATCTTTATAGGAGCAGATTGTTTAATAAAGAGACAAAATTTTATATGGAATATTGAAAATTTTGATAATGAAAGGTTTAACTATTGACTGTTTGTTTATTATGATAGAACGTTAAAGAAGATGAACTTTGTACAATTTGTTACACAGAAAGAATGTCAGCAGTCTTTGTTCCATGTGGTCATCAGTCGTGCAGGTAATACAGTTTTAAGAGAACTGAAATGTCTCATTGGGGTTAGAATTCAAAATTATGATACTTGAATCCAAAACCTGGATTTGTTGCTCATTTTAAGACTTGTTTCAATACACATCTTTTTCTTAATGCTGATGAATTTTAAATCAGTGGTCTTGATAAAGACTACCACTCCTGATAATTAAGCTAATATAACACCTTAGGGTTTAGAAATTAATAATTAAGAGAGCTGAATGTGTCTCTGTTTGTTTGTTTGTTTAGTTGGGGTTTAAAGCCATTTTCAGCACATTTGGCTATTTTGCGGCGGCCAGTTTTTATTGGTGGAGGAAGCCGGAGTACCCGGAGAGAACCACCAACCTTTGGTAGGAAAATTGGCAATCCTTGTCAATTAAGGTGGGAGTTGAACACACCCCGCCACAGGTGAGATTTGAACTCACAACCTCAGCGTTGACAGGCTAGTGATCATTAGTAGTCATGACGAACTACCTAGACCACTCGGCCACCGAGGCCCCGAATGTGTCTCTGAAGAAAAAGAGTTAATTGATACAGTAATCAGATGATTAAGATTACAAGTCACATCTGTTAATTTCCTGATTCTGCTTGTAGTGTCTGTATTTTTACCAACTGCAAGTGGTTTTTGGGGAATATCTCAAAGGTTTTATTTAAAATAAAAGTAAACTTTTGATTCCAATAGTTGTAGTGAATTATTGTCTTTACATCTGCTGAAATGTCCCAAATGTGTGTTTACAATTTTTTATGTGCATATCAAATATGTGAAATCTTGACAAACACATGTGACGTTGTAGAATCTGTTTCAAGTTCTATTTCCGAAAGTTTGATCCATATTGACTTTTAAAATATACAGAATTGATATTTTAAATGTAGGGAATAGTAATGAAGTCCTCAGTATTTCATAAAGAAATTAATTTCCAAAGTATGTGAGACGCACAGTAGTCTGATAAATCATTTAAGTATATTTGTTGTATTTAAGAGAGAATTTTTGTATTTATAGGAATTGTATCAGCCATCAGATGATGAGTAAGAAGGAATGTTTCTTCTGTAAAACACCCATTACAGATGTCAAGGATTTACAAGGTGCTTCAATATTAACCAAACATGGAAAATGATGTCAAGCTGTATATCATTTAGAAAAACAATTTTTTTGAAAGTACGAACAGTCTCCTTAAAATTATACCATCTAGTCACATGTATAGATTGTTTTGATCGTATTGGTACAAAATATTGGTATTTTGATTATTTTCAAAATACATTTGTATTAAATTGTTTAACACAAGTGTATGAAAATGTGTAGATAATGGCTCATGTGAGTGTAGCTTTATATTATATTTACAGTGCCAAAATATTGCCATTAGATTTTATTTGCTATAGCTGCCTTCATTCTCAGGTTTGTTGAAGGTATTATAACTCAAATTAACTGTGATATTTGGTGAAGTGTTAATTGGTTGTTGTGTATATTAATTATATAAAAAATTATTTAAGCTTTACAGAATATTTAAACAGGGACAGTTGACTAATGGTTGTTTAACTCAGTTACTTTTTAATTCCGCCAAAGTATAGTAATACTTTAAATTGTTTGATATTGCCGTGACCCAAAGATATTTTTTACTTTTACTTGTGATTGAACTTCTGTTACGAAATCTAGGCTGGATTTGATAATAGTTAAATACAAGTGTGAAGAAAATCATCTTGTTTGGATTGTAGACCATGAGACATTAATTTTTTGGGGGCTTTTTATGTAAGTGTAAAATTTAAATTATATTTTTAAATTTGTACATTAATAGGAATTATATACCTTCAGACATTGATTTTTTGAAAGTTTTCTAAGCAAGTGTGAATTAAAATTAAATTTTTAAATTCACACATTGTTAAAAGACATTGATTTTTTGGAGGAGCTTCGAGAGTGTAAATGTAAGTTAAATCTTAAATCCTTAAGTTGTTAGGAACAGCAGGTGTTAGTTCACTCTGCATTTTGTTTTTTTTTTTTTTTGTGTTCATTCCAAAAGGATTGAAATTTGAATGTTAAAAAAATTATCACATCAAAAGTTATATTAGCACAGACTTGTTACTTTTGGCTATTAACAATTCTGTCTTTGTAGATATGTTTGGCTTAGGAATGGAATATTTATGATAATAAAACTCTAAAATTTATTTTAAATGATATCCTTACTTGAGTTGATTTAAATCATTTTTTAATGAGAAGAAAACTAGGATGGTGATTGTTGGAAATGATATACGCCTCCACATTTAAATATTGTTTTAGCGGTTTTTTCTTCACAAAAATTAAAACATTGTCTAGCATGTATATGTGTGAAAAATCTCACAAAGTAAATGGAACCATGGCCCAAACAATCATTATGAAATTTGAATGGGAAACAGTTAAAATCATCCTGTATAATAGTTGTTTCTCTTTTGAATCCAGTAAGTACTCTGCCCAAATTTGTATATATGACAGTCCTTTATTAAGTTTACCAAAAATTTTAATTGTAGTGTTTGAATGCCAAAAAATAATCATGTTTGAGTCTCCAGAA
The DNA here is from genome assembly GCA_028015205.1 of Mytilisepta virgata. Taxonomy (NCBI): domain Eukaryota; kingdom Metazoa; phylum Mollusca; class Bivalvia; order Mytilida; family Mytilidae; genus Mytilisepta; species Mytilisepta virgata. The sequence goes on from CM051519.1 coordinate 79,803,782, forward strand.
AATCAAGCAAAAATTGAATTGCAATTTTAAAATCCAAACATTCCATTTGGGATTTACATGATTGCTGAATTAAGTTAAAATGAGATATTGAGCTTTTTGGTGTTTAGACTCAGAAATGTTCTGAAAAAAGAATAGTTAATATAAAAAATTTATAATTAAAATCTTGAAAATTTTGTTTATAGTTTACAAACTTTGTACAGTGATTCTATAAGGGGGAGTTCAAGTCTCAGAAAATGAGCAGTAAATGGACAGACATACAGAGTAACAACAATTTTAAAGAGAAGTTAATTTTTGTCATATATGCAGAAATATACTCCAAAGACATACTAAAAAGAATAAATGAAAGAATATTTCATTGGAGCTAGGTAAAACCCTTTGGATTCTATAGAAATTTGAAAATCATGCAGGGGTTGAAATGGTATTATCTGATTGATCATTTTTCAGTTTTAAGGTTTTAAGAACTGAAATATTTGATAATGGAGTTGTGAGTTTTTGTGAATGAGGTAAGTTACTTAATATTCATATTGTTCAAGTACATGTATAAAAATATGAGAAATATGAGAATATTTCATTGGAGCTAGGTAAAACCGTTTGGATTCTGTAAAACTTTGAAAAATTTTCGACTTATTTTATACATTTAAGTCGTTTTATGCCCCTTTTGACAGCTCACCATTTCCATTTATTTTCCTTGTTATCTGTAAAAATACACTACTGTCTGTAAACCTTAGTTCATGGAACAGTTTTTTCATCATTTAAGTATCTTAATTTCGCTTGTTTTATCACTTTTGAACAATTACCCCTGTTGTCAGTGGCCCAGCTTGACAAAATTAAATTGGAAGCAAAATATTCGGTAAGGGGTCTAGGGGCAAATCCCCCGTCCTGGAAGCTTACGTATTCTGTAGAAATGGAAATGGGCATTATAAATGATTAATGCTGATTAAAATGGGCTAGTGAAAAGGGCTTTAAAGGAAATAAACTTGAAAGCAACTAGGACAAGGGTTTGCAGACCCCTATCTGCCCCCCTGGGGATGTCCCTGGTGAAAAGAAATGATTGATTAACTATGAACAAGAGGTTTCATGTAGAAAAAAATATCATGGCATTCATGGCCAGCTTTGATTATTTTTTTTTTTTGCAAATTTTCTGCTTACATTATGCTACACCACTGGTTGTAACTAATAAAATTGAAATTACAAAAAAATCTTATTATTATAACATTTAGACAAATGTATTGCTTCATTCAAGAAGTAATAAATTGGGTTAGAAAGTAACTATTCATTGCCTGCTTGCATTATTATATCATATTCATGACTCAGATTGGTAAATATAGTTTATAAATATTTTTGGAATGTTTACTTATTACAGTTATACTAATTATCAAATAAAACAATTTACAGAGGCTTTTATTGTTTCACATTATGACATTAAACTTATAAATTTTTGTCTTTATATTTAATGTTGGTACTGAGTTTGTCAGCTCATCAGGGGTGATTCTATCACATTGACTTTTCTATCATTACCAGCTTAGTTGCCAATGTTTAGGTATTAGTCATAAATTAATTTTATTAATGTAAATCTAGAAAATTCTTGGAAAAAATTGAATATCTCCTCATGGATGCTACAGTTATCACTCATTTAGGCAAAATGGAGTTGCACTCTCATGGACAGTTCTGTTTTAACGTGCTTTTTGTTCTACAATTATAACTTATTTAGGTATAATAGGGTATCACCCTCATGGATAGCTCTGTTTGAAGGTGCTTTTTGTTATACAATATTATCAGTCATTTACGCCTAAGGGAGCGACCATTTGATTTTTTTTGAAGGGGGGGAGGGCAGGGGGGCTAGGATCAAGTGTTTGATTCTGCCTATTTTTTTCGTTGAAATTTTGGTCCTGGATTTTTCATTTTCATTTAAACTAAAAAAAATTCCTGATTGACACAGGTCCTGCATTTTTTTCACACCTAAAGTGATCCTGTATTTTTTATTTTGCTCCAAAATCCTGGTCCTGCCTTTTTATTTCAAATTTGATCCTAGCCTGGAGTATTGCCCTCATGGAAGGCATGGTTTTAAAGTGCTTTTTGTTATACAATATTATCAGTCATTTAGGCATAATGGAGTATTGCCCTCATGGAAAGCATCGTTTTAAAGTGCTTTTTGTTATACAATATTATCAGTCATTTAGGCATAATGGAGTATTGCCCTCATGGAAAGCATCGTTTTAAAGTGCTTTTTGTTATACAATATTATCAGTCATTTAGGCATAATGGAGTATTGCCCTCATGGAAAGCATCGTTTTAAAGTGCTTTTTGTTATACAATATTATCAGTCATTTAGGCATAATGGAGTATTGCCCTCATGGAAAGCATCGTTTTAAAGTGCTTTTTGTTGTACAATATTATCAGTCATTTAGGCATAATGAAGTATTGCCCTCATGGATAGCCGTGTTCTAAAGTGCTTTGTTATTATTATTAGTCATTTACCGGCCCCTGACAGAAAAGTTACTCAAACAGAGGTTACTTTAAAGTTGCAGTCATTCTTATTAAAGTTTTATAGACATGATTTGGTTGACAAGTACGTATTTAGTTTTTATGTGTAGCGCTTGTATTGTTTTGGTCTTGTCTTCGTTGTTCTCCGGAGTTAGTCAGTTGTTTTCGATTATCCCCTCCTTAGGCATAGTAGAGTATTGCCTTCATTGAAACATCTGTTCTAAGGCGCCTTTTGTTCTACAGTATCACTCATTTAGGCATACTGGAGTATTGCCCTCGTTGATAGCTCTGTTTTAATTTTAATATGGTTTTTGTTCTACAATTTTATCAATAATTTAGGAATTTGAATCCGATTAACCACAAAGTTTGGTTTATTGTTCAGATTTCTACAAAATCAGCCTTGAACAATGAAGATGAATCAAATAAAATAAAAAACACACAAATAGTGCACCAAACAAATAAAATAAAAAACACACAAATAGTGCACCAAAGTTGGCGTTACATAATATTTATTATTCTTCCTTTACATTATCCAATTTGAATATACAGGTATTTGGTTGAAGCCATCCATTTTTCTATTGATATACAAACGCTTCTGTGGTCTCGTGTTCGCCTCGTGTGCGGAAGGGTGTTCATTCGATCCCTGGCCGGATAAAACCAAAGAAATTAAAATTGGTATTTGCTGCTTCTCCGCCAAGCATGCACCGTCTAGAATTAAGAGCAAAGACTGGTCGGCTCGGAGTAAAATGTTTACGGTGGGGTGATATGTCCTTCCTGCGGACTTTTACCTCGTGAGCCAGCACGTAAAAAATCCGGCTCAGCGATTCGCTCTAGTACAAAGCAGAATTCATATTCATATCACATCAACATGTGCCACTGGACTTTGAACAATAATTCATCCATCCTTCCATCTATTGATATACAATTGGGTACACTCACGTGTAAAAAAAGATCTTTTGACCATATTTTGAGCTTGCATGAACTGAAATACACATGTAGTTGTTTTGGATAATGGTCTGTAGCTGTGACATACTGATAGCCCAGGAAACTATTTGCCCATAAAATCAAACTGATGCTTGCATTTGTATATGTTTCAATTTTCATGGTTGATTATTCTTGAACTTTAATTGTTAGATGGAATTTAAATTTACTTTTATCCAGTTGAGATTCCTTTGAGCGGTCAAACGGTTTTTTTTTCAAATGATTTGAGGCTAATGAAGTCAAGAGTGCCATCCATATATAAATGTGTTTTAATGCTAGTGAGGTGAAACATAGAAGTTTATTGAGCAGAAAATTAATATATAATTCGAAAATCATCGATAAGTGTTGTAGCAATATTACCCAGTTTTATATAAAGCTTGGGTTCTGACGTCACATGGCCCAAGCCACTTCTTGAAGAGTCCGTTTGACGTGAGAGGACTAAATATAGCTTTGATGTATAATGTCATACAAAAGTATTTGAGAACTCAAACTCACTTTATTTTCAGAGGATTTGTTTCATATAAGAAGATAACATAGATCATTTTCTGTTTGTTCAATCAAAATTGGTATTATGGAATTACAAGGTTCATTAAAGATTACACGTTGCAATTTTATGATAATGAAAAAAATATATTTCTGAAATCAACTTTGCATACATTTTGTTTTCATCTAAAGGCTTTTAAAAGATTTTTTTTAGAATATTGATGCTGTAATCTATCTAGCTATTTATTTGTTGATAGTATTAATCAAGTGTAATATGAGGTTTTTGTCAACACGTATTTATTTGTTGAAAGAATTAATCTAGTGTAATATGAGTTTTAGTGAACACGTATTTATTTGTTGATAGTATTCTAGTGTAATATAATGTTTTGTGAACACGTAGGTAAAAATAATTCTTCCCTAACTTGAACATTAAGGGAAAAAGTAAAAACATTGAATGCAACTTTGTTTTTTTTTTTTCTTAAAAAAATATGTTTGCTTGAAAGAAAATTCACAAGAATGTATGTGTTGTAGATTCGTGTGAAACAACTGAATAGTCGCGAAATAATAAATTAACACCCTTAAATAACAGCGCCAAAAAGAGCATATGATTTGATGTACAATGTAAAACTGATAAATTTGTCATCACCTGCAAGTTGTTCTAACATTCTAGTTTTTCACTGTAGTCAGTTAACTTGAGGATGGAAAATTTACAACAGGACCCAATGAACATTCATACACCGTTAATCTCGTTTCTTATATGCCTTGGTCTTGGGATAAATGGCATGTTTCTAATGTCCGTAAAAGCAGACAAACCTAAATTAAATTATAACGACAAAATTCAGGGTTTAAAGACCGTTTTTGTGATTTTTGCCATCATTTTCTACATTCCAGCAGAATTGTGGGTGATGCAGCGAGGACATGTGACAGTTATAGCATGTGTATTAAAAGGTAATTGTATATATTTTAACTACTTCTATTGGTAAATAATCAAGCTCCTCAATCTAACCCAAAGGAAAAACTGCTTTATTGTGTTTTATGCACATTTCTGTATCAAACAAATGAATGCACCTGAAAAAACGTGTCAATGGTGAAGCAATGACTGATCAGATGATGATATCATCAGAAAATTGCAGCCCAGGACAAAGCGAGTTTTATTCATCCGATAATTGGTAACTTCATTGGCCTACCTCTATAGAAAATTATATCTTATTTCCCGCCTATCGACCAATATAGCTGGGACACCTGAACTATGCTTACGCTTACATGCAATGTAGACACTGTTCGATAATTAAACCAAAAAAAAATCGTCAAAAATTTATTAAAAAACAAGAAAAAAAAAACATTTCAGAAATATTCCTTTCAAATGATACCCATCACCTCTTCAACCAGACTAGTTCTTATAATACGTGTATTCTTTTTTTTTTTTTTTTTTTTTTTAAATCAACTTGGTAAGTTTGAATCCATTATAGGCAGATACTACACGATTTTGCAGTCGCTTTCTAACCAAACCAATGCCCCAATTACATTCTAGATCAAAAACTTTAGTAAAATGGTTCTGCTAAACTGGGTGACCAAATAATAAGCCATTGTTTTATTTCAATATAACCTCTCTACATCATGTAAATATATTAACTCGAAAGGCTGTGTGAACGAAATCGTCATGTGAAATAACATCTCGCTCCCATACTCTTTCATTACCGTCATATTATCACGTACTAACTCATTACACAAAATGTATAGTAATTTTTGGAAACATCAACAACATCCATTTAAGTACATAAAAAAACTCTAAATTTTAAATTTACCCAGCATATATTTCGAAAATTTGAATTTTTACTCAGTGGTGAAAATAAAATTTAAAAAAATATTTATAAAACTAGCGCTCGCCTGGTTGGTAATAATACAGTATTGTCTTCGAGCGCATGTAAAATGAGTGTACCCATAACATATCAGACTATTTAGGCTGGCCGTTGATTTTATGTTTTGTTGATGTTTTCTTCAAGGATGTAATTCTGACTGGTACGCATTTTTTTACCTACCCTTTTTCTATTTTTGACATAGAATTTTTTTGTTTATATCAAATATTCGGATACTGATTTTAATATCTTTGTTTTAATTTTTTTATAGAAACACTACAGTCAGCCCTGTTAGATGCTTATCCATTTGGAATAACTGCCGTGGCCATTATTCGTTTCCGATTAGCCATTTGTAGAGGAAACGCAGACGTACTTGTCAGCAAAGCTTTTTATCTTTCGACTACAATATTCTGTTTCTCTGTACCTTTTGTCATGGCCATCACGAAAGTTTTTGTTCTTAATTCCATTATGGATTTGAATTTACAAAATGAAACTGAAACGCAAGAAATGTCTATTTGCTTTGATACCCACACTTACGGTATTAATTATCTAAAAATCGGGAATAATGTTCTTGTATATTTACTCCCGACTATATTGACCACTGTATTCTATGTTGGAATAATCCGCATTTCATCTACCTCTATCTCAAGAATTCAACAATCTATAGGTTTCGGAAGTACCACACCAAATGCCAGAAGAAGGGCAAGCATTATTCCAGGTTTTTTTGCACAGAACACAGTATATCCAACGTATCGAGAGGGCAATCAAAATAACACAGAACAACAGTCCAGAGGAGAGAAAATATGCCGTTCTGTGACCACACTTGTTGCTTTCTTTCTGATAACAATGTTACCAATCGTTATAATAGAGATTTATACAAGCTTTACGACGACTAATATGACTTTCAGTATTATATTACTTTACATGAAGACGTTTATGTGTATATTTCACGCGGTAGGCGAGGGCGTCTTCCAGCAAGACAAAAGACGGCGTGTGTTGATATTTCTGTATAAATATGTAATTCGAACGTCAGTAACACCGACAATCACCAGAAGAATTTCACCTGACATTGTGGAACAAATTATCTTTCATAATAAAGACCATCTGTCTACGCTAAGTGAAGAATCAGACTCAGGGCAAAATGACGATAGCTGTGATACATGTGATAGCGTCTTTATGCCAAACGGAATCAGCCCTTCGAAATTCCGACGCCTCTCTCATTACAGTCAGGTCAGTGAATTGATGGCAATAAGCAGAAGTTTTGAAGCAATTAATGAAAGCAGCAATAATCAAATCATAGAAGAAACATGTACCAATGTGGAAGTTTTCTCAATGACAGAAATCAGTAGTCCAAAAAGTAGTCAACAAAAGCAAAATAAGGAATCCGACGACACATTCTGTACCAAAAAAAGAAAATGCAAAGATGATAATCTTTCTCCAAAACAACTACACAGGGGTCAGCGATGTCAGCGATCATCATTTTTACAGTATAATATACCGGTGATGATGCCAAGTAAGAAATGTCCAAACAGCACACATTCAAATATAAGTAAAAGGCTATCCTTCAAACGACCACCGAACCTCGTCATTAATGATGCTCAAGTCTCCAATGTGTATTCTATATCCGGAAACATTCCACAAGTACTTCTCACTCCTAGGAAAAGAACGAGCTTTGACAGACTAAATGGTCTTTCATCAGTTACAACTATTGATCAAGCAGAGGAGTTGTCTCCAATAACCACACACGTCGACGATACAAAGAAAAACGATTTAATAGGCAGAGATAGAAATTTATCTTTGTTGTCTGATACACTATAATATATTTAGACTCAAATTTCGTTTGAGACAGTTTATTTTTATGAGATGAAGACTGACCTACTAAACATTCAGTCAGAAGGAAAAATCACGTTATACATGTTATAAACACGACAGCTTTTGGATAAGTAGGTTATATGTAAAATATGTAATAGAAAACTTTATATGGATACAGAAATTAAATACATGTCTCTGCTTTGTCAAACCGTCGGACGATTTGACTGTTATTTGGTAAGTTGAGATGTCACGGGATATAAATTTAAATTTCTTTATATACATGTAATTAGTTCCAACCTGAAGGAATATCCTGGAATATTTTTAGGATTTGTTCCTGACGGAATAATCTTTGTAAGAAGTTTACCCAAAAAGGAACAATCATTAATAAGAGCTTTGTTGATAATAGCACATGTTTTTGTATATAAGCACAGAAATGGATTGTTATCACTGTTTATGTTATTTAATTCTTTAATTTATGTGATGACTATGATGATTGTAAGTTATCTCGATGTATTACAAGTTTTTTTGCTGCATTTGTGATTGTTTCCATGTTTGTATAAATTTTTTTTTTTTTAAATCTGATATTATCACCATGTAATCCAGCTTTGTATTGAAGATGAACATTTTCCTACCGTCCTGAACACTGACAGGACAACTTAAATGTCGGAATCTGATGTTGAATGGTACATGTAATATACAGATTTCATCATTCGTAAATGAGAGGCAATAAAATAAATCAAACAAAAAAATAAGTATTAGCTTTTTAAAACTTCACCATTCAATTCATTTTTGCACGTCTTTGTCCACATCACATTTAATTTTTGAAACTGTATATTCGGATCTCAAAGTTTGTGTTGTAACTATAGTTTTCTTCCCAGAGCGGATCCGGAACGGACCACGTACTCGATGACTCAATTATACATGACCCCTTCAAAGTGAAAATAAATTACAATATTTTGGTCTGAAATGTAGGTTCCATATTCCTATTTTCTGTACAGATTGGTGCGAATAGTCCATAACAATTAACCACATTCCCGCAAAAATAACCTTTGATTGCTTATAATTCCAATAAAATGTACAAATACAAGTAGTTACGCCCATGTGAAATACTCTCAAATACTTATTGGTAGTGGTACATCAGTTTTCATGGATTTCGTAGACAGATCAGTACAACAAAATAAATCTGTAGATCAATTTCTTGAGGGAAAATATCAAAATGTTTCGGTTTCTTGTCAGGAATTCATTATGCACGTTTGTAATTTGATGAATAAAAATTCTCAGTGCATATAGCAGCTGGCGAAGGAGTGTGTATGACCTTGTTGAAAGGGAAGAAGTACATAAATATGGGATTCACAAATTTGTGTTTTTATGTTAATTATCCCCGCACTTCGAAGAAGTTCGTGGATATTGTTACGCAACGCCCGCCCGCCTGCCCGACCGTCCGTCCTTAACACTTTCTTGTGACCTAAACTCCTCGTTCATTTTTATCGTCATGCATTTAATTTCTATAAAGTATTGTCACATACTTATGTAGATGCGCAATCAGGGTTTAGAATTTTGATTTTAAAAAATTGGGGCCCACAGGAGTTGTATTTCGAAAATGAGAACTTAAGCTTGTGACCTAATCTCTTCTTTCATTTTGTATTTTATACATTTAATTTCTATACACTTTTGTCTCATACTGTATGTAGATGCGCAATAAGGTTTTACAATTTTGATTTTCAAAAATTTGGGCCCACAGAGGTTGCATTTCGAAAATTGGGAATTTATTTCTATACGATATTTTCAAACACCATGATGTGCAATAAAATTTTAGAATTTTAATTTCCTAAAATTAGGGTCCACAGGGGTCGAAATTTGAAATTTTCAATTTAAGCTTGTGACCTTAACCGCTCTTTTATTTTGCAATGTATTCCTTTTGCTTATATATAGTACTGTCCTACATTATATTTAGTTGCACAATAAGGATATAGAATGTGGATTTTTCAAGCGGAGGCTCACTCATGACAAATTTAAAAAATCGTCACTTTAAGCTTGTGAACAATGGTTTTTCATTTTTCATTAGGTTTATTGATTTAATTTCATTATGGAACGATTGCATACCATTTTTGGATGGGAATAAGGTTTAATATTTTTGACTATAGGTAAGTGGTCCAACTACTTACAGGCGGTGCTGGGATCACTATACATCCATTCCGACAGTACATACTTCTAGTTTAAATAAATACTGTTCTTCTACTTGTAGTCACTTCATTGGGAACTTTAACATAGGGAAAAATAACCCGATATGACACCATTCAATCAAACTATATAAGGAATTAGATCATTAATATATGTATATATTTAAAAAAAAATATTTTCCATCTTTAGGAACTCGCATTGCAACGATATTATTGCTACAGCTCGGAAAATACAGTGGAAAGTGGAGACACATGTATATAATTGATTCAATTTGCATAAATTCAAAAGTTTCCAATAAAAAAATCCGGCGTAAATTGAGAGTAATATGAATACTTCAAAATGAGTCAGATTATGGAAATCATTCCAAGAGCTGGTTTTTAGGCAGATGGCATGGACTACAATTGAAGGCCAAAGGACAAGCCCTAATTGCTTGATGGAATAAACACAATTATCATTAATATATTATTTAAAGAAATCCCCATATCCTGTCATTTTTACACTAAATGAAGCGAGTGGCTTTTTTTTTAAATACTTTTCTGTGGCAGACCATTCGAGAAATAGAAAATCAGTATTATATCTGATAAATACAAAAATCTGTTGTTTATAACATTTAATAATATATGCAAACTATCAAAATTATTGCACGTATTGTTATAATCTTTGCTCATAATTACAGTTATAAAATATGACATGATATATCAGTAAAACTAAAACTATTTAAGCTTATTGTGGGTATTTAAATCATCAATAAAAACCGCACACATAAACACTAAAATAATTAACACAAACAATCCATAGAAATATATGAACCTATAACTTACAAAAATAAATGTAATAATTTTTTTAAATCTAAAACTTTGATAAAAAATTTATGGATTATATCACAATGCAAAAATATTCTACCATTTCAGTGATTCAATTTGTTGTCTAAATTGACCTACAGTATATTTGCCCCGGATAAGATCTGCTGCTTTTTCACCTATCATAATTATAGGAGCATTCGTATTTCCTGAAGTCTCACTTCTCATTATTGATCCGTCAGCAATTCTTAAACCTTTGATGCCCCTCACTCTGAAATAATAAATGAATTATCGTGTCACTGCAAGATTTTATAGTGTATAATTTTTTTAACTCTTTTTGCGAAAGAGTAAAACTAATTTTCCCCCTGTGGTGTCCAAATAAAAAGTTTTTTTTTCATATTAAGCAATTACTAGCACTTATACGAACGGAAAGCGCCGAATATACACGGTTATGACTGTAACAAGCACATTCTAGAATGTTGTGGAGTTAAATATGTCTAGGAGTATTTAATCGTTTACTTATCTCTTACTCCAAATTAAAAAGATTTCTTGTTTTTTTTTAAACTCTTTTCTTTATTTTTCTCCAAAAAATTTGCTATAAAGAGGTATTATCAATAAGTCTAAGGCAAAAAATTAAATAAAAGAAAGAAACTTGCATGGCAAAAAGCCGAACGTATCGAAGTCGGAGTACATAGGCATACCAAACAGTAAAAAATCAAAAGAAGACACTGGAAGAATTTACTACTTTCATGTGTACATGTATGTACTAAATTTTCATTTCAAGTTACCTCAACTGTGGGTCGACGACAGCTGTCTTATCATTTAGTCCGCCCATCCGACATGATGATACGGGATGGTAAATTGTAACAGAGAAATGGCGTAGTATACATTCCCAGTATTGATCTGTTTCAAAAGTTTCTTGATCACAAATGCCTTTAAAATCGTATCTGTTTAAGGTAGCACCAATTTCTTGTACTGGCCTTGTGGAAGCAAATTCCTGAGATTTTCTGATTGCTAAAATGTGTTGTCTTCTTGTATTATTATGATTTGAGATAAAAAATTCAAATCATACTTTTGGAGTGTTTTATCATGATTATAGGGTCCGAGTAAAGATTGACATACAATTATCTAAAAGATTGTGCCCTATTTACACAATTTGTCACTACTTCGTGTCTTTATTTATTTACAATGAATACGCAATTTGGGTTAAAAAAATAGCGAGTTAATATGTATTTAGGACACAGTGCCCGTATTCATAAAACTTCTTAACTTAAGTGTTCCTCAGACTAACATTTCACTAAGGATTTCCATAGTTAAAGGAAAAATATAAGTGGTATTCATAAAACATCTTAAGTATTACCTTAACTAAAGAATACATACGTATTTAACAATAAGGAACTTCTCGACGTTTTTGGTACTTAATAGGCAGTAAATATTTTATGTGTCTAAGACTTTAAATAAGTGCTTGAAATAATATAAAAAAAAAAATAACATGCAAAATAATCTTAAATATATTTCTTGATTTTTCTAGAATTGATTTGAAAACATGTGTAGAATAATTTAATGTTCTGCGCCTTATTTCCCAGTTTTATGTATAGAAAACATGTATAAAATAATTGAATGTTGTTCACAATATTTCCCAGTTTTTTGTATAGAAAGCATGTATAAAATAATTTGATATTGTTCGCAATATTTCATAGTTTTATGTACAGAAAACATGTATAAAATAATTGGATGTAAAAAAAAATACTGTTGTGCGCAATAATGCCCAGTTTTATGTATAAGAACATGTATAAAATAAATGGATGTTGTTCACAATATTTCCCAGTTTTATGTATAGAAAACATGTATAAAATAACTGGATGTTGTAAAAATAAATACTGTTGTGCGCAATAATGCCCAGTTTAATGTAAAGAAAACATGTATAAAAAAATTAATGTTGTGCGCAATATTTGCCAGTTTTATGTATAGAAAACATGTATAAAATAATTGGATGGTGTAAAAAAAAATACTGTTGTGCGCAATAATGCCCAGTTTTATGTATAAGAACATGTATAAAATAAATGGATGTTGTTCACAATATTTCCCAGTTTTATGTATAGAAAGCATGTATAAAATAATTTGATATTGTTCGCAATATTTCACAGTTTTATGTATAGAAAACATGTATAAAATAATTTGATATTGTTCGCAATATTTCACAGTTTTATGTATAGAAAACATGTATAAAAGAATTGGATGTTGTAAAAAAAAATACTGTTGTGCGCAATAATGCCGAGTTTTATGTAAAGAAAACATGTATAAAAAATTTAATGGCGCGCGCAATATTTCCAGTTTCATGTATAGAAAACATGTACAAAATAATTGGATGTTTTCACAATATTTCCAAGTTTTATCGAGTTCACTCTAACATTCTACGGCACAAATCGACCTCTAAAACAAATAGTATGAAGTCAGAGGACTAATTAAAAAAAATAAAACTCACCGCTAATCAAAACTTTAATATCATCTGGGTGATTTAAATAATTTGGATTTATTAGTGGGTAATCAAACGGATCGGTACTCTTAAGTCTGACAGTTCCTTTACTTTTCGGATGCAATATAACATTCAATATTGTAAACTCTGTTTTGCTGGCTCTGGTTTTTAGCTTGTCTTTTATCTACAAATATAATAAATTCTAAATACAAAATAATATATTAGAAAAGTTCTGAATTAAAACAGCAGAAAAATGTTCACGCTGTGTAGTCGACAGTTATTTAATATTATTCTCATCAGAAGTACTATTAAAACTAAATAAAATTTCCATTTTTGTCCTGTCAGGAATTACTGAAGCTTGGAACCTTCCTATAAATTGAAATATATGCGGATATTGGAGTTGTCTCCCATGTGCACACGTTATCTTTCCTGAGAGAAGGTGTCTTGTATTTAAACTAACGGGCAAACCTTTCTTCTTCTGTTTTCTAAATAGATGGGCAATTTATTTTTAAAATGTGGAGGGTATAATTAGGAAGAAAAATATTTTGCAGAAAAAATACGATTTGTCCATTGAAGTCTATATATAGAAGACACCTTCTTAGAGCAGATAATTCCATTAACAGCGACAACTCATATGGACCAAATGTTTGTAATAGAATAGGGAATGGAAACGGAGAATGTGTCAAAGAGACAACAACCCGACCAAAGAGCGGAAAACAGCCCAAGGCCACCAATGGGTCTACAACGCAGCGAGAAAATCCCTCAGCTGGCCTCTAAACTATAATGCATACTAGTTCAGCGAAATGGACACAACACTAAACTCCGAAACATACAACTGAACCAAAATTAAAAAAACACACAAGACTAACAAACTTTAAGGCTAGAGGTTCCTGACTTGGGACAGGTGCAGAAATGTGGTGGGGTTAAACATGTTTTGTGAGATCTCAACACTCCCCCTACACCTCTAGCCAATGTAAGTATGGAGCACAATTTAATAGTAAAATTATATCTACTGTAATCGTTCTCAAACTATGTCAAAAGGCAAAACTGTGTTGACAATCACACTTTTATGGACCAAGTTTTATTTTGAAGTATATTTGTGGTGGACTGTTGACTACTTCTTTGGAAAATGCCGGTCAAAGGGGCGGATAGCAACCACGCCACAACGACAGGGGACAAGAAAACTATGTCAGTTTTAATGACTTTTGCACTATTATGAAGGAACAATGTAACGAAATTAAGGAGGGCAATATTTCATACAGTGACGCAATGGATGAAATAATTAAATGCACAACTCATGACTGAGAGACCCACGGTCGCAGAAACGGACAGAACTGCTTTCAACTTGATGAATTACGTTATTACTACCTATTCCGGATGCACTCGTTTCAAACCATCGTCATGAGATAACTGAACAACATGAAGTGAAAATCAACAGACTAAAATCTGGAGTAACGAATACGCCACGATAACCTTTGTCAGTACTCACATCGTGACAACATAAGCATCACTGGAATCTCTGAATAGAACTATAATCACAGTGAAAATCTCGTTGAAATTGTAGCCAAGATAGGCACAGCTATGAATATTGACTTGAATGAAAGACGTGTAAGCGACATTCACTATTTAGGTAAAAAGACGGGTTGGTCAGAGCAGGATAATAATAACAGAATAGTCCAAAGATTGGTAATGATAAGGGCATTGGTGATTTTACATTTAATAATTCTATTATAGGTTGTTCTTGTTTCTCCAGTGTACTACATTATGACCCCATTTTAAGTGATATTCATAAACCTATATGTTTGGAATTGTGTACAAATATTGTAACTTGACACTTGAAGGACAATATATGCAATGAACTAAATGACTCTTATATAGTAATTAAAACCCCGTTTGGACAGAAACAAAGCACCAGCTTTTAAAGACAGTCTGAATGATGAGCGTATTAATGAACTCATAGATATACTAGGGGATATTGATCCTCAAAATACTGACACTGTAACTGTAAACAGTTTGGTTCCAATTGGCTCAATGGTTTATTAATTTTTCCATAAGGTCCTATTTTAAACTAAGTTGGTTGACCACCTAACGACCATTTCTGCTAATTCTGGTTCCAATTAGCTTAGTGGATTCATACAAGATGATTTTTAATGAATTTTCCTAAAGTGTCCTATGTTCAACTACACAATGCTGTGAAGTCCATCTTAATTGACATTCCGGCTCATCGGATATAACACCTAAGGACCACTTCTGCCAAGTTTGGTTCCAATTGGCTCAGTGGTTTCAGGCAAGAAGATTTTGAAATGATTTTCCCTTATGGTCCTATGTTAAACTAAATTCGGCTGTGGCGGCCATGTTGGTTGATCGTCTAGGTCATCGGACACAATTCTGTAAAAGGATCACCTAAGGACCATTGCTGCCAAATCTGATTCCAATTGCCATTTAGTTACATAGGGGAAGTTCATCCCCCTTTTTCTATTTTTAATCACAGCAGCAATGTCGGTTGGAAGTCGAGGATGCCGACACGCGTTTGGAAGGGGGCCACCCAAAGATCTGTCCACCAAAGTTTGGTCCCAATTGGCTGAGCTGTTTCTGAGGAGAACTTTTTTGTAATTGTGGACGGACGGACGACGGACGCAGAATGACGGCAAAACATCACATGGTCTTTTAGTCCAGGAGAGCTAAAAAGGGATTATTCTGTGCTTTCACAGATTATCGCAAAGCATTTGAATCTGCCAATAGAATTGTATTGTGTCAAAAATTACTCCGCACTGGTATTGATTGATTGATTGAATATTTTTTAAGCAGAGCTGACAATATTGCAGCCAATATCACGGCGACACTGGTATTGATGGTAAAATGTCGATTGTTATACATAATATTTAGAAGAATGCCAAATGGTAATAAATGCTCAGAATTTTTTTTTCATCTAACATAGGTGTGAAGCAAGGGGAAAATGAACAACCTTGTTATTCTCGGTATATTTAAACGATCTTTCCGAGTTCATTTCACATGCATACAGTGTTCTAAATGATGTATGTAATATCTTCCATTTCCTGTTTGATGATGATGACACTGAAGTTTATTTTATAATGTATTTACTTTGTATCATATTAGCAGAATCAGCTGCAGAACTACAAGTAGCTTTAAATGCTATGTATTTATATTGTCAAACTTGGAAACTTACAGTTAATACAACAGAAACTAATGTAGTTATATTTTCTAGAAGTAGAATGCACAACAATATTAATTTTATGTATAAGAATGAACCTTTAAATATCGTTTATGGTTTTCAATACTTAGGAATTATATTTTCTAAAAAAGTTACTTTTCATAAGTGTAAATCTAGACTTATACAGCAGGCTAGAAAAGCTGTGTTCTGGGTTTTAAGAAAAGCCAGGAAATTGTCTTTACCTGTTGATATATTATTACAGTCATTTGATGCTATACTACTTTACAGTGCTGATGTATGGGGTTATGAGAATACTGATATTTTTGAATCACTTTATTTTGAATTTTGTAAGTACATTATGAAGGTTAAAAGAGTATTGCAAATTATATGGTTTACGGGGAATTGGGCAGAGTCTCATTGTATATTAGTTTTAATTCTAGAATGGTAGGATTCTGGTAACGAATTGTTAATGGTGAAAAGGAGAAAATTTCTCGTACATTATATGAAATGCTCGTACGGCTAGATAAAGGTAATGTTTACCACTCTAAATGGTTGACTTATGTTTAAAACAAATGCATGCTTGCTAGTGGTAGTATTCAGTGTTGGAATGACCAATTTTGACTTATGAATTTTTGTTTGTCAAAGAGAGTTAAGAAGTTTGATCCATTTACAAATGAATGGGAAATCTTGGAATATAATTCTCGTATGTGTATCAGTTAAAGAATGTATTAATCTGATTTTAAGCTAGAGAAATATTTTACTATACTGCCTTCTGCTTTAATGTATAGTTTATGTAAATTTAGATGCTGTAGCTATAAATTCTCAACAGAATCTGGTAGATTCTTGAGTACTGATATATCTGAAAGAGTTTATGATCTGTGTAATTTAAGAGAAATAGGTGATGAATTTCACTACCTATATAACTGCATATTTATTCATGAGGAAAGATGCAAATGCTTGCCAATTGCTGGTATATGTAACAAAAATGTTTTAAATTTCAATGAACTAATGAATTGTCATGACAATTATGCACTTATAGGGTTGTCTAAATTTTGCTGAATAGTTATATTAGTCTTTAATGCAAAATGATATTTATTCACTGATTTGTATTTTATATGAGTTATGAGTATTTTATATGTCATTCATATTTTATATGAGTTAATAAATATTGCCTTCCTAATCTATGTTTTTAATTGTATAAATGTATGTGTTCAAGCTTTCAATAACTTTGTTTATTGTTAATTGTTTGTACTATCATGCCTCATGTGGGGCCTTTAAGTCAAATAAAATAAAAAAATAAAAAAATGATGAATAGCTGATACAAACTTAAGATTAAGAATTTCTGTAAATGAAGAAAGATGCATTCTGGAAGAAAGGAAAATCTGTGTCACCTACCGAGTGGTGTGCTTAGAATCGATCGCATAAGTAATTAAAACTAGTTGGCAGTAAATCTTTTCGTTGAATACATGTTAAAAGTATTGTTCCTTCAGCAATAAACGAACCATGGCTTAATAAAAACTGCCTTTTATGTATAGCTACCTCTTGTCTAAGGTTTAGTTGTAGTCCATGGTCGATGAATTTTTCATCTTGAGCTGCATCAAATATTTGTAGTTGATAATCAGGATAACCAGGCGTTCCTTTATTTCTTTTTGTCATTTGTCCAAAAATATGAGATTCACTTGCAGTAAACGAATAAGAACCTTAAATTTAAAACAAGATATAAATGGAGATAACATGATAAATACATATATTACAAAGTGATCTTCTACGTAGACCAATTAAAAATTTGAACTTTCAACTCCAGATTTCACATTCTATAGGATCCAAAATCTCGCACTGAATGAAAGATTTGTTTAATCAAGACTATTTTTTATTCATCAAACCTAATAGAAGTATATATTTTCCCATAAAATTGACACAAGGATTTAAATCCTTGATTGACAGTACTATTTGACACACGAACAAATATATGTATATACATTTATAAACAAACGAGAAATATGGATAAATTCTACAAATATGGTAAAATATTTGTTTTTATCTGTTTAATTATAGAGAGTTAGGTGATGAATTTTATCATTGTTACACCTATCAGTTGAAAACCGCCGGGAAGGGTCAGAAATAGGATATGTCATCAACATTCAAAGGAGCTAGTACAATATCTCAATGCATGATATTTTTAAAATATACAACACCCATCAAGCAATCCAACAGACATAATTATTCCAGAAGAATGAGAGTCGTCTGGAACTACCGTGCACATCTCACAACAGATAGAAATATTCAAAATGAAATGTGTGGAGTTTTAACTAGTTTGATTTAATTGCTGTGTTATTTTTTTTTACATAACAACATGAGTTTGGGTTTAATGTATATTCACGTAAGTTTTCTTTTTCTTTAATTTTTATATTTTTAATCTTTTCCCGTAAACTAAATCTCGTTTGTTGGAAAGAAAGATGGAAACTAGTCTTTACACTGGCTCATTTTTCATTAAACTTAAATTCTATTTGCATAAATATTATTATTACTTAATTTAAATACATGTATTTCACAGTAGAAATAATTTATTACCTTTTCCAGTGAGTTCATACCATAATTTGTTTGGCAGAGTTTCTATGACATCTTCATGAGGAGTGTATGACTGGTTAATTTTATATTTCATAAAAAACATCATATGATCTTCCAGATTTTCTCCAACGGGTAAATCTGCTATAACGGGTATCTGTTATTAGAAAACAGGTAAAACTATCTTGCAAGGATAAAAGTACCGGTAATCAAATTGCCCTATTTATAGCTACTCCCAAAATATTTTTTCACAATGGCCCATGTATGATATTAATGTACCAAACAATGCAAGTACATATGACTTCTCTATAAGACATCTAGAATATCAATAACATCTATAACTGTGTTTTCCAACGATGGTTTGCCGGGATTCTTAAACATATAAAAGAAGAAAGAACAATTCTAACATTTTAAACTTGTTAATATATATATAACTTTTCACCTGTTTTCGTGATTGCAAAACTTTGCCTGTGTAAAACCATATACATGAAATTGTTTTATGAGTCCCCTGAATCCTGGATTAGTAGTAAAACACAGAAATACCAAAAGTCAGTCTCATTGAATATTTAATTCAATAAGATTGATGCTAGAACAAAATGAAAACCATAGTACGAATTAAGTATTGAACTTCGAATGCTTGTTATTCATAGCAACTACATAGTCATGGTACACTACAGACTGAAAAGGGCAAAATATGAAAATAAATCAACCGACTAGCTGCTGCAAAAGAATCCATGAGAAAAGTGAAAATTTTCCAAAAGAGGATGTTGTAATAGCCATTTCATGTTGAATAAAATAAACTTTTCTGTAAATATTCCTCACCCCATGCTCATCCAAGTGTTCCTTTGGACCTATACCGGACAACATTAACAGTTGTGGAGTGTTAACACTACCGCCAGATAATATTACTTCTTTGTTAACATGGACATCTGTTTTTCTGTTATCTTTTACCATCTCAATGCCGACAGCTTTTTTATCTTTAATTATAACCTTAATAAATAGAAATAGTTAAATAATTAGAAATGAAAGATACCGGAGATAATGATGAGACAACATTGAATTAATAGTGATATTGCAATTGCCTGTTTTAGCTTCTTGATATAATATCCATAATATATTTCAAATAAAAGAAAATATGTAAAATTTTTATACATTCTGAGAAACGCTTGGAAGTAGCCAAATATTAATTTTTATTTACTGCTTTCTAACCAATACTTATGAATATTTAAACATTATAATTTATGTGCATTTCGTTTGCGTATATGTAAAGAAAATCGTAAAAAAAGCATTGCATTGAAATTCCCTACAAACATATTTGGGTTCTAAATTTCGCACATAAGTAACAGTAGATTGACTGTAATTCAAAAGACATTACATAAGTACGCAACTCAAACAAAATGCACAGGCTTGCAATTAGAAGCAATGAAACAGGATATAGATCCAGAACTCATGTTCAGTAAGAGTGACGTGGAAGAGATCAATGAATGGAATCAGGTTAATCATAAAAGTATGTCAGAGGACAGAACAATAATAGTGACGAGGAACAGAACAATGAGTGGAATCGGGTTAACCATAAACAGTATGTTCGAGGACTGAAAAATAATAGTGACGCGGAACGGAACAATGAGTGGAATCAGGTTAACCATAAACAATGTGTTAGAGGACTAAAAAATAACAGTGGCGAGGAACAGAACAATGATTGGAATCAGGTTAACCATAAACAGTTGTTTAGCGGATTAAAAAATAATTGTGACGTGGAACAATACAATGAGTACCTAGAGGACTAATATACAATTACGGCCCTCATTTTATGTAGACATTCAGATTTGGCAACCCGAGAGAGGTTGTTTTCCCGAGGGCTTGTCTGAGGGAAAACAACCTGTCAAGGGTTGCCAAATCAGAATGTCTACCTCAAATGAGGGCCGTAATTGTTTTATTATTTTTTCCACAGTAGAAAGACTCTCATGACTTTTAATGCAGATGAATTACGCAGATGTGGCCCTTGCGGGGGGAAATTGGGATGTTTAGGGTTGTTTCCCGCGATGTTCAATATTAAATTTATTTTTGAATCATATGACAGTTTTCATCCAATGAGAGTATTTTGAAATATTTTTAAAATAATAAAAACTAGTAATGTCTGACGAGGAACAGAACTTTGAGTGGAATCTGGTTACATATAAACAATGTATATAATGTTATGCGATATCACGGGGACTTGTTTGGTTTTTGAAAAATTGATTATATGTTTAATTCATCATCTGTTGATCTCATGAAAAAATTACCGAATCTCACAATTGTGTTATGGATTTCTTTAACGCCCTTAAGTATACCTTTTGATCATACCTTCGTTACGTAACTATTTAGGCTGATGACCAAATTAGGTCTATTTAAAATTGGTCTCAGATAAGCTCTTGCGGTACTATATCTCTCGCCATCTTTAATATTTGATTGCATATTAGTGAAACCTGGAAAAAAATTATACAAAGAAATGGTATATAAATATGAAAAAGCATTACAAGCAATTGGACTGGTCAATCGGTTGCTAAAAGAATTTCCAAGTTCAGTAAATAATAAATAAAAGAATAGAAAAAACTATAAAAGATAATGCCTTATGAGGTATGCATAAAACTATATAAATAAAATTTCTGGTTTTAAGACACTTTGTGTACTTAAGTCTTTCAAACAAGGTAGTTATTGAGAGGTACTTTTGGTTGCCCTAAGAGTAGTGAGGTTTACACTTGTTACATTTTTATTTTACTATGAAACTTTACAAAACAGTCTGAAAAAAAATATAGCGCCCAATAACCATCCAATATCATATCTTCAAGTATACTATTCCACATGACTTGATGTATTAATTTAGCACTAATGTTGTAGTCTAAAGCCTATCTGTGATAAAAGAAAATAACGGAGTGCCATAATGGAATATAGATAGCAATGGTAAACAATAAATGACTAACAATGACCCAGTCAGGTGTTTTTCTATTGATGCAAATTCCAACAAAACAAAAAAAAAAAAAGAATATTAACCTAGCATATCTTCACCATTCAAGTCAACAACTTTAAGTCCCATGTCTTTTGATGCTTTTCTAAAAATATCCGGTAATGGTGTCACCTTTGTTTCAGAAATAGGCAGGTATCCACCCCTGGCATGGTACGCTACAAAGGAAATTGTAAGGAAAAAATCAGGTTAACAAAATATCTTCTATTATCTAATATATATTAGAGTAATAAAAAATAAATGCTGCCACTTTTCACGATGACAACCACTCGCAAAATAATGAAGATTTATAGGATAGCTATAGTATTGACTTATGCAAATAAACAATGGATAACATGCTATTCCCAATTTTTGGTCCTTGTGAGTTTTCTCCAAATTACGGAGTTATCTGCTTTTATGTGATGTCTTCCATAGATATCAATGGACAAATTTGTCATTTTTCTTAAAAATATTTTTTTCTTCCTGACAATATACAAAGACGCCTTCTGCCAGGAAAGATAACTCATGTATATGGGAGACAAGAAAGGGAATACAAAGTGACCGCTTGCTAGAAATGCAAACATTTGTTGGATGTTAAATAATTTTGTTAACAAGGCCAGAATATGGCCGTTTAAACTGTAAAATTAACTAAGGCCCTCACATTTGCTGGTCGAACACTGTCGCTCTATTAAACAAAAAAATCAAAAATAACACTCCCATAAATCGACGGTATTCGTGAGAGGTCAATATATGAGTTTAAAGTCTTCAAGTCAATGGAAGAAAGAACAATTTTTATAGAATTACACAAAAATCCATTTAAAGGTTGCACTGGTAATGTTATAAATCAATGATATGTTTTGAAGACAAAGCAAAATAAGCAAATTGACATATTTTTATTACATTAAGGAATGGAATTTTGAATTTCCCTCGAGGGGTCAAATTCAGGATTGAAAACGGTAATTTATTAGACTTGTATGGTGACAGCCTTCACCGGGGTTATGTTTGTTGGGTGGCGTTGTTTTGATTGGTATGTAATGGTTGACCTTTCCTAGGTCTGTTATCCATATTGTTGGTTATTCATTCCTAGTTACCACTTTGAGCCCCCCTTTTTTTGTTAAATAAATCAAGTAAAGTCAAGAAATACCAAAGGGATATTCGAAGGAGAGAAAAATCGTTACAACTGACAAACTCCGGAGAACAACGAAGAGAAGACCAAAACAATACATGCACTACAATTAAAAACTAAAAACGTATGAACAACATGGACCCCACCAAAAAAACCGGGGGTAGACTCAGGTGCTCCGGAAGAGTAAGCAGTCTCTGCAGGACACCTGCCATGCTGCTCATGTCAAATCCGGTATGAGGAAGGGATAATATCAATGGAACAGGTCCATTTTCATTTGGGAAACGGTTTTATCATACCTGTCAACCAAGTCATGATGACGCCCATAAAACCTATCAAATTTGTTCAATAGAGTCTAAAGTTAATTCAGTGGTCAGATAGAAAACAAAGTAAGTGAAATATAGAAAATGTGTTCCATACATGACGCTGGACGTCTATTTGGAGTAAGAATCTCCTGTCGTACAATCTTTACCCATCATGGCATTTGAATATCATGTCATGTGAAAAAAGATTTGGAGACAAAATTTTGGTTGTTCTAAACGATAGTCAAAGGACAGTTTCCTGTGACCGCTAAAGAATTACAGCCATAGTTATAGAGTAGTGTATAGTACAATTTATTTCATATTCAATCTATAGGTTTGGAATTTGTCAACACACAAACTGTCTGTCACAATCGACATTCCTACGAGATAATACATGATATCAGTGAGCGAGTTGAAACTTACGAGAATCATAAAGACTTGGTATCTGTATGTCTTCCATTTTTAAAAAATAAGGAAGGACCTCTTTATAACTCCATCCAGTACAGCCTTCAGCCGACCAGTGATCATAATCATGCCTGCTTCCACGTACAAATGCCATATAATTCAGACAACTGGAACCTCCAAGAACCCGACCTCTTGGCCAGTATGATTTCTGCAAATCAAGAATTACATTCATATGTTTAAAGTATTTTTGTAACAACTGCAGACTTTGACAATGAATAGAGCAGAAATATTTTTTTAATTAATTCCATAATGAAATCAATGTTATAACTGGCTACAAGTGAAACATAACTACCATCAGCACGTTGCTTCTAAACTGAATTAAACTTTAGTAATCAGTGAACTTCAACTGT
Organism: Mytilisepta virgata; assembly: GCA_028015205.1. Taxonomy (NCBI): domain Eukaryota; kingdom Metazoa; phylum Mollusca; class Bivalvia; order Mytilida; family Mytilidae; genus Mytilisepta; species Mytilisepta virgata. The sequence goes on from CM051519.1 coordinate 79,827,812, forward strand.
AAGATATAATTGCAGAGTCAAAGAATGAAGCATCCTGTCTGATATTTCTCAAAAGATGAAAGCTACTTATAAAATAACATAAACAAAAGATGTATATCGCAACCTTTATTACCATTTCAGAAGACATGTAAGAATTAATTGCTTTATGTATATTGGTATTTTACACACCACTTTTTTCAACGATTTGGTTATTCTGTTTTTTTTATATGAATACACACATGTAAACTGTATTTCAAGCTTTTCTTCGATTTCAGAAAAGAGAAATTGGGTAAAATTTTACATTAAAAAGTAATTATACCTGCTCGTTCATAGCAAATTGACTGTGCTTCTGTGGGACTGTGTAATATGCCCAGTCCTCCCTTGATAGTTGAAGATTCCCCACTTTGATTGGAACTCTTATGTTGTCATTATTGAGGTCTGATCCACCGGCCTCCAATAAAAGCACCGATATATCCTTCTCTTCTGTCAACCTGTTGGCAATAACAGCACCTGCCGAGCCCGCTCCAACTAAGCCGATAATATCATGAATATTATATACGTGCATGTACAACATTGTGAAAAGTGGGGCTTGCGATTTAGTGTATTCCAGATTTCTCATTAAATAAACAGTTTGTTTAGTTTAAACTTATTTATTTATAGTGAATTGGGAAACAAGTTATACCAACTTATACTAATTCCTCTCCACTTGGCGGGTGCGAGAGCGGGCCCTGTAGCGGCATTTTAGCCCACTATTTTTCGACATCTACAGAGGAGTCTTTAACGTGATAAAGGTGTTTCTCTCCCTTAACACGGGACAGCCATCGTTCGTCACCATCCGACGGACTAGCATCGTTTACCGAGACTATTCTCGCAAATGATGTCGATAGGGCGTCGCAAATTTGATCCCTGACATTTTCATCCCGAACGGGAATCGAACAAGGGACCTTTGGCTTCGTAGTCTGATGTGCTAACCACTACACCACGGCGCCCTTCTGTTTGTCTAGTCTTTTCGGAATTTTACTCATAGTACACCATTTACAGTTTTCCCCAAAAAGATGTAAGTCGTCTTAAACAGAACCTTTATCAGTAATGGTATATGTATTATCAAAATTATCATATTCGACATTACGTTAGGGCTAGATAACGTAAACCTGACTGACTTTTCAGACGCAGTCGGTATACATTCGATTTTTCCCTTTGACGACTATGGTAGCAGCATGGGCTTTTTCAGGTGTCTGTTCTGTGATTGGTCGAAATTATGCTACTAATTTTTTTTTATATTCGAAAATTAAGGTTCATATACATATAAAATCTTATCGTACAACAATACAACTTTACTTTTATTGTTTATTTAATGTCACGAACTGCGTTGACACTTTATAGGACAAATAAAATTGATTAAAAACAGTGTGTTTGATAAATAGCTAGGCCCTATACATCACGAATGCACTGGGTCTTTCGCAGGGTTTCAAAGTAAACAAACAATGAACGAGATGTATATATTTCTTAAAGATAGTAATTTTAAAAACAAAGTCTTTTTTCAGTTTAAAATAGTTTTGAATTAAAAATTATACTATTTCTAGGTTATTTTATAATTTCAATGTATTACCAATAATATAGTCATATGTTGAATTCAGCTGTTTGTTGAATACCACGTCAGGGTTTTCCTTTTTACTGTACCAATAAAATACACCCAACACTGCTACAAATATTGTTGTTGTTTGCCACATCGTCTTCAATTAGACAAATCTAAAATGGTTTGCAAATTAATAATGTAGTAACTCTCATAATTGTCTCATTAATTCCAACTTTCTTGTTTACTTTTTTAAAAACTTTGCTGTGCTTTTGGCTTCTACATAAATGATAGATAGCAGCATTACATTTAAAAGGTATTAGGACATTAACCAGATTTATACTGCAAGCGTTCTATTTGAACAGTCAAAATGCGTTGACAGTATATTTACAAGTGATGGTCACTGACATTATATAACATTTAGGCTACACTTGACCTGATTGACGGTCGACTGAAATGAACAAACTTACCGACTTTTAAATCTTTAGAACAAAATTTCAATAGTTCTACTTATTTTTTTATTGTTGAAAGAAATATTTGCAGTAAAAATTTCCTTTATTTTAAATAATCTTATGCGACTATTAATGGTATACCTGCTCGTCGACTTTTGAAAAGGTGAGTTCTCCCGCCAAATCAATTTAGGCCTCTTGAGGTAACAAACGTTTAAATAATTTTGACATGGTAGTAATGTCCACTAATGTCGCCAAAGATTGCAGTATAAAGACATAAAATAATTTGATACACGCATTCGGCACGAATCAGGTAAATGCTCGGGAAACGACGCATAAGCCTCATCCGTATATCTATTTTATGTCAAGTCAATGCACTGTTATTGTCTAATTATTGTATTAATTTAGTATTTAGTAACTGCTGTGGGTTATTATTAGATCACTTTTGCCCTATATGTTAAAGTAATTGACTAATCGGGTCGGTATATGTCATTTGGGTGACCCGTCTTGACCCGAACGACTTATGAGTTCCGGTTAATGGTCACCCAATCAGTGCAGAATAAATAACATATACCGTTTTGATGGGTATTTTAACACATGACACAACAGACGACAATTTCACGTGCTAAATATACTTCTGATGCGTATCCGACAAAACGGCATTGGAAGAATTTTTGAGGGACGAAATTTTTTAACCCAGAGGTTGATTTATTTGGAAAAACACAGATCAACACAGTAGTGATGTGAACCCGACCACAACTGTGAAAATTTCCCAGGTAAGGAATTTTTTTTATTATTTCAGCAGACGACTGATCTTTTTCAAAATAAATTTCGCTTCAGTTGGTTCTATCAGAAAGTTTTTCAGGGAAAGATTTATTTGGAATGCTTGAAAGCAAACATTAAAAAAGGCATTATGAAATATGGAACACTACGAACTAGCTTCGTTCGGTCAAGATTTTTGACTGTCTACCCTCAGAATATTTCGTATCCATAAATCGCCCCTTTCATCATGGTGAAAAAAAAATGCAGTGTTTTTAAACTAACAGCGATAGTGGAGTGTCTGCATTTCCACCAAATGTGACGCTTCTTTCCGACTGATAAGGATTTTTTTTTTGATATGCTCTAAAAATGCGGAGTCAAAGTTTCGTGTGGGTACTGATCAGTTACAGAACACAACTTGCAGGTTTTTCCATACGTGTAATTTTGTATATTGAAACTGTGTTATATAATGTAGTACTGTTTTCTTTCGGTTTTAAGAGATGATCAAAAGTTATTTAAATTATAATTTACTGTGTAATTTTGTGATTAATTCATACTTAATTAATTTTAAAAATTTCCTGAATAATATTTAAGTCTTATTTCTTGTTGTATTGATTTCTTGTTGATTCAAAGATGCAAACAAATTTGAATAAATCAATATAATTTATATTTTAGATATATATTTTTTATTTCAGGATGCAGAACAGAAGGGTAATGCTCAGTCGAAGAAACTTTATAATTTGACATCAGACAATAAATTTGTCGATAGAATAATTTTGGATAAGAAACTTTAGAAAAAGTGTTGTTTTATATATTTGCCCTGAATGTTAAAATGTTTTATACCATCACATTCAATATACAGTGATATATTCCTAGCTAGGATTCTTTCTTGGTCCATATTAAAGTTTCAGTATGAGATATTACCATCACTTAGCAACTAGCTGTCGCTTGTCAGTCATTTGCAGACATTATAAAAATTAATTTAGTTTATTGTTTTTAATGCTACTGCAAAAAATTGCAGGGTTCTTTAAATGGATGTTTATATATCGAGTAATATTTCTGATAATCCACCACTTGATAATTCTAACAAAACGAGGGAAATGAAAAATTTCTATAGTAGCAATAGAATCTGTAAAAGTTGATCTTTTATGGTTTTTCCATATATGGTTTATTAATTCACATATGATCTATGAACTATGCAGTATAAGTTGGGAAGTTATAGCACAGCTGACCTGTGCATTAAGTTAGTTATACGAACAGAAACATGAGTTCGGCTCATGTCATGTGTTAACAAAGTATAACGTTAAACTTTATGAACTTGTCAAGGTCAGGTTTCGATGAAAACTTTACTTCAACGTACATATACATGATGTATACCATGAATGTGTTATGTGTATAGAAGTGAGGGGGTAGGGGGAAATTGAAAGGCGCCATACACGTGGAAAAATGTGTATTTGAAATAAAATATATGTGTTAAACATACCTGTGACGAGAACTCCACTACAGTAAATGATGTAAATAAACAGAGGTAAATAACCTATTTACAGTGAACTATACTACAAGGACAAACATGTAGACGCATAAAATAGATAACATTTCAAACATTTTAATCTTATAAATGAACAAGCAGACACATTTTAATTATTTTTTTAATTTTTTAATTTTTTTTTATTTACAAAATAACAGGTGTCTGAAATTATAGATATTTTGTTAATTTTATTTACTGACTAGAAACTGTAGTTATGTCATGTATGTGTGGTCTAAAATTGTTTAGCTTGTTAATGTGTTTATTGTTTCATTCTTTTGTAAAATGCAAATACAGAATATTATTTATATTTACATAATGTAAGGGTCTTGTGGCGGTTATATGCGAGATATTTGCCAGGGCTGAGTGCCATATATATATTACCCGACGCGAAGCGGAGTGTAAAATATTTCACTCAGACCTGGCAAATCTTACAAGAAAATCCTATTATGATTATTCTACCGAATGCCATCTATTTAAGATTATTAATGACATATATATAACCAATTAATTTCAAAAAGAAAAACACGAGAAAAACACTTGTTTTTAAGTTGCTTTTTCGGATTGATCATTGTAATTAATGGTAATATACGTAATGGGAGTTTTTGGATCGCCAGTGCTTTGTAAGACGAAGAACTGAAATAAAAGCGCTTTTCAAATGCCTTTTTATTATGTTCATCATGTTTAGTAACGCGTAGGTTAGTTTTTTCGCGTAATTTAACCAAACATCAGTCTGATGTCCGAACTGACAATTAATTCACCGGATAGGCATGCATGGTAATCCTTGAATTTATTTTGTCATTTATATTTTGCTTAATATTCTGGTATATGTATGAGTACCAATTATCTTTTTTAATGAACTTTTCTTTTGACTACTTTTCTCTGTTCCTATGATTTTCGTTCGTTTTATTTTGTTCTTTCGGTTTGTTATTTCGATATTTTCGATATTACAACCGTGTATATACATGCACATAAAATATCAACACTATTTAAAATATTCGTTTTTTTATTGGATTTTAAAAGTTCACTTCAATGAATTCGTTTACATTTTGAGTTTAGGATAGTTCAGATTTAACCAACTGTTGATTGACGTTCATTTTTGCTGACAATTAATTTGAAAAACAAGAATTTAGATTTATGCCAAAACGACATTTCGACACACTATGTCCCACAGAACTGATACTGATAACAGTATCTAATATGGGTTGTGCTAAAATAAGAAACGAAAACAAAACAAAATGAACGAAACGAAACTAAACGAAAAATAAAACGAAATGAACGAAACTAAACGAAAAATTAAACGAAATGAACGGAAAGAAATGAAATGAACGAAACGAAATACGAAATGAAAAAAAAACCAAATGAATGAAACGAAACAGAAAAAGAAAGATAAGGAACAAGTATAATATTATGCGGGACAAGTTGTGATTGGTATGGCGTCAGAATATGAAAGATTTTCGAACCCAGCAGGAGATCCCCCTTATATACACAGAATAGAGGTACGATACAGCTATTTTTTTTTAAAAAAACCCCGATTCGACTTCCACGCTCTATTTGACATTTACGGAGTCGATCTTTGTCTTTACGTCTGTTCCTGTTTGTTTTGTTTTTCTTGTTTACGTTTTGATTTGTCTCGTTTCCGTGTGTAGTCATATTACATTTTGGTGGAAAATACCGATTTAATTAAAGCATTTATTTCTCAGAACAATTCTATCACAGACACACTGAATAATTAATTTGATTATTGACGATCTTGCAGCAGCCAAGATTAAGAACCACTCCCATGGCTTTCACACTGGATTCCTGAAACCTCATGAGAAGATTGCGCTTACATTGAAAGGAAAAATAAAATAAAACGGCGATTTGACAAATATTCATGCTCAAATGCAATAGTCAAAGATATGTCCATGAAAACGTAATTTAATTCAGTAAAACTGTAGCATATCACCACTGAAACTAAAACGTAATGAGAATTTCTTACTGCACTGAAAAATAGAGGTAGGACCTAATGCACCGGTAGGGTGAACTTGGCATGAAAAAAATATCAAATTGCCAAGAAAATCCGACACCAACAGAAGAATTTAAAAAGACCTATGAACTAACTTGCATTTTTTCGACAAAATTTTTGTGTATTTCATTGTCCGGAAAGTTTTTGAATTAGAGGAAAAATAGTGTGACTGCAACACGTGGATAAATGTTTTGCACCTTTTATACGTGTTTGCGGACTTTCTTCAAATCTCTTTCGCCGGAATATCACCACATTCTCTAAAACGTATATACATTTGTAAAAGAGTATCATATCATCTTCGGTTTATCCCATTCGTGTCTTTCCACAGATAAATTGGAAATGCTTTGAAGTTGTGCGCTTGAGTAATTGTAAAGATTTTTAACTCCATTTTATTAAAAATATTTTGAAAATAGACGAAACTAACTTTTTGGGTTTACAGTTGAACGAGATACCGTTTTTGTGGTCCTCGTATAAGAATATTTACGTAAAGAAATAGGACAAAGTTTTCCTGCTTCGTAAATACAATTCAGCATAACGAAAAATGCCAAAATCACAAACTTCGATCCCGATTTATTATTTTTGCATGCTTAGTAACACATCAACATCACAAGTTCGAGACGAACATACGGACAAGGGTAAAACAGAATTGTTTTGCCGTAGCGGTATCTAAAACATTACATGTCAATGGGAAATGGTTATATGGCTCTAACTAACAGTTGTGTATCTTAATACAAAGTGTGATTCTTACCACTACACAATAATTATCATTTTCGTCGATTTTTATTTTATATAAACTCTTAATGCCGATATAAAATAAAATGACCACATGTATTTGGGGCTCGGACCCCCCTTTTTGGGCCCCAATGTAAAAAAAAAGATTTTTTTTTCCATTTTTTTTCTTCATATTTACAATTTTCTAGACGTCGTTATAAACTCACAACTAGCCGATTACATTACCTGTTTTACTATCCACACGAATCCCAACTTTTTCAGTTGATGACAAGATGGATGAGATTGAATTTTTTGCGGTTGAATGTAGAAGCTATATATAGAGAGCGATTGTGTGAGCAGCTGGAGTCACAGTGATGTTGACAGTGGCCGAGCGAAACGAGGCGAAAAAATGCACATATCTATATTATCTATATATAGAATTACTCGTGTTTTATCTCTCTACTGGTTTCGGTGAAAAAGTAATCCTTTGGACGTTTTATTACATTGTGAATAGAGAAGGGAGAGGGGGGTAGGCAATTGTGAATTGAGTACAGGGTCTTCGCGAATTTAATTGATGTCTCCGTTGTATACCGTTACATGTAATACATGTAACAGCTTCATTCAATATCAGTGCAATGCGGCAACAGTTTATATGCCGAAAAATCGTTAAATTGTCAGTCTGTTTCCGTAGTGTAGTGGTAATCACGCCGCTTCACACGGGGGAAAGGAATCAAGCGTAGCGCCGAACGACAATGTAAACATTGCTTTGGTGGATATTTGTTGATTTCTGTGGATTATAGGAATTATTTCATTAGAAAAGGTAGAGTGTTATAAATTTATGTATTGATAACACTTATTTACGTTGCGATAGTCTGAAATTTTGTCTTTTGTGCCCCTACTCCAGCGACTTTTTTGTGTTTAAAATTAAGGCCAAACTTGATTTTGAATTTCCAATATGCCGACAGAGAAGTACGGAAAATTTACGGGATTTCCAAGTAATGGCTCAAGGAGTGACAATAGAGATAAAACTGGCATGAAGCAAAATTATATCACCGAGGATAGAATGTATGACAGGGAATGCACAGTTAAAATAGAGAAAATACTGACTAATGTTGTCGGGGAGAGAATAGTTATTGACGGTGTTGAAAAGTTAACTGGGCTGAATTCAGTTTTAGCATTTGTTAAGAATGATGCGTCATCATATGATATAACATTAGATCGTAAACGCAATGCTCAAAAATTGTCATATGGTATAAATATCGCGGGAAGAGATTATAAGTGTAGTATGCTATTTTCAGACATTACAGTCGTGTCTATTATGAAGTTACCTTCATTTATAGAAGATGATGAAATTAGGGAAGTGATTGAATACAAAGGAGTGAACATTGTTTTGCCGATTTATAGACGAGCTATACCTGGTACGCAGGTTGCTGACGGGACTAGATTCATGAGATGTAAATTTCCAGTTGGAATGGTATCGTTACCATGGACTCTGCCTTTTAAAATTGACAAGACAGTTAAACATTTCCGTGTTGAACACAATAAGCAAACAAAAGTGTGTTCCGAATGTTTATCTCCGGATCATATAATAAGGAAGGAATGTCCATACTTTGCCTGTCATGGATGTGGCGAGCAGGGACACACGATGAGGAAATGCCGTGCCAAGAAATGCCCGTTTTGGCATAATTTACCTAAGAAATGTGTGTGTAGCTCTACGAGACGGGAACGTGAGACTGCCAAAAGTGATGATAGGAACTGTCAAGAATGCGGTCATTACTTTTGTATGTGCAAGTGTAATATTTGCGGTGAAGCTGATTGTATTTGCCCTTGTTACAATTGTGAATAAAACCCGTGTCAATGCCAGTGTTATTTCTGTAATAGTGATCCATGCGTATGCCCCTGCCAAGATTGCAGAAAAAGTCCATGTGAATGTGAACATTGCAAGTTTTAAATGAATGTAGATGCGGAGATACTGAAAAGATTGAGAATGAGGACAGTGATCCTGAGATTGTGATAATGTACAGATGTGAACGTGAAAAAGAAAATATAGTTGTAGACGATGAAACGATAAATGATGATTATGTAGTACAGGAAGACAGCAGTAATGCAGCTAAGCTAGAGGAGAATGTGGATGTTACTGAGATGAATATGGAAACAAATGATGCACACGATAGAAGGAAAAGAAAGCTAGAGAACACTCCAGAGGATAAAGGTAAAGTTAATAATTTTGGTGAACATAAAGATACATGTAGTTCAAATGATAATGTCAATATTAATGTAGAAAATGATAACGATGTAACAGAAATTAAAAATGTTAGATCGAACTCTGATGGCGCTCTTCCCGGTGTTTTATCGGACACAGGGGGAATGAACATGGCGCCAAAGGTTTGATACAAAATGATAGATTAGAAAATAGTTTAGGCTCCTCGTCTGGGGATGTAGAAATCACCATGGTAGGTGCAAAAGAAAATCAAGGTGTCACTGTCTGTTCTGATGTTTGTAGTCAGAATACACTAGATGGTCAGTCAGATGGTGATACTGAACAGTTTTGATGAGGAAGTCTTAAAATTTATTGATGTTAAAGCGACAAGAAAAAGTAGAAGACAAAAAAGGACAGAAAGGAGAAATACTTTAAAAGTCACTCATAATTTAGATAGTTTTAGAAATAGTGGCAGTTTGAAAACAAAATAATGGATGTGTTTATAAGCAATTTGTACATAATCATTACAATGGTGTTAATATGCTCATTTAATTGTAATGGGTTGAAATGTGTAAGAAAAAGGACAAATATACCTAAGGAGCAATCAAAAAACATAATCCATTGGACAGACAAACCCGGGAAGACAAATGAACAACCACAAGCACAACAAATAAACACAGAAAACTAAAAAACAATGAAAAACACGAACTCCTATAAAAACCAGGAGTGAACCCAGGTGGTCCGGAAGGGTAATCAGTTCCTGCTCCGTATACGGCACCCGTCGTGAAGTTCAACAAAGTCAATCCTGGGGAAGTCACAAATCGGTGGAGGCACATAAAAGGTTACGACAGTGGGAACAGGTCCAACACCATCTTAGATATTGGAACACTGTAATGGTCAATCAATTTGTGATGACGACCGTAAAACTTATCCCTGATAAAACCCTGGTTAAGAAGCTTTTGTGACAGCAGTAGTCCTCTTTGTCGAAAGTCATGGTAACTCACGCATGCCCTTGAAAATCGGATAAGCTGAGAAATGTAGACGCCATATGCAGGCGATGCTGGTATATTGCTACTCAAGAAGGGAAAATTAACAATAAGAAAGTTGTAGTCATCACGTTTGTCATAAAGTCTTGTCTTCAAACGTCCCTCATAGTCTATTTCAAGAAACAAATCCAAATATGAAGCGGTCTTTGGTGTATCTGTAGTATCCTTAATTTCAAGCTCACTGGGGTAGATAAGATGTAGAAAGTCTTGGAATTTGTCGTTATTTAACGATAACACATCATCTATATAACGAAAAGTGAAATTAAAGGATTGGGCTAGTTTCTTTTTGTTTTCACGTAGTAACCCTTGAATGAAGTCTGCTTCATATGAGTACAGAAACAGATCGGCGAGGAGAGGAGCACAGTTGGTTCCCATTGGAATGCCGATTGTGTGTTGAAAAATTAGACCACCAAATTCAACGAATATGTTGTCTATGAGAAAATCTAACATGTCTGTAATTTCACCTTCAGAATACTTTTTGTCAGAATCAGAGTGGTTCTTCACGAAATAAGCCTTTTCTCTACCTAGAACAAGAAATTTATACCTGCGTGTCCCATTTTTCTTGAAAAAAACATTGATGAACTAGTTGCTTTAAGCGATCTTTTAATTGAGAATGTGGTATGCTAATGTAGAGTGTACAGAAGTCGAATGTTTTTATGCAGTTGCATGTAGCCAAAGATTTTGATTTTAGATACTGAAGTAAATTTTTGGAGTTTTTAAGAATCCATATCTGATTGACGCAACTGGTGGAATATGATGTTTCACAGTAATTCTGAAGGCCCTCTATAATACATGTCAATATGAATGTTAAACTCTTTGAAAGAGGTTTTGTAGAGCAATTAGCTGACCCAGCAATGTACCTTTGTTTAAACGGATTCTTATGTAGTTTAGGAATCCAATAAAGAGCAGAAAAGTCCATTTCTTCACCCTTTATAGAAATGCCAAAGGAATGAAGAACGGTCTTGTGGTCATCAAGGACTTCCTGCTTAGTGAGTGTGGTCGGTGTATAAGTTGGGTTACATGCAGTGTTATCTATTCCCAATTCGTATCTAAGACACTCAAAATAATAGTTCTTGCTGACAAAAACGATGTTATTGGGGGCTTTGTCAGCTGGGACAACTACATATTTGTCATGGAGGCGAGTCAAGTTTTAGGGTTTTTAAAGATGGATTTAGCTTTAGTGCTCATAGACCATTGGAGGCTTTTAATTCGGATTTATATCATTGACCTAATAGTCTTCACCCACTCTGAAAGTGTGTCAGCAGGTTCTGTTCCTTTGAAATCCATTTTCTGGCATAGCCCTCAACAGAATCCATAATTAATTTGAAATTACATTTCCAATTAATTGACTGAGGTTCTCGGTATTTGGTGCCTTTAGCTAGCATATTTTTTAGCTTTTAATTATCAACTAGATTGAGATTTCCAGTGATAACATGACCCGCAGGACTATAATTGAATGGAGATGTCGAACAGGAGCAGTCAGGGGGTTTAGACTTGAGGTGATCGGAATTAAGGTCCCCCAATGCCCGTTTGTAATTGAAAATCTTGGCTGCTATGGATTTTGTATAAGAATAAGAAATAAGTGGAACAGTTTGGTCTTTGAAATATGGAGGAATTTTAGATTTTACTGTTTTGTTATGAAGGATATTGCCAAACCTTAATTAACAAAGTTAACTTTGAGGAACGACCTTTGGTGAGATTCGTCGTTATTGATGCGAGCTGGTTTGAATAATCTGTGAGAAGCAATATCCGATACCACAGCAGCGAGTTTGTATTCAGCTGAATTAAAATTCTTGATTTGTTGCTCCATTGCTTTTTTGTGGAGTGAGCTAAGTTTACACAAAGGAATGGAATATAGTTTAGTTCGAATGTGATGTAGTCCTGACGGTTTTTGTATGTACGGCAATAACGCATTTAAAAAGATGTCATGGTCAATAGGCGAAGTGTAATGTCGATGACCATGACTGCGTTTACGGCGTGGAGTTATATTGAAAATATTCATCACATTGATTTCGCTGCATTTTGGGCTTGAAAGATTCCCAATGCTGTCAATTTTATCATTGCAACCATATGGCATAGCAGTACCCAATTCCTTAATCCAAAATTCTTCTGTTTGTCTGCGAAGGGATGTGCTGAGGTTTAGATTATTAGTAGGGTGATATAAAGGACAAATATACCTAAGGAGCAATCAAAAGAAACGCAATCAATTGGACAGACAAACCCGGGAAGACAAATGAACAACCACAAGCACAACAAATAAACACAGAAAACTAAAAAAAACAATGAACAACACGAACTCCTATAAAAACCAGGAGTGAACCCAGGTGCTCCGGAAGGGTAAGCAGTTCCTGCTTCGTATACGGCACCCGTCGTGAAGTTCAACAAAGTCAATCCGGTGGAAGTCACAAATCGGTGGAGGCACATGAAAGGTTACGACAGCAGTGGGAACAGGTCCAAAATCATCTTAGATATTAGAACACTGTAATGGTCAATCAATTCGTGATGACGACCGTAAAATTTCCTAAGTGATGACATCAACTTTTCCCTGATAAAACCCTGGTTAAGAAGCTTTTGTGACAGCAGTAATCCTCTTTGTCGAAAGTCATGGTAACTCACGCATGCCCTTGAAAATCGGATAAGCTGAGAAACGTAGACGCCGTATGCAGGCGATGTTGGTATATTGCTACTGAAGAAGGGAAAATTAACAATAGGAAAGTTGAAGTCATCACGTTTGTCATAAAGTCTTGTCTTCAAACGTCCCTCATAGTCTATTTCAAGAAACAAATCCAAATATGAAGCGGACTTTGGTGTATCTGTAGTATCCTTAATTTCAAGCTCACTGGGGTAGATAAGATGTAGAAAGTCTTGGAATTTGTCGTTATTTAATGACAACACATCATCTATATAACGAAAAGTGAAATTAAAGGATTGGGCTAGTTTCTTTTTGTTTTCACGTAGTAACCCTTGAATGAAGTCCGCTTCATATGAGTACAGAAACAGATCGGCGAGGAGAGGAGCAGAGATGGTTCCCATTGGAATGGATTGTTTGTTGAAAAATTAGACCGCCAAATTCAACGAATATGTTGTCTATGAGAAAATCTAACATGTCTGTAATTTCACCTTCAGAATACTTTTTGTCAGAATCAGAGTGGTTCTTCACGAAATAAGCCTTTTCTCTACCTAGAACAAGAAATTTATACCTGCGTGTCCCATTTTTCTTGAAAAAACATTGATGAACTAGTTGCTTTAAGCGATATATTTTTTCTAATATACGGACTTTCATTGATAGAATGGAATGATCAGGAAGGTTGAAATGTTGATAAACAACCTGATTGTCGTTGTTGTTAATACCTGATCTATGTCCGTTCATTCTTGTATTTAACCTACCTTTTGTTTCACCCACATAAACCAAGCCACAGAGATTATATTCTACCCCGTATACAATGTTAGTCGATGTACAGGTCAGATGATCATGACTTCTAGTGTTGTAAGATTTTCCTGTTAAGTTGCTTATAAAATACGGTTCTGTTATAAGAATCTTACAAGTTTTACAATTTTTATATTTTCAAAATTTAGTTAGTAAAGTTGATGATAGAAAATTTGGTATAACATTATTACAAGAGACATTTTGGGACGATGAATATATAAATAGAATAAAATATTTATTTGATGGTGACATTTACTATAGTAATGGTGTAAATGGTAGACAAGGTGTTGCTGTTTTAGTGAATAGATATTGTAAAAATAGCACCAAAATTGTTTATAAAGAAAGTGAAGGTAGATTTTTACATGTGACATATGAGGAAGCTGATAAAGTGTATTATATTATATCATTATACGCTCCAAATATTTGTTCAGAAAAAATTTTAAATTTTTTGAATTTGTTGGAAAATATATATCAAAATTGGATAATTTAATCATTGGTGGTAATTTTAACACCTCATTATCTGCTTTTGATAGAGGTGGAAAATCCAAGCATATTGCAGATGAATCTTTTAGAAAATTAATTCATTTTATAGAAAATAATAATTTGTATGATATTTAGCGCACTAGAAATCCTTTATCCAGAATATTTTCACGGAAAAGGATAACACAAAAGCAGAATTGATTATTTTTTGGTAGATAGATTATTATCACCAATTATACAAAATGGGTATTATAATGAAACTGGCTTAAGCGACCATTCATTTGTTGTAATGTATGTAAACTGTAGTTCTGTTGAAAGAGGACCTGGTGTTTGGATCCTTAATAATACTCTTTTATATAATGATCAATATGTAAAACGTATAAAAGAGATTATTGGTAATGAAAAAAATTATGAATTGTATCATAGAGATATTCTTTTGTGGTGGGATAATTTGAAGTATAAAATTAAAAGGTATTCTCAAATTTTATCATCTGAAATAGCAAAAGAGAGTAGAAAGGAATATTGCAAGTTAGAAAGTCAAATACGTAATTTATGTGAAAAAGCTTCGAATGGCATTGATATTGATATTTCGAAATTAGAAAGTTTACGATTAGAATTGTCGGACTTGGAATTGCAAAAATGTAGAGGTGCTGTATTAAGATCCAAAGCAATATGGGCAGTAGAATCAGATAAAAATACAAAATATTTTTTGAATCTTGAGAAATTCAAGCAAGAAGATAATAGTGTAGAAGAGTTATATAATGAACAAAATGAAATAGTTTTTGATACTACTAAAATATTGGATGTGCAATATGTTTTTTCTTTTTGATAGAAACCTCTATGCTTGTGTAGAAATTAATTCAGAAAAGATTGATGAACTTTTAGAATATATAGATGTAAGGGTAGACAACGATGATTATAATTTGTGTGAATCAGATATCACTGAAGATGAATTACATCAAGCAATTATGCAAATGTCCAAGAATAAAAGTCCTGGGTCTGATGGACTTACAGTTGAGTTTTTTTTTTGTAATTTGTATGCTGATTTAAAAGATGTTTTAATTAAGTTGTTTAATAGAATCGAAAAGGAAGGTATTTTAACTATATCTATGAGATGTGGTGTAATCAGTTTATTTTGTAAAAAGAAAGGTGACAGAAAATTACTTAAAATTATAGACCAATGTCATTGTTACAAGTGGACCACAAAATTATTTCCAGAATTATGGCAAATAGGTTTAAATATGTTTTACCAAAATTAGTATCAGTAAACCAATCTTGTTGCATTATTGGACGAGATATATCTAATAATATTGCAAACATCAGAGATATCATAGATCTAGTTGAAGCTGATAATCTTGAAGGATACATTATAAAAATAGATCAGGAAAAGGCATTCGATAGAGTCAGTCATGATTATTTATATGATTTTCTAAGAAAATTTGGATTTGGTACACGATTTGTTAAATGGATACAAATATTTTATAATAGTATTAGTACTGTAAAGTGTAATGGATTTTTATCCAAATATTTTTATATACAAAATGGTATTCGACAAGGATGCCCCATTAGCGCCTTATTATATGTTCTTGCTGTTGAACTTTTGTGCAATAAAATTGTAAAAAATAACCAAATTAAAGGTATTACTGTACCAAACAGTGAAAAAGAAGGTTTGATATTTCAGCATGCAGATGATACTACGCTTTCTGTTTGTGATAAAGATTCAATATCTGAAATATTTAAAGAATTTGATAATTATAGTAAAGCAACTGGTGCTAAAATCAATAGACAAAAATCTGAGATTTATGTGTTGGAAAAGGTTGGTTGTCAGATGAAGAAAAAAATAGATGTCTTAAAGTATGTGAAAATAATTTACAAATACTTGGTGTATATGTAGGTAAAAATTATACTGAATGTAATGATTTGAATTGGAAAGATAAAATTTCAAAAGTAAAATCACTGCTCAATATATGGTTACAGAGACTTTTAACATTACAAGGTAGAGTTAGTGTGATTAATTCATTGATGATGTCAAGATTTTGGTATACTTTATTTGTATTATCTATGCCCGAATGGGTAGTAAATGAAGTTAAAAGAATGTGTTTAGAATTTGTGTGGAAAAATAAATCACATTTAGTAAAATACAATACTATCATTAATTTGAAATCTGATGGTGAGCTAGAGTTTGTAGATATTTTTAATGTAAAATACATGCTTTTAGACTGAAGTTTTTAACAAGATTACTCAATGATGATTATGATGATTTATGGAAATATACTTTTAAATATTTTGTATCAAAGATTTATAATATGAATATTGCAATGGAAATTTTGTTTTTACAAATACCATCTTGTGAATTGAAATCTATTCCAATAGTATACAGAGAAATAACACAGGGGCCCGACTTCTGGATATTTATTTCTATTTTAATTTTATTTTTTGTTGTTGTCTTATTTCATAAGT
This sequence comes from Mytilisepta virgata, assembly GCA_028015205.1. NCBI lineage: Eukaryota > Metazoa > Mollusca > Bivalvia > Mytilida > Mytilidae > Mytilisepta > Mytilisepta virgata. The sequence continues at coordinate 79,844,429 of CM051519.1, forward strand.
ACTTTTAATAAACATTTACTACAACAACGAATATTCTGCGTTTATTAAAAATACTTCCATGTTATAATTTATTTCATATCTGCCCTCAATCACCTCCAAAATGAATGATCTTCTTGGAAAGGAAATCCAAAATGGCGGCTTATATCCCTTTAGGATTTTTTAGAATAAGGACGTTGATAGTGTATAGCACATTGATAATAAACGCAGAATATTCGTTGTTATAGTAAATGTTTATTAAAAGTACTTATGAAATAAAACAACAACAAAAAATAAAATGAAAAAGAAATAAATATCCAGAAGTCGGGCCCCTGTGAGAAATAATAGAGGCTTGGAATATTATTAGACAAATGTAATTTTCAGCTTTCAGTTAAAAATATTTATGATCAACCATTGTTTAAAAATCCAGAAATTTTAATTGATGGTAAAACAGTATTATGGTATAATTTTTTAAATGTTGGTATTGTATCATTGAAAGATATTTGCTATGAGGTAAAACCGGGATTTTTACCAAACAAAGCTGTTGTAGAAATGGTTCAAGATGTATGTGATCTGTGTAATGTTGATTTTGTTATTGAAAGATATCATAAGTTATTAAGTGCATTACCAAATGATTGGAAAAAGACTATAAACAGAGAAGTTAATGATCCAAATGCTGAAAGTACAATAGACTTATTCCTTGAGAATAATAATAGACTATGTGACTTTAAGTTATGTTCTGTAAAGACACTGTATCTATTAATAGTGAGTAAAATTAGTGAACATTCATTTGATAATAATATATGGAAAAACATATTTGATAGAGATGAAAAACAATTATGTAAGATTTTCCTAAATGTTAACAACTTTTGGAAACCATCAAACATGATAGAATTAGACTACAAAATAATGCATAACTGCATATTTACTAATTGTAAACTTAAACGAATTGGATTGGTTGACAGTGATTTATGTGATATTTGTTGTAGAGAGAAAGAGGATATAGTACAATATTATTAAATTGTGATGAACTCAAAGATATTCATGATTATATATCTGAATTATTAGAAAAACTGTTTGATAATTGTGATTCAGATCAAGTTAGTATAATTTCACCTGAAGAACTCCTTCTTTTAGGATTGTCTCATAAGTTAAAAGGTGTAAATACTGCTTTTGTTAATTTTGTAATGTCTGTTGCAAGATGTATTATATTCAAGAGAAGAAATGTTGTAAAAAGAGATAGAAAGAGTTTAGATATAGTTAAACTTTTTAAGTATACTTTAAATCATTATGTGACATATTTTTATACTTACCTGTGTCAAATGAAAAATATGTATTTAGTCTTTGAAAATTTTTTCTTAATAAATAATCCTTTAATTGAATTATCTTCAAATTGTAATTAGTCAGTTACAAAATAAATGTTATACTACAGCAATGTAATTTGTTATCAAATAACTGTGATATATAATGTTTTACATTAATTGTAAATAATGATGACTGATTTTAATAAAGATAAAAAAAAAAAAAAAAAAAACGTCCGCTTCACACGCGGAAGGTCCTGGGTTCGAGCCCCAGCGGAAACATTATTTTTTAGGACTCTTTGGTAGCTGGTGAAATATCACCACCAACACAATAAACGAACAACTTTTCATTTAAATTTGGTGACGTCAGGTCTTTAAAGAAATCGAATTATTTCTTTTTTATAAACGCCTTGAAATATATAACCTCCTCATCCAACACTATATACATCAACTGAACATTTATCACCGCATTCGTGAATGGTGTAATATTTATAAGCCGTTCACCTGCAGGAGTAGTCATATAGGCTCGTTGGTCTAGGGGTATGATTCTCGCTTAGGGTGCGAGAGGTCCCGGGTTCGAATCCCGGACGAGCCCAATTTTTTTGTCTGACACCTTCTGTCTGATAATAAGTCTATGGATTCTTTTGGATGACAACTGTTGATTGACGTTCATTTTTGCTGACAATTAATTTGAAAAACGAGAATTTAGATTTATGCCAAAACGACATTTCGACACAACTGATACTGATAACAGTATCTGATATGGTTAGTCGTTATTCTCTTACAATATGAGAATTAACTAGGATTAAGAAAATTCCATTTGCCACGTTGATGGTGCGATATTGTTAAATAAGGAAAATTAGGATCTGATATCCAAGCGGCTCGTTGGTCTAGGGGTATGATTCGCGCTTTGGGTGCGAGAGGTCCCGGGTTCGAATCCCGGACGAGCCCGTTGTTTTTTTGCAATTATTTGTTGGTATGAAGAGTGAAACCGAGGATAATTGTGGATTGAAATTGTTGATGACAAGATGGATGAGATTGATTTTTTTGCAGTTGAATGTAGAAGCTATATATATAGAGAGAGATTGTGTGAGCAGCTGGAGCCACAGTGATGTTGACAGTGGCCGAGCGAAGCGAGGCGAAAAAATGCACATATCTATATTATATATATATATATATATAATTACTCATGTTTTATCTATCTCTCTGCTGGTTTCGGTGACAAACTCATTACGTGGTGAATAGAGAACTGGGGGGGGGGGGGGGGTGTAGTCAACTGTGAATTGAGCACACGGTCTTCGCGAATTTAATTAACATCTCCGGTGTATACCGTTACATGTAATACATGTAACCAGCTTCATTCAATATCAATGCAATGTGGCAACAGTTTATATGCCGAAAAATCGTTAAATTGTCAGTCTGTTTCCGTAGTGTAGTGGTAATCACGTCAGCTTCACACGCGGAAGGTCCTGGGTTCGAGCCCCAGCGGAAACATTATTTTTTAGGACTCTGAATTCCTCAACGCCAATCTTTGGTAGCTGGTGAAATATCACCACCAACACAATAAACGAACCACTTTTCATTTAAATTTGGTGACGTCAGGTCTTTAAAGAAATCGAATTATTTCTTTTTTTTATAAACGCCTTGAAATATATAACCTCCTCATCAACTGAGCATTTATCACCGCATTCGTGAATGGTGTAATATTTATAAGCCGTTCACCTGCAGGAGTAGTCATATAGGCTCGTTGGTCTAGGGGTATGATTCAGGAGGGGACGAATCAAGCACACCCCTGAGATGGTAGTGTAAAATTTCGTTGATTTCGACGGATTCTGCGATAATTAGTGACTCTTGAGGTAAATTTCTGAATTTTTTGTGATCAGTATTACTTCGAATATATTGCTTTGTTGAACTCAAACGTTTAAACCCCTACTCAGGCGATTATTTTTGCTTGGGAAGGGGTACCCGAAGCGTCCTATATATTGACCTTTAAGTGATATTTTTGGGGTACGTTTAATTTGGAAATTCCGGAATGTCGTCGACGGAGGACGCCGGTTTCAGGGATTCATCTGGGAATTCTCATAGTCAGAACAGAAGGAGAGGCAGTAATAAATTTACTCCAAAGCAGAATTATGTGGCTAATGAAAGGTCATACTCACGTGACTGTACTGTTAGAATTGAGAAAATCATGACTGAAGTAATAGGAGAAAGAATTGTTATTGAAGCGATTGAAGATCTAATAGGCTTGAATACTGTATTGGCTGTTGTGAAAAATGACGCGTCATCGTATGACGTCACGATGGATTGCAAAGAAAATGCACATAGACTTTATGATGGAATTGAAATTGCGGGCAAAGAATATTCTTGTAGTTTATTATTTTCTGATATTACTGTTGTTTCTATAATGAAGCTGCCGTCCTTTATTGAAGATGGAGAAATTAAACACGCTATTGAGAGTAGAGGTGTTAGAATTGTATCGCCAATATACCGACGTGCTATTCCGGGAACTCAAGTGGCTGATGGAACAAGGTTTATGCGATGTAAATTTCCACAAGGTTTTATGGCACTTCCATGGACACTTCCTTTCAAAGTTGGAATTTCGACCAAGTATTTTAGAGTTGTTCATAACAACCAGACAAAAGTATGTTACGAATGTCTCTCGCCTGAACATATGCGTAAAAACTGTCCTTACTTTTCATGTCATGGGTGTGGAGAAATTGGTCATCCTTTGAGAAAATGCAGAGCACGAAAATGTCCATTCTGCCACAACCTGCCGCTGAAATGTGTTTGTAAATACTCAGCAAGGAGGAATGAAAGTACAACTTTAAATGAAAATAGTAATTGCCAAAACTGTGGTCGTTATTTCTGTATGTGTAAATGTAACATATGTGGAAAGGAGGACTGTATATGTCCTTGTTATGTATGTGAGACATATCCGTGCGAGTGTAAAAAAAAATGTTTTTTATGTCAGACTGACCCGTTTGTTTGTCCCTGCGGAGATTGCCGTAGAAGTCCTTGTGAGTGTAGTCGGTTATGTGAAAAATGTGGCAGAGATGGGGATAACTGTAACTGCATCGAAGCCGATGATGATGATGATTCAGAGGTGAAAATTAAGATAAAGAAGTCCAATGATGAAGTAGATGAAGAGGAAGATGATGATGTAGATGATGGTGAAGATAGTATAGAAACACAAGAGGCAGACCAACCTGTTCAAGAACAGAGGTGTCATGAGGGTAGAAAAAGAAAATTAGAACAATCAAATACTGTTGATAATTGTAATGAACAGAGTGAAGCAAATGAGGTGATATTTGATGTCTCTTTGGAACAGAGTCAAATTAACAAAACAAAAGTAAGAACATCAAATGATGATACTGGAAAGACAGAGGGTAAAAAAGTCAAAATAGATTCAGAAGGCACTCCTTCCTGTGAAGATGTAGTCATAGGGGGGAGTGATTTAAGAAGTGAAAATATAAGTATGGAGGAGTGTTCTGGACATCATACTGACAAGGACACCTCGTCTGGTGATGCTGAAATCACCGTAGCAGGTGTAACAGAAATCATAAATCTCTCTGTCTGTTCTGAGGGGGTCGTTGAGGAAAAGTTTGACGACTTGAGTCAGTATATAAGTGCAGAAAATGTTAGAAAGAATCAGAAAAAAGAAATAAAATTAGAAAGAAGGAGTAAGCTTAAATTTACTCCTAATTTAGATGGTAAAGGTGTTAAATCTGTTACGAGTACAAAACTGTAAAAATGGAAGTGAATAAATATGTATCATTTTTATTATTAACAATGGTGTTATTGTGTACTTTCAACTGTAATGGTTTAAAAAATGTGAAAAACTTTCAAAATTTCATTAGTATTGTAGAAGAAAAGAGACTTGGAATAGTTTTACTGCAAGAAACATTTTGGAACGATGATTATATCGAAAATATAAAACATTTGTATGAAGGTAAAATATACTATAATAATGGTGTAAATAGCAGACAGGGTGTAGCTGTCTTGGTAAATAATTATTGTAAAGATAAAACTGAACTTGTGTATAAAGATGATAATGGTAGATTTATTCATATTAGATATAAAGAAAATGGTGTGTTGTACAATATTATATCACTGTATGCTCCAAATATACTACATGATAAGACTTTATTTTTTGAATTTATAAAAGCATATATTGTCAATTTAGAAAATGTAATTATTGGTGGTGATTTCAATACAACATTGTCTTATTTAAATAGAGGAAGTAAACAGAAGCATTTTGCTGATGAATCTTGTAAACGGTTAGAAGAACTAATTGAAACTTGTAATGTGTATGATATCTGGAGAAGTAGATGTAGTAAATCAAGAATATTTTCATGGAAACGAATTGTTAATAATGACCTTCAACAAAGCAGAATAGATTATTTTCTAATAAGTAGACAATTGTCTCCATCTGTACAAAATATTTATTATAACGAGACAAGTCTTAGTGACCATACTTTTGTTATTATGAGTTTAAACTGTAATAATATAGAAAAGGGTCAGGGTGTGTGGATATTAAACAATACAATATTAAATAACGAAAAATACGTCAAAAGAATTAAAGAGATAATTCAATCAGAAAAAGGAAATGAACTATATGAAAGAGATATTCTAATATGGTGGGATAATCTGAAATATAAAATAATATACTGTAAAAAACATATATGAACAGCCTTTGTTTAAAAATTTTCTCATCAGACTTGGCTAAAGAAAGTAGAAGAGAATACTTTCGTATAGAAAAACAGATACAAAATCTTTGTCAAAAAGAATCGGATGGAATAAGTATTGATATTTGTAAATTAGAAAGTTTGAAACTAGAGTTATCTAACTATGAATTAGAAAAATGTAGAGGTGCAATTTTGAGATCTAAAGCCATATGGGCAACTGAATCTGATAAAAATACTAAATATTTTTTGAATTTAGAAAAATTTAAACAGGAGTCAAATAGTGTAAAAGAGTTAGTTGATGATGATAATAGAGTTATATCTGATACTGAAGGTATTTTAGATTTACAATATAATTTTTATAAAAATTTGTATTCATGTGTAGAAACAGATGATGAAGAAATGGTTGAATTTTTAAATTCTGTAGATCAGCATGTTGATCAAGTTGATTGTGATTTTTGTGATGAAGGTATACGTGATGAAGAAATATTCAAAGCTATTCATCAAATGTCAAAAAATAAAAGCCCTGGGTCAGATGGGCTAACTGTAGAATTTTATTGCTATTTTTATAATGAATTAAGAGAAATTCTTACAAAACTGTTTCATACTATAGAAGAAGAAGGTACTTTGACAAAATCAATGAAATGTGGTGTTATTAGTCTTGTATATAAAAAGAAAGGTGATAGAAAATGTTTAAAAAATTATAGACCTATATCATTATTGCAGGTAGATTATAAGATTATTGCTAGAATAATGGCTAATAGATTTAAGACAGTGTTGCCAAAAATAGTATCTGTAGATCAAACATGCTGTATTGTAGGTAGAGACATTTCAAATAGTATAGCTAATGTTAGAGACATAATTGATCTGATTGAATATGATAATTTAGAAGGGTATATCCTAAAAATAGATCAGGAGAAGGCTTTTGACAGAGTCAGTCACAAATATTTAATTGAAGTATTAAGGAAATTTGGTTTTGGAAACAAATTTATTAACTGGATTCAAATATTTTAAAGTGGAATTAATAGTGCTGTGAAATGCAATGGTTTTCTCACCAAATATTTTTATATTAGAAATGGTATTCGACAAGTATGTCCTATAAGTGCTCTTTTGTATGTTCTTGCTGCAGAGCCTCTGCATAGTAAAATTGTAAAAAATAAAAAAAATTAGTGGAATTGTTATACCAAATTGTCAAAAAGAAAGTCTAATATTCCAGCATGCTGATGATACAACATTGTCAATAAGTAGTAAAGAGTCAATCAAAGAAGTATTTAAAGAATTTTACTTATATAGTAGAGCTACTGGTGCCAAAATTAACAAACAGAAAACTGAGATATTATGTGTAGGTAATGGAAATTTATCTGTTACAGAGATTAATCAGTATGGTATTAAAGTTTGTGAGAATTGTATTCAGATACTGGGTGTTTATGTAGGTACTGATAAAAAACTGTGTGACAGTTTGAACTGGAATAGTAAAATTATTAAGGTTAAATACTTACTTAATATGTGGTTACAAAGGCAATTGACCATTCATGGTAGAGTAACAGTTGTAAACTCATTACTTATGTCCAGATTTTGGTATACTTTATTTGTTTCTCCAATACCAGAGTCGATTTTATTTGAAATAAAGAAACTCTGTGTTAATTTTGTATGGAATAATAGATCACATTTAGTGAAGTATAATGTAATAATTGATAAGAAAACTAGTGGTGGATTACAATTAGTTGATATTTTCTGTAAAATTCAAGCTTTTCGACTTAAATTTTTAGCAAGATTAGTTAATGAAGACTATGATGTTTTATGGAAATATACATTTCAGTACTTTATGTCAAAAATTTATGGTATGAATCTTGGAACAGAAATTTTGTTTCTAAATATTCCCAAATGTGAACTCAAATGTGTTCCTGTTATATATAGGGAAATGTTAGAAGCTTGGAATATAATCAGGGACAATTGTGAGTTTGAATATACTGTAAAAAACATATATGAACAGCCTTTGTTTAAAAATCCAAATATTTTAGTGGATGGAAAAACTATATTATGGCATGATTTTATAAGTGCTGGTATTATTTCTGTCAAAGATATTTGTTATGAAGTAAAACCTGGATATTTACCAATTATTGCTATTGTTGATATGGTTCGAGAAATAGTTGATTATTGTGATGTACAATTTATAGTTTCTAGATATAAGAAATTACTACGTGCAATTCCAGATTCATGGAAAGAGACTGTTGAAACTGTGATCCACATCCCACATTCAGAAAAGACAATAAAAATTAATGTAAAAATTAAAAATGTTATGTATGATTTGAAGCTATGTTCAGTGAAACATTTGTATTCATTATTAGTAAGTAATATATCTGAGAGTGCTTGTGGACATTTGTTTTGGAAAGATATATTTAATATTGATGACAGACAGTTCAGTAAAATATGGTCCAATATAAACAATTTTTGGAAACCCTCAAAGTTTATAGAGCTAGATTATAAGATCGTTTATAACTGTATTTTCAGTAACAGTAAATTAAAGCGAATTGGACTGTATGATACAGAACTATGCGATATTTGTCACATGGAGACTGAAGATGTACTCCACATTTTCATAAACTGTGATGAACTGACTGATTTTCATGATTATTTGTCTAATCTGTTAGAAAAACTTTTTGAAAACTGTGACTCTGACAAAGTCAGTTTAGTAACTCCAGAAAAACTACTAATAGTTGGTTTATTTGACAAAATGAAAGGTGTAAATGTAACATTCGTTAATTTTATGATGTCAGTAGCTCGATATACTATATACAGGAAAAGAGCACTTATAAAAAATGGTGAAGGAAAAGTAAATTTAGTAAGGTTATTCAGATACATATTGAAACATTATATTACTTATTTTTATGTTTATCTATCTCAAATCAGAAAAATGTATACTATATTTCACAGGAACTTTTTAGTAGATAATCCTTTGATAGAGGAAACAGATGATGTCCTAGTGTTTAAATTTTAACTTTGTGATATCAATGTTAGAATAAGTCTGTGATATTTTTTTTAGCTTGTACAATATTTCTTGATTATTTTAATAAAGATAAAAAAAAAAATTCTCGCTTTGGGTGCGAGAGGTCCCGGGTTCGAATCCCGGACGAGCCCGTTGTTTTTTTGCAATTATTTGTTGGTATGAAGAGTGAAACCGAGGATAATTGTGGATTGAAATTGTTGATGACAAGATGGATGAGATTGATTTTTTTGCAGTTGAATGTAGAAGCTATATATATAGAGAGAGATTGTGTGAGCAGCTGGAGCTACAGTGATGTTGACAGTGGCCGAGCGAAGCGAGGCGAAAAAATGCACATATCTATATTATATATATATATAATTACTCATGTTTTATCTATCTCTCTGCTGGTTTCGGTGACAAACTCATTACGTGGTGAATAGAGAACTGGGGGGGGGGGGGGGGGGGGGGGGGTAGTCAATTGTGAATTGAGCACACGGTCTTCGCGAATTTAATTAACATCTCCGGTGTATACCGTTACATGTAATACATGTAACCAGCTTCATTCAATATCAGTGCAATGTGGCAACAGTTTATATGCCGAAAAATCGTTAAATTGTCAGTCTGTTTCCGTAGTGTAGTGGTAATCACGTCCGCTTCACACGCGGAAGGTCCTGGGTTCGAGCCCCAGCGGAAACATTATTTTTTAGGACTCTGAATTCCTCAACGCCAATCTTTGGTAGCTGGTGAAATATCACCACCAACACAATAAACGAACAACTTTTCATTTAAATTTGGTGACGTCAGGTCTTTAAAGAAATCGAATTATTTCTTTTTTTATAAACGCCTTGAAATATATAACCTCCTCATCCAACACTATATACATCAACTGAGCATTTATCACCGCATTCGTGAATGGTGTAATATTTATCAGCCGTTCACCTGCAGGAGTAGTCATATAGGCTCGTTGGTCTAGGGGTATGATTCTCGCTTAGGGTGCGAGAGGTCCCGGGTTCGAATCCCGGACGAGCCCAATTTTTTTGTCTGACACCTTCTGTCTGATAATAAGTCTATGGATTCTTTTGGATGACAACTGTTGATTGACGTTCATTTTTGCTGACAATTAATTTGAAAAACGAGAATTTAGATTTATGCCTAAACGACATTTCGACACAACTGATACTGATAACAGTATCTGATATGGTTAGTCGTTATTCTCTTACAATATGAGAATTAACTAGGATTAAGAAAATTCCATTTGCCACGTTGATGGTGCGATATTGTTAAATAAGGAAAATTAGGATCTGATATCCAAGCGGCTCGTTGGTCTAGGGGTATGATTCTCGCTTTGGGTGCGAGAGGTCCCGGGTTCGAATCCCGGACGAGCCCGTTGTTTTTTTGCAATTATTTGTTGGTATGAAGAGTGAAACCGAGGATAATTGTGGCTTGAAATTGTTGATGACAAGATGGATGAGATTGATTTTTTTGCAGTTGAATGTAGAAGCTATATATATAGAGAGAGATTGTGTGAGCAGCTGGAGCCACAGTGATGTTGACAGTGGCCGAGCGAAGCGAGGCGAAAAAATGCACAAAACTATATTATATATATATATATAATTACTCATGTTTTATCTATCTCTCTGCTGGTTTCGGTGACAAACTCATTACGTGGTGAATAGAGAACTGGGGGGGGGGGGGGGGGGGGGGTGTAGTCAATTGTGAATTGAGCACACGGTCTTCGCGAATTTAATTAACATCTCCGGTGTATACCGTTACATGTAATACATGTAACCAGCTTCATTCAATATCAGTGCAATGTGGCAACAGTTTATATGCCGAAAAATCGTTAAATTGTCAGTCTGTTTCCGTAGTGTAGTGGTAATCACGTCCGCTTCACACGCGGAAGGTCCTGGGTTCGAGCCCCAGCGGAAACATTATTTTTTAGGACTCTGAATTCCTCAACGCCAATCTTTGGTAGCTGGTGAAATATCACCACCAACACAATAAACGAACAACTTTTCATTTAAATTTGGTGACGTCAGGTCTTTAAAGAAATCGAATTATTTCTTTTTTTATAAACGCCTTGAAATATATAACCTCCTCATCCAACACTATATACATCAACTGAGCATTTATCACCGCATTCGTGAATGGTGTAATATTTATCAGCCGTTCACCTGCAGGAGTAGTCATATAGGCTCGTTGGTCTAGGGGTATGATTCTCGCTTAGGGTGCGAGAGGTCCCGGGTTCGAATCCCGGACGAGCCCAATTTTTTTGTCTGACACCTTCTGTCTGATAATAAGTCTATGGATTCTTTTGGATGACAACTGTTGATTGACGTTCATTTTTGCTGACAATTAATTTGAAAAACGAGAATTTAGATTTATGCCTAAACGACATTTCGACACAACTGATACTGATAACAGTATCTGATATGGTTAGTCGTTATTCTCTTACAATATGAGAATTAACTAGGATTAAGAAAATTCCATTTGCCACGTTGATGGTGCGATATTGTTAAATAAGGAAAATTAGGATCTGATATCCAAGCGGCTCGTTGGTCTAGGGGTATGATTCTCGCTTTGGGTGCGAGAGGTCCCGGGTTCGAATCCCGGACGAGCCCGTTGTTTTTTTGCAATTATTTGTTGGTATGAAGAGTGAAACCGAGGATAATTGTGGCTTGAAATTGTTGATGACAAGATGGATGAGATTGATTTTTTTGCAGTTGAATGTAGAAGCTATATATATAGAGAGAGATTGTGTGAGCAGCTGGAGCCACAGTGATGTTGACAGTGGCCGAGCGAAGCGAGGCGAAAAAATGCACAAAACTATATTATATATATATATATAATTACTCATGTTTTATCTATCTCTCTGCTGGTTTCGGTGACAAACTCATTACGTGGTGAATAGAGAACTGGGGGGGGGGGGGGGGGGGTGTAGTCAATTGTGAATTGAGCACACGGTCTTCGCGAATTTAATTAACATCTCCGGTGTATACCGTTACATGTAATACATGTAACCAGCTTCATTCAATATCAGTGCAATGTGGCAACAGTTTATATGCCGAAAAATCGTTAAATTGTCAGTCTGTTTCCGTAGTGTAGTGGTAATCACGTCCGCTTCACACGCGGAAGGTCCTGGGTTCGAGCCCCAGCGGAAACATTATTTTTTAGGACTCTGAATTCCTCAACGCCAATCTTTGGTAGCTGGTGAAATATCACCACCAACACAATAAACGAACAACTTTTCATTTAAATTTGGTGACGTCAGGTCTTTAAAGAAATCGAATTATTTCTTTTTTTATAAACGCCTTGAAATATATAACCTCCTCATCCAACACTATATACATCAACTGAGCATTTATCACCGCATTCGTGAATGGTGTAATATTTATAAGCCGTTCACCTGCAGGAGTAGTCATATAGGCTCGTTGGTCTAGGGGTATGATTCTCGCTTAGGGTGCGAGAGGTCCCGGGTTCGAATCCCGGACGAGCCCAATTTTTTTGTCTGACACCTTCTGTCTGATAATAAGTCTATGGATTCTTTTGGATGACAACTGTTGATTGACGTTCATTTTTGCTGACAATTAATTTGAAAAACGAGAATTTAGATTTATGCCTAAACGACATTTCGACACAACTGATACTGATAACAGTATCTGATATGGTTAGTCGTTATTCTCTTACAATATGAGAATTAACTAGGATTAAGAAAATTCCATTTGCCACGTTGATGGTGCGATATTGTTAAATAAGGAAAATTAGGATCTGATATCCAAGCGGCTCGTTGGTCTAGGGGTATGATTCTCGCTTTGGGTGCGAGAGGTCCCGGGTTCGAATCCCGGACGAGCCCGTTGTTTTTTTGCAATTATTTGTTGGTATGAAGAGTGAAACCGAGGATAATTGTGGCTTGAAATTGTTGATGACAAGATGGATGAGATTGATTTTTTTGCAGTTGAATGTAGAAGCTATATATATAGAGAGATATTGTGTGAACAGCTGGAGCCACAGTGATGTTGACAGTGGCCGAGCGAAGCGAGGCGAAAAAATGCACATATCTATATTATATATACATATATAATTACTCATGTTTTATCTATCTCTCTGCTGGTTTCGGTGACAAACTCATTACGTGGTGAATAGAGAACTGGGGGAGGGGAGGGGGGGGGGGTGGGGTGTAGTCAATTGTGAATTGAGCACACGGTCTTCGCGAATTTAATTAACATCTCCGGTGTATACCGTTACATGTAATACATGTAACCAGCTTCATTCAATATCAGTGCAATGTGGCAACAGTTTATATGCCGAAAAATCGTTAAATTGTCAGTCTGTTTCCGTAGTGTAGTGGTAATCACGTCCGCTTCACACGCGGAAGGTCCTGGGTTCGAGCCCCAGCGGAAACATTATTTTTTAGGACTCTGAATTCCTCAACGCCAATCTTTGGTAGCTGGTGAAATATCACCACCAACACAATAAACGAACAACTTTTCATTTAAATTTGGTGACGTCAGGTCTTTAAAGAAATCGAATTATTTCTTTTTTTATAAACGCCTTGAAATATATAACCTCCTCATCCAACACTATATACATCAACTGAGCATTTATCACCGCATTCGTGAATGGTGTAATATTTATAAGCCGTTCACCTGCAGGAGTAGTCATATAGGCTCGTTGGTCTAGGGGTATGATTCTCGCTTAGGGTGCGAGAGGTCCCGGGTTCGAATCCCGGACGAGCCCAATTTTTTTGTCTGACACCTTCTGTCTGATAATAAGTCTATGGATTCTTTTGGATGACAACTGTTGATTGACGTTCATTTTTGCTGACAATTAATTTGAAAAACGAGAATTTAGATTTATGCCTAAACGACATTTCGACACAACTGATACTGATAACAGTATCTGATATGGTTAGTCGTTATTCTCTTACAATATGAGAATTAACTAGGATTAAGAAAATTCCATTTGCCACGTTGATGGTGCGATATTGTTAAATAAGGAAAATTAGGATCTGATATCCAAGCGGCTCGTTGGTCTAGGGGTATGATTCTCGCTTTGGGTGCGAGAGGTCCCGGGTTCGAATCCCGGACGAGCCCGTTGTTTTTTTGCAATTATTTGTTGGTATGAAGAGTGAAACCGAGGATAATTGTGGCTTGCAATTGTTGATGACAAGATGGATGAGATTGATTTTTTTGCAGTTGAATGTAGAAGCTATATATATAGAGAGATATTGTGTGAACAGCTGGAGCCACAGTGATGTTGACAGTGGCCGAGCGAAGCGAGGTGAAAAAATGCACATATCTATATTATATATACATATATAATTACTCATGTTTTATCTATCTCTCTGCTGGTTTCGGTGACAAACTCATTACGTGGTGAATAGAGAACTGGGGGAGGGGGGGGGGGGGGGGTGGGGTGTAGTCAATTGTGAATTGAGCACACGGTCTTCGCGAATTTAATTAACATCTCCGGTGTATACCGTTACATGTAATACATGTAACCAGCTTCATTCAATATCAGTGCAATGTGGCAACAGTTTATATGCCGAAAAATCGTTAAATTGTCAGTCTGTTTCCGTAGTGTAGTGGTAATCACGTCCGCTTCACACGCGGAAGGTCCTGGGTTCGAGCCCCAGCGGAAACATTATTTTTTAGGACTCTGAATTCCTCAACGCCAATCTTTGGTAGCTGGTGAAATATCACCACCAACACAATAAACGAACAACTTTTCATTTAAATTTGGTGACGTCAGGTCTTTAAAGAAATCGAATTATTTCTTTTTTTATAAACGCCTTGAAATATATAACCTCCTCATCCAACACTATATACATCAACTGAGCATTTATCACCGCATTCGTGAATGGTGTAATATTTATAAGCCGTTCACCTGCAGGAGTAGTCATATAGGCTCGTTGGTCTAGGGGTATGATTCTCGCTTAGGGTGCGAGAGGTCCCGGGTTCGAATCCCGGACGAGCCCAATTTTTTTGTCTGACACCTTCTGTCTGATAATAAGTCTATGGATTCTTTTGGATGACAACTGTTGATTGACGTTCATTTTTGCTGACAATTAATTTGAAAAACGAGAATTTAGATTTATGCCTAAACGACATTTCGACACAACTGATACTGATAACAGTATCTGATATGGTTAGTCGTTATTCTCTTACAATATGAGAATTAACTAGGATTAAGAAAATTCCATTTGCCACGTTGATGGTGCGATATTGTTAAATAAGGAAAATTAGGATCTGATATCCAAGCGGCTCGTTGGTCTAGGGGTATGATTCTCGCTTTGGGTGCGAGAGGTCCCGGGTTCGAATCCCGGACGAGCCCGTTGTTTTTTTGCAATTATTTGTTGGTATGAAGAGTGAAACCGAGGATAATTGTGGCTTGAAATTGTTGATGACAAGATGGATGAGATTGATTTTTTTGCAGTTGAATGTAGAAGCTATATATATAGAGAGAGATTGTGTGAGCAGCTGGAGCCACAGTGATGTTGACAGTGGCCGAGCGAAGCGAGGCGAAGCGAGGCGAAAAAATGCACATATCTATATTATATATATATATATAATTACTCATGTTTTATCTATCTCTCTGCTGGTTTCGGTGACAAACTCATTACGTGGTGAATAGAGAACTGGGGGGGGGGGGGGGGTGTAGTCAATTGTGAATTGAGCACACGGTCTTCGCGAATTTAATTAACATCTCCGGTGTATACCGTTACATGTAATACATGTAACCAGCTTCATTCAATATCAGTGCAATGTGGCAACAGTTTATATGCCGAAAAATCGTTAAATTGTCAGTCTGTTTCCGTAGTGTAGTGGTAATCACGTCCGCTTCACACGCGGAAGGTCCTGGGTTCGAGCCCCAGCGGAAACATTATTTTTTAGGACTCTGAATTCCTCAACGCCAATCTTTGGTAGCTGGTGAAATATCACCACCAACACAATAAACGAACAACTTTTCATTTAAATTTGTTGACGTCAGGTCTTTAAAGAAATCGAATTATTTCTTTTTTTATAAACGCCTTGAAATATATAACCTCCTCATCCAACACTATATACATCAACTGAGCATTTATCACCGCATTCGTGAATGGTGTAATATTTATAAGCCGTTCACCTGCAGGAGTAGTCATATAGGCTCGTTGGTCTAGGGGTATGATTCTCGCTTAGGGTGCGAGAGGTCCCGGGTTCGAATCCCGGACGAGCCCAATTTTTTTGTCTGACACCTTCTGTCTGATAATAAGTCTATGGATTCTTTTGGATGACAACTGTTGATTGACGTTCATTTTTGCTGACAATTAATTTGAAAAACGAGAATTTAGATTTATGCCTAAACGACATTTCGACACAACTGATACTGATAACAGTATCTGATATGGTTAGTCGTTATTCTCTTACAATATGAGAATTAACTAGGATTAAGAAAATTCCATTTGCCACGTTGATGGTGCGATATTGTTAAATAAGGAAAATTAGGATCTGATATCCAAGCGGCTCGTTGGTCTAGGGGTATGATTCTCGCTTTGGGGGATCGAGTGGACCTTGATGTGAATGGACGTTGTTTTGTGTTATGAGAAATTTTACTCTGTTTCTAGTTACTGCTCGGATATCCAAGCTAAATAATAGGATTTATGTGATTCTTACTTGTTACATCAGTAAGTTTTTTCATTATTATTTCAAAACAGTCGTTTAGAAAGGTTTATATAACTATGTCAACATCAGGAAATACGAAGAGGTCCACCTAGGGTAGATTATAATACGATTTATATTATTTTATTATGGAGAGACTTCCATCGTTGCTGACTAGTTCCATAAAGAATGCTTGTGAACAGTTTCGTAACATTACATATACGATACATGGCGAAAATGAAAAAGCCCGAATTTCTATTGTATTTACTAATGAGACCAATTCCAAAAATAAGCGTAAATCAATTTCTACAATAAGACGGGACAATAAAAGACTTCGAGAATATAATAGACAGTGTTCAAATGATAGCGCTAATGTACATTTTGTATCTGAAATAATTTGTCCGTCTGAAAATAGTGCCGACATTTGTATAGAAAGACAATGTGAAATGGATATTGAAAATACCTCAAATGGTACCCCAGCAACAGGTGAATCTCAATCAGTAGATAATATAAGTATTGGATTGTGTAGAAAAGATACAGGTAAATCACCTGAGTTATTGGATTGTATAAATAATAAAGAAATTGACAATGTGAACAAAGGTAAAAACAAATGTAAAGTGGTTAATATTGAAGACAAAAATACAAACAAAAAGTGTACATTAGATAATGAACCTGAGGTGTTTTCAAAATTTATGGTCCGTAAAACGGCAGATGTTTGTAGTGAATTATCCGTTTCAGGCCTGTGTCATACAAATAAAACTACAATAGAATGTTCTTTAGATAACTGTGATTCAAAAGTTGTCGATGCATACAGTCTAAATGATGAAAAGTTAGATATGTATTCTAAATTTGTATTGAAAAACAGTTTGAGCGATGGTAATCAATTGATCAGCAAAATTGAAAAGACGGGTAGACTTGTAATGTATAATATGAGTCGAAAAACGTATGAAGAACTTAGTGTTGGTGATCGTTTTTATCGGAAGTTCCATAAAGTATTAACAGAAGATTTCAATGACGTACGGAATACGAAATTCATGAATGATGAAGTAGAGCAAGCAATACTGAAAATGATTGATTATGTTGAAAATAAATAGAAAACTGTGAATACTTTTTATAGAAAATATATAATAAAAATATAAATAAAAATTGTATGAGCATAAGAGTATGAATTTGTAAGATTGTGTGTATGTTAGATTTTATCTTTCGGAATACATTATGACTTTTTGTATATTTGGTTGAACATTGTCTCATTGACGTTGTTTTGTCATCGATGAATATTAACGATATAAATCTCGATTTTGCATGGTGGAATGGAATCCAACCCCATACGAACAATTGATTTAATCGTTTACTTTTCTTTCGTCTTTTCACTGGCAATAGAAGACATTTATCAGTTAAATTTATTCTTTATATTGTATTCTGTGTAGTTATCTGAAATAATTGGAAGAATGAGCTGCATGAAATATAAGAGTGAGGTAGCCTGGTAGTATAAGGACTTGATGTTTTCAATGATGAAGTTGTAAATTGATGTAAATGATTATAGATAAATAGTGCAATAAATATTTACAAGATAAAAAAAAAAAAAAAAAAAAGATTCTCGCTTTGGGTGCGAGAGGTCCCGGGTTCGAATCCCGGACGAGCCCGTTGTTTTTTTGCAATTATTTGTTGGTATGAAGAGTGAAACCGAGGATAATTGTGGCTTGAAATTGTTGATGACAAGATGGATGAGATTGATTTTTTTGCAGTTGAATGTAGAAGCTATATATATAGAGAGAGATTGTGTGAGCAGCTGGAGCCACAGTGATGTTGACAGTGGCCGAGCGAAGCGAGGCGAAGCGAGGCGAAAAAATGCACATATCTATATTATATATGTATATATAATTACTCATGTTTTATCTATCTCTCTGCTGGTTTCGGTGACAAACTCATTACGTGGTGAATAGAGAACTGGGGGGGGGGGGGGGTGTAGTCAATTGTGAATTGAGCACACGGTCTTCGCGAATTTAATTAACATCTCCGGTGTATACCGTTACATGTAATACATGTAACCAGCTTCATTCAATATCAGTGCAATGTGGCAACAGTTTATATGCCGAAAAATCGTTAAATTGTCAGTCTGTTTCCGTAGTGTAGTGGTAATCACGTCCGCTTCACACGCGGAAGGTCCTGGGTTCGAGCCCCAGCGGAAACATTATTTTTTAGGACTCTGAATTCCTCAACGCCAATCTTTGGTAGCTGGTGAAATATCACCACCAACACAATAAACGAACAACTTTTCATTTAAATTTGGTGACGTCAGGTCTTTAAAGAAATCGAATTATTTCTTTTTTTATAAACGCCTTGAAATATATAACCTCCTCATCCAACACTATATACATCAACTGAGCATTTATCACCGCATTCGTGAATGGTGTAATATTTATAAGCCGTTCACCTGCAGGAGTAGTCATATAGGCTCGTTGGTCTAGGGGTATGATTCTCGCTTAGGGTGCGAGAGGTCCCGGGTTCGAATCCCGGACGAGCCCAATTTTTTTGTCTGACACCTTCTGTCTGATAATAAGTCTATGGATTCTTTTGGATGACAACTGTTGATTGACGTTCATTTTTGCTGACAATTAATTTGAAAAACGAGAATTTAGATTTATGCCTAAACGACATTTCGACACAACTGATACTGATAACAGTATCTGATATGGTTAGTCGTTATTCTCTTACAATATGAGAATTAACTAGGATTAAGAAAATTCCATTTGCCACGTTGATGGTGCGATATTGTTAAATAAGGAAAATTAGGATCTGATATCCAAGCGGCTCGTTGGTCTAGGGGTATGATTCTCGCTTTGGGTGCGAGAGGTCCCGGGTTCGAATCCCGGACGAGCCCGTTGTTTTTTGCAATTATTTGTTGGTATGAAGAGTGAAACCGAGGATAATTGTGGCTTGAAATTGTTGATGACAAGATGGATGAGATTGATTTTTTTGCAGTTGAATGTAGAAGCTATATATATAGAGAGAGATTGTGTGAGCAGCTGGAACCACAGTGATGTTGACAGTGGCCGAGCGAAGCGAGGCGAAAAAATGCACATATCTATATTATATATATATATATAATTACTCATGTTTTATCTATCTCTCTGCTGGTTTCGGTGACAAACTCATTACGTGGTGAATAGAGAACTGGGGGGGGGGGGGGGGGGGGGGGGTAGTCAATTGTGAATTGAGCACACGGTCTTCGCGAATTTAATTAACATCTCCGGTGTATACCGTTACATGTAATACATGTAACCAGCTTCATTCAATATCAGTGCAATGTGGCAACAGTTTATATGCCGAAAAATCGTTAAATTGTCAGTCTGTTTCCGTAGTGTAGTGGTAATCACGTCCGCTTCACACGCGGAAGGTCCTGGGTTCGAGCCCCAGCGGAAACATTATTTTTTAGGACTCTGAATTCCTCAACGCCAATCTTTGGTAGCTGGTGAAATATCACCACCAACACAATAAACGAACAACTTTTCATTTAAATTTGGTGACGTCAGGTCTTTAAAGAAATCGAATTATTTCTTTTTTTATAAACGCCTTGAAATATATAACCTCCTCATCCAACACTATATACATCAACTGAGCATTTATCACCGCATTCGTGAATGGTGTAATATTTATAAGCCGTTCACCTGCAGGAGTAGTCATATAGGCTCGTTGGTCTAGGGGTATGATTCTCGCTTAGGGTGCGAGAGGTCCCGGGTTCGAATCCCGGACGAGCCCAATTTTTTTGTCTGACACCTTCTGTCTGATAATAAGTCTATGGATTCTTTTGGATGACAACTGTTGATTGACGTTCATTTTTGCTGACAATTAATTTGAAAAACGAGAATTTAGATTTATGCCTAAACGACATTTCGACACAACTGATACTGATAACAGTATCTGATATGGTTAGTCGTTATTCTCTTACAATATGAGAATTAACTAGGATTAAGAAAATTCCATTTGCCACGTTGATGGTGCGATATTGTTAAATAAGGAAAATTAGGATCTGATATCCAAGCGGCTCGTTGGTCTAGGGGTATGATTCTCGCTTTGGGTGCGAGAGGTCCCGGGTTCGAATCCCGGACGAGCCCGTTGTTTTTTTGCAATTATTTGTTGGTATGAAGAGTGAAACCGAGGATAATTGTGGCTTGAAATTGTTGATGACAAGATGGATGAGATTGATTTTTTTGCAGTTGAATGTAGAAGCTATATATATAGAGAGAGATTGTGTGAGCAGCTGGAGCCACAGTGATGTTGACAGTGGCCGAGCGAAGCGAGGCGAAAAAATGCACATATCTATATTATATATATATATATAATTACTCATGTTTTATCTATCTCTCTGCTGGTTTCGGTGACAAACTCATTACGTGGTGAATAGAGAACTGGGGGGGGGGGGGGGGTGTAGTCAATTGTGAATTGAGCACACGGTCTTCGCGAATTTAATTAACATCTCCGGTGTATACCGTTACATGTAATACATGTAACCAGCTTCATTCAATATCAGTGCAATGTGGCAACAGTTTATATGCCGAAAAATCGTTAAATTGTCAGTCTGTTTCCGTAGTGTAGTGGTAATCACGTCCGCTTCACACGCGGAAGGTCCTGGGTTCGAGCCCCAGCGGAAACATTATTTTTTAGGACTCTGAATTCCTCAACGCCAATCTTTGGTAGCTGGTGAAATATCACCACCAACACAATAAACGAACAACTTTTCATTTAAATTTGGTGACGTCAGGTCTTTAAAGAAATCGAATTATTTCTTTTTTTATAAACGCCTTGAAATATATAACCTCCTCATCCAACACTATATACATCAACTGAGCATTTATCACCGCATTCGTGAATGGTGTAATATTTATAAGCCGTTCACCTGCAAGAGTAGTCATATAGGCTCGTTGGTCTAGGGGTATGATTCTCGCTTAGGGTGCGAGAGGTCCCGGGTTCGAATCCCGGACGAGCCCAATTTTTTTGTCTGACACCTTCTGTCTGATAATAAGTCTATGGATTCTTTTGGATGACAACTGTTGATTGACGTTCATTTTTGCTGACAATTAATTTGAAAAACGAGAATTTAGATTTATGCCTAAACGACATTTCGACACAACTGATACTGATAACAGTATCTGATATGGTTAGTCGTTATTCTCTTACAATATGAGAATTAACTAGGATTAAGAAAATTCCATTTGCCACGTTGATGGTGCGATATTGTTAAATAAGGAAAATTAGGATCTGATATCCAAGCGGCTCGTTGGTCTAGGGGTATGATTCTCGCTTTGGGTGCGAGAGGTCCCGGGTTCGAATCCCGGACGAGCCCGTTGTTTTTTTGCAATTATTTGTTGGTATGAAGAGTGAAACCGAGGATAATTGTGGCTTGAAATTGTTGATGACAAGATGGATGAGATTGATTTTTTTGCAGTTGAATGTAGAAGCTATATATATAGAGAGATATTGTGTGAACAGCTGGAGCCACAGTGATGTTGACAGTGGCCGAGCGAAGCGAGGCGAAAAAATGCACATATCTATATTATATATACATATATAATTACTCATGTTTTATCTATCTCTCTGCTGGTTTCGGTGACAAACTCATTACGTGGTGAATAGAGAACTGGGGGAGGGGAGGGGGGGGGGGTGGGGTGTAGTCAATTGTGAATTGAGCACACGGTCTTCGCGAATTTAATTAACATCTCCGGTGTATACCGTTACATGTAATACATGTAACCAGCTTCATTCAATATCAGTGCAATGTGGCAACAGTTTATATGCCGAAAAATCGTTAAATTGTCAGTCTGTTTCCGTAGTGTAGTGGTAATCACGTCCGCTTCACACGCGGAAGGTCCTGGGTTCGAGCCCCAGCGGAAACATTATTTTTTAGGACTCTGAATTCCTCAACGCCAATCTTTGGTAGCTGGTGAAATATCACCACCAACACAATAAACGAACAACTTTTCATTTAAATTTGGTGACGTCAGGTCTTTAAAGAAATCGAATTATTTCTTTTTTTATAAACGCCTTGAAATATATAACCTCCTCATCCAACACTATATACATCAACTGAGCATTTATCACCGCATTCGTGAATGGTGTAATATTTATAAGCCGTTCACCTGCAAGAGTAGTCATATAGGCTCGTTGGTCTAGGGGTATGATTCTCGCTTAGGGTGCGAGAGGTCCCGGGTTCGAATCCCGGACGAGCCCAATTTTTTTGTCTGACACCTTCTGTCTGATAATAAGTCTATGGATTCTTTTGGATGACAACTGTTGATTGACGTTCATTTTTGCTGACAATTAATTTGAAAAACGAGAATTTAGATTTATGCCTAAACGACATTTCGACACAACTGATACTGATAACAGTATCTGATATGGTTAGTCGTTATTCTCTTACAATATGAGAATTAACTAGGATTAAGAAAATTCCATTTGCCACGTTGATGGTGCGATATTGTTAAATAAGGAAAATTAGGATCTGATATCCAAGCGGCTCGTTGGTCTAGGGGTATGATTCTCGCTTTGGGTGCGAGAGGTCCCGGGTTCGAATCCCGGACGAGCCCGTTGTTTTTTTGCAATTATTTGTTGGTATGAAGAGTGAAACCGAGGATAATTGTGGCTTGAAATTGTTGATGACAAGATGGATGAGATTGATTTTTTTGCAGTTGAATGTAGAAGCTATATATATAGAGAGATATTGTGTGAACAGCTGGAGCCACAGTGATGTTGACAGTGGCCGAGCGAAGCGAGGCGAAAAAATGCACATATCTATATTATATATACATATATAATTACTCATGTTTTATCTATCTCTCTGCTGGTTTCGGTGACAAACTCATTACGTGGTGAATAGAGAACTGGGGGAGGGGAGGGGGGGTGGGGTGTAGTCAATTGTGAATTGAGCACACGGTCTTCGCGAATTTAATTAACATCTCCGGTGTATACCGTTACATGTAATACATGTAACCAGCTTCATTCAATATCAGTGCAATGTGGCAACAGTTTATATGCCGAAAAATCGTTAAATTGTCAGTCTGTTTCCGTAGTGTAGTGGTAATCACGTCCGCTTCACACGCGGAAGGTCCTGGGTTCGAGCCCCAGCGGAAACATTATTTTTTAGGACTCTGAATTCCTCAACGCCAATCTTTGGTAGCTGGTGAAATATCACCACCAACACAATAAACGAACAACTTTTCATTTAAATTTGGTGACGTCAGGTCTTTAAAGAAATCGAATTATTTCTTTTTTTATAAACGCCTTGAAATATATAACCTCCTCATCCAACACTATATACATCAACTGAGCATTTATCACCGCATTCGTGAATGGTGTAATATTTATAAGCCGTTCACCTGCAGGAGTAGTCATATAGGCTCGTTGGTCTAGGGGTATGATTCTCGCTTAGGGTGCGAGAGGTCCCGGGTTCGAATCCCGGACGAGCCCAATTTTTTTGTCTGACACCTTCTGTCTGATAATAAGTCTATGGATTCTTTTGGATGACAACTGTTGATTGACGTTCATTTTTGCTGACAATTAATTTGAAAAACGAGAATTTAGATTTATGCCTAAACGACATTTCGACACAACTGATACTGATAACAGTATCTGATATGGTTAGTCGTTATTCTCTTACAATATGAGAATTAACTAGGATTAAGAAAATTCCATTTGCCACGTTGATGGTGCGATATTGTTAAATAAGGAAAATTAGGATCTGATATCCAAGCGGCTCGTTGGTCTAGGGGTATGATTCTCGCTTTGGGTGCGAGAGGTCCCGGGTTCGAATCCCGGACGAGCCCGTTGTTTTTTTGCAATTATTTGTTGGTATGAAGAGTGAAACCGAGGATAATTGTGGCTTGAAATTGTTGATGACAAGATGGATGAGATTGATTTTTTTGCAGTTGAATGTAGAAGCTATATATATAGAGAGAGATTGTGTGAGCAGCTGGAGCCACAGTGATGTTGACAGTGGCCGAGCGAAGCGAGGCGAAAAAATGCACATATCTATATTATATATATATATATAATTACTCATGTTTTATCTATCTCTCTGCTGGTTTCGGTGACAAACTCATTACGTGGTGAATAGAGAACTGGGGGGGGGGGGTGTAGTCAATTGTGAATTGAGCACACGGTCTTCGCGAATTTAATTAACATCTCCGGTGTATACCGTTACATGTAATACATGTAACCAGCTTCATTCAATATCAGTGCAATGTGGCAACAGTTTATATGCCGAAAAATCGTTAAATTGTCAGTCTGTTTCCGTAGTGTAGTGGTAATCACGTCCGCTTCACACGCGGAAGGTCCTGGGTTCGAGCCCCAGCGGAAACATTATTTTTTAGGACTCTGAATTCCTCAACGCCAATCTTTGGTAGCTGGTGAAATATCACCACCAACACAATAAACGAACAACTTTTCATTTAAATTTGTTGACGTCAGGTCTTTAAAGAAATCGAATTATTTCTTTTTTTATAAACGCCTTGAAATATATAACCTCCTCATCCAACACTATATACATCAACTGAGCATTTATCACCGCATTCGTGAATGGTGTAATATTTATAAGCCGTTCACCTGCAGGAGTAGTCATATAGGCTCGTTGGTCTAGGGGTATGATTCTCGCTTAGGGTGCGAGAGGTCCCGGGTTCGAATCCCGGACGAGCCCAATTTTTTTGTCTGACACCTTCTGTCTGATAATAAGTCTATGGATTCTTTTGGATGACAACTGTTGATTGACGTTCATTTTTGCTGACAATTAATTTGAAAAACGAGAATTTAGATTTATGCCTAAACGACATTTCGACACAACTGATACTGATAACAGTATCTGATATGGTTAGTCGTTATTCTCTTACAATATGAGAATTAACTAGGATTAAGAAAATTCCATTTGCCACGTTGATGGTGCGATATTGTTAAATAAGGAAAATTAGGATCTGATATCCAAGCGGCTCGTTGGTCTAGGGGTATGATTCTCGCTTTGGGGGATCGAGTGGACCTTGATGTGAATGGACGTTGTTTTGTGTTATGAGAAATTTTACTCTGTTTCTAGTTACTGCTCGGATATCCAAGCTAAATAATAGGATTTATGTGATTCTTACTTGTTACATCAGTAAGTTTTTTCATTATTATTTCAAAACAGTCGTTTAGAAAGGTTTATATAACTATGTCAACATCAGGAAATACGAAGAGGTCCACCTAGGGTAGATTATAATACGATTTATATTATTTTATTATGGAGAGACTTCCATCGTTGCTGACTAGTTCCATAAAGAATGCTTGTGAACAGTTTCGTAACATTACATATACGATACATGGCGAAAATGAAAAAGCCCGAATTTCTATTGTATTTACTAATGAGACCAATTCCAAAAATAAGCGTAAATCAATTTCTACAATAAGACGGGACAATAAAAGACTTCGAGAATATAATAGACAGTGTTCAAATGATAGCGCTAATGTACATTTTGTATCTGAAATAATTTGTCCGTCTGAAAATAGTGCCGACATTTGTATAGAAAGACAATGTGAAATGGATATTGAAAATACCTCAAACGGTACCCCAGCAACAGGTGAATCTCAATCAGTAGATAATATAAGTATTGGATTGTGTAGAAAAGATACAGGTAAATCACCTGAGTTATTGGATTGTATAAATAATAAAGAAATTGACAATGTGAACAAAGGTAAAAACAAATGTAAAGTGGTTAATATTGAAGACAAAAATACAAACAAAAAGTGTACATTAGATAATGAACCTGAGGTGTTTTCAAAATTTATGGTCCGTAAAACGGCAGATGTTTGTAGTGAATTATCCGTTTCAGGCCTGTGTCATACAAATAAAACTACAATAGAATGTTCTTTAGATAACTGTGATTCAAAAGTTGTCGATGCATACAGTCTAAATGATGAAAAGTTAGATATGTATTCTAAATTTGTATTGAAAAACAGTTTGAGCGATGGTAATCAATTGATCAGCAAAATTGAAAAGACGGGTAGACTTGTAATGTATAATATGAGTCGAAAAACGTATGAAGAACTTAGTGTTGGTGATCGTTTTTATCGGAAGTTCCATAAAGTATTAACAGAAGATTTCAATGACGTACGGAATACGAAATTCATGAATGATGAAGTAGAGCAAGCAATACTGAAAATGATTGATTATGTTGAAAATAAATAGAAAACTGTGAATACTTTTTATAGAAAATATATAATAAAAATATAAATAAAAATTGTATGAGCATAAGAGTATGAATTTGTAAGATTGTGTGTATGTTAGATTTTATCTTTCGGAATACATTATGACTTTTTGTATATTTGGTTGAACATTGTCTCATTGACGTTGTTTTGTCATCGATGAATATTAACGATATAAATCTCGATTTTGCATGGTGGAATGGAATCCAACCCCATACGAACAATTGATTTAATCGTTTACTTTTCTTTCGTCTTTTCACTGGCAATAGAAGACATTTATCAGTTAAATTTATTCTTTATATTGTATTCTGTGTAGTTATCTGAAATAATTGGAAGAATGAGCTGCATGAAATATAAGAGTGAGGTAGCCTGGTAGTATAAGGACTTGATGTTTTCAATGATGAAGTTGTAAATTGATGTAAATGATTATAGATAAATAGTGCAATAAATATTTACAAGATAAAAAAAAAAAAAAAAAAGATTCTCGCTTTGGGTGCGAGAGGTCCCGGGTTCGAATCCCGGACGAGCCCGTTGTTTTTTTGCAATTATTTGTTGGTATGAAGAGTGAAACCGAGGATAATTGTGGCTTGAAATTGTTGATGACAAGATGGATGAGATTGATTTTTTTGCAGTTGAATGTAGAAGCTATATATATAGAGAGAGATTGTGTGAGCAGCTGGAGCCACAGTGATGTTGACAGTGGCCGAGCGAAGCGAGGCGAAGCGAGGCGAAAAAATGCACATATCTATATTATATATGTATATATAATTACTCATGTTTTATCTATCTCTCTGCTGGTTTCGGTGACAAACTCATTACGTGGTGAATAGAGAACTGGGGGGGGGGGGGGTGTAGTCAATTGTGAATTGAGCACACGGTCTTCGCGAATTTAATTAACATCTCCGGTGTATACCGTTACATGTAATACATGTAACCAGCTTCATTCAATATCAGTGCAATGTGGCAACAGTTTATATGCCGAAAAATCGTTAAATTGTCAGTCTGTTTCCGTAGTGTAGTGGTAATCACGTCCGCTTCACACGCGGAAGGTCCTGGGTTCGAGCCCCAGCGGAAACATTATTTTTTAGGACTCTGAATTCCTCAACGCCAATCTTTGGTAGCTGGTGAAATATCACCACCAACACAATAAACGAACAACTTTTCATTTAAATTTGGTGACGTCAGGTCTTTAAAGAAATCGAATTATTTCTTTTTTTATAAACGCCTTGAAATATATAACCTCCTCATCCAACACTATATACATCAACTGAGCATTTATCACCGCATTCGTGAATGGTGTAATATTTATAAGCCGTTCACCTGCAGGAGTAGTCATATAGGCTCGTTGGTCTAGGGGTATGATTCTCGCTTAGGGTGCGAGAGGTCCCGGGTTCGAATCCCGGACGAGCCCAATTTTTTTGTCTGACACCTTCTGTCTGATAATAAGTCTATGGATTCTTTTGGATGACAACTGTTGATTGACGTTCATTTTTGCTGACAATTAATTTGAAAAACGAGAATTTAGATTTATGCCTAAACGACATTTCGACACAACTGATACTGATAACAGTATCTGATATGGTTAGTCGTTATTCTCTTACAATATGAGAATTAACTAGGATTAAGAAAATTCCATTTGCCACGTTGATGGTGCGATATTGTTAAATAAGGAAAATTAGGATCTGATATCCAAGCGGCTCGTTGGTCTAGGGGTATGATTCTCGCTTTGGGTGCGAGAGGTCCCGGGTTCGAATCCCGGACGAGCCCGTTGTTTTTTGCAATTATTTGTTGGTATGAAGAGTGAAACCGAGGATAATTGTGGCTTGAAATTGTTGATGACAAGATGGATGAGATTGATTTTTTTGCAGTTGAATGTAGAAGCTATATATATTGAGAGAGATTGTGTGAGCAGCTGGAACCACAGTGATGTTGACAGTGGCCGAGCGAAGCGAGGCGAAAAAATGCACATATCTATATTATATATATATATATAATTACTCATGTTTTATCTATCTCTCTGCTGGTTTCGGTGACAAACTCATTACGTGGTGAATAGAGAACTGGGGGGGGGGGGGGGTAGTCAATTGTGAATTGAGCACACGGTCTTCGCGAATTTAATTAACATCTCCGGTGTATACCGTTACATGTAATACATGTAACCAGCTTCATTCAATATCAGTGCAATGTGGCAACAGTTTATATGCCGAAAAATCGTTAAATTGTCAGTCTGTTTCCGTAGTGTAGTGGTAATCACGTCCGCTTCACACGCGGAAGGTCCTGGGTTCGAGCCCCAGCGGAAACATTATTTTTTAGGACTCTGAATTCCTCAACGCCAATCTTTGGTAGCTGGTGAAATATCACCACCAACACAATAAACGAACAACTTTTCATTTAAATTTGGTGACGTCAGGTCTTTAAAGAAATCGAATTATTTCTTTTTTTATAAACGCCTTGAAATATATAACCTCCTCATCCAACACTATATACATCAACTGAGCATTTATCACCGCATTCGTGAATGGTGTAATATTTATAAGCCGTTCACCTGCAGGAGTAGTCATATAGGCTCGTTGGTCTAGGGGTATGATTCTCGCTTAGGGTGCGAGAGGTCCCGGGTTCGAATCCCGGACGAGCCCAATTTTTTTGTCTGACACCTTCTGTCTGATAATAAGTCTATGGATTCTTTTGGATGACAACTGTTGATTGACGTTCATTTTTGCTGACAATTAATTTGAAAAACGAGAATTTAGATTTATGCCTAAACGACATTTCGACACAACTGATACTGATAACAGTATCTGATATGGTTAGTCGTTATTCTCTTACAATATGAGAATTAACTAGGATTAAGAAAATTCCATTTGCCACGTTGATGGTGCGATATTGTTAAATAAGGAAAATTAGGATCTGATATCCAAGCGGCTCGTTGGTCTAGGGGTATGATTCTCGCTTTGGGTGCGACAGGTCCCGGGTTCGAATCCCGGACGAGCCCGTTGTTTTTTGCAATTATTTGTTGGTATGAAGAGTGAAACCGAGGATAATTGTGGCTTGAAATTGTTGATGACAAGATGGATGAGATTGATTTTTTTGCAGTTGAATGTAGAAGCTATATATATAGAGAGAGATTGTGTGAGCAGCTGGAGCCACAGTGATGTTGACAGTGGCCGAGCGAAGCGAGGCGAAGCGAGGCGAAAAAATGCACATATCTATATTATATATGTATATATAATTACTCATGTTTTATCTATCTCTCTGCTGGTTTCGGTGACAAACTCATTACGTGGTGAATAGAGAACTGGGGGGGGGGTGTAGTCAATTGTGAATTGAGCACACGGTCTTCGCGAATTTAATTAACATCTCCGGTGTATACCGTTACATGTAATACATGTAACCAGCTTCATTCAATATCAGTGCAATGTGGCAACAGTTTATATGCCGAAAAATCGTTAAATTGTCAGTCTGTTTCCTTAGTGTAGTGGTAATCACGTCCGCTTCACACGCGGAAGGTCCTGGGTTCGAGCCCCAGCGGAAACATTATTTTTTAGGACTCTGAATTCCTCAACGCCAATCTTTGGTAGCTGGTGAAATATCACCACCAACACAATAAACGAACAACTTTTCATTTAAATTTGGTGACGTCAGGTCTTTAAAGAAATCGAATTATTTCTTTTTTTATAAACGCCTTGAAATATATAACCTCCTCATCCAACACTATATACATCAACTGAGCATTTATCACCGCATTCGTGAATGGTGTAATATTTATAAGCCGTTCACCTGCAGGAGTAGTCATATAGGCTCGTTGGTCTAGGGGTATGATTCTCGCTTAGGGTGCGAGAGGTCCCGGGTTCGAATCCCGGACGAGCCCAATTTTTTTGTCTGACACCTTCTGTCTGATAATAAGTCTATGGATTCTTTTGGATGACAACTGTTGATTGACGTTCATTTTTGCTGACAATTAATTTGAAAAACGAGAATTTAGATTTATGCCTAAACGACATTTCGACACAACTGATACTGATAACAGTATCTGATATGGTTAGTCGTTATTCTCTTACAATATGAGAATTAACTAGGATTAAGAAAATTCCATTTGCCACGTTGATGGTGCGATATTGTTAAATAAGGAAAATTAGGATCTGATATCCAAGCGGCTCGTTGGTCTAGGGGTATGATTCTCGCTTTGGGTGCGAGAGGTCCTGGGTTCGAATCCCGGACGAGCCCGTTGTTTTTTGCAATTATTTGTTGGTATGAAGAGTGAAACCGAGGATAATTGTGGCTTGAAATTGTTGATGACAAGATGGATGAGATTGATTTTTTTGCAGTTGAATGTAGAAGCTATATATATAGAGAGAGATTGTGTGAGCAGCTGGAACCACAGTGATGTTGACAGTGGCCGAGCGAAGCGAGGCGAAAAAATGCACATATCTTTATTATATATATATATATATAATTACTCATGTTTTATCTATCTCTCTGCTGGTTTCGGTGACAAACTCATTACGTGGTGAATAGAGAACTGGGGGGGGGGGTGTAGTCAATTGTGAATTGAGCACACGGTCTTCGCGAATTTAATTAACATCTCCGGTGTATACCGTTACATGTAATACATGTAACCAGCTTCATTCAATATCAGTGCAATGTGGCAACAGTTTATATGCCGAAAAATCGTTAAATTGTCAGTCTGTTTCCGTAGTGTAGTGGTAATCACGTCCGCTTCACACGCGGAAGGTCCTGGGTTCGAGCCCCAGCGGAAACATTATTTTTTAGGACTCTGAATTCCTCAACGCCAATCTTTGGTAGCTGGTGAAATATCACCACCAACACAATAAACGAACAACTTTTCATTTAAATTTGGTGACGTCAGGTCTTTAAAGAAATCGAATTATTTCTTTTTTTTATAAACGCCTTGAAATATATAACCTCCTCATCCAACACTATATACATCAACTGAGCATTTATCACCGCATTCGTGAATGGTGTAATATTTATAAGCCGTTCACCTGCAGGAGTAGTCATATAGGCTCGTTGGTCTAGGGGTATGATTCTCGCTTAGGGTGCGAGAGGTCCCGGGTTCGAATCCCGGACGAGCCCAATTTTTTTGTCTGACACCTTCTGTCTGATAATAAGTCTATGGATTCTTTTGGATGACAACTGTTGATTGACGTTCATTTTTGCTGACAATTAATTTGAAAAACGAGAATTTAGATTTATGCCTAAACGACATTTCGACACAACTGATACTGATAACAGTATCTGATATGGTTAGTCGTTATTCTCTTACAATATGAGAATTAACTAGGATTAAGAAAATTCCATTTGCCACGTTGATGGTGCGATATTGTTAAATAAAGAAAATTAGGATCTGATATCCAAGCGGCTCGTTGGTCTAGGGGTATGATTCTCGCTTTGGGTGCGAGAGGTCCCGGGTTCGAATCCCGGACGAGCCCGTTGTTTTTTTGCAATTATTTGTTGGTATGAAGAGTGAAACCGAGGATAATTGTGGCTTGAAATTGTTGATGACAAGATGGATGAGATTGATTTTTTTGCAGTTGAATGTAGAAGCTATATATATAGAGAGAGATTGTGTGAGCAGCTGGAGCCACAGTGATGTTGACAGTGGCCGAGCGAAGCGAGGCGAAAAAATGCACATATCTATATTATATATATATATATAATTACTCATGTTTTATCTATCTCTCTGCTGGTTTCGGTGACAAACTCATTACGTGGTGAATAGAGAACTGGGGGGGGGGGGGGGGTGTAGTCAATTGTGAATTGAGCACACGGTCTTCGCGAATTTAATTAACATCTCCGGTGTATACCGTTACATGTAATACATGTAACCAGCTTCATTCAATATCAGTGCAATGTGGCAACAGTTTATATGCCGAAAAATCGTTAAATTGTCAGTTTGTTTCCGTAGTGTAGTGGTAATCACGTCCGCTTCACACGCGGAAGGTCCTGGGTTCGAGCCCCAGCGGAAACATTATTTTTTAGGACTCTGAATTCCTCAACGCCAATCTTTGGTAGCTGGTGAAATATCACCACCAACACAATAAACGAACAACTTTTCATTTAAATTTGGTGACGTCAGGTCTTTAAAGAAATCGAATTATTTCTTTTTTTATAAACGCCTTGAAATATATAACCTCCTCATCCAACACTATATACATCAACTGAGCATTTATCACCGCATTCGTGAATGGTGTAATATTTATAAGCCGTTCACCTGCAGGAGTAGTCATATAGGCTCGTTGGTCTAGGGGTATGATTCTCGCTTAGGGTGCGAGAGGTCCCGGGTTCGAATCCCGGACGAGCCCAATTTTTTTGTCTGACACCTTCTGTCTGATAATAAGTCTATGGATTCTTTTGGATGACAACTGTTGATTGACGTTCATTTTTGCTGACAATTAATTTGAAAAACGAGAATTTAGATTTATGCCTAAACGACATTTCGACACAACTGATACTGATAACAGTATCTGATATGGTTAGTCGTTATTCTCTTACAATATGAGAATTAACTAGGATTAAGAAAATTCCATTTGCCACGTTGATGGTGCGATATTGTTAAATAAGGAAAATTAGGATCTGATATCCAAGCGGCTCGTTGGTCTAGGGGTATGATTCTCGCTTTGGGTGCGAGAGGTCCCGGGTTCGAATCCCGGACGAGCCCGTTGTTTTTTGCAATTATTTGTTGGTATGAAGAGTGAAACCGAGGATAATTGTGGCTTGAAATTGTTGATGACAAGATGGATGAGATTGATTTTTTTGCAGTTGAATGTAGAAGCTATATATATAGAGAGAGATTGTGTGAGCAGCTGGAGCCACAGTGATGTTGACAGTGGCCGAGCGAAGCGAGGCGAAAAAATGCACATATCTATATTATATATGTATATATAATTACTCATGTTTTATCTATCTCTCTGCTGGTTTCGGTGACAAACTCATTACGTGGTGAATAGAGAACTGGGGGGGGGGGGGGGGGGGGGGGGGGTTGTAGTCAATTATGAATTGAGCACACGGTCTTCGCGAATTTAATTAACATCTCCGGTGTATACCGTTACATGTAATACATGTAACCAGCTTCATTCAATATCAGTGCAATGTGGCAACAGTTTATATGCCGAAAAATCGTTAAATTGTCAGTCTGTTTCCGTAGTGTGGTGGTAATCACGTCCGCTTCACACGCGGAAGGTCCTGGGTTCGAGCCCCAGCGGAAACATAATTTTTTAGGACTCTGAATTCCTCAACGCCAATCTTTGGTAGCTGGTGAAATATCACCACCAACACAATAAACGAACAACTTTTCATTTAAATTTGGTGACGTCAGGTCTTTAAAGAAATCGAATTATTTCTTTTTTTATAAACGCCTTGAAATATATAACCTCCTCATCCAACACTATATACATCAACTGAGCATTTATCACCGCATTCGTGAATGGTGTAATATTTATAAGCCGTTCACCTGCAGGAGTAGTCATATAGGCTCGTTGGTCTAGGGGTATGATTCTCGCTTAGGGTGCGAGAGGTCCCGGGTTCGAATCCCGGACGAGCCCAATTTTTTTGTCTGACACCTTCTGTCTGATAATAAGTCTATGGATTCTTTTGGATGACAACTGTTGATTGACGTTCATTTTTGCTGACAATTAATTTGAAAAACGAGAATTTAGATTTATGCCTAAACGACATTTCGACACAACTGATACTGATAACAGTATCTGATATGGTTAGTCGTTATTCTCTTACAATATGAGAATTAACTAGGATTAAGAAAATTCCATTTGCCACGTTGATGGTGCGATATTGTTAAATAAGGAAAATTAGGATCTGATATCCAAGCGGCTCGTTGGTCTAGGGGTATGATTCTCGCTTTGGGTGCGAGAGGTCCCGGGTTCGAATCCCGGACGAGCCCGTTGTTTTTTGCAATTATTTGTTGGTATGAAGAGTGAAACCGAGGATAATTGTGGCTTGAAATTGTTGATGACAAGATGGATGAGATTGATTTTTTTGCAGTTGAATGTAGAAGCTATATATAGAGAGAGAGATTGTGTGAGCAGCTGGAGCCACAGTGATGTTGACAGTGGCCGAGCGAAGCGAGGCGAAAAAATGCACATATCTATATTATATATGTATATATAATTACTCATGTTTTATCTATCTCTCTGCTGGTTTCGGTGACAAACTCATTACGTGGTGAATAGAGAACTGGGGGGGGGGGGGGGGGGGGGGGGTTGTAGTCAATTGTGAATTGAGCACACGGTCTTCGCGAATTTAATTAACATCTCCGGTGTATACCGTTACATGTAATACATGTAACCAGCTTCATTCAATATCAGTGCAATGTGGCAACAGTTTATATGCCGAAAAATCGTTAAATTGTCAGTCTGTTTCCGTAGTGTGGTGGTAATCACGTCCGCTTCACACGCGGAAGGTCCTGGGTTCGAGCCCCAGCGGAAACATTATTTTTTAGGACTCTGAATTCCTCAACGCCAATCTTTGGTAGCTGGTGAAATATCACCACCAACACAATAAACGAACAACTTTTCATTTAAATTTGGTGACGTCAGGTCTTTAAAGAAATCGAATTATTTCTTTTTTTATAAACGCCTTGAAATATATAACCTCCTCATCCAACACTATATACATCAACTGAGCATTTATCACCGCATTCGTGAATGGTGTAATATTTATAAGCCGTTCACCTGCAGGAGTAGTCATATAGGCTCGTTGGTCTAGGGGTATGATTCTCGCTTAGGGTGCGAGAGGTCCCGGGTTCGAATCCCGGACGAGCCCAATTTTTTTGTCTGACACCTTCTGTCTGATAATAAGTCTATGGATTCTTTTGGATGACAACTGTTGATTGACGTTCATTTTTGCTGACAATTAATTTGAAAAACGAGAATTTAGATTTATGCCTAAACGACATTTCGACACAACTGATACTGATAACAGTATCTGATATGGTTAGTCGTTATTCTCTTACAATATGAGAATTAACTAGGATTAAGAAAATTCCATTTGCCACGTTGATGGTGCGATATTGTTAAATAAGGAAAATTAGGATCTGATATCCAAGCGGCTCGTTGGTCTAGGGGTATGATTCTCGCTTTGGGTGCGAGAGGTCCCGGGTTCGAATCCCGGACGAGCCCGTTGTTTTTTGCAATTATTTGTTGGTATGAAGAGTGAAACCGAGGATAATTGTGGCTTGAAATTGTTGATGACAAGATGGATGAGATTGATTTTTTTGCAGTTGAATGTAGAAGCTATATATATAGAGAGAGATTGTGTGAGCAGCTGGAGCCACAGTGATGTTGACAGTGGCCGAGCGAAGCGAGGCGAAAAAATGCACATATCTATATTATATATATATATATATATAATTACTCATGTTTTATCTATCTCTCTGCTGGTTTCGGTGACAAACTCATTACGTGGTGAATAGAGAACTGGGGGGGGGGGGGGGGGGGGTGTAGTCAATTGTGAATTGAGCACACGGTCTTCGCGAATTTAATTAACATCTCCGGTGTATACCGTTACATGTAATACATGTAACCAGCTTCATTCAATATCAGTGCAATGTGGCAACAGTTTATATGCCGAAAAATCGTTAAATTGTCAGTCTGTTTCCGTAGTGTGGTGGTAATCACGTCCGCTTCACACGCGGAAGGT
This sequence comes from Mytilisepta virgata, assembly GCA_028015205.1. Classification (NCBI taxonomy): domain Eukaryota; kingdom Metazoa; phylum Mollusca; class Bivalvia; order Mytilida; family Mytilidae; genus Mytilisepta; species Mytilisepta virgata. Next base: position 79,880,907 of record CM051519.1, read on the forward strand.
CCAGGGTTCGAGCCCCAGCGGAAACATTATTTTTTAGGACTCTGAATTCCTCAACGCCAATCTTTGGTAGCTGGTGAAATATCACCACCAACACAATAAACGAACAACTTTTCATTTAAATTTGGTGACGTCAGGTCTTTAAAGAAATCGAATTATTTCTTTTTTTATAAACGCCTTGAAATATATAACCTCCTCATCCAACACTATATACATCAACTGAGCATTTATCACCGCATTCGTGAATGGTGTAATATTTATAAGCCGTTCACCTGCAGCAGTAGTCATATAGGCTCGTTGGTCTAGGGGTATGATTCTCGCTTAGGGTGCGAGAGGTCCCGGGTTCGAATCCCGGACGAGCCCAATTTTTTTGTCTGACACCTTCTGTCTGATAATAAGTCTATGGATTCTTTTGGATGACAACTGTTGATTGACGTTCATTTTTGCTGACAATTAATTTGAAAAACGAGAATTTAGATTTATGCCTAAACGACATTTCGACACAACTGATACTGATAACAGTATCTGATATGGTTAGTCGTTATTCTCTTACAATATGAGAATTAACTAGGATTAAGAAAATTCCATTTGCCACGTTGATGATGCGATATTGTTAAATAAGGAAAATTAGGATCTGATATCCAAGCGGCTCGTTGGTCTAGGGGTATGATTCTCGCTTTGGGTGCGAGAGGTCCCGGGTTCAAATCCCGGACGAGCCCGTTGTTTTTTGCAATTATTTGTTGGTATGAAGAGTGAAACCGAGGATAATTGTGGCTTGAAATTGTTGATGACAAGATGGATGAGATTGATTTTTTTGCAGTTGAATGTAGAAGCTATATATAGAGAGAGAGATTGTGTGAGCAGCTGGAGCCACAGTGATGTTGACAGTGGCCGAGCGAAGCGAAGCGAAAAAATGCACATATCTATATTATATATATATATATAATTACTCATGTTTTATCTATCTCTCTGCTGGTTTCGGTGACAAACTCATTACGTGGTGAATAGAGAACTGGGGGGGGGGGGGGTGTAGTCAATTGTGAATTGAGCACACGGTCTTCGCGAATTTAATTAACATCTCCGGTGTATACCGTTACATGTAATACATGTAACCAGCTTCATTCAATATCAGTGCAATGTGGCAACAGTTTATATGCCGAAAAATCGTTAAATTGTCAGTCTGTTTCCGTAGTGTAGTGGTAATCACGTCCGCTTCACACGCGGAAGGTCCTGGGTTCGAGCCCCAGCGGAAACATTATTTTTTAGGACTCTGAATTCCTCAACGCCAATCTTTGGTAGCTGGTGAAATATCACCACCAACACAATAAACGAACAACTTTTCATTTAAATTTGGTGACGTCAGGTCTTTAAAGAAATCGAATTATTTCTTTTTTTATAAACGCCTTGAAATATATAACCTCCTCATCCAACACTATATACATCAACTGAGCATTTATCACCGCATTCGTGAATGGTGTAATATTTATAAGCCGTTCACCTGCAGGAGTAGTCATATAGGCTCGTTGGTCTAGGGGTATGATTCTCGCTTAGGGTGCGAGAGGTCCCGGGTTCGAATCCCGGACGAGCCCAATTTTTTTGTCTGACACCTTCTGTCTGATAATAAGTCTATGGATTCTTTTGGATGACAACTGTTGATTGACGTTCATTTTTGCTGACAATTAATTTGAAAAACGAGAATTTAGATTTATGCCTAAACGACATTTCGACACAACTGATACTGATAACAGTATCTGATATGGTTAGTCGTTATTCTCTTACAATATGAGAATTAACTAGGATTAAGAAAATTCCATTTGCCACGTTGATGGTGCGATATTGTTAAATAAGGAAAATTAGGATCTGATATCCAAGCGGGGAGGGGGATCGAGTGGACCTTGCTGTGAATGGACGTTGTTTTGTGTTATGAGAAATATTACTCTGTTTCTAGTTACTGCTCGGATATCCAAGCTAAATAATAGGATTTATGTGATTCTTTCTTGTTACAACAGTAAGTTTTTTCATTATTATTTCAAAACAGTCGCTTAGAAAGGTTTATTTAACTATGTCAACATCAGGAAATACGAAGAGGTCCACCTAGGGTAGATTGTAATTACGATTTATATTATTTTATTATGGAGAGACTTCCATCGTTGCTGACTAGTTCCATAAAGAATGCTTGTGAACAGTTTCGTAACATTACATATACGATACATGGCGAAAATGAAAAAGCCCGAATTTCTATTGTATTTACTAATGAGACCAATTCCAAAAATAAGCGTAAATCAATTTCTACAATAAGACGGGACAATAAAAGACTTCGAGAATATAATGGACAGTGTTCAAATGATAGCGCTAATGTACATTTTGTATCTGAAATAATTTGTCCGTCTGAAAATAGTGCCGACATTTGTATAGAAAGACAATGTGAAATGGATATTGAAAATACCCCAAACGGTACCCCAGCAACAGGTGAATCTCAATCAGTAGATAATATAAGTATTGGATTGTGTAGAAAAGATCCAGGTAAATCACCTGAGTTATTGGATTGTATAAATAATAAAGAAATTAACAATGTGAACAAAGGTAAAAACAAATGTAAAGTGGTCAATATTGAAGACAAAAATACAAACAAAAAGTGTACATTAGATAATGAACATGAGGTGTTTTCAAAATTTATGTTCCGTAAAACGGCAGATGATTGTAGTGAATTATCCGTTTCAGGCCCGTGTCATACAAATAAAACTACAACAGAATGTTCTTCAAATAACTGTGATTCAAAAGTTGTCGATGCATACATTATAAGTGATGAAAAGTTAGATATGTATTCTAAATTTGTATTGAAAAACAGTTTGAGCGATGGTAATCAATTGATCAGCAAAATTGAAAAGACGGGTAGACTTGTAATGTATAATATGAGTCGAAAAACGTATGAAGAACTTAGTGTTGGTGATCGTTTTTATCGGAAGTTCCATAAAGTATTAACAGAAGATTTCAATGACGTACGGAATACGAAATTCATGAATGATGAAGTAGAGCAAGCAATACTGAAAATGATTGATTATGTTGAAAATAAATAGAAAACTGTGAATACTTTTTTTATAGAAAATATATAATAAAAATATAAATAAATTGTATGAGCATAAGAGTATGAATTTGTAAGATTGTGTGTATGTTAGATTTTATCTTTCGGAATACATTATGACTTTTTGTATATTTGATTGAACATTGTCTCATTGACGTTGTTTTGTCATCGATGAATATTAACGATATAAATCTCGATTTTGCATGGTGGAATGGAATCCAACCCCATACGAACAATTGATTTAATCGTTTACTTTTCTTTCGTCTTTTCACTGGCAACAGAGGACATTTATCAGTTAAATTTATTCTTTATATTGTATTCTGTGTAGTTATCTGAAATAATTGGAAGAATGAGCTGCATGAAATATAAGAGTGAGGTAGCTTGGTAGTATAAGGACTTGATGTTTTCAATGATGAAGTTGTAAATTGATGTAAATGATTATAGATAAATAGTGCAATAAATATTTACAAGATAAAAAAAAAAATTCTCGCTTAGGGTGCGAGAGGTCCCGGGTTCGAATCCCGGACGAGCCCAATTTTTTTGTCTGACACCTTCTGTCTGATAATAAGTCTATGGATTCTTTTGGATGACAACTGTTGATTGACGTTCATTTTTGCTGACAATTAATTTGAAAAACGAGAATTTAGATTTATGCCTAAACGACATTTCGACACAACTGATACTGATAACAGTATCTGATATGGTTAGTCGTTATTCTCTTACAATATGAGAATTAACTAGGATTAAGAAAATTCCATTTGCCACGTTGATGGTGCGATATTGTTAAATAAGGAAAATTAGGATCTGATATCCAAGCGGCTCGTTGGTCTAGGGGTATGATTCTCGCTTTGGGTGCGAGAGGTCCCGGGTTCGAATCCCGGACGAGCCCGTTGTTTTTTGCAATTATTTGTTGGTATGAAGAGTGAAACCGAGGATAATTGTGGCTTGAAATTGTTGATGACAAGATGGATGAGATTGATTTTTTTGCAGTTGAATGTAGAAGCTATATATATAGAGAGAGATTGTGTGAGCAGCTGGAGCCACAGTGATGTTGACAGTGGCCGAGCGAAGCGAGGCGAAAAAATGCACATATCTATATTATATATATATATATAATTACTCATGTTTTATCTATCTCTCTGCTGGTTTCGGTGACAAACTCATTACGTGGTGAATAGAGAACTGGGGGGGGGGGTGTAGTCAATTGTGAATTGAGCACACGGTCTTCGCGAATTTAATTAACATCTCCGGTGTATACCGTTACATGTAATACATGTAACCAGCTTCATTCAATATCAGTGCAATGTGGCAACAGTTTATATGCCGAAAAATCGTTAAATTGTCAGTCTGTTTCCGTAGTGTAGTGGTAATCACGTCCGCTTCACACGCGGAAGGTCCTGGGTTCGAGCCCCAGCGGAAACATTATTTTTTAGGACTCTGAATTCCTCAACGCCAATCTTTGGTAGCTGGTGAAATATCACCACCAACACAATAAACGAACAACTTTTCATTTAAATTTGGTGACGTCAGGTCTTTAAAGAAATCGAATTATTTCTTTTTTTATAAACGCCTTGAAATATATAACCTCCTCATCCAACACTATATACATCAACTGAGCATTTATCACCGCATTCGTGAATGGTGTAATATTTATAAGCCGTTCACCTGCAGCAGTAGTCATATAGGCTCGTTGGTCTAGGGGTATGATTCTCGCTTAGGGTGCGAGAGGTCCCGGGTTCGAATCCCGGACGAGCCCAATTTTTTTGTCTGACACCTTCTGTCTGATAATAAGTCTATGGATTCTTTTGGATGACAACTGTTGATTGACGTTCATTTTTGCTGACAATTAATTTGAAAAACGAGAATTTAGATTTATGCCTAAACGACATTTCGACACAACTGATACTGATAACAGTATCTGATATGGTTAGTCGTTATTCTCTTACAATATGAGAATTAACTAGGATTAAGAAAATTCCATTTGCCACGTTGATGGTGCGATATTGTTAAATAAGGAAAATTAGGATCTGATATCCAAGCGGCTCGTTGGTCTAGGGGTATGATTCTCGCTTTGGGTGCGAGAGGTCCCGGGTTCGAATCCCGGACGAGCCCGTTGTTTTTTGCAATTATTTGTTGGTATGAAGAGTGAAACCGAGGATAATTGTGGCTTGAAATTGTTGATGACAAGATGGATGAGATTGATTTTTTTGCAGTTGAATGTAGAAGCTATATATATAGAGAGAGATTGTGTGAGCAGCTGGAGCCACAGTGATGTTGACAGTGGCCGAGCGAAGCGAGGCGAAAAAATGCACATATCTATATTATATATATATATATAATTACTCATGTTTTATCTATCTCTCTGCTGGTTTCGGTGACAAACTCATTACGTGGTGAATAGAGAACTGGGGGGGGGGGGGGGTGTAGTCAATTGTGAATTGAGCACACGGTCTTCGCGAATTTAATTAACATCTCCGGTGTATACCGTTACATGTAATACATGTAACCAGCTTCATTCAATATCAGTGCAATGTGGCAACAGTTTATATGCCGAAAAATCGTTAAATTGTCAGTCTGTTTCCGTAGTGTAGTGGTAATCACGTCCGCTTCACACGCGGAAGGTCCTGGGTTCGAGCCCCAGCGGAAACATTATTTTTTAGGACTCTGAATTCCTCAACGCCAATCTTTGGTAGCTGGTGAAATATCACCACCAACACAATAAACGAACAACTTTTCATTTAAATTTGGTGACGTCAGGTCTTTAAAGAAATCGAATTATTTCTTTTTTTATAAACGCCTTGAAATATATAACCTCCTCATCCAACACTATATACATCAACTGAGCATTTATCACCGCATTCGTGAATGGTGTAATATTTATAAGCCGTTCACCTGCAGCAGTAGTCATATAGGCTCGTTGGTCTAGGGGTATGATTCTCGCTTAGGGTGCGAGAGGTCCCGGGTTCGAATCCCGGACGAGCCCAATTTTTTTGTCTGACACCTTCTGTCTGATAATAAGTCTATGGATTCTTTTGGATGACAACTGTTGATTGACGTTCATTTTTGCTGACAATTAATTTGAAAAACGAGAATTTAGATTTATGCCTAAACGACATTTCGACACAACTGATACTGATAACAGTATCTGATATGGTTAGTCGTTATTCTCTTACAATATGAGAATTAACTAGGATTAAGAAAATTCCATTTGCCACGTTGATGGTGCGATATTGTTAAATAAGGAAAATTAGGATCTGATATCCAAGCGGCTCGTTGGTCTAGGGGTATGATTCTCGCTTTGGGTGCGAGAGGTCCCGGGTTCGAATCCCGGACGAGCCCGTTGTTTTTTGCAATTATTTGTTGGTATGAAGAGTGAAACCGAGGATAATTGTGGCTTGAAATTGTTGATGACAAGATGGATGAGATTGATTTTTTTGCAGTTGAATGTAGAAGCTATATATATAGAGAGAGATTGTGTGAGCAGCTGGAGCCACAGTGATGTTGACAGTGGCCGAGCGAAGCGAGGCGAAAAAATGCACATATCTATATTATATATATATATATAATTACTCATGTTTTATCTATCTCTCTGCTGGTTTCGGTGACAAACTCATTACGTGGTGAATAGAGAACTGGGGGGGGGGGGTGTAGTCAATTGTGAATTGAGCACACGGTCTTCGCGAATTTAATTAACATCTCCGGTGTATACCGTTACATGTAATACATGTAACCAGCTTCATTCAATATCAGTGCAATGTGGCAACAGTTTATATGCCGAAAAATCGTTAAATTGTCAGTCTGTTTCCGTAGTGTAGTGGTAATCACGTCCGCTTCACACGCGGAAGGTCCTGGGTTCGAGCCCCAGCGGAAACATTATTTTTTAGGACTCTGAATTCCTCAACGCCAATCTTTGGTAGCTGGTGAAATATCACCACCAACACAATAAACGAACAACTTTTCATTTAAATTTGGTGACGTCAGGTCTTTAAAGAAATCGAATTATTTCTTTTTTTATAAACGCCTTGAAATATATAACCTCCTCATCCAACACTATATACATCAACTGAGCATTTATCACCGCATTCGTGAATGGTGTAATATTTATAAGCCGTTCACCTGCAGCAGTAGTCATATAGGCTCGTTGGTCTAGGGGTATGATTCTCGCTTAGGGGGTTCTTGGATAGACCTGAGGTCAGGATGTAGTTCGTCGATCGTCCTAGACATTTTGGTTATTCGGTGAGTTCCTGTGATATTATTGTCGATTGAATATTATAATTAGTTAATTTACTAATCATTTGTGCAAACAGACAGAATTAGACAAATATAAACAGTGTAGTTTACCCTTATTCTGGGGTGTCCCAGAAAAAGGGGGGAGGTGATTGCGGTGTGTTCGTTTTGATTTTTGTGAGATAGCCAAAAACCTACAAAAGACAATTATTGTACATAGACAGTAACGCACCATGGGTGAGAAATATAAATTTGATGAAATTTTTGCAAAGGACCAAACAGTTGTTATTTGCGTGAATGAAAGTAAAATTGTGTCACCAGAAGACATAATTGACGAAATTGAGAAGAAATGTGGGATAGGTGCAGTTTTGGCATGTGTACCGAAGATTGGTACCGGCTATGAAGTAGTGCTAAAAGAAAGAAAGTATATTGGTGAACTGTTAGATAATTTGGTGGTCAATGGAAATCATGTTGGAGTTAAAGAACTTTCGTCTAGGATAAAAATAGTGTCGATAATAAATCTTAGTATGTATGTATCAGATGAAGAAATCATTGATCGATTTAAGAAAATCGGAGTGGAATTAATTTCAGAGATTAAGAAACGAAAGATGCCTAGTAGGAAATCAGTGTACGATGGAACCAGAATATTTAAAGCACAGTTACCACCAACTATGGCTTCTATTCCGTACTCCATGAAGTTCAGTGTTGATAGCAAAGAAACAGCTTACTACAGAGTTGTGCACAATGACCAAGTAAAAGTGTGCTCGGGATGTTTTAGCACAGAACATATTTACAAAAACTGTCCAGAATTTGTATGTTACACTTGTAAAAAGCAAGGACATATTGGAAGGCACTGTCCTGAAAACAAGTGTAGCGAATGTAAATTTTTTAAAAATGACTGTCGCTGCAGAAAGAAGAGATACTGGGGAGAAGGTTTTGGAGATAACGCAAAACGTACATATTTTGGAAGGACACATACTTTCACAGCAGACGTTAATGATACCAGAACAACTGTTGTGAATGACAATGCATTATTTGATGAATCAAACGATAAAGATGAGGATGTAAGCATTCAAGAGGAAGTAATTAGTGACAAGTCTGATAAATATGAAGCCGGAAATTATGAACCTGTTGAAGAAGATAGTATTGAAGATAACGTAGAAGATGAAATGGTAATCGAAGATCAAGGTTCTGATATTCAGAATGAAGACAGTGAAAAAGATGAACATGACATTCCTGGAAACACAGAAGTAGACTCGGTGTCTGAGAAGAACATTGGCAGTGATAACGTTGATACCAAGACAAAGTTTGAGGAAGAAAAAGACAAAGATACAGAACAAGTTCTGGACTTAGAAGAAAACTCAATAGGCATATTTATTGAAAATAAAGAAATTGTAAATGTAAACTTAGATAATGGTAATTATCCTAGTTTAGAAAGTAATATAGAAAATGATAAAAGTGATAACATCTCCTCATTGGAACCAAATAGTAGCCAGTTTGGAGATGGAATTATAGATGATGAAGGTACATGCGGGTCATTGGATGACATTAATCTTGATGACTCGTTATGTACAGAAACAGATGTCAATGATAGTGTTGCCATTAACAAATCAAATAAAGGTTCTACTTTTAAAATTATTGCTAGAAGGAGAGGTAAAAAAGTAATGCCAAATTATAAAGCAGCAAAGGTAGCACATGAAATGAAAAAATTTATGGTACAGAAATGAGTGATAAAAATAGAATTTACATTGTTACATTTTTTGTATCAATGGCTATTGTAAATGTGATTAGTTTGAATTGTAATGGTTTAAGTGATGTGAAAAAACTGAACTGTATTTTTGCATTGTGTAACGAAAGGAATTATGATGTGGTCTGTTTACAGGAAACTTTTTGGAACGATTATTTTATTGAAAAGATAAAGAAGGATAAGATTTTATGGAATGGAGAAATATTTTATAGCAATGGTATAAATAATAGACAAGGAGTTGCAATTATGATAAGTAATAAATTTAGAGATTTATTTTATGTTGTTAAAAAAGACTTAGGTAGATTTATTCATGTTAAAGGAAAAATAGGTGACAAATACATAGACATTTATAATATTTATGCTCCAAATCAAGTGAATGAAAAATATAATTTTTTTATGAAATCTAAAAATGAAATTTCAGCCAGTCAGTATATAGTTGTTGCTGGTGATTTTAATACCACTTTATCTCCATTAGATAGAGCTGGAAAGACCAAACATGTAAATGATAAAAGTGTTCTAGCTTTATTAGATATAATGAAAGAAAGGGAATTGTATGATGTATGGAGAAATAGAAACTTGAATTGTAAAATGTTTTCTAGAAAACAGTATAAGGAAATTATTTAACACAAAGTAGAATAGATTATTTTTTAGTGTCTGATAATTTAAAGCCATATATTAAAAACATTTATTATAGTGACACATCATTTAGTGATCATTGTATTGTTAATTTAAAAATAGATTTTACGGAAGTTGAGAGAGGACCAGGATTATGGATTTTCAATAATTCATTTTTAAAAGATGATATTTTTGTTAATAAAATTAAGAAAATTTTGGAAGATGAAATAGGCTCGGATTTTTATGTTAATCATCCCTTAATTTGGTGGGATAATTTAAAATTTAGATTTAAAAAGATTAGTCAAATTTATGGAAAAGAAAAACAAAAAGAGAGAAACAAACAATTTTTCAGAATACAAAATAGAATTCAAGAGTTATCAGTTAGATCTGCAAATGGTTATGATATTAATGATAATGAATATTTTGAGTTAAAAAATAGATTAGATGAATTAGAAAAATACAAGTGTGATGGAGCTATACTCAGATCAAAATCCTTATGGTCAATAGAAAGTGACAGAAACACTGCCTATTTTTTGCAGTTAGAAAAACATAGACAAAGTAATCAGATGATATGTGAATTAAAAAATGCAAATGGTGTTATTGTAAGAGATACAAATAATATTTTAGATGTTGTTCATGATTATTATAAAGAATTGTTCTCATGTGTACAAGGTAACAATAATGCAATACAAGAAATATTACAGTACATAAATGTTACAGTTGATGAAAATGATTTAGAAATTTGTGATCAAGATGTAACTGTAGAAGAAATTCAAAAATCCTTACAGGGTATGTCTAGAGGTAAAACGCCAGGTCCTGATGGTTTAACTGCAGAATTTTATATTTATTTTTTCAACGATCTTAAACATGTTTTACATTATATTTTTAAGCATATTGAAGAAAATAAGGAATTAACTAGATCGATGAAGTATAGTGTGATCAATTTAATTTACAAAAATAAGGGTGAAAAAAATGAGTTGCAAAATTTTAGACCAATTAGTTTGTTAAATGTGGATTACAAAATATTAGCCAGAATTATGTCAAACAGGTTAAAACTAGTTTTACCCAAAATTATTTCACCAACACAAAGCTGCTGCATTATTGGAAAAGATATTTCAGATACTATTGTAAGTGTCAAAGATTTGGTGGATTTAGTAGAATTAGACGAACTAGAAGGGTTTCTACTGAAATTAGATCAAGAAAAGGCGTTTGATCGAGTTGTACATAATTATTTATTTGCTGTATTAGAAAAATTTGGATTTGGTGTTAATTTCTGTAATTGGATTAAGATATTTTATAATAATATTTTTAGCTGCGTGAAATGTAATGGTATTTTAACTCCTTATTTTAAACTTCAGAATTCTGTTAAACAAGGTTGTCCGATTTCAGCTCTTTTATATGTATTAGTTGCTGAACCACTGAGTGCTGCCATAAAGCAAAATAGAAATATTAGAGGAATTATTGTTTCAAGTATAAAAGAAGAAGTCAAAGTTTTTTCACATGCAGATGATACAACATTGACACTTAATAATATAGATTCAGTCAAAGAAACATTCAATGTTTTAGAATTATATGGTAAAGCCTCAGGGGCTAAATTGAATAGGAACAAATCTGAAATTATGACACTAGGTAAAAGTAAAATAAACCAAAAAGAATTAGATATTTTACAGATAAAAGAATGTGAAGAAGTTATTCAGTTGTTAGGAGTTTGGATTGGTAAAAATAAAGAACTTTGTGAAACATTAAATTGGGAAAGTAAAGTTAGCAAAATAGAAAAAATCTTGTCGTTTTGGAAAATACGAAATTTAACCTTACATGGAAAAATTAGTGTCATTAATTCTCTTCTTGTGAGCAAATTATGGTATACATTGATGGTTACAGATATTCCAGATAAATATTGTCAGATAATTAAGAATAAATGTTTAAATTTCTTATGGAATGGAAAACCTCCACTTGTATGTTACAATGTTATTATAAATAAAACACTTAAAGGTGGTTTGAATTTTCCAGATATATTACATAAAATGTAGGCCTTTAGGTTGAAGTTTTTATCAAGACTTTTAGATGATGAATATTCAGCCATTTGGAAAAGTACATGTCTTCATTTTTTCTCACATGTTGAAAATATGAATTTAGGAATTGAGATTTTGTTTTGTGAAGTACCAAATAAATATCTTCATGATGTTCCTCAATTTTATAGAACTATGCTGAAAGCATGGAATATTATAAGAGAGAATATTGAGATTGATGTTAATGAATCAAATGTTTTTCATATTCCATTGTTTTTTAATCACAACATTAAATTCAATGATAAAGTATTATATTTTAAGCCATTTATTGATTCAGGAATAACAAAAATAAAAGATTTGGCTTATGAGTGCAAAAAAGGATTTTTAAAATTGAATTACATTGTTGATATTATTATTGAAAAATTTCCAGATATTTCTGAAGAAACCGTAAAACATAAGATTAAGATTTTATTCGATTCTATACCAGATGAATGGTTACATACTGTACAAGAACATGAAAATAGAAACAAGATTCTTACATCATTTAATGTTTTACTTAGAACAGATGAAAAGTTGTTAGAATTACCTAAGCAAACTTCCATTTATTATCAGTTACTTGTTCTCAAATTGTCAAACTACTGTGAGCCAAAATCAATTGAAAAATGGTTGCAAAGGTATCCAAAATTAGAGTACAATAAAATGTATAGAGTACTAAATTTATCTTTCTTACAAAGTGATGTGAAGGAGATTGCATATAAACTGTTTAATAATATTATTTTTTCGAAAGAAAGATTATTCAAATGTAAAATTACAAATGATGATTTATGTCCTGTTTGTAAGACTAAAACTGAAAATGTATATCACATGATTTTGGAGTGTCCAAGTCTTGTTTTGTTTGATAATTTTTTGAAAATGTTTTTTCACAATATTCTAGCAAAAACCTCAACATTTTATATAAATATGCTTGATTACGAAACTTTATGTATGTTTGGACTATTGAAAGATTGCAAAGATATTAATTATTTTTTCGTGAATAATGTCATAGCATTTAGAAAATTTTGTATAGTAAAAAGACGAAATATTGCAATGAAGCATAACAAAATTATTGATGTTATAGAATTTTTTAAATCAGTTTTACAGAGAAATGTAACATATGCATATTATTATTACAAGTCTAAGGACTCAATGAACTTGTTTGACAAATATTATATGAAAAACAATCCTGTATTACTTATAAACAATAATGAAGTGTCAATTAATTTTAACTAGACTTACATGTATGTTGTCAATTCTATTATTATGTTAGTTCTGAATTTTATGTAAATACTGTGGATAGTCAGGAGATTAGCCTGATTATCCTTTTAACAAGATATTAGAAATAAAATTTTATCAAGAGAAAAAAAGATTCTCGCTTAGGGTGCGAGAGGTCCCGGGTTCGAATCCCGGACGAGCCCAATTTTTTTGTCTGACACCTTCTGTCTGATAATAAGTCTATGGATTCTTTTGGATGACAACTGTTGATTGACGTTCATTTTTGCTGACAATTAATTTGAAAAACGAGAATTTAGATTTATGCCTAAACGACATTTCGACACAACTGATACTGATAACAGTATCTGATATGGTTAGTCGTTATTCTCTTACAATATGAGAATTAACTAGGATTAAGAAAATTCCATTTGCCACGTTGATGGTGCGATATTGTTAAATAAGGAAAATTAGGATCTGATATCCAAGCGGCTCGTTGGTCTAGGGGTATGATTCTCGCTTTGGGTGCGAGAGGTCCCGGGTTCGAATCCCGGACGAGCCCGTTGTTTTTTGCAATTATTTGTTGGTATGAAGAGTGAAACCGAGGATAATTGTGGCTTGAAATTGTTGATGACAAGATGGATGAGATTGATTTTTTTGCAGTTGAATGTAGAAGCTATATATATAGAGAGAGATTGTGTGAGCAGCTGGAGCCACAGTGATGTTGACAGTGGCCGAGCGAAGCGAGGCGAAAAAATGCACATATCTATATTATATATATATATATAATTACTCATGTTTTATCTATCTCTCTGCTGGTTTCGGTGACAAACTCATTACGTGGTGAATAGAGAACTGGGGGGGGGGGGGGGGGGTGTAGTCAATTGTGAATTGAGCACACGGTCTTCGCGAATTTAATTAACATCTCCGGTGTATACCGTTACATGTAATACATGTAACCAGCTTCATTCAATATCAGTGCAATGTGGCAACAGTTTATATGCCGAAAAATCGTTAAATTGTCAGTCTGTTTCCGTAGTGTAGTGGTAATCACGTCCGCTTCACACGCGGAAGGTCCTGGGTTCGAGCCCCAGCGGAAACATTATTTTTTAGGACTCTGAATTCCTCAACGCCAATCTTTGGTAGCTGGTGAAATATCACCACCAACACAATAAACGAACAACTTTTCATTTAAATTTGGTGACGTCAGGTCTTTAAAGAAATCGAATTATTTCTTTTTTTATAAACGCCTTGAAATATATAACCTCCTCATCCAACACTATATACATCAACTGAGCATTTATCACCGCATTCGTGAATGGTGTAATATTTATAAGCCGTTCACCTGCAGGAGTAGTCATATAGGCTCGTTGGTCTAGGGGTATGGTTCTCGCTTAGGGTGCGAGAGGTCCCGGGTTCGAATCCCGGACGAGCCCAATTTTTTTGTCTGACATCTTCTGTCTGATAATAAGTCTATGGATTCTTTTGGATGACAACTGTTGATTGACGTTCATTTTTGCTGACAATTAATTTGAAAAACGAGAATTTAGATTTATGCCTAAACGACATTTCGACACAACTGATACTGATAACAGTATCTGATATGGTTAGTCGTTATTCTCTTACAATATGAGAATTAACTAGGATTAAGAAAATTCCATTTGCCACGTTGATGGTGCGATATTGTTAAATAAGGAAAATTAGGATCTGATATCCAAGCGGCTCGTTGGTCTAGGGGTATGATTCTCGCTTTGGGTGCGAGAGGTCCCGGGTTCGAATCCCGGACGAGCCCGTTGTTTTTTGCAATTATTTGTTGGTATGAAGAGTGAAACCGAGGATAATTGTGGCTTGAAATTGTTGATGACAAGATGGATGAGATTGATTTTTTTGCAGTTGAATGTAGAAGCTATATATATAGAGAGAGATTGTGTGAGCAGCTGGAGCCACAGTGATGTTGACAGTGGCCGAGCGAAGCGAGGCGAAAAAATGCACATATCTATATTATATATATATATATAATTACTCATGTTTTATCTATCTCTCTGCTGGTTTCGGTGACAAACTCATTACGTGGTGAATAGAGAACTGGGGGGGGGGGGGGGGGGGGTGTAGTCAATTGTGAATTGAGCACACGGTCTTCGCGAATTTAATTAACATCTCCGGTGTATACCGTTACATGTAATACATGTAACCAGCTTCATTCAATATCAGTGCAATGTGGCAACAGTTTATATGCCGAAAAATCGTTAAATTGTCAGTCTGTTTCCGTAGTGTAGTGGTAATCACGTCCGCTTCACACGCGGAAGGTCCTGGGTTCGAGCCCCAGCGGAAACATTATTTTTTAGGACTCTGAATTCCTCAACGCCAATCTTTGGTAGCTGGTGAAATATCACCACCAACACAATAAACGAACAACTTTTCATTTAAATTTGGTGACGTCAGGTCTTTAAAGAAATCGAATTATTTCTTTTTTTATAAACGCCTTGAAATATATAACCTCCTCATCCAACACTATATACATCAACTGAGCATTTATCACCGCATTCGTGAATGGTGTAATATTTATAAGCCGTTCACCTGCAGCAGTAGTCATATAGGCTCGTTGGTCTAGGGGTATGATTCTCGCTTAGGGTGCGAGAGGTCCCGGGTTCGAATCCCGGACGAGCCCAATTTTTTTGTCTGACACCTTCTGTCTGATAATAAGTCTATGGATTCTTTTGGATGACAACTGTTGATTGACGTTCATTTTTGCTGACAATTAATTTGAAAAACGAGAATTTAGATTTATGCCTAAACGACATTTCGACACAACTGATACTGATAACAGTATCTGATATGGTTAGTCGTTATTCTCTTACAATATGAGAATTAACTAGGATTAAGAAAATTCCATTTGCCACGTTGATGGTGCGATATTGTTAAATAAGGAAAATTAGGATCTGATATCCAAGCGGCTCGTTGGTCTAGGGGTATGATTCTCGCTTTGGGTGCGAGAGGTCCCGGGTTCGAATCCCGGACGAGCCCGTTGTTTTTTGCAATTATTTGTTGGTATGAAGAGTGAAACCGAGGATAATTGTGGCTTGAAATTGTTGATGACAAGATGGATGAGATTGATTTTTTTGCAGTTGAATGTAGAAGCTATATATATAGAGAGAGATTGTGTGAGCAGCTGGAGCCACAGTGATGTTGACAGTGGCCGAGCGAAGCGAGGCGAAAAAATGCACATATCTATATTATATATATATATATAATTACTCATGTTTTATCTATCTCTCTGCTGGTTTCGGTGACAAACTCATTACGTGGTGAATAGAGAACTGGGGGGGGGGGGGGGGGGTGTAGTCAATTGTGAATTGAGCACACGGTCTTCGCGAATTTAATTAACATCTCCGGTGTATACCGTTACATGTAATACATGTAACCAGCTTCATTCAATATCAGTGCAATGTGGCAACAGTTTATATGCCGAAAAATCGTTAAATTGTCAGTCTGTTTCCGTAGTGTAGTGGTAATCACGTCCGCTTCACACGCGGAAGGTCCTGGGTTCGAGCCCCAGCGGAAACATTATTTTTTAGGACTCTGAATTCCTCAACGCCAATCTTTGGTAGCTGGTGAAATATCACCACCAACACAATAAACGAACAACTTTTCATTTAAATTTGGTGACGTCAGGTCTTTAAAGAAATCGAATTATTTCTTTTTTTATAAACGCCTTGAAATATATAACCTCCTCATCCAACACTATATACATCAACTGAGCATTTATCACCGCATTCGTGAATGGTGTAATATTTATAAGCCGTTCACCTGCAGCAGTAGTCATATAGGCTCGTTGGTCTAGGGGTATGATTCTCGCTTAGGGTGCGAGAGGTCCCGGGTTCGAATCCCGGACGAGCCCAATTTTTTTGTCTGACACCTTCTGTCTGATAATAAGTCTATGGATTCTTTTGGATGACAACTGTTGATTGACGTTCATTTTTGCTGACAATTAATTTGAAAAACGAGAATTTAGATTTATGCCTAAACGACATTTCGACACAACTGATACTGATAACAGTATCTGATATGGTTAGTCGTTATTCTCTTACAATATGAGAATTAACTAGGATTAAGAAAATTCCATTTGCCACGTTGATGGTGCGATATTGTTAAATAAGGAAAATTAGGATCTGATATCCAAGCGGCTCGTTGGTCTAGGGGTATGATTCTCGCTTTGGGTGCGAGAGGTCCCGGGTTCGAATCCCGGACGAGCCCGTTGTTTTTTGCAATTATTTGTTGGTATGAAGAGTGAAACCGAGGATAATTGTGGCTTGAAATTGTTGATGACAAGATGGATGAGATTGATTTTTTTGCAGTTGAATGTAGAAGCTATATATATAGAGAGAGATTGTGTGAGCAGCTGGAGCCACAGTGATGTTGACAGTGGCCGAGCGAAGCGAGGCGAAAAAATGCACATATCTATATTATATATATATATATAATTACTCATGTTTTATCTATCTCTCTGCTGGTTTCGGTGACAAACTCATTACGTGGTGAATAGAGAACTGGGGGGGGGGGGGGGGGGGGTGTAGTCAATTGTGAATTGAGCACACGGTCTTCGCGAATTTAATTAACATCTCCGGTGTATACCGTTACATGTAATACATGTAACCAGCTTCATTCAATATCAGTGCAATGTGGCAACAGTTTATATGCCGAAAAATCGTTAAATTGTCAGTCTGTTTCCGTAGTGTAGTGGTAATCACGTCCGCTTCACACGCGGAAGGTCCTGGGTTCGAGCCCCAGCGGAAACATTATTTTTTAGGACTCTGAATTCCTCAACGCCAATCTTTGGTAGCTGGTGAAATATCACCACCAACACAATAAACGAACAACTTTTCATTTAAATTTGGTGACGTCAGGTCTTTAAAGAAATCGAATTATTTCTTTTTTTATAAACGCCTTGAAATATATAACCTCCTCATCCAACACTATATACATCAACTGAGCATTTATCACCGCATTCGTGAATGGTGTAATATTTATAAGCCGTTCACCTGCAGCAGTAGTCATATAGGCTCGTTGGTCTAGGGGTATGATTCTCGCTTAGGGTGCGAGAGGTCCCGGGTTCGAATCCCGGACGAGCCCAATTTTTTTGTCTGACACCTTCTGTCTGATAATAAGTCTATGGATTCTTTTGGATGACAACTGTTGATTGACGTTCATTTTTGCTGACAATTAATTTGAAAAACGAGAATTTAGATTTATGCCTAAACGACATTTCGACACAACTGATACTGATAACAGTATCTGATATGGTTAGTCGTTATTCTCTTACAATATGAGAATTAACTAGGATTAAGAAAATTCCATTTGCCACGTTGATGGTGCGATATTGTTAAATAAGGAAAATTAGGATCTGATATCCAAGCGGCTCGTTGGTCTAGGGGTATGATTCTCGCTTTGGGTGCGAGAGGTCCCGGGTTCGAATCCCGGACGAGCCCGTTGTTTTTTGCAATTATTTGTTGGTATGAAGAGTGAAACCGAGGATAATTGTGGCTTGAAATTGTTGATGACAAGATGGATGAGATTGATTTTTTTGCAGTTGAATGTAGAAGCTATATATATAGAGAGAGATTGTGTGAGCAGCTGGAGCCACAGTGATGTTGACAGTGGCCGAGCGAAGCGAGGCGAAAAAATGCACATATCTATATTATATATATATATATAATTACTCATGTTTTATCTATCTCTCTGCTGGTTTCGGTGACAAACTCATTACGTGGTGAATAGAGAACTGGGGGGGGGGGGGGGGGTGTAGTCAATTGTGAATTGAGCACACGGTCTTCGCGAATTTAATTAACATCTCCGGTGTATACCGTTACATGTAATACATGTAACCAGCTTCATTCAATATCAGTGCAATGTGGCAACAGTTTATATGCCGAAAAATCGTTAAATTGTCAGTCTGTTTCCGTAGTGTAGTGGTAATCACGTCCGCTTCACACGCGGAAGGTCCTGGGTTCGAGCCCCAGCGGAAACATTATTTTTTAGGACTCTGAATTCCTCAACGCCAATCTTTGGTAGCTGGTGAAATATCACCACCAACACAATAAACGAACAACTTTTCATTTAAATTTGGTGACGTCAGGTCTTTAAAGAAATCGAATTATTTCTTTTTTTATAAACGCCTTGAAATATATAACCTCCTCATCCAACACTATATACATCAACTGAGCATTTATCACCGCATTCGTGAATGGTGTAATATTTATAAGCCGTTCACCTGCAGCAGTAGTCATATAGGCTCGTTGGTCTAGGGGTATGATTCTCGCTTAGGGTGCGAGAGGTCCCGGGTTCGAATCCCGGACGAGCCCAATTTTTTTGTCTGACACCTTCTGTCTGATAATAAGTCTATGGATTCTTTTGGATGACAACTGTTGATTGACGTTCATTTTTGCTGACAATTAATTTGAAAAACGAGAATTTAGATTTATGCCTAAACGACATTTCGACACAACTGATACTGATAACAGTATCTGATATGGTTAGTCGTTATTCTCTTACAATATGAGAATTAACTAGGATTAAGAAAATTCCATTTGCCACGTTGATGGTGCGATATTGTTAAATAAGGAAAATTAGGATCTGATATCCAAGCGGCTCGTTGGTCTAGGGGTATGATTCTCGCTTTGGGTGCGAGAGGTCCCGGGTTCGAATCCCGGACGAGCCCGTTGTTTTTTGCAATTATTTGTTGGTATGAAGAGTGAAACCGAGGATAATTGTGGCTTGAAATTGTTGATGACAAGATGGATGAGATTGATTTTTTTGCAGTTGAATGTAGAAGCTATATATATAGAGAGAGATTGTGTGAGCAGCTGGAGCCACAGTGATGTTGACAGTGGCCGAGCGAAGCGAGGCGAAAAAATGCACATATCTATATTATATATATATATATAATTACTCATGTTTTATCTATCTCTCTGCTGGTTTCGGTGACAAACTCATTACGTGGTGAATAGAGAACTGGGGGGGGGGGGGGGGGGGGGGGGGGGGGGGGTGTAGTCAATTGTGAATTGAGCACACGGTCTTCGCGAATTTAATTAACATCTCCGGTGTATACCGTTACATGTAATACATGTAACCAGCTTCATTCAATATCAGTGCAATGTGGCAACAGTTTATATGCCGAAAAATCGTTAAATTGTCAGTCTGTTTCCGTAGTGTAGTGGTAATCACGTCCGCTTCACACGCGGAAGGTCCTGGGTTCGAGCCCCAGCGGAAACATTATTTTTTAGGACTCTGAATTCCTCAACGCCAATCTTTGGTAGCTGGTGAAATATCACCACCAACACAATAAACGAACAACTTTTCATTTAAATTTGGTGACGTCAGGTCTTTAAAGAAATCGAATTATTTCTTTTTTTATAAACGCCTTGAAATATATAACCTCCTCATCCAACACTATATACATCAACTGAGCATTTATCACCGCATTCGTGAATGGTGTAATATTTATAAGCCGTTCACCTGCAGCAGTAGTCATATAGGCTCGTTGGTCTAGGGGTATGATTCTCGCTTAGGGTGCGAGAGGTCCCGGGTTCGAATCCCGGACGAGCCCAATTTTTTTGTCTGACACCTTCTGTCTGATAATAAGTCTATGGATTCTTTTGGATGACAACTGTTGATTGACGTTCATTTTTGCTGACAATTAATTTGAAAAACGAGAATTTAGATTTATGCCTAAACGACATTTCGACACAACTGATACTGATAACAGTATCTGATATGGTTAGTCGTTATTCTCTTACAATATGAGAATTAACTAGGATTAAGAAAATTCCATTTGCCACGTTGATGGTGCGATATTGTTAAATAAGGAAAATTAGGATCTGATATCCAAGCGGCTCGTTGGTCTAGGGGTATGATTCTCGCTTTGGGTGCGAGAGGTCCCGGGTTCGAATCCCGGACGAGCCCGTTGTTTTTTGCAATTATTTGTTGGTATGAAGAGTGAAACCGAGGATAATTGTGGCTTGAAATTGTTGATGACAAGATGGATGAGATTGATTTTTTTGCAGTTGAATGTAGAAGCTATATATATAGAGAGAGATTGTGTGAGCAGCTGGAGCCACAGTGATGTTGACAGTGGCCGAGCGAAGCGAGGCGAAAAAATGCACATATCTATATTATATATATATATATAATTACTCATGTTTTATCTATCTCTCTGCTGGTTTCGGTGACAAACTCATTACGTGGTGAATAGAGAACTGGGGGGGGGGGGGGGGGGGGGGGTGTAGTCAATTGTGAATTGAGCACACGGTCTTCGCGAATTTAATTAACATCTCCGGTGTATACCGTTACATGTAATACATGTAACCAGCTTCATTCAATATCAGTGCAATGTGGCAACAGTTTATATGCCGAAAAATCGTTAAATTGTCAGTCTGTTTCCGTAGTGTAGTGGTAATCACGTCCGCTTCACACGCGGAAGGTCCTGGGTTCGAGCCCCAGCGGAAACATTATTTTTTAGGACTCTGAATTCCTCAACGCCAATCTTTGGTAGCTGGTGAAATATCACCACCAACACAATAAACGAACAACTTTTCATTTAAATTTGGTGACGTCAGGTCTTTAAAGAAATCGAATTATTTCTTTTTTTATAAACGCCTTGAAATATATAACCTCCTCATCCAACACTATATACATCAACTGAGCATTTATCACCGCATTCGTGAATGGTGTAATATTTATAAGCCGTTCACCTGCAGCAGTAGTCATATAGGCTCGTTGGTCTAGGGGTATGATTCTCGCTTAGGGTGCGAGAGGTCCCGGGTTCGAATCCCGGACGAGCCCAATTTTTTTGTCTGACACCTTCTGTCTGATAATAAGTCTATGGATTCTTTTGGATGACAACTGTTGATTGACGTTCATTTTTGCTGACAATTAATTTGAAAAACGAGAATTTAGATTTATGCCTAAACGACATTTCGACACAACTGATACTGATAACAGTATCTGATATGGTTAGTCGTTATTCTCTTACAATATGAGAATTAACTAGGATTAAGAAAATTCCATTTGCCACGTTGATGGTGCGATATTGTTAAATAAGGAAAATTAGGATCTGATATCCAAGCGGCTCGTTGGTCTAGGGGTATGATTCTCGCTTTGGGTGCGAGAGGTCCCGGGTTCGAATCCCGGACGAGCCCGTTGTTTTTTGCAATTATTTGTTGGTATGAAGAGTGAAACCGAGGATAATTGTGGCTTGAAATTGTTGATGACAAGATGGATGAGATTGATTTTTTTGCAGTTGAATGTAGAAGCTATATATATAGAGAGAGATTGTGTGAGCAGCTGGAGCCACAGTGATGTTGACAGTGGCCGAGCGAAGCGAGGCGAAAAAATGCACATATCTATATTATATATATATATATAATTACTCATGTTTTATCTATGTCTCTGCTGGTTTCGGTGACAAACTCATTACGTGGTGAATAGAGAACTGGGGGGGGGGGGGGGGGGGGGGGTGTAGTCAATTGTGAATTGAGCACACGGTCTTCGCGAATTTAATTAACATCTCCGGTGTATACCGTTACATGTAATACATGTAACCAGCTTCATTCAATATCAGTGCAATGTGGCAACAGTTTATATGCCGAAAAATCGTTAAATTGTCAGTCTGTTTCCGTAGTGTAGTGGTAATCACGTCCGCTTCACACGCGGAAGGTCCTGGGTTCGAGCCCCAGCGGAAACATTATTTTTTAGGACTCTGAATTCCTCAACGCCAATCTTTGGTAGCTGGTGAAATATCACCACCAACACAATAAACGAACAACTTTTCATTTAAATTTGGTGACGTCAGGTCTTTAAAGAAATCGAATTATTTCTTTTTTTATAAACGCCTTGAAATATATAACCTCCTCATCCAACACTATATACATCAACTGAGCATTTATCACCGCATTCGTGAATGGTGTAATATTTATAAGCCGTTCACCTGCAGCAGTAGTCATATAGGCTCGTTGGTCTAGGGGTATGATTCTCGCTTAGGGTGCGAGAGGTCCCGGGTTCGAATCCCGGACGAGCCCAATTTTTTTGTCTGACACCTTCTGTCTGATAATAAGTCTATGGATTCTTTTGGATGACAACTGTTGATTGACGTTCATTTTTGCTGACAATTAATTTGAAAAACGAGAATTTAGATTTATGCCTAAACGACATTTCGACACAACTGATACTGATAACAGTATCTGATATGGTTAGTCGTTATTCTCTTACAATATGAGAATTAACTAGGATTAAGAAAATTCCATTTGCCACGTTGATGGTGCGATATTGTTAAATAAGGAAAATTAGGATCTGATATCCAAGCGGCTCGTTGGTCTAGGGGTATGATTCTCGCTTTGGGTGCGAGAGGTCCCGGGTTCGAATCCCGGACGAGCCCGTTGTTTTTTGCAATTATTTGTTGGTATGAAGAGTGAAACCGAGGATAATTGTGGCTTGAAATTGTTGATGACAAGATGGATGAGATTGATTTTTTTGCAGTTGAATGTAGAAGCTATATATATAGAGAGAGATTGTGTGAGCAGCTGGAGCCACAGTGATGTTGACAGTGGCCGAGCGAAGCGAGGCGAAAAAATGCACATATCTATATTATATATATATATATAATTACTCATGTTTTATCTATCTCTCTGCTGGTTTCGGTGACAAACTCATTACGTGGTGAATAGAGAACTGGGGGGGGGGGGGGGGGGGGGGTGTAGTCAATTGTGAATTGAGCACACGGTCTTCGCGAATTTAATTAACATCTCCGGTGTATACCGTTACATGTAATACATGTAACCAGCTTCATTCAATATCAGTGCAATGTGGCAACAGTTTATATGCCGAAAAATCGTTAAATTGTCAGTCTGTTTCCGTAGTGTAGTGGTAATCACGTCCGCTTCACACGCGGAAGGTCCTGGGTTCGAGCCCCAGCGGAAACATTATTTTTTAGGACTCTGAATTCCTCAACGCCAATCTTTGGTAGCTGGTGAAATATCACCACCAACACAATAAACGAACAACTTTTCATTTAAATTTGGTGACGTCAGGTCTTTAAAGAAATCGAATTATTTCTTTTTTTATAAACGCCTTGAAATATATAACCTCCTCATCCAACACTATATACATCAACTGAGCATTTATCACCGCATTCGTGAATGGTGTAATATTTATAAGCCGTTCACCTGCAGCAGTAGTCATATAGGCTCGTTGGTCTAGGGGTATGATTCTCGCTTAGGGTGCGAGAGGTCCCGGGTTCGAATCCCGGACGAGCCCAATTTTTTTGTCTGACACCTTCTGTCTGATAATAAGTCTATGGATTCTTTTGGATGACAACTGTTGATTGACGTTCATTTTTGCTGACAATTAATTTGAAAAACGAGAATTTAGATTTATGCCTAAACGACATTTCGACACAACTGATACTGATAACAGTATCTGATATGGTTAGTCGTTATTCTCTTACAATATGAGAATTAACTAGGATTAAGAAAATTCCATTTGCCACGTTGATGGTGCGATATTGTTAAATAAGGAAAATTAGAATCTGATATCCAAGCGGCTCGTTGGTCTAGGGGTATGATTCTCGCTTTGGGTGCGAGAGGTCCCGGGTTCGAATCCCGGACGAGCCCGTTGTTTTTTGCAATTATTTGTTGGTATGAAGAGTGAAACCGAGGATAATTGTGGCTTGAAATTGTTGATGACAAGATGGATGAGATTGATTTTTTTGCAGTTGAATGTAGAAGCTATATATATAGAGAGAGATTGTGTGAGCAGCTGGAGCCACAGTGATGTTGACAGTGGCCGAGCGAAGCGAGGCGAAAAAATGCACATATCTATATTATATATATATATATAATTACTCATGTTTTATCTATCTCTCTGCTGGTTTCGGTGACAAACTCATTACGTGGTGAATAGAGAACTGGGGGGGGGGGGGGGGGGGGGGGGGGTGTAGTCAATTGTGAATTGAGCACACGGTCTTCGCGAATTTAATTAACATCTCCGGTGTATACCGTTACATGTAATACATGTAACCAGCTTCATTCAATATCAGTGCAATGTGGCAACAGTTTATATGCCGAAAAATCGTTAAATTGTCAGTCTGTTTCCGTAGTGTAGTGGTAATCACGTCCGCTTCACACGCGGAAGGTCCTGGGTTCGAGCCCCAGCGGAAACATTATTTTTTAGGACTCTGAATTCCTCAACGCCAATCTTTGGTAGCTGGTGAAATATCACCACCAACACAATAAACGAACAACTTTTCATTTAAATTTGGTGACGTCAGGTCTTTAAAGAAATCGAATTATTTCTTTTTTTATAAACGCCTTGAAATATATAACCTCCTCATCCAACACTATATACATCAACTGAGCATTTATCACCGCATTCGTGAATGGTGTAATATTTATAAGCCGTTCACCTGCAGCAGTAGTCATATAGGCTCGTTGGTCTAGGGGTATGATTCTCGCTTAGGGTGCGAGAGGTCCCGGGTTCGAATCCCGGACGAGCCCAATTTTTTTGTCTGACACCTTCTGTCTGATAATAAGTCTATGGATTCTTTTGGATGACAACTGTTGATTGACGTTCATTTTTGCTGACAATTAATTTGAAAAACGAGAATTTAGATTTATGCCTAAACGACATTTCGACACAACTGATACTGATAACAGTATCTGATATGGTTAGTCGTTATTCTCTTACAATATGAGAATTAACTAGGATTAAGAAAATTCCATTTGCCACGTTGATGGTGCGATATTGTTAAATAAGGAAAATTAGGATCTGATATCCAAGCGGCTCGTTGGTCTAGGGGTATGATTCTCGCTTTGGGTGCGAGAGGTCCCGGGTTCGAATCCCGGACGAGCCCGTTGTTTTTTGCAATTATTTGTTGGTATGAAGAGTGAAACCGAGGATAATTGTGGCTTGAAATTGTTGATGACAAGATGGATGAGATTGATTTTTTTGCAGTTGAATGTAGAAGCTATATATATAGAGAGAGATTGTGTGAGCAGCTGGAGCCACAGTGATGTTGACAGTGGCCGAGCGAAGCGAGGCGAAAAAATGCACATATCTATATTATATATATATATATAATTACTCATGTTTTATCTATCTCTCTGCTGGTTTCGGTGACAAACTCATTACGTGGTGAATAGAGAACTGGGGGGGGGGGGGGGGGGGGGGGGTGTAGTCAATTGTGAATTGAGCACACGGTCTTCGCGAATTTAATTAACATCTCCGGTGTATACCGTTACATGTAATACATGTAACCAGCTTCATTCAATATCAGTGCAATGTGGCAACAGTTTATATGCCGAAAAATCGTTAAATTGTCAGTCTGTTTCCGTAGTGTAGTGGTAATCACGTCCGCTTCACACGCGGAAGGTCCTGGGTTCGAGCCCCAGCGGAAACATTATTTTTTAGGACTCTGAATTCCTCAACGCCAATCTTTGGTAGCTGGTGAAATATCACCACCAACACAATAAACGAACAACTTTTCATTTAAATTTGGTGACGTCAGGTCTTTAAAGAAATCGAATTATTTCTTTTTTTATAAACGCCTTGAAATATATAACCTCCTCATCCAACACTATATACATCAACTGAGCATTTATCACCGCATTCGTGAATGGTGTAATATTTATAAGCCGTTCACCTGCAGCAGTAGTCATATAGGCTCGTTGGTCTAGGGGTATGATTCTCGCTTAGGGTGCGAGAGGTCCCGGGTTCGAATCCCGGACGAGCCCAATTTTTTTGTCTGACACCTTCTGTCTGATAATAAGTCTATGGATTCTTTTGGATGACAACTGTTGATTGACGTTCATTTTTGCTGACAATTAATTTGAAAAACGAGAATTTAGATTTATGCCTAAACGACATTTCGACACAACTGATACTGATAACAGTATCTGATATGGTTAGTCGTTATTCTCTTACAATATGAGAATTAACTAGGATTAAGAAAATTCCATTTGCCACGTTGATGGTGCGATATTGTTAAATAAGGAAAATTAGGATCTGATATCCAAGCGGCTCGTTGGTCTAGGGGTATGATTCTCGCTTTGGGTGCGAGAGGTCCCGGGTTCGAATCCCGGACGAGCCCGTTGTTTTTTGCAATTATTTGTTGGTATGAAGAGTGAAACCGAGGATAATTGTGGCTTGAAATTGTTGATGACAAGATGGATGAGATTGATTTTTTTGCAGTTGAATGTAGAAGCTATATATATAGAGAGAGATTGTGTGAGCAGCTGGAGCCACAGTGATGTTGACAGTGGCCGAGCGAAGCGAGGCGAAAAAATGCACATATCTATATTATATATATATATATAATTACTCATGTTTTATCTATGTCTCTGCTGGTTTCGGTGACAAACTCATTACGTGGTGAATAGAGAACTGGGGGGGGGGGGGGGGTGTAGTCAATTGTGAATTGAGCACACGGTCTTCGCGAATTTAATTAACATCTCCGGTGTATACCGTTACATGTAATACATGTAACCAGCTTCATTCAATATCAGTGCAATGTGGCAACAGTTTATATGCCGAAAAATCGTTAAATTGTCAGTCTGTTTCCGTAGTGTAGTGGTAATCACGTCCGCTTCACACGCGGAAGGTCCTGGGTTCGAGCCCCAGCGGAAACATTATTTTTTAGGACTCTGAATTCCTCAACGCCAATCTTTGGTAGCTGGTGAAATATCACCACCAACACAATAAACGAACAACTTTTCATTTAAATTTGGTGACGTCAGGTCTTTAAAGAAATCGAATTATTTCTTTTTTTATAAACGCCTTGAAATATATAACCTCCTCATCCAACACTATATACATCAACTGAGCATTTATCACCGCATTCGTGAATGGTGTAATATTTATAAGCCGTTCACCTGCAGCAGTAGTCATATAGGCTCGTTGGTCTAGGGGTATGATTCTCGCTTAGGGTGCGAGAGGTCCCGGGTTCGAATCCCGGACGAGCCCAATTTTTTTGTCTGACACCTTCTGTCTGATAATAAGTCTATGGATTCTTTTGGATGACAACTGTTGATTGACGTTCATTTTTGCTGACAATTAATTTGAAAAACGAGAATTTAGATTTATGCCTAAACGACATTTCGACACAACTGATACTGATAACAGTATCTGATATGGTTAGTCGTTATTCTCTTACAATATGAGAATTAACTAGGATTAAGAAAATTCCATTTGCCACGTTGATGGTGCGATATTGTTAAATAAGGAAAATTAGGATCTGATATCCAAGCGGCTCGTTGGTCTAGGGGTATGATTCTCGCTTTGGGTGCGAGAGGTCCCGGGTTCGAATCCCGGACGAGCCCGTTGTTTTTTGCAATTATTTGTTGGTATGAAGAGTGAAACCGAGGATAATTGTGGCTTGAAATTGTTGATGACAAGATGGATGAGATTGATTTTTTTGCAGTTGAATGTAGAAGCTATATATATAGAGAGAGATTGTGTGAGCAGCTGGAGCCACAGTGATGTTGACAGTGGCCGAGCGAAGCGAGGCGAAAAAATGCACATATCTATATTATATATATATATATAATTACTCATGTTTTATCTATGTCTCTGCTGGTTTCGGTGACAAACTCATTACGTGGTGAATAGAGAACTGGGGGGGGGGTGTAGTCAATTGTGAATTGAGCACACGGTCTTCGCGAATTTAATTAACATCTCCGGTGTATACCGTTACATGTAATACATGTAACCAGCTTCATTCAATATCAGTGCAATGTGGCAACAGTTTATATGCCGAAAAATCGTTAAATTGTCAGTCTGTTTCCGTAGTGTAGTGGTAATCACGTCCGCTTCACACGCGGAAGGTCCTGGGTTCGAGCCCCAGCGGAAACATTATTTTTTAGGACTCTGAATTCCTCAACGCCAATCTTTGGTAGCTGGTGAAATATCACCACCAACACAATAAACGAACAACTTTTCATTTAAATTTGGTGACGTCAGGTCTTTAAAGAAATCGAATTATTTCTTTTTTTATAAACGCCTTGAAATATATAACCTCCTCATCCAACACTATATACATCAACTGAGCATTTATCACCGCATTCGTGAATGGTGTAATATTTATAAGCCGTTCACCTGCAGCAGTAGTCATATAGGCTCGTTGGTCTAGGGGTATGATTCTCGCTTAGGGTGCGAGAGGTCCCGGTTCGAATCCCGGACGAGCCCAATTTTTTTGTCTGACACCTTCTGTCTGATAATAAGTCTATGGATTCTTTTGGATGACAACTGTTGATTGACGTTCATTTTTGCTGACAATTAATTTGAAAAACGAGAATTTAGATTTATGCCTAAACGACATTTCGACACAACTGATACTGATAACAGTATCTGATATGGTTAGTCGTTATTCTCTTACAATATGAGAATTAACTAGGATTAAGAAAATTCCATTTGCCACGTTGATGGTGCGATATTGTTAAATAAGGAAAATTAGGATCTGATATCCAAGCGGCTCGTTGGTCTAGGGGTATGATTCTCGCTTTGGGTGCGAGAGGTCCCGGGTTCGAATCCCGGACGAGCCCGTTGTTTTTTGCAATTATTTGTTGGTATGAAGAGTGAAACCGAGGATAATTGTGGCTTGAAATTGTTGATGACAAGATGGATGAGATTGATTTTTTTGCAGTTGAATGTAGAAGCTATATATATAGAGAGAGATTGTGTGAGCAGCTGGAGCCACAGTGATGTTGACAGTGGCCGAGCGAAGCGAGGCGAAAAAATGCACATATCTATATTATATATATATATATAATTACTCATGTTTTATCTATCTCTCTGCTGGTTTCGGTGACAAACTCATTACGTGGTGAATAGAGAACTGGGGGGGGGGGGGGGGGTGTAGTCAATTGTGAATTGAGCACACGGTCTTCGCGAATTTAATTAACATCTCCGGTGTATACCGTTACATGTAATACATGTAACCAGCTTCATTCAATATCAGTGCAATGTGGCAACAGTTTATATGCCGAAAAATCGTTAAATTGTCAGTCTGTTTCCGTAGTGTAGTGGTAATCACGTCCGCTTCACACGCGGAAGGTCCTGGGTTCGAGCCCCAGCGGAAACATTATTTTTTAGGACTCTGAATTCCTCAACGCCAATCTTTGGTAGCTGGTGAAATATCACCACCAACACAATAAACGAACAACTTTTCATTTAAATTTGGTGACGTCAGGTCTTTAAAGAAATCGAATTATTTCTTTTTTTATAAACGCCTTGAAATATATAACCTCCTCATCCAACACTATATACATCAACTGAGCATTTATCACCGCATTCGTGAATGGTGTAATATTTATAAGCCGTTCACCTGCAGCAGTAGTCATATAGGCTCGTTGGTCTAGGGGTATGATTCTCGCTTAGGGTGCGAGAGGTCCCGGGTTCGAATCCCGGACGAGCCCAATTTTTTTGTCTGACACCTTCTGTCTGATAATAAGTCTATGGATTCTTTTGGATGACAACTGTTGATTGACGTTCATTTTTGCTGACAATTAATTTGAAAAACGAGAATTTAGATTTATGCCTAAACGACATTTCGACACAACTGATACTGATAACAGTATCTGATATGGTTAGTCGTTATTCTCTTACAATATGAGAATTAACTAGGATTAAGAAAATTCCATTTGCCACGTTGATGGTGCGATATTGTTAAATAAGGAAAATTAGGATCTGATATCCAAGCGGCTCGTTGGTCTAGGGGTATGATTCTCGCTTTGGGTGCGAGAGGTCCCGGGTTCGAATCCCGGACGAGCCCGTTGTTTTTTGCAATTATTTGTTGGTATGAAGAGTGAAACCGAGGATAATTGTGGCTTGAAATTGTTGATGACAAGATGGATGAGATTGATTTTTTTGCAGTTGAATGTAGAAGCTATATATATAGAGAGAGATTGTGTGAGCAGCTGGAGCCACAGTGATGTTGACAGTGGCCGAGCGAAGCGAGGCGAAAAAATGCACATATCTATATTATATATATATATATAATTACTCATGTTTTATCTATCTCTCTGCTGGTTTCGGTGACAAACTCATTACGTGGTGAATAGAGAACTGGGGGGGGGGGGGGGGGGGTGTAGTCAATTGTGAATTGAGCACACGGTCTTCGCGAATTTAATTAACATCTCCGGTGTATACCGTTACATGTAATACATGTAACCAGCTTCATTCAATATCAGTGCAATGTGGCAACAGTTTATATGCCGAAAAATCGTTAAATTGTCAGTCTGTTTCCGTAGTGTAGTGGTAATCACGTCCGCTTCACACGCGGAAGGTCCTGGGTTCGAGCCCCAGCGGAAACATTATTTTTTAGGACTCTGAATTCCTCAACGCCAATCTTTGGTAGCTGGTGAAATATCACCACCAACACAATAAACGAACAACTTTTCATTTAAATTTGGTGACGTCAGGTCTTTAAAGAAATCGAATTATTTCTTTTTTTATAAACGCCTTGAAATATATAACCTCCTCATCCAACACTATATACATCAACTGAGCATTTATCACCGCATTCGTGAATGGTGTAATATTTATAAGCCGTTCACCTGCAGCAGTAGTCATATAGGCTCGTTGGTCTAGGGGTATGATTCTCGCTTAGGGTGCGAGAGGTCCCGGGTTCGAATCCCGGACGAGCCCAATTTTTTTGTCTGACACCTTCTGTCTGATAATAAGTCTATGGATTCTTTTGGATGACAACTGTTGATTGACGTTCATTTTTGCTGACAATTAATTTGAAAAACGAGAATTTAGATTTATGCCTAAACGACATTTCGACACAACTGATACTGATAACAGTATCTGATATGGTTAGTCGTTATTCTCTTACAATATGAGAATTAACTAGGATTAAGAAAATTCCATTTGCCACGTTGATGGTGCGATATTGTTAAATAAGGAAAATTAGGATCTGATATCCAAGCGGCTCGTTGGTCTAGGGGTATGATTCTCGCTTTGGGTGCGAGAGGTCCCGGGTTCGAATCCCGGACGAGCCCGTTGTTTTTTGCAATTATTTGTTGGTATGAAGAGTGAAACCGAGGATAATTGTGGCTTGAAATTGTTGATGACAAGATGGATGAGATTGATTTTTTTGCAGTTGAATGTAGAAGCTATATATATAGAGAGAGATTGTGTGAGCAGCTGGAGCCACAGTGATGTTGACAGTGGCCGAGCGAAGCGAGGCGAAAAAATGCACATATCTATATTATATATATATATATAATTACTCATGTTTTATCTATGTCTCTGCTGGTTTCGGTGACAAACTCATTACGTGGTGAATAGAGAACTGGGGGGGGGGGGGGGGGGGGGGGGGTGTAGTCAATTGTGAATTGAGCACACGGTCTTCGCGAATTTAATTAACATCTCCGGTGTATACCGTTACATGTAATACATGTAACCAGCTTCATTCAATATCAGTGCAATGTGGCAACAGTTTATATGCCGAAAAATCGTTAAATTGTCAGTCTGTTTCCGTAGTGTAGTGGTAATCACGTCCGCTTCACACGCGGAAGGTCCTGGGTTCGAGCCCCAGCGGAAACATTATTTTTTAGGACTCTGAATTCCTCAACGCCAATCTTTGGTAGCTGGTGAAATATCACCACCAACACAATAAACGAACAACTTTTCATTTAAATTTGGTGACGTCAGGTCTTTAAAGAAATCGAATTATTTCTTTTTTTATAAACGCCTTGAAATATATAACCTCCTCATCCAACACTATATACATCAACTGAGCATTTATCACCGCATTCGTGAATGGTGTAATATTTATAAGCCGTTCACCTGCAGCAGTAGTCATATAGGCTCGTTGGTCTAGGGGTATGATTCTCGCTTAGGGTGCGAGAGGTCCCGGGTTCGAATCCCGGACGAGCCCAATTTTTTTGTCTGACACCTTCTGTCTGATAATAAGTCTATGGATTCTTTTGGATGACAACTGTTGATTGACGTTCATTTTTGCTGACAATTAATTTGAAAAACGAGAATTTAGATTTATGCCTAAACGACATTTCGACACAACTGATACTGATAACAGTATCTGATATGGTTAGTCGTTATTCTCTTACAATATGAGAATTAACTAGGATTAAGAAAATTCCATTTGCCACGTTGATGGTGCGATATTGTTAAATAAGGAAAATTAGGATCTGATATCCAAGCGGCTCGTTGGTCTAGGGGTATGATTCTCGCTTTGGGTGCGAGAGGTCCCGGGTTCGAATCCCGGACGAGCCCGTTGTTTTTTGCAATTATTTGTTGGTATGAAGAGTGAAACCGAGGATAATTGTGGCTTGAAATTGTTGATGACAAGATGGATGAGATTGATTTTTTTGCAGTTGAATGTAGAAGCTATATATATAGAGAGAGATTGTGTGAGCAGCTGGAGCCACAGTGATGTTGACAGTGGCCGAGCGAAGCGAGGCGAAAAAATGCACATATCTATATTATATATATATATATAATTACTCATGTTTTATCTATCTCTCTGCTGGTTTCGGTGACAAACTCATTACGTGGTGAATAGAGAACTGGGGGGGGGGGGGGGTGTAGTCAATTGTGAATTGAGCACACGGTCTTCGCGAATTTAATTAACATCTCCGGTGTATACCGTTACATGTAATACATGTAACCAGCTTCATTCAATATCAGTGCAATGTGGCAACAGTTTATATGCCGAAAAATCGTTAAATTGTCAGTCTGTTTCCGTAGTGTAGTGGTAATCACGTCCGCTTCACACGCGGAAGGTCCTGGGTTCGAGCCCCAGCGGAAACATTATTTTTTAGGACTCTGAATTCCTCAACGCCAATCTTTGGTAGCTGGTGAAATATCACCACCAACACAATAAACGAACAACTTTTCATTTAAATTTGGTGACGTCAGGTCTTTAAAGAAATCGAATTATTTCTTTTTTTATAAACGCCTTGAAATATATAACCTCCTCATCCAACACTATATACATCAACTGAGCATTTATCACCGCATTCGTGAATGGTGTAATATTTATAAGCCGTTCACCTGCAGCAGTAGTCATATAGGCTCGTTGGTCTAGGGGTATGATTCTCGCTTAGGGTGCGAGAGGTCCCGGGTTCGAATCCCGGACGAGCCCAATTTTTTTGTCTGACACCTTCTGTCTGATAATAAGTCTATGGATTCTTTTGGATGACAACTGTTGATTGACGTTCATTTTTGCTGACAATTAATTTGAAAAACGAGAATTTAGATTTATGCCTAAACGACATTTCGACACAACTGATACTGATAACAGTATCTGATATGGTTAGTCGTTATTCTCTTACAATATGAGAATTAACTAGGATTAAGAAAATTCCATTTGCCACGTTGATGGTGCGATATTGTTAAATAAGGAAAATTAGGATCTGATATCCAAGCGGCTCGTTGGTCTAGGGGTATGATTCTCGCTTTGGGTGCGAGAGGTCCCGGGTTCGAATCCCGGACGAGCCCGTTGTTTTTTGCAATTATTTGTTGGTATGAAGAGTGAAACCGAGGATAATTGTGGCTTGAAATTGTTGATGACAAGATGGATGAGATTGATTTTTTTGCAGTTGAATGTAGAAGCTATATATATAGAGAGAGATTGTGTGAGCAGCTGGAGCCACAGTGATGTTGACAGTGGCCGAGCGAAGCGAGGCGAAAAAATGCACATATCTATATTATATATATATATATAATTACTCATGTTTTATCTATCTCTCTGCTGGTTTCGGTGACAAACTCATTACGTGGTGAATAGAGAACTGGGGGGGGGGGGGGGTGTAGTCAATTGTGAATTGAGCACACGGTCTTCGCGAATTTAATTAACATCTCCGGTGTATACCGTTACATGTAATACATGTAACCAGCTTCATTCAATATCAGTGCAATGTGGCAACAGTTTATATGCCGAAAAATCGTTAAATTGTCAGTCTGTTTCCGTAGTGTAGTGGTAATCACGTCCGCTTCACACGCGGAAGGTCCTGGGTTCGAGCCCCAGCGGAAACATTATTTTTTAGGACTCTGAATTCCTCAACGCCAATCTTTGGTAGCTGGTGAAATATCACCACCAACACAATAAACGAACAACTTTTCATTTAAATTTGGTGACGTCAGGTCTTTAAAGAAATCGAATTATTTCTTTTTTTATAAACGCCTTGAAATATATAACCTCCTCATCCAACACTATATACATCAACTGAGCATTTATCACCGCATTCGTGAATGGTGTAATATTTATAAGCCGTTCACCTGCAGCAGTAGTCATATAGGCTCGTTGGTCTAGGGGTATGATTCTCGCTTAGGGTGCGAGAGGTCCCGGGTTCGAATCCCGGACGAGCCCAATTTTTTTGTCTGACACCTTCTGTCTGATAATAAGTCTATGGATTCTTTTGGATGACAACTGTTGATTGACGTTCATTTTTGCTGACAATTAATTTGAAAAACGAGAATTTAGATTTATGCCTAAACGACATTTCGACACAACTGATACTGATAACAGTATCTGATATGGTTAGTCGTTATTCTCTTACAATATGAGAATTAACTAGGATTAAGAAAATTCCATTTGCCACGTTGATGGTGCGATATTGTTAAATAAGGAAAATTAGGATCTGATATCCAAGCGGCTCGTTGGTCTAGGGGTATGATTCTCGCTTTGGGTGCGAGAGGTCCCGGGTTCGAATCCCGGACGAGCCCGTTGTTTTTTGCAATTATTTGTTGGTATGAAGAGTGAAACCGAGGATAATTGTGGCTTGAAATTGTTGATGACAAGATGGATGAGATTGATTTTTTTGCAGTTGAATGTAGAAGCTATATATATAGAGAGAGATTGTGTGAGCAGCTGGAGCCACAGTGATGTTGACAGTGGCCGAGCGAAGCGAGGCGAAAAAATGCACATATCTATATTATATATATATATATAATTACTCATGTTTTATCTATCTCTCTGCTGGTTTCGGTGACAAACTCATTACGTGGTGAATAGAGAACTGGGGGGGGGGGGGGGGTGTAGTCAATTGTGAATTGAGCACACGGTCTTCGCGAATTTAATTAACATCTCCGGTGTATACCGTTACATGTAATACATGTAACCAGCTTCATTCAATATCAGTGCAATGTGGCAACAGTTTATATGCCGAAAAATCGTTAAATTGTCAGTCTGTTTCCGTAGTGTAGTGGTAATCACGTCCGCTTCACACGCGGAAGGTCCTGGGTTCGAGCCCCAGCGGAAACATTATTTTTTAGGACTCTGAATTCCTCAACGCCAATCTTTGGTAGCTGGTGAAATATCACCACCAACACAATAAACGAACAACTTTTCATTTAAATTTGGTGACGTCAGGTCTTTAAAGAAATCGAATTATTTCTTTTTTTATAAACGCCTTGAAATATATAACCTCCTCATCCAACACTATATACATCAACTGAGCATTTATCACCGCATTCGTGAATGGTGTAATATTTATAAGCCGTTCACCTGCAGCAGTAGTCATATAGGCTCGTTGGTCTAGGGGTATGATTCTCGCTTAGGGTGCGAGAGGTCCCGGGTTCGAATCCCGGACGAGCCCAATTTTTTTGTCTGACACCTTCTGTCTGATAATAAGTCTATGGATTCTTTTGGATGACAACTGTTGATTGACGTTCATTTTTGCTGACAATTAATTTGAAAAACGAGAATTTAGATTTATGCCTAAACGACATTTCGACACAACTGATACTGATAACAGTATCTGATATGGTTAGTCGTTATTCTCTTACAATATGAGAATTAACTAGGATTAAGAAAATTCCATTTGCCACGTTGATGGTGCGATATTGTTAAATAAGGAAAATTAGGATCTGATATCCAAGCGGCTCGTTGGTCTAGGGGTATGATTCTCGCTTTGGGTGCGAGAGGTCCAGGAATGAAATGAACAGTCAAAATTATTTAATAAAACTCCATATTTATGCCTATGAAAATTTAAATTCGTCCTGGCAAATGTAAAGAACAATTTAAAATATGTGGTTTTTTTCTTGTGCTAAACTTAGCTTGAAAAGGGAAGTGCAATTTTACCTAAATCTGGGCGTCTTAAGTCTTTAAATTGCACAATTTTTAAATATTCATATGAAATAGTTTTATTTGGAATATTTCTAATAAATTTACGAATTAATATAATATTGACGAATAGGAAAAGAGTGTGGTATTCATTTTGAGACTCAATCATCCCTTCATAAAATGGTTGCGCCCAGTGAATCTTCCAACGGTTCAGGGTCACTATTTATTTTCATGAGATAATTCATATAAAAAGGCCTAAACTTGACATTTTGTTATTTCCCTATATTTCGTTTGCCTTAAAGCTAGATAAAATCTGGTACAGTGCAATAATCTTCACCACAGGTTCGATTTTCGTGGTACAATTAGAAATTAAATTTTTTACAAACTTGGTCTCAATGAGATCTCCCTGGGGAAACCCTTTTCTTTACTCTTAATTTTCCCAAAATACTTACGAAATTCCAGGTATCCTTACTCCATTAAAAACTGCCAAATCTTTCCTGTTTCTAATGCATTGTCTTTTAAATCTACTCTGTTTTATAAGATACAAATTAATTATTCTCTATATTTTAAGTATTTCTTCATATGTTATCTGATACTGGCAGCACTATTTTTTTTAAGAACTTGTTTCATGCCCCACGAAAATTCTATTTTGGAATTAGTGACCCTGAACCAACGGTTTCTTGTAACCGGTACACATCTACATTGTAGTTGGTAAGGCTAGAGAACCTCCGAGACGCCTTGAATGAAACCTTCTGCACATTCTAGTAACCAAATTACAACTTTTAGATAAAAATTTATTTTTCTATACCCTTTCCTATCTTTTCTATTCATTTGGGCCTAGAAATATTGCTTAAATTACAATGAAGGGGGAAGAAGAAATGGAAAAATTACACTTTAAATAAACATGACAAGATGAGGAACAATTTTCGTATTTGTGGACAACAAAAATCAAGGGCAATAATTAAAATCATAGGCGAATAACAATATTTACAATGTTATTTTATGAACTGTTTCTTCGCAACTTTTTGACAATTCAACCTTTAGTAACCTGTTACATGTAGATAAGAAGATACTTTAAGAACATTTTACATGATTGTACGTCGTGTTTTAACTTTTTGTTTGCTCTATGTCGGCAGTTTCAAGTCTACAGGTTTTAAACAGATGAAACATATCACCTTATTTATGCAGGAAGCAGAGACTGCTTACTCTTCCGGAGTCCACCCCCGATTTTTTGGTGGGGTCCATGTTGTTCATATGTTTTTAGTTTTTAAGTATAGAGTTTGTATTGTTTTTGTCTTGTCTTCGTTGTTCTCAGGAGTTTTTCGGTTGTTTTCGATTTCCCCTTCCTTCAAAATTATATCAATCAACAGCTTTACAAAAATGAATAATTGTACGGCTTGGTTTATTTCCTGATTAAACTTACAATATGTTCAGTATTTTGCAGATACAACTGTTTATTACATATTAAAGTCGTTTATAGAACTTTATTTTAATTTGTTTTAAAGCAGAAATTTAACATAGAATTATTTCATTAACATTAAAACATGTTTACCTCTCAAAACCAGTTTACCAAGGGAAGTAACCAAACAAATCATTTAAATATGGTAATTACATGCATGCACAGGGGCCAGACTTCTGGAAATTTATTTATTTTTTTTTTTTTTTTTATTTTTTTTTTTTTTTGTCTTATTTCATGAGTACTTTTAATAAATATTTACAATAACAACGAATATTCTGCGTTTATTATCAATGTGCTATATACTATCCATGTCTTTATACTAAAAAATACTTCTTTAGGATTTTTTAGTATAAGGACGTGGATAGTGGACGTGGACGTTATATATATATATATAACAGTAAGTTTCGAACATAAATTATTTTTTGAATCAACATTTTTTTTAATATTGAAATGTTTGACGTGCCATATTCAATCGATATTATAGCATGCCGTTTTTGGACAAAACGGAATCCGTCATGCGAGGAATCAATGTTGATTTAGCCTGACAATTTGTGAAAACCCATGATGGCGCAGCAACAATATTCATATCGTACTAGCCGAAAACAGGACATTTAGGCTTATATGTTACGTTACTAAATAATTTATATTCTATCATCGTCGGAAACCCACGTCCGGTCGTGGGTTTCCGTTTGATGTGTCTTTATTGCGTGAACCCCTGAGGGTTCACGCATATATGTTAGTTAGAAACATGGTCTATGGAGGAATATTCGGAAGCTAAATTATTGTTCATTCGGAACACTTATTCTTCTTACTGTATTAGCTTCCTGCAATTAGGAGCACCTCCTTACGGGGATTTTAAAATATTTCAAAAGTGGCAATAAAGCATGAAGAACTTTTTTACAGATCGCTAATTCATTTATCTGCTTTATGATAATAAACTATCTATAGATCACTTTCAAATATGTATGTTTATTTTAAAGCTATTTTGTGTATCCCAAGTGTTTACTTGAGCAAAGTTGGCAGTTGTAATCTGTCGTGCTCTAAGAGAATCCTAAGAAGTATCCGTTTGATAACAAGTGAAAGTTTAATGGTCAAGATTTAAAGGCCTGTGATATCGAACATCTGTGTCTAGATATTAATGGTGTTGGGGTTTCTACATATTGATTTATAATGGGTTTTGGTGGTTAGATTTGTTGATTTGTATCTATAAAATTTATGCACAGTTGTCATTTTGACAAATCAGATAAACAAAAAATTTCCGTTTCAAGAACCGAAAATAATTTTAAATTTAAAACAGCAAATACTTAAACAATATAATTGATTTTTTACTTATAAAATGTTACTTCAATGTAATTCAACTGTTGATATTTGTTGATATGCTTTGACAAGTGTCATGCAACTACTCTGAACAAAAATAAAATGATAATAACTTTTAATTGAAGTTTTTGTTTCATTCATATTTGTACCTAATATGGAAACATCATCTGTTGTGTTTATTGGTCAGAACTATTCCTTTAAAAGTCTGTTGTTGGGTATGAAGTATAATTTCCTTAATTTGGACATGCATTGTCTCATTAATGGTCTTGTGTCTTTGAATAAAGTTGGTTAGTTATTGATCTACTTTTGAACATTGGTTTTCCTTTCTTATACCTTTCAATAGAACATTCCTACTAGTTCATGTAGTTTTTAACTTGAAAGAAAAGTTTTTATTAATTCATATACATTTTAACAAAATTCCTAAATCGAATTATCCTGCGACTGATATGATTAAATAATATTTGGTATGCTTGCCAATGAGACAACTTTTCATCAAAGACCAAATGTCATAGATGGAAGCAATTTTGGTCACAGTATGGCGTTGAATGTGGAGTCTTAGCAAAGTAAGCTAAATGACCTCAAATTGACCAGTGTTATACAATTTGGACAAGATATAAATCAATGGCCATATTTATATACAAAACAAAGGTAACAGACACAATAGTAATAAGCAAAAAAAAATTGCAGGCTTCTGATTTGGGATAGGTATATCAAGTATACATGTATACACAGCGAATTGAATGTATTAGCTGGATCAAAACCCATTTCTAATGTGGAACAGGATTTTACAGCACAAAATAAAATGATAAGTAGTTTTTCTCCTAGGTTTCATTTTCAGCAAAGGTAGCATCCCATTTGGCTAAGTTGAACCTGACTCGTTTTAATTTGTCTTATTTGGTAGGTATCCTTCCACATTCCATGAAACAAAATATTGTGCTTGCCCTAAAATATGTTTTTTAAAAAGAAAAGTAAATAAAATTACTGAGAGTTCTAGGTGAAATATTACCTTTGCCAATAAAAACCCTTGAAGAGCCATCCATTGCTAGTAGTTTGACCTTTCACACTGGTAAAAAATGAAAGCTAACACCATTTAGATATCTGTACTACTAAAGGATATGAGACCGATTTCATTGAGCCGCAACTCCTCTGAAACCATACAAAGTCGGAAATATTTATGATATGATGTATAAATCTAGTATTTTGTACTTCATAAATTTGTCTTTTTTCCACAGAAAACGCCAATTTTAATAATTAGTATAAAAAATGTTCTAAGGTTCACGTATTGCCTTTTTTTTTTTTTTTAAAGCAAC
Organism: Mytilisepta virgata; assembly: GCA_028015205.1. Taxonomy (NCBI): domain Eukaryota; kingdom Metazoa; phylum Mollusca; class Bivalvia; order Mytilida; family Mytilidae; genus Mytilisepta; species Mytilisepta virgata. The sequence goes on from CM051519.1 coordinate 79,921,994, forward strand.
TTGTTTCTCCTTTTGAAAATAATGATTGTTGATACTGCAACAGACAGTGTTTATTGTATCCGGCTCTATACAGTCTATACAGTGAGGAGACTCTTCGACGTAGAGATATCCAAGAAAACTCATCATACAAAAAAAAAAAAAAAAAACCGTAAATCCAAAAGTTATATTATATTCTCAATTGTGAAGATCCTGATATATTAAACGTTGTTATAGATAATCGTGGTTTATATATTTATAGTGAATGTTTTCTGTCATGTAACAGCAGTTGTCTACAATTTTCTATCAATCAAATCCCTCTTCAATGTGTTTTGTTACTCTGTTACAGATTTCCCCTTAATTTCCGTTAATTGGCTAATAAACATTATCTTATCTACCATTAATAAAAAAAAACTAAGGTACAGTTATTTGTATTTATGTATTCTTGTGACGCGGAGGTTTGGCTTCTCCAGTATGCCGTTTTCTGTGACGTTTGTGCTCCGTTCAGATGGAACGAATATCATTGATACATATTAATATAAAATTTCAGGGCTAACGGACTCAGTGCGAATAGGTATCAGGCCGAACGGGCGCAGAGCGAACAGGTATTAGGGCGAACGTGAATTAGGGCAAACAAACCCGGATTCTTTAGATACACACAACTATGGCTGAAAATTGCATTTCGAATAAATACTGGCTATGAAAGAGATCGAAAATTGGCTCAGAGCAGATTTTACAGTTGTACGTGTATATAATTAATAACATTCCTTGATTTTTAAAATAAAACAGAATAATGTGAATATTTAACATTATCAGTTGTTATGCATGAGAGCGATAAGAAGGCGTGTGAGCAATACAGGAACCTCTAGTTGTTCTCCAAGGCCGCCACCAGCGTCGACGGAATTGGTTGACAATTTACCATTTAAGTTCTTCTGAAGAACTGTTAAATAGATTGATGTCAAATTGTCAGAAGTGTATATTTACTATATCATACATCCTTGGTGCCGTTTCGCTAACAAACATGGCTGCCAGGCGCCGATGGGGACGTTTCTAATTTTAAAAAATCTCAGAAACTACTTGACCCAAGTTTTTTTTAATTTTATACTGATCGGAAATCCAAGATGGTCGCCAGCGTAGGATTTCTTCAGTATTCGAACATATGAGAAATGTATTTAAATTTTTTTAGGAAGATGCATTGAAAAGATTAAAATCAACCCTTTTCCAAAATTATCTTTATAATATGTTCAACAATTTATTGTAACTGTAACTAATTGTTATGAATTAGAAATAGGTGGACGTGTTATACAAGCATCTGACAAAATCACAAATAAAAACGTCCAGGAAGAATTTACGAAATTAAGAAAAAAACTAAACTTTGTCATGTCCCCATTTTCTTCTTTTGTCATTCTTCATTTAATAAAAGTATGATGCATACATCATAATACACCACAACACATTATATAACGTAATATAAAAGATCTTTGGATCAGTTGAGCTAGTAATGTTGACTGCAGGTATGTTCACTGTCATTATCTGCTATCCCCTAACATTCTAGTTTTGTACATAAACAAGACCAATCACGATTATGGACATTATCGCTGACAATCATAGTTGACCAGATCCAAAATACGAGATGCCCATGTTTTTGTGCATTGTTGAAAACGGTCCAACAAGTGAAATAACTCCGAAACTCTGTCTTTAAGAAAGGTGCACATCTTCAATATGCATCGAATGAATATGTACATTTCAATGCTGTGTCAGGACAAGAGATGAGACACTTGAAAAATATTTTTTCACTTTATAATGATTATTATGGGTTAACTGAACACGAGGTATAGGTCAGGTGGAATTTTCAAAAAGCCATAAATATCTCATGAGGAATATACTAATACAGACCAAATACATTTGAGCTATCTCTTACAATCAGTGAGAAAACGGGCCTGTGCGTGGAAATGAGACCAAGGCCAGGTTCCATATGAATTTCCGATCGGCACAAAAAACATACTTTTTGTAGAGGTTCATCCAGTGCTTGTTCATACATAAAAACAATTCAATTGGTTTGGTAGTTTCCGACCAGAAGACCTTTATACAAATTTCTCCATAGGGTCCAAAGTTAAACTTAGTCTGGCTGTGGCGGCCATCCTGAATTTCCGATCGGCATAAAAAACATACATTTTGTAGAGGTTCATCCATAGATAATCCATGCAACAAATAAATTCAATTGGCTCAGTAGTTTCTGACAAGAAGAGCTTTGAAGATAAGTTCAATCAGAATGAATTATCTGCCCCTGGTAGCCATTTTGAATGTCCAATCGGCACAAAAAACATAAATTTTGTACAGAACCACACAATTAACATTCCTGCCAAGTTTGGTTCAATTTGGACTGGTGCTTTCAGAGAAGATGAAAATGTGAAATGTGGACGGACGATGGACGCAAAGTGGTGGCAAAAGCTCACAGCTAAAACCAAGCATTATGAGAGTATTGCTGAGCAATACAATGTCCCCTACCAGCTTGGGCTGCGAGAAAACACACCAAATGCTCCTTGACTATGTGAATCGGGTGCGGATAATATGGAGAGTGATTCTTAAAATCCTGAAACTATGTTTGTACTACCCACACAATAATTACCCGATCAGCCTGAAACTCAGAAATGTTCTATAGCTCATCATTATAAGCTCACATACTAAAAACAAGAGGCTCAGTGGGCTCAGTGTGTATCGCTCACCTGGCAGTCACAAACTTTTGATTTGATTTGACAGACTAGACTGATTTCTGGAAACTTTGTAAATGATCTTCTATAAATGCTTCATACCAAGTACAAGTTCATTGGCCAAAAGGTTTCAGAGGAGAAGATTTAAATTTCGACCAAGGTTTCTGGCGGCCATTTTGTTTCACGGACTAGAAAGATTTATGCAAAGTTTGTAAAGGACCTTCCATAGATGCTCCATACCAAAAATCAGTTCATTTGGCTTTACGGTTTCAGAGGAGAAAAATTTTTAAATTTCGACCAATCAGAACATGTAAATGCTCATGACGGCCATTTTCTTTCACGGACAGGGATGATTTATGCAATCTTTGTAAAGGACCTTCCATAGATGCTCCATACCAAAAATCAGTTCATTTGGCTTTACGGTTTTAGAGAAGTTTTAAATTTCGACCAATCAGAACATGTAAATGCTAATTGCAGCCATTTTTTATCACGTACCGGGATTATTTATGCATATTTTGTAAAGGACCTTCCATAGATGTTCCACATCAAAAATCAATTCATTTGGCTTTACGGTTTCAGAGGAGAAGTTTTAAAATTCGACCAATCACAACATGTAAATGCTCATGGCGGCCATTTTGTTTCACGGACCGGGATGAATTATGCAAACTTTGTAAAGAACCTTCCATAGATGCTCCATACCAAAAAATCAGTTCATTTGGCTTTACGGTTTCAGGGAAGAAGTTTTAAATTTTGACCAATCAGAACATGTAAATGCTCATGGCGGCCATTTTGTTTCACGGACCAAGATGATTTATGCAAACATTGTAAAGGACCTTCCGTAGAAGCTACAGACCATGTTTCGGTTCAACAGGTCCTGGGGTTTCAGAGGAGAAGATGAAAATGTAAAAGTTTACAGACGGACGGCCTTTGGACAGGTGAGCTAATAAGATCACCTGGTAAAAGGGTTTACAAAACAGTAATTCCTATTTCCAAGGGCAATAACTCTCACAATCAGCGTATCTGTAGCTCATCATCATAAGCTCATATACCAAAAATATGAATATTTAGTAGAAGGGTTTGCAGAAAAATTCTGGAAAACAATTTTTTGGGGCAACAATTTCTATTTCCAAGGGCAATAACTCTCACAATAATCATCTGATCAGCATTAAAGTCAAAATTGATCTGTAGCTCATTATAAGCTCAAATACCAAAACTAAGATCATTTGGTAAAAGGCTTTCGTAAAAAAACAGTCTGGAAAACGATTATTTTGGCGTTGCAAGTAGGGAACTGATAAAATGCTCCCAAATGTCCACTTTTCTTATAGATGTTGGATGAAAATCTTTTAATTAAGTTTAATTGTCACACAATCATGCAAATAACAACAGATAGGTTTCGAAAACAAAATCAATTGGAAGTGTCTACCTGCAAATAAGAGAATTTTTAGCATCCACTGTTCTCAGTTTTCATAACACTTTTAAATAGTTATCTACCATTGTAAGATTTATCTTTGAGGGTACATGTAGTGGATTATTCTATATTGACCTAATTAGCAAAAAATCGGTTTTATTTTATTTCTTGAGAGAAATGCATAACTTTTTAGTCGCGTGGTTGTTTCTATGACACAAACCCCAATTTCCATTCTTACTATTATATTAAATGACGGTCTTGTCTAGAACACTACAGAAGCGTGAACAAGCCTGATATAAAGTTTTGCTATAAAACTGTGGTGAAAACTCCTCTAGGGAAATACACAAGCAACAAGAAATAAAATGCTCCGCTGGGCGCAGCTAGATACGACCGCAGATGTTGAACCCTGAATAGTTGGGGCAATTATGAACACAACATTCAAGCTTGATACAATACTGAATTTGGGTTGTGAATAAATATTTGACACAGCATAGGTTTCTGACACAGAATGAATGTTGTCTAAGAACTTAAAAAATTTTTAATTTACCTATTCAAACCATATCAGTATTATTTGTTTTTATATATAAATCAGAAATAACCAATTTAAAATTTAAAATTGGGCACACATATCAATTTCTTGCTATTGCGCAATACTGTGCAATTGAAAATTTCTTGAAATATTTGACACATAATAGGTTTCTGACACATAATAGGTTTCTGACACAGAATAACTGAAATAAAGAACTTAGAATTGGTGATATGATTTGAATTTATATTCAATTTTTTGCTTCTTGTGCAATACAATATGCTGTGGAGAATTGCCCCCCCCCAAAAAAAAAAATTACCCCTTTTTTAGCTTTAATTTTGGACCCCGATTTGGACCAACTTGAAAACTGGGCTCATAATAAAACAAGAGTTGACACACAAAAATGTCTCGCCTGTCGGGTATTTCTAATGAAAGTAAATGCTATCAAACATATTGCATACAATATTCGAAAAACAGGCCAAAACACAAAAACTATAACCACTGAACCATGAAAATGAGGTCAAGGTCAGATGACACCTGCCAGTTGGACATGTACACCTTACAATCCTTCCATACGCCAAATATAGTAGACCTATTGCATATAGTATTTGAAAAACAGGCCAAAACACAAAAACTTAACTATAACCACTGAACCATGAAAATGAGGTCAAGGTCAGATGACACAAGCCAGTTGGACATGTACACCTTACAATCCTTCCATACACCAAATATAGTAGACCTATTGCATACAGTATTCGAAAAACAGGCCAAAACACAAAAACTTAACTATAACCACTGAACCATGAAAATGAGGTCAAGGTCAGATGACACCTGCCAGTTGGACATGTACACCTTACAATCCTTCCATACACCAAATATACTAGACCTATTGCATACAGTATTCGAAAAACAGGCCAAAACACAAAAACTTAACTACAACAGCTGAACCATGAAAATGAGGTCAAGGTCAGATGACACCTGCCAGTTGGACATGTACAACTTACAATCCTTCCATACACCAAATATACTAGACCTATTGCTTATAGTATCTGAGATATGGACTTGACCACCAAAAGTTAACCTTGTTCACTGATCCTTGAAATTGGGTCGAGGTCAATTGAAAACTGTCTGACGGGGATGAGGACCTTGTTAGGTACGCACATACCAAATATAGTTATCCTATTACTCATAATAAGAGAGAAATTAACATTACAAAAAATCTTAACTTTTTTTTCAAGTAGTCACTGAACCATGAAAATGAGGTCAAGGACAATGTACATATGACAGACGGAAAGTTCGTAACATAAGGCATCTATATACAAAGTATAAAGCATCCAGGTCTTGCACCTTCTAAAATATAAAGCTTTTAAGAAGTGAGTTAACGCCGCCGCCGCTGGATCACCATACCTATGTCAAGCTTTCTGCGACTAAAGTCGCAGGCTCGACAAAAACTAAGTACATGTTTAGATTCAGCATATCAAAGAACCCCAAGAATTCAATTTTTGTTAAAATCAAACTAAGTTTAATTTTGGACCCTTTGGACCTTAATGTAGACCAATTTGAAAACGGGACCAAAATTAAGAATCTAAATGCACGGTTAGATTCGGCATATCAAAGAACCCCATAAGTTCAATTTTCGATGAAATCAAACAAAGTTTAATTTTGGACCCCGATTTGGACCAACTTGAAAACTGGGCCCATAATAAAAAAACTAAGTACATGTTTAGATTCAGCATATCAAAGAACCCCAAGAATTCAATTTTTGTTAAAATCAAACTAAGTTTAATTTTGGACCCTTTGGACCTTAATGTAGACCAATTTGAAAACGGGACCAAAAATTAAGGATCTAAATGCACGGTTAGATTCGGCATATCAAAGAACCCCAATAGTTCAATTTTCAATGAAATCAAACAAAGTTTAATTTTGGACCCCGATTTGGACCAACTTGAAAACTGGGCCCATAATAAAAAAACTAAGTATATGTTTAGATTCAGCATATCAAAGAACCCCAAGAATTCAATTTTTGTTAAAATCAAACTAAGTTTAATTTTGGACCCTTTGGACCTTAATGTAGACCAATTTGAAAACGGGACCAAAAATTAAGAATCTAAATGCACGGTTAGATTCGGCATATCAAAAACCCCATAGTTCAATTTTCGATGAAATCAAACAAAGTTTAATTTTGGACCCCGATTTGGACCAACTTGAAAACTGGGCCCATAATAAAAAAAAAACTAAGTACATGTTTAGATTCAGCATATCAAAGAACCCCAAGAATTCAATTTTTGTTAAAATCAAACTAAGTTTAATTTTGGACCCTTTGGACCTTAATGTAGACCAATTTGAAAACGGGACCAAAAATTAAGAATCTAAATGCACGGTTAGATTCGGCATATCAAAGAACCCAAATAGTTCAATTTTCAATGAAATCAAACAAAGTTTAATTTTGGACCCCGATTTGGACCAACTTGAAAACTGGGCCCATAATAAAACAAGAGGCTCACCAGAGCCTGTATCACTCACCTGGAGTCTGGTTTTCATTGGACAATTAATCAACTATTTGACCAAGTTTGTTGCAATTGGTTCAATTGTCCAGGGAAAATTTGTTTAAGATTTATTTTTCATAAGGTTTAATGTTAAAATATGTTCCCTGATGGTGGTAGTCCTGGAAGGAAGTTGATAAAATTGACCAGGAATAAGGGTGAACCTTAAATAAATGTAACAGAACCCGACCTCAAATTACACAAACCAATAACTCCTAAATAGAATTTGGGAATCCCTTCAAAATTTCAGGGTATGTAGATCTCAACATGGCAAACATTTTTCAAATTTACATTTCACTTCTATCTCAAATAGTTTTGGAGATAAATGACGAAAAATGTTAAATTTTGAAAATTTGACGAAAAAAGGGCAATAACTCCTAAACGGGTTGTGGAATTTCCTTCAAAATTTCAGGGTAAGTAGATCTCGTCATGCTGAACAATTTTACCCCATGCCAGATTTTCGATATCTGTAACGGTTTTTAAGTTATAAGCCAAAAACAACACATCCACCCGTATATTCTATTTTTAGCTACGACAGCCATGTTTTATGTCAGATCAAAATAAATTGAGGATCGTTTGTAGAGGACATGTCATAGTTCATTCCTATTAAGTTTCAAACCAATTGGCCCAGCGGTTTCAGAGGAGAAGATTTTTGAATGTTAAAATTTTGAAAATTTGATGAAAAAAGGGCAATAACTCCTAAATAGGTTTTGGAATTTCCTTCAAAATTTCAGGGTAGGTAGATCTCGTCATGCTGATCAATTTTACCCCATGTCAGATTTTCGATATCTGTAACGGTTTTAGAGTTATTAGCAAAAAACAGTAATTTACCCCTATGTTCTATTTTTAGCAACAGTGGCCATATTTTTCATCGGATCAATATAAATTGAGGATCGTTTGTAGAGGACATGTCATAGTTCATTCCTATTAAGTTTCAAACCAATCAGCCCAGCGGTTTCAGAGGAGAAGATTTTTTAATGTTAAAATTTTGAAAATTTGATGAAAAAAGGGCAATAACTCCTAAATGGGTTTTGGAAATTCCTTCAAAATTTCAGGGTAGGTAGATCTCGTCATGCTGATCAATTTTACCCCATGTCAGATTTTCGATATCTGTAACGGTTTTTGAGTTATTAGCAAAAAACAGCAATTTACCCCTATGTTCTATTTTTAGCAACAGTGGCCATGTTTTTCATCGGATCAAAATAAATTGAGGATCGTTTGTAGAGGACATGTCATAGATCATTCCTATTAAGTTTTAAACCAATCGGCCCAGCGGTTTCAGAGGAGAAGATTTTTGAATGTTAAAATTTTGAAAATTTGACGAAAAAAGGGCAATAACTCCTAAATGGGTTTTGGAATTTCCTTCAAAATTTCAGGGTAGGTAGATCTCGTCATGCTGATCAATTTTACCCTATGTCAGATTTTCGATATCTGTAACGGTTTTTGAGTTATTAGCAAAAAACAGCAATCTACCCCTATGTTCTATTTTTAGCAACAGTGGCCATGTTTTTCATCGGATCAATATAAAATGAGGATCGTTTGTGGAGGACATGTCATAGAACATTCCTATTAAGTTTCAAACCAAACGGCCCAGCAGTTTCAGAGGAGAAGATTTTTAAAGAAAAGTTTACGACGGACAGACGGACGGACGGACGGACGGACGACGGACGAAAAGTGATGGCAAAACCTCACATGGCCTTTGGCCAGGTGAGCTAAAAACTAAGTACATGTTTAGATTCAGCATATAAAAGAACCCAAAGAATTCAATTTTTGTTAAAATCAAACTAAGTTTAATTTTGGACCCTTTGGACCTTAATGTAGACCAATTTGAAAACGGGACCAAAAATTAAGAATCTAAATACACGGTTAGATTCGGCATATCAAAGAACCCCAATAGTTCAATTTTCGATGAAATCAAACAAAGTTTAATTTTGGACCCTTTTGGCCCCTAATTCCTAAACTGTTGGGACCAAAACTCCCAAAAACAATCCCAACCTTCCTTTTGTGGTCATAAACCTTGTGTTAAAATTTCATAGATTTCTATTTACTTATACTAGAGTTATTGTGCAAAAACCAAGAAAAATGCTTATTTGGGCCCTTTTTAGCCCCTAATTCCTAAACTGTTGGGACCAAAACTCCCAAAAACAATCCCAACCTTCCTTTTGTGGTCATAAACCTTGTGTTAAAATTTCATAGATTTCTATTTACTTATACTAGAGTTATTGTGCGAAAACCAAGAAAAATGCTTATTGGGCCCTTTTTTGGCCCCTGATTCTTAAACTGTTGGGACCAAAACTCCCAAAATCAATCCCAACCTTCCTTTTGTGGTCATAAACCTTGTGTTTAAATTTCATAGATTTTTATTAACTTATTCTAAAGTTATAGTGCGAAAACCAAATGTCTTTGGACGACGACGCTGACGACGGACGACGGACGACGACGCCGCCAACGTCATACCAATATACGACTGCAAAAATTTTGCGGTCGTATAATAAAAATTGAAGGGCTTTGTTGGGTGCAGCATGATACGACAGCAACATGTCTTTTTTTTGGCACCTTTAACCCCCTGTATCTCATGAACTAGTGTAAAAGATATTTATATTTGTTGACATACTACTGAAAGTACTGATCAAGATGAATTAAAAGACAAGATCTCCAAAGAAGTCGGATGAGAATAAAAAATTTTATGTAAATTGTTAACTTCTCAGATACAACAAAAGATAGAAAAAAAATCGTTGGCATACTAATGAAAGCACTCAAAAATCTCCATTGAAATAAGATGAAAAATAAAATTTAAATTTCAAGGCACACTGCTTTTATCTCAAAACTGTAAATGATAGAAGAAATCTGTGACAAACTACTTTGGGCAATACAGGTAAAAACATGGAAAAACTTGAAAATTGTGATTTAGCAAAATGAAAGGAGTTTAATAGCAGTGGAACAATTTTGAGCGACAGACAAGGGTAAAATCTACTAAATAATTCGATTAGTCTTAAACTTGGGACAACAAAAAATGTTAAAACATTGTCAATTTTCATCTTGTCAATAAAAATCAAATAAAACTGGTCCTTGGATTTACCAATGCCTTTAAAAAAGTAAAAGATAAATATCAATCTTCATTCTGAAAGTGGATCAATTTATTTACAATAATTTTACTCCTGTACAGAAGTATTAAGTAATTAATTATGACATCTTCACTTACAATTCATTTAGATATACATACACACAGTAATATCTTTACTGATCATCACTTAAATACAAATATTAATATTTATATACATGTATATATACACAGATATATATTACAAGATGTCCTATTGTACTCATTGTTGAAATTATGTATAAAATGACATAAAAAATATCATGATTTACTATGCACATATATACTAGAAAGTATGAATACAAGTGGAAAGTAAAAATACACATTTATAAATAAATCCTTTCTTGCCCATCATTCAATATAAGTACATCAGATTTTAAATTAAAAATACAATGCAAGACAATTATTATGTTAGTCGTATTTATTATAAGGTATGCTTCAAGTCAAACACCAGGAAATGAATAATGGAATAACTGCATTTCTTTACCATAGCAAGAAAACTCTGAAAGTTATTACTGGCTATTATTATAAGATGTTTCCATTCAGACAATTGAGAAAAATATGCTAGGGGATAGGAAAAAATATTTATTTTCACAGGAAGAGAAAAAATTATAATCATATTAATTGCTATAAAAACATGTTCTCTGACAGAAAAAACATGATAATATTGTGTGCTAAACAAGAGGTTTAGGAAGTGGAATATAGCCTTAAAATTTGGTTCATTTGCATAAATTACAGTTATACAACTGTATTCAAAACTTTTAAAACTATAATACAAGGATTAATTAATATGAGGATAAATAGTGCAATATTTTAAAAAAAATCTAATTTTCCAATACTTTAAAATAGAAAACTTAATCATCAGTTTGTACCATAGCATAGAATAATTTCTGGCCTTGGTATCACCTTTCCAAATATTGCAAGTGCCAATTCTGAACAAATTTTCCAATTATATATATGGACTACACTGACATCTCACAGCTTAAGGCAATTCTAACAAGAGGCTCCCAAGAGCCAGAATCGCTCACCTGTTATATTTTGTGTAGATCTTGCATCATTGATTATTTTTGTTATTTAATGTATACCGTCACAATTTTCTCCTTAATATTGACCTGTACAGCTAAAATATAGAACCCAAATAGATATGGTTGCTAGGGACTTTCTCATCGGTTGCTATGGACTTTTTCAATGGCATTGACTCTTGACGTAATTTGACTTAAATAGGTAAATTGTATGGTCCTGAACCCAAATATATATGGTTGCTAGGGACTTTTTCATTGGTTGCTATGGACTTTTTCAATGACCTTGACTCTCGACCTTTCTTTTTGACTGGTACGGGTAAATTATAAGGTCCTTACCCCAAAGATATATGGTTGCTAGGGACTTTATGTCAGACCATTATTTTCTGTTTACATGTAACTAATCTTTCAAGGGCAAATACTCCTATAAGGGGTCAATTGACGATTTTGGTCATGTAGATGTTTGTAGATCTTACTTTGCCAAACATTTTTGCTGTTTACAGTTTGTCTTTATCTACAATAATATTCAAGTTAATAACCTAAAACTGCAAAATTTCCTTAAAATTAATAATTCAGGGGCAAAAACCCAAAAATGGGTTGACCGATTTGTCTAAAATTTTCATGGCAGGTAGATTTTGACCTCATAAACATTTTTACTATTGTCATATTTGCTCTAACTACTACCTGATGAACACTTTTACCCAACATCAGTTTTGCTCTAAATGCTTTAGTTTTTGAGATTTAAGCCCAAAACTGCAGTTTCCCCCCTATGTTCTATTTTTAGCCATGGCGGCCATGTTTCTCAATGGACAAGAAAATAAAACAAACTTTATTCTAGATACCAAAGAATCATTCAGAAAAAGTATGGCTGTAATTGGTTCAGTGGTTTCAGAGGAGAAGATCTTTGAAAACGTTTACGACAGACGGATGACGGACGCCAAGTGATGGCAAAAGCTCATATGTCCTTTTATGACAGTTGAGCTGAAAAGGCCATTTGACATCAGAAGAATTTCAGACAAACTTTTCAGAAACCCGCAATGCAGTTCCATTGCAAGAATATTCAATGTAACAATTAAACTAACATAAATTCTCGTCTAGAAAGGGAGGGGGGTTGGGGGAGGGGGAGCAATCGAAGTAGCATACCCCTTCTCACCATAAAGATTTAACTTAATTTACAAATGGCTAGGAATGTAACCAAATTTTGAATTGGTTAGTAGTGCATGTACAAATAAAGCAATTAACTTATAACTTGAGAGTTTGTTAATGTACAGTGTACACAATATAAACAAGAACAGAAATACTCCAATGTCAGCTTATAGGTTTCACAATGAGTGAGAATTAGATATCGCTTGATATCAAATTGAGTTGTTTAAGGTGGTACCCAACACTTTCACTAAAATTAATTTGGCTCGTTTAATTTTCATAAAATTTTGACAAAGTATTTACTTTGACCCATTGACAAAAATTTAAAAATTTCAAAACATTTGAACCAACCAATTCATCAGAAAAATTACACTGATTGTATAGCAGTTTGACAAACACTAATACTGATCACTGAAAAGCTTAATATTCCATTAACAACACAGTGTTATTAAAACGTTTAGCTGATTTTACAGAGTTATCTCCCTGTAGTGTTAGGTACCACCTTAATTTGGATATAATAATAAACAAGCCAAATTAAATAACGAGAATTGATAAACACAAGTCTATCAGGACTATTACTGAAGAGGCTTTTAATGTGCGCAAAATAATGATAATCTACTGAATGTCTCTTCCGTCAAAGTACAAAATCTTTTCAACAACTGACAGTTATGAAGGAAAAAAAAATCCATACAGAAAGACACTTCACAAACACACACAAATATACATGTATGATATATAATCACACTATTATCTAAAATATAATGCCTACAGTATTCAACATTTAAAAATTATTTTGATAACAAAATACATTTAAATTTGTGTATCTAGAAATAAACTTGTAAATATAACTCCAAAATTCACAATACATAAACATAAAAATTTATCAATATACTGGCCCAGTAGATTCTTTCAAAAATATATAGCATTATCCATACCTAAGTTTGTAATATAGAAATAAGAAAGAGCTGCTATCACATATGTGTAATTCTCCATCATAGGTCAGTTAGCTATATCCTATGATTAATACAGATAGAATTAATGAACAAAACTGCTCCTTATTCATTGCTGTTCTGATCTGACCAGAAATACAGAACGTAACCATAGTAATTAAAGCAAAAAGTTCAGATCCAGGTAATTGTTTTGGAATAACCTTCATCACTTTCCAAGATTTGTGAACTAATAACAGAATGGTAGTTACTTTGAAATGGAATTCATTACTTTGCCAAAGTTACATCAAAGGATATAATTTCAAAAGCGGACTGCCAAAAACCATTGCTGCCAAGCTTTGTTCCAACTAGCTCAGTGGTTTCAGATAAAACAACCTTTAAGTGAATTTTCCATGGGGTCCCATGCTTGGCTAAGTTCTGCTCTGGCTGTAGCCTAAAATTCCTCAAACATCAAACCACCTCATTTATAATTGGCCAGGGTTCTGGGATGTCATATATGCATCCAGAATACGCACTTATTACACTTTTACAACTACCGGTAGTACATATATTTTCTGTCCAAAATTATATGTTTCCTTTTATTAACAATTTATCCGTTCTAAAAGTTTAGAGTTTTATGTAATGCCCCCTTATTAAATAATAGTTAATCAATAAAAACTTTCTTGGTATAGATCACACATTTATTTCATCTACTATCATACTGGCAATGGCTGGTCATAATTTTATTCTCGGTGTTGACGAAAATCATTTTCAGATATAATTATTCAGATGGTTACAGAAGTTGTCCTTTAAGAAAATTAAATTGAAAGTGGGAAAACATTGCTAAATACATGTGTATTGTTTAAATAGTTTAATATATGGAGTGTGCTCTGATCGACAACCCCAGCCAATTCTAAAACATATCGTACCAGCTGTAGAGTTTTCAGATACATTTCTTAAAGAAAACCATCCAGGAATAGTTTTTTTAATATCTGGTTCAAATTGTCAAACAGACAGAAATGGTGTCCTTCATCACTGTTTAGAGCTGCCATACACTGCCAAACTACTATTGGAAAATCCAGATAAAAATGGACACTGTTGAAAACAGCAACTTTTCTTTCCAACAGTTTGAACCATTCCTGATCCTTGTTTGAAATGTTTAAAGTTTTATCAAAAACATGACTTTTTCATCAAGAAACCAGCCCCCTTTCAACATAAAATCACAAGACTATGTTAATTGTACATATAATTTTGTGTACACACCAAGAATCCGGAAAGCCTTGTATTTTCCAGACATGACCGGAAAAATTCTTATTTTTCCGGTCATCAAAAGGATTAAACGGACATCCAAAATTCCTATTTTTTAATAAAAACATGTACGGTAATTTACAAAGGTGTCTGTGTTTTTATTACGATTAATGTACACCTGTCAACTATTTCCAAAAGTTCAATCTACGTCATTCATCAGCGATGATCAATCAGGCATTTTTCAACCCTTTCTTCTTTAAAATTTAAAAAAATTCATTACAAGGTATGTTTCGGGCGATCTAACAGTTCATAATCACTAACTTGAGAAGATGAAATGCCTTGGTATTTTTAACTTGGCAAAACTCAAGAGATTTCCCCATCATTGCCATTTTCTGCACGTGGAGTTAAATTTGAATAAAATGATCCGCTGGGTGCAGCTTGATACGACTGCAGAGGTCGAACCCTGAACAGTTGGGGCAAGTATGGACACAACATTCAAGCTTGATACAGCACTGAATTTGGATTGTGAATAAATATTTGACACAGCATAGGTTTCTGACACAGAATTAATGTGGTCTAAGAACTTAAAAATTTTTAATTTACCTATTCAGACCATATCAGTATTATTTGCTTTTATATTTAAATCAGAAATAACCAATTTAAAATGGAAAATTTTAAAGAAGTTTAATTTTGGACCCTTTGGACCTTAATGTAGACCAATTTGAAAACGGGACCAAAAATTAAGAATCTAATTACACGGTTAGATTCGGCATATCAAAGAACCCCAATAGTTCAATTTTTGATGAAATCAAATAAAGTTCAATTTTGGACCCTTTAAACCTCAATGTGGACCAATTTGATAACCGGGCCCAAATATCAATTTCTTGCTATTGCGCAATACTGTGCAATTGAAGATTTCTTGCTATTGCTCAATACTGTGCAATTGAAAATTTCTTGCTATTGCACAATACTTATTATAATAATTTACACATCCTGTTTGGTGTGTATCTCTTGCCTTATCATTATTATTTGCTTTTATGTATAAATCAGAAATTTAATAATAAAGTTTTTGGCAAATTTCCAATTTAGGTGAGATAAACAAAAAAGCTTCATCAGCAACATTTTATATTGGCAAATTTCTAATGAAGTTCATTAAACTAAAGTTATTAGCAAATTTCCAATGGAATTTATTAGTAATAAAGTTTTTGGCAAATTTCCAATGGAATTTATTAGTAATAAAGTTTTTGGCAAATTTCCAATATAAATAATTTAAAAGCAGTTTAGGTTAGATATTCAAATGAGTTTCAATTACTAACCTTACACTGCCTTTTAAATTATGTTTTGTACTTAAGTAATTGTCCATTAACCTGGAAACCCTTTTCCCCCCTTTTTTGCACCTTATTCCTTAACAGTTTGAGCCATAACTACCAAAGACAATTCTTACCATCCCTTTGTGGTATTCCAATATCCAAAATCTAAATACATGGTTATATTCAGCATATCAAAGAACCCCAAGAATTCAATTTTTGATGAAATCAAATAAAGTTCAATTTTGGACCCTCTAAACCTCAATGTGGACCAATTTAATAACCGGGCCCAAATATCAAAAATCTAAATACATGGTTAGATTCAGCATATCGAAGAACCCCATATATTCAATTTTTGTTGAAATCAAACAAAGTTTAATTTTGGACCCCGATTTGGACCAACTTGAAAACTGGGCCCATAATAAAAAAACTAAGTACATGTTTAGATTCAGCATATCAAAGAACCCCAAGAATTCAATTTTTGCTAAAATCAAACTAAGTTTAATTTTGGACCCTTTGGACCTTAATGTAGACCAATTTGAAAACAGGACCAAAAATTAAGAATCTAAATAAACCGTTAGATTCGGCATATCAAAGAACCCCATTAGTTCAATTTTCGATGAAATCAAACAAAGTTTAATTTTGGACCCTTTTGGCCCCTAATTCCTAAACTGTTGGGACCAAAACTCCCAAAATCAATCCCAACCTTCCTTTTGTGGTCATAAACCTTGTGTTTAAATTTCATAGATTTCTATTTACTTATACTAAAGTTATAGTGCAAAAACCAAGAAAAATGCTTATTTGGGCCCTTTTTTAGTCCCTAATTCCTAAACTGTTGGGACCAAAACTCCCAAAAACAATCCCAACCTTCCTTTTGTGGTCATAAACCTTGTGTTAAAATTTCTATTTACTTATACTAGAGTCATTGTGCGAAAACCAAGAAAAATGCTTATTGGGCCCTTTTTTGGCCCCTAATTCTTAAACTGTTGGGACCAAAACTCCCAAAATCAATCGCAACCTTCCTTTTGTGGTCATAAACCTTGTGTTTAAATTTCATAGATTTCTATTAAATTATACTAAAGTTATAGTGTGAAAACCAAATGTCTTCGGACGACGACGACGACGCTGCCGCCAACGTCATACCAATATACGACCGCAAAAATTTTGCGGTCGTATAAAAAGTAATAAAAAATTCATCTTTCGGGAAGATGTTCATATACTGATTTCAAAGTTTTTTAACTTGAATTTATTTTATTCATTTATTTAGTTCATTTCTACTCCATTGTGTAGTCCATTTCCATATCGATCTATTTATATATACCAAATGCAGACTTCGAAGAACACATCTATAAAATTATCAATACACAAACAACGCTGCACAGAATGTTAAAGAGTTGATACACACGATATTAATTTTATGTCTTACCCAAAACATTTATAAATCGTGCATAACATTTGTATGTAATAAGGTTGTGTGTTGAGATTGCTTAAGATTGTAAATTGACAATTCATGTCTATCAAAAAAATTTCAGGAAGAGGCTGATTAAATTTCCGGATCCCTGGTATACACAATGTTATTCAATAACATTGCAGTTACGAGTATCATATTTGTGAGAATTTTTGTGAAACAAAGGCCTGTTTCTTAAGTAGAGAAAGAACAGAATCACGCCTTAATATAACCTCAAATTAAGGTAAAAGGAATGACATCAATAGAATTAAATTTTTAAGATCTAAAATACAACTGATTTTCTACTACAACTTCTGCCTGATAAAAATGCCATAGATTATGTGTTACAAACCTAAAGAATGCTTTATACATGAAATTGTTCATCATCACAAAACAACAAACCCAAAAAGTTTATATTTCTGTTAATTCTTTCCATATTGGTTCACAATTTTTTAAATTAAAATCTTGTAAATCAGGTGATGTATACATACATTCCAAGGGATACAAACAACCACATACTGATTTGTATATACAATGCACATCATTATATTGCATGATTTTATGAAATTCAACTAAAAAAATTTGGGAAAATATAGAATCAGTCTACTACTATATTATGTTTTAATATTATCTATTTAAATTAAATTACTCTAAAATATATACATATACATGTAACACAGAAAACCCTGACAAAAATTAATACTTCATCTTAATAAGTACATGTATTGCTGATAAGATAGTCAAGGCATTTTTTTTGCATTTACAATGAAATAATTACAATATACAATTTTTTTCATAGCACTAATATGCACAAGCACTTTCCAATTTAAAATTTATTAACTCCCCTGATTTCTAACTATTATGCGTCTTTTAATATATACTAGACCATGTAAGGTATATGCAGAATTTACCTTTATAATAGTATAAAACCTACTACCAGAATATAAGTAACATGATATGTAGATACCCCTGTTTATTGCAATAATAAGCAACATAATAGTCTAGTTAAAAACCAGGGGAGGTAATTTATAACCACCCGGAAATGGGTCAATTATGCAAGGTATTATGGGAAAGGGTTTAGAAAGGAGATCATAGTGACAAATAACTCAATTCATTTACATATTCTAATAATCAAACAAGATATCAAGAAATTGTTCAAATTACTGCTCTCTTTCAAATTATTAAAGTAGTTTTCATGTAGACACTTAAATAATAGAACTTGAAGAATATGAAGTATTGTTAATGAAACAATTTAATATATATTAGATATACATACATGTTGTGGAATCATTATTCTACTTTAATTACTCAAACTTACAAAAGTTAATCTTTGACTTAAGTGTGAATTTCTTAAAGCTAAGTGATGCGGAACAAGAAAAGACAAATTACACAATTTTTTATCAAACTAGAATACTGTGATATGATAATCAAAAGGGCCCCGCTGCATATATATTGTTGTACAGAACAGAAAAATATTTCATGTTACCGTTAGGGCATTGTCAATATACAACTTCCAAATAAAATTGGTTAAAATGGATAAAAAAATGTAGAATATAGATCCCTAACAAGAAGATGATACGGAAAAATCTACGTCAAGGGTAGTTATTCCCATAAAAATTATCCAAGAACTCTCTCAAACTTAATCAAGGTATCATCAATATACATCTTCCATATTAAGTTCGTTAAACTCCATTGAGAAATTTAGAATTGGAGCGCTAACAAGAAGTTGATAGAGAAAAACTAATTCAAGGGCAGTAACTCCCATTAAAATTATCCTATAACGCTCGTTTTCGAACTTGATCAAGGTATTTCCCATTTACACCTTCCATATAAATTTGGTTGAAATCCGTTGAAAAATGTAAAATTGAGAGCGCTATCAACAATTGTTGACAGACGGACAGACAGACAGACTGACAGACGGATGCAGTGAAAACTATAGGGTTGTGGGGCCCAAATAATTGAAATGTGCTGAAAAATGGTATCTGTGGTTATCAATGCCAGTACTAAATGTGACTTTATATATCCAGCCATCAAATTATCATCTGTTAAAGTGTTACGACAAACACTTGGTATGGAGCTATTCAAAGAAATTATCAATGCCCAATAATGACAGCGAAGGACTGAAGTCCAGCCTTAAGTAGTATAACTTTCATTTCATAATCAATGTGAAACTTACATACAAAATAAATAAAAGAGATTAATCTTCATCATCAATAACAATAACATCTGATTCCATAATAGGATCTCTGGGCTTTGGAGGTATTGTTAAAGGTTTAGTGGATCTTGTTTGATTGGTTAATGCTGTTTCTGTTGCTAGGGGAGACTTATTTGTTTGAATTGATGGTGTCAAATTCCCTGTCAATACAGATCCGTTTGCAACTGAATATATTGGCTGCCTCGGTGCTCCTACAAGACTATTACCCTGAAGAGTCGATTCCATTGTTACTCGGTATTCCATTCGAACATAACCTGGAAAACTTGAAGCTTTTGAAGAATTTCTATTAAAAATCTTTGATGGACTGTTTTGAGAGTTTTTCAAAATCTGAGGAGTGGAATCTTTGAACATGGCTCTATTCACAATTCCTGACACTGGTTTTGAATTTTGCATCAATTCTGTATAAGTGCTGCCACATGGTGGTGAGGAATGTGAAGTTATACCAGATTTATTTTGCAAATGTGATGTATTTAATACTCCTTTAGCACCCTGGAAAATTCTAGCTCTTGTACTGGAAGGACTAATTGGTTTTGAAACTTGTTCCTGTTTTGGGAAGAAAGTAATTTTTGGCGAGTTTGAACTGAATGAAATAGAACTGGGCTTTTGCAAATTTGACACTGGCATCCTCTGAAGCTGTTGTGAACTATTTTGTGCAGGCATTCTTTGAAGTTGCTGAGAGTTATTCAGTGGAACACCAGTAATATTTTTATAAGTTGTCATTCTTTGTTGAGCTGTTGGGTGGTTTTGTTGGATGGCCTTTTCCTCCTCTTCATCTGAAGACGAAAGTTCAATAATCTCAATATCTTCAGGATTTATTTGCCGCACTGTGTTTTGATCAAACGTTTGTTTCCGTCTGTTATTCCCACTGTTATTAAACTGAGGACTAGGGGCAGACGGTGAGGCACATACCATTCTCATACTTGTAGTGCCATCAGGATTCTGAACAACTTTTGTGACCATTCGCTGATTTGGAAGAAGATGGTGTGGTCTATTTAATCTTCGAAGACCATCACTTATTTGTTTCAATTTGGCATACTTTGGTCCTGGAGTAGGTTTCTGTACAATTTTCTTTATTATTGGATGTTCCTGTTCAAACATTCTACGAATGTATGCATAAGGATACGGTGGTGGTGGCTTAGGTTTCAACCATCTCCTAATTACACCTGGTTTTAACCTTTCCAGTATTACATTGCATTTCACAATTTCCTTAAGAAGTTTTCGACTTCTATTTGTAAGTCCAGTTTTCAAACGAAGCATGAAATCTTTACGCTGACCTGAAGTAAATTTATACTCATGTTTATGTTTACACATATGTTTGCGATTTTTCTTATTGAATACAACTGGATATGAAGTCTCTCCTCTGTGTCGTAATTTCTCGACGAAGTCATTTTTTAATGGACCTGAACAAAAGTTTTCTATTTTATCTGCTGTAATAATAGAATAATTTGTATCTATCTTCCAATGTTTTTTCACTCTTTGTCCTAAAGGTGAGGTTAGATCAATGCCACATAATAAAGTCCCAAATGGTGTTTTAGGCTTCAGTTTATGAGATCCACATTCTGATTCACTGTCAGAATTATCAGAGCTATACTCCTCTGGAAGATCCAATGTGTGAGAAAAACTTAATTGTCTTTTTCGAGCACTGTGCTCCACATCTCGACTGAGCTGTGAAATCAAAGACTTGGGAGTTCTTGGTGTTTTTACAGCTGTCTCATCATAAGTCACATCAACAATTTCACAATCACTATCAATATCAGAGACAGGGGTAACAGCTCTTGGCGGTTCCTTTGGTTTGTCTGACAAATACAAAGCTTTTAGAAAATCATCTTTTTTTGGAGGGACATACTTTTCAGGTGAAAATACTCTCTTTCTGTGGCATATTAACTGAACAGGACAAGGCTGAACTATTGTTTGATTAGGTTGTATTACAATTTGAGACGGTTGAAATGGTGGACGTGGGTGTAAACTTTTTCTATGTACTGGTGGTTGAAGGGTATGTGGAGGAGGTTCAGAATCTACCTCCTCTGCCTCCTGTTCACATTTATCCTGGTGTGTCATGAGCTCATCTTGATTTGGAAACTGCTGAGCACAAAGAAAACATATCCATATAGGATCTTCCTGACTGGCACATGTATCTACAAAATAGATAACAACTCATGTGTAACAAGTACAATGTACAAGATGAATCAGCAGTAAAGGGACAGAAGTCATACATAGTGAACTTGTGTTAGACTATAAAAATAAAAGAAGAATGTGTCCATGGGACATGGTTTCCCCTACTCATAAATATGCAAGAGTCAATATACTAGTTCAAACCTACTGACATTTTTGTTATCTTTGAAACTTAATCAGTAAAAGTCATATATTTTGGCAATTCTCAATTTATAAAGGGGCATAACACAAGAATGATGACACTCAAAAGTCGAACTTGATCAGTGTTTAGTGGTAATAAGCTAAGTGGATTGCATTCTGGCCACCCAACGACCATTCCACCAAAGTTTGGTTCAAATTGGTTTAATGGTATCAGAGAGGATAACGAAAATGTTAAAATTCCCATAGGGTCCAAGGTTAAACTATGTCCAACCATGGCAGCCATATTGGATGGCACCCCAGAAAACTAAACATAAATTTTAAAAGGGACCATCCCACTTAAGTTTGGTTTAAATTGGTTCAGAGGTTTCAGAGGAGTTGACAAAAAAGTAAAATTCACATAGACTCAATGTTAAACTAAGTCCAGCCATGGTGGCCATGCTGGATGGCGTTTTGGGAAAACCGAACACAAATTTTAAAAAAAGGGCCATCTAAGGACCATTCCAACAAAGTTTGGTTCAAATTGCCTAATGGTCTCGGGGAAGATAACGAAAATTAAAAATTTCCATAGGGTCCAAGGTTAAACTATGTCCAACCATGGCAGCCATATTAGATAATGCCCTGTAAAACCAAACACATATTTTAAAGGGGACCATCCAAGGACCATTCCACTTACGTTTAAATTAGTTCAGTGGTTTCAGAGGAGTTGATAAAAATGTGAAAAGTTTACCACGACAACGATGAAGACGACGTCGATGACAACAACAGAGGCAACGTGATGAGAATAGCTCACATGGCCTTTTAACCAGCTCATGCACTACAAATAAATAAACTTCCTCCAGATGTTGCATTAAAAGAACTACAAATGTATTATCATACAACAACAAAAAAGTTGCAAACTTTATTCCGTACTATGATTGTATCCATCAGTAAATTCTCTAATTCTATATAAACTTTAACTGATATTTTTTCTTATTCATATGAATTGATTAAAAAATTGAGCTACACATTTATCAATATTTTGTTTCATTTTAATGAATATATAGAGTTTTATAATGACAGTGCATTGTTTGCTTCTCTTGCTGGCTGACATTTTAACTGTCTCAGTTTTTAAAAAACATTGTATATGTTGAGGTTGCACTACACTAATGCATTCATTCATTCATTCAATACTAAGTCAACTATATAATTCAAGGCAATTGTATCTGAGATTTTTTAATCACATTAAAACATAAATATGATTTTAAGTTGCTTCTTTTAAACATATATATACAAATATTCTTTTTCATTTTTCGTCCATGATTGTGTTATCTAACTGGCAGCTTTGTTTGTATATATTTTATATTACCATTTTGAAGGCCAATTCAGAGAAAAAAACAGTATTCTATCTACATTTGTAAAAAGCAAAGGAAAATTTTTCCAGTTTGAATTTTTTCATGATATGTATATGTGTCAATGTGACATTCATATACATGTAGTAAGGTTTCAATATAACAAACAACTATTTCTGAATGAAAATCCACATACTAATTATAAACTATCCTTTTCCAAATCAATTCTTATATATAACCTTCTTCAGTTCCTAAACAGAAGCTGCAAAGTTGAAAAAACCTTACCCATGGAATCAGGCATACTGGCCACTTGACTAGCACTAGTTTCAAGAGTATTTTCCTATAGATGAATAAAGGATTGATTACTGGTTTGTAGCATTCAAACTGAAACTTATAGTTTAATTACTATTGAAACTATTTTTAATTCAATTTTTGCCTTTATACCATTAATATGAGATGAAATAATTATATTCACATTAAAGGCTGAAATCAAACTTGTTACCTACCTATTACTTTTTTCTAGATTCTTACTCAATTGGTTAATTCAGATATTAAATGGAGAGAATTGAAATTAAACCAACTGTCGATTCTCCCTGGACATTTCATTAGCCTGCTTACTACTTCAAAATTATTATTACTGATGAACAAGCATTTCGAAAATATTGCTGGGCAATACAATGTCCCCTACCAGCTTGAGCTGTGAGAAAACATGCAAAATCTCCTTGAGTATGTGAATCGGATGAAGACGTATGGACAGAGTGACTCCTAAAGATCTCGAAACTATGTTTGCAAGCGATACACCATAATTACCCGATCAGCTTGCTCTGTAGTTCATCATTATAAGCTCAAATACCAATAATAGAATCACTTGGTAAAAGGCTTTGCTAAAAAAGTCCGGAAACCTACTATTTTGGCAATAATTCCTATTTCCAAAGGCTATAACTTTCACAATAATTATCCAATCAACGTGAAATTCACACTTGATCTGTAGCTTATCATTATAAGCTCAAATACCAAACATAAGATCACTTGGCAAATAGGGTTTGCAAACTAGAGGCTCAGAGGTCTGAGCCTATATTGCTCACCTGGCCCAGGAGTGTCAAAAAAAAAATTCTTTTTAAATCAACCAATCTGACACAAGATTTGTCCATGGTGGACAAGTTGTCGCCTGATCGGGACAAAATGAGGACACTGTAAAAAAAAATCTCCCATAGATGCTTCCTGTCAAGTTCTATGTGGCCAAGCACTTACAGAGACGAAGATTTCTTTATATCAGCCAATCAGAAACAAGAATTGCCCATGGCAGCCATGCTTGTCGTCCAATCAAGATAAAAAAATAATTTCATAAAAGACTTTCCAAAGATGCTTCCTGCCAAGTTTGGCCAACAGTTTTGGCAATAACAGTTCCAAAGAAAAAAAATTTTTTTTTCAATCAACCAATATCAGAGATACAAGAATTGCTCATGACGACAAAGTTTGTTGCCCGATCGGGAACGAAATGAGGAAACTTTATAAAGGACCTTACATAGATGCTCCCTGTCAATTTTGGTTCCATTTGTCCTGGTGGTTTCAGAGTAG
This sequence comes from Mytilisepta virgata, assembly GCA_028015205.1. Classification (NCBI taxonomy): domain Eukaryota; kingdom Metazoa; phylum Mollusca; class Bivalvia; order Mytilida; family Mytilidae; genus Mytilisepta; species Mytilisepta virgata. The sequence continues at coordinate 79,946,782 of CM051519.1, forward strand.
TCCGAGATTGCTCTGATGTCTGACGGCATTTTTGTGATATGCTGGGGCCGTGGGACATCAGAGCGCACTACGTAAAGAGAGAACATGGAAATTGCCAACCCAGACTTGGGGCGGCAGTTTCTAGACTCGAAATCGTAATATATTATAAATAGATGAATCATACATCAATCGATTCCTTATTAATTTTTCTCTAAGAATATGTCCATTTTATTCACCTACAATCCCCCTGTACCACATACGAAAGCTTTATTCCCTTCAACCCACCATTTTCATCATGGTCCTATGGTAAACTAAGTTCAGCTGTGGTGGCCATCTTGGTTGATAGTCTGGGTCATAGGACCCAATTCTGAAAGAGGACCATTGCTGTCAACTTTGATTCCCATTGAACAAGTGGTTTCAGACAAGAAGATTTTTAAATGAACTTTCCCATAAGAGTCCTACGTTAAATTAATTTGGCTGTGTTAGCTGTCTTGGTTGACAGTCAGGGACATTGGACACAATTCTAAATGAGGACAGTCTAAATTCCAATTGGACAATTGATGATTTTGGATTGAATTTTCTTATAGGGTCATATGGTAAACTAAGTTCCGCTGTGGTGGCCAACTTGGTTGACAGTCTGGGTCATGGGACAAACATCTGATAAAGGATCATCTTAGGACCACTGCTGCCAAGTTTGGTTCCAATAGGATGAGTGGTTTCAGTCAAGATTTTTAAATGGACCATTCCACCAAACTTTAGTCCGAGTGGTTTTAGAGGAAAAGATCTTTAAAGGAAAGTTTATGATGACGAATGACGACAGACTCAGTGGTGGCAATAGTAACAAGTTACATTTACTGAGTTTCAAAGTTTGTCGGTAATTTTTGCCAACTGTATTAACAACCCTCTTTATATAATGGCCTCCTGTCCATAACAAACCTATATATTCCTCCCCCGTGATTTCACTTTTACTTCATCTGTATGTAATAACAACCAAATACAATAAACGATCATACTTTACGCAAGTTATTCAACTTGAAATCCTGTTGACATTCGACAGCTGGAAGATCATCTTGAAGCCAGATCTCATTGTGCATGATAATGTCACAAAAAACAAGATTTGAAATTTAAATGATGTGTAAACGAGATTTAGAGTAATCGTTTCTAATTAACACTGTAAACTTAATTCAATAATTAAAACTTGAATACACAAAGCTAACAGAGGTCTTACCTGTCACTTGTCACAAATGGTTAAAAATAGAAGTGTTTACTTTACATTTACTGATAAAACACAGATTAAAACAATTATTGTTAATTTTTTCCTGTTATCTATTGTGGTAAGAGAAATGAACTTTGGCTTGTGATCCAGGAATGTGATTTTCATTATTTTTTCTTATCTTCTTAAATTTTTATCTCATAAAAAAAACTACAAACAATGCACCAAAAACCAAAAACAAAAACTTTCTCTCCCCTATCATAGCATTTACCTGTGTTCTGACATTATCAGGTTCAGCAGCACCTCCCAATAAATTCTCTTGCCCTAGGTATTTGTAACAGCTCCTAATCACTGCTCTCAACTCCTGAGCTTGTATCTATAGCAAGACATTATTCAAAACTTTGAAAAAATATAATTTTCATAGCTTTAAAGTACAATGTACAAGTTGAATCACCAGGGTTTACATCTAAAAGAGCCTGTAACCCTTTAATTTCACCTTCAAATGCCATATTTTGGTATCATAAAGGAATATAACAACATCACTTAATATTGGCAAAGCTACCTACAGCATTCAAAAATTGGTCATCAAAGAATTTGCAAAAGTATAAGTTTTTTGCCAGTCCAGAGGTGTTTACCCTTTTCTGGTGTTTTCAGTAATGTTAATGATTTTTTTTTTTGGGATGGATGGATGGATGAATTGTTGTTTAACGTCAGCCAGGTACATATCAGGATGAGAACATGTATGATAATGAATATGATCAATGCTTTGTACTAGACCGACACGCTGAGCTATGTGCTAGCTCACGAGGTAACTATCCGCAGGAAGCCATATCACCCCACTCGGACACATTATACCGACCTCGAGCCGACCAGTAGATCTTTGCTCTTACTCCTAGATGCCGCGTGCTTGGCGGAGAAGCAGCAAATACCAATTTTAATTTCTTTGGTTTGACCCGGCCGATGATTGAACCCACAACCCAGTAATTTGGGCCCTTTGTCAGTAAACTCAAATTTCAGCATGAAATCTACCATAGAGACCCGCAATCAAAGCATCTTAAATTGTGTTATGTCTAGAAACAATCTGAGTTACTATCATCAATCTTGTTAAAATGCTTTTCATAACTGGAAAATCAATCGCAATTACAAAGCATTTACACGACCAGGAAAAAAAAATTTTGTACAAAACTGGAAAGCGTAATTTCAGCAGGTAAGTCCGTAATCCGCATGTTGAAATTGCGAAATAGTAAGCAACCTCTGCCGCTCTCAAAATGTTTTAGCATGTGCAAGATTTTTCTCCCTGGTGAAGGTCTCATTGTAAATTTAAGATGAATAACAACAATAAAAGTAATGTTCTTTGTTTTAACATACATGTACGCATGTATGTCTTGGGAATGTGTGGACCTTTATTGAAATTAATCAACTATGTTCTTCCATGCCCATTATGTACAATTTCATAACTCATTTGTTATAAAAGTATCCAAGATTTACTAATTATGCAGAAGGCTTATGCAAGCAACCACTTCAACTTGAAGGAACCGACAAATGATTCGTCATGCTTACAATTGAGGAAAGAAGCAAGTGATATTGACTAAACTGAATCATTGTAATGACATTCTAAGCTGAAGTAGAACCTACATGACTGACCCATTACCAATGAATGAGTTATTTTTGCTTAGAAGTACATGTAGGCACATCATTTAGAGGTTTCCCTAGACCAATTGAGCATGGTGCTGCACCATACCTCCATATTCATGCACCATGCTGCCCTCATCATGAATTTTACAATTTACCCCCAGGTAGCCAAACCTAACTTTCAGTTTTTAGTTTACTCTTATCTTTTTGAAACTGATTTGCATTTAATCATGTAGACCTGTTGTGTTGGCACACTTTAATGGCACTTTTACCTCATGTCAAGGTGGGGTGTCCCCAATATTATCTTTTTTAACCAATGAGTGCCCTCAAAATATGAAAGGAGAAGGTTCACGAAGTATCGAACACGGCCCTGTTTTTTGTCAGATTTTGAAATTCAACCATGGATTTTCATTTCTCGCCAAAAGATAGTTAGACATGTTTCTTTTATTGATATGATGTTTTTCCATATCATTACTTGCATAAAAAAAGCCAAATAGTAGTCTAAAATCAGGTACAGTTACGGAAAACATTGATTTTTCTGCAATTTTCCGTACATATTAGCAATTTTTACTTGGGCCGCCAATCACGATCCAAAATATTCTGTTTTTTTATCAATCTGCATGTAATTGTCTTTTCAAATTCATAAAGAAACATTGGATCGTAGAGGGCGGCCTTTGTTAAAATCGAGTTTATAGAAAATGCCGGTATCCGGAAAACTCGAGTACATGTACATTTATATATTTTATCACTTGAAATTATATTTTTATTCTTAAATATTAAAAATATCGAATACAAATTGATAAAACTAAACAAAAAAAAAGAAAACAAATTTATACAGTATATACGTGTTGAGTAAGTACAAACAAGTCAGAACTAGAGGCTCTAAAGAGCCTGTATCGCTCACCTGCATTGAACTTTTCATCTAGAGCAGGACTAAAGATTTGGCTGGTTTTTCTATAGGGTTCTATGTTAAACTAAGTTCAGCTGTGGCAGCCAAGATGGTTGACAGTCTAGGTCAATGGACATAGTTCTAAAAGAGAACCATCTAAGGACCATTGCTACCATGTCTAGTTCTAATTGGCTCACTGGTTTCAGACCAGAAGATTTTTGAGTGAATTTCCCATAGGGTCCTATGTTAAACTAAGTTCGGCTGTGTTCGGCATCTTGGTTCTCATTCCACGAAATCAGACAATTCTGAAAGAGGACCTCCTAAGGACCATTGCTGCAAAGTCTGGTTCCAATTGGTAAAGTGGTTTCAGACAAGAAGATTTTTCAATGAATTTTCCCATAGGGCCCAATGTTTAACTGAGTTGGCTGTGGCTGCCATCTTGGTTAACAGTCTGGGTCATCGGACATCGTTCTGAAAGAGAACCTCCTAAGAACCATTACTGCCAAGTTTGGTTGCAACTGGCCTTGTAGTTTCATAGAAGATTTTCGAAATTTATTCCCCCCCTTTTTTCTATTTTTAGTAACAGCAGCCATGTCAGTTGGAATTAAGTCGGGGATGCCGGAGATAAGTTTGGAAAGGGGCCATCCAAGGGCCATTCCACCAAAGTTTGGTTAAAATTGACTAAGTGGTTTCAGGGGAATTGGTGAAAGAAGTAAAATTTCCATAAGCTCAATGTTTAACTAAGTCGGCCATGTTGGATGGCGTTCGGGTAAACCAAACACAAATTCTATAAGGTGCCACCCAAGGACCATTCCACCAAAGTTTGGTTCAAATTGGCCTAATGGTCTTGGAGAAGATAACGAAAATGTTAAAATTCCCATAGGGTCCAAGGTTAAACTATGTCCAACCATGGCAGCCATATTGGATGGTGCCCCTGAAAACCAAACAAACATTTTAAAGGGGACCATCCAAGGACCATTCCACTAAAGTTTGGATTAAATTGGTTCAGTGGTTTTAGAGGAGTTGTCGAAAAAGTAAAATTCCCATAGGCTCAGTGTTTAACTAAGTCCAGCCATGGCAGCCATGTTGGATGGCGTTCGGGGAAACCGAACATAGATTTTAAAAGGGGCCACCCAAGGACCATTCCACCAAAGTTTGGTTCAAATTGGCCTAGTGGTCTTGGCAAAGATAACGAAAATGTTAAAATTCCCATATTGGATGGCACCCCAGAAAACCAAACACAGATTTTAAAGGGGACTATCCAAGGACCATTCTACTAAAGTTTGGTTTAAATTGGTTCAGTGGTTTCAGAGGAGTTGACGAAAAAGTAAAATTCCCATAGGCTCAATGTTTAACTAGGTCCAGCCATGTTGGATGGCGTTCGGGGAAACCGAACATATATTTTAAAAGGGGCCACCCAAGGACCATTCAACCAAAGTTTGGTTCAAATTGGCCTAATGGTCTTGGCGAAGATAACGAAAATGTTAAAATTCCCATAGGGTCCAAGGTTAAACTATGTCCGACCATAGCAGCCATATTGGATGGCGCCCCAGAAAACCAAACATAAATTTTGAAGGGAACCATCCAAGGACCATTCCACTTAAGTTTGGTTTAAATTGGTTCAGTGGTTTCAGAGCAGTTGATGAAAATGTGAAAAGTTTACGACGACGACAGACGCAAAGTGATGAGAATAGCTCACCTGGCCTTTTAGGCCAGGTGAGCTAAAAATGAAAGGTGCAGATGACAAGCCATCAAGTCAACGGTAACAGTAACTATGCAAGCCGATGCGATCCGGGATGCGATCACATGGGCGCGTTCAATATCGTAGCTGTTACGAATTAGCCGCAATACAGAGACACTAACTTATATTGTTAACGTAACGTATTGTAACGTCATATGATTATTACGCTTTGTACAAATGTATTCATAACGTCTCTAGTCAGTATAGTAAACAGAGTTTGAAATATACACACGTCTTTCTATAATTCACAAAAGCGAAGTACTACCACTAAACCCAAACATTGGTGCCGTGACCAATGGAGAAGTTAAAAGCCATACGTGGCGGACACAGAAGCGCCGTCACCAGACTTATAAATAGAACAGATGAAAAAATTGCCGAAAATGACATTTCTAACCAGGAACTATGTGCAACAGTTGAAACACTCGAGAAGAAAAGGGACGTTTTACAGGATTTGGACAACAAGATTATTGACATTACGGAAGTCGGAGAAATGGAACAAGAAATATTAGATACGGATGACTACACTCTTCAGATGGAAATCACCATTCGCAAATTTAAGGATATACTGTCAGACTCAAAGGCAAGTGTACCACAACAAATGGTGAGTGATTATGCACATTCTTCATCGCATCACACTACTAATACTATACTCAATCAAAATTGTAATCAAACTCATGAAGATTTAGAAACAAACCCGTCACAACATATTCCCGTAATCCCGTCAAACTTTTATCACAGGCTACCTAAACTTGAATTACCGACATTTTCCGGGGATATCTTAGCATGGCAAACCTTCTGGGATTCTTTCCAAACAACAGTACACACAAATCTGTCTCTCACGAATGTACAGAAATTCAGCTACTTAAAATCCCAAATCGTTGGGGAAGCTGAGCAATGCATTTCAGGACTAGCTCTCACTAGCGCCAACTATGAACAAGCAATTCATCTATTAAAGGAGCGTTTTGGACAAAAACAACACATTATCAACGCATACATGCAAAATTTATTAGAACTGCCCAGCCCGTCACTCTCACCAACAAACATTAGATACTTTTACGATAAAATGGAAACCAGTATACGTGGATTAGAGTCAATGGGACAATCTCAAGATACCTTTGGGTCACTACTTGTACCGATTATATTTGGTAAACTTCCCACTGAAATGCGTAAAAGTCTAACTCGGGAACATTGTAATAATAGCTGGGATATTAGATCATTGAGAGAAGCCATTGGCAAAGAAGCATATGTACAGGAAGCAGGAAATTTCAAAATGTCCGACACTTTGACACCTACCGCATCATTCCATACTGGAGCAACATCAAGGTACAACACTAATATACAACAAAACAGAGGAAATAAGAACAAAACAAATAAGGTAAAATCATGTATTTATTGCCAAGAACCACATTTTGCATCAGACTGCACAAAAGTAGCTACAATTGAAAAGCGCTATGCCTTTATAAAACAGAAAAAACTTTGTTTTAACTGCTTTGGAAGCCACAAAGTTTCAGAATGTACATCTAAATATTCTTGTCGTAAATGCAATAGGAAGCACCACACAAGCCTATGTGATAGCAAACAACGGACAGAGAACCAAACAACCCGACAAACAAGCGCAGCCGTTAATACTATAAATGGTGAAGTAGAAACACAAACAGCAACATTGTACACCTCGTATGAAAATACCGTGAAACAGAGAACGGACGTACTTTTGAAGACAGCCGTATCACCAGTTACAGCAGGTAATAGTTCTATTTTAACAAATATTCTATTAGATGAAGGGTCACAGAAATCGTTTATCACCGAGGATCTAGCACGGAAGTTACAGCTAAAACCCTGTGGACTAACTACACTCAGTCTAGCTGCCTTTGGAGATGCTGACCGTAATGTAAGGAACCTAGAAAAAGCAGTTGTTAACTTGGAGACTCTATACGGAGGTAAAATATCAATGGAAGTTCTAGTAGTACCAACAATCGCCGCACCACTATCAAATCGTATCCATTACGAAGCGTTAAAGTTGCCATATTTAGAAGGTATAAAATTAGCCCATCCTGTGAGTGAGGAAGAAAATTTTGAAATAGCTCTGTTAATAGGAGCAGATTATTACTGGGACATCGTCGAAAACAAGATAATACGTGGAAGCGGTCCCACTGCTGTTAAGTCAAAACTAGGATATTTATTGTCTGGTCCAATGCCAATTAATAGAGGAACAGCAGTATCAGCTACTATGCTGAATATACTAGTACAGCACAAGAAGGAAGAGGTAGATCTGGAGCGATTTTGGAAGTTGGAAACTATGGGAGTAACGTCTGATGAATCGACACAAAAGGACAAAAACTACAACGAGACATACGAGTCAAGTATAGCATATCAGGACAATCATTATATAGCTAAATTACCATGGAAAGAGGATTTTCCGGAGCTACCGAGTAATTTTAACGTAACAAAGAACAGAACACTTAACATGATCAGTAGACTAAACAGGGAACCAGAAACACTGAAACTCTATGGACATATAATCGCGGATCAAGAGAAACTTGGATTTATAGAAAAAGTTGATGAAAATAAATGTCCAGACCACAGAGTACACTACATACCTCACCATAGCGTGAAAAAAGACTCAGCTACAACACCAATCAGAATAGTTTATGACTGCAGTTGTCGGGAATCTACCAATAAGCCAAGCCTGAACGATTGCCTTAGAACTATTTCACCAGAGACGAACAACTTAACGGGAATACTTGCCAGATTTAGGATGAACAAATATGCAGTTACTACGGACATAGAGAAAGCTTTTTTACAAGTTGAGTTACATGAGGATGACAGAGATGTCACAAGATTTTTTTGGTTTGAGAATCCAACCGACCCGACCAGCCAACTCTCTACATACCGTTTTAGGGTAGTTTTATTTGGTACCACCTGCTCTCCGTTCATTTTACATGCCACAATTATGAAACATTTAAATCTGAATCCTTTCCGTTACACAGATTTAATAAAGAATGGTTTGTATGTCGACAATATTTTATCTAGTTTTCCAGACGAAGATAGCTTATTATCGTTTTATCGGGAATCGAGACAACTTTTCGCAGAAGGGGGATTTAATCTGAGATCTTGGTCCTCAAATAACCCGAAATTGTGTCAAATAGCCACTACAGAAGGTTGCCTAGACAACGACAACACAGTGAAGATTTTAGGGTTGAGATGGAACAATGAAACTGATACTATATCATTTCAGGACAGCGTAACATTTGATGAACTGACATGTTTAACTAAACGTGACATTCTACAACAATCTTCGAGGATATTTGATCCGCTTGGAATACTAAGTCCGGTAACAGTCCGTGCTAAAATCTTGATGCAAACACTGTGGGAGAAACAATTTGAATGGGACCAAACCTTACCAGAAGAGATAAAGACAAAATGGATGGACATAGTCCGTGAGTTACGACAAGCCATAACTATACGTATACCAAGATGCTATTTTTCAGAGGAAAATATCGTGGACAAAACACCAAGTAATAAATTACATATATTTACCGATGCAAGCCAGAGAGCATATGGCGCATGTGCATATATCGTTAAGGGAAACCAGTCGTCACTGGTAATGTCGAAGAATAGAGTGGCTCCGTTGAAAAAAGTTACCTTGCCTAAACTAGAACTAATGGGAGCCCTATTAGGAGCACGATTAGCACAACACTTAATAGAAAACCTAGGAGACATGGAAGTTAATTTTTGGTCGGATAGTCAAATTGTATTGAAATGGATATTTTCAACCAAACCATTAAAGAAATTTATAGAAAATCGTGTTAAAGAAATAAAAGGAATTGTAAAATCGCAACAGTGGAGATATTGCCCAACAGATATGAATCCCGCCGATCTACTGACAAGGGGCACCGCAGCTGATAAAATTACGAAAAACACGTTTTGGACACATGGACCAAATTGGATACCAAACGAAGACAAATGGCCAAGTTGGAATGGGAACACATTTACCATGATAACATCGACTTACGATGATGAGGAACAGCACGATACAACTTTATCTATAACAACAGATACTAATGAAAATGAACACGGAATTCATAGGATTATCCACCTAACTCGACATAATAGTCTTAAAAAGCTATTGAGGATAACTGCCTGTGTATTTAGATTTATAAGGAATTGTAGAACGGAAAAGAAAAACCGAAAGGTTTCATCGCTAACCGTGGATGAAATTCAAGACGCAACAATCTTATGGATAAAGAATGCACAAGAAACTAATTTTCCGGACATACATAAAAATGACGGTAAACGATCGTCAATAGTAAAACAATTAAGACTGTACAAAGATGAAAATGAAATATTCAGATGTGGAGGACGGATCGATAATGCATTAATCAAGGATACCGCAAAGTACCCCTACTTGTTACCTACCAAACACCAATTTACATCTCTTGTAATCATGGACGCTCATGAGAACCATTTGCACAGTGGAATAAGTAGTACCGTTACACATCTTCGTCAAACATACTGGATACCAAGGATACGTCAATGCGTCAGGTCAATTTTAAGAAAATGTGTCACATGCCGTAAAGTTACAGGGAAAGCCTACTCGATCCCGGACCCCCCGCCGTTACCAAAAGAAAGAGTGCAAGAGGTCGTACCGTTTTCTGTAACTGGTGTGGATTTTGCAGGACCGCTTTATGTCAGAAATAGTGAAAACACGAAGCTCAAAGTTTATTTATGTCTATTTACTTGTGCCTCAACTAGAGCCCTTCACCTGGATATAGTTCCTAATTTAACAGAATCATCGTTTATATTAGCGTTTAGGAGATTTGCCAGCCGAAAGTCGCTTCCTAGAACACTTATTTCGGATAATGCGTTAACTTTTATTGCCGCCAGTAAGGAAATTGAAAATTTGACCAATTCACCTAATCTTCACGAAAATCTCAGTACTTATGGAACTAAGTGGAAATTTATCCCAAAGAGAGCACCCTGGTTCGGTGGATTTTGGGAACGTATGATTGGTCTCACTAAAATCTGTCTCAAAAAAGTCCTGGGTAGATCTTGCATAGACTTAGAAACTTTACAAACAGTTATTTCTGAAATCGAGGCTACGTTAAACGATAGACCGTTAACCTACGTATCTTCAGATTCTACAGACCTAGATCCGTTAACCCCGTCTCATCTTCTCTATGGTCGAAGGATTACTTGTCTACCGTACCCATTGACTTATTGTGGAAACGGAGAACATTGTGGACCATTAAATAATGCAAATTTGAATAAACGTTTAAAATTTCAACATGATATAATTGATAATTTTCGAAAAAGATGGAAAAACGAATATTTAACTTCATTACGGGAATATCATAGAACATTAGGTCACAACAATCAGACAATTCAAGTAGGAGATGTTGTACAAATACATGATGAGTCACCGAGAATTACATGGAAATTAGCTGTCGTTGATGAATTAATACATGGAAACGATAAATTAGTCAGAGCCGTTAATCTACGAACGAAAAATGGATTTACTAGTCGCCCGATTGCGAAACTATATCCAATTGAGGTTTCTGCTGAATATTTGACAACAGAAGATGCTACCAAATTCCGCCGATCAAAGGAAGAGGCCAAACTAAAGATTCGACAATGGACATTATAATTTGTGAAAGAGACTGTTAAGTTAATTTTATTTCTTCATATGAACTTTTCGTTTTATTAAATACATGGACTTTAAAGTGATTTTAATTCATTGTGAATATTTGAAATTTTCGATTTTATCTATTAAGTTTTTTCCTTTTCACTTTCCTGTGGCCGGAGTGTTACGAATTAGCCGCAATACAGAGACACTAACTTATATTGTTAACGTAACGTATTGTAACGTCATATGATTATTACGCTTTGTACAAATGTATTCATAACGTCTCTAGTCAGTATAGTAAACAGAGTTTGAAATATACACACGTCTTTCTATAATTCACAAAAGCGAAGTACTACCACTAAACCCAAACAGTAGCTGCTATGTAGCTTTTTATTATTGACCGCATACCTAGCCTAGCTGCTACATAGGGCTAGATACAAATGTAGCCTTAAAAATGAGTAAATCTATTATGTCATAAAAGAAATCAAAATGACGTCATATTTACCTAAATTAATGAAAACAAAACAAATTTTATATATGGTTTTAGCAAGCAAACAAGTTTTGTGTCGTCTCAAATATACGTTACTTCATCACACTGGTCTTTGGTCGGTAATTTTTTTTTTTTTGGGGGGGGGGGGGGGATTTTCCTCAAATAAATGGTTTTTTTTAATAATTGGAGTTCTATAAATGATTTAAGATTAATGAATTACACATAATTATAAATAATTCGTCGTATAAAAACAGACAAACTGTGCATTGACATTCACACCAAAAATCAGCTTGTATCACTCTGGATCCACAATCTACATAAAATTGACAGCTTCTAGCAGGGGACCTAATAGGGATAATCACCCCAGTCTATTGTCTTGCGTTCGCGTCGTCCATGTCACAAGTTTTTTTTATCAGTAGCTCCTCCCCTAAAAATGTCCTGACTGACATCAACAAAGCATTGGGACGTTATAAAAAATACCGAACTCCAGTCAAGAAAATACAGAACTGGAAAAACCAAATACTCAAACACAAACATAATTGACAGTTTGTCTTTTTTTTATTCTCCGCCTATGGTTTTTAGGGGCACTTTGTTTTCTGGACTGTGTGTCCATGTGTTTGTTATTTAGTACTTCCTGTATCAGATGAACGTTTTTACTTATAAAGAGGTTATGATCATGGTTAACAAAACACCAACATGAAAATGACAGCGGGTCATAGTATCCTATGGATACATATTTATTCTTGCTCTTTTCTTAATTTTTAGTAATTTTTTCCACAATCTACATATATGGATACATATTTATTCTTGCTCTTTTCTTAATTTTTAGTTTTTTTCCACAATCTACATAAAATTGACAGCTTCTAGCAGGGGACCTAATAGGGATAATCACCCCAGTCTATTGTCTTGCGTTCACAAGCTATATACAAGAACACATAGAAGGTGACTGTGACATCCAGGTACATAAGCACCAAGATCACCTTCTTCGCGTAGGACTTGGAAGTAGACATGTTGCTTCTAGGTCTTACCTTATGTGGATTTGATACACAGAATCAAATGATGCCTGGTACTGTTAATGTCGAGTATGAGCCAGAATTGTTGGTATGTGCTCGCATTTAGCATCTATTATGTGGTATTTGGGTTTTGCCAGGCATCAGAACCTCACTTAGTATGGAGTAAGAAATTGGGGTGCTAGTATTTGTGACGCTGCTGGTTACATTCCGATATTGAGTTTTTTTCCATTTGTACTATTTTTTGCCCCAAAACAACGAAAATTGCAGAAATTGACTTTTAAAATATGTTTTTGTATCTCTCAATTTGATTACTTTGTTGTGAATGTGAAACTATTTCACTCTACAAACCAAAAAATTGAAAAATGAGAATTTCCCAAAATATGTGATTTTTTTTTCAATTTTGACGTTTTTACTCCAAAAATCGTATAGTTTACATTAAAGTCCATTAAACGACCAAACTTTTGATCTATGGTCACTTCTTAAGTGGACATTTAAATGAAAAGAAATTCTTTCCAATGAAAAAATAATTTTTAAAAAAATCCAGAAATTCGAGTTTTTTCCTCATTTTTACTATTTTTGGCCCCAAAACAACGAAAATTGCAGAAATTGACTTTTAAAAGGTGTTTTTATATATATGCCAGGTCCTATTCAACATGTTTTGGTTTAATTGATTATTTTCGGAGACAGGGCCATTTTCACCCCTTCGTGTACCTTCTTCTTTACCATGCCTTCACGGGCCTCGGTGGCCGAGTGGTCTAGGTAGTTCGTCATGACTACTAGTGATCACTAGCCTGTCAACGCTGAGGTTGTGAGTTCGAATCTTACCTGTGGCGGGGTGTGTTCGACTCCGATCTTAATTGACAAGGATTGCCAATTTTCCTACCAAAGGTCGGTGGTTCTCTCTGGGTACTCCGGCTTCCTCCACCAATAAAAACTGGCCGCCGCGAAATAGCCAAATGTGCTGAAAACGGCGTAAAACCCCAACTAAACAAACAAACCATGCCTTCACAAAATTCTGGGGAAAGCACTATCATTTAATTTGAAACTGAGTTACTTGTAAAGCTAATGCATTATCTGTATCCAGATTTGGACTCTTCCAAGCCACAGTATCTGGCCACCATTCAGGTTTAAACTGATTTTTTCCAAAGTATGGGTGCTGCCTTCCTGTGACTAGACAAACCAGATGGGGTATAAATTCTGTTAGCTGAACCTGAAAACCAAACAATACTAGTGTATTTCTATTAAAGTTACTGTATGGAAACCTCAGTTCATGGAATGGATGCCATTTTGAAAGTCTAAATGCTGGAATAGTGGAACAATTTTTTGTAGATTAATTAATCTTCCTAAGTGGTAAGAGAAAACATGAAAATTTTAAAATTATTTGTAAACGTGATTTCTTAAAACCTGAAATACTTTCTGAATCATTGTGTGAATGTGGAATTTCTAATAAAAAAATACACGTAAAAAGTCAAAAATATTAAAATTGTGAAATGATTCTAAAATTTGTACAATCTTTACTTTATACAATAATAAGCATAGCACAGTAGAATGTTAGACCTATAAAAAAATGTGACAAGTTTTTCTCAGCAAAGGTCTTTTAATTTATTTCAACACCTTTTTTGCAAAATAATTGATACTTGGCCGTTTCAAAGACATTGGTGTCTTAGATAACTGATAAATACAATAATATCAAACTTTCTTCAAAATGAAGGTCATTTTTTGTCTTTCAAATTTTGATTTCAATACTTAACTGTTTAGGCCACACCAATATGATCTTTAGTTCTTTGGATTTTGCCACTCCGATTTTTGGACTATGTAAATTTTAAGAAAAAAAATTTTTGCACCTCATTTTGCAAAACTTTTGAAAATTTGTCCAAAATTCATCATTTTTTTAAACTAGAGGCTCTCAAGAGCCTGTATCGCTCACCTGGATTTAACTTTTCACCTTGAGTAGACCTAAAAATATAAGTGTTGCAGTCAATTTGGCTGGTTTTCTGTAGGATTCTATTTTAAACTAATTTCAGCTGTGGCAGTCATCTTGGTTGACAGTCCAGGTCAAAGGATACATTTCTAAAAGATAACCATCTAAGGACCATTTCTGCTAAGTCTTGTTCCAACTGGCTAAGCGGTTTCAGACAAGAAGACTTTTAAATGAATTTTCCTATAGGGTCCAATATTTAACAAAGTTCGGTGTGGCAGCCATCTTGTTGACAAACCGGGGCATTGGACACATTTCGGAAAGAGGACCTCCTAAGGACCAATGCTGCCAAGTCCTGCTCCAATATGTCAACTGGTTTCAGACAAGAAGATTTTTCAATGAATTTTCTTATAGGGCCCTATGTTAAACTAAGTTCAGTTGTGGCAGCCATCTTGGTTGACAGTCCACGTCATCAGACACACCTCTGTAAGAGGACCATCTAAGGACCATTGCTGCCAAGTCTGGTTCCAATTGGTCAAGTGGTTTAAGACAAGAAGATTTTTCAATGAATTTTCCCATAGGGCCCTATGTTAAACTAAGTTCGGATGTGGTGGCCATCTTGGTTAACAGTCCAGGTCATTGGACATATTTCTGAAAGAGAACCTCCAAAAAACCATTACTGCCAACTTTGGTTCCAACTGGCCATGTAGTTTCATATAAGAAGATTTTTGAAAAGCACCCAACCCCCTTTTTTCTATTTTTAGTAACAGCAGCCATGTCGGTTGGAAGTCGGGGATGCCAGACATAATTTTGGAAGGGGGCCACCCAAGGACCATTCCACCAAAGTTTGGTCTCAATTGGCCCAGTGGTTTGAGAGGAAAAGATCTTTAAAGGAAATTTTATGCTGGATGCCGTCTTTATAGGGCAAAAACTCCTATAAGGGGTCAATCAATGATTTTGGTCATGTTGACTTATTTGTAGATCTTACTTTGTTGAACAATTTTGCTGTTTACAATTTGTCTTTATCTATAATAATATTCAAGATAATAACCTAAAACTGCAAAATTTCCTTAAAATTAACAATTCAGGGGCAATAACCCAACAAAGGGTTGACCCATTCGTCTGAAAATTTCATGGCAGGTAGATCTTGACCTGAGGAACATTTTTACCCCATGTCAGTTTTGCTCTAATTGCTTTAGTTTTTGAGATATAATACAAAAACTGCTATGTACCCCTATGTTCTATTTTTAGCCACTTCGGCCATGTTGGTTGCCAGGCGGGGTCATCGGACACAATTTTTAAACTAGATACCCTAATGATGCTTGTGGCCAAGTTTGGTTCAATTCGGCCCAGTTGTTTCAGAGGAGAAGATTTTTGTAAAAGTTAACGGATCGACGACGGACGATGGACGACGACGGACGACGGACGCCAAGTGATGAGAATAGCTCACTTGACCCTTTGGGTCAGGTGAGATAAAAAGTAGAAACAAAAATTGTTCGCCAAGTCCTAAAATATGCAAAAGATTAGATTTTTTACAATATTTTATTTTTTAAATTTTTGCCACATGTAAATTTGATCTTTGCCCGAAGAGAAAAAAAATTTTTTCAAGAAAAAAAAATTAAAATTAAAATTTCACATGCTCGCACCTATTTTTGACATCCAAAAATCCAAACAAGGAAAAATTAATTTGGTGTGGCATTAGTTGAATATTTTTCACATTGGGTTGGTGGAGAAATCCTGAGCATTTTTATATAAAGGGTTATTACCTTGTTGATTTTGCATTTTACTAAAAGACCACAATTGCATTTTACTAAAAACCCGTGTGAATTATATTGTTTTAAAGAAAACAAAATGTCAATGATTCTAATCACTGTTTTAGTTCATTTGATGTGTTAAGTGATGAAGTTTATTTAACACGTACATTTTTGTAAAAAGCAGACTGCAACACGAAAAGAAATTTCTGGTGATAAAGTCGAATGCCCGAAATCACTCTTAGTTGCACGAGACTAACTGCACTTTTAGTTTTCATGCATAAATTAATCCCTTACTCTTTTAATTTTCATTTCGATTTAAAATGTATGAATAACAATTTTTTGTTCTAAAGTTGGGGGAGGCTTCTGCTTCCTACACCTCTATGGAATTTACCAACTTGGTCTACCCTATTATCTCCTTTTATTTTCTACTTGTATTAGGTAAATGCTGACAAAAACTAACCAGAAAGTCAAAATTTACTGTTGAATATATATACAAAAAACATTCCACTAGAAAGAAGTAGTGACCAGAACCTGAATGAATTTGATAGTCAATCACTGATTTCCAGTATTATAATAGGAAGTATGAGTAGGCCCAAACTAGTTTTATTTTTCCTGTGAGGTAACTGGCCAGTTTTAAGGGCATGTATATTTAGATTTTTTGTGACATAACAGAAAATTAACATAAAATCAGAAATGAGTCATCAAACTGACGGCAACAGCAAATGGAATTTTTCTTCTTCACAGTTTGGATGCTTGCCAGACTTGACCAAATTATAAATAACTAGAACAATCCAGTTAAATGTTCATTGTTAACCCAAAAACTTCAACAGCCATCACGTATTGCTGTCAGAAATATGCTTAACTAACATACACAAGAGAGGACACACTACACGTCTCACATGAGTATGCACATGGACACAGAATAATGATTATCTGATACCCACCATTTTGCAAAAGAAATTTAGGTCAAGGTCAAAAGGCAGGTGTCATACCAACATGTATCCACTAAGAACTGTCAATAGACCAAATACAGTAGAACTAGGTATTACAGTTGTTGAAAAATGGACTTATCAAGAAACTTGGATGAAAGTCATTCAACCATGAAATTGAGGTCAAGGACCAGTGACAAGTGTCAGACTGGCATGTACCCACCAAGAACTATCTAGACCAAATATGGTTGGCCTGAGTATTACAGTTTCTTAGAAATGGACTTGACCACGAAAAAGTGACAAAGTCACTCGAGCATGAAATTGAGGTCAAGGTCCCAAACCAGGTGTCAGACTGGCATGTAGCCACTAAGAACTATCTATAGACCAAATATGGTTAGCCTAGGTATTACCGTTGCTGAGAAATGGATTTAACCACGAAACTTGGACGCAGATTTTAAATTCATGTTTTTGAAGTCAGTGAACCATGAAAATGAGGTCAGGGTCACAAGACAAGTATACTGCGGCAAACCTTATACAATAAGCTACCTTGTTGACTATAAATCATAACTGTAGGTATTACTTGTGCAAAGTTATTAAATCTTTATAAAAGTTTATGCCGCCGTCACCGCCGGAAAGTAATACCTATATCTTGCCTCCACGATTTTTCGTCGCAGGCAAGACAATAAAATGCTCCGCTGGGCGCAGCTTGATACGACCGCAGAGGTCGAACCCTGAACAGTTGGGGCAAGTATGGACACAACATTCAAGCTTGATACAGTACTGAATTTGGTTGATTGATTGATTGTTGCTTAACGTCCAGTGGCAAATATTTCATGCATCTTCATGACGAGAACCAGTTCAATTTATCAAACAATTCAATTAGGGGTGGGATGGGACACAAAGGGGAACCAATTTTGACTGCCACTGTAAAAGGAGGATGGTTGGGTAGGGTCGGATAATTTAGCCTCCTGTAGCGGCCATCAGCCTACTCTTTTTCGAAAACTACAGAAGGGGTCTTTAGCGTGCAGGGAGTGTGGCATTCTCCAAACACGTTACCCACTATGGTCCGCGGTCAGGCTTTCCGTATTATGACCTGACAACCCCCCCAACGAGACTGAATTTGGATTGTGAATAAATATTTGACACAGCATAGGTTTCTGACACAGAATTAATGTGGTCTAAGAACTTAAAATTTTTTAATTTACCTATTCAAACAATATCAGTATTATTTGTTTTTATATATAAATCAGAAATAACCAATTTAAAATTTAAAATTGGGCACACATATCAATTTCTTGCTATTGCGCAATACTGTGCAATTGAAGATTTCTTGCTATTGTGCAATACTGTGCAATTGAAAATTCCCCCCCCCCCCAAAAAAAATAAATAATTTACCCCTTTTTTAGCTTTTGTGCAATACACTATGAAGTTGCACATTGACCCCCCCCCCCCCTCCCAAAAAAAAAACCCAAAAAACAATAAAATTTATTGTAACCCCCCTTTTTTTGCTAAAAGAAATTTGAAATTTCCTTTTTAATTTATGAAATATGAAATGAGAAAAAAATTAAATGTGTTTGGATTACCTCCCTTAGCCCACCAAGATAATATCATACATTTCTATTTACTTATACTAAAGTTATTGTGCAAAAACCAAGAAAAATGCTTATTTGGGCCCTTTTTTAGCCCCTAATTCCTAAACTGTTGGGATCAAAACTCCAAAAAATGGTCATAAACCTTGTGTTAAAATTTCATAGATTTCTATTTACTTATACTAGAGTTATTGTGCGAAAACCAAGAAAAATGCTTATTGGGCCCTTTTTTGGCCCCTAATTCTTAAACTGTTGGGACCAAAACTCCCAAAATCAATCCCAACCTTCCTTTTGTGGTCATAAACCTTGTGTTTAAATTTCATAGATTTCTATTAACTTATACTAAAGTTATAGTGCGAAAACCAAATGTCTACAGACTCCGACGGACGACGACGACGACGACGACGACGACGACGACGCCAACGTCATACCAATATACGACCGCAAAAATTTTGCGGTCGTATAAAAACCAAATAATTAGCTTAATTACATCTCACATGTGCTGCAAAAGCAAAAGTGAAAATATTGAATTACTTATTCTTGAACTTGAGAGCTTGATTTCAACCATTTAAGCAAACTAATCATCTGGACAATATTATGAAAATGCACACCAACAGTGAATATTTTCAGGGGTAGCTCTTACCTGTGACATTGTATCAACAGACAAGGGAGGTAACTCTGACTGCATGTCTGCATTTGCTGGATCTCTTGATTCAACAATCATTTTTACTCCAATTTGAAATCAGACATATTTAACACACCTTTCCAAGATGTTCCTCAGTTTCTATAAGACAAAAACAATCAATAGATTAAAGATTTGATGAACCTGTATTTTAAATCAACAATAGTGTTTAGTAATGCTTTTACAAATTACAGTCTGTAGGTAGTTTTTTCATACTTTTAATATATGTTATACATGTGCTCCTCGTGACCGTTTATCAGTAGTAGTTCATAAATATTAAATAACCTAAATATTTTTAGGGTAGGCACTACATGTATCAATAAATCAATGGGGTTCAGCTAAAGACAGGATTTTTTATGTGGCCTAAAGGGCTTATGTTGAAAGCAGAATGTCAACAGCTGAACACTGAAAGTACATACAATTCATTTTAATTGAAAAACCATTTGATTTCTACTGAAGGGGACAAAAATGGAATTTTGTGAAAATTTCGCCATACAAAAATCAGATTACCAAATGTGACAAAATATATCAAAACAAATCTGACTATACATGTACCTTGATTCAGACATATTTTGAAGTGCCAAACACAAACTAGGCTCAAGGATGCTGCAAAATAAATTCTCACAATCTTATATCACTTTCTAGGTCCCCCAACCCGCAAAACAAATCAAATGTTTGCTCCTTAAATGTTTTCTTGAAACAAGTTAAACCTAAAAATGTAATTTGTGTGTCTATTGAAAATGACACAATGTCTTGAAAAAAAAACATGGAAAAATAACAAAGACTGCCATACTTTTATTTAATTTCAACTTATATCTTTCGTCGTTTGGGCCACATTTTCACATATCAGAAAATATACATGTCTGATATATTCCTACAATACATTTTCTTGTTCCTTAGTAAATTTGGCATATTACCAAGTTTCTTTTTTAGTCATGTCCTTGTTCATAGTTATTTCACAGAGATGAAATTCTGATATCTTTTAAATAACAATTAAACAGCAATTAACTCAATTGTTACTGACAACAAGGACAGCTCCAACCTAATTTGATTTGGTTGACTCAAATTTAAGTAAGTAGGCCAAAAAATGTTGCTATTTTCTCATCATATCAGGAACACCAAAAAAGAAAGATGTCAAAATTTTAACTTGCACTACGCTTAATGATTCTCAATATTGTGTTCAAATTTCAAATGATTTTGTTAAAGCATACTTAAATGAGCAGATACACTGTACCTCAATTTTGGCTATTGTATGCATCATCAATGATCGTAAGTTAGGAACAGCAAATGTGAAACAGTGGAAAGTTTAGGCATTCTCAACTTGGTGTTAAAATTTCAATTGATCTGGATGAAGCATATTCAAGTTATCAAGTGGACACCCTTAAATACGGTTGCTGTCTGCATTATCAAGGGCAATAACTCAGCAAGCATACCTATAAAATATTTGAACTTAATGTGTCAAATTTGAACTTGATCTGTGTTTAGTGGTCTACATTGTGTTAATATTTCATATGGTTTCACTCCAGAATACTCTTGAAAGATATTGAATGGAAAACAATTTTCTGAAACACAAAACTTAAGGGAATATGATACAGTAACAGGAAGAGGTAATAATGTTGACGACATTTGCACATTGTGATGTCATAATATCTCGCAAGGGAAACCCTTGGAACATTGCAAAATTTGGTGTTTTTCTTAATAACAAGAACATGGATCCAAAGTTTTTATTTCACAAACACTTAACAGATGACCACTAATTCACGATTATGAAACAAATTTCAATAAAAGATGAGTAGAGGAATATTTTCTATATGCATCTAAAGAAACCAAAAACCCATCAATATTTCTCCTTTTGTCAAAAATTGCATAATTTTCTAATTACTATATTGATCTTTGCCATTAACTACTGATCATTGTTCTCTCTGTTTCAGAGCATTTTACAAAAATTCAAGTTAAGCTATCTTTTTTCATTAAAAGGTTTTGCATGTCTTGTTGTCTAAAGTATAAAAAAAAATACAAGTTTTTATTTCAAATATACCAAAATCAGTGTCAAATATCTCAACAACTAAGTCTAGGACTACACTATAAACAATAAAATTGACCTTATATTAAAATTTCAGCAAAAAATAACTAGAGGTAGAGGCTGTCCGAACGACAGGTATACCCACACCCCACATTTATTTGTAAACATACATTCTTAACATTTTCAGTTTCCACTGCATTACAGTTTGCATCTGTCACAACCTTGGCAGAGATACACATGTATATCACAACCCACTTTTACTGTAATCCAACTTTTTGGCCCTTTAAATGCTCAAAATGCAAAATAAAAAGCATGCTTAGATAAAATTTTAGTAATTATGATCTTTTTCTGTTTTGACCCTTTTTGGTCCCTCCCAACCCCTTTTAAAAAATTAGGAATTCCAAAACCTTATTGTGCACCTACAGTTGGTAAGCAACAATATGGCAACAATATTTGAGGATATTTGTTTTGATTTTTTATTTTGCAAAAATTTTCACTGTGCTAGGGACTTGTGCTCGATTTGTCCACAAAAAAGTCATTAAAAACATGTATATGTCAAATCAAAGATTTTACCAGAAATGAATACAAAAACAATTTTAAATTCACATTTTGGAAAAAATTAAAAAAAATATGGGACAGGCTAATTTCTTAGGGGTGGGTGGGTTTAATATTCAATTAATTAACTTTTATTGGCCTTAAGCATGTTTTTCACCATTCTAATAAATATGACATGCTGTATTCAATTTGTGAACAAAGCAATGCACTAATTACAACAATAGTGACCGTCACATAAAATGGCATCACAGTCGAAAGTTCAATGTCAAAACCCTACCTATGATCAAGTTTATTGTCATACATTCATTATGCCAGATGTATTAAATTGTACAAGATTTTGTTTTGATATCTCACAATATAGTATTTTATTAGTGGTGTCCCAATGATCAGTTATAATAAACTAGAGGCTCTCAAGAGCCTGTATCGCTCACCTGGATTTAACTTTTCACCTTGAGCAGGACTAAAAATTTAAGTGTTGCAGTCAATTTGGCTGGTTTTTCTACAGGGTTCTATGTTAAACTAAGTTCAGCTGTGGCACACATCATGCCCATCTTGGTTGACAGTCCAGGTCAATGGACACATTTCTAAAAGAAAACCATCTGAGGACCATTACTGCTAAGTCTTGTTCCAACTTGCTAAGTGGTTTCAGACAAGAAGATATTTAAATGAATTTTACCATAGGGTCCTATAGTAAACTAAATTCGGCTGTGGTGGCCATCTTGGTCGACAATCAAGGTAATCAGACACAATTCTGAAAGAGGACCATCTAAGGACCAATGCTGCCAATTGGCTCAGTAGTTTCAGACGAGAAGATTTTTGAGTGAATTTCCCATAGGGTGCTATGTTAAACTAAGTTTGGCTGTGGCAGCCATCTTGGTTCACAGTTCACAAAATCGGACATATTTCTGAATGAGGACCTCCTAAGGACCATTGCTGCCTACTCTGGTTCCAATTGGTCAATGGTTTCAGACAAGAAGATTTTTCAATGAATTTTCCCATAGGGCCTTATGTTAAACTAAGTTTGGTTGTGGCGGCCATCTTGGTTGACAGTCAGGGACATCATACATATTTCTGAAAGAATTCCATTTAAGGACCAATGCTGCCCAGTCCGGTTCCAATTGGTCAAGTGGCATAAGACAAGAAGATTTTTCAATGAATTTTCCCATAGGGCCCTATGTTAAACTAAGTTTAGCTCTGTTGGCCATCTTGGTTAACAGTCCGGGTCATCTGACATCCTGAAAGAGGACCATCTAAGGACCATTGTTGCCAATTCTGGTTCCAATTGGCTTTGTAGTTTCACAGAAGAAGATTTTTTAAAATTCATCCCCCCTTTTTTCTATTTTTAGTAAAAGAAGCCATGTTGGTTGGAAGTCTGGGATGCCCGCACAATTCTGGAAGGGAGCCACCCAAGGACCATTCCACCAAAGTGTGGTCCCGATTGGCCCAGTGGTTTCAGAGAAGATCTGTAAAGGAAAGTGTACCTAGGACGCCGTCTTTAAAGGTAAAAAAAAACTCCTATAAGTGGTCAATCAATGATTTTGGTCATATTGACTTATTTGTAGATCTTACTTTGATGAACATTTTTGCTGTAAACAGTTTGACTTATCTATAATAATATTCAAGATAATAACCTAAAACTGCAAAATTTCCTTAAAATCAACAATTCAGGGGCAATAACCCAACAAAGAATTGACTGATTCGTTTGAAAATTTCATGGCAGGTAGATCTTGACCTGATGAACATTTTTATCCCTGTTAGTTTTGCTCTAAATGCTTTAGTTTTTGAGATATAAGACAAAAACTGCAGTTTACCCCTATGTTCTATTTTTAGCCATGCTGGCCATGTTGGTCGGAGACATTTTTTAAACTAGATACCCTAATGATGCATGTGGCCAAGTTTGGTTCCTTCTGGCCCAGTAGTTTCAGAGGAGATTTTTGTAAAAGTTAACGGACGACGACGGACGCCAAGTGATTAGAATAGCTGACTTCACCCTTTGGGTCAGGTGAGCTAAAAATCAGTTGATTGTAAAGGAAATTCAAGCGCTCTTTTATAAATCCATATAACTGATTATTCTACTTTCACTTTCGGTAATGACATCATCAGGTAGAGTTTATAGTTACATATTTAAGTAAAAATGTATATTTGACGCACAGGTACTCGTGGACAGGACCCCATATGGTACCCTATGATACCATATGGGGTACTGGCCACGAGTACCTGTGATCTTAAAGAAAAACAAATTTTCACAGAACAGGCTGAAAAACACTCACAAAAAAAAACAGACAAAAAGAAAATTAAACAAATAAACAAAAATAAATAAATAAATAAATAAATAACATATAAAAAAATGATACCGGCCCCCTCCCCCCCCCCCCCCTTATGATTTTTTTTTTTTTTGTGATTTTTTTTAGAAATTTTTCTTAACAAGCTGTGGAAAGAAAATATGGCTTGATAGTAATATCCATGTGAATTCCAAGAGAAAAATTTCTAAAACAAATCTCAAAAAAAAAAAAAAAAATCATAAGGGGGCTGTCCGGTATCATAGGGGTACCATACGGGGTCCTGTCCATGAGTACCTGTGATCTTAAAGAAAAACAAATTTTCACAGAACAGGTTGTAAGATTAATCAGTGGAGGCAAATTCGGCAAGTCGGTTGCACAGGGGAAACAAAAAATGTTTGAATTAAGGCCTGATAGTATTTTATTCACAATTTATAGTTAATTTGAATTAATACACACAAATGCATCTAAGCATGCTGTTATTTCTATGACGGACAAATGGCAAGAAAATGAGTTGACCCATTTGTTTTTATTCCGATTATAATCAATCAGTTATTTATAGGTAACTGATGACCGATTATGTTTGTTTGTTTAGTTGGGGTTTTATGCCGTTTTCAGCACATTTGGCTATTTCGCAGCAGCCAGTTTTTATTGATGGAGGAAGCCGGAGTACCCGGAGAGAACCACCAACCTTCGGTAGGAAAATTGGTAATCCTTGTCAATTAAAATCGGAGTCGAACACACCCCGCCACAGGTGAGATTTGAACTCGGAACCTCAGCGTTGACAGGCTAGTGGTCATTAGTCTTCATGACAAACTACCTATACCACTCGGCCACCGAGGCCCCATGACCGATTATGAGATTCTTCCCGATTCCCATCACTGGATTTTATTTTGTTTGTTTTAAAACATTTTATGGATTTCTTCTAGTTAAATTCAAAATGTTTGCCTGTAGATGATGACTTACGGGTAAAAGGTTAGCCTCAATTACAAAAATGATTTATGTTGACATATTAGAGAATGGCATCGATGAATTCAATTATTATTTTTTACCAAAACTATTTTTAATTTCAAATCAGACTGTAAAATCCTGGCAGGTCAATATAAATAACTACACAAAATATGAATAAACCGGAATATGCTCAATGATAATTTTAAGCACAATCTACTTGTCTGCCTGCCAGACACTGTGAACAGTCCGTGCATGTCTATCATCAACATATGAATGTCCAAACATAAGTTACCTAAAAGAAACCTCTGCTTACTTACCTCAAAATTTTATTGCGAAACTTCACTGGCTTTGTTTTGAAAAATACTGTACTCCACCATTACAGTTTCGACAGAATGTTACTAACCTACAAAAATTAAAATAAGTGGATTTTCAATTCAAATCATTTCAATTTGTATCTATTTACACAATTAAACCATGGCATGATGAACATACAGTATGCTTCAGTGTGCAACCACACCTACCTAAGCTAGGTCGTCCTTTGAAATATCGAAACAACTTTAATCGTTCATATTCTAGTACAATTTGTGCAATACTCTATTTTCGACAGAACGTAGCGTCATTATCTAACACGCTAACGTCAATATTTGTTTACGTGTAACGTTAACACCGTTACCGGAAATATGGTAAACAGGAGAAACACCGGTGATATTTTAAAATAATTAAACTGGTATTTACTCAAAATATTTTTTTCTGAAAGTCGATACAGGCGTTTTAATTCATCATGCCAATTAAAAGCCAAACATTATTTATAAACAGAACAAAAGCAGAGTAATGGCCGATCGGCCCAATCGCCTCGACCGAAAGTCTCGCTTGTTTGTTTTTATTACCTTCTAAATGGGTGAAATCTTACCTTTATGTAAACGTTATTTGAAAAATGTGAGTGCATATAATGTTTAATTCACATATATAATGCTTGATTCTGTTAAAATGTCCACTATTATTCGCTTTTCGAGATACGATATTTCAAAAATGGCGGACATGGAGTCGGTGCTCGAAAATTGTCATAATATGATGACGTCACACAGTCCTCTGTAGGAAATAGACACGTTACATTTAGCGTGTGTCGACGTTATTGTATGTTAATTTGAGTCTGTTTGATACATGTATATGTGTGACAGATCTAACATTAAAAAATTAATTGAAACTATCCATGATTTATGCTATTAAAGGGAGCTAATTTAATATACTATTTTTCATAAATTTTGGCATTTTCCAATATTTTATATTGTTCGTTACAAAAAAATCTGGATATATTATAATTATTTTTTTATTTTATAGTACAGCTTTAAAAACAGAAAAAAAAAATATTTTAAATGATCAATGACATTTATCTAACATCTCCCCCTTATATTTTTCAAATTTTATCAATGTATTTTTTAAAGATTTTTTTACATGTTATTTTTTCGTTTATTTATATTTTTACCTGTTATTTTTTTTTCATTATTTTTATTTATTTATTTATTTATTTATTTATTTATTCATTTATTTTTGTTTATTTGTTTAAATTTTCTTTTTGTCGTTTTTTTTTTGAGTGTATTTTTTTCTTTTTTCTGTCTTTTTTGTATTTTTGAAAATAATAATGATTTGAATTATTTATAAGTTATATTACAAATTCAATTTTGATATATGTTAGTTAAATAATGGAACAAATTCATAATTTTTCAGGCTGTCAATATATTTATCTATTTTTCACAACAAAAGTGACTGAGAAATTATTTAATTACTCCATGGACATATTTAATGTGCTTCCTGAACTTCATACATTTTTAAAATTGAAGTGAATGATAAAGTTAGCAAATTTAAAAATTTAAAGCGTAGACATTGTCACAGTGGTGATTAAAATTAAATGATACAGTATAATATTGGACACTAAGTATTTATAGATATTTCTTTCGTTTAGTATTCATTGCGTGGAAAATAATAATGATGATAATTAAACTTATATAATAATAAAAATCTGAATAATAATAACATGAAAAACGCAGTGCAACTTATTTGTGCAATGCAAATCCATTTCGGTAAAAATTTCCTTTTTAAAACTCGAAATTTTGACTCTTTAATTAAAACTTAACATTTTTACTTGGAAGTCGATATTTCGAATTTTCTCCAAATCTTGAGTTTCAAAAAGTTGAAATCTTGTGTTTTTCAAAACGTTTTTTTTTTTTTTTTTTTTAATAAAATTCTTGGGTGTGAAGATTGTTTTTTTTATTTATAATGTTGTGTTTAGCATTGACTATGCGAAAAGAGTAGCCAAGGTTGGAGATATAGTGCACGACCCGAAGGGAGTGCACTCATGTCTTCAACCGAGGCTACTATTTCGCATAGCCAATGCTAAACACATGTAACATTACCTTTACGGACCAAATTTCCTGCAGAGAATTTAATATGCCACAAACACCTAACGAATGTCCTGCGAATTCCCTTATTCACTGCAGCAGTTCGCTAGATGTTCTCATTTACCTGTGAATATGCTGCGAACTAATCACTGCTTTATAGAAAATTTGCGAATAATTTGCCACATATTGACTACAGCAACTTAGTATTTTGTATGAATTCCATAATTCTTTAAGTGCAATTCACAGCATATTCAGAGAAACACGAGATGTCATTGGTCATTTTAATAATTAGATTTTGACAATAAATTGTTGAAATGTTTTTGTGTTTTCTATTTGTATTTGACTTCTTCATAGTAATGGCAGTTTTTAATGTTGTTTGTGAATGAAGAAACATTCTGATTTTTGTATATTTGGACAAGCTTAATAAATTATTGTGTAAAAATGCCTTTTTCTGATAGTTGCGTGGATGAAATGCCGGTAAAGTATCTTTATAACTTTGAACTTGTAAGTGCTTCAACGAGAGTGAAATAGAAAGTTATCTGATCCTTTAAAAAAATTTGGTTTGAAAAAACATTTTGCCATATCCATGCATATATGCATTCATTTTAATCTTACACACACATTTTTTTCCATTCTTGGAATAGAGCTGTTACTTGTATGCCCAAATTCTTGAAACAAAATGTAAAGACCATAATAAAAAGTAACAATATTGGATCCTAGTTGTTTTTATATCAAAAATACAAGTATTTGTTCTACACTTGTAGATTAATATGTGAAAAGTAAATATAAATATGGATTTACGATAATTCACAGCTTGTTTGTCATATATTCACTGCAAGTATACAAATAAGGTTTGTGGTGAATATGCAGGAAATAGTCCCTGATGGCAGTGTATTCGTCGCAAAACTACTTTGCAAGCGAAATGTGAATGCTTAGCGAATACTCTGCGAATACAGGTTTACGTGAAAGTCCCTATTCGCAAGTAATCACAGAATATTCGCTGAGTATTTGAAACAAGTATTCGCCGCAGAGCCAAATTGTTCATAAAGTATTGTTATTATTAAATACTGACTATCAATAATTGTTTGAAAGTATAATGCGCATATTGCCTAGCATAAAACGCTTTGAAGATTCAGATAAGAATATTGATTATCTCCGTCTACCATACATTGGCTCCGCCTACTCGCATGAATAGATCTTTGAATGACATAACAGGCCACTACTATTGAGTACAGCGGTAGTTATTATCATGACTATCGGATAATAGATCAATTCTACATGTCCTACATGTCCTATGCCAATTTAAAGTATTATAATTATCAAATGAAACTATTATCGACCGTACACTGTTCGATTTGTAAAAACGACCTTACATTCACCGTCTTACATATTCATATTTTCATTCCGACTTGTGACGTCACTTGTTCTAATACTGCTCACTGTTGGCGACAGCAGATTTTTGCTGAGGTCAGAGGTCTCTTATCCTGAGACTACTATACTGTGTTATAGTACTAGTCTCAGCTTAATCCAAACATGTACTACAGTTTGTATTTTTATGTGTTTGTGTGTATATACCACATGTACCATACATGTTTTGTATTTGTGTTTCTCACAAACATTATTAATATGTTTAAGGCCAATAAAGTCAATATATCAATACAGTATTTATATTCATATTATGAACAATTCAATGAGTTTGATTGTTTCAACTAATCATACCATAGGAACAAGGTTAAAAATATTGAAATATGTACAGGGTGGTGATAATCTAAGAACATTAGAAAATACAGCAGTTGTAATTACTGTGACTTCACTTATGTGGTATCTTATCTTTACAGAATATTGTTTTGAAATGTTAAGGCTTCAAAGTATTTTACGAAATAGATCGACTTCGTCTTCAATTGAAAGTATATATACCTATGACTTTAAGACCCGAGAAATCTGTGAATTAATTTGATTTTAGTATATATTTAGTATATTTAGTTTAGAATAATTATCAGAATACCTTTTTAAACATACATCAAATGACCTATATACTGATGTTTATGTATTTGTTTTAACCTAATTTTATTGTACAACATATATGTTCAAAAATATACCTGAACATAAAGAGTTTAACTCAGTGAATTAAAATGTTTACTTCCCCTTTTTGTGTATTGAGTAAACAAATAAATAATTTTCAAAAATTTCTAATTTTCTTTGTCAAACTGTTTGGCTTTTCAGTCAAAAGAGTTGAGAAACTTTATACAGCTGAATGGCCTAAGTGACTGTTTTTTACCAACTGATCAGCTTACAGTGACTATATTTTTGACATACTTTACAAAAGATGAAATTCACACTGAGAAATAACTATTATTCAAATAGTGCTATAATATATGGTTTTTATTATTTTATTCCTTAATTCATGAAAATATTTAAAAGTCTTCGATCTTAATACATTGTATTTGTTCTCATTCAGCTTGTTAAAGTTTAGGTTATTCTGTTGTAATAAAAATTTTATTCCCGCACTTTCGAAGAAATTTCGGGATATGGCGATTGTCTCCGCCCGTCCGCCCATATCCAACTATATCGGTCATCACGTGACTTTGGTCACCTGTGTGATGATCGTAATATGGCGATGTCGATTTATATAGAAATGCACGGGAGTGTCATGTTTATCTCTAATTTGTATTTAATTTTATCGATAACAAAAAAATGTGCTGCTATCTCGTAAAAGTATGATCAATTACCAATATTTTGAGCCCATTTTAAATAGATATTGAATTGAGCAAATCACTTCCAATTTGATTTGAAAAAATCATATTTTTACTGAAGATTTTTATATGGCTAACGTTGAAAAATGTCGAAATCTATGAAACCTTCCCTAGTTTGTTCAAGAATTACATGATAATTCTTTACTTTCATAAAAATGTGCTGCCCATTTGACTATGATAAAACATGGAACTTTAAGATTATATCAACTAAATGAGATATTGAATTCGGGAAATCACTTCCAAATTAATTTTAAAATGACCGATATTTTGTAAAATATACATGATTTGGACTCAAAATGGCGATACCGGATGTAGTTTTGGCGGTAAAATTCAAAATTGTATAAATAAACGGGTTTTGTTAAATAATACTTTTTCATTATGAAAATAGTCCCATTATTGTAATAATAATGTTCCTTTTGTTATTTCTTAGTGTTTAAGACATAAAACTATATTTATAGGTTGCTATATGTCTAATAAAATGCAAAAACCCTGAAAGTTCAAACAGACCATATTTGTCAGTTTAATTTACGATTTTCCTTCGTCCCTTCTCAAATGAAAATAGGTAATTTTTACACTTTCTAGTAATATGGCGACCTGATACCGGAAGTGAAACAAATATATTGTGTGATGAAGTTATAATTAAAATGTGGGATATGCATACTATAGATACTGATATATTACTAGAGACATATGTCTCGGGTGTTACTAATAAAGTATATCCTTTGGTCTTCATTTATCATATGTTTGAGTAAAACCTTCATAACTTTTCGAAATATCGTAATTGCAATAGTTTAAATTGTGATTATATCCCTTCCAAATTGATTTGAAAATTAGCTATTTTGAAATGTGTTATTTTTTACTATTATTATTCAAGATGGCGCCCATCCTAATCAGCTTCTACCTTGCCATAACAAAGTAAATAGAATTACTCATATAATATGTCAAATGTTAAATATATAAATACCAAAAAGATAAATTATTAAATTTAAAATAAATTAAAATGTTACTTATCTGACATTTGAAATTATATTTCATCACTGCATTCTTTGTGATCCCCCCTTAAACACACACACACCTCTTTATTAAAATGAAATCACGCTGTTTTTGGTCAGCAAACGGTTTACCTGTATACATACAATGTACCTGTGTACCTTAATTAACGGCTGGAACAATAAACATCCGGACAGTCAAAGTACAATATACATGTCAAATCGTTAATTAGTTATAATTACCTGAAACACACAGCATGTTAATTGCCCATAATAAATTTCTTCAGATAAAACTCAAATAAATTTTACCCAAAAAAAAACGCTTTACTCGTGGCTTAAAAAATTTAAAAAAAAAACTTGCACCATTACCCTTTATCACGTGTAATTATGTACTTTTGACAGTTTGTATAAATTGGTGATAAATTTCATATTATTAATTATTGTCACAATTTCATATATTGAAATTATAATCCATGTGAAATGTTACTACATATTTCAAATAAAAAGTTTTTTAAAGTGAAGACGTGGAGAACGTGCTATAATCAATACAGAGTTATCGAAGTACGATGAATGCCTGGCATGAACGGGACCAGTAGATTCTCGATATTGGGTAACCAGTTAATAAGCCTAAACAGAGTTACCTAACATAATTATGACCGATATAGCTGCATATGCCGCATGTTATACTTTCTTGAGACATCAACTCCTCATTCACTTTTGGGTTCACGAATTTAATTTCTATATAACACATGTAGATACACAATAAGGTTTTAGAATTTTGGTTTTCTAAACAAGGGGCCCACAGGGGTCGAACTTCGAAAATTTTGAATTCTGGCTTGTAACATAAACACGACTTTATCTTTTCAATCTATGCATTTTATTTCTTTACAGTATTGATGGCATTGTCATGCACCATATGCAGATGCGCAATAAGGTTTAAGAATTTTTATTTTCTAAAATTGGGGCCCATAGGGGTCTAATTTCGAAAAATTTTAAATTGAAGCAATCTTGAGACGTAAACTCATCCTTCATTATTCAATTTATGTATGGTCGTATTTCAAAAATTTTCAATACAAGATTATGACATAATTAAACTCTTTATGTTTTTCAATTTATGCATTTTATTTCTATACTGGTGTCATGCACAATATGTAGATACGAAATAAGTTTTAGAATTTAAATTTTCTTAAATTGGGGCCCACAGGGGTAGAATTTCAAAAATTGTCAGTTAAAGCTTGTGACATCATTTTTTTTTTCATTGCCCAATATATGCATTTTTTTGAAAATTCTAATTTTCTTAAATTCAGGCCCACAAATATTGTCAGTTAAACTCTTCTTTCATTTTTCAATTTATGCATATTTTCAGTGTTGTTATACTCAGTATATATAGATTTGCAATAAGTTTTTAAAATTTTTATTTTGAAAAATTGGGACCTTTTGAAAACGATGGGTGATTTTAAGCTTGTGAACTGAACTGTTTTCATTTGTAATTGGAGTTATTTATTTAATTTCTTCATAGGATGATTGCATAAAATCTTTAAATATACGGTTTTAGATTTTTGCACTATGTGTAAGTGTTGCAGGGGGCGTAGTATTGGTATAAGGTAAATTTGAAACAGACTATAACAAATTTTCCTTTGACCTCTAACATGTCTAATTAGTACCTCTGTGAAAACATTCCCATTATGCCTTTATAAAGTTTACCTACTTTTCAAAAGAGGACATAATGGGAAGGTTTACTCCCAGTTCGCACACATTTAATTATCATACTAATTATAATATTTATAAATATTTATATTTATAAACAAAAAAGACAATAGGTTCACATACCAAGAAGAGCTGTAGTTTATTTTAGATATGTATATTGAAATTTATTTTAGTGACAATATAGTTCAATATTAAAAAGTTAAAAGTTTAAAATAAAATTTAAATTCTGGCTTTTGTATGATATGAATGACTCATCTTTGAATTTTTCATGAACCTTTGGTCATATATTTATGCACTGGACTTTTATCCTGATTGAACGTTTTATCTGAATATTACATATGTATTATATATATCAGCAGTTTGTCCCATTATCATGTATAAATAAACCAAGGAAGAAAGAAATGAATAAAACTATATGGCGGTTAAATATATTTATCAAATAACAAATTTCAATAGATAACTAACAAAACAATCAAGTATATTTTATTATAGTCTACATACAATCATAATTAATCAAGTTTACATCAACGGCATTTGAAATGCAGTAGGTGGGAGCCAGTGTTGCCTTCAATTGTTTAAAGCAACATTATTTACATCCTATCTTGGATGCTGAATACTATTCCGGTTGCTTTTCTAATTAGCTTGGAAGTTGAACAGTTGAGCTTTAAATTAATTGTAATTTATTGTTTTAATTAAGAAGCAAATAAAAACTGTATCAAAATAAAACTTTTTTGATATTTTAAAAGAGTTTTATATTATATTGATTTATTTCATTTCAATTGTTTCATTTTATTATCAAAATTATTTTAATTTGATTTTAATTTTTTTTTTATGATTTAAGTTTATTTTATCAATAAAAGTCGGAGAGTAATTTGTTGAAATTATGTTTAGATTTACTCAATATCTTGATATGGTTTACAGGTAAAATTTAGGCGAAGTTTGTGTGATCAATAAAGAACAGCTATAATTGTTAAAACAACAATGTCCCTTGTGTTTATTTATGCATGTAATTAAATGTATGGGAACTGGGATGTATGGCAAGCCGTTTTACTATTTATTCTAACTTCCAGATATCTTATAAAATATATATATCTTATAAAGTTATGAGATATCTTATAAAAACTGGATTATATAAGATATCTTATAAAGTTATAAGATATCTCATAAAAACTAGATTATATAAGATATCTTATAAATTATATGACATATCTGGAAGTTAGAATAAATAGTAAAACGGCTAGCCATATGGATGACACCAATGGGAACATACTATAAACATTTACCTGTAACTAACGAAATTAAATTTCATGTGAAGACACCACACAATCGATGCTAATAGTCGTAAATCGTGTTTAAATCGCCCAATGTGCAGCTTGTTCATCAAAATTGGTTTTACTTAAAACATATATTAGATTCACGTATAATAACATTACTTATTTGTTTCATTGAAATCCTTTTCATACAAAATGAGCTTCAATCAAGCCTTAGGCTTTTACACCCCAATAAAACTACAAAAATGAAGCATTCAATTCTTAAATAATACCGAGGCAATATATATGCATGCTCTCTAAATATACTTTATGCGTAGCATTTGCACACTTTCTCCCTGGCAAAAAATCTTAAACAATAGTCGCACTTACAACACTGACAAATGATAATTTACGTTTTTTTAAATACCATGGAAATATTGATTTCAATTGGCAGCCCATCATTAGTTAACATCACCTGTTATACATATTTTATGCCGCACTGGATATACTATCGTGTTACAACACATTTGCACTGATATGAAATATCGACAAAAACATACTGAAAGGAAAAAAATATCTTAAATAAGTATATAATTAACCATATTAAATACGTATTATACTTTAAATCCAATTTTGAACTTTAACTTGCAGTTAATGGCTTAAAATAGTACTTATATATATACGTAATGATTGCAAAATTGTGTGAAGACATTTATCGCGAATGCCTCTGTGCGACTTTTTTTAAGGCTTGATCAAATAAACTTTTTATTTTCAGAAAATGTACGATGTATATTGAATTTGTGTCTATCCCGAAACAGGACATGTATGTATATACATCGTTATCTGTTATAGAGAAAAAGTATGACTGACATGGGATATTTGAAGGAAGTTTATTTGAACCATTTTTAACGGGACTTTAGGTTTGCACTCCGTCCATCCGTCTGTCAGTAACACTACAGTTTTCCAGACTTTTTCCAAAAACTGCTTAAACAACTGATGATATTTTTGGTATCTGAACTTATAATGATGAGCTACAGATTAAGCTTAAGTATTACGCTGATTGGATAATTTTGTGAGATTTGTTGCCCTTGAGAAAGAAATTATTGGCAGAATATTAGTCTTCCGGACTTTTTTTCAAACCTTTTACAAACTGATCTTATTTTTGGTATATGAGCTTATAATGATGAGTTACAAATTAAGTTTGAGTTCCACAATGACCGGATAATTATTGTGAGAGCTATTGTCCATGGAAAAGAAAAAAGAATTATTTGCAAAATATTAGTTGTCCGGACTTTTACCAACTAAATTTAAAATTTTACGTTCATGATGATATATATTTTTACTTTATTTTTTAATTCCAAGAAATTTGAGATATCTTATATGCATTCAAAGCAGGATATCCCTTTTTATTAGTTTCAATTCAGTTACTAGGAATTGGTAGCCTAGGAAATTCAGTTGAGATCAATTTAAATTGGAAACAGCTGTGGTACCAGAACAACTAGCACGCTATCCAGAAGATTACCACGTATGCATTCAATAGACAATAAAGCTGTAAGTATTTTTACAATTTCAATTTAATTTGATGTCTGCACCATTGTTTACACAGCAGAAAATGTTTGTTTGCACCGTGGCGGATTGAAAGTTAATTCTTTCAAAGATTAAAAGAAAATCGGGAAATGTTGCTATTACCAATTATTAGAGAGAATAATTTTAGAACGCCTATATAGTTACAATTTATCCTTGTTTTGGTAATATAACACATAATTAACTATATCATTATATATATATTGAGATAGATTGGGTACTCCAGACATAATGTACAAATACTATAAATATTTGTGACACAATATATTTAAGGTCAGTTGTGTTGTTTTAAATTTATATTGCAATTAGAAGCACAAGTCGTTTTACGATTGAAGGTAGTGATTTAAAGCTTACAATAGCACATTGTTCATAAATTGTCTAAGAGTATAATAATTTCTGCGGAGTTTAGGATTTTCTGCATGATAAGAATTATTATCTATATCTTAAATACCAGGAAAACAGCACAACAGCGATGAAAATGTAAGGATATAGAGTAGACAATTGAACGGGGAAAAGATTGGCTTACATCATTATATGAGTCGCCACAGTATGTTCACCACCATCGAAGCACTATAAAATGACCCCAAAAACAAATATTAAACAAGAAATGAGCCGTCAATTTACCAGCAAATAAATAGTTTTCACTTGTAGTGGGAAATCACTAATTTAAATTCAAAACAAATGATGTAACACGAAATTAAGTATCATCAAATATTGATATAACCCATAAAATTTGGTATCTATGAAAGAAATGAATCCCAAGTAATATGTATAAGACAGACACTGAGAGACAACCATTGAGAATACGGGATCCGGACTAGCATAAGCATCCCACAGTATCAAGTGTATCAAAAAGCTAGAAGTCTGCATGACAACAATGTACAAATGATGCAGTTGCATATCCCAATGGAACATGTGGAACTAAGAACGGAAAATGGAGGAGTTTGTTATAAATTAACATTTATATATATGTTTTAATGGATTTTATTTTACATTTATAGTGACGTGACGTGTTAGTGTTTTGATTCATATGAAATTGAGAACATATATGGTATGATTCTAATATGGATGAAACAGCATCCCACAAAACGATCAATTTTTATAATCCAACTTAACAATATGTTTTTTAAACACGCAATACATATACATTAAAAGCGCTGACAAACAAATAGCTTCAACAAACATATCTGCGTACGACATTACAATTTTTTTCATTGAGAGAGAGAGAGAGAGAGAGAAAGAGGAGGAAAAACCTTTTCTCATATACTCTCAAAAGAGTATATGCAGAATCTAGACGATGTATTACATTATTATGTACTTGTGTATAGAGGTTAAATAAAAATGAAACAAACAAATAAATTATAGTTGCTTGTATGTTAACGTACTTAGCGCGAACTTGATACTTAAAACGTGACATGCTTTTTATACAATCTTTTTATTTGTTTTAACTAAGCAGCATATCTCATACAAAGGCTCTGTCCCACGAATGTACCGTTTATGTATATTTTAATCCGCACTAGAATGTTTCGGTTTTTAACATTTTCAGACTTGTAAAATTATATTTTACCCTGTTAACTAAGGATCAGCTCAAGAAAAAACACGAAAAAATGAAACAAATATACTGTATATTAAAGGAATGTAGTGTGTACATAGCGCTGTTGTGTATTTACCCCTCGATGAATTTAAATACATGTACTTTCTGTAGGTATTAGTGATTATATGTTTCAGTAGCGTAGCTTCCATTCACTCAGTCTACCTAAAACTGAAAAATATTAAAAGATTCAAAGAAATACTTTATTAAATAAAACTTACTGATATTTTTTATGCAAAAAACTCATGAAACCAGTCGGATTTTAAATTAAAGGAATTATTCATTGTATGAGTCTACATATTTTTATCTTGAGTCGATACCACTGCTGGTGGACTCCAAGTCGACGAGGGTATCACCAGATCAAGTGCTAGTGTTTCAATGCTAGTCCGAAATTAATAGCTAAAATTTCCCTTTCATGATAGTATTAATTTTATGGAGTATGTCCCTCGCGCAAGCTCTGTCGTTAGATAGTTTTGACTTTACCGTTTTGGTCATTTTGGCAATTGATCTTATTATTTTGGTTTTCAACATTTTAGGCCTTGGGTACAACTGATGAGCCATAAACTGATGAAATGTGCACATCTTGTGCATCAGAATTGGAATCAAAGAATTTATTATGTAGATTTAATCGTTTCCACGGGCTGTCCTATGCCAAATAAACAGGGATTATTAAATTGAATGAAATCGCTCCAGCCAAATAAAATTAGTTACACGAACTGGCCATTCCGTTTGTTTTCTTTTTCCTACAAATTAAATCCATGTAAGTCTGCAAAGTAAGTGATAGCTGTTTGCTTCCAGTTTGGTTACACTTTTCATATCACAGAATGGTGGTTAAATGAACCTAGTAAGATATTTCGTTTCTGGCATACTGAATGTGCAGAAAGGACATGGCTTACAAGAAGATACTCTTTAGTTTCCAAAAATTATATAGATGTTTGTTTCTGAAATCTATACTTCTTTAAAAGTCTTTCTCTCTCACTTTCTTTCTTTTTTCTTTTTGATGTTTTGTCAGGAGTCGGAAAACACTGATACTCGTCAATTATTCATAATTTGGTATTTTCGAAAAGCATTCCATTATTCTCGTTAAGATTGTTGTATGAAAAACAGATACAGTCAAATCTCGATTTCTCGAACCCGAATAGCTCGAACCACCAATTTCTTGAACCACTTTCTTAGTCCAACGAGGGAATATTCCATTTTTTTTGCAAGCAATTACTCGAACACCCTGTATTTCTCGAACTAATTTGGATTGTCCCTTCGAGTTCGAGCTACTGGGGTTCTACTGTAACTATATAGACTCTTCAATATATCTATAGTTTACATTTTTAGAAAAATAGTTGCGAACTTATTTGCATAACTTCTCAAATTATTGTCATTTTTATCCCCGCACTTCGAATGAAGTTCGGGGATATTTGTAATCGGTCCGTCTGTTCGTCTGTCCGTCCGTCCGTCCGTCCGACCTTTGTATCCGCAACTCCTCCTAAACTACTGAATGGAATTTGATGAAACTTTCAGAGAATCTTCATCCCATGATGGCATTGTGCACCTCCTATTTTAGAATTTGATCGGACCAATTTTTGGGGTTTTCCATAGAAAAACATGGACTTTGACTTTCAATGTAATAGGGGGTACCATGATGCCATCCGCAACTCCTCCTAAACCACTGTATGGAATTTGATGAAAATTTCAGAGGATCTTTATTACATGATGTCATAGTGCACCTCCTATTTTAGATTTTGATCTGATGAATATTTGGGGTTACCCATACCAAAACATGGACTTTGACATTCATTGTGATAGGGGTACCATGATGCCATCCGCAACTCCTCCTAAACCACTAAATGGAATTTGATGAAACTTTCAGAGGATCGTTATTACGTGATGCCATAGTGCACCTCCTATTTTAGATTTTGATCTGATGAATATTTGGGGTTACCCATACCAAAACATGGACTTTGACATTCATTGTGATAGGGGTACCATGATGCCATCCGCAACTCCTCCTAAACCACTGAATGGAATTTGATGAAACTTTCAGAGGATCTTTATTACATGATGCCATAGTGCACCTCCTATTTTAGATTTTGATCTGATGAATATTTGGGGTTACCCATACAAAAACATGGACTTTGACATTCATTGTGATAGGGGTACCATGATGCCATCCGCAACTCCTCCTAAACCACTGAATGGAATTTGATGAAACTTTCAGAGGATCGTTATTACGTGATGCCATAGTGCACCTCCTATTTTAGATTTTGATCTGATGAATATTTGGGGTTACCCATACCAAAACATGGACTTTGACATTCATTGTGATAGGGGTACCATGATGCCATCCGCAACTCCTCCTAAACCACTGAATGGAATTTGATGAAACTTTCAGAGGATCTTTATTACATGATGCTGTAGTGCACCTCCTATTTTAGATTTTGATCTGACCAACATTTGGGGTTTTCAATACCAACACATGGACTTTGCCATTCATTGTGATAGGGGGTACCAGTATGCCATCCGCAACTCCTCCTAAACCACTAAAGGGAATTCCATGAGACTTTCAAAGAATCTTTATCACATGATGCCATAGTGCACCTCCTATTTTAGATTTTGATCTGACCAACTTTTTGGGTTTTCCATAGCAAAAAATTGACTTTGCCATTCCTTGGGATAGGGGGTGCGGGGGTATCAATTAGTGAGCTTTGCTCACAGTATTTCTAGTTTTAATTTGTTTTAATATATAATTATTTCATTAACATTAAAACATATTTACCTCTCAAAACCAGTTTACCAAGGGAAGTAACCAAACAAATCATTTAAATATGGTAATTACATGCCAAGTAAAAACAGATATTTTAGATAAAATCCAAAACTATATTTATGTCCAATTAATACAATATCTATTTTCATCTCATTTAACAAAAAGTAATGATAAACGATAACTTTCAAAGATTTTTGTAAATGAACAGAAAAATCAACTAGCAATCAAATTTAAAAGTTCTAGAACGATAACTCAAAAGCACCTCGGTTACAAATGAAGAACATGCATTCATACAAGCGCAAACCGAAGGGGCGACTTGTCCTGATCACAGAGAGGATGACATGTCTTGTATAGGGTTCGACTTGTCCTACTACTTAAGGGGCGGATTGTCCAGCATGCACACATATTACCCAGAATGCAAACTATTGAATATATAAAACAAATAAAGTTTTAAACATAATTTTTTCATCTTTTGAATATATATATAGAAAAATATTGCATATATATTTGTAAGTTTTGAACACAATTTTTTATTTTGTGAATATATAAATAGAAAAAAGTATTGCTTATATATTTGTAAGTTTTGAACATATTTTTTTAATATATATACATATATAATATTGCATATATATTTGTAAGTTTTGAACATATTTTTTTTTAATCAATATTTTTTTTTTGAATATTGAAACGTTTGACGTGCCATAGTTGGCGAATGTGATATGATATATCCAAATAACCTAAATGTTTTATAGTAGCATGTATTTCCACATTTTAATCATGGGCATTAATCTTCATATCAAAAGACGCGGTGTACTGAACATGTACGTTGAACTCGAGCAAATATGAAAATATGATAATGTGATGCTAGTTCAAGTTTTCATAGAAAAATTTTCCAGTCTTCTTGTGCATAATTTATTCAACAATTGATTAATTTAGTATTATTCGAATCTACACGGCATGTGTTTGTCTCTTCAGACCATCTAGAATTTTCAAACAACTTCTTTTGCATTTTAATTTTGTAATCACACGAAATGCATTGCACTTTCCCTTTTCATTGAATTAAATGGAATTTAGTCATTACTTCATAAACAAAAATTTAGATGGTTTTGAAGAATTTTTGCCTTTTTTACAAAGCATGCTACACATGCGCATAATAATTGAGAGTTAGAGAGAGTACAAAATGTGTGTGTGCTTTATATGAATCTTTCGTAATTTCAAAATTCACAATTAATTCAATTTGAAAAATAAAATAGCGTGGATATGACTATTGATGATGTTTTATACATAATTACAATTCGACATCTTTGACCGAACATGCTCTCCATAACAACACCAACAACAACGCTCAGCAATACTGCAATACAAAACACAAAATCTTTTTTCAACTGTTGTTCACTTGATTTTATGTGTAAAATGTTATTATAAAAATTAAAATAAATGCTTTCATAGGGTTGTCAAAGTGTTCACCATGCACATAATTTAGAATTAACAATGTTTAATATGATCTCCAATACAAATAACTTACATAAGTTTTACATTAATTGCAGTGTCAAAAGCTCCGGTAGATATATTCATAATCCCACTATAAGCAAACTGACTGAAAATTGGAAATCATCATCAATATGCATTGGTATTATAGAACATATACTTTTATTACTAACTTCAAATATTCAAATAAACTTTAAAAAGGATTCCAATTGTAAGCATATATATATATATATATATATATATATATATATATATATATATATATATATATATATATATATATATATATATATATTCTCATCAATTATACCTTTTGGCTCGATTTGTCATTTTGGGGTTTCCAGTTAAAAAGGTTAGAATATTTTAACGAGGAAACCAGAAAACGTCTATTATAGAGTACTTGATTTCACAAGCCGTTCATGCTTTGCTTTCAAAAAGTTTAATTTTAGGTATCGACATAGATAACCGGTTTAAGAAAAGGATTTATCATGGACAAATTTTCCTATCCTAGTTTCTATTATAATATCGTAAATAAATGAAAACGACTTGGCAAAAACCAAAATAAAATAGGAAGTACCTTAAGATCTTTTCACAGTAAAGGCTATAAATATGAAATTTTAAGATTGATTGATTGGTTAGTGTTTAACTCAGGCATAATTGCAGCCATATCACGGTGTGAACCAATTGAAATAATTATAAATTGATTTATTTATGAAAATTGCTTAATCTCCCGGTGATATGAAGATTTTTAATTTATACTGGACTTTCATGAATACTGTCGTTTATTCTGAATTACATTACCTTTTTTGTAAGGCATAAGTTAAGTCCTCATTAAACTGCCCTTCAAACCCTTTGAAAGATGAACATATTTGATACCAATTTTGATGCACAAGATTTGCACATTTCGTCGATTAAAACTCATCAGTTGTATACATTTCGTGCTAGTATCGAAATACTAGCAACTGAGCTGTGGATACCCTCGGGGACTTGGAGTCCACCAGCATCGAGTCAGTGGTAAAACTAAAGATCTTTCATACCAATTTTGATGCACAGGATGTGTACATTTCGTCGATCAACGGCTCATTAGTTGTGTTCAAGGCCTTAAATGTTGAAACCCAAAACAACAATCCAACAAGTCGAAGAGCAATTCAAACATGCAAAAATGACAAAAAAATGGTAAAGCCAAAACATCGAAGGACAGAGCTACGCACAAGGGAAATACTCCGTGGCTTTTACAAATTTTGCAATTTGAATTTTAGGCTAGTATCGAAGAGCTGCTGATCTCTTACTAAATCCATTTCCTCCAGCTGAAACCTCAAATTTTCAATTACGACGTTCCTAAAAGTATCAGAATTCTCGTGGTCAGCAGCTAAACTAACCAGGATAGTAAACAATGTAGAAAGCAAATGTATGTAACATAGACTTAAATAAGATCCAGGGTCCTGAAAATATTTTTATAATTCTTAATTACTTAAGAAGCACATCAGAAAACTTGGTCTCTACGATTGTCTGCATGAACAGTGATACGATTTACGGAACATTTTTGCTCCAGAAAGGATGGTACTGACTGTCCTGTTAACCTTGTAATAGATCGGATAATCATTAACGTAACTGTTACAGTCGAGGAACATAAGTAATATTGACAACGCCTGGATCAGAGGAATAATTTCAAGCTCGGCGCATAAAGACTCCGACGCATGACTGTTGAATAAAATAGTTAAATTTAGCAAAATTAAAAAATAATAGAAATACTAAGGGTTCATTCCTTTGTATTGCACATGGTAGATCTCAGCAGAAATTTGGCTTCCTATTTCGGTATTTTTGGTTATGAGTACTTCTTGTTTAATATAAGTTTGGTTTTTGGTCTTCCAAATGTTTCGGTTTTAATGCTGCTGATGAGAGGTAACTCCTTGAAATGCGTCGTATATAGCATAGTATAAATTTACTATATCTAATATTAGTATCTTTGTATTGTTATTTTGAAACTCCTGGGACGATGCCTCTGCATGGTGGATCCTAGGTCCCCGAGGGTATACGCCAACCCATTCGTCAGACTTGTCTGACATGATTATTCATTTATTTGTTACAGAAATTACCAGTATTTACCAAA
Organism: Mytilisepta virgata; assembly: GCA_028015205.1. Classification (NCBI taxonomy): domain Eukaryota; kingdom Metazoa; phylum Mollusca; class Bivalvia; order Mytilida; family Mytilidae; genus Mytilisepta; species Mytilisepta virgata. The sequence goes on from CM051519.1 coordinate 79,990,668, forward strand.
ATTAAGAAATAATAGAAATACTAAGGGTTCATTCCTTGTATTGCACATGGTAGATCTGCCTAGCTGAAATTTGGCTTCCTATTTCGGTATTTTTGGTTATGACTACTTCTTGTTCAAAATAAGTTTGGTTTTGGTCTTCCAAATGTTTCGGTTTTAATGCTGCTGATTAGAGGTAACTCCTTGAAATGCGTCATATACAGCATAGTATAAATTTAATATATCTAATATAAGTATCTTTGGATTGTTATTTTGAAATTCCTGGGACGATGCCTCTTCATGGTGGACCCTACGTCCCCGAGGGTATTCGCCAAACCAGTCGTCAGACTTGTCTGACATGATTATTCATTAATTTGTTACAGAAATTACCCGTATTTAGCTAAATTCAAAAATAATAGAAATACTAAGGGTCCATTCCTTGTATTGCACATGGTAGATCTGCCTAGCTGAAATTTGGCGTCCTATTTCGGTACAAGAAACATTATAAGAAACATGTATTAGATACCATAGTTGGGTAACCTTTTACAGACACAAAAAATATATATTCTGCATACCCTGTTACAAATGCCTTCATAATTGCATCAGTAAATTTTCAACCTAAATCATATACACATACATCTAGTTTTCTTTGTTGTAACGTAAATGTCCTCCAATGAATGCTGGAGTATACAGGATAAAGATGTAAGTATTGAAGAAAAAAACTCGAAGGAAAAAGCGAATTTCTAAAACACAGTAAGCAAATACTTCAGCGATAAATGTATAACCGAAATAATAGAACAAATAGGAAGGCGTAGATATTTAGGGCGGCACAGATCAGACAATGTGAACTCTCACAATAACCAAACATCTTACATTTTGGTAACCGTTTCCGCGTATTCTGTTGGTACCACGGAATTGACACACATCGCGGCCACGGTTGGGTCGTCGGTACAATATTGTTTTGAAGTACTGAAAGTCATCAGTGGAAGAATCAACCCAAAAACATTTCTTCTGCACATCGTCCGTTGTACAAAGATTAACCAATCGTAATGTTTCAGGCCCTAAATATGAATAGAAGATTAATTGTGTCATGCATTCTACAGACATAATTAAAATAGTAATATAAGCAAAAGGAATAATATTGTTAGTTTCTAGTATTCAAATCACGCATGTTTTTTTTTTTATGAAAACGAATGATAATAGATTATTATTAAGACAATTATTGATCATAACCATATATTTCATTTATTTTTTACCGGAAATAGCTTGATGCAAAATTTGAAAGCAGGAATGTGTTGATTTATCTTTCTCGTTGTTGTTTGTATGCAAGGTCTATGAAAATAAGTTACGTTTATTGGATTTTCAAAGTTTGCCAATGATTACCGAGAACATTGCATTTATTACCCAGATACCTTGAATTCGGGGTGATTTTTAAAAGAATATAAAGAAACTTAACCCATACATTTTTTGGGACAGAACAGAAAGAATAAACACTTTTTATTGTCTGCTTCTTGCAAGCTATTGTAGTCTATGAGTATTTAATAATTCCACCAACGCAACGCGCTACCAAAAACCAAAGAAGCCATTTGTTCATATTACCATAATTTCCCATAAGAGTTTATTTACATATATACCTTGAAATCTAAAAATATAAGCCATTATTATTTTCCATTGCAACGAAAATACGGAATGAAAAATATTCACATATATTTACATAATAATTATACTTCAAATAAATGCTATAACATGTACATGTTAAAGTTACCTGAAAAAAACCTTTATCGGCAATATCTTCCTTAACGTCCTCGCAAATAACAGCCGTTTTTCTTCATATGAAAGCAACACCAAATTTTGTATTATCTTTAATATAGTATTTGCAGTAGTTGAAATTGAACTGCTGAGTATAATAAAGAGCTGTAATAGTAGTTGGAAATTTCCTAAGTATTAAATGTCTCTGTGGTTTCTGTAAATTATTGCTTCCGCGTGGCGAATATGTTCAGATTCCGGATTAGGAATTGAAAAACATAATGCTTCCGCAATTTAGTATTATGTTTCGGTAAAAAACGCGACTTCTTTTAATATTTCATGACAAATTTTAACTTGGATACTTACAAATATAACATATGTCTTTCATATTAGATGTAAAAGAGGTCAAACATTTGAAACAAAATGACCAGGTCATTATAAACTCACTCCCTTGGGCATTAACATCACCAATAAAGATGTTGAAATATGAAGGCATCTTACATATCTTAACCTGCCTAAATCTCTAAATGTTGTTATTAATGCACGGAAACATGTAGTTTATTGCATTTAGTGAAGCATCAGTTATATATTTTTTTTCTCTGTTTTGTGTCTGCGTGCGGGAGGTTTTTTACCTTATATGGTCACAAAACAAACACAGACGTATTTTTTCGGTAAAAAAAAACAGAAATTTGTCTGTTCCCAACCGTGCTTTAGTGTCTTGGTTTCGTAGGTCATTGGTGCGCTTTAAAAAGGATCCGTGATGGTTATTATTTTCAAAGAATTAAAAATGATACAGTTTTTAATTTTAAGATGTCACCCTGACCTTGAATATATTTAATACCTGTAGTACAGGATAGGTACATATATTTACTTATTGTCACCTTGACTTAGGTAGTATAACATGACATCATAAACCTACCTTGTCATCACAAATTGCAGGCCCAAAATTTATAGAATATTACATGTACACGTACTCAGACCAAGTGAGAATATTGAAAAATGTCCAAAAAAGTTTTAAGGTAGGTATGATGTCCAGAATCAAACATTTTTATTTGACTTCATGTTGGGAACAAACCCTCGGATAAGGGAACGTACAATGAAGGAAAATCCCGTTTATGGGGTAAATTTTAAGTTCTTTATAGATAATTTTTGAAATATAAATTTAAATTAAAAAGAACTAATTTTTATTCATGGAAAAAAATCTAGATTTTTTCTTCAACGAGATGTTGGAATTTTATGCTGTTTTTCGTTTTTGTTTTTTGATATTTTTTTTGGGAGGGGGGAGATGGGGTGGGTGTTAAAATCCTTCTTTGTTCCTTCCCTCAAGACAGTATGTAACATAAACATTTAAATAAATATAGTTTTGTTGCTTTTCCGAAAACAATTGCTTACTTTTATTCTCCACCAACCCCCACACAAAAAAGGAAAAAAAGAATCAAACTGATTTGGGTATATTATTTTGTCAAGTTTTTGATTCAGTATTCAAAAAATGTATCTATGTAATATACAATGTAACACATCCACCCTTACGTAAAGTAGTGAATTTTGGTAGAATTTTCTCGAAATCTATAGTTTTTGTAAAAGAAACCCCTCTCCCTCCCAACAATTTGAATTAAACATGTAATGACAAATCACTGATTTTGTATTATTTATCATCATTTTATACATGTTCCTTGAAGATTGAATTGAAATTATTTTTGAAAGGATTTTTATTTGTAATTTTTGTTTCAAAGGGGCATCTCCCCGCCCCCTTAAAAAACTAGATTTAAATACATTATATTGTTAAACCAATGATTTGGTATTACTTATCTCGAAATTATTCAACTTGAAATTAACGATACTACAGTTACATCGAAGTCCGCTTCATATTTGGATTTGTTTCTCAAAATAGACAATGAGGGATATTTAAAGACAAAGCTTTATGACAAACGTGATGACTTCGACTTTCCTATTGTTAACTTTTCTCTTCTCGAGAAGCCATTTACCAGCATCGCCTGCTTATGGCGTCAACGTTTCTCATCTTATCCGATATTTGATATTCAAGAGCATGCGTGAATTACCATGACTTTCGACAAATATGATTACTGTTGTCACAAAAGCTTCTTAACCAGGGTTTTATCAGAGATAAATTGATGTCATCACTTAGGAAATTGTACGGTCGTCGTCTTGAATTGATTGACCGTATCAGTGTTCCTATATCTAAGATCACGTTGGACCTGTTCCCACTGTCGTAACATTTCATGTACCTCGGCCGATTTGTGCCATACACATGTACGGAGCAAGAACTGATTAACCTTCCAGAGCCCCTGAGTTGACTCCTGATTTTATAGGAGTTCGTGTTGTTCATTGTTTTTTTTTAGTTTTAAGTGTTTTTCTATTGTGCTTGCGGTTGTTCATTGGTCTTCCTGGATTTGTCTGTCTAATGGATTGCGTTTTTTTGGCTTTCTCCTTAGATATATTCTACGACATTTTCTATAAGAAATGTTCTGTTTTCTAGGATTGTTAAAAGTTTCCAGAAATCTGCATTTCTTGTTATGTTGTAGTGCATGTTTACTATGGTTTTCATTTATGTTATGTTTTCTAGGATGCTGTATTATGTAGGATTTGTGGTAGAACTCTGCAGAAATCTGTAATTTTTGTTTAAAAAATTCTGTTACACATATAATTTTTATCAAACAGATGTTATGATATTATTTATCCAAACATGATATAAGATATTCATTATTATAATCACGGTAGTCCTTTGTGGGATTGTTATTAAAAACTTCCAGAAATCCTCAGTTTTTTCACATTTTACATGTTTACCCCAACATTATAAGAAACGCATATATTTGTTAAAAATGTTAAAAAGTAAAACAGAAAAGAGTACTTCAGCAGAAAATGACAAAAAATTGTTTTGACTTCTTTCTAGATTACCACAAACCTTTGAAAGGAAACCGCCTAATGATGTTCCATTCTACAAATGTTTGTCTTTTTATTAATAGTAATGGTCATACGAGCCTAAGGTCGGTTGAAGACCTTTTTATTAAATGTGGTCCCAGTAGTTTTAATAACAACAGATGTTTAGTTGATCAACGATATAGGTCTTAGACATAACGACAAGAGACACCTAAAGGACGATCCCATACACATTTGGTTATCATTAACCAACTGGTGTCATAATAAAAGATTTGTAAAGAGCATTTCCCGAAAATTACGAAGGATGCCAAGTGTTAACTTCACCATTAGAGTCAGGTAAAAATGGAAAAAATTCACAATACAAAATCTTTTTATGAATATAACTACATGTAATGCATCGCCATGATGTAGTCTTTTGGGAGATAGTTATCAATGGAGTCTGGGAGAAATAAACAAAAAGCAAATTTTACTTTTACATGCCTTTTTGGGGACTTCAATACAGTTATATGCATGCATTTATATTTGTAATTAAAAAATTTATACTGCAATCGTTCTATTTCAGCAACCAAACCGTTTTTACAGTATACTTTTTGATGATATATAGTAACATGTCTTTCAGCAAAACAAACAAACAAAACCAAAAACAAAAAAGAAAACATTTTCGTCAACAACCCAAATCATTGTGTCCAAAAAAAAAATTAGTATACAATTCATGTTCTAATTATATAAAAAAAAATTTAAATCTATCAAATTTCTCTAGTTTGACCTTTATCCGTATATTGTTTATCGTATGTCAGTCAATACAAAAATTATCTATATATACAACATGTATGATTGGACATATTGGAATCTTCCTATTCTGTACATTTTCAATGTATCGATGTTTTTATTATAATTTAAGGGAGATTTTATCTTTTGACAGAGCTTTCAAATTTCTAATACATGTACATGTATGCAGCAACTTCACATCTTTCAGAATATTGTTCCTAAATGAGTCAGAAATAAAGGAATATATTTGATATTATTGTTTGAACTCCTGAAGCAGTACCTCTTGTTTTCAGTTGATGATAAATAACGATTTTCACTTTGCTTTCAAAAAACTAGCTTGTTTTGAATTTTTGATCGACAACATATTTGTTCAATTTGGTGGACGTGTTTTCCAACAGACAATTGGCATTCCTATGGGTACTAATTGTGCGCCACTACTGGCCGACTTGTTCCTTTACTCATATGAGGCAGACGTCCTTGACGGGCTTCTTAAGGAAAAACAAGAAATTAGCCCGTACCTTTAATTTCAGCTTTCGCTACATAGCTGATGTCTTATCACACAACAATTCACGTTTTGGGAATTTCTTACATCTCATCTATCCCAATGAGCTCGAAATTAAGAATAAAACAGACACCTTATCTTGGCCTTCACCTCGAAATTGACACCAGAGGAAGGTTGAATACAAATCTTTACGACAAACGGGATGACTTTGACTTTCCAATCGTCAACTTCCCATTTTTGAGCGGCAGTATTCCAGAAGCGCCGCCGTATGGAGTATATATTTCACAACTCATACGTTATTCCAGAGTTTGTGACATATACATTGACTTCCTGGAAAGAGCCCGGCTTCTGACAGAAAAGTTGCTTAGACAGGGGTACGTTGCTCCTAAGCTGAAGTCATCCTTATTAAAGTTTTATGGGCGTCATCATGACTTGGTTGACAGGTATGAAAAAACCGTTTCCCAAATGAAAATGGACCTGTTCCATTGATATTATCCCTTCCGCATATCGGATGTCCTGCAGGAAGCAGAGACAGCTTACTCTTCCGGAGCACCTGAGTCTAACCCCGGTTTTTTGGTTGGGTCCATGTTGTTCATATGTTTTTAGTTTTTAATTGTAGTGCATGTATTGTTTTGGTCTTGTCTTCGTTGTATTCCGGAGGTTGTCAGTTGTTACGACTTTTCTCTCCTTCGAATAACCCTTTGGTATTTCTTGACTTTATTTATATATTTTTATTTAAATTCTCATTTTGTTTTTCAATAGGTACATTGTAAGTAGACTTTAAGGGAAAATAATTTAGGTACAACATATGACAGGTATTATAACCTTTTTTCCCAAAATGTCATTGCGTTAGTTCTTCTCTGATTGTTTGTAGTATGCCTTTTAATGTTGATCATTTGAATTGATATGTCGAGAGCGGAGGACAATACATGTATGTGCAAGAATTATGAAGCTAATAATAAGATAATAGATAATAATAAGTTAGTCATTGTGTATAATAATAATTTATTCCAAAAGCAGTTAAGCATATTGGTTCATACAATACAATAGCAGAAGCAAAGTATAAATTAGAAACATAAATACAGTTTCAATATCACAGTATAGAGTAGCGTGATATACCTATAAAAATCATCACATAAAATCATTAATTTCCATATTTTCTAATTTTTTTTCTCAAAATTATTAAGTTCTATTACATGTCTAAAAGATCATAATTATATAGGTTTATATATCTTGAAATGTTTTAAAAAAATCGCTTGTTCAAACAAAAGAATAATAAATGCATGCCCAAAAAATAAATAATGATTATGGTCCCTTTATTGGCTTCCATTCATCTTAAAAACCACTTTAAGTCCCCCATCCTTAAACAGGCAGTAGAAAACAAATGAACTTCATTATGATATAGAGTTACCCGCTTTTCTGAAAAAACTTGCTATTTCATTTGCAAACAAATCCCTAATCAAAATAAATATTTGTACCAAAGCTTTGAACAAAGGAATTTGAAAACGTAGTGACAAAGTACATGTATCTTCTATTGTCTGTCTCAAAAACTGACGAGTAAATAAGGGAGAAAAGAACAAAGGACGTTGAAGAAACGTGTCCTCTCTCTGTACAACCCTTAATTTCAAGTCAAAAAATAAATTTATAATTTTGATAATTCATTATAAATATTTAATTTTATAGGAGGAAGAATTCGAAAATTCAGGATCCGGCCAAATTTTGGTAAAAAAGAAGGCTATAAAAATATTGAGGAATCAGATAATGGTAATTGTAAATTTAGAAGGGGCACCTCATGACCATTCCACCCAAGTTTAGTATCGACTGGCACGATGATTTCAGAGAATAAGATCTTTTAAATAGTTTTTAATGATTTTTCTCTTTTTACCAAGGCGGCCTTATTGGTTAGAGGTTGAACTGGTTCGGACGTCCTGAAAAAAATTGTAACTGAGGTGAACTCCCAAGGACCATTTCAGCAAAGTCTGTTTCAGGGAAGAAGATTAAACAAGACCAAAACCAGGTCCGGACGTGCGTCGCATTATGCAGTTCATTGAGGTTACATGTGTACTGAAGCGTAACTGATGAAAATGATTTCATAAACAATGTTCCTATTCATAGAAGCTAAATACAACTTTGAAAAAAGATTTAAGTGTATTGAGAATTGTTGAATTTTAACTATCGGCAAACAGGAAGTGGCTGAACGATAGATCTTAAAATTGTTTACACGCTACAACTCATCATTATCATACTGCAGACAAAATATAAAATCATTCCCTTCTATGGAAGCCAAGAAAAACTTTCCCAAAAATTTTTCGAGTGTTTTGAGTATTTTGGAATTTTAAACTATCGGCAAACATGATGTGGCTGCACAACAGATCAAAACATTGATTACACACTACAAATCAATATTATCCAGCTGCAGACAAAATATAAGATCATTTCCTTTTGTAGAAGCCAAGAAAACTTTCACGAAATTTTTTATAGTGTTTTGAGTATTGTTGAATTTTTAACTATCGGCAAATAGGAACTGGCTGCAAGACAGATCCACAAATTGCTTAAATGCTACAACCTAACATTATGAAGCTGCAGACAAAATATAAAATCATTTTCTTCTGTAGAAGCCAAGAAATCTTTGTCGAAAGTTTGCTACCCAAGGTCTTTCGGACGAACGGACGGAGTCAAGCGGTTACTAGACCTGCTTTCGCTGTTGGCGAGGCAGGTAAACAATAACCTCGCAAAATAAGACGGAATCCAATAGCTCTTACCGAACCTTTTGTTATTAGGTCATACCCTTTATATAATAGGACATTTTTCAATGGTTTTATTTAAAATATAAAAGCTATTCACTATTCAATCTTCTTCGGAAACCCTTGTCCTGGTAGTTTCCTATTAATAATTGTTCCGCTTACATAAATAATATTAATATCATACTCAACATGCTCAATAAATAAAACGCTCAAATAAACATTGCAAATGTAATTAAATAAAATAGTAATTTTATATCTTACCTATTTTGAAAGGAATAACAATAATAACCACGACAAGACAGTATATCCTGTATAATTGATCCAATGCATGTCTAATTATCACAAATCAGCGGACACGGAAGAGAATGTAGCATGTATAAATATATATAGACATTTAAAAGATTGTCTCAAAATAGGTACATTGTTGAAAAGGAATATTAAATTACAAAGTTCTGCTGGTGTACCCTAGATCCCCGAGGGTATTCGCCGACCCAGTCGTCAGACTTGTCTGACATGAATATTCATTGATTTGTTACAGAAATAACCAGTTTTTAGCAAAATCCAAAATTAATAGGAATACTAAGCGTTCATTCCTTGTATTGCACATGGTAGATTTCCTTAGCTGAAATTTGGCTTCCTATTTCGGTATTTTTGGTTATGAGTACTTCTTGTTTAAAATAAGTTCGGTTTTTGGTCTTCCAAATGATTCGGTTTAAATGCTGCTGATGAGAGGTAACTCCTTGAAATGTGTTGTATACAGCATAGGATAAATTTACTATATCTAATATTAGTATCTTTGGATTGTTATTTTGAAACTTCTGGGATAATGCCTCTGCATGGTGGACTCTAGGTCCCCGGGGGTATTCGCCAACCCAGTCGTCAGACTTGTCTGACATGATTATTCATTGATTTGTTATAGAAATTACCAGTATTTAGCAAAATTCAAAAATAATAGAATTACTAAGGGTTCATTTCTTGTATTGCACATGGTAGATCTCCTTAGCTGAAATTTGGCTTCCTATTTCGGTATTTTTGGTTATGAGTACTTCTTGTTTAAAATAAGTTCGGTTTTTGGTCTTCCAAATGATTCGGTTTAAATGCTGCTGATGAGAGGTAATTCCTTGAAATGCGTTGTATACAGCATAGGATAAATTTACTACATCTAATATTAGTATCTTTGGATTGTTATTTTTAAAAGATGTCCGAGTCCGGTGTTAAAAAGGGTAACAGAAGAAACAAATCAAAATGACAATGATCAATATATATTAACAAAGAACTACTAGCAGTTACTGACATACCAGCTCCAAACCTCAATTAAACTGATTATGTCTATATCATATAGAAAATCAGCCACTATCCCTCCCGTTAAAGGTTTAGTATCATGCCATCATAAATTGTACGAGAAGGACATAAAACGTATCCTGCCAACAACTGGTTTTATAATAAATGTGTTTATAATGACCTGACAACACTATCGTAACTATATCCCTGTTTAAAGGTTTGATTAGCTTTTAAAGTTCAACAGGATAAATAAATTATCCGTTTTAAGATGGCGACGTTCCCTTGGCACCATCATATGGTGTTTATATATCTCAACTTGTTCGATTCTCTCGTGTATGTAACAACATATTTGATTTTAACGAAATACATCTCTGTATTATTGAAAAATTATTACGCCAGTAACTTCGATATCACTAACTTGTCAAAACTTTTACTAATTTTTTCATCGGTACAAGGACCGCATTCGTAAATATAAATCAACGTGCAAACATCGTATCAAAGTTTTGACAAGTTAGTGATATCGAAGTTCCTGGCGTAATAATTTTTCAATAATACAGAAATGTATTTCGTTAAAATCAAATATGTCGTTACATACACGAGAGAATCGAACAAGTTGAGATATATAAACACCATACGATGTTGCCAAGGGAACGTCGCCATCTCAAAACTGATAATTAACAATAGGAAATGAAAAATCATCGCTCTTATCGTACATTTAGTATTAAGCTTCCCGTTAGAGATATAGATAGCAAGATCCAGGAAAGGGCAGTGTTCATTGTTAGTATTAGCTTTATTTAAAGTAAATTCAACAGGATAAATCTCTTTAGCGAATATATTGAAGTCGTCATTATTGACAGCCAAAATATCATCCAAATATCTAAAAGTGTTATTAAATGTTTGTATCAAATGTTGTTTCGTTGGGTCTTTGCTGATTTTACATATAAATTGTGATTCGCAACAGTACAGATTGCAGTTATTGACAGAAAGCTTAGGACCTAAATAGTGTTGACAAAATAATAAGGTTGTCCAGCCAATAATTGTTTCATTATAAATATTTCCAATGGATTTCATTTTGCAAGATTATAGGCTGTGTTTGTCTTGCAAAGGTGAAGTGCAATCAACCATAATAGTGCCATTTCTGCAGTACAAGTACACCAGGTAATTTAATAAAAGTGTTATGATCTACATCAAGTTGTTTCTGTATTCGATTCTTTGGGAGGTATACGTGTATATATATATATATGTCCAGGACCAATGCAGCCACCCTGGAATCTAGGGCCGGTACAAAGACAACCAGTTCAGCTGTTAATAACACTATATTATATTATATGTAATTATTTTGTATGAACCACAACATTGTACAATGAACAATAGTCAATATAGCCAAAAGTCCACAACTTTCAGCAAGATCTTTAATTCCACGCTCGCGAAAACAGTTCTTGAGTCGAGGATAAGCTTTAATCTTGTTATTTCACCTTTCTGAATATCAGAAATTATTCGAAATCACGGTGTAGAATGGTAACGGACTTATCGGGTTTTTTTCGGCGTTTCCGCACTAATCGGGTTCGGCAACGGACTTATCGTGCTTTGTTTCCAGACATTGTGTCACAAAAATGAACCAAATAGACGGAAAGAAGTCGTAAGTGTTTATTTTTATATGATCACGGAAGGCACCGATGATCTAAGTTTGCGAAATTTTCATTTTTCTTCGCTCCAACTCATGGTTTTTTCAAAGAGCTCCACACTAAACAGGACAACCGGCCGAACACTGTTATTAATGGTGGGGTTTCCGTTCAAATACGCAGTATATTAGAATGTGGACTTTTTGGGCTCCTTAATTTCATGCAAAATACATATTAGAACCACTTGTGTGCATTTAAAGACTACAAATATCACATATCAAAGCTTTTTCAAAATTCTTTGGCAGCGGACTAATCGGGTTTCAAAAAAACGACGTGTTTTTTGGCACCGAACTGTTGGGGTTTATTGAGCACAGGACTTATCGTGTTTTTTTAATTGTTTTACCAGGGTAAAAAGCAAAATTTTAGAATATCCTTCCTAGACGTCATAATTATTTGGACTAGAATGCTACCTGCTATGAGGACGAGATACTGATAGAATCCCACACATTTGTTTGTGGATTAATAAAGTATATTATTGTGTGATTAATGTATAAAGAAAGAAGTGTTGAACAACACAGGAGGAGTAAACAGATAGACTGACATAGAAGATATGAGTCTTCTTATTCATTTTCGCACAAAAAGTCCGATGCCAATAACACAAAAAGTCCGGTGACAAAAATTTTCCAAATTAACCATCATTTAAGACCTTAATAGTGCATGAAACAGTTCCGAAAGGGATAATGTCTACATTTAATGAATAATCACCAAAAATGTACTTGGAAAAGAAAACAGCATGCTTACAACACGCTTCAATTGGACATTTTTTCATGAAAAATTTATGTTTCCAAGTTCAGGTACCACATTGGTGGAACCAATTTGAAATAAATCGTATCTTCCCATGAATATATGATTAGATATCCAACAAAATAAATAATTTCCCCATTCCGTGACATTAAGCTGATTTAGAAATGTCTATGCTGCTTTAATACAAGTTGAAAGAAATAACTACTTACGCCAAATGTTGTCATCTAAAAACGCGATAAGTCCGTTGCTGAACCCGATAAGTGCGGAAACGCCGAAAAAAACCCGATAAGTCCGTTACCATTCTACACCGTGGAAATACACGTTTGCAAAACAGAATAGATCCAGCTCCCGCGAGTGATATTAATTGCTACCGGGAAACTTGTGATATTAGTAAGTAAGTATATCGTCACAATAACGCGGAACAAACCAAAGGCAATAAGAACACACCAAAACAGCAATGCAAGGATAAATTGAACGAATTAACGGGGTATACATGTGCAAGATACATGTAATTAATGCCACACCTAAAATGCATTTAATTATAAATAACTGGTTTATACGTGAAAAATTTAAATGCGTACAACAAATATGTAATAAACCTCTGCATATAAAAGTACAAGTAGTTACATCTACTGTAAGTAACGGAAGAAAGTGCTGAGGGGAAGTTTACGGATTGGTATAGTAGCTTCCCCGTCTGTTTATATATAAGCTTTTGGTTGTTGGATTTTTTGTATTGTATTCACAAAGATGAGATAAAAAGGAAATCTAGATATTTGTTATATGATAAATTTACATCTAATGGCGTTCATGTTTCATACTATGCTCTTTTTTTCTTTTTATGCTGCTGGTATCTATGAAATATACATGTATTTGTTTCAGCTGTCTCTTATCACGTTTTGTACTGCCTACTTATTCACGCAGTCTTATGAGTTTTTGTTTTCTGAAATATTACAATTCCAACAAAACTCCTAGGAGGATAGTTAATAAAAATTTCATTAATAGCTTGTTCAGTTAGGTCGAAGATTACTTCTTTAAGTCCATCTGTAATTTTGGCCTCACCGTCTTCCATCAAAACATCTGAGTTTACAAACTGTTAAAAGTATATTGATATATATTATTATTATTCGCATATAAATACATCAAATTCTTTCTATTCCTTCCAACCTTTTGATGATATTTTGACTTTCAAAAGATTTTGTGACTGATGACTGTTAATGAAGAAATGCGTATTTAAAAGCACAATGTTTAAGCCTTTTCGGGGATTGAAGTCTGTTTTTTCTCCACAAATCTTACATTTCTGTTAACACTATAATACATGTATTTATTCCAGTTAATCAGTATTTCTTTGAAGAAAATAACATTAATCATTCTTCTATCCTACATGTATCAACACTCAAATTTATATTTGTTCAATATATCATTACCCTACATAAGGTACATTTTTATACCTGTAACATGTGGTCCTTTTTATATTTCAAATAATTAGAGTGTCTGGCATTTGGAATGTAAAGTTTCAGTAAAACAAAATGAAAACGGAGTTTACTCTAACGAAATTCAATAGTCTGATAGCTCATCAAAGAATTTGACATCCGCGTTGAACGACTCACTACAGCTTTCAGATAAAGATCACTCGAAAGATCTTTGTTTTGAGTCAATTTTGATTAGCTATTACAGATGCCAGCGAACAATGAGTCTAGCAAAACTATTAATGCATCAATGTTTTCCGTTTTTGTATAATAAATGACCAATAAAAAGCCTCTATTATGTTTCCGCAACACGCTGATTTGAAAGGTTTCACAATCGGATTTCAGCTTGTATTGTGACTAGTACAATCCATTGAATGTCAAACCAAAAACATTAAAATTGGTATTTGCTGCTTCTCTGCCAAGTATGCATTATACAAGTGTCAGTAAAATGTGTCCCAGTGGGGAGGCATGTCTTCTTCGAGAGCTAACACGTAAAAAATCCGGCTCAGCATGTAGGTCTTGTTCAAAACAGTTCATATCACATTATCAGGTTCTCGTCTTGATATGGATGTGATAATAGCCACTGCACCTTAAACAATAATCTATCTATCCATCCATCAACTATGTCACAATTTTCCTTGTGTATTTCATGTTTACCTTTTATTAGCACAATTTTCTTTGACAGATATCTAATATCAACATGTTGAATTGTATTAATATTATTGGTTTGCATGTAGGCACTGTATATTCTTTGTTAACTTTTATGTTATACATATACTTATGTACCTCAGGTCTAACTTTGTTGGGACAATATCCCATCAATTCAACCAGCTGTTGTACGGTCACCAAACTGACTATGATACACACAATAACACCGATAATAGTTACAATAACTCCTATGGAATACATGAAATCATTTTTAAGTACCAATATTTAAACTTTTTTGAATTATCATTTCTGAAAGACAAATACTGTAAAGATACGTATACGGTTACATTATCTGCGATCTCAGAAACAGAACATATTCTCAAGATAAATACCCATGTTTAACTACAGGTTATCACGATAGTCTAAAATTACATTGTTTATTATAATCTGGCATACCTTTCACTCGATTCATTATATATTGGAAGTTAAAGTTTTCATTGTCTGCTGAAAAACTTAACAAAGAAATTTGAGGTCAAGACTTTAACAAGTCAAAAGATACGGACACTATAATTAGTTTCGCATGTACAATCATGTTCTTTACCTGCAGAGACTAAATAAATTACGCTTACCCTCAGAAGTTGATCCAGTTGTCTCATTCATTTCGTACATCTCGGATTTTGCTACATGTAAAACATAAGAAGTCAGGTTTTGAGTAGAAATACATGTTTTATGCTCAAGCTAGTCGTATCAAAATGAAATGCAGGGAAAGATAATGTAGTCATGAATTTTCAACTTTTCTCAGTTAAGTTTTCTATGTAAATTTGTATATCTTTAATAAGGCCAAAGCATTTTTTTCAATTTTTTTTACATATAAGATTCTACATAAGAACCAGAATTAGGGCCCATTGATATTCCGATTTCCTGGTTTTACAGCCAAAATGTCTTCTTTAAAGTATTAGTTTCATATATAAGCAGTCTTATCAGTTGCTTGAATCGTCAAACTATTTTGAGATACCAAGAGCACCAAGATTGCTATAAAACAGGCAATGTCCAATAGAAAAATAGCATAAATGACAAGACAGAAAGTTGCAAAATTACTGAACTAAACTCATACGATACAATGATGATCTTAATCTTAGACATAAAGTTTAATAAAATCTGTTTACTTTAATATATGGTTGCTAGGTACTTTTCCCAAAATATAAATTTCTGAGAGTCTTGCAGGATAATTACAAATTTACCAAAGATGGAATTGCAATGTTTGAAATACAGATGTTCAAAGCAATTACTCTTTCAAATCTGACAGCTTAACCATGTGGTTGTTAGGTAATTTTCCCATAAATTAAAGGTCTAACAGTCTTCTGGGATATTAACCAATGACCAAATTCAATCTTAGAAAAACAACTGCTTAAAAGAATTTATAGTTCACAGTTGTTTTATTAATATATTATTATTGCTAGGTATTTTTTTCCCAAAGTGTAAGAGTCTTACATGATATTAACCAAAGATGGAATTGCAAGATTTGACATTCAATTATTTCAAGCAATTGCTATTTCAAACAAGACTATTATGGTTGCTAGGTACATTTGTACTTTTCCCATAAGTAAAAGGTCAATTCGTCCAAACAATTGCAGACTTGTCTGACATGATTATTCATTGATTCGTTACTGAAATTGCCAGTATTTAGTAAAATTCAAAAATAATAGAAATACTAAGGGTTCATTCCTTGTATTGCACATGGTAGATCTCCTTATTCGAAATTTGGCTTCCTATTCCGGTATTTTTGGTTCAGTACTTCTTGTTTAATATAAGTTTGGTTTTTGGTCTTCCAAATGTTTCGGTTTTAATGCTGCTGATGAGAGGTAACTCCATGAAATGCGTCGTATACAGCAAAGTACAAATTTACTATATCTAATATTAGTATCTTTGGATTTTTAGTTTGAAACTCCTGGGATGATGCCTCTGATGGTGGATGCTAGGTCCCCGAGGATATTCGCCAACCCAGTCGTCAGACTTGTCTGACATGATTATTCTTTGATGTGTTACAGAAATTACCAGTATTTAGTAAAATTCAAAAATAATAGAAATACTAAGGGTTCATTCCTTGTATTGCACATGGTAGATCTCCTTAATTGAAATTTGGCTTCCTATTTCGGTATTTTTGGTTGCGTACTTCTTTTTTAATATAAGTTTGGTTTTTGGTCTTCAAAATGTTTCGGTTTTAATGCTGCTGATGAGCGGTAACTCCTTCAAATGCTTCGTATACAGCATAGTACAAATTGACTATATCTAATATTAGTATCTTTGGGTTGTTATTTTTAATATATGGTTGCTAGGAACATTTCCCAAACATTAAAGTTGTAAGAGTCCTCCAAGATAGATCTTTTCACCAAAGATGGAACTGTTACGTTTGAAATCCAATTGGTTACTTTAATGTATGGTTGCACGGTAATTTCATTAAAATGTTATTAAATTGAGATATAGATGTGAAAGCTATTACAAAATGTATCATACTTATTTTTAATGTTTCAAGGGGTGTAACTCTTAACAAATCCGTCGACGCTTGTTTTTTTTATAACTTGTTAGACAGAATGATGAAATTAGTCTGACATATATTTCATTAAATCTTTTGAGAATGAAGGCATGGTAGCGCTGACAAAGTAAATTTTCCATATTTTCCTGCTCAAAAGGGAGGAACTATTAGAAAATCCGTCATTGTTGATTTTTTAACCTGTTTGAACGAATGCTGATATAATCTGTTGAGAAATGTAGACGTGAGAACGGTTAAGTGTGACAGACGGTGCTACATACGGACGGACGTCACCTCTTCATATTCTCCGGTCCGCGTTGCGGCGGGGGCAAATATAGTGCGATGTATAATTTGTAAAAATACAACTTTTCGACAAGCAGGTATGAAGCCTTAGCTAGTTTTACAGATATACGAGCACATTCTTACCCTGCCATCTAAAGTGTGTAAAGTCTAACTAAAATTTTGCAGTTCTAGTAAGCGGTCACCTTGTTGGTAATCATACTATATTGGCTTTTATAGTATGTTTTATGCACCAGTTTCAATATAGACAAGGCAGATGTTTGGGTACCCATAATACCGGCTTAACCCCACCACTGTGCAGTGTCTCTCTGTTGTGTTTGCGTGTTGTGCTCATATGTAATATTTTTGTCCAGGGTTCGTTCTGTTGGTTAACGTTGATTGATATTCTACAGGAATGTCATCGTCGACCTTTCCTGTTATTCATTTTGTTTTTTATTTCAGATATCAAGACTGTACAGATAACATGAGTTAGCTCTATATATTACGCAAAAAACACTGCAGGTTTGGTTCTCTTTAATTTAAGTCAATGTAATTTTAGCGTAGAAATATTCAGCACCACTTTCAAAATGGCCGCGGTCTAAATTGAAAAAATCGGAAAAAAATCCTACTTGGGTACAAATTGGGCCAAGGGTGTCAATGGGAGGGGCGGAAATTTGTTACAAATATATGTTGTGCATAACAATCAGTACAATTGGCATATCAAGATTTAATTTCACATGTACTTTTTTATATGAGGTGCATAATTGCCCCTAATGCTAATCTTTCACGACTATATAAGAACCAAAATCCTTGAATTTCTAACATTTGAATACTTAGGTCATTTATATATTAAAAATGCACTTTATACGTTTACATTTGTACTTATGCAACACCTGATATCATTTCTAGTTTTAAAACAGTTCTGTCTTCCGTGTGGTTTCTGAACTTAATAATTTATAATATGTTGGTAAGGATTTTGTTAACATCAGTTTTGTGCTTTCGGTGATCTTCCAGGTAACTGCATGAATTTCACATTTTAATAATAAAAAAACATCCTACATGTATGTTAAACTCAGCTTATACTGTATAAAAATAACTACCAAAATTTATGAAAATAGATAAACAAATAAGGTCGGAGGTCTTAATAGCAGTGCAATATTGAAATCAAAATAATAACGATTCCTAAAAATTATAAACAATTGTAAGATTCCACTTCCAGTATCTTAAAGACTGAGCTGTCATCGTACTTGTAAGAAATCATTAACAAAAATATGTATATACAGTAAGTCTTTTCATTGATATTTCACATAGCTAGTGTTTTGAAATATCAATTTTATTAGTATTGTGGGATCAATGTATACCTTCCAGATAAAAAGAATGTCGAGATAGTACGTCATGAAAAAATACAACCTAAGGTCTTTTAATACAAACCAATATAATTTTGAAGCGGTAAGAGACAATTTAAAAAAAAAAGTTTGATAGAACCTGAAATTATAGTAGTAAAGCTTTATAAACCAAAACTTCTACCTGTATCCTTTGTCGTACTTTCAGGTATTATCGAGTCGCTTTCTGTAGAAACTGAAAAATAAAAACTATAATAAAATAAAAGTTATTATATATATGTGATGTATGACAACATTCAGTACTGATAATATCCTCCAACATCAATGTCTCCTATAGTTTCTATATTTCAAAATAATTGATAATTAATGTATAAACAACAGGAAAAATACACAGAAGCTAAAGATCTGGGATAGTACTTTTGGAAAATGTACGGTTCATTTGATTTTGATTTGTAAAAAAAATTGTTTATGATTGTTTGCCTCGATAAAAGTTTCCTCAAATTTTCTTCTCAGCTTTTCCTGTATAACAAAGTACCAAAAAAATATTGAAAAGAAATCAATTAATAACATGAATAACTTCAAAGCTCTTATTCCCTATAAAATATTGAAAAACAAATTAGCAAAGATTCTTAAAATTATAAACAATTAACAGATAACACTTGCAGTATCAAAAAGGCTGTACAGAGAGTATCTTAAAGTGCATCAATTTTATATTTTGGTATTTTCTGATACGTTTTATTAAAGAATGAACAGTCATAATATTTAAAAAAGTTATTGACAAAGCTTGCAATTCTTTTCATTGATAATATATATTATCGAATAGACTGAAAACAAAATTGCTGTCAATCCTTATAATTTAATTCCAACGGTTGTTTTGACGTCTAAAACGTCGGGATTCCCTTTAATGACGACACAGTAGAAACGAAAATTTAGTCTATGACATGATGGACAAAAAAAATTCGACCAATGAAATGACACCTTACATTCAATATTATATTATATAGATTTAGTATACATATGAATAAATGTACAAGCAGTTCAAGGTAGTATTGTGGGACCAATACATAGACACCAAGAATGCCGAGATCACCAGAGTAAGTCACGAAAACGCATTCTTAGTTCTTTTTAATTCAAACCAAGCAGTAGAATACGATTTTATAAAAGGATGATATTAGCTTAACGTGTATTAGTAAAGCTATGTATAAAAAAGTTATACCTCTGGTGATGGTCGTACTTTCAGATGATATCAGGTCGCTTTCCGTGGAAACTGGAAAATGAAAACTATAATAATGGATGGCTTACTGTTAAACGTCCAGTGGCAATTATTTAATTTCATCTCAGAACGAGAAAATGTTGATTTGAATATGAATCATGCTTTGTAATAGGCCCACACCCTGAGACAGAATGTTAACGTTCTAGCTCACGAAGTAAAAGTCCGCAGGAAGATATATCACCCCACCTAGACACATTATACCGACTCCAAGCCGAACAGGCCTTTACTCTTACCCCTAAAAGCCGTGTGGTTTACCATGAGGCAGCATACTAAATAAGATATTAAAATACTGAAAAAAATTAGCAAAGATTCTTAAAAACAATGATTCCACTTTAAGTGTCACAGAGACTAAGCAGCCATAGTATTTTAAAGACACCGTTAACAAAACTAATTTTTTTATTGTTGTTTCTACATGTAAACGATACTTTGTTTAATCCCACCATTTTACACTTTGTCGTAAACAATACAATTTCTGTGGACCAGCATCCCACGGAAGGTCTTTAATGTTTGCTGTCTAGGTTTCCCTCAGGCAAGAATTCATATCAATAATTTCTATATTGCGTTACCGCGTAACCAATTTTTTTTCTAATTATAAATATGACATTTCCGACAATACTTTGTTTTATACACCAAGAAAAAATCACCCGCTCGTGTTTCAAGTAGACAAATAGTTCATTTATCAGTAGATGTAATATATTTAACTTCATTTTTTCGTTTGCCTTAAGAAATGTACCTGTTATAGTCATATTCACGAAAAATTACTTAACCCAAGGCTGTTGGCGCTTACTTTCAATGACTACCGGGGGCCCTTGACGAGAGGGCCGATATTTGTGTAACTGAACCGTAACAAACCTTGAATCTTAGAATCTGTACAATTATCAATGAAGTTCATCCAATCATCTAAATTTATAGAAGAAGGATATAGTTTTACAGTTGGTCTTGTAGAATTAATATATTCTTGTAGTGATATTGTACCAGGAGAACAAACAAAAAGTGCATCCATATTCCTGCAATTAAAATATTTAGTTGCTTGCAGAATAAAAAGGGTAATAGATTATTCAAGGTGAAATACTTTGCAGAGTTCAACCAAATTTCCAATTCTAAAAATATATTTTCTAGAGGGTATACATTTAAATAAATCAAGAATTGTGCGCAAGATGCTCGAGTCATTTTTTAGCCGAGTTGCATGTATTAAAAAAAAATAGCTTTAAATCCAGATTTTGGAAATTTGGCAAACTGTTTACGGCGGACATATTGAAGATGTGCATAAGGGAATGTGATATTATTTGAAAAATTTATTGAATATTTTCCATGTTGTGAAACTGAGTCAATTTTTGGAACAATTACTATGAAGGTCCCAAGTTCGTGTAAGCAACTCCTCCTTCAGTGTTAAAGGCATCTAATTGAAATTCTTGTGAATATGTGCTGGAAGGAGTTATGATGTAATTTGAAGATTTTTAATCTTAATTGTTCATTTTATGGAGGTTAATTTTTTTTTAAATTGTTTAAGTGGAAATTACTACTCTTGTTAAACGAGATCTTTTCAAAGTATACAGAATTTTTTAGACATAATGAAGATGTCCACGACGGAGTATGATGTCATTTGTAGACTTAAATTCTTTTAGTTTTATTTGTTCACATAAAAATGTTAATGAATAGTACTTTTTGTATAATTAACTCTCTCTACAGATAAAAAAATGCAGTATTTGATATCCATGTATTAGATAACGAAGCCTTCTTCTCTCCAGTAAAACAATTTTAAAATTAAAGAATCAATGGAAATATAATTTGTGCTTACAATTTTGAAATCTCTGTTTTACTGAATAATCCAATTGGTACATCTTCCAAAGCGTTCCATTGTATTGACCTGCAGTATGAATGGATATGTGCAACACAGTGTAAAAAATGGCAAAATTAAATACTTTATTGTCGCCAAGCACAATTATAGTATTAATATTAAGAGAACAGGAACATAATGTTAAACACAGATCAGAATCTGATATCTAACAATCCTAAAAGTCTAATAAAACAACATTAATGTGAAAAGATGTATTAATGAGTCCAGAGTTTCGGCAACAGATGTTTTCTTTGAAAACATTCATAAGCTAAATAACAATGTACTCATTAATCTAAACGTAAAAAGGAGGGATTAAAACCAAAATTATTTACGATACAAAATAGAACCTATCAAAAAAACTGTTTTCAAGAAAGTACATTCAGCTGGTTTTGGCATAGGAATCCGTCCTCAAAGTTTTGGGATTTTTTTCCTCTTGCACCATTTTGTGAGCTAAGCAGAAGTAACTAGGTGAAAAAATGAATATTAAATTCAACGATACCAATTTTGATGCACAAGATGTGCACATTTCGCCGATTTACGACTAATCAGTTGTGATGAATATGCTCAAAGCCTATAAACTGAAAATAAAAAAATAACACAAAAAGATGAAGAGAAAATTAAAAATACCGAAAGGGTGAAGATAACAATTATCTCGTGCATAAATCCATCAAATGTATCTCTTATGTTGTTGTATTTTGAGTGTCATATTGTTGATATTCAAAATAACGTATTTTAATCTAGTACAATTTCAAAATAAAGTATCAAAATAGGTCAAGGTTAAAATTTTTAAGATAAATAATTTTCTTAGATAACTTGTAATCGCATTGTCTAAATTACATGAACCATGCTCTAAACAGTTTCCTGGAAAAACTGTACATTTTTTTTTAGATTCATATATTTTTATTCGTTGACATGACAATTATATTTGCAAATTTATTGCAAATTATAGAATAAATTATCAGTATAAGTACATGAACACTTACACGTAGTATATATATGTTATATTACTGAATATATCAGCAGGAAAGAATCTCAGTTTATTCCCATAAATATATCTGTCAATGAAAATTAAGATGATTATAATAATAATAAAAAATATTATATGTCTTGTTTTTAAATCTTAATATACCTTTAACATGACTGTCAGTTTGACCGTTGATCCAAAATGGCACCTGAATACAAATCTGAGAGTACAAAATGTAGAGAAAAAATAGACAGCTTTTTTTCATAAATTTGGATTACAAAATCGCCCTTCTGTCGTATTGTCCACTCCAAATGAACATCGGAGAGCAACAAAAACAACACGATACGTCTCGTAGGCATTGACTTTCGAAGTTAGTTGACATGGAAAAAGGTGGAATGAAATGTAAGGACTTTGACGAATAAAACTTCCTGGGTTGCTTTGATGCCATTCACACATGACATGCTGTTTGATTATGACCAGCTGATGCATGATGATGTAGTTATTTTCAACTTATAAACAAAGATCTATCAGAAAACTCTTAATATTTTTCTTCTTGCATGGAAAAATTCACATTCATTGCATTCAAGAAACACATTTCTGTATCAA
The DNA here is from genome assembly GCA_028015205.1 of Mytilisepta virgata. Taxonomy (NCBI): domain Eukaryota; kingdom Metazoa; phylum Mollusca; class Bivalvia; order Mytilida; family Mytilidae; genus Mytilisepta; species Mytilisepta virgata. The sequence goes on from CM051519.1 coordinate 80,013,955, forward strand.
TAAAAATATTTGAACAGTTGAATATTTAAAATATCATGATACCTCAGAATGTTGTTATTCCCAAACTTTTGTTTCTCAAATACTCGCTTGGAACGCATGCTTGTTAATTTTTAAGTTCAGAAAATTTTCGTAGATATAACTAATAGGGACAAATGTAACGGGAGCTAGAGCATGAGACTACAAAATTCCAGTTTCACTACCAGGGATCGAACCAGGAACCTCTCAATGACAAGCCAGCTTTGCAACCAGTGAGCTAACTAATGGACCAGGCAATATTTGTTACTGGCATGGAACCGGTTCAACCTCATTTACCAAGAAAAATAAAATACATGCCCCATGACCATGGTCTAAGAAAGAAATATTTATCCCATGCCAGTAGTTCTCTAAAAAAAGACAATGTCCCATCAGAAGAGATTTAAAAAAACCCAGTAGTTTTAGTATAGAATTGTGTGATAAGCTCTGATATGGTTATGTAATATATATGTACCATTAATACAGAACTTTACACATACTGTATAGTAAATGAGAGTGGATTGGGAATACTTTTTCTGTATTCATTAAACATGTTGGCCCATATTTCTCCATATTTATTTAATATTACTAACCTGTTCTCTGACGTCGTGATATGGCATAAATTTCGCCCACACGGCATTAAACAAATATCAATCAATTATTTAGTATTACACAATCATTCTCAATTCAGTTCCATTTCCTTCTATTCAAAATATTTTGGAATTATATTTGCCATTCTTATTTTCTATAATTTATGGGTGTAGATTACTATCTATATATATCCCATTCAGACTCTAAAAGAAATAATCATGTACCCAAACTACATAAATTTTTATGTATAGACACATCTTCATGGAATATTGATGCAAAAGTTTTGAAGGCCAAACATATATAACTTAGAGCAAAAAAAAAACAAAATAATTCTAATAGAGCAAAAAAAAAAACAAAATAATTCTAATAGAACAGCAAAAGCTTTGAAGTTTTAAATATTATAGTTAACAAGTTAATAAGTTTATAATTAAAATATTGTTTCATATTTATACGGGAATTAGGTTCTTTCCATTTGCAACTAGAACTAAGTTAAATAACTTGATGGAGCTGCATTATAACTTTATTTCGCCATAAATATTATATCCCTTTGTCATTTTTCAAAGGAAATTTTATTTCTCATTTACTTAATGTATACTTGGAAATGTAATCTAACACTTTGCAGCCATATGCAGTAAATTCAGAAATTCTTTTAGTTTTCAAAATATATATGATTTATTTGTATTTTTAAAAAAGATAATTGGCATAGTTTATTTAATATTATGTATAAAATTATTTAAAAATTTAAATATGTTTATGTGCATAAAGTTTTAGGATATACAATGTAACTCAGAAACAGAAATTATATTAATTACAGTGTAAACAAAATAAACATTAAGGCATTGAATTATTTTTTACCAAAAAAATGACATTTTAAATATCTTTATATGAATATAGTGATCCTAAATATCATATAAATTTATGATTTTATGAAATTTATTTTTCATCCATGATTTCACTCTGTGACTTTTCCCTAGGTATGATCGAAGTCACTAAGCTCACCTGGCCCAAAGGGTCATTTAAGCTTTTCTTATCACTTGGCATCCGTCATCGTCCATTAACTTTTACAAAAATCTTCTCTTCCGAAACTACTGGGCCAAATTTAACCAAACTTGGCCCCAAGCATCATTAGGATATCTAGTTTAAAAATGTGTCTAATGACCCCGCCTGCCAACCAACATGGCCAGCTTGGCTAAAATAGAACATAGGGATAAAACTGCAGTTTTTGTCTAAATTTCAAAAACTAAAGCATTTAGAGCAAACCTGACATGGGGTAAAAATGTTCTTTCTATCCCCTCAACCCATCCCCCCCCAAAAAAAAGTGCAATTACATCTCTCTGAAATTAAAACACCTACCTCAGCTGGTAAGATCAACTGGAATATTTCAATGTCCAGTGACAGACTTTCAAAAAGAGCAGAACTGCTTGGATACAGCTCCAGGGACCAGTTGCAGTACAGTAAAGTCTTTCCCATACTTGTTATGCATCTGACAAACTATTTTTGAATGTTAACAATCTAGTTTGCAGTGCAGATACTATTTTTGGCTTTGAATTAACAACTGACACAATAATAAAAATGTATGAAGAACTGATATTGTCTAGTTGGAGTAAATACACAGTGGATGAAGTAAGCTTAATAAGAATGTAATATAACTTGGATTGACAGAAACTATGAAGTGTAATATGGAAGAAAGGAAGTTGCAAAGAAGTGAGAAAGTTAATTTGCATCATTAAAATTATTATTTTTGGTCATCAACATTTTAATGGCAAACAGTTTTATACTTGTCTGTCATACTATTAACACAATAAATCTGGAACTATTTAAGTACATGTTTGTATTAAAACATATCCCTAACGATCTTTTGTGTTGTAAGGGGAACTACTCGTAATGTAAGACGTTACATTTTATCGCACCTGCTTGTGCAAGTTATCGAACTTAAATGTTGTCATAACAAAAATGGCGGAAGTAAACATATTCAAACAAGACATGAAAATTCTTAATATTTCTGTCATTAGAAAAGAGGTAAAGTTATAAATTTGAGAACACAGACATATGAATGTTTCCACACCAAGACAACACATTTGTTAGCAATACAGTGGATTTTAATGAGTTGAAATCGGTCCGTCGCATAAACTTTGATAATGAAAGATCCGTTTCATCCTTCTTACCCATGTTTTGCAATCATCTGATCAATTTATCATTTCCATTTTATACCCAAAAGTTGCGTCCGTTTACGAATATTACGAAAGTGCAAACTGATTTTCTTACTCGCGGAGGCAAATTTTCCAGCAGTATTTTAGGTGCGGCCTGGGCAATTTGTGTACCCCAACGTTATCTGAACGCGCCGTAGCTGTCAACACATGTCAAGATCATACCCTTGACCGAGACTTGCTATTACTTAGACAGAAAAAAACCTGTATATCCAATATAAAAGTGTTATTTTGTTCTTTTATACAATGAATTTTCATTCGATTTTTTTTGGTATATCGCAAAATAGTAGTAATAATAATAATAATAAAATGAACGAATGGATAGAAAGCAAATAAAAAAGCTTTTTGGGGGGACCTAATTTTAAATTTTGTACACTTTTTTGTTTTTTCGAGAATCTCATCTAAATATACCGGAAAATGTTGAAAATATTCCCCAGATTTGATGTGCAAAAAATCATAGTGATTCGTGAGAAAACATTTTTTTGTACCAAATTTATTTACACGCCATTCGAACAGCTCCAGTCAATTTTTTGCACTCGAAAATTGGTCAAGAAATGGTTCCTGAAGAGAAATTAAATATCTAAATCGTACAAAAATTTCAGAGAATGGTCAAATTGAATGCTTGGAACGGGTTGTCCAAATTTAGAAAGAATCTGATGGACAGAACCGATGATATAGCTCACTTAACATGACGTGTCGACTTCCGTATGCCACAGCTTCGACGTCGCAAAGTGCACGAAATAGTCCGTTCGACGCGCAAGGTCACTGATCAGAGACTGGTCACATTTTGGCCAAAAAGGGACTTCCGGTTACCCGACTGACAACTAGCCATTTTTTTTTATTCACTGCACTCAGTTAAATAAATATAAAGTTATAATTGAACCACCTGCTTAATGCTAAAATATTGAAAACCAAAACAATTACCCATAATGCTAATATCGTATTTAAAATGAACGTATGAGATGAATTTAAAAACATATTTTCATACTAATTAATTTCAAAAGAAATACCATTTATGTACATATGAACCGGATAAACATAAACATAAACTTTCAACAAATGATCAGCCGTAATATTTCAAGTTAGAGTATCCTGACTCGCTGTTGTGTTCATGTTTGTGTTCTTTTATGTTATTTTTTTGTCCGGGTTTCTGTCTGTTGGGTGGCGTTGATTGATTGGTATCTTATTGTTGACATTTCCTGTTATTCATTTTGTTGTTTCAAAAAAATTTGGAAAACCGTAAAAACAGAAGATTCAAATTCAAAACTACCAAAAACAATTTACTTCTTGTATATGCAGTTACTTACAGGTATTTAAGGCTGACAAGATTTGAGAATAATCCACTTGGTAATGCTTTTAAATCATTGTTTCCAATGTGTCTGGAAAATAATAAAACTATGTAGTTTCTAGCACATGGACTAGTTTTGTAAATATACGCATGATATTGTGTGTAGTCTGTTTATATAATCTCGTATCCATGTACAGTTTATATTAAAGCAGATGAGACTTTATTGTTGTCTAGTAAACTAAAGTGGTGGGCTTCTGGCCGACACTGCAATATGTTATCTTTCTGCAATTTTATTGGTTAAAAAACCTGCAAATATTCTAGATCTGCTTCTTTAAACAGTGCAAATATCCACGTAAGTTTTTTTTTCATTTATTTTTTAAATAGTTCATTTTCGATAATTTTGGAATATATTATGTTATGAATGCAAAAATGAATAAGTTGCAACTACATGTATGTCCTGCAATAACTCAGATGTGTATACACACATATAAATAGATATTCCGCAAAAAATTACACAAGTCTTGCTCGAAAGCTGGGTATTCTCCATGTTGATGACTTCACTCTGACCTTAACGTGAAGAATAACAATAGAAATCTGCTTTCATTGCTTATACTTATTTCACGTGCATTGTATGGCTTTTGTGTTAAAAACCCCTTCTCTTCTAAATATAAAATTATTGAAAATACCGTGTATTAACTGATCTTTACCTGCAAACTGACATATATATATGTTACAGTGAATGTGTGTATAATCGGAGTTAAAGATATACATTGTCCATATTGAGTGCATAATAATATATGATACATACATATTTTCTAATTTGCCGAGTGGAAACAGTCTATTTTCCAAAGCTACAATCTTGTTCATGCTCAATCGTCTGAAATACAATCCTTAGTCAAATAATGGAAGAAAACATTATTTTCAAAGTATATTCTTTTAATATGCAAAATGGACCATTCAGATATTCATAAAACAATCGACAAAATTTTATGTTAAACATATGTTTGAAAGTTGGATAAACAATACCACTTTGTATCAGGTTAGATTTGGCCGGTTTGAATCAAACCACTATTTATACCAATAATCGATATCGATTTCCATTTTGTATCATTATCAGGTCATAAGATACAAATGCAACATTTGCAGTGTAAAAGAGAAGATCTGTCCTATTGTTTTCATAAAATCCAACTTTATCCATTTTGATTCACTGTGTGTGCGTATTCCATCACGTAACGTTTGAGAAAGGAAATCAGAAAACCCCAAACAATAAACTAAAATGTTGTAGTTCAAATATACTTAAAAGGATACGCCAAATCTGCTCAAAATTGATCATACATATTACAACTATGCTTAAATATATTTGTACAAAACGTCATTCCGATATTTACAGTTATAACTGTATCTCTGTCGACAAATATGTGGTGGTGACGTCACGACCTACAAAATCTTACCTAAAATTAAAGATGATTCTTCTATAGAATGCTACCATTTACATACATGTATGTCCATTGTTTGGCGCAAACTGGTCGATAATTACAAAATTATAACGATTATATCACAAGTTAATACGTGTCGGTAATTAATTCTAATATTGCGGTAAACCATATCTACCAAACATGTAATAAAATTACTTTCATTTAACAATTTACCTGTCAAGGAAATTTAGTGTTTACTGCTCGGTAACTGTTGTAATCATGTTGATTATTACAAGTATTTATCCAAGCTTCACCTCTTGTATATTGACAAATCATTAACCTATCTGACTGTGAAATAATATATCACACCTGTTATCGATCAAATCACTGCTAATCATTTTATCAAGGCGGAAGTGTCATAACAACTCATTACTTAAAATAATTTTAATATTCCTTTAAAAAAGGATTTCTATGTGCATGCAACACATTATGGACCACTTCGACCGGTTGTCATATAAAGTTATCTCGCTTGAACTACACGAGAAACTCACATTAGAACAAATGCCGTGAATAAGAATTTATTTAAGTATTTCCTAAATCATACACAATTTTCAAAGGCGGCAGCAAACTTATGAAAAATAATAAGTATGCAATGGTTTCTGAATTTAATCCACATTAATAAATATTTGAAATTAAATTTTTAAGCGGTTACGAGTTTTTATGTGAAAGTGAACAATAGATCCTTTTGCCAGGACAAACGATATACAGTTGGTTTTTATTACCCCCCCTCCCCAAATCACAATTTATAGAACGCCTTTATTTATCTTTTACGGATGTTCTATTTTTTACCAGTCCCTATTTCTGACAATGTTTTTCTTGTCATGGAATTTAGATCCTTTCTTAATGCTTAATCTTTCAACTCTTTATTTTGGTAATTTTTAAACGTTATCTATTTAGTTTTAGATACATGTATCATATATAGGTTTGCAGTAAATTTGTTTTATTCATTTGGATTTCATGTTGTATATTCTATTAAAGTATAGTTAATCCCGCCCATACGTAAAGTTAAGAAATACCAAAAGGTATATTTGAAGGAGGGGAAAATTGAAAATAACTGCCAAAGTTCGGAGAACAACGAAGACAAGACCAAAAACAATACAAATACTACATTTAAAAACTAATAATATAGGAACAACACAGATACCACAAAAACAACCGGGGGTAGACTCAGGTGCTCCGGAACAGTAAGCAGTCTCTGCTTCCTGCAGGGCACCCGCCATACTACCCATGTCAAATCCGGTATGAGGAAGGGACAGCATCAATGGAACAGGTTCATTTTCATTTGGGAAACGGATTTTTATACCTGTCAACCACGTAATGACGTTCAGACATGTAAAAAAGGTTGACTGCAACTTAGGAGCAACATATCCCTGTTTGAACACCTTTTCTGTCAGAAGACGGGCTCTGTCCAGGAAGTAAAAAAAATGTAAATGTCACAAGCTATAGAATAACACACGAGTTGTGGAATATACACTCCATACGCCGGCGCTTCTGGAATGTTGCAGCTCAAAAATGGGAAGTTGACGATTGGAAAGTCAAAGTTATCCCGTTTGTCGTAAATTAAGTGAATTAGGACAGACAAGGTGTCAGTATGGACCTGGTTATTTAAGAATACCTACAATCTACCTGTGAAGCAATAATCAATTAAACAAATCAATAATAAATATCTAGCCTAATTGTTTGTAATAAACAAGTTAAGTAGATGACAGACTGTTTGCTTTAAATTCTACAAGAATGTGAAATTTTGTACATTTTATACATAGTTTCTGTGAAAATAAAGAAATACGAATTGATGGAATAATAAAATCTCCCAAACGAAGTTTGGAGACTTATTGTTTTTGTTTCGTTTCTTCTTATTATGTCTCCCAAACAAAGTTTTGGGAGACATATTGTTTTTGTCCGGTTTCTTATTATTCTTCTTCTTCTTCTTCTTCTTCTTCTTCTTTCCTTTTTCTTTCCGTTCAATGTTGTCCGCGACGTTTCTCAAAGATGCAATGTCCAATCAATATGAAACTTTGGGAATATGTTAAGGGTGACCTGAAGTTTTGCAAACGACTTTTAAAATTTTCAAAATGGCCGCCGTTTCAAAGGTCATTATATAGGACATTGCAATAATTTGAATTTAGGGGGTTTCTGATAAGCTCTAGATAGTGGCAATGGGGGTTTGTTTGGGAGACATCTTGTGACTCGCTGGCGATCACAATCATACCTAGTTATGTCTCCCAAACAAAGTTTTGGGAGACATATTGTTTTTGTCCGGTTTCTTATTATTATTCTTCTTCTTCTTCTTCTTCTTCTTCTTCTTCTTCTTCTTTCCTTTTTCTTTCCGTTCAATGTTGTCCGCGACGTTTCTCAAAGATGCAATGTCCAATCAATATGAAACTTTGGGAATATGTTAAGGGTGACCTGAAGTTTTGCAAACGACTTTTAAAATTTTCAAAATGGCCGCCGTTTCCGTGGAAACAGAAAAACGTCATTATATATAGGACATTGCTTTATGTCAGTAACCTAGGTGGGTAGGATTCTGAAATTTTGTAGGTGAATAGAGCAAAAGGTGCTCTTTAATTATACGAAAAAAAAATTTGAAGCGATATTTACGGTTTTCGCGTTATTTACGAAAATGCGATTTTTCGGGCCCAAAATTCGAAATTCTTTCGAAGTGCTTCGATTTCAATGAAAATTGATATTTAGGGGTTTTAAATGATGGCGATTGCAAAGGGCTTAAAAAAATCAAAATGGCTGCTGTTTCCGTGGAAACAGGACAAGGTCATTATATAGGACATTGCGATAATTTGAATTTAGGGGTTTCTGATAAGCTCTAGATAGTGGCAATGGGGGTTTGTTTGGGAGACATCTTGTGACTCGCTTGCGATCACAATCATACCTAGTTATTATTATTATTATTCTTTCTGGCGCCGCAAACTTTGTCCGGGGGACTTTTGTACATTATACTTGACCGATTTCAATCAAATTTTGCACAATGATAGTACCCCATGAGATGTTGGTCCTAACCATTTTTCAAATGTAGGGGGGGCCAGGGGCAGTGCCACGCCCCTTCAAATACCTCAAAAATTGATATTTTTTTAATAGGTCAAAAACAGTTTACATTCCTACCCTATAACCATATATTTTATTACTGCTTATGATAAGACGAAGGATTTGGTACCTAAGGGGGTCTGAGGGGGTCATGCCCCGCCCCCTCAAATGACAAAATACTTTATATATTGAAAACCATTGAGATCCCCACCCTATAACCATATATATTATTACGCCTGATGATTAGACGAAGACTTCGGTACTATAGGGGGGTCTGAGGGGGTCATGCCCCACCCCCTCAAATGACAAAAGACGTTATATCTTGAAAACCATTGAGATCCCCACCCTATAACCATATACATTATTACTGCTTATGATAAGACGAAGGATTTGGTACCTAAGGGGGGTCTGAGGGGGTCATGCCCCGCCACCCTCAATGACAAAATAATTTATACCTTGAAAACCATTGAGATCCCCACCCTATAACCATATATATTATTACTCCTGATGATTAGACGAGACTTCGGTACTATAGGGGGTCTGAGGGGGTCATGCCCCACCCCCTCAAATGACAAAAGACTTAATATCTTGAAAACCTTTGAGATCCCCACCCTATCACCATATATATCATTACTGCTTATGATAAGACGAAGGATTTGGTACTTAAAGGGGGTCTGAGGTGGTCATGCTCCGCCCCCCTCAAATGACAAAATACTTTATATCTTGAAAACCATTGAGATCCCCACCCTATAACCTTATATATTATTACTCCTGATGATTAGACGAAGACTTCGGTACTATAGGGGGGTCTGAGTTGGGTCATGCCCCACCCCCTCAAATGACAAAAGACTTAATATCTTGAAAACCATTGAGATCCCCACCCTATAACCATATATATTATTACTGCTTATGATAAGACGAAGAATTTGGTTATTAAGGGGGGTATGAGGGGGTCAAGCCCCGCCCTCCTCAATGACAAAATACTTTATATCTTGAAAACCATTGAGATCCCCACCCTATAACCATATATATTATTACTCGTGATGATTAGTCGAAGACTTCGGTACTATAGGGGGTCTGAGCGGGGTCATGCCCCACCCCCTCAATTGACAAAATACTTAATATCTTGGAAAACCATTGAGATCCCCACCCTATAACCATATATATTATTACTCCTTATGACAAGACGAAGCATTTGGTACCATTGGGGTGTCTGATGGGGTATTGCCCCGCCCCCCTCAAATGACAAAACCCTTCATATCTTGAAAACCCTTGAGATCCACACCCTATAACCATATATATTATTACTCTTTATGAAAAGATGAAACATATGGTACCATTGGGGGTCCAAGGTGGGCGTGCCCCACACGCCCTCAAATGACAAAATACTTAATATCTTGAAAACTATTGAGATCCCCCACCGAACCCTCTCAAATGACAAAACCCTTAATAGGTCAAAGATCAGTTTCTAGAGCATTACTGGATTCATAGAAATTATGAAAACATGAATCTTTTAATAATATGTGGGAGTTATGTTTGGGAAACTTCGTTTGGGAGACTTAGTAACAGTTCACTGTTACAATTATTACTTGTTTTTTAAACATTGACTAACTTTATTTTATTTGTTTTGTAATTACCTTTATCTTTTGCCCTGCAAATCATTTTGAAAACGCATGCCCATGTCATACCACTTTTGATTTACGACTTTGTGGTTATATGACACCAACATCGATTGTGGCTTCGCCTATAAAAAGATAACTAACCCCCACAGATCTCTAATCAATACCTTATTAAATTGATTAATAAAACACACCAAAACCTTCTTAACTCTGGATAATCTTTACCATATGGTTGCGGAATTGTCCCTAAAACTTTAACAGCGAAATAATGTTTTTCTCACAGACACTTTAGACATAAATCTAATTTATTTCTTTCAGTTGTTTTCTTCACAGCCACCCCTTTATCCTTCGCAACACATTACCGCCAACACCCTACCCCTACATTCTATGACAAAAATGAACACAATTTCAAAAAATATGTCAGAATTCATATCTTGTCGACTGATACAGTACAAAACCCTTGCATATCGGAGCGTCTATTTCGATAATCCAATCTACGGTTTCTATAATTATTGATGCAAAATAAAGAAAAAGAGAAAAGAGCTTTTCTGTTCGATTAATACCAAAATTTACGAATTAGAAATTTCTGTGATAGCATTCTTTTCCATAAAACTTAATTAAAAGAACAGATTTTATCGAGTACACAAATGAATGTAATTAAGTACACATACATGTATGTTCAATCAGAATGATTTAAATCTTACACCCCCACGCTCTTCGGTTGCAGTTTACTATTAATTTTCAGACTCAAAGGATCTCCAAATGCGTATAAATACTAACTGCTGCGCCTAACCATTACAAATCTGTTCTATATTTACAAGTCCGACAGCAACCTATCTTGTTTTTCACAGAAGTTGGGGCCAAGATAGCCAAGAAGTTGTTTACAAAATGCAAATTTTGGAATTTTTTTCTTGTCATGGAGTTTAGATCTTTTCTTAACCCCTTTGTCATTACACTCATTATTCTGGTATACTTTGGAAGTTGTTTTTGTTGTTTTAGTTATCATAGTGAATTATGTGTCTTGGACATTGTTTTACCTGAAACTTTGTATGAAGCATCTATGGAATGACCATTATAAACCCTGCATTTGTTTCTTGATCGGCCGCCATGAACAAATCCTATACTAGTATCTCATTGGCGAAATTGAACATTTTCTCCTCTTAAACCATACAGCAAAATGAACTGAAACTTGGTATGAAACATCTATGGAATGACCTTTATACGTTTGTATATTTTGTCACGATCGGACAACTGACATGGCTGCCGTGAACAAATTTTATTTTCTCATTGCTCAAACTTTAATAAATGATGTCCTCTGAAACCATATAGCATCGGCTGACTGCTTCAGAACTGCTGTAAAATAGAGTCATGAATGCTCTAGAACAGAATCCTGACTGATTCTGACTGCTCTAAACTGGAATGGGTAAGAACAGCTCTAACCTGTTATCGTCTAGAACAGCTCTCACCTGTCATGGTCTAGAACAGTTCTAGTAACAGTCAGCATTTAGAATAAATAAGAAATCCCAACTTCAAGTTTCAGTAAATTCTTTTTGTAACACTATAAATAAAAATATCACACTGGAATAAAGCCTAATTCTTGACCAGAGCTGTTCTAAAAAACAGTCGTGGACCAGGACTACTCTTGACCAGAGCTATTCTTCTTCCTGACTGCTTTGCAAGTTAACTTGGACGAGAGATTATGACTGGTCGCAACTGTATGAAGAATCTATGGAAGGCTCTTTATAAAGTTTTTTTCTCGATCGGGGGACTAACATGGGCGCTATGAACAAATCCTATTTGTCATTGGCAAAAATAAAACAAAATATTCTCCTCTAAAACCAGACGGCTAAATGAACTCAAACCTGCTATGAAGTATCTATGGAAGGACCTTTATAAAGTTTGCATAATTTGTACCGGTCGGACAAGTAAATACCCTCCTCCTGAACAAATCCCATTTCTTTTTAATAGAATTTTAAAAATCCTCTCCTCTGAACTGGCCATATGGTTTAATGAAGTGGCTCTTGATATTAAGCATTTATGGAAATAGCTTTATAAAGTTCTCAAATTTCTTTTTCAATTGCTGCCATGAACAAATCCTATTTCTCATTGGTCAAATAAGACAAAATCTCCTCTGAAACCATGTTAAACCGTATAGCCAACTGAACTGAGATCTATTGGAGGGTCTTTATAAAGCTTACATAATTTTCTCGATCGGACAACTTTGTATGAAGCATTTATGGAAGAACATTTACAAATTTTACATGTTTCAAACTAGGACTAGAGGTAAAATATATGCAAAAACGTTTATCAAATTTGGATATTTCTCACCGGGATTGGTCAAATTAAATAAAAATCTCTTAAAAGTGAAACTGAATAGGAAAATGAACAAATATGTCATGTTAGAAAGGATGCCAGGTGAGCGATACGGGATCACCACTTGGGCTTCTAGTTCTTTAACTGCTAGTAACTACATTGTACTTCAAAATTTGTTCTTACAAATCTGAATGTATTTGATGTATCGTCATTGTAGTTTATGTCATTCGTATTATAAATACAAGGCATACAACGTACTGATTGAGTAAAAACACTTACAGTTCTTTAGTATTCCGTAACTCTTTGAATATCCCGACTGGTAATGTTTCAATTAGATTCCCATCAAGATTTCTATAAGGATAATAAACTCCATTAAACATTGCTCTATTTAATATGTTCTTTAAAAAATAAAAAGATAAAGGTCAGCAGAGCGACATAACTGTAAAAATAATATAAATATTATCACGTCGTCATCACAAAATGATTGACCGATTCGAAGTTTCTTTCTTAAAAATTAGATTAGATATCTTCAGTTAAATTTCCGGTACTGAAATCGAAACCTCACCGGACTTGACAATTTACCGGATGTCACCAAGTTGAAATGTGACATATGCCGTTATACTCCCTGAATCGACGTAAACGTGTACAGCACGAACGATGAACGAAGAAAAAATATGGGTATATAAGAGATTCTAAAAGAACTATGCAACCGTAAGGACGATTATTTTATAAAATAAACGATGTTACAAAAGCCCTTTAACGGTTAAAATTATGTCCATGGTATAGTTTAATGTACATCGTATTTAAAATACATACGTATACTATTTTACTTAGAACCAGTGATTTTATATTGACCTATTAAAATGTTAGTTCCTGTGTTTCAACGATAAAAAGAATCCTTGATACCACTGAGTCGATTGCGGTGATAGTGGATTCCAAGTCTCCGAGGGAACCAACAAGACAGTTGCTAGTATTTCGTTACTAACCCAAACATTATACTTTAAATTTATTATTACAAAACGGTGAATTTTGTAAAAACTTAGGAGTATCTCCCTCGTGCATAGTTTTGTCCTAAGATAAAACCACTCAGATTCTGACAAAAAATTCCAAACATGTTAGATTTTCTCATAGACAACATATTTATTGAATTTGGCGGTCGAATTTTTCAACAAACAATCGGCATTTTCATAGCAACCAACTGTGTTCCTCTCCTGGCCGATCTGTTTCTGTACTCATATGAAGCGGACTTCATTCAAGGGATATAATAAGTGAAAACAAAAAGAAACTAGCCCAATCCTTTAATATCACTTTTCGTTATATAGATAACGTGTTGTCGTTAAATTCCAAGACTTTCTACATCTCATCTTCGCAAGTGAGCTGGAAATTAAGGATAATAAATATCAGCGTAGTCCGCTTTATATTTGGATTTGTTTTTTGAAATAGACAATGAGGGACATTTGAGTACAAAACTTTATGACAAACGATGGTTGATTCAACTTTCCTATTATAAAATTTCCCTTCTTAAGTACCAATATACCAGCATCGCCTGCATATGGCGTCTACGTTTCTCAGCTTATCCGGTATTCAAGGGCATGCGTGAGTTACTATGAATTTCGATAAAGAGGATTACTGTTGTCACAAAAGCTGCTTAACCAGGGATAAATTGGTGTCATCACTTAGGAAATTGTACGTTCGTCATCACGAATTGATTGACCGTGACAGTGTTCCAATATCGCAGATTATGTTAGACAGTCATGTACCTCCTCCGATTTGTGACTACGACCGGATTTACTTTGTTGAACTTCACAATGGTGCGTATATGGAGCAGGAACTGCTTACCCTTCCGGAACCCTGAGTTCACTCCTGGTCCTTTTTGTCATTTAGGCCTTTTTGAATGTGCACATTTTAAGCATTAAAACGGGTATCATATAATTTCGATATTTGAGATTGTTTTACACATGGGTGCCAGGTATCGTCCACCAATTTTTTGTTTCAAGGTAAAGAGTGTGGTGCGAGACAAGTGCTTCTGAAAGAAAAAAACGTGTGCGAGACATGGTGTCAGATAAAACTATTGTAAAAACGAAAACTCGAAACTTGGAAATGATACAGTCAAATACATAACGATATCGGAAAATCCACCAAAGCACGACCGGGAAAAATCATCGACAAAACCTTCGATTTGCATTACAGAATTAGCTTTGAAAATAACTTTTGCAAGTAACCAAAGTAATCCCACTGTATACTAGTGTATTTTTTCGCAGTGAAAATAGTTTAAAGATTCAGTGTCCTTTAGATAAAAATAACTTAATCTCCCTTAAAGGGCATTGTACATGTATGATGTGGTCCGATATTTGGCTCCCAGCATGTCAAAACTGAAAGGTAATAAAAGACTTACTCTCAACTACCATTAAGCAGTCTTAAAATGTTGAAGTTTCAGGAAAACGTTTTGTTTTCAACGAGAAATTTCTGTTATAGCTGCAATATGCTTTCAGAGATGGCTAATTGTGAAGAATCAATAAAAACAAAGAATTTCACTCATTTTGGAATTTTGAATTAAAATTTTGATATAAGCAACGGCCTTGTCCAAACAGATATTTCACTGAAATGTGTCTTTATGTTAAACAAACATTATATGTAAAATATATAAAACTGATTATTATCAGCAAACTCTAGTTTGTTTACATTTTGACGCCAAAACATTGAACATTTAATGGTTTATTAATTTTTCATAGACGTAACAACGAAAATACCACATGCCATGAATCAAAGAATATTGAAAACAGTAAATAAATTACATCTTCCCTCTTTCTTTTTAAGATTATTTCAAAGTATTTAAAATCTTTGTTAATATATTAAGCAATTTGTTGCTCGTTTATCAGTTAATTATTCTGTTTCCTGTAATTCCTTGTCTTTATGTGTTGATAATTTAATTTCCCTTTAAGTACAAATTACAGCATACACGATCGCGATCTGCAATGCAATACTTCATCACAAAGAGGGTGTCATGTACAAAGTTACCATACAATGTACAATCCGGAAAATTAAACGTAAAACCTGTGTGATGGGCCATTTATAAGTTGTATTACATGTATTATGCAGTAATCGATACCAGAAACCATATGCTGAACGAAATGCAAAGCCTTGCTCTACGTCTAACCCTCAGCTTCAACATTCTTTGTGTTTAAGTGTTTGTGCTCCATTGTTCAAATTTTCTTACACGTATTTGTTTATGTGATATCTTTTATAACATTGTTTGCTGTTTTTCTATTCTCCCAGATTAGCTTTGTCGTTTGATTTTGGCTTTGTTGTGTATTTCCTTGTCTTATAGCTTTGGTATTTTTTTGCTGAATTATATTTTTTACCCGAATTTCTCTAATATTGACTTACAGAATTTCCAATTTCAACAATTTATCAAAAATACCATCGTCCAGAAATTTGATTTTGTTGTGGCTTAAGTCCCTACAAGAACAGTGTCAGTTTAAACAACAATTCTTACATTTCATACAAATGTGAAGAAAATTCATAATGAGGTGTTTAATTGTATAGAAATCATGTGCAATGTTAACAAAGTATTCTTATAGGACGTCCTATATATCGTCAAAGATATATTACCCGATATATCCACTTCTAGCACATGCGTATAGAAGTTTGTTGTAAACACGAATTTTATGAACTTTAACCAGAAAAAAATGTCTTTTTCACACGAATTTGTTTTTTTATCTTAGAAAGAAATCACGCGATACAACCACACTAGTTGTGTACAACAACAATTATGACAATGTTGTACACTGGAATACACATTTACGCAGGCAGCTCCATCTTGATTTTTAAAGGACGTGACGGTTACTGCGGTAAGTCTGTGAAACATGTTTTATTCATTTTGCTTGTGTAAATGATGAATAACATAATTTGACTGTACATCTTATGAAAAAAGCTTTATTCAAAATATGCTCTTAACAGGACAGAATGGAACGTATAAATCGCAAGAGAAATGAAGCGCCCAAAACAAGGGAAAATCGTAAAGGACAACTCAAATGAGCAAAATAAGCGTATTTGTCCTATAAGAATACAAATAATTTATTGTGTTTATAGATTTGAAGTCATTTACACATGGGCTGGGCCTTTATATTCGTATTTTGTACCTCTCATACGTTCGGTATAAAATATCCGAATATAAAGGCCCATACATTTTGTAAATGACTTCAACTCTATAACCCCCATGATTTTTTTCTTAACTTTTTACTTGTTTTGTGAAATAAGTAAAACTTTTGTTTCATTTTAACTAACTGACTGATTTTTTTGGACTCTTCCGTACAGCGAGTCAAAACCAAAATCCGTTGTTCACTCTATAAATGTTCTTCTCTTATTTTCAGTGTCGTGTGTGTTATATAACTTTATTTGTGTATCCGTGTTCGTCTTATTCAAATCACCTAAATGTTTTATAGTAGCATGTATTTCCACATTTTAATCGTAGGCATTCATCTTCATATCAAAAGACGCGGCGTACTGAACATGTACGTTGAACTCGTGCAAATATGCAAATATGACAATGTGATGCTATTTCAAGTTAACATAGAACAATTTTCCAGTCTTCTTGTGCATAAATTATTTAACCATTGATCATATTAATTTAGTATTATTCGAATCTACACGGAAGCATGTGTTTGTATCTTCAGAACAGCTAGCATTTTCAAACACTTCTTTTGCATTTTAATTTTGTAATCACACGAAATGCATTAAGTTGCATTGTGTACACGCAGATAAACATATTACACGATCCCTTTTCATTGAATTAAATGGAATGTAGTCATAACTTCATAAACAAAAATTTACATGGTTTTGAAGATTTTTTTACCTTTTTTACAAAGCATGCTACACATGCGCATAATAATTGACAGTTCGAGAGAGTACAAAATGTGTACGTGCTTTATATGAATTTTTCGTGATTTCAAAATTCGTAATTTATTCAATTTGAAAAATACAATAGCGTGCATATGACTATTGATGATGTTTTATACATCATTACAATTCGACATCTTTGACAGAACATGCTCTCCATGACAACATCAACGACAAAGCTCAGCAATACTGCAATACAAAGCACAAAATCTTTTATTTAATTGTTGTTCACTTGATTTTATGTGTAAAATGTTATTATAAAAATTAAAATAAATGCTTTCATAGAGTTGTCAAAGTATTCACAATGCACATAATTTAGAATTAACAATATTTAATCTGATCTCCAATACAAATAACTTACATATATTTTACATTAACTGCAGTGTCAAAAGCTCCGGTAGGTATATTCGTAATTCCACTATAAGCAAAACGACTGAAAATAGGAAATCATCATAAATATGTATTGGCAATATAGAACATATACTTTTATTAGTAACTTCAAATATTCAAATAAACTTAAAAAATGATTCCAATTGTAAGCTATATATATATATATATATATATATATATATATATATATATATATATATATATATATATATATATATGTCATTTTGGGGTTTACAGTTAAAAGGCTAGAAGATTTTAACGAGCGAAACCAGAAAACGTCTATTACAGAGTTCTTGATTTCACAAGCCGTTCATGCTTTGCTTTCAAAAAGTTTAATTTTAGGTATCAACATGGATACTCGCCTTTAAGCATTTATCATGAACAAATTTTCCTATTGTAGTTTCTATTATAATATCGTAAATAAATGAAAACGACTTGGCAAAAAACAAAAAAAAAAAAAAAAATAGGAAGCACCTTAAGATCTTTTTACAGTAAAGGCTATAAATATGAAATTTTAAGATTGATTGATTGGTTAGTGTTTAACTCAGACATAATTGCAGCCATATCACGGTGTGAACCAATTGAAATAATTATAAATTGATTCATTCTATCAAAATTTCTTAATCTCCCAGTGATCTGAAGATTTTTAATTTGCACTGGACTTTCATGAATACTGTCGATTTATTCTGAATGACATTACTTTTTGTAATGCATAAGTTAAGTCATCGTTAAACAACCCAGCAAACCGTTTGAAAGATGAAAATATTTGATACCAATTTTGATCCACAAGATGTGCACATTTCGTCGATTAAGACTCATCAGTTGTATAAATTTCGTGCTAGTATCGAAATAATAGCAACTGAGCTGTGGATACCTTCGGGGACTTGGAGTCCACCAGCATCGACTCAGTGGTAAAAATAAAGATCTTTGATACCAATTTTGATAAACAATTTGTGTACATTTCGTCGATCAACGGCTCATCAGTTGTGTTCAAGGCCTAAAATGTTGAAAACCAAAACAACAATCCAAGAAGTTGAAGAGCAATTCAAAAATGCAAAAATGACCAAAAAATGGTAAAGCCAAATCATCTAAGGACAGAGCTATGCACAAGGGAGATACTCTTTGGCTTTTACAAATTTTGCCATTTGAATATTGGGCTAGTATCGAAGAGCTGCTGATCTCTTACTGATTCCATATCCTCCAGCTGAAACCTCAAATTGTCATGAAGGACTCATTGATTTTATTTTAGACTTTTCAATTACGACGTTCCTAAAAGTTTCAGAAGTCTCGTGGTCAGCAGCTTGACTAACCAGGAAAGTACACAATGTAGAAAGCACATGTATGCAACATAGACTTAAATGAGATCCAGGGTCCTGAAAATATTTTTATAATTCTTAATTACTTTAGAAGCACATCAGAAAACTTGGTCTCTACGATTGTCTGCATGAACAGTGATACGGTATACGATTTACGGAACATTTTTGCTCCAGAAAGGATGGTACTGACTGCCCCGTTAACCTTGTAATAGATCGGGTAATCATTAACGTAACAGTTACAGTCGAGGAACATAAGCAATATATACAACGCCTGGATCAGAGGAATAATTTCAAGCTCGGCACATAAAGACTCCGATGGATGAATATTGAATATTGAATAAAATAGTTAGCAAAATTCAAAAATAATAGAAATACTAAGGGTTCATTCCTTGTATTGCACATGGTAGATCTCCTTAGATGAAATTTGGCTTCCTATTTCGGTATTTTTGGTTATGAGTACTTCTTGTTTAAAATAAGTTTGGTTTTTGGTCTTCCAAATGTTTCAGTTATAATGCTGCTGATGAGAGGTAACTCCTTAAAATGCGTCGTATACAGCATAGTATAAATTTACTATATCTAATATTAGTATCAATTTTGATTGTTATTTTAAATCTACACATGTACACAGTTACTATTTTCACATCTTATCTGTAATTGTGTTGATCGAAAATCTATTTCTCCCCACTCTTGTCTATACATGTACCATATCCAAATTTCATTCATGTAATATTCGATAACAATGTTCATTTATGTCGAGCTCATTCCTCAACTGCCACAGACTACGGTTATATATAACAAAGACTACATAAGAGTACACATGTATACATGTACGTACACTGTATTGTTCAACAATGAGATCAGACTTGAACACTATATTTTCTTAAAAACACTGACCATAAATTATTAGGCCGAAATGTGGTAAACAATCCCAATCGCCATACACATATATAAAAAATATTATGGAGAAATGAGACAAATGTAATTCTCTTTTATCTGACCAACAACAAAAATTACAAATAAATATAAACAATCTAATGTTCGGCTGAAAACAATAAATATATACATATACAAGATACTTTGCAGTATAAGAACAAGCAAAAATTTAAAATTATAAAAGAGCGTTCCATTCATCTGAAATAAAACACGATATTCAATTAACTTATATTAAACAACTTAATTTACATGTTGTTGTACGACAATACACCAAGTAAAGCTATTGCAAAAGTGTAATTATATATACCTAGTTACACGGACACGTTTGTGAAGTATTTTAACTGCTAAAAATAAACTCGGCGACAAAGAACCCTGAAAGAATTTGTCCTATCCGTTTTTTTTAAAATATTACAACTTTGTATTGGACTTAGGAAAAAAGAGTTATTTTGATGAGTTAACCAAAAATGTTTATAAAGTTTTACAACCTATTCATTTTCAGATGAATGCATTTTAAAGTAGTATTCCTTTTTGTAATATAATTTAAATAAACAATACCTTTCCAGAAATTCACGTTCTTCTACCCGATATGTTGGCCAGCGTGCACATATTTGCCATTGAGTTCTGAATTGTGCGGATTGTCGTACAAATCACACGGAGTACAATGAGAACAAAACAAGTGTCCTTAATAAGATGAAAGTGAACACTTTTATGCACTCGTACCCGGTCAAGATCGGAGGCGACTCGTGCATAAAACGCATCCTTTTACGTTTTTTAAAGGACATTTCTTTTGTTCTCATTGTACTGTATCTACATGTATTACGAATTGGTAGTTTATGCACGGATTAAGTCATTGTTGAGATTCTGAATTGTTAACACATCTTTTTGTAAATTTGTGATCAAAAATAGTTTGCCAACAGGTTAAACTTTCAATCTTGTTCTTATTTATCATAATTTATATTTTTTTATTGATGATTTTTATCATTTGTTTATTAACCTTAGCCTATTCGACATTTCAATGACCCTTTGTCATTTGAAATTAATTGCAGTTTGCTTGACCTTTTACCGTTCATGTATATTATGTTTTGACAAGTTAATAAATATAAACATAAAAATCCATTTTTTTTAAACTTTATTAACACCAGCAGAGGCATGACAGGTCGAAAATAACAAGCAGGAAGCAAAACCAGTTAAACAAATACAAATGTATGCATTATTGTTTAGGGGCCAGCTGAAGCCCGCCCCCGGGTGCGGGATTTTCTCGCTGGGTTGAAGACCTATTGGTAGCCTTGAGCTGTTTTCTGGTCGGGTTGTTGTCTCTTTGACACATACCCCGTTTCTATTCTCTATTCCATGTGGTACCTAAAACTCCCCTTATTTACCTTGAACATTATAAATAACATATACGGTATGAAATCATCAATGTAAACATTAGGTAGAAATGGTAAAATGAAATCATGTTGCTTTTCATTCTAAAACAACATGACTTATGTATAAACTGATCATACACTGCCACATTTCATGTATACTAATGTTGTTTTAGAATGAACAGCAACCTGATTTCATTCGATCTGGTCAATAGATAAATTAAAACATTTATTGAATTGTTCGTAGTTAATTAAAAAATTTAATTAAAGTTTATCCTATGTAAATTTGAATACAAGAAACATTATAAGAAACACGTATTAGATACCCTAGTTGGGTAACCTTTTACAGACACAAAAAAATATATTCTGAATACCCTGTTACAAATGCCTTCATAATTGCAAAGCCAAATTTTCAACTTAAATCATATACATATACATCTAGTTTTCATTGTTGTAACGTAAATTTCCCCCAAAACTCTTACATTTTGGTAACTGTTTCCGTGTATTCTGTTGGTACCACGGAAAGGACACACACCACGGCCACTGTTGAGTCGTCGGTACAATATTTTTCTGAAGTACTGGAAGTCATCAGTAGAAGGATCAACCCAATCACATTTCTTCTGCACATCGTCCGTTGTACAAAGATTAACCAATCGTAATGTTTCAGGCCCTAAATATGAATAGAAGATTAATTGTGTCATGCATTCTACAGACATAACTAAAATAGTAATACAAGTAAAAGGAATACCATTGTTAGTTTCTCGTATCAATCTTCGGAGTTTCAAGTCACGCACGTTCTCGGTGTTGTTTGTATGCAAGGTATAAGAAAATAAGTTACGTTTATTGGATTTTCAAAGTTTGCCAATGATTACCGAGAACATTGCATTTAATGTCCAGATACCTTGAAAAAAGGAAACCAAATTCGTGGTAACTTTTCAAAGAATATAAAGAAACTAACCCATACATTTTTGGGACAGAACACGAAAATTAAAGAAACACTTTTAATTGTTGTCTGCTTCTTGCAAGCTATTGTAGAGTATTTAATAATTACCTCAACTCCACGCGATACTAAAAACCAAAGAAGCCCCTGTTAACTATTTGTCAATATTACCATAATTTCCCATAAGAGTTTATTTTTACATATACCTTGAAATCTAAAAATATAAGCCATTATTATTTTCCATTCTAACGACAAGACAGAATGAAAAACATTCACATATATTTATATAATAATTATACTTCAAATAAATGCAATTACATGTACATTTTAAAGTTACCTGACAAAAAAACCTTTATCGGCAATATCTTCCTTAACGTCCGCGCCAATAACAGCCGTTTTTCTTGATATGAGAGCAACACCAAATGTTGTATTATCTTTTATATAGTATTTGCAGTAGTTGAAATGGAACTGCTGAGTAAAGAGCTTTAATAGTAGTTGGAAATTTCCTAAGTATTAAATTTCTCTGTGGTTTCTGTAAATTATTGCTTCCGTGTGGGAAAATATGTTCAGATTCCGAATTGGAATTGAAAAACATAATGCTTCCGCCATTTAGTATTATGTTTCGGTAAAAAACGCGACTACTTTTAATATTTCATGACAAATCTTAACTTGGCTACTTACAAATAATACATATGTCTTTCACCTTAGATGTAAAAGAGGTCAAACATTTGAAACAAAAAGACCAAGCCATTTCTAAACTCACTCCCTCGAGCATTAAAATCACTAATAAAGATGTTGAAATATGAAGGCATCTTACATAACTTGCCTAAATCTCTAAATGTTGTTATTAATGCACGGAAACATGTAGTTTATTGCACTTAGTAATGCATCAGTTATACAAGGCCATAGTGATTTTTTTCTCTGTTTTGCGTCTGCGTGCGGGTAGGTTTTTTGCCTTATTTGGTCACAAAACAAACACAGATACATTTTTCAAAAAAAACCCCAAAAATTTGTCTCTTCTCAACCGTGTTTTAGTGTTTTAGTTTTGAGGGTCAATGGTGCGTTTTAAAAAGGATCCGTGATCGTTATTATTTTCAAAGAATTAAAAATGATACAGTTTTTAATTTTACGATGTTACCCTGACCATGAATATATTTAATACCTGTAGTACAGGTTAGGTACATGTATATACTTATTGTCACATTGACTTAGTTAGTATAACATGACATCACAAACCTACCTTGTCATCACAAATTGCAGGCCCAAAATTTATAGAATATTACATGTACACGTAATCAGCCCAAGTGAGAAAAATTAGTGTACTGTACGTAGTTCTGGTTACATAAAGATAAAAATATATGCTAGGTAGGAAGGATTTTTTTTTACATTGAGTCTATTTAGGAAAAAATTCTGACTTTAACGATGTACATTGAAAAATGTCCAAAATTTTTTTAAGCTAGGTATGATGTCAAGTACCAAACATTTTTATTTGACTTCATGTTAGGAACAAACCCTCGGATGAGGGAAAATACCTGAACCGACAATGAAGGAACAATCCCGTTTATGGGGTAATTTTTGAAATATAAATTTAAATTAAAAAGAACTAATTTTTATTCATGGAAAATTCTTAAAATCCTTCTTGGTTCCTTTCCTCAAGACAGTATATAACTTAAACATTTAAATGAATATAGTTTTGTTGTTTTCCGAAAACAATAGCTTACGTTTGTTCCCCACCAACCCCCACACAAAACAGGAAAAAAAGAATCAAACTGATTTGAGTATATTATTTTGTCAAGTTATCGATTCAATATTCAAAAAATGTATTTATCATTATGTAATATACAATGTAACACATTCACCCTTACTTCTATAGTTTTAGTAAAAGAATCCCCTCTCCATCCCAAAAATTTGAATTAAACATGTGATGACAAATCACCGATTTTGTATTATTTATCATCATTTTATGCATGTTCATAATGGCAAGAGACACCTAAAGGACCATCCCATACACATTTGGTTATCATTAACCAACTGGTGTCATAGTAAAAGAATTGTAAAGAGCATTTCCCGAAAATTACGAATTCGAAGGATGCCAAGTGTTAACTTGGCCATTAGCGTCAGGTAAAAATGGAAAACATTCACAATTCAAATTTTTTTATACATATAACTACATGTAATACATCGTCATGATGTAGTCTTTTGGAAGATAGTTATCAATGGAGACTGGGAGGAATATACAAAAAGCAAATTTTACTTTTACATGCTTTTTTGGGGGACTTGAATACATATGTATTTATATTTGTAATTAATAAATTTATACTGCAATCGTTCTATTTTAGCAACCAAACCGTTTTTACAGTATATTTTTTGATGATTTGATGATATATAGTAACATGTCTACATTCAGCAAAACAAAAAAAAACAAAAAACAAAAACAAAAGAGAAAACATTTTCGTCAACATCCCAATGATTGTGTCTAAAAAATAACATTATTATATAATTCATATTCTAATTATCTCAGAAAAATTAAATCTATCAAATTTCTCTAGTATCTTATTTGACCTTTATCCGTATATTGTTTATCGTATGTCAGTCAATACACAATTATTATCTATATATATAACATGTATGATTGGACATATTTTAATCTTCCTATTCTGTACATTTTCAATGTATCGATGTTTTTATTATAATTTAAGGGAGCTTTTATCTTTTGACAGAGCTTTCAAATTCCTAAATATGTACATATATGCAGCAACTTCACATCTGTCAGAATATTGTTCCTAAATGAGTCAGAAATAAAGGAATATATTTGATATTATTGTTTGAACTCCTGAAGCAGTACGTCTTGTTTTCAGTTGATGATAAATAACGATTTTAACTTTGCTTTCAAAAAGCTAGCTTGATTCTTTATATATCTTTATTTAAATTCTTATTTTGTTTTTCAATAGGTACATTGTAAGTAGACTTTAAGGGAAAATAATTTAGGTAAAAAATATGACAGGTATTTTAACCTTTTTTCACAAATGTCATTGCGCTAGTTCTTCTCTGATTGTTTGTAGTATGCCTTGTAATTTTGATCATTTGAATTGATATGTCGAGAACGGAGGACAATACATGTATGTGCAAGAATTCTTCAACTAATAATAAAATAATGGATAATAATAAGTTAGTCATTTGTGTATAATAATAATTTATTCCAAGCGGTTAAGCATATAGGTTCATACAATACAATAGCAGAAGCAAAGTACAAATTAGAAATATAAATACAGTTTCAATATCACAGTATAGCATGATATACCTATAAAGATCATCACATAAAATCATTAATTTCGATATTTTCTGATTTTTTTTCTCAAAATTATTAAGTTCAATTACATGTCTGAAAGATCATAATTATAAAGGTTCAATTAATTGGAAATATAATTTCAAATTACTTATGGATTCCAGAAAATGGACTTCAAAGGATCAGGAGCCTGCTGACACACTTTCAGAGTGGGTGAAGGCTATTAGGTCAATGATACAAATCCGAATTAAAAGCCTCCAAGGGTCTATCAGCACTAAAGCTAAATCCATCTTTAAAGACCCTAAGGTTGTTGAAAACTTGACTCGCCTCCATAACAAATATGTAGTTGTCCCAGCTGACAAAGCCCCTAATAACATCGTGTTTGTTTGCAAGAACTATTATTTTGAGTGTCTTAGAAACGAATTGGGAATAGATAACACTGCGGGTAACCCAACTTATACACCGACCACACTCACAAAGGAGGAAGTCCTTGATAACCACAAGACCGTTCTTCATTCCTTTAGCATTTCTACAAAGGATGAAGAAATGGACCTTCCTGCTCTTTATTCGATTCCTAAACTACATAAGAATCCGTTTAAACAAAGGTATATTGCTGGGTCAGCTAATTGCTCTACAAAACCTCTTTCAAAGATTTTAACATTCATATTGACATGTATTAAAGAGGGCCTTCAGAATTACTGTGAAACTTCATATTCCACCAGTGGCGTCAATCAGATGTGGATTCTTAAAAACTCCAAAAATTTACTTCAATATCTAAAATCAAAATCTTTGGCTACATGCAACAGCATAAAAACATTCGACTTCTCTACACTCTACACAACCATACCACATTCTCAATTAAAAGATCGCTTAAAGCAACTAGTTCATCAATGTTTTTTTCAAGAAAAATGGGACACGCAGGTATAAATTTCTTGTTCTAGGTAGAGAAAAGGCTTATTTCGTAAAGACCCACTCTGATTCTGACAAAAAGTATTCTGAAGATGACATTAAAGACATGTTAGATTTTCTCCTAGACAACATATTCGTTGAATTTGGCGTTCTAATTTTTCAACAAACAATCGGCATTCCAATGGGAATCAACTGTGCTCCTCTTCTCGCCGATCTGTTTCTGTACTCATATGAAGCGGACTTCATTCAAGGGTTACTACGTGAAAACAAAAACAAACTAGCCCAATCCTTTAATTTCACTTTTCGTTATATAGATGATGTGTTGTCGTTAAATAACGACAAATTCCAAGACTTTCTACATCTTATCTACCCCAGTGAGCTTGAAATTAAGGATACTACAGATACACCAAAGTCCGCTTCATATTTGGATTTGTTTGAAATAGACTATGAGGTACGTTTGAAGACAAAACTTTATGACAAACGTGATGACTTCAACTTTCCTATTGTTAATTTTCCCTTCTTGAGTAGCAATATACCAGCATCGCCTGCATATGGAGTGTACGTTTCTCAGCTTATCCGATTTTCAAGGGCATGCGTGAGTTACCATGACTTTCGACAAAGAGGATTACTGCTGTCACAAAAGCTTCTTAACCAGAGTTTTATCAAGGAAAAGTTGATGTCATCACTTAGGAAATTTTACGGTCGTCATCACGAATTGATTGACCATTACAGTGTTCCAATATCTAAGATGATGTTGGACCTGTTCCCACTGTCGTAACCTTTCATGTGCCCAAGGTCATTCGGACGAACGAACGGAGTCAAGCGGTTGATAGACCTGTTTTCGCTGTTGGCGACGCAGGTAAACAAAAACGCCCCAAAATAAGACGGAATCCAATAGTCCTACCGCACCTTTTGTTTATAGGTCATACCCTTTACATAATAGGACATTTTTTAATGGTTTTATTTAAAATATAAAAGCTATTCACTATTCAATCTTCTTCGGAAACCCTTGCCCTAGTGGTTTCCTAGTAATAATTGTTCCGCTTACATAAATACTATTAATATCATACTCAGCATGCTCAATAAATAAATCGCTAAAATAAACATTGCAAATGTAATTAAATAAAATAGTAATTCTATATCTTACCTATTTTGAAAGGAATAACAATAATAACCACGACAAGACAGTAAATCCTGTATAATTGATCCATGTCTAATTATCACAAATCAGCGGACACGGAAGTGAATGTAACATGTATAAATGTCTCCTTAATTAGACATTTAAAAGATTGTCTCAAAATAGGTACATTGTTGATAAGGAATATTAAATTACAAACTTCTGCTGATGGACCCTAGGTCCCCGAGGGTATTCGCCTACCCTGACGAAGACTTGTCTGACATGATTATTCATTGATTTGTTACAGAAATTACCAGTTTTTAGCAAGATTCCAAAAATAATAGAAATACTAAAGGTTCATTCCTTGTATTGCACATGGTAAATCTCCCTAGCTGAAATTTGGCTTCCTATTTCGGTATTTTTGGTTGAGTACTTCTTGTTTAATATAAGTTTGGTTTTTGGTTTTCTAAATGTTTCGGTTTTAATGCTGCTGATGAGAGGTAACTCCTTGAAATGCGTCGTATACAGCATAGTATAAATTTACTATATCTAATCTTAGTATCTTTGGGTTGTTATTTTAAAAAAGGAAGTCGATAAATATAGTGTACGTGTAATACTTAGTTGAGATAACAGTAAATATGTTATTCATTCGTTTTTTCACAATGAATATTGAATTATGAATTATATTCAGTATATCTTTTAGATCATTTGATGATAGGCTACATTTTTGTCACCTTACGACAATAGACTGCTTCTGTATAAACAAGCAATTCATATCAATTATATAACAAGGAATTAAAACTGTGATCCAGAACAGAAACTCAAGTTGCCCTACCTTGTAACCTTAATAACAGATTCACTGAATGAAAAAATTATTTATTTTAATACCATACAGTATGCGAAATATTTACATAATTTTTATAAATTTCATCATGATCGTTAAGGGACTAAATTACAGTAAGGAATAGTAAAAATTAATCCAGACAACTTTCCACATTCATATATTTCACTTAAAAAGGACCCATAATGTCATCCCTCACCCAAACGTTTTTGAATTGGTCAAATGTCTTTAAAAAATTAGTTCCTACTCTACAATTACATATTTTCTTTCCTATTTTCATGCATGGCCCATCCTTTGGGAAGTGGTACAGTATCTTGAAGACAATTGCAATTCCCAATCTTAATTTTCCATTAGACATACGGTCAAACTGCAGGAGCTCGGACCGTTATGGAAGTCCTTTCAATATTCCTTATACACATATATCCGTTATAAATAAGCCCCAGTTTCTCGATCATCGATTTCTCGAAAAGTCGAACAAAAACTTTTGTCACAACAATGATAAAGAGTTTGATTAATTGTTGAACTGGTTCTCGTCCTGAAGAAGCATGGAATATTTGTTCTAATGGGTTTGGCGTAACTTTACCACTAAGTATCTAATTATAAGTTTAAGGAAAAAAAATGAATGACTGGTTTGAACGGAAATAAGAAGGACGTCACGGTATATGACTATTCGTTAAAAGGATCTGCCTGTTTTAATCTCGCCAACAATTATGTTTTTCGACATTGTTAAATGAACGTCATGGATTAGCAGTTTGAATAAACAGAAATAGATTTAAAAGGGAGAAAGGATGGAATGAGACAATGAAACTTCACAGAAGGCGGCTCCTTAAATTTGTTCTTTTCTTGACTGGTATTTTTGGCAAGTACCCTTCCCAGACAAGACATATAAGTTTTATGTGTGAAGATATGACAATGAAGATCGAGAATTGTTGGCTATACTTTTAGTTTTCCATTGCTGACAAGCCTCACTTGGAATTAGATAACAACAACAATCGATCAATTACAAATTCACATATCTGATCGTGTCGTAACCTTGATTTTATATTGTATAGATATATTTAAATTGTAACATAGCTACCTTAACTACCACGAAATGCAATTTTTATTTCAGGTATTTCTACATGTATTTGCTATACATTAGAAAATATCACCAAACGCAACTGTTGTAATTCCAATAAGAAAGGTGCAACTTTTACACTGGTATCATGTATAGTGAAACAAAATGACAAAAAATAGCATGAGTTACTAGTTTTGTCCCAATATTAATAATATATGATGATTGAATGTTTGATCGACAACATATTTGTTGAATTTCGTGGACGTGTTTTCCAACAGACTATTGGCATTCCTATGGGTACTAATTGTGCGCCACTCATGCCCGAATTGTTTCTTTACTCATATGAGACAGACTTCCTTGACGGGCTTCTTAAGGAAAAACAGAAGTTAACCCGTAACTTTAATTTCAGCTTCCGATATTCAGATGATTTTTGATCACTTAACAATTCCCGTTTTGTGAATTTCTTACATATCATCTATCCCAAATGATGTTTTTGGTTTGGATTTTGAATTGCAACTGATTTACCTGTAGTTTTTGTATTGTATTTTTCTAACTATTTTCTAATGGCCTTTTCTTTCCTAAATACTTTCCAATATCTAAGATGATGTTGGACCTGTTCCCACTGTCGTAACAATTCATGTGCCTCCGCCGATTTGTGACTTCAGCCGGATTGATTTTGTTGAACTTCACGACGGCTGTCGTATACGGAGCAGGAACTGCTTACCCTTCGGAGCACCTGGGTTCACTCCTGGTTTTTATAGGAGTTCGTGTTGTTCATTGTTTTTTAGTTTTCTGTGTTTATTTGTTGTGCTTTTGGTTGTTCATTTGTCTTCCCGGGTTTGTCTGTCCAATGGATTACGATTTTTTATTGCCCCTTATGTATATTTGTCCTTTTTTTACCTTTCTATTATGCAAAATCTATTTAAGTTGAAGTGTTTAAGGCAATGAATAATGTACATTTTGAATTTACTTTCATTTTGTAGAAAAAACATGGTATCAGTTAATATAAACTTTATTCTTTTTTGTAGTTTTTTAATATTCTGTAGCCGAATTATTCTTCAAACACGTACGTAGTAGCACATATTATCAGTATACTAGACACTCGAGTTACCTCTCATTGCGCCCCTTCTAACCAAATACAAATGTATCTGTTGGTGTACATTCTGATGAATTAAATAATGAAGATCTTCCGTAAACAATATACAGTGGATGACTGTACAAATAAATAAATGTTAATGGTAAACAATCTATATTTGATAGTCTGCAGAAGTGTACTATTACATGTTATATAATTTAGGGCCAATTTGAAGATTGATGTGTTATAAAAATAATAAGACTTAAACGTCTTCCTCATGGTCAATGTCACGCACTATGTCGAAAGTCGAATAGCCAATGGTCAAGAAATGCCTTGTTGTTTCCGGCCAGAACTTCTGAATGTCTGAATGAATGTCATGAAAATAGTATGAATGTCTGTTTGGGGAACAATGAATATTTGATAGGCTCATCTGCAGTAGTGTACTATTACATGTAATAAGACCAATGTACAAATGTAGATGTAGATTGGTGTTATAAAATTAATAGGTATTAAATGTCTGCGTGCATGGCCAATTACACTAACTATGTTAAATGTGGAATATCCAAGGGTCAAGATATGCATGGTTATATTCATTTGAATGCCTGGAAGGATGTCAAGAAATAATATAAAGGTTTCAAGGTCTGTCTACAAGGTCAATCATTTTCAGTGTCTTATAGTAAACGATATACTTATAAGTTTGTTATAAAGAATGTCGCCTCCTTTTAACACCAGTTCGGCAATAACTGTTATCATAAATGTCGATAAGGTCAGGTTTAAACGAGTACATATAAATTGTGGTAAATCTGGCATGCACATTTTTTAGTCATTTTAAATAAGCACAAATATACGAAACCCTTTTGATCTGGGCATAAATTAAATGATAAGAATACAACCAGTTCCACATTGATTTGTGCATATAATTGTAGAACTAGGCGTGCCCCAGTTTATTATTTTCTGCTGACTCGGGCATGCACATTTCTGCATAATTTGAATAAACGCACAAACTGTGCGCCGCTTTTGGACGACCTGTTCTTGTTTTCATATGACACCAAATTTTTACAGGGACTGCTACATCGGAAAGAAAGAAACTAGGCCAGTCATTTAATTAAATGTTTCGCTATATAGCTTTATGTTTTGTCATTCAGTAGTCCTTACTTACTTTAGGGATTACCTACATTTCATCTATCCCAGCGAACTTGAAATTAAAGATACCACAGACACACCAAGTTCTGCTTCATATCTAAATTTGTACTTGTACATAGATAGTAATGGGCGGTTGAAATCAAACGTTATGACAAATGTAATGATTTTAATTTTTTGATTGTGAACTTCCCCTTTCTTAGACGTAACAATAGCAAGGTCTCCAACCTATTGGGTGTACATTTGACAGGTGATTCGTTACTGCCGCGAATGTGATTTATACGGCAACTTTCTCTGCAGTGAGAGATTACTATCACATAAACTTCAAAGACAGGGTTATATTCAGTCTGTCAATTTCATCACTCCAAAAGTTTTATGGTCGTCACGAAGTTTATATCTCACGTATGAGACTAGATATCTTCAGCTAGATTTCGCGTGCGTCTGGAATTGACACCTCACCAGACTTGACACTTCAATAGAAATGTGACGGGTGTCGTTAACGGATGTCACTCCGGTTTTTAATGGGAGCTCACATTGCTGGTGCTTTAGTTTCTGCACTGTCTTGTTCCAGTTATGTTAGTTTATTATATGTTGTTTATTCTTTTAGTTATACATGTATCCTTGTGGCATTTGTTTGTTGTGTTTCATTGTCCTTTCTTTGGATTTCGAATTTGTGGACTTTTTCTACTGTTTTGTCACTTCGGTATTCTGTTGCCGATATATATGTAACAATGCTCTAGAACTGGCAAACATGTTTTGTGACAATCGAAACGGATGACTGTTAATCAAGAAAAGTGGATTTTAAGCAAAACGTTTAATATTTTTACGGATTGAATTTTTTTTCCACAAATATCACATTTCTGTAATCACTGTTATACATATAGTTGCTCAGCACGTTATTTATTCCAGACAAATCTCCTCAACCGCAAGAGAGTAAAATTCTACTGATCTCTGGATATGTACCTTCATGCCTATTTATTATTGTTGGTATTGATCAAATTAAAAACACCTCTCACCTCATTACGTCAAATCTGTATATAGTCGACGGACACATTTATAGCTGCATGTATTTACATAGATATATTTAATATCGCTCGTGCTTTAATTTTTTTGGTTTTTTTTTGTAATAAATCACTGAATCAATCAATTATATCCACCAATTGTAAGAATAAGCTGGTACATTTCTAACAAATCAATTGTTCTTCAGTTTAGGGAAATAATTTGCTGATATCTCTTACGATGTTGATTTGAATCTCTTTGGAATGAAATTTTATTATGTACATATTAAAGTGATTAATCTGCTCTCATGTATTATAACCTAAAAGGGTTTAAACACAAATAAACAAGAAGACTATATGTACATATACGAAAGATCGGAAATGCAGTAAATGCAACAATCCATATCCGAATTTAACAGACCAAACAATTACTTCTAGGGTTAATCACGCGATCTTCAATGAGTGGTAAATTCTCTGACCAAAATAATGTTTTTGAATCAGTGGAAGAAACCACTACATCCAATCATAGAACAGGGTTGAAAAATTAATGAATTCAAAAAGGCGATTCATGCCACTGAATATAATATTCCTGATTTGAAAGGTGCAAATAATATTAGGATGGATGCAGCTATTTAGTTTTGTCCGATCCAAACGGTCCTCCTATTTATATAAAAGGCCAAGAATATAAACCCAAACAAACACACAGTAAAAATCAACCGAAATTATATCCAATTTATCAGAAAAATAACGCAACATTACGGTACAACAACAAGAAGGAAAAAGAAAGGAACTGAAAGAGTGATAAATAATGAATGATTAGAATAGAGAATGGAAACGGGGAATGTGTCAAAGAGACAACAACCCGATCAAAGAGTAGAAAAAAGCTCAAGGAGCGAGAAAATCCTGTACCCGGAGGCGGGCTTCAACTGACCCCTAAACAATAATGTATACTACTTCAGCAAAATGGACGGCAAACTAAACTCAGACACATAAAAATGAACCAAAATTCAAAACACACACAAGACTAACAAAGGCTAGAAGTTCCTGACTTGGACAGGCACAAAAATGCGGCGGGGTTAAACATGTTTTCTGAGATCTCATTCCTCCCCCTATACCTCTAGCCAATGTGGAATAAACAAACACACAGCGATACACACAATAAAACTAAGTTCGAATACAGCATAGTATAAATTTACTATATCTAATATTAGTATCTTTGGATTGTTATTTTGAAACTCCTGGCACGATGCCTCTGCGTGGTGGACCCTAGGTCCCCGAGGGTATTCGCCAACCCAGTCGTCAGACTTGTCTGACATGATTATTCATTGATTTGTTATAGAAATTACCAGTATTTAGCAAAATTCAAAAATAATAGAATTACTAATGGTTCATTCCTTGTATTGCATATGGTAGATCTCCTTAGCTGAAATGTGGCTTCTTATTTCGGTATTTTTGGTTACTTCTTGTTTAAAATAAGTTTTGTTTTTGGTCTTCCAAATGTTTCGGTTTAATTGCTGCTGATGAGAGTTAACTCCTTGAAATGCGTCGTATACAGCATAGTATAAATTTACTATATCTAATATTAGTATCTTTGGAATGTTATTTTCAAAAGATGTCCGTGTCCGGTGTTAAAAAAAGGTAACAGAAGAAACTAAGCAAAATGACAATGATCAATATATATTAACAAAGGACTACTAGCAGTTACTGACATGTCAGCTCCATACCTCAATTAAACTGATTATGTCTATATCATATAGAAAATCAGCCACTATCCCTCCCGTTAGGGGTTAGTATCATGCCATCATAAATTGTACGAGAAGGACAACCTGTATCCTGCCAACAACTGGTTTTATAATAAATGTGTTTATTTCCGATGCAAAGACCCTATTAGTGAATCAATATTATTCGCAAAAATACCATCTTTAATGACTTGACAACAGTATTGTATCTATATCCCTTGTTGATAAGTCTGTTTAAAGGTTTGATTAGCTTTTCAGGTGAATGACGACATTTTTGTGCTTTGTATAGAATATTACCATAAAAGATGGGATGTGAAATACTTGAACATATAAGATGTTTGCACGTTGATTTATATTTACGAATGGGGTCCTTGTACCGATGATAAAATTTAGTAAAATTTTTGACAAGTTTGTGATATCAAAGTCCAGAGCGTAATAATTTTTCAATAATACAAAGATGTATTTCGTTAAAATCAAATATGTTGTTACATACACGAGAGAATCGAACAGAAGTTGAGATATATAAACACTATACGATGGTGCCAAGGGAACGTCGCCATCTTAAAACGGATAATTAACAATAGGAAATGAAAAATCATCTCTCTTATCGTAAATTTAGTATTAAGCTTCTCGTTAGAGATATAGATATCAAGATCCAGGAAGGGCCAGTGTTCATTGTTAGTATTAGCTTTATTTAAAGTAAATTCAACAGGATAAATCTCTTTAGTGAATATACTGAAGTCATCATTATTGACAGCCAAAATATGACCCAAATATCTAAAAGTGTTATTAAATTTTTGTATCAAATGTTGTTTCGTTGGGTCTTTGCTGATTTTACATATAAATTGTGATTCGCAACAGTACAGATTGCAGTTATAGACAGAAAGCTTAGGACCTAAATAGTGTTGACAAAATCATAAGGTTGTCCACCCAATAATTCTTTGATTATGAATACTTCCAATTGATTTCATTTTGCAAGATTATAGGCTGTGTTTGTCTTGCAAAGGTGAAGTGCAATCAACCATAATAGTGCCATTTCTGCATTTACAATACAGATAACGTTGCTTTGCTAAGATTTATAACGAATTTGATACCAGTACACCAGGTAATTTAATAAAAGTGTTATGATCTTCATTAAGTTGTTTCTGTATTCGATTCTTTGGGAGGTATATATATATATATATATATATATATATATATATATGTCCAGGACCAATACAGCCACCCTGGAATATAGGGCCGGTACAAAGACAACCAGTTCAGCTGTTCATAACACTATATATTATATGCAATTATTTTGTATGAACCACAACATTGTAAAATGAACAATAGTCAATATAGCCAAAAGTCCACAACTTTCAGCAAGATCTATATACTTTAATTCCACGCTCGCGAAAACAGTTCTTGAGTCGAGGATAAGCTTTAATCTTGTTATTTCACCTTTCTGAATATCCTAAGATTTCCGAAATTATTCGAAATACCCGTTTGCAAAACAGAATAGATCCAGCTCCCGCGAGTGATATTAATTGCTATTGGGAAACTTGTGATATTAGTAAGTAAGTATATCGTCACAATAACGCGTAAGAAAAAAAAGGCAATAAGAACACACCAAAACAGCAATGCAAGGATAAATTGAAGGTATAAATTCCTTGTTCTAGGTAGAGAAAAGTCTTATTTCGTGAAGAACCACTCTGATTCTGACAAAAAGTATTCTGAAGATAAAATTACAAACATGTTAGATTTTCTCATAGACAACATATTCGTTGAATTTGGCGGTCTAATTTTTCAACAAACAATCGGCATTCCAATGGGAACCAACTGTGTTCCTCTCCTCGCCGATCTGCTTCTGTACTCATATGAAGCGGACTTCATTCAAGGGTTACTACGTGAAAACAAAAACAAACTAGCCCAATCCTTTAATTTTACTTTTCGTTATATAGATGATGTGTTGTCGTTAAATAACGACAAATTCCAAGACTTTCTACATCTTATCTACCCCAGTGAGCTTGAAATTAAGGATACTACAGATACACCAAAGTCAGCTTCATATTTGGATTTGTTTCTTGAAGTAGACTATGAGGGACGTTTGAAGACAAAACTTTATGACAAACGTGATGACTTCAACTTTCCTATTGTTAATTTTCCCTTTTTGAGTAGCAATATACCAGCATCGACTGCATATCGCGTCTACGTTTCTCAGCTTATCCGATTTTCAAGGGCATGCATGAGTTACCCTGACTTTCGACAAAGAGGATTACTGCAGTCACAAAAGCTTCTTAACCAGGGTTTTATCAGGGATAAGTTGATGTCATCACGGTCGTCATCATGAATTGATTGACCATTACAGTGTTCCAATATTTAAGATGATGTTGGACCTGTTCCCACTGTCGTAACCTTTCATGTGCCTCCACCGATTTGTGACTTCCACCGGATTGACTTTGTTGAAATTCACGACGGCTGCCGTATACGGAGCAGGAACTGCTTACCCTTCCGGAGCACCTGGGGTCACTCCTGGTTTTTATAGGAGTTCGTGTTGTTCATTGTTTTTAGTTTATTTGTTGCGCTTGTGGTTGTTCATTTGTCTTCCCGGGTTTGTCTGTCAAATGGATTACGTTTTTTTGATTGCTCCTTAGGTATATTTGTCCTTTTGAACGAATTAACGGGGTATACATGTACAAGATACATGTAATTAATGCCACACCTAAAATGCATTTAATTATAAATAACTGGTTTATACGTAAACAATTTAAATGCGTACAACAAATATGTAATAAACCTCTACATATAAAAGTAAAGGTAGCTACATCTACAGTAAGTAACGGTAGAAAGTGCTGAGGGGAAGTTTACCGATTGGTATCGTAGCTTTCCCGTCTGTTTATATATAAGCTTTTGGTTGTTGGATTTTTTGTATTGTATTCACAAAGATGAGATAAAAATGGAGATCTAGATATTTGTTATATGATAAATTTACATCTAATGGCGTTCATGTTTCATACTATGCTCTTTTTTTCTTTTTATGCTGCTGGTATCTATGAAATATACATGTATTTGTTTCAGCTGTCTCTTATCACGTTTTGTACTGCCTACTCATTCACGCAGTCTAATGAGTTTTTGTTTTCTGAAATATTACAATTCCAACAAAACTCCTAGGAGGATAGTTAATAAAACATTCATTAATAGGTTGTTCGGTTAGGTCGAAGATTACTTCTTTAAGTCCATCTGTAATTTTGGCCCCACAGTTTTCCATCAAAATATCTGAGTTTACAAACTGTTAAAAGTATATTGATATATATTATTATATTTAGCATACAAATACATCAAATCATAAGCTCCACTTTAATTCTGTTTGTCTCATATTAATTGCAACTGGATTTTGGGGAAAATATTAGGCTTTTAAAAACATAACTGTTTCTACTAGACAACTTAAGTATTTCAATTTATTTTATTGCTTCCAAAATTTCACGATTTCCATCTTTAAGACCAAATTCTTTCTATTCCTTCCAACCTTTTGATGATATTTTGACTTTCAAAAGATTTTGTAACAAGCCAAACTGATGACTGTCAATGAAGAAATGCGTATTTAAAAGCACAATGTTTAAGCCTTTTCGGGGATTGACGTTTGTTTTTCTCCACAAATCTACATTTCTGTTAACACTTTAATACATGTATTTATTCCTGTTAATCAGTATTTCTTTGAAGAAAATAAAATTAATCATTCTTCTATCCTACAGGTATCAACACTCAAATTTATATTTGTTCTATATATCATTACCCTACATAAGGTACATTTTATACCTGTAACATGTAGTCCTTTTTATATTTCAAATAATTAGAGTGTCTGGCATTTGGAAAGTAATTTTTCAGTAAAACAAAATGAAAACGGAGTTTACTCTAACAAAATTCAATAGTCTGATAGCTCATCAAAGAATTTGACATCCGCGTTGAACGACTCACTACAGCTTTCAGATAAAGATCACTCGCAAGATCTTTCTTTTGAGTTAATTTTGATTAGATATTCCAGGTGCCAGCGAAAAATGAGTCTAGCAAAACTTTCAATGCATCAATGTTTTCCGTTTTGGTATCATAAATGACAATAAAAAGCTTCTATTATGTTTCCGCAACACACTGATTTGAAAGGTTTCACAATCGGATTTCAGCTGGTATTGTGACTAGTACAATCCATTGATTGTTAAACCAAAAACATTAAAATTGGTATTTGCTGCTTCTCTGCCAAGCACGCATTATACAAGAGTCAGTAAAATGTGTCCCAGTGGGGAGGTATGTCTTCCTCGAGAGCTAACACGTAAAAAATCCGGTTCAGCATGTAGGTCTTGTACAAAGCAGTTCATATCACATTATCAGGTTCTCGTCCTGATATGGATGTAATAATAGCCACTAGACCTTAAACAATAATCTATCTATCCATCCATCAACTATTTCACGATTTTTCTTGTGTATTTCATGTTTACCTTTTATTAGCACAATTTTCTTTGACAGATATCTAATAGCAACATGTTGAATTGTATTAATATTATTGGTTTGCATGTAGTCACTGTATATTCTTTGAAACTAACTTTTATGTTGTACATATACTTATGTACCTCAGGTCTAACTTTGTTGGGACAATATCCCATCAATTCAACCAGCTGTTGTACGGTCCCCAAACTGACTATGATGTACACAATAACACCGATAATAGTTACAATAACTCCTATGGAATACATGAAATCATTTTTAAGTACCAATATTTAAACTTTTTTGAATTATCATTTCTGAAAGACAAATACTGTAAAGATACGTATACTGTTACATTATCTGCGATCTCAGAAACAGAACATATTCTCAAGATAAATACCCATGCTTAACTACAGGTTATCACGATAGTCTAAAATTACATTGTTTATTATAATCTGGCATACCTTTCACTCGATTCATAATATACTGGAAGTTAAAGTTTTCATTGTCTGCCGAAAAACATAACAAAGAAATTGGAGGTCAAGACTTTAACAAGTCCAAAAATACGGACACTATAATTAGTTTCGCATGTACAATCATGTTCTTTACCTGCAGAGACTAAATAAATTACGCTTACCCTCAGAAGTTGGTCCACTTGTCTCATTCATTTCGTACATCTCGGATTTTGCTATATGTAAAACATAAGAAGTCAGGTTTTGAGTAGAAATACATGTTTTATGCTCAAGCTAGTCGTATCAAAATGAAATGCAGGGAAAGATAATGTAGTCATGAATTTTTAACTTATCTCAGTTAAGTTTTCTATGTAAATTTGTATATCTTTCATAAGGTCAAAGCATTTTTTCAATTTTTTTTTTACATATAAGATTCTACATAAGAACCAGAATTAGGGCCCATTGATATTCCGATTTGCTGGTTTTACAGCCAAAATGTCTTCTTTAAAGTATTAATTTCATATATAAGCAGTCTTATCAGTTGCTTGAATCGTCAAACTATTTTGAGATACCAAGAGCACCAAGATTGCTATAAAACATGCAATGTCCAATAGAAAAATAACATAAATGACAAGACAGAAAGTTGCAAAATTACTGAACTAAACTCATACAATACAATGATGATCTTAATCTTAGACATAAAGTTTAATAAAATCTGTTTACTTTAATATATGGTTGCTAGGTATTTTCCCAAAATATAAATTTCTAACAAGAGTCTTGCAGGATAATTACAAATTTACCAAAGATGGAATTGTAATGTTTGAAATACAGATGTTTAAAGAAATTACTCTTTCAAATCTGACAGCTTAACCATGTGGTTGTTAGGTAATTTTCCCATAAATTAAAGGTCTAAGAGTCTTCTGGGATATTAACCAATGACGGAAATTCAATCTTAGAAAAACAACTGCTTAAAAGAATTTATAGTTCACAGTTGTTTTATTAATGTATGGGTGCTAGGTATTTTTTTCCCAAAGTGTAAGAGACTTACAGGATATTAACCAAAGATGGAATTCCAAGATTTGACATTCAATTATTTCAAGCAATTGCTATTTCAAACAAAACTATTATGGTTGCTAGGTACATTTGTACCTTTCCCATAAGTAAAAGGTCTAAGAGTATTTTAGGATATCTGTAAAAAAAATTAACTGAATTTTTTGAAATTCAATTCGTCCAAACAATTGCAGACTTGTCTGACATGATTATTCATTGATTTGTTACAGAAATTACCAGTATTTAGTAAAATTCAAAAATAATAGAAATACTAAGGGTTCGTTCCTTGTATTGCACATTGTAGATCTCCTTATTTGAAATTTGGCTTCCTATTTCGGTAATTTTGGTTCAGTACTTCTTGTTTAATATAAGTTTGTTTTTTGGTCTTCCAAATGTTTCGGTTTTAATGCTGCTGATGAGAGGTAACTCCTTGAAATGCGTCGTATACAGCATAGTACAAATTTACTATTAATATCTAATATTAGTATCCTTGGATTGTTATTTTGAAACTCCTGGGATGATGCCTCTGCTAGTGGACCCTAGGTCCCCGAGGGTATTCGGTAACCCAGTCGTCAGACTTGTCTGACATGATTATTCATTGATGTGTTACAGAAATTACCAGTATTTAGTAAAATTCAAAAATAATAGAAATACTAAGGGTTCATTCCTTGTATTGCACATGGTAGATCTCCTTATTTGAAATTTGGCTTCCTATTTCGGTATTTTTGGTTGCGTACTTCTTGTTTAATATAAGTTTGGTTTTTGGTCTTCCAAATGTTTCGGTTTTAATGCTGCTGATGAGAGGTAACTCCTTGAAATGCGTGGTATACCCCATAGTACAAATTTACTATATCTAATATTAGTATCTTTGGATTTTTATTTTTAATATATGGTTGTTAGGAACATTTCCTAAACATTAAAGTTGTAAGAGTCCTCCAAGATAGATCTTTTCACCAAAGATGGAATTGTTACGTTTCAAATCCAATTGATTACTTTAATGAATGGTTGCACGGTAATTTCATTAAAATGTCATTAAATTTACATATAGATGTAAAAGCTATTACAAAATTTATTATACTTATTTTTAATGTTCCAAGGGGTGTAACTCTTAACAAAACCGTCGACGCTTGTTTTTTTTATAACTTGTTAGAGAGAATGATGAAATTAGTCTGACATATATTTCATTAAAATCTTTTGAGAATGAAGGCATGATAGCGCTGACAAAGTAAATTTTCCATATTTTCCTGCTCAAAAGGGAGGAACTATTAGAAAATCCGTCATTGTTGATTTTTTAACCTGTTTGAACGAATGCTGATATAATCTGTTGAGAAATGTAGACGTGAGAACGGTTAAGTGTGACAGACGGTGCTACATACGGACGGACGTCACCACTTCATATTCCCCGCTCCGCGTTGCGGCGGGGGCAAATATAGTGCGATGTATAATTTGGAAAAATACAACTTTCCGACAAGCAGGTATGAAGCCTTAGCTAGTTTTACACATATACGAGCACATTCGTACCCTGCTATCTAAAGTGTGTAAAGTCTAACTAAAATTTTGCAGTTCTAGTAAGCGGTCACCTTGTTGGTAATCATACTATATTGGCTTTTATAGTATGTTTTATGCACCAGTTTCAATATAGATAAGGCAGATGTTTGGGTACCAATAATACCGGCTTAACCCCACCACTGTGCAGTGGCTCTCTATTTGTATGTTGTGCTCATATGTTTTATTTTTGTCCAGGGTTCGTTCTGTTGGTTGACGTTGATTGATATTCTACAGGAATGTCATCGTCGACCTTTTCTGTTATTCATTTTGTTGTTTATTTCAGATATCAAGACTGTACAGATAACATGAGTTAGCTCTATATATTACGCAAAAAACACTGCAAGTTTGGTTCTCTTTAATTTAAGTCAATATAATTTTAGCGTAGAAATATTCAGCACCATTTTCAAAATGGCCGCCGTCTAAATTGAAAAAATCGGAAAAAAGTCCTACTTCCGTACAAATTGGGCCAAGAGTGTCAATGGGAGGGGCGGGAATTTGTTACAAATATATGTTGTGCATAACAATCAGTACTAGTTTCACTTGAGTTTATTATTGTTATTGGCATATCAAGATTTAATTTCACATGTACTCTTTTATATGAGGTGCATAATTCCCCGTAATGCTAATCTTTCACGACTATATTAGAACCAAAATACTTGAATTTCTAACATTTGAATACTTAGGCCATTTATACATTAAATATGCACTTTATACGTTTACATTTATACTTATGCAACAACTGATATCATTTCTAGTTTTAAAACAGTTCTGTCTTCCGTGTGGTTTCTGAACTTGATAATTTATAATATTATGTTGGTAAGGATTTTGTTAACATCAGTTTTGTGCTTTCGGTGTTCTTCCAGGTAACTGCATGAATTTCACATTTTAACAATAAAAAAAAACATCCTACATGTATGTTAAACTCAGCTTATCCTGTATAAAAATAACTACCAAAATTTATGAAAATAGATAAATAAATAAGGTCGGAGGTCTTAATAGCAGTGCAATATTGAAATCAAAATAATAACAATTCCTAAAAATTATAAACAATTGTAAGATTCCACTTCCGGTATCTTAAAGACTGAGCTGTCATCGTACTTGTAAGAAATCATTAACAAAAATATGTATATACTAAGATCTTTTAATACAAACCAATATAATTTTGAAGCGGTAGGAGACAATTTAAAAAAAAAGTCTGATAGAACCTGAAATTGTAGTAGTAAAGCTTTATAAACCAAAACTTCTACCTGTATCCTTTGTCGTAC
Source organism: Mytilisepta virgata (assembly GCA_028015205.1). NCBI lineage: Eukaryota > Metazoa > Mollusca > Bivalvia > Mytilida > Mytilidae > Mytilisepta > Mytilisepta virgata. The sequence continues at coordinate 80,057,270 of CM051519.1, forward strand.
TTTCAGGTATTATCGAGTCGCTTTCTGTAGAAACTGAAAAATAAAAACTATAATAAAATAAAAGTTATTATATATATGTGATGTGAGAACATTCAGTACTGATAATATCCTCCAACATCAATGTCTCCTATAGTTTCTATATTTCAAAATAATTGATAATTAATGTATAAACAACAGGAGAAATACACAGAAGCTAAAGATCTGGAATAGTACTTTTGGAAAATGTACGGTTCATTTTATTTTGATTTGTAAAAAAAATGTTTATGATTGTTTGCCTCGATAAAAGTTTCCTCAAATTTTCTGCTCAGCTTTTCCTGTATAACAAAGTACCAAAAATATTGAAAAGAAATCAATTAATAACATGAATAACTTCAAAGCTCTTATTGCATATAAAATATTGAAAAAAAATAAGCAAAGATTCTTAAAATTATAAACAATTAACAGATAACACTTGCAGTATCAAAAAGGCTGTACAGAGAGTATCTTAAAGTGCATTAAATTTATTTTGGTATTTTGTGATACGTTTTATTAAAGAATGAACAGTCATAATATTTAAAAAAGGTTATTGACAAAGCTTGCAATTCTTTTCATTGATAATATATATTATCGAATAGACTGAAAACAAAATTACTGTCAATCCTTATAATTTAATTCCAACGGTTGTTTTGACGTCTAAAACGTCGGGATTCCCTTTAATGACGACACTTTAGAAAAGAAAATTTAGTCTATGACATGATAGACGAAAAAAATTCGACCAATGAAATGACACCTTACATTCAATATTATATTATATAAATTTAATATACATATGTACAAATGTACATGCAGTTCAAGGTAGTATTGTGGGGCCAATACATAGACACCAAGAATGCCGAGATCACCAGAGTAAGTCATGAAAACGCATTCTTAGTTCTTTTTAATTCAAACCAAGCAGTAGAATACGATTTTATAAAAGGATGATGTTAGCTTAACTTGTATTAGTAAAGCTATGTATAAAAAAGTTATACCTCCGGTGATGGTCGTACTTTCAGATGATATCAGGTCGCTTTCCGTGGAAACTGGAAAATGAAAACTAAAATAATAGATGGCTTACTGTTAAACGTCCAGTGGCAATTATTTAATTTCATCTCAGAACGAGAACATGTTGATATGAATATGAATCATGCTTTGTAATAGGCCCACACTCTGAGACAGAATGTTAACGTTCTAGCTCACGAGGTAAAAGTCCACAGGAAGACATATCACCCGACCTAGACACACTATACCGACTCCAAGCCGAACAGGCCTTTACTCTTACCACTAAAAGCCGTGTGGTTTACGAAGAGGCAGCATACTAAATAAGATATTAAAATACTGAAAAAAATTAGCAAAGATTCTTAAAAACAATAATTCCACTTTAAGTATCACAAAGACTGAGCAGCCATAGTATTTTAAAGACACCGTTAACAAAACTAAATTTTTTATTGTTGTTTCTACATGTAAAAGATACTTTTTTTAATCCAACCATTTTACACTTTGTCGTAAACAATACAATTTCTGTGGACCAGCATCCCACGGAAGGTCTTTAATACTTGCTGTCTAGGTTTCCCTCAGGCGAGAATTCATATCAATAATTTCTATATTGCGTTACAGCGTAACCAATTTTTTTTCTAATTATAAATATGACATTTCCGACAATACTTTATTGTTTTATACACCAAGAAAACATCACCCGCTCGCGTTTTCAAGTAGACAAATAGTTCATTTATCAGTAGATGTAATATATTTAACTTCATTTTTTTCGTTTGCCTTAAGAAATGTACCTGTTATAAGTCATATTCATGCCAAATTACTTAACCCAAGGCTGTCGGCGCTTACTTTCAATGACTACCGGGGGCCCTTGTAGAGATATTTGTGTAACTGAACAGTAACAAACCTTGAATCTTAGAATCTGTACAATTATCAATGAAGTTCATCCAATCATCTAAATTTATAGAAGAAGGATATAGTTTTACAGTTGGTCTTGTAGAATTAATCCATTCTTGTGGTGATATTGTACCAGGAGAACAAACAAAAAGTGCATCCATATTCCTGCAATTAAAATATTTAGTTGCTTGCAGAATAAAAAGGGTAATAGATTATTCAAGGTGAAATACTTTGCAGAGTTCAACCAACTTTCCAATTCTAAAAATATATTTTCTAGAGGGTATATATACATTTAAATAAAACAAGAATTGTGCACAAGATGTTCGAGTCATTTTTTAGCCGAGTTGCATGTAGTAAAAAATATAGCTTTAAATCCAGATTTTGGAAATTTGGCAAATTGTTTACGGCGGAAATATTGAAGATGTGCATAAGGGAATGTGATGTTATTTGAAGAAGTTATTGCCTATTTTCCATGTGAAACTGAGTCAATTTTTGGAACAATTACTATGAAGGGTCCCAAGTTCGTGTAAGCAACTCCTCCTTCAGTTTTAAAGGCATCTAATTGAAATTCTTGTGTATATGTGCTCGAAGGAGTTATGATGCCATTTGAAGATTTTTAATCTTAATTGTTTATGTTATGGAGGTTAATTTTTTTTAAATTGTTTAAGTGGAAATTACTACTCTTGTTAACCGAGATCTTTTCAAGTATACATATTTTTTAGACATAGTGAAGATGTCCACGACGGAGTATGATGTCGTTTGTAGACTTAAATTCTTTTAGTTTTATTTGTTCACATAAAATTGTTAATGAATAGTACTTTTTGTATAATTAACTCTCTCTACAGATAAACAATTGCAGTTTTTGATATCCATGCATTAGATAACGAAGTCTACTACTCTCCAGTAAAACAATTTAAAATTAAAGAGTCAACGGAAATATAATTTGTGCTTACAATTTTGAAATCTCTGTTTTACTGAATAATCCAATTGGTACATCTTCCAAAGCGTTCCATTGTATTGACCTGAAGTATGAACGGATATGTACAACACAGTGTAAAAAAAATGGCAAAGTTAAATACTTTATTGTACCCAAGCACAATTATTGTATTAATATTAAGAGAACAGAAACATTATGTTAAACACAGATCAGAATCTGATATCTAACAATCCTAAAAGTCTAATAATAACATTAAGGATCCTCGCTGGTCATGTTTTGGTCTTTTTGTCAGATTTTCGGAATCCTCGGGTTTTATCCATTTCTTAAACATGAAATTCTGTGCCCATGAACCCCCACTTTTTCTTTTATAATTCAATCATATATACCTTAAAATGGTATAAATTTTTTTCATACATCTTTGAGAGACTGGAGTTGTTAATGCAAAGACAATGAAAAATCCAGAGAAAACCCATTTTCTGCAAATTTTCAAGGCATTATAGCTCTAAAATGAGCACATGAACCTATATTTTTTTCTTGCTTATTTGTTTACTATTCATATGTTCCCTCAAACTAAAACACCTTTTTCAAATCCTATTTATTTCCTATTAGACCAGAGATCATCCTTAATGTGAAAAGATGTATTAATGAGTCTAGAGTTTCGGCAACAGATGTTTTATTTGAAAACATTCATACGCTAAATAACAATGTACTCATTAATCTAAACTTAAAAAGGAGGGATTAAAACCAAAATTATTTACGATACGAAATAGAACCTATCAAAAAAGTTGTTGTCAAGAAAGTGCATTCAGCTGGTTTTGGCGTGGGAATCCGTTCTCACCGTTTTGGGATTTTTTTCCCCTTGCACCATTTTGTGATCTAAGCAGAAGTAACGAGGTGAAAACATGAATATTAAATTCAACGATACTAATTTTGATGCACAAGATGTGCACATTTCGTCGATTCAGGACTAATCAGTTGTGATGAACATGCTCAAAGCCTAAACTGAAAATAAAAAATAATACAAACATTTGAAGAGAAAATTCAAAATACCAAAACGACCGAAAGGGTGAAGACAACAATTATCTCGTGCATCAATCCATCAAATGTATCTCTTATGTTGTTGTATTTTGAGTGTAATATTGTTGATATTCAAAATAACGTATTTTAATCTAGTACAATTTCAAAATAAAGGATCAAAATAGGTCAAGGTTAAACTTTTTAAGATAAATAATATTCTTAGATAACTTGTAATCTCATTGTCTAAATTACGTAAAGTAAAGAAATACCAAAAGGGATATTCGAAGAAGAGAAAAATCGTAACAACTGACAAATTCCGGAGAACAACGAAGACAAGACCAAAACAATACATGCACTACAATTAAAAACTAAAAACATATGAAAAACATGGACCCCACCAAAAAACCGGGGGTAGACTCAGATGCTCCGGAAAAGTAAGCAGTCTCTGCTTCCTGGAGGACTCCCGCCATGCTGTCCATGTCAAATCCGATATGCGGAAGGGATAATATCAATGGAACAGGTCCATTTTCATTTGGGAAACGGTTTTGTCATACCGGTCAACCAAGTCATGATGACGCCCATAAAACTTTCATAAGGATGACTTCAGCTTAGGAACAACGTACCCCTGTCTGATCAACTTTTCTGTCAGAAGCCAATGACCCATTTTCCTTGACAAACTGTACGTTTTTTAGATTCATATATGTTTATTTGTTGACATGCCAATTATATTTGCAAATTTATTGCATATTATAGAATAAACTATCGGTATAAATACATGTACACTTACGCGTAGTATAATTGTGTTGTATTACTGAATATATCAGCCGGAAAGAATCTCAGTTTATTCCCATAAATATATCTGTCAAAGAAAATTAAGATGATTATAATAATAATAAGAAATATTATATGTCTTGTTTTTAAATCGTAATATATTTATAACATGACTGTCAGTTTGACCGCTGATCCAAAATGGCATCTGAATACGAATCTTGGAGTACAAAATGAAGAGAAAAAATAGACAGCTTTTTTCATAAATTTGGTTCTGTCGGATAATCTACGAAAAAATTTCAAACACCGTACCGCACGTGATGCTATATTTGCATGTAACATCCTACAGACGTAGAAATTAGAAGTGATGTAGCAAATCTGTTACAGTTTGACCTCTTCTTCATTTATCAGCCTTGTTGTTTCATTGAAGTTCTGGTTCTTACATAATATTTATATCAAAGAAAAAACAAAAATGGACACAACAAATGCATTGATTGTAAATGCATAATGAAACGTCTTACTGCTACACTGGACTGTTTAATTCACTAATGGAAGAACGCATTCTTCATATAATTTTTGTTAAGTATACTATGAACTTTTATTAAAGTTTCTAACATAATTAAATGTAAAAGACACCACAGTGAGGTTGTGTATCGTAATCCTGGTCAAAATAAAGACACCTAGCCATTTTCTTTATTCACTGCACTCAGTTAAATAAAGATAAAGTTATAATTGAACCACCTGCTAAATGCTAAAATATTGAAAACCAAAACAATAACCCATAATGCTAATATCGTTTTTAAAATGAACGTATGAAATGAATTTCAAAATATATTTTGATACTAATTAATTTCAAAAGAAATACCATTGATGTACATATAACAGGTCCACCCTAGTATTTGAAAAGAAGTAGCTGAGCAGCAGAGAACTCCACCAAATACTAGTAATAAACCGTCTATGATATCTGCAAATTTGATGAACTGGATAAACATAAACTTTCAACAAATGATCAGCCGTAATATTTCAAGTTAGAGTATCCTGACTCGCTGTTGTGTTCATGTTTGTGTTCTTTTATGTTATTTTTTGTCCGGGTTTCTGTCTGTTGGGTGGCGTTGATTAATTGGTATCTTATTGTTATTATTCTTATTATCTTAAGACAAAAAATTTGGAAAACCGTAAAAACAAAAAAAATCAAAACTACCAAAAACAATTTACTTCTTGTATATGCACTTACTTACAGGTATTTAAGGCTGACAAGATTAGAGAATACTCCACTTGGTAATGCTTTTAAATCATTGTATGCAATGTGTCTAGAAAATAATAAAACTATGTAGTTTCTAGCACATGGACTAGTTGAATAAGTTGCAACTACATGTATGTCCTGCAATAACACAGATGTGTATACACACATATTGATAGAAATTCCGCAAAAAAAAAAATACACAAGTCTTGCTCGAAAGCTGGGTATTATCCATGTTGAGGACTTCACTCTGACCTTAAAGTGAAGAATAACAATAGAAATCTGCTTTCATTGCTTATGCTTATTTCACGTGCATTGTACGGCTTTTGTGTTAAAAATCCCTTCTCTCGTAAATATATAATTATTAAAAATACCGTGTATTAACTGGTCTTTACCTGCAAACTGAAATATATATATGTTACAGTGAATTTGTATAATCGGAGTTAAACGCACACCTAACAATGCTATATTTGGTGTCGAAGCTAGGATAGGGCTCACATCCTGGAACTTGGCTGTTTAACTAGTTGCTAAAATTGACACTGAAACTTATCTTACTTATCATGGTGGTTCAGAACTTCGAAAAAATAAACAACAGGATGATAGTTTAGTTGAGTTAATACCACTATCTCAAAGACACAAGTAGTAACATTGTAATCACATGTGCTGTGTGTCAAAAAGAGACACCCAAAGTACATGTCACATGTAGCATTTGTAACAATACAATCCACACTTTGTGTGGGAATTCCACAGAAAATGAATAAATCGGCACCACTGCTGTGTGTTTTCATTGTCAGGTAGAGCAAACAATTGAAAATAAGAGACTTAATGCAAACAGATCGATGGAAAAACAAGCTTAAAGTAAGACTGAAAATATAAATAAATTCTTTGTGATGTTGAACTTGGAATGAATGTCGTTGTTCCAATACCATAAGTAGATCGAGGTAAAGGGGACCCTAAGAATATAATAGTTGTGGTTCATGAACATTCTGAGAAAGGTTACCGAACATGGTATCTTGATTGGGACATACACAAGGAATCGATTTAAGCTGACACCGTCTCTCTCAGAGAAGGGCTGTTAAGGTTAACTCCATTTGTGATGGTAAAGGGTTTCAAAAATGTGGATGTTCTGGAAAATATAGATGTGAAACTAACCGTTGTGCCTGTCGTAAGCAGGGTAGATGCCATCCAAACACAGTTTGTAAAAATAAATGGTTACAAAACACATTCATCCTATCCAAGTTATGTTCAGGATTTTTTGGTGATTAATTTTGTTACAAAAATATTAAAAACTAGTATCAATTTCCAAGTCAGCGGTTATGTTAAATCCCTGGTGTTTTTTCAGTGATTATGAATAATCTTTGATTGTTTCAGTGATTATGAATAATCATTTAAATGGTCAGGGATTTAACGAAATCCCTAATATATTCAGAGAGTATGTATATTCCCTAATTAAATAAATGCACTGTTACATATACATTGTCCGTATAGAGTGCATAATAATATATGATACATACAATCGTTCTAATTTGCCGAGTGGAAACAGTCCATTTTCCAAAGCTACAATCTTGTTCATGCTCAATCGTCTGAAATACAACCCTTAGTCAAATAATGGAATAAAACATTATTTTCAAAGTACATTTTTTTAATATGCAAAATGGACCACTCAGATATTCATAAAATAATCAATAAAATTCTATGTTAAACATAAGTTTGAAAGTTGGATAAAACAATACCACTTTGTATCAGGTTAGATTATATCAATATATCAATTTATACCAATAATCGATACCGATATCCATTTTCAATCATTATCGGGTCCTAAGATACAAATGCAACATTTGCAGTGTAAAAGAGAATATCTGTCCTATTGTTTTCATAAAATTCAACTATATCCATTTTGATTCACTCTGTGTGCGTATGCCATCACGTAAAATTTGAGAAAGGAAATCAGAAAATCCCAAACAATAAACTAAAATGTTATCGTGCAAATATACTTAAAGGGATACGCCAAATCTGCTCAAAACTGAACATGCATATTACAACTATACTTAAATATGTTTGTATAAAATGTCATTCCGACAATAATCCGGTAATAACTGTATCTTTTATAAAATTGTTTTATGCTGTGAAGAACTACACAGTCGGACATTTCTGTCGACAAAACATTTGGTCGTCACGTCACGACCTACAAAACCTATCCTAAAATTAAAGACGATTCTTCTACAGAATGCTACCATTTACATACATGTATGTCCATTAATATTTTATGTCGCAAACTGGTCGATAATTACAAAATTATAACGATTATATCACAAGTTAATACGTGTCGGTTATTGATTCTAACATTGCGGTTAACCATATCTACCAAACATGTAATAAAATTACCTTCATTTAACAATTTACCTTTAAAGGAAATTTAGTGCTTACTGCTCGATAACTGTTGTAATCATTTTGATTTTTACAAGTATTTATCCACGCTTTACCTCTTGTATATTGACTGTGAAATAATATTTCACATCTGTTATCGATCAAATCACTGCTAATCATTTTGTGCCATAACAACTCATTAATTAAAATAATTTTAATATTCTTTTAAAAAATGATTTTTATGTACATGCAATAAATTATGGACCACTTCGACCGATTGTCGTATTAAGTTATCTCGCTTGAACTACACAAGAAACTCTCATTAGAACAAAGTATTTCCTAAATAATACACAATTTTCAAAGGCGGCAGCAAACTTATGAAAAATAATAAGTATGCAATGGTTTCTGAATTTAATCCACCATAATAAATATTTGAAATTTAATGTTTAAGCTGTTATGAGTTTATGTGAATGTGAACAATAAATCCTCTTGCCAGGACAAAAGATATACAGTTGATTTGTAAAAGGTATTTATTTAGTTTTAGATACATGTATCATATATATAGGTTTCCAGTAAATTTGATCATATTTTTATTCATTTGGATTTCATGTTGTATATTGTATTAGAGTGTAGTTTACTCTCGCCCATACGTAAATTTAAGAAATACCAAAAGGGATATTTAAAGGAGGGGAAAATCGAAAATAACTGACAAAGTTCGGAGAACAACGAAGACAATATCAAAAGAAAAACAAACACATTTAAAAACTAATTATCTAGAAATAACACAGATACCACAAAAAACAACCGGCGTAGACTCAGGTGCTCCGGAAGAGTAAGCAGTCTCTGCTTCCTGCAGGACACCCGCCATACTACCCATGTCAAATCCAGTATGAGGAAGGGACACCATCAATGGAACAGGTTCATTTTCATTTGGGAAACGGTTTTTATACCTGTCAAACACGTAATGACGTCCATACATGTTAAAATTTAATAAGGATGACTTCAACTTAGGAGCAACATATCCCTGTTTGAGAACCTTTTCTGTCAGAAGCCGGGCTCTGTCCAGGAAGTCAATGTAAATGTCACAAGCACTAGGATAACACACGAGTTGTGGAATATACACTCATTACGCCGGCGCTTCTGGAATGTTGCAGCTCAAAAATGGGAAGTTCTTCATTGGAAAGTCAAAGTTATCCCTTTTGTCGTAAATTAAGTTAATAAGGACAGACAAGGTGTCAATTTGGACGTGGTTATTTAAGAATACCTACGATCTATCTGTGAAGCAATAATCAATTAAACAAATCAATAATAAATATCTAGGATAATTGTTTGTAATAAACAAGTTAAGTAGATGACAGACTGTTTGCTTTAAATTCTACAAGAATGTGAAATGTTGTACATTTTGTACCTAGTTTCTGTGAAAATAAAGAAATACGAATTGATGGAATAATTTTTTAAACATTGACTAACTTTATTTTATTTGTTTTGTAATTACCTTTATCTTTTGACCTGCAAATCATTTTGAAAACGCATGCCCTTGTCATACCACTTTAGATTTACGACTTTGTGGTTATATGACACCAACATCGATTGTGGCTTCGCCTATAGAAAGATAACTAACCCCCACAGATCTCTAATCAATACCTTATTAAATTGATAAATAAAACACACCAAAACCGTCTTAACTCTGGATAATCTTTACCATATGGTTGCGGAATTGTCCCTAAAGCTTTAACAGCGAAATAAAACATTTCTTACGGACACTTTAGACATCAATCTAATTTATTTCTTTCAGTTGTTTTCTTTACAGCCACCCCTTTATCCTTCGCAACACATTACCTTCAACACCATACCCCTACATTCTATGACAGAAATAAACATCATTTCAAAAAATATGTCAGAATTCATATCTTGTCGACTGATACAGTACAAACCCCTTGTATATCGGAGCGTCTATTTCGGGAATCCAATCTACGGTTTCTATCATTATTGATGCAAAATAAAGAATATGTTCAAATATGAATTTTAATGAATACGAAGAGCTTTTCCGTTCGATTAATAGCAAAATTTACGAATTAGAAATTTCTGTGATAGCATTCTTTTCCATAAAACTTAATTACAAGAACAGATTTTACCGACTACACAAATGAGTGTAATTAAGTACACATACATGTATGTTCAATCAGAATGATTTAAACCTTACACCCCACACTCTTCGGTTGCAGTTTACTATTAATTTGCAGACTCAAAGGATCTCCAAATGCGTATAAATACTAACTGCTGCACCTAATCATTACAAATCTGTTCTATATTTACAAGTCCGACAGCAACCTATCTTGTTTTTCACAGAAGTTGGGGGCCAAGACAGCAAAGCTGATACAATACGAAAATGATCCCAAAAAGTTGTTTACAAAATGAAAATTTTGAAACTTTTTTTCTTGTCAATGAATTTAGATCGTTTCTTAACCCCTTAGGCATTACAATAATTATTCTGGTATACTTTGGAAGTTATTTTTGTTGTTTTAGTTATCATAGTGAATTATGTGTCTTGGACATTGTTTTACCTGAAACTTTGTATGAAGCATCTAATGAAGGACCATTATAAACCCTACATTTGTTTCTTGATCGGCCGCCATGAACAAATCCTATATCTAATTGGCCAAATTGAACATCTTCTCCTCTTAAACCATACAGCAAAATAAACTGAAACTTGGTATGAAGCATCGATGGAATGATCTTTATACGTTTGTATATTTTGTCACGATCGGACAACTGACATGGCTGCCGTGAACAAATTTTATTTTTCTCATTGCTCAAACTTTAATAAATGCTGTCCTCTGAAACCATATAGCATCTGCTGACTGCTTCAGAACTGCTCTAGAATAGAATCCTGACTGCTCTAGAACAGAATCCTGACTGATTCCGACTGCTCTAAGCTGCCATGGTTAAGAACAGCTCTAACCTGTTATGGTCTAGAACAGCTCTCACCTAACATGGTCTAGAACAATTCTAGTAACAGTCAGCATTTAGAATAAATAAGAAATCGCAACTTAAAGTTTCAGTAAAGTATTTTTGTACCACAATAAATAAAAATATCACACTGGAATAAAGCCTAATTCTTGACCAGAGCTGTTCTAAAAAGCAGTCATGGACCAGGACTACTCTTGACCAGAGCTATTCTTCTGCCTGACTGCTTTGCAAGTTAACTTGGACGACCGATTATGACTGGTCGCAACTGTATGAGGAATCTGTGGAAGGCTCTTTATAAAGTTTTTTTCTCGATCGGGGGACTAACATGGCCGCCATGAACAAATCCTATTTGTCATTGGCCTAAATAAAACAAAATATTCTCCTCAAAAACCATACGGCTAAATGAACTCAAACTTGCTATGAAGTATCGATGGAAAGACCTTTATAAAGTTTGCATAATTTGTACCGGTCGGACAAGTAAATACCCTCCCCCTCCCCCTGAACAAACCCCATTTCTCTTTAATCAAATTTAAAAAATCCTCTCCTCTAAACTGGCCATATGGTCAAATGAAGTGGCTTTTGATATTAAGCATTTATGGAAATAGCTTTATAAAGTTCTCAAATTTCTTTTTCAATTGCTGCCAAATCCTATTTCTCATTGGTCAAATAAGAAAAAATCTCCTCTGAAACAGTGTTAAACCGTATAGCCAAATGAACTGAAATCTATTGGAGGGTCTTTATAAAGTTTCTCGGTCGGACAACTTTGTATGAAGCATTTATGGAAGAACCTTTACAAATTTTGCATGTTTCAAACTAGACTAGAGGTAAAATCTATGCAAAAACCTTTATCAAATTTGGATATTTCTCACCGGGACGAGGAATCATGGCCACCATGAACAATTCCCTATTCTTGATTGGTCAAATTGAATAAAAATATCTTAAAGTGAAACTGAATAGGAAAATGAACAAATATGTCATGTTAAAAAGGATGCAAGGTGAGCGATACGGGATCACCATTTGAGCTTCTAATTCTTTAACTACTAGTAACTACATTGTACTTTAAAATTTGTTCTTACAAATCTGAATGTATTTGATGTATCGTCATTGTAGTTTATGTCATCCGTTTTTTAAATACAAGGCATACAAAGTACTGATTGAGTAAAAACACTTACAGTTCTTTAATATTCCGTAACTCTTTGAATATCCCGACTGGTAATGTTTCAATTAGATTCCCCTCAAGATTTCTATAAGGATATAAACTCCATTAAACATTGCTCTATTTAATATGTTCTTTAAAAACATAAAAAGATAAAGTCAGCAGAGCGAAATAACTGTAAAAATAATATAAATGTTATCCCGTCCTCATCATATGATTGACCGATTCGAAGTTTTTTTCTTAAAAATTAGATTAGATATCTTCAGTTAAATTTCTGGTACTGGAATCGAAAGATCACCGGACTTGACGATTAACCGGATGTCACCAACTTGAAATGTGACATATGCCGTTATATTCCATGTATCGACGTAAACGTGTAAAGCACGAACGATGAACGAAGAAAAATATGGATATATAAGAGATGCTAAAAGAACTATGCAACCGTCCAGACGATGATTTTATAAAATAAACGATGCTACAAAAGCCCTTTAACGGTTAATTTCCACGGTATAGTTTAATGTACATCGTATTTACAATGCATACGTGTACTATTTTACTTAGAACCAGTGATTTTATATTGAACTATTAAAATGTTAGTTCCTGTGTTACAACGATAAAAAATCGTTGATGCCACTTAGTCGATTGCGGTGATAGTGGACTCCAAGACTCCAAGGGAATCAACAAGACAGTTGCTAGTATTTCTTTACTAACCCAAAAATTATACTTTAAATTTATTATTACAAAACAGATTAATTTGGTAAAAACTTAGGAGTATCTCCCTCGTGCATAGTTTTGTCCTAAGATAATTTTAAACCACTCAGATTCTGACAAAAAATTACAAAGTAAAGTCAAGAAAAATACCAAAGGGATATTCGAAGGAGAGTAAAATCGTAACAACTGACAAACTCCGGAGAACAACGAGGACAAGACCAAAACAATACATGCACTACACTTAAGTATGAACAACATGGACATGTTTAGGTATGAACAACTAACATGTTAGGTTTTCTCATAGACAACAAATTTTTTGAATTTGGCGGTCGAATTTTTCAACAAACAATCGGCATTCCAATGGAAACCAACTGTGTTCCTCTCCTGCCCGATCTGTTTCTGTACTCATATGAAGCGGACTTCATTCAAGAGATATACTAAAGAAACTAGGCCAATCCTTTAATTTCACTTTTCGTTATATAGATAACGTGTTGTCGTTAAATAATGACAAATTCCAAGACTTTCTTATATTAGTATCTTTGGATTGGTTTTTTTCTACATCTTATCTTCGCAACTGAGATTGAAATTAAGGATACTAAAGATCAGCGAAGTCCGCTTTAAATTTGGATTTGTTTCTTGAAATAGAAAACGAAAGACATTTGAAGACAAAACTGTATGACAAACGATGGTTGATTCAACTTTCCTATTATAAAATTTCCCTTCTTAAGTACCAATATACCAGCATCGCCTGCATATGGCGTTTACGTTTCTCAGCTTATCCGGTATTCAAGGGCATGTGTGAGTTACAATGAATTTCGATAAAGAGGATTACTGTTGTTACAAAAGCTGCTTAACAAGGGTTTAATCAGAGATAAATTTATGTCATCACTTAGTAAAATTGTATGGTCGTCATCACGAATTGATTGACCGTTACAGTGTTCCAATATCGAAGATGATGTTAGACCTGGTCCCACTGTCGTAACATTTCATGTACCTCCGCCGATTTGTGACTACCACCGGATTGACGGTGCCGTATATGTAGCAGGAACTGCTTACCCTTCCGTAACCCTGAGTTCACTCCTGGTTTTTTTTATAGGAATTCGTGTTGTTCATTGTTTTTTTTACTTTGCACTGTTTATTTGTTGTGCTGTGCTTGTGGTTATCCAGTTGTCTTCCGGGGTTTGTATGTCTAATGGATTGCATTTTTTTGTTTGTTTGATCCTTGGATAAATTTGTCCTTTTGGTCATTTAGGCCTTTTTGAATTTGATCTTGAACCTGTTTGATTGCGTTTTGGTTTTGCAACATTTTAGGGCTTGAACTCAACTTATATGTCGTAAATCGAAAGAATGTGCACATTTTAAGCATTAAAACAGGTATCATATAATTTCGATATTTGAGATTGTTTTACACATGGGTGCGAGGTATCGTCCATCAATTTTTTGTTTCAAGGTAAAAAGTGTGCTTCGAGACAAGTGCTTCTGAAGAAAAAAAACGTGTGCGAGACATGGTGTCAGATAAAACTATTGTAAAAACGAAAACTAGAAACTCGGAAATGATACAGTCAAATACGTAACGACATCGGAAAATACACCAACGCACGACCGGGAAAAATCATCGACAAAACCTTCGATTTGCATTGTAGAATTAGCTTTGAAAATAAGTTATGCAAGTAGCCAAAGAAATCCCACTGCATACAAGTGTATTTTTTCGCAGTGAAAATAGTTTAAAGATTCAGTGTCCTTTAGATAAAAATAACTTAATCTCCCTGAAAGGGCATGGTACATGTATGATGTGACCCGATATTTGACTCCCAGAATGTCAAAATTAAAAAGTAATAAAAGACTTACTCTCAACTACCATTAAGCACTCTTAAAATGTTGAATTTTGAGGAAAACTTTTTGTTTTCAACGAGAAATTTCCGTAATAGCTGCAATATGCTTTCAGAGATGGCTAATTGTGACGAATCAATAAAAACAAAGAATTTCACTCATTTTGGACTTCTGAATTAAAATTTTGATATAAGCAACAGCCTTGCCCAAACAGATATTTTACTGAAATGTGTTTTTATGTTGAAAAGATATTATATATAAAATATATAAAAGCGGCAATTTTAAGCAAAGACTTGTTTGTTTATATTTTGACGCCAAAACATTGAACATTTAATGGTGTATTAGTTTTTAATAGACGTAACAAGGAAAATGGAAAATACCACATGCCATGGATCAAAGAATATTGAAAACAGTATATAAATTACATCTTCTCTCCTTCTTTTTAAGATTATTTCAAAGTATTTAAAATCTTTGTTAATATATTAAGCAATTTGTTGCTCGTTTATCAGTTAGTTATTCTGTTTCCTGTAATTCCTTTTCTTTATATGTTAATACTTTAATTTCCCTATTAGTACACATTACAGCATACACGATCGCGATATGCCATACACTACTTCATTACAAATTACATGTACAAAGTTACCATACAATGTATAATTCGGAAAATTAAACGTAAAACCTGTGTGATGGGCAATTTATAAGTTGTATTACATGTATTATGCAATAAACGATACCAGAAACCATATGGTGAACGAAATTCAAAGCCTTGCTCTACATCTAACCCTCAGCTTCAACATTCTTAGTGTTTTAGTGTTTGTGCTCCATTGTTCAAATTTTCTTACACGTATTTGTTTAGGTAATATCTTTCATAACATTGTTTACTGTTTTTCTATTCTCCCAGATTAGCTTTGTCGTTTGATTTTGGTTTTGTTGTGTATTTCCCTGTCTTATCGCTTTGGTATTCTTTTGCTGAATGATATTTTTTACCTGAATTTTTCTAATATTGACTTACAGAATTTCCAATTTCACCAATTTATCAAAAATACCCTCGTCCAGAAATGTAATTTTGTTGTTGCTTAAGTCCCTACAAGAACAGTGTCAGTTTAAAAACAATTCTTACATTTCATACAAATGTGCAGAAAATTCAAAATGAGGTGTTTTAGTTGTGTAGAAAACATGTGCAATGTTAACAAAGTATTCTAATATGACGTCCTATGTATCGTCAAAGATATATTACCCGATATATCCACTTCTAGCACATGCGTATAGAAGCTTGTTGTAAACACGAATTGTATGAACTTTAACAAGAAAAAAATGTCTTTTTCACACGATTTTTTTTTTCTTAGAAAGAAATCACGCGATACAACCACACTAGTTGTGTACAACAACAATTATGACAATGTTGTACACTGGAATACACCTTTACGCAGGCAGCTCCGTCTTGAGTTTTAAACGACGTGACGGGTAAGTCTGTGAAACATGTTTTATTCATTGTGCTTGTGTAAATGATAAATAAAATAATTTGACTGTACATCTTATGAAAAAAGCTTTATTCAAAATATGCTCTTAAAAGGACAGAATGCAACATATTAATCGCAAGAGAGATGAAGCGTCCAAAACAAGGGTAAATACATAAAGGACAACTCAAATGAGCAAAATTAGCGTATTTGTCCTATAAGAATAGAAATAATTTATGGTGGTTATAGATTTGAAGTCATTTACACCTCGCATACGTTCGGTATAAAATATCCGAATATAAAGGCCCAGCCATTGTGTAAATGACTTCAACTCTATAACCCCCATGAATTATTTCTTAACTTTTTACTTGTTTTGTGAAACAAGTAAAACTTTTGTATCATTTTCACTAACTGATTGATTTTTTGGACTCTTCTGTATACCGAGTGAAAACCAAAATCCGTTGTTCACTCTATAAGTGTTCTTCTCTTATTTTCAGTGTCGTGTGTGTTTTATAACTTTATCTGTGTATCCGTGTTTGTCTTACGGTTCATGCCGTTTAATGTCGTTTAGATTCCTATCGATGTACAAATGTATTCCTGTCTTATTAAATAATAATCATAATAATATATGTAGTTATTGCATTGATATTGCTTCAAGAATACTTCATATTGTCAAGTTTGCGAGTGTGATATGATATAATACGATGGAAAATATTCAAATAACCTAAATGTTTTATAGTAGCATGCATTTCCACATTTTAAACATGGGCATTAATCTTCATATCAAAAGACGCGCGTACTGAACATGTATGTTGAACTCGTGCAAATATGAAAATATGACAATGTGATGCTATTTCAAGTTAACATAGAAAAATTTTCCAGTCTTCTTGTGCATAAATTATTCAACCATTGATCATATTAATTTAGTATTATTTGAATCTACATAGAAGCATGTGTTTGTCTCTTCAGACCAGCTAGCATTTTCAAACAACTTCTTTTGCACTTTAATTTTGTAATCACACGAAATGCAATAAGTTTGATTGTGTACACACAGATAAACATATTACACGATCCCTTTTCATTGAATTAAATGTAATGTAGTCTTTACTTCATAAACAAATATTTACATGGTTTTGAAGAATTTTTACTTTTTTTACTAAGCATAATACACATGCGCATAATAATTGACAGTTCGAGAGAGTACAAAATGTGTACGTGCTTTATATGAATCTTTCATAATTTCAAAATTCACAATTTATTCAATTTGAAAAATACAATAGCGTGGATATGTCTATTGATGATGTTTTATACATCATTACAATTCGACATCTTTGACCGAACATGCTCTCCATGACAACATAAACGACAAAGCTCAGCAATACTGCAATACAAAACACAAAATCTTTTATTTAATTGTTGTTTACTTGATTTTATGTGTAAAATGTTATTATAAAAATTAAAATAAATGCTTTCATAGGGTTGTCAAAGTATTCACCATGCACATAATTTAGAATTAACAATATTTAATCTGATCTCCAATACAAATAACTTACATATATTTTACATTAACTGCAGTGTCAAAAGCTCCGGTAGGTATATTCGTAATTCCACTATAAGCAAAATGACTGAAAATAGGAAATCATCATAAATATGTATTGGCATTATAGAACATGTACTTTTATTAGTAACTTCAAATATTCAAATAAACTTTAAAAATGATTCCAATTGTAAGCATATATATATATATATATATATATATATATATATATATATATATATATATATATATATGTCATTTTGGGGTTTACAGTTAAAAGGCTAGAAGATTTTAACAAGCGAAACCAGAAAACGTCTATTACAGAGTTCTTCATTTCACAAGCCGTTCATGCTTTGCTTTCAAAAAGTTTAATTTTAGGTATCAACATGGATACCTGACTTTAAGAAAAGCAATTATCATGAACAAATTTTCCTATTGTAGTTTCTATTATAATATCGTAAATAAATGAAAACGACTTGGCAAAAAACCAAAATAAAATAGGAAGATGTTTTCACAGTAAAGGCTATAAATATGAAATTTTAAGATTGATTGATTGGTTAGTGTTTAACTCAGGCATAATTGCAGCATATCACGGTGTGAATCAATTGAAATAATTATAAATTGATTTATTTATGAAAATTGCTTAATCTCCCAGTGATCTGAAGATTTTTAATTTATACTGGACTTTCATGAATACTTTCGATTTCTTCTGAAGAATTACATTACTTTTTTGTAATTCATAAGTTAATTCCTCGTTAAACAGCCCATCAAACCATTTGCAAGCTGAAAATATTTGATACCAATTTTGATGCACAAGATGTGCACATTTCGTCGATTAAGACTCATCGGTTATAAAAATTTCTTGCTAGTATCGAAATAATATGGTTTATCGAAATAAAAGATAAACCGATTTAATATAGAGAAATTTGTTATTTTATTGCTTGTGTAAATATTACTCTATGACCTGAATATTTGATGATGTCATGTAACCGATTTAACATAGAGAAATTTGTTATTATATTGCTTGTGTAAATATTACGCTATGACCTGTAAATTTGATGATGTCATG
This sequence comes from Mytilisepta virgata, assembly GCA_028015205.1. Classification (NCBI taxonomy): domain Eukaryota; kingdom Metazoa; phylum Mollusca; class Bivalvia; order Mytilida; family Mytilidae; genus Mytilisepta; species Mytilisepta virgata. Next base: position 80,076,234 of record CM051519.1, read on the forward strand.
AAATTCTATAAGCTACTCCCGGCCGGCATTCTTTGATTAGTCATGTGACGCACCTTCATTGTCAGACTGAAGCCATTCTTGAAGTCGCAAACCTTGCAAACTGTTGAGAGTTACAATTCTCTACTAGAAGTGGATATGCCTCAAACAAAAAGGAAACGTAATTTGCATAAAAAGACAGTTAACCAACAAGGGACAGCTAAAAAGTCTAAAAAGGGACGGAGTACTAGGGACAATGACAACGCCAATGTCATTAGTGTGAATAAAAACATAAATTCCAAACATTTAGAAAGTGCAGACCATGAAGTGACAGCTCGGCTCAATCCTACAGACGTGAACATTTCTGAAGTGCAACATACAAATTCGGACAATAGTTCAAATGCAGGAAGTACGGTGATTTATTCACGAAGTGGGGTAACGGAGAAGAACCAGGCTTCAACCTACCAGACTGCCGGTCAAGACGCCCTCCAAAGTCCAAGAGGCCAGATGTCTAATGATCAGTTGACGGAAGGAATCTGGACGGGACCTCAAAATAATCCCGGTATGACATTAGAGCCTTATAATGCATGTTCTTTTGGGTTGGGACCTTCAAGCAATCTAAGTTTGGGTAATCGTTTACAAGTGGACCACTCTATAGATCAAATTAATAGTGTTTTTGATCCGATTTCAGCTCATATCCCAATGAAATTAAAAGAAAAAGCTTGGAATGGGGAATTTATTGATTTACAGTTGTTACTAAAATCAGCTAGGGACCTTGTAAACGAACCGAATTTAGACGGTGAAATCACAGTGAAAGGCGGTGTATTGTCCCTAACAAATCAAAGAAAACCTCCAATCACAAACATTCATACGTGGACTTCGGCCTTCATGATTTATGCCAGTATTATTCTAGAAAAATGGCCAAGCAAGGGTAATGAGCTCCTCAAATATATGCACACAGTTAGATTAGCCAATTTTAGGGGTTTTCATGGCGGGTGGGTCAAATACGATGAACAATATCGTTTAAGGAAATCTCGGGCCCCATCTTCCTCTTGGGGAGTTGTCGATATGGAGCTATGGTTGATGTGCGTTTCAACACCGGATTCAAACACAATGCAATCCCCCCGAAATTTCAATCAAACGAACCCAGTAACAAATAAATATCCCAGATTACTCCCAACCACGGGTCAGCAAATGAAAGTTAATTCCAAACTGCCTATATGCCGCGCATTCAGTACTGGGAACTGCTCGTATGGAATAAAATGCAAATTTGCTCACAGATGTTCCAAATGCAATGGTCCACACCATTTCAGTGCATGTACAAAATTTTAATCTTTTACCAGAATGTAGTCACTTATGTTTCATGCAAACAAATTGGATTTAATATGAAATCGAGTTGTCTCTCCTCCGTCTGATGTTTATGCTAATTCATGTCGTTTGATTTTCAGGTACCTATTCAGAGCTATATAAATTAGGCTATTCCCCAATTAATGTATACGAGATCAGCAAAGCCCTGGAAAATTACCCAGCCTCGAATGAAGCCGATGAATTAATTCAAGGGCTAAAATATGGTTTCTCTTTGAAATATTCCGGTCCTCGGCGGTCTGTAGAAACACAAAACACAAGAATTGTGGGGGAGAAGGCATTGATCGCTAGAGAAAAAATTCGAAAAGAAATTAGTTTGGGACGAATAGCTGGTCCTTTTCAAAAACCCCCTTTCCCTGCATTTAGAGTATCCCCAATCCATGTTATACCCAAAAAATCGAGTACAGAATATCGATTGATTCATAACTTGTCATTTCCGCCAAATGAGTCAGTAAACGATTTTATAGATAAAGACTATTGTTCCGTTACTTATTCTTCGATTGACGACGCAGTTTCCATGATTCAAAATTTAGGGGAAAAATCTCTCCTAGCAAAGTGTGACGTCAAATCTGCTTTCCGTTTATTAAGATTATCTCCAGGGGACTTTGATTTAATGGGTTTCAAATTCGACAATAATTACTTTTTTGATAAAAATTTGCCCATGGGAGCTTCTATCAGTTGTGCCGTCTGGAATTCTTTTGCAAATGCACTGCATTGGTATGTCCAAGAGCGTTCCAAAAATGACAATATTATACACTATTTAGATGATTTTTTGTTTGGAGGTTCTGAAGGAACTTCTCAGTGTAAGGACACTTTAGAAATTTTTCAAGAAACCTGTAAGCTTTGGGGGTACCATTGGCTGAGGACAAGACCGTAGAACTCACAGAGGTTCTTACTTTCCTTGGAATACAATTTAATACCCTTGATTTGTTGATGAAACTACCAAACGAAAAAATAGTTGAGCTCAAGGAAAAAATTCAGTCTTGTATTGCATCTAGGAAAATCAAACTCGTTAAATTGCAATCTTTGATAGGTTGTCTCAATTTTGCATGTCAAGTAGTGGTCCCTGGACGTGCATTCTGTAGGCGCTTAATTGATGCTACCTGTAACATTAAAAAACCTCATCACAGAGTCCGGGTTACAAAGGGGATGAAAGAAGATTTGAAAATATGGCTAACGTTTTTGTCGTCTTACAATGGCGTTACAGTTATGCTAGATCGATTTTGGTCTTCCAACTATGACTTCGAACTGTTTAGCGACAGCGCAGGGGGTACGGGAAAAGATAAAGGATTTGGAGTTTATTTCAACGGGTCGTGGGCTCAATCTTGCTGGCCATCTCACTGGGAGGCATTGGGGATTTTGACTGACATAACCTTCTTAGAATTATTCCCGGTAGTTGTTGCTCTGCATATTTGGGGTCATCGCTTAAGTAACAAAAAGATTTTGTTCCACATCGACAATTCTAGTGTCGTTACAATAATCAATAAGAAAACATCAAGGTCGATTAGGTGCATGGCGCTTGTGAGAAAATTGGTTCTAGTTTGTTTACGCCATAATATATTAATTAAGGCGTTGCATTTGCCCGGTTACTTAAATGACATCTGTGACAGTCTCTCACGCTCTAAATTTCAGAAATTCCGGAAATTGTGTCCAACCGCAGATGCCGAGCCTTGCAACATTCCAACCCACCTCTGGGAATTTTAAATGATGAAGTTCAGCGTCTGATGACCTGTTCACTCGCAACAAATACCTGGAAAACTTATAAAACAGCGGTAGACGTTTTTAATTCATTCATAGTGACCTACAATTTTGATAACATTTGGCCGGTACCTGTCGACATCATAGCAAAGTTTATAGCATACTTGTCTTTCAATGGCCTGTCAGCGTCTACAGTTACCACCTACATATCCGGTCTGAGCTATTTTCATAAAATTAACGACCATTTTGACACAACCAAATCATTTGTAATATCTAAATTACTTGAAGGTTTACGCAGAGCGAATCCCCAGAGACCTGACGTTCGACTCCCAATTACGCTTGACTTATTAAAACTTTTGTTAAGCTCTTTGAAAAGGGTGTGTAGATCTAATTTTGATTCAAGTTTGTTTGCATCGGCTTTTTCGTTATCTTATTTTGCAATGTTGAGAGTAAGTGAGATAGCAATCAATAAACAAGGGGGTGAATTAGGACACGCTTTAAATTTTGACAACATTTCATTTCATCGAGATAAGGGTGTAGAGGAATTGCATTTAAAACTGTCAAGTTCTAAAACCGATCAAAAGCGGTCTTCTGTAACACTTATCATTGGAGCATTTGGTGACCGAGAAATCTGTCATATTAGTTTATTGCAATCATATTTACAATTCCGTTCTAGGTCTGCCAGCGGGTCAAGAAAATTATTTGTTCACTTAAATGGAAATGCACTTACAAAGTATCAGTTTTGCTCAATTCTCCATAAATCTTTAAAATTCTGCGATGTGCCTTTTCATATCCGGTCACATTCTTTTCGCATTGGCAGGGCGTCTGACATGGCAAAGAATAACGTCGAGGAAGAAACAATTAAAAAATGCGGGAGATGGAAATCTATTTCTTATTTGCGCTATATCAGAGTTTGATTATACTTTGGCTTTATATAATATTATTATATTCTTTCTTTTCCTTACTCAGGGCTGAAATTCGTATGGGTCATTGGGTCATCGATTGTTTACTGGGCGCAGAGAAGGGCAAGTTCTAGACCTGGGGGACCTAACTTGGGTCTACAGTACAACAATGTGCACATTCGATGGATCGGGAAACGTGGTATGTTATGGGATGAGCTGAGCGCCACAGTTTCACGCACTTTAAAAGACTTCTCTCCCCCTGCCTTCTTTTTAATACACTTAGGAGCGAATGATTTGGGAAAAACTAAACTCAAAGTTTTGATGGAGGACATGGAAAGAGAAATTCTTCGTTTACGGCTTCTTCTCCCTGACACAAAAATAATTTGGAGTGATTTGTTAATGAGGAGATTTTGGTGTCATGCAAAAAGTGGGAAAGCGATGGAAAAAGCGCGCAAAAGGGTTAACTTAGCGATAGGGGGGTTCATAAAGAAAGAGGGCAGCTTTGTTATTCAACATCCTAACATTCGTTCGTCAGAGACAAACCTATATAGATTTGACGGCGTACATTTATCAGACCTCGGTTGCGATGTCTATCTAAATAATATTCAAGGGGGTTTAGAGTCCATTTTGTCCATCGTGGGAATATAGTTTTACATCTCATCAAAAGAGCCACAAGGATAAATAGGGGAGAGACGTTGAAGGGGGGGCTTAGTGAGTGTGTAAAGACACCCTCATGTGGCGGGATCTGGCAAGATAAGGGGCACGATTTTTCCTACATTCTACGTCGGATCATATCATTTTACTTTCTTACGTTATACCGTTTGAAGTTGGTTTAGACGATCTTCTGGCTACCAGTTGGCGTCGGTTCTTGTTTGAAAATTACCAAACAGAATTTAACCTTTTGCGGCTTAATGCCAAAAAATTGATTTATGGATTATATGAATATCGATTTATTATCAATAATAATTTTTCTCTCTCATATGAACAACCATGAGGAGACGGGATATGGTCTGACGTATTTGGAAATCGTGCCCCTCGAACTCTCGAGACTTGTATAAACTTACGCTTTTACATGTATTTACCTCGGGGTTTTTGAGCATCCATTGCTTACCAATGGTGCACAGACTTGTCCTTCAAACATTTTCGGCATTCTGTTTATCTTGCCAGGTCCTTCAATTTAGTGAACTGTGGCCATTTTTATTAGCACTCAACAATATCTTTGTTTTGATTTATGCCAAATTGATGCTTGATTAATATGGTTTATCGAAATAAAAGATAAACCGATTTAATATAGAGAAATTTGTTATTTTATTGCTTGTGTAAATATTACTCTATGACCTGAATATTTGATGATGTCATGTAACCGATTTAACATAGAGAAATTTGTTATTATATTGCTTGTGTAAATATTACGCTATGACCTGTAAATTTGATGATGTCATGAAATTCTATAAGCTACTCCCGCCCGGCATTCTTTGATTAGTCATGTGACGCACCTTCATTGTCAGACTGAAGCCATTCTTGAAGTCGCAAACCTTGCAAACCCCGCCTCCTTCCCCAATCTTTCCACCTTTTCTGCTGTTGTTTTGTAATTTTTTCAGGCCGTCCGGGTGACATCGAGGAACTCGTTCTATGGATCAGTGTGTTTGTAGAGACAATGTTAGAGAGGCAGATTCAACGAACAACCAATCAGAACTTTGTGTATTTCATAGTGAAGCAGCACCGGGCTGTCAATCTTGTGGTAAATTATCAATGAACTGAGGCTGTTTATCAAACTGTGATTTGTACCTGACAGCACGAACATGTGTTATTTCAAACCATTACGATTGCTATTCGACACCTTGTAACCTTGTTATCTTAATATGTTATAGTAATGAGCCCGTAATTTCAACAAACATTTATCAGCAGTGAAACGCATAAAGTGTTATGTACTTGATTAACTTCGACCGTTATTTACTGATTATTTACTTTATTTACTGATCCAGACTTTATAATTATCATCGAGCTCCGAGTAATAACATTTTAACATTTAAATTCATTTGATTGTTGATTATATTTTATATTTATGTATATATTTTTCTCCTTTAGTAATAAACTACCTTGTCACAGGGTAACTTTCAGCGGGATCTGGCAAGATAAGGGGCACGATTTTTCCTACATTCTACGTCGGATCATATCATTTTACTTTCTTACGTTATACCGTTTGAAGTTGGTTTAGACGATCTTCTGGCTACCAGTTGGCGTCGGTTCTTGTTTGAAAATTACCAAACAGAATTTAACCTTTTGCGGCTTAATGCCAAAAAATTGATTTATGGATTATATGAATATCTATTTATTATCAATAATAATTTTTCTCTCTCATATGAACAACCATGAGGAGACGGGATATGGTCTGACGTATTTGGAAATCGTGCCCCTCGAACTCTCGAGACTTGTATAAACTTACGCTTTTACATGTATTTACCTCGGGGTTTTTGAGCATCCATTGCTTACCAATGGTGCACAGACTTGTCCTTCAAACATTTTCGGCATTCTGTTTATCTTGTCAGGTCCTTCAATTTAGTGAACTGTGGCCATTTTTATTAGCACTCAACAATATCTTTGTTTTGATTTATGCCAAATTGATGCTTGATTAATAGCAACTGAGCTGTGGATACCTTCGGGGACTTGGAGTCCACCAGCATCGACTCAGTGGTAAAAATAAAGATCTTTGATACCAATTTTGATGCACAATATGTGTACATTTCGATCAACGGCTCATCAGTTGTGTTCAAGGCCTAAAATGTTGAAAACCAAAAAAACAATTCAAAAAGTTGAAGAGCAATTTAAAAATGCAAAAATGACCAAAAAAGGGTAAAGCCAAATCATCTAAGGACAGAGCTATGCACAAGGGAGATACTCCTTGGCTTTTACAAATTTTGCCATTTGAATTTTGGGCTAGTATCGAAGAGCTGCTGATCTCTTACTGATTCCATTTCCCTCCAGCTGAAACCTCAAATTGTTATGACGGAATCATTGATATTTTTTTTAGACTTACGACGTTCCTAAAAGTTTCAGAATTCTCGTGGTCAGCAGCTAGACTAACCAGGAAAGTAAAAAATGTAGAAAGCACATTTATTTAACATAGACTTAAGGGCATACGATACAGTTACAGGGGAGATAATCGCGTCGATAACGTCCAACTAGAACTTTTCGCGAACATTTTCTCTTTCCCGTAACGTCGCTAATTCGTTACGTCATAAAACGGTTCGCGCAGAGAGGAAAATCAGTGGACAAAAAAAAACACGATCAGGAACACCAAAAAGACGACAATCAAACAACAAACAACAAATAACATAAAATACTAAAAAGTACACACAGAAACGAGTAGCAAAAATCCACCAAAACTAAAAGATGGCGTTTTAATGGGTTTCATGGCGGAAAATTTTCTCTTTTGCAATAGATAAAGATTCCGATACATTGACTCTATATTTATAGTTCTTGGAGTTGTAAAATCCCTTAGTTCAAATGTTGCATGAATACTGTGAGGAACTCTCATGTATCATGCAGATACCTTTACATTTTTGTTCATCATCTAATAAAAATGAAATTACAGAATTAATTTCTCGGACTTCCTAACTTATGGTGATTTGCTTTTTTCAAAAGAGAGTACAAATACTAATTAGACAAATATATGCCAAGAAACGCTAGTCATATACGTTTAAATACACGTATTGCTTTGGATAGAAACATAAGTTCAATTATCGGCGAAAATTGTTAGTATCTCCAGATATATATGGAAAAAATAATTTTATAAAAATTATTTTCGCAGAGGCAACGAATTTCACAGCATTATGTCCCATTGGTGACAGGACATTGAAATTAATTGAAGTTTGCTTGACATTTTACCGTTCATGTACATTATGTTTTGACAAGTTAATAAATATAAACATAAAAATCCATTTTATTTAAACTTTATTAACACCAGCAGAGGCATGACAGGTCTCAAGAAAACGAAAATAAGAAGCAGGAAGCAAAACCAGTTAAACAAGTACAAATGTATGCATTTTTGTTTAGGGGCTAGCTGAAGCCCGCCTCCGGGTGAGAGATTTTCTCGCTGGGTTGAAGACCCATTGGTAGCCTAGACCTGTTTTCTATTGTGTTTTCTTTGTGGTACCCAAAACTCCCCTTATTAACCTTGAACATTATAAATAAATATACGGTATGAAATCATCAATGTAAACATTAGGTAGAAATGGTAAAATGAAATCATGTTACTTTTCATTCTAAAACAACATGACTTATGTATACACTGATCATACACTGCCTCATTTCATGTATGCATTTTCTAAAACAAATTACATTATGTATACACTGATCAGATACTGCCACATTTCATGTATACTAATGTCGTTTTTGAATGAACAGCAGCATGATTTCATTCGATCTGGTCAATAGATTAAGTAAACAATTTATTGAATTGTTCGTAGTTAATTAAAACATTTAATTAAAGTTTATCCTATGTAAATTTGAATAGAAGAAACATTATAAGAAACATGTATTAGATACCCTAGTTGGGTAACCTTTTACAGACAAAAAAAAAATATATTCTGAATACCCTGTTACAAATGCCTTCATAATTGCATAGCTAAATTTTCAACGTAAATCATATACATATACATCTAGTTTTCGTTGTTGTAACGTAAATTTCCTCTAATGAATGCTGGAGTATACAGGATAAAGATGAAAGTACTGAACAAAAAAACTCGAAGGACAAAGCAAATTTCTGAGACACAGTAAGCAAATATTTCAGAGATAAATGTATAGCCGAAATAACAGAACATAAAGGAAGGCGTAAATATTTAGAGCGGCACAGATCAGACAATATGAACTCTCACAATAATAAAAAATCTTACATTTTGGTAACCGTTTCCGTGTATTCTGTTGGTACCACGGAAAGGACACACACCGCGGCCACTGTTGGGTCGTCGGAACAATATTTTTCTGAAGTACTGAAAGTCATCAGTAGAAGGATCAACCCCAAAACATTTCTTCTGCACATCGTCCGTTGTACAAAGATTAACCAATCGTAATGTTTCAGGCCCTAGATATGAAAAGAAGATTAATTGTGTCATGCATTCTACAGACATAATTAAAATAGTAATACAAGTAAAAGGAATAATAATTAGTTTCTAGTATCAATCTTCGGAGTTTTAAGTCACGCATGTTTTTTTTTTTTTTTTTTTTTTTTTTTTTTTTTTTTTTTTTTATGAAAACGACTGATAATAGATTATTATTAAGACAATTATTGATCAGGAATGTGTTGATTTATCTTCTTTCTTGTTGTTGTTTGTATTCAAGGTATATGAAAATAAGTTGTGTTTATTGGAAATTTAAAAGTTTGTCGATGATTACCGAGAACATTGCCGTTACGTGGTATGGTATATCCGGTACATCTGGTATTTATTGTCCAGATACCTTGAATAAAGGAAACCAAATTCGGGGTGATTTTTAAAAGAATATAAAGAAACTTACCCATACATTTTTGGGACAGAACACGAAAATTAAATTAACACTTTTTATTGTTGTCTGCTTCTTTTAAGCTATTGTACAGTATTTAATAATTACACCAACGCAACGCGCTACCAAAAACCAAAGGAGCCATTGTTCATATTACCAAAATTTCCCATTAGAGTTTATTTTCACATATACCTTCAAATCTAAAAATATAAGCCATTATTATTTTCCATTCTAACGAAAAGACAGAATGACAAACATTCACATATATTTATATAATAATTATACTTTAAATAAATGCAATTACATTTACATGTTAAAGTTACCTGAAAAAAAAACCTTATCGGCAATACCTTCTCTAACGTCCTCGCCAATAGCAGCCGTTTTTCTTGATATGAAAGCAACACCAAATTTTGTATTATCTTTAATATAGTATTTGCAGTAGTTGAAATGGAACTGCTGAGTATAATAAAGACCTTTAATAGTAATTGGAAATTTCCTAAGTATTAAATTTCTCTATGGTTTCTGTAAATTATTGCTTCCGTGTGGGCGATATCTTCAGATTCCGGATTAGGAATTCAAAAACATAATGCTTCCGCCATTTAGTATTATGTTTCTGTAGAAAACGCGACTTCTTTTAATATTTCATGACACATCTTAACTTTGCTACTTACAAATAATACATATATCTTTCACCTTAGATGTAAAAGAAGTTAAACATTTGAAACAAAATGACCAAGTCATTTCTAAACCCACTCCCTCGGGCATTAAAATCAATAATAAAGATGTTGAAATATGACGGCATCTTACATATCTTGCCTAAATCTCTAAATGTTGTTATTAATGCACGGAAACATGTAGTTTATTGCACTTAGTGGTGCATCAGTTATATAAGGCCATAGTTATTTTTTTTCTCTGTTTTGCGTCTGCATGCGGGTAGGTTTTTGCCTTATTTGGTCACAAAACAAACACAAACGTATTTTTTAATCGGTAAAAAAAACTGAAATTTGTCTCTCTCAACCGTGTTTTAGTGTTTTAGTATGGTAGGTCAATGGTGCGCTTTAAAAAGGATCCGTGATCGTTATTATTTTCAAAGCATTAAAAATGATACAGTTTTTAATTTTACGATGTCACCCTGACCTTGAATATATTTAATACCTGTAGTACAGGTTAGGCACATGTATATACTTATTGTCACATTGACTTAGGTATACAACATGACATCACAAACCTACCTTGTCATCACAAATTGCAGGCCCAATATTTATAGAATATAACATGTACACGTAGTCAGGCCAAGTGAGAAAAATTAGTGTACTGTACGTAGTTCTGGTTACATAAAGATAAAAAATATGCTAGGTAGGTAGGATATTTTTTACATTGAGTCTATTTTGGAAAACGTTCTGACTTTAACGATGCACATTGAAAAATGTCCAAAAATGTTTTAAGCTAGGACCAAACATTTTTATTTGACTTCATGTTAGGAACAAACCCTCGGACGAGGAAAAATACCTGATTCTACAATGAAAGAAAAATCCCGTTTATGGGGTATATTTCAAGTGCTTTATAGATAATTTTTGAAATATAACTTTAAATTAAAAATAACTAATTTTTATTCATTAAAAATCCTTAAAATCCTTCTTTGTTCCTTCCCTCAAGACAGTATATAACTTAAACATTTAAATAAATATAGTTTTGTTGCTTTTCCTAAAACAATTGCTTACTTTTGTTCTCAACCAACCCCCACACAAAACAGGAAAAAAAATCAAACTGATTTGGGTATATTATTTTGTCAAGTTATCGATTCAGTATTCAAAAAATGTATCTATCATTATGTAATATACAATGTAACACATTCACTCTTACGTTAAGGTGTGAATTTTGGTTGAATTTTTCTCGAATTCTATAGTTTTAGTAAAAGATACCCCTCTCCCTCCCAAAAATTTGAATTAAACATGTAATGACAAATCACTGATTTTATATTATTTATTATCAGTTTATACATGTTTCTTGAAGATTGAAGTTATTTTTGAAAGGATTTTTATTAGAATTTTCCAGAATGTTTCAAAGGGGCATCTCGCCGCCCCCTAAAAAACTAGATTTAAATACATTATACTAGACATTGAACCCGCGCGAGCGCGGGAAAATAAGCATTTTTCGTGGTGGCCATATTGACTTTAAAAAGTTGTTGCGGCCATGTCATTCATGGAACAGGAACTCCATATGGATGTGTGGCAGGCTTCCCATAAACTTTCCTGTCAAGTAGGTGGTATCAACCGGTCGCGTATCAACTGATAGTTTCATATATATGCTGTAGTATTCCAGAAATGGATGTTAATGCAAACTTTAACCAAAGTCAATGAAGCGTGAAATGTAGGTCAACGTGACCCAATTGTTATATGGATGTTCGTTACTACCGAAGATGTATCCACTGATGAAGTAGACTGTATGCCACGTTGAATTACCAAAATGGACCTTAAGGTTCCATCAAAGTCAAAATCTATGACGAAAACAACCACAAAAATTGTCAATATTTTTATTGTTACAATTTATTCTGAACTGGAACTTTATGAAAAGCTTTCATTAAATACACATTTCATAATGCATTACCTCTTTCCTTCGGAATAAATGTGAAAATGAAATTGTAGATGTAAACATTTCCTTCGTGACGGATGAACTTTTCAAAAGATGCCGTGAGTTAGGTAGAGCATATTTTTGGAAAATAATTGTTCCAATTGTTCCTCTGTCATCATGGGCAGGGCAAGTGAGGCTTAATTTCACAAATATATCCAATAATCAGACGATAAAAGCATTTTTAGTGGCTCCGTGTGCTGTCCACGTTTATAAAGATGTCCGAGATAAATTTCGTCATTAATGATAAAGATGACCATTTGTTAAAAATATTTTTATCTAGGGCTTACAGGGAATTGTATGGTAGAGATATATTTAGACAGGTCACATGACAAATAATGTAAAAATGGATAATGGTTGGTTTTATCACTTTGTGCAAGGTAAATATCCGAGCAATCCAAAAAACAACTAAGTTAGGAATTCCTCTGAACTTTACCTTACTTCTTTATAATCTTCAAAGTTCATAACCTTTTCAGTTAGGAGAAATTGCGTTATGTAGAAAAACAACCATGAATACATGAAGCGGAAACATCCGACTCGGAGAATGTTTTTAACTTGTTTTATGCTTCTTCCGTAATTTCAAACAAAAATACATTTAAAATATGTGCATACTTGTTTATTTAAATCAATGTGTTAAAATGATGCATTCGAGAACCTTCTAAGGGATATGTTGGGAGAATTCATACCGGAAAAGTGCATACAAATTCCATTTGCACGTAAACAAAACTGCAGTTTAAATTCATAAATGCAGATTGTCAAATCCGATAATAGCCTTTATAATCTGAACCATATATCGTTTATTTTGAACCATGCGTTTTGCCGCCTATTCGGCTAATTCGTAAATTTAGTATTATAGATTGTCAAACCAATGATTTGGTATTATTTATCTCGAAATTATTTACCTTGAAATTAACGACACTACAGTTACATCGAAGTCCGCTTCATATTTGGATTTGTTTCTCGAAATAGACAATGAGGGACATTTAAAGACAAAGCTTTATGACAAACGTGATGACTTCGACTTTCCTATTGTTAACTTTTCCCTTCTCGAGTAACAATATACCAGCATCGCCTGCATATGGCGTCTACGTTTTTCATCTTATCCGATATTCGATATTCAAGGGCTTGCGTGAGTTACCATAACTTTCGACAAAGATGATTACTGCTGTCACAAAAGCTTCTTACCAAGGGTTTTATCAGGGATAAATTGATGTCATCACTTGGGAAATTGTACGGTCGTCATCGTGAATTGATTGACCGTTACAGTATTCCAATATCGAAGATGATGTTGGACCTGTTCCCACTGTCGTAACATTTCATGTACCTCCGCCGATTTGTGTCATATACATGTATGGAGCAAGAACTGATTACCCTCCCAGAGCACCTGAGTTGACTCCTGGTTTTTATATGAGTTCGTTTTGTTCATTGGTTTTTAGTTTTCAGTGTTTTTCTGTCGTGCTTGTGGTCGTTCATTTGTCTTCCCGGATTTGTCGGTCTAATGAATTGGGTTTTTTGGCTTAGGTATATTATGTGACATTTTCTATATAGAAATGTACTGTTTTCTAGGATTGTTAAAAATTTCCAGAAATCTGTAGTTATGTTGTGGGACATGTTTACTGTGGTTGTCATTTATGTTGTGTTTTCTAGGATGCTGTATTATGTAGGATTTGTGGTAAAATTCTGCAGAAATCTGTAATTTTTGTTTAAAAAAAATCTGTTACACATATATTTTTATCAAATTGATGATGTTGTATTATTTATCCAAATATGATATAAGATATTCATTATTATTATAATAAGGGTAGTGCTTTATGGAATTGTTATTAAAAATTTCCAGAAATCCTCAGTTTTTTTCACAGTTTACATGTTTACCCCAACATTATAAGAAACGCATATATTTGTTAAAAATATTAAAAAGTAAAATAGACAAGTGTACGTCAGCAGAAAATGACAAAAAAATGTTTTGACTCCTTTCTAGATCACCACAAACCTTTGAGAGGAAACCGCCTAATGAAGTTCCACTCTACAAATATCTGTTTTATATTAATATTAATGGCCATACGAGCCAAGATCAGTTGAAGACTTTTTCATTAAATGTGGTCCCAGTAGTTTTAGTAACATCAGATATATTACCTAATCTGACCTATATTAAAAGGCGATCTCCAAACAATGTTCCACGAAGACTTGTATTTTCTGCAATTTTTTTCCTTTTATTAACGGCGTTTAGTTGATCAACGACATATGTCTTAGACATAATGGGAAGAGACACCTAAAGGACCATCCCATACGCATTTGGTTATCATTAACAAACTGGTGTCATAGTAAAAGAATCGTAAAGAGCATTTCCCGAAAATTACGAAGGATGCCAAGTGTTAACTTTGCCATTACAGTCAGGTAAAAATGGAAAACATTCACAATACAAAATCTTTTTATAAATATAACTACATGTAATACATCGCCATGGTGTAGTCTTTTGGAAGATAGGTATCAATGGAGTCTGGGAGATATATACAAAAAGCAAATTTCACTTTTACATGCCTTTTTGGGGACTTCAACACAGTTATATACATGTATTAATATTTGTAATTAATAAATTTATACTGCAATAGTTCTATTTTAGCAACCAAACCGTTTTTACAGTATATTTTTTGATGATATATCGTAAGATGTCCACATTCAGCAAAACAAAAAGAACAAAAACAAAAGAGAAAACATTTTCGTCAACAACCCAATGATTGTGTCCAATATAAATAACATTAGTATACAATTCATGTTCTAATTATCTAAAAAAAAATTAAATCTATCAAATTTCTCTAGTTTGACCTTTATCCGTATATTGTTTATCGTATGTCAGTCAATACACAATTATTATCTATATATACAAGATGTATGATTGAACATATTGGAATCTTCCTATTCTGTACATTTTCAATGTATCGATGTTTTTATTATAATTTAAGGGAGCTTTTATCTTTTGACAGAGCTTCCAAATTTCTAACACATGTACATATATGCAGCAACTTCACATCTGTTAGAATATTGTTCCTAAATGAGTCAGAAATAAAGGAATATATTTGATATAATTGTTTGAAATCCTGTAGTAGTACCTCTTGTTTTCAGTTGATGATAAGTAAAGATATTCACTTTGCTTTCAAAAAGCTAGCTTGATTCTTTATATATTCTTATTTAAATTCTCATTTTGTTTTTCAATAGGTACATTGTAAGTATACTTTAAGGGAAAATAATTCAGTGAAAAAATATGACAGGTATTTTAATCTGTTTTCCCAAAATGTCATTGCGCTAGTTCCTCTCTGATTGTTTGTAGTATGCCTTGTAATGTTGATCATTTGAATTGATATGTCGAGAGCGGAGGACAATACATGTATCTGCAAGAATTATGATAATAATAAGATAACAGATAATAATAAGTTAGTCATTGTGTATAATAATAATAATTTATTCCAAAAGCGATTAAGCAAATAGGTTCATATAATACAATAGCAAAGTACTAATTAGAAATACAAATACAGTTTCAATATCACAGTATAGCGTAGCATGATATACCTTTAAAAATCATCACATAAAATCATTAATTTCCATATTTTCTGATTTTTTTCTCGCAATTTTTAAGTTCAATTACATGTCTAAAAGATCATAATTATATAGTTTTATATATCTAGAAATGTGTTTTAGCTGAAGTCGACCAAAGATAGAAATTAAGATTGTTTTGTTGGAATATCATTGCACCTTATTATCTATACTAGTATTAAAAACATCGCGTGTTCAAACACAAGAATAATAAATGCATGCCAAAAATAAATAATGATTATGGTCCCTTTATTGGCTTTCATTCATCTTGAAAACCACTTTAAGTCCCCCATCCTAAAACAGGCTGTAGACAACAAATTAACTTCATTATGATATAGAGTTACCCGCTTTTCTGAAAAACTTGCTATTTCATTTGCACACAAATCCCTAATCAAAATAAATATTTGTACCAAAGCTTTGAACAAAGAAATTTGAAAACGAAGATGTTTTAATCAAAGAAATATTATTTGTGCATTCAATATCTAAAAAGATTTTTTTTAAAAACCCCAGGTAAAGCAATGTCATTCAATAATAAAACTTACATTGTAGCGCGATCCCTTTGTTTTCCAATTCCTTTGTTCAAAGCTTAGGTATTAACTTTCAGTGACGTAGCTTGTATTTTGTTTTGTTTGTAAATTTCCTGTTTTTGAATATCAATATTCAAAAAGCTTTAAATATTTATTTTGATCCACAAATTCAATCATGAGATATTTAATCAGTTATTCCTCTCAGGTGAAATGATGTTCATACAAGGCCATATTTCGCTCTGACGTCAAAGAACCAAAAGTATTTGAAACTAGCTATACAGAGACTCAGGTGAGCCCGTATCTTTCACCTGGCTTTTGTAAGCCTATTATAAAATGTCAGTTCTTTTGTATGCCGAAGACTTTTAAAGGAATACAAAATGCCAAACTAACCTTGATATTTGACCTTTGCCCTAAAAAAGGTGGATATTTTGCATTCGTCCTTCGATATGAGATACTTGCCAACTTTTGTTAAAGTCTGCTCATTATTTCCTGAGCAAATGATAAAAAGTCTTTTCCCATAAATATGGATTCAATGAAAACTTTGAACAGCTGCAGCCGTCGGTTGATGAGATAAATCTCAACCAAAAGTGGATTGTTTGTAGAGGGTACTGTCGTCATCAATCCTGCTAAATTTCAAGACATTTCATAATATAGTTTCAGAGAAGATTTTTGAAAACTGGCCAATGAAAATAAAAGATGGCCTCTGGCGGCCACGTTTTTCATCCATCCGGAACCAAAGGTGAACATTTTTATAGAGGTCCTCCCATACACGTACATCATTTCTGTCCACTCTGCTTATAATCTGCCCATTGGTTTCTGGAAAATGGACAAAAAAGTCTTTTCCAATATGGTTTCAATGGAAACTGATCTAAATAGCCGCAAAAGTGGATTGTTTGTAGAGGGTACTGTCGTCATCAATCCTGCAAAATTTCAAGATATTTCATAGTATAGTTTCAGAGGAGAGTTTTAAATTGGCCAATGAAAATCAAAGATGGCCTCAGGCGGCCATATTTTTCATCCATCCGGATCCAAAGACGGAAATATAATAGAGGTCCTTCCATACATCATTTCTGCCAACTTTGCTTACAATCTGCCCATTAGTTCCTAAACAATTGACAAAAAAAATTTCCCATATGCTTTCAATGGAAACTTTGAATAGCCACAGCTGTCGGTTGAGCAAATGAATCTCAACCAAATGTGGATCGTTTGTAGAGAGTATTAGTATCATTTCAAAATAGAGGAGAAGATTTTTGAAAATTGGTCAATGAAAATCAAAGATGGCTTCTGGCAGCCATTTGTTCATCCATCCGGAACCAAAGGCAGAAATGTAATATAGCTTTTTCCATACATCATTTCTGCAAATTTTGATTACAATCAGCCCGTTAGTTCCTGAGCAATTGACGACAAAGTCTTTTCCGATATGGTTTCAACTTAGAACAGCCGCTGCCATCGGTTAAGCAGATGAATCTCTACCATAAATGGATCGTTGGTAGAGGGTATTGGTGTCATCAATCCTGCAAAGTTTCAAAACATTACATTTTGTAGTTTCAGAGAAGATTTTTGAACATTTTTTAATAAAAATTAAAGATGGCCACTGGCGGCCATGTTGTTCATCCAACCAGACCCAATGGTGGAAAGTTTGTAGGGTCCTTCCATAAATCATACCTACCAAGTTTGGTTACAATCTGCTAAGTATTTTCATAGGAGAATATCAAAATGTGAAAAGTTTACGGACAACAGACGCAAAGTGATGACATAAGCTCACATGGCCTATAGACCATGTCAGCTTAAAAGCAGGCTGTCGCCAGAGAAATCTCGGATTTGTTGAAATGAGTCTATTTAAGGAATGAAAATTGTTATGAAGGCTTTCATAGGTGTGCTTTAAAAGTGATTCAAACTATTATTGTAATAAAAACAATATTTAAGGAACCCATGCATTGTCAATTCAGTTTATATAAAACTGCATATGACATTATAACATTTTATTTATGTATGGTTTATTTACGCCTGTATGAAACAATAAAACACACAAAATGGAAAGTATAAAGTAACTAGGAATACAAATGTTCAGAAAACAATTATCTTTCCACTGTTATGATATTGTAATTATTATATTATTTATCGTGGCCTAATTTGTTTTGCGTAGCCTTATAACATGTATAATATGTTTACATAATACTTATAGTTGTTTACCAAATAATGTTATAACTGCGCAGTTTAGAAATCACTGGAACAATAATAGATACTGATGGAATGACTAGAACTTTCTATTTGACTTACGTAATAATTCTGGTGTGATTCGAATTTCTACCGTATTCCAGAAGTGTCCGTTCTACAGTATATATACGGACAAGAAAGTTTGACTTTCAGAGCAGAACAGTGTCAGACCAGACGTTAACATTCTTGTGTTCTCAGATGTTGGATTGACACACTTTTATTTACGTTTCACACATCATACTTGACACACTTTTATTTACGTTACATCATACTAGATTGTGACTGATTGGATATAATATTCCGTTTGGATTCCCGCAACAGTGACGAGAAGAATTCCGGACAAAGAAAAGACATAGGATTTTGAACAGTTAAGTTGACATTTTATTTTGTGTAATATTTTTGTAAACATCTAAAAATTGATTTGAGAGTATCTATGAGAAAACAAATTATAAAAAATTTGGTAATAGACAATTTAGTTGATTCAGAAATTTTTGGTGAAGAGGCTCTTGACCTCAAGGTCGAAAATGTTGATGCTTTCAAATTAAAACAGCTTGAATTAGAACATGAACTTAAATTAAAACAATTAGAAAAAGAAGAAAAACAATTACAGGTAGAACTTGAAATAAGGGAAAGGTTAGAGATGGAGAAAATAAAAATAGAAATAGCTAAAGTAGAAAGCAATACTAAATATGAGTCAAAATCAGAACGTTTTGATGCAGCAAAAAATATACGTTTGGTTCCTAAATTTTGTGAAAAAACAGTTGATAATTTTTTTCCACAGTTTGAGAAAATTCCTCAAAATTTGAAATGGCCAAAGCCTTCTTGGACTACAATGATGCAAAGTGTTTTTGTGGGCAAGGCCGCTGAAATTTACTCAGCACTTTCTTCAGAAAAAAGTTCTGATTATGACACTGTTAAACAGGAAGTTTTGAAAGCTTATGAGCTAGTGCCAGAAGCATATAGACAGAAATTTAGGTCTTATAACACAAACCTATGTTGAATTTGCTAGGGAAAAAGAAGATCTATTTGATAAATGGCTTACGTCAAAGAAAATAGATAACAATTTTGATAAATTAAGGCAATTAATGTTATCAGAGTTCAAGCAGTGTGTTAATTTAGACTTAAAAACACATTTAGATGATAAAACTTTTGAGACATTGCAAGATGCAGCTGTTGTTTCCGATAATTATACCCTTTCACATAAAAGAAGTTTAAAAGGTCAAAATTTTAATACTTCAAGCGGAAATTACAAAAATCAAAGCACTGAGCTTACTGATAGTAAGCCTGTTGCACAGAATAAGAGTCCGTCTAGTTATTACATGTCTGGTCCAAAATTTGATACTTTGGAGAAGTCACTAACTTGTGCTTATTGTAAGAAAAATGGTCACCTGATGGCTGATTGTTTTAGACTCCAGAAGAAGAATGAAAGAGATCATAAGCCCAAGTCCAGTGTTTGTACGACACCCGTTGTTACCAATAAGTTGGAATGTCCTGCGAGTCAGGCTTTTAAGTCCAGTTTTTGTGATTACATGGAGGATTATAAACCTTTTATGTCTGATGGGTTTGTTTCTATTGTTAATAATACTACTCCTCAGCCTATTAAGATTTTACGTGACACTGGGGCTACTCAGACTTAGTTGTTAGAAGGTGTGTTGCCTTTGTCCGAGGAGACGTCCGTTGGTGCCTCCGTTTTGTTACGAGGTGTGGAGTTAGGTTGTATAGATGTTCCCCTCCATCGTATTTATTTGAAGTCAGATTTAATTACTGGACCAGTTGTTGTGGGTGTTCGTCATACTCTCCCCGTTGAGGGTGTTTCATTATTGCTAGGGAATGATCTAGCTAGGAACAAAGTGGTTGCTGAACCAATTGTTACAAGTGAAACGGTGGTGGATGTTAAATCACCTGAAGATGATGCTGAACTGTATCCAGCTTGTGTTGTTCCTAGGGCAATGGCAATAAAACAACAAGATGAGGATTTAAAAGAAGGCCAGTATGATTATATGGACCTTTCTGACACTTTTCTTGCCGACATTGAAGGTCCCGGTACTTCAGAAAATGCCATAAGACCACCTGGTACTAACAAACGTGTAATTATGCCATGGCCAGACGTGAACAGTCATTCATTAGACAAAAGAAAATTTAGGGAAGAACAGAATAAAGACCCTGAGGTTCTTCAGCTCTGCAAGAGAGCTCTACCCCAAGAAGAAGCAGACAAAGTGGCCGAATGTTACTACCATCACGACGGCATTTTGATGAGGAAGTGGAGGCCCCCTGATGCTTTCCCAGAGGAGGAATAGAGAGTGGTATACCAAGTGGTGGTGCCTAAAGTTTATAGTCAAGAAATTATTGGTCTTGCCCATGACACCCCCTTGGCTGGACATTTAGGTATAAAGAAGATATTACAACATTTCTACTGGCCCAGACTTAGAAATGATGTCACAGAATACTGCAAATCATGCCATATATGCCAGGTTGTTGGCAAGCCTAACCAGAAAATACCACCAGCACCACTTCTGCCAGTTCCAGCCTTTGAAGAACCTTTCAGCTGAGTACTTATTGATTACGTTGGACCTTTACCAAATACCAAGAATGGAAATGCGTATTTATTGACGATCATGTGTACATTCACTCGCTTTCCTGAGGCTATTCCCTTAAGGAATATCAAGACACCAACTATTGTCAAAGCTCTTATCAAATTTTACACATTAGTAGGACTTTCTAAGTCTATACAGTCCGACCAGGGTTCACATTTTATGTCAGGTTTATTTCAGCAGGTCGTTTATCAGTTAGGGATTGCTCAGTATAGATCAAGTGCTTATCATCCAGAATCTCAAGGTGCATTAGAACGTTTTCATCAAACATTGAAAAACACGATTAGAACTTTTTGTCTTCAATTTGACAGGGACTGGGATGATGGTGTTCACTTTCTACTTTTTGCGGTCCGAGAGGCTGTTCAAGAATCCTTTGGTTTTAGCCCCTTTGAGTTGGTGTTTGGTCATAATGTAAGGGGACCTTTGAAATTGGTTAAGGAAAAATGGCTTACTGAACACACTGACTTGAATCTTCTAGACTACGTATCTAGAGTTTAAAAAAAATTGTATACTGCTTGTCAAATTGCTCAGAAAAACTTAAAAACTGTACAAAATAAGATGCCAGGGATAGAGTTTTTGGGCCTGGTGAAAAGGTGCTTGTACTTTTGCCAGTCCCTGGGCATCCTTTACAGGCTAAATACTGTGGTCCTTATACAATCGACAGTAAAATTAATGATTTGAATTATATTGTAAAAACTCCAGGTCGGCGTAAACAAAATAGAGTGTGTCACATTAATATGTTAAAACCATATTTTGAGTGTACTAATGAAGGTGAGAGTAAAACAGTTGCCACTTTAGCCATGGTTAAATCGGACAACGATAATGACAAACCAGACATAATCGAACCATCTTTTGATTCCATGACTATGGAACAAACTGTTAGATTGAAAAATTCTGAAATTTTGTCAAATTTAGACTCAAAACTTGCACATCTGACTTTCGATCGCAGAGAAAAATTGAAAACTTTGGTATTTTCTTTTAAAAATCTTTTTTCAGATGTGCCAAACAAAACCACTGCTGTTTGTCATGATGTTAATGTAGGCGATGCTTCTCCAATTAAGCAACATCCTTACTGGCTCAATCCACTTAAACTTGATGTTATGAGACAAGAAATTAGATATATGCTTGACAATAATATTATTGAGCCGAGTAACAGTGAATGGGGCTCTCCTTGTCTTCTTGTGCCCAAACCAGATAAAACCTTTCGTTTCGTTACTGATTTCAGAAAAGTCAACTCCGTTTCAAAATCTGACTCCTATCCGATTCCAAGGATAAACGACTGCATTGATAACATTGGACAAGCAAAATTCGTAAGTAAATTTGATTTATTAAAAGGTTACTGGCAGGTAATATCAGCTTTTGTCACACCAGACGGCTTATTCCAATATACTGTCATGCCGTTTGGTATGAAAAATGCTCCAGCTACATTTCAAAGAATGATCAATAATAGACTGTTGTTATGCTTATATTGATGATCTTATTGTATGTAGTGATAGCTGGGAAGAGCATTTAACACATTTATATGATACTTTTGATAGATTGTCACAATCAAATTTGACTGTTAATCTTAGTAAAAGTGAATTTTGTAAGGCCACTGTTGATTATTTAGGGCACACAGTTGGTCAAGGTCAAGTGAAACCTTTTATGGCTAAAGTGGATGCAATTACCAATTTTCCTCCTCCTACAAATAAAAAACAACTTATGAGATATTTAGGCATGATTGGATTTTACAGAAAATTTTGTTCAAATTTTGCTCCTGTTGTTCAACCATTGACTCATCTTTTACGGAAAGATTCTAAATTCATCTGGAGTGATAATTGTCAAAACGCTTTTGAAAAAAGCAAATCACTTTTAATTAACACTCCCGTTCTTATCATTTCAGACTTTAAAAAGCAATTCAAACTTGCCGTTGATGCAAGGGATGTAGGAGTTGGAGCCGTTTTATATCAAGAAACAGATGATAATGTTGAGAAACCTATATCATATTTTTCCAAGAAATTAGATAAACATCAGAAAAATTATTCCACTATTGAAAAAGAATGTTTTGCACTGTTGTCTGCACTTGCTTATGTATATTTAAATCCCACTATGCATCCTATTCTGGTTTATACTGATCATAATCCTCTCACCTTCATACATAAAATGAGAAACAAGAACCAGAGGTTGACTAGGTGGAGTTTATTGTTATAGGAATATGATATTATTGTAAAACATATTAAAGGTAAAGATAATGTAATAGCAGATGCTTTATCTAGATCTTATCAAAACACTGTATACATATTATATATTTTTGTATATATTGTTCATGAAGTTCTCGTTATACTCAAACTTCTTTTAAGGGAGAGGTGTTGTGATGTTGTAATTATTATATTATTTATCGTGGCCTAATTTGTTTTGCGTAGCCTTATAACATGTATAATATGTTTACATAATACTTATAGTTGTTTACCAAATAATGTTATAACTGCGCAGTTTAGAAATCACTGGAACAATAATAGATACTGATGGAATGACTAGAACTTTCTATTTGACTTACGTAATAATTCTGGTGTGATTCGACCTTCTACCGTATTCCAGAAGTTTCCGTTCTACAGTATATATACGGACAAGAAAGTTTGACTTTCAGAGCAGAACAGTATCAGACCAGACGTTAACATTCTTGTGTTCTCAGATGTTGGATTTGATTTATTTACGTTTCACACATCATACTTGACACACTTTTATTTACGTTACATCATACTAGATTGTGACTGATTGGATATAATATTCCGCTTGGATTTCCGCAACAGTGACGAGAAGAATTCCGGACAAAGAAAAGACATAGGATTTTGAACAGTTAAGTTGACATTTTATTTTGTGTAATATTTTTGTTAAATTGTGTCTTTTGTTGCCTACAATTTAAAAGGTGATTTCGGCCGTAACACCACTTCATTATGTGTTGTGTGGTATGACATTGATTTACCTTAAAAGCCAGAAAACTACCACAAAAAATGTAAAAAATATACATTATCTAAGACGTGACCATGATCTTAGACCTCTGACCTTTTTGCAAGGTCATTGCCAAAAAACCCTTGAATTTATCATGTTCCAGTTTCAAGTTATCAATGAAAAACTATATAAGTTTATTGTTTTTGGGGCATAACCCATGTAAGATAAATGATATCTTCTATAAATATTTTTACTCTTTTTCTAGCTTAGATCGTTGTTAAAAGACTTAAAAAATATGAAAAACTGTTTAAAAGCCAAGTTCAATATCTAGGACATGACCTTGACCTTTGACCTTGTGACTTAACTATATACCTTTATCAAGTTCTAAGTGTAAAACTATTAAATGTTCTAAGGACAATATCTCCTATAAAATGACGTCATACAACTTTGACCTAATAAAACAAAGTTGCATCTACATGTCCTTCACATTTCCCGCTTACATTTCCACAGCTATCTTCTACTGTTTCAGAGGAATACTGACAACAAGCAAACGTCCAAATTTGACCTCGACCTTTGATCTTGACATTATCATACAAAAATTTTCGTAATGATATGTCATAAACTGTTAAAACAGGAAGACAAGACCTTGAAAAGTTGGCGGGAAAAAAAATAATTGTAAAAAAATAATCATAAGAATAGCTATATGTCTTTTCTAGTTTAATTGCTTTGTATCGTGTCCAAACTTGCATAGTTTAGTGTATTGTTCATATATCCCTCCTGCCTCTTAATTACACTTCTTACTGCATAACCATTCAACCAATCTACCGATATGTTGTTTTTAAAATAATTCCAACATAACTTGCAGGAGGGTAATTATTAAAGTTTTCATAACTACATGTAGTCTGTACACAAAATTCATAGAAATCTTGTTCTTCAACATAATCCATAATTATTGCTTCACTGTGTTCTTCATTCAATGAATCTGCATTTACGATTTCCTTGAAAAAAATATACTAATGATATTCATTATTAAATTAAAATTCCATTATTTAGATCGCACCATAAATTGTGGCATTTTAATTTTAATTTAACATTTTTATAATAAAGTATCACTTTCATAAAATAAACGTAATAATAAAATGTTTTCCAGACCATGTTGACCTTTAGAACTTACCTGGCGGAAATTTGAAATAACTCCTGCATTTTTAATGAAACTTAATTGTGTTGTGTAACACTTTTCCTTCGTGTGAAAAAATATTACCAGTCTATTAACATTTTCACTTATGTTAAGCTTTTTTGATATTATCACGGAAAACTTTTTACGCTCGACGTTATGATTTGATTGACTAATACAAACTTCCTATCTAACAAATGAGTCTATATGTTTTCAATTAGATTTTAAATCGTTCTGGAACTGAAACCCCCGTCGGATATGACTCGTCACCGGAAGTTTCCCCTCGTAAGTAACAGAAACAAGCCTTCCATTGCTAGGAATCTGATCTCATACCCCATTACTTTTGTGGCAATTTACATTCTTTTGACCTCCTTAATGATTCCTTTTGGATTTCCTATGTATTTTTATCCCTTTAGTATTCTTTTGTTGTTTTTTTATTTTTTTATTTTATTTTTTTTTTGGGGGGGGGGATAATGAAACCGTCAGTATGGTTTGAATGTGATCGTATGGAATTTCCTCTCAATCTGCTTCATTAGGTATCCTTTTGCAGATATTCAATCAAATGAAATATTGTGCTATCCATGCAATTTAATGTAACAACAGATTTAAAGACATGATAAATTACAATCACTGGTTATTAATGAGTTTACACTCACGAGATGGGTATCACTCAAATAATGGGTTCTAATCAGGTTTGTCTATTCATTGACTACGTATAGATATCCAATATCAACATGGACTTGGGCTAATCTATGTTTAAAGTTCTTGCAGATTCTTGGGATTCGTATTTTGTTTGCCATTTTTGGTGTTAAATTGATTATTACCATACATATCCAGGTTTTCATGCAATCTATATTCAAAATACAAAAAATTGATCTAAATATTTTATAAATGCTGCAAATATAATTATTTACCGTAGGTTTAACTCTGTTTGGAAGATGTTCCATCATTTTGAGTAGCTGTTGTACGGTCACTAAACTGGCTATACTGCACGTAATAACACCAACAACAGTTATAGTAACTCCTATTAATACATGTTCAAAATATATTAAGCTATTTCGCAAATAATTTTATCAATATTTTTTAAAGAATACGTTCCCTTTTTTCTCCTTCGGAAAATACAAATACATGTACATTAAAAGTACCTGAAACCTGATATTTCAGAATATTACCATATTCAGATTTTGAACAACAGCTACTCGCAGTAGTCTTATATTATCAATAACTGAAATGTATCATAACCGATCATGAATGTTGTAAGTTTATTATTGATTATTCTGCTTAACAAAATTTGAAAATAATTCAAGAATCGAAGATGATCAATAAGTCATTATTCTGGTATTCACAATCATGCACTTTTTATGCAAGGTTAAAAAGCATTAAATGTTACCTTCAAACGTTGGACTGTTATTCATTTCGGATACTGCTAAAAGGTTAAAAGTAAATTAGAATTACTAGGGTTTACATGTATGCTCAAATTTATGGTTCCAATATCAGAGATGAACCAGAGAGTATTATAGTAGTCAAGAATAAGAAGTAGACAATAGGGAAACTGAAGTTCCCTTGATCCTACTGTAATCTTTCTGTGTCTGCAAGTTTCAAGAACAGTATCTTATGATATAAAGTTCATTGGGGTATATGTGATGTAAACATTTACTAACACATTGATGGTGAAATGAAAACATCATCTTAAAGTGATGTTCAATATTTTTCTAGATGCTATACATGTTTAATATTGTCATTTATACGATTCTGTATGACAAATGACTTATACGTGCCTCGATATGTCTGTAATAATTTTAATATATTTTCCCGGGTATCATTTTCATTCGAATCTGTCGGATTTTTTTTTCGCCCAGTATGATTTTTTTCCGAAAAAAGTTTGTAAAGAGTCGTTAATCGACGAAATTAGGACACCTTCTGCATCAAAATTGGAACCATAAAATATTACTTATTAACATTGTGTGGATGCCTTTCCTGTTGGACCCCGAGACTAATACAAGCTAAGATAATTTAGTTTTATCCCCTTTTTTGTAGCTCTGACATACATGGTTTTCACTTTACCTTTTCGTCATCTACATGTACTCATCAATATTGTAGGTTACTGCTACATATCAACAATTTAAGCCTTGAGCAGAATTGTCGAATTGCTAATCGACGATTTGTGCACATATTGTGCATCATGAGTTTTTAATGATTGATACACGGACTGTCTGTCTTAGAACAAAAGATTTATTCGATACATTACTTACAAGGGTATATAGAGCTACAGTTACAAAATGAATTAGTAACACGTTAAACTAATGACTGTCATTATATCAAAACTGACAGTCAAAAATATCAAGGAATGTAGTGCAAGGGGCTATTTTTAGCATCGAATTATGACTATAAAATAAAAGAAATTTTAGTTAACTGCGTCTATTCCAATAAAAAATAACTCATTCCAACACCAATACAATTCCCAATTAATGCGGCAAGTCTCATATAGTTAAAGCCGACATTGTTATGATGTTATACCTCCATTCTGTGTCGTACTCTGTAATAATAGCTCGTCATTTTCTACAGAAATGGAAAAGTGCAAACTATAATGAAACAGCACTCTATTACATGTATTATATACATTCACAATGAGGATTGACAATATGCTTCATCATGTTCATGTTATATCATTCATATCTAGATCTTCACATTGTTGGATTTTCATTATTGAAAAATTAGGGAAAGGTTTATGGTTTTACAATGTACCTACAGATATTCTAAGGTTCAATGACAGTTTTGAATGAAAAAGTCACATGAATTGAACAAGTGTCGGCTTATATGGTTTTGATTTTAATATTAAGAATTTTTGTTTGTAATTGTTCCCCAGCAAAACTGTCGTTGAAGTCTTTTGATCAGCCTTTCTTGTGCAACAGTAAGATTGATGGGTGGAGGGGTGGATGGTGTTTAACATCCAGTGGCAGCCAGGTGCATATCAGAACGGGAACATGTGGATATGATAATGAATGTGATCCCTGCTTTGTACTAGATCGACACGCTGAGCCGAATTTTTAATATGCTAGCGCACGAGGTAAGTGTCCGGACACATTATACTGACTCCAAGCCGAGCAGTAGATCTTTGCTTTTACTCCTGGATACCGCATGCTTGGCGTTGAAGCAGCAACTACCAATTTTAATGTCTTTGGTTTGACCCGGCCGAGGATCGAACCCGCGACCTTCTGCACTCGAGGCGAGCACGCAACCACGAGATCACCGAGGCGGTTGTAACAGTAAGAAAAAAGTAATGAAAGTCTATATGTCTCAAAAGCCCAATACTGAAAAATGTAATAAATCACTATTTTCTCACAATTTCTCAATTATTATGGATATAAAGTCTGATATTTGTTTAACTTAACCTTTACAAACCTTGATTCATAAAATCTGTACAATTATCAATGAATTTCATCCACTTTTGTGCAGAATTAGTGAATGTATAATAATAAGTTAGTTTTATATCTACTCTTGTAGAATTAATCCACTTCTGCAGCGATATTGTACCAGGAGAACAAACAAATAATGCGTCCATATTGCTGCAATGGAAATACTTGATAGTTTGTAAAATCATTTATTTAAGGAAAATATGTAGATGGAGGGTCAACATACATGTGTATATAAAAAATAAATCCGTGTAATACTAAATCATTTTACAAAAAACTTGTTACAAAATTTTGATGTTTAACGGCCACTTGTTCAATCTTCAATGTCTTGAAAACAAGATAAACTTCTTTGCAGTCAATCAAGGCTGGTTAAGACCAGTTCATAAAATATGAGAATGAAATTGTGTTATTTTCAACTTTAACTAATGAGATGATCTATAGGTGCTTTGACCTATCTTGACGGATTGCCAGTCAACACGTATTGATTTTACCTTGTTACAAATATCTTTATTTTGTTTGAATATACGGTGCTGCAGAAATGAAGAAAAATAATTTATAATAATATTCAAAATTGACCATCCCCGTCTTATTTTACCATTATTGTCTACATCCAATATTCTTAAATTAATGTCCATATAAAAATATTCTGAAAATAGGGTAATATTTAATTTATTAATTAATTACCAAAAGGATCACAAATCATTCAATTTGAGTAACACAAAATTATTTATAAAGACAAAAATGATTGAAAATCACACAAAAATAAGAAGTTTCAACAGATTCTTGTGCAGCACACATTTGCGTCTGCTTAACTATTTGATTTAGAAATTTATGTTCAAGTAGTGATTGGAAACTATAGTGTATCTGTACATGTGTTTCTCTACACCAGAAATATGTTCACACGATACGCAGTGTGTCTATGCTTATCGGCATAAAACTGAAAACATTAATTAATAGGTGTTATAAACCAATGTAATTGTGACACTGAATTTCAGTGAAAAAGCAACTTAAGACGGTAAACTCATATCAAAACCACCGAAAGGTATAGATTGATCTAGTAAAAACAAATACACGCAAACGTGATTTATTATATTTATAATTAAAAAGTTTGCAATTTGTACCACCAAAACGATGGCATTATATAAGGTAATAGCAGATTTAAAACAATGGAAATGGTTATGTTATCTAGGAAGAAGACAAGATGCCGACGAAAAATGAAGAAATTGACGAAATATGAAACCAAAGAAATCAATATATACGTTTACACCAAAAGGTAGAACAAAAGGCTGAAGGAGTATGTTAAAGACGTACAAAATGAAAGTTTTAAATGACTTATAAGACAAGGTGGGGAAAGTCCGAAAGGCCGGAGACAAAACAGATATTGGAAAGGACGAGAAAAGATAAAGAACAAACACACAACATAAAAACCAAACAACCTAGGAGCAATATGGTCCCGCCAAACACTCGGTGGTGAACCGGATGTATAAACAATTACTATCTCTGCTAAGTCCATAAATGGAAAAGATTAGATTCAATCCGTGAACCTGGCATTCCATAATGATCTAAAAGTTTATAATTATGACCGTAAAATGTGTTAAGCGTTGACTACAGCCTAAGAGCAATATACCCCTTTTCAGTAGCTTTCGCGTCAGCAGTCGAACCATTTACAGGAAACCCTTGACAGCAACAGGACAGTTGAACAGTTTGCTGCAATTTCTGGAATGTCGAATTAGTTTGGAAACGTTAAGACCATATCGGTGCTGCTGGAATGTTGCTACTTATGATCGGGAAGTTGAAAAATGGAAATGTGAAGTAATCCTATTTGTTGTAGAGATTAGTTCGCGGCTGCCGTTTGTCGTCAATTTCGGGTAAAGGCCGACATACTAGTGTCAACAATATCGTTACTTCTAACGTACTTAGATAAATGAGATGCAAATAATTCCCAAATCATGTCTTGTTTAGTAATAAAAATGGTATCTATATATACATGTGTACGACGGAAGCTGAAATTTTTAAATCCTTTTTTTAAGAAGCTCTTGAAGCAATTCGACTCGTATAAAAGCTATGAGTGGAGAAACAGAGACGCAAGAAGATAAACACTTATAACGGATTAGATAGAAAGTTACAAACACGGATAAAAGCTTGATAAAAAATTAAGAATATAACCAAGAAAACTAAGGACCAAAACAAAACATGGACCAATATCCAAGGATCGGATTTGTATCCGTCTCCCAAACATACGACGATAGGCTGCGTGCAGTGTGTCCAAAAATACAAAACTCTGTAAGACCGCCCATATTAATGTGCAGCAGACGTTTTACAGGAAAGATCGGAGAAATGGTAAGAAGGAAATTATTGAAAAGCTTCAAAATTTTAAAGATACTAGTACATGTTAGTAGTATGTTACATATAGGATATATTTTGAAAAGGTTAATGCTTCATCAAATAAATATTTTCTTCGAAAACATTTTTATTCAGTGTTGTCTTGTTCTGATTCTCATTGGTATGGGTTCATTTTTTTTCCTTTTGCTGTGTCTTCATAGTATTTGTTTACTATGTTAGTGTTTTTGCGAATTCGCTTTGTCTTTGGTTTTTTGGTCTTGTGCGATTTGTGTTATTGTTTCGTTATTCTTGTCCAGATATTTATCTCAAGTATTTTCCCCATGTTTCACGCTGCTTTGTGTTTGTACTATTGTTTACGTAATTGTATGTATTAACGCCCTATTATTTCTAATATACTTCTGTTGAAGAAAGTCGCATGGAAAAGTTTGGAGCGAACTTTAAGGGTAAATGTACACATCAGTGCGTGTGGCAATACAACTTCTACTTACATACTATCAATGTTTGTCTTGTTGAACAATCCGATTGGCACATCTTCCAAATCGTTGCGAAATAATGACCTTTTACATAAATTAACATGCTTAACACGAGGTAAACCAGGCAAAAGTGAATACTTTATTCTCAGTATTATTATCTTAAAACATCATTAATTTATGTTAATATTAATAGATGTATTGATGCGTTTGAAGTTTCTACAACATGTGTTTTCTTTGACGAAAGGTATTCGCCTTATTTTCCCACTTACTAGAGAATATAAGAAAACATTTGTATGAACATTTTAACATATTTTATCTACATTGCAGAGCAAACATTAAACTTATCGTTGTTCCGTGTTCACGTAAGAACCTTACTCTTGACACAGATTATTTTTAACACAAAAAAAATTGAGGGAATGTTCTCATTTAACTAAATTTAGATGTCGGTGTTATCACGGGCTTTGCCAACCTTGGTGCAAATGTTGTAAGTTGTTTACGAGGACATGTAAAGCTTACGAACGAACGCGAAAGAGAAGGCAACAGTAAACATAAACATTTTGTCAAGCTGGGCAAAAAAATGAAAACGATCAAGTCTATCATTAAAACAGTGAACTACCTCAGTTATTAAGAGACCTAAAATCCTAATGTTAAGATGGCTAAAAAAGCGTTATGTAACATAGTTTGCTTAAGAATGGACTGAACAGATTTTAAAAATATCAAAGTATTTCAGCACTTCTTTTCGTTGTGTTGCAGGTAGCATTTGCTTTTTTATTCAGTGTCCATTTTCATACACATGTAACAAATATTTATACATGTAATTTTATGCGTGGTGTAAAACCAAATATAAAATTACTTACAAAAATCTAAGGCGGGTAAAATTTGAGAATAAACCACTTGATAATGTTTTCAGCTTGTTGGATGAAAGGTATCTGAAAAACAAGTCTAAAAATTAAATTGGTATATATAAAATCCCTATTTCATGTCAAATCACTTTTCTAGATTCTAAGAACTGTTATTGTGCACAGTTTTATTTTATACTTCTCCCACATTTGTGCGTTGACCTTCAATTAAACAGATTTGACTTATATAAGATTCCTCTTCAATCAAAAGGCTTTTGTAGAATTAAATTGAACTGTAGGACGTCAGCGACCACTCCAAATATAAATATTAGAATTTAGTGTTTTACTACTAAAAGAAGTATTATCTACATAGAAAAACTTAATTAATTCAGTTGTAAAACCATTTAGCTAATCAAAACTTTGTACTTCATGAAATGGACCTTATTCTTGCAGGCGTTAATGAATAGGTACCTGGAAAGCATGATATTATGTGTTTATGTCGCTTATGTTGTAGGCAATTTTTCAGACCAAACATAGCAATCTTAAGTTGATAATAGTTAATAAATGTTCACATAATTAAAACTTAAAAGCTTTTTTTTGGCAGAAAATTTATTTGAAATTCGACAGACATTGGAAGATCTTGTTTCCAAACAATTGGATGTCATGTTGATGGCAAGTACCTCGAACTCAATGGAGACTTGCGTCCAATATAAGAGACATGTATTAAGTGATAACATTAAACATTATATTAATTATGAAGACTTGTATTTTCAAATTTCAACTGATTATAAATTATTGGCAGTACAGATGGTTGAACATGCGATGGAAATCGTGTAACGTGTACGATATGGCGTTGGTCGAGACATTAAAACGTGTGAATTAAACCATCGTATATTTAGAACAGAATCAAAAAATTGTCAGAACGAACTTTCAACGGTGGTAAATGTTAAAAAATGTTAATTTCTAGCAGTTGCTCATACAAGTGTAAATATTTCAATTATTGACCATAATTTGGTTTGAAAGGAAATATATGATCATATATGCATTTTGCATATAACATTTGCACTTTATTGACAGCAGATGAAGGCTGTATACAAAACTTTGCGACAAACGGGATGACTTTTGACTTTCCAATCAATTTCCCATTTTTGAGTGCCAACATTCCAGAATTGACTGCGTATGGACGTTGCAGAGCTTGTGACATATAAATTGACTTCCTTCCTGGAAAAAAATGTGAAACAATTAACTTTATCTAAGATAAAACAGCATGTGTCCGAAATTGATTTAATAGGACAGTTCAGGTCACAATTTTGATGCAATTTGTGGATGATGCTTCATCAATTCATACCAAACTACAGAATTTTGTTGAAACATTGTCATTACAAAATTAATACTGGAAAAAACGGATTGACATATATATTGGCTTTATTCCACCAGTATATATGACACGTATGGAAAGGAAAATATCAGTTAGTGAAAATATATACTTAGAAAAAGGTCTATCGCTTGTTACAGCAAATATACTACTAATCACTTTACTTGTTTGATTTTGGTGATTAGCTACTATATGATAAAATAGGTGATACAAATCAGTGTGGAATCTCGAACAACTTTTAAATTTTACAAGGCAACTGTCAATTTAAGCTTGTGACCTAACTTTGTTTTTCATTTTTCAATTTATGCTGTTTATTTCTCTACAGTATTGTCTTGCACCATATGCAAATGCGCAACAAGGTTTTAGAATTTTAATTTTCTAAAATTGGGGCCCACAGGGGTCGCATTTCGAAAAACTCATTTTAAGCTTGTAACGTAAACTTGTGTATTGTTTTTCAATTCATGCATTTTATTTCTCGACAGTATTGTCAAAAACCATATGCAGATGCGCAATAAGGTTTTATAATTTTAATTTTCTAAAATTGAGGCCCACAGGCGTCGGAATTTTAAATTTTCAATTTAAGCTTGTGGGATAAACTTCGCTTTCATTTTGCAATTTATGCATTTTACTTATATATAGTATTGTCCTACACTATATGTAGTTGCACAATAAGGATTTAGAATATTGATCGTTAAACTGAGGGCCCATTCAGGTCAAATTTCAAAACATATAATTATAAGCTTGTGAACTGTTTTTTATTTTTTTATTTTGAGGTTTATTGATTAAATTTCTGTATAGAATGATAATTGCATACTATGTTCTGATGGGAATAAGGTTTTATATTTTTTACTATAGGTAAGTGGCTCAACTACTTACAGAGGGTGCGGGGATCATTGTCGGTCCGACAGTAGAGTTTTCTAGTTAACTATTGTCATCATAGTATGATTGATCACTATAAATGTTCTGTCTCACAACTGAGCCTAGATATCATAATTAGATAGATTTTTTGTTTTGGTGGTTTTAGACCTTGATGGATTTGACCCTGACGAATTTCCCCATCGGCGGTGTGACTGATTTTGATAAAGGAGTAGGAAATTCTAACAACATAATTGTAGGAGTTTTCATCGTAAGTTTTCTGTATTCTGTTTCGCTGTTACACATGTTTGAGCGTGTAATGCACCAAACCACACTCACATGATTCACACGTTACATGCACACGATTTGTGCGTTACATGCACGCGATTCGCACGATAAGTTACACGCAAACCACAAGATGCACGTTACACACAAACAACACGATGCACGTTAGATACAAACCACACGATACACGCTTTCCGATCGTGCGATTTCTAAAAGTTGTGTTTGTAAGATACGAATGGAATATAACGGGACGAATAAATTAAATTTTATGCAATATAAGAATAACAGTTACATTTTTAAAATTGCATTTACATTACGCCATAATGATGGCTTTTATCAAGCAAAAGATATCATGTCATGGGGTGTGTTCTACGAAAAAACATCTAATTAGACACTATTAAGGCGTAAAAAAATCGTTTAAGTAGAATCTCATAACAGATTTTGGTAGTATAAAAACTTATATCGTCATTACTAAAAAGGAAAACAAATTTCTCGTCATCTGATAAATTGTTAAAATCATTAAAAATATGTAAATGCATAACCACAAAGGTACACACGTAAACTTGCATATACAGGACAATTCAATATAACAGGGTTTTCATCCTCTACTACTTGATGAATAACAAATAATAAATATTAAATAAATGTAGTGAAATGTACATTTTTACAATAACAAAAACAAGTTCTATCATTGACAGTCACATTTCCAAATCGCCCTGTTTCAATTTTTAGTTTTTCGCAAAATTACGCAAAAGCAATTCTACCAGGAATATTTTTACAAATATAATTTTCCACCTTAAACTCGGACTTAAAGTACGTAGCTTACTATATTCATTATTTTCTAACTTATTATTCCAATCCACCTTGTACAATTCAAACATAATAACCAAATATTTAATTATGTAAAAGATGTACTATGTTCATAAATTTTTTATAAAATATTTGTCAAAATTTTTTTTAAAATCCCAAGATTTTATGAATAATTTAATATAGTAATTTATTATAAACAAGTTAAAGTTCAAATCTGGCTGTACGCAAGTTATGTGATCATTTAATTTAGGAAATATTTTAATTTAATTTATTACTTTTCAAACCAAATAAATTGAATAATTTTCATTAGTAAAAGAAAAATCTGTGCTGGACTATCAATATTAAAATTTTCAAATATTTGACACCGGTGAAGGTTCGTTCCATCAATATTTTAATCCCGGTTTGAAATATATTCTGACTTGAATTAACACGTTTAAAATCTGTCTCGACCATGAAATCTCATACATGTTACACAATTCAAATCGCACGTTTCTTACCACACTCAAACCACACGCATACGATTCGCACGTTGCACGCACACGATACGCATGTTGCACTCACAGGATTCACATGATACGCACGTTTCACGTACACGTTTCGCACGATACACGATTGTTTTGGTGATTTACCAAGTGTAATATTTTTTTAATGAACATTTACTTTTTAGAAGTCCTTGTTCTGATAGTTTCGCTTTGTCATTGAAATCAAGTCTTTTGTTTTTTCCATTTCAACTTATTGTTTTGGGATTGTTATGCCGATATTACTTATGATATAGTGATCTAAGTGGATTATATACATTGAAGAATACACACTTTTTTGTTATCTGCACTTTCCACGAAAGTACGAGATATTACTATTGTCTCTGTCCGTCTATCTATCCATCATTCGTTTTTTTGTGATTTCAATTCCACCTTTGTGGTCTATGAGTTTAATTTCTTTAAGGAATGGTTGCAGACCATCTATATATGCCCAAAAAGCTTTTAGAATTTTGAATTTCTAGACTTGAGGTTTACAGACGTCGAATATCAAAAAATGAAAATTTAAACTCCTTTTTCTCATTTTTTTTAATATACGATTTTATTTCATTAGTGTATTCTCATAAACCATATATACATGATGACCAACAAGGTTTCAGTATTTTGATTCTTCAAACAGAAGTCGAACCGGAAAAAAAATAATTTAAGCTTGTGACCTAAATTGCTCTTTCATGTTTTACTTTATGTTTTTTACTTCTTTACAAGACCGTCATACACGATATGCAGATGCACATTAAGATTTTAGAATTTTGATTTTCCAAATTCGGCGTCTACGGGAGACGATTTTTTGAATTTGTTAAATTAAGCTCGTTACGTAAATGAACAATTTATTGGAACAATAAAGACATTTATGACAGGAATGAAATTTCAACATGAAATATGCCGAGTATGCGAATTAATCCTATTCATAAGTGATAGGTTGATAAGGGCATGATCTCTCGTGTTTGGGTCATTTTTCTTTTAAGTTTGTACATGTCCTTAGAATTTTTGTGAGATATTGATGTTACTCATTTAAAAAAAAAATTTACTGGCATTCTTGGGTGGGGCATCCCTTTCTGTAAAAATTAATATTTTCATAGTTTGGGATCTGTGGCGATATTTTCGTCCCACCTTGCCTAGAGTCATACTGTTTTTGTACTCACCATTATTTTGATATTTAGTATTATGCAATTGTATGTAATATTGCATCATTTGAGTACATGTTTTTTTTTAATAAATGATCTTTATTTTAATATATACTTTATTTCAATGCTCTAAGCAACAAGCAAGAATTCCCTGTTTCGTTGGCTGACATAAATTATGTTCTAGAATTTTTATTTTGAAAAAAATTAGGCCATACTTAAATTTTTAAACATTTGGTTATTTAATGTTTCATTTAAATTGTAAATATTTTATGATAAAAATTTGATGTTCAATATACAATGCATGCATGTTTTGAACAATCTTTTATGTTCAGGGCAGAAAATGTTGAAAAAAGGAAACAACTATCCAAAATGTTGTGAAGAGCAGATTTAAATGCACGTAGACCATACAATACAATTTAAAATTCATTCTGAACGTTTCTTAAGTCAACATTTACCCGTAAAACATGTTAAATAGAAAATAAACTACATGAAGATTTAGGCAGTCGGAAACGACAGATACATGTATCCCCGCATGTTGTATCTTTGTGCAACGTTTTCACAATCATATCTTTGAATACAGGCCCAAATATTTTGGAAATATCAACAATATAAAAACTTACTGCGAATTTGTATATATAGTGTATGATAATACTGTACAGAAATAAAATGCTTAAAATGAAAACTGAAGAGTTTCGGTAACCAGCTTATAATTCCCAATTTTCGAAATTCAACCCCTACAAACCCGAATTTATGAAAATCAAAATTATAAAAACCTTATTGCGCATCTACATAGAGTGTTTGATAACATTGTGAAGAAATTAAATGTATAAAATGAATTAAAGATGGTTTAGGTCTCAAGGTTAAAATCAAAATTATAAAATCTGATTGACTGTATAAAGAGCGCAAATATACCTAAGGAGCAAATCAAAAAACGTAATCCATCGCACAGACAAACCCTGGAAGACAAATAAACAACCACAAGCACAACAGATAAACACTTAAAACTAAAAAACAAAATTAAATGCATAATATAAAAGAAAATAAAACCTTATTGCGCATCTACTTACAGCCATCTTTGTTTATAGTCCGGGTCCTCATACATAATTATGAAAGAGAACCACCTAAAGACCATTTCTGCCAAGTTTGGTTCCACTTGGATTAGTGGTTTCAGATAAGAAAATTTTTTAATGAATTTTCCCATAGGGTCCAATGTTAAACTAAGTTTGGCTGTGGAGGCCATCTTTGACAGGGTGGGCCATAGAACAAAATTCTGAAAGAGGATAACTGAACACAGGCGTTGTTTGTATAGTTGAAACTGTAAAATTTGAAAGGAATATTTATTAATCAAATGAATTTCTACAATATTAACTCACAAGAAATCCAAGTTCGTTAATTTGGCAAATGTACTAACTTCCAGGTATGTGAGTTTGTTGGCTGACAAGTCACTGTAATTAAAGCGTAAACATATATATAGGTACATTGTACTATAGAATTCTTGAATTTCATACATATTTAAGGAATTTTCAAATGGTGACATTCAAGTTTTGCAAAAATTAACCTAATACATTGTATTCTTTAAAATATGCAGTCCTCGACATCAATAGATTACGATATGATCAATGAATTTTTCAGACTAAACGCATCAATTCCATATAAATATATCGAAAAAGTTAAAGCAGCGTATAGAGTCATTTGAGTAGATTTGATGGAAATATGGTTACATTTTTGTAATTCCATGTGCAGTAGGTTACAGTAGATTTTTGTCAAATTTCATTCACTTAATGAAAAATTTGATCTCAAAAAGTGGAAACTTTCAATCAGACAATAGTTTAAAGTTTAGAAATAGAAACAAGAGTTTCACAAGAGCCTGAATCGCTCACATGTTATGTTTTGTGTAGATCTTGCATCAATGATTATTTTTTATATTTAATGTATCCTGTTACATTTTTCGCCTAAATATTGACTTTTAAAGCTTAAATATAGAATCCTGAACCCAAATATATATGGTTGATACTGAACCCAAATATATATGGTTGATAGAGACTTTTTCATCGGTTGCTATGAACTTTGTCAATGGCATTGACTCTTGACCTTCCATTTTGACTTGAACCGGTAATTGTAGGGTCCTGAACCAAATATATATGGTTGCTATGGACTTTTCATCATTTGCTGTGAACTTTTTCAATGACCCTGACCCTTGACCTCCATTTTAGTTGTACAGCTACCATTTTATTTATTTCAAGTTATGCTCTTAACATCTGACAATATGTTAAACCATTATTTTTACTGATAATTACTGTTTACATGTAAATCATATTTCAAGGACAAAAACTACTATACATGCTATAAGGGGTCAATGGACGATTTTGGTCACGTTGATTTATTTATAGATCTTACTTTGCTGAAAATTTTTGATGTGTACAGTTTGCCCTTATCTATAATAATATTCACTTTAATAACTTTACACTGCAAATGTCCTTAAAATTAACAATTCAGGGGCAATAACCCGAAAATAGGTTTACCAAATCGTCTGAAAATTTCATGGCAGGTAGATCTTGACCTCATAAACATTTTTACTTCTTGTCAGTTTTGCTCTTACTACTGCTTGAGTCTTTGAGAAATGAGCCAAAAGTGCATTTTCACCTATCTTCTATTTTAGCAGCCATGTTTCTCGATGAACAAAGAAAGAAAACATAACTTTTATACTAGATACCCTGGGGATATTTCAGCCTTAGTTTGCTGAAATTTATTGTGAATTTTCGGTAGAAGATTTTTGAAAGTTTACAAAGATGACGAAAAAAGGTGAACAATTGTCTTTAAAGAACAAAAACTCCTATAAGGTGTCAATTGACAATTTTGGTCATGATGACTTATTTGTACATCTTACTTTATTAAACATTTTTTCTGGTTACAGTTTGTCTTTGTCTATAATAATATTCAAGATAATAACCTAAAACTGCGAAATTTCCTTAAAATTAACAATTCAGGGCCAATAACCCAACAAAGGGTTGACCAATTCGTCTGAACATTTAATGGCAGGTAGATCTTGACCTAAAGAAAATTTTTATTTTTAATGCTGTAGTTTTTGAGATATAAGCCAAAAATTGCAGTTAACACCTATGTTTTATTTTTAGCCATGTTTCTCGACAGACAATATAAAACACAACCTTTATTTATGATACCCTAAGTATCATTCAGACTATGTATGGCTATAATTGGTTAAGTGGTTTCAGAGGAGAGGATCTTTAAAAAAAAAGTTAACGACGGACGGACGACGGAGCCCAAGTGATGGCAAAATGTCACATGTCCTTTTAGGAAAGGTGTGCTTAAAAAGAAAATTATTTTCTTTAATTTTATTTAGAAAAAACATACTAGTTTAATCAGAAGTATTATTCAGTGTAATAATTCTTTTCGTTAATAAACGTATTTTGTATGGTGTTCTTCTGTTAAAGGTCCTTTCTGAAAATGTTTTCTTTTGTGTGTTTTTTTTCCTGTTCAGTACACCGTAACAAAAAATTTACGTAGTTCATTTCTCACTGGTTAGTTTAACCCGCGTTCCTGTCTTGTGCTGATCTCAGTTTACAATACTGATTATAAAAATACTTTTTCCAAACCGAACGTAACTTTTGCTTTAATTATTTAATATAAACTCACAGTTTTTGCAATTTCGTCAAATCATTAAAAGTAGTACCATTCAGATATGTGATTTTATTCACTCTTAAAATCCTGCAAGTAATCGCATAGATAAATCTTGTATATCATACACTGAAAGATAAATAAATTTCAAATTTTAAAGCATCAGACAAAGAATAGTTCTCCAAAGACCGCGTTTGGATATAGGAATACTGACGTTTTGTGCAATGTCTTAACATACGTGTATTGTTCAACTCGGGTCACGTATTTCAAGCGGTGATAAAAGTTGAATTCAGAAAGGTACAATCATGTAATTTGTATTCTATAATAAGCCTATTGTATCAAAATACATTTTTTTATTTGTTGCATCTCAACACTCAAAACACTCTCAGTTTGTCAACATGTTAAAAATAATAGACATATATGTACCGTCAAGATATGTTATTTTCTCCATTCACTGAATTCGTGTAAGCATATTGTGCAGGTATTAAAGTGAGCATAAATAATACTTGCATGTCACAAAACGCAAATAAATTTCAAAAATAAACCATTTTGTTTTTTCCACCTGTCCTAAAAGGACATGTGAGCTTGGCGTCCGTCGTAAAATTTTTCAAAGATCTTCGCCTCTGGAACTACTGAACCATTTTTCAGCCAAAATTAGGTGGAATAATCTTTAGGGTATCTGGTATGAAATTTGTGTTTTAACATGACCGCCATGGCTAAAAACAGAGCATAGGGGTAAACTAAGTTCTTGGTGTATATCTCAAAAATTAAAGTATTTAGAGCAAAAATGACTTGGTAAAACTGTTCATCGGGTCAAGATCTACCTGCTATTAAAATTTCAGACGAATCGGTCAACCCTTTATTGGGGCTTTGCCCCTGAATTGTTAATTTTAAGAACATTTTGCGGTTTTAGGTTATTATCAAGGTCACTGAAAAAGTACCTAGCAACCATATAAATTTGGGTTAAGGACCCTATAATTTACCTGTACAAGTCAAAAAGAAAGGGCAAAAGTCAAAGTCATTGAAAAAGTCCATAGCACCCGATGAAAAAGTCCTTAGCAACCGATTGAAAAGTCCATACCAAATATAAGTCAAAATGGAAGGTCAAGAGTCAATGTCATTGGAAAAGTCCATAGCAACCAATGAAAAGTACGTAGCAACCATATATATTTGGGTTCAGGATTAAATGTGACGATATACAATGTACATTACATAGCAAAAATAATCATTGATGTAAGATCTACACAAAAAATAACATGTCAGTGATTCAGGCTCTTAGGAGCCTCTTGTTTGTTTTACTGTGGTGTATTACTTTTTTTACAAGGGATTTACCGATTTCCCTATATTTTTAAAAAATAAAAAAAAATCATCATTTGGGAAAAACCACGTCTGAACTAGAACTGAAATCTAAGTCGATAGTAATACTAGATGTGTTTAGAAAAAAGTCCGATGCAGACGAATGAACAAATACATGTATGATGAACTGAGGCATTTTATTTTTATGGGAGAAAATGGAATTTGAACAAAAGTAATTAAAATCTGGTGAAAACATTAGCCAGACTCAAAATTATAATTAATCTGTTAAAAAATGACGAAGTTGGATAATCTTGAATGAAATGGTGTTTCTAAAAAAAATGCAAGACAACTTCACTTTACGTCATATAGAATTCAGTCGTACAGAAAGTTTCATTTATTGACAATGTAGATAATCTATAGAATCAAATTTTGGTATAAATAACTAGCTCTTAATTGTTATTCTGCTCGTTAAGCAGACAATGTGAAAGGGGGAACAAAAATCTATTTTTGTTCTCCCATGAAATCATTTAGAGGTCACATTTGACCATTACAGTAGACTGCTCAAATGACATTGATGATCTCTGCAATTTTTCAACACCACTGTTTTCTCCAAGAGCACTAATATTTGAAACTTAACCATTATCAGTATTTTTTGCTAATTGTGAAGTCTTTGTATTCAGCAGCTACGCGTTATTCGATACTTAGGAAAGTAAATTTAAACTAGTCGAAGCAGCCCCGGTGCAAATCCCCGCGCTACTCTTGTGTACAATCTAAACAAGCTGTGGCTATAGTGATTCCAAAGATATTTGGTTGCTGAGTAGAAATCACAAAGTAGTCTTTATACCTGTGTACCCCGGCCCGCAGGGGCTCTTCAAAAATAGCGAAACCTTTGGCACAATCTACATTGACAGGGCAATTACTGAGCCAACTTTCAGTTCCGTATTCCAAATAACCTGAGAGGAGTTGCATGACAAAGGATTAATGTACCCTTAGGCTCAATTTGTAGCCCGGCCCCAAGGGGCGATATTCAAATTCCTAAACCTTTGGCACAGTCCCCACACACATTGCAATCAATGGCACAAGTTTCATCTCTCTAAGTCGTCTTAAGTCGTTTCAAGACGGATTAAATTATTCGTATATATGCGACTTAATAAACTACAAAACTTGATGCTTACAATACAAGTCATATGAATTTTGTAATATTTTGAAAAACGTATGCTTTTAATTTCTTTTTCTCTATGCGTGTGGAATATTTTAAAAAATTCTTATTTGGCTTATTCAAGAAAACTACATACCTGTACATGTATGTATTGTTTTGTGCGATTGGCATAAAGTTTTGCCATTTTACATCGGTTGAAGTTTAAAACGAACTAAATTAAGATAAATATGTAATAAAAGACTCTTAAATTTTGTTAAAATCTACTCCTTACAAGTATATATTTATAATATAT
Organism: Mytilisepta virgata; assembly: GCA_028015205.1. Classification (NCBI taxonomy): domain Eukaryota; kingdom Metazoa; phylum Mollusca; class Bivalvia; order Mytilida; family Mytilidae; genus Mytilisepta; species Mytilisepta virgata. Next base: position 80,119,763 of record CM051519.1, read on the forward strand.
TTATTAAACCGTGCTTAATATTATGACACGCACGAATTAATGCATTTAATGAATGATAATTGTTGCCATCAGTTAATTCCTTTAAAATGCCGCAATATTGTTCAACATTGCTCGATACCGTATGATAAAAAAAAAGAATTTTAGAGATGCACAAATCTCATAGATATCTATGACGATTCTGAACTAAAGAGACTAACAAAACGTTACAACATAGAGAAAAGTGCATTGAAAAATCGTGTCCGAAATGTGAAACTTTAGAATACAAAATACAAAATGCAAAACATACTCTTTATGACCTATTTACGGTTTGTATTTAGAAATAAAATTTCACTATTTCTCAGTGATCAAGGCAGAATTCTTCGTTAGACGTCTTCCACATTTGCATTATAATATGAACTTTTATTTCGTAAACTATGACAATGAAGCAACACCTTTTTAAAGAATTGCTTATATTAGAGAAATCTTTCATAGTAATTTTCCTCAACTTTTTACTCAAAATTCAAACTTTAAAATTAAAACGTATAGATATAAGTAAACATCTATGCATTTTTCATATATATCAATGTCAGACATTGCAAAAGATGATTTGAGCGAAATCCGTTTCAATCGAGATCTAAATAAGTTTTGTTTTTCGTAATTGTAAGGCTTTGTAATATTGACCAATTTCTAATTGAGCAGTGCTATTCAAAAACGCCCCGCCTCCCTTTTAACCCAGTAACAATAAGGTGTTCGTATGACAGTTAGTTAAGAAATAACGGCTATTTGGTGTGGATTGATTTGATAAAAAGTGAGGGTTTCCGATGTAATATAACTTTTGTGAGCACGCTCATATACCCCACGCCATCATCATTTTCTGTCGATATGCACATCTACCTAATATGTCCTTATTATCTACATATGTATGTCCTTATTACCTACAAAGTTTCATGAAATTCTGTTGTGTAATTCGAGAGGAGGTGCGCATACAAACTGTGGCGGTAGTATATTACGGCCAAATTCTAACTTCAAAGGGGCATGACTCCTAGAATAAAACATTGAATCAAGATCTCCTATCGATATGCACATCTATAGTATGTCCTTATTACATTTTTTGTGTATCTACACAATTTCATGAAATTCTGTTTGGTTTTAGAGGAGTTGCGCTCACAAACTGTTTCAATAGTATATTTTGGGCAATATCTAAGTTCAAAGGTGCATAACTCCTAGAAAAAAAATTGAATTAAAATCTCCGATCGATATGCACAGTCATCTAATAGTATGTCTTTATTAACTACAAATTTTCATGAAATTCTGTTGTGTGGTTTCAGGAGTTGCGCTAACAAGAATAGGACTGACAGACGGACGTGTCAAAAACATTATACCCTACGCCAATAACTCATAATTAGTTAATAAACACTTAAGAAGCTTTATGCATTTCACTTAAGTAGACAATTTTTAGCAAAATCTTAGTTGAACAAACACTGAATTTAAGATATTTTATGCATAAGGGCCATGGTCCTTGCTTACAGACCTGGGGTCAGCTACTTTGAAACGTAATTAATTGAATTACAATTACATCCCCCAAAACCTTCGATTATAATTATTATTACACTTTTTTGGCGGAATAATGAATTAAATAAAAATTATTTTACCTAATTTTTTCAATTACCCCAGATCTTGATGCATACTCAAATACACTTTTATGTGCTATTATTCTCGTTTATTTTTCTTTTTTCGAAGTCCGTGTTCTGAGACTTATTGTTTGTTGGCTCGTCTGCGACGAAAGTTGCGGAATGCGCGACATAGGTGTTGCTTTTCCTGCGACGTCGACGTCAACAATTGTTACGTTTTCCTCAGTTTGATAGGAATTTCTTGTGATACATCAATGATATTTTGATTATTAAGTTGCATTACTATTAGTATATCTCAATTTGACGACCATTTTGAGACCCTGACCCCTAGGTCATGGTCCAGCAACTTTCAATTGATTAGCAATATTGTTGTCCATCATATTGTCTTTTTTTTAATTTTCTGCCGACAGGTGAGACATATGTCTGTGTTAACAGTTTATATCATTTATCGTTGAACATATTGAATAGACCGTTCAGAATTAGTTTGACCTAGCTTCAAAACTGTTTCTGCCCAGCAATTTTTGGGCAGATTTGATAACATTTCCTATGGTGTCACGCGTAAATTTTTACCGATCTTTTCAAAGAAGAATTGTAAAAAAAAATATTAATGGCAATCGAGTAGATTTAAATAACACAGATGATTCTGATCGTCTTAATTGATTGAAAATACTTACAGTTTTAGCATATTCCATAACTCTTTAAAGATTTCTACTGGCAGTGTTTTAATGTAATTGTATCCAAGATTTCTGAAAGCATAATTGAAAACACTGATACAATTTCATAACCTTGAATAAAATGTTTTCCTCGAAACTACATCTGTTTAAAGACATACAACACATTAAAGCCACTTAAAAGCTCCAAGCTCCAAACGCCACAGTTTTCCTACTACATATCTATGTACCGGTTACCTTAATTACTTAAAACTCCATACGCATTTTGTTTTATTTACAACCACTAAATTGGCAGTCCATTTAACAAGTTCTCTTACTTGTACAACGGAACTATAAAATCTATGAAAAATAAATAAATGTTTTTTTTAGGGTAAAATTATCTGTCAACGATTTGGATTATTTGCAAACAGTAGATCACCAAGTAACTGCTGTTGACTGTTATACTTTTTCTACATTGTATACAACTTATCAAAGTAAAAATGAGTGCACTGATTAACTGAATTTTCTGGGTTAGATTATATTTGTTGTAACAGTTTTTCTGGCATAAAAAGTTTTCAAATTAAAGTTGTTGGACTAACGATGAAATTATCAAGGTTTCTGGCTGACCAACATTTTAGTTCGTTTTGGCAAGACACTGTATGGACAGGTCATTGGGATTCTTATGGGTACAAACTGTTTTGCTCTTATCGCCGACTTACTTTTATATTGTTATGAACAGTCTTTTAAAAAGATCATGGTCAATAATAAATTTAGGTATCTTGATGGTTTGCGTAATGATGATAACCCTGTTTCTAAAATATTCAAACGACATTTATCCAAAACGACATTTGAACATAGCCAATACAAAATCCTTTTTAGACCTTACCATAAATAACCAAAATGAGATATATATTCTAAGAATTATGATCGTGTTGTTCATTGTTTTTTTAATTTTCTGTGTTTATTTGTTGTGCTTGTGGTTGTTCATTTGTCTTCCCGGGTTTGTTTGTCCAATGGATTACGTTTTTTATTGCTCTTAGCTATATTTGTCCTTTTTATGATGAAAGGAATGCCAATAACGAAGAGAAAATCGGAAGTAAATGCACTTTAAAATCTTTTCATAGTAAGGGCTACCAATATAAAGGTTTATGCAATTCTGTAACAAATTACTCTTTCTCCTAATGACTTGAAATGTTTAAACTTGTACTTGCCTCTCACGAATACTGACTATTTCTGTTGAACACAATGACAGGATACCGTTAAACCCTTTATTTCTGACTATTTTGTTTGATAGCGCGACAGGTATCAGAGCCTTAGATAGTTTTACAGTTAAACTAGCACATTTTGACCCTGCAACATGTATTTAAATGATACAGTCCAGCTAAATTTTGCAGTTCTAGCTAGCGGTCACGTTCACTAGTAACACCAATTATACGGCCATTTCAGTCTTGTTTAATCTTGAATGTCTTGATTTTTAGTATTTCTGAGATTTCAAACAAAATCAAGACCAAAACGAGATATAATGGCTTGCAGTCAATCAAGACTTCATAAAATAGACGAATGAATTATTCAATGTTTAAAAATACCTGTGTTGAACTAATCTAGACTGAACTTGACCGATCTTAATTGACTGCCAGGCAAGATATCTTCGATTTCATCTTGTAATCTTTACTTTGTTGAATACTACGGACATGCAAAAAAACAAGACTAAATAAGAATAAACAAGACCAGAATGGCCGTTTAAGATCAAAATTGAGTTAATACTGCTTGTGGGTGATCAGATTGTATTGGCTTGTAATTTGTTCTATACCTTAGAGGTTGGAGATAGATACGAAGGGGGATTGGGTACCAATAAAAACCAGATCCTGACTCTCTGTTGCATGTCAATTGATTGGTATGTCATTGTTGACCTTTCATGTTATCCGTTGTCTTGTTTATCCATAATATGAAAAAAGATTTTTTTCAAAAAGAAAATGAATAAAAAAGTCTACTTTAAATTTTATTGTAAATATACTTGTAAGTATCACCGATCCAAGAATTTTTTTTTGCATGGCACTCCAGGGCTTCCGTAAAGAATACTTCATTTTACAAAACAAAGAGTCCAGTCCTGATATAAAATCATTATTTTTAGTTTATAACAATCAGGTCCTAGACCCAAAAGAAATATTATTTAAATCATTGAATAGTAAACTGGTATATGTAGTATGCGTTAACACACTAAACACCGACATTGCTTTATGAGTAACAGTAATGAAATTATTCTATTAATAATTAATTTGTATACGTTAGAATTTTAATGTAAACTCACAAGACTTCCAAATTCTTCAACTTGCCAAAAATACTACTGTCCAGATAATGGATTGTGTTATTTTCTAAATCCCTGTAAATGAATTGATAGTGTTATTATAAATAGTTCCTTCATGTAATTAGGTTTCATAGTAGATATTTTATTTGAGCAGCTTGTATAATGTGTTGTAAAATGTATGAAATGGTTCTATCTTATATAATAAAGTTTGTGTTTAAGCATAAACTGACCAAAGTAGGTTATAAAAGTATAACCTGTTCCAAAATTTTAAACAATCCTTATAATTACATTTTCAACATGCATTCTGAGAGATTTGCTAAGCAATACCATGTCTCCTATCGGCTCACATAAAAAATAAGATCATTTTTATCTGTTTTCTATGTAATTAATACAAATAAGCTATATTAGTACAAAATCATTTTTTAAATTTTATTAGCCAATCTTTCTTAATCTTAGGTAAAATATAATATTTGGGGATAATTATGAAACAGGTGCCACCTAGTGTTTATAATTTATAAGCAAATTTGTCGGGGCTCTTGCTTGCATGCAAGTTTTCTAGTAAACTGTATATTTGCCGACAATGTAAATATATTTGTTTTATTCTGCAAGATGATTTTCCAGGAAAAGGCATGAAAACGGCACATTTCTATCCTATTTTTAGTAGGCGATTTTTGGCGAGTAATCCAGAGAGAACATGGTGTCATAAACCCCCTGAACCATAATAAAATACAAACCTTCATTACAAATGATATTATGCTACTAGACAAATATCAAAAAAAAAAATCGACATCCTCTATTTTGCTAGTAACATATATTCCCAATGACAATAACTCTGACAATAATATCCAATCAGAGTGAAACTCAAACTTGATTTGTAGCTCTTTATTATATGCTCACATACCAACATTAAGATCAGTAAGAATAGGAAAAAGAAACATGTTCTATTTTTATTTTATGTCGGTCTAATTTGTTCATTAATAGTTTTGTCAATGTTAAAGATGAAAATTATTGCAGACTTCAATTAACCTGTCATGTTGGTGGTCTTCTTGACTTTTTATTCCATATATGCATACTTTCTCATCAATTATTCTACTGACATCTTAGCCGTCTTACAGTGTCTGTCAGTCAGATTATTCAAATTAGCTATGTACTCAAACTCTGGGAAAACCATTCTACAGCATGAGGTTTTAAAACAATGTCACAGTGTGCCAGCTTATGTCTAACTTCCTTCTTCAGAAATTTCTAAGGCTCTTCCTGTTGATGCAGAGGTAACCCTTAGCTGAGTTTGTATTCCTGTTTGTTTTAATTGTTTTGGATTCTGATGCTTGTGCTTATAAATTCATCATTATATCTTTAACAGGTTTTCCAACACTTTGATATCGAGCACTGCTGATGAATTGTCAGTCAACGAAATGGCCATACAGTGCATAAAATTTATTTTGGTATTTTGTGATACGTTTTATTCCTTGTGTACAGAAACTTGACATACAAAATATCTCCTAGTGTAGTAGAATTCCCTCAGACAGCAGACGACAACCTAATATTGACACTTTTCCATAAAACAAATCACCACTTTTACTCCTGACAGCTCATTCAAACTTTTTTAAAACATAAAATTCTTATAAATTTAGAATAAAGATAATTTAAAAATGGTTTTATAAGGGGCACGAAAAATAAATATGGAAGAAATACAGTTCATTCATAGATGGGATAATATTTGTGGAGAATGAAAATTGGTCTATTCCCATTTGGTCTATTCCCATATGGTCTATTCCCATTACGTCTACTGTAGAATATGAACAAATTCCCATTTGGTCTACTGGTTTAAATTAAGTGTGTTTACTAGGGAACAAGAGGCAATTCCCATTTTGTCTACTCAATTAAAATAAGAGTGTGTTTACTAAGGAACCAGAGGCATTTCCCAGTTCGTCTACTCATTTCAATTTATTGTTTTTACTAAGGAACCAGAGGCATTTCCCATTTTGTCTGATATTCTAAATAAAGGGTGTCTCTACTACGGAAAAGGAAGCATTTCCAATTTTGTCTACTCAATTAAAATACGAGTGTGTTTAGTATGGAACAGAGGCATTTCCCATTTTGTCTACTCAATTAAAATTAGAATTTGTTTAATAAGCAACCAAGGGCATTTCCCATTTCGTCTACTTATTTCAATTTGCTGTATTTACTAGGGAACCAGAGGCATTTCACATTTTGTCTACAATTTCAACTTTGAATTGTTGAAATAGGCATTATGTAATTCCTTCCTTTAAAGTGGAAGTTTTGGACCTGTTCAATTACATTGCACCTCATCAATTGTTATAACAATAACTATTCAATTTGTAAATCAACAAAAATAACACTGACATTTTAGACATTTGACTTAAATTAGACAATTGAAGCCATCTAATTAATGCCAATAATGTTGGCAATCCTTTTGTTATCATATTCATAGAAAATTATTATAAAATTGCGTATTTTTTTTAAAGGTTTAATTTTTTTATATTTAAACAAGTAGGAACAATTGGAAATGCCTCTTGTTCCCTAGTAAACATACTCTTATTTTTATTGCGTAGACGAAATGGGAAATGCCTCTTGTTCCCTAGTACACCCACTAAATTTAAACAAGTAGACGAAACGGGAATAGACCTAATGGGAATGGTACAATCATAGACCAAGTGGCAATAAACCCTTGGACCAGTACTCCACGGTGAATTGTTACGTTTCTAAAAAATCAAATTATGAATTGTTACATGTAAATGAGTTTGTTAAGTAAAAACTAAATAATAAACAGAAATCCAAGATTGAAGTAATTAATATTATTGATTTTTAAACGTATTTAAAAAAAAAACACTTTAACAGCTTTTGATGATGTTGTTCAAAAATGGTCATTTATATATCAGGATGTATTACCACCATCTCCAAAATTAAATTTTTTTTTGCATGAGTTTTTAAAATGCTTGAGTTTGACTAATTTAAAAAGTAAGAACTGAAAGCAGTCCAGATTATTAAAAGCCAATGGCAGTATTGCCTTTTTATCTAAAATAATTGAAAGGAAATTTGCGCCACTAAATTCTATAATTATCTGAATCTAAATGATTTGCGGAATAAATAATAAACCGAAGTCTGGATTTAGACCAATGCATTCATGTATTGCTGCAGCAGCACTTACAAAATTAACTGATGAATGGTTGACAAATATGGATAAAGGGCAGGAAGTGAGAGGTAACACCTTGAAATGCGTCGTATTCAGCATAGTATAAATTTACAATATCTAATATTAGTATCTTTGGATTGTTATTTTAAAGAAAGCATAGATAACCACTCTATAATACTACCAACATTAAATATTTACATTATGTCAGATGAAACTTTGAATCACATTTATTCTCTAGATCAGGGAGAATCAAAGTTGGAAATACATTTGTGACTTCTAAATTCACTATATCTGAGGTCCCGGAATGATGTATTCTTGGAATTTTGCTGTTCATTATATATATATATATATATATATATATATATATATATATATATATATATATATATATATATATATATGTGTGTGTGTAGTAATACCACAGCTGAGGAATCAGAATAAAATTTGATTATTTCCCTTTGTATATTTATCCTTCAAAGATAAGTCCATCCATTTTATATACCGGTATTCCAAACATGCCAATTTAACAAATATCAATAAATTTTCTTCACAAAAAAAAAATCTAATTTTTGTTCAAGAGGAAAAAGATAATAAAAAGGTTAAAATTATCATTGACTTCCCTTTAAAGATATATTAATGATATGAGTCTTTATATGGAACATTCATCACTAGGTCTTTATGATGATTGTATACAAACAGTAATGAATATCGGCAAAAGAATAATTTAGAAATTACTTTGATTTTTTGTCTGCAAACGGATTTAGTAAAAATTGAAAAATCTAGTAAAGATAATTGTTTGAAATTAAAATCCAGAAAATGTAAATCGATGGTAATAGGTTCAAGATAAACTACAATTCTTTGATACAAATTTTGATGCACAATAAATAAAAATAGCACATGTTTCTTTTTCCTATTCTTAATAGGACAGGTTGATAAAGAATTCTTTGATACTAATTTTGATGCGCAAGATGGGCTTATTTCGTCGATTTACGACTCATCAGTTGTGCTCAAGGCCTTAAATGTTTAAAACCAAAACACCAATCCAAAAGGTTGAAGAGCAAACTCAAAAATGCCAAAATGACCTAAAGGGGTAAAGCCAAAACCATCTAAGGACAGAGCTATGCACGAGGGAGATACATGTACTCCCCTACTTTTCACAAATTTTATAATTTTGCAACAGTTAATTTTATGTATCATTTTCGAAATGCTAGCAACTGGGAGACCCTCGGTGACTTGGAATCAGCAGTGGCTTCGACTCAGTGGTCAATATACAATTCTTTGATACCAATTTTGATGCACACGATGTGCACATTTCGTCCATTTACGACTCCCCAGTTGTGCCGAAGACTTAAAATGTTAGAACCCAAACACCAATCCAAAAGGACGAAGAGCAAATTCAAAAATTGAAAAAATGACCTGAAGAGGTAAAGGCAAAAGCATCTACAAAAATTAAAAATTGATCAATACTGGAAGTCATTTAATTGTATCTATATCAGGTGAACAATAGAAAATGTAAAAGAAAAATGGAAAGCTTTTTGGTATCTGTATCGATATCAATCTGAATAGATAAATAAAATATGTGGTACATTATCAAGTAAGATAAATTTCTTACAGAAAATAAGAATTTACCAAGGCGTAATCGAGTAATTCTTTTTAATTCCATTTGACTATTGTAATATTTTGGAAAATTGAAATATTACCTCTAGTAACAAATTGACCAGACAATCGAAAGAATATTACGGTACCGTCATCTTTGTTACTAGGCACCTGTGATGGACCACGGGAGCTCAACCCACAGAACTGTCTAGCCCGTCCCCAGGTGGCTAATAGATAAGACCCTTTCGTTTGGGGGTTGTCAGATCATAATACTGAAAGCCTGGCCGCGGACCATAGTGGGTAACGTGCTTGGAGAATGCCACACTACCTGCACGCAAAGACCTTTTCTGTAGTTTTCGAAAAAGAGTACAGAAGGCTAAATTATCCGACACTATCCAACCATCCTCCTTTTACAGTGGCAATCACAATTGGTTCCCCTTTGTGATCTGCCATCCCCCTTTTTGAATTGGTTGATACATTTAACTTGTTCTCGTCCTGAAGAAGCATGAAATATTTGTCACTGGACCTTATGCAACAATCAATCAATCAAACATCCTTGTTATTTAGATTGATAGATGAATTATTGTTGTTATTTAGAAGTTTGAAATAGAAAATAAGAGTATATTTATTCTTTTTATTATTTACGGGTTTATTATACGCGTTCCGGATCTCTATTAGAACTATTATGAAGCTACATAGAGCATAGGAATATAAGACAACAGAGAACAAAATCGACTTAACTGCAAATCTTTCCGGTATGATGTAAAACGTACGTAATGTTTCATTTCAGGTTTTTATGTACATTATTGCAGTTATAAAGGGTTTACCTAGCGCACACTTTAAGGGGGTAGGGGAATAACTCTATTACTTGGTCCTGGTCATTGACACGTTTTTTGAAGGCCACTATTTTAAAGCATGTGTGTAACACGGATTGTTTACCATGGGGATTAGACAGAAATAATATTATAAGGTGATCATAAACAGTTGGAAGAACAATAAAACATGTTCAAAACATTTATCTTGTACTGGTTTAACTTTAATTTGTACAGCAACCTGTGCATGAAATTTCGTAACTCTTGAATGTATTTCAATTGGGGAAGAGGGATAGAGATTTTGAAACAAAGACAAAAAAGGTTTAAAGATATCAGAATTGAATTTTACTCGAAATCAAATACTACATAATGAAGGCTCTTGGTTAACATGAAAAAAATCAGGTTACTATCTGCTCCAGAAAAATTCATGTGGAAACTCCTTTATCACCCACAAAGAATCTAAGAGAAATGTAAAAATGTAAAACATAATATAATGCTTATTCTTCTTAGTTTGTATGGTGAAAAATATTGATATAGAAATAGAAATTTCACAAAATTGAACTGGCTTCTGTAAGAATCCCGGAAACAAGCTCCAATCACCAAATAACAACGGGTTTCATATCGGAATTCGTTTAGTTTGCCGATTATTCAACACGGCGCATCAGCCTTCCACTGGAAAGGCTTTTCTGTTGAAATACAAAACTTGCGCATACAACGCTTCTTTTTTGGTCAATGTAGAGGCTTATAGGTAATGACGTAGAAATCTTTTAAAAATCAAAATATCCATTTTTTTTGGCCTTGCCCATTAGTCAAGTTAGTGTAAACAATATTTTATTTTGGAAATAGCCAATCACAGATATATAGTTATCAAAATATAATGAAATTGGAAAACAAGTGAACAACCACTTTTATAAATTCCTCTTCCTTGTAATATGAACGTTTAGATGGATGGCATGTATCAATATTAGTTAGTATGAAAAATATACTTGTGACCTCAATCGTCTATGTGCTATTTCTAGGTATACTACATAGGTTTATATAATTATATATGGATATATATAAAAACAACACGCTCAAGTTCCAAAATGTAATATCAAGTACTAAAACTAAAGAAATCTCTTACTTTTAAGAATAAATCGTTGAATAATAATAAAATTATCAGAATTTTCAGTATCATTTAAGGAAGGGTTACCATATGACAAATGTTTTATTTCAGGCTGGCCTGAAATATTGTTTAACATATCTTCTCTAATAGTACTATGTAATGGACAATACAATAAAAAATGTTCAGAAGTTTCTATTTGTCTACAATTGCGCAATGGATCTGTAACCAAGTTCTTTTAAGACAAATGATCATTTAACCCACTACTCTCAGTTCTGATTCTTGTATGTAATATTTGTCCAAGTCTACTCCCACAGTAAAGGTATTTTGGAATTACCCTTTTTTTTATTCAAAAATTGCTTTAAAACATGTAATGATGATTCCTTGATATGGCGTGGTAGCTCATTCCAAAGTCTGACTGTAGACGGGAGAAAATTTATTGGTGTAATCATCTGTTCTAGATGCCAATACGGGTGCGTTACGAGTACCATACTGATGGACGTGAGCAAAATTGGAGGGAGCTACACCTGAGAGATAGGCTGGGCAATTACTGTGAAACGTCTGATGAAATAGTATTATTTTATGATTTGTTCGCCTTTCCCGTAAAGTTTCCCAACCCGTTTCATTCAGGAGAATATGCAAACTAGTCAATTTTGTAGCCCTGTTGCGATACGAGCAGCTTCGTAATTTGTTTGTTCCAGTCGATCCTTTAGGTAATCTGGGTAATTATCCCATATAACGTCTGAATATTCTAAAATGGGTCGAATATAAGAAACATACATGACTTCAAGTGTTTTTGTATCAGTTTTGAACTTGAGCTTTCTCAACATATTCAAAAGGATGAATGCGATCCATATCTAAATTAAGAGTACTGGGAGCTACAAAATGGTTTTCAACAATTACATAAATACTGGTGACATCAGCAAATAATTTAATGTGACAATTAAATTCATTTACAATGACATTAATAAAAACTAAAAATAACAAAGGTTCCAGTATGGACCGTTGAGGAAATCCAAAATTGATTTCTGCCCATGTTGACTCTTCACCGTTAATTACGACTCTTTTTTTCGATTTGTTAAATAGTTTTTCATCCAAATGAGAAAATTCCCTGTAATACCCATTTTTTAGTTTGAAAAGTAACCGTTTATGCCAAACGCGGTCAAATACTTTACTTATATCGAAAAAAAACTATTCGACTATCTTTCCCCTCGTCTAAAGCTTTACTAAAATTATAGGTCATATATAAGAGTTGGTTTTGAGTATTCTTTTAATGTAAAACCTGACTCATGTTCCGACAATAGATCTTTAACAAATTTGATTATATGTTTGTACACACATCTTTCAAAAGTTTTGCTTATTACACTCAGCAATGAGATCGGTCGATAATTACCAACAGTATTTTTAGCCTCCTTTTTAAAAACAGGAATAACATTGGCTAATTTCCATGCTGTAGGATAATACATCTCTGATAAACTTATATTATATATTTAACATAAAGGTTTTTGCTAAAATATCAAAAGCCATTTTTAATAGCCTTGGACTGACAGAATCAGGCTCAGAGGCTTTATGAATATTATTAATTTCCTCAAGGACTATATTGTCAATAATATTTTATAGGAGAGAATTATTACTAGGAAGTAACATATAGTCATTAACAATATTGAATTTTGATGCAAAAAGTATTAAATACTTCGGCTTTGTCAATATCGTTGTGAATAATTTCATTGCCATCGAGAAGTAGAGGGACGTCAGCCTCTCTGGATTTGAATCCAACCAACTTAGAGGCAGTCATCCACCAGTCTCTTATGCTAATGTTGTCGGAACGACGTTTCTCCACAAGACCGTCAAAATAATCTTCTTTTTGTTTACGGACCAAATTCTCGGAACTTTCTGAATTTTTACCAATGCTCTTGACTTTGAGTTTTTTTTCGCTCTTTTGTTCAGTCTATTGCGTTTTCTAATAGCTCGACGGACAGCGTTATTGATCAAAGGGGTACAGTTATTAATTTGTTAGGAATCGACTCTGCCGAATTTTCAATATAGTATTAGTGAAGGATTCTACTAGAGTATCTATGCCATTAATTTCACCCGACATGAATTTATTCCAATCAAAAGATGTGCACGTAACACTTTGTTCATGTACCCTGGAGGTACACGTAACTGTTTGTTCACGAATCCTGGAGGTACGCGTAACTGTTTGCTCGTTCAGCTAACCGCAACAGAAACAAAGACAGGTTTTCTGTTGCGGTTAGCTGCACGAGCAAACAGTTACGCGTGCCTCAGGGTACGTGAACAAAGTGTTACGTGTACCTCTAGCCTACGTGTAACAAAATTAATTATGACCCGAACGGCCCTTCATACAAATACGGCATTTGAAGCTTGATTGAACAGGCTTCTCAATTTTAATAATGCCATAAGTTGGACAATGATATATGATATTTGTTTTAAGAAATCGTTGACCAACACGACCAGGGTCAATTACTTTTTCATTGCTTGCAAATACCAGATCTAAACAAGAACTCGAGTTTTCCGTAAAATGGATCCGTTCATTTATATACTGAATCATATCATATTTAGTTATGATATTTTTCATTTTTCCATTATTTGGTTTAAGATAGTCTTCATTAAAATCCCCTAAAATGACAATGTTTTCGATGTTTGTGTCAACTGCTTGATCTAACGAGTGCTCAATAAGTTTATAAATATCATCACTTGAGTCAAGTTGATCAATTTTTTTTTTTTTTAAAACTCAGACGGTCAATGTTGATAAAAAGTTATTACATCAACTAAATATAAATGATAATTATTGCAGCATTTTATTATGCAAATTGAACGATACATTTTTCCCAGCCAGGTTTATTTGTGGGAAAAGTCAATTTAGATCTGCCTAAAGTATTGACCAGTGCATTATTTTTGACGTATCGTTTTGTAAAAAAAACTATCCATTATAGCTAATATTTACCCAAGAATATACTTATAGTATACAATGAAACAGTTACACGTATAATTATTTTCTATCGGGTCCCTTAGCAATAGCTTAAAAGGGAGTTCAAAATTGGCCATATTTAATGAGTTGTAAAAAAGAACGAGATTCTCAATTTTAATAAAACTTTGCCAAATCATGTATCAATGGTTTAAATTTAACGATGGGAACATTTTAAAGTTACCCAGACCTACCCCCTTTAGTAATTAGAAAATTCTTACCAAATGTGTTTTGCTCAACGATTCAATAAAACTGACAAAAAGAAGCCTTTAGTTTTCAATTTACTTTTTTCTTAGTCAAACTTAATATTATATATAAATCAAACTCTATGTACTTACAATTCTTTCGCATTTATGGCTGTGTCAAACACTCCAGCAGGTAAATCTGTAATCTTACCATGTGCAAAGGAACTATAAAATGACAAAATAAACATTCAGAGATTTGGTTTCTTTTATTTTGGTTTATCAATAACACATTAAGATTTTAATGTCCATTTTAGTTATCTTCAAAAATTTATGCAATAAATTTCCAGTTTAATATACATGTATTCAGTGGTGGACTTTGTACCGCTTCCCAAATATTTAAATAGGTATCTCAGGCATATGTACAAAAATGTACAAGGTATGTTTTAGTGAAAAAATATTCTTAACATTGCCGAGTAATGGAATATGCAATACAAGATATGATACTATTGAACGTGACAAAGCACTGTACTATTCATTATTCTAGTAATATGTTCTAGAAATAAAAGTCAAGTTCATTACAATTTTAAATAGTAAGAACATGATTTACTAATTATTAATTTATGATCAAAACAGGTGTATCAGAGAATTTACTGATGATGTTAGTGGGATCTCCTTTCAACTCGGATATACCTTGTAAAATCTTAATTTATGTTTAATGTTTCCTAAATATTGTTAGAAAACACAGTAATGTTACTGTTATTTATAAATTACAGGACTCTGATTTTGTCAAAATGTCATTTAAATAGCACTGGCTTTAAAACGTTCTTATTTTTTCATAAAATTGAGCAGATTTCTTCCTAATAATGGCAAAAGTCACGTTGAAGTGGCGTTTTCTGGGCCTTTTCACACACCCCCGCCTCGCAAAATTGAACCTTATAGGGGTCAACTGTACGCTTCCTATCTATCTACCGTTAATGACCAACTTTAACTGGTTGAATGAATGTCATCGGGAGGTGTACAAACAACAAGAGATAGAGTTCAAAAGATATATACAAAAATTTGGAATACAAATGGATGATATATATACACTGAGTTTATAATGAGTAGTGCTGTTTTGAAAGAGTCCACTGTGTTAGATTTGATGACTGTATCTGGTAAGGTGTTAGAACTACAAATAAAACTCTATAAATAAAACTGAAATTGTAAATGAGGGCGAATTGCGGCTGCATGTGAAAGTGCTCTATGAAAGGAGTAGATAGAATCTAACTTAAGAGGAGGGGATAGGTTAACGGAAGTATCTACAAAATATGCAGACGTATTTTCATCTTCTAAATGGGATATTAGTAGAACATAAGATAGTTACAGACAACGCAAAGGCCATATCGCATCCCTTTGTCAAAGCGACAACTCGCTGAGAAAGAAATTAAAGAAATGGCTTAAAAATAGTATCATAGGACCATCATGTGGGCATTGTTGCTCACCTGTAGTGATGGTTGCAAGAAAGGATGGAGCTGTTAGATTTGGTTGCGATTATATAAAGTAAAATGAAGTCAATATAAAAGACAGTCAGCCTTTACCTAAAATAGATGATACATTTGACGCACTGAAAAAATCCCAAATATTATTCGATCCTAAATATGCGTCTGGCAGGTCACTATAGCCCCTGACGATCTTCCCAAGACGGCATTTTCTATCCCTAGAAATAGATTGTGGCAATTTGTCTGTATTCCATTTGGTTTGCATAATAGCCCTCAAACATTTTAAACATTAGGTGAAAAAAGTTTTGGCTATTTTGTCTTGGAAAATTTGTTTAGTTTATTTAGACGATGTAATTGTCTTTTCAAAGCCGATTAAAGAACATCTGTCAAACCGTAAGCAAGTATTTATGTCCATATTGTGAGAAACAAGAAAATAGACCATGCATGGAACAGAGAAATGAGATTATTGAGGGAGCATCCCCAAAAAAAGTAGCTTGTATAAATCCTCGGCCCGGATTTCACCAGGAACAGTAAGGGGGAATGAAGATTATTACTGAGAATAAAGTTCGTAGTTTGGATTCCGATGTCGGCTGTCCATTAGAGGTCACCGGCAGAACTGATATTCCGCTAGTTCAGTCGTTACAGGCTGGGGTTACGTCTAATGTTGTTACACACTCAGAAGTAAAATATCGTCTCTAGGAACTTGTTGTATGCTGTCCATTGGGAGCGACGCCTATGGGCAACCCGAAAAAGGGTCAGTGTGTCTCTCGGATTACAATGTTTGCTCCCCATTTACCTAAATGGGTTGAAGCAATTTCGTTAGAAAGGTGTAACAGAACATTAAAATATGTGTTTGCTTGTTTTGTATTAAAACACCAGCGAGATTGGGATGAATATATTCCACCTTTTTCATGTCATAGAACTAAACGGAGAATGGAACGACATTTAAAAAAGCAACACGCTGGCTTCAGCTTTAAGTGCCTAATATGCAGAAAAAATATTTAATAGGAAAAATTTACAAAATGGTTGTCAAGATATGACCCTTAAAGATATTGTGATATTCACACGGGATGGAAAGATGGGAAGAAGCCAAAAGAAATTCGAATAATATGAAAACGGTGTTCTTCCCACATTGCTGAAAAAAAGAGTGAAGTCAACAGTAGAAAAGAAGACGAACCTACCGAAGAAATAAAAGAGACCAAAAAGTACGGAAGGAAAAGATAGAGGAACGAAAAAGAGTTTGGAAGAAAAAGAAAGTTTAAATAGAGTCAGTAAGGTTTGCATGCCAGTGTCCTCAGAAACTATTCAGCAGATGGAAATAAGTAGTACTGTTAACAAAAAGAAATCTTGGTCGAAGAAAGAGTACCTAGTCAAGTCGCAAAGCCACTTCATACCGTAGTACAATCAATGCTACTATCGTGCAAAGAAATGCAGGAAGAGCACATGATTACTGAGAATGCTGGTAAGACATGCTTCTAGCCGAGTAAGGCTGTTTTAAGAACATCTTTATTTGCTCTGATGCTTCTTCCCCAGTCACTGTTTCGCCCAAACAACAACACTTTTTTTTTACCCTAACCCAGCTGATTTCAGATTAATTCTTTATTATTTGAGGAACGTATTATTTGAGCCAGTATAGTTATAGGCATTCTGCCAAGGGAAACTAGATATCTATAGGAACTGCTGTCTGAGACCTTTCATTATAAGCTGTTCAGTCTAGAGGAAATAAAAACGAGACGTATAGCTCCGAAAAACAACTACCTATATCCAAACCAGCTACAAGATGGGAATTAGAAATGATCGTAAACCGTTGTAAATAGTAGTTAACTATTGTAATTAGTGGTAGATTTCAATGAAGAAGTATTAAAACAAAAGTAGTAGTAAAACAAATGTAGTTTTAAAACAAATATGACAATTGTAGTTTAGAATTAAAAGTATAAAATTAACCCGTGGAGCCGGAATTAATGTTAATCGAAAGACAGACACTAAAATTAAGAATTGAATTGTTTAATGTATAAAAAACCTCGGGGGGAGGGGTGGCACTTGCTATATACAGGTTGATAGGACGTGCCGCTGGAAAAGGTCACATTTTCCAGCTTTAAAATATGTGAATAGGTGGGGTTGGGGAATCAGAAATATAAATAGCGGCTAGAACAAGGTTATCTTGCCCATAGATTGCGGTCGTCACAATGATCTGATTGACCGCTATGAGGTGTCAGTTTCCAACATGACAAAAGGCATTAATCTGCCATAGATGTTCTTCCTCCTTCATCGGACATGACCTTCAACGATCAGCACGGCATGCATCTTGCAAGAAGCAGGACCTGCTCATCTTTCCGGATCACCCTCGGTTTTTGGTGGGGTTTCTGTGTGCACTTTTTAGTTTTTTGCGTTATTTGTTACTTGGTTTTCGTCTCTCATCTTTCTTGGTGTTCCTCGGATGTTCCCTCTTCTGAAACTTTGGTATTACAAACCATACAAAACCCCTCCAATAAGGGAAAAGGTAACATTTTTACCTGCATAATATATGAAAAAGTATACATTTTTAAAATCCTAATTATATGAATTGGTGGGATAACAGAATTGAATTGATTATTGAAGTGCCCCCCCCTTATATATGTACATCAATTGTTATGTTCATGAACTTATGATATTACTGAACAGCAAAAGAAACGTCGCAACAAATCACAATCTTACAGACATTTATTTTCATAATTAAGAAAATATCAAATAAATTCACTTTACATTATTTACACTGTCTGTAGGTTATGACAATTTGTCGAATGTCCTGATAGCACGATTATCACAGAAATGTAGTGTTTTATGGCACTTCAGTTAATAGCAGGTATATACACCAGGAGCGTAGACTATAGCTACACATCTGAGATGCATGGAGTTGATCACAGGAAAAACCGCCCAGATTCTCCGCAACGCTGCTACAGGTATAAGTTCAGCTGTAAGTGTGTCTTGATTATTTACAAGCAAGGTAACCACTCGCTAGAAATGAATTGACTTGTAACTTCACTGGCAATGTGACGGAGATTGTTAACAGAGCAGGACATGCTTGCCCTTCCGAAGCACTTGATGTCACTCCCATTTTTTAATGGGATTTCACATTGCTAGTGCATTAGTTTCTGTGCTGTCTTGTTCTAGTTTTGTTTAGTTTATTATACGTTTTTTATTCTTTTAGTTAAACATGTATCTATGTGGCGTTGTTTGCTGTGTTCCATTCTGATGACTTAGTATTTTTGTGGACTTTTCACTTTGTGTCGCTTCGGTATTCTTTTGCCGATATTTTGGACGCTACTATGCTTTAGTAATATAAAATTATGATGCTTTTCATGATAGAATTACTCCAGCTCTAGACTAGATACTACCTCACCACTAAATAGTATTCTATTCGAATATGAAACGCCCAGGGGTTGGAGTTTGAAAATAAGTGAATTGGTCGTGGTCGTTTGCAGTCGAATTAGATTTAAATATAATTTCATTGTTTTACAACTAACAACTTGCTATTACATTTACATGTATCACGTAATTATTTTTATTTATTCATCTTATTCGTAAAAAGTCTTGCAGATTTATACCACTTATGATACAGAGTAAATAGTATCTACATTACTTCAAGATTACAGAAATCGTGTCTGATTTATATTAATGAGCGGGTTAGTAATAGTTATCAAATATTCCCATGATGTGTCATACAGTGATGAAAACTAAATACAATATAAAGACATTAATATATTGTGCACACGACAAAGTCCACTTTTATCATATTTAGAATTACACAATCATTGTATTCTTACATTTTGGTAACATTTTCTGAGTATTCTGATGGTATTTCTGTCCTCCCACATAAAGTGACAGCTTTTTGGTCGTCGTTACAGGTTTCCTCAGAACTGACAGTTTTGAGTATAAGGATCAAACCGATTATTTTTCTTCTCCACATTATCTCAACTGTCCCTATTCAAATGAAAAAGAAAATCAATGTCTTGCATGTCACAAATATTTATTTAAAGGCAAGAGAACTTTCTGAATGTTTAGGCTCCTGTTAACCAAATAACTCAATACTACAAATATACATGTAAACTTTCCCCATAGCCTAATATATTTTACGTCCTTAATAACAAATTTCTGATATGGGACCTGTATTTTGATCATATGTTAGAACTGCAGCTATTAGCTGCAGTTTTAACATAATTATGATCAAAGTACAATACAACTCCTTTAATGAATCAGTTCGTATTAGTCTATGATGTTACCTGAAAGTCTTTTCGGAAAGCATGCCTGATAATCATATTTATAAATGTGGAATCTGAAGAACATATGAATTCATGTTGCATATTCACTAATTTTCCTGAATTACTTACAATGTATTATTTCTTTGGAACTTCTGCTACAAGATTAGTGTCATTGACGTGTGCAGTTGTAGTTATATTCAATAGTGTATCAAAGTGTCTTAGGTATATATCAATATATATAAAAAAAATGACATATTTATAATGAAATCTATATGACTACTTCAATATCAATAGTTATGGGAGGTTTTTTTTATTGTAAAGCTATAATATATATTGAAAAGAAACTTGCAAAATTTGTTCATTCATGGGCATGATATATGTCCATGGATTATGTACGTGTACACATTTTCTCATGTAATGTGAATAAAGTAAAATTGCTGGGTTAAAGTCGAATAAAAATTATTTAAAATTTCGACTTTTTAATTCATGCTTGTTAAAAATGACAATTGTAAGTTTTGTTTTGCCACGTCAAATTAATTTTTATAAGATTCGCATCCAACTATATTTGGCAGAGGGGAGGATTTTGTTTGTAAATAATTATAAGATAGGGTGATAGTAGGAACTAGTTGATGAAGATACTGCGTTTCGCGTTCATTATCCAGAACCAGATTTGAGGCAATATCGAGGTTTTCCGGGTCAGTAAGAAAATTCGGAAGATTACCTTATGGTATAGAAGTAAGGGTCACAGATTGAACCAGACTCCAATTAACGATCGCATAAGGAAAAAAAACAAATACAAATAGCACTGTGCTGATGCGCAACGCATAACCACGGCAATCATCGGCAAATTTTGGAAATGCAATATACACATGTACCTAACTAATTTTCATAAGAAGCTGCATCCAAACAAGGAAGTGCATTTCAACTTGAAAACAATATATCTACATAATTCCTGCTTTAAAATGTTGGTCAAAAAGAAATCTATTATGATCCAAATACTTAGTCTTATAAGTTGTTAAAGTATTAAACAATGAACCAATAGCTGGATTGAGACCTCACCTGACGCTTTGTTCATTTTACCATTATAATTATTATCTAAAAAGACTAGTCGTGAATTTTGTTTTCTATTATCAGGAAAAGTGATTGAAAAATATAGATATCTATAAGGTATATTGAAAAAAATATTTATATTCTATTTTATAGTTTATACTATTAGTTAAAAAAATGTAGATAAAAATTACCTTAACATTATGTCGCCAAGGAATCATTATCAGAGTACATTTCTCAGTTGACTTTAACATTAGCGACAAAAGTGCAAGTCGAAACAGTTATATTTGTAAAGGAAATGATATATTTTATATCCAACTTGTACCATTTGGAATAAAAATCCATGAGTAGGGTTTAATAATAAATGACAAAGTATTAGTATTATATAAGTATTATATCGCTTTTGTAATTCATCCAAAATATCTTTTCTGGATGACTACCGTGTTCAGATTTCGGATTAAGAAAAATTGAAAAGAAACTTCCGCCATTTAGCATCGTATTACGGAAAAAGTGTCTTTAATTCGAATATTTATGAAATTTTAACCATTATGGACTGCAAAAACAGAAAAATCTAAATATTTGATAGAGATTCGTGATACAAAAAAAAATTTCCTTTTAGAGTTTTACTAATTTTAGCCGGAGATAAAAAAAAAACGAATAAATTAAACGTAATTATACTTCCATATGGTGTTAAATTTAACACATTTACCACTGACAGAAAAACATTTAGATGACACGAATCATCCTGTTGTTTGCTTCCTACTCCATAAAATGCTTTCATATCAAATTCAAAATTTGCCTAGTGAGCATTTACTGCATATCCCAATTGTTATATAGTTAAAAATATTTTATGTGCTTATATATATATAGGTATTTAGAATTTTTTCTTCAGATGTCATTTAAAAAAAAAAGGAATTACAAATATATATTTTGCTTTAGATATAAAATGTAGTCGGCCGACAATTTGCTAGGGAAGTTGGACGTCAGACCGCACCTCCTGCAAAATTTGCCGATTACATTTTTCGACAAAGAAATCTTGATACGCTTGACTTCTGTGACCCTTTTCCTATTAGATAAATTAAGTTTAAAGTTTTACACGATGTCTCCTAATTATTATGAAATTAATTAATAACGATGTCGATTTTGTGTTATCTAGTCGAAAATGCTCATCCAGAGTCTTTTTTATTATTCAAACTGATAAAAAGTAGAACATAAAAGGTTTTTTGACCTAAAATCAATTTAAAATTTAAAACAAAATTGATAGATGTTGTTCACAAAATTTCTCTGTTTTATATATGGAATGTGCTAGTAATAGTAAAGTCTTAGATAATTCTGAAACAGCCCGTTTGAGGAATCTCGGACTATACTATTAGATGTGAAATTATGTCGAAGCAATCAACCAACCAACCAAAATAATAAAAGGAATTAAGACTTAAAACATGCAATTTAAAGCAGTGAATACACAGAATAGGATAATGTATCTGTAAAATACCTTAGCAATTGAAAAAAAAATACCAGTTTTACAAAATTGTACAACGATTTTAGTATTCAGTCCAGGTGGTTAATATTGCATTTCGTCGTGGCGTGTGTAAAAAGTTGATACCC
The DNA here is from genome assembly GCA_028015205.1 of Mytilisepta virgata. Classification (NCBI taxonomy): domain Eukaryota; kingdom Metazoa; phylum Mollusca; class Bivalvia; order Mytilida; family Mytilidae; genus Mytilisepta; species Mytilisepta virgata. Next base: position 80,142,531 of record CM051519.1, read on the forward strand.
GTACGAAATAAATATATTTTGCCAGTGTCTGACACCACAGAAAGTCTTTCATAAATGTTTATCACGAATTAAACAACAGTGTTAACAATATATAGTCATACAGTTGTGAGTACATGCATTCTGAATGGGTATTTAATAACTTCCACATTTGTGTGGTCTGGAAAAACTAATTTTTGGATAAAAATAATAAGGATGATAGAGTCTACCTGATAGCAGCTTTCCAAACAAAATACTTATTTAACAATAAACAGATATCCATGTAGATTGTTTTCCTTTCTTTTGTTGCTTTTTAAAGGCTGAAAATGTATTTCTTAGCATCAGTTAGGTTTGATGTAGATATATATATTGTGAATTGCGTCCGATGACCCGGACTGTCACCCAAGGTGGCCGCCAGCTGAACTTAGTTTAACATAGGGCCCTATAGGAAAATTGATTGAAAAATCTTCTTGTCTGAAACTATTTGACCAATTGGAAGCAGACTCGGCAGCAATGGTCCTTAGGACGTTCTCTTTCAGAAATATGTCCAATTGTGTTGACTGTGATCCAAGATGGCCGCAAGAGCCGAACTTATATTAACATAGGACCCTATTCACTCGAAAAAAGGTGAAACTGGAGTAAATGTCAACGTTCAAAGTAGTGGACTTATTGATAAGAATAATAAATTCCTTGTCTGCAGTCCAGATGGACTTGTTAATGAAAATATAGAAATGGGTCTCATTGAAATAAAACATATTCTGCAGAAAAAGAACATGTCATTTATACTAGCAACCAAAAAAGGTGACCATTTTTTGTTTACAATATACAGATGAAAAAATGAAGTTAAAAAATAAACATAACTATTACTTCCAGTGTCAAAGACTTTTAAATACATCTAGTTTACCCTGGCTTGATTTCGTTGTAAGGTCTACTTGTCCTTATCAGATGCACATAGAGAGGGTATATAAAGATGAGGCTCTTTTGAATGAGACAATGCTTCCAAAATTAAAAAGTTTCTATTTTCTGGTACTGTTACCGAAATTAACAGCTCCACGAAACAATAAAGGCCCAGGAATTAGAGAACCTGGTGATTGGGTACGGCATATTGCTTATTTGATCAAATTAGAATTGAAAAGATTCTCGCAAAAATGATCAATCTTATAAATTACATGCCAACTTCTAAATGTAATTCAAAATTGTTCCAGATCATAATCATTTGGTGGTCAAGAGTGTCAGTATAAAAACATAAAAAACAAATAACATATAAAAGCAATAACAAGCAACAAAAATGAAAATGATTTAGTTATTATATTCAGGTATTAAAATGATGGAACATAAAATTGGGAATTGACTTGGTACTGTCATTTCACTTATAATAAATATTACAATGCGGATGCTTGAAGTTTTAATCATTCATACATGTATCTTTCTGATACATACACAAATCGAACAGAGAATGGAAACGGGGAGTGTGTTTAAGAGGCAACAACCCATTCAAAAACCAGATAACAGCCCAAGGCTACCAATGGGTCTTCAATGAAGCGAGACATTTCCCGCACTCAGGGGCGGGCTTCAGCTGAACCCTAAACAATAATGCATACGAGTTTAGCGAAATGGGCGCCACAATACTAGTTCATCGAAATGGACGCCACAATAAACTCCAAAACACACAAATGAACCAAAATTAAAAAAAAAAACAAACGACTTACAAAGCACAAGAAACAAACCAACATACACAAACAAAATCATTCATTATTATTAGTGTTGAAACACATTGAACTGCACCCATTTTCAATTTCAAGTAAATAATGTTATGTTGTATGAGCTCTTAATAATTATTACAGTGTTTAGAGAATAATATATCATAATAAGGATGAAAGAATTCACTAAATATATAGCACAATACAGCAGACCACACCAATCAAAAACAAGTTGATTTGTGCATAGAAGACACACACACACAACGTACAAAGTACACATATATTGTATGTACCAAGCTGGCTACAGGCATTTAATTTGATAGGATTGAACATGTTAAATCAATATCAAGGTGCCAGAAAAGGAATTCACATTTGCAATTTGATGTTCTAAAAAGCAAGAATTTCAATACTTCCCTTGTCAATACCAAATTTGGTTTCATTTTACAATGCCATCTTTGCATCTATCTTGTTTGTGTGCTATACATATACTGAAAACTATTTTGCTAATATACTCGTCTTAAATCACTGAAAACTTTGTGGTAAATTCGTTCAAAATGAACCTCAATTGATTTCTTTCAAAATTGTGTTAAAAGAATGAGTGGTACTATTTACATTTTGTATAACATTTATTTCAAGCGATAAAGACTAAAAACCTAAGATGTGCTTTGTATATATAATGTATAAACATGTGTCTGTGATTTTTTCAGATATATTGACAGTTTGCAGAATTTACCATTGAAAAAAAACTGAATTTCATGTATAGAGTGAAGGGATGTTGATGAAATCCTATTCAAGTGAATTGAACACGTAATATTTTCTGGAACAATGTTATTTTAGTAATATTAAAACATTATTATGTGAATTAGATTTTCCATTGCTTTATCTGTATGTAGGTACTGATTTTATTTCATGATTTGTTTAGATCTATTTTTTTAAAACCTCAATGATTTCCTCAAATGGAATTGATTTCTATACAAAATGTTCACAGAAGCTTAAATAGTTGAAAATAAATAATTATCTGTAACCAAATTTAGTATTTTTTTTATACATGAAATATTTTAAAATTTGAAAAAGCATTTTGACATTTTTTCAATCATTATATTATATGAATGTAATGTCGCTGCACTTCATTGGTCATGTTTTTCTAACAATTGAGACATAGGTTTCAATAGTACCCTTCCGAATGTTATGTAAATATGTTCTCCATCAATCTTTATTCCATCATTAATTAGGGTGTATTATCTCCCTTTTTGTATTATGTTTAAAATTGTGTTTAACAGTCAATTATTTGCCAAAATTATAGAAGGCTATATTTCAAAACCACTCAATATATAAGGAACATATTTTAGACATAAAGAAACATGTTTAAGGAATTTTAAATAACTATCATTTTATGTTCAGCAATATAGCACTTCATACTTTAGTATACAAAAAGTAGCTCCAATCAAATTTTATCTCCATTTGTTTTTTCAAGAGACCCTTTATATTATTTTACGGAAACCCATTTAGGACCTACCAAAAATATAAATTTGAATTCGAAATCACGAATTGAAGAATTCGTTATAACATATTAAATTCGTGATAAAGAATTTTCAGAATTAGTTATAACAGTTTTTGTAATTCGTAATAACGTATTAAATTCGTTATCACAATTGTGTAATTCGTGGTAACGGATTAAAATCGTGATAACGTACGAATTGTATAAATCGTGATAACGAATTTTTATTACGGATTAAACTCGTTATAACGAATTTGTAGAAATAGTTATCACAGTTTTTTTGTAATTCGTGATAAAGGATTAAATTCCTTATTACAGATTGAATTCGTTATAACAGATTTTTTTAATTCGCGATAACGGATTAAATTCGTCATAACGAATTTATGGAATTTATTATCACGAATTTAATCCGTTATCACGAATTATACAATTTGTTATAACGATTTTAATCCGTTATCACGAATTTTAAAAATTTGTGATAACGAATTTAATCCGTAATCACGAATTACAAAAAAAACTGTAATAACAAATTACACAAATTCGTGATAACGAATTTAATCCGTGATAACGAATTCTACAATTCGTGATATTGATTTGAATTCGTGATATCGAATTAAAATTATATTTTTGGGAGGTCCTAGATGGTTTTCCGTATTATTTGAATTTGTATGTTCATGAATTTTTTTATCATAAATTAACACTAGCATAATATTTTTTCTCTTTCACTATTTCATGTCCTATATATTTTGCTTAGATATATGAAGAAATGACATTGGTGGATTTTTTGCAAGATTTGATGAATTTTTATGGTAATTTTATCATTTCTTGATGATACTACAGAAATTACTCAACTCAATGGAAAGGACATTTGATGAGGAACATTTGGTGCATCATATGTATATATCTGGATTGAAATGTTGAAATACTATTGATTTCTATTTTGTTAGTTAAGAATGGTACATAATCCTTAATTAAGGTCAAGGCGAAGTAATTCAAATATCCTACAATTTTCAAATTTTTTATCAGTATGTAAAGCTAATCGAAATACATTGGATTCGACCACAAGATAGGGCATAAAGTGATGTCAATTGCTTACCTTTTGAGTTACCCGGAAAGGTAGAACCATACTTTTTCCACGTTAAATGGAACACTGAATTTTAATGTTCAGATACTTAAAATTAGACGCTTTTGAATACGAATTCTTTACACACATAACTTAACACAAATTATTTTTGTACATGTATATGCAATATTTATAAGATCGAGAAGAATTTTGAATTCTGAATTGTGTAATGTATATATATTCTGTACGATTAATTGTGATTTTATCCACACCACTAGCCATTCTCTGTTTGGCATTAGCAAACGAAAGGTATTTTGTAATCGAACAAAGACAATTTTTTTTCTATATTTTACTTAACATTTTTTGTATGCTGCTAGTACATGTAAGACCTTTAACGTGCTTTTTCTGCTGTTGTGTGATATTTAACATTTTTTGTGATTTCTTTACACGAAAAAAATATGTTATTTTATATATGTTGGATTGGCCTTTCCAAATAAGAGCAGCTAATTGACTTATTAAATGACATATAAACGTTTAGAATTTATTTTGATCTTTTGAAAATCTAAACTTTAATTAAATGGCTCGTTGAACATCTTTCATATCTCGTACCGCCCAATCATTTTCTAACTGTGTATTAAAACGATTTAGCACGCAACTATCCTACTTTCTTGTGAAAAGAAGGAAAAAATAAAAACCGGAGCAAAATACAAATAAAATTATGAATAATTTTTATCTGGTCTGTATTAATTTTTTTATGTTAAATATGTAAAATTTTAGGCACAGTAAGAAAACAATGTTATATGCAGGATAATCCAATAGCTGGCTAATACAACTGAGATACGGGAGTTCACAAAAAGCGCGGATTTTTTTAACCAAAAGCGCGTATTCTTATACATTGCCCAGATTTTTGTTTTTCCAAAAGTGCGCATTTACCTGTTATTTACCTGTACCTCTTCTTTTTGCCAGTCATTGACTGTTGCACCTTGCTCATCACAAGGAGATGGAAGTAGAATTTTGAGCAGAATCATGTTAAATATTTTATTAACTTAAGATCTATAAAATATGATGAACTAAAACCACTAGTCAAATTATGAGCACATAAAACGTCAAAGTTTAAAAGTGTTTATAATATGGATACGACCACGTGCTGTCTTAATTTACATATCTATCCTCGGCAGGAACAGTATACCCAAGACTTAATATATGTCCAAACTGAAAATGTCGCCGGTAGCGTACTTGGCAAATTGTCCAATGGTATAGTGAGTTCTGTCTCTTTCAGTTTTCTAGGCGGTGCTGGCTGAGTGGAACTTCGGATCTTCACATATTATATGACTCACAGGAGTTTCTGGATAACGTCCAAGAACTTTTCTTCCCTTTGTTGGTTTCAGAAATTATAAAATCCATACTTAAAATGTTTAAGTTTAAAAATAAGAATTCCCCTCTAAAAGAAAAAGCATCTAAACCATCTGATTGAAAGCAACTCACGCGCTTTTGATACAGTTGGGCTCAGTTCTAACCTCTCTTTAGAACTGTCCTAAAATGTCAGAATAAGTGTTCTAGAATAGTTCTAGAACTGTCAACCTGACACCATTAGAACCGTTTATGACAGGGAGTGTCCTGATCTAGAACCATTTATGACAGTTCTACCTTAGAATTATTCTGGACGGTTCTACCCTAGAACCTTAATGACAGTACTACCCTAGAACCATTCTGGACAGTTCTACCCTGGAACCATTTTTGACAGTTCTACCCTAGAACCAATCCGGACGGTTCTACCCTAGAACCATTCTAGACGGTACTACTCTAGAACCATTCTGAACGGTTCTAACATAGAACAATTCTGAATGGTTCTACCCTAGAACCATTTATGACCCTGGCTATAGTTTATGAATTTTGAACATCAAAATTATAAGAAATAAAAATTAATTTGTCATAATTTTCAAATTAACTTTTAGCATACCGAAATATTTTATCTAGTAAAAAAAAACTTTCACTCACAATAAAGTTTTTACTAACTAAAAATTAATGATTTAAAAACTAGTCGGTGTTATTTGCTAGTACATAAAACATTTTAAACGTCTATGTAATTTTTCAATAAATTGGTGAAATGCACCTCAAATATCCCGTAATTTCTTGAAATACACAACCTTAATATCGCTTAATCGATGTTATATGTACATATTGTTGGACATCTCGATACATGTAGTTTAATTTTAGATGTAATCCCGTCTCATTTCATTTGAACATTGGGTCATTTTCGATCAGATTTGCCTTATTTCAAAAATAGCGGTACTCATCCCAATCATCTTCTACCTTGTCAAAATGACATAAATATCGTTCATACGAACAAAGAGAATTAATCATATAATATATCAAATGTTTACCATATAAAAATGCTAAAAACAAAGATGTTACTTATCTGACACATTTGAAATCTGCATTGAAATTTGGGACCACCTTATACACACCTATTTATTAAACTGATACATTAATTATTTAAAAATGTTTACCTGTATACAAATCTGTGTACCTTATAGGTTGGAACAATAAACATTTATGACGGTTCTACCTTAGAACCATTTATGACAGGGTTGGTTCTACCCTAGAACCGTTCTAGAATGGTTCTAGAACTGTCCTCTCTGACAGAATAGTTGAGAGGTTAGAACTGATCTCAACTGTACATGATACTGGGTTCAAATCCACGCTGTTTGATATACGCCCACATTACCACACTTACAAAGGAGAGATAATTAAATTATTTCGATGATATCCCCAAGTTAAATAATACATTATATACATGTAACTTACTACATGTAATTGTCTTACTTGCAAACTCATTTAGTATGTCTTTACGAAAATGTTGGCTTTATTTACCTTTAGAAATAAGGTTCAGTGTGCATGCTTTAAATATTCTGTGATATCAACTTTGATGCATAAAATTATTATTTAATATGACTGTGAGTCCAACTTCAACTGGTTTCTCAAAAAAATTTAAAGAATGTATTTACAAGGTCAATAAGAACAGTTACTGTAACTTTTGTTTCCTTTAGCCGTAAATAATTATTGCCAAATGCCAAAAATTTTACAGAAGAGTATATTTACCGTTTACTGTTCATTGATTTTAGAGAAAAATATAATTTCGCAACCAACAAATTTGACTTCGTTGCAGGAATGTTAAAGGTTTCATGTCACCCTCCACATAAGGATAGTAGTTTCTTAGTAGAGTGATACTCGATTTCGGAACAAGGTTTGTTTGAACAATGGTGATCCACAGATATGTCTACAGGATTATGTAACGAATGTTAATAAAGCAATTACGGGAGTTTTTATTATAATCAGTTTCAAGTGTATGCAAAGTTTTTCATATGCAACTGTTAATTTTAAATTAAAATTTAACAAAATCAATTTTATATAAGCAAAGATATACAATGCAATAAAAATTGAAATACTAACCGATTGGACCGGTAATTGAACCTGGAAGTCCACTAAGCAAAAGCAGTAACACTGACTCAGTAACATTTATTCTTAATGCAAATATTGTAAACAAAATTTAATATTTTTAATAACAATTGTGGAGCACTGTAATTATAACTCGTCAGTGGTGCCGAACATATCGGACACCGAAGCAACAACCCAAATTGCCAAATTGATAAAGAGCAGATCATAAATGCAAAATTCAAAACAAAACATCCAAAAACCAAAAGGATTATATTATGCAATGGAAATACACATAGATTGTACAAATATGACCAGTTGATTATGAAATTTATCAACTCGAGATAATTTTAATTTTCATTTTTAAACTGTGTCCGAGCAGTTTAAAAATGAAAATGTCATTATCGAGAGTGGATAAATTTCATAATTAACGCATCAAGAGTTTTAGAATTTTTTTCTCTAATGACAATGTAAATCTCCAAGAGGTCTTCAGAATGTTTTTTTGGCGGGACATTTACGAGCATTTAACCAACGTGTGGTGAAATCAGAATTTATCAAACGGGTCAAGAGATGTATAACTGCGCACATTAGAGAAAAAAATAGATTCAAACTGAAGAGCGATGTACAACTGAAAGAGGTTAATAAGACACATTTCAAAAATATGAAATTTTCACGTCATCAGATTACATTTTAAGCAATGGCTACCAAAGGAATGAATACTTTTATACACAAATAAAATAACAAATTACTTGGTCACGATTATAGAATCGAATATAGAAAAAGTAAATGACTAAGCTTAATTTAATGTGTAAACAGGTAGAACTAGATTGTCACATATTTGTCTGTAAAACAATACCTCGTGTCCTTATTCAGATAGCCCAGGTGCAGAATGATTTATATTTCATTTTGGTCATGTTATTACGACGAGAATGGTAATAGCAAAAAAAAGATATGATGGCACGTTAAGAAACTTTTAGTGCTGTTCACGGTACCTAATAGCCATTATTTATTACAGAAAGGTCAAGGATACCTGAACATTTTATGCATATGACTAAAATCTATTGAGGAACCTGTGTCATTAATTTAAAACAAATGGTTCTTGGTATCCTAAGGCCATTCAAAATTAATTTATTTTAGTCCGATTTCTGAAACCCGTTTCAAATTAACTAGGATTTGGATATTAAGCCGAAAAAATCCACATCCTTCGTAATTTTCAAATGCTTTCATGATCCATGGAGATCATCTCGTTTGCTGTTAAGAAATTTAATTCAACGATGCTGGAAATAACCTTGGTCGATGTACAGTTAGGTGCAGACATAACTTCTCACCAAGTTAACTTAGAGCAGTTCTGCTGACTGCATTAGAACTGCCATAGAATAGAATCAAGACTGCCCTAGAACAGAATCTTGATCGATTCTCACTTCTCTAAGCTGTCATGGTCAAGAACATCTCTAACCTGTCATGTCCATTCCATAACATTGTTATAGAATTTATCATGTTACCTACCCATTCATGGTATTGATCGTGTCACTGACCTGACATTTTTTTTTTTTTTTTAATTTTTAGATTTTTTTTTAATTTATCTTTTTTGTAAATAATTTTAATTTTTATTATTTTTTTACTCAAGATCTTTTCTTCTTGATGAAATGTAGCGATATTGTCGCAAAAGCAGTCGTTGACCAGGACTGCTCTAATTCTTGACCAGAGCTGTTCTAAAAAGCCGTCATGGACCAGGACTGCTCTGATTCTTGACCAAAGCTGTTCTTCTTCCTGACTGCTGTAAGTTAACTTCGAACAGTTCTGAGAACTGCTCTGTAAGTTAACTTGGACGAGATGTTATGACTGGTCGCAACTGTAATAAAAAAAAGTTTGTTCTCCCGTCGGGTTTTACTGCTACCGATATAACCTTTTAAAGTATTTTTTCTAACTTACTCAAAGTACCAATGAAGAAACCACACACACACACACACACGTAATTAAAGAAGTTGTGGAACCGAAGCTCCTATGATCCATTTAAACGCAAACAATGATATAGCAGCCACGGTTATGCTGCTGTCCGTGAATTTTTAATATAATTTGATGGAATTCAAGATTATTTCCAAGTTTGATTTGAGATTTACTAAGATTTTTTTAATTTTACATGTCCTCCAGTTTCGTGTTCAGAAAATTTCTAGCAAAAAAAAAAGAATGTACCCAGTACAATCTGAAAATTATATGCATTTAACTATATTTTTTTATAAACGATTGTCTCAGCTATTGTGTCAAAATATCTCAGTATTTGTGATCAATTTCAACCCACCCGAGTATTTTAAGGACATTTAAGTCTGCAGTTGCCCAACATATAGCTAAAATTGTTCATTGATTTAGATTTTGTTGTGTACATCATTTACCTATCCTTGAATAAAGTTTAAACATTTCAAATGTATATGGCGTATACTCTCATATAACACTCAGTATAGCTTCATTCAGAACTGACAAAAATGTCCATGTAAATTTTATGTACCCCCAATCGCAATTTCTTACGGATTTAGGAATTCGTGACATGAATAAATAACAAAATGGATACATACCAATCAATCGACGCTACCTAACAAACAGAATCACGGACAAAAACAACAGAAAAAACACATGTTTGGCTGCAGCGGCAATCTGGTTGACATTTAGGGTCATTGGACACATTTCAGAAAGAGGACCATCTAAGCACCAATGCTCTCAAGTCTGTTTCTAATTGGCCTAGTAATGGTCTGCGTCCGTGTGTGTGTCCGTCCGTCCGTCTGTCCGTCCATCACAGTTATTTGTCAGCGCATCTCCTCTGAGACCGCTGATCAGATTTCGTTTAAATTTTATATTACTGTTAGTAATCATATATACTTGATCCTATCGAACCGACATTTTGATTTGACAAATTTTACGTTAGTTATGGGACTTTGACTTTTTTCTGCATTCGACACTATAGGAATATTTTTCAGCGCAACTCATGTTAGACCGGTAATCAGATTTCGGTTAAATTTTATAGGACAGTTCGTCATCATATGAACTTGATCCGAACGCACTGCCATTTTAATTTCACAAATTTTACGGGAGTTATAGGACACTATAGTAAAACTTTGTCAGCGCAACTCCTCTGAGACTGCTAATCGGATTTCGTTAAAAGTTTGTAGGACTGTTAGCCACCAAATATACTTGATCATATCGCACTCCCATTCTGATTTGACTAATTTTACGCGAGTTTTGGGACTTTGACTTTCTTCTGCATTCAACAGTATAGTAACATTTTGTCAGCGCAACTCCTCTGAGACTGGTGGTCGGATTTCGTTTAAGTTTTATAGGACTGTAAATCATCATATGTACTTGATCCGATTGCACTGCCATTTTGATTTGAAAAATTTTACGGGAGTTATGGGACTTTAAATATTTTTTTGCATTCGACACTATAGGAATATTTTGTCTACGCAACTCCTCTGAGATCGCTGATCAGATTTTGTTTATATTTTATAGCACTGTTAGTCATCATATGTACTTGGTCTGATCGCACTGCCATTTTGATTTGACAAATTTTACGGGAGTTATAGGACTTTATAGGACTTTAATGTTTTTGTGCATGTGACACTACAGGAACACTTTGTGGCTTTGTGGACAAAGTTTTATTTGTATTGTACTGCAATTTATGTGCTGACATTCATACTGTGCCACCATTTCAATAATACACATTTTGTATATCTTGTGGGGCTTCAACTTTTCTCTGCGGCATTCGACATATGGCTAAGTGTAGCAAACTTGTTAATATTTTTAGTAGCAGCAGCCATTTTGGTTGGAATTCTGGGATGCCGGACACATTTTTGGAAAGGGGCCAGTAAAGGACTAAAGTTTGGATCTTTAAGGAAAGTTTACGAGACGGGCGACGGACGCAATATAATGAAAGTGTGCTCACGTGGACCAGGCAAGATAAAAAGTGATGGTCATATGCGTGAAGGACAATTTTGAAAATAGCAAATCTTTTGTAAATCAGTAGTTATGTCAGTTTTGAAATAATTTCGAAAACAGCTGGTATGGGGTAAAAACGTCCTTTTCATATATTTAAATAAAAAACGGGCCTTTCGGGAAATATAGTTATAGTATCGGTCCGTCCGTCCGTCCGAGACTTTGTGAACGCAAATGCTCTGAAACAGTTTGACGACAATCTTTCAAACTTTGAATGATTGTTTGCCATCATATGTAGTTGACCATATCGTATCGCCAGTTTGTTTTAACATTTTTACGGAAGTTATGGGACTTTGACCATTTTGGGGGGGGGGGGTATTGTGTTATATATCTGTATTTCGTATCGTATTGTGTAGTTTTGTGTGAGGGTTGAATTTGAGTTGCGTCCGTTTGACTGCTGTTGTAAATGTGTATGTGACGTAATCTTTGTCTGGATAAAGGTGATGTGTTTTTGTGTTTCCGCCCATAAATCTGAACAATCAAACGAAGCCAGCTTTTCCCCCTAGTCCATAACAATTGCAACATTGACCTCTGAAACCGTTTGATAGAAATGTTTCAAAATTTGAATGATTGTTTGCCTTCACATGTAGTATATTGTAGTGTTTTATAGAGTCGTTTGGCCTTTTCATTGTTTCCAGTTCCTGCAATGGTTTCACAAGTTTGTCTTCATCTTATCAGTTTGGTTGTCCCTTTGATACCTTAAACAGCTATTTTAATTTTAAAATATACATTAAAATGTTATCTATGTGCCTCTTGTACAACTCTATATATATTAGCGGAGGGGTGCTTGTCGCTACATCGCAGCAATATTGTTAATAATCATGTTCTGTGGAAACCTTACCACAATTACTATAAAAGAAGCATTGATACATTGTAATCAAATTAATCTCGGGTCAGATTTGAACACATGTTCCTTTCGTTTTATAAATATATTTTAAATATTATATACGGGTATAAATATTGTCAGGTTTCTATCACGATTCTAACCTTTAGTTATATAGCATGCTTAAAGTAACAAGTCATCTGAGGATACATCATCCCTTGACTCTACACGATATAACTTGTTAATGATCTCAGAAAACGCCATATAAGCCTCTTAATAATGACTTGTTTAATAAAACATAGGAGATACAAATGTATTATATATACATTTTATGGTATAATTAACTCACCAGGCCAAAATTGTCTTTGTTATTCGATATATAGAAAGCTATGTTAAACTATTCAAACATGAAACCGTAGTATTGATAACAAAACAGGTCACTTTTTCACTTTTAGGTCTTCCAAACTGAAACCTCTCTTTTTTATTGTTGGAAAGAAATATAAAACTTTGTTTTAAATGATTTGCGTGATTGTGTGATCTTAAACATATATATAAGGGCATTAGACATTGTATTGATATTAAAGTTTGACGGCTTCACATTTATACAACTGTGTAATTAATCTTGAAATTTTCACCGCCCCCTTGGATAAGTGGAAAGAGCCTGTGAAAAAATGGATTCTGTGAATTTTGTAATTTTGATATTCTTGTTTTTATTTTCTCAATGTGATGCTTATAGTGAGTACAATTTATCATCAATACATGTATATGTTACTTTCTACAATTGTAAAAATGTCGTTTAATTATAATAATGGCTATTATTTATTAAACATTTCATTCTCATGTTTATTTTTAATTTATTTTTTCGTTATTATTACATTATATTTTGGCAGTTTTTATCAAATTTATTATAAAAAATACTTTCTAGACTTTTTGGAATCAGTCATACATGTATCTGACTGGCAACTTTAAATAATGTCGTTACATTTGTATAATTGTTGAAAACATTTCTCTGACTGATTACGGGAAAAATCTAATCATACGTGTAAAGTATGTGCTATGTAAGTATTATTAATATTTTATTTCATTTCAGAAAGTTTTGAAATCGATAACTTTTTTGATAAAATAGTAAAAGTTAGCCTTATAAATCATGAATTGTGTTCACATGTTTATATAAATGTTAAAGCAACACAATTCATAATGAAAATGACAATTAAAAAATTATAAATCATATTTTATCCAATAAAATCACCGCTGCTGTCGAAATCTTTTTTTTTTTGTAAATTATTTCTGTCTTATTAAGTCATATCCCTTACCCTATCATTTTCGCGTATACAAAAAGTGAGCTAAACACACTGTGGTGTTGACACAATATACATGTAGACACTAGGTTATATACAGTAAGACCATTTCTTCCTAGTTAGGCGATAAAGCATGCTTTGGTTGGTTCACCTTTTAGTTTATAAACATGTATTTGTTTAATATCAAATGATTAAAAAAAACGTTTCTGATTTTAAATTAATGATACAATTCACAACGATTTGAAATAAGGAACGTTATACGTTATAATAATGATATGATATAGAATATGAATCATAATAAATATTAATTTATTAAGTTTTGCACAATATATATTCAAAATCAGATTGATGGGGAATTTGTAATAACAGTAACGTAATGATAAATCTGGTAACACCAATCAAATTATCAAAACTTTGCTGTTGGGGTGACCAATGATGCAAGCACAGCAATATTAGCCCTTTCCAGAACACACATTTCCGGTATCATGATTCTGACTCTAAAATTATAATTTGAAGCAAGGTATTTCCCTTTAATACTTTACTTACTTCCGGCAAACGAAACTTTTTCTAGCCTTAGTATGTAGCACAATATGGCTGCCCCCATTAAACGACGACTTTTCTAAATGACACATATGTAGAAAATGCATATGCTCCTCTAGCGCTCGCTGCGTTCGCTATTACATTGTATGTGGTGAAATACCGGGATTTCTTAGTGAAATCAAATTCGACAATTCAACCAGTGACATTTACTCTAGGAAGTGACAATAGCCGTCGCCAACGACATTGCTTTACAAAGGTCGACGCGTAGCTATATATTCACATAAAAACATAATTCCTTGTATTTTCTCGTTAAATTTTGCGAATACGTTGAATATGTCAAGAGAATAACTTATCTCGAAATTCGAAAACCAAAAATCTACAACTCGTGACCGAAAAAACACTAGTAATTCACTCATGCGCTACGTTGTGTTCGGTAACTCGTTGTAGATTTGTAGGTATTTGCATTTCGACATTAGTTATACTATAATTATTACTTACATATCCTAAAATATTCTTGCCAAACATCATTATCATAACCTGCAGTAATTTTGGGACGGTTTGTGCGCCGAATTAACAAAATTTAGTCCCACTGACTTTCAGTAACAGAAAATATATAGGTAATATCAAATCATTTTCAGTTAATTTGTTTTCCAAACTTATGAGTATAGAACTTCAGGTTTTCTGTATTAGATGTCCCAGAAAACTAAAACATACTTCCTTATAGCAAAATCTCTTCGACTTCTTTTAAACCACTGGGATCAAGTATTATCATTAACTACATGTACACAGTAATCTTATATTGTTTGTTTCAGATAAAATATGGTATTACGTAGTTACAGTTGTGGGACATACAACTTTCTACCGAGAAAGTCTTGCATTTCGTAAGTATATTTTTTCTTAATGCTTAGAAAATAATTGTTCTTATTTCAATATCTTAGAGATTGTTTTTCAGAAAGGTTAAATATAAAATTTTACATCGCAAGCAGCTGATTATCGCATTTCTACAGTCGAGATAGTTGGGCCGAATGTTTAACAAATACGATATCAAATGCTCGCGATATAAGACTCTGTTTCTCTAATTCTTTCAACAGTTTTAGATCAGCAGTAACATGCATAATTCGCCATGAACCCCGTCTTAACCCTTTCACGTCTTTTGTATGAGGTAACATATCCATACTAGTCAACAGAAGCAGAAAAATAGACCCACGCGTCTGATTTTCATAGTAGATGCTTTCTCATCAAAAGCATGGATTTTGTGCAAAAAGTTTGAAATTAAAAAATTTCAATTTTTGAGATTTCAAAAATCACATTTTTCACATTTTTCAACCCAAAATTAAAAAATCAGTATATTTACCCCGTTATGTGAATCATATTGTCTGTGTGAAAAAAGTTTTGAGTTTTTCTACTGATTTCAGCCGCTGGATTTTAATTTTACAAAATGTGTGTCGATTTCCTCTCGATTTTCCGCAAATTTAATTTAACCCTCTACTGGGAATTTCCATTTTCCACCATTTCAAGTTTTATCTAAATTTCAAAATGAGACGCATTAGGTCAAGAAATGAAGTAGCCAACCACTGTTGCCCTCATACTTACGTATTTTTTAAAGGAATTACCAAGATATTTGGTTCTGAACTGGTGTATCGTTACTTTTTTTGACACGCATATATATATATCGAAATTTTGGTGTATCCCAAGATTGTTTTCCGTTGATCAATCTAGATGCCTAAATTTTTGTCCTTGTAACTTTATTCTGCAGAATATTGTTGACGTTGGCATTACTTTTATTTGTTCACGCGAAAATAAAGGAATCTTCGAAAAGAATGGAAAAATCGAATAGGAATATATCACACGTGGATTATCAAATTTATCTCCACCCGATCGGATGCCCTGAAAGCAGACAAAGAATGAGAGAAAAGGATATTTTCGCGGGGTTTTACAAATAACTAAGTAAGCAGCGGAAATTCATATGTACATCGAAAATGCATCAGATTTGGATTTATGTTTCGGCTTTCAATATTTAGCACAGATTTCTTTGCATATACATACCTTGAGTATCGGAATTACTATCATAGATAACTAATACGATTTAGTGGATTCAAGGTCACAGAGGATATCTCAGTTAGTATTTTGACACTAGCCCGATGGTGATATTTTGAAAATTTGTTATTCTAAAATCGTTTACAATGAAATGCGTTTCAGCTTAGCGACAAATCTAATAATAGCAGAAACAAACATCTCGACAACAATATTCTAACGTAGGTTTTCATTGGTTTACACAGACTAATCAAATTCAAAAAGCCGCCGGGGCCGTAATCGCATGTAACTAAATGGGAAATACCTTTGCTAAAAATAACAAAGTCAGGTCGAAAGATGACTGTTGAAGTTTTAAATGGATGAAATAGATTCTTGAGTATAGAATTTAAACAAATTCGGCTCTTGAATGTTAAAAATAAAACAGATAATAATTCACAAGATTTTGTTTAGACACGATCCTTTATATAATGAACAGCCACTGGAAAACAAAGAACATACGAGCGGCCAACAAAATACAAATAATGCAGATCCTTCCATCATTTAATCTGGTTTCAGATATATAAATGGGTAGCGATTCCAAGGAATAGGTGTTCCATTTCCCAACTGTTTACAACATATTTTTATGGAAAGCCGTAACTGCCTTATGTGTACTTGTTTTTATATGTGCACATGCTTTTCAATATATGCACATATTGTTTCGACATATGCACATAGTTTTTTTTCTATATATGCACATAGTTTTTTTTCTATATATGCACATAGTTTTCTATATATATACAAAGTTTTTCAATATATGCACATACTTTTTCTACATATGCACATAGTTTTTCTATAAATGCACATACTTTTCTTTATATGCACATAGTTTTTCTATATATGCACTTACTTTTTCTTTATACTTTTTCTATATATGGACATACTTTGTGCTACACAGCACGACCAGACGTGGGTTTCCGACGATGCTTATAGTATCTAAGCAAACGTCTTTAGACAAATATTACTCAACAAAGAATATAATGTAAATGGAAAAAATGTATAGTGCGCAAATTTTGTCTTTATATAAAAATCATTCAATTTGAAATCGTTTTTAATTACATGATTTTGTGTCGGGTTAAGTTGAAATAACCTCTAAATATATCTTAACAAGTCTACAAGTTTTGGGATTCACGGAGCTCTGGCTAATGTCTAATTCTACGTAAAAACCACATAAAATTGTTAAGATTAGGATCATATTTCAACATAGCCGAACATGGTAAACTTAAAACAATGATAAAACTGCAACGATTGCCGGACAAAAAATAAAAATGGTTGATTGGCAATTTTTATTATGTAGTAGCCAGACAATTCTCGTTGGCAAATACCTGCTCTTTGCTACACTGATGCTCCCAAGAAATTATATTTCATCAGCGATTGTCAATACCAACACACAAAAAGCCAAAACATTACACACTGGTGCAGTAACAGTGAGGTTTATAGAGCAAAACTGATTGTCTATATCAGCCAGCTTCATCAAGGTCAAAACATTATTTTATATTTTATTTATAAACATAAACTTATAATAAATTAATGTTGTTTCGATTAATACTATTTGATATACAAATGTATTATATATACGTTTGCAATGCGTATGTTAACAACTGCTTAAGAAGTACTATTTCTAAAACATATGAACTAAATACGTTTTGCATGTATTTTAATGAGCAGCACTAGTTAAGCTTCTCTTTGTCGGATTATTTGTAGCACTATTAATTCATCCTAATTTTATAAGCATGCTTTCATTCGCTAATAAAAGACTTCATTTAAGCATCTAACTTGTTTTTCTTCAGCTTCTTTGATCTTTTTATCTTGCGGTGAAGTAATTTCCGGAAAATGATGGTCAGGTTCTGAACCATGTGACAATCACGTCATTACAAATTCTTTGACTATGTGCATATATACAAAAAGCATAAAGAAGTATGTCCATATATAAAAAAAGTATAAAAAAAAAGTATGAGGAAAAAGTATGTGCATATATCGATAAAGTATGTGCATATATAGAAAAACTATGTGCATATATCGATAAAGTATGTGCATATATAGAAAAACTATGTGTATATATAGAAAAAGTATGTGCGTATAAAGAAAAGTATGTGCATATATAGAAAAACTATGTGCATATAAAGAAAAGTATGTGCATATATATAGAAAAAGTATGTGCATATAAAGAAAACTATGTGCATATATAGAAAAACTATGTGCATATAGAGAAAAGTTTTTGCATATATAGAAAAAGTATGTGCATATAAAGAAAAGGTATGTGCATATATATAAAAAGTATGTGCGTATAAAGAAAAGTATGTGCATATATAGAAAAGTATGTGCATATATGAAAAACTATGTGCATATAATAAAAAGTATGTGCATATATAGAAAAAGTATGTGCGTATCAAGAAAAGTATGTGCATATATAGAAAAACTATGTGCATATAAAGAAAAGTATGTGCATATATAGAAAAAGTATGTGCATATATAGACAAACTATGCGCATATACAGAAAAGTATGTGCATATATAGAAAAGTATGTGCATACATAGAAAAAGTATGTGCATATAAAGAAAAGTATGTGTATATATATAGAAAAAGTATGTGCATATAAAGAAAAAGTATGTGCATATAAAGAAAACTTTGTGCATATATAGAAAAACTATGTGCATATATAGAAAAAGTATGTGCGTATAAAGAAAAGTTTTTGCATATATAGAAAAAGTATGTGCATATAAAGAAAAGTATATGCATATATAGAAAAAGTATGTGCATATAAAGAAAAGTATGTGCATATATAGAAAAACTATGTGCATATAAAGAAAAGTATGTGCATATATATAGAAAAAGTATGTGCATATAAAGAAAAAGTATGTGCGTATAAAGAAAAGTTTTTGCATATATAGAAAATGTATGTGCATATAAAGAAAAGGTATGTGCATATATATAAAAAGTATGTGCGTATAAAGAAAAGTATGTGCATATATAGAAAAACTATGTGCATATAAAGAAAAGTATGTGCATATATATAGAAAAAGTATGTGCATATAAGGAAAAAGTATGTGCATATAAAGAAAACTATGTGCATATATAGAAAAGTATGTGCATATATGAAAAACTATGTGCATATAATAAAAAGTATGTGCATATATAGAAAAAGTATGTGCGTATCAAGAAAAGTATGTGCATATATAGAAAAACTATGTGCATATAAAGAAAAGTATGTGCATATATAGAAAAAGTATGTGCATATATAGACAAACTATGCGCATATACAGAAAAGTATGTGCATATATAGAAAAGTATGTGCATACATAGAAAAAGTATGTGCGTATAAAGAAAAGTATGTGCATATATAGAAAAACTATGTGCATATAAAGAAAAGTATGTGCATATATATAGAAAAAGTATGTGCATATAAAGAAAAAGTATGTGCATATAAAGAAAACTTTGTGCATATATAGAAAAACTATGTGCATATAAAGAAAAGTATGTGCATATATATAGAAAAAGTATGTGCATATAAAGAAAACTATGTGCATATATAGAAAAACTATGTGCATATAGAGAAAAGTATGTGCATATATAGAAAAAGTATGTGCGTATAAAGAAAAGTTTTTGCATATATAGAAAAAGTATGTGCATATAAAGAAAAGGTATGTGCATATATATAAAAAGTATGTGCGTATAAAGAAAAGTATGTGCATATATAGAAAAGTATGTGCATATATGAAAAACTATGTGCATATAATAAAAAGTATGTGCATATATAGAAAAAGTATGTGCGTATCAAGAAAAGTATGTGCATATATAGAAAAACTATGTGCATATAAAGAAAAGTATGTGCATATATAGAAAAAGTATGTGCATATATAGACAAACTATGCGCATATACAGAAAAGTATGTGCATATATAGAAAAGTATGTGCATACATAGAAAAAGTATGTGCATATAAAGAAAAGTATGTGTATATATATAGAAAAAGTATGTGCATATAAAGAAAAAGTATGTGCATATAAAGAAAACTTTGTGCATATATAGAAAAACTATGTGCATATATAGAAAAAGTATGTGCATATAAAGAAAAGGTATGTGCATATATATAAAAAGTATGTGCGTATAAAGAAAAGTATGTGCATATATAGAAAAGTATGTGCATATAAAGAAAACTATGTGCATATAATAAAAAGTATGTGCATATATAGAAAAAGTATGTGCGTATCAAGAAAAGTATGTGCATATATAGAAAAACTATGTGCATATAAAGAAAAGTATGTGCATATATAGAAAAAGTATGTGCATATATAGACAAACTATGCGCATATACAGAAAAGTATGTGCATATATAGAAAAGTATGTGCATACATAGAAAAAGTATGTGCGTATAAAGAAAAGTATGTGCATATATAGAAAAAGTATGTGCATATATAGACAAACTATGCGCATATACAGAAAAGTATGTGCATATATAGAAAAGTATGTGCATACATAGAAAAAGTATGTGCGTATAAAGAAAAGTATGTGCATATATATAGAAAAAGTATGTGCATATAAAGAAAAAGTATGTGCATATAAAGAAAACTTTGTGCATATATAGAAAAACTATGTGCATATATAGAAAAAGTATGTGCGTATAAAGAAAAGTTTTTGCATATATAGAAAAAGTATGTGCATATAAAGAAAAGTATATGCATATATAGAAAAAGTATGTGCATATAAAGAAAAGTATGTGCATATATAGAAAAACTATGTGCATATAAAGAAAAGTATGTGCATATATATAGAAAAAGTATGTGCATATATAGACAAACTATGCGCATATACAGAAAAGTATGTGCATATATAGAAAAGTATATGCATATATAGAAAAAGTATGTGCATATAAAGAAAACTATGTGCATATATAGAAAAACTATGTGCATATAAAGAAAAGTATGTGCATATATATAGAAAAAGTATGTGCATATAAAGAAAAAGTATGTGCATATAAAGAAAACTTTGTGCATATATAGAAAAGTATGTGCATATATAGAAAAACTATGTGCATATAAAGAAAAGTATGTGCATATATAGAAAAAGTATGTGCGTATAAAGAAAAGTTTTTGCATATTATAAAAAAGTATGTGCATATAAAGAAAAGTATGTGCATATATAGAAAAATATGTGCATATAAAGAAAAGTATGTGCATATATAGAAAAAGTATGTGCGTATAAAGAAAAGTTTTTGCATATTATAAAAAAGTATGTGCATATAAAGAAAAGTATGTGCATATATAGAAAAAGTATGTGCGTATAAAGAAAAGTATGTGCATATATATAGAAAAAGTATGTGCATATAAAGAAAAGGTATGTGCATATAAAGAAAACTATGTGCATATATAGAAAAGTATGTGCATATATGGAAAAACTATGTGCATATAAAGAAAAGTATGTGCATATATAGAAAAAGTATGTGCGTATAAAGAAAAGTAGGTGCATATATAGAAAAACTATGTGCATATAAAGAAAAGTATGAGCATATATAGAAAATGTATGTGCATATATAGAAAAACTATGTGCATATAAAGAAAAGTATGTGCATATATAGAAAAGGTATGTGCGTATAAATAAAAAGTTTTGCATATATAGAAAAACTATGTGCATATAAAGAAAAGTATGTGCATATATAGAAAAACTATGTGCATATAAAGAAAACTATGTGCATATATAGAAAACGTATGTGCATATGTAGAAAAAGTATGTGCATATATTGAAAAGCATGTGCATAGATAAAAACAAGTACACATGAGGCAGTTACGCCCTTCCATATATTTTGGTTACATTTTCCAACAACCGAAGGGGGTTTGAACCCTTGGATATGTTTATCATAAACTTTGTTATGAATTACCAAATGCAAAGAGTTTTGATTAACAAATTACAAATATACAAAAATTATGGCTATTAAAACTGACACACTTAAAATTTTATTTCTAAATATCTATATATTCTGAAAGCGAAATACGCTCGAGGAAATACGGCGGAAGATCATAAAATTGTATACTTTCTTTTTTAGTTCACCTGGCCAAAGGCCATGTGAGCTTTTTTTTTTATCACTTAGCATCCGTCCGTCCGTCTGTTAACATTTTAATCTTCTCCTCTCAAACTACTGGGCCAAATGGAATTAAACTTGGTAGGAAGCATTTATGTAAGGTCCTTTATAATCATGATAATGTTTGCTCATTTCGTATTAATCGGACAGCAAACACGGCCACCATGGGCAATGGTTTTTTTCTGATTGGCTGAGTTTTCAAAAATCTTCTCCCCTGAAACTGCTTGACAAAATGGAACAGAACATGACAGGAAGCATATATGGGGGGTCCTTTATAAAGTTTCCTTATAATATTCCGATCGGACTACAAATATGGTGGTAATGGGCAGTTTTTGTTTCTGATTGGCTGATATAAAAAAATCTTCTCTGAAATCGCTTTGCCAAATGGAACAAAATTTGACAGGAAGTATCTATGGGAGGTTGTTTACAAAGTTTCCTCATTTTTTTCCTGATCGGGCAACAAACATGGCCGCTATGGAAAACTCTTGCTTCTCATTGGTTGATTGAATAAAAAAAAAGATTCTGTAGAACTACTGGGCCAAATGGATCAAAACTTGACAGGAAGCATCTATGGGAGGTTCTTTACAATGTTTCCTCATTTTATCCTGATCAGACTACAAATATGGCCGTCATGGGGCAGTTCTTGTTTCTGATTGGGCAATATAAAAAAAAATCTTCCTCTCTGAAATCGCCTTTTCAAATTGAAAGAAACTTGATAGGAAGCATATATGGGAGGTCCTTTATAAAATTTCCTCATTTCGTTCTGATCAGACTACAAATATGGCCGCCATAGGGCAGCTATTGTTTCTGATTGGCCGATATAAAAAAAATTCTTCTCTGAAATCGCTTGGCCAAACAGAACGAAACTTGACAGGAAGCATCTATTTGAGGTCCTTTACAAAATTTCCTCATTCCGTCCTGATCGGGTAACAAACATGGCCGCCATAGAAAATTCTTGTTTCTCATTGGTTGATTTAAAGAAAAAATTCTGTGGAACTATTTGGCCAAAGGGAATGAAACCTGACGAAGAATCTGTGGGATGTTTTTACAAAGTTTTCTCATTATGTCCAGATCATGTGACAAACATGGCCGCCATGGACAATTCTTGTTTCTGCCAGGTGACCGATACAGGCTCAGCCCTCTGAGCCTCTAGTTTATATATTGTTTTGAGGAAACAGTGACCCATTCCCATATTGCATATTCCGTTCGGACTGACTATTTAACTTTAAAGGGGGGGGTCTAAAAAAATATTCTGTTTCCCAACATTGAAGAAAAAATAATAATCTTATCATGAAGGTGTTTCTGATTCTCATTTTGACTGAAAAAAAATATGTTCGCGGCTCTTCCCAAATTTTTTTTCTGATTTTCATTCCTTGCAAAAAAAGTTCTGAGCCGGGGTAAAAACTATAGATCCCCCTTTTCAAGTTAAATGGTTGGTCCCTTATGAAGCAGAAAAATGCTACCTATTTCCACAGGTACGTCCCTATAACCTATAATAGAAGTGTACTCCTCCCCGCGATCTAAAACTTGCCATTATAAGGGCTATTTCGGAGATTAATCAAACTGATTTACACGGATATTATAGATATACTGGGTATTTCAATGTCTAAAATACCGTGAGCATGGCTAAGCTAAAACGAACTTTATTGTAACTATGTGGAAACTAGGGATTATCTCCCTCATAAATAGCTTTGTCTTTGGATTTACTCTTTTGAATCTGATTTTCAAAATTTTAAGTAAATGGCATGGATAAATTTGTGAAACCTTTATAATTCTTATATTTTACACCCAAATCCTGTGTATTTTAGCTGCGGCTTTCACTATGAAAAGAAATGTGAAAAATTGTAACGTCAGTATAAAAAACGATGTAATTCATGAATCATTATTAATGTGTGTTGATATGCTCTTTGGATTGGAGGCTTTTCATAGTTGTATCGTGGTTTAGACAAATTTTGGAAATTAGTATTCGAATAAAACATATACCCCAGACAACCAACATGGTTTCTGCAATATTCCTCATTTCCGATTGGTTTAATTTTTTTAAAATCTCCAAAATAGCACCCTATTTCGGTAGTTTTGGTTATGAGTACTTCTTGTTTAAAATAAGTTTGTTTTTTGATCTTCCAAATGTTCCGTTTTTTAATGCTGCTGATGAGAGGTAACTCCTTAAATTTACTATATCTAATATTAGTATCTTTGGATTGTTATTTTGAAACTCCTGGGACGATGCCTCTGCATGGTGGACCCTAGGTCCCCGAGGGTATTCGCCAACCCAGTCGTCAGACTTGTCTCACATGATTATTCATTGATTTGTTACAGAAATTACCAGTATTTAGTAAAATTCAAAAATAATAGAAATACTAAGTGTTCATTCCTTGCATTGCATAAGGCATCCTTAGCTGAAATTTGGCATCCTATTTCGGTATTTTTGGTTATGAGTACTTCTTGTTTAAAATAAGTTTGGTTTTTGGTCTTCCAATAGTTTCGGTTTTAATGCTGCTGATGAGAGGTAACTCCTTGAAATGCGTCGTATACAGCATAGTATAAATTTACTGTATCTAATATTAGTATCTTTGGATTGTTATTTCAAAAGAAATGAAACTGGTATGAAGCATCTATCAAGTGAACTTTATAGAACGTACTTCTGTCACAACTATCGTGGCATCTACGAGCAATCTTTTTTTTTTCGGATTGGTTGATAACTTTTGCATATTTCATAATAGAATAAAAAATGGAAACGAGGAATGTGTCAAAGAGACAACCCGACCAAAGAGCAGAAACAGCTCAAGGCTACCTATGGGTCTTCAACGCAGCGACAATAATGTTTTCTAGTTCAGAAAAAATGGACGGCACACTAATCTCCGAAACATAACAATGGACCAAAATTTAAAAAGCACACAAGACTAACAAAGGCTAGAGGTTCCTGACTTGGGACGCGCAAAAATGCGGCGGGGTTAAACATGTTTTGTGAGATCCCAACCCTCCTCCTATACCTATAAACAAACACACAGCGATACACACAGTAAAACTCAGTTCAAAAGATGTCCGAGTCCGATGTTAAAAAAGGTAACAGAAGAAACTAAGCAAAATGACAATGATCATATACATATATTAACAAACGACTACTAGCAGTTATTGACATGCCAGCTCCAGACCTCAATTAAACAGATCGAAACATTATGTCTATATCGCATATCAATAATTGATTAAGTTGGATGAGTAATCAAGTTTCAAAGACTCTACTTTCAAGGCTTCAAGAGCTATAACTTGACATATACATGTAATTTCTGACATCTGTAAGTGTAATTCGAAAATACCTTTTTTTCCAATTTTTGACAAGATATATTGAAATTTGATGCGAGTCGATTCGGAGAGAATGTGCATAAAATTTGAATTTTTGTCCCATTCTCTAACAAGTAGCATTAACACTATAGCAAATAAATTGAACGCGTATTATGTCACAGGATTTCACTCACTGGCAATTCTTAAGGCGACGGATGTCTTTAAAGGAGCCCAACATGCTTACCCTTCAGGAGCACCTGATGTCACTGGCGGTTTTTGTGGGTGTTCACGTTGCTAGTACTTTAGTTTCTGTGCTGTCATGTCCATTGTTTGTTTAGTTAATTATATGTTTTTTATTCTTTTATTTGTACATGCATCCTTGTGGCGTTTGTTTGGTGTGTCCCATTCTCATGCACGTCGTTTCCTTTGATTTCGAATTTACGAACTTTCCCACTGTTTTGCCGCTTCGGTATTCTTTTGCGGACATTTATTTATGGTGCTTCCAAAATTATCAGAAATATCTCTTTGGTTACTTACATGACAACAAAGTGTAAATGATTTTTCTGTGCCACTCTTGAAAGAAAAATTTTATTTCACTAAATAATAAAATTAATTAAATACGATAAGAAGAAAATAAATTAAATTCTAATTTTTTTTACCGTAAAATATAGCACATATCTGTTCTTCATTTTAGCTAATTTAGCCACTAGTGGAACTGCAATTCAAGATAGTCATTGGACAAACGGGCGTCGCACATGGCCTGCACACCTTGCTATCGACGGAAATAGAAATCAAAATTTTGGCGGAAATAGTTGTTGCCATACACAATCCCGGACAGGAGAAACATGGTGGAGACTTGACTTGGGACAGCCTGCAAATATAAACAGAATTGTCCTATACTATAGATCAGGGTGTACGTAAAATGTATCTGAAATATCATGTATTTTGTTTATTTAGTTTTTTTTTTTTTACTCTGTGAAATCGCTCAATTTTACATTTTGCAATTAGAACAGAGAAAAAATTGTATTATAACTGAAACAAAGCACATTTTTTCTGCTCTTTTCCTAAGCATTGATTTTAGATTCTTTGAAATTTATAGTTAATAAATCCTTTTATTATAAGTAAAGTTCGTTTTGATATGAGCAGGAGCCGTGCTGGTCCAAGTGGTTCGTCGTAAGTACTATTAATCACTCAAGCTCCAACTTAATTGATATATACTGCAAGTGTCCTTGCAGGTTGGTGTTTCTCTCCGGGTACTTTGGCGTACTCGATCAATAAAAACATACTGCACAGATAGAGCCAGTTATAACCGATATAGCTGAAAATGTCATAAAACCCACACTTTAAATAAACCAGTAAAACGAGCAAATGACAATTCTAATTAAATGATCAACATATTTTAATATTTTTTTGATTTTCAAAGTTTCGATATATATGTTTTTTTGTTCCCCACAAAGGCGAGCGTTTCGGGGGATATCGTAATAGTATCCGTCGGTCCGTCATTCCGTCCGTCCCAAAGACTTTGTGAACGCAAATGCTCTGAAACAGTTTGACGAACATCTTTCAAACTTTGAAGGATTGTTTTACATTATATGTAGTTGACCATATCATATCGCCATTTCGATTTGACAAATTTACAGGACTTATGGGGATTTGACCATTTTTGGGGTGCTGCAACATTGACATCTTGTGAACGCAAGTCCTATGAAACCGTTTGACAGAAATCTTTCAAACTTGGGAGGATTGTTTGCCATCATATGTAGTTGACCATAACATATCGCCATTTTTAGATTTGACAATTTTTACAAGAGTTAAGGAACTTTGACCAATTTTGGGGGGTATTGCAACATTTACTTCTTTGCTACCTTAAACAACTATTTTAAATTTAAAATATACTTTAAAATGTTATCTATGTCTCTGTTTCCTGTTATATATTGGCGGAGGACATGTCGCTACATCGTAGCACACTAAGGCTTGTTCATTACTGTACTGTGCTTTAGAATCAGTTATAAAAGCGAGATTTACCGAGCATTTACCATGATTGTTATGTTACAAATTTAAAATAAAACTTCTTTCGTTGATCATAGCTTGTTTTCTCTTTTTATGGTTTAGATGTATATATAGTATGTAATACAGCCTATTTAAAGAGGTTGGCGTTTATTTCACTTCTTATGCCATTTATTGCTAATAATAACTACCAAATAGTTACTAAAAACTTTTCTACGTACGTGAATATCGCGTTTGGAGACAGTTATAACATACATTTACCATATTTCCGCCTTTGAGATAATTTATCAACGTGAAGGACACTCAGAATCAAAGCAAGTTATCCTTTTCGTATGACAGTAAAATGGTTTTTGTTTTGAATATCCTTAAATATTTCAAAAAGTGAAACAGATTTGAGAGTAGAAAACTTGAACTGATTGATGATTAAGCATAAATTTTCTGATTCTTAGCATACATATGCATTGTATACAATCGTTTACTATAAAAAGTAGGTAAATATTTAAGATTGACAAATCAGTGGTTATTGGTGAAAAATAAAGAGAAAGTGGCCCTACTCCTTTGTATTTTTAAATCATTATTTATTGATCATCCTGAAACCGATTTATCAAGGAAATTCAACACAAAAGAGTTTCTCAAGTTACTTTTCATTCTTACACTAATGACTTCAGAATCAGACAGTATTTTGTTTTAGGTGTTAAAAGTTTAAATTAATGTTCCAATAAAGAAATTTTGTTTTTTAAAACCTTCTTTCTAAATTTATAAACCATGACATTTATATATATATTTTTTTTCGTTTTGTC
Source organism: Mytilisepta virgata (assembly GCA_028015205.1). NCBI lineage: Eukaryota > Metazoa > Mollusca > Bivalvia > Mytilida > Mytilidae > Mytilisepta > Mytilisepta virgata. Next base: position 80,171,078 of record CM051519.1, read on the forward strand.
AATTATGTTTCAGATACTCAAAGAATGAATGGATTTTATCTCTATATATCAGACACTTTCGACCAATCGAAACCAAATTCAGGAGTTTTATGTTACCACGATCCACGAGATGACAAATATCCTTCTGATGTACAAGACAGAACATGTGATACAGTTGGCAGATATATTATATACTACAATGATTTTTCCGTTATAGAACTGTGCGAAGTTCTAGTTCTTGGTAATACTTATCAATTCTTAAGTGAAACAAAAATGGTTGTTCCGAACGTCATTTTTTTTACTGTAAAGACATCTAAGAGACATTATATTTTATGTATACATGTCAGTTTGATTCCGTCGCACTTATTCATCATATAATTTATATATATATACTACAAGCAAAATACACGTGGTATGCTTCTAGGTATTTGCCACCGAAAGTCTTTTGATGCTTCAATATATTTTTAACAAGGATTTGCTTGCCGTGATAAATATCTGCTCTTATCTAAATCCTTTAAAGGGACTGAAGTCGAAATGTGTTAATTGAGAATCCAATAAATCATTTATATCCCCCATATCATAACGGTCTTAAGATAATTTTAAACTAGAAGCGGTGTTAGAGTAATATATAATAAATGAAGATAATCCATTAGAACTGTCAGATGACATGTATGTTTGAGAATTTTTTATCATTGTTACTCTAAAGATTTTGAAATAACCAATCATTCGAGACATTTTTTAAATAAATTTGCCCTCCAAGACAACGGTACTTCATTCCTCTCATATCTGCCACCGACCCCATATAGGCATGTAGCGGCACATATCGACATACGAAGTTAGAACTCGATGGAAAATACACAAAACTTTCTATAATTTTTTGAAATCTAAGTTATTCCAAGTTATGATCGTACAACATGGTCATTTGTCAAATTAAAAATGTATTTCACAAGTAATCATAGGATAATTACACATATATTATAGCAAGTATTCAAAAATCAAGAGTAAAATTGTGGTTTTTATATAAAAAAGGCATTTTTCTAAAATACCACGTTAAAACTGTGACAAAAGTCACTGTTATTGTTTTATTGTTTTCGGAAAATATGCATAAAAATCAATTTTTTGCTGGAGTTTTCAAAAAATTTAAAATGCAGGTTTAGGGCCCTATAATAAAAGTACTCATCCCATGCCTTTTTAGACTTTGGGAAACAGTGTCAACTTTCTGCTTTTTCTTTAATACCAATCGGTACTAATAACAATTTTGTCAGACAGTTTTTGTTTTAAGAAAGTAGTTTGAGCTCACCTGGCCGAAAGCCCATGAGCATTGCCATCATTTGGCATCCGCCGTCGTCTGCAGTCCGTTCGGTCTGAAGCCATTGGTATTTGGTTTCTGGCTACAAATGTAGATCAGTATAATGTCAAATTATGAGCTATATACAAGTGTGAAAATGTGGATTTTAAAACTTGGTTAAAACAATTTGTCTTCCCTGAAACTACTGGGCATAATTCAATGAAAGTTTGCATGCATGGTTGTTTTTTAGGTATACCTGCAAAACAATAACAATCAATTTTATTGCCATGAAACATATATAAACAGTTTTTGACAAAGACATGTCAATGATCTGTCGACCTAGGTCAGACCCTGAAATAAATTTTTGACGTTTATCTGCCAGAGCGCAAAATATTCAATAAAGAAAATTAATTTATATATGCATGCAGCTGTTTTCAAGGTTATTGTATTTGTGGTGAGTTTGATGTTCAAGGTGAGTGATTTAGGCTCTTTCATAGCTTGTTGTTGGTTTTTTAGCTCACTTGGCCATGGATCAAGATTTAATGCCATCATAATGCATCCGTCTGCGATCACCCGTCGCCGTTGTCGTCAGTTAAGTTTTAAAAAAGAAAACAAACCTTCTCTAAAACCACTAAAACTTGTTAGACATTGTCTCTCAATCATGGGATGCTGGCTACATGTAAAATCATAGTAAAAATAGTCAACCTTTTCTGCAAATAATATGAAAACGAAGGCAACTATCAAAGTTTTCACATAGACATTTTTAACTTTATTTTTTGGTTACGTAGATCTGTCATTGTGCAAAACTCCGTTTCAATTGGACATCCAGATTGATTTATTGCCATTGAAATAACAAGTTTTGTAAATTTTAATTGCCTTAACCATTTCAATGCAAACAAATGGAGATAAATAATCAATGTAAGGATAAAAGTTGCTCAGCTAAGAAAGGGTCGTCATTGTGCAAACGTTCATTATATTGTACTAGTAGGAGACACGTCTCCTCTCCACTTTTCAATTCTTAACTGTTTATATATGGTACTCTGGGATAAATCGTGGTTCTTGTGCCCTGCCTTTAATTAAAAAGCATAGCCTTCGGGTCTCTGTGTCTGTTCGTCCGTCCGTCCGTTCTTCCTTCCCAAGTCCGGTTTACCTACGGGTTTAATTTTCGTTTCCGCAAAGAAAGTATGTTATCATCAACAAGCTTTATCATACGTGCATCAAGATATGAACAAATAAAAATTTTAGGGATGGCAACGTGTACCCGAATACTCGAGTATCGCCCGGAAGGTCCGAGTATCGAGTGCCAATTGTAGTACTACGATCTTTATTTTTTTACGTAACAATAAACAGATCATACTGCCTTTTTATGCATCTAATTGTCCAGATAATTAACTGTTTTACTGTGTACACATCACAAGTTAAATAAACAAAACTAATCAGTGTGCTGTTTATTCTTTATTTCTTAATTAACAAACCTAGACCCTTGAAATAATTTTGAGCAATATTTAATCAAATGGCCATTAATTTCTTGTGATTCTAATGAGTAATAATTTACATTTTCAACGTTATAGACCACTGATGTTTGGTCACTGTACGTTTTCATAACACATTTGTTCGAAATTAAGGCCGAAAAACAAACACAGATGCAAGTTAATTTTCTGTTGGAAAAGAAAATTCTAAATATCTTTTGAAACGTTGAGAAAATTTTAAAAGGTTTTTTTATATCAAATTATTAGAGTCTTATGCATTAAAAAATGCTACGGCGGCCTTTTTAGAGCGTATTTCGTACGCAGACATGGTACGCGGTACCCAACACATGCAGTATACCGAACGCAGATTCAAATTTTGGAATATTTACACAGAATAACGGTTTTCAAACTGTAATTTAAAACGTACGCTGGATTCAAGCTGTAAATTTATAGCGTATTCCGGATTCAATGGAGAGGGGTGTTATAGCCCCACACTTCCGGGATATGTACTAGTACTCTATATGCAGTCGGTAAATTCTCCCCAAATCCCTTATTTTTCTATCGTTCTCACTTTTTTTTATATTTCTTCCTCGCTTGCAATTCGTTGATAAATAATCTTAAATGGTCATTTTTAATTCTCTTGTCCGACGATGATGTTCGTTAACATCGACTCACTGTCCGACTGTTGTTCGTTAACATCGACTGTTTTTTATATATAACTAGGTGGCCTTATTTTTTTATATTACAATTGAAGAACAACTGAAGGTTGCACGTTTTTTTATGGAAATAATGTAATTTTTCCGTTCCCGTTTCCGTATTCCGTTTCCGTTTCCGTTCCGTTTCCGCCTTTTAGTAACACCCGGAGGGAAGAGGGCAATATAGATTTATCATATATATAAATTTCAAGCGAATGCTAATAAAACTAGCGATAAAAAAATTGTGTAGGTTTAGTAATCTACATGTACATTTGTACATGTGTATCTTCGAAAAAATGTCTACAGATCCCTTCGAAAAGTTGTTTAAAACCGGCATGGTTTTACTTCCGGATGGTCAAGATTTCCTACTAACTTAAACGTAGAAATCACTGTCACCATTAGGAGATGGTCATTTGAATTTACACCAAAAAATGGGAATTCTCTTGAAAAGACATATTGTCCTAAATGTAGAAAACAGTTGCCGTAGCAAAGTTTTACGGTGTAAGCGCTTCAGTAACTAAAAAATTCTTTCAAAAGTTTTTTGTATAAAGTTAGATCATGTTGTTTAAATAAATTAATTTCAATCAATTTTAAGAATAACTGTTTTGTCTTTTTAATGGACTTTATTAGCTAACAGAAAAGGTAGAAAAATATGTATTAATTTTGATTTTTTGTTTAATTTAATTTTTTATTTTATAATACTTTTGTTTAATGATAGGATGTTATTTTGGTCGATATGGTTCTAACTGTGAACACAACTGCCCACAGAATTGCAGTGGAACATGTAACCTTTTCTCTGGTGTTTGTTCCTCTTGTAAACCAGGGTATAAGGGGAATATATGCAATGAAAGTAAGTTTTATCTAGATTTTAATATTCCCTTAGTATATTTCATCTACATATGTATTTTTCTGCTAATTTTGAATTTGTTTTGAAACGAAGGTATATCGCCTTTAGGCTTAGTACACCATTAGTCCCAGATTGCTCTGACGTGAATTGGTGTATTTTAGAATTTTATAGCGCCCTGGGACGTCAAAGCCAATATAAAACAGGGAAATACTACGAACAGCATTTAACAATTTATTTAACTTCATTGAATTAACGTTCAGCCAAGAAACCCCTGTGTGTTTTATACCAATAACAATAAAAATAACAATTTATGATTAATAATAATAACAAGTATCTATAAATAGTTTTTTCATCTTCTTATTGCCGTTTTTAACCAGCCAGAATTAAAGTAGACGACATGTACATTTTTGGACATCAAGCAGTAACAGTATTATAAATTAACTTCTTATTTATGCTGTGATATTAGTTATGCTATATACTTATCCGTATAAGGTATTATAAGAGAGAAATTATTATATAAGTGTAGAAATTAGTTAAATAAATATGTTGGTCTTGAAAAGTGATGATTATAGATAGAAATTTTCCAGTTTTATATATGAACAGATCTGAATATGATTGGAAATTTGGAAAATACGAAACAGGTTATTATCATGATGATGTTTTTCAATAGCGAAAAAACAAACTGCGGAAATGCTAATTATTATAAATCTCGTGCATCAAATTTGCTAAGTATCATGATAAAATATTTATATTCTACCTACTGCTATAAAGATGACGTCAAAGCGCACTAATATAGAACGAATCTTGTTTAGCTTGTTCCCTTGGCGAGTACGGAGAAAACTGTCTTCTAACCTGCTTCAATTGTGAGAACAACGACTGCTTCCCTGACTATGGTGTATGTAAGGACGGATGTAAAACTGGTTGGAAAGGTGAAAAATGCGAAATGGGTAATTATCAGGGTGATATTTTCCAATAGAGAAAAAAAATGAATAACAGTATATGCTACATTTTTAATAAATGTATTATATTTCGGAATTATAGTATACTCAGTCATATGGCAAATTGTGATGATAAGATAAATTGTGTCAAATTTAGGAGTCAATTATCATTTTTATGAAACACACCAGCTGATTAAATATTGTTATAGGCAAAATCTTTTTTTTTTTTTTTTTTTTTTTGTTGCAAGTTGATTTACATAATGTCAGTACTCTTAAGTTTAGAGGGAAATTATTTATCTTCTGGGGCATATTCAGTAACAAGAACATTTTTAGATCCATTCATTTAACCTTATGTTATCAGTGTTTATCATTCCTTGAATTTGTACTATATTTCGCTGATGATCAAGGGATGATTCCATACAATTCAAAATGGGTCCCATATTCAACAAATTGGAAATTTTGAACTTGATCGGGAATGTTTTATGCATAATTTTGCCACAACAAAACAAATTGAATACGGCTTTCACGAAGAGACAAACGACTGTCGGGTTGTCTTCTTTGATGAGTCAACAACTGTCTCACAAGCGAATTTTAGTTATACTTACCAATGTAGATGGACAGAAATGCCTCTGCATTCACGAGACAAAATGAATATATCTGCTTTTACTAGAGGACTTTCAGATGGATGTGCGAATAAGCTTATGGTTGGAATTCTGCCAAGAACAACGACAGACACCAGTTCAAAAATGGATAGTGTCACTTTCGACACTTTTGGACGGGGAAAAAATTGTTTAAGAAAATAGACATTACTTAGCTTATTAATCCAAATATCTGTCCTGTCTGTGTAAAGCTATCATTATAAGAACGCATGTTTTTATTCCAACCAGCTTGATTTATTTTTGTTTGCTTAACGTCTATAGTCAAATATGTCACGCTTCTTCAGGACGAGAACTAGTTCAACAATTTATCAAACACAATTCAAATAGTGGTGGCAGGGGACACAAACTGGAACCAATTTTGACAGTCAATGAAAACAAATGGTGGGTGGTTAGGTAGAGTCAGATAATTTAACCTTCTGTAGCGGACATTATCCTAATCTTTTTCGAAAACTAAAGAATCTGTCTTTAGTATGCAGGCATTCTCCAAACACGTTACCCACTGTGGTCCGCAGTCAGACTTTCCGTATTATGAGAGTCTTCCCTATCCGCAGCCTGGAGACGCGCTATGTAACTCTGCGGGTTGAGCTCCCATGATCTATCACAAGTGCCTAGTATTCACGTGTTTTCCACGTCGAACGAAACACGATATATCAAAACTTACAACCGACTAAAGTTCAGCTCTCAGACCAAAGTTTTGTTCATCTTGAGAAGCAGAGGAATATCAGTATACATTGATCATATCTTTTTTTTTAACTACCTTCCAATTCTTGGAAAACATATATTGTCACTTGTCGACATTGCTGCTACAATCTTCATGTATATGACAAAATTGGCTTCAGTATGCAATCTTACTACGTCGCAGGATATTACAGAAATATTGAACAATTGTCCTTCATTTGATAATTTCATGTGTCACTTGTACCTCATGCAGGCTTAAAAAGAATACCAAACATGTCAAAAACAGTAGTAATAAGAGACCTTATCTTCTTCATTTGAAATCTTATTTATCCAAGGTTACGAATAATTTTAGTGATTATGTTGTGATTTATCTTACGACACAAATAACAGCATATTTGGAGCTCTTTTGGTGAAAATCTAGTATTTTAAGGACTTCTAGCTTTTCAATTAGTGAAATACAATTTAACGTTTTCTAAAAATTATAACATTTTTTTCTAATGTTACTCAGATTTTTGTGCCAGCTTTATATATGTTACTAATGTTTTTGGTTTTGTGCTATGATTTGCGGGTTATCTTGTTTATGTCTGTAATATGTGTTTTCTGTTAGACGAATTAGCCGTATCTTTTTATTTTAATTAATTGGTTGTTGTTTCCTTAACGTCCCGCGGCAAATATATCATTCTTCTTCAGGACGAGAATCAGTTCAACAAGGGTAGAATGGGATACAAAGGGGGCCGATTTTGACTGCCACTGTTAAAGGGTAGACGTTGGGTAGAGTTGGCCATCTGCAACTGCCATTATCCTACTCTTTTTCGAAAACTATAAAAGTGATATTTAGCGTGGAGGGAGTTTGGCATTCTCTAAACCTGTTACCCTTCATGATCCGCGGTCAGACTTTCTGTATTATGACCTGACAACCCCGGACGAGAGGGTCTCATGGTGATGCGGTAAGCAGCTTTGTGGGTTGAGGTCTCGTGATCCATCACAGGTGCCAAGCCTTGTATTTTGATCTTCTGGCGTTCTGCACTGGCATTCTTTGTAAAATGATAATAACTGATAAAGTTATATAAATAATTTAGTATAACAGAGAATTGTTATTCGTACCAACTTTAATTTGTCCGTGACATAATATTTAAGATACAAAATGTATCACAAGCGAAAAACGATTATTTTGCATGTAATACTGGTACATCCATACAAGTGAAAACTGGCGCAAAACAAAAGGAAAAAGGGGGTATTCAGTAATTTTATCATTTGAACGTTTCCTACATTTCTACGGTTGCTTATTAATTTGACATTGTCGATCCTGAACACTGAACAAGTAGTAAAAATTCAACAAACATCGCATCAAAACTAGTAAATGTTTATTATTTCAATTACATTTTATAGCATGTGATCCAGGAACGTATGGTCCAAACTGTACGGAAAAGTGTGGAAGTTGTCTATCCGGAACATGTGATAGATTTAATGGTAGTTGCGTCCCTCCTGGTGTATGCGTAGTCGGAATGGGAGGAGAGAAATGTGATAAAGGTAGCAATCAAAAAGAGGCTCTGCTGTAGTCACTTTTTGTAATCTTGTGATAATAAGATTATTTAGAAAATGCGATAAAATACGTTCGTAGTCGGTATCACATGCCGTATCAAAGGTGATACGGATTTTGGCATGTATTATACACGTACATTGTGTTTACACTGTACTATGTATGGCAACATGTTTTGAAATTATGTTCAGATATTACATATACTCTCCATGAAATTATTCATTTGTTCTCTAGCTACATTCGTCTACTGCTGTTTAATGTTTGTTTGTTCATTTCACGCACTGTAATGATAGTTAATATGGCAAATAAAGTTGTTATAATAATAGTGCCCATGGATCTACAAAGATATTCTACTACCGACGTAACAGAGCAGTCGGGTGTAATTCATGGCCAAGATATTTGAGTCTTTATCTGGTTTAAATCGGCTTAAAACTGCTTAAATAAGCTAACCTGCGTCTTACTAATCTATCAGTATGCTGTTAAAACAATATTTCAGGTAAAATATATACGACATCTTGATATCTCTCTTTCCCCAAGTTTTCGGTCTGTTCATCTTCATCATGGCATTTCAATTCCTAATTGTGAATATGATTATAATATTCAAATATGTAAGTCCCTTTAAGGTGAACCACATCTAGCTGCTTCATGAGATTAATGGGAACTCTTTGTAGCTATACCGAGATTTAAAAATGCAGCAGGAGCTACATGTACATACATATATTTTTAGCTAGTATTGCTCCATCAATAAATGGTCACAAAGAATGCAACCGAGAAGTACCCCAACGAAAACTTCCGGTAATTAAAAGAGGGTTGCGATAAATGGTAGGCGAGCGTGATACGGGAGAAACAGCAAGTTCTTTATCGAATATGCAGAAAGACTGTATTTAGTAGTAAATACATGCATATGATAGATCTTTGGAATTTTTTTATTTATAATCTGAAATTTTAAAAAAAAAATTAAAATTATAAAAGTCAAATTATAATAGTCCAGTCAATATAGCATAAATTTTACCCTAACCTTAAAGTAATTGCAAAAGAAGATTTTTAAGTTTTAATCTTTAGCATTATACCCCAAATATACACAGATAAAAGTCCAACAAAATCTAACTTGAGGAAGACTAAAAAATCACGATTTTAAAATTCCTATGGAGATTTGCATTGGAAATGGGAGATAACTCTACAAAAAAGGCAGAAATATCAATAAAAATTGATACAAAATTATAACTTTACCGCTTCTATTCAGCAGAATGTATTGATTCTTGATATTTTAGCCGTCTTTAGAGTATAACAAACAACTCTAAAGGTATTTTCATATCTTTTATCAAGCTACAAAATGGATTTCGTAATTCATTAGTTGACCATTTATTAAATTTTTTTCAACATGTCAAGTTAAAGAATCTCAAATTTAATAAAAATGATTAAGCAAAAGCTCGCGTATTGAAAATCGAAAATTTAACTATCTCGTGTGGAAAAATTCCATAATTCACTCGTACATGAAGGAGAATCTATATTTCTTCCTCTCTGTGACAATTTTATTATGGTTTTTTTATAGTAGGGAAGTATGCAAGTTATTTTCTGGACATTATCGTTATATGGTTATGTTGTTTTACTTCATGAAAAAATGGCAAAAAGCTTTCGAAAAGCTTTCCATTGTTCAGCGATAGCTTCATGTAGTTTCATGGGACAAAACGGGCCTTCAATTTGACGACTTTTTGCCATATATTAAATATATCGATATTTAAAGTGTCGACAGGCCGGGATCTGTTGACTTCATAATTCAGAAAACTGCTTGATGTGTTACCACTCATGATTTAAAACGTCAAAAAAATACAATATTAACTTAGAGAGAGCCAAGGTTCACGTGCATTAGAGAAAGTTTTCATATTTGATTCAATGATTGTTTCAAATGCTTAAAAGGTAATGTATCGAAAAATATATTTTTTGTAGAAACAGCACAAATTTTATTCTCTGATGTAAAGAACATAGGAATATTTCATGTTGAAGACGGAAATGCAACGATTATATATACCTTAGGTGGTTTGATAATGCATGTCGACTACCATTACCCAAAAGGCTATGTCTATTGGACTGATGTATGGCACGGGGTTTTTAGGTAAGATTTTGGCATATTTAAGTTTTGTAACACACAATCACCATACTAAGTAAAAATAACATTTTAATTTGTTATTTTATCTTAAATAATGTCGTTTTCAAGTCTTAAGAAGCTATGCAAGCCAAGAATTTTGGTAACATATAATTAGCTCAACTGAAACTTGTGGGCAGATGTTAACTGACGATAATACAATAAGAGGATCACTGCTGCCATCGTTCAAGTTCACAAATAGCTAATTGTCTCCGTAACGGATATTTTACGGTCTTGATCGTTACATGTAAATTTTATAGGATTTTTTATTATCCGAAGTTTTCTAGTTTGATAGCTTAGTGTGGTTTCTTCATGTCATACTCGGAAGTTATTGATTTCTAGGTTTTAGTATATAAGTCATGTAATATTATAACATTAAAAACAACTACAACAAATAAAAGTTACTTCCGCACCAAGTTAGCATAATAACTTAAGTAACGGATGCAAAGGGTTTAAAACTAAAGAGCACGAATATTCATGCAAGTAAAAGAGTCTACGCTTGAACAAACGGGCTCAATAATGTAGACGTTTTAGAAGTACTTAGTAACTATGGAAGGACAATTGTACGGAACTGTGGAAGGACAATTGTACAATCAGTATTAGATAAACATATGTATGAATACATAACAATATGGACATTGTGCTCTTTTTACTAACGAGTTGTTAATATATTTTTGGACACATGTTGTAAGGTTGTCTGGCAAGTTATGATAATTTTTTAGATTAATATTCTTCAAACCATGTATAGACAAATAATTAATTCTGGTCAAACCGGTGATAGGAGCCTTCTTACACCAGGTGCGAGACTTTTAAGTTAAAGGAGAGCAATAAAAGCGCATCGTATGTTATACATTTTATACGAAATCTCTATAGTGCGACGAAATCAATTTGAAAAATAGCATGACTTATGCATCAGTAGAAAATAATTCTTTTACACCAATTCAAATATATGTTGTACGTCATCAGCAATGCATACATTCGAAAAAAATATGAAAGCTAGAATAATAGTCCATTTTGTTCAAAATCACTTTCAAGTAGAAAATGTCAGAAGCAGTGACTGTTTACCGAAATATGTTTGAAAAAATAGATTATAGAATTGTATATAAACGCACCATTCTGGATTAAGGACCATGACTGGTCGCATCAGAGTCCGATTAATATTCCTGGGTTGGGTGACCTGTCTTCCAATCGACTGTTATATCGTGAACTATATTTTTGTAGCAGTTTGAAAAAAATCTGACTCAACATATCTAATACAAAGCATATCAGATCTTGCTTGAATTGCCAATGAACGTTAACCAATAATCAATTAATCTACATATTAAACGACTCTTTAGTTGTGCTAAAGTCCGAAAAGTTTCAAACAGAAACAAAAATTCAAACTGTTAAAGATCAGTACCAGATATGCAGTTGACATCAAACGACAAAAGAATGCAAATGTCCTGGTGACATCAAACAACAGAAGTATGCAAATGAACATCAGATAGACATAGTACCCATATTATTTCTCTCCAATAAAATAAGGCAAAGACATAAATTAAAAATGAATGTAATGCGATAACATTTTTTCTTGCTACTATATCTTATATTCCATTCATATGAGCCTTATAATACATTAAAATTTTGCATAAATTTCAAAAACTGCACACCGTATATAATAATTCGATGGAGTTTAAAAACCAAGTGTGAAGACTGACATAAATAATTTGTCACCAGTCTACATAAAAAAATCCAGTTCGTAATTTAAAAATAATATTACATTTATCTATAAAACTTGATGAGGTATGTCTTATGTTTTTAATTTTTTTTTATTGAGTATACTATACTATTGCAGGATGAAATATCCTTTTGTCAACAATACAGAAAATGCAGAGAAAATACAAGGGGAAACCAACGCAGTTGGGATAGCAGTGGACACAATTAATGACAAGGTTTATTGGTCAAACCAGCGTGAGAATAAGCTCTACAGATCAGAACTTGATGGCTCCGATAAAATCGTTATTTTCGACAGTCTTGTTGACCTTGAAAGAGACATAGCATTAGACTTTGTTAATGGGTATATCATTTGTTATTGTACTAATGCGTCCTTGTCTCTGTTCTGTTGATTTTCTCATTTTAATTTAAGGTTTCTTTGTTTTTTCATCGATATTTAAAGGTAAAATATAATTAAAATTTTAATTGATAAATTTGCATAAATAATAAAATGCAAAATAAGATAAGTCAACAACTATACACATGTATTAATCAACTAATGCCATCCAATTGGCAGACCGTAAGACGAAAACATTATTTCTTAAGTTTCTTTCCAGTGAGGAACCAGAGTAAGTTACCTTTTCCTAACCAATGTCGGTAAGGGAGATAATTAAATTCTCTCCCTTTTGTCCTGAGGCTTAAACGGAGACAAATTTATTATCTCCCTTACCTACATTGGTTAGGAAAAGATAACTCACTCTGGTTTCTCATTGGGCGTTCAATATAGAGATAATATCAAATAATGCTGTTTCTAGTTAATTAAAATGTAAAATATCATTAAAGTATTAATTCCTTCCGAACAAAGCCTAGGGCTGCAAGTCATAGTTATTTTATTTTATTATTTTAAGTCATATCTGTATTAAACAAATATCATCAGAAACATCTATGAAATATCTATAGTCCTCATCAATTTTCTTCAATGATATCTGTAACCTTCATCATTTTTTTCAATGTCATGTACAGCCTTCATCAATTTTCCTCCTGGATATCTATAACCGTCATCAATTGTTCCAATGATATCTATAGCTTTTATCAATTTTCCTCAATCTTCGTGAATCAATATATTTATTAAAAACATGATTGCTAAAAATAAAAATCAAACGACTGCCATTCTATTTCATATTTATTGTCTGTTTCGAATTGTGTATAGTTATTCTAAGGGTCTTCCTTTCGACAACATCGTTGATAATACGTATTGATGGGGAAATTCTTTCTTCTTGATTTAGTTTAAACATATTTTATTCAAATGAATATTCATACATATGTACAATACAGACTGAGCATAACAAAATAGGATTCAGAAACAAGCTGTAAGCTTATGTAAATCTGTTTCCTTGTTTCACACAAACAAATAATCAAGACGAAATGCTCGTTACACAAAGAGAAACTATGCATACATAACATTATTTATATAATTCATGACTGTTATATTTAAAAAAAAGAAAGAAAAAGAAAAGTGATGTATCAAGGTGTAAATTACTCTTTATGATAAAGTTCTGAACTTCGACAAAAACTTTCGCATTTTGTTCATCTGAAATACCAGGAGAACCAAAAAGCAATAAATTAACGTTTATAACAATCGGAACAAAATTCAAAGCTGCAAACAGGTTCTGTCTGTGTAAAAAATATCTAGGACAGTCAAAGAAAAAGTGTGATGAAGATTCTATTGAACCACATACACAGTTAGGGGAATCAACAAGATTTCTCATAAAGAGATGCAGGTTTAAGGAGCTACAATCCATACGAATTCTCGTATGTATAATTTGACCCAATCTACTGCCAACATAGAAATATGATGGTACTTTGTGGCTACTGTTAGTAATATTCTTCTTAAACAGGCTTAAAGAGTCGCAATTCTTAATACTAGCGGGAAGTTTATTCCACTCTTTAATAGTAGAGGGTAAAAAATAATCGGAATATAAATTAGTTCTGGTCCTCATCTCCAATAAACTGCTGGATTGACGTGTATTATGATCATGCCGATCAGAAACAGTATTAGAAACTAGACTGCTTAAGTAATCGGGAGTCTTTTTATTTATCATCTTATTAAAAAGTACAAGTTTATGCTTTTTCCGTCTGTCGGTGAGTTTTTCCCAGCCAGTTTCATCGTATAACTTGATATGTGACGTCAATTTAGTACCCCCCGTTACAATTCTTGCGGCGTCTAGCTGTACGTTTTCTAACTTATTGATTAATGTCTGATTTTGTGTGTCCCAAATTACGTCAGCATACTCCAGAATAGGTCGAATAAAGCATAGATATATTTTTTCTAGAGAAAATCTATCTAGAGTCGTCCTCAATTTATGAAGAATATTGACTCTATTATAAGCCTTCTTGACGATATAATTAATGTGGTCATGCCAAAAACCAGAGTTAGAAATAACAACTCCGAGATGTTTGTGGTTATCAACTGTTTTAAGAATCGTGTTGTTCATAAATAAAGGCGGGTGAACCTTGATTTAAACATGATACACCCTCAAGATCATTCTTGTATTTAATCGGAACTTTAGAATGCAAAGTACCAATTCAGTTTGCATGTTTATCGCCACATGGGGGTACCAAGACATGAAAGAAAATTTCATAAAAATTAAAATGGCACGTTCCCATGGCTTTTCATGCCGACAAATCAGATTCAAAAAGGGGTGTACATTTTCCTAAAAATGGAGGGTTACCCATTTAAATAATTGAAATTACCCACATTTTTAAAAGCTAGTTTGAAATTGTTTTATCTTATTTGTTTCGAAGGAAGAACCACTGCCGTTTAAAATTATTTATTATTTAATTTATTATTGACCTATGGGCAGCGAGTCCCACATTCATTTCACCACTAAATCTTGTCTTCACAGGATGTCTGTGCCCAGTATTTTATGTATTTGTACATTGTATCCTTTTCAGCGCGTACAGTGACATGTATTTGTCATAATTGTATACTAAATCATGCGGTCAATATTTCCAAGTATTATTTCTTATTGTTTAAGGTTAAAACAGAAACGAAACAATTACCAAAACTGTACACCCAATGACTGTGATTTAAATAGAAGCATTTTTGTTTGTTTTCGACATTTGCATGCAGAGCTTGTTTGTAATGTCCTTTTCATTTGTCAATAGTTTTGTATAAGGAACGTTGAACGTGGTGGTCTTTGAAATACAATATAACTTTTTTATTTAAGGTTTTAATGTGAAAATAAAATCCCGGGTTTTAAAGGTTAATTCGATTGTCTTAAGAGGCACTTTCTAATATAACAAAATTCTGATGTACGTTTACGTGTAATGTACTTTCAACCTTCATTTTATTATTTCAGATGGATGTTTTTTAGTCACGGTAGATTGGAGAAATGCAGATTTGATGGAAGTGAAAGGCAAACCGTTATTGACTACGCTTCAGTTTTTCAAAGTTTAGAAATAGGTTTGTTTACTTTATTCAATGGAAATTATTTATTTACTGGAAGTGTATTACAAAATATCAATACCTACTACAAAGCTGATTTAAAATGCAAACAATAGCGTTTTAAATTTTGGTGATCAACACTCATTGCAAATTAAAAGTATATAAAATATTTACTTGCTCCTAAAAAACAGAACAATCATAATACAATTTAAATATGCAGTGACCAGTCTGATTTCATCTATAGAGAAAAACTTAATAAAACTCAAACAAAAACTGATAATAATCAATTGGCTGATTCAATGATAATATTCATCATACTGTTATAAAGGTTAAGGGTTACTACACCATTTCCATAAAAGTTGAATATATTTTTAAAATCTTCAGTCTAGCACTGTCATTTGCAATATTCAGTCCACCACTGTCATAGTAAGTGAACATTTTCCACCACATTCCATGTGTATCCCTTCCTACATAGTGTTCGGACCCTATAGAAAAACACGATTTATCTGGAAAAAAGTCAAAAACTCGGGATGTTAGTAGTTATTACTTTTACAGTAGAGTTTATATTTAATCTGTACAACATATTTACCTAATTAAAGACATTGGTCTGCTACTAACAGTTTCGCCGTAAAAATGGATCGAAGGGCAATAATTCATGAGACAGAGATCTTACAATTTCGTCCAAATTGAGCATGTAGATCTTAATTTACTGATCATAATTGGTAATTACAGGTTTTCTCCATCCTAAAAAGTCATGAAAGTTGAGAAACAGGAGCATGTGTCCACACGGTACACTGATGCCTGTCGCAATATCATTTTCTATGTTCAGTGAATCATGACATTTGGGTCTACAATTTAGAAAGACTACATCCTAATAAACATGTGTACTAAGTTTCAAGTTGATGTGACTACAACTTCATCATAAAAATGGCGTGACTAAAAACGTATTCTGATACGGGACAGACGAATTGACGGAATTACGGACCGACGGACGCACAGACCGTAAAACATAATATCTCTTTACTATCGTAGGCGGGGCATAACAATATGTCAAAAACCGTTGAGTTATATTTGTACAATCAAACTATCTTTTCCGAAAAGAAAATATGGTTCTATGGTTTTAATGTTTAAAATACCAAGCTTTGAGAAAATTATTAGATGGGTACAAGTTGGTAAGAAATGATTTGGTTAAGTGCGAGCTGGTAAAAATAAGGTAAGAGTTGTCGTATTCTTTGAATGAATAGTTTGTCGAGTTTGTTGAACTTAGCAAGACTATAAAAAGACGTAAGGGGAGATAACTACTATTACATGTATTTGTTGTTCCGGTTCGTCATCTGTTGTACGTTGGTTGGTCGTCCTAGATACATGTAGAACCGGAAGTATGTTTTACCGCATTATTAATGCGCGGTGCTAAATATTTACAAATTCCGACTTAAGTTTTAAATAGGCATTATGTTTTATCTAGAAGCAAGATGTTAACAAATACTTCATATGATTATACACGGTATGTTCCAAAATGTGTCAAATTGAAAAAGCATATGCTTAAACCAACACTGTGGATCACCTTTTTGCAAGTTCAAATTTTAGGCTTATTGTTGAGTGCTTAAAAAGCAAATCTCAGAGTGATGGACAACAATAAAACCGTTAATCATTTTCTTTTTGTATTAAAGACTACTTAGTTCTTGAATGTGCTCAAATATATTAACGTTATGGCTTTCAAATTGTTGGCCTAGGCATTGCTGAATTGTCCAGAAATGTACATGTATATACAGTGCGTTAAATCAGCATGGAATTGATATAAAGGTTTACTTTTAGCGAGTAGCTGTGTCTCTATAAGTTAATGTAAAATTACCGTTTCAATGTTTGATGTTTTATATCTTTGAATTTTTGTACCATCGGGTTATTGTGCAAAATCATTTTAAATTTATCTTTTAGATTTCGCTGAAGAAAGGATTTATTGGACAGATCAAAATTTACGACAGATAAGATCAGCCTTTTCCGATGGTTCAGATATTCAAGCTGTCCCAAACCTGACACCGACGACATTTTTTTATGGTCTTGCACTCACACCGAATTTTTTATATTATTCTTTATGGCCTTCTCCAACTGGAGCTTTATACAAAATTGCCAGAAAGGAAGCATCGTCTGCCCCTGTGAAGCTTTATGATTCACTAAGTGGAACTTTTACAAGTATTAAAGTGTATACCAAAGAAGGTAAAATATGATATGTACAAGAGAACGACCATTTGATTTGTTTTGGTTTTTGTTAATGGAATGTGAAATGACACTTATATCCCTGAAATTTTTGCAGTTTCAAGAGAGTAGATATTTTTCCTTTTCGATTGCACGGGCGATGTTTAAAATTATTTTTAAGCAGCGTAATATTCCATGCAGACGCAACCCATTATTCTGGCGTACGGCACAGTGTTGTGGCATCTAACGTAACGTCCTTTGCAGCGCTACAGGAATATAGGAATACATGTACGTGTCAGTAATACGTGAATATATTACACTAAAATGATTTTTAATTCATTTATAAATGTTTTGAAATACAGTAGACGTATCGTGTGAATAATATTGCACTATTTTTTGTTTGTTTGTTCCTTTGTTTGTTCGCTTGTTTTTGTTTTTTTTTTTTTTTTTTTTTTTTTTTTTTTCTTCTTTGTTGTTGTTGTTTCGTTGGGGTTTTACGCTGTTTTTAGCACATTTGGCTATTTCGCGGCGGACAGTGCTTATTGGTGGAGGAAGCCAGAGTTCCCAGAGAGAACCACCGACCTTCCGTAGGAAAATTGGTAATCCTTGTCAAGTAATATCGGAGTCGAACACACGCCGCCACAGGTGAGATTCGAACTCACAAACTCAGAAACTTTTTTTCTACAAAATGTATCTGTTTTTCTTTCGTTTTTATGTTGTTGTTTTTTTACTTTCTTAATCTTCCAGCACGTAACATTATAATCTGAAGACAGCATAGTTTAACAAATTCATTCAGTGCTTTTATATATTCTCCTGTTCAATTATTTCGACATTCGGGACCATATTTCCATGAAATGTTCATTAGGTTTTCTCTTTTCAATGATCCCGACTAATTGAATATAAGAATGATTAAATAAATCCCAATGGACAAATTTACAAAATTAAAAAACTTAAGAAATTATAAATTGTATACCATTTTATATAATTATAGACAGCTGTTACCGGCATAAAATTATACAAAACCAATTCCAAAGGTCTGTTGGAAACGTGATCGACATATCTGTTGATATTCCAATCAGCGATAAAGCATTAGATGAGAGGTGGTACAGAATCAAAAGTGATACTGGTGACCGTATGCCAACTTCTCCGCCCGGTGAAATGAATTGTGGAAGTTTGAATCCAATTTGGTTAAATGGTGAGTGGAAAATTTATTCCTGGTGTATTAGATAAACAAAAAATTATCATTGATCATAGAATTATGTATTTCCACTCTATCTGTATTTCTTTCTTTCTGTAAAAGGTATAACATATACATTGAACTAAAATGTCCCAAAAAAGATACGTTACATAGAACTGCATTTGACATATTAATTTCAAGTTTTGAATTTGTATTGACAATTTATTTCTATATTACTATGAACAGTCCTTCACGAATAACTGCTTAAAGGTCAAATAGATTAATTGATATTTTTAAAGACAACTACAGGTAGCTTGATGATGTGCTTACTGTCGCTAACCCAAAGTTCCAAAAGATGTTTAACAACTACTCTACTCTTGTATAAAGTTAATATGAATAGTAAAAGTTATCCATTTTCAGATTTTACCTTAAATATCCAAAATGTCAAGATATACTAAGTCTTTTGATAAAAGGGCCGATTTTAATTTTCCAATTGGTAATTTCCCCTTTCTTGACGAAAATTTCCCTGTGTCTTCCCTCGTAGTTCTGTCGTTTTTGTATCACCGAACACAATACTTAACTGAACTTGAAATGAGCGAAATGATGAGATACTTGCAGGAGGCAGGAACTGCTTACCCATCCGGGCCACCTGATTTGATCCAGATTATTCGTTGAGGTATATGTTAGTTTTTGTGCTTTGCATCTAGATCTGTTGTTTGTTTGTTTTCATTCTTCCCTGTCTTGGTTTCGTCTCTGTCTCTGTATTGTTGGATTTCCCACACCTTTTCATAGAAGCTTTGACGAGTGAAAGAATAGTTACACGAAAAACTCTATAAGGTTACAGATTTGTTGAAATTGCTTTCATCCAGTGACTTGTAAATTGGCCTCTTACGATTACAGCCGATTGCAACGGAACTACGTGACGAGATACTATTATACCCTTTATGAAAGTGATATTTCTGAATATTTCGTTTAATAATGCGACAGTATCCGACCAGCAGCTACATATATGAGAACGGTAGCTAGTTATAATTCAGTAAAAACAGAACACTTTGACCTTGCTATGTACCTACCGACTATTTTATCATTTTCCCCCCGCCTCGACGGATACACTAATGTTACCCTATCCGTTCGTATACGGTTTGTTTACAACCTTCAAAATATAATAGGTTTTTTATTTTGCAGAATTATTGTACACATACTAAAGGTGTGCATATCATAAGGGTTTCCATTTTACGTCAATTGTTAAAACATATTACAGACTGTTTAACGTTTATGTTTGAGTGAAATTCTTTGATAACAATTTTGATGCACACGATGTACACATTTTGTCGATTTACGTCTCATCAGTTGTGCTCAAGACCTATACTGCAATCATCAAAGTTGAAGATCAAATTCAAAAATGCCAAAATAACCAAAAGAGGTAAAGTAAAAACCATCTAAGGACATAGCTATAAACGAGGAAGATACACCTTAGTTTGTCACGAATTTTACATTTTTATAAAAGTAAATTTTAAGAGTCACTTTCGGCTAGCAATATACGGATAATATTTAAAAATTCTCCTCCTCTGAAACTACTTTGGTTATTTCGATCACACTTTGTCGGCGTGGTTCCTACGTACTTTCTTTTTTTCATATAGTTGTCCGGTCTGTCTATATATTGGTACATTGTAACAATTGTTAGACGTCAGCAACCCGTATTAAAAAATCATCATGTAAATCAAACATTAATGAAATGGTCCATATTAGTCCCCTATCGCAATTGAGTGTAGAGGTTCGGACTTTGGTCTACTACAGCCGCTATTACCAATAATCTAAAAATTAGAATAATTATACTTAAAAATCTTCCCCGGGCAATTGAAACAAAACATTAATGAAATGGTCCTTATGTGTTCGTCTTTCAAAGTCCACTGATAAAAAACTTGAAAATTATCAAAACTTTATATAGAAATCTTCTCTTGAAGTATTTGACCAATTGTTTCGTCAAGTCCAGACTTTTAAACATATGAATACCGTTACTGAAAAAGAAAAAAAAATCTAAATAATATCTAAATAAATCTCTTACTCTGCGATTGATACAAACCTGGTGAAATTATATGGGAGAGTCGTTTAGACCTTGGACTAGTATGTAATCAGTTTTTTGGTTAGCTCTTTAGTTCTATTTATCCCCTTTACTGACAAAAAATCAGCAAAAAACACTAATACATTGTAAGAGTAGCCTTATAATGACTTTGTTTAATTCCTTTTTATTAACCTTGAATATCAAATTAAATCGCAATGGGCGATACAGTCTTCTGGGAACTTTTACTTCTTCACTGTTACATTTTCAAGCTAAGGAAAAATAAAACATATAGTAAAATTTACACTTCTATAGATGTAGATGTACAATGATAAACGAATGCAAACATTATTACCTATTAATTTAGATTCCTATCCGGATGTTGGATTTTCAAATTCGAAGAAAGTGTGTATACAGACGTCCAATGATATCTGTGAAGAGGAATTCAACATTGATATTAAAAACTGTGGGACATATTACGTTTATTATTTAAAGAATACGACAGAAGATTCATCCTACTGTTTTGGTAAAGAAAACATTTAGTTATCATATTAATAATTAAAAAATTGTTAAGATGCAGTTTTTAAAAGTAATTTAAAATAAATAAGCTACAGTGTGGTGAAGCCACCAAATAAAAGATGAACATGAGTATCTAAACGATGAAACAGTAAAACGTAAAATGACATTATTTGATAAAATAACAGATAAAACCAAAAACAAACTAAACCAAAGGTTTCGTCAGGGGATAGCTAAAATGTACTTCTGTACACGACAAAGAGTAAAAAGACACAAAAACAGCAAGAGAAAAAAGTAGATTTTAATGTCTTTTTAAACTTGCCGTGTACAGAAGTAACTTTATTGTCTTTCTCAGTAATGGCCCATGATGTCTCTTAGGTCGAAATATTGGGTTTTTTTTTTAAAGCCACAAATATTTAAGTAGATTTTATTATATGCATATCATACACAATTAATCAACACATCTACAAATTACTCTGTCGATATAAGCTTGCTAATACTACAATTATTTTTTCAGGTACTGTTTCACGTTGTCCACCCGGATTTTCATCTGAGACTTTGTACTTCCCCGGATGCGGAAGTATGATTGCTTTACATTCATCACATTTATCTTTATCCTTTTTCTGTAGCAACCCTTTTAAAATTCCTTTTTAATTATGTACACAATAAGTTCTAATTTTCTGCTCTGAATTTTTTTACCCCTTATTAATTTCTTTCTATATACTCTTCCCAGTATATATTATATAATTTTAATATTCATCTAATGAAATGTTGACCAAGCCTGACTTAAATTCTATCAACTTCATATTAGGAATCTCTTCAGTGAATAGACAAAAATGTTTTATAGATGTTCATAGAAAAATGCAATTTTTTAATTAAAAACTTAGCCCAAATGTGTCATTGTATTCATAGATTTAATACAGCCGTTGATATAATATCAACAAGACGGATTCCTTTTTGCCAAGTTTGATTTTGACATTACTATGGAGTAAAAGCATACTTAAGAAAATCCTTCATTGTTTTAGCGCACTAACAATAAGTAATAATGAATGGTTCATTTTGATTTTTCCTTATAGTTATGCATACTTTACAAAAACTTGATTATGTCACACTCAGGGTTAAAGATTTATATCCTCTTTAACACATCTCATCAGCCTTAAATATATTTTTATATACTCAATAACATACCTGTATTACACTTTTTCAAGTATTCTATGTTTTAATATTTCAAATATAATATACACTAAAGCCTAATTCTGTTAGTTTTTGTACTGTGACCTAAGTCAAATATCATCTATGAATACTTTTGGCTTCCTATTTCGGTATTTTTGGTTGAGTTCTTCTTGTTTAATATAAGTTTGGTTTTAGGTCTTCCAAATGTTTCGGTTTTAATGCTGCTGATGAGAGGTAACTCCTTGAAATGCGTCGTATACAGCATATTATAAATTAACTATATCTAATATAAGTATCTTTGGATTGTTATTTTGAAACTCCTGGGATGATGCCTCTGCTGGTGGACCCTAGGTCCCCGAGGGTATTCGCCAACCCAGTCGTCAGACTTGTCTGACATGATTATTCATTGATTTGTTACAGAAATTACCACTATTTAACAAAATTCAAAAATAATAGAAATACTAAGGGTTCATTCCTTGTATTGCACATGGTAGATCTCCTTAGCTGAAATTTGGCTTCCTATTTCGGTATTTTTGGTTGAGTACTTCTTGTTTAATATAAGTTTGGTTTTAGGTCTTCCAAATGTTTCGGTTTTAATGCTGCTGATGAGAGGTAACTCCTTGAAATGCGTCGTATACAGCATATTATAAATTAACTATATCTAATATAAGTATCTTTGGATTGTTATTTTTCACAGCATCATTTCCAAACGAAACTGTTTCACCGGTCGTTGAAGCCATTTTAAATGAAGGACCCATGAATGACAGTTCTACAGAAGAAATATTACCAAGCCTTATTCCAGGGTTTATTTGTAAATTTGATAATGTATCCAATGAGACATTCTATTTTGATGTCTATTGGTATATCAATAATAACGAAATAAAAGTTATGAAGAATATTCCCGTAAAAGAGGTCAACAGTACAGTGCTAGTAGATACAGATTGGTCAGATAAATATCACATGAATATGGAGGTAAAAAATCACTTTACATTTTATTAAAACTATTCCATAATGTCAATTAATATTCATACTATTGAAAAGTTGTATCATTTAAAACTACCATATTTATCAAACCTTTATGCGATTCCGCCTAAATACCATGAGGGTACAATTTGCAATTTCTTGGCCAATCATTTTAATTACATGCACATGTGTTGTCATTTTCAGTTTTTAAACTTAAGTTTTATCACTAATAACATTTTATAAATTCTGTACTACTGAAACTTTGATAAACATCTTATTAGTTTTAATATATTTCATTGTTAAAGATCAGCTGAATCTTGCACAAGTTTTTTTCATGTTAACAATGGCATGGCGTATATATATATATATATATATATATATATATATATATATATGTGTGTGTGTGTGTGTGTGTGTGTGTGTGTGTTTTTAAATCATTTATACGGTAAACCAACCGCCCTATACTTATGTGGTCGCGTAATGCTCTCACCTCTGACCTCTCAACCCCCATTCTTGTTATTTAAAATAGTTATAAGGAATTTCTTATTATTTAAAGTAGTTATAAGGAATTTCAGCAGTTAGTACGCCTTATTTTACATCTTGCACTACATTAGGTCGGACCTACCGTCGAAATATATGCATTTTCTTTATAGATTTTCGTACATTTCAGGTGAGCTGTTCGATAAGATTGAGATATACCACCGGCTCAATACCTGGTTTCTTTTTTCCTAGCCCTATTTTCAATGCTGGTTTATATGTAAGTTTCTAACTGCAACGTGTGTTCTAAGAAAGACTTTTTAAAGAAAACAATATGAAGAAAAGATATGAATATAATGTTGTAAATGAATGGTAACGTTAAGGATATCTAACAACATCATATTAAACGAAGTGAACTTTTTGGGGTTTTATACATGATTTAAAATAAATTGTCACTGGAATTCAACGTAGTAGCAAGGCATTTCACACCCTACCTTTTATTGAACTATTTCATATATAAGGCACATAAATTCAAGAAATGCATTAGACCTTATAGATCGTTCAAATAATTTAATTCAAAAAGGATACAAATTGTGGTAGGATCATTGAATCTAGCTTTTGTAACGTAGATCTTGGTGCTCTACATTGATTTATTGTTATTATAATTGCATTACACACCATTTTTGTAAACCAGCATAGTCTGTGATATTGCAATTTGAAATTCATTATGAAGTGTTGCCTTTGATACAATTCTGCTACTTAAATCTTTTAGCATGTTTAATATGAACTTTGACTGGTTTAATATAACGAAGTTACTCATCCTGGTCGGGGCTAATTCGAGACTTTTTTTTTACATTATCGGTCAACTTTAAGACATTTTACGGTAGTCATAACCAACTCTTACAAGGGCTTCGGTTAGGTTACTCACCCTCTCGGGATTAAATACATATTATATACAAACACCTCAGAAAAGTGTCAACATGTATTTTTATATGGAGCACATAATTTATATTTTGTTTTATAATGTTCGTTCGTTTTATCTTTTATTAACTCTTAGACTATTTCTTCTCAACGTAACTGTCAGTGTCTGTCGTTGAGTTTTATTGGTTCATATAAGTAAAGTCAAGAAACCACAAAGGGATATTGGAAGGCGAGAAAAATCGTAACAACTGACAAACCCCGGAGAACAACGAAGACAAGACCAAAACAATACATGCACTACAATTAAAAATTAAAAACATATGAACAACATGGACCCCACCAAAAAACCGGGGGTATAACTTACATGTATAATGTAAAAAAGAAAATCGTGGAAACACTTTTTATTGTCAAACTGGATAAGTTTTACATACATTTGTACTTCTCAGCCAGAGGCATATGAGTTTGAAGTAGAAGAAGGAGAGTCAATCAACATTACCTTTATATCAACTGTTCCAGTTGGATGTCATACATCTGATCACTCAATTCGTTCTGTTCAGTGTTATCAACCTATTGACGTTTTCCAACCAAATACTACCATGTGCAGCAACGGCGATACAAAACGAGAAATTGTTTTCAATGCAGAATTCTGTGGAATGAGACTTAGGAGTGTGGATTGGAATGAGACCAAATACTTGCAAGTTTTTGGTGTCAGTGATGGGTTGTATAATCATCAACCACGCGCAACGTATATAAGGGTAGCTACAAAAGTAGAATCAGCGAATTCAATGTGGAGAAACTTAGAAGTTCCTGATATAAAGGTAGGTTAATTGTTAGATCCTTATAATGTTATGATCTTGTCTTCTAAGCATTGGTCATCACGCTTCCCCTTCCCTAATTTCAACTTTTATGGATAACAAAATATCATTAAAGAAGACTTCATAAGTTGGAAAAACTTTTGTCTGATCCTTTTGATTCTTTTTTAAATAAAATGGTTGTAAACTGAAACTAAGTAAAATATCATATACAAAAATATTTGTTCCTTAAATATACAAAATTAATGTTTTTTCTAAACAGTTGATAGAATTACTTTTAAATATCCTGTTACTCACTCAAACGAACGTATTTTGACACTGTTATTGTGGGGCATTCCTCTTGATACATTGGGTTGTCTGTTGATTATATTATATTGGTTATTATTCAAGCACAATTTTCAATCTATATTTATATAGATAAATGTGTTGGACAAGGATTCGCTTTTAACCACAAGACTCTGTCAATCATACAACGATCCCCATATAGTAACGTACGATGGAATAACTTACCATTATATGGAAATAGGTGAATTTGTAT
Source organism: Mytilisepta virgata (assembly GCA_028015205.1). Lineage (NCBI taxonomy): Eukaryota > Metazoa > Mollusca > Bivalvia > Mytilida > Mytilidae > Mytilisepta > Mytilisepta virgata. The sequence goes on from CM051519.1 coordinate 80,197,283, forward strand.
TTTACAGAAATGACAGAGGACCTTATTGGGTAATTATAATTTGAACATAAATGGATGTCAAACAAAATAGTGTGTAATATTCCAATTAACTCTTTTAATTCAGTAAACTGAATATTTCAGTTCGTACATACATATAAATTGTACTTTTTGTGTACATGTACGCATGTGAGTATCATCGTACGTACCACAACATATATGCAGTGTCAGTAGAATATCTTCTCTTTTGAGGTTGAACACGCCAGAAAGAGCAGGTTTTCAAAACAAATACATGTATGCACAATTGTTGTACCTTTCTCTATTCCCAAAATTGTACGGTAGTACGAACAAATCTTGTTGGATTTTATTATGCAATAAACTGAATAATAGTTACACACGGTGTTAACTTTTGTATATCGACACTGTAAATTGCAACAATGTATATTTGTAAGAATAATCAGACCATTACATGTGGCTTATTTTTACCTACTTTTTTTAATTCTTTGCAAGGTGCATGCACTATTTACCAACTGTGGTTTTGGGTGGCCAGGATCAGCGTGTCATTGTGGCATAGCAGTGAGAAGTGGACGATCTCTATTTGTTATGAGGACATGTAAAACGGTTTCTAGGAGAAGAAAATATTTGCTACGACGGCCGGTGATTAAAACAAGAAGTTTCGATGCAGATGATTTTTATTTAGAACAGAACCATAATAAATACAAGGTAAGTGTAACTTATTATTCCTTTTTACTTTCATTGGTGTAGGTGGCCATATTACAGCATACAATAAAAACAGAAACAGTAACAACAAGCCGATCCACTGATTCAAAAAATGATGGATGGGTGGATAAATTATTGTTTAACGTCCAGTAACAATTATTACATATATATCAAAACGAGAACATGTGACGTGAATATGAACTGTGCTATGTACTAGGCGGAAACGCTGAATCGGATTTTGATAATCCTCTTCCCCAAACATTGTTGAAGAACACGCCATGATATGATAAAAAATTCATACTTTTAAGCAATATATGTGATGCTTGTCTCTATGCACAAGATGTGCTTATTTTGCTGATTTACTCTGACATAATCGTAAATCTTTTTCATAATATAATGCAAAAAGTGTGTACTTCAATTACTTTTTTGAACTAGAATCGAAACATTGTAGTGATTAAATATTAAAAAATATTCATCATTTTGAATATTATTGAAATTTACAACCTTAAATTGATATATAATGAATTTATTTCACAGAAAATTAAGATGACGTCATTATTAGTAGGCCTATAATATTCATATATATTTTTTTAATTTATTGGTTTGTTTATCTATTATTATTTTTTTTTCTTATATTTTAATTCCGCGACCTATACATTTCTGTATTATTTATGAAAAGGGATAAAATTCGTTTTCACATAACAGAGGCTTGGTTTTCTCAAACGAAAAAGCACCGAAGGATACGCTGACGCAAACGCTATACGAAACAATGAACGATATACCATTTACTATACGATGTACCATACGCTAAATAAAACATTATACAATACGATTTACAATACGATAAACCATAAGCTAAACGCTGTTTTACACCAAACGCTGAAATTTAACAATAAGTCAAACGATAAACGATACGATGAACGGATGGTGTACGGAGGCTGAACGAAAGATGTGCGGAAGCTGAACGGACGTTGTACGGACGATATACGGAAGCTAAACGAACCATATACTTACGCTTTACATACGATGTACGGACGCTAAAAGTGTTAACTTTTACGTTACAGGATGTGTAGTTTTCTTTGGCTTCATCCTTGAAATCATTTTGAACTTCCAATTTTCTTTCTTTTCTTAGCTTATTGTCTTCATTTTCAAAATTTCGGTCTTAGACACAACTGATCAGTTGTAATTCATCAAAAGAATACATGTTATTTGTATTTAAATTTGTATCAATAAAAAATCACTACATGTATTGAGTAAAAAATGTATCCCTATGTAATGGAGCTTTCTTCCCAGCTTTGTGTGTGCTATTTGTTGTAAATTGGATGAAAGATGTGCGCTGTTAATTTTTTGTTTTGTTTTAGATTATTCTGTTGTCTGTCATGTTTGTTATTTTATTTGCTAATTTTAATCCCCATAATTGAAAACAACTATTCATTTTAATGTGTGTAAGTTTTATATTTATCTATTATTTCACTTTCATACTATTATATTTTAAATGATTATGTTTTTTAGATAACTCTTCCGATTGGTACAGAGATACATATTATGTATCACTATAGAACACGATTTATAAATACAGTTTCCATAAAACCATCTATTTATGACATCGGCGAAGCAAAGGGCTTATGTGGTTTTCCAAGTCAGACGAAAGATAGAAGAGATGACTTCTTTCATAGAGAGCTTGGATCAATTAAGAATGAAAAACAATTTGCAAGATCGTGGAGGTTTGATTCATATATAATTATGATGGGTTAACATTTTTAACACGTCACTAACGCTGGAAACCTGTCTAGTAGTCGCTCGACTCCGTCCGTCCGTCCGTCCGTCAACCTTAGGGCTACATACTTTTTGTAATCTGAAACTCGGACCGTATTGAACCCATATTTTTAAAACTCTGCATAGTGTTTAAATATATATTGAAGATGTCCGCCTCCTATTTGGGGCAAAGTTGTCAATTTTTACTATGAATGTTTGCATGTTGAACTTAGCCATTCTATATCTCTGCTATTAAAAATAGATTTATTTACTTAAAGTTACCTGTAAAATAAATTCTGACACCTAAATTCCCTGCTTGCTTTACGCATTTTTGGATTAAACAACATCAGGTATGATCGCGATCAAACTTTAGAAAGCCGAAAACACGACGACAATATGAGTATTGCAACTAAACAGACCTAACCTGTCTAAACAACTTCTTATAACAGAACTGTTACATTTCTCAATGGAACAATTTAATTAAGTCTTTAAATAAAAAAAAACCCCGAGAAACCGTGAGATTGTCTCTATTATTGCTACTTAAAATTTATTGCGTAGATAATAATCGGCGATTGAACTTTTATGACAAACGTGATGATTTTAATTTTCTTAGCAGTAACATACCAAGGTCTCTAGCCTATGGGGTGTATATTTCACTGTTGATTCGTTGCTGACCCGCATGTGATTTATACGGCAATGTTCTCGTCAGCACGAATTGATTGGCAGATACGAGGTTTCTATCCCACGTATGAGACTGGACACATCACAAGAATCGACGTGACGGTTGCCGTTAACGGAGCAGGACATGTTTACTCTTCTTGAGCACCTGATGTCACTCCCGGTTTTTAATGAGAGTTCACATTGTTAGTGCTTAAGTTTCTGTGCTGTCTAGTTCTAGCTTTTAGTTATTATTCGTTTTTTTATTCTATTAGTTATACATGTATCCTTGTGGCGTTTGTTTGTTGTGTTCCATTCTCCCGACTTTGTCTTTTCCTTGGACTTTTCCCACTTTTTGTTGCTTCATATTCTTTTGCCGATATTTTACAAACTTTAGTCAAATACATTATAATATTGGTTAAGGTATCCGGACCATAATAGATAATGATAAAAAATTGTATCTCCTTTTGACCCTGAATGGCGGAACCAAACAATTTAAAGCTGGAATTTTGTATATATATTTTTCTCAAGTTGAAACACACTTTGTTGCTTATATGCAGAGTCTGTAAAAATTAGTTAGTTATATTAGAATTTCCGAAGTTTGCCGATAATTACCGAGGTCATTTCAATTGCGTTGTATGGAACATCCGGGAACTTTTAAATAATCACGTTGTCATTTATGGTCCGGATACCTTAATATGTTATGGATAAAAAATGCCAAAGGATTTTGACCCCGGGTTTTAAGCATATAAACCCAGTCAGCACAAAAGATATAGAAACACACTGGTAACATATTTAAATATATACAGAAAGGGTTCGGCAGATTTTTACCATGACTGAAAGGATATATGTTTTATCAGTGATGTTGATTTTTTTTTTTTTTTTGCTATAAATGTAGTTATGTCTAAAATTGTGATGCAAATTTTTAGTCAATGTGTTCGTTTGGTTTCAGTTAAAAATTGAGGTTTGCTGCTAACGGATGTGTATTAGAGGGGTCATATCATATGACCTAAGCAGGTCGTTACATGTATTCACATAAACATTAAAAAACTTAAACATGGATGTTCAAGGACCATATTGGTGCTAGTTTTTATCAACAGCTCAGTCGTTAGTGTTCCAATACTAGCTTAAAATTATTAAACTGTAACTGTAGCTGTTATAGAAATGTTAAAGTTTATGAAACCCTCTTCATGCAGAGCGCTTTCCGTTGATGGATCTAGCGTAAGAAATTGACTCTTCAACGTTTGTATAATTGTTTAGGATTTCAACATTTTTTGAGCTTGAACACAAGCGATGTGTGTCGTTGTGATTCAAACTTATTATACCGTTGAGGGTGGTATGCCAGATTACCACACGAAGGAAAAATATCACCCGAGACATAGTCGAGAGTGTGGTAATCTGAATACCACCCTCAAATGAAGTTAAGGCAGTGTGTTTATATTATACTGAATACTATTTAGGGTACGAGGGTGCTCTTCCCGCCAATAGGGTGGTATTCCTGTCGTTATGGATGGCATATCACCTGTCGTAAACAGGGGTGGAGCCTATTTTAAGGTAGATTGAAATACCACATCTCTGGTAAACAATGTGAAATCAAGAGTGTTCAGCATGGCGAATAATATCATGGAATATTTAATTATATGGAAAAGGTACCAGTGCAAGCAACGTAACAAGTAGGTCTATTCATTAGCACTAAGTTAATGTTGGAATACCGACTGTACTTAAGTTAAGATATCCACTTTTATAACCTCATGTAGTTTAAGAAACTAACACAAACGCTACTATGTTAATTTTGCAATGACGAAAAAAAATGCACAAACATCAATTTACATGTATATGACTTTATTCAGGATAAATCCAGCTACCCACCAGCACGAACAACTATTTGTCACTGAACCTATGTTTTTGTCCCAAAATACAACTGCTGAGCCAGAAAATTTTCATAACAATAACAGTAGTGAACTGAAGGGCTACTGCACTTGCCCTGATCCGTCTTATATAATACCACAGTGCGATGTTGCAGATCCATGTTCACCAACCATAAAGTCACAGAAGGGAAATATTGCAAATACAACTGACCCGGACGATGTGGAGGATGACGATGAACCGCTTGAATTTGAAGACGATATCGATGCAAACGAAACTGTATGTAAATTTACCAGATAATTATCAAGTCAGTTAACTAAATCTAATTTGCAAGTCCCTTCATAAAATACAAGAATACATAACCATCATAAGAATATATCACCTGAAGTTTGTAATCCATTTAGTGATCTGCGTATTGATAAAATTATCAATTAAGAAATAAACGTGTACTACTACATGTAAATAAAATGCCACCCTTAATGCAGCGCATTCATATTACATTACTATAAATCATACTACTTTTCAAAGAATATATTTTCAGTTTGAATTTAATGGAAACAACTTCCAATTACATTTAAAATAACAATCCAAAGATACTGATATTAGATATAGTAAATTTATACTATGCTGTATACGACGCGTTTCAAGGAGTTATCTCTCATCAGCAGCATTAAAGCCGAAACATTTGGAAGACCAAAAACCAAACCTATTTTAAACAAGAAGTACATATGTACTCATAACCAAAAATACCGAAATAGGAAGCCAAATTTCTGCTAAGGAGGTCTACCATGTGCGCAATACAAGGAATGAACCCTTAGTATTTCTATTATTTTTTAATTGTGCTAAATATTGGTAATTTCTATAACAAATTTAAACAATTTCAAGTTAATGCTTCGATTTTCCTCAACTCAAATCAATGCCAAATAGCAACGTTGTTAGAAAGTCTAATACTTTGTTGTAGCTATATTCATTATATGTAATAAAAATACAAAAAAGTTTTTCTGACCCGTATCAGTTTAAATATTATGTATTCAGCAGAATACTCTTTGAAAATTTTGTACTTTTCAAATGATCTCGTGAAAATCCAACATGGAGGCATGAGATAAAATAAAACTGGAAAGAGCTAGTTTTCTTTATGAAAGACTCGTAAACTGATCAAACAGATTTAATTTTCTAACATTAAGTTAATTTTAGATGGTTATTTATTTTAAATCATATGCCTTACCTTCGGTTTAAAATTCCATCATTTTGAAATATTGCATAAAATAACATTTTAAAAAATGTTTTGAAAATCCATATAAAAATAGTTCAATTGTATCTGTTTAATAGCTTGATGTTAAGAACAACAAACGTCCGGATTAACTTAATAATTGTAGAATATCTACATCAAAGGTATTAAATAATTGTAGAATATCTACATCAAAGGTATTAAATTAGATATTTAATACGCTGTAATTTTATTTTTTTATAACATACATGTACGAAATATATTTAAAAACAATCATAATGAATATATTTGTAGTATACCTGTATGTTTGTGCATAAAGTCCAAATTCTTTTATATCCATTTATATAATAACCATGTCCAAATTCTTTTATATTCATTTATATAATAATCAAATAGTCAATATTTAGGACTTTGGGTTCAGGAATGGTTGGAACGAAACAAAGGCAGAAGACGAATGCAGAAAACGTATACATGAAGCGATTCCTGAAGAACTCTTTGGAGATACGGCTGGTTTGACTGATACAGACTTTATAGAATCATGTAAAGAGGATGTAAAGGTATTTTTCACACTCATTCTTCTTCCTTAACTTGCATTAGTTTACAGCATATATAGAGAAGTTCCCTGAATTCCGTATAAAATAGCACTTGCACTCCTTGAACTGATGTTATCAAATGACACCAGCTGTAATTGAGATATTATCACAATGTTAAACTGCTAAACTGCTAATTACATAAACGTAATATTACAATATCTTTCAAAATTCGTAAATTTGTTTATTTGGTTGTATATGTAAATGTTTCATTTCCTTCACGCTAATGAAGTATGGTTGGGTAGGATTGTCCTAGAATAATTTAGCTCGTCAATATCAGATGAACCTTTAAAATGAAACAAATGACATCAAATGTAACAGCGTATTGCTGTAACTTATCTTATTACTTTATAATGCGTTATATCACCGAGAATTGTCAGGCAGATACGAGTTCAGGTGTAATATGCAGTTATTTTTTTTTAAATATATAAAAGTCCTTCGTCTGTTCTGTAAACTTTCACTTATTTACCTTGTGAACTGTTTCTATCCAGGAAAAATTAAGTATGGTAAACATAATACGTAGTATATTAATAATTTACAAAATGGGTGAGTTACCAAAAATTGAAAGTAGATAAATGCTCTTATTTAATTTCAATATTTTTAATTATTTTTCATTCTTCATGAAAAAGGTGTTGTCTGGTTCAAAAATATATCTTTGCGGAATGAAAAAACAAGAAAAAGAGAGTAAAAACGAATTACTCCTCAGTAAATGTTAGAACATTTTACCTTTTCGGAGAACCTGATACCACTGTCGGTTTTAAGCGAGAGTTCACTTTGTAAGTGCTTTAGTATTGTGCTGTCTTGTTTTTTGTATTGATCTTTTTGGGTTCAGACTACAGTGCACACATAGATCATTACAAAACATTAGTTTAACAAAATATTTAAATGACATTATTATCATGCGACAAAATGATTGTAAGGAAATAAAAGTCCTTGATATAAATATACAGTGCATAGTACATCCATTAGTTAACTTTGGATTACATTCAGTTTACGATCATATTTGAATAAATTCCATAATTCCCCCCATCTTTCGACAAATGACTCGTGTTTGTCTTTAGAAAAATATAAATATTCTAGTGTTTCCAAACGTCTTCTCAAAAATTTAAGAAAGGCATTCATTCATATCAACAGTTTGTCTAATTGTGTGATCTGTACATAATTTATATAATACTTTGCCAGCAAAATACAATAATTTAAAACCAAGTTGTCGGAATTCATAATACAAAAAATTACACAGTCCTTATTAAAAAATATTCTGATTCCATAAACAAAATACCACCAATTAGAAAATTCTCTCAAAAACCTGTTTAATTTCAGTACATTAAAAAAACCTATGTACTATTTTGTCCACCTTTTTACAGCTGGCACATTTATAAGTGTCTGTATATTTATATTTTTCTAGAAGATACAATGTAGTTATGAGAGACTATTCTGTGTAAAAGTTTGTATTGGAAAGCTTGAATTTTTCTTTCCTTAGTACACTTAAAAGCTAGAGAATATATATTTTTTCATTTTTCATCACTAATTTCTAAGTTAAAGCTTTCTTCCCACTTTTGTTCTAAAAATAGGAGAAACATGTCCCTGTTGACAAAAAATAAACAACATCTTTTGCAAACTATGCCCTTCATATACCACGATTTGTAAAATATACTCTTCCTGTCAACTGTGATAAATGTGTTGAATCAAATAAGTTCTTTTCTGACACGAAAAGCATGTAACGGTTTTAAAAGTCCCTTGAAACATTTCCAAGCAGTTAACACTTCTTTTTAAAAAAAGAGGTACTTCTAAATTGAAGAACTGACTTTCACATCTGCTCATGAATAAATCTTGTAATTCAGATTGAGGAAAGAATGCTTTGGAAACATGTTTCATTTGGAATCGTGTTCTGACAGAAATCTTCTCAGCCACATTATTCGAAGGGATAACAGCTGTAATTCAAAAATTGGGGCATTCAGACCACCCTCGCTAGTAGGCTTTTGAATAACTTCGGATTTTATTTTCGGAATGTCACCGTTCCATAAAAAATTATTAATATTACGTTGTATTTTAGTAACATATGATATTGCTACAAACATTTCTTCTAAAGCATTGAATTTTAAACCATATTGCTTCGGTTTTTTTAAAATTTACTTTTAACCCAGAGCATTTCTCAAAATCATTAAAGGTGTTCAATAAAAATATTTTGATTTCAGTATCAGCATTTTTATACCAGATATCTGATTGTTCGTACGAATATTGATAGCAATACTTGTTATGATTCTCCTTTGTTTGCTATATATTTTTATTACTTTGGTTGTATCTCTGTAATGTTTGTTTGCTTTGTTAGTGTTCTACGTAAGGTACAAAATTTATTTATCCTCGAGCTTGGTGCATTTGGTGAAAAAATATTTCCCCAGCTTTTAAAAGATTTGGGAATAATAGCTAAATACCATGATAGATCTGTGTCGCATATACGTATGCATGTATTTACCACATAATTATAGTTTGAGTTTAGGATACACAAAACACAAACAGACGTATCTTTGATCACAAAATTAATGGGATCAGTATTATTAAAAATCTATGTGAAGTAAAGTCAAGAAATACCAAAGACATATTCGAAGGAGAGAAAAATCGTAACAACTGACAAACTCCGGAGAACAACGAAGACAAGACCAAAACAATACATGCACTACAATTAAAAACTAAAAACATATGAACAACATGGACCCCACCAAAAACCCGGGGGTAGACTCAGGTGCTCCGGAAGAGTAAGCAGTCTCTGCTTCCTGCAGGACACCCGCCATGCTGTTCATGTCAAATCCGATATGAGGAAGGGATAATATCAATGGAACAGGTCCATTTTCATTTGGGAAACAGTTTTTTCATACCTGTCAACCAAGTCATGATGACGCCCATAAAACTTTAATAAGGATGACTTCACCTTAGGAGTAACGTACCCTTGTCTGAGCAACTTTTCTGTCCAGGAAGTCAATGTATATGTCACAAGTGTTACGGCCGAAATCACGTTTAAATTGTAGCCAACAAAAGACACAAATCAATAATAAAATTTAACAAGATTTATTATTGCAGACTAATATAAACCAAACAAATATGAACTATATTTATATATTTATTAATATATTTAAATTGGCATTTATTTTGGCCACGGCAAATGTACAATACAAATGATAAAACAAAATCAATTAACAATAATCCAATTCAAGCCACCCTGAGAGCAGCGGTGGATCGAATTGAAATTAAACTGTTCAATGTAAAAGCTGTTTATCAATCCACCCTGAGATCAGCGGTGGACTGAATTATAATCAAAATGTCCAATGGGAAAAGTTTCATTCAATCCACCCTGTGAGCAGCGGTGGAATGAATTATAACTGAAAATGTCCACTAAATGAAATTTAACTGTTCGAAATTTATTATTTCATTCCACCCTGTGAGCAGCGATGGAACGTACAAAATGTCAAATTGGTGCGCGTAAGGCTACCTGTGCCGTAATTTGCCGTGACGAGTATATTGTCTTGTCAGAATTTGATAATATCGTGAACTGATCCTCTGATAGCCACCAAATGATTGCTGTGTCAGATTAATACATCAGGCGTAGGATTCTAACTTTTACACCAATCTACAATTATAAATCTAAACAACAGCAGTATCTATTCAAAACAAAAACTACATGAAAACTAAATACACTACGCATGCATATGATATAAAAAGCAATATGATTGGGTAATCGGGAGGGTGGGTTAAGACAACAAAATTCAACAAATTCAAGAGCTATTCAATAATTAGCAAAAAGTAAAATTAATACACTTACATGAAAGGCGAACTTATCCCGGCCAAGCAATTTACCGCAATGATCAGCAATGCTGCTGCTGGCCGACAAAAATACCTTTATAATTTACATGTGCTTCACAAGCCAATCAAAATACAGAAAAAAACCACACCTCCCGCGCTGCAATAATGCAATTTATTTTACATTCATAAAATAAATTCAGTTATTGCAGACTAATATAAACCAAACAAATATGAACTATATTTATATATTTATTAATATATTTAAATTGGCATTTATTTTGGCCACGGCAAATGTACAATACAAATGATAAAACAAAATCAATTAACAATAATCCAATTCAAGCCACCCTGAGAGCAGCGGTGGATCGAATTGAAATTAAACTGTTCAATGTAAAAGCTGTTTATCAATCCACCCTGAGATCAGCGGTGGACTGAATTATAATCAAAATGTCCAATGGGAAAAGTTTCATTCAATCCACCCTGTGAGCAGCGGTGGAATGAATTATAACTGAAAATGTCCACTAAATGAAATTTAACTGTTCGAAATTTATTATTTCATTCCACCCTGTGAGCAGCGATGGAACGTACAAAATGTCAAATTGGTGCGCGTAAGGCTACCTGTGCCAAATGAACAGATAACAGAAACCCTGTTAACTGTTCACCGCCAAAGGTGGGGTAGCCAAATAAGCGCCTACAACAAAAAGCCGTGGCCAAAACTAAAACATTTGACAAAAATTCAAAAATACATGTCTGGATATACACGTTGCAACCCTCGAGTAATGGATTCAATTCCCCCACTTATAATGTTTAAGAAGATATTAGTGCCCAAGTCTGAAAGATGTACATTATCACTCAGAAACTGTTCTGCTCTATTAATTGAAATATCGGGATATTTTATGTATCCACCATTTAAATTGTTGACTACTACCTTAGCAACATAACTATTAACTCTTGCCCTAGATCTGTTTAGGTCCATACGTTTGTTAATTTTCCACAATGGACGAGGCAAAATCTGAGACCCTACGATTTTTGTAGAAGGAAGTAATTTATTGATAACACTTAAATCCTGTGTAATTTTTTCCCGTAATGTCTTTGGTGAAATGCATTCCAAATCGTTTCCACCACAATGAATCAAAAGAATATCTGGTAGATCAGCAATACTCATCAAATGCTTCACTTTTCTAACCATCTCGTGCCACCTCATTCCACCTTTCCCTTGCCAAAATATGTCCGCATTGATACTTTCTTTTAAACCCAAATGGATACCTTCAGGTCTGGAGCGTGCAGCAATAAAAGCTCTTTTTATGATGGAGGAACCAATAATCCATATACAAATAGGCGTACCTAAAATACTTAAAACGTACTTTAGGATTTGTTAAGTAATTTAAGGTTTATACCAGTTTATGTCCAGGAATTCTTATGTAGGTCTGAAAAGCCCGAGATTTCCATCTGCCCATAATTTTTATATGTTCCTCGGATTCACCTTTAAGATGGTAAAAACTTGCTGCTCCTATGCGAAATGAATGCGATTTGTATAACTTAGTATTGACTCCTAGAAATGTCAACACTTTAGACAAAACTGCCGTAAATTGGTATCTTGTTAGTGGTTTACCCCCAAAATGACAGAAAAATGGGCCTTGTATGTGTGGCCTGTTCTGAAGATAGTTTCGTACATTAAGTAAAGGGCACACTTGACAACCTGTTTCTGGTATAATTATTGTTTTACCAATGCCTAACTGATCCGTTTTTGAAAAGGGGATTGTAAGTTTAATATGGTGTTTGTTTTCCACTATATTTATATGATTTGCATGAAAGACGCGACTTGTATCTCTTTCATTTCCTACTGTCAACTCTCCAACACGCAAAAACCCAAAGAATGCCAAACAAAAGGCGGCTCTAAACAACAGTGTCTCATAATACATTTAATTTTCTTTTGAATCAAACAATCAATTCACAATCAACAATTCAAACAATTTTAGGTGGCCGATGCCCAATTGGCGTGATGGCCCACCTCAACAACAATCTTGACGTAACAATATGTGTACAAATTGTATATACTTCAACCAATATTTATGTGGGTACGTGTACACAGTCGATATAAATGTAATTTCACGACTAAATAACTGAGAAAGTCATCAGATATAAAAATTTTCACTCCGCACAACTTTAATTAATTTAAGTTAATTTTATATTTCGTCGAGCAATCAGAAAGTTTCTTAAGACAACAAAATTCAACAAATTCAAGAGCTATTCAATAATTAGCAAAAAGTAAAATTAATACACTTACATGAAAGGCGAACTTATCCCGGCCAAGCAATTTACCGCAATGATCAGCAATGCTGCTGCTGGCCGACAAAAATACCTTTATAATTTACATGTGCTTCACAAGCCAATCAAAATACAGAAAAAAACCACACCTCCCGCGCTGCAATAATGCAATTTATTTTACATTCATAAAATAAATTCAGTTATATACAAGTTTACAAAAATATATTACACAAAATAAAATGTCAACTTAACTGTTCAAAATCCTGTTTTTTCTTGATCCGGAATTCTGGTCACTGTTGCGGAAATCCAAACGGAATATTATATCCAATCAGTCACAATCTAGTATGATGTAACGTAAATAAAAGTGTGTCAAGTATGATGTGTGAAACGTAAATAAATCCAACAGCTGAGAACACAAGAATGTCTGGTCCAATACGTTCTGCTCTGAAAGTCTAACTTTCTTGTCCGTATATATACTGTAGAAAGTTCTAGTAATTCCATCAGTATCTATTATTGTTCCAGTGATTTCTAAACTGCGCAGTTATAACATTATTTGGTAAACAACTATAAGTATTATGTAAACATAGTATACATGTTATAAGGCTACGCAAAACAAATTAAGCCAAGATAAATAAATATAATAATTACAATATCATAACACAAATTCTGGAATAACGTATGAGTTGTGAAATATATACGCCATACGCCGGTGCTTCTGGAATATTGCCGGTCAAAAATGGGAAGTTGACGATTGGAAAGTCAAAGTCATCCCGTTTGTCGTAAAGTTTTGTATTCAACCTTCCTCTTGTGTCAATTTCGAGGTGAAGGTCAAGATAAGATGCAGACTTGGCAGTGTCTGTGGTATCCTTAATTTCGAGCTCTTTGGGATAGATGAGATGTAAGAAATTCCCAAAACGTGAATTGTTGAGTGATAAGACATCATCTATGTAGCGGAAGCTGAAATTAAAGGTACGGGATAATTTCTTCTGTTTTTTCTTAAGAAGCCCGTCAAAGAAGTCTGCCTCATATGAGTAAAGGAACAAGTCGCCCAATTAGTACCCATAGGAATGCCAATTGTCTGTTGGAAAACACGTCCACCAAATTGAACAAATATGTTGCCGATCAAAAATTCTATCATCAGGACAATTTCGTCCTCTGTATATTTTTTGTTTGATTTAGAGTGGTTTTTAACAAAGTATGATTTATCTCTACCGATGACAAGGTATGTGTATCTGTTGTTGCCATTTCTATTTTGAAAGCATCGATGGATTAGATTTTTCAACTTCTCCTTCAGTTGTGAATGAGGAATGGTGGTATAGAGGGTAGAGAAATCAGCAAATATGTCCAAAATATAACATGTATAAGACGTAAATCCTCAAAATGTATTTTATCAATCTACACAAATTTATACATATAATCAGTGTATAAATTTAAGACAACAAAAAAAAATAACGTTTTCTATTACTCTTCTCACCACGACTTGGGGTTACACAAACAACAAGGGCTTGGAAATCTGATCATCAAAATATCAAGCAGACATTAATCAGAAAGTATTTAATCTACTAGGTGTGCCACACAAACCGTGAAGAATATTTTGTGACAAATCTTCACAGTGTCCGTAAAATTTCCATAAAAGCTGTAACTTTACTTTCTTTTGTCGTACCTAATAATTACCTTTTCTAATACTATAATGCCCCAAATTTTTAACGAACAAATTGTCTGTGTAAAATAAGACGTGAAAACATACAACTTAGTATGAGATTCCTCTGACGTCAAACAGCCTTTTTTAGAATTAACCGTGAGTCGTGGGACGTTAGAGTGCACTCCATATATAAAACTGGAAAACAATTTTTAATGAGATTTCCCAATATTTTTCAAATTGTAAATTAATTTTCCGCCTGAGAAAACCTTATATAGTTTGCTTCAGTGACCATTTGAACAATATTTTCCTAAATTTTAACGTATTGTACATGAAGTGCGCTTTGACGGCCTATTGCCTCAACTTGTTTTTAAAAAAGGATGTTGAGTCAGAGGCATTGGATTATTGTTTTCAACATCTTAAGCCTTGAGCACAACTGATGAGTCATAAATGTGTGCATCAAAATTGGTATCAAAGAGTTGTATTGGAACGTGTAACATTAAAGCAAAGCCATGAATTTTCATCATGAATTAAATTTATGAAATACGTATGACACAATGAAAATAAAAACAAGTCAATTCCTTATACCTTTTTTATTACTAGAAACATTTAAAAACAATGTTAAACGTGTCATTGGTATGCGTTGTAAAGAAATTTAAAGGAATTTCGATCAATTTTCAGATAACTGCAGATACAGGATTTGTGGAGGATACAATTGAAACAATGCAAACAAAAGTAGTAATAGAAGTCTCTAAAAATGAAACAATGAAGATACAAGAATCTGAAAATGGTTCTCAGACGATATTAGAATTCATTACAAGCCAACTTTGTCCTAGAAATTGTAGCAAACACGGCATTTGCAACTCAGGTTACCTATTACATCTAGTAGATATTTCATGATATAATAAGATGTTTTTATACCCCCCGCAAAAAAAGTTGGGGGGTTTATAGGAATGAGCCTGTCCGTCTGTCCGTCTGTCTTTCTGTCTGTCTGTCTGTCCAGAATTTTTTTTGTACCCGCAGTTTCTCAAACATTCCTTAGAGGTTAATGAAACTTTGCATACTGTTAGATCCTAGTACGTAGATGTTCGCATGCGAAGTATGTCCTGGTCCAATACTTTTTCCCATAATCTTATACCCTTTTGGACTTAGAAATTATGTCTATCCCCAATTTTTTTAGAGCCAGCAGTTTTCAAACATGCCTTATCAGAGGTTAATTAAACTTTGCATATTGCTAGATCCTTGTACGTAGATGTGCGCATGCGAAGTATGTCCTGGCCCAATACTCTTTCCCATAATTTTATACCCTTTTGTTCCCTCAGTTATACCCAGTTGGACTTGGATATTGTGAGACAATTCACCATGATAAGGATGCCCTAGTCCATTAAATTAACAACAGTGGGGTGTATAGTTAGTAAGGTCTCCTAACAGTTCTAGTTATTATTATTATTATTATTATTATTATTATTATTATTATTTAATAAAATATGTGAATATTGACCATTTAGCATATATCTTTGAGGTGAAATGGAACATGTACTACTAAACCAATTTAACCGAACACACTGTCAGCCTGACATCTGATAAGATGGTTGTAAATCACACGAACATATCACAAATGAAAAAGAAATTTTAACAGATCCTAGAATTATTGGATACATTATTATTTAAGAAGCCCAATTTCCGAGAGTGGTTTAACATGAATTATTTTAATGATTGTCCAATCGTTTGCTTCTTTCATAATATTATCGATACAGGTGTATGCAATTGTTATGATGGTTTTATTGGTGTTGACTGTTCCCAACAAGAATCAGAACCTCCATCTGATATCAGTGTACCTGGTGGGGGTTCATGTAGTACACGTAATCGGACGTGCCAGAAAACCAATATATATGGAACGTACTGGTCAACCAATGTATGGTGTAAAAGAACACATTTTAAGGTAAATTAATATCATGTTACGATGATTTAAGCTTCTTTTCATGTAACTTTTGAAATCTGCTGTCTATGTGGTTTCTTATTTAACCCCTAATAATCTATTTTAATAATCAAGGCACTGCAACTTTTGTAGATGTGAACTATCAAGTTCTTCATTATTTTGCGTCTGGGTGTAGTTATGTGTGTTAATAACCGTGCAAATGGAGCATAATAAAAATTCATATTAGAATCCGAGCAATAAACCGTTATATAATTATGTTAGAATATTTTATACTTCGTTTTCTAAATAGAGAGAAATGTGTTCTCTATACAAGTACTTATTTTGTTTAACCTTCTTGGCATTCATATATACAACAGGGGTTAGGATAGAACGTGAGGCGTAGCTTGTTAAACATAAATAAAAATTAACTCTGCAACTTTTGTTCACTTTTGACAGTTCCAATATCTAAGATGATCTTGAACCTGTTTCCACTGTCGTAACATTTCATGAACCTCCACCGATTTGTGACTTCCATCGGATTGACGTAGTTGAACTTCACGACGGGTGCGGTATACGGAGCAGGAACTGCTTACCCTTTCGGAGCACCTGGGTTCACTCCTGATTTTTATAGGAGTTCGTGTTGTTCATTGTTTTTTAGTTTTCAATGTTTATTTGTTGTACTTGTGGTTGTTCATTTGTCTTCCCGGATTGGTTTATCCAATGGATTACGTTTTTAGCTCACCTGGCCAAAGGCCATGTGAGCTTTTGCCATCACTTTTCGTCCGTCCGTCCGTCCGTCGTAAACTTTTCATTCAAAAATCTTCTCTGAAACCGCTGGGCCGATTGGTTTGAAACTTAAAAGAAATGATTTATGACATGTCCTCCACAAACGATTTTCATTTTATATTGATCCGATGAAAAACATGGCCACTGTTGCTAAAAATAGAACATAGAGGTGAATTGCTGTTTTTTGCTAATAACTCAAAAACCGTCACAGATATCGAAAATCTGACATGGGGTAAAATTGATCAGCATGACAAGATCTACCTACCCTGAAATTTTGAAGGAAATTCCAAAATCCATTTAGGAGTTATTGCCCTTTTTTCGTCAAATTTTCAAAATGTTAACATTCTAAAATCTCCTCTGAAACCGCTGGGCCGATTGGTTTGAAACTTAATAGGAATGATCTATGACATGTCCTCTACAAACGATCCTCAATTTATTTTGATCTGACATAAAACATGGCTGTCGTAGTTAAATATAGAATATAGGGGTCGATGTGTTGTTTTTGGCTTATAAGTTAAAAACCGTTACAGATATCGAAAATCTGACATGGGTAAAATTGATCAGCATGACGAGATCTACCTACCCTGAAATTTTGAAGGAAATTCCACAACCCGTTTAGGAGTTATTGTCCTTTTTTCGTCAATTTTTCAAAATTTTAACATTTTTCGTCATTTATCTCCAAAACTATTTGAGATAGAAGTGAAATGTAAATTTGAAAAATGTTTCCCATGTTGAGATCTACCTACCCTGAAATTTTAAAGGAAATCCCAAAACCCATTTAGGAGTTGTTGCCTTTTTTAGCTCACCTGGCCAAAGGCCATGTGAGCTTTTGTCATCACTTTTCGTCCGTCGTCCGTCCGTCTGTCATAAACTTTTCATTCAAAAATCTTCTCCTCTGAAACCGCTGGGCCGATTAGTTTGAAATTTAACAGGAATGATCTATGACATGTCCTCCACAAACGATCCTCATTTTATATTGATCAGATGAAAAACATGGCCATTGTTGCTAAAAATAGAACAAAGGGGTAAATTGCTGTTTTTTGCTAATAACTCAAAAACCGGTACAGATATCGAAAACCTGACGGAGTAAAATTGATCAGCATGACGAGATATACCTACCCTGAAATTTTGAAGGAAATTCCAAAATCCATTTAGGAGTTATTGCCCTTTTTTCGTCAAATTTTCAAAATTTTAACATTCAAAAATCTTCTCCTCTGAAAGAGCTGGGCCGATTAGTTTGAAACTTAATAGGAATGATCTATGACATGTCCTCTACAAACGCTCTTCAATTTATTTTGATCTGACGTAAAACATGGCTGTCGTAGCTAAAAATAGAATATAGGGGTGGATGTGTTGTTTTTGGCTTATAACTTAAAAAACGTTACAGATATCGAAAATCTGACTGGATAAAATTGATCAGCATGACAAGGTTTACCTACCCTGAAATTTTGAAGGAAATTCCACAACCCGTTTAGGAGTTATTGCCCTTTTTTCGTCAAATTTTCAAAATGTTAACATTCTAAAATCTTCTCTGAAACCGCTGGGCCGATTGGTTTGAAACTTAATAGGAATGATCTATGACATGTCCTCTACAAACGATCCTCAATTTATTTTGATCTGACATAAAACATGGCTGTAGTAGTTAAAAATAGAATATAGGGGTCGATGTGTTGTTTTTGGCTTATAACTTAAAAACCGTTACAGATATCGAAAATCTGACATGGGTAAAATTGATCAGCATGACGAGATCTACCTACCCTGAAATTTTGAAGGAAATTCCACAACCCGTTTAGGAGTTATTGTCCTTTTTTCGTCAATTTTTCAAAATTTTAACATTTTTCGTCATTTATCTCCAAAACTATTTGAGATAGAAGTGAAATGTAAATTTGAAAAATGTTTCCCATGTTGAGATCTACCTACCCTGAAATTTTAAAGGAAATCCCAAAACCCATTTAGGAGTTGTTGCCTTTTTTAGCTCACCTGGCCAAAGGCCATGTGAGCTTTTGTCATCACTTTTCGTCCGTCCGTCTGTCATAAACTTTTCATTCAAAAATCTTCTCCTCTGAAACCGCTGGGCCGATTAGTTTGAAATTTAACAGGAATGATCTATGACATGTCCTCCACAAACGATCCTCATTTTATATTGATCCGATGAAAAACATGGCCATTGTTGCTAAAAATAGAACATAGGGGTAAATTGCTGTTTTTTGCTAATAACTCAAAAACTGTTACAGATATCGAAAACCTGACGGAGTAAAATTGATCAGCATGACGAGATATACCTACCCTGAAATTTTGAAGGAAATTCCAAAATCCATTTAGGAGTTATTGCCCTTTTTTCGTCAAATTTTCAAAATTTTAACATTCAAAAATCTTCTCCTCTGAAAGAGCTGGGCCGATTAGTTTGAAACTTAATAGAAATGATCTATGACATGTCCTCTACAAACGCTCTTCAATTTATTTTGATCTGACGTAAAACATGGCTGTCGTAGCTAAAAATAGAATATAGGGGTGGATGTGTTGTTTTTGGCTTATAACTTAAAAAACGTTACAGATATCGAAAATCTGACTGGATAAAATTGATCAGCTTGACGAGATTTACCTACCCTGAAATTTTGAAGGAAATTCCACAACCCGTTTAGGAGTTATTGCCCTTTTTTCGTCAAAATTTCAAAATTTTAACATTTTTCATCATTTATCTCCAAAACTATTTGAGATAGAAGTGAAATGTAAATTTGAAAAATTTTTCCCATGTTGAGATCTACCTACCCTGAAATTTTAAAGGAAATACCAAGACCCATTTAGGAGTTGTTGCCCTTTTTTTGTCAAATTTTCAAAATTTTTTTATTCAAAAATCTTCTCCTCTGAAACCGCTGTGCCGATTGGTTTGAAACTTAATAGGAATGATCTATGACATGTCCTCTACAAACGATCCTCAATTTATTTTGATCTGACATAAAACATGGCTATCTTAGCTAAAAATAGAATATAGGGGTGGATGTGTTGTTTTTGGCTTATAACTTAAAAACCATTACAGATATCAAAAATCTGACATGTGGTAAAATTGATCAGCATGACGAGATCTACCTAACCTGAAATTTTGAAGGAAATCCTAAAACCCAGGGAGTTATTGCCCTTTTTTTCGTCAAATTTTCATAATTTAACATTTTTCGTCATTTATCTCCAAAACTATTTGAGATAGAAGTAAAATCTAAATTTGAACAATGTTTGCCATGTTGAGATCTACATACCCTGAAATTTTAAAGGAAATCCCAAAACCCATTTAGGAGTTATTGCCCTTTTTTCGTCAAATTTTCAAAATTTAACATTTTTCGTCATTTATCTCCAAAACTATTTGAGATAGAAGTGAAATGTAAATCTGAAAAATGTTTGCCATGTTGAGATCTACATACCCTGAAATTTTAAAGGAAATCCCAAAACCCATTTAGGAGTTATTGCCCTTTTTGTCAAATTTTCAAAATTTTAACATTTTTGCATTTATCTCCAAAACTATTTGAGATAGAAGTGAAATATAATTTAAAAATGTTTGCCATGTTGAGATCTACCTACCCTGAAATTTTGAAGGGAATCCCAAATTCTATTTAGGAGTTATTGGTTTGTGTAATTTGAGGTTGGGTTCTGTTACATTTATTTAAGGTTCACCCTTATTCCTGGTCAATTTTGTCAACTTCCTGCCAGGACTACCACCATCATGGAGCATATTTTAACATTAAACCTTATGAAAAATAAATCTTCAACAAATTTTCCCTGAACAATTGAACCAATTGCAACAAACTTGGTCAAATAGTTGATTAATTGTCCAATGAAACCAGACTCCAGGTGAGCGATACAGGATCTGGTAAGCCTCTTGTTTTATTTGCTCCTTAGGTATATTTGTCCTCTTTATCAGAGTTTTTTGTGCTGTTTTTAAGTTGGTATGATATTGCTGGCCTTGCTTGTGATCCCCTTTAGAGTAATTTATACTCTTACTTTGTATGCAAACGTTTGTGATTAAGGTTCGTTTAAAAGATTTCGTTTACTAAGATTTTACTTGTATTTAAATGTCTATTGATATCCAAATAACAGTTATGCTGCTATAAAGAGGACACATATACCTAATCAATAAAACAACAATCGCAATCCATTAGACAGACAAACCTGGGAAGACAAATGAACAACCACAAAACAACAAATAAATACTGAAAACTAAAAAAAACAATTAACAACACGAACTCCTATAAGAATAGGAGTGAACTCAGGTGCTCCGTAAGGGCAAGCAGTCAGGTGATCCGTATAATTCATAGAATTTATTTTTTTTACTTTTAGGTCATAAACGACGAAAAAATTTACACCGCGGAACCCGTAATATTAAAGGCCGACTACAAAAATTCTTTTGTGGTGTCATGTGACCTAGATTACAATTCTACATCTAACGTAACTATTGCCGAAGGATATGATGTTGGTGTATCCAACGATGGAAAAAACTTCAGTGAGAATGTTGTTATCATCATCTACGACGACCAATGCATGGAATGCAATGCAACTTCTGTTGTTTGTGCAGTTTTGGTAAGTCCCTAAGAGAATTATATAGAAACGATAATATGAAAGTTTGTACGCAATCAATTTATTTTGAAAAGAAATCAGGTTGTAATGTTGTAATTAGAACCTTATGAATAATCTTATGCATCACCATTAATCGTGTTAATTGGTCGTCTTTATTACAAAGATACAATAAACGAACTTTTGTACACAATACGGATTTACATGACCATTGTGAAAACGATCATATCCTGTTTATATAATATCCCTTCAATATTTTACAACTTCGATTTTCTTTACTACATAAATTTAAATATAGTTATTTGGGCTCCGCATGGGATGATGCGGGACCCTTTATTTTTCACTTAACGTGATCAAGTTTTATCAGCGCTATTGGATAATTTTGGTGGGGGAAACTGCCCAAGACGTAGTTTTTCCCTATCAACTTCTTGTTAGTGCTCTAGATTCTACATTTTTATCTATTTTAACCAAGTTTATGTGGAAGTTGTATATTGACAATGCCCTATCAGTCACTTGAAATATGTTTCTGTTCCCTACAAAAATATATATGCAACGGGGCACTTTGTGATGATCATATCACAGTATTCTAGTTTTACTACACAAAGAAATAAAATAAAGTATAAATCAACGGAAAATGAGTCATTAAGTAGTCATCTGAAGATCGTTTTTGTTAACATGTTTTTCTGCTAAATCATTGTGAAGCAGTTAAATTTTATACTATAAACTAACCTTATATTACGGTTTCTTTTTTACGTTTAACTTGCTTGAAATATTTGAGGAAGTAAACTCTTAATTCTTTACGGAATAAGCGGGATAAATCAAAAAGGAGATCTTTACATAACGTTTGTTCCTTTATCAGAACAAAGTAAAAGTTTGTATGTAGAGTGTTTTTCGGAAGTGAACTCAGGTGCTCCGTAAGGGCAAGCAGTCAGGTGATCCGTATAATTCATAGAATTTATTTTTTTTACTTTTAGGTCATAAACGACGAAAAAATTTACACCGCGGAACCCGTAATATTAAAGGCCGACTACAAAAAAACAAGATGGATAAAACGAAAGATCAACATTGACATACCAATCAATCAACACCACCAAACAAACAGAAATCCTCACAAAAAAATAACAAAAAAGACAACAAAACACAATCATAAACACAACAGAGTCTGATCTGGTACCGACAATGAACAATGGCGGAGTTAAACCGGTTTTATGGGTACCCAGAGTATTTTTTTTTGTATTTACAAAGTATCTATTCCCCATTGGTTAAATAATGATATTGCTATATGTGAAACAGATGACCCATTTATTTGTGATTAAAAGGTTTTTCAAAATTTTAAGGAAGTAAGTAAAATGCGAACATAAATGAATTAAACATTTTTCATGGAGAGTGATTTATAAAGGAATAAAATATAAAACTACAGAAATATATTAGTAAAGACTTTATCATCTCAACCAACAACATTAGAATAACTTCGATATGTGTCTATTCATTACATATGACGAGAATTTAAATATCTGTAGCATTCATGATATATAACGATTTATTTACATTGAACATTTGTCGATTTGCTAAATTTATTTCAGTAGGGGACTTTATGTGCAAATAACATTTAGCTCACATTTTTAAATCTAAACTTTTTTATATTTTCTTCAAACATGAAAATTGACAATGTTTTGAGGATGAATAAATACTTTGTTTCAACGACATGGCGTTCAACTAATGTATCCACAATTAATTTCCCTATTAATCTTTCATATATAAGTGATCTTAATGCAAGAAAAGGTAAAGCTGTCTAAAAATTATTTAACTAATTTGCAGTGTTTAAACCTTTAAATTAAGATTTTACCGATAATTTGTCGAGGGAAATCCCTAAGTTTCTTCTACTATAGGATTTTTTTCCGAAGTTATATTTTGTAACACTACTGTCAAATTGTCCAAACGTAGTGAATAATTAGAATTTTATTTTATAGCCCACATGTCCTGAAAGGTTAATTGAAGAACCAGAAACAACAACATCAATTCTTAATATCTGTAGAGAATATACAAGCTCAATCTGTAAGTTGCATTGACACATTTTATTTTAAAATAAGTTGAAGTCTGTAGACCCACAGTAAGTTCGGAAAAGTTCATTCTGACGAAAAAGGAATCTCCAACTAGTACCATGGCTGACCCAGATTAGTTTTATGTTTAATAAATAATGAAAAGTAAAATTTTGGTTCAAACAATAGCGTATCTGATTCAGAGTCATCCATATAAACATTACAAGTTACGAAATTTAGTTTATTACATTTTAACCGGTGATTTACCGTATTATCCGAGAGAAAAAAAATATGGTAAATCACATATGAAAAGAACAGCCGGTATTTCATTCCGTTTTATTTCAGTTTATTTCTGCTAAAATGGTAGATTGTGTACAATGTAAAAAAAGCAACTAATCGCTGAATTGAAATACCAGAAATAAACAACGCGTGACCGAACAACGCAGTAAATCATGTGTGAGCGCAAAAATACAAATCTACAAATGATGTAATAGCACAGCAGAAGTGTCTCAGTTAGTTTATATTGTAGTCTACAGATCTGTTAAAATATCATTTCTTTTCATGATATGTTCAAATCTCAAATCTCCTTTCAAGTGCATTTAGTGAGTCCGAATTTTTGAAGATACCGAGATATTATACAAATAGTTTAAAAAGATAAAGATTTTGACTTAATAAACAAGCCTTCATATACATGTATTAGCAATGATTTGACATACTACATGTACTACAAAAAATATACTTAATGGCTACAACATTAATTCCGTTGTTATGGCAGAAATACACAAATATTATGTACATGACTTAAGAGAAATATTTCGAAGATATATTTGTACAATATTTATTGCAGTTCTGTTGACTTCGTTTATAACTCTCATTTTATAGTTACAATCTAGCAATCATTTTACAGATAACGAGAATTTAATTTTATATGGTGTGCCGATTATTCTGTGTGGCTCCATTGTCATCATTGTATTTTTGGCATGCTTCATTTGTTTGTGCATGAAAAGAAGTAAATCGAAATCTAGGTAAGATAATATTTCATTGTTTTTTTAGTTTTCTGTCTTTATTTGTTGTGCTTGTGGTTGTTCATTTGTCTTCCCTGGTTTGTCTGTCCAATGGATTACGTTTTTTTTTATTGCTCCTTAGGTATAGGTAAATTCCCTTTAAAAATCTTTGATTTCATAACAGTAGGCAGAAAACATACTTATACTTAACTGGCATGGAATCGACTGCAATATTCATGATATTTGATATTTAACTTAAACCTGTAATTATTAATTGATGCTAGAAACTCCATCAACAAATACATTAAAGTCCGCTTCATATTTAGATTTATTTCACAAAAAAATCAACGGGGAATTCAAAGATATAACTCTTAAACAATTGTGATAAGATTAACTTCCTTGTGGCAGTTAACATAGTCTATCCTAAATTAGAAATGTGCATGGTGTGCATTTATGAATCAGCATCATCAAATTAAAAATGATTAGCGTAATAAGTTAAGAACATTGTATGGCCGTTTATGATGAAAAACATACTTTACATTTAATACCAAATAACATTTGACGCACCGAGCAAATCAGATACATTTATTAAAGCTTTGTCAGTTACCTGTAAAATAGTCCAGTCAAACTAAGTTTTAACCTCAAACTAATTGCAACAGAAAATGTTTTAGTTATAATCCATAGCATTAAGCCCCAAATATACACAGAAAAAAGTCCCATAAAATCTAACATGAGGAAAACTCAAAATCAGCATTTTTAATTTCCTATGGTAATTAACATTGGAAAGGGGAGATAACTGCAAAAATTAGCCCTTTTTTGTCAGTTTTTGGTTGATTTTCTTAAAATTCATGTAAAGTATGATACTTTGATGGGGTTATAAGTTCATATTTGACTATATTACATAATCTTCTGCTCATGAAATGTACAACACCGAAGTGTTATGGGTATTTTTTTTTGCACATTTTTCATTAAAGAAATTGCAAATTTGTGGCTTTGTGACGATTTTGAAAAAATAATGTGAAAATTTGGTATTGTTTATATCTGTAAATTATATTTGTTCAGCATCTACGATGTTTAAAGAAACTTTAAACCACAAAGAGAAGAATATAAGCTTAATCATTTTTATTAAATTTGAGATTCTTTACCTCGATATGTTGAAAAATTTAATAAATGGTCAACTAGTGAATTACGAAGTCTAAGTTGTAGCTTGATAAAACATATGAAAACACCCTTAGAGTTGTTTGTTATACTCTAAAGACGGCTAGAATATCAAGAATCAATACATTCTGCTGAATAGAAGCCGCAAAGTTATAATTTTGTATCAATTTTTATTGATATTTCTGCCTTTTTTCCAGAGTTATCTCCCATTTTTAATGCAAATCTCCATAGGAATATTGAAATCGTGATTTTTTAGTCTTCCTCAAGTTAGATTTTGTTGGACTTTTTCCTGTGTATATTTGGGGTATAATGCTAAAGATTAAAACTTAAAAATCTTCTGTTGCAATTACTTTAAGGTTAGGGTAAAATTTCTGTTAGATTGACTGGACTAAAACTGTAGATCTTAGAGACCCAATTACGAGCTAACGATGCTGCGTTTCATTAATTTAACTCAACATACATCTATGACAACAGAAACTTTGAAAACATAATCAGAAGCATTGTCATTCCATAAGATTCTTATGTGCTCACTCACCATTGATATATTTCATTTATTTTGCAGATATAAGCATATAGAAGAAAGAGAGATATCGTTGTGTTGTTGCAAATCGAGGTACAAGTTCTGACTTAACCGTTTAAAAATACCACTGTTAAAAAGAAGCCACTTTGACTTTTTTATTCGGTTCGCTAACCATTTAATACAAACGTATTTCTGATTACCCGATTTCTTGCAATAACGATACTCAGGGACATGAGGCAAACTAATAGAAATTGTTTCAGTTCATTCTGACTTTACGAAATTTTACTTTTCTAACCTGATATTTTGCATTTTGTACAAAATTTTACTTTTCTAACCTGACACCTTCCATTTTGTACGACATTTTACTTTTCTAACCTGATATCTTGCATTTTGTTTCCATTTCATTTTTTTATTCAGTGATCCGAATCAATAATTAATAATTCCAAAAATCAAATTTATGAAAAATCAACAAACAAATACAATCAGTATCTTCCAAAATTACACAATTTACCTTGTGTAATAGATATTGCAATGCCCTTTTCACCCTGACAAGATGAGAAAAACGTAAAATCATATACAGGATTATATGATTAAACACGACTACAGCAAAATGAACTCATTTTATATTTGTATTTAAACTTGTAACCTCTTTCTGGTGATTCTAAATGTTTTTTTAAAGGTTCGGTATATCTTTTGGAATTTTAATCTTTCTGTTGAATTAACATGTAATCTCTGCATACATTGTGTATGTATATTTTTTAAATTATTATTTTATGATTTTTAAATCGCAAAAAAAAATAATGCAGAATTTTTGTCTCAGATATGAAGAAGATGAAACAGAAAATGGGAGCGATTCCAAGTGTACCTCGTGCTTTCTGGCATGTTGCATATGTTGTAAAAAAGATAAGAAGTCAAATTCCAGGTAAGAAAGTTGTGCATACTCATAATGAATCAGGTGTTTTATTTTTTGTCAGTTCGAAATAAATTTGTATATATAAATACAAGTGCACATATTTAATTTCTTTGGATATTTTTATTAGTTATATTCTAAAAGGGATAAGCATTTTAGGTAATTTGTAATGAAATAATAATTTGAGAATTTCTTCAGTTCTTCAAATTTACATCTGGCAAAAAAATTTTAAAAGGTAATATTCCAAAACAAAATATAGTTTATGATTATTTTGTCTGCTATAAACTTAATAACTCAATTTGGTTTCGTCGAATTAAATATATAAATTCAGTTGAGATTAGTGTCTTTTTAAGTGTATTTACATGTTTATCTGGTAAATGTTATATTTACAAGTCTAAGCAGGCGTGGTTTAAATTACAGCATGTACAATTAAAACCATTTAGATTTTTAAACATACATATTGGGTGTGTACATGTATTTGTAATTTCTTGAATGGTTTGTGACGGTGTTTGAAATTATATCATTGAGTCGTACCTAACATGTTACTTATTCGGGTATGAAGATAAAGAATCAGAAACTGGAATCGATAGGAACTGTACCTCCTGCATATCGGCTAGTTGTTTCTGTTTTAAGAAAGAGAAAAAGTCAAAACATCGGTAAAGTTTTGTATTTAACGAATTAGCTGTGAAATATATACTGACCATCATAAGAAACGCACCACCGGAAAATTTATTTATTTCAAAAAGGTTTTTATCTGTTGGAAAATTTTATTATATGTAGTTGTTAAACAGGCGTCCCGTAACAAATTACAGGTAAGTTTAAAATCCAATTCACTCATTCGTAACATTTATCGACCAAATTCTAAAAGTGCGTTTGTAGCACGTGCAATTTTTGTGGCGGCATTTTAAAATTATCTGAACACATCATTTGACAGAGCTATCTCATCTTTAACAAAGGCAAATCAGAAAATTTTCATTCCTGCAAAGGTAAAATCACACATGACGTTCAAAAATGCCCCGTCGTTCCTCTGATGAACGCAACCAAGCAATCGGCATGTTAAGAGCTGGAATGACAGTCAGAGAAGTTTCAACACAGTTTGCATGTCACCATAGCACCATTGTGCGTCTACGACAGAGGTTTCTGACAACCAATGGTGTCGCAGATCGTCCAAGAACAGGGGCGCCCCGAGTAACTACAGGGCAACAAGATCGCCATATCAGACTGCAGCATCTGCGTAACCGATTCAAGACAGCTGAATCAACAGCGAGGGAAACACCTGGTGTTCATAATTCGCGCATCAGTTCATCCACAGTTCGCCGTCGGTTACGTGAAAATGGCTTGAAAGCGAGACGCCTGTTTAAAGGGCCTGTCTTAACAGATAGACATTGACGCCAACGTTTGCAATGGGCAAGAGGTCATCGGCCATGGACAAGGCAAAGGTGGCAAGAAGTTTTATTCTTGGATGAATCCCGTTTTTGCATTGCAAACGCCGACAGTCGTATCCGGGTTTGGAGGCGTGTTAATGAAAGACTTGCTAATTGCTGTATTCAAGAAGTTGATCGATGGGGTGGACCTCATGTTATGGTCTGGGGAGCTGTATCTTTTCGATACAGATCCGTACTTCACTTCTGTGATCAGTCACTTGATGCACAACGTTACACAAATGACATTTTAGCTCAGCATGTTGTTCCGTTCTTTCAAAATCGCCCAGACTTGCGTGTTTTTCAACAGGACAATGCGCTTCCGCACCCCGCTAGGCTGACCACAAACTTTCTACAGAATAACAACATTAACTGCATGCAATGGCCGTCTCTTTCACCAGATTTAGCCCCCATTGAACATGTATGGTGTGCCCTGTCACGGCGCATCTCCAACCGTCCAGTAAAACACGGTAGTAACATTACGTCAGGCGTTACGTGAGGAATGGGACAATATGCCTCAGACAGTAATACAGGACATTATTCTGTCTATGTGTCCCCGTTGTGATGCTTGTATCAATTCTAGGGGTGGACATACCGGCTACTGACAGCCAGTTTCACGGGAGTGAATTTAAAAAGATGCTGTTTTGAAACCGGAAGTACACACTATTCTAACCTTGCGCACCCTTGACACTTCAATGTTAGTTATTAATATATACTTATTTTGGTATTTGTTATATTTGTAATTAAAATTATATTTTTGTAAAAAGTTTGGTGCGTTTCTTATGATGATCAGTATATGTGTAAAATACTGGGCCAAATGAAACAAAACTTGGCAGCAATAGTCCTTAGGTGGTCCTCTTTCAGATGACCCTGCCCTCCGTCCAAGATAGCCGAAAGAGCCGAACATATTTTAACATAGGACCCTTTGGGGAATTTACTTAAATATCTTCCTGTCAGAAACCACAGGGCCAGTTGGAACAAAGCTTGGCAGCAATGGTCCTTAGTTGGTCGGCTTTCGGAATTGTATCAGATGACCCCCCCTGTCATCCAAGATTTAACAAACTACCTTATGGGAAATTTACTTGAAGATCTTTTTGTCTGAAACGACTTAGCCAAGTGTAACGAATCTTAGCAGCAATGGTCCTTAGGTTGTTGTCTTGGAGAATTGTATCCGATGACCACGTCCGACTACCAAGATTTCCGCCAGAGTCGGACATAGTTGAACAAAGTACAATGTGGGAAATTTACTTGATCTTCTTGTCTGAAACCACTGGGTCAATTTGAACAAAAGTTGGAAGAAAGGGTCCTTAGTTGATCCTCTTTCAGCAGTATATCCGATATAGGGGCATGCGTGATTTACCATCACTTTCGCCAAAGAGGATTACTGCTGTCACACAAGCTTCTTAATCAGGGTTTTGTCAAGGATAAGTTGATGTCATCACTTACTGTCACAGAAGCTTCTTAATGTTTTTAGTGTTTATTTGTTGTGCTTGTGGTTCATTTGTCTTCCCGGGTTTGTCTGTCAAATGGATTGCTGTTTTTGGTTTGCTCCTAGGGTATATTAGGCATCTTTATAAATGCATTGGTAAATCATAGTTTAATGTCTGTCAACTAATGGTCCATTTCGGTCTAGCGTTGATCAATATTGGTTCATTATTAGTCCATTTCAGTACATTTCAATCCATTATCAGGCCATTTCTGTCCATTTCGGTCATTAGACTAGCCCTTTATAGCTAGCTTCAGTATTTATTTGACACTACCTATATACTCATTATTAAGATCGAAACCAATAGCGACTCTATTGTGAAACTGACGTATATCTGTGATCTGCTTCCATTTCCCCTGAAATGCAATCTTTTTGTTAACTAACGAAATAGAAGACAAACTATTATGACTAATGTAGAGGTGAAATTTCTGCACGAACAAAGTCAAATGGAATACTTTTATTTCAGATATGAAGAAAACAACAGAGAATCTGGAAGCGATAAAAAGTGTCCCTGGTGCTTTTTAGCATGTTGCATCTGTTGTAAAAAGGATAAGAAGACAAATTCCCAGTAAGGAAGTCCTATGCTGATTTAGCTCTATTCTTATGTTTTGAAATGTTTTGTATAATTCTGTATTCCTGTCTTCTTTCGAAATGTTATATAATAATTGTATTATATAAGTATATTAGGTAATTGAATATACATTTACCCTTAACCGTTTTAATAATAACTATTAAAACAAGATGTTGCAATTTCAACAACCCTCCAAATCGAGGTATAAACGGAAGAAAGTAATTTTGGAAAAGACATGTTGCTTACACATGATCTTATTACAAAATCTTGGTTATTAATATATTGTCATCGAATTTAATTTTAATTTTGCAGTTAGATTTGGTTGTTGTTACATGCACGTACCAGTGATGAGGTCTATGCAGTGGTGTTTTTTTTTTTTTTTTTTTGTTAATTTAATGTTTCTAAAAGAGTTGATGACAGTGCATTTACACAAAGTTACCTTTCATGGTTTTGTAACGACGAAGTCCGCAGCTTTACGGAAAAATTAGCTTTTCGAAAATATACATTGTGGACTCGACACACGTAATGGTTTACAATGTAACATGTTACGAACTGGAAGATCTTTGTTTATAGTTTAATTCCATTCATTTCATTGGTTGATAGATCTGAAAGTTGTATGAATGTCTTCTTCAACAGGATTATTATATTAATATGCCACATTTATAATTAAGATTCCTTGAAAATCTTATGAGAAATTAAAAATTAAAATGTTCTAGTTACATAAATACATGCATGTATACGTCAGGTAGTTTGTCTTTGAACAATACTCTAGGTGTTATTTGAATATTTAATAGTTAAATACAATCGTTTGTCTAGACATCAAAATATAATATAGAGCATGAATTCATTTTCTGCCAGAAAAAAAAAAACAAGTGGATTGCAAAACGGTCAATAATGAAATCAGTCAATGCCGTCCAAAAGACAAAAAATAACATAAAAGAGGTCAAACCATAAACACAACAGCGAGTCAGGATAGTGTGACTTGTACTTGGAAATGTCAAATAAGATTTAATTTGGTGGATAAATTGTCGGACAAAATTTATATATAGTATTTGTTTAAAAGAAAAATCTGTAAATTTTACAGACGAAAACACGAATATGAGAGGAATATAACACAGTATCACCAGTGTGTTTGTGGAAGGGTTAGCAAATTAGAATCACAGTAAGAATTTAGTTATAACAATAAATATACATGTATACAATTTACTACAGACAAAAATTCTGTATTTCAAAAATAGTTCGAAAATGATATTTCAGTTTACATATTATTCTTAATGCATACTGCTGAACTGAGATTTTTTGGGGGATTTACCCCCTTGATCACCTTGGCATTGAATCTACAACTAGAATATTTTCGAAAATGTACAAACTTATATCTCATTCAATTTCCTTCATCGGTCATTTTTTTAATTTGACTCTTCCTATTTGAGTTTTTAGCTTGTTATGTCGGCTTTCTACATCTCTTACATATATTATTATGAGGACAGGAAGTATAATAATATAAAGGACATAGTATGTTTCATTGTTCTCTTGAATATTCTGTATAATATTTTATAAAAAAATATATAATTGCCCGTATTGTAAAGTTCAAAAGAATTTAATTTCACACTTTGGCATGCATTAAAATTGATTTTTATGATTGTTTTGTGTGTTTTGTATCACGTTGCCAGGATATTTTTGAACATTCATATTGATAATTGCTATAAATAATATTTTTGATAAATATATTCACTCTCAACCATCTCATAACCCCTTTTTAGTGACAAAAATCTATATGTCATTGCAGTCAAATAGGAGGGAAAGAAATGCGAAGAAGACCATTTTCCTCGAATGCCGGCTTGACAGAAAGCAGTCCATCGTCATGGGAAAATAGTCATTACCTCCAGTAAGTCTGTTATAGTTGGTTGTTTTGCATGTTATCTGTTATCGCATACTGTATTTAGATGAATCAAGAACAGTTTGAAATTAAGACAAAGAATTAGTAAGTCTCAACTGTGTTATCAGCAATTAATACCAAATGATAAGATGCATTTTTTTTAAATTTAAATGTTTAAAATTTTGCATTTTTATTTTTACTACAAAGACAGTCTTTTACATCTTTTATATTCTGAAGATTTTCATCTTTCATCAAATATAAAAATTGTATTGAAGTCGATATTTCTTTCGTTGATTCTAATTTAGATCAATGTGTGACAAAATGAAAATAAGGTGACTTGTATGTGGATGTTGTGCAACCTATTAGACTTTCAAATTCAACCCAGAATATGTACTCAACAAACAATGATGCACTACGAAATATTCTTTTCAAATTTTAATTTATTGATATTACAGCCAAACAGAAGAGTATGCTGGAGGGGCTAGAAAATCAGAATCACGGTAAGGAATGGATTTTAAATGAAAACATATATATTCTATATAGCTATATATTGTAAAATATATCAGGAACATCAAAGAATTGAGAATACTAGTTGGAATGTTAGAGAACTAAAAGAAGGAAAAACAGAAGAAGTCAACCTGTATCTGTAATTTCAGATTCCGCTATATAGATGATGTTTGATCACTCAACAATTCACATTTTGGGAATTTCTTACATCTCATCTATCCTAATGGGTTCGAAATTAAGGATACCACAGACACTGCCAAGTCTGCATCTTATCTTGACCTTCACCTCAAATTGAAGGCTGAATACAAACCTTTACGACAAACGGAATGACTTTGACTTTACAATCGACAACCCATTTTTAAGCCGCAAAATTCCAGAAGAGCCGGCGTATTTGGTGTATATTTCACAACTTATACATTATTCTAGAGGTTGTGACATATACAGTGACTTCCTGGACATAGCCCGGTTCCTGACAGAAAAGTTAATCAAGCAGGGGTATGTTGATTCTAAGTTGCAGTCATCCTGATTAAAGTTTTAAGGTCGTCATCATTACATGGTTGACAGGTATGGAAAAACCGTTTCCCAAATGAAAATGGACCTGTTCCATTCATGCCCTTCCTCATACCGGGTGGTTTTTTTTTAGTGTAGTGTTTGTATTGTTTTGGTATTGTCTTCATTGTTCCCCGGAGTTTGTCAGTTGTTGTCGATTTTCCCATCCTTCGAATACCCTTTGGTATGTCTTGGCTTTATTTATATAGCAATACTAAGCTTTTGTCGATAGTACCTTCTCACTTTCACAACTTATACATTATTCTAGAGGTTGTGACATATACAGTGACTTCCTGGACATAGCCCGGTTCCTGACAGAAAAGTTAATCAAGCAGGGGTATGTTGATTCTAAGTTGCAGTCATCCTGATTAAAGTTTTAAGGTCGTCATCATTACATGGTTGACAGGTATGGAAAAACCGTTTCCCAAATGAAAATGGACCTGTTCCATTCATGCCCTTCCTCATACCGGGTGGTTTTTTTTAGTGTAGTGTTTGTATTGTTTTGGTATTGTCTTCATTGTTCCCCGGAGTTTGTCAGTTGTTGTCGATTTTCCCATCCTTCGAATACCCTTTGGTATGTCTTGGCTTTATTTATATAGCAATACTAAGCTTTTGTCGATAGTACCTTCTCACTTGTGTAAAGATTTTTCATTATTTTTTATTACGTCGTATGCAGCATAGTATAAATTTACTATATCTATTGTTAGTATCTTTGGATTGCTATTTTGAAACTTCTGGGATGATGCCTTTGTTGGTGGACCCTAGGTCCCCGAGGGTATTCGCCAACCTAGTCGTCAGACTTGTCTGACATGATTATTCATTGATTTGTTACAGAAATTACCAGTATCTAGCAAAATTGAAAAATAATAGAAATACTAAGGGTTCATTCCTTGTATTGTACATGGTAGATCTCCTTAGCTGAACTTTAGCTTCCTATTTCGGCATTTTTGGTTGAGTAATTCTTGTTTAATATAAGTTTGGTTTTTGGTCTTCCAAATGTTTCGGTTTTAATGCTGCTGATGATCCTTGAAATGCGTCGTATACAGCATAGTATAAAATTACTATATCTAATGTTAGTATCTTTGGATTGTTATTTTCAAATGAAAAATGAAAAGAAACTTCTATATATTCATTAAATTTAATATGCTAGCTAGTCTTGCAACACTAGTTGAAATGACTTTGATTTACTTTTTGTCTTCGGGTTTCTATAGATTACATTACCTGTTCTTGTTTAAGGCAGACTGAAATACAGTTCTAGTTACAATTTTCTGTAGATGATTTCTTCACCCTGGCCTAGACTATTTGTTAATGTCATTATTTGTCATGACATTGTAGCACTACGGTATATTTTTTTTTCTTTGCCGAATACCATACAGAAATCAACAGGCATCATCAGTCTTTTCTTTTGTTCATTTTTTTAATGTTGTTTCTTTGGCACATACCTTCTATCCTTGAATTTTTACATGAAAGCAACGAAAGACGATTTTAATTGTAAACTGATAAAAAAAACACTTAATTCGTCACTTATTTGTTATTCCGTAAGTAACCGTGGAATTTTCAAGCGGTTTGACAAACGAAAAAAAGAACCTTGAAAGTTGCTGACCTTGACACAATTAAAAAAATATTTTGCGAACGGATTGTGAACATATGCACAAACAAAAAGGAACATTTTTTAGTTATGAATGACCTATAAATCAATTTTAATTTTAAGCAAAAAATCAATTTTCAGACAAAAAGGTGAAGCCGGTATGACGACGCAATCACATTCGCATGCTGTCTCAAGAAATAGCAGAATAAAGCCGTGCAAACATACACATTATTTTTAGTAAGTCATGTTATCCTGAATGCTTACATATTCCGATATCTGAAAATTGTTTCGATTTTAAATCTAAATTTAAGTAGGAATATACAATGCAGTTACATGCGATTAATTATCTGTGATAATATTTTTTTTGAAATATATATATGGACATTGTATTTCCTTAGTAGAGAGAATTATAAAATTTATTTCCATTTTTTGAATACCATCTAATCTCTTTATTCTTCTTTACTTTTCTTGGCTCTGAGTTCAAAGTAAGAATTATAACGTTTTCTTAATTATTTCTCTTATGTATTAAAATAACGATTCTTAAAAAAATGCTACTTGTAGTTATCAAGGTAGACCCACAAGGAGATCACAAGAATTTGAAGCTGGACAAATCAATGGAAGAGAATTGTAGTAAGCTTTCAAATAAGCTCTTTAAGACAAAACAATTACAACCAAACGTAATAATAAGTTAATTTATTAATCTCTATTACACTGCAATATGGATTTGGAAACGTGAAGTTTAAGACATTAACGTTTTCGTTAAAACATTTATTCAAGAGTTTCCATATGTACTTATATTTTTGTTTAAATATATGGCTTCATATAGTCAATTTAAAAATGAAAAAACTCAAATATTTGGAAAATCATTTCATCTTTTAGTTACAGATCTGGTGAAAACAGGGCGATAACACAATCTAGTTTGCATGTTTATGGACAAGAAGATCTATTAAACAAAAGGTGAGAACAATGTAATGAAGTCAGGTTTTGATACTGTGCATGCACACTGTATTTCTCTGAAAATATCTTTTCATGTTTATTTAAGTCAGTGATGTAAGTTCAGCAGAGTTTTTCAGCAAATCATTAAAGCAATAATTTTTGAAAATAACAATCCAAAGATACTAATATTAGATATAGTAAATGTGTAAATATACACACAGTTCTCTAATTTTATTTATGATGTTAAAAGTTTTTGGAAACTCAAGAGCAACTTTTAACGAGGAATCTGTATTTAGATTATTTTGGCTTGACACTTTTGCTCATTGAGTATCATTTTGGCTGTCACCATTTTCTACGTTGATCAAAATAGATGAGTTACATGCAGTAACGCAATATCTATTCCTCTACATCAGAATAGTAATAAAATATGTTAGTTATACTGCGCCGATGCCTCTGCTGGTGGATTCCTAAACGCCAAGCTTATAAATTTCTCAGTTGTTAGTATTTCAATTTAGCATGACGATCGAACTTAAAAATTTACTGTTTCCATGAAATCATTAAATTGTGTGGAACTCGAGGAGTATTTCAATCATGCATAGTACTGTCGTTCGGCGGTTTTGGCTTTACCCTTCAGTTTTTGGGGTTTGAGTCATTACTTCAGCATGTTTTGTTTCTCAACAGTTATTGTATTAAGTACAACGGATTATTCGTAAACGAATCAAAAAGCATTAAAATTGGAATCAAAAAATGTTTGTTGTTAAATAATACACATATATAGTCAATGAAAAATAATTTTCAGTAATCGTTTTCAACATCTAGTTTGTAAAGTACAACGGGTAATTCGTAAAACGACGAGATATGTGTATCCGTGTATCATATAGTGTTTGTTTTTAAATAATACACATACATGTACATTGTCAGTGAAAGATTATTGTCAACAATCAACAACATATTCTGAAGCATGTGGACCAGATTATTTGCAAAGATTAATAAGATTTTTTATATAAAGTGGAATGTAAAAAATTAGAAAATAAATGTATATACATGTACAATATGTTATGTCGAGTATATTTCCTCATTTCGCCATATCCTCTCACTGACACAAATTCCTTCTATTTCTATTAAAAGATGGGTACCTGGATTTTTCCTATGAAACAACTGGGAAAAATGAGAAAAATTTGATGGAGTTATTGTTAATTGGCCCCCTTTCTCAATTGTGTACCGGAGTCCTGATCTCTGACCTACATGTATTTGGGCACCATTACTAAAAATAGAGAAATCAACAATAAAAAAGATTTTAAAAATCTTCTCATATGACACTATTGGGGGAAATGAGACCAATGTTTGACGAAATTGCCCATGGGTTGTCAAAATTGTGCCTGCAGGTCCGGGCCTATAACCAGTATGACGGGTCAATTAACAGGTTAATGAAAATCCAGTTTGATGTCACTCGGACATTTTTCTGTTAAATATCTTTTGTATTTTTTACAGATTTCAATTGATAAGTAATGCTTCAAATGTAATTTTCCTGAACAAAATCTAAATATTAAAGATTGATGTATTACAAGACGCGTTACATAGATCAATTGAAAATTATATTTTCTATGTTTTTTCGAATTGTTTAGAATTACATATTAAGTTAAGTTTAATAGACAAATACAAATAAGTAGAATTCCAAAAATATCAACCCATCTGTGAAAAGTAAGATTCATTAATTAAATACAATCTGTTATAGTTGTCATTTATGGCTGACTGTAGGAACAATTATAAAAGTTCACCAAAGTCAACTGCAGATTGTTAATTAAAAGTTAATTGATTGCAATTCCGTATAGGATTTTGAGCTGTGTTTTAATATAATCAACTTCAACCATGATTAAGTTAATTAGAGATTAGGAATTTTCCAAATTTAACATTAGCGATATATAACAAACTTGTTTTAGAACAAAATTGACAATTTCCTGAGAGAAAAACCATTTAACATATCACTTTTGGTCACGAAAGAAAGCAAAATGGGAGGACAGGTATTGTACATAGATACTAATTATTTATTTGTGGCAGTAAAACTGGGACATTTTTTATATCATGCAACTTGGTATGCAAGTATATTAGTAATTCCTTACTATTCTAATGGGTGTGGATGATGCGCCATATGCCCTACATGTCAAACAATAATTAGTTCTGCTTATTATGTTTAAGACGATGTATGTGGTTACATTGCCTCAAATATTTAAAGATATTTGATCTTTTTTAAAAGTAAAAACGAAAACAAAAAATAAACCTTTTTCAGTAATAAGACAGATAATTTATCAGTCTCCAATAATATATCAACAATTAATAATTTCAGTACCAAATATCAAGGCCAGGGAGGTAGATACACGGAGCAATTAGAGTCTTCTTATAATGGGAAAATAAACAGAGAAATATCTGGGTAAGGTATTCGATAGTTATGGACGATACCAATAATTTGTCTTTTTTCCTGATGGGAAGGTGACTTTTGACCTACTATACATTATATTATATAAAAATCCAAGAAGTCAAGTCGACGTAGAACAAATT
This sequence comes from Mytilisepta virgata, assembly GCA_028015205.1. Lineage (NCBI taxonomy): Eukaryota > Metazoa > Mollusca > Bivalvia > Mytilida > Mytilidae > Mytilisepta > Mytilisepta virgata. Next base: position 80,236,162 of record CM051519.1, read on the forward strand.
ATTGTAATGAATGCGGTCACCCTTTACGTTACAAGTGGGTAAAGTGAAGTAAAAAATTTCGGACTTATATTATCAAAGACTGAACATACATATATGAGGATATTTAGAAAAAAATTGTCATTCACAATATGTCTCCATTTAATAAAAAATTCAAAGCGTTTAAAAATTTTCAAAATTAGACAGGTTAAGAAATCAAAATTTGGAAATCTTATTGCTCATCTCCGTGTATGGTGTGTGACGATAAGTGGTGTATGACAATAAGTTGAAAAGTAAGAGGAGTTGACGTCACTAGCTTGAATTCACAATTTAAAAAATCCACACCCTTCGGGCCTCAAGTTTAGAACATCAAAATTATTTAACCTTATTGCTCTTCTACAGTAGTACATGTATTAAATCCCATATTAAATCCCTCAACCCAAAAGGAGAAGAGGAGTTATCACAAGAAAGTCTGACCGACATTCAAACGAAGACATTCGCAATACTCCCGCACTTTCATCGAAAGCGCAGGGTTAATTAAAGTGAACTCCAAATGAATACGAATATCTATATATACTATATACTATACTATACTTCATTTTTTTATAGTATCACATACCAATACAAAATTTTACATGTTCAAAATAAATAAAAACAATACTAATTACATCAATTATATATTGGTACCCAGCAAAATTTGACTTATGAGACACTTTCTTATAGACATCTAAGACATTAATATATTACTCATTTAAAAACATATTATGATTTACAATATTTTCTTCTATAAAACATACTGTAAAGAGTTTGTGCTAAAAATGGTTGGATTTTGTCATTTGACATAATAAAAATAAATTTGTCTTCTGAATTAAGATTTTCAACATTTTCTAATGAATTACATGCATTGTCTGTTAAAATATATCGTAAATCTAAATAAAAATTACAATCTAATAAAAAAATGGATTTCATCTTCAACAGCATTTTGATTACAAAATATACATTTTCTTTCATTTAACGGAATTTTTGGCTTGGTCTAAAATTGGATAAAACACGTCTATGTTGTCTATTTGAAACATCTTGTATATATGAGCTAACAGATAACAGTTTTTATATTTTCTATAGGTGTGTAACTTATTGCCATTTTGCTCATTTCGATCATTAAACTAATTATTTACCCACTCTTCTTTGTCACTATTATACAGTTTATTTTTTATGCTTTTTAATTTATGTCTATTTGAATACATGCTATTGATAATATCTATAATGTTAAGACTATTAGCTTTTTCAATACATTTTCCTCGATATGTTCCCCATATTTCACTTCCTTACAAGTGGCGTCCAACTCGCTGATTAATAACTGTTTGAAATCACCAAATGCTTCATCGAAATCTCGTTTGCGTTCAGTCGCATTCTCCTTACTGTAGAGAATTCTGTGTATTTTCATCCAAAAACAATTCATTCGGATTTAATCCATCAACTATGAATCTTCGCGGAGTGCGAGTTCGTTCAATTTCATATACTTGTTAACATAAACATCCTTCGTATGTAAGCTAATTGTCCATTCTAAAAGCAAGTTATTGGGGACAGATTCGTATCCAAAAAGGCCCAAACGGTCACTACATCCGACATCGTATCAACTTGAAAATTGGTAACGTTAAAAATTTGTTCATGTGGAGTACGAACATAATCAACAGTAGATTTACCTTTACTAGTAATATTTGTAAAATCATAACTACCAATACGTCCATTTAACATACACATATTGCAGTCTACTAAAAATTCAATAAGTAAGTCACCATTTCTGTTAGAAATATTATCAATTACATTTCTTATTTGTACACTATCAACACCTTCAATAAAGTCCTCGACGTTACCACATCTGGCGTTAAAATCACCAGTTTACCAAAATTTTGATACTGATAGCTTTGTATAGAAAAATAATAAGTCATTATAAACTGAATTTTCTGGTGGTAAGTAACAAATACATACATGTATGCATAAAATATCTTCATTTTTACTCAATTTTAACCATAAAATATCTTGCGCTTCATCATTCAAAATTTCAACTTCAAATACTTCAAGTAATTCTGTTTAATCCACCTTGCTACCCCTCCAGAACCTCTATGAGAATTTACATGTAATACATCTCTTTTTCTTCGATAACATTTATACCCTTCTATTTCAATATTTTCATCCTTTCTCAAAAACGTTTCGCATAGACATAAAATATCAAAATCAAAACTATTTACAACATGATTTCTAAAAAGTGAATTGTCACAATGACGTATTGACCAACCACGAACGTTCCAAGTACCAAGCACTAATTCCTAATGTCGTCGTCCACCTATGCCGCCTCTACTGGTCGGATTTCGAACTGTTCTCCAACTATCTCGATGGAGCTGATATCTTGACCTAGGGCTGATAATAGGTGTGATATGAAAAATGCCATGTTATAATCTGTAGATATAAAACACAGTGTCAGCCATTTCACGTAATGTCTATATAAAAATTTTTATTTTGAATTATAAATTATGTAAAAAGAGTATAGATAAGGTGCCGTTTTTTTATTGTTTGTAAGGCATCTCAATAAGCAACCTCTGAACAAAGTCTGAAATTTGAAAAAAAAAATTTAATTTGTTATTACTTAAATTTAAATTAAAAAAAAGTAATATGTTCAGTTTATAAATAAACGGAAAAGAAATATATATATGTTTACGAATGTGCTTGTAAAAACAAACATTTACTTGCAGCTGCACCAACTTGGCGAGTACCAATCTTTCAAAGTTTAATTCAAGTACAATACATCAAGGATTGTCAAGAAAAGACCATGAGGCAAAAAACTCGGAATTATGGGAAACATACGACGGGAGCAATAAAAGATTCGTGGATCTCCCTAGTTCCTCGAATAATTTCCGTTTTGCCACTCGTCTCAGTACCCGAAAGAATTACCATCAGCAAGACAAGGAGATATCTTCCTATACTATAGATTTGGGCACCACATCTTATACAACTAAAGAACAAAGCCTCCAAAAATCATTCTCTGATCCAGATTTTCTGAAAAATTCTAATATTAGTAACACAATAATTTATAACGGTAGGCACCAGCGCGTCTTCAATGAACAAGACTTGCTTTCAACCAACGACAATCGTGCAGTGATGAAATTCAAAGATGAAACGAGGACATCATTTGATGATTTAGATTGCGGTGGTGCAGCTATGTATGAGCAACGTATGAAGAGGTCGATGTCCAATCCAGATTTCGCCAATGGCATCGTAAGACGAAGGGCTTATCAAGAAAATAACAATCAAAATTTGTTCGCCAATGGAGGAATCATTTATGTAACACGAGATACGGATCATGAATATTCAAGAGGTCAAAGGCTACGAATGGCAGAACTTCAGGATATACAGAGCGGTTACCAGGGTATTGAAAGTAAAAATTCACTTGTAAATCGCAATTCTTACACGTCGGCACAAGCGTATGGCAGAATGGATGAAGAAGGATATCAAGGGAAATCAGTAGAGCAGAAAGACTCCCACAGCGCCATTCGTACAGATATTCGCAATAATACTCACAAATCCTTCTCTAATCCAGACTTAGGGAGAGAGGCCATTATGTATTTCCAAAGAAATTATTACGGCGGAGCTGATCAGAAGCAATTGTCTAATGCCATGGTTTACTCCGGGTCTGGTATGAATGACGACATCAACAAAAGAACATCATATCTATCGTCAGATATGCAATCTACAGCTCGTACAAGTGCATTGGTGGATAACTGTGGACGAAACAATTTTCAGTCGTTTTATGTCCAGGAGTTTTGTCCGATATGTCATTCATCTGATAACCCAGATGAATTCCCAAGAGCAAAGAAATCATCTTCCAAACTAAAGAAACGTAAATAATAACAGAAAAGTTAGAACATGGTATAAAACATAGAAATGAATGGTATATATATATAATATGTCATATTCACATTTTACTTTGTATAACGTTTTATCTTTATAATGGCCTGTTTCGTTTTATGTGTATCAGGCCAGAGAGAAAAGACAAACTACTCATTGCGAAAACTTTCTATCTAACTATGTATATAAAAAGTATTATTTAATGAATATTTATAGAATATAATGTAAAAATCTAAACTGGATGAGACTTACGATAAAAATTATAAAAGTCCTGTAGGTACTAGTAATCCGTTATATGTTGTATATTTGATGTATACCCACAACCATTTCGTTTTCATCATCTAAAAACCTTGATTTGTTCTCATAACATTTGATAATATAGATAACAATTTGAATTGTCACGGCAATCATTTAATACAAAATTTATCAAATATCAGCATCCAACATATATCAGATAGTCGGTCTAGTGTAATCTTGATGAAGCTTTGAAATATCAATCAGTAGTTACCAAAAGGCGATTCAGACAGAAATAAATCCATTGCAACTGCTAGGCAATCCATAGTATCATATTAAAACCCACCCAAACTGAGTTTTATTTCTTAGGATTTTTGGCGAACAGAAATATGTGCGAGCGAAATTTTAATTTTTTAATTTTTTTCTTGGGGACTAGTTTTTTCGGGCGGCACACATTTTTGAACTAAAATATAGCAAAAATAGCTAAAAGTAACAATAAATCCGGTTATTAATTTGGTGAAGTACGGCGGGCGGGCGGATGCCAACAGTTTCCGTGCAATAACTGATTAACCCTTCAACCAAAGCTTTTCAAATTATAATATGTCGTTCCCGGTGATAATATGGATGTCAGATTCGATATTGACCATTTTCACTTTTACTGCTCCGAAATTAGGGTCCTTCATTAATTGGAAAATGGCACTTTTTGTCGTTTCCGTGCAAAGCTTTTCAAATTACAGTATGTTGTTTCCGATGATAAAATGAAGATCAAGTTTGATCTTGACCATTTTCACTTTTACCGCACCATTGTAACGGTCCTTGAATAATTAGAAACTGACAATTTTTGTCGTTTCCGTATATTACAAACGTAATGTATAACACATATTTCTTATCGGGTACACTAGAGACCAAAAGTTTGGAAAGCCAAAAACAAACAAGGGAACAATAAACTATCTACACAGTTATAGACAAGATTTGCACCTTACAAATGCATATGTCACAACAACAAATATTATTTTTTCAAAATTTACGTAGTCCAAAAAATCAGAGCGGCGATATCCAAAGAATTAAATATCAGTTTGGTGTGGCCTAAGTAAATTTCGCAATCATGACCATAAAAAACTATTGAATCAGTACCTCGTCATGATTATACAACACAATACATGTACTCTATGGTATCTTGATTTGGACATACACAAGGAATCGATTTGAACTGACTGACTCTTTATTTTTGACACCGTCAGATGTTTCCATTGACAATTTCATTTCTCCGAGAAGGGCTGTTAAGGTTGATTCCATTTGTGATGGTCAAGGGTTTCAAAAATGTGGATGTTCTGGAAAATATAGATGTGAAACTAACCGTTGTGCCTGTCGTAAGCAGGGTAGATGCCATCCAAACACAGTTTGTAAAAATAAATAGTGACAAAACACATTCATCCTATCCAAGTTATGTTCAGAGTTTTTTTTGTGATTAATTTTGTTACAAAAATATTAAAGACTAGTATCAATTTCCAAGTCAGCGGTTATGTTAAATCCCAGGTGTTTTTTCAGTGATTATGAATAATCGTTGATTGTTTCAGTGATTATGAATAATCATTTAAATGATCAGGGATTTTACGAAATCCCTAAAATATTCAGAAAGTATGTATATTCCCTAATTAGATAAATGCACTGTAACATATAAATTGTCCATATAGAGTGCATAATAATATATGATACATACAATCGTTCTAATTTGCCGAGTGGAAACAGTCCATTTTCCAATGCTACAATCTTGTTTGTGCTCAGTCGTCTGAAATACAATCCTTAGTCAAATAATGGAATAAAACATTATTTTCAAAGTATATTTTTTTAATATGCAAAATGGACCACTCAGATATTCATAAAATAATCGATAAAATTTTATGTTAAACATAAGTTTGAAAGTTGGATAAAACAATACCACTTCGTATCAGGTTAGATTTGGCCGGTTTGAAATCAAACCACTATTTATACCAATAATCGATACCGATATCCATTTTGAATCATTATCAGGTCCTAAGATACAAATGCAACATTTGCAGTGTAAAATAGAATATCTGTCCTATTGTTTTCATAAAATTCAACTATATCCATTTTGATTCACTGTGTGTGCGTATGCCATCACGTAAAGTTTTAGAAAGGAAATCAGAAAATCCCAAACAATAAACTAAAATGTTGTAGTGCAAATATACTTAAAAGGATACGCCAAATCTGCTCAATATTGAACATGCATATTACAACTATACTTAAATATGTTTGTATAAAATGTCATTCCGACAATAATCCGGTAATAACTGTATCTTTTATAAAATTGTTTTATGCTGTGAAAAACTACACAGTCGGCCATTTCTGTCGACAAAACATTTGGTGGTGACGTCATGACCTACAAAATCTATCCTAAAATTAAAGACGATTCTTCTACAGAATGCGACCATTTACATACATGTATGTCCATTGCATGTCGCAAACTGGTCGATAATTACAAAATTATAACGATTATATCACAAGTTAATACGTGTCGATTATTAATTCTAACATTGCGGTAAACCATATCTACTAAACATGTAATAAAATTACCTTCATTTAAAAATTTACCTTTAAAGGAAATTTAGTGTTTACTGCTCGATAACTGTTGTAATCATGTTGATTATACAAGTATTTATCCAAGCTTCACCTCTTGTATATTGACTGTGAAATAATATTTCACATCTGTTATCGATCAAATCATTTCTAATCATTTTGTGTCATAACAACTCATTAATTGAAATAATTTTAATATTCTTTTAAAAAATGATTTCTATGTACATGCAATACATTATGGACCATTTCGACCGGTTGTCGTATTAAGTTATCTCGCTTGAACTACACAAGAAACTCCCATTAGAAAAATGCCGTGAATCAGAATTTAATTAAGTATTTCCTAAATAATACACAATTTTCAAAGGCGGTAGCAAACTTATGAAAAATAATAAGTATGCAATGGTTTCTAAATTTAATCCACCATAATCAATATTTGAAATTTAATGTTTAAGCGGTTATGAGTTTATGTGAAAGTGAACAATAAATCCTCTTGCCAGGACAAAAGATATACAGTTGATTTGTAAAAGTTATTTATTTAGTTTTAGATACATGTATCATATACATATTTGCAGTAAATTTGATCATGGATTTATTCATTTGGATTTCATGTTGTATATTCTATTAGAGTGTAGTTTACTCTCGCCCATACGTAAATTTAAGAAATACCAAAAGGGATATTTGAAGGAGGGGAAAATCGAAAATAACTGACAAAGTTCGGAGAACAACGAAGACAATACCAAAACAATACAAACACATTTAAAAACTAATTATATAGGAATAACACAGATACCACAAAAAACAACCGGCGTAGACTCAGGTGCTCCGGAAGAGTAAGCAGTCTCTGCCTTCTGCAGGACACCCGCCATACTACCCATGTCAAATCCGGTATGAGGAAGGAACACCATAAATGTAACAGGTTCATTTTCATTCGGGAAACGGTTTTTATACCTGTCAACCACTTAATGACGTCCATACATGTTAAAATTTAATAAGGATGACTACAACTTAGGAGCAACATATCCCTGTTTGAGCACCTTTTCTGTCAGAAGCCGGGCTCTGTCCAGCAAATAGGAAGTTGACGATTGAAAAGTCAAAGTTATCCCTTTTATCGTAAATTAAGTTAAGACAGACAAGGTGTCAATTTGGCCGTGGTTATTTAAGAATACCTACGATCTACGTGAGAAGCAATAATCAATTAAACAAATCAATAATAAATATCTAGGATAATTGTTTGTAATAAACATGTTAAGTAGATGACAGACTGTTTGCTTTAAATTCTACAAGAATGTAAAATGTACATTTTGTACCTAGTTTCTGTGAAAATAAAGAAATACGAATTGATGGAATAATTTTTTAAACATTGAATAACTTTATTTTACTTGTTTTGTAATTACCTTTATCTTTTGCCATGCAAATCATTTTGAAAACGCATGCCCATGTCATACCACTTTTGATTTACGACTTTGTGGTTATATGACACCAACATCGATTGTGGCTTCGCCTATAGAAAGATAACTAACCCGCTCAGATCTCTAATCAATACCTTATTAAATTGATTAATAAAACACACCAAAACCTTCTTAACTCTGGATAATCTTCACCATATGGTTGCGGAATTGTCCCTAAAACTTTAACAGCGAAATAAAACATTTCTCACAGACACTTTAGACATAAATCTAATTTATTTCTTTCAGTTGTTTTCTTTACAGCCACCCCTTTATCCTTCGCAACACACTACCACCAACACCATACCCCTACATTCTATGAGAGAAACAAACACCATTTCAAAAAATATGTCAGAATTCATATCTTGTCGACTGATACAGTACAAACCCCTTGCATATCGGAGCGTCTATTTCAGGAATCCAATCTACGGTTTCTATTATTATTGATGCAAAATAAAGAATAAGTTCAAATATGAATTTTAATGAATACAAAGAGCTTTTCCGTACGATTAATAGCAAAATTTACGAATTAGAAATTTCTGTGATAGCATTCTTTTCCATAAAACTTAATTAAAAGAACAGATTTTACCGAGTACACAATTGAATGTAATTAAGTAAACATACAATTATTTAAATCTTACACCCCACACTCTTCGGTTGCAGATTACCATTAATTTTCAGACTCAAAGGATCTCCAAATGCGTATAAATACTAACTGCTGCACCTAATCATTACAAATCTGTTCTATATTTACAAGTCCGACAGCAACCTATCTTGTGTTTCACAAAAGTTGGGGGCCAAGACAGCCAAGCTGATACAATACAAAAATGGTCACAAAAAGTTGTTTACAAAATGCAAATTTTGGATTTTTTTTTCTTCTCATGGAATTTAGATCATTTCTTAACTCCTTCGACATTACACTCATTATTCTGGTATACTTTGGAAGATATTTTTGTTGTTTTAGTTATCATAGTGAATTATGTGTCTTGGATATTGTTGTACCTGAAACTTTGTACGAAGCATCTATGGAAGGACCATTATAAACCCTACCTTTGTTTCTTGATCAGCCGCCATGAACAAATCCTATATCTCATTGGCCAAATTGAACATCTTCTACGCTTAAACAATACAGCAAAATGAACTGAAACTTGGTATGAAGCATCGATGGAATGACCTTTATACGTTTGTATATTTTGTCACGATCGGACAACTAACATGGCTGCCGTGAACAAATTTTATTTTCTCATTGCTCAAACTTTAATAAATGCTGTCCTCTGAAACCATAAAGCATCTGCTGACTGCCTCAGAACTGCTCTAGAATAGAATCCTGACTGCTCTAGAACAGAATCCTGACTGATTCTGACTGCTCTAAGCTGCCATGGTTAAGAACAGCTCTAACCTGTTATGGTCTAGAACAGCTCTCACCCATCATGGTCTAGAACAGTTCTAGTAACAGTCAGCATTTACAATATATAAGAAATCCCAACTTAACGTTTGAGTAAAGTTTTTTTGTAACACAATAAATAAAAATATCACACTGGAATAAAGCCTAATTCTTGACCAGAGCTGTTCTAAAAAGCAGTCGTGGACCAGGACTACTCTTGACCAGAGCTATTCTTCTTCCTGACTGCTTTGCAAGTTAACTTGGACGAGAGATTATGACTGGTCGCAACTGTATGACGAATCTGTGGAAGGTTCTTTATAAAATTTTTCTCGATCGGGGGACTAACATGGCCGCCATGAACAAATCCTATTTGTCAATGGCCAAAATAAAACAAAATATTCTCCTCTAAAACCATATGGCTAAATGAACTCAAACTTGATATGAAGTATCGATGGAAGAACCTTTACAAAGTTTGCATAATTTGTACCGGTAGGACAAGTAAATACCCTCCCCTCCCTCTGAACAATCCCCATTTCTCTTTAATCAAATTAAAAAATCCTCTCCTTTGAACTGGCCATATGGTTAAATGAAGTGGCTCTTGATATTACGTAATTACGGAAATAGCTTTATAAAGTTCTCAAATTTCTTTTTCAATTGCTGCCATGAACAAATCCTATTTCTCATTGGTCAAATAAGAAAAAATCTCCTCTGAAACAGTGTTAAACCGTATAGCCAAATGAACTGAAATCTATTGGAGGGTCTTTATAAAGTTTCTCGATCGGACAACTTTGTATGAAGCATTTATGGAAGAACCTTTACAAATTTTGCATGTTTCAAACTAGGACTAGAGGTAAAATCTATGCAAAAACCTTTATCAAATTTGGATATTTCTCTTCGGGGCGAGGAATCATGGCCACCATAAACAATTCCCTATTCTTGATTGGTCAAATTAAATAAAAATATCTTAAAGTGAAACTGAATAGGAAAATGAACAAATATGTCATGTTAAAAAGGATGCAAGGTGCGCGATACAGAATTACCACTTGAGCTTCTAGTTCTTTAACTACTAGTAACTACATTGTCCTTCAAAATTTGTTCTTACAAATCTGAATGTATTTGATGTATCATCATTGTAGTTTTTGTCATTCGTTTTATAAATACAAGGCATACAAGGTACTGATTGAGTAAAAACACTTACAGTTCTTTAATATTCTGTAACTCTTTGAATATCCCGACTGGTAATGTTTCAATTAGATTCCGCTCAAGATTTCTATAAGGATATAAACTCCATTAAACATTGCTCTATTTAATATGTTCTTTACAAAATTGAAAAGGTAAAGGTCAGCAGAGCGAAATAACTGTAAAAATAATATAAATATTATCACGTCCTCATCACAAAATGATTGACCGATTCGAAGTTTTTTCTTAAAAATTAGATTAAATATCTTCAGTGAAATTTCCGGTACTGGAATCGAAAGATCAACGGACTTGACAATTAACCGGATGAGTAGTATGTATGCGGTTTTCAGTTATCATTTGAGGTGGTGCTGAGGTGGTGCTACCGGAAGTGACGTCAACCTGAAATGACGTCACCGGAAGTGACGTGACCGGAACCGGAAGTCAGGTGACCGGAACCGGAAGTTTGCAACCGGAAGTGGGTAGTTTTCCCGCCCTTTGTTGCCGGAAGTCACGTGGTAGGACCCGGATGTGTGTTCTGCGCATGCGTAGGCAGAACCGGAAGTACCCGGAAGTGGTTTGCGCGCATGCGCAACCGGAAGTAGGGTGTTTTTTCCGCCATTTGTTGACGGAAGTGACGTAAGTCACGTGGTAGGACCCGGATGTGTGGTCTGCGCATGTTCGGGCGGAACCGGAAGTGGTTGGTGCAACCGGAAGTAGGGTGTTTTTTCCGCCATTTGTTGACGGAAGTGACGCAAGTCACGGACCCTAATGTTGATGATTGAATTATCTCCCCTTTTCCCGTGCTTCTCGGTCGTCTCTAGATCTTTCATCGGTCTCTCACTGTTATGTCCGAGAGTATACGAAGTACACTATTGGATTATCTCCCCTTATCCCGCTCTTTTCATCTGCGGGTGATGTTTTCTGTGAGGACCAAAGGTAGGATTGGATTATCTCCCCTTATCCCGCTCTTTTCATTTGGGGGTATTTTCTGTGAGGACCAAAGGTAGGATTGGATTATGTCCTCTTACCTCCAAGTGATGCTGTCACCATTAGATCAATGGAGGGGTGTCCTTAGCAACCGCCTTAGCAACGGCGGTCCATTTCTATGATGCACTTCGTTTCTCTTGTTTTGCTCCATCCCGCTCCTCGCTGCTCTTCTCTTGCTCCGTGCTGCTCATCGCTGCTCTTCTCTTCCTCATCGCTGCTCATCACTGCTCATTGCTGCTCATCTCTTGCTCATCACTGCTCTTCTCTTGCTCCGTGCTGTTTTTCTCTTGCTCTTTGTTGCTCATCGCTGCTCATTGCTGCTTTTCTCTTGCTCATCGCTGCTCAGCACTGTTTTTCTCTTGGTTTTTTGTTGCTCGTCGCTGTTTTTCTCTTGGTTTTTGTAGCTCATCGCTGTTTTTCTCGTTCTCATCGCTGTTTTTCTCTTGCTCTTTGCTGCTTATCGCTGTTTTTCTCGTGCCCTTTGCAGCTCATCGCTGTTTTTCTCGTGCTCATCGCTGTTTTTCTCTTGTTCTTTGCTGCTCATCGCTGTTTTTCTCTTGCTCTTTACTGCTCAGCACTGTTTTTCTCTTGCTCTTTACTGCTTATCGCTGTTTTTCTCTTGCTCTTTACTGCTCATCGCTGTTTTTCTCTTGCTCTTTGTTGCTCATCGCTGTTTTTCTCTTGTTCTTTACTGCTCAGCACTGTTTTTCTCTTCTTCTTTACTGCTCAGCACTGTTTTTCTCTTGGTTTTTGCAGCTCATCGCTTTTTTTCTCGTGCTCATCGCTGTTTTTCTCTTGTTCTTTGCTTCTCATCGCTGTTTTTCTCGTGCCCTTTGCAGCTCATCGCTGTTTTTCTCGTGCTCATCGCTGTTTTTCTCTTGCTCTTTACTGCTTATCGCTGTTTTTCTCTTGATCTTTACTGCTCATCGCTGTTTTTCTCTTGTTCTTTGTTGCTCATCGCTGTTTTTCTCTTGTTCTTTGTTGCTCATCGCTGTTTTTCTCTTGTTCTTTGTTGCTCATCGCTGTTTTTCTCTTGCTCTTTGCTGCTTATCGCTGTTTTTCTCGTGCCCTTTGTAGCTCATCGCTGTTTTTCTCGTGCTCATCGCTGTTTTTCTCTTGTTCTTTGCTTCTCATCGCTGTTTTTCTTTTGCTCTTTGCTTCTCATCGCTGTTTTTCTCGTGCCCTTTGCAGCTCATCTCTGATTTTCTCGTGCTCTTCGCTGTTTTTCTCTTGTTCTTTACTGCTCATCACTGTTTTTCTCTTGTTCTTTACTGCTCATCGCTGTTTTTCTCGTGCTCATCGCAGTTTTTCTCTTGTTCTTTACTGCTTATGGCTGTTTTTCTCTCGCTCTTTGTTGATCATCACTGTTTTTCTCGTACTCTTTGCTGCTCATCGCTGTTTTTCTCTTGTTCTTTGTTGCTCATCACTGTTTTTCTCGTGCTCATCGCTGTTTTTCTCTTGTTCTTTACTGCTTATGGCTGTTTTTCTCTCGCTCTTTGTTGATCATCACTGTTTTTCTCGTACTCTTTGCTGCTCATCGCTGTTTTTCTCTTGTTCTTTGTTGCTCATCACTGTTTTTCTCGTGCTCATCGCTGTTTTTCTCTTGTTCTTTACGTCTCATCGCTGTTTTTCTCTTGCTCGTTACTGCTTATCGCTGTTTTTCTCTTGGTTTTTGTAGCTCATCTCTGATTTTCTCGTGCTCGTCGCTGTTTTTTCTCTTGTTCTTTGTTGCTCATCGCTGTTTTTCTCTTGCTCTTTACTGCTCATCGCTGTTTTTCTCTTGTTATTTACTGCTTATCGCTGTTTTTCTCTTGGTTTTTGTAGCTCATCGCTGTTTGTCTCTTGCTCTTTACTGCTTATCGCTGTTTTTCTCTCGCTCTTTGTTGCTCATCGCTGTTTTTCTCTTGGTTTTTGTTGCTCGTCACTGTTTTTCTCGTGCTGTTTACTGCTCATCACTGTTTTTCTCTTGTTCTTTACTGCTCGTCGCTGTTTTTCTCGTGCTCATCGCAGTTTTTCTCTTGCTCTTTACTGCTTATGGCTGTTTTTCTCTCGCTCTTTGTTGATCATCACTGTTTTTCTCTTGTTCTTTACGTCTCATCGCTGTTTTTCTCTTGCTCGTTACTGCTTATCGCTGTTTTTCTCTTGGTTTTTGTAGCTCATCGCTGTTTTTCTCGTGCTCTTTGCTGCTCGTCGCTGGTTTTTCTCTTGTTCTTTGTTGCTCATCACTGTTTTTCTCTTGCTCTTTACTGCTCGTCGCTGTTTTTTCTTTTGTTCTTTGTTGCTCATCACTGTTTTTCTCTTGCTCTTTACTGCTCATCGCTGTTTGTCTCTTGCTCTTTACTGCTCATCGCTGTTTTTCTCTTGCTCTATGCTTCTCATCGCTGTTTTTCTCTTGTTCTTTACTGCTCATCACTGTTTTTCTCTTGTTCTTTACTGGTCATCGCTGTTTTTCTCTTGCTCTTTACTGCTCATCGCTGTTTTTCTCTTGCTCTATGCTTCTCATCGCTGTTTTTCTCTTGTTCTTTGTTGCTCATCACTGTTTTTCTCTTGCTCTTTACTGCTCATCAATGTTTTTCGCTTGTTCTTTACTGGTCATCGCTGTTTTTCTCTCGTTCTTTACTGCTCATCGCTGTTTTTCTCTTGCTCTTTACTGCTTATGGCTGTTTTTCTCTCGCTCTTTGTTGCTCATCACTGTTTTTCTCTTGTCCTTTGTTGTTCATCGCTACTCCTTACCTTACTCGCGTGCTTATTTCGTTTTTTGGGGCTACTTGTCTCTGTTTTCGCTGCCACTACTGCTCCTGCTGCTTTTTGCTGTTCGTTATCGCTGCTCTTCTCTTGCTCATCGCTGTTTTTTCTCTTGCTCATCGCTGATCCTTTCTTGTTCTTTGCTGCTCATCCCTACTCAGGGCCTTACTCGCGTGCTCATTTCGCTCCTGCTGCTTGTTGCTGTTCGTCATCGCTGTTCGTCATCGCTGCTCTTCTCTTGCTCATCACTGCTCTTCTCTTGCTCATCGCTGCTCTTCTCTTGCTCTTTGCTGTTCATCGCTACTCATGATCTTACTCGCGTGCTCATTTCAGTTTTTTGGTGCTATTTGTCACTTTTAATCGCTGCTGCTGCTACTGCTGAAGGAATGTAGTTTACTGCTGATGATCGGAAGGCCACTCGGTACTCATGTTGTCGGTTTGATTGGTAGATCAAGACTGATCGATGTGATTGTATACTGGGATATTTATCGACGACAAACACAAATGAAACAGTTTCATATTTTATTTTACAAAATCTACATCAGTCAATGTTTTAAGTTCTGGTTCTTTCTCTTCAAACAAAGGTATGATCTTCTTCAGTTCTTTCCATTCGAAGGTGTCCAAGCCGATTCCTCTCTTTGTTGGACGATAGGTCCAGTATCCCCGGGGTATAAAGTGCTTTCTTATCCAAATAGTGGGGTATGGGGATTTGACGGTGACGAATACATTGTCCCCAATGTGATATCTCCAGTCGACTAGTTCTTTATCCTGTACTCTACCGATCAAATCATCCAGAACATCAGTAGTCTCGCATAAAGCTTTCCATTGTATCAAAGATAAGCTCACTCCGGTCTTGGTGGGCACCGTTTCACTTTCCCAAAATCTGAGATCTACTCTTTTACTGCCATTCCATTCTGTCAGCTCTGCATACGTTCCTCCACCAAGTAGTACTTTCAAAGGAATATCGGAAGCTGTCATGGCGTCTTGAACGATATCGCGCTTGGTCTGGTCTTTGGTTTTCTTTTCTTTACGAGACATATCGGCTGACTGATTCCTCTTCTTGCTGGTCTATTTATATACATATCGGAGATGAACTGGATTGGTTCTTATATTATGAAACGTGAAACATGATTGGCTATCTTTCCGACATCGTGATTGGTTAACTTCTCCCGTTCCGATTGGTCGAAAATCTGGCATTTTCATTGGTCAATTCCAACCTTTTCGATAGATCAACACGATGATACATTGTCCAAATATGCGGCGCCCAATCCGGAAACTGTTCACAATAGGTACGAGTAAACACCGACAATACGACCAGTCTTCCTTGGTTCACCACACCGTCTTCGAACATGGCAGAAACGATTCTCTCGTATACTTGGAAGGGGTCCATCGTACGAATGACTTCTCTGACTATCTTCACTTCCTTTTATACATTTATGACATGAGACTACTCTGCATTGACAAACTTGTAACTGTCTACATATATACATGTATATATATAGTGTTGCCAGAAGATCCCGATACCGGGGTTTTGTATCTGAGGCACTGGCAGTCCACCCGGACAGAGGAAAATACCGACAATCGTGTTCAGGATGAACGAGATTACATCCGCCACCTTTCCTGATATGGTTCGCCACACATTCAACCAACGTGTCGTTTGGATTTATACTGAGAAACGCAGAGACCGGAGAACTAAGATACTTCCATTCCAGGACGGGGACGAATGTTCTCTGTCTCGATGATGTTAGATGGACATCAAAGATGGCTGCACCCATTCTGTTGCTTTTTGCTGCTCATCGCTCATGACCTTACCTCATTTCAGTTTTGGGGCAACTTGTCGCTGTTTTCGCCGCTGTTGCTAGTGGTGGTCGATTGTCGTTAGTCAAAGATTGGATCTGTGCGAGAGCACCCTTAGATCCGGGTTATTTAAAAGTCCACTCTGCATTTATCCAGGCTTGTGGCTGGCTATCATAAGATAGACTGCATTAATCCTGCTCAATTTTTTAAGGGCACTCTGCATTTGTCCAGGCTTGTGACTGGCTATATATATGTATAAACATATATAGGCTGCATTACCCTCCTTCCCTTTTTTTGTTATATTTTTTTCTGTTTTTCTTTGTAATATGTTCCAATTCCTCCGTCACATAGAGTCATTGCTGTCTTCAGCTGGAGGTGGGTCGTAGTCGTTCAATACACGGTTAAGCAGATATTTTCGTTTTTCTACGGCCTAATCCCATGATTCTTTTGATTCGTAGTCTTCCTATTCTCTCCAGCGTTTAGCTGTTTTTCTTGTTCTCTCTATGTACGGGGTCTTTATTTATGTCTTGATGCCAGGACACCAGTCCGAGGTAATGCTTTCGTATTTCGTCTCTGTATGAGTCAAACATGTCTCTATATGCTGCCAAGCGTGCTTTGTCTTCTTCCATTCCGGCTTCCACTACTTCGTTTACTGTCTGTGAGTATTCCGATTGATGTACTTGAAATGTTATGTTCAAAACGACTTCCCATAGGGACTGTTCGCAAAGCTCTTCGGAGTCTTCGTTGGATCCATGGTCACTACTTTGTTCCGATTCATCGTTATCGGCTTCTGTGGTGGTGTCTGAAGCTGAATCACTATAGTCTGTTGAATCCTCTTCAATACCATGTGCATTCTTTTTGTGTCGCACTAGGTTAAAGTTTTGCTTGGATTGGTATCCACAGGTATACATTTAAGACGTCTTTATTTCCTGGTAGTCGATAGCAGAATGAGTTCCGGTCGTCCTTCAAGTGTTTATATTAGATATAGGTTCCTCAGCGGCTTGTTGATTCATACACAAGCGTTTGGCAAAGTATTCGTTTCGACATTGTTGCAGTTCAGATTTCACTTTTCTGATGAGGTCTCTTTTAAGTCTTTTCCACTCGTGGTCAATCCTTCTACATCCCTTGCAGATATTCATGTTTTTGTAGAAGTCCGCAAAGCTCTTGTTCGTTTGACACTTTTTACATTTCTTGTTTGGATCCACTTTGTTGGGTCCTCCACTTGTGTTATCCAGCCGTTTGGTTCTCTTCACTTTGGTTAGAAGTAATTTCCTTTTCCTTTGTGGTTTTGCTTTGGTGTTAGAAAGATCCACAGGTACTAAATATCTAGCAGGAACCACTAAATCAACGAGAGGCGTTTTCGATGCCATTGATACGTGTGTGTTGTTTGACGGTCTTCAAACAACTGACGAAATTAAACAAAACCTCTGACTATATTTTCGTTAAAAGCTTTTCATTGGTGTCATAGAGACGAAGATTACCCCACACAGTTCGCTGTTTGTTGTTGCTATTGCTGCTGAGGAGGTGAAGGTGGGATTCTCACTGTTTCGTTATAAGTCACCTCTTAGTCTCGTTGATGTTTCG
Organism: Mytilisepta virgata; assembly: GCA_028015205.1. NCBI lineage: Eukaryota > Metazoa > Mollusca > Bivalvia > Mytilida > Mytilidae > Mytilisepta > Mytilisepta virgata. The sequence goes on from CM051519.1 coordinate 80,253,994, forward strand.
ATGGATACAAAAGATGGCTGCGTTCATGTAACGCGGACCTGAAAGAGAACACCCTTATGAAACAGAAATTTTAGAGTCTTTCCGGACGGGAACGAATGTTCTCGGTCTCGTTGATGCTACGACGGACATCAAAGATGGCTGCCCCCAAGTAACGCGGACCTGAAAGGGAACACCCAAATGAAACGAAAATTTCAGAGTCTTTCCGGACGGGAACGAACGTTTACGGATTTCAGTCCTAACCATAACCCTAACTCCAGACCTAACCCTAACCCTAACTCTAACCCTAACCCTAGTTCTAACCCTAACCCTAACTCTAACCCTAACCTTAGTCCTGCTTCTAACCCTTATCGTAGGTCTGTCTCGTACTCCTACTCTAACCGGTCCATACCTCACGTCGTTGGATCACCTAAGCAAGCGTGACTGTTTGCCTCGAGACAGACCTACGATAAGGGTTTGTCACGCTTGCACCAGTGAACCACCGGCGTGGGATATGGACCGGTGGTTCACTGGTGCAAGCGTGACAAACACGAGGCAAACAGTCACGCTTGCTTAGGTGATCCAACGACGTGAGGTATGGACCGGTTAGAGTAGGAGTACGAGACAGACCTACGATAAGGGTTAGAAGCAGGACTAAGGTTAGGGTTAGAGTTAGGGTTAGGGTTAGAACTAGGGTTAGGGTTAGGTCTGGAGTTAGGGTTATGGTTAGGACTGAAATCCGTAAACGTTCGTTCCCGTCCGGAAAGACTCTGAAATTTTCGTTTCATTTGGGTGTTCCCTTTCAGGTCCGCGTTACTTGGGGGCAGCCATCTTTGATGTCCGTCGTAGCATCAACGAGACCGAGAACATTCGTTCCCGTCCGGAAAGACTCTAAAATTTCTGTTTCATAAGGGTGTTCTCTTTCAGGTCCGCGTTACATGAACGCAGCCATCTTTTGTATCCATCGAAACATCAACGAGACTAAGAGGTGACTTATAACGAAACAGTGAGAATCCCACCTTCACCTCCTCAGCAGCAATAGCAACAACGAACAGCGAACTGTGTGGGGTAATCTTCGTCTCTATGACACCAATGAAAAGCTTTTAACGAAAATATAGTCAGAGGTTTTGTTTAATTTCGTCAGTTGTTTGAAGACCGTCAAACAACACACACGTATCAATGGCATCGAAAACGCCTCTCGTTGATTTAGTGGTTCCTGCTAGATATTTAGTACCTGTGGATCTTTCTAACACCAAAGCAAAACCACAAAGGAAAAGGAAATTACTTCTAACCAAAGTGAAGAGAACCAAACGGCTGGATAACACAAGTGGAGGACCCAACAAAGTGGATCCAAACAAGAAATGTAAAAAGTGTCAAACGAACAAGAGCTTTGCGGACTTCTACAAAAACATGAATATCTGCAAGGGATGTAGAAGGATTGACCACGAGTGGAAAAGACTTAAAAGAGACCTCATCAGAAAAGTGAAATCTGAACTGCAACAATGTCGAAACGAATACTTTGCCAAACGCTTGTGTATGAATCAACAAGCCGCTGAGGAACCTATATCTAATATAAACACTTGAAGGACGACCGGAACTCATTCTGCTATCGACTACCAGGAAATAAAGACGTCTTAAATGTATACCTGTGGATACCAATCCAAGCAAAACTTTAACCTAGTGCGACACAAAAAGAATGCACATGGTATTGAAGAGGATTCAACAGACTATAGTGATTCAGCTTCAGACACCACCACAGAAGCCGATAACGATGAATCGGAACAAAGTAGTGACCATGGATCCAACGAAGACTCCGAAGAGCTTTGCGAACAGTCCCTATGGGAAGTCGTTTTGAACATAACATTTCAAGTACATCAATCGGAATACTCACAGACAGTAAACGAAGTAGTGGAAGCCGGAATGGAAGAAGACAAAGCACGCTTGGCAGCATATAGAGACATGTTTGACTCATACAGAGACGAAATACGAAAGCATTACCTCGGACTGGTGTCCTGGCATCAAGACATAAATAAAGACCCCGTACATAGAGAGAACAAGAAAAACAGCTAAACGCTGGAGAGAATAGGAAGACTACGAATCAAAAGAATCATGGGATTAGGCCGTAGAAAAACGAAAATATCTGCTTAACCGTGTATTGAACGACTACGACCCACCTCCAGCTGAAGACAGCAATGACTCTATGTGACGGAGGAATTGGAACATATTACAAAGAAAAACAGAAAAAAATATAACAAAAAAAGGGAAGGAGGGTAATGCAGCCTATATATGTTTATACATATATATAGCCAGTCACAAGCCTGGACAAATGCAGAGTGCCCTTAAAAAATTGAGCAGGATTAATGCAGCCTATCTTATGATAGCCAGCCACAAGCCTGGATAAATGCAGAGTGGACTTTTAAATAACCCGGATCTAAGGGTGCTCTCGCACAGATCCAATCTTTGACTAACGACAATCGACCACCACTAGCAACAGCGGCGAAAACAGCGACAAGTTGCCCCAAAACTGAAATGAGGTAAGGTCATGAGCGATGAGCAGCAAAAAGCAACAGAATGGGTGCAGCCATCTTTGATGTCCATCTAACATCATCGAGACAGAGAACATTCGTCCCCGTCCTGGAATGGAAGTATCTTAGTTCTCCGGTCTCTGCGTTTCTCAGTATAAATCCAAACGACACGTTGGTTGAATGTGTGGCGAACCATATCAGGAAAGGTGGCGGATGTAATCTCGTTCATCCTGAACACGATTGTCGGTATTTTCCTCTGTCCGGGTGGACTGCCAGTGCCTCAGATACAAAACCCCGGTATCGGGATCTTCTGGCAACACTATATATATACATGTATATATGTAGACAGTTACAAGTTTGTCAATGCAGAGTAGTCTCATGTCATAAATGTATAAAAGGAAGTGAAGATAGTCAGAGAAGTCATTCGTACGATGGACCCCTTCCAAGTATACGAGAGAATCGTTTCTGCCATGTTCGAAGACGGTGTGGTGAACCAAGGAAGACTGGTCGTATTGTCGGTGTTTACTCGTACCTATTGTGAACAGTTTCCGGATTGGGCGCCGCATATTTGGACAATGTATCATCGTGTTGATCTATCGAAAAGGTTGGAATTGACCAATGAAAATGCCAGATTTTCCACCAATCGGAACGGGAGAAGTTAACCAATCACGATGTCGGAAAGATAGCCAATCATGTTTCACGTTTCATAATATAAGAACCAATCCAGTTCATCTCCGATATGTATATAAATAGACCAGCAAGAAGAGGAATCAGTCAGCCGATATGTCTCGTAAAGAAAAGAAAACCAAAGACCAGACCAAGCGCGATATCGTTCAAGACGCCATGACAGCTTCCGATATTCCTTTGAAAGTACTACTTGGTGGAGGAACGTATGCAGAGCTGACAGAATGGAATGGCAGTAAAAGAGTAGATCTCAGATTTTGGGAAAGTGAAACGGTGCCTACCAAGACCGGAGTGAGCTTATCTTTGATACAATGGAAAGCTTTATGCGAGACTACTGATGTTCTGGATGATTTGATCGGTAGAGTACAGGATAAAGAACTAGTCGACTGGAGATATCACATTGGGGACAATGTATTCGTCACCGTCAAATCCCCATACCCCACTATTTGGATAAGAAAGCACTTTATACCCCGGGGATACTGGACCTATCGTCCAACAAAGAGAGGAATCGGCTTGGACACCTTCGAATGGAAAGAACTGAAGAAGATCATACCTTTGTTTGAAGAGAAAGAACCAGAACTTAAAACATTGACTGATGTAGATTTTGTAAAATAAAATATGAAACTGTTTCATTTGTGTTTGTCGTCGATAAATATCCCAGTATACAATCACATCGATCAGTCTTGATCTACCAATCAAACCGACAACATGAGTACCGAGTGGCCTTCCGATCATCAGCAGTAAACTACATTCCTTCAGCAGTAGCAGCAGCAGCGATTAAAAGTGACAAATAGCACCAAAAAACTGAAATGAGCACGCGAGTAAGATCATGAGTAGCGATGAACAGCAAAGAGCAAGAGAAGAGCAGCGATGAGCAAGAGAAGAGCAGTGATGAGCAAGAGAAGAGCAGCGATGACGAACAGCGATGACGAACAGCAACAAGCAGCAGGAGCGAAATGAGCACGCGAGTAAGGCCCTGAGTAGGGATGAGCAGCAAAGAACAAGAAAGGATCAGCGATGAGCAAGAGAAAAAACAGCGATGAGCAAGAGAAGAGCAGCGATAACGAACAGCAAAAAGCAGCAGGAGCAGTAGTGGCAGCGAAAACAGAGACAAGTAGCCCAAAAAAAACGAAATAAGCACGCGAGTAAGGTAAGGAGTAGCGATGAACAACAAAGGACAAGAGAAAAACAGTGATGAGCAACAAAGAGCGAGAGAAAAACAGCCATAAGCAGTAAAGAGCAAGAGAAAAACAGCGATGAGCAGTAAAGAACGAGAGAAAAACAGCGATGACCAGTAAAGAACAAGCGAAAAACATTGATGAGCAGTAAAGAGCAAGAGAAAAACAGTGATGAGCAACAAAGAACAAGAGAAAAACAGCGATGAGAAGCATAGAGCAAGAGAAAAACAGCGATGAGCAGTAAAGAGCAAGAGAAAAACAGCGATGACCAGTAAAGAACAAGAGAAAAACAGTGATGAGCAGTAAAGAACAAGAGAAAAACAGCGATGAGAAGCATAGAGCAAGAGAAAAACAGCGATGAGCAGTAAAGAGCAAGAGACAAACAGCGATGAGCAGTAAAGAGCAAGAGAAAAACAGTGATGAGCAACAAAGAACAAAAGAAAAAACAGCGACGAGCAGTAAAGAGCAAGAGAAAAACAGTGATGAGCAACAAAGAACAAGAGAAAAACCAGCGACGAGCAGCAAAGAGCACGAGAAAAACAGCGATGAGCTACAAAAACCAAGAGAAAAACAGCGATAAGCAGTAACGAGCAAGAGAAAAACAGCGATGAGACGTAAAGAACAAGAGAAAAACAGTGATGATCAACAAAGAGCGAGAGAAAAACAGCCATAAGCAGTAAAGAGCAAGAGAAAAACTGCGATGAGCACGAGAAAAACAGCGACGAGCAGTAAAGAACAAGAGAAAAACAGTGATGAGCAGTAAACAGCACGAGAAAAACAGTGACGAGCAACAAAAACCAAGAGAAAAACAGCGATGAGCAACAAAGAGCGAGAGAAAAACAGCGATAAGCAGTAAAGAGCAAGAGACAAACAGCGATGAGCTACAAAAACCAAGAGAAAAACAGCGATAAGCAGTAAATAACAAGAGAAAAACAGCGATGAGCAGTAAAGAGCAAGAGAAAAACAGCGATGAGCAACAAAGAACAAGAGAAAAAACAGCGACGAGCACGAGAAAATCAGAGATGAGCTACAAAAACCAAGAGAAAAACAGCGATAAGCAGTAACGAGCAAGAGAAAAACAGCGATGAGACGTAAAGAACAAGAGAAAAACAGCGATGAGCACGAGAAAAACAGTGATGAGCAACAAAGAACAAGAGAAAAACAGCGATGAGCAGCAAAGAGTACGAGAAAAACAGTGATGATCAACAAAGAGCGAGAGAAAAACAGCCATAAGCAGTAAAGAACAAGAGAAAAACAGCGATGAGCACGAGAAAAACAGTGATGAGCAACAAAGAACAAGAGAAAAACAGCGATGAGCAGCAAAGAGTACGAGAAAAACAGTGATGATCAACAAAGAGCGAGAGAAAAACAGCCATAAGCAGTAAAGAACAAGAGAAAAACTGCGATGAGCACGAGAAAAACAGCGATGAGCAGTAAAGAACAAGAGAAAAACAGTGATGAGCAGTAAAGAACAAGAGAAAAACAGCGAAGAGCACGAGAAAATCAGAGATGAGCTGCAAAGGGCACGAGAAAAACAGCGATGAGAAGCAAAGAGCAAAAGAAAAACAGCGATGAGAAGCAAAGAACAAGAGAAAAACAGCGATGAGCACGAGAAAAACAGCGATGAGCTACAAAGGGCACGAGAAAAACAGCGATAAGCAGCAAAGAGCAAGAGAAAAACAGCGATGAGCAACAAAGAACAAGAGAAAAACAGCGATGAGCAACAAAGAACAAGAGAAAAACAGCGATGAGCAACAAAGAACAAGAGAAAAACAGCGATGAGCAGTAAAGATCAAGAGAAAAACAGCGATAAGCAGTAAAGAGCAAGAGAAAAACAGCGATGAGCACGAGAAAAACAGCCATGAGCTGCAAAGGGCACGAGAAAAACAGCGATGAGAAGCAAAGAACAAGAGAAAAACAGCGATGAGCACGAGAAAAAAAGCGATGAGCTGCAAAAACCAAGAGAAAAACAGTGCTGAGCAGTAAAGAAGAAGAGAAAAACAGTGCTGAGCAGTAAAGAACAAGAGAAAAACAGCGATGAGCAACAAAGAGCAAGAGAAAAACAGCGATGAGCAGTAAAGAGCAAGAGAAAAACAGCGATAAGCAGTAAAGAGCAAGAGAAAAACAGTGCTGAGCAGTAAAGAGCAAGAGAAAAACAGCGATGAGCAGCAAAGAACAAGAGAAAAACAGCGATGAGCACGAGAAAAACAGCGATGAGCTGCAAAGGGCACGAGAAAAACAGCGATAAGCAGCAAAGAGCAAGAGAAAAACAGCGATGAGAACGAGAAAAACAGCGATGAGCTACAAAAACCAAGAGAAAAACAGCGACGAGCAACAAAAAACCAAGAGAAAAACAGTGCTGAGCAGCGATGAGCAAGAGAAAAGCAGCAATGAGCAGCGATGAGCAACAAAGAGCAAGAGAAAAACAGCACGGAGCAAGAGAAGAGCAGTGATGAGCAAGAGATGAGCAGCAATGAGCAGTGATGAGCAGCGATGAGCAAGAGAAGAGCAGCGATGAGCAGCACGGAGCAAGAGAAGAGCAGCGAGGAGCGGGATGGAGCAAAACAAGAGAAACGAAGTGCATCATAGAAATGGACCGCCGTTGCTAAGGCGGTTGCTAAGGACACCCCTCCATTGATCTAATGGTGACAGCATCACTTGGAGGTAAGAGGACATAATCCAATCCTACCTTTGGTCCTCACAGAAAATACCCCCAAATGAAAAGAGCGGGATAAGGGGAGATAATCCAATCCTACCTTTGGTCCTCACAGAAAACATCACCCGCAGATGAAAAGAGCGGGATAAGGGGAGATAATCCAATAGTGTACTTCGTATACTCTCGGACATAACAGTGAGAGACCGATGAAAGATCTAGAGACGACCGATAAGCACGGGAAAAGGGGAGATAATTCAATCTGGTCAAGCATCAACATTAGGGTCCGTGACTTGCGTCACTTCCGTCAACAAATGGCGGAAAAAAACACCCTACTTCCGGTTGCACCAACCACTTCCGGTTCCGCCCGAACATGCGCAGACCACACATCCGGGTCCTACCACGTGACTTACGTCACTTCCGTCAACAAATGGCGGAAAAAAACACCCTACTTCCGGTTGCGCATGCGCGCAAACCACTTCCGGGTACTTCCGGTTCCGCCTACGCATGCGCAGAACACACATCCGGGTCCTACCACGTGACTTGCGTCACTTCCGGCAACAAAGGGCGGGAAAACTACCCACTTCCGGTTGCGCATGCGCGCAAAAATCACTTCCGGTTCCGGTCACCTGACTTCCGGTTCCGGTCACGTCACTTCCGGTAGCACCACCTCAGCACCACCTCAAATGATAACTGAAAACCGCATACATACTACTCGGATGTCACCAACTTGAAATGTGGCATATGCCGTTATATTCCCTGTATCGACGTAAACGTGTACAGCATGAACGATGAACGAAGAAAAATATGGATATATAAGAGATGCTAAAAGAACCGTCCGGACGATTATTTTATAAAATAAACGATGCTACAAAAGCCCTTTAACGGTTAATTTCCATGGTATAGTTTAATGTACATCGTATTTACAATGCATACGAGTACTATTTTACTAGAACCGGTGATTTTATATTGAACTATTTAAATGTTAGTTTCTGTGTTACAACGATAAAAAAATCGTTGATACCACTTAGTCGATTGCGGTGATAGTGGACTCCAAGAATCCAAGGGAATCAACAAGACAGTTGCTAGTATTTCTTTATTAACCCAAAAATTATACTTTAAATTTATTATTACAAAACAGGTTAATTTTGTAAAAACTTAGGAGTAATCCCTCGTGCATAGTTTTGTCCTAAGATAATTTTGAACCACTCAGATTCTGACAAAAAATTACAAAGTAAGGTCAAGAAATACCAAAGTGATATTTGAAGGAGAGTAAAATCGTAACAACTGACAAACTCCGGAGAACAACGAAGACAAGACGAAAACAATACATGCACTACAATTAAAAACTAAAAACGTATGAACAACATGGACATGTTTAGGTATGAACAACAAATATGTTAGATATTCTCATAGACAACATATTTGTCGAATTTGGCGGTCGAATTTTTCAAAAAACAATCGACATTCCAATGGAAACCAACTGTGTTCCTCTCCTGCCCGGTCTGATTCTGTACTCATATGAAGCAGACTTCATTCATGGGATATACTAAGTGAAAACAAAAAGAAACTAGCCCAATCCTTTAATTTCACTTTTCGTTATATAGGATACTAAAGACAGCGAAGTCCGCTTTATATTTGGATTTGTTTCTTGTAATAGAAAACGAGAGACATTTGAAGACAAAACTTTATGACAAACGATGGTTGATTCAACTTTCCTATTATAAAATTTCCCTTCTTAAGTACCAATATACCAGCATTGCCTGAATATGGCGTCTACGTTTGTCAGCTTATCCGGTATTCAAGGGCATGCGTGAGTTACTGAATTTCGATAAAGAGGATTACTGTTGTCACAAAACCTGCTTAACCAGGGATAAATTGATATCATCACTTAGAAAATTGTACGGTCGTCATCACGAATTGATTGACCGTTACAGTGTTCCAATATCGAAGATGATGTTAGACCTGTTCCCACTGTCGTAACATTTCATGTACCTCCGCCGATTTGTAACTACCACCGGATTGACGGTGTCGTATATGGAGCAGGAACTGCTTACCCTTCCGGAACCCTGAGTTCACTCCTGGTTTTTATAGGAATTCGTGTTGTTCATTGTTTTTTTTTTAGTTTTCACTGTTTATTTGTTGTGCTGTGCTTGTGGTTATCCAGTTGTCTTCCCGGGTTTGTATGTCTAATGGATTGCATTTTTTTTTGTTTTTTTTTTTGTTTGATCCTTGGATAAATTTGTCCTTTTGGTCATTTAGGCCCTTTTGAATTTGATCTTGAACCTGTTTGATTGCGTTTTGGTTTTGCAACATTTTACGGCTTGAACTCAACTTATATGTCGTAAATCGAAGGAATGTGCAAATTTTAAGCATTAAAACAGGTATCATATAATTTCAATATTTGAGATTGTTTTACACATGGGTGCAAGGTATCGTTCATCATTTTTTTTGTTTCAAGGTAAAAAGTGTGCTTCGAGACAAGTGCTTCTGAAGAAAAAAAACGTGTGCGAGACATGGTGTCAGATAAAACTATTGTAAAAACGAAAACTCCAAACTCGGAAATGATACCGTCAAATACATAACGATATCGGAAAATCCACCAAAGCTCGACTGCGAAAAATCATCGACAAAACCTTCGATTTGCATTGCAGAATTAGCTTTGAAAATAAGTTCTGCAAGTAGCCAAAGTAATCCCACTGCATACTAGTGTATTTTTTCGCAATGATAATAGTTTAAAGATTCAGTGTCCTTTAGATAAAAACTTAATCTCAATTAAAGGGCATGGTACATGTATGATGTGACCCGATATTTGACTCCCAGAATGTCAAAATTAAAAAGTAATTAAAGCCTTACTCTCAACTACCATTAAGCACTCTTAAAATGTTGAATTTTGAGGGAAACTTTTTGTTTTCAACGAGAAATTTCCGTAATAGCTGCAATATGCTTTCAAAGATGGCTAATTGTGAAGAATCAATAAAAACAAAGAATTTCACTCATTTTGGACTTCTGAATTAAAATTTTGATATAAGCAACAGCCTTGTCCAAACAGATATTTTACTGAAATGTGTTTTTATCTTGAAAAGATATTATATATAAAATATATAAAAGCGGCAATTTTAAGCAAAGACTTGTTTGTTTATATTTTGACGCCAAAACATTGAACATTTAATGGTTTATTAGTTTTTAATAGACGTAACAACGAAAATACCACATGCCATGGATCAAAGAATATTGAAAACAGTATATAAATTACATCTTCTCTCTTTCTTTTTAAGATTATTTCAAAGTATTTAAAATCTTTGTTAATATATTAAGCAATTTGTTGCTCGTTTATCAGTAAGTTATTCTGTTTCCTGTTATTCCTTTTCTTTATATGTTAATACTTTAATTTCCCTATTAGTACACATTACAGCATACACGATCGCAATATGCCATACACTACTTCATTAGAAATTACATGTACAAAGTTACCATACAATGTACAATATGGAAAATTAAACTTAAAACCTGTGTGATGGGCAATTTATAAGTTGTATCACAAGTATTATGCAATAAACGATACCAGAAACCATATGGTGAACGAAATGCAACATTCTTAGTGTTTTAATGTTTGTGCTCCATTGTTCAAATTTTCTTATACGTATTTGTTTAGGTGATATCTTTCATAACATTGTTTGCTGTTTTTCTATTCTCCCAGATTAGCTTTGTTGTTTGATTTTGGTTTTGTTGTGTATTTCCCTGTCTTATCGCTTTGGTTTTCTTTTGCTGAATGATATTTTTTACCTGAATTTCTCTAATATTGACTTACAGAATTTCCAATTTCACCATTTTATCAAAAATACCATCGTCCAGAAATGTGATTTTGTTGTTGCTTAAGTCCCTACAAGAACAGTGTCAGTTTAAAAACAATTCTTACATTTCATACAAATGTGCAGAAAATTCAAAATGAGGTGTTTTGTTGTGCAGAAAACATGTGCAATGTTAACAAAGTATTCTAATATGACGTCCTATGTATCGTCAAAGATATATTACCCGATATATCCACTTCTATAGAAGCTTGTTGTAAACACGAATTGTATGAACTTTAACAAGAAAAAAATGTCTTTTTCACACGAATTTTTTTTATCTTAGAAAGAAATTATTCAAAATATGCTCTTAAAAGGACAGAATGCAACATATTAATCGCAAGAGAAATGAAGCGTCCAAAACAAGGGTAAATACATAAAGGACAACTCAAATGAGCAAAATTAGCGAATTTGTCCTATAAGAACAGAAATAATTTATGGTGGTTATAGATTTGAAGTCATTTACACATGATCTAGGTCTTTATATTCGTATTTTATACCTCGCATATGTTCGGTATAAAATATCCGAATATAAAGGCCCAGCCATTGTGTAAATGACTTCAACTCTATAACCCCCCATGAAATATTTCTAAACTTTTTACTTCTTTTGTGAAATAAGTAAAACTTTTGTATCATTTTAACTAACTGATTGATTTTTTGGACTCTTCTGTACACCGAGTGAAAACCAAAATCCGTTGTTCACTTTATAAGTGTTCTCTTATTTTCAGTGTCGTGTGTGTTTTATAACTTTATCTGTGTATCCGTGTTTGTCTTATGGTTAATGCCGTTTAATGTCGTTTAGATTCCTATCGATGTACAAATGTATTCCTGTCTTATTAAATAATAATCATAATAATATATGTAGTTATTGCATTTATATTGCTTCAAGAATACTTCATATTGTCTAGTTTGCGAGTGTGATATGATATAATACGATGGAAAATATTCAAATAACCTAAATTTTTTATAGTAGCATGTATTTCCACATTTTAATCATGGGCATTTATCTTCATATCAAAAGACGCGCGTACTGAACATGTATGTTGAACTCGTGCAAATATGAAAATATGACAATGTGATGCTATTTCAAGTTAACAGAAAAATTTTCCAGTCTTCTTGTGCAAAAATTATTCAACCATTGATCATATTAATTATTATTCCAATCTACACGGAAGCATGTGTTTGTCTCTTCAGACCAGCTAGCATTTTCAAACAACTTCTTTTGCATTTTAATTTTGTAATCACACGAAATGCATTTAGTTGCATTGTGTACACACAGATAAACATATTACACGACCCCTTTTCATTCAATTAAATGGAATGTAGTCATTACTTCATAAACAAATATTTACATGGTTTTGAAGAATTTGTACCTTTTTTACAAAGCATAATACACATGCGCATAATAATTGACAGTTCGAGAGCGTACAAAATGTGTAAGTGCTTTATATGAATCTTTCGTAATTTCAAAATTCACAATTTATTCAATTTGAAAAATACAATAGCGTGGATATGACTATTGATGATGTTTTATACATCATTCCAATCCGACATCTTTGACCGAACATGCTCTCCATGACAACATAAACGACAAAGCTCAGCAATACTGCAATACAAAACAAAATATTTTATTTGATTGTTGTTCACTTGATACAGTTAAAGGGCTAGAAGATTTTAACGAGCGAAACCAGAAAACGTCTATTACAAAGTTCTTGATTTCACAAGCCGTTCATGCTTTGCTTTCAAAAAGTTTAATTTTAGGTATCAACATGGATACCCGGCTTTAAGAAAAGCATTTATCATGAACAAATTTTCCTATTGTAGTTTCTATTATAATATCGTAAATAAATGAAAACGACTTGGCAAAAACCAAAAGAAAATAGGAAGTACCTTAAGATCTTTTCACAGTAAAGCTATAAATATGAAATTTTAAGATTGATTGATTGGTTAGTGTTTAACTCAGGCATAATTGCAGCCATATCACGGTGTGAACCAATTGAAATAATTATAAATTGATTTATTTATGAAAATTGCTTAATCTCCCGGTGATCTGAAGATTTTTAATTTATACTGGACTTTCATCAATACTGTCGATTTATTCTGAATTACATTACTTTTTTGTAATGCATAAGTTAAGTCCTCGTTAAATAGCCCAGCAAACCGTTTGAAAGATGAAAATATTTGATACCAATTTTGATGCACAAGATGTGCACATATCGTCGATTAAGACTCATCAGTTGTAAAAATTTCGTTCTAGTATCGAAATAATAGCAACTGAGCTGTGGATACCCTCGGGGACCTCGAGTCCACCAGCATCGACTCAGTGGTAAAAATAAAGATCTTTGATACCAATTTTGATGCACAATATGTGTACATTTCGTCGATCAACGGATCATCAGTTATGTTCAAGGCCTAAAATGTTGAAAACCAAAACAACAATTCAAGAAGTTGAAGAGCAATTTAAAAATGCAAACATGACCAAAAAAGGGTAAAGCCAAATCATCTAAGGACAGAGCTATGCACAAGGAAGATACTCCTTGGCTTTTACAAATTTTGCCATTTGAATTTTGGGCTAGTATCGAAGAGCTGCTGATCTCTTACTGATTCCATTTCCCTCCAGCTGAAACCTCAAATTGTTATGAAGGAATCATTGATTTTATTTTAGACTTTTCAATTACGACGTTCCTAAAAGTTTCAGAAATCTCGTGGTCAGCAGCTAGACTAACCAGGAAAGTAAACAATGTAGAAAGTACATGTATGTAACATAGACTTAAGGGCATACGATACAGTTACAGGGGAGATAATCGCGTCGCTAACGTCCAACTAGAACTTTTCGCGGAACATTTTCCTTTTCCCGCAACGTCGCTAATTCGGACGTCACTTTTTCGCGGAAAATAACGTTACGTCATAAAACGGTTCGCGCAGAGAGGGAAATCAGTGGACAAAAAAAAACACGATCAGGAACACAAAAAGACGACAATCAAACGACAAACAACAAATAACACAAAATACTAAAAGGTACACGCAGAAACGAGTAGCAGGAACCCCACCAAAATTAAAAGATGGCGTTTTAATGGGTTTCATGGTGGAAAGTTTTCCATTTTGGAATAGATAAAGATTCCGATACATTGACATCTATATTTATAGTTCTTGGAGTTGTAAAATCCCTTAGTTCAAATGGTGCATGAATATTGTGAGGAACTCTCATGTATCATGCAGATACCTTTACATTTTTGTACATCATCTAATAAAAATGAAATTACAGAATTAATTTCTCGGACTTCCTAACTTATGGTGATTTGCTTTTTTCAAAAGAGAGTACAAATACTAGTTAGACAAATATATGCCGAGAAACGCTAGTCATATACGTTTAAATACATGTATTGCTTTGGATAGGAACATAAGTTCAATAATCGGCGAAAATTGTCAGTATCTCCTGATATATATGGAAAAAATAATTTTATAAAAATTATTTTTGCAGAGGCAATGAATTCCACAGCATTATGTCCCATTGGTGACAGGACATTAAACACAAAAGATGCAATAAGCAAAATTGTTGTAAAACATATAATTTGATCAGGGATTCTTTTCAAAGAGAGTGATTCCAAGCCTTTAATTCATACACGCAGGAATCGGGACCACGCGAGTATCCGTTTTGCGTTATGATGGCACGTCATTTCCCGCTTAAAATCAAAAGTTGTACCAATGCCTAAAAAGTCGACAGTTTTTTCAAAATATCTAAACAATGAAATCATTGACCCCTTAATTTCGAAACTGCATTCGATAGCAAATTATAAGGACAACATTATGTGATTTTTAGATTAAATTATTAATAGCAGATTTTTTTTTAATACACTGGTGTATCGTGCCTAAATTCAAAGTTTTTTTTTTGGTAACATATCGCATATTTTGAAAAAATGAAAAGATCTTGTAGCACAAAATCGTCTAAATTTTATTTATCGGAAGAAAAGCGATATTCGTTTTCCTTATGCAAAAAACCAGATGTATTTATCTTTTAAAACAAGAAAGAAATTGGTTTTTATCGAAATAGGTGAAAAGACGATATTTGCACAATTTTAGTAAAAATCCCGGAAATTGAACCTTAAATATCTCAAAAAGTAGCATATTAAGGTGTAATTTTCTTTGTATTTTTAGAAAGATCGGTGAAAAAACTACCAATATGCAAAATCTCAAAAAAAAAATCAATAGTAGATCGAAACTGTATCGTATGCCCTTCAATGAAATCCAGGGTCCTGAAAATATTTTTATAATTCTTAATTACTTTAGAAGCGACTCGTGTATAAAACGCATCCTTTTACGTCTTCTAAAGGACATTTCTTTTGTTCTCATTGTACTGTATCTACATGTATTACGAATTGGTAGTTTATGCACGGATTAAGTCATTGTTGGGATTCTGAACTGTTAACATAGCTTTTTGTCAACTTGTGATCAAAAATAGTTTGCCAACAGGTTAAACTTTTAATCTTGTTCTTATTTATCATAATTTATATTTTTTTATTGATGACTTTTATCTTTTGTTTATTAACCTTAGCCTATTCGACTTTTCAATGACCCTTTGTCATTTGAAATTAATTGCAGTTTGCTTGACATTTTACCGTTCATGTACATTATGTTTTGACAAGTTAATAATATAAACATAAAAATCCATTTTATTTAAACTTTATTAACACCAGCAGAGGCATCACAGGTCTCAAGAAAACGAAAATAAGAAGCAGGAAGCAAAACCTGTTAAACAAGTACAAATGTATGTTTAGGGGCCACCTGAAGCCCGCCTCCGGGTGCGAGATTTTCTCGCTAGGTTGAAGACCCATTGGTAGCCTTGACCTGTTTTCTGGTCGGGTTGTTGTCTCTTTGACACATCCCCCGTTTCCATTCTGTATTCTTTGTGGTACCCAGAACTCCCCTTATTAACATTGATTATAAATAAATATACGGTATGAAATCATCAATGTAAACATTACGTAGAAATGGTAAAATGAAATCATATTGATTTTCATTCTAAAACAACTTGACTTATGTATACACTGATCGCCACATTTCATGTATGCATTTTCTAAATGTAGTTTTAGAATGAACAGCAGCATGATTTCATTCGATCTTGTCAATAGATAAAGTAAAAAATTTATTGAATTGTTCGTAGTTAATTAAAAAATTTAATTAAAGTTTATCCTATGTAAATTTGAATACAAGAAACATTATAAGAAACATGTATTAGATACCCTAGTGGGGTAACCTTTTACAGACACAAAAAAATATATTCTGAATACCCTGTTATAAATGCCTTCATAATTGCATAGCTAAATTTTCAACTTAAATCGTATACATATACATCTAGTTTTCATTGTTGTAACGTAAATTTCCTCCAATGAATGCTGGAGTATACAGGATAAAGAGGAAAGTACTGAAGAAAAAACTCGAAGGACAAAGCGAGACACAGTAAGCAAATATTTCAGAGATAAATGTATAGCCGAAATAACAGAACATATAGGAAGGCGTAAATATTTAGAGCGGCACAGATCAGACAATATGAACTCTCACAATAACCAAAAATCTTACATTTTGGTAACCGTTTCCGTGTATTCTGTTGGTACCAAGGAAAGGACACACACCGCGGCCACTGTTGGGTCGTCGGAACAATATTTTTCTGAAGTACTGAAAGTCATCAGTAGAAGGATCAACCCAAAAACTTTTCTTCTGCAGATCGTCCGTTGTACAAAGATTAGCCCTAGATATGAATAAAAGATTAATTGTGTCATGCATTCTACAGACATAATTAAAATAGTAATACAAGTAAAAGGAATAATATTGTTAGTTTCTAGTATCAATCTTCGGAGTTTCAAGTCACGCATGTTTTTTTTTTTTTCATTTTTATTTTTTTTTTTTTTTTTTTATTTTTTTTTTATGAAAACGACTGATAATAGATTTTTATTAAGACAATTATTGATCATAACCATATATTTTATTTATTTTTTACCGAAAATAGCTTGATGTAAAATTTAAAAGCAGGAATGGGTCATCTTTCTCGTTGTTGTTTGTATTCAAGGTATATGAAAATACGTTGTGTTTATTGGAATTTAAAAGTTTGTCGATGATTACCGAGAACATTGCCGTTAGGTGGTATGGTACCTCCGGTACATCTGGCATTTATTGTCCAGATACCTTGAATAAAGGAAACCAAATTCGGGGTGATTTTTAAAAGAATATAAAGAAACTTACCCATACATTTTTGGGACAGAACACGAAAATTAAATTAACACTTTTTATTGTTGTCTGCTTCTTGTAAGCTATTGTAGAGTATTTAATAATTACACCAACGCCAAAAACCAAAGAAGCAATTGTTCATATTACCAAAATTTTCCATCAGAGTTTATTTTCACATATACCTTGAAATCTAAAAATATAAGCCATTATTATTTTCCATTCTAACGAAAAGACAGAATGAAAAACATTCACATATATTTATATAATAATTATACTTTAAATAAATGCAATTACATGTACATGTTAAAGTTACCTGAAAAAAACCTTATCGGCAATATCTTCTTTAACGTCCTCGCCAATAACAGCCGTTTTTCTTGATATGAAAGCAACACCAAATTTTGTATTATCTTTAATATAGTATTTGAAATGGAACTGCTGAGTATAATAAAGACCTTTAATAGTAGTTGGAAATTTACTAAGTATTAAATTTCTCTGTGGTTTCTGTAAATTATTGCTTCCGTGTGGGCGAATATCTTCAGATTCCGGATTAGGAATTGAAAAACAAATCTTAACTTGGCTACTTAAAAATAATACATATGTATTCCACCTTAGATGTAAAAGAAGTCAAACATTTGAAACAAAATGACCAATTCATTTCTAAACTCACTCCCTCGGGCATTAAAATCAATAATAAAAATGTTGAAATATGAAGGCATCTTACATATCTTGCCTAAATCTCTAAATGCTTTTATTAATGCACGGAAACATGTAGTTTATTGCACTTAGTGGTGCATCAGTTATATAAGGCCATAGTTATTGTTTTCTCTATTTTGCGTCTGCGTGCGGGTAGGTTTTTGCCTTATTTGGTGACAAAACAAACACAGACGTATTTTTCAATCGGTAAAAAAAAACTGAAATTTGTTTCTCCCAACCGTGTTTTAGTGTTTTAGAATGGTCCGTCAATGGTGCGCTTTAAAAAGGATCCGTGATCGTTATTATTTTCAAAGCATTAAAAATGATACAGTTTTTAATTTTACGATGTCACCCTGACCATGAATATATTTAATACCTGTAGTACAGGTTAGGTACATGTATATACTTATTGTTACATTGACTTAGGTATTACAACATGACATCACAAACCTACCTTGTCATCACAAATTGTAGGCCCAAAATTTATAGAATATAACATGTACACGTACTCAGGCCAAGTGAGAAAAATTAAGTGTACTGTACGTAGTTCTGGTTACATAAAGATAAAAAAAAATATGCTAGGTAGGTAGGATATTTTTTTACATTGACTCTATTTAGGAAAACGTTCTGACTTTAACGATGCACATTGAAAAATGTCCAAAATTTTTTTAAGCTAGGTATGATGTCCAGAACTAAACATTTTTATTTGACTTCATGTTAGGAACAAACCCTCGGACGAGGGAAAATACCTGAACCTACAATGAAAGAACAATCCCGTTTATGGGGTTAATTTCAAGTGTTTTATAGATAATTTTTTAAATATAACTTTAAATTAAAAAGAACTAATTTTTATTCATGAAAAATCCTTAAAATCCTTCTTTGTTCCTTCCCTCAAGACAGTATATACTTTAAACATTTAAATACCGTTCAGCCCATTGAATAAAAATAATTTAATGTTCTAGAGCAATTAAAAAGTCTCGTGCGGAAAGGGAATTTTATTGGCCGTCCAAAGGTCGCGACCTCGCACTACTTTTTTTACTTTCCATATATGGAAAACGTAAACAAATCGTCAAGCGATATCCGATCGAGCGAAAACGATAAAAAAAAAGAAATTTATTTGTAGCCCCGTAAAAGTATAAATTCTGAATAAATGAATATTTGCCAATCTTGATTATACTTTTTCTTAATCAGTTCAACATGTTGTGATGGTGATTGAAGTAGATTCATATCAAAATTTAAATACCGTTTTGCAATCCTGTAGTTTTCCTTGACAACATATGTAAATAAAAAAAAATCGTCTGCATAAATATTCTTATGGCATCAACATATGATGAGCCCAAATTGGGCGATAGGGTCAGACTTGCTGGTGGTGAAAAGGGATGTATAAAAGGAAAAGTTTCGAATTTTGGCTTCCCCCTATGGGAAATTCAATTACAATCAGGAAAAATTATCTCTGAGGCTAGATACTGCTTTGACATTATTCCAGACCATAATACCATATCTACACTGCAACAGGATCAGGCTACTTCTCCGCCATCACAACATATTGAAAGAGAAATAAACCATACTCCAGTCCGTCCTTCTACATCTGGCATGATAGAGCAAAATAGTACAGAAATAATTCATGATCCTGCATTAAATACATCCAAACCTAAGAAATTCCCTCCGCCAAGACAATTTATTGATATGGATAATGACTCAATTGACCGTTTCATAAATGAGCAGGAAAACCCGGCCACAAACAAACAAACTGAAAGTGACCTCAGAACATTGTCACAAATACTGACCATTGATATAGATATAATTATATAATAATCTTTGAAAACGTAAATTTTTCAAAATGTTAGTTGAATATTAAATATAATACAATTTCATCCATGTTTAGCCTTTTCGTAGGGATATATTATTGGTTGCCATGTGAGATTGGAATGTCGGGGTACAATTAGGGATGACCTAGATTCTTTGGTACAAGCGTATTGGGAGAAACAAATTCTACTTCAATTTCTCGTGAATTACAAGATTTTACAATTTGAATTAAACATGTAATGACAAATCACTGATTTTGTATTATTTATCATCATTTTATACATGTTCCTTGAAAATTGAAGCTATTTTTGAAAGGATTTTTATTAGAATTTTCCAGAAATGTGTAATTTTTGTTTCAAAGGGGCATCTCGCCGCCCCTAAAAACTAGATTCAAATACATTATATTGTCAAACCAATGATTTGGTATTATTTATCTCGAAATTATTTAACTTGAAATTAACGACACTACAGTTACATCGAAGTCCGCTTCATATTTGGATTTGTTTCTCGAAATAGACAATGAGGGAGATTTAAAGACAAAGCTTTATGACAAACGTGATAACTTCGACTTTCCTATTGTTAACTTTTCCTTTCTCGAGTAATAATATACCAGCATCGCCTGCATATGGCGTCTACGTTTTTCATCTTATCCGATATTCGATATTCAAGGGCATGCGTGAGTTACCATAACTTTCGACAAAGATGATTACTCCTGTAACAAAAGCTTCTTAACCAGGGTTTTATCAGGTATAAATTGATGTCATCACTTAGGGAATTGTACGGTCGTCATCATGAATTGATTGACCGTTACAGTATTCCGATATCGAAGATGATGTTGGACCTGTTCCCACTGTCGTAATATTTCATGTACCTCCGCCGATTTGTGTCATATACATGTATGGAGCAAGAACAGATTACCCTTCCAGAGCACCTGAGTTGACTCCTGGTTTTTATAGGAGTTCGTGTTGTTCATTGTTTTTTAGTTTTAAGTGTTTTTCTGTTGTGCTTGTGGTCGTTCATTTGTCTTCCCGGATTTGTCGGTCTAATGGATTGCGTTTTTTGGCTTGCTCCTTAGGTATATTATGTGACATTTTCTATATAGAAATGTACTGTTTTCTAGGATTGTTAAAATTTTCCAGAAATCTGTAGTTCTTGTTATGTTGTGGGACATGTTTACTATGGTTTTCATTTATGTTATGTTTTCTAGGATGCTGTATTATGTAGGATTTGTGGTAAAATTCTGCAGAAATCTGTAATTTTTGTTTAAAAAAAAATCTGTTACACATATATTCTTTATCAAATTGATGATATGGTATTATTTATCCAAATATGATATAAGTTATTCATTATTATTATAATCACGGTAGTGCTTTATGGAATTGTTATTAAAAATTTCAAGAAATCCTCAGTTTTGTTCACAGTTTACATGTTTACCCCAACATTATAAGAAACGCATATATTTGTTAAAAATGTTAAAAAGTAAAATAGACAAGTGTACTGCAGCAGAAAATGACAAAAAAATGTTTTGACTCCTTTCTAGATCACCACAAACCTTTGAAAGGAAACCGCCTAATGAAGTTCCATTCTACAAATGTTTGTTTTATTCTAATATTAATGGCAATACGAGCCAAGGTCAGTTGAAGACTTTTTCATTAAATGTGGTCCCAGTAGTTTTAGCAACAACAGATATATTACCCAATCTGACCTTTATTAAAAGGCGATCTCCAAACAATGTTCCACGAAAACTTGCATTTTCTGCATTTTTTTCTTTTTGTTAACGGCGTTTAGTTGATCAACGACATATGTCTTAGACATAATGGCAAGAGACACCTAAAGGACCATTCCATACACAATTGGTTATCATTAACCAACTGGTGTCAGAGTAAAAGAATTGTAAAGAGCATTTCCCGAAAATTACGAAGGATGCCAAGTGTTAACTTTGCCATTAGAGTCAGGTAAAAATGGAAAACATTCACAATACAAAATCTTTTTATAAATATAACTACATGTCATACATCGCCATGGTGTAGTCTTTTGGAAGATAGTTATCAATGGAGTCTGGGAGATATATACAAAAAGCAAATTTCACTTTTACATGCCTTTTTGGGGACTTCAATACAGTTATATACATGTATTTATATTTGTAATTAATAAATTTATACTGCAATCGTTCTATTTTCGCAACCAAACCGTTTTTACAGTATATTTTTTGAAGATATATAGTAACATGTCTACATTCAGCAAAACAAAAAAACAAAAACAAAAAAGAAAACATTTTCGTCAACAACCCAATGATTGTCCAAAATAAATAACATTAGTATACAATTCATGTTCTAATTATCTAAAAAAAATTAAATCAATCAAATTTTTCAGGTATCTTATTTGACCTTTATCCGTATATTGTTTATCGTATGTCAGTCAATACACAATTATCATCTATATATACAACCTGTATGATTGGATATATTGGAATCTTCCTATTCTGTACATTTTCAATGTATCGATGTTTTTATTATAATTTAAGGGAGCTTTTATCTTTTGACAGAGCTTTCAAATTTCTAAAACATGTACATGTATGCAGCAACTTCACATCTGTCAGAATATTGTCCCTAAATGAGTCAGAAATAAAGGAATATATTTGATATAATTGTTTGAAATCCTGTAGTAGTACCTCTTGTTTTCAGTTGATGATAAGTAAAGATGTTCACTTTGCTTTTAAAAAGCTAGCTTGATTCTTTATATATTTTTATTTAAATTCTCATTTTGTTTTTCTATAGGTACATTGTAAGTATACTTTAAGGGAAAATAATTTAGGTAAAAATTATGACAGGTATTTTAATCTGTTTTCCCAAAATGTCATTGCGCTAGTTCTTCTCTGATTGTTTGTAGTATGCCTTGTAATGTTGATCATTTGAATTAATATGTCGAGAGCGGAGGACAATACATGTATCTGCAAGAATTATGAAACTAATGATAAGATAATAGATAATAATAGATTAGTTATTGTGTATAATAATAATTTATTCGAATAGCAGAGGCAAAGTAGAAATTTAATACAGTTTCAATATCACAGTATAGCGTAGCACGATATACCTATAAAATTATCACATAAAATCATTAATTTCCATATTTTCTGACTTTTTTTCCTCAAAATTATTAATTTCAATTACATGTCTAAAAGATCATAAATAAATAGTTTTATATATCTAGAATTTTTTTTAGCTGAAGTCAAAGATAGAAATTAAGGCTGTTTTGTTGGAATATCATTGCCACCTTATTATCTATACTAGTATTTAAAAACATCGCTTGTTCAATGAATGAATCTCAACCAAAAGTGGATTGTTTGTAGAGGGTACTGTCGTCATCAGTCCTGCAAAATTTCAAGACATTTCATAATATAGTTGCAGAGAAGATTTTTGAAAATAAAAGATGGCCTCTGGTGAACATTTTTATAGAGGTCCTCTATGCTTTCAATGGAAACTTTGAATAGCCACAGCCGTCGGTTGAGCAAATGAATCTCAACTAAATGTGGATCGTTTGTAGAGAGTATTAGTATCATTAATCCTGGAAAGTTTCAAAACATTTCATAGGAGAAGATTTTTGAAAATTGGTCAATGAAAATCAAAGATGGCTTCTGGCAGTCATTTTGTTCATCCATCCGGAACCAAAGGCGGAAATGTAATATAGGTTTTTCCATACATCATTTCTGCCAATTTTGGTTACAATCAGTCAATTAGTTCCTGAGCAATTGACAAAAAAAGTCTTTTCCAATACGGTTTCAACGTTTTTCAAGGTCATTGCCAAAAAACCCTTGCATTTATCATGTTCCAGTTTCAAGTTATCAATGAAAAACTGTAAGTTTATTGTTTTAGGGGCATAACCCATGTAAGATAAATGATATCTTCTGTAAATATTTTTACTCTTTTTCTAGCTTAGATTGTTGTTAAAAGACTTTAAAAATATGAAAAACTGTTTAAAAGCCATGTTCAATATCTAGGACATGACCTTGACCTTTGACCTTGTGACTTTATTCAAAGTGTCCTTGCAAAAGACCCCATGCCTTTACTATATACATTTATCAAGTTCTAAGTGTAAAACTATAAAATGTTATGTTCTAAGGACAATATCTCCTATAAAATGACGTCATACAACGTTGACCTAATAAAACAAAGTTGCATCTATATGTCCTTCACATTTCCCGCTTACATTTCCACAGCTATCTTCTACTGTTTCAGAGGAATATTGAGAACTAGCAAACGTCCAAATTTGACCTTGACCTTCGATCTTGACATTATCATACAAAAATTTTCGTAATGATATGTCATAAACAGTTAAAACAGGGAGGCAAGACCTTGAAAAGTTGGCGGGAAAAAATAATTATAAAAAAATAATCATAAGAATAGCTGTATGTCTAATTGTTTAATTGCTTTGTATTGTGTCCAGACTTGCATAGTTTAGTGTATTGTTCATATATCCCTCCTGCCTCTTAATTACACTTCTTGCTGCATAACCATTCAAGCAATCTACCGATATGGTGTTTTTAAAGTTATTCCAACAAAACTTGCAGGAGGGTAATTATTAACGTTTTCATAACTACGTGTAGTCTGTACACAAAATTCATAGAAATCTTGTTCTTCAACATAATCCATAATTATTGCTTCACTGTGTTCTTCATTTAATGAATCTGCATTTACGATTTACTTGAAAAAAAATACTAATAATATTCATTAATAAATTAAAATTCCATTATTTAGATCGCACCATAAATTGTGGTATTTTAATTTTAATTTAACATTTTTATAATAAAGTATCACTTTCGTAAAATTAACGTCACTACGAAGAAATGTGATATGTTTTCCAGACCATGTTGACCTTTAGAACTTACCTGACGGAAATTTGAAATAACTCCTGCATTTTTAATGAAACTTAATTGTGTTGTGTAACATTTTTCCGTCGTGCGAAAAAATATTACCAGTCTATTAACATTTTCACTTATGTTAAGCCTATTTGATAGTATCAAGGAAAACTTTTTACGCTCGACGTTATGATTTGATTGACTAATACAAACTTCCTATCTAACAAATGAGTCTATATGTTTTCAGTTAGATTTTAAATCGTTCTGGAACTGAAACCCCCGTCGGACTTGACTCGTCACCGGAACTTTCCCCTGGTAAGTAACAGAAACAAGCCTTCCCTTGCTAGGAATCTGATCTCATACCCGATTACGTTTGTGGCAATTTACATTCTTTTGACGCTCCTTACTGATTCATTTTGTTTTTATCCCTTATGTATTCTTTTGTTGTTTTTTTTATTATTTTTTATTTTATCTTATTTTATTTTATTTTTTGGGGGGGAAGGGGGATAATGAAACCGTCAGTATGGTTTGAATGTGATCGTATGGAATTTCCTCTCAATCTGCTTCACAAGGTATCCTTTTGCAGATATTCAATCAAATGAAATATTGTGCTATCCATGCAATTTAATGTAACAACAGATTTAAAGACATGATAATTACAATCACTGGTTATTAATGAGTTTACAACTTTTGATCACGAGATAAATGATACTGAAATCACCATGGGTATCACTCAAATAATGGGTTCTAGTCAGGTTTGTCTATTCATTGACGACGTATTTTTGCAGATCTCCAATATCAACATGGACTTGAGCTAATCTATGTTTAAAGTTCTTGCAGATTCTTGGAATTGGTATTTTGTTTGCCATTTTTGGTGTTAAATTGATTATTACCATACACATCCAGGTTTTCATGCAATCTATATTCAAAATACAAAAAATGCTCTAAATATTTTATAAATGCTGCAAATATAATTATTTACCGTAGGTTTAACTCTGTTTGGAAGATGTCCCATCATTTTGAGTAGCTGTTGTACATTCACTAAACTGGCTATACTGCACGTAATAACACCAACAACAGTTATAGTAACTCCTATTAATACATGTTCAAAATATATTTAGCTATTTCGCAAATACTTTTATCAATATTTTTTAAGAATACGTTCCCTTTTTTCTTCTTCGGAAAATACAAATACATGTACATTAAAAGTACCTGAAACCTGATATTTCAGAATATTACCATATTCAGATTTTGAACAATAGCTACTCGCAGTAGTCTTATATTATCAATAACTGAAATGTATCATAACCGATCCTGAATGTTGTAAGTTTATTATTGATTATTCTGCTTAAAAAAATTTGAAAATAATTCAATAATTGAAGATTATCAATAAGTCATTATTCTAGTATTCACAATCATGCACTTTTTCTGCAGGGTCAAAAAGCATTAAATTTTACCTCCAAACGTTGGACTGTCATTCATTTCGGATACTGCTAAAAGGTTAAAAGTAAATTAGAATTACTAGGGTTTACATGTATGCTCAAATTTATGGTACCAATATCAGAGATAAACCAGAGAGTATTATAATAGTCAAGAATACGAAGTAGGCAAAAGGGAAACTGAAGTTCCCTTGATCCTACTGTAATCTATCTGTGTCTGCAAGTTTCAAGAACAACATCTAATGATATAGTTCATTGGGGTATATGTGATGTAAACATTTACTAAAATATTGATGATTAAGTGAAAACATCATCTTAAAGTGAGGTACTGCCCATATCCAGTACGTTTTCGTGTGCAGCAATATCGCTAAGCTGTTTACTGTTTGACTTCCATATTCTTAGGTCGAAACAGGTAGCTACTCAAAAGTTCTCTGGAGTTTCTATAAAACTTTAACGCATGTTCCTCCGTACCTACGCTTGACAAAACGTTGTCAACATATAAATCTCGTTTAAGTATTTTGGGTGTAGTACATTGTTGTGTCGATAAATGCTTCAATAAAGTTGCACTTAAAATAAAGGGTGAGCATGTAGCTCCGAACAAAATTACCTTAAATCTGCTTCCAGCTCGCTTTTAGGGTTTCTAGGGTCACTTAGGTATAAAAATCGTGTTGAATCTCGATCCTTCTCGTCGAGTCCAATTTGCAGAAACGGCCCTTTCAATGTCAGCAGTAATAGCGTATCTTTCGAAACGGAATCTTGTTAAAATATCAGTAAGTTTATTCAACTGCGGAGGCGACGGAGACAAGTATTCATTTAAACTAAGTAATTCATAATTTTGGCGACAACTACAATCGTAGACAACCCGTATAGGCGTGGTTAACGAATTTTTCCTAACTGGGTGATGTGGTATGTAATGAGTACAATTTTGAGTGTTGTAATCATTTCATCTTGTGCGGATTTCACAGTTAAACTACAGTTCTCTTCCTTTCCACTGGATTCGATTTCCCAAAACTTGTAGTTCACACTCTTCATGGCTGTGTGGGGCTAAAATATTCAATATTGAAGACGTCGAAGTAATACTATTTTCAGAAGAACTGTGGTGCATACGTCCAGACAACAGGTACCCAACTTCTAAATTCACGGCGGTAGGTCCTGATCCTCGAATAACTCTATCGCGTACAATATTGCAATAATAATTAGCGCTTACTAATATCGAAACTTCAAAATCCTTGTCCTGTGATAATGGGTGTGCCAATTTTAATCCATTTAAATACGGAAAACATGACTGGGATCTTGCGTAAGTATTAATCGGGTGAGCAATCTTTGGTACGATAAGTACATTAATCGGTATTAAATCTGTAGCCTGGCCTCGTAAATATACAGTAGCAACTTGAAGATGTCTTACCTCCGAATTAGAGTCACCGAATCCTGAAACTGTTATAATCTCATTACTTACTGGTTTCAAGTTCGGTTTGTCTGCCATGCCCTGTGTAATAAAAAACCAGCTGTGCACCCTCGTCGAATAGGATGTTTGCATTACTGAACTTGCTATGCCGATAGTAGCCTCTGATTTATTTGTAAATGAGTTATTATTTTCGGTTTTTGTGCGTATGCTCATCATTCCTGCCACAAATACTCGTGTCGTGTCGTTTTCCACAATCCTTACATGTTTTCTTCGATTTGCAGTGTGCGATTCTGTGACTGCCGAAACAATTAAAACATAGCTGTTTCTCTTTAATAATTCGTTTTCTCTCGTCGATATTTTTTAGTTTCGTGAATGGTGGTAGTGTGTGAATGTCGCTGCAAAATATGCAGGGTTTCCTCGTCAAATTTTTATATCTCTATTCATTATTTAGCATTGAAGTTGCAATAAATGCCGATGTAGGCGTAAATTCTGACTCTGAATCAAAACAATTAACTGACTCACCTGCTTCCATGATTGTAAGTTCATTCTTTAATCGCATCTCGTAATAACAGTAAATTCCATTTGTCATTGCCGTGAACGCGTACCATATTTTGTAGGATGTTTCCGGGAATTTTATTTAAGATAATTGGTACTAGCAGGCTACCGTATGATTCATGTGTTTGTCCCTCAAGACCTCGAATATAAGTCTCAAAGCTATGGTAAAATGTCTTTAGCTGTCTAATATTTTCGGATGGACTGTGCAGACTTGTTAGACTTTGCATATAGGCATTTACAATTCTGTGGGGTTGGCCAAATCTCTGTTTCAATACATGTAGTGCTTGAGAGTAATTTGTTATTTGTAATCCTAATATGCACTGGATTGCTTCTCCGTATAATTGAGACTTTAGATAGTTAAATTTTTGTACGTTGTTTAGGGACAAATTTTCATG
Source organism: Mytilisepta virgata (assembly GCA_028015205.1). Classification (NCBI taxonomy): domain Eukaryota; kingdom Metazoa; phylum Mollusca; class Bivalvia; order Mytilida; family Mytilidae; genus Mytilisepta; species Mytilisepta virgata. Next base: position 80,282,228 of record CM051519.1, read on the forward strand.
TACGGCTGCACAAAAGGAATCCTAAAAGGGTTGCCATTCCAAAATATTTCCACCGAGCGTGGGTAGGCTAAGCTTTGGTAGTTTATGATACAAGCTGGAGTTTGAAAATGTAGATGGTGAGTGGTTACCTTGCGTGAAACTAGATATATCTTGCTTGGAAGTTCGGAAGTGTAAATTCATTGGCATTAGGATTTAACTGTGGCTGACTAGTAGAGGTAGTGTTATCTGCTTCCCGTATAACTTTTGCCAATTTGTTAATGTAATTTGAATGTCATATTCACTTTCTATTTCTTCTTGAATTTCCTCCTCCTCGATTTGCTTTACAATTTTGTCATTAAGTTCCGATAAAACTTTCTCCTTATTCCGAATCATTTCTCCGATTGACACAAGTTCATTCACATCGTTCATTCACATCGTTATTTAAAAAAGTTCTTGGAAATTTCCGCTCACTCGCTTCAACAATTTGGTTACTGCACCACGATGTCCAGCTCGAATAGCTGTCAGTTTAGAACTCATATTTCTTTTTGCCACTGCACCAATATGACTTATTAGACTATTGAATTAATGAAGAACGTCTTCACATAACGAATTCTTTATCTAAACGTATAAGATTTCAATATCGTCGCTAAGTAGCGACGTCAAATACTGTTGCGTTATAACCTCGCTAAAAGAGGAAAATACGTTTACCAAATTAAGAATGTAAATAATAGAAGAAAGTAATTTACAACAATTATTAACACTGTGTGGATGCCTAGCCTATTAGACTCCAAATCCCCGAGAGTAATACCAGCTAAAAGTATTTATTTTATCTCCTTTTTCGTACCTCTGACATAGAAGGTTTTCATTTTACCTTTTGGGCATCTACATGTACTCATCAATATTTTACGTTACTGCTTCATATTTCAACATTGTAAGCCTTGAGCAGAATTGTCGAGTCGCAAATCCACGAAATGTGCACATCTGGTTCATCATGGTTTCACAGTATATATATATATATTATTTGAGTTTTTAATGATTGATACACGGACTGTCTGTCGTAGAACAAAAGATTTCTTCACGACATTACTTACAAGCATAATGGTATATAGAGCTACAGTTACAACCTGATACACGTTATACTAATGACTCTCATTATAGTCAAAATAACAATCCAAAGATACTAATATAAGATGTAGTAAATTTGTACTACTGTGTATATTCCAATAAAAAATAACTCATTCCAACACCAATATAATTCCCAATTAATGCGACAAGTACAGTTAAAACCGACATCGTTATGAAGTTATACCTCCATTCTGTGTGGTAGTCTGTAATAATCGCTCGTCATTTTCTACAAAAATGGAAAAGTGCAAAATATAATGAAACAGCACTCTATTACATGTATTATATACATTCACAATGAGAATTGACAATATGCTTCATCATGTTCATGTTATATCATTCATATCTAGATCTTCACATTGTTGGATTTTCATTATTGAAAAATTAGGGAAAGGTTTATGGTTTTAGAATGTACCTACAGATATACTAAGGTTCAATGACAGTTTTAAATGAAAAAGTCACATGAATTGAAAAAGTGTCGGCTTATATGGTTTTGATTTTAATATTAAGAATTTTTGTTTGTAATTGTTCCCCCAGCAAAATTGTCGTTGAAGTTTTTTGATCAACCTTTCTTGTGCAACAGTAAGATTGATGGATGGAGGGGTGGATGGTGGTTTAACATCCAGTTGCAGCCATGTGCATATCAAAAGGGGAACATGTGGACATGATAATGAATGTGATCCCTGCTTTGTACTAGATCGACACGCTGAGCCGAATTTTTAATATGCTAGCGCACGAGGTAAGTGTCTGAGTGAAGACATAGCACGGTACCACGAGACCACCGAGGCGGTTGTAACAGTAAGAAAAAAGTAATGAAAGTCTATATGTCTTAAAAGCCCAATACTGTTATTATGGATATAAAGTCTGATATTTGTGTAAGTTAACCTTTACAAACCTTGATTCATAAAATCTGTACAATTATCAAAGAATTTCATCAAAGTTTGTGCAGAATCAGTGAATGTATAATGATAAGTTAGTTTTATATCTACTCTTGTAGAATTAATCCACTTCTGCAGCGATATTGTACCAGGAGAACAAACAAATAATGCGTCCATATTGCTGCAATGGAAATACTTGATAGTTTGTAAAATCATTCATTTAGTTAAGGAAAATATGTAGATGGAGGGTCAACATACATGTGTATATAAAACATAAATCCGTGTAATACTAAATCATTTTACAAAAGACTTGTTACAAAATTTTGATGTTTAACGGCCACTTGTTCAATCTTCAATGTCTTGAAAACAAGATAAACTTCTTTGCAGTCAATCAAGGCTGGTTAAGACCAGTTCATAAAATATGAGAATGAAATTGTGTTATTTTCAACTTTAACTATGAGATGATCTATATGTGCTTTTACCTATCTTGACAGATTGCCAGTCAACACGTATTGATTTTACCTTGTTACTAGTATCTTTATTTTGTTTGAATATACGGTGCTGCAGAAAATGAAGAAAAATCATTTATAATAATATTCCAAATTGACCATCCCCGTCTTATTTTACCATTTTTGTCTACATCCAATACTCTTAAATTTCCAAATAAAAATATTCTGAAAATAGGTAACACCAAATTATTTTATAAAGACAAAAATGATTGAAAATCACACAAAAATAAGAAGTTTCAGCAGAATCTTGTGCAACAGACATTTGCGTCTGCTTAACTATTTGATTTAGAAATCTATGTTCAAGTAGTGATTGGATACTACAGAGTATCTGTACATGTGTTTCTCTAAACCAGAAATCTGTTCACACGATACGCAGCGTGTGTATGCTTATCGGGCATAAAACTAAAAATATTAATAAGGGTTATAAACCAATGTAATTGTGACACTGAATTTCAGTGAAAAAGCAACTTAAGACGGTAAACACATCTCAGAAAGGTATAGATTGATCTAGCAAAAACTAATACACGCAAACGTGATTTATTATATTTATAATTAAAAAGTTTGCAATTTGTACCAACAAAACGATGGCATTATATAAGGTAATAGCAGATTTAAAGCCATGCGTAAACAATTTAAGAAACTTTAAGGTTTTTTTCCGTAAATGTACGCATCAGTGCGTACGGCAATACAACTTCTACTTACATACTATCAATATTTGTCTTGTTGAACAATCCGATTGGCACATCTTCCAAATCGTTGCGAAATAATGACCTTTTACATAAATTAACATGTTTAACACGAGGTACACCATGCAAAAGTGAATATTTTATTCCCAGTATTATTATCTTAAAACATCATTAATTTATGTTAATATAAATAGATGTATTGATGCGTTTGAAGTTTCTACGACATGTGTTTTCTTTGACGATAGATATTCGCCTTATTTTCCCACTTACTAGAGAATATAAGAAAACATTTGTATGAACATTTTAACATATTTTATCTACATTGCAGAGCAAACATTAAACATATCGCTGTTCCGTGTTCACGTAAGAACCTTGCTCTTGACACAGATTATTTTTGACAAAAAAAAATATTTGAAGAATGTTCTTATTTAACTAAATTTACATGTCGGTGTTATCGCGGGCTTTGGCATCCTTGGTGCAAATGCTGTGAGTTGTTTAAGAGAACATGTAAAGCTTACGAACGAACGCGAAAGAGAAGGCAACAGTAAACATAAATATTTTATCAAGGTGGGCAAAAAATGAAAACGATCAAGTCTATCATTAAAACAGTGCACTACCTCAGTTATTAAGAGACCTAAACTCCTAATGGATGGATGAATTATTGTTTAACGTCCAGTGGTAAGCAGGTGCTTATCAGGACGAGAAGATATTGATATGATAATGAATATGATCCCTGCTTTGTACTAGACCGACACGCTACCACGAGACCACCGAGGCGGTAAAATCCTAATGTAAAGATGGCTAAAAAAACGTTATGTAACATAATTTGCTTAAGAATGGACTGAAGAGATTTTGAAAATATTAAAGTATTTCAGCACCTCTTTTCATTGTGTTGCAGATTGTATTTGCTTTTTTATTCAGTGTCCATTTTCATACACATATAACACATATTTTTACATGTAATTTTATGCGTGGTGTAAAACCAAATATGAAGTTACTTACAAAAACCTAAGGCGAGTAAAATTTGAGAATAATCCACTTGATAATGTGTTCAGCTTGTTGTTTGAAAGGTATCTGAAAAACAAATGTAAAAATTAAATTAGTATATATAAAATCCCCATTTCATGGATAAGTGATGTCGAATCACTTTTCTACATTCTTAGAACTGTTTTTGTGCACAGTTTTATTTTATACTTCTCCCACATTTGTGCGTTGACCTTCAATTAAGCAGATTTGACTAATATAAGATTCCGCTGCCATCAAAGGGCTCTTTTTAAAATTAAATTGGACTGTAAGACGTCAGCGACCACTCCAAATATAAACATTAGAATTTAGTGTTTTACTACTAAAAGGAGTATTGTCTACATAGAAAAACTTAATTCAGTTGGAAAACCATTTAGCTAATCAAAAAGTTGTACTTCATGAAATGGCCCTTATGCTTTAGGCGTTAATGAATAGTTACTTGAAAAGGATGGTATGATGTGTTTATTTCGCTTATGTTGTAGGCAATTTTTCAGACCAAACACAACAATCTTAAGCTGATAATAGTTATTAAATGTTCACAAAATTAAAACTTAAAAGGTTTTTTCGGCAGAAAATTTATTTGAAATTCGACAGACATTGGTAAATCTTGTTTCCAAACATGTCATGTTGATGGCAAGTACCTCCAACTCCATGGACCTGGATACAATATAAGAGACATGTATTAAGTGATAAAATTAAACATTATATTAATTATGAAGACTTGTATTTTCAAATTTCAACTGATTATAAATTATTGGCAGTACAGATGGTTGAACGTGCCATGGAAATCGTGTTACGTGTACGACATTGCATTGGTCGAGACATTAAAACGTGTGAATTAAACCAGCGTATATTTAGAACACGAATCAAAAAATTGTCAGAACGAACTTTCAACGGTGATAAATGTTAAAAAATGTTCATTTCTAGCAGTTGCGCATACAAGTGTAAATAATTCAATTATTTACCATAATTTGGTTTGAAAGGAATATATGAAATAAAATGATCATATATGCGTCTTGTATATACCATTTGCACCTTATTGACAGCAGATGAAGGCTGCATACAAAACGTTACGACAAACGGGATGACTTTGACTTTCCAATCAATTTTCCATTTTGAGCGCCAACATTCCAGAAGTGACTGCGTATGGACGTTACAGAGCTTCTGACATATGAATGTGAAACAATTACCTTTATCTAAGGTGCGTGATAAAACAGCATGTGATTTAACAGGACAGTTCAGGTAACAATTTTGATGCAATTTGTGGATGATGCTTCATCAATTCATACCAAACTACAGAATTTTGTTGAAACATTGTCATTACAAAATTAATACTGGAAAAAACGGATTGACATATATATTGGCTTTATTCCACAACCACCAGTATAAATGACACGTATGGAAAGGAAAATATCAGTAAGTGAAAATATATACTTAGAAAAAGGTCCATCGCTTGTTACGGCAAATGTACTATTAAACACTTTACTTGTTTGGCTTTGGTGATTAGCTACTTTATGATAAAATACGTGATACAAATCAGTGTGGAATCTCGAACAACTCTTAAATTTTACAAGGCAACTGTCAATTTAAGCTTGTGACCTAACTTGTCTTTTATTTTTCAATTCATGCTTTTTATTTTTCTACAGCATTGTCATGCACCATATGCAAATGCGCAACAAGGTTTTAGAATTTTAATTTTCTAAAATTGGGGCCCACAGGGGTCGCATTACGAAAAACTCATTTTAGGCTTGTAACGTAAACTTGTCTATTGTTTTTCAATTAATGCATTTTATTTCTCCACAGTATTGTCAAAAACCATATGCAGATGTGCAATAAGATTTTATAGTTTTAATTTTCTAAAATTGAGGCCCGCAGGGGTCGGAATTTGAAATTTTCAATTTAAGCTTGTGACATAAACTTCGCTTTCATTTTGCAATTTATGCATTTTGCTTATATAAAGTATTGTCCTACACTATATATACTTGCAAAATAAGGATTTAGAATATTGATCGTTAAACTGAAGGCCCACTCAGGTCAGTTCTATTTTTAATCCTGAAATTTTTAAAGAACAAACATTGCAGTAGTTTTCTGATTATATTTTTGAGGTATTCAAAATTTAATTAAGATTTTACAAGGTATATCTGAGTTTCACGGAGATCTCAAGACTAACATTATCAGTAAAGTCTCTGATAAACCTGTCTTCATTTGATTATAAATTCATTACTAGTAAATCTTGCTCTAACTATTTAGATTTTCAATAAACCTTACTTTAACTGCTAGCACACATTACTAGAAAAGTCTACTAGTACAGTGCTTTGTCAAATTAAATAGAAATAATTATTAGGAATTCCTTGCACACCTTACTAGAAAAGTCTACTAGTACAGTGCTTTTGTCAAGTTTAATAGTAAATAAAATACTAGGAATTTCTTGCACACATTACTAGAAAAGTCTGCTAGTACAGTGCTTTGTCAAGTTAAATAGAAATAAATATTAGGAATGCCTTGCACACATTACTAGAAAAGTCTAATAGTACAGTGCTTTGTCAAGTTTAATTGTTGTTGTGTTCGAGCGGTTGAGACTAAAAATATGTGGCAATAACTTTACTGTTGAAAGTAATAAGAATGGTTAAAACAATCCAATTATTTATGATTTGTCCAAAGGTGAAGCAACGTATCAATTAATACAATAAATTATCTTAGAATGCTAAATACAAATCAAATGAACAGTGTGTGTGTGTGTGCAAATTACCTATAAACTTGTAGAAACGTCTATTCTAGAAACGGTCCAAGATTCGAAGTGCCGAAATAGTTCATAACTGATCAATACTACGATGACGAAATCACTACATAAACAAATAAATCCTGACTTCCGGTATGGAGCGAAAGTTCAAAACAAACAGATTACGATTAAATGACAGAAATATATAATGAAACTATGCTAAATAAGGGAATATGTGTACATTACAAAGCTTGTACAAAACAATGGGAAGGTGAATCATAATGTAACTAAGGAAATTCATACGCAAAACATATACCAAACACTGTTGACGTAAAGAAGGAGCAACAAATTCGAGGAATAAAACAAACTCGCGGACAAATTATTGCGGGAACTACAAAAAGTTTTATACTGAAGAATGATAACGTTTGGAATGAAAACTATATACATTTTGCTATATTTGTACAACAATTGTAAATAAAATACTAGGAATTTCTTGCACACATTACTAGAAAAGTCTGCTAGTGCAGTGCTTTCACCAAGTTAAATAGTAAATAAGGAATAGGAAATTCTTTAGCACACATTACTAGAAAAGGTCACTATTACCGTGCGTTTGCCAAGTTCGATAATAAACCAGTTCAACTGCTAGCACTCTTTACTGGAAAGGTCTCTGTACAGTGCCTTGTCAAACTCATATAAACTAAACAAGTTTTAATCTTTTATTCTAAAAACATTAAAAACAAGTCAAAATAATGCGTAAATAAGTTTTATTAGCACAAAACTAAGCTTAGACATACTAAATAGTTACTTCTTTTGTCCAGTGTGAATAAGAGAATAATCTACATATAAAATTTACTTAGGATATACCTCAGATATACTTTATTTTTTTACAAAAGTATAATTTTTAAGAAGTTTGCAGAGGAGTTCCCTTAGACATACACTACTAGTATAGTTTCTAGTACACTTTTCTTGTATTTATTCTTTTTAATAAAATACATAGTCTAAATTGAGAAGTACATTACTGGTAAGGTCTCCAGTACACTTGTCTACAAAATTATCCTTTGCTTAAGTGACCAAATACTCAAGCAAACTGTATATTATTACTAATATATTTAACCCAGTATCTGTTTATCTGGAGAAGTTATATTAAAGTTTGGTACATATATATATATATCAGCTCTGGTACAGTCAATCCACCTGTAGATCTGTCTTCTATACTATTATTGAGAATTCACAACAAAAATAAAGCATTAAACTTTGAAAAGTATCCCTAAGCCTTCCAGAAATTACAGAGTTGGAGACATAGGTATTGCTTTTCCGGTCGAACGATATTGAAGATTGGAGATTTGGTTCACGGTCACCTTTGGTTTTGGACACAATTGGTTTTGATTTGAGGTCTTAGTAGTAATATAGATTTGAGTGGCTCTGGTGGGTTCTAACCTACCATTCATCAGTTTGGCCCTAGCTCGCTACAATATTATTATAAACAAGTTAAAGTTCAAATATAGCTGTATGCAAGTTTTGTGATCATTTAATTTAGGAAATATTTTAATTTAATTTATTTCTTTTCAAACCAAATAAATTGAATAATTTTCATTAGTAAAAGAAAAATCTGTGCTGGATTATCAATATTAAAAGAACAATGCAAAGATACTAATATTAGATATATTAAATTTATACTATGCTGTATAAAGGCATTTCAAGGAGTTACCTCTCATCAGCAGCATTAAAACCGAAACATTTGGAAGACCAAAAACCAAACTTATATTAAACAAGAAGTACTTAACCAAAAATACCGAAAAAGGAAGCACAATTTCAGCTAAGGATATCTACCATGGGCAATACAAGGAACAACCCACATTTTCAAATATTTGACATCAGTGAAGGTTCGTTCCATCAATATTTTAATCCCAGTTTGAAATATGTTCTGAATTAACACGTTTAAAATCTGTCTCGACCAATGACATCTCATACACCTTACACGATTCAAATCGCACGTTTCTTACCACACGCAAACCACATGCATACGATTCGCACGTTGCATGCACGCACACGATTCACACGATACGCACGTTACACGTACACGTTTCGCACGATACACGATTTTTTTTTTTTTTTTTTGATGATTTACCAAGTGTAATATTTTTTAATGAACATTTTCAAGTGTTGTTTATTTTTTACAAGTCCTTGTTCTGATAGTTTCGCTTTGTCATTGAAATCAAGCCTTTTGTTTTTTTTTCCATTTCAACTAATTGTTTTGGTATTGTTATGCCGATATTACTTATGATATAGTGATCTTAGTGGATTATATACATTAAAGAGTTACACACTTTTTTTATCCCTGCACTTTCCAAGAAAGTACGTGATATTGCTATTGTCTCTATCCGTCTGTCTATCCGTCATTCGTTTTTTGTGACTTCAATTCCACCTTTGTGGTCTGTGAGTTTAATTTCTTTAAGGAATGGTTGCAGACCATCTATATATGCGCAAAATGCTTTTAGAATTTTGAATTTCTAGACTTGAGGTTTACAGACGTCGAATATCAAAAAATGAAAATTTAAACTTTAAACTCTTTTTTTCTCATTTTTTTTTAATATATGCATTTTATTTCTTTAGTGTATTCTCATAAACCATATATACATGACCAACAAGGTTTCAGTATTTTGATTCTTCAAACAGAAGTCGAATTGGAAAAAAATGAATTTTAGCTTGTGGCCTAAATTGTCCTTTCATGTTTCACTTTATGTTTTTTTATTTCTTTACAATACCGTCATACATGATATGCAGATGCATAATAAGATTTTAGAATTTTGATTTTCAAAATTTGGCGTCCACGGGAGACGATTTTTTAAATTTGTTAAATTTAGCTCGTTACCAATTTATGCATTATTTCTTCCTAATATATTATTATTTCCTTGATGTAAATGAACAATTTATTGGAGCAATAAAGACATTTATGACAGGAACGAAATTTCAACATGAAATATGCTGAGTATGCGAATTAATCCTATTCATAAGTGATATGTTGATAAGGGCATGATCTTTCGTGTGGTCAATGTGTTTGTCTCATTTTTCTTATAAGTTTGTACATGTCCTTAGAATTTTTGTGAGATATTGAAGTTACTCAATTAAAAAAACTATTTTTACTGGCACCCTTGGGTGGGGCATCCCTGTCTGTAAAAGTTAATATTTTCATAGTTTGGAATCTGTGGCGATATTTTTGTCCCACCTTGCCTAGAGTCATACTGTTTTTTTACTCACCATTATTTTGATATTTAGTATTATGCAATTGTTATGTAATATTGCATCATTTGAGTACATGTTTTTTTAATAAATGATCTTTATTTCAATGCTCTAAGCAACAAGCAAGGATTCCCTGTTTCGTTGGCTGACATAAATTATGTTCTAGAATTTTTATTTTGAAAAAAAATTTGGCATACATCAGATGTTAATTAGAAAATTAACTACATGAAGATTTAGGCAGTCGGAAACGACAGATACATGTATCCCCACATGTTGTATCCTTGGGCAACATTTTCACAATCATATCTTTGAATACAGGCCCAAATATTTTGGAGACATGAAATATATAAAAACTTACTGCGAATTTGTATATAGTGTATGACAATACTGTACAGAAATAAAATGCTTAAAATAGAAACTGAAAGAAGAGTTTCGGTAACCAGCTTATAATTCCCAATTTTCGAAATTCGACCCCTACAAACCCGAATTTATGAAAATCAAAATTATAAAACCTTATTGCGCATCTACATTCAGTGTGTGATAACAGTGTGAAGAAAGTAAATGCATAAAATGAATTAAAGATGGTTTAGGTCTCAAGGTTAAATAAAATGTTTCGATATTTGACCCCTTTGGGACATATATGTTTGAAAATAAAATTCTAAATCCTTATTGGACATCTACATACAGTATGTAAAATACTGTATAGAAATTAAATGCATGATTTTAAAAATGAACGAGGAGTTAAGATCATAACTTAAATCCCCAATTTTCGAAATTTGACCCGTGTGCATGTGGATTCCAAATTTTGAAAATCAAAATTCTAAAATCTGATTGACAATACTGTATAAAGAGCGCACATTTACCTAAGGAGCAAATCAAAAAACGTAATCCATTGCACAGACAAACCCTGGAAGACAAATAAACAACCACAAGCACAACAGATAAACACTTAAAACTAAAAAACAAAATTAAATCCATAATATAAAAGAAAATAAAACCTTATTGCGCATCTACTTACCGTACTATTTTAAACTAAGTTCGGCTGTGGTGCCATCTTTGTTTACAGTCCGGATCCTCGCACATAATTATGAAGGAGAACCACCTAAAGACCATTTCTGCCAAGTTTGGTTCCACTTGGATTAGTGGTTTCAGATAAGAATATTTTTTAATGAATTTCCCCATAGGGTCCAATGTTAAACTAAGTTTGGCTGTGGAGGCCATCTTTGACAGGGTGGGCCATCTATCAAAATTCTGAAAGAGGATAAACTTTGGTCAGTTTATGTTTTTACAACCAAATTTGGTTCCATCTGGCCCTGTGGTTCCACAGAAGATTTTGACTATTTTTAGTAACGACGGCCATGTTGACTGGAAGTCGGTGATTTCGGACACAAATTTGGAATGAGGCAACCCAAGTACCACTTCACCAAAGTTTGGTTTCAATTTTCTTATTGGTTTCAGATATCTTAAAAGGAAACTTTATGCCGGACGAAGGACGACAGATGCCAAGTTATGACAACAGCTCACTTGGCCCTTTGGACCAGGTGAGCTAAAAATGAACGGGGAGTTTATTTCAAAAGAAAGTGTGTTCCTTTTTGGTTTGTCTCGTTCGGGTATTGTCCTCTCGATTATGATTTATGATTTCACTTCAGGCATAATTGGTTCGGTATCTTCCACATTGAGGGACGGATAAACGGACGGCGACGAAAACAATATCTCGAACTTCTTCCAAGTGCAGGGATAATCAGTTAAAGTTAAATTAGTATCTACATATATATTTTTACCATAGTTTCAAGAAGGTGTCACGTTACAAGATGTAGATTGTATTTGTGCAAGGAAATTGATTTGGAAAACTGTACACAAACGTTGTTTATATAGTTAAAGAAATATTTATTTAATGAATTTCTACAATATTAACTCACAAGAACTCCAAGTTCGTTAATTTGGCAAATGTACTAACTTCCAGGTAGGTGAGTTTGTTGACTGACAAGTCACTGTAATTAAAGCGTAAACATACATACAGGTAAATTGTACCATAGAATTCTTGAATTTCATACATATGTAAGGAATGGTGACATTCAAGTTTTGCAAAAATGAAGCTAATACATTGTATTCTTTAAAATATTCAGTCCTCGATATCAATAGATTGTTACGATATGATCAATGAATTTTTCAGACTAAACGCATCAATTCCATATAAATATACCGAAAAAGTTAAAACAGCGTATAGTCATTTGAGTAGATCTGATGGAAATATGGTTACATTTTTGTAATTACATGTACAGTAGGTTACAGTAGATTTTTGTCAAAATTCATTCACTTAATGATACATTTTGATCTCAGAAAATGGACACTTTCAATCAGTCAATAGTTTAAAATTTATAAATATAAACAAGAGGCTCCCAAGAGCCTGAATAGCTCACATGTTATGTTTTGTGTAGATCTTGCATCAATGATTATTTTTGCTATTTAACGTATCCTGTTACATTTTCGCCTAAATATTGACTTTTACAGCTTAAATATAGAATCCTGAACCCAAATATATATGGTTGATAGGGACTTTTCCAGCGGTTGCTATGGACTTTGTCAATGGCATTGACTCTTGACCTTCCATTTTGACTTGAACCGGTAATTGTACGGTCCTGAACCAAATATATATGGTTGCTATGCACTTTTTCAATGACCTTGACCCTTGACCTCCATTTTAGTTGTACAGCTACCATTTTATTTATTTTAACTTATGCTCTTAACATCTGACAATAAGTTAGACCATTATTTTGACTGATTACTGTTTACATGTAAATAATATTTCAAGGACAAAAACTACTATAAAGGGTCAATGGACGCTGTTGGTCATGTTGACTTATTTGTAGATCTTATTTTGCTGAACATTTTTGCTGTGTACAGTTTGTCCTTATCTATAATAATATTCAAGTTAATAACCTTACACTACAAATGTCCTTAAAATTAAAAATTCAGGGGCAATTACCCGAAAATGGGTTGACCAATTCGTCTGAAAATTTCATGGCAGGTAGATCTTGACACCATAAACATTTTTACTTCTTGTCAGTTTTGCTCTTACTACTGTTTGAGTTTTTGAGATATGAGCCAAAAAGTGCATTTTCACCTATGCTATAATTTAGCAGCCATGTCTCTCGATGAACAAAGAAAGAAAACACAAACTTTATACTATATACCCTAAGGATATTTCAGCCCAAGTTTAGCTGAAATTTATTAAGTAATTTCAGAGGAAAAGATTTTTGAAAGTTTACAAAGATGACGAAAAAAAGGTGAACAATTGTCTTTAAAGGGCAAAAACTCCTATAAGGGGTCAATTGACAATTTTGGTCATGTTGACTTATTTGTAGATCTTACTTTATTGAACATTTTTTTCTGTTACAGTTTGTCTTTATTTATAATAATATTCTAGATAATAAACTAAAACTGCGAAATTTCCTTAAAATTAACAATTCAGGGCCAATAACCCAACAAAGGGTTGACCGATTCGTCTGAAAATTTAATGACAGGTAGATCTTGACCGACGAAAATGTTTACTTTTAATGCTGTAGGTTTTGAGATGTAAGCCAAAAATTGCAGTTAACCCGTATGTTATATTTTTAGCCATGGTGGCCATGTTTCTCGACATACAATATAAAACACAACCTTTATTTATGATATCCTAAGGATCATTCAGACTAAGTATGGCTATAATTGGTTCAGTGGTTTCAGAGGAGAAGATCTTTAAAATAAAGTTTACGACGTACGACGAACGGACGACGGGCTCCAATTGATGGCAAAGGGTCACATCTCCCTCCCAGAAGGAAATTATTGTCTTGAATTTTATTTAGAAAAATCATGCTAGTGTAGTCAAAAGTATTATTCAGTGTAATAATTCTTTTCGTTAATGCACGTATTTTGTATAGTGTTCTTCTGTTAAAGGTCCTTTCTGAAAATGCTTTTGTGTGTTTTTTCCTGTTCACTACACCGTAACAAAAAATTTATGTAGTTAATTTCTCACTGGTTAGTTTAACTCGCTTTCCTGTCTTGTGCTGATCTCAGTTTACAATACTGACTACAAAAATAATTTTTCCAAACCAAACGTAACTTTTGCTTTAATTATTTACTAGTAATATAAACTCACAGTTTTTGCAATTTCGTCAAATAATTAAAAGTAGTACCATTCAGGTATGTGATTTTATTCACTCTTAAATTCCTGCAAGTATACTACAACTAATCATACAGATAAATCTTGTATATAATACACTGAAAGATAAATAAATTTCAAATTTTAAAGCATCAGACAAAGAATTGTTCTCCAACGACCGCGTTTGGATATAGGAATCGTGACGTTTTGTGCAATGTCTTAACACATCATACGGGTATTGTTCAACTCGGGTCATCTATTTCAAGCGGCGATAAAAGTTGAATTCAGAAAGGTACAATCATGTAATTTGTATTCTATAATAAGCCTATTGTATCAAAATATAATTTTTTATTTGTTCCATCCCAACACTCAAAACACTCTCAGTTTGTCAACATATTAAAAATAATAGACATATATGTACCGTCAAGATATGTTATTTTCTTCATTCACTGAATTCCTGTAAGCATATTGTACAGGTATTAAAGTGAGCATAAATAATACTTGCATGTCACAAACCGCAAATAAATTTCAAAAATAAACAATTTTGCTTTTTTCACCTGTCCTAAAAGGACATGTGAGCTTTTCCTATCACTTGGCGTCCGTCGTAAAATTTTTCAAAGATCTTCTCCTCTAGAACTACTGAACGATTTTTCAGCCAAAATTAAGTGGAATAATCCTTAAGGTATCTAGTATGAAATTTGTGTTTTAACATGACCGCCATGGCTAAAAACCGAGCATAGGGCTAACATTCAGTTCTTGGGTTATCTCTCAAAAACTAAAGCATTTAGAGCAAAATTGTCTCGGTAAAACTGTTCATCAGGTCAAGATCTACCTGACATTAAATTTTCAGACGAATCGATCAACCCTTTATTGGGGTCTTGCCCCTGAATTGTTAATTTTAAGAAAAATTTGCAGTTTTAGGTTATTATCACGGTCAATGAAAAATCCCGGCAACCATATAAATTTGGGTTAAGGACCCTATAATTTACCTGTACAAGTCAAAAAGAGAGGTCAAGAGTCAAGGTCATTGAAAAAGTCCATAGCACCCAATGAAAAAGTCCTTAGCAACCGATTGAAAAGTCTCTACCAAATATAAGTCAAAATGGAAAGTCAAGAGTCAATGTCATTGGAAAAGTTCATAGCAACCAACGAAAAGTCCGTAGCAACCATATATATTTGGGTTCAGGATTAAATGTGACGATATACAATGTACATTACATAGCAAAAATAATCATTGATGTAAGATCTACACAAAAAATAACAGGTCAGTGATTCAGGCTCTTGGGAGCCTCTTGTTTGTTTTACTGTGGTGTAGTACTTTTTTTACGAGGGATTTACCGATTTCCTTATATTTTTAAAAAATAAAAAAATCATCATTTGGAAAAACCACGTCTGAACTAGAACTGAAATCTAAGTCGATAGTAATACTAGATGTGTTTAGAAAAGGGTCCGTTGCAAACGCCAGGACGTCCTTTTTAAAAAGTAGTTGGACAATCAAAGGATCTCGTAAGTAAATTGATTGGTGAATCAATGAAGCAAATTCCAATTAAGCAGATTGGACATTACAAATGAATAATTAATCGTTTTATAGAAAGTCTGCACAGAAAAAATGAATAAAAAATTATAAATTTGTTTAATGAACAAATACATGTATGATGAACTGAGGCATTTTATTTTTATGGCAGAAAATGGAATTTGAATAAAAAGTAATTAAAATCTAGTGAAAACATTAGCCAGACTCAAAAATATAATTAATCTGTTAAAAAATGGCAAAGTTGGATAATCTGGAATGAAATGGTGTTTCTAAAAAAAATGCAAGACAACTTCATTTTACGTCATATAGAATTCAGTCGTACAGAAAGCTTCATTTATTGACAATGTAGATAATCTATAGAATCATATTCTGGTATAAAAACTAGCTCTTAATTGTTATTCTGCTCGTTCGGCAGACAATGTGAAAGGGGGAACAAAAATCTATGTTTGGTCTCCCATGAAATCATTTAGAGATCACATTTGAACATTACAGTAGACTGCTCAAATAACATTCATGATCTCTGCAATTTTTCAAAACCATTGTTTTCTCTAAGAGCACTAATATTTTAAACTTAACCATTATCAGTATTTTAAGCTAATTGTGAAGTCTTTGTATTCAGCAGCTACGTGTATTCGATACTTAATATGTGCTTGGTTTTCCTGTTTAGGAACGTAAATTTAAACTAGTCGAAGCAGCCCCGCTGCAAATCCCCGCGCTACTCTTGTGTACAATCTAAACTAGAGTTGTGGCTATAGTGATTCCAAATATATTTGGTTGCTGAGTAGAAATCACAAATAAATTAGTCTTTATACCTGTGTAGCCCGGCCACCAAGGGCTCTACTCAAATTGCGAAACCTTTTGCACAATCTACATTGACAGGGCAATTACTGAGCCAACTTTCAGTTCCGTATTCCAAATAACCTAAGAGGAGTTGCATGACAAAGGATTAATGTACCTTAGGCTCAATTTATAGCCCGGTCCCAAGGGCCCATATTCAAATTCCTAAACTTTTGGCACAGTCCCCACACACAGTGCAATCAATGGCCCAAGTTTCATGTTTCTAAATCCAGTGGTTACTGAGATAATCCTGGATATTACTAACCTACGTACACAAGCTGTTTGTTTTGTACATGTTTTGCAAACTTATCCATTTCATTAAAAAGAATAATTATTTTCATCGATTGGGTTCCATCTTTATTATTATTGTTTGTTTTTATCTTAAACACATAAATTTGCTGTTTCAAAAAAAAATATAAAGATGTGTGATGTATCTGTATGCAAATAAATATGGATGGTAAAATCTTTATTTTCAGCTTTTAATATACCACAAGTTAAAATGATTTCCACAGTGACTAGATAATGGTGTAGATTTAAGAAAAATAATTTATTGTGTTGGAAATACGGTGTTTATATTCGGTGAATAATTCCGGTATAGTTGGTTATACAGAAACATTTTTGGGCTTATTTATAAGATTAATTGCCATTCTTCTGTCATGCATAGACAATTTTGTTGTACAAATGAGAAAATATTTCTTTTCCTAATACTAAAAGGTGGCATTTATTTTACTATTTTTATCTCAATAAATAAATTCTGACGGCATAAAATATGAATGTTACGGTAGTTTGGACAAACGCATAAATTTGAACATTTTTATTGAATTCTGTGAAAATCAAATACTAGGTACCTGTGATGGATCAAGGCAGCTCAACCCACAGAGCAACCACATCACAAATCAAGTAGACAAAATGATCGTGTTTATGCTTTGAATTTGGTAAAAATTAGAATTTCAGACAAAATATAGGTTTCAGTTTCCCTGGCAACAAAAAAAATATTTAAGATATATTTGTTGACTTGATAGGTTTATTCATGTACAAGTTTGTAACGAAAATCTTAAATTATGCATCTCCTGGTTATTCGTGGGCCATATGCATAAAACTACTTAAGTTAAGATTTTGATAAGAAATGACTTAAATAAGGTAAACTTCCCCCACATTGACTAAGTGAGTATGCATAAAACAACTTAACTTAAGAAAATACTTCAGATTTGACTTGATCTAAGACACCTACGGAGGTATCTTAAGTAGTTTCAAGACCGTTTAAATTATTCGTATATATGCGACTTAATAAACTACAAAACTAAATGCTTACAATACAAGTCATATGAATTTTGTAATATTTCGAAAAAAGTATTCTTTTAATCTCTTTTTCTCTATGCGTGTGGTATATTTAAAAAAAAATATTTGGTTTATTCAAGAATACTACATACGTGTACATATATGTATTGTATTGTGCGATTGGCATAAAGTTTTGCCATATTACCTGTGTGAAAACGAACTAAATTAAGATAAATATGTAATAGTAGACTCTCTTAAATTTTGTTAAAATCTACCCCCTACAAATATATATTTATCATATATTTACATATGTTCTGATTATACCGTGCTTACTATTATGACACGTACGAAATTAATGCATTTAATGAATGATAATTGTTGCTCATCAGTTACTTCCTTTAAAATGCAGCAATATTGTTCAACACTGCTCGATACCGTATGATTGAAAAAAAACAGATTTTTAGAGATGCACAAATCTCACAGATATCTATGACGATTCTGAGTTAAAGAGACTAACAAAAAGTTGCAACATAGAGAAAAGTGCCGTGAAAAACCGTGTACGTACAAAATTTAAAAATTATATTTCGAAATGTGTAGATATAAATAAACATCTATGAATTTTTCATCAGATTTATCAATGTCAGACATTGCAAAAGATGATTTGAGCGAAAACCGTTTCAATCGAGATCTAAATAAGTTTTGTTTTTCGTAAGTTATTATACGGCTTTGTAATATTGACCAATTTCTAAATGATCAGTGCTTTTCAAAAACGCCCCGCCTCCCTTTTAACCCACTAACAAAAAGTTATTCGTATGACAAGTGTTTTAAGAAACAACGGCTATTTAGTGTGGATTGATTTGATAAAAAGTGAGGGTTTCCGATGTAATATTACTCTATGAAAAAACTTTTGTGAGCACACTCATATACCCCACGCCCCCATATTGTCACTGGGAAAAATAGTCTCACAAGATTCCTACGTTCAAAGACTAATAATTCCTACAAAATTCAACTGATAAAAAATTCTACATAGTATGTCCTCATTATCTGCAAAGTTTCATGAAATTATGTTGTGTTGTTTCAGATGAGTTGCGCTAACAAACTGTAGCAGTAGTCTATTTAGGCCAAAATTCTAAGTTCAAAGGACAAAATATTGAATCATACATGTAATTTCCTGTCGATATGCACATCTACATAGAATGTCCTTATTATCTACACAGTTTCATGAAGTTCTGTTGTGTGGTTTCAGAGGAGTTGCGCTTACAACCTGTTGCAGTAGTATATTATGGTCAATATTCTAAGTTCAAATGGGCATAACTCCTAGTAGAAAAAATGGAATCAAGACCTCCTGTCGATATGCACATCTACATAGCATGTCCTTATTAACTACAGTTTCATGAAATTGAGTTGTGTTCACAACCTGTTTCACTAGTATAATTTGGGGAAAATCTAAGTTCAAAGGGCATAACCCTTAGAAAAAAATTGAATCAAAATCTCCTGTCGATCTGCACATCTAAACAGTATGTCCTTATTAACTACACAGTTTCATAAAATTCTGTTGTGTGGATTGATTTGATAAAAAGTGAGGGTTTCCGATGTAATATTACTTAATGAAAGAACCTTTGTGAGCACGCTCACATACCCCATGCCCCCCATTTTCACTGGGCAAACAAAATCTCACCAGATTCCTCAGTTCAAAGACTCATAGCTACTACAAAATTCAACTGATAAAATATTCTACATGGTACATGTATGTCCTCATTATCTACAAAGTTTCATGAAATTCTGTTGTGTGGTTTCAGAGGAGTTTCTTTGACACACTGTTGCATTAGTATATTTAGGCCAAAATTCTAAGTTTAAATGGGCATATCTCTTAGAAAAAATACTGAATTATAATTTCCTGTCGATATACGAATATACATATTATATCCTTATTATCTAAAAAGTTTCATGAAGTTCCGTTGTGTGGTTGCAGAAGAGTTGCGCTTACAAACTGTTGCAATAGTATATTTAGGCCAATATTCTAAGTTCAAAGGGGCATGACTCCTAGAAAAAACATTGAATCATAATTTTCTGTCGATATGCACATCTACATAATATGTCCTTATTATCTACATATGTATGTCCTTATTATCTACAAAGTTTCATGAAATTCTGTTGTGTAGTTTCATAGGAGTTGCGCAAACAAACTGTTGCAGAAGTATATTATGGCCAAAATTCTAAGTTCAAAGGGGCATGACGCCTAGAATAAAACATTGAATCAAGATCTCCTGTCGATATGCACATCTATAGTATGTCCGTATTACATTTTTTGTGTAACTACACAGTTTCATGAAATTTTATTTGGTTTAAGAGGAGTTGCGCTCACAAACTGTTTCACTAATATATTTTGGGCAAAATCTATGTTCAAAGGGGCATAGCTCCTAGAAAAAAATGAATTAAAATCTCCGATCGATATGCACATCTAATAGTATGTCTTTATTAACTACAAATTTTCATGAAATTTTGTTGTGTGGTTTTAGGAGTTGCGCTCACAAGAATAGGACTGACAGACGGACGTGTCAAAAACATTATACCCTACGCAAATAAGTCCTATTTAATAAACACTTTATGCATATCACTTAAGTAGACAGTAAAAATCTTAGTTAAAGAAACATTAAAGTTAAGATATTTTATGCAAAAACCCATAAGGGCCATGGTCCTTGCTGACAGACCTGGGGACAATTACTTTGAAACGTAATTAATTGAATTACAATTACATCCCCCAAAACCTGCGATTAAATTTTAAATATTATTACACTTTTTTGACGGTATAATTAATTAAATTACAATTATTTTACCTATTTTTTTCAATTACCCAGGTCTTGATGCATACTCAAATACACTTTTATCACGATTGTGTTATTATTCTCATTATTTTTTGTAGGATATGTTCTTTTTTCGAAGTCCGTGTTCTGATTTTTTTAGTTTAACTCATAGCTACAAGTTTTTTTCACCGTATAAACACTTTGTATACATGTATTTTGTTGCTTTTTGAGTTTTATTGTTTGTTGTCTCACCAAGGACGAAAGTCGCGGAATGCGCGACACAGGTGTTGCTTTTCCGGCGACGTCGACGTCAACAATTGTTATGTTTTCATTAGTTTGATAAGAATTTCTTGTGATACATCAATCATATTTTCTTTAAGTTGCATTGCTATCAGTACATCTCAGTTGAACATATTGAATAGACCGTTCAGAATTGGTTTGACCTAGCGTCAAAACTTTTACTGTCAAGCAAGCCCTGGGTATCCCCAGTCTATATAAATATCATCCATGTACGATTTGTAATCTTTTAGCAGATTTGATAACAATTCCTATGGTGTCCCTCGTAAATTTTTACCTATCATTTCAAAGACGAATTTAAAAAAATATATATTAATGGCAATCGAGTAGATTTAAATCATACATGTGATTCTGATCGTTTTAATTGATTGAGAATACTTACAGTTTTAGCATATTCCATAACTCGTTAAAGATTTCTACTGGCAGTGTTTTAATGTAATTATATCCAAGATTTCGGAAAGCATAATTGAAGAAACTTATACATCTTGAATAAAATCTTTTCCTTGAAACTACACCTCTTTAAAGACATACAACATTAAAAGCTCCAAGCTCCCAACGCCACAGTGTTCCTACTACATGAATGTACTGGTTACCTAAATTACATAAAACTCCATACGCATTTTGTTATATTTACAACGACTGAATTGGCAGTTCAATAAACAAGTTCTCTTACTTGTACAAAGGAACTATAAAATCTATGAAAATTGAGGCATATATGGTTTTTTAGTGTAAAATTATCTGTCAAAGATTTGGATTAATTGCAAACAGTAGATCACCAAGTAACTGCTGTTGACTGTTATACTTTTTCTACATTCTATACAACTTATCAAAGTCAAAATGAGTGCACTGATTAACTGAATGTTTCTGGATTAAATTATATTTGTTGTAACAGTTTTTCAGGCATAAAAAGTTTTCAAATTAAAGTTGTTGGACTAGCGATGAAATGATCAAGGCTTCTGGCTGAACAAAATGTTAGTTCGTTTTGGCAAAACGCTGTATCGACATGTCATTGGGATTCGTATGGGTACAAACTGTTTTGCTCTTATCGCCGACTTACTTTTGTATTGTTTTGAACAGTCTTTAATGAAAAGGATCATGATCAATAATAACTTTAGGTATCTTGATGGTACGCGTAATGTTGATAACCCTGTTTCTAAAATATTAAAAAGACATTTATCCAAAACTACATTTGAACATAGCCAATACGAAGTCCTTTTTAGATCTTACCATAAATATCGAAAATGGGATATATATTCTAAGAATTATGATAAAAGGAATGCCAATAACGAAGAGAAAATCGTAAGTAAATTTACTTTAAAATCTTTTCACAGTAAGGCTACCAATATAAAGGTTTATGCAATTCTGTAACAAATTTCTAATTCTCCTATTGACTTGAAACGTTCAAATTTATACTTGCCTCTCACGAATACTGACTATTTCTGTTGAACACAATGACAAGATACCGTTACACCCTTTATTTCTGACTATTTTGTTTGATAGCGCGACAGTTATCAGAGCCTTAGATAGTTTTACAGTTAAAACCAGCACATTTTGACCCTGCAACATGTATTTAAATGATACTGTCCAGCTAACTTTTGCAGTTCTAGCTTGCGGCCACCTTCACTAGCAACACCAGTTTGATCTTAAACGGCCATTTCAGTCAATTTAAATCTTGACTGTCTTGATTTTTAGTATTTTTGAGGTTTCAAACAAAATCAAGATCACAAGACCAAGACGAGATATTATACCTTGCAGTCAATCAAGACTTGTTAAGACCAGTTCATAAAAGTTAAGAATGAATTATTCAATGTTTAAAAGTAACTGTGCTGAACTGATCTAAACTGATGTTGACCGATCTTGATTGACTGCCAGGCAAGATATCTTGGATTTCATCTTTTTATCTTTACTTTGTTGAAAACTACGGACATGCAGAAAAACAAGACTAAATAAGAATAAACAAGACCAGAATGGCCGTTTAAGATCAAAATTAAGTTACTAGTGCTTGTAGATTATCATATTGTATTGGCTTGTGTAATTTGTTCTGTACCTTAGAGGTTGTAGATAGATAAGAGGGGGATTGAGTACCTACAAGAACCAGATCCTGTGTTGTATTTATATTTTTTCTGTCGATTGAATTGCGTCAATTCATTGGTATGTCATTGTTGACCTTTCATGTTATCCGTTGTCTTGTTTATCCATAAAACTGTATATGACATTTCAAAAAACGTCATAAACCCCCTGAACCATAATAAAATACAAACCTTCATTACAAATGATATTATGCTACTAGACAAATATCAACAAAAAAATCGACATCCTCTATTTTGCTAGTAACTTATATTTCCAATGACAATAACTCTGACAATAATATCCAATCAGAGTGAAACTCAAACTTGATTTGTAGCACTTTATTATAAGCTCACATACCAACATTAAGATCAGTTGGTAAAAGGATTTTCAAAAAAGTCAGGAAATCTAATATTTTGACAATAATTCCACTTTCAAGGGTAATGACTCTCACAATAATTATTCGATCAGCGTGAAAGTCAAACTTGATCTGCAACTCGTTGCACCAAATAAAGGAAATATCAGTCTTGACGATACAATTGAGGAATTATCATTTCCTTGAATATTCTGCTGTGAAAAACAATATTTAATAAGGAACGAACAATCGACAGTAAAAAATAGTGACATTTGCAAATTCCAACTCCGCGAATATGATAGCAAATGAACACACCATGTAACAAACAATTTTTAAGGCAAAGAAATTCAGATGAAACAAATATAGGATAAAGGTTGGTGCCAGTACGTCGTCAAAAGAATGATAGGCGCAGAGTATTATGAACATTGAGGGGATAATCACCACACTGGAATCTGCATGATATTGTTTGACAGCTAGGACTGCAAAAACGTCGATTATATGCTTTGATACAAACGTTTTTCCATTCCTTCTTGAATTCTCCCCTTATTCCACTGGAAAAAATAAAGCTAAGTATTTTTTCTATCGCATTGAATTCTAGAAAAGAGGTTCCCTGCATATTGATCCTGTTTTATGGGTTAAAATGCAACATTTCTGGAAGTAAATGACAATTAATATATTGAAGAGTTCATTTAAAAATATATCACAACAGAGAGAAAACAGTTCTACAGAAACCCAGTGTTTATATCAAGCATTAATAATGTATTATAATACAGCAGAGGGATACAATCCAGAACTACGGGCTGGCGGGTCTGGAAAAATGCTTGCCTAATAGAAGTTGTAGCACTTCATACTGGATTTAGTTCACCTGTCAATCAAGGTTTCAAATATCGACCATGGCATATTAAATACAATGAGACATCAGATGGAATATCTGATATTAAATAATGAAATTTCAATGTGCGGCCATCTTTGTTAGAGGGCGGGACCACCGGAAATAAATTTGAAAAAGGACTATCAAATTACCTCAAAATGTGGTTTTAATTGAGCAACGGGTTCATCCAATGACAATTCCTTTAAGTTTGGTTCCAACTGAGCTTTTAATGTGAATTTCACATAGGTTCCTATGATAAACTAAGTTCGATTTTGGCGGCCATCGTGGTCGGATGTCGGAAATGTCGGATACTTTTGAAAGAGGACCACCGAAGGCTCATTTTATTAAAGTTTGTTTGAGATTGGTTCTGGCTCAGTGGTTTCTCAGTGTTTTTAAAATTTCAATCCCCCTTTTTTCTAGTTTTAGCTTGGCGCCAATATGGTTAGAGGTCGGCAGCACGGGACAAAATTTTGGAAGGGGTCCACCTAATGCCCATTCCACCAAAGTTTGGTTCTAACTGGCTGATCAGTTTCGGAGAAAAAACTTGTAATTGTGGACGGACAACAGGCAACGAACGCAAAGTGTCTTTTCGGCCAGGTGAGCTAAAGATAAGAACTACAAAATCTAACGATCCTGACCATCCAATACTTTTCGAACATCTGCTTTACTTCAACTCCAGTTTAACTGCATATACTAGAGTAAAATAGGTCTGAACTGCAGAAAATTACTGTTATAGTAACGTTATGGTTATAGAAACAAAACAGAACAAAAAACAGAGCCAAAGATTTCGAAATGGGGATTTTCAAAGTATGCTGATTGGCTGTCCGTATGCAGAGTAGACTGTCAATAGAGATCTAAATGATGGTTCGGTAAACAGAGCTAGAAGGGTTGTGAAGAAAGCTGATTTAACAAACACTTACTTGGATATTATTTGGATACAGCATGATAATGGTGAAGTAGGGAAAAATTGAAGGCAAAATGTAGAAAAACAGGTTATAATCCAAACTACAGGCTCATATATTAGCAAGGCTGTTATAGCTCAGCTCTATCCTTAGATTGTTTTGGTATAACCCCTTTTGGTATTTTCAAATTTGCTCTTCAACCTTATGGTAAACTTGGATATTTTGGCTGTGGTTATATTTAGGTAAATGACCCCTAACAATTAAAATGAGGTCAAGGTCAAAGGTCAAGGTCAAGTTCTAAATTTTGACTTTTGCTTGTTATCGCTTCTCCTCTGAAACGGTAAAAGATAGCTGATAAAATGTAATGGCGAAAATGTTAAGAACGTTGAGACCTAGCTTTGTTACATTTACATAAAAGTTGTATGACGTCATTTTATAGGCGTAATTGCCCCCAGAACGTTTAAATTTTCGGTTTTTCGTTTATTTCTCAACAATGGTACATGATAAAGGCATGGGGTTTTTTGTTCTGACATCAAGGATTGATAACCTTCAAATTGGCATCAAGGTCAAAGGTCAAGGTCAAGTTCTAAATTTTGACTTTTGCTTGTTATCGCTTCTCCTCTGAAACGGTAAAAGATAGCTGATAAAATGTAATGGAGAAAATGTTTAGGACGTTGAGTCCTAGCTTTGTTACATTTGAATAAAAGTTGTATGACGTCATTTTATAGGCGTAATTGCCCCTAAAACGTTTAATTTTTCGGTTTTTCGTTTAATTCTCAACAATGGTACATGATAAAGGCATGGGGTCTTTTGTTTTAACATCAGGGATTGATAACCTTCAAATTGGCATCAAGGTCAAAGGTCAAGGTCTATTATTTGACATTTGCTTGTTATCACTACTCCTCTGAAATGGTTGTGGATAGCCAAGGAAATGTAATGGTGGAAATGTTTAGGACATTGATGCTCAACTTTGTTACATTTGAGTTAAAGTTGTATGACGTCATCTTTTGGGAGTAATTGCGCCTAGAACGTTCAAACTTAAGGTTTTTCGTGTATAACTTGACAATGGTACATAATAATGGCATAGGTATTCTGCAATGACCTCAGCGACCAATGACCTTGAAAAAGGTCACAAGGTCAAAGGTCAAGGTCATGACCTATATTACGTATTTTGCATTGTTTCACACTTTATAAGGTTTTTTCAGATTTTTAAAGCAATTAAAGTTATTGAAAGCGTGAAATTCAGGCACTACTTTTGATGACGTCATTTCTGGCAACGTTATTATTTCTGTAGACGTTTTGAATATATTGGAATGTTAATTAGCGTGACAATGTTACAGCCGATGAAAACGTCTAGAATTATCAATTTATAAGGTCACATTAATGACGTTTTTGATGTTTATAGTGCAAAACAGTATAATTCATCACAAACATTTAGTTAACAAGAAATAAACATTTTTCGTAGTTATTCAAACTAGCAGTCTATATATTTTTTTAACAATTGTGAAATTACCTATCATATCAAACCAGAAATGATATTTGTAATACGGGAAGTATCATAATACCTCCCTTATATCAATCAAAAAAAACATAGAACCATATATTTTTGCAATCGCTGAAAGTTTAGCTATGCTCTAAAACCAACAATTACATTTTAAATTTCATTTTTGTCATCAACAAATCTGCAATTGAAGTGGAAAGACCTTCAATTGTTCTCTGAACAGTTGGTTTTTAATTTGGTTTATTTGGCGTTTGTTTCCAATCCGCCAACATTAAACAAACCAAAATAAAAATAATCCAAAAAAAAAACTTCCAAAATATTTCAGATTCTAGTTCATGTAGTTATATGTAAAAATCATTAACTATCACTATAGTTGCAATATTTTGATTAATTTTAATAAATTACTGTAATCATATTTGTAAAATCAAAACAAAGGAATGATTTGATTTGATCAGTTTTCAATCATGACAGCTTGTAGTGATAACATGATTAGCATTTAATCACGCAGATCAGAAAATCTTGCCTTAATTTTATTCAATCTTAATTTTCATTTATTGTTTTAATTTTTGCAAAAACCGCCAAAATATCGCTACACCAAAATATCTCGATTTACGCTATTGTTTTGGTTTTCAACATTTTAGGCCTTGAGCACAACTGATGAGTCGTAAATCGGCGAAATAAGCACATCTTGCGCATCAAAATTAGTATCAAAGAATTCATTATCAACCTGTCTAGGGCACATTAGGAATAGGAAAAAGAAACATGTTGCTATTTTTATTTTATGTCGGTCTAATTTGTTCATTAATAGTTTTGTCAATGTTAAAGAGGAAAATTATTGAAGACTTCAATTAACCTGTCATGTTGGTGGTCTTCTTGACTTTTTATTCCATATATGCATACTTTCTCATCAATTATTCTACTAACATCTTAGCCGTCTAACAGTGTCTGTCAGCCAGATTATTCCAATTAGCTATGGTACTCAAACTCTGTGAAAACCATTCTACAGCATGAGGTTTTAAAACAATGTCACAGTGTGCCAGCTTATGTCTAACTTCCTTCTTCAGAAATTTCTAAGGCTCTTCCTGTAGATGCAGAGGTAACCCTTAGCTGAGTTTGGATTCCTGTTTGTTTTAATTGTTTTGGATTCTGATGCTTGTGCTCATTAATTCATCATTATATCTTTAACTGGTTTTCCAAAACTTTGATATCGAGCACTGCTGATGAATTGTCAGTCAACGAAATGGCCATAAAGTGCATCAAATTTATTTTGGTATTTTGTGATACGTTTTATTCCTTGTGTACAGAAACTTGACATAAAAAATATCTCCAGACGACAACCTAATATTGACACTTTTCCATTAAAACAAATCACAACTTTTACTCCTTACAGCTCATTCAAACTTTTTTAAAACATCAAATTCTTATATATTTAGAATAAAGATCATTTGAAAATGGTTTTATAAGGGGCGCGAAAGATAAATATGGAAGAAATACAGTTCATTGATAATGGGATAATATTTGTGGAGAATGAAAATTGGTCTATTCCCATTTGGTCTATTCCCATATGGTCTATTCCCATTACGTCTACTCTAGAATATGAACAAATTCCCATTTGGTCTACTGGTTTAAATTAAGTGTGTTTACAAGGGAACAAGAGGCAATTCCCATTTTGTCTACTCAATTAAAATAAGAGTGTGTTTACTGGGGAACCAGAGGCATTTCCCATTTCGTCTACTGAATTAAAATTAGAGTGTGTTTAATAGGGAACCAGAGGCATTTCCCAGTTCGTCTACTCATTTCAATTTATTGTTTTTACTAAGGAACCAGAGGCATTTCCCATTTTGTCTGATATTCTAAATAAAGGGTGTCTCTACTACGAAAAAGGAGGCATTTCCCATTTTGTCTACTCAATTAAAATACGAGTGTGTTTACTATGGAACCAGAGGCATTTCCCATTTTGTCTACTCAATTAAAATTAGAATGTGTTTAATAACCAACCAAAGGCATTTCCCATTTCGTCTACTTATTTCAATTTGCTGTATTTACTAGGGAATCAGAGGCATTTCCCATTTTGTCTACAATTTCAACTTTGAATTGTTGAAATAGGCATTATGTAATTCCTTCATTTACAGTGGAAGTTTTGGACCTGTTCAATTACATTGCACCTCATCAATTGTTATAACAATAAACTATTCAGTTTGTAAATCAACAAAAATAACACTGACATTTTAGACATTTGACTTTAATTAGACAATTGAAGCCATTTAATTAATGCCAATAATGTTGGAAATCCTTTTGTAATCATATTCATAGAAAGTTATTATAAAATTGTGTAAATTTTTTTAAAGGTTTATTTTTGTGTATTTAAACAAGTAGGAACAATTGGAAATGTCTCTTGTTCCCTAATAAACACACTCTTATTTTTATTGCGTAGACGAAATGGGAAATGCCTCGTGTTCCCTAGTACACACACTAAATTTAAACAAGTAGAATTGGAAATTTTTCATATTCCAGAGTAGACGAAACGGGAATAGACCTAATGGGAATGGTACAATCAAAGACCATGTGGGAGTAGACCAAGTGGCAATAAACCCTTGGACCAGTACTCAATGGTGAATTGTTACGTTTCTAAAAAATCAAATTATGAATTGTTACATGTAAATGAGTTTGTTAAGTAAAAACTAAATATTAAACAGAAATCCAAGATTGAAGTAATTGATATTATTGATTTTTAAACGTATTTAAAAAAAAAAACACTTTAACAGGTTTTAATGATGTTGTTCAAAAATGGTCATTTATATGTCAGAATGTATTACCACCATCTCCAAAATTAAATTTTGCTGCAGAATTTTTAAAATGCTTGAGTTTGACTAATTTAAAAAGGAAGAACTGGAAGCAGTCCAGATGATTAAAGCCAATGGCATTATTGCCTTTTTATCTAAAATAATTGAAAGGAAATTTGTGCCACTAAATTCTATAATTATCTGAATCTAAATGTTTTGCGTAATAAATAATAAACCGAAGTCTGGATTTAGACCAATGCATTCATGTATTGCTGCAACAGCACTTACAAAATTAACTGATGAATGGTTGACAAATATGGATAAAGGGCAGGAAGTGAGAGGTAACGCCTTGAATTGCGTCGTATACAGCATAGTATAAATTTACAATATCTAATATTAGTATCTTTGGATTTTTATTTTAAAGAAAGCATAGATAACCACTGTATAATACTACCAACATTAAATATTTACATTATGGCAGATGAAACTTTGAATCATATTTATACTCTAGATCAGGGAGAATCAAAGTTGGAGATACATTTGTAACTCCTAAATTCACTGTATCTGATGTCCCGGAATGATGTATTCTTGGAATTTTGCTGTTCATTATTTATATATATATATATATCAAATTTCAAACAGTGGACTATCATCTATACATAACAAGGAGCAAACAATAACAATACATATACAATAGATAGATGTCACATGTAGTAATACCACAGCTGAGGAATCAGAATAAAATTGGATTATTCCCCTTTGTATATTTATCCTTAAAGATAAGTTCATGCATTTTATATACCGGTATTCAAAACATACCAATTTAACACATATCAATAAATTTTCTTCACAATATAAATCTGATTTCTGTTTAAGTGGAAAAAGATAAATACAGGTTAAAATTATCTCTGACTTTCCTTCAAAGATATATCAATGATACGAGTCTTTATATCGAACATTCATCACTAGGTCTTTATGATAATTGTATACAAACAGTAATGAATATCGGCAAAAGAATAATTTAGAAATTGCTTTGAATTTTTGTCTGCAAACGGATTTAGTAAAGATTGAAAAATCTTGTAAAGATAATTGTTTGAAATTAAAACCCAGAAAATGTAAATCGATGGTAATAGGTTCAAGATAAAATACAATTCTTTGTTACAAATTTGATGCACTATAAATATCAATAGCACATGTGTTTTTTTTCCTATTCTTAATGTGCACTAGACAGGTTGATAATGAATTCTTTGATACTAATTTGATGCGCTTATTTCGTCGATGTACGAGTCATCAGTTGTGCTCATGGCCTAAAATGTTTAAAACCAAAAATACCAATCCAAAAGGTTGAAGAACAGACTCAAAAATGCCAAAATGACCTAAAAGGGTAAAGCCAAAACCATCTAAGGACAGAGCTATGCACGAGCAAGATACATGTACTCCCCTACTTTTTACAAATTTTATAATTTTGCAACAGTTAATTTTATGTATCAATTTCTAAATGCTAGCAACTAGGAGACCCTCGGGGACTTGGAATCCACCAGCAGTGGCATCGACTCAGTGGTAAAAATACAATTCTTTGATACCAATTTTGATGCACACGATGTTTCGTCGATTTACGACTCATCAGTTTTGCGGAAGTCTTAAAATATTGAAAACCCAAACACCAATGCAAAAGGAAGAAGAACAAATTAAAAAATTGCCAAAATTACCTGAAGAGGTACTGGAAGTAATTTATTTGTATCTATATCAGGTGAACAATATAAAAGAAAACGTAAAAGAAAATTGGAAAGCTTTTTGGTATCTGTATTGATAGTAATCTGAACATATAAATAAAATATGTGGTACATTATCGAGTAAGATAAATTTCTTACAGAAAATAAGAATTTACCAATGCATAATCGAGTATTTTTTTCAATTCCATTTGACTATTGTAATATGTTCGAAAATTGCAATATTACCTCTAGTAACAAATTGATAAACAAATCGAAATGATCTGCTAGAGTTAAATTTGAAGACGATATTACGGTACCGTCATCTTTGTTACTAGGCACCTGTGATGGATCACGGGAGCTCAACCCACAGAACTGTCTAGCGCGTCCCCAGGTGGCGGATAGCGGAGACCCTCTAGTTTGGGGTTTGTCAGGTCATAATACGGAAAGCCTGACCGCGGACCATAGTAGGTAACGTGTTTGGAGAATGCCACACTCCCTGCACGGTAAAGACCTTTTCTGTAGTTTTCGAAAAAGAGTAGGCTAATTTATCCGACATTACCCAACCATCCTCCTTTTACAGTGGCAGTCACCTTTGTGTCCTGTCCCCCCCCCCCTTCCCCCCCCCATTTAAATTGTTTGATACATTCAACCGGTTCTCGTCCTGAAGAAACATGAAATATTTGCCCCTGGACGTTAAGCAAGAATCAATCAATCAAACATCTTTGTTATTTAGATGTTATTTAGATGGATGGACGAATTATTGTTGTTATTTCGAAGTTTGAAATAGAAAATAAGAGTATATTTATTTTTTTTAATATTTACGCGTTTATTATACGCGTTCCGGATTTCTATTACAACTATTATGACGCTACATAGAGCACAAGAATATTAGCCAAGAGAGAACAAAATCGACTTAACTGCAAATCTTTCCGGTATGATATAAAACGTACGTAATGTTCCATTTCAGGTTTTTATGTACATTATTGCAGTTATAAAGGTTTACCTAGCGTACACTTTAAGGGGGTAGGGGAATAACTCTATTACTTGGTCCTGGTCATTGACACGTTTTTTGGAGGCCACTATTGTAAAGCATCTGTGTAACACGGATTGTTTACCATGGGGATTAGACAGAAATAATATTATAAGGTGATCATAAACAGTTTTTGAACAATAAAACATGTTCAAAACATTTATCTTGTACTGGTTGAATGTATTTCATTTGGGGAAGGGGGATAGAGATTTTGAAACAAAGACCAAAAAAAGTTTTAAAATATCAGAATTGAATTTTACTCGGAATCAAATACTACAAAATGAAGGCTCTTGGTTAAAATGAAAAAAAATCAGGTTACAATCTGCCCCAGAAAAATTCATTTTATCACCAACAAAGGATCTAAGAAAAGTGTAAAACATAATATAATGTTTATTCTTCTTAGTTTGTATGGTGAAAAAATATCGATGTACAAATAGAAATTTCACAAAATTGAACTGGCTTCTGTAAGAAGCCCGGAAACAAGCTCCAATCATCAAATAACAACGGGTTTCATATCGGATTGAAGAGTAGAATAGAACTGGCTTTAAAACGTTCTTACTTTTTTCAGAACATTGGGCAGATTTCTTCTTCATAATGGCAAAAGTGGCGTTTGAAGTGGCGTTTTCACAAAATTGAACTGGCTTCTGTAAGAAGCCCGGAAACAAGCTCCGAATATATGTCTAATCACCAAATAACAACGGGTTTCATATCGGAATTTGTTTAGCTTGCCTATTATTCAACACGGCGCATCAGCCTGCCACTGGAAAGGCTTGCTTTCTGTTGAAATAGAAAACTTGCGCATACAACGCTTCTTTTTTGGTCAATGTAGAGGCTTATAGGTACAGACGTAAAAATCTTTAAAAAATATCCATTTTTTTTTTGCCTTGTCCATTGGTTAAGCTAGTGTAAACAATATTTTATTTTGAAAAAAGTAAATTACAGATTATATAGTTATCAAAAATAATGGAATTAGAAAAACAAGTAAACAACCACTTTTATAAATTCCTCTTCCTTGTAATATGAAATTTTAGATGGATGGCATGTATCAATATTAGTTAGTATGAAAAATATACTTGTGATCTCAATCGTCTCTGTGCTACTTTCTAGGTATACTACACAGGTTTATATAAATATATATGCATATTTATCATATATTTGGTACTAAATACAGGAGTTTTGAATATACGATAAAGCCCATGATGTTGGTCCGTATCTGACATCTATGACGTCATACCCTTTATCGCATGGCTTACCCTTTATCACATAGCTTTTTTTCAATTTTTTTGTATTTTTGGGGGAGGAGCGAAATTATTTTTGGGGGGCGGGTCAATTTTAAAAAAAAATCCGATTTCTGGACTTTTTTCAAATCCCCAGGGCCCTCTGGCTGATATTGGTTTCTCCAGTTGATACAGCATGTGATACAGATTTTACCATGTATTAATCTCTATATATAAAACACACGCTCAAGCTAAAGAAATCTCTTACTTTTAAGAATAAATCGTTGAATAATAATAAAATTATCGGAATTTTCAGTATCATTTATGATACAAATCCGAATTAAAAGCCTCCAAGGGTCTATGAGCACTAAAGCTAAATCCATCTTTAAAGACCCTAAGGTTGTTGAAAACTTGACTGGCCTCCATGACAAATATGTAGTTGTCCCAGCTGACAAAGCCCCCAATAACATCGTTTTTGTCTGCAAGAACTATTATTTTGAGTCTTAGAAACGAATTGGGAATAGATAACACTGCGGGTAACCCAACTTATACACCGACCACACTCACTAAGCTGGAAGTCATTGATAACCACAAGACCGTTCTTCATTCCTTTGGCATTTCTACAAAGGGTAACGAAATGGACCGTCCTGCTCTTTGTTGGATTCCTAAACTACATAAGAATCCGTTTAAACAAAGGTACATTGCTGGGTCGGCTAATTGCTCTACAAAACCTCTTTCAAAGATTTTAACATTCATATTGACATGTATTAAAGTGGGCCTTCAGAATTACTGTGAAACATCATATTCCACCAGTGGGGTCAATCAGATGTGGATTCTTAAAAACTCCAAAAATTTACTTCACTATCTAAAATCAAAACCTTTGGCTACATGCAACGGCATAAAAACATTCGACTTTTCTACACTCTACACTACCATACCACATTCTCAATTAAAAGATCGCTTAAAGCAACTAGTTTATCAATGTTTTTTCAAGAAAAATGGGACAGGCAGGTATAAATTTCTTGTCCTAGGTAGAGAAAAGGCGTATTTCGTGAAGAACCACTCTGATTCTGACAAAAAGTATTCTGACGATGAAATTACAAACATGTTAGATTTTCTCATAGACAACATATTTGTTGAATTTGGCGGCCTAATTTTTCAACAAACAATCGGCATTCCAATGGGAACAAACCTCTCCTCGCTGATCTCTTTCTGTACTCATATGAAGCGGACTTCATTCAAGGGTTACTACGTGAAAACAAAAAGAAACTAGCCCAATCCTTTAATTTCACTTTTCGTTATATAGATGGTGTGTTGTCGTCGTTAAATAACGACAAATTCCAAGACTTTCTACATCTTATCTACCCCAGTGAGTTTGAAATTAAGGATACTACAGATACACCAAAGTCCGCTTCATTTTTCATACGGAGCAGGAACTGCTTACCCTTCCGGAGCACCTGAATTCACTCGTGGTTTTTATAGGAGTTCGTGTTGTTCATTGTTTTTTTAGTTTTCTGTGTTTATTTGTTGTGCTTGTGGTTGTTCATTTGTCTTCCCGGGTTTGTCTGTCCAATGGATTACGTTTTTCTGATTGCTACTTAGGTATATTTGTCCTTTTTATGTAAGGGTTACCATATAACACATTATTTTTTTCAGGCTGGCCTGAAATATTGTTTAACATATCTTCTCTAATAGTACTATATAATGAACAATACAATAAAAAATGTTCAGAAGTTTCGATTTGTCTACAATTGCACAATGGATCTTTAACCAAGTTCTTTTTATACAAATGATCATTTAACCCACTTCTCTCAGTTCTAATTCTTGTATGTAATATTTGTCCAAGTCTACTTCCACAGTAAAAGTATTTTGGAATCACCCTTTTTTATTAAAAATTTGCTTTAAAACATGTAATGATGATTCCTTGATATGGCGTGGTATCTCATTCTAAAGTCTGACTGTACACGGAAGAAAAAATGTTGTGGTAATAAGCTGTTCTAGATGACAATGCGGGTGCGTTGCCTGCATTACGAGTACCATACCGATGAACGTTAGCAAAATTGGAGGAAGTTACACCTGCGAGATAGGCTGGGCAATTACTGTGAAACATCTTATGAAATAATAGTATTTTAAGATTTGTTCGCCTGTCCCGTAAAGTTTCCCAGCCCGTTTCATTCAGGAGAATATGCAAACTAGTCTATTTTGTAGCCCCTGTTGCGATACAAGCAGCTTCTTAATTTATTTGTTCCAGTCGATCCTTTAGGTAATCTGGGCAATTATTCCATATAACGTCTGAATATTCTAAAATGGGTCGAATATAAGAAACATCAATGACTTCAAGTGTTTTTCTATCAGTTTTGAACTTGAGCTTTCTCAACATATTCAAACGGATAGATGCTTTTGCTATGATGTCATGTGAATATTCCAGTTGCGGTCACTAGAAAAGTACCAACCAAGATGTTTATGCGAGTCAATACTTTGGATTATATTTTTATCCATAACAAGTTTGGGGTGTTGAACTTGCTCCCTTTTCTTAGATATGATCACAGATTCATTTTTTGCGGGTTACATTTAATCAACCATTTTTCGTACCATTTTTGAATGCGATCCATATCAGAATTAAGACTAATGCTAGCTACAAGAGGGTTTTCAACAATTACATAAATACTGGTGACATCAGCAAATGACATTAATAAAAACTGAAAATAACAAAGGATCCAGTATGGGCCCTTCAGGAACACCACCCTTGATTTCTGTCCATGTTGACTCTTCACCGTTAATTACGACTCTTTTTGTTCGATTTGTTAAATAGTTTTTCATCCAAATGAGAAGACTCCCTGTAATACCCATCTTGTTTTAGTTTGAAAAGTAACCCTTTATGCCAAACGCGATCAAATGTTTTACTTATATCGAAAAAAACTATTCGATATCTTTCCCCTCGTCTAAAGCTTTACTAAAAATATGCGTCATATATAAGAGTTGGTTTTAAGTAGAGTCTTTTAATGTAAAACCTAACTGATGTTCCGACAAGAGATCTTTAACAAATTTGATTTTGTTTGTACACATATCTTTCAAAAGTTTTGCTTATTACATTCAGCAATGAGATCGGTCTATAATTACCAACAATATTTTTAGTCTCCTTCTTAAAAACAGAAATAACATTGGCTAATTTCCATGCTGCAGGATAATACATCTTTAATAAACTTAAATTATATATATAACATAAAGGTTTTGCTGAATTATCAGAAGCCATTTTTAATAGCCTTAGACTGACAGAATCAGGCTCAGAGGCTTTATGGATATTCACAATTTCCTCAAGGACTATATTGTCAATAATATTTTATCGGAGAGAATCATCAGTAGGAAGTAACATATGATCATCAACAATATTGGATTATGATTCAAAAAGTTTTAAATGCTTCTGCTTTGTCAGTATCTTTGTGAATAAAGTCATTGCCATCGAGAATTGGGGGACTTTAGCCTCTCTGGATTTGCATCCAACCAACGTAGAGGCAGTCATCCACCAATCTCTTATTCTAGGGTTGTCGGAACGAGGTTTCTCCACAAGACCGTCAAAATAATCGCCTTTTTGTTTACGGACCAAATTCTCGGAACTTTCTGAATTTTAATCAATGCTCTTTACTTTGAATTTTTTTTTTTTCGCTCTTTTGGTCAGTCTTTTGTGTTTTATAATAGCTCGACGGACGGTGTTATTGATCCACGGGGGGTCGGATTTCCTGACATTTATTAATTTGTTAGGAATCGACTCTGCCAATTTATAGTATTAGTGAAGGATTCTATTAGAGTATCTATGCCATTAATTTCACCCGACATGAATTTATTCCAATCAAAAGCTGCCAATTTTTTTTTTAAAACTCAGACGGTCAATGTTGATAAAGAGTTATTACATCAACTAAATATGAATGATAATTATCGCAGCATTGTATTATGCAAATTGAACGATACATTTTCCCAGCCAGGTTTATTTGCAGGAAAAGTCAATTTAGACCTGCCTAAAGTATTGGCCAGTGCATTACTTTTGACGTATCGTTTTGTAAAAAAAACTATCCATATAATATTGACAGCTCATATTTATCCAAGAATATACTTACAGTATACTATGAAACACTTACACGTATAATTATTTTCTATCGGGTCCATTAGCAATAGTAAAAGACTATGTACTCATATTACTGTTTTCAACATGCTTAAAAGGGAGTTCAAAACTGGCAATATTTAATGAGTTCTAAAAAAGAACGAGATTGTCAATTTTAATAAAACATTGCCAAATCATGTATCAAAACATACTCCTTCCATGGTTTAAATTTAAAGATGGGAAAATTTTAAGCTTACACAGGCCTACCCTCCTTTAGTAATTAGAAAATTCTTACAAAATGTGTTTTGCTCAACGATTCAATAAAATTGACAAAAAAGAAGCATTTAGTTTTTAATTTACTTTTTTCTTAGTCAATCTTAATATTATATATAAATCAAACTACATGTACTCACAATTCTTTCGCATTTATGGCTGTGTCAAACACTCCAGCAGGTAAATCTGTAATCTTACCATGTGCAAAGGAACTATAAAATGACAAAATAAACATTCAGAGATTTGGTTTCTTTTATTTTGATTTATCAATTAAGATTTTAATGTCCATTTTACTTATCTTCCAAAATTTATACAATAAATTTCCAGTTTAATATACATGTATTCAGTGGTAGACTTTGTACTGCTTCCCATATATTTAAATAGGTATCTCAGGCATATGTAGAAAAATGTACAAGGTATGTTTTAGTAAAAAAATATTCTTAACATTGCCGAGTTTCATTAATGCAGACAATAATTTAGAAGAAATATCTGTTACGCCATCTATAAAATTATAAAAAGACTGAAACTATTTATAACTTTCAATTCAATTTGAGTGCTGGTGCCTACCTAAGAAATGGAATATGCAATACAAGATATGATACTATTTAACTTGATGAAGCACTGTACTAGTCACTATTCTAGTAATACGTGCTAGAAATTAAAGTCAAGTTCATTACAAATTTAAACAGTAAGAACAAAGGTTAACTTGTAATTAATTTATGATCAAAACAGGTGTATCACAGACTTGACTGATGATGTTAGTGGGATCTCCTTTAAACTCGGATATACCTTGTAAAATCTTAATTTATGTTTAATGTTTCCTAAATATCTTTAGAAAACACAGTAATGATACTGTTATGTATAAATTACAGGACTCTGATTTTGTCAAAATGTTATTTAAATAGAACTGGCTTTAAAACGTTCTTACTTTTAGTGGTCAACTGTACACTTTCTATCCATCTACCGTTAATGACCAACTTAAACTGGTTGAATGAATGTCATCGGGAGGTGTACATACAACAAGAGATAGATTTCAAAAGATATATACAAAAATTCGGAATACAGATGGATGATATATATACATTGATTTAATAATGAGTAGTTTTATATAAATTACTGAAGTTTTGAAAGTGCTGTTTTGAAAGAGTTCACTGAGTTAGATTTGTTGACTGTACCTTATAAGGTGTTCCATATTCTTTGATAGTTTTGAGAAATACTGTTTTCTGTACTCTGTCTGAGAAATTTATATAGTGAGGTACAAAAGGTTTATAGAGATACAATAGTAGCTAACGTTTAGCCAGTTGAAGAAGTAGAAATGAAGAGAGTTAGCACTATAAATAAAACTGAAATTGTAAATGAGGGCAAATTGCCGCTACACGTGAAAGTGCTCTTTGAAAGGAGTAGATAGAACCTAAATCAAGAGGAGGAGATAGGTTAACGGAAGTATTTGAAAATATGCAGACGTATTTTCATCTTCTAAATTAGATATCAGAAAATAAGATAGCTACAGTCAACGCAAAGACCATATCGCATCCCTTTGTCAAAGCGACAACTCGCTGAGAAATAAAGTAAAGAAATGGCTGAACATGGAATCATAGAACCATTATGTGGGCCTTGGGTGCTCACCTATAGTGATGGATCTGTTAGACTTTGTTGCGATTATAGAAAGTTAAATGAAGTCAATATAAAAGACATTGAGCCTTTACCTAGAATAGATGATATATCTGACGCACTGAAAAATTCTCAATATTATTCGACCCTAAATATGCGTCTGGTAGGTCACTGTAGTCCCTAAAGATCGTCCCAAGACGGCATTTTCTATCCCTAGAAGTGGATTGTGGCAATTCGTCTGTATTCCATTTGGTTTGCATAATAGCCCTCAAACATTTTAAACATTAGTTGAAAGAGTTTTGGCTATTTTGTCTTGGAAAATTTGTTTAGTTTATTTAGACGATATAATTGTCTTTTCAAAGCCGTTCAAAGAACATCTGTCACACCTTGCGAAAGTATTTATGTCCATCTTGTGAGAAACAAGAAAATAGACCATGCATGGAACAGAGGAATTAGATTATTGAGGAATAATCCCCAAAAGAGTAGTTTGTATAAATTCTGGGCCCGGATTACACCAGGAGTAGTAAGGGGGAATGAAGGTTATTACTGAGAATATAGTTTGTAGTTTGGATTCCGGTGCGGCTGTTCAGCTAGTTCAGTCGTTACAGGCAGGGGTAAAGTCTAATCATGTTACACATTCAGAAGTACAGAAGTAAAATATTGTCTCTAGGGACTTATTGTTCACTGTCCATTGGGAGCGACGCTTATGGGCAACCTGAAAAAGGGTCGGGATGTTTCTCGGATTACAATGTTCGCTGTCTTTTCACTAAATGGGTTGAAGCAATTCCGTTAGAAAATCAAGAAGCCCAAAATGTAGCATCTAAACTTGTTACTAAATTTATTACAAGACTTATGGTCCCCGTGTAGATTCATTGAGACCAGGGCAAGAATTTTGAGTCAAAAGATTTTCAAGAGATTTGAACTAGAACGACTGTAATGTACCCTCATGGAATGGTAGAAATGTGTAACAGAACATTAAAATATGTGTTTGCTTGTTTTGTATCAAAACACCAGCCAGATTGGGATGATATATTCCACTTTTTCATGGCATATAGGTCCCAAAAC
Source organism: Mytilisepta virgata (assembly GCA_028015205.1). NCBI lineage: Eukaryota > Metazoa > Mollusca > Bivalvia > Mytilida > Mytilidae > Mytilisepta > Mytilisepta virgata. The sequence continues at coordinate 80,322,758 of CM051519.1, forward strand.
ATGGAACTACAAAGTGTACACCTAATAAAATGATGTTTGGACGAGAGATCAATTTGCCCATTTATACTGGGGGAACCCAGATGAAGTAAATATAAAAGTGCCACAAAATTTAAATGTGAACTAGAGACCAGAATAGAAGAGATACATAAACATGCTGGGAGAATTTGAAATTTCTAGTGAGAGAATGAAGAGATACTTTAATCATAACATGAGGAAAAATAGTTATAAAAAGGGGGACAACGTTGGTATTGTAGGCCTCAACTAAGAGCTGATTTGAACCCCAAACTACGAAGACCTTAGATAGGTCCTGTGGAAAGTTTGACAAAATTGATAATGTGTTATACACAATAAGAATTGGTCCAAATATTACACCAAAGGTGGTGCACTATAATAAACTTAAACCATATAGAGGAGACAATTTATTTGATATAATGTGTATAATGTTGTTATAGTTGTATATATGATTTAGTATTATTTTCGAAGTTATGTGATAAGAGTCTGAAAAAGTGAAAGAATGTCGGAGTGCACATAATAATTAGAAATTGGTATTCCATTTTGTAAGTTAAGATTGCACGGGTTTGTGGGGTCTGTGAATACATAGAACTACATGGAGAATGGAGCGACATTTAAAAGAACAACACGTTGGCTTCAGCTATAAGTGCCTAATATTCAGAAAAATATTTAATAGGAAAAATTTACAACATGGTTGTCAAGATATGACCCTCAAAGATATGGTGATATTCTCACCGGATGGAAAGAGGGGGAAGAAGCCAAAATCATTCGAAAGATATGAAAAAGACATTCTTCCCACATTGCTGAAAAAAAGAGTAAAGTCAACAGTAGAAGAGACGACGAACCTACCGAAGAAATAAAGAGACCAAAAAGTACGGAAAGAAAATATAGGGGAACGAAAAAGAGATTGGAGTAAAAAGAAAGTTGAAATAGAGTCAGTAAGGTTTGCATGCCAGTGTCCTCAGAAACTATTCAGCAGATGGAATACATAGGAAGTACTGTTAACAAAAAAGAAATCTTTGTCGAAGAAAGAGTGCCTAGTCAAGTCGAAGAGCCACTTGATACCGTAGTACAATCAATGCTACTATCATGCCAGGAAATTCACGAAGAGCACATGATTACTGTGAATGCTGGTGAGACATGCCTCCAGACGAGTAAAGTTGTTTTAAGAACAGACCCAACATCTTTATTTGCTCTTACGCTTCTTCCCTAGTCCCCGTTTTTGCCCAAACAACACTTTTTTTCAACCGTAACCCACCTGATTTCAGGTTAATTCTTAATCATTTGAGGAACGGAGCCAGTATAGATATAGCGATTCTGCCAAGGGAAACTAGATATTTACAGGAATTGCTGTCTGAGACCTTATATTATAAGCTGTTCATTCTAGAGGAAATAATAATGAGACGTATAGCTCAGATAAACAACTACCTATATCCAATCGAGATACAAGATGGGAATTAGAAATGATAGTAAACCGTTGTAAATAAAAGTAGTAAACCGTTGTAAATAGTAGTAGTAAAATGTTGTAAATAGTGGTAGATTTCCATGAAGAAGTATTAAAACAAAAGTAGTAGTTAAACAAATGTAGTGTTAAAACAAATATGACAATTGTAGTTTAGAATTAAAAGTATGAAATTAACCGGGGAGACGGAATTAATGTTCATCGAAAGACATACACTAAAATTAAGAATTGAATTGTTTAATGTATAAAAAAAACTCGGGGCTTCCTATACACAGAGTGATAGGACGTGCCGCTGGAAAAGGTCACATTTTCCAGCTTTAAAATATGTGAATAGGTGGGGAGAAATCAGAAATATATGATAAGCTACTAGAACAAGGTTATGTTGCCCATAGATTGCGGTCGTCACCACGATCTGATTGACCGTTATGAAGTGTCAGTTTCCAACATGACAAAAAGCATTCATCTACCATAGATGTTCTTCCTCCTTCACCGGACATGACCTTCAACGATCAGCACGGCAGGTGTCTTGCAAGAAGCAGGACCTGCTCATCCTTCCGGATCACCTGAGTTCACCCTCGGTTTTTGGTGGGGTTTCTGTGTGCACTTTAGATTTTGGGGTTATTTGTTACTTGTTTTTCGTCTGTCAGGTATACTTTTTTAAAATACTAATTATATGAATGGATGGGACAACAGAGCCCCAGCGGCACCCCCTATTAATAAATTATTGAAGTACCCCCCCTCCCTATATATACATTAATTGTTATGTTCATTAATTTACGATATTACTGAACAGCAAAATAAACGTCGCAACAAATCACAGTCTTACAGATATTTATTTTCATAATTAAGAAAATATCAAATAAATTCACTTTACATTATTTAAAAGTTATATTCACTTTCTGTAGGTTATGACAATTTGTCGAATGTCCTGATAGCACAATTATAACAGAAATGTAGTGTTTTATGGCACTTCAGTTAATAGCTGGTATATACACCACGAGCGTAGACTACAGCTACACATCTGAGATGCATGGAGTTGATCACAGGAAAAGCCGCCCAGATTCTCCGCAACGCTGCTATAAGTTCAGCTGTAAGTGTGTCTCGATTATTTACAAGCAAGGTAAAACCACTCGCTAGAAATGATTTGACTTGTCATTTCACTGGCAATGTGACGGAGGTTGTTAACAGAGCAGGGCATGCTTGCCCTTCCGGAGCACTTGATGTCACTCCCGTTTTTTAATGGGAGTTCACATTGCTAGTGCATTAGTTTCTGTGTTGTCTTGTTCTAGTTTTGTTTAGTTTATTATACGTTTTTTTATTCTTTTAGTTAAACATGTATCTTTGTGGCGTTGTTTGCTGTGTTCCATTCTGATGACTTACTCTTTTTGTGGAATTTTCACTTTATGTCGCTTCGGTATTCTTTTGCCGATATTTTGGACGCTACTTGCATTAGTAATATAAAATTATGATGCTTTTCATGATAGAATTACTCCAGCTCTAGACTAGATACTACCTCACCACTAAATAGTATTCTATTCGAAGATGAAACGCCCAGGAGTAGGAGTTTGAAAATAAGTGAATTGGTCGTGGTCGTTTGCAGTCGAATTAGATTTAAATATAATTTCATTGTTTTACAACTAACAACTTGCTATTATGTATCTCGTAATTATTTTTATTTATTCATCTTATTCGTAAAAAGTCTTGCAGATTTATACCACTTATGATACAGAGTAAATAGTATCTACATTACTTCAAGATTACAGAAATCGTGTCTGATTTATATTAATGAGCGGGTTAGTAATAGTTATCAAATATTCCCATGATGTGACATACCGTGATGAAAACTAAATACAATATAAAGACATTAATATATTGTGCACACGACAAAGTCCACTTTTATCATATTTAGAATTACACAATCATTGTATTCTTACATTTTGGTAACATTTTCTGAGTATTCTGATGGTATTTCTGTCCTCCCACATAAAGTGACAACTGTTTGGTCGTCGTTACAGGTTTCCTCAGAACTGACAGTTTATAGTTATCAAAACTATTTATATTCTATAGTTTATCAAAGTTGATTGCTTCAAAAGAAGCAAAGTCATTGCGCTAAGCTAAAATAACCCTTTTGTTATTCTTGAAGATTATGCCTATGTGTGAAATGGAAATCGGACCATAAAAATTAGGTCAAGGCGAATTAAAATCTGCCAGACTGATTTCAATGCATAAAAACACAAAATTATTTAAATTTGACTTGATCACTTGACCGTAATAATGAAGTCAAAGTTAATAACACCTGTATGAAGTATAATTGACATATCCCTTGGAGTTACTGAAAAACGGATCCCGACCTAATCAAGAAAATGTTACAAAAATTTAACAGTCATGCAGTCGACCGTGAAACTGAGGTTAAGGTCAGGTGATACCTGTAATACATGTACACCTAATATATCTACACACCAAATATTGTTTATCTAACCCTTATCGATGTTTTGAAAGTCACGCGATCATGAAAATGAGGTCAGGGTGAAGTGACACCTTGTAGGCTGACACGTGCATCTTCCAATGCACGTACACACATAATATAGTTAACATATTCTTATAAATCCTGAGAAAGGACCTCATCACGAAAAATGTGACAAAAATTTATCAAAGCCAATCAACTGTAAAATTAAGGTCGTGCAAATGAGCCAATTGAGGGGAAATTTATGACAAATACTCAGATGATCGGTACTAATTAATAATAATAAATAAGGATTCTCTTTGAAATGTTCATACTGTAAATAAATTCACAATAATGCAAAATTAACTTTATAATTCGGGAATGACATTTTGTTGTTGTTTGTTGTTTAGGTAATGATGTCTAGCCATAATACATTTATGTCACCTTGACCTACATATTACCTATCTGGTTAAGTTCTACATGTATGTAAAGATCTATAAATGCAATCTGATAAATCCTGTATACTAATACTCTGCTCCTGTAATGCTTCATTTTTATAAAGTAATTAAATGATTCGTTACTAAAATAAAGTGGTCTATAAGTGAGTTTTGCTGGTTGTGGATCGAGTTTTTACATGGAAATATCAATTGAAATATGTTAGCATCGAGCAAGACATTTGGGAATATGAATTACATACAAACATTTGTTGAATTAATTCCTGTGACAGATTTCAAATTCGCCTTGCTTAGAATTGATACTACTGCACAAATGAAGTTTAGTTCAAGTTTTCGGACATTTTAATCCTTACAGACCCCAAACTTCTGGACTGATCGATCAAAATAAGGATGATTGAAGTTACCGTCAAAAGCTTAGAATTGATTGGATAAACAAAGTTTATTAATAGACATCTGAAACTCATCCTTATTGGTAAACTTCACGTCCTTAATAACAAAGTTCTGATATGGGACCTGTATTTTGATCATATGTTAAAACTGCAGCTATTAGCTGCAGTTTTAACATATGATCAAAAGACAATACAGGTAAGCAACTCCTTTAATGAATCAGTTCGTATTAGTCTATGATGTTACCTGAAAGTCTTTTCGGAAAGCATGCCTGGTAATCATATTTATAAATGTGGAATCTGAAGAACATATGAATTCATGTTGAATATTCACTAATTTTCCTGAATTACTTACAATGTATTATTTCTTTGGAACTTCTGCTACAAGATTAGTGTCATTGACGTGTGCAGTTGTATTTATATTCTATAGTTTATCAAAGTGTCTTGTGTATATATGAATAAATGAATATTTATAATGAAATCTATATGACTACTTCAATATCAATAGTTATGGGGGAAATTCCAATAACACATTTACATAGGGATTTTTTTTTATTGTAAAGCTATAATATATATCGAAAAGGAACTTGCAAAATTTTTTCATACATGGGCATGAATTATGTACATGTAAATATATTCTCATGTAATGTAAATAAAGTAAAGTTGCTGGTTTAAAGTCAAATAAAAAATATTTAAAATTTCGACTTTTTAATTCATGCTTGTTAAAAATGACAATTGTAAGTTTTGTTTTGCCACGTCAAATTAATTTATAGATTTAAAGATTCGCATCCACCTAATATTTGGGCAGAGGGGAGGATTTTCTTTGTAAATAAATCATAAGATAGGGTGATATTAGAAACCAGTTGATGAAGATTCTGCGTTTCGCGTTTATTATCCAGAACCAGAGAGGAGGCAATATCGAGGTTTTCCCAATCAATAAGAAAATTCGGAAGATTACACTAGGGTACAGAAAGAGCTATCCTAGTATATAGAAGTAAGTGTCACAGATTGGAACCAGACTCAAATTAACGAATTAAGGAAAAAAACAATTACAAATAGCACTGCGCTGATGCGCAACGAATAACAACAGCAATCATCGGCAAATTTTTGAAATGCAATATACACATGTACCTAACTAATTTTCATAAGAAGCTGCATCCAAACAAGGAAGTGCATTTCAACTTGAAAACAATATATCTACATAATTCCTGCTTTAAAATGATGGTCAAAAAGAAATCTATTATGATCCAAATACTTAGTCTTATAAGTTGTTAAGGTATTAAACAATGAACCAATAGCTGGATTGAGACCTCACCTGACTCTTTGTTCATTTTACCATTATAATTATTATCTAAAAAGACAGTCGTGATTTTTTTTTCTATTATCAGTAAGGGTGATTGAAAAATATAGATATCTATAAGGTACATTGAAAAAAAATCTTTATATTCTATTTTATAGTTTATACTATTAGTTAAAATAAATGTAGATAAAAATTACCTTAACATTATGTCGCCAAGGAATCATTATCAGTGTACACTTCTCAGTTGACTTTAACATTAGCGACAAAAGTGCAAGTCGAAACAGTTATATTTGCAAAGGAAATGATATATTTTATATCCAACTTGTACCATTTGGAATGAAAATCCTGAACATTATGAGCAGGGTTTAATAATAAATGACAAAGTATTATATAAGTATTATATCGCTTTTGTAATTCATCCAAAATATCTTTTCTGGATGACTACCGTGTTCAGATTTCGGATTAAGAAAAATTGAAAAGAAACTTCCGCCATTTAGTATCGTATTACGGAAAAAGTGTCTTTCATTCGAATCATTTATGAAATTTTGACCATTATGGACTGGAAAAACAGAAAAATCTAAATATTTGATAGCAATTCATGATACTGAAAAAAATGTCCTTTTAGAGTTTTACCAATTTTAGCAGGAGATAAAAAAACGAAGAAATTAAACGTAATAATACTTCCATATGGTATATATAACAAATTTACCACAGAAAAACATTTAGATGACACAAATCATCCTGTTGTTTGCTTTCTACTCCATAAAATGCTTTCATATCAAATTCAAAATTTGCCTAGTGAGCATTTACTGCATATCCCAATACAGGGGGTTTGAAGTTATATATAGTTAAAAATATTTTATGTGCTTATATATATATAGGTATTTAGAATTTTTTCTTCAGATGTCATTTCAAAAAAAGGAATTACAAATATAAATTTTGCTTTAGATATAAAATGTAGTCGGCCGAGAATCTTGACACGCTTCACTTCTTTGACCCTTTTCCTGTTAAATAAATTCAGTTTAAAGTTTTACACGATGTCTCCTAATTATTATGAAATTAATTAATAACGATGTCGATTTTGTGTTATCTAGTCGAAAATGCTAATCATGAGTCTTTTGGGGGGATAATTATTCAAACTGATAAGAAGTAGAACATAAAAGGCTGTTTGACCTAAAATCAATTTAAAATTTAAAACAACATTGATAGATGTTGTTCACAAAATTTCTCTGTTTTATATATGGAATGTTCTAGTAAGAGTACAGTCTTAGATAATTCTGAAACAGCCCGTTTGAGGAATCTCGGACTATACTATTGTAGATGTGAAATTATGTCGAAGCAATCAACCAACGAACCAAAATAATAAAGGAATTAAGACTTAAAACATGCAATTTAAAACAGTGAATAAGCAGAATAGTATTAATGTATCTGTAAAATACCTTAGCAATTGAAAAAAATACCCGTTTTACAAAATTATATAACTATTGTAGTATTCAGTCCAGGTGGTTGATATTGCATTTCGTCGTGGCGTGTGTAAAAAGTTGATACCCGTACGAAATAAATATATTTTGCCAGTTCCTGACACCGCAGAAAGTCTTTCATAAATGTTTATAACGAATTAAACAACAGTGTTAACAATATATAGTCATACAGTTGTTAGTACATGCATTCTGAATGGGTATTTATTAATAATAACTTCCACATTTGTGTGGTCTGGAAAAACTAATTTTGGATAAAAATAATAAGGATGATAAAGTCTACCTGATAAGCAGCTTTCCAAATAAAATACTTATTTAACAATAAACAAATATCCATGTAAATTGTTTTCCTTTCTTTTGTTGCTTTTTAAAGGCTGAAAATGTATTTCTTAGCATCAGTTAGGTTTTATGTAGATATGTATATTGTGAATTGTTTCCGATGACCCGGACTGTCACCCAAGGTGGCCGCCACAGCTGAACTTAGTTTAACTTAGGGCCCTTTAGGAAAATTCATTGAAAAATCTTCTTGTCTGAAACTATTTGACCAATTGGAACCACACACGGCAGCAATGGTCCTTAGGATGTCCTCTTTCAGAAATATGTCCAATTTCGTTGACTGTGAACCAAGATGGCCACAAGAGCCGAACTTAGTTTAACATAGGACCCTATGGGAAATTCACTCAAAAAAAAGGTGAAACTGGAGTAAACGTCAACCTTCAAAGTAGTGGACTTATTGATAAGAATAATAAATTCCTTGTCTGCAGTCCAGATGGACTTGTTAATGAAAATGGAGAAATGGGTCTCATTGAAATAAAACATATTCTACAGAAAAAGAACATGTCTTTTATAAATCAACCAAAAAGGTGACCAATTTTTGTTTACAATATACAGATGAAAAAATGAAGTTAAAAAATAAACATAACTATTACTTCCAGTTAAATACATCTGGTTTACCCTGGCTTGATTTCGTTGTAAGGTCTACTTGTCCTTATCAGATGCACATAGAGAGCATATATAAAGATGAGGCTCTTTTGAATGAGACAATGCTTCCAAAATTAAAAAGTTTCTATTTTTTGTACTGTTACCGGAATTAACAGCTCCACGAAACAATAAAGGCCCAAGAATTACAGAACCTGGTGATTGGGTACGACATATTGCTTATTTGATCAAATTAGAATTGAAAAGATTCTCGCAAAAATGATCAATCTTATAAATTACATGCCAACTTCTAAATGTAATTCAAAATTGTTCCAGATCATAATCATTTGGTGGGCAAGAGTGTCAGTATAAAAACATAAAAACAAATAACATATAAAAGCAATAACAAGCAACAAAAATGAAAATGATTTAGTTATTATGTTCAGGTATTAAAATAATGGAACATAAAATTGGGAATTGATTTGGTACAGTCATTTCACTCATAATAAATATCACAATGCGGATGCTTGAATTTATAATCATTCATACATGTATCTTTCTGATACATACACAAATCGAACAGAGAATGGAAACAGGGAATGTGTTTAAGAGACAACAACCCAATCAAAAAGCAGATAACAGCCCAAGGCTACCAATGGGTCTTCAGCGCAGCGAGAAATTTGCCGCACTCAGGGGCGGGCTTCAGATGAACCCTAAACAATAATGCATACTAGTTCAGCGAAATGGACGCCACAATAAACTCCAAAACACATAAATGAACCAAAATTCAAAAAAACACAAACGACTTATAAAGCACAACAAACAAACCAACATACACAAACAAAATCATTCATTATTATTAGTGTTGAAACACATTGAACTGCACCCATTTTCAAATTCAAGTAAACAATGTTATGTTGTATGAGCTCTTGATAATTATTACAGTGTTAAGAGAATAATATATAATATTAAGGATGAAAGAATTCACCAAATAAATAGCACAATACAGCAGACCACACCAATCAAAAACAACTTGATTTGTGCATAGAGGACACACACAACGTGCCAAGCTTGCTACAGGCATTTAATTTTATAGGATTGAGCATCTTAAATAAATATCAAGATGCCAGAAACGGAATTCACATTTGCAATTTGATGTTCTAAAAAGCACAAATTTCAATACTTCTCATCAATACCAACTTTTACAATGCCATCTTTGCATGTATTTTGTTTGTGTGCTATACATATACTGAAAACTATTTTGCTAATATACTCCTCTTAAACCACTGAAAACTTTGTGGTAAATTTGTTTTAAATTAACCTCAATTAATTTCTTTCAAAATTGTGTTAAAATAATCATTGGTACTAATTACATTTTGTATAACATTTATTTCAAGTGTATAAAGATGTGCTTTGTGTGTATATATATATATATATATATATATATATATATATATATATATATATATATATATATATATATATATATATATATATAAAACATGTGTCTGCAAGTTTTTTTTCCAGATATATTGACAGTTTGCAGAATTTACCATTGGAAAAAACCTTAATTTCATGTATAGAGTGAAGGGATGTTGATGAAACCCTATTCAAGTAAATTGAACACATAATATGCATGTTTATGCTGCTATAAGTTATTATCTGTAACAATGCTATTTCAGTAATATTAAAACATTATTATGTGGAAATAGATTTTCCATTGCTTTATCCGTATGTGGGGATTGATTTTATTTCATAAAATTTAGGTCTATGTTTAGGTCTATTTTTTAAAACCTCGATGATTTCCTCAAATGGAATTGATTTTTATACAAAATGGTCACAGAAGATTTAATAGTTGAAAATAAATAATTATCTGTAACCAAATTTAGTATTTTTTTCCACATGAAATATTTTAAAATTTGAAAAAAGCATTTTGACTTTTTTCAGTCATTATATTATATGAATGTAATGTGCCTGCAATTCACTGGTTATGCTTTTCTAACAATTGAGACATAAGTTTCAAAAGTACCCTTCCGAATGTTATGTAAATATTTTCTCCATCAATCTTTAATTCCATCATTAATTAGTTTGTATTATCTCCCTTTTTGTATTTAAGTTTAAAATTGTGTTTAACAGTCATTCATTTGCCAAAATTATAGAAGGCTATATTTCAAAACCACTCAATATATAAGGAACATATTTCAGACATAAAGAAACATGTTTAAGGAATTTTAAATAATTATCATTTTATGTTTAGCAATATAGCACTTCATACTTTAGTATACAAAAAGTAGCTCCAATCAAATTTTATCTCCATTTGTTTTTTTTTTTTTTTTTCAAGAGACCCTTTATATTATTTTACGGAAGCCCATTTAGGACCTACCAAAAACATAAATTTGAATTCGAAATCACGAATTGAAGAATTCGTTATAAAAGATTAAATTCGTGATAACGAATTTTCAGAATAAGTTATAAAAGTTTTTGTAATTCGTAATAACGAATTAAATTCGTTATCACAATTGTTTAATTCGTGATAACGGATTAAGTTCGTTATTACAGATTGAATTCTTATAACAGATTTTTTTAATTCGCGATAACCGATTAAATTCGTCATAACGAATTTATGGAATTCATTATCACAAATTTAATCCGTTATCACGAATTATACAATTTGTTATAACGATTTTAATCCGTCATCACGAATTATAAAAATTTGTGATAACGAATTTAATCCGTAATCACGAATTACAAAAAAAGCTGTGATAACAAATTACACAAATTCGTGATAACGAATTATTCTACAATTCGTGATGTCGAATTAAAATTATATTTTTGGGAGGTCCTAAATGGGCTTCCGTATTATTTGAATTTGTATGTTCATGAATTTTTTTATCATAAATTAACACTAGCATGATATTTTTTTCTCTTTCACTGTTTCATGTCCTATATATTTTGTTTAGATATTTTGAAGAAATGACACAGGTGGATTTTTTGCAAGATTTGATGAATTTTTATGGTAATTTTATCATTTCTTGATGATACTACAGAAAATACTCAATGGAAAGGACATTTGATGAGGAACATTTTGTACATCATATGTATATATCTGGATTGAAATGTTGAAATACTATTGATTTGTATTTTATTAGTTAAGAAGGGTACATACTCCTTAATTAAGGTCAAGGCGATTCAGAAGGGTGCATACTCCTTAATTAAGGTCAAGGCCAAGTAATTGAAAGTATCCTACAATTTTATAATGTTTTGTTAGTATGTAAAGCTAATCGAAATACATTGGATTCGACAACAAGATAGGGCATAAAGTGATGGCAATTGCTTACCTTTGGAGTTTCCCGGAAGGGTAGAAGCATACTTTTCTAAGTTCAATGGAACATTGAATTTCAATGTTAAGATACTTAAAATTAGACGCTTTTGAATATGAATTCTTTACACACATAACTTAACATATATTCTTTTTGTATATAGAGCAATTTGCAATATTTATAAAGCCGAGAAGGATTTTGAATTCTGAATTCTGAATTTTGTAATGTTTATATATTCTGTACGTTTAATTGTGATTTTATATCCACACCACTCGCCATTCTCTGTTTGGCATTAGCATGTAATCGAACAAAGTAAATTTGTTTTTTCTATATTTTACTTAACATTTTTTGTATGCTGCTAGTACATGTTAGACCTTTAACGTGCTTCTTCTGCAGTTGTGTGATATTTAACATGTGTTTTGTGGTTTCTTTACACGAAAAAAAGTATCTGTTATTTTATATGTTTTGGATTGACCTTTCAAAATAAGAGCAGCTAATTGACTTATTAAATGACATATAAACGTTTAGAATTTATTTTGATCTTTTGAAAATCTAAACGTTATTTAAATGGCACGTTGAACATTTTTCATATCTCGTACCGCCCAATCATTTTCTAACTGTGTATTAAAACGAGTTAGCACGCAACTATCCTACTTTCTTGTGAAAAGAAGGAAAAAATAAAAACCGGAGCAAAATACAAATAAAATTATGAATAATTTTTATCTGGTCTGTATTAATTTTTTTATGTTAAATATGTAAAATTTGAGGCACAGTAAGAAAACAATGTTATATGCAGGATAATCCAATAGCTGGCTAATACAACTCAGACACGGGGGTTCACAAAAAGCGCGGATTTTTTTAACCAAAAGCGCGTATTCTTATACATCGCCCAGATTCTTGTTGTTCCAAAAGTGCGGATTTACATATTATTTACCTGTACCTCTTCCTTTTGCCAGTCATTGACTGTTGCACCTTGCTCATCATAAGGAGATGGAAGTAGAATTTTGAGCAGAATCATGTTAAATATTTTATTAACTTAAGATCTATAAAATATGATGAACTAAAACCACTAGTCAAATTATGAGCACATAAAACGTCAAAGTTAAAAAGCGTTTATAATATGGATACGACCACGTACTGTCTTAATTTACATATCTATCCTCGGCAGGAACAGTATACCCAAGACTTAATATATGTCCAAACTGAAAATGTCGCCGGTAGCGTACTTAGCAAATTGTCCAATGGTATAGTCAGTTCTGTCTCTCAGTTTTTCTAGGCGGTGCTGGCTGAGTGGAACTTCGGATCTTCACATATTATATGACTCACAGGAGTTTCTGGATAGCGTCCAAGAACTTTTCTTCCCTTTGTCGGTTTCAGAAATTATAAAATCCATACTTAAAATGTTTAAGTTTAAAAATAAGAATTCCCCTCTAAAAGAAAAAGCATCTAAACCATCTGATTGAAAGCAACTCATGCGCTTTTGATACAGTTGGGCTCAGTTCTAACCTCTCTTTAGAACTGCCCTAAAATGTCAGAATAAGTGTTCTAGAACAGTTCTAGAACTGTCATCCTGACACCATTAGAACCGTTTATGATAGGGAGTGTCCTGATCTAGAACCATTTATGACAGTTCTACCTCAGAACTATTCTGGACGGTTCTACCCTAGAACCTTAATGACAGTACTACCCTAGAACCATTCTGGACAGTTCTACCCTGGAACCATTTTTGACAGTTCTACCCTAGAACCATTCTGGACAGTTCTAGCCTGGAACCATTTTTGACAGTTCTACCCTAGAACCAATTCGGACGGTTCTACCCTAGAACCATTCTAGACGGTACTACTCTAGAACCAGTCTGAACGGTTCTAACCTAGAACAATTCTGAATGGTTCTACCCTAGAACCATTTATGACCCTGGCTATAGTTTATGAATTTTGAACATCAAAATTATAAGAAATAAAAATTAATTTGTCATAATTTTCAAATTAACTTTTAGCATACCGAAATATTTTATCTAGTAAAAAAAAGAAAACTTTCACTCACAATAAAGTTTTTACTAACTAAAAATTAATGATTTAAAAACTAGTCGGTTATTTGCTAGTACATAAAACATTTTAAACGTCTATGTAATTTTTCAATAAATTGGTGAAATGCACCTCAAATATCCCGTAATTTCTTGAAATACACAACCTTAATATCGCTTAATCGATGGTATATGTACATATTGTTGGACATCTCGATACATGTAGTTTAATTTTAGATGTAATCCCGTCTCATTTCATTTGAACCTTGGGTCATTTTCGATCAGATTTGCCTTATTTCCAAAATAGCGGTACTCATCCCAATCATCTTCTACCTTGTCAAAATGACATAAATATCGTTCATACGAACAAAGAGAATTAATCATATAATATATCAAATGTTTACCATATAAAAATGCTAAAAACAAAGATGTTACTTATCTGACACATTTGAAATCTGCATTGAAATTTGGGACCACCTTATACACACCTCTTTATTAAAATGCTACATTAATTATTTAAAAATGTTTACCTGTATACAAATCTGTGTACCTTATAGGTTGGAACAATAAACATTTATGACGGTTCTACCTTAGAACCATTTATGACAGGGTTGGTTCTACCCTAGAACCGTTCTAGAATGGTTCTAGAACTGTCCTCTCTGATAGAATAGTTGAGAGGTTAGAACTGATCTCAACTGTACATGATACTGGGTTCAAATCCACGCTGTTTGATATACGCCCACATTACCACACTTACAAAGGAGAGATAATTAAATTATTTCTATGATATCCCCAAGTTAAATAATACATTATATACATGTAACTTACTACATGTAATTGTCTTACTTGCAAACTCATTTAGTATGTCTTTACGAAAATGTTGGCTTTATTTACCTTTAGAAATAAGGTTCAGTGTGCATGCTTTAAATATTCTGTGATATCAACTTTGATGCATAAAATTATTATTTCATATGACTGTGAGTCCAACTTCAACTGGTTTCTAAAACAATTTAAAGAATGTATTTACAAGGTCAATAAGAACAGTTACTGTAAGTTTTGTTTCCTTTAGCCGTAAATAATTATTGCCAAATGCCAACAATTTTACAGAAGAGTATATTTACCGTTTACTGTTCATTGATTTTAGAGAAAAATATAATTTCGCAACCAACAAATTTGACTTCGTTGCAGGAATATTAAAGGTTTCATGTCACCCTCCATATAAGGATAGTAGTTTCTTAGTAGAGTGATACTCGATTTCGGAACGAAGGTTTGTTTGAACAATGGTGATCCACAGATATGTCTACAGGATTATGTAACGAATGTTAATAAAGCAATTACGGGAGTTTTTATTATAATCAGTTTCAAGTGTATGCAAAGTTTTTCATATGCAACTGTTAATTTTAAATTAAAATTTAACAAAATCAATTTTATATAAGCAAAGATATGCAATGCAATAAAAATTGAAATACTAACCGATTGGACCGGTAATTGAACCTGGAAGTCCACTAAGCAAAAGCAGTAACACTGACTCAGTAACATTTATTCTTAATGCAAATATAGTAAACAAAATTTAATATTTTTAATAACAATTATGGAGCACTGTAATTATAACTCGTCAGTGGTGCCGAACATATCGGACACCGAAGCAACAACCCAAATTGCCAAATTGATTAAGAGCAGATCATAAATGCAAAATTCAAAACAAAACATCCAAAAACCAAAAGGATTATATTATGCAATGGAAATACACATAGATTGTACAAATATGACCAGTTGATTATGAAATTTATCAACTCGAGATAATTTAAATTTTCATTTTTAAACTGTGTCCGAGCAGTTTAAAAATGAAAATGTAATTATCGAGAGTGGATAAATTTCATAATTAACGCATCAAGAGTTTTAGAATCTTTTTCTCTAATGACAATGTAAAACTCCAAGAGGTCTTCAGAATGTTTTTTGGCGGGACATTTACGAGCATTTAACCAACGTGTGGTGAAATCAGAATTTATCAAACGGGTCAAGAGATGTATAACTGCGCACATTAGAGAAAAAAATAGATTCAAACTGAAGAGCGATGTACAGCTGAAAGAGGTTAATAACACACATTTCAAAAATATGAAATTTTCACGTCATCAGATTACATTTTAAGCAATGGCTACCAAAGGAATGAATACTTTTATACACAAATAAAATAACAAATTACTTGGTCACGATTATAGAATCGAATATAGAAAAAGTAAATGACTAAGCTTAATTTAATGTGTAAACAGGTAGAATTAGATTGTCACATATTTGTCTGTAAAACAATACCTCGTGTTCTTATTCAGATAGCCCAGGTGCAGAATGATTTATATTTCATTTTGGTCATGTTATTACGACGGGAATGGTTATAGCAAAAAAAGATATGATGGCACGTTAAGAAACTTTTAGTGCTGTTCACGGTACCTAATAGCCATTATTTATTACAGAAAGGTCAAAGATACCTGAACATTTTATGCATATGACTAAAATCTATTGTGGAACCTGTGTCATGAATTTAAAACAAATGGTTCTTGGTATCCTAAGGCCACTCAAAATTAATTTATTTTAGTCCGATTTCTGAAACCCTTTTCAAATTAACTAGGATTTGGATATTAAGCCGAAAAAATCCACATCCTTCGTAATTTTCAAATGCTTTCATGATCCATGGAGATCATCTCGTTTGCTGTTAAGAAATTTAATTCAACGATGCTGGAAATAACCTTGGTCGATGTACAGTTAGGTGCAGACATAACTTCTCACCAAGTTAACCTAGAGCAGTTCTGCTGACTGCTTTAGAACTGCCCTAGAATAGAATCAAGACTGCCCTAGAACAGAATCTTGATCGATTCTCACTTCTCTAAGCTGTCATGGTCAAGAACAGCTCTAACCTGTCATAGTCAAGAACAGCTCTAACCTGTCATGGCCATTCCATAACATTGTTATAGAATTTATTATGTTACCTACCCATTCATGGTATTGATCGTGTCACTGACCTGACATTTTTTTTTTTTAATTTTTAGTTTTTTTTTTAATTGTATTTTATTTTAATTTATATTTTTTGTAAATAATTTTAACTTTTATTATATTTTTACTCAAGATCTTGTCGCAAAAGCAGTCGTTGACCAGGACTGTTCTAATTCTTGACCAGAGCTGTTCTAAAAAGCCGTCATGGACCAGGACTGCTCTGATTCTTGACCAAAGCTGTTCTTCTTCCTGACTGCTGTAAGTTAACTTCGAACAGTTCTGAGAACTGCTCTGTAAGTTAACTTGGACGAGATGTTATGAATGGTCGCAACTGTAATAAAAAAAGTTTGTTCTCCCTTCGGGTTTTACTGCTACCGATATAACCTTTTAAAGTATTTTTTCTAACTTACTCAAAGTACCAATGAAGAAACCACACACACACACACGTAATTAAAGAAGTTGTGGAACCGAAGCTCCTATGATCCATTTAAACGGAAACAATGATATAGCAGCCACGGTTATGCTGCTGTCCGTGAATTTTTAATATAATTAGATGGAATTCAAGATTATTTCCAAGTTTGATTTGAGATTTACTAAGATTTTTTTAATTTTACACGTCCTCCAGTTTCGTGTTCAGAAAATTTCTGGCAAAAACAAAAAGAATGTACCCAGTACAAAACTGAAAATTATATGCATTTAACTATATTTTTTTTTATAAACGATTGTCTCAGCTATTGTGTCAAAATATCTCAGTATTTGTGATCAATTTCAACCCACCCGAGTATTTTAAGGCCATTTAAGTCTGCAGTTGCCCAACATATAGCTAAAATTGTTCATTGATTTAGATTTTGTTGTGTACATCATTTACCTATCCTTGAATAAAGTTTAAACATTTCAAATGTATATTCTCATATAACACTCAGTATAGCTTCATTCAGAACTGACAAAAATGTCCATGTAAATTTTATGTACACCCAATCGCAATTTCTTACGGATTTAGGAATTCGTGACATAAATAAATAACAAAATGGATACATGCCAATCAATTAACGCTACCTAACAAACAGAATCACGGACAAAAACAACAGAAAAAAACACATGTTTGGCTGCAGCGGCAATCTAGTGGACATTTAGGGTCATTGGACACATTTCAGAAAGAGGACCATCTAAGGACCAATGCTGTCAAGTCTGTTTCTAATTGGCCTAGTAATGGTCTGCGTCCGTCTGTCCGTCCATCACAGTTATTTGTCAGCGCATCTCCTCTGAGACCGCTGATCAGATTTCGTTTAAATTTTATATCACTGTTAGTAATCATATATACTTGATCCTATCGCACCGACATTTTGATTTGACAAATTTTACGGGAGTTATGGGACTTTGACTTTTTTCTGGATTCGACACATTAGGAATATTTTTCAGCGCAACTCATGTTAGACCGGTAATCAGATTTCGGTTAAATTTTATAGGACTGTTCGTCATCATATGAACTTGATCCGAACGCACTGCCATTTTAATTTCACGAATTTTACGGGAGTTATAGGACACTATAGTAAAACTTTGTCAGCGCAACTCCTCTGAGACTGCTAATCGGATTTCGTTAAAAGTTTGTAGGACTGTTAGCCACCAAATATACTTGATCATATCGCACCGCCATTCTGATTTGACTAATTTTACGGGAGTTTTGGGACTTTGACTTTCTTTTGCATTTGACAGTATAGTAACATTTTGTCAGCGCAACTCCTCTGAGACTGGAGGTCGGATTTCGTTTAAGTTTTATAGGACTGTTAGTCATCATATGTACTTGATCCGATTGCACTGCCATTTTGATTTGAAAAATTTTACGGGAGTTATGGGACTTTAAATATTTTTCTGCATTCGACACATTAGGAATATTTTGTCTGCGCAACTCCTGAGATCGCTGATCAGATTTTGTTTATATTTTATAGCACTGTTAGTCATCATATGTACTTGGTCTGATCGCACTGCCATTTTGATTTGACAAATTTTACGGGAGTTATAGGACTTTATAGGACTTTAATGTTTTTGTGCATGTGACACTACAGGAACACTTTGTGGACAAATTTTTATTTGTATTGTACTGCAATTTTTGTGCTAACATCCATACTGTGCCACCATTTCAATAATACACATTTTGTATATCTTGTGTGGCTTCGACTTTTCTCTGCGGCATTCGACATATGGCTAAGTGTAGCAAACTTGTTTATATTTTTAGTAACAGCAGCCATTTTGGTTGGAATTCTGGGATGCCGGACACATTTTTGGAAAGGGGCCAGTAAAGGACTAAAGTTTGGTCCGTGTGGTTTCAAAGGAGAAGATCTTTAAGGAAAGTTTACGAGGCTGGCGACGGACGCAATATAATGAAAGTGTGCTCACGTGGACCAGGCAAGATAAAAAGGGATGGTCATATGCGTGAAGGACAATTTGAAAGTAGCAAATCTTTTGTAAATCAGTAGTTATGTCAGTTTTGAAATAATTACGAAAACAGCTGGTATGGGGTAAAAACGTCCTTTTCATATATTTAAATAAAAAACGGGCCTTTCGGGAAATATAGTTATAGTATCGGTCCGTCCGTCCGTCCGAGACTTTGTGAACGCAAATGCTCTGAAACAGTTTGACGACAATCTTTCAAATTTTGAATGATTGTTTGCCATCATATGTAGTTGACCATATCGTATCGCCAGTTTGTTTTAACATTTTTACGAGAGTTATGGGTCTTTGACCATTTTTGGGGGGTATTGTGTTATATATCTGTATTTCGTATTATTGTGTAGTTTTGTGTGACGGTTGAATTTGAGTTGCGTCCCTTTGACTGCTGTTGTAAATGTGTATGTGACGTAATCTTTGTCTGGATAAAGCTGATGTGTTTTTGTGTTTCCGCACATAAATCTGAACAATCGGACGAAGCCAGCTTTTCCCCCTAGTCCATAACAATTGCAACATTGACCTCTGAAACCGTTGACAGAAATTTTTCAAAATTTGAATGATTGTTTGCCATCGAATGTAGTATATTGTAGTGTTTTATAGAGTCGTTTGGCCTTTTCATTGTTTCCAGTTCCTGCAATGGTTTCACAAGTTTGTCTTCATCTTATCAGTTTGGTTGTCCCTTTGATACCTTAAACAGCTATTTTAATTTTAAAATATACATTAAAATGTTATCTATGTGCCTCTTGTACAACTCTATATATATTAGCGGGGGGGGCTTGTCGCTACATCGCAGCAATATTGTTAATAATCATGTTCTGTGGAAACCTTACCACAATTGCTATAAAAGAAGCATTGATACATTGTAATCAAATTAATCTCGGGTCAGATTTGAACACATGTTCCTTTCGTTTTATAAATATATTTTAAATATTATATACGGGTATAAATATTGTCAGGTTTCTATCAGGATTCTAACCTTTAGTTATATAGCATGCTTAAAGTAACAAGTCATCTGAGAATACATCATCCCTTGACTCTACACGATATAACTTGTTAATGATCTCAGAAAACGCCATATAAGCCTCTTAATAATGACTTGTTTAATAAAACATAGGAGATACAAATGTATTATATATACATTTTATGGTATAATTAACTCACCAGGCCAAAAGTGTCTTTGTTATTCGATATATAGAAAGCTATGTTAAACTATTCAACATGAAACCGTAGTATTGATAACAAAACAGGTCACTTTTTCACTTTAAGGTCTTCCAAACTGAAACCTCTCTTTTTTATTGTCGAAAAGAAATAAAAAACTTTGTTTTAAATGATTTGCGTGATTGTGTGATCTTAAACACATATATAAGGGCATTAGACATTGTATTGATATTAAAGTTTGACGGCTTCACATTTATACAACTATGTAATTAATCTTGAAATTTTCACCGCCCGCTTGGATAAGTGGAAAGAGCCTGTGAAAAAATGAATTCTGTGAATTTTGTAATTTTGATATTCTTGTTTTTATTTTCTCAATGTGATGCTTATAGTGAGTACAATTTATCATCAATACATGTATATGTTACTTTCTACAATTGTAAAAATGTCCTTTAATTATAATAATGGTTGTTATTTATTAAACATTTCATTCTCATGTTTATTTTTAATTTATTTTTTCATTATTATTATATTATATTTTGGCAGTTTTTATCAAATTTATTATAAAAAATACTTTCTACACTTTTTGGAATCAGTCATACATGTATCTGACTATCAACTTTAAATAATGTTGTTACATTTGTATAATTGTTGAAAACATTTCTCTGACTGATTACGGGAAAAATCTAATCATACGTGTAAAGTATGTGCTATGCAAGTATTATTAATATTTTATTTCATTTCAGAAAGTTTTGAAATCGATAACTTTTTTCATAAAATAGTAAAAATTAGCCATATAAATCATGAATTGTGTTTTATCCCATGTTTATATAAGTGTCAAAGCAACACAATTCATAATGAAAATGACAATTAAAAAATTATAAATCATATTTTATTCAAATAAAATCACCGTTGCTGTCGAAACCTTTTTTTTGTAAATTATTTCTGTCTTATTAAGTCATAAAGTCATATCCCTTACCCTATCATTTTCGCGTATACAAAAAGTGAGCTAAACACTCTGTGGTGCTGACACAATATACATGTAGACACTGGGTTATATACAGTAAGACCATTCTTCCTAGTTAGGCGATAAAGCATGCTTTGGTTGGTTCACCTTTTAGTTTATAAACATGTATTTGTTTAATATCAAATGATTAAAAAAACGTTTCTGATTTTAAATTAATGATACAATTCACAACGATTTGAAATAAGGAACGTTATACGTTATAATAATGATATGATATAGAATATGAATCATAATAAATATTAATTTATTAAGTTTTGCACAATATATATTCCAAATCAGATTGATGGGGACATTTGTAATAACAGTAACGTAATAATAAATCTGGTAACACCAATAAAATTATCAAAACTTTGCTGTTGGCGTGGCCAATGATGCAAGCACAGCAATATTAGCCCTTTACAGAACACACATTTCCGGTATCATGATTCTGACTCTAAAATTATGATTTGAAGCAAGGTATTTCCCTTTAATACTTTACTTACTTCCGGCAAACGAAACTTTTTCTAGCCTTAGTATGTAGCACAATATAGTTGCCCCCATCAAACGACGACTTTTCTAAATGACCTATATGTAGAAAATGCATATGCTTCTATAGCGCTCGCTGCGCTCGCTATTACATTGTATGTGGTGAAATACCGGGATTTCTTAGTGAAATCAAATTCGACAATTCAACCAGTGACATTCACTCTAGGAAGTGACAATAGCCGTGGCCAACGACGTTGCTTTACAAAGGTCGACGCGTAGCTATATATTCACATAAAAACATAATTCCTTGTATTTTCTCGTTAAATTTTGCAAATACGTTGAATATGTCAATTTATAAAGAGAATAACTTATCTCGAAATTCGAAAACCAAAAATCTACAACTCGTGACCGAAAAAACACTAGTAATTCACTCATGCGCTACGTTGTGTTCGGTAACTCGTTGTAGATTTGTAGGTAGTCGCATTTCGAGATTAGTTATACTATAATTATTACTTACATATCCTAAAATATTCTTGCAAGCATCATTATCATAACCTGCAGTAATTTTGGGACTGTTTGTGCGCCGAATTAACAAAATTTAGTCCCACTGACTTTCAGTAACAGAAAATATATATGTATATCAAATCATTTTCAATTTATTTGTTTTCCAAACTTATGAGTATAGAACTTCAAGTTTGCTGTATTAGATGTCACAGAAAACTAAAACATACTTACTTATAGCAAAATCTCTTCGACTTCTTTTAAACCACTGGGATCAAGTATTATCATTAACTACATGTACACAGTAATCTTATATTGTTTGTTTCAGATAAAATATGGTATTACGTAGTTACAGTTGTGGGACATACAACTTTCTACCGAGAAAGTCTTGCATTTCGTAAGTATCTTTTTTCTTAATGCTTAGAAAATAATTGTTCTTATTTCAATATCAATATCAGATTGTTTTTCAGAAAGGCTAAATATAAAATTTTACATCGCAAGCGGCTAATTATCGCATTTGTACAGTCGAGATAGTTGGACCGAATGTTTAACAAATACGATAACCAAATGCTCGCGATGTGAGACTCTGTTTCTCTAATTCTTTCAACAGTTTTAGATTAGCAGTAATATGCATAATTCGCCATGAACCCCGTCTTGACCATCTCGCGTCTTTTGTATGAGGTAACATATCCATACTAATCAACAAAAGAAACGATACAGGGTATTGCATTTTTCATGTATTCATTATTTAAAATAGTTGTACGAAGCAGAAAAATAGACCCACACGTCTGATTTTCACAGTAGATTGCTTTCTCATCAAAAGCATGGATTTTGTGCAAAAAGTTTGAAATTAAAAAATTTCAATTTTTGAGATTTCAAAAATCACATTTTTCACATTTTTCAACCCAAAATTAAAATAGTATTTTTACCCCGTTATGTGAATCATAATGTCTGTGTGAAAAAAGTTTTGAGTTTTTCTACAGATTTCAGCCACTGGATTTTCATTTTACAAAATGTGTGTCGATTTTCTTCTCGATTTTTCGCAAATTTAATTTAACCCTCTTTTGGGAATTTCCATTTTCAACCATTTCAATTTTTATCCAAATTTCAAAATGAGACGCATTATATCAAGAAATGAAATAGCAAACCACTGTTGCCCTCATACTTACGTTTTTTTTTAAGGAATTACCAAGATATTTGGTTCCGAACTGGTGTATCGTTACTTTTGTTGACACGTATATATATATATATACCGAAATGTTGGTGTATCTCAAGATTATTTTCCGTTGATCAATCTAGTTGCCGAAATGTTTGTCCTTGTAACTTTATTCTGCAGAATATTGCTAACATTGGCGTTACTTTTATTTGTTCAAGCGAAAATAAAGGAATCTTCGAAAAGAATGGAAAAAATCGAATGGGAATAAATCACACGTGGATTATCAAATTTTTCTCCAACCGATCGGATGCCCTGAAAACAGGCAAAGAATGAGAGAAAACGAGACTTTCGCGGGGTTTTACAAATAACTAAGTAAAGCAGCGGAAATTCATATGTACATCGAAAATGCATCAGATTTGCATTAATGTTTCGGCTTTCAATATTGAGCACAGATTTCTTGGCATATACATACCTTGAGTATCGGAATTACTGTCCCAATGCATCTATACTAGTCATTACAATGTTATTGCCCTTTTTGCTAAGCCGATGGGGGCAGTCAATGTTACTGTTGTCTGTCTGTATGTAAATCTCTGTTCATCATGAAAGTGATTTCCGTTTTATAATATTAATATGGCTCAACTGAATGTTCTTAAATATATAAACAATGTTTATTATCACCAAAAAAAAAAACAGATAAATTTAAAATTTGGATTGTGTCCCTCTTATCATTATAGTTATATTTTCATTTATATGTGGAAATATTTTTACTATCTTAATAATATTTCGAACTCTTATTTGCCGCAGACAAATATTAAACAAAACACTATTTATTTTAAAGTACTCATTCCCACAAAAAAAAAATAATCAAACGCAAAATTGAATGGTGAATCTTTCACTATTTAAAAGACGTGTCCCATAGTAACTAATATGCAAGCAAGTACCACTGATACATTCACAAATTATTTACTGTTACATATAGTTTAAAGTTATGTACAACTACATTTTACATGTATATGCTATGCGATGTGATGAACTTTTAGAAGTTTGATAAATGATTAATTTTTATGAATAATGTATATATGTTAGTCCAATGTATATATTTATAGTTTTTTGCATTTTTTACTATTAATAATAGGTATAGATAATCTATTGAACTGTATTAAATGGAAATAGCATGAATTCAATGGATAATACAATAATAAATCCAAATGTTTATATATACCAGTTATGACATTTTTTAAAGTTATCTAATGGTCAATCCAAAGTTTGATTGTAACACATGTGATCCTTTTAATCCATTTTAGAATATTAAGAGACTATACAAATGCTGGCTCAGCATACAGATAAATGATTTGAAAACATAACAGATATGCTAAATAAATAATAAAATGCTCAATTCTGTTCATATAATATAGTCCTACACTTGAAAGTCATTATAACTGTATGCTTAGCATACATATAACTGGATTAAATCAAATAAAATGTTTCTCGTTAAATGTAATATAAAAAAATGTATTTTGGTATATGTGAATATTTTAAGGAATATCAAATAGAAATTTACTACATATTATAGGAAAAGAGAGGTTCACGAAGGGTTAGAATGGCCCTAAATTGGTCAAGCGATTACAAATTTCAAATAGAAATACTTGTGATAATTCTATTAAGACTAAAATATACTTTTTTGGCACCTACTATTAAATATCTTGAAGCTTTGACCCCATAATTATACATTATTTGTATTTTTGGTCAATTTTGTCTGAAATTTATATGTTTTGGCATAATTAACCATGGCTGCCATACAATTCCGAAAAGTTTTTATTTTGATGAATTCTTTATCAAATTTTGAGTCTTTTGGTTTCAAAACATTTTGGATTGTAGATGGTGGCCAAATTTTCCTAAAGCTTTCATGTCTGAAAATTTCACCAAATCATTATATTTGGACAAAATGGGCCTAATTTGGAGAATGTAATGTACTATTGTGAAAGAAATGATTTATTGAGCGTTAATACATTTGAAATCGACCAATTTACGAACCAAATTGTGAACTATTTGGAGTTTAATTGTAAGATTTTTATTTTTATTTGGGCTATAAATGAACTGTGTCCTTTGAATAAGTGATATCACAATAACCATAATACTAAGTACCTGTAAAAAAAATAGCACTTTTACAGTACATTGTTAAAGATGAATACACTCCAACAATGACCAATATTAATGATGTAATATGAGATTATATATATACTGTTTTATATTGTTACATATATAGATGAAAATTGAAACCAAACTTTTGTCATTATTAAAAAAAAAAAGAAACGAAAGGGAGGTATGATTGGTAATCAGACACAGAAACAAAATGATGAAAAAGAAATAAAGCTAACCATACAACATCTTTACAATCAGAAAAAAAACTATACTAAAATCAGTTAGAAATAGCCATGAAATGACAAATATTAAACAATATAAATCAGAAAACTAATGGCCACATCAATGTAAAAACAGAAAATCAAAAGATATACACCAAAGAATTACAAGCCCTGTTTTACAGGCCTCTAAGGACCGACGCATTCATATTGTAGTTGTGATCTATATGTATGGTGCAAAATCATCTCATTGCTACTACCCATCCAGAGCACTTGAGATCACCCCAACTATTGGTGGGGTTAAGTTGCTCAGGCTTTAGTTTTCTATGTTGTTTCTAGTGTACTCTTATTTGTCTTTTTCAGTTTTAGACATAATATTATCGATATATGAATTTACTGTTCATGTGGTATCTTTCACCCAAATATTACAATTTATCTGTTTTAATATGATTGTCTTGACCTCTTTCTCATAATTCAGTGACTAGTCAAAAAAATATTTGCTATGTTGATTCTCTGTCATAAGTAATAAGCTAAAGATTTTTGCAAGTGTGCAACTATACGGTCATAATGCCAATCTAGCAGTTCTCATTTGACCACGTCAACATTTCATGGATAATTCACAAAGATAAGTTTCTTATTATAACACAGTATCTCAGATATGATAGCAAATTATATTATGTGTACTATATTGTAAGGTGAACATCTGTCTGGCAGGTACTATATAAACACCTGTCATTTATCAATAATCCAACATAACATGAGGTCCTCTGATGTTCAGTACTTCAGTACTTTGATTATTATGTAGTAGCCAGACAATTCTCGTTGGCAAATACCTGCTCTTTGCTGCACTGATGCTCCCAAGAAATTATATTTCATCAGCGATTGTCAATACCAACACACAAAAATCCAAACATTACACACTGGTGCAGTAACAGTGATGTTTATAGAGCAAAACTGATTGTCTATATTAGCCAGCTAAGTCAAAACATTATTTTATATTTTATTTATAAACATAAACTCATAATAAATTAATGTTGTTTCGATTAATACTATTTGATTTACAAATGTATATATATACGTTTGCTATGCGTATGTTAACAACTGCTTAAGAAGTACTATTTCTAAAACATATGCACTAAATACGTTTTGCATGTATTTTAATGAGCAGCACTAGTTAAGCTTCTCTTTGTCGGATTGTTTGTCGCACTGTTATGTCATCCTAATATTATAAACATGCTTTCATTCGCTAATAAAAGACTTCATTTAAGCACCTAACTTGTTTTTCTTCAGCTTCTTTGATTTTTATCTTGCGGTGAAGTAACTTCCGGAAAATGATGGTCAGGTTCTGAACCATGTGACAATCACGTCATTACACATTCTTTGACTATGTGCATATATAGAACAGTA
This sequence comes from Mytilisepta virgata, assembly GCA_028015205.1. Lineage (NCBI taxonomy): Eukaryota > Metazoa > Mollusca > Bivalvia > Mytilida > Mytilidae > Mytilisepta > Mytilisepta virgata. Next base: position 80,350,056 of record CM051519.1, read on the forward strand.
TATAGAAAAAGTATAAAGAAACATGTCCATATATAGAAAAAGTATAAAGAAAAACTATGTGCATATAAAGAAAACTGTGTGCATATATGGAAAAACTATGTGCATATATCTATAAAGTATGTGCATCTATAGAAAAAGTATGTGCATATAAAGAAAACTATGTGCATATATGGAAAAACTATGTGCATATATCTATAAAGTATGTGCAACTATAGAAAAAGTATGTGCATATAAAGAAAACTATGTGCATATATAGAAAAAGGATGTGCATATATAGAAAAAATATGTGCATATAAAGAAAAGTATGTACATATATAGAAAAAATATGTGCATATGAAGAAAACTATGTGCATTTATAGAAAAAAGTATGTGCATATATAGAAAACGTAATGCATATGTAGAAAAAGTATGTGCATATATTGAAAAGCATGTGCATATATAAAAACAAGTACAAACAAGGCAGTTCCGGCTTTCCATATATTCGGTTACATTTTCCAACAACCGAAGGGCGTTTGAACCCTTGGAATCTATATATGTATATCATAAACGTCGTTATGAATTACCAAATGCAAAGAGCTTTGATTAACAAATTACAAATATACAAAAATTCTGGCTATTAAAACTGGCACTCTTAAAATTTTATTTCTAAATATCTATATATTCTGAAAGCCAAATACGCTCGAAGAAAAACGGCGGAAGATCATAAAATTGTATACTTTCTTTTTTAGTTCACCTGGCCAAAGGCCATGTGAGCTTTTGTCATCACTTGGCATCCGTCCGTCCGTCTGTTAACATTTTAATCTTCTCCTCTGAAACTACTGCGCCAATTAAACTTTGTAGCAAGCATCTATGTAAGATCCTTTATAATGTTTGTCCATTTCGTATTGATCGGACAGCAAACATGGCCACCATGGGCAATTGTTGTTTCTGATTGGCTGAGTTTTCAAAAATCTTCTCCTCTGAAACTGCTTGACAAAATGGAACAAAACTTGACACGAAGCATATTTGGGGGGCCCTTTATAAAGTTTCCTCATTTCATTCCGATCGGACTACAAATATGGCTGTAATGAGCAGTTCTTGTTTCTGATTGGCTGATATAAAAAAAATCTTCTCTGAAATCGCTTGGCCAAATGGAAAAAAAACTTGACAGTAAGCATCTATGGGAGGTTGTTTACAAAGTTTCCTCATTTCGTCCTGATCGGGCAACAGACATGGCCGCTATGGAATACTCTTGTTTCTCATTGGTTGATTGAATAAAAAAAAAATTCTGTAGAACTACTGGACCAAATGGAACAAAACTTGATAGGAAGCATATATGGGAGGTCCTTTATAAAATTTCCTCATTTCGTCCTGATTAGACTACAAATATGGCCGCCATGGGGTAGTTCTTGTTTCTGATTGGCCGATATAAAAAAATCTCTGAAATCGCTTGACAAGAAGAATCTGTGGGAGGTTTTTACAAAGTTTTCTCATCATGTCCAGATCATGTGACAAACAGGGCCGCCATGTTCAATCCTTGTTTCTGCCAGGTGAGCGATACAGGCTCAGCCCTCTGAGCCTCTAGTTTATATATTGTTTTGAGGAAACAGTGACCCATTCCCATATTGCATATGTAGCCATATTTATTCAGTTCGGACTATTTAACTTTAAAAGGGGGGGGGGGGTCTTTTTTCTAAAAAAAAAAAAAAATATTCTGTTTCCCAACATTGAAGAAAAAATAATAATCTGATCATGAAAGTGTTTCTGATTCTCATTTCGACTGAAAAAAAAATATGTTCGCGGCTCTTCCCAAATTTTTTTTTCTGATCTTCATTCCTTGCAAAAACAATTTCTGAGCCGTGGTAAAAACTATAGACCCCCTTTTCAAGTTAAATGGTCGGTCCCTTATAAAGCAGAAAAATGCTACCTATTTCCAGCGTCACTAAAACTTATTATACAAGTGTAGTCCCTCCCGCGATCTAAAACACGCCATTATAAGGGCTATTCGGAAATTAATCAAACTGATTTACACGGATATTATATATATACTGGATATTTTGAGGATGGCCAGAGACATATATATGTCTCTCGCATGGCTAAGCTGAAACACATTTCATTGTAAATATGTGGAACTTTGTCTTTGGATGTACCCTTTTGAATCTGATTTTCAGAATTTTAAGTAAATTGCATGGATAAATTTACATGCTTGGAAATTTGTGAAACCTTTACAATTCTTATATTTTACACCAAATCCTGTTTATTTTAACTGCGGCTTTCACTATGAAAAAAAAATGTAAAAATTGTAACGTCAGTATGAAAAACGATGCAATTCAAGATTATTTATTTGTGTTGATATGCTCTTTGGATTGGAGGCTTTAGTTGTATCGTAGTTTAGACAGATTTTGGAAATTAGTATTCGAATGAAAATCAAGTAATTTGTCATTTCCTCTTCTCTATGTTTTGATGAGATTTATGAAAAAGGAGCATAAAGTACAGATGATAGCTGCATAAATATAGAAAAGTGTATACTTACATGTAACCCTCGTGAACAAGTTAATAGAAACCTGAAGCATCTATAGGAGGACATCTGTAGAGTTTGCATATTCTGGCATGTACATGTAACATATACCCCAGACAACCAACATGGTTGCTGCAATATTCTTCATTTCCGATTGGTTTAATTTTTTAAAAATCTCCAAAATAGCATCCTATTTCGGTATTTTTGGTTATGAGTACTTCTTGTTTAAAATAAGTTTGGTTTTTGGTCTTCCAAATGTTTCGGTTTTAATGCTGCTGATCAGAGGTAACTCCTTAAAATGCGTCGTATACAGCATAGCATAAATTTACTATATCTAATATTAGTATCTTTGGATTGTTATTTTGGGACGATGCCTCTGCATGGTGGACCCTAGGTCCCCGAGGATATTCGCCGACCCGGTCGTCAGACTTGTCTGACATGATTATTCATTGATTTGTTACAGAAATTACCAGTATGTAGTAAAATGCAAAAATAATAGAAATACTTAGGGTTCATTCCTTGTATTGCACATAGTAGATCTCCTTAGCTGAAATTTGGCTTCCTATTTCGGTATTTTTGGTTATGAGTACTTCTTGTTTAAAATAAGTTTGGTTTTTGGTCTTCCAAATGTTTCGGTTTTAATGCTGCTGATGAGAGGTAACTGCTTGAAATGCGTCGTATACAGCATAGTATAAATTTACTATATCTAATATTAGTATCTTTGAATTGTTATTTCAAAAGAAATGAAACTTGGTATGAAGCATCTATCAAGTGAACTTTATAGAACGTACTTCTGTCACAACTATCGTGGCATCTATGAGTAATCTTTTTTTTCGGATTGGTTGATAACTTTTGCATATTTCATAATAGAATAAAGAATCGAAACGGGGAATGTGTCAAAGAGACGACAACCCGACCAAAGAGCAGAAAACAGCTTAAGGCTACCTATGGGTCTTCAACGCAGCGACAATAATGTTTTCTAATTCAGCAAAAATGGACGGCAAACTAAACTCCGAAACGTAAAAATGAATCAAAATTAAAAAAGCACGCAAGACTAACAGAGGCTAGAGGTTCCTGATTTGGGACGCGCAAAAATGCGGCGGGGTTAAACATGTTTTGTGAGATCTCAACCCTCCTCCTATACCTATAAACAAACACACAGCGATACACACAGTAAAACTCAGTTCAAAAGATGTCCGAGTCCGATGTTATAAAGGTAACAGAAGAAACTAAACAAGATGACAATGATCATATATATATATATATTAAAAACGACTACTAGCAGTTATTGACATGCCAGCTCCAGACCTCAATTAAACTGATCGAAACATTATGTCTATATCGCATATCAATGATTGATTAAGTTGGATGAGTAATCAAGTTTCAAAGATTTTCTACTTTAAAGGCCACAAGAGCTATAACTTGACATATACATGTAATTTCTGACATGTGTAAGTGTAATTCGAAAATACCTTTTTTCCAATTTTTGGCAAGATATATTGAAATTTGATGCGAGTCAATTCGGAGAGAATGTGCATAAAATTTGAATTTTTGTCCCATGTCTAACAAGTAGCATTAACGCTATAGCAAATAAATTGAACGCGTATTATGTCATTTTTGTCAAATTTTTTAAACGCTTCTCCTTGTAAACGGCTTGGCCAAGTGAACCTTACGATACGAAATAGATAGAAAAATGAGACTGTCAGATGTGTGTTACAGTCTCAGATTTTGCGACTCTAATTTATAGTAGTTATGCATCTCACTGCACTTGGCACTTCACTGGATTTCACTCACTGGCAATTCTTAAGGCGACGGATGCCGTTAAAGGAGCAGAACATGCTTACCCTTCAGGAGCACCTGATGTCACTGGCGGTTTTTGTGGGTGTTCACGTTGCTTGTACTTTAGTTACTGTGCTGTCATTGTCCATTGTTTGTTTAATTAATTATATGTTTTTTATTCTTTTATTTGTACATGCATCCTTGTGGCGTTTGTTTGGTATGTCCCATTCTCATGACTTCGTTTACTTTGATTTCGAATTTACGAACTTTCCCACTGCTTTGTCGCTTCGGTATTCTTTTGTTTATTTATGGTGCTTCCAAAATTATCAGAAATATCTCTTTGGTTACTTACATGACAACAAAGTGTAAATGATTTATTTTGTGTCACTCTTGAAAGAAAAATTTTATTTCACTAAATAATAAAATTAATTAAATACGATAAGAAGAAATTAAATTAAATTTTAAATTTTTTTATCGTAAAATATAGCACATATCTGTTTTTCATTTTAGCTAATTTAGCCACTAATGGAACTGCAATTCAAGATAGTCATTGGACAGACGGGCATCGCATATGGACTGCAGACCTTGCTATCGACGGAAATACTAACCAAAATTTTGGCGCAAATAGTTGTTGTCATACACAATCCCGGACCGGAGAAACATGGTGGAGACTTGACTTGGGACAGCCTGCAAATATAAACAGAATTGTCCTATACTATAAATCAGCGAGTACGTAAAATGTATCTGAAATATCATGTGTTTTGTTTATTAAGTTTTTTTTTACTCTGTCAAATCGCTCAATTTTATATTTTGCAATTAGAAGAGAAAAAAATTATTATCACTGAAACAATGCGCATTTTTTCTGCTCTTTTCCTAAGCATTGGTTTTAGATTCTTTGAAATTTACAGTTAATGAATTGTTTTATTATAAGTGAAGTTCGTTTTCAAATGAGCAGGAGCCGCTCTGGTCTAGGTGGTTCGTCGTAACTACTATTAATCACTCCAGCTCCAACTTAATTGATATATACTGCAAGTGTCCCTGCAGATTTGTGTTTCTCTCCGGGTACTTTGGCTTACTCGATCAATAAAAACATACTGCCCAGATAGAGCCCGTTATAACCGATATAGCTGAAAATGTCATAAAACCCACAATTTAATTAAACCAGTGAAACGAGCAAATGACATTTCTAATTAAATGATCAACATACTTTGATAATTTTTTGATTAAGTTTCGATATATGTTTTTTTTTTTTGCCCCCCCCCCCCCCACAAACACGAGCGTTTCGGGGATATGGTAATAGTATCCATCCGTCCGTCCCAAAGACTTTGTGAACGCAAATGCTCTGAAACAGTTTGACGAAAATCTTTCAAACTTTGACGGATTGTTTGACATTAAATGTAGTTGACCATATCATATCGCTATTTTGATTTGACAAATTTACGGGACTTATGGGGGTTTGACCATTTTTTGGGGTGCTGCAACATTGAGATCTTGTTAACGCAAGTCCTATGAACCGTTTGACAGATATATTGTTTGCCATCATAATTATGTAGTTGACCATAACAGATCGCCATTTTGATTTGACAAATTTTACGGGCGGGTGGGTTTTTGGGGTATAGCAACATTGACATCTTGTAAGGTTCTTTGCCATCATATGTAATTTACCAGTGGTATCGCCATTTTGATTTGACAATTTTTACGAGAGTTTGAACATTTTTTGGGCGTATTGCAACATTTACTTCTTTGCTACCTTAAACAACTATTTTAAATTTAAAACACACTTTAAAATGTTATCTATGTCCCTGTTTTACAATTCTATATATATTGGCGGAGGACATGTCGCTACATCGTAGCACACTAAGGCTTGTTCATTACTGCACTGTGCTTTAGAATCAGTTATAAAAGCGAGATTCACCGAGCATTTACCATGATTGTTAGGTGACAATTTTAAAATAAAACTTCTTTCGTTGATCATAGCTTGTTTTCTCTGTTTATGGTTTAGATGTATATATAGTATGTTATACAGCCTGTTTAAAGAAGTTGGCATTTATTTCACTTCTTATGCCATTTATTGCGAATAATAACTAACAAATAGTTACTAAAATCTTTTCTACGTACTTGAATATCGCGTTTGGAGACAGTTAAAACATACATTTGCCATATTTCCGCCTTTAAGACAGTTTGTCAACGTGAAGGACACTCAGAATTAAAGCAAGTTATCCTTTTCGTATGACAGTAAAATGGTTTTTGTTCTGAATGTCCTTAAATATTCCAAAAAGTGAAAGAGATTTGCGAGTAAAAACTTGAACTGATTGATGATTAAGCATAAAATTTCTGATTCTTAACATACATATGCATTGTATACAATCGTTTACTATAAAAGGTAGGTAAATATTTAAGATTGAAAAATCAGTGGTTATGGGTGAAAAATAAGGAGAAAGTGGCCCTACTCCTTTGTATTTGTAAATCATTATTTATTGATTATCCTGAAAGTGATTTATCATGGAAATTCAACACAAAATAGTTTCTAAACTTACTTTTCATTCTTACATTAATGACTTCAGAATCAGACAGTATATTGTTTTTAGGTGTTAAAAGTTAAAATTAATGTTCCAATAAAGAAACTTTGTATTTTAAAACCTTCTTTCTAAATTTTATAAACCATGACGTTTTTATATATTTTTTCGTTTTGTCAATTATGTTTCAGCAACTACTATAAGAATGAATGGATTTTATCTCTATATATCAGACACTTTCGACCAAACGAAACCAAATTCAGGAGTTTTATGTTACCACGATCCACGAGATGACAATTATCCTTCTAATGTACAAAACAGAACATGTGATACAGTTGGCAGATATATTATATACTACAATGATTATTCCATTTTAGAACTGTGCGAAGTTTTAGTTCTTGGTAATACTTATCAATTCTTATGTGAAACAAAAATGGTTGTTCCGAACGTTTTTTTTTTACTGTAAAGACATCTAAGAGACATTCTATTTTACTATTAATTTGCGAATAATATTCGCCCTTATTAAGGTTGTACCAACTTATTCATCATATAATTAAGCTATATATATATACTTTATATAAAAAAACTATGTATGTTGCGAAACAGCTCATGCGACAATAGATAACAAGAAAAATAAATGGAAATGGTGAGCTGTCAAAAGGGGCATACAACGACTAAAATGTATGAAATACACAAGTCGAACAAAACCAAATATAAAAACGTAAAAAAAACAAGAACAAACTAAAAAGTTAAAAAACCTGGAACGTTTCGAGCTATATCGGTTATAACTGGCTCTATCTGGGCAGTATGTTTTCATTGATCGAGTAAGCCAAAGTACCCGGAGAGATCAATATATTGGTCGAAACGTTGGGTATTTTTAACTTTTTAGTTTGTTTTTTTACGTTTTTAAATGTGCACATTTCGTCGACTTACAACTCATCAGTTGTGCTTAAGGCCTGAAATGTTGAAAACCAAAACAACAATCCAAAAGCTGAAGAGCAAATTCAAAAATGCCAAACTGACCAATGTGCCATTAGAATCTACACATGTAAATTGATGCTGAAACTGTGAATGTGTTTTGATAAAGGCTGGGAGATAACCTTTTTTGGTATTTAATATCATCCGACGAGATGTGTAATAAATGTATGATCTTTTTATGATCTGTTGTTGTAATTCATCATTCAATGCAGTATAATATACCAATTTGACTTTGTATTGTGGTCTGAATGGTATTGACGAGGGTGGGAAGAGGTCAATATAGATTTATCATATATGTAAATTTCAAGCGAATGCTTATAAAACTAGCGATAAAAAAAATGTGTAGGTTTAGTAATCTACATGTAGATTTGTACATGTGTAGCTTCGAAAAAATGTCTACAGCTCCCTTCGAAAAGTTGTTTAAAACCGGCATGGTTTTACTTCCGGATGGTCAAGATGTCCTACTTACTAAAACATAGATATCACTGTCACCATTAGGAGATTGTCATTTGAATTTACACCAAAAAATGGGAATTCTCTTGAAAAGACATATTGTCCTAAATGCAGAAAACAGTTGCCGTAGCAAATTTTCACGGCGTAAGCACTTCAGTATCTAAAAAATTCTTTCAAAAGTTTTTTGTATAAGGTTAGATCATGTTGTTTAAATAAATTAATTTCAATCAATTTTAAGAATAACTGTTGTGTCATTTTTATGGGCTTTATTAGCTAACAGAAAACGTAGAAAAATATGTATTAATTTTGATTTTTTGTTTAATTTAATTTTTTATTTTATAATACTTTTGTTTAATGATAGGATGCTATTTTGGTCGATATGGTTCTGACTGTGAACACAACTGCCCACAGAATTGCGGTGGAACATGTAACCTTTTCTCTGGTGTTTGTTCCTCTTGTAAACCAGGGTATAAAGGGGATATATGCAATGAAAGTAAGTTTTATCTAGATTTTAATATTCCCTTAGTATATTTTATCTACAAATGTATTTTTTTTCTAATTTTGAATTTGTTTTGAAACGAAGGTATATCGCCTTTAGGCTTAGTAGACCATTAGTCCCAGATTGCCCTGACGTCAGTTGGTGTATTTTAGAATTGGATAGCGCCCTGGGACGTCAAAGCGAATATAAAACAGGGAAATACTACGAACAGCATTTAACAATTTTTTCAACTTCAGTGAATTAACTTTCAGCCAAGAAAACCCTGTATGTGTTATACCAATAACAATATAAATAACAATAAAATAAAAATTTATGATTAATAATAATAACAAGATACTATAAAAAATAGTATCTTCGCCTTCTTATTGCCGTTTTTAACCAGCCAGAATGAAAGTAGACGACATATACATTTTTGGATATCAAGCAGTAACAGTATTTTAGATTAACTTCTTATTTATGATGTGATATTAGGTATGCTATATACTTATCAGTTTAAAGTATTATAAGAGGGAAATTATTATATAGCGTAGAAATTAGTTAAATAAATATTTTGGTCTTGAAAAGTGATGATTATGGACAGAAATTTTCCAGTTTTATATATGAACAGATCTGAGTATGATTGGAAATTTGGAAAATACGAAACCGGTTATTATCATGATGATGTTTTTCAATAGCGAAAAAACAAACTGCGGAAATGCTTATTATTATAAATCTCGTGCATCAATTTTGCTAAGTATCATGATAAAATATTTATATTCTACCTACTGCTATAAAGATGACGTCAAAGCGCACTAATATAGAACGAATCTTGTTTAGCTTGTTCCCTTGGCGAGTACGGAGAAAACTGTCTTCTAACCTGCTTCAATTGTGAGAACAACGACTGCTTCCCTGACGATGGTGTATGTAAGGACGGATGTAAAACTGGTTGGAAAGGTGAAAAATGCGAAACGGGTAATTATCAGGGTGATATTTTTCCAATAGAGAAAACAAATGAATAACAGTATATGCTACATTTTTAATAAATGTATTATATTTCGGAATTATAGTATACTCAATCATTTGGCAAATTGTGATGATAAGATAAATTGTGTCAGATTTAGGAGTCAATTATCATTTTTATGAAACACTCCAGCTGAGTAAATATTGTTATAGGCAAAATCTTTTTTTTTTTTTTTCCGTTGCAAGTTGATTTACATAATGTCAGTACTCTTAAGTTTAGAGGGAAATTATTTATCTTCTGGGGCATATTCAGTAACAAGAACATTTTTAGATCCATTTATTTAACCTTATGTTATCAGTGTTTATCATTCCTTGAATTTGTACTATATTTCGCTGATGATCAAGGGATGATTCCATACAATTCAAAATGGGTCCCATACTCAACAAATTGGAAATTTTGAACTTGGTCGGGAATGTTTTATGCATAATTTTGCCACAACAAAACAAATTGAATACGGCTTTCCCGAAGAGAAAAACGACTGTCGGGTTGTCTTCTTTGATGAGTCAACAACTGTCTCACAAGCGAATTTTAATTATACTTACCAATGTAGATGGACAGAAATGCGTCTGCATTCACGAGACAAAATGAATATATCTGCTTTTACTAGATGACTTTCAGATGGATGTGCAAATAAGCTTGTGTTTGGAATTCTGCAAGAACAACGACAGACACCAGTTCAAAAATGGATAGTTTCACTTTCGACAGTTTTGGACGGGGAAAAAATGGTTTAAGAAAATAGACATTACTTAGCTTATTAGTCCAAATATCTGTCCTGTCTGTGTAAAGCTATCATTATCAGAACGCATGTTTTTATTCCATCCAGCTTAATTGATTTATTTTTGTTTGCTTAACGTCTATAGTCAAATATGTCACGCTTCTTCAGGACGAGAACTAGTTCAACAATTCAAATAGTGGTGGCAGGGGACACAAACTGGAACCAATTTTGACTGTCAATGAAAACAAATGGTGGGTGGTTAAGTAGGGTCAGATAATTTAACCTTCTGTAGCGGCCATTATCCTACTCTTTTTCGAAAACTAAAGAATATGTCTTAAGTATGCAGGCATTCTCCAAACACGTTACCCACTGTGGTCCGCAGTCAGACTTTCCGTATTATGAGAGTCTTCCCTATCCGCAGCCTGGAGACGCGCTAGGTAACTCTGCGGGTTGAGTTCCCATGATCTATCACAAGTGCCTAGTATTCTATTCAGGGTCAATCTAATATAAGATGAAAACACTCTGCCTTATGAACTCTCAAATAATATGCATTGTGTTATCGGTTATTCTAGCACGTGTTTTCCACGTCGAACGAGACACGATATATCAAAACTTACAACCGACTAAAGTTCAGCTCTCAGACCAAAGTTTTGTTCATCTTGAGAAGCAGAGGAATATCAGTATACATTGATCATATCTTTTTTTCGAACTACCTTCCAATTCTTGGAAAACATATATTGTCACTTGTCGACATTGCTGATACAATCTACATGTATATGACAAAATCGGCTTCAGTATTCAACAGGATATTACAGAAATATTGAACAATTGTCTTCATTTGATAATTTCAAGTGTCACTTGTACCTCATGCAGGCTTAAAAAGAATAACAAACATTTCAAAAACAGTTGTAATAAGAGACCTTATCTTCTGCATTTGAAATCTTATATTTCCAAGGCTACGAATATTTTTAGTGATTATGTTGTGATTTATCCTACGACACAAAGAACTGCATATTTGGAGCTCTTTTGCTGAACATTGGTCGATATCTAGTATTTTAAGGACTTCTAGCTTTTCAATTAGTGAAATACAATTTATCGTTTTCTGAAAATTGTAACATTTTTTTCTAATGTCACTGAAAGATTTTTGTGCCAGCTTTATATATGTTACTAGTGTTTTTGGTTTTGAGCTATGATTTGCTGGTTATCTTGTTTATGTCTGTAATATGTGTTCTCTGTTAGACGAATTAGCCTGATCGTTTTATTTTGATTGATTAGTTTTTGTTTGCTTAACGTCCTACGGCAAATATTTCATGCTTCTTCAGGACGAGAATCAGTTCAACAAGGGTAGAATGGGATACAAAGGGGGCCGATTTTGCCTGCCACAGTAAAAGGGTAGACGTTGGATAGGGTTTGCCATCTGCAACTGCCATTAGCCTACTCTTTTTCGAAAACTATAAAAGTGATATTTAGCGTGGAGGGAGTTTGGCATTCTCTAAACCTGTTACCAACCAGGATCCGCGGTCAGACTTTCTGTATTATGACCTGACAACCCCGAACGAGAGGGTCTCCTGGGGATGCGGTAAGCAGCTCTGTGGATTGAGCTCTCGTGATCCATCACAGGTGCCAGCCTTGTATTTTGATCTTCTGGCATTCTGCACTGGCATTCTTTGTAAAATAATAATAACTGATAACGTCATATACGTAATTTAGTATAACAGAGACTTTAATTTGTCCGTGACAGAGTACTTAAGATACAAAATGTATCGCAAGCTAAAAACGATTATTTTACATGTAATACTGGTACATCAATACAAGTGATTACTGGCGCAAAACAAATAGAAAAAAGGGGGTATTCAATAATTTTATCATTTGAACCTTTCCTACATTTCTACGATTGCTTAGTAATTTGACATTGTCGATCCTGAACACTGAACAAGTAGTAAAAATTCAACAAACATCGCATAAATACAAGTATTAGAAAATGTTTATTATTTCGATTACATTTTATAGAATGTGATCCAGGAATGTATGGTCCAAACTGTACTGTAAAGTGTGGAAGTTGTCTATCCGGAACATGTGATAGATTTAATGGTAGTTGTGTCCCTCCTGGTGTATGCGTAGTCGGAATGGTAGGAGAGAAATGTGATAAAGGTAACAATCAAAAAGATGCTCTGCTGTAGTCACCTTTTGTAATCTTTTGAAAATAAGATCATTTAGAAAATGCGATAAAATACGTTCGTAGTCGGTATTACATGCCGTATCAAAGGTGAGTCTGTTCATCTTCATCATGGCATAATTGTGAATATGATTATAATATATTCAAATGTGTAAGTCCCTTGTAGGATAATCACATCTAGCTGCTTCATAAGAGTAATGGGAACTCTTTGTAGCTATACCGAGATTTAAAAATGCAACAGGAGCTACATGTACATACATATATATGTAGCTATTATTGCTTCATCAATAAATGGTGCACTAGATGTATTTACCATGTACTTCACATTTTCTGCTGAACACAAAGAATACAACCGAGAAGTACCCCAACGAAAACTTCCGGTAATTAAAAGAGGGTTGCGATAAATGGTAGGCGAGCGTGATACGGGAGAAACAGCAAGTTCTTTATCGAATATGCAGAAAGACTGTATTTAGTAGTAAATACATGTATATGATAGATGCTTGTAATTGTTTTATTTATAATCTGAAATTTAAAGTGAGTATTGATATTTTATTTTATTTTTTTCTATTTCCAAAAATAAATATTTTATGACAACAAAATACATAAATTATTTTTTTCATATTTGCATATGATTTAAGACAGATACATGACATTGGCATATATGTAATTTACAATAATTTAGATACAATATGTGGAATCTTTGCATCGTAGAAGGCGCTGAATATTTCTCTTTCTCCTATTCTTGACGTGTTCAATCAGTTGGATAAAAATACATAATATTTTTAACCACTTCCCGGTGATTAAATTTCTACGTGGGAATTACCGCCGTTTTTTCTACAGTTATTGGAACGATAAGCTAGAGAAGTCCCGAAATGACGTATATGTAAACAAACTACATACCAACGACATTTTCTTGGGGATTTTGTCAAAAATCATAGGATAAACAGATTCTCTTTCAATTAACCCGTGAATTATGGAATTTCTCCACTCTCAATAGTTAACTTTTAGATTTTAACACCCTTGCAAAAGCTCGCGTATTGAAAATCGAAAATTTATCTATCTCGCGTGGATAAATTCCATAACTCACTCGTACCTGAAGGAGAATCTATATTTCTTCCTCAATCTCTGTGACAATTGTATTATCGTTTCTTTATAGTAGGGAAGTATGCAAGTTATTTTCTGGACATTATCGTTACATGGTTATGTTGTTTTACTTCATGACAAGTGGCAAAAAGCTTTCGAAAAGCTTTCCATTGTTCAGCGATAGCTTCATGTAGTTTCATTGGTCAAAACGGGCTTTCAGTTTGACGACTTTTATTGCCATTTATTGTTAAAGTGTCGACAGGCCGGGATCTGTTGACTTCGTAACTCAGAAAACTGCTTGATTTAAAACGTCAAAAAAATACAATATTAACTTAGAGAGCCAAGGTTCACGTGCATTAATGAACGTTTTTATATTTGATTCAATGATTGTGTCAAATGCATAAAATGTAATGTATCGAATAAATATATTTTTTGTAGAAAAAGCAAAAATTTTATTCTCTGATGCAAAGAACATAGGAATATTTCATGTTGAAGACGGAACTGCAACGATTATATATACCTTAGGTGGTTGGATAATGCATGTCGACTACCATTACCCAAAAGGCTATGTCTATTGGACTGATGAATGGCACGGGGTTTTTAGGTAAGATTTTTTGGCATTTTTAAGTTTTCTAACAAACACTCGCCATACTAAGTAGAAATAAGATTTTAATTTGTTATTTTCTCTTAAATAATGTCGTTTTCAATTCTTAAGAAGCTATGCAAGTCAAGAATTTTAGTAACATATAATTAGCTCAACTGAAACTTGTGGGCAGATGTTAATTGACGATAATACAATAAGAGGATTACTGCTGCCATCATTCAAGTTCACAAATAGCTAATTGTCTACGTAACGGATATTCTACGGTCTTGATCGTTACATGTAAATTTTATAGGATTTTCAATTATCCGAAGTTTTCTAGTTGAATTGCGTCTCTCTGATAGCTTAGTGCGGTTTATTTGTGATTTCTAGGATTTAGTATTTCGGACAAATTACTAATTGACCATAGGTTATGTAATATTATAACATTAAAAACAAGTACAACAAATAAAAGTTACTTCCGCACCCAAGTTAGCATAATAACTTAGGTGACGGCTGCAAAGGGCTTAAAACTATAGAGCATGAATATTCATGCAAGTGAAAGAGTCTACGCTTGAACAAACAGGCTCAATAATGTAGACGTTTTAGAAGTACTTAGTAACTATGGAAGGACAATTGTACAATCAGTATGAATATATAACAATATGGACATTTTATGCTTGTTACTCACGGGCTGTTAATATGTCTTTGGACACATGTTGTAAGGTTGTCTGGCAAGTTATGATAATTTTTTTAGATTAATATTCTTCAAACCATGTCTATGATTTTATAGACTAATAACAATTAATTCTGGTCAAACCGGTGATAGGAGCCTTCTTACACCAGGTGCGAGATTTCCCCGTGTGGAAGGCCTCATTGTGACTTTTATGTTAAAAGAGCGCAATAAAAGCGCATCATATGTAATGCAATTTATACGAAATCTCTATAGTGCGACGAAATCATTTTTAAAAATATCATGACTTATGCATCAGTAGAAAAATAATTCTTTTACACCAATTCAAATATATGTTGTACGTCATCAGCAATGCATACATTCGAAAAAAAAATGTGAAAGCTAGAATAATAGTCCATTTTGTTCAAAATCACTTTCACTTAGAAAATGTCAGAAGCAATGACTCTTTACCGAAATCTGTTTGAAAAAACAGATAATAGAATATTATATATAAACGCACCGGTCTGGATTAAGGACCATGACTGGTCGCATCAGAGTCCGATTAATATTCCTGGATTGGATGACCTGTCTTCATGTCGACTGTTATATCGTGAACTATATTTTTGTAGCAGTTTGAAAAAAATTTGACTCAACATTTCTTATACAAAGCATATCAGATCTTGCTTGAATTGCCAATGAACGTTAACTGATAATCAATCAATCTACATATTAAAACGACTCTTTAGTTGTGCTAAAGTCCGAAAAGTTTCAAACAGAAACAAAAATTCAAACTGTTAAAGATCAGTACCAGATATGCAGTTGACATCAAACGACAAGAGAATGCAACTGAATATAAATTAAAAATGAATGTAATGCGATAACATTTTTTCTTGCTACTATATCTTATATTCCGTTCATATGAGCCTTATAATACATTAAAATTTTGCATAAATTTCACAAACTGCACACCATATACAATAATTCGATGGAGTTTAAAAACCAAATGTGGAGACTGACATAAATAATTTGTCTCCAGTCTACATAAGTTCGTAATTTAAAAATAATATTACATTTATCTATACAAATTGATGAGGTATGTCTTATGTTTTTAAATTTTTTTATTGAGTATACTATACTATTGCAGGATAAAATATCCTTTTGTCAACGATACAGAAAGTGCAGAGAAAATACAAGGGGGAAACAACACAGTTGGGATAGCAGTGGACACAATTAATGACAAAGTTTATTGGACAAACCAGCGTGAGAACAAGCTCTACAGATCAGAACTTGATGGCTCCGATA
Source organism: Mytilisepta virgata (assembly GCA_028015205.1). Taxonomy (NCBI): domain Eukaryota; kingdom Metazoa; phylum Mollusca; class Bivalvia; order Mytilida; family Mytilidae; genus Mytilisepta; species Mytilisepta virgata. The sequence continues at coordinate 80,366,307 of CM051519.1, forward strand.
AAATCGTTATTTTCGACAGTCTTGTGGATTTTGAAAGAGACATAGCATTAGACTTTGTTAATGGGTATATCATTTGTTATTGTACGAATGCGTCCTTGTCTCTGTTCTGTTGATTTTCTCATTTTAATTTATAGTTTCTTTGTTTTTTCATCGATATTTAAAGGTAAAATATGATGAAATGTTTAATTGATAAATTTGCATAAATAATAAAGTGCAAAATAAGATAAGTCAACAACTATACGCATGTATTAATCAACTAATGCCATCCAATTGGCAGACCGTAAGACGAAAACATTATTTCTTAAGTTTCTTTCCAATGAGGAACCAGAGTAAGTTATCTTTTCCTAACCAATGTAGGTAAGGGAGATAATTATATTCTCTCCCTTTTGTCCTGAGGCTTAAAGGGAGACAAATTTATTATCTCCCTTACCTACATCGGTTAGGAAAAGATAACTCACTCTGGTTTCTCATTGGACGTTCAATATAGAGATAATATCCAATAATGCTGTTTCTAGTTAATTAAAATGTAAAATATCATTAGAATGCAAAGTACCAATTCGGTTTGTATGTTTATCTCCATATGGGGTACCAAGATATGAAAGAAAATTTCATAAAAATTAAAATTAATTTATTGGAAAATAACAGCACCTCAATTAAGCGGAAATGTATCCGATTAATTTAATGCAACGAAAATGGTACGTTCCCATGGCTTTTCATGCCGACAAATGAAGCACAAAAAGAGGAATGCATTTTCCTAAAAATCGGGGGGGGGCACAGACTTAAAATCATTGAAATTACCCACATTCTTAAAAGCTAGTTTGAAATTGTTTTATCTCATATGTTTCGAAGGAAGAACGACTGCTGTTTAAAATTATTTCTCCTATTCTTGATTGTTTAATCGGTGGGATAAAAATACATAATGTTTTTAACCACTTCCCTGTGATTAAATTTCCACGTTGGAATTACCGCCGTTTTTTTCTACAGTTATTGGAACGATAAACTATAAACTAAATTTACTCGCGAGTTATGGAATTTCTCCACCCTCTATAGTTAGATTCTAGATTTTAACACGCTCGCCGAAGCTCGCGTGTTGAAAATCGAAAATTTAACTAACTCGGGTGGAGAAATTCCATAACTCACGAGTACCTGAAGCAGAATCTATATTTATTAATTAATTTATTATTGACCAATGGGCAGCGAGTCCCATATTCATTTCACCACCCCCTTCACAAGATGTTTGTGCCCAGTATTTTATGAATTGGTACATTGTATCCTTTTCAGTGCGTACAATGACATATATTTGTCCTAATTGTATACTAAATCATGCGGTCAATATTTCCACATATTATTTCTTATTAAGTATTTAAGGTTAATACAGAAACGAAACAATTACCAAAACTGTACACCCAATGACTATGATTTAAATAGAAGCATTTTTGTTTGTTTTCGACATTTGCATGCAGAGCTTGTTTGTAGTATCTTTTTCATTTGTCAATAGTTTTGTGTAAGGAAAGTTGAACGTGGTGATCTTTGAAATACAATATAACTTTTTATTTAAGGTTTTTATGTGATAATATAATCCCGGGTTTTAAAGGTTATTTCGATTGTCTTAAGAGGCACTTTCTAATATAACAAAATTCTGATGTACGTTTACGTGTAATGTACTTTCAACCTTCATTTTATTATTTCAGATGGATGTTTTTTAGTCACGGTAGATTGGAGAAATGCAGATTTGATGGAAGTGAAAGGCAAACCGTTATTGACTACGCTTCAGTTTTTCAAAGTTTAGAAATAGGTTTGTTTACTTTATTCAATGGAAATTATTTATTTACTGGAAGTATATTACAAAATATCAATACCTACTACAAAGCTGATTTAAAATGCAAACAATATTGTTTTAAATTTTGGTGATCAACACCCATTGCAAATTAAAAGTATATAAAATATTTACTTGCCCGTAAAAAGCAGAACAATCATAATACAATTTAAATATGCAATGACTAGTCTGATTTCATCAATAGAGAAAAACTTGATAAAATTCCAACAAAAAAATGATAAAAATCAATTACCTGATTCAATGATAATATTCATCGTACTGTTATAAAGGTTAGGGTTACTACACAATTTCCATAAAAGTTGAATATATTTTTAAAATCTTCAGTCTAGCACTGTCATTTGCAATATTCAGTCCACCACTGTCATAGTAAGTGAACATTTCCCACCGCATTCCATGTGTATCCTTTCCTACATAGTGTTCGGACCCTATAGAAAAACACGATTTATCTGGAAAAAAGTCAAAAACTCGGGATATTAGTAGTTATTACTTTTACAGTAGAGTTTATATTTAATCTGTACTACATATTTACCTAATTAAAGACATTGGTCTGCTACTAATAGTTTCGCTGTAAAAAATGGATTGAAGGGCAATAATTCATGAGACAGAGATCTGACAATTTCGGCCAAATTGACCATGTACATGTAGATCTTAATTTACCGATCATAATTGGTGATTACAGGTTCTCTCCACCCTAAAAAGTCATGAAAAGTACAAATATACCTAAGGAGCAATCAAAAAAACGTAATCCATTGAAAATTTGAGAAACAGGAGCATGTGTCTACACGGTACACTGATGCCTGTCGCAATATCATTTTCCATGTTCAGTGAATCATGAAATTTGGGTCTACAATTTAGTAAGACTACATCCTAATAAACATGTGTACTAAGTTTCAAGTTGATGTGACTACAACTTCATCATACAAATACCGTGACCAAAAAGGTATTCTGATACGGGACAGACAAATGGACGGAATTACGGACCGACGGACGCACAGACCGTAAAACATAATATCTCTTTACTATCGTAGGCGGGGCATAAAAATATGTCAAGATGTCAATCAAGGCGAATAACTGCCATAAGGAATGAACTATCATTGGATGATAGACTTAACGCACTTTGAACAACCAAAACCGTTGAGTTATATTTGTACAATCACACTATCTTTTCCGAAAAGAAAATATGGTTCTATGGTTTTAATGTTAAAAATACCAAGCTTTGAAAAAAATTATAAGATGGGTACGAGTTGGTAAGAAATGATTTGGTGAAGTGCGAGCTGGTAAAAACAAGGTAAGAGTTGTCGTATTCTTTGATTAAATAGTTTGTCGAGTTTGTTTAACATAGAAAAAGTATGAAAAGACATAAGGGGAGATAACTACTATTACATGTATTAGTTGTTCCGGTTCGTCATCTGTTGTACTTTGATTGGTCGTCTAAGATACCTGTAGAACCGGAAGTATGTTTTACTGCATTATTGATGCGCTATGCTAAATATTTACAAATTTCGACTTAAGTTGTACGCTAGGCATTATGTTATGTATTAAAACAGGACATTTTTTTATTTGTGTGTGACTTTCAAAATAAAATTTAAATGATTATTCCTTGCGATTCAGACTTACTATCGTAATAGAGTACTCATATCTCCCTTGGCCCTGAGTAAAAAGAACTAATAACCAGATTTTTAACGTTTATATTATGACACGCCCTATCACAGTTCATATTTACATGTGAACTGTAATTTAAAAGATCGATTTATTTCTGTCTGTTCTACAGATATTCTAAAATTTAATTGCAAAGTTGACCTTTTATCTAGAAGCAAGATGTTAACAAATAATTCATATGATTATACACGGTATGTTCCAACATGTGTCAAATTGAAGAAGCATATGCTTAAACCAACACTGTGGATCACCTTTTTGCAAGTTCAAATTTTAGGCTTATTGTTGAGTTCTTAAAAAGCAAATTTCTGAGTGATGGACAACAATAAAACCGTTGATCATTTTCTTTTTGTATTAAAGACTACTTAGTTCTTGAATGTGCTCAAATATATTAACGTTATGGCTTTTCAAATTGTTGGCCTAGGGCATTGCTGAATTGTCCAGAAATGTACATGTATATACAGTGCGTTAAGTCAGCATGGAATTGATATAAAGGTTTACTTTTAGCGAGTAGCTGTGTTTCTATAAGTTAATGTAAAATTACGGTTTCAATTTTTGAATTTTTATATCTTTGAATTTTTGTACCATCGGGTTACTGTGCAAAATCATTTTTATCTTTTAGATTTCGCTGAAGAAAGGATTTATTGGACAGATCAAAATTTACAACAGATAAGATCAGCTTTTTTCGATGGTTCAGATATTCAAGCTGTCCCAAACCTGACACCGACGACATCTTTTTATGGTCTCGCACTCACACCGAATTTTTTATATTATTCTTTATGGCCTTCTCCAACTGGAGCTTTGTACAGCATTGCCAGAAAGGAACCATCGTCTGCCCCTGTGAAGCTTTATGATTCACTAAATGGAACTTTTAAAAGTATTAAAGTGTATACCAAAGAAGGTAAAATATGATATGTAAAAGTGAACGATCATTTGATTTTTTGTTGGTTTCTTTTGTTAATGGAATATGAAATGACATTTATATCAATGAAATTTTCGCAGTTTAACGAGAGTAGATATTTTTCCTTTTCGATTGCATGGGCGATGTTTAAAATTATTTTTAAGCAGCGTAATATTCCATGCAGACGTAACCATATTAGCGCAATATTCTGACGTACCGCACAGTCTTGGGGCATGTAACGTTACGTCGTTTGCAGCACTATAGGAAATACACGTACGTGTCTGTAATACGTGAAAATATTTTACTAAAATGATTTTTAATTCATTTATAAATGTTTTGAAATACAGCGAATGTATCGTGTGAATAATATTGCACTATTTTTTGCTTTTTTTCTTTCTTTTGTTTCGTTGGGGTTTTACGCCGTTTTAGCACATTGGCTATTTCGCGGTGGACAGTTTTTATTAGTGGAGGAAGTTGGAGTGCCCAGAGAGAACCACCAGTCATCTGTAATTAGCAATCCTTGTCAAGTAATATCGGAGTCGAACACACGTCGCCACAGGTGAGATTCGAACTCACAAACTCAGAATCTTTTTTCTACAAAATTTATCTGTTTTTCTTTCGTTTTTTGTTTTTTTTTTTAGTTTCTTAATCTTCCAGCACGTAACATTATAAACTGAAGACATAGTTTAACAATTTTTCGTTCAGTGCTTTTAAATATTCTCCTGTTAAATTATTTCGTTATTCGGGACCATATTTCCATGAAATGTTCATTAGGTTTTCTCTTTTCAACGATCTCGACTAATTGAATATAAGAAAGATGTTAAATCAATCCTAATGAACAAATGTACAAAATTAAAAAACTTAAGAAATTATAAATCGTATACCATTTTATATAATTATAGACAGCTGTTACCGGCATAAAATAATACAAAATCAATTCCAAAGGTCTGTTGGAAACGTGATCGACATATCTGTTGATATTCCAATCAGCGATAAAGCATTAGATGAGAGGTGGTACAGAATCAAAGGTGATACTGGTGACCGTATGCCAACTTCTCCGCCCGGTGAATTGAATTGTGGAAGTTTGAATCCAATTTGGTTAAATGGTGAGTGGAAAATTTATTCCTGGTGTATTAGATGAACAAAAAATTATCATTCATCATACAATGTATGTATTTGCACTATATCTGTATTTCTTTCTTTCTGTAGGTTGTATAACATATACATTGAACTAAAATGTCCCATAAAGATACGTTACATAGTACTGCATTTTACATATTGGTTTAAATTTTTGAAGTTCGTATTGACGATTTATTCCTATATTGCTATGAACAGTCCTTCACGAATAACTGCTTAAAGGTCAAATACTTGATAGATTAATTGATATTTTTAATGACAACTACAGGTAGCTTGATGATGTGCTTACTGTCACTAACCCAGAGTTTCAAAAGATGTTTAACAACTACTGTACTCTTGTATAAAGTTAATATGAATAGTAAAAGTTATCCATTTTCAGATTTTACCATAAACATCCAAAATGGCAAGATATATACTAAGTCTTTTGATAAAAGGGCCGATTTTAATTTTCCAATTAGTAATTTCCCCTTTCTTGACGAAAATGTCCCTGTGTCTTCCCTCGTAGTTCTGTCGTTTTTGTATCACCGAACACAATACTTAACTGAACTTGAAATGAGCAAAATGGTGAGATACTTGCAGGAGGCAGGAACTGCTTACCCATCCGGGCCACTTGATTTGATCCAGATTATTCAGTGAGGTATATGTTAGTTTTTGTGCTTTGCATCTAGATCTGTTGTTTGTTTGTTTGTTTTCATTCTTCCCTGTCTTGGTTTCGTCTTTGTCTCTGTATTGTTGGATTTCCCACACCTTTTCATAGAAGCTTTGATAGGTGAAAGAATAGTTACACGAAAAACTCTATAAGGTTACAGATTTGTTGAAATTGCTTTCATCCAGTGACCTGTTAATTGGCCTCTTACGATTACAGCTGATTGCAACGGAACTACGTGACAAGATACTGTTATACCCTTTATGAAAGTGATATTTCTGAATATTCCGTTTAATAATGCGACAGTATCCGACCAGCAGCTACATATATGAGAGCGGTAGCTAGTTATAATTCAGTAAAACCAGAACACTTTGATCTTGCTGTGTACCTACCGACTATTTTATCATTACCCCCCCCCCCCCCCCCCCCCCCCCCGACGTAAATACTAATGTTACCCTATCCGTTCGTATACGGTTTGTCTACAACCGTCAAGATATAATGGGTTTTTTATTTTGCAGAATGATTGTACACACACTAAAAGTGTGCATATCATAAGGATTTCCATTTTACGTCAATTGTTAAAACAAAGTACAGACTGTTAAACGTTTATGCTTGAATGAAATTCTTTGATAACAATTTTGATGCACACGATGTGCACATTTTGTCGATTTACGTCTCATCAGTTGTGCTCAAGACCTACACAGCAACCATCAAAGTTGAAGATCAAATTCAAAAATGCCAAAATAACCAAAAGAGGTAAAGTAAAAACCATCTAAGGACATAGCTATAAACGAGGAAGATACATCTTAGTTTGTCACGAATTTTACAATTTTATAAAAGTAAATTTTAAGAGTCACTTTCGGCTAGCAATATACGGGTAATATTTGAAAATTCTCCTCCTCTGAAACTACTTTGGTTATTTCTATTAAACTTTGTCGGCGTGGTTTCTACGTATTTTCTTTTTTTCGTATAGTTGTCCGGTCACTCTATATATTGGTACATTGTAAAAATTGTTAGAAGTAAGCAAACCGTATTAAAAAATCATCATGTAAATCAAACATTAATGAAATGGTCCATAGTAGTCCCCTATCGCAATTGTAGAGGTTCGGAATTTGGTCTAATATAGCCGCTATTACCAATAATCTAAAAATTAGAATAATAATACTTAAAAATCTTCCCCGGGCAATTGAAACAAAACATTAATGAAATGGTCCTTATGTGTTCCTCTTTTAAAGTCCACTGATAAAAACTTGAAAATTATCAAAACTATATATAGAAATCTTCTCTTGAAGTATTTGACCAATTGAAACAAAAACGTTATTCAATGTTCCTAGGTTGTCCCTTTTAAAATTGTTTCGTTAAGTCCAGACTTTTAAACATAGGAATACCGTTACTGAAAAAGAAAAAAAATCTAAATAATATCTAAAAAAATCTCTTACTCTGCGATTGATACAAACCTGGTGAAATTATATGGGAGAGTCGTTTAGACCTTGGACTAGTATGTAATCAGTTTTTTTGGTTAGCTCTTTAGTTCTATTTATCCTATTTACTGAGAAAAAATCAGCAAAAAGCACTTATACATTGTAAGAGTAGCCTTATAATGACTTTGTTTAATTCCTTTTTATTAACCTTGAATATCAAATTAAATGGCAATGGCGATACAGTCTTCTGGGAACTTTTACTTCTTCACTGTTAAATTTTCAAGCTAAGGAAAAATAAAACATTTAATAAAATTTACACTTCTATAGATGTAGATGTACAATGATAGGATGAATGCAAACATTATTACCTATTAATTTAGATTCCTATCCGGATGTTGGATTTTCAAATTCGAAGAAAGTGTGTATACAGACGTCCAATGATACCTGTGAAGAGGAATTCAACATTGATATTAAAAACTGTGGGACATATTACGTTTATTATTTAAAGAATACGACAGAAGATTCATCCTACTGTTTTGGTAAAGAAAACATTTAGTTATCATATTAATAATTAAAAAAATGTTAAGATGCAGTTTTTAAAAGTAACTTAAAATAAATAAGCTACAGTGTGGTAAAGCCACCAAATAAAAGATGAACATGAGTATCTAAACGATGAAACACTAAAACGTAAAAACGACATTGATAAAATAACAGATAAAACTAAAAACAAACTAAACCAAAGGTTTCGTCAGGGGATAGCTAAAATTTACTTCTGAGTAAAAAGACACAAAACAAAACAGCAAGAGAAAAAGGTAGATTTTAATATCTTTTTAAACTTGCCGTGTACAGAAGTAAATTTTATTGTCTTTCTGAGTAATGGCCCATGATGGTCCTTTGGTGGAAATATTTGGGTTTTTTTTAAGCCACAAATAGTTAAGTATATTTTATTATATGCATATCATACACAATTAGTCAGCACATCTACAAATTACTCTATCGATATAAGCTTGCTAATACTACAATTATTTTTTTCAGGTACTATTTCACGTTGTCCACCCGGATTTTCATCTGAGACTTTGTACTTCCCCGGATGCGGAAGTATGATTGCTTTACATTCATCACATTTATCTTTATCCTTTTTCTAATCATGTACACAATAAATTCTAATTTTCTGCTCTGAATTGTTTGACCCCTTATTAATTTCTTTCTATATACTCTTCCCAGTATATATTATATAATTTTAATATTCATCTAATGAAATGTTGACCAATCCTGAATTAAATTCTATCAACTTCATATAAGGAATCTCTTCAGTGAATAGACAAAAATGTTTTATAGATGTTCATAGAAAAATGCATTTTTTTTAATTAAAAACTTAGCCCAAATGTGTCATTGTATTCATAGATTTAATACAGCCGTTGATATAATATCAACAAGACGGATTCCTTTTTGCCTTCAGAAATCATAGTCTTGATGGTTTGTTTGGTTGCTACCAAATTACTCTAAATTAGAAAAAAGTTTGATTTTGACGTTACTATGGAGTGAAAGCATACTTAAGAAAATTCATTATTTTTAGCGCACTAAAACTAAGTAATAATGAATGGTTCATTTTGATGTTGGCTTATAGTTATGCCTACTTTACAAAAACTTTATTATGTCACACTCAGGGTTTAAGATTTATATCCTCTTTAACACATCTCATCAGCCTTAAATATATTATTATCTCTGTATTAAACTTTTTCAAGTATTTTATGTTTTAATATTTCAAATATTATATACACTGAAGCTTAATTCTGTTAGTGTTTGTACTGTGACCTAACTCAAACATCATCTATGAATACTTTCACAGCATCATTTCCAAACGAAACTGTTTCACCGGTCGTTGAAGCCATTTTAAATGAAGGACCCATGAATGACAGTTCTACAGAAGAAATATTACCAAGACTTATTCCAGGGTTTATTTGTAAATTTGATAATGTATCCAATGAGACATTCTATTTTGATGTCTATTGGTATATCAATAATAACGAAATAAAAGTTATGAAGAATATTCCCGTAAAAGACGTCAACAGTACAGTGCTAGTAGATACAGATTGGTCAGATAAATATCACATGAATATGGAGGTAAAAAATCACTTTACATTTTATTAAAACTATTCCACAATGTCAGTTGATATTCATACACAATTGAAAAGTTGTATCATTTAAAACTACCGTATTTATGAAAACTATGTGATTCCGCCAAAATACCATGAGGGTACAATTTGCAATTTCTTGGCCACTCATTTTAATTACAGGCACATGTGTTAAGTTTTTAAACTTAAATTTTATCACTAATAACATTTTATAAATTCTGTTACTGAAACTTTGATAGACATCTGATTAGTTTAAATATATTTCATTGTTAAAGATCAACTGAATCTTGCACAAGTTTTTTTTTCAAGTTAACAATGGCATATATATATATGTGTATGTATGTGTTTTTTTAAATCATTTATACGGTAAACCAACCGTCCTATACTTTAAGCAAACTGGACAAAGCAGAACTAATGTCACTGGTAAGGTAGAGAAATTTAATTGAGCCTTTATATGGCCCGGTCTTTGATTAGGACACTCTTTTCCGAAAATGACGTATGTGGTCTCGTAATGCTCTCACCTCTGACCTCTCAACCCCCATTCTGAAAGAGAGGGTCTTCCCTATCCCACGCAAAGTTACTATATGTAACTATTGAATAATATTTTAGAATATAAATACTTAAAACAAGGCTTTTATAGCTGTTCTTGTTATTTAAAATAGTTATAAAGACTTTCAACAGTTACTTAGCCGTACTTTACATCTTGCACTACATTATGTCAGACCTAACGTCGAATATATGCATTTTCTTTATAGATTTTCGTACATTTCAGGTGAGCTGTTCGATAAGATTGAGACATACCACCGGCTCGATACCTGGTTTCTTTTTTTCTAGTCCTATGTTCAATGCTGGTTTATATGTAAGTTTTTAACTGCAACATATATTCTAACAAAGACTTTTAAAGAAAACAGTATGAAGAAAAGATATGAATATAATGTTGCAAATGAATGCTAACTTTAAGGATATCTAAACCATCATATCAAACGAAGTGAATTTTTTGGGGTTTTATACATGATGTAAAATAAATTATCACTGGAATTAAACGTAATAGCAAGGCATTTCACATCCTGTATTTTATTGAACTATTTCATATATAAGGCACATAAATTCAAGAAATGCATTAGACCTTACAGATGGTTTAAATAATTTAATTCAAAAAGGATACAAATTGTGGTCAGATAATTGAATCTAGCTTTTGTAATACAGATCTTTGTGCTGTACATTGATTTATTGTTATTATAATTGCATTACACACCATTTTTGTCTCCCACCATAGTCTATGATATTTCAATTTGAAATTCATTATGAAGTATTGCCTTAGATACAATTCTTCTACTTACATGTTTCAGCATGTTTAATATGAACTTTGACTGGTTTAATATAACGAAGTTACTCATCCTGGTCAGGGATAATGCGAGACTTTGTTTACATTATCGGTCAACATTAAGACATTTTACGGTAGTCATAACCAACTCTTACAAGGGCTTCGGTTAGGTTACTCACCCTCGTGGGATTAAATACATATTATGTACTAGCACCTCAGCAAAGTGGTGTCAACATGTATTCTCTTATGGAGCACATGGTGTCCTGTACGGTTCTGTTTGTAAGAGTTTATAATATAAGCTTGAAAGTGTTTTTCCATTTGTATTGCGTTTTTTTTATATTTTGTTTTATTATGTTCGTTCGTATTACGTTTTATTAACGGTTTAATTTTAACTCATATGGGTGATCTGAAATAACCAATACCCGTCAATGTCTGTTGTTGAGTTTTATTTTATTGGTTCATATAACTTACATGTATAATGTAAGAAAGAAAATCGTGGAAACAATTTTTGTTGTCAAACTGGATAAGTTTTACATACATTTGTACTTCTCAGCCAGAGGCATATGAGTTTGAAGTAGAAGAAGGAGAGTCAATCAACATTACCTTTACATCAACTGTTCCAGTTGGATGTCATACATCTGATCACTCAATTCGTTCTGTTCAGTGTTATCAACCTATTGGCGTTTTCCAACCAAATACTACCATGTGCAGCAATGGCGATACAAAACGAGAAATTGTTTTCAATGCAGAATTCTGTGGAATGAGACTTAGGAGTGTGGATTGGAATGAAACCAAATACTTGCAAGTTCTTGGTGTCAGTGATGGGTTGTATAATCATCAACCACGCACAACGTCTATAAGGGTAGCTACAAAAACAGAATCAGTGAATTCAATTTGGAAAAACTTAGAAGTTCCTGATATAAAGGTAGGTTAATTGTTTGTTCCTTATAATGTTATGATCTTGTCTTGTAAGCATTGTTCATCATGCTTCCCCTTCCCTAATTTCAACTTTTATGGATAACAAAATATCAATAACGAAGACTTCATAAGTTGGTAAAACTTTTCTCTGATCATTTTTATTCTTTTTTAAATAAAATGGTTGTAAACTAAAACTAAGAAAAATATCATAATTATACAAAATGATCATATTTTTTCCTTAAATATACAAAATTAATGTTTTTCTAAACAGTTGATAGAATTACTTTTAATATCCTGTTAACCACTCAGACGAACGTATTTTGACACTGTTATTGTAGGGCATTCCTGTTGATACATTGTTATATACTGTTATATTATATTGGTTATTATTCAAACAAAATTTTCAATCTATATTTATATAGATAAATGTGTTGGACAAGGATTCGCTTTTAACCACAAGACTCTGTCAATCATACAACGATCCCCATATAGTAACGTACGATGGAATAACTTACCATTATATGGAAATAGGTGAATTTGTATTTTACAGAAATGACAGAGGACCTTATTGGGTAATTATAATTTGAACATAAATGGATGTCAAAAAAGTGTGTAATATTCCAATTAACGCTTTTAATTCAGTATACTGAATATTTCAGTTTATACACACATATACATTGTACTTTTGTGTACATGTACGCATGTGAGTATCAACGTATGTACATCAACAGATATGCAGTGTCAGTAGAATAACTTTTCTATTGAGGTTGAATACGCCAGATATAGCAGGTTTTCGAAATAAATACATGTATGCACAATTGTTGTACCTTTCTTTATTCAAAACATTGTACGGTAGTACGAACAAATATTGTTGAACTTTATTATGCAATTAACTGCATAATAGTTACACACGATGTTAACTTTTGTACATCGACTCTGTACATTGCAACACTGTATATTTGTAAGAATAATCAGATCATTACATGTGGCTTATTTTTCCCTACTTTTTTTAATTCCTTTGCAAGGTGCATGCACTATTTACCAACTGTGGTTTTGGGTATCCAGGATCAGCGTGTCATTGTGGCATAGCAGTGAGAAGTGGACGATCTCTATTTGTTATGAGGACATGTAAAACGGTTTCTAGGAGAAGAAAATATTTGCTACGACGGCCGGTGATCAAAACAATAAGTTTTGATGCAGATGATTTTTATTTAGAACAGAACCATAATAAATACAAGGTAAGGGCAACTTATTTTTTCTTATTACTTTCATTGGTGTAGGTGGCCATATTACAGCGTACAATAAAAACAGAAACAGTAACAACAAGCCGATCCACTGATTCAAAAAATGATGGATGGGTTGATGAATTATTATTTAACGTCCAGTAACAATTATTACATATATATCAACATGAGAACATGTGCTGTGAATATGAACTCTGCTTTGTACTAGACGGATACGCTGAGTCGGATTTTGATAACCCTCTTTCCCAAACATTGTTGAAGAACACGCCATCATATGATAAAAAAATCATACTTTTAAGGAATATATGTGATGCTTGTCTCTATGCACAAGATGTGCTTATTTTGCTAATTTACTCTGACCTAATCGTAAATCTTTTTCATAAATAATGCAAAAAGTGTGTACTTCAATTACTTTTTTTAACTAGAACCGAAACATTGTACATGTAGTGATTAAATATAAAAAATATTTTCCATTTTAAATATTATTGAAATATACAATCTTAAATTAATATATAATGAATTTATTTCACAGAAAATTAAGATGATGTCATTATTAGTAGGCCTATAATATTCATATATATTTTTAATTTATTTGATTGTTTATTTTTTCTTATATTTTAATTCCGCGACCTATACATTTCTGTATGAAAAGGGACAGGATAAAATTTGATTTCACATAGCAGAGGCTTGGTTTTCTCAAACGACCAAGCACCGAAGGATACGCTGAAGTAAACGCTATACGAAACATTGAACGATATACCATTTACCATACGATGTACCACACGCTAAATAAAACATTATACAGTACGATTTACCATACCATAAATCATACACTAAACGCTGTTTTACACCAAACGCTGAAATTTACCAATAAATCAAACGATAAACGATACGATGAACGCATGGTGTACGGACGCTGAAAAATATTAAGTGCGGACGATATACGAACGAACGATATACGGACGCTTTACATACGATGTACGGACGCTAGAAGTGTTAACGTTTACGTTACAGGATGTGTAGTTTTCTTTGGCTTAATCCTTGTAATCATTTTGAACTTCGAATTTTCTTTCAGTAGCTTAGCTTATTGTCTTGATTTTCAAAATTTCGGTCTTAGACACAACTGATCAGTTGTAATTCTTCAAAAGAATACATGTTGTTTGTAAATAAATTGTATCATTAAAACATCACAACATGTATTGAGTAAAAATGTACCCTATGTAATGGAGGTCTCTTACCAGCTTTGTGTGTCCTATGTGTTGTAAATTGGATGAAAGATGTGCGCTGTTAATTTTTGTTTCGTTTTTGATTATCCTGTTGTCTGTCATGTTTGTTATTTTATTTGCAAATTTTAATCGTCATAATTGAAAAAATTATTCATTTTAATGTGTCTAATTTTTATATTTATCTATTATTTTACTTTCACCCTATTATATTTTAAATGGTTATGTTTTTTAGATAACTCTTCCAATTGGTACAGAGATACATATTATGTATAACTATAGAACACGATTTATAAGTACCGTTTCCATAAAACCATCTATTTATGACATCGGCGAAGCAAAGGGCTTATGTGGTTTTCCAAGTCAGACGAAAGATAGAAAAGATGACTTCTTTCATAGAGAACTTGGATCAATTAGGAATGAAAAACAATTTGCAAGATCGTGGAGGTTTGATTCATATATAATTATGATGGGTTAACATTTCTAACACGTCACTAACGGTGGAAACAGGTCTAGTAGTCGCTGACTCCGTCCGTCCGTCCGTCCGTTAACCTTAGGGCTACATACTTTTTGTAATCTGAAACTCGGACCGTATTGAACCAATATTTTTAAAATTCTGCATAGTGTTTATATACATATTGAAGATGTCAGCCTCCTATTTGGGGGCAAAGTTGTCAAATTTTTACTATGAATGTTTGCATGTTGAACTTTCTATATCTATATCTCTGCTATTAAAAATAGATTTACTTACTTAAAGTTACCTGTAAAATAAATTCTGACACCTAAATTCTCTGCTTAATTTACGCATTTTTGGATTAAGCGTCATCACGTATGATCGCGATCAAACTTTAGAAAACCGAAAACACGACGACAATATGAATAATGCTACTAAACAGGCCTAACCTGTCTAAACAACTTCTTATTATAACATAATTTTAACATTTCTCAATGGAAAATTTAATTAAGTCTTTAAATAACAAAAACCGAGAAACTGTGAGATTGTCTCTATTTTTGCTACTTAAAATGTATTGCGTAGATAATAATCGGCGATTGAACCTTTATGACAAACGTGGTGATTTTAATTTTCTTAGCAGTAACATACCAAGGTCTCTAGCCTATGGGGTGTATATTTCACTGTTGATTCGTTGCTGTCCCGCATGTGATTTATAGGGCAATGTTCTCGTCATCACGAATTGATTGGCAGATACGAGGTTTCTATCCCACGTATGAGACTAGATATCTTCAATTAGATTTTAACTCCTTCTGGATAGAGTCCTCACCGGACTTGACACATCACAAGAATCGACGTGACGGTTGCCTTTAACGGAGCAGGACATGTTTACCCTTCTTGAGCACCTGATTTCACTCCCGGTTTTTAATGAGAGTTCACATTGTTAGTGCTTAAGTTTCTGTGCTGTCTAGTTCTAGCTTTTAGTTATTATACGTTGTTTATTCTATTAGTTATACATGTATCCTTGTGGCGTTTGTTTGTTGTGTTCCATTCTCCTGACTTTGTCTTTTCCTTGGACTTTTCCCACTTTTTGTTGCTTCATATTCTTTTGCCGATATTTTACAAACTTTAGTCAAATACATTGTAATATTGGTTAATATGTATTAAGGATAAAAAATTTCAAAGGATTTTGACCCCGGGTTTTAAGCATATAAACCCAGTCAGCACAGAAGATATATAAACACAATGGTAAAATATTTGAATATATACAGAAAGGGTTCGGCAGATTTGTCCATTATATATATTTAATGTACCATGACTGAAAGGATATATCTTTTATCAGTGATGTTGATTTTTATGCTATAAATGTAGTTATGTCTATTATTGTGATGCAAATTTTTGGTCAATGTGTTCGTTTGGTTTCAGTTAAAAAGTAAGGTTTACTGCTAACGGATCTGTATTAGAGGGGTCATATCATATGACCTAAGCAGGTTTTAGTCATATAAACATTAAAAAAATTAAACATGGATGTTCAAGTGCCGTATTGGTGCCAGTTTTTATCAACAGCTCAGTCGCTAGTGTTCCAATACTAGCTTAAAGTTATTAAACTGTAACTTTGCTGTTATAAAAATGTTAAATTTTATGAAACCCCCTTCATGCAGAGCGCTTTCCGTTGATGGATCTAGCGTAAGAATTGACTCTTCAACGTTTTGTTTTATTTAGGCTTTCAACGTTTTTGGGCTTGAACACAAGCGATGTGTGTCGTAAATTAACGTAACGCACGTCTGGTGCATCAAACTTATTAGACACATGCTGCCTTCCGTTGAGGGTGGTATGCCAGATTACCACACGACGGCAAAATATCACCCGAGACGTAGTCGAGAGTGTGGTAATCTGCATACCACCCTCAAATGAAGTAAAGGCAGTGTGTTTATATTATACTGAATACTATTTCCGGTACGGAGGGTGCTCTTCCCGCCAACAGGGGGATATTCTCTCATGTGGTATTCCTGTCGCTATGAATGGCATACCACCCGTCGTAAACAGGGATGGAGCCTATTTTAAGGTAGATTGATATACCACATCTCTGTCAAACAATGCGAAATCAAGAGTTTTCAGCATGGAGTATAATATCATGGAATATTTAATTAGGGACCAGTGTAATCAACGTAACAAGTAGGTCTATTCATTAGCACTAAGTTAATGTTGGAATAACGACTTACTTAAGTTAAGGTGTCCAGTTTTATAACCTCATCTAGTTTAAGAAACTAACACAAACGATACTTTGTTAATTTTGCAATGACGAAAAAAATGCACAAAAATCAATTTACATGTATATGACTATTCAGGATAAATTCAGCTACCCACCAGCACGAACAACTATTTGTCACTGAACCTATGTTTTTGTCCCAAAATACAACTGCCGAGCCAGAAAATATTCAGAACAATAACAGTAGTGAACAGAAGGGCTACTGCACTTGCCCTGATCCGTCTTATATAATACCACAGTGCGATGTTGCAGATCCATGTTCACCAACCATAAAGTCACAGAAGGGAAATATTGCAAATACAACTGACCAGGACGATGTGGAGGATGACGATGAACCGCTTGAATTTGAAGACGATATCGATGCAAACGAAACTGTATGTAAATTTACCAGATAATTATCAAGTCAGTTAACTAAATCCAATTTGCAAGTCCCTTCATAAATATAAAAATACATAACCATCATAAGAGGATATCACCTGAAGTTTGTAATCAAAATAGTGGTCTGCGTATTGATAAAATTATCAATTAAGAAATAAACGTGTACTACTACATGTAAATAAAATGCCACCCTTAATGGAGCGCATTCATATTACATTACTATAAAAGCATACTACTTTTCAAAGAATATATTTTCAGTTTGAATTTAATGGAAACAACTTCCAATTACATTTAAAATTATAACAATCCAAAGATACTGATATTAGATATAGTAAATTTATACTATACTGTATACGACGCATTTCAAGGAGTTGCCTCTCATCAGCAGCATTAAAGCCGACACATTTGGAAGACCAAAAACCAAACCTATTTTAAACAAGAAGTACATATGTACATGTACTCATGACCAAAAATACCGAAATAGGAAGCCAAATTTCTGCTAAAGAGGTCTACCATGTGCAATACAAGGAATGAACCCTTAGTATTTCTATTATTTTTTTAATTTTGCTAAATATTGGTAATTTCTGTATCAAATTCAAACAATTTCAAGTTATTGCTTCGATTTTCCTCAACCTCGAATCAATGCCAAATAGCAACGTTGTTAGAAAGTCTAATACTTTGTTGTAGCTATATTCATTTTATGTAATAATAATACAAAAAAGTTTTTCTGACCCGTATCAGTTTAAATATTAAGTATTCAGCAGAATACTCTTTGAAGATTTTGTACTTTTCAAATGATCTCGTGAAAATCCAACATGGAGGCATGAGATAAAAAAACTGGAAAGAGCAGGTTTTCTTTATCAAAGACTCGTAAACTGATCAAACAAATTTAATTTTCTAACATTAAGTTAATTTTAGATGGTTATTTATTTTAAAACATATGCCTTACCTTCGGTTTAAAATTTCATCATTTTGAAATATTGCATAAAATAACATTTTGAAAAATGTTTTGAAAATCCATATAAAAATAGTTCAATTGTATCTGTTTAATAGCTTGATGTTAAGAACAACAAACGTCCGGATTAACTGTTTTAATTGTAGAATATCTACATCAAAGGTATTAAATTAGATATTTAATACACTGTAATTTTATTTTTTTATAACATACATGTACGAAATATATTTAAAAACAATCATAATGAATATATTTGTAGTATACCTGTATGTTTGTGCATAAAGTCCAAATTCTTTTATATTCATTTATATAATAATCAAATAGTCAATATTTAGGACTTTGGGTTCAGGAATGGTTGGAACGAAACAAAGGCAGAAGACGAATGCAGAAAACGTATACATGAAGCGATTCCTGAAGAACTCTTTGGAGATACGGCTGGTTTGACCGATACAGACTTTATAGAATCATGTAAAGAGGATGTTAAGGTATTTTTCACACTCATTCTCCTTCCTTAACTTGAATTAATTTACAGCATATATAGAGAAGTTCCCTGAATTCCATATTAAATAGCACTTGCACTCCTTGAACTGATGTTATCAAATAACACCAGCTGTAATTGAGATATTATCACAATGTTAAACTGCTAAACTGCTAATTACATTAACGTAATATTAAAATATCTTTCAAAATTCGTAAATTTGTTTATTTGGTTGTATATGTAAATGTTTCATTTCCTTCACGCTAATGAAATATTGTTGGGTAGCATTGTTCTAGAATAATTTAGCTCGTTGATATCAGATGAACCTTTAAAATGAAACAAATGACATCAAATGTAACAGCTTATTGCTGTAACTTATCTTATTACTTTATAATGCGTTATATCACCGAGAATTGTCAGGCAGATACCAGTTCAGGTGTAATATGCAGTTATTTTTTTTTAAATAAAATTATATAAAATTCCTTCGTCTGTTCTGTAAACTTTCACCTATTTACCTTGTGAACTGTTTCCAGGAAAAATTAAGTATGGTAAACATAATGCGTAGTATGATAATAATTTATAAAATGGGTCAGTTACCAAAAATTGAAAGTAGATAAATGCTCTTATTTAATTTCCATATTTTTAATTATTTTTCATTCTTCATGAAAAAGGTGTTGTCTGGTTCAAAATATATCTTTGCGGAATGACTAAACAAGGAAAAGATAATAAAAACGAATTACTCCTCAGTAAATGTTAGAACATTTTACCTTTTCGGAGAACCTAATGCCATTGTCGGTTTTAAGCGAGAGTTCACTTTGCAAGTGCTTTAGTTTTGTGCTGTAAATATTCTAGTGTTTCTAAACGTCTTCTCAAACATTTAAGAAAGGCATTGATTCATATCAACAGTTTGTCTAATTGTGTGATCTTTACATAATTTTTGTAATACTTTGCCAGTAGAATACAATAATTTAAAACCAAGTTGTCGGAATTCATAATAAAAGAATTACACACTGTCCTTATTCAAAAATATTCTGATTCCATAACCAAAATACCACCAATTAGAAAATTCTCTCCAAAACTGTTTAATTTCAGTACATTCAAAAAACTTATGTTCTATAGTGTCCACCTTTTTACATCTGGTACATTCATTAGTGTCTGTATAGAAGATACAATGTAGTTATGAGAGACTATTGTGTGTAAAAGTTTGTATTGGAAAGCTTGAAGTTTTCTTTCCTTAGTACACTTAAAAGGTAGAGAATATATATTTTTCCATTTTTCATCACTAATTTCTAAGTTAAAGCTTTCTTCCTACTTTTGTTGTAAAAATGGGAAAAACATATCCCTGTTGACAAAAAGTAAAACATCATCTTTTGCAAACAACTTACTGATGGGTATTTTTTATTCTTATTCTCAAAAACAAATCCGAATGAGTTACAGTTAGGTGACATGTGTTGTTGTACATGTATTAACAACTCTTTCCAGTTACGTGGTATAGCAAGTTTAATAGACAAAACAACCACAAAAGTAGCATTTATGTTCTATTTTATATTATTAGTTTGATAAAAAAAAATTCCCCATTATCATCTACAATATCATTAATGTACTTTATGCCTTTCATATACCACGATTTGTAAAATATATTCTTCCTGTCAACTGTGATAAATAGGTTGAACCAAATAAGTTCTTTTCTCACATGAAAAGCATGTAACGGTTTAAAAATTCCCTTGAAACATTTCCCAGCAGTTAACACTTCTTTTTTTTTTAAAAAAAAGAGGTACTTCTAAATTGAAGAATTGGCTTTCACATCTGCTCATGAATAAATACTGTAATTCAAATTGAGGAAAGAATGCTTTGGAAACATGTTTCATTTGGAATCGTGTTCTGACAGAAATCGTTTCACCCACATTATTCGAAGGGATAACAGTTGTAATTCAAAATTTGGGGCATTCAGACCATCTTCGCTATTAGGCTTTTGAATAACTTTGGATTTTATTTTCGGAATGTCACCGTTCCATAAAAAATTGTTAATATTACGTTGTATTTTAGTAACATATGATATTGGTACAAACATTTCTTCTGAAGCATTGAATTTTAAACCCAAGGTTTTAAAACTATTTGTCCATTTAATTGGAAGGGAACCATCTATGTTGAATTTATTTCTACAAATCCATATTGCTTCGGTTTTTGAAAAATTTACTTTTAATCCAGAGCATTTCTCAAAATCTTAAAACTGTGTTCAATAAAACATACGCAGAATATTCTTTTCAGAAAACAGGTGGTATCATCAGCGTATCATGTGATATTTTGATTTCAGTATCAGCAATTTTTATACCAGATATCTGATTGTTCGTACGAATATTGATAGCAATGCTGTCTTGTTATGATTCTCCTTTGTTTGCTATGTATTTTTTATTACTTTGGTTGTATCTCTGTAATGTTTATTTGTTTTGTTAGTGTTCTACGTAAGGTACAAAATTTATGTATCCTCGAGCTCGGTGCATTTGGTGAAAAAAATAACTTCCCAGCTTTTAAAATATTTGGGAATAATAGCTAAATACCAGGATATATCTGTGTCGCATATACGTATGCATGTATTTACCACATAATTATAGTATGACTTTAAGATACACAAACAGACGTATCTTCGATCACAAAATTAATGGGATCAGTTCTATTAAAAAAATTTGTGAAATCAGCAAATCTGTCCAAAATATAACATGTATAAGACGTAAATCCTCAAAATGTATTTTGTCAATGTATACAATTTTATACATATAACCAGTGTATAAATTTAAGACAACAAAAAAATTAACATTTTCAATTACTCTTCTCACCACGCCTTGGGGGTTGACAAACAACTCTGAACAACGGCTTGGAAATCTGTTCCTCAAAATATGAAGCAGACATTAGTCAGAAAATATTTAACCTACTTGGTGTCCCACACAAACCGGAAGTAGTTTTTGTGAAAAATCTTCACAGTGTCCGTACTATAATGCCCCAAAGTTTTAACGAACAGATTGTCTGTTTAAAATAAGACGTAAAAACATACAACTTAGTATGAGATGCAGACCTCTGACGTCAAACAGCCTTTTTGGCCGGGTTGCACAGAGTGCAAATCCGGGTTATAGTATGGTGAATGTCGGGCGGGTGGGCGGCGGTGGGCGGCGGGCGGCGGCGGGCGGCGGGCGGGCGGGGAAAATGGGTACCTATTTTGTGAAATCAACTCCTCCTACAGTTTTTCACCCACATCCTTGAAACTTCATAGAATGTTTCTATATATATTTAAGATGTGCACCTTACTTTATGGAATTATTTCAGGAAGTATTTCCCATTTTTCCAAACTTTGGAACTTAGTCGTTTTTTATTGACATCTTCAATAGAGGGTACCTATTTTGTGAAATCAACTCCTCCTACATTTTTTCACCCACATCCTTGAAACTTTAGAGAGTGTTTCTATATATATTGAAGATGTGCACCTCACTTTATGGAATTATTTCAGGAATTATTTCCCATTTTTCCAAACTTTGGAACTTAGTCGTTTTTTATTGACATCTTCAATAGAGGGTACCTATTTTGTGAAATCAACTCCTCCTACAGTTTTTCACCCACATCCTTGAAACTTCATAGAATGTTTCTATATATATTGAAGATGTGCACCTCACTTTATGGAATTATTTCAGGAATTATTTCCCATTTTTCCAAACAAGTTTTTATCAACATGTAATCAAATCAAATATTGCTTACTTCACCTATTTCTAATTAAATTGATGGCTGCCTCTGTGCTCGTACACCAACATACAATATGTCTGATTTTGTCTATATAAATATTCATGACTGCCAATGTGCAATATGATCTTGTAATCACCTTTGTCACCACTACAGTAAACACCCAGCAACCCGGCCATTTGTGTCTGACCCATTTTTTAGAATTAACCGTGAGTCGTGGTCGTTAGAATGTACTCCATATATTAAACTGGAAAAAAAATTTAATGAGATTTCCCAAAATTTTTCGAATTTAAATTAATTTTCCGTCTGAGAAAACCTTATATATTTTGCTTCAGTGACCATTTGAACAATATTTTCCTGAATTTTAACGTACTGTACATTACGTGCGCTTTGACGGCCTATTGCCCCAACTTGTTTTTATAAAAGGATGTTGACGTCAGAGGTATTGAATTATTGTTTTGGAATTCAACATTCTAAGCCTTGAGCACAACTGATGAGTCGTAAATGTGTGCATCAAAATTGGTATCAAAGACTTGTATTGGAACGT
The DNA here is from genome assembly GCA_028015205.1 of Mytilisepta virgata. NCBI lineage: Eukaryota > Metazoa > Mollusca > Bivalvia > Mytilida > Mytilidae > Mytilisepta > Mytilisepta virgata. The sequence continues at coordinate 80,389,553 of CM051519.1, forward strand.
GTAACATTGCAGCAAAGCCATGAATTTTCATCACGAATTAAATTTATATAAAATACGTATAACACAAGGAAAATAAAAACTAGTCAATTCCTTATACCTTATTTTATTACTAGAAAAATTGAAAAAAAAACATTTAAAACAATTTAAAAACAATGTTAAACGTGTCATTGGTATCCGTTGTAAAGAAACTTAATGGAATTTCGATCAATTTTCAGATAACTGCAGATACAGGATTTGTGGAGGATACAATTGAAACAATGCAAACAAAAGTAGTAATAGAAGTCTCAAAAAATGAAACAATGAAGATACAAGAATCTGAAAATGGTTCTCAGACGATATTAGAATTCATTACAAGCCAACTTTGTCCTAGAAATTGTAGCAAACACGGCATTTGCAACTCAGGTTACCTATTACATCTAGTAGATATTTCATGATATAATAACATGTTTTTATACCCCCGCAAACAAAGTTTGGGGGTATATAGGAATCAGCCTGTCCGTCTGTCTCTCTGTCTGTCCATAATTTTTTTTTGTGCCCGCAGTTTGTCAAACATTCCTTATCAGAGGTTAATGAAACTTTGCATATTGTTAGATCCTAGTACATAGATGTGCACATGCGAAGTGTGTTCTGGCGCAATACTCTTTCCCATAATTTTATACCCTTTTGTTCCCTCAGTTATACCCAGTTGGACTTGGATATTGTGAGACAATTCACCATGATAAGGATGCCCTAGTCCATTAAATTAACAGCAGTGGGTGTATTGTTAGTGAGGTAGTATTTTATTAAAATATGTGAATATTGACCATTTAGCATATATCTTTGAGGTGAAATGGAACATGTACTACTAAACCAATTTAACCGAACACACTGTCAGCCTGACATCTGATAAGATGCTTGTAAATCACACGAAAATATCACAAATGAAAAAGAAATTTTAACAGATCCTAGAATTATTGGATACATGTATTATTTAAGAAGCCCAATTTCCGAAAGTGGTCTAACATGAATTATTTTAATGATTGTCCAATCGTTTGCTTCTTTCATAATATTATCGATACAGGTGTATGCAATTGTTATGATGGTTTTATTGGCGTTGACTGTTCCCAAAAAGAATCAGAACCTCCATCTGATATCAGTGTACCTGGTGGGGGGTCATGTAGTACACGTAATCGGACGTGCCAGAAAACCAATATATATGGAACGTACTGGTCAACCAATGTATGGTGTAAAAGAACACATTTTAAGGTAAATTAATAACATGTTACAATGATTTAAACTTCTTTTCATGTAACTTTTAAAATCTGCTGTCTACGTGTTTTCTTATTTAACCCCTAATAATCTATTTTAATAATCAAGGCACTGCAACTTTTGTAGATGTGAACAATCAAGTTCTTCATTATTTTGCGTCTGGGTGTAGTTATGTGTGTCAATAACCGTGCAAATGGAGTATAATAAAAAATTATATTAGGATCCGAGCAATAAGCCGTTATATAGTTATGTTAGAATATTTTATACTTTGTTTTCTAAATAAAGAGAAATGTCTTCTCTATACAAGTACTTATTTTGTTTCACCTTCTTGGCATTCATATATACAACAGGGGTTAGGATAGAACGTGAGGCGTAGCTGGTTAAACATAAATAAAAATTAACCCTGCGACTTTTGTTCACTTTTGACAGTTCCAATATCTAAGATGATGTTGAACCTGTTCCCACTGTCGTAACATTTCATGAACCTCCACCGATTTGTGACTTTCATCGGATTGACTTAGTTGAACTTCACGACGGGTGCCGTATACGGAGCAGGAACTGCTTACCCTTCCGGAGCACCTGGGTTCACTCCTGATTTTTATAGGAGTTCGTGTTGTTTTATTGTTTTTTAGTTTTCAATGTTTATTCGTTGTACTTGTGGTTGTTCATTTGTCTTCCCGGATTTGTTTCTCCAATGGATTACGTTTTTTTATTTGCTCCTTAGGTATATTTGTTTTCTTTATCAGAGTGTGTTGTGCCGTTTTTGTAGTTGGTATGATATTGCTGGCCTTGCTTGTGATCCCCTTTAGAGTAATTTATACTCTTACTTTGTATGCAAACGTTTGTGATTAAGGTTCGTTTAAAAGATTCCTGTACTAAGATTTTACTTGTATGTAAATGTCTATTGATATCCCAATAACAGTTATGCTGCTATAAAGAGGACACATATACCTAATGAATAAAACAAAAATCGCAATCCATTAGACAGACAAACCTGGGAAGACAAACGAACAACCACAAAACAACAAATAAATACTGAAAACTAAAAAAACAATTAACAACCCGAACTCCTATAAGAATAGGAGTGAACTCGGGTGCTCCTTAAGGGCAAGCAGTCAGGTGATCCGTATAATTCATAGAATTTATTTTTTTACTTTTAGGTCGTAAATGACGAAAAAATTTACACCGCGGAACCCGTAATATTAAAGGCCGACTACAAAAATACTTTTGTGGTGTCATGTGACCTAGATTACAATTCTACATCTAACGTAACTATTGCCGAAGGATATGATGTTGGTGTATCCAACGATGGAAAAAACTTCAGTGAGAATGTTGTTATCATCATCTACGACGACCTATGCATGGAATGCAATGCAACTTCTGTTGTTTGTGCAGTTTTGGTAAGTCCCTAAGAGAATTATGTAGAAACGATAATATGAAAGTTTGTACGCAATCAATTTATTTTGAAAAGAAATCAGGTTGTAATGTTGTAATTAGAACCTTATGAATAATCTTATGCATCACCATTAATCGTGTTAATTGGTCGTCTTTATTACAAAGATACAATAAACGAACTTTTGTACACAATACGGATTTACATGACCATTGTGAAAACGATCATATCCTGTTTATATAATATCCCTTCAATATTTTACAACTTCGATTTTCTTTACTACATAAATTTATATATAGTTATTTGGGCTCCCTTTATTTTTCACTGCGTCCGTCTGTCCGTCAACTATTGTTGTTAGCGCTCTCAATTCTACCTTTCTTAACGGATTTCAACTTTATTTATATTGAAGGTGAATATGGGCAATACTTTGATCAATTTCGAAAACGACTGCTGTCGGATACATTTTGTGGGAATTACTGTTCTTGACATAGTGTTTCCCTATCAACTTCTTTTTAGCTTTCAATTCTACATTCCTCAACGGATTTCAACCAAATTTATTATTGGAGGTGTATATTGGCAATAACGTGATCAAGTTTTATCAGCGCTATTGGATAATTTTGGTGGGAGAAACTGCCCTGGACGTAGTTTTTCCCTATCAACTTCTTGTTAGTGCTCTAGATTCTACATTTATCTATTTTAACCAAGTTTATGTGGAAGTTGTATATTGACAATGCCCTGTCAGTCACTTGAAATATGTTTCTGTTCCCTACAAAAATATATATGCAACGGGGCACTTTGTGATGATCACATCACAGTATTCTAGTTTTACTACACAAAGAAATAAAATAAAGTATAAATCAACGGAAAAGGAGTCATTAAGTACAGATCGTTTTTGTTAACATGTTTTTCTGCTAAATCATTGTGAAACAGTTAAATTTTATACTATAAACTAACCTCATATTACGGTTTCGTTTTTACTTTTAACTTGCTTGAAATATTTGAGGAAGTAAACTCTTAATCCTTTACGGAATAAGCGGGATAAATCAAAAAGGATATCTTTACATAACGTTTGTTCCTTTATCAGAACAAAGTAAAAGTTTGTATTATGTAGTGTGTTTTTCGGAAGAGAACAACAAGATGGATAAAACGAAAGGTCAACATTGACATACCAATCAATCAACACCAAAAAAAAATCCTGACAAAAAATTACAAAAAAGACAACAAAACACAATCATAAACACAACAGAGTCTGATCTGGTACCGACAATGAACAATGGCGGAGTTAAACCGGTTTTATGGGTACCCAGAGTATTTTTTTTTTTTTTTTGTATTTACAAAGTATCTATACCCCATTGTTTCAATAATGATATTGCTATATGTGAAACAGATGACCCATTTATTTGTGATTAAAAGGTTTTTCAAAATTTTAAGGAAGTAAGTAAAATGCGAACATAAATGAATTAAACATTTTTCATGGAGAGTGATTTATAAAGGAATAAAATATAAAACTACAGAAATATATTAGTAAAGACTTTATCATCTCAACCAACAACATTAGAATAACTTCGATATGTGTCTATTCATTACAAATATGACGAGAATTGAAATATATGTAGCATTCATGATATATAACGATTTATTTACATTGAACATTTGTCGATTTGCTTAATTTATTTCAGTGGGGGACTTTATCTGCAAATAACATTTAGCTCACATCTTTAAATCTAAACTTGTTATATTTTCTTCAAACATAAAAATTGACAACGTTTTGGGGACGAATAAATACTTTGTTTCAACGACTTGGCGTTCAACTAATGTATCCACAATTAATTTCCCTATTAATCTTTCATATATAAGTGATCTTAATGCAAGAAAAGATAAAGCTGTCTAAAAATTATTTAACTAATTTGCAGCGTTTAAACCTTTAAATTAAGATTTTACCGATAATTTGTCGAGGGAAATCCCTAAGTTTCTTCTACTATAGGATTTTTTCCCGAAGTTATATTTTGTAACACTACTGTCAAATTGTCCAAACGTAGTGAATAATTAGAATTTTATTTTATAGCCCACATGTCCTGAAAGGTTAATTGAAGAACCAGCAACAACAACATCAATTCTTAATATCTGTAGAGAATATACAAGCTCAATCTGTAAGTTGCATTGACACATTTTATTTTAAAATAAGTTGAAGTCTGTAGACCGAAAGTAAGTTCGGAAAAGTTCATTCTGACGACAAAGGAATCTCCAACTAGTACCATGGCTGACCCAGATTAGTTTTATGTTTAATAAATAATGAAAAGTAAAATTTCGGTTCAAACAATATAGCGTATCTGATTCAGAGTCATCCATATAAACATTACAAGTTACGAAATTTAGTTTATTACATTGTAACCGGTGATTTACCGTATTATCCGAGAGAAAGAAAATCTGGTAAATCACATATGAAGAGAACAGCCGGTATTTCATTCCGTTTTATTTCAATTTATTTCTGCTAAAATGTTAGATTTTGTACAATGTAAAAAAAAACAACTAATCGCTGAATTGAAATACCAGAAATAAACAACGCGTGACCGAACTACTCAGTATAACATGTGTGCGCGCAGAAATACAAATCTACAAATGATGTAATAGCACAGCAGAAGAAGTATCTCAGTTAGTTTATATTGTAGTCTACAGATCTGTTAAAATATCATGAATTCTTTTCATGATATGTTCAAATCTCAAATCTCCTTTCAAGTGCATATAGTGAGTCCGATGCCGAGAGATTATACAAATAGTTTAAAAAGATAAAGATTTTGACTACATAAACAAGCCTTCATATACATGTATTAGCAATGATTTGACATACTACATGTACTACAAAAAATATACTCAAAGGCTACAACATTAATTCCGTTGTTATGGCAGAAATACACAAATATTATGTACATGACTTAAGAGAAATATTTCGAAGATATATTTGTACAATATTTTTTTCAGTTCTGGTTAACTTCGTTTATAACCCCAATTTTAAGTTACAATCTAGCAATCATTTTACAGATAACGAGAATTTAATTTTATATGGTGTGCCGATTATTCTGTGTGGCTCCATTGTCATCATTGTATTTTTGGCATGCTTCATTTGTTTGTGCATGAAAAGAGGAAAATCCAAATCTAGGTAAGATAATATTTCATTAAAATGATTTTAAAAAATTTAATTTTACTTTAACTAATCAAATCTTTGATTTCATAACAGTCTGCAGAAAACATACATATACTTAACTGACACGAAATCGATTGCAATATCTGATATTTAACTTAAACCTGTAATCTTATCATTATTAATTAATGCTAAATATTACATGGACAAATACATTAAAGTCCGCTTCATATTTAGATTTATTTCACAAAAAATCAACCAGAAATTCAAAGACATAACTCTTAAACAATTGTGATGACATTAACTTCCTTGTGGCAGTTAACACAGTCTATTTTAAATTAGAAATGTGTATGGTGTGCATTTATAAATTAAAAATGATTAGCGTAATAAGTTAAGAACATTGTATGGCCGTTTATGATGAAAAAAATATTTGACATTTAATACCAAATAACATTTGACGTTCAGAGCAAATCAGATATTAAAGGTTTGTCAGTTACCTGATCTTAGAGACCCAATTACGAACTAAATATGCTGCGTTTAATTGAGCACATTACTTTAACTTAACATACATGTATGACAACAGAAACTTTGAAAAAATCAGTAGAAGCATTGTCATTCAGTAAGGTTCTTATGTGCTCACACACCATTGAAATAAAGAGGACAAATATGCCTAACGAGCAAATAAAAAAAAACGTAATCCATTATACACACTGAAAACTAAAAAACAATTCATTTATTTTGCAGATATAAGCATATAGAAGAAAGAGAGATATCGTTGTGTTGCTGCAAATCGAGGTATAAGTTCTGGTTTAACCGTTTCAATAAATTTGACTTTTTTATTCGGTTCGCTAACCATTTAATACAAACGTATTTCTGTTTACCCGATTTCTTCCAATAACGATACTCATGGACATGAGTCAGAGGCAAACTAATAGAAATTGTTTCAGTTCGTTCTGAATTCACAAAATTTTACTTTTCTAACTGATATCTAGCATTTTGTACGAAATTTTACTTTTCTAACCGGACATCTTCCATTTTATACGACGTTTTACTTTTCTAACATGATATCTTGCATTATGTTTCCATTTCATTTTTTTATTCAGTGATCCGAATCAATAATTTATAATTCCAAAACTCAAATTTATGAAAAATCAACAAACAAATACAATCAGTATCTTCCAAAATTACAAAATTTACCTTGTGTAATAGATATTGCAATGCCTTTTTCACCCTGACAAGTTGAGAAAAACGTAAAATCATATACAGGATTTTATGATTAGACAAGACTACAGCAAAATGAACTCATTTTATATTTGTATTTATACTTTTAACCTCTTTCTGGTGATACTAAATGTTTTTTAAAGGTTCTGTATCTCTTTTGGAATTTTAATCTTTCTGTTGAATTAACATGTAATCTCTGCATATATTGTATATGTATATTTTGTAAATTATTATTTTATGATTTTTGCATCGCAAAAAAATTTAATGCAGAATTTTTGTCTCAGATATGAAGAAGATGAAACAGAAAATGGCAGCGATTCCAAGTGTACCTCATGCTTTCTGGCATGTTGCATATGTTGTAAAAAAGATAAGAAGTCAAATTCCAGGTAAGAAAGTTGTGCATAATCATAATGAATCATGTGTTTTATTTTTTGTCAGTTCGAAATATATTTGTATATATAAATACAAGTGCACATATTTAATTTCTTTGAATATTTTTATTTATATTCTAAAAGGATAAGTATTTTAGGTAATTTGTAATGAAATAATAATTTGAGAATTTCTTTAGTTCTTCAAATTTAAATCTGGCAAAAAAAATTTAAAAGGTGATATTCAAAAACAAAATATAGTTTATGATTATTTTGTGTGCTATAAACTTAATAACTCAATTTGGTTTCGTCGAAGTAAACATATAAATTCAGTTGAGATTAGTGGCTTTTTAAGTGTATTTACATGTTTATCTGGTAAATGTTATATTTACAGGTCTAAGCAGGCGTGGTTTAAATTACAGCATGTACAATTAAAACCATTTAGATTTTTAAACATACACATTGGGTGTGTACATGTATTTGTAATTTCTTGAATGGTTTGTGACGGTGTTTGAAATTATATCATTGAGTCGTACCTTATATGTTACTTATTCAGGTATGAAGATAAAGAATCAGAAACTGGAATCGATAGGAACTGTACCTCCTGCTTATCGGCTAGTTGTTTCTGTTTTAAAAAAGAGAAAAAGTCAAAACATCGGTAAAGTTTTGTATTTATACGAATATTGGGCCAAATAAAACTAAACTTGGCAGCAATAGTCCTTAGGTGGTCCTCTTTCAGAACTATATCTGATGACCCTGCCCTCCGTCCAAGATAGCCGAAAGAGCCGAACATATTTTAACATAGGACCCTTTGGGAAATTTACTTAAATATCTTTCTGTCAGAAACCACTGGGCCAGTTGGAACAAAGCTTGGCAGTGATGGTCCTTAGTTGGTCGGCTTTCGGAATTATATCAGATGACACCGCCTGTCATCCAAGATGGCCGCCAGAGCCGAACATAGTTTAACAAAGTGCCTTATGGGAAATTTACTTGAAGATCTTTTTGTCTGAAACGACTTGGCCAAATGTAACGAATCTTAGCAGCAATGGTCCTTAGGTTGTGGTCTTGCAGAATTATATCCGATGAACACGTCCGACTACCAAGATTTCCGCCAGAGTCGAACATAGTTGAACAATGTACCTTATGGGAAATTTACTTGATCTTCTTGTCTGAAACCACTGGGCCAATTTGAACAAAAGTTGGCAGCAGTGGTCCTTAGTTGATCCTCTTTCAGAATTATATCCGATATAGGGGCATGCGTGATTTACCATGACTTTCGCCAAAGAGGATTACTGCTGTCACAGAAGCTTCTTAATCAGGGTTTTATCAAGGATAAGTTGATGTCATCACTTACGAAATTTTACGGTCGTCATTACGAATTGATTGACCGTTACAGTGTTCCAATATTTGTGATGATGTTGGACCTGTTCCCACTTTCGTAACATTTCATATACCTCTACCGATTTGTGACTACCACCGGAATGACTTTGTTGAACTTTACGACGGGTGGCGTATACGAGCAGGGACTGCTTACCCTTCCGGAGCACCTGAGTTCACTCCTGTTTTTTATAGGAGTTCATGTTGTTCATTGTTTTTTAGTGTTTATTTGTTGTGCTTGTGGTTCATTTGTCTTCACGGGTTTGTCTATCAAATGGATTGCTGTTTTTGGTTTGCTCCTAGGGTATATTTGGCCTCTTGATAAATACATTGGTAAATCATAGTTTAATTTCTGTCGACTAATGGTCCATTTCGGTCGAACGTTGATCAATATTGGTTCATTATTAGTTCATTTCAGTACATTTCTATCCATTATTAGGCCATTTCTGTCCATTTCGGTCATTAGACTAGCCCTTTATAGCTAGCTCCTGTATTTATTTGACACTACCTATATACTGATTATTAAGATCGAAACCAATAGCGACTCTATTGTGAAACTGACGTATATCTGTGATCTGCTTTCATTTCCCCTGAAATGCAATCTTTTTGTTAACTAACGAAATAGAAGACAAACTATTATGACTAATGTAAAGGTGAAATTTCTGCACGAACAAAGTCAAATGGAATACTTTTATTTCAGATATGAAGAAAACGACAGAAAATCTGGAAGCGATAAAAAGTGTCCCTGGTGCTTTTTAGCATGTTGCATCTGTTGTAAAAAGGATAAGAAGACAAAATCCCAGTAAGGAAGTCCTATGCTGATTTAGCTCTATTCTTATGTTTTGAAATGTTTTGTATAATTCTGTATTCCTCTCTTCTTTCGAAATGTTATATAATCATTACAGTATATACGTATGTTCGGTAATTGGATGTACATTTACCCTTAACCGTTTTAATAATAACTATCAAAACAAGATGTTGCAATTTCAACAACCCTCAAAATCAGGCATAAACGGAAGAAAGTAATTTTGGAAAAGATATGTTGCTTATACATAATCTTATTACACAAAATCTTGGTTATTAATATTTTGTCATCGAATTTAATTTTAATTTCGCAGTGTTAGATTTGGTTGTTGTTACATGCACGTACCAGTGATGAGGTCTATGCAGTTGTGGTTTTTTGTTAATTTAATGTTTCTAAAAGAGTTGATGGCAGTGCATTTACACAAAGTTACCTTTCATGGTTTTGTAACGACGAACGAAGTTTTACGGAAAGATTAGACTCGACACATGTAATGGTTTACAATGTAACATGTTACGAACTGGAAGATCTTTGTTTATAGTTTAATTCCATTCATTTTATTGGTTGATAGAACTGAAAGTTGTATGAATATCTTCTTCAACAGCATTATTATATTAATATGCCACATTTATAATTAAGATTCCTTGAAAATCTTATGAGAAAATAAAAATTAAAATGTTATAGCTACATAAATACATGCATGTATACGTCAGGTAGTTTGTATTTGAACAATACTCTAGGTGTTATTTGAATATTTAATAGTTAAATATAATCTTTTGTCTGGACATCCAGATATAAGATATAGCATGAATTCATTTTCTGCCATAAATAAAAAAACAAGTGGACAGCAGAACGGTCAATAATGAAATATCAATCAGTCAAGGCCATCCAACAGACAAAAAATAACATAAAAGAGGCCAAACCATAAACACAACAGTGAGTCAGGATAGTGTGACTTTTACTTGGAAATGTCAAATAAGATTTAATTTGGTGGATAAATTGTCGGACAAAATCTATATATAGTATTTGTTTAAAAGAAAAATCTGTAAATTTTACAGACGAAAACAAGAATATGAGAGGAATATAACACAGTATCACCAGTGTGTTTGTGGAAGGGTTAGCAAATTAGAATCACAGTAAGAATTTAGTTATAACAATAAATATACATGTATACAATGTACTACAGACAAAAATTCTGTATTTCAAAAATAGTTCGAAAATGATATTTCAGTTTACATATTATTCTTAAATCATACTGCTGTCCTGAGATTTTTTGGGGGATTTACCCCCTTGATCACCTTGGCATTGAATCTACTCTTCGATACTTCAGTACAACTAGAACATTTTCGAAAATGTACAAACTTATATCGAATTCAATTTCCTTCATCGGTCATTTTTTAATTTGACTCTTCCTATTTGAGTTTTTAGCTTGTTATGTCGGCTTTCTACATCTCTTACAAATATTATTATGAGGACAGGAAGTATAATATTATAAAGGACATAATATCTTTCATTGTTATCTTGAATGGTCTGTATAATATTTCATAAAGAAATATAAAATTGCCAGAATTTTATTTCATACTTTGGCATATATTAAATTTGATTTTTATGAATGTTTTGTGTGTTTTGTATCACATTGCCAGTATTTTTTGAACATTTATATTGATAATTGCTATAAATAATATTTTTGATAAATATATTCACTCTCAACCATCTCATAACCAGTTTTTAGTGACAAAAACCTATATATAATTGCAGTCAAATAGAAGGGAAAGAAATGCGAAGAAGACAATTTTCCTCGAATGCCGTCTTGACAGAAAGCAGTCCAACGTCATGGGAAAATAGTCATTACCTGCAGTAAGTTAGATTTGGTTGTTTTGCATGTTATCTGTTATCATATACTGTATTTAGATGAATCAAGAACAATTTGAAATTAAGACAAAGAATTATTAATTCTCAACTGTGTTATCAGCAATTAATACCAAATGATAAGATGCATGTTTTTTAATGTTTAAACTTGCTTTTTTATTTTTACTGCAGTCTTTTACCTCTTCTATATTCTGAAGATTTGTACCTTTCATCAAATATGAAAATTGTATTGAAATCGATATTTCTTTCGTTGATTCTAATTTGGTTACAGAAATTACCAGTATTTAGCAAAATTCAAAAATAATAGAAATACTAAGGGTTCATTCCTTGTATTGCACATGGTAGATCTCCTTAGCTGAAATTTGGCTTCCTATTTCGGTATTTTTGGTTGAGTACTTCTTGTTTAATATATGTTTGGTTTTTGGTCTTCCAAATGTTTCGGTTTTAATGCTGCTGATGAGAGGTACTCCTCGAAATGCGTCGTATACTGCATAGTATAAATTTACTATATCTAATATAAGTATCTTTGGATTGTTATTTTAGATCAATGTGTGACAAATTGAAAATAAGGTGACTTGTATATGGATGTTGTGCAACCTATTAGACTTTCAAATTCAACCCAGAATGTGTACTCAACAAACAATGATGCACTACGAAATATTCTTTTAAAATTTTAATCTATTGATATTACAGCCAAACAGAAGAGTATGCTGGAGGGGCAAGAAAATTAGAATCACGGTAAGGAATTGATTTCAAATGAAAACATATATATTCTATATAGATATATATTGTAAAATATATCACGAACGTCAAAGAATTGAGAATATTAAAAGATGGAAAAACAATAAATTAGCCCCTTATCTGTAATTTCAGGTTCCGCTATATAGATGATCTTCAATCATTTAACAATTCACATTTTGGGAATTTCTTACATCTCATCTATCCTATTGGGCTCAAAATTAAGGATACCACAGACACTGCCAAGTCTGCATCTTATCTTGGCCTTCACCTCGAATTGACACCAGAGGAAGGCTGAATACAAAACTTTACGACAAACGGAATTACTTTGACTTTCCAATCGCCAACTTCCTATTTTTGAGCGGCAAAATTCCAGAAGCGGCGGTGTATTTGGTGTATATTTCACAACTCATACATTATTCTAGAGCTTGTGACATATACATTGACTTCCTGGACAGAGCCCGGTTCCTGAGAGAAAAGTTAATCAGGCAGGGGTATGTTGCTTCTAAATTGCAGTCATCCTGATTGAAGTTTTATGGTCGTCATCATGACTTGGTTGACAGGTATAGAAAAACCCAAATGAAAATAGACCTGTTCCTCATACCAGATTTGACATTGGCAGCATGTCGGGTGTCCTGCAGGAAGCAGAGACTACTTACTCTTAGCACTTGAGTCTAACCCCCGTTTTTTGGTTGAATCCGTGTTGTTCATATGTTTTTAAGTGTAGTGTTTGTATTGTTTTGGTCTTGTCTTCGTTGTTCTCCGGAGTTTGTCAGTTGTTGTCGATTTTCCCTTCCTTCGAATACCCTTTGGTATGTCTTGGCTTTATTCATATAGCAATACTAAGCTTTTGTCGATAGTACCCTCTCACTTGTGTTAAGATTTTTCATTATTTTTTATTTATTTTTTCTATATCATTTCAAATGAAAAATGAAAAGAAACTTCTATATCTTCATTAAATTTAATATGCTAGCTAGTCTTGCAACACTAGTTGAAATGACTGTGGTTTACTTTTTGTCTTCGGGTTTCTATAGATTACATGCACCTGGTCTTGTTTAAGGCAGACTGAAATACAGTTCTAGTTACAATTTTCTGTAGTTGAATTCTTCACCCTGGCCTAGACCATTTGTTGAACTTTTGACGTCATTATTTGTCATGACATTGTAGCACTACGGTACAATTTTAGCTCACCTAAAAGGTCAAGTGAGCTTTTCTCATCACTTGGCGTCCGTCGTCCGTCGTCGTCGTCGTCGTCTGTTAACTTTTACAAAAATCTTCTCCTCTGAAAATACTGGGCCAAATGTATCCAAACTTGCCCACAATCATCATTGGGGTATCTAGTTTTAAAAATGTGCCAACCAACATGGCCGACATGGCTAAAAATAGATTGTTTTGTTTAGTTGGGGTTTTACATCGTTTTCAGCACATTTGGTTATTTCGCGGCGGCCAGTTTTCATTGGTCGAGGAAGCCAGAGTACCACCGACCTTCGGTAGGAAAATTGGCAATCCTTGTCAATTTAGATCGGAGTGGAACACATCCCGCAACAGGTGATAGTCGAAATCACAACCCCAGTGTTGACATGCTAGTGATCATTAGTAGTCATGACGAACTACCTAGACCACTCGGCCACCGAGGCCTAAAAATAGAACATAGGGGTAAACTGCAGTTTTTGTCTTATATCTCAAAAACTAAAGCAATAAGAGCAAAACTGAGACGCGGTAAAAATGTTCATCAGGTCAAGATCAACCTGTCATGAAATTTTCAGACGAATCGGTCAACCCTTTGTTGGGTTACTGCCCCTGAATTGTTAATTTTAAGGAAATTTTGCAGTTTTAGGTTATTATCTTGAATATTATTATAAATAAAGACAAATTGTAAACAGCAAAAACGTTCAACAAAGTAAGGGAAGAGATCAAAAGTTCAATGTCGGATAAAAAACTTAATTCAAATAGTTTGGGGGTGGGGGGGGGGGGTAAAAATCTCTGCAAGTTTTGTTATCCGACATCGATTTTCGGATTGAAAAATACGGATTCAAGTGATGTCCAAGTCAAAATACAGAACAAACATACATTGTTGAGGAAAAACAGGACCCATGATACATAAAGTATACTCAAAGCATATGCCCATATTGGTCAATCAATTTTTCCCAAATTAAGTTAAGAGGGGGGGGGTCAGTGAAAAAACTATGTGAATTAAGTTTTTTATCCGACATTGAACTTTTGATCTCGTCCCTAAGATCTACAAATAAGTCAACATGACCAAAATCATTGATTGATCCCTTATAGGAGTTTTTGCCCTTTAAAGACGGCATCCAGCGTAAACTTTCCTTTAAAGATCTTTTTCCTCTGAAACCACTGGGCCAATTGAGACCAAACTTTGGTGGAATGGTCAATGAGTGGCCCCCTTCCAAAATTATGTCTGGCATCCCCGACTTCCAACTGGCTGTTGTTACTAAAAATAGAAAAAAGGGGGTGAAATTCAAAAATTTCTTATATGAAACTACAAGGCCAGTTGGAACCAAAGTTGGTAGTAATGGTTCTTAGGAGATTCTCTTTCAGAAATATGTCCAATAACCTGTACTGTTAACAAAGATGGCCGCCACAGCCGGACTTAGTTTAACATAGGGCCCTCTGGGAAAAGTCATTGAAAAATCTTCTTGTCTTAAACCACTTGACCAATTGGAACCAGACTTGGCAGCAATGGTCCTTAGATGGCGCACTTACAGAGGTGTGTCCGATGACCTGGACGGTCAACCAAGATGGCCGCCATAACTGAACTTAGTTTGAAATAGGGCCCTATAAGAAAATTCACTGAAACCAGTTGACATATTGGAGCAGGACTTGGCAGCATTGGTCCTTAGGAGGTCCTTTTTCAAAAATGTGTCTGATTTCGTGGACTGTGAACCAAGATGGCCGCCACAGCAGAACTTAGTTTAACATAGGACCCTATGGGAAATTCACTCAAAAATCTTCTCGTCTGAAACCACTAAACCAATTAGAATTAGACTTGGTAGCAATGGTCCTTAGATGGTCCTCTTTCAGAATTTTGTGCGATGACCCAGACTGTCAACCAAGATGGCCGCCACACCTGAACTTAGTTTAACATAAGGCCCTATGGAAAAATTCATTGAAAAATCTTCTTGTCTGAAACCACTTGACATATTGGAGCCAAACTTGGCAGCATTGGTCCTTAGGGGGTCCTCTTTCAGAAATATGTCCAATCACCCGGATTGTCAATCAAGATGGCAGCCACACCGAACTATGTTAAATATTGGACCCTATAGGAAAATTCATTTAAATTCTTCTTGTGTGAAACCGCTTAGCCAGTTGGAACAAGACTTAGCAGTTATCAGATGGTTCTATTTTAGAAATGTATCCGTTGACCTGGATTGTCAACCAAGAAGAATGCCACTGCTGAAATTAGTTTAACATAGAATCCTATAGAAAAACCAGCCAAATTGACTACAACACACACCACTTTTAGGTCTGCTCAAGGTGAAAAGTTAAATCCAGGTGAACGATACAGGCTCTTGAGAGCCTCTAGTTTTTCTTTGCCGAATACCATACAGCAACCAACAGGCATTATCAGTCTTTTCCTTTGTTCATTTATTTAATGTTGTTTCTTTGGTACATACCTTATATCCTTGAATTGTTACATAAAAGCAACGAAAGATGATTTTAATTGTAAACTGATTAAAAAAAACATTTAATGAGTCACTTATTTGTTATTTCAAATAACCGTGTAATTTTCAAGCGGTTTTGAAAAACGAAAAAAATGCTGATTTTCACCTTGAAAGTTGGTGACCTTGACACAATTAAAACAAATATTTTGCGAACGGAATGTGAACATATGCACAAACAAAAACGGAACATTTTTAGTTATGAATGACCTATAAATCAATTTTAATTTCAAACAAAAAATCAATTTTCAGACACAAAGGTGAAGCCGGTATGACGACGCAATTACATTCGCATGCTGTGTCAAGAAATAGCAGAATAAAGCCGTGCCAACATACCCATTATTTTTAGTAAATCATGTTATCCTGATTTCTTACATATTCCTATATCTGAAAATTGTTTCGATTTTAAATCCAACTTTAAAATAGGAATATACAATTTTATAACATGCGATTAATTATTTTTGATAATTTTTCTGAAATATATATATGGACATTGTATTTCCTTAGTAGAGAGAATTATAAAATTTATTTCCATTTTTTGAATACCATCTAATCTCTTTATTCTTCTTTACTTTTCTTGGCTCTGAGTTCAAAGTAAGAATCATAACGTTTTCTTAATTATTTCTCTTGTGTATTAAAATAACGATTCATAAAAATAATGCTACTTGTAGTTATCAAGGTAGACCCACAAGGAACGCACAAGAATTTGAAGCTGGACAAATCAATGGAAGAGAATTGGAGTAAGCTTTTAAATAAGCTCTTTAAGACAAAACAATTACAACCAAATGTAATAATAAGTTAATTGATTCATCTCTATACGGGTTTGGAAACGTGAAGTTTAAGACATTAACGCCTTCGTTAAAACATTTATTGGAGAGTTCCCATATGTACTTATATTTTTGTTTAAATATATGGCTTCATACAGTCAGTTTAAAAATGAAAGAACTCAAATATTTGGGAAATTTATTTCATCTTTTAGTTACCGATCTGGGGAAAACAGGGCGATAACACAATCTAGTTCGCATGTTTATGAACAAGAAGATCTATTAAACAAAAGGTGAGAACAATGTAATGAAGACAGATTTTTACACTGTGCATGTACATTGTATTTCTCTGAAAATATCTTTTGCTGTTTATTTAAACCAGTGATGTACTCTGTTTTAGATTATTTTGGCTTGACCCTTTTGGTTATTTTGCAATTTACATCATTGACTATCGTTTTGGTTGTCACCATTTTCTACATTGATCAAAATAGATGAGTTACATGCAGTAACGCAATATCCATTCCTCTACATCAGAATAGTAATAAAAAATGTTAGTTATACTGCGTCGATGCCTTTGCTGGTGGATTCCTAAACGCCAAGCTTATCAATTTCTCAGTTGATAGTATTTCAATTTAGCATGATGATCAAACTTCAAAATTTACTGTTTCCATGAAATCATTAAATTGTCTGGAACTCGAGGAGTATTTCAATCATGCATAGTACTGTCGTTCGGCGGTTTTGGCTTTACCCTTCAGTTTTTGGGTTTTGAGTCATTACTTCAGCATGTTTCGTTTCTCAACAGTTAGTGTATTAAGTACAACGGATTATTCGTAAAACGAATCAAAATGGATCAAAATTGGCATCATAGAATGTTTGTTGTTAATTAATACACATATATAGTCAATGAAAAATCATTTTCAAGTACAACAGGTAATTCGGAATGTGTGTATCCTGGTATCATAGAGTGTTTGTTGTTAAATAATACACATACATTTACGCTGTCAGTGAAAGATTATTGTCAAGAATCAACAACATATTCTGAAGCATGTGGACCAGATTATTTGCAAAGATTGATAGATTTTTAATTTTAAGTGTAATTTAAAAAATTAGAAAATAAATGTATATACAATATAGCGGTTATTTCGTGTATATTTCCTTCTATTTCTATTAAAACATGTGTACCTGGATTTTTCCTATGAAACAACTGGGAAAAATGAGAAAAATTTGATGCAATTAGTTGACCCCCTTTCTAAATTGAGTACGGGAGTCCTGATATCTGACCTAAATGTATTTGGGCACCATTACTAAAAATAGAGAAATCAACAATAAAAAAGATTTTTAAAATCTTCTCATATGACACTACTGGGGCAAACGAGACAAACGTTTGACGAAATAGCCCATGGGTAGTCAAAATTTGCCTGCAGGTTCGGACGTATGACCAGTATGACGGGTCAACGGGTGACTGAAAATCCAGTTTGATGTCACTCGGACATTTTCCTGTTAAATATGTTTTTTTATTTTTTACAGATTTCATTGATACGTATTGCTTCAAATGTAATTTTCCTGAACAAAATCTAAATATTAAAGATTGATGTATTACAAAATAACAATCCAAAGATACTAATATTAGATATACTAAGTTTATACTATGCTGTATACGACGCATTTCAAGGAGTTACCTCTCATCAGCAGCATTAAAAGAGCAACATTTGGAAGACCAAAAACCAAATTTATTTTGAACAAGAAGTACTCATAACCAAAAATACCGAAATAGGAAGCCAAATTTCAGCTAAGGGGATCTACCATATGCAATACAAGAATGAACCCTTAGTATTTCTATAATTTTTGAATTTTGCTAAATACTGGTAATTTCTGTATCAAATCATTAAATAATCAAGACGCATTAAATAGATCAATTGAAAATTATATTATAATATTTTTTATGTATTTTTTTTTCGAATTGTTTAAAAAAGTTTAATAGACAAATACAAATAACTAGAATTCCAAATATATCAACTCATCTGTTAAAAGTAAGATTCATTAATTTAATACAATCTGTTATAGTTGTCATTTGTGGCTGACTGTAGGAACAATTATAAAAGTTCACCAAAAAGTCAGCTGCAGATTGTTAATTGAAAGTTAATTGATCGCAATTCCGTATAGGATTTTGAGCTGTGTTTTAATATAATCAACTTCAACCATGATTAAGTTAATTAGCGATTAGGAATTATCCCAATTTAACATTAGCGATATATAACAAACTTGTTTTAGAACAAAATTGACAATTTCCTGAGAGAAAAACCATTTAACATATTACTTTTGGTCACGAAAGAAAGCACAATGGGAGGACAGGTATTGTACATAGATACTAATTATTTATTTGTGGCAGGAAAATTGGGAAATGTTTTTAAATCATGCAACTTGGTGTGCAAGTATATTAGTAATTCCTTACTATTCTAAAAAAGTAATGGGTGTGGATGATGCGCCATATGCCTACATGTCAAACAATAATTAGTTTTGCTTATTATATTTAAGAAAATGTATGTGGTTACATTGCCTTTAAAGATATTGATCTTTTTTAAAGTAAACACGAAAACTCAAAATATACCTTTCTCAGTAATATGACAGATAATTTATCAGTCTCCAATAATATACCAACAATTAATAATTTCAGTTCCAAATATCAAGGCAAGGGAGTTAAATACACGGAGCAATTAGAGTCTTCTTATAATGGTAAAATAAACAGAGAAATGTCTGGGTAAGGTATTCGATAGTTATAAACGACTTTTGACCAACAATACATTCAAGTCGAAGTAGAACAAACTATGAAATGAATGCGGTCACCCTTTACGTTACATGTGGGTAAAGTGAAGTAAAAAATTTCGGAGTGATATTATCAAAGACTGAACGTACATGTATGAGGAAATTTAGAAAAAACTTGTCTCCGTTTAAGAAAAAAATCAAAGCGTTTAAAAATTTTCAAATTAGGTTAGGAAATCAAAATTTTGAAATCGTATTGCTCATCTCCGTGTTATATTGGTACCCAGCGAGATTTGACTTATGAGACACTTTCTTATAGACATCTAAAACATTAATATATTACTCATTAAAAAACATATTATTACTTAAAATATTTTCTTCTATAAAACATACTGTGAAGAGTTTTTGCTAAAAATGGTTGTATTTTTTCATTTGATATAATAAAAATAAATTTGTCTTCTGAATTAAGATTTTCAACATTTTCTAATAAATTACATGCATTGTCTGTTAAAATATATCGTAAATCTGAATAAAAATTACAATCTAATGAAAAATAGATTTCATCTTCAACTGCATTTGATTATACAAAATATACATTTTCTTTCATTTAACGGAATTTTTGGCTTGGTCTAAAATTGGATAAAATGTTGTCTATTTGAAACATCTTTTACATATGAGCTAACAGTTAAACAGTTTTTTATATTTTCTACAGTGTGTAACTTATTGCCATTTTGCTGATTTCGATCATTAAACAAATTATTTACCCACTCTCCTTTGTCAATATTATACAGTTTATTTTTTATGCTTTTTAATTTAAGTCTTTTTGAATACATGCAATGGATTATATCTATAATGTTAAGACTATTAGCTTTTTCAATGCATTTTTTGTCCCATAACCTTGATATGTTCCTACTCCACATGTGAACCATACGAGTCAATCGTGTATCTAATGTGTCGCATACTCTCAAAAAGAGTCGTAATGTTTCTATTGTTTGAGATGATTTTGTGCTACTATATACCATATCTCCTTCGATGGCACAATTCGACGAGTTAGACGAAGAACCGAGAAATAGTCTACAAGCTTTGTTTTGAACAGTTTGCACTTCTCTCCAATTTGTGTGACCCCACAAACCAGCTCCATAGTAGAGTACGGGTTCAACTACTGATTTGTAGAGTTTGGTATATACATCATACGTCATTCCACCACATGAAATAAATTTTCCGTACAACGCTGAGAGTGCTCTGCTCGCTGATTTTGTAATTTCTCGCAAAGTATATTTATAAAAAGGAGCAATCAAAACAAACGTAATCCATTGGACAGACAAACCCGGAAAGACAAATGAACAACCACAAGCACAACAAATAAACACAGAAAACTAAAAAACAATGAACAACACGAACTCATATAAAAACCAGGAGTGAACCCAGGTGCTCCGGGAGGGTAAGCAGTTCCTGCTCCGTCGTGAAGTTCAACAAAGTCAATCCGGTGGAAGTCACAAATCGGTGGAGGCACATGAAAGGTTACGACAGTGGGAACAGGTCCAACATCATGTTAGATATTGGAACACTGTAATGGTCAATCAATTCGTGATGACGACCGTAAAATTTCCTAAGTGATGACATCAACTTTTCTTTGATAAAACCCTGGTTAAGAAGCTTTTGTGACAGCAGTAATCCTCTTTGTCGAAAGTCTGTGTATTTTCATCTAAAAACAATTCATTCGGATTTAATCCATCAATCTTCGCGGAGTGCGAGTTCGTTCAATTTCATATACTTGTTAACATTAACATCCTTCATTTGTAAGCTAATTGTCCTTTCTAAAAGCGAGTGATCGGGGACAGATTCGTATCCAAAAAGGCCCAAACGGGTCACTACATCCGACATCATATCAACTTGAAAATCGGTAACGTTAAAAATTTGTTCATGTGGAGTAAGAACATAATCAACAGTAGATTTACCTTTACTAGTAATATTTGTAAACTCATTACTAACAATACGTCCATTTACCATACACATATTGTATGTTAAAAATTCTAAAAATTCAATAAGTAAGTCACCATTTCTGTTAGAAATATTATCAATTACATTTCTTATTTGTACACTATCAACACCTTCAATAATGTCCTCGACGTCACCACATATGTACAGTTTACCAAAATTTTGATACTAATAGCTTTGTATAGAAAAATAATGAGTCATTATAAATTTAATTTTCTGGAGGTAAGTAACAAATACATATGCATAAAATATATTCATTATTACTCAATTTTAACCATAAAATATCTTGCACTTCATCATTCAAAATTTCAACTTCAAATACTTCAAGTAATTCTGTTTTAATCAACCTTGCTACCCCTCCAGAACCTCTACGAGAATTTACATGTAATACATCTCTGTTCTTCGATAACATTTATACCCTTCTATTTCAATATTTTCATCCTTTCTCAAAAACGTTTCGCATAAAATATCAAAATCAAAACTATTTACAACATGATTTCTAAAAAGTGAATAGTCACAATGACGTGTTGACCAACCACGAACATTCCAAGTACCAAGCACTAATTCCTAATGTCGTCGTCCACCTCTGCCACCTATACCGATCGGTAAATCCCTGTTCGCTTGTGTTCGTTTTTGAATTACAAACACAAAGTCGCTTTCACTCCGATTCCTCTGAGCAAATGAACCCATTGATTGGTATGTCATCTGCGGCCTTTGTGTTATCCATTTTATTGTTTGTTTATGTCAATACTGATGTTTAAGAAACCATAAAGATATGTAAAGCCTTATTCAAATTGAGATTCTTTTTTAAAAAAAAGGGAATAATCAACAAGCATATATATTTGTCCGACAGTGTAGTGCTTCAATACATAAAATAATATGTTATTACTCTAGATATTCGACTAAAGCTTTGTAAAAATAAAATAAAGTATGGCTGCCATATAAATGCTCAATATTGAAATGAATTGGCGCTTGCCTTTAATGTCTTGTCGGAAAGACATCAATTATTATTCTTTTTTATCATATACTTATAGAAAATAAAGGTAAAATTTTACCCTACGATAAAATTGGAAATTTACATATTTCTGCCCAAATCTTATAAGAATTGGATTAGCGGCCTGATATGACTGTGTTATCAACTGTTTCCCGCATATCAACTGCTTCCGTTTTATATTACAATCCTAATCCGTAATCGTGTTATAAATCAGTCGTTTCTGTAATCGACTTTAAAGTTACTCGCACATTGAAACATTTCAGATGATAGCGTGATGAAGCTTTGGGTTATATTAATTCGCTCAAAAATGGTAATACAAACAGAAAAACATTAAGTGACAAAACATTTTGACAAAATGGATAAGGGACAATGACGATTTGCAGCGCCCTGAGGATATTCGGAAATATGGCAATTAAACTGAAATCATTGAAATAAGAATTTTCATGGAGTCCTATAAAATACTAATGTTGAATTATATGATAAAAATATCATAACATGTCATTAATCATATCAGACCCATTATAAGCCCATGGTCAAAAGCCTATCGGCTCTCGGGCTGATGTCTTGACCTAGGGCTGATAATAGGTGTGATATGAAAAATGCCATGTTATAATCTGTATATATAAAACACAGTGTCAGCCATTTCACGTAATGTCTATATAATTTTTTTTTATTTTGAATGATATATTATGTAAAAAGAGTATAGATAAGGTGTCGTCTTTTTATTGTTTGTAAGGCATTTAAATAAGCAATCTCTGAACAAAGTCTGGAATTTGGAAAAAAGCATTTAATTTGTTATAACTTGAATTTAAATAAAAAAGAAAATAATATGTTCAGTTTATAAATAAACGGAAAAGAAATATATATTTGTTTACGAATGTGTATGTAAAAACAAACATTTATTTGCAGTTGCATCAACTTGGCGAGTACCAGTCTTTCAAAGTTTAATTCAAGAAATATACATCAAGGATTGTCAAGAAAAAACCATGAGGCAGAAAACTCGGAATTAGGGGAAACATACGACGGGAGTAATAAAAGATTCGTGGATCTCCCTAGTTCCTCGAATGATTTCCGTTTTGCCACTCGTCTCAATACCCGAAAGAATTACCATCAGCAAGACAAGGAGATATCTTCCTATACTCTAGATTTGGGCTCCACATCTTATACAACTAAAGAACAAAGTCTCCAAAAATCATTCTCTGATCCAGATTTTCTGAAAAATTCTAATATTAGTAACACAATAATCTATAACGGTAGGCATCAGCGCTTCCTCAATGACCAAGACTTGCTTTCAACCGACGACAATCGTGCAGTGATGAAATTCAAAGATGAAACGAGGACATCATTTGATGATTTAGATTGCGGTGGTGCAACTATGTATGAGCAACGTATGAAGAGGTCGATGTCCAATCCAGATTTCGCCAATGGTATCGTAAGACGAAGGGCTTATCAAGAAAATAACAATCAAAATGGAGGAATCATTTACGTAACACGAGATACGGATCATGAATATTCAAGAGGTCAAAGGCTACGAATGGCAGAACTCCAGGATGTACAGAGCGGTTATCAGGGTATTAAAAGTAAAAATTCACATGTAAATCGCAATTCTTACACGTCGGCACAAGCGTATGGCAGAATGGATGAAGAAAGATATCAAAGGAAATCAGTAGAGCAGAAAGACTCCCACAGCGCCATTCGTTCAGATATTCGCAATAATACTCAAGAGGAAAGAATTCACAAATCCTTCTCTAATCCAGACTTAGGGAGAGAGGCCATTATGTATTCCCAAAGAAATTATTACGCCGGCGCTGATCAGAAGCAATTGTCTAATGCCAAGGTTTACTCCGGGTCTGGTATGAATCACGACATCAACAAAAGAACATCATATCGAGCGTCAGATATGCAGTCTACAGCTCGTACAAGTGCATTGGCGGATAACTGTGGACGAAACAATTTTCAATCGTTTTATGTCCAGGAGTTTTGTCCGATATGCCACTCATCTGATAACCCAGAGGAATTCCCAAAAGCAAAGAAATCATCTTCCAAACTAAAGAAACATAAATAATTACAGAAAAGTTAGAACATGGTATAAAACATAGAAATGCATGGTATATATATATATACAATATGTCATATCCACATTTTACTTTGTATAACTCCTTATTGCGAAAACGTTCTATCTAACTATGTATATAAAAAGTATTATTTAATAAATATTTATAGAATATAATGTAAAAATCTAAACTGGATGAGTCTAACAATAAAAATTATAAAAGTCCTGTAGGTACTAGTATTCCGTTAAATGTTGTATCTTTGATGTATACCCACAACCATTTCGTTTTCATCATCTAAAAACATTGATTTTTTATCATAACATTTGATAATATAGATAACAATTTGAATTGTCAAGGCAATCATTTAATACAAAATTTATCAAATATCAGCATACAACAAACATCAGATTGTCGGTCTAGTGTAATCTTGATGACGCTTTGAAATATCAGTCAGTAGTTACCAAAAGGCGATTCAGACAGAAATAAATCCATTGCAACTGCTGGGCAATCCATTGTATCATATTAAAACCCACCCCAAACTGAGTTTTATTTCTTCGGATGTTTGGAGAACAAAAACATGTGCGAGAGAAATTTTAATTTTTTAATTTTTTTCTTGAGGACTAGTTTTTTTGGGCGGCACACATTTTTGAACTAAAATATAGCAAAAATGGCTAAAATTTACAATTTTTAACAGGGTTTTCCAACGGAAAAATCCGGTTATTAATTTGGTGGAGTACGTCGGGCGGGCGGATGCTAACAGTTTCCGTGCAATAACTGATAACCCTTCAACCAAAGCTTTTCAAATTATAATATGTCGTTCCCGGTGATAATATGGATGTCAAATTCGACATTGACCATTTTCACTTTTACTGCTCCGAAATAAGGGTCCTTCATTAATTGGAAAATGGCACTTTTTGTCGTTTCAGTGCAATAAGAGATGAACCGATCCAGCAATGCTCTTCAGATTATAATATGTTGTTCCCGATGATAAAATGAAGATCAAGTTTGATCTTGACCATTTTCACTTTTACCGCTCCGGTGTTACGGTCCTTGAATAATTGGAAACTGGCACTTTTTGTCGTTTCCGTATATTATAAACGTAATATATAACACATATTTCTTATCGGGTACACTGGAGACCAAAAGTTTGGAAAGCCAAAAACAAACAAGGGAACAATAAACTATCTACACAGTTATAGACAAGATTTGCACCTTACAAATGCATATGTCACAACAACAAATATTTGAGAACACCTTTTTTGCTGTCATTTTGACAGCTTATACCTTGTTACAAAATTTTAAGAGTGGGCGAAAAAATATACTTTTAATGTCTTGAAAAATGAAGAATTTGGGGCGATTTTTCAGCATTTTTGCAAAATGAAGCGCAAAAATTATTTTCTCAAAATTTACGTAGTCAAAAAAATCGGAGCGGCGATATCCAAAGAATTAAATATCAGTTTGGTGTGGCCTAAGTAAATTTCGCCATCATGACTATAAAAACTATTGAATCAGTACCTCGTCATGATAATACATGACTAGTGTACAATGTACATTTATGAACAATTAAATCAGAAAAAAATGAAATATAAAGACATCTAGCATCACTCAAAGCCCAGAACATAATTTTTTTAATCATATTAATATAATGGGTACAATTGGGTGGATGAGTTTTCTTGTGTTAATCCTAATGTTGAAGCAAAGTTGCAACCAAGCTACACTGAAATCGTGGACGAATCATTTGCACAAAATTGCCCCATGCTGACTTAAAATGACAATAATAATTTAAAAAAGATACTTTAATATACCCGGTAATTCAATAAATGAATGTAATGATTATATGTTAAATTCTGTTCATTCATAAAATGTGGCCTAAACATACTATCACTGTTTTCCAACTAACAGATCTGTGAAAAGCATGTACATTGTACATATATATTTTATATAAACAGAATTAGAATTTTGTGTCAATTGTTTTTTTTTAAATATAAGCCAAGTTTGAACATAAAGGAAATACACTTACGCTGTCTAGAGGAAGAGATGAAAAAGAGCGGTCATCAGACAGATTGAACATTTGAAGTGGTTTTTGGTACATGGCAAGTAGAAACTGTTTAAAGGTCGCTGTTAGGGGCTTCTTTGATTT
Organism: Mytilisepta virgata; assembly: GCA_028015205.1. Lineage (NCBI taxonomy): Eukaryota > Metazoa > Mollusca > Bivalvia > Mytilida > Mytilidae > Mytilisepta > Mytilisepta virgata. Next base: position 80,416,098 of record CM051519.1, read on the forward strand.
TGAGATTAGGCTTGAACGTTTAGCTCATAGTTGGAGAAATCATTGATGTTCAAGATAAAGTACAAACAAAGGTATAACATTAAAAGGCCTGTTCATCTAATTCTTTGTTATGTTCCACTGTTACCCGTATTATTTTCTCATTTATATAACCATATTGTCGTTTTTTACATTAATTCACCTTTCTTGTTGCTTTAATAACATTGATTTTCAGATATATTTGGAACTGTTTTGGAATTGTTTTCGTTGGTATAAAATTTCTTCGCATTATTTACTCGCAAAGTGACGAGTACTGTTAACAAAGCATGACAAGCGACCCTTAGGGTTCACATTGTTTGTGCTTTGTTTTTGTCTCTTCTTGTTTAAAATTTATTTAGTTTACTTTTTATTTTATTTCTTTTTTGTGTTTGTTCTCCTTGTCACAGATTTTGTTCCATTTTGCAATGTGACGCGTGTCGCAGAACATAATTACCCTTCTGGTACACCTGATGTCACTCCCTATTTCTAGTGGGGTTCTAGAACTGTGGTTTTTTTGCAGCGCTGCTGTGGCGAAGTTAAGCTTTAGATGATCTAGCTGACGCTGCCCGTAAGATTGTTAGCACGCTGGCAATAACTTTGTACTGAGCCATCAAACCTCTTTCTATGAATGCTTCCGCATTTGTTACTGTTTGCGTATTGATACAATGTTTGAAAGTAGTGTAGTCTCCATTATCAGGGCCCCGTTCAACCTGAACCAGTCTCAGTTGTAGGCTTGTGCATTACCTGGGGACATGTTGATCTCTTTCTTTTTAAATAGATTAAATTACAAAATTCTTGTACAATGCGACTCATAAGCCTTTAATTTCGATGTTTATACAATCCAGAAAGCGTGTCTCAAAGATAGGTCAAGTCCATCACCTAATCTATTAATACGATTCCATGTTATGTCACATCGGCCAGTTGAAAATTTAAACAAGTTCATGGTCAATATCGGTCGTCATATAGCAGATATCAATCCCCACGCCCAGGTGTGCTGTTGGAGTTATTTTCATGAATATTTTTGCGTATGACCAAAAAAATACATAATTGTTTGTTTCCCCAAACCGGGCGGTATCAATGTATCAGGTTCGTACACATCTTTCTAGACTAATCAGTGTTTTTCGCAGAGGGCTTATATAGGTTTATCCTGCGGACCAATCTTATTCATGATAACTTTTATGAATAAAATTTTGTTTATATTAAATAATTATAAACAAATTCGCCTTTAAGACGGAGTTTGCATGCGTGCATTTTAATCAGATCGTGGACAATTCATCGCGCATGGTCAGAAATATTAAGTACACAGGAATTCACGGAGAATGTAAATTCTCATTAGATGAAGGGAAAAACATATACGAAGTGTGCAGTACATAATTATTTTAGAAAGGTACACTGTTTTATACGGAATGGAATAAAAGAAACAATTAAGGTTAAGGAGAGATCACAAGGATTATTCATAAAACGCATGTATTATTTTTATAATTATTAATTGAACCAATTTATTTTTGTCGATTCGATACTGGATCCATCTAATTTGACTCTCACGGAGATCGTTCGGCTATTTTCGACAATTAGTAGAGCATATAAATTATCTGAGCAGTGTTTGGTCGCAATATCGACAATTTTGCAACACGGGAAATTCCTATGGATCGACCATTAGACTCGATGGGTGGTTTTGGATGACAATATATATCCAAGAACAAGACTTATCAATCGTTTTTTAAATTATTATTTGTCGTTGAACGTTTTCGGAAGGACGTTACATCAGAGACACATAAAACATGTCTCTGGTTACATTTATCAAATTTCGTTCTTACTTATCCTCGGCAAAAATCTTCAATTTTCCACGTCCAGTCTCAATATGGGGATATTTCAAAAATGCATTCGGAATCTGAAACTGTTTTATATACTGTTCCTCAAATATCCCCGTGTATCTCTGAAACACTGTCTTATATATTGTTCCTCTAATTTCCTCGTTTAACTCTTTAACGCTGTCTTTCTGTCTTTTATTTTCTTTAAATTGGATTACAATTTATTACGTAATAAATTTCATCAATTGAAATTTATTTATATTTTATTTTTGTTTTGTTTTGTTTTGTTTTGTTTTTTGTTTGGTCTGTAATACTTTTTTTCTTAATGCATATAGTCAAATTGCACGTAAACTATTTGGTTCTTAAAAATGTTATCTTTCGAAAAAATGTAATGACAACACCATTTTATATGCTTCCTATACTAATACATTTTGTACATAGTGGAATAAATGTCATTGATTAACCTTTATTTCGTTCTAAAATGAAATCAAATTTCGCCGTCTGTTTACAAAATGTAATGTTTTCTGTGCTTGGAATTTTCCTCAAATACAAATACAACAAAACTATTGAAAATGAATCTTTTATCCATTTCATTTGTCCTTGGTCGGTCTGCAATAGGTCATATCAAATTTCCCCGTTGGCGATATAATCAAATTCAATATTTGTCCCGAACATCCGTAAGTCTACCTTTTTATGGTATACATTAGTTATTTTTCCAAATTGTATTGATTGAAGATTTTATCATACCGTCGTATATTTTCCCGCCAGTTTTTGCACGAGATTTTTGTGATTTTGTCAAAAATGCATACTTTGACACCCTCAGTTCATGTTACACAACCAAATTCATAATACCCTGACCCATTACTTCAAACAATATACCGCGGTCAAGATTACTGTCAATCATTCTCTGGTCTACAGGTGACCCATTTATTTTATGCTGACACCAATGTTGGACAAATCTGTTATTACGAACGTCAAAAAACTCCCGACTGTATATGAATAAAACGTATCACAAAATACCGAAATAAATTTGATGCACTGTATGGCCATTTCTTTGACTGACAACTCAACAGCAGTGCTCGAGATCAAAATATTGGAAAACCGGTTAAAGATATAATGATGAATTAATAAGCACAACCATCAAAAATCAAAACAATTAAAACAAACAGGTATCCAAACTCAGCTAAGAGTTATATACCTCTGCATCAAAAGGAAGAATTATAAAATTATGAAAAGGATTGGAATTAAATTAATAAGAAACCATAACGTTAATTTTTAACCGTTTTATTATATCGACCTGCTGACCATCCACCGTATTTTTCCACAGTCAAAACGAAATTTCACCAGAAAAAGGATGCCCACGTTCAACGAGATCAATAACCTCCCGAGGTGGATAGGACAGTTGGTGGGCAATTCTAAAAAAAAAACTTGTGCATTGCGCTGTCCGTTATATTTATTCCGATTGCTCCTACAGGAAATTCCATACAAAAATCTCACCTGGAGAACCACTGAATGGATTGAAACGAAACATACCATGAATGTTCCTTATGACGTTCTGAGCCAGTATTGTTACTTTAGTGCCGATCTGTCATCCATGATGACCTTCTGTGGAAGACTTAGTTTAACATAGGACCTTATGAAAAGTACATACAGACGGCTTCTTCTTGAAGCTATCTGAATGGATTGAAACCAAACATGGCTAATCTCAAGGTCCCTTATCGATGAACAAATGCAACTATCAGGTGAGAGATACAGGCTCCTTGGGGTCTCTGGTTTATTTACTTGCGCATGCGATGTTTTTTATGCCAATTTCTGCTACTATCTTTGACTTTAGTTTTGTAAACACAGAACAAATATACAACTGTAAATTTTTTTTTAATCAATTTAATTATCTATGTTAATTCTTTGTTTTACATGAACTCTTTTCATTAGAGTATCTCCCTTGTGCAGTGATCTGTCCTTTGATGTTTTTGGCATAACCCTTTTTGGTCATTTTGAATTGCTCTTCAACCTTTTGGATTATTGTATTGGATTTCAACATTTTAAGACTTGAATACAACTGATGTGATTTAAATTGATGAAATGTGCTCATCTTGTGTGGTATCAAAGAATTGTATTTTTGCCATTGGAGTCGATATGCCACTGCTGGTGGACTCCAAGTCTCTGAGGATATTCCCAGCTCATTTGCTAGTATTTTGATACTAACCCGAAACGAATATACTGTTACAAAAATGTAAAATTTTGCAAAACCTAAGGATTATCTCCCTCGTGCGTGGCTATGTCATTAAAAGTTTGGAAAGCCAAAAACAAACAAGGGAACAATAAACTATCTACACAGTTATAGACAAGATTTGCACCTTACAAATGCATATGTCACAACAACAAATATTTGAGAACACCTTTTTTGCTGTCATTTTGACAGCTTATACCTTGTTACAAAATTTTAAGAGTGGGCGAAAAAATATACTTTTAATTTCTTGAAAAATGAAGAATTTAGGGCGATTTTTCAGCATTTTGCAAAATGAACCGCAAAAATTATTTTCTCAAAATTTACGTAGTCAAAAAAAATCGGAGCGGCGATATCCAAAGAATTAAATATCAGTTTGGTGTGGCCTAAGTAAATTTCGCCATCATGACTATAAAAACTATTGAATCAGTACCTCGTCATGATAATACATGACTAGTGTACAATGTACATTTATGAACAATTAAATCAGAAAAAAATGAAATATAAAGACATCTAGCATCACTCAAAGCCCAGAACATAATTTTTTTTAATCATATTAATATAATGGGTACAATTGGGTGGATGAGTTTTCTTGTGTTAATCCTAATGTTGAAGCAAAGTTGCAACCAAGCTACACTGAAATCGTGGACGAATCATTTGCACAAAATTGCCCCATGCTGACTTAAAATGACAATAATAATTTAAAAAAGATACTTTAATATACCCGGTAATTCAATAAATGAATGTAATGATTATATGTTAAATTCTGTTCATTCATAAAATGTGGCCTTAACATACTATCACTGTTTTCCAACTAACAGATCTGTGAAAAGCATGTACATTGTACATATATATTTTATATAAACAGAACTAGAATTTTGTGTCAATTGTTTTTTTTTTAAATATAAGCCAAGTTTGAACATAAAGGAAATACACTTACGCTGTCTAGAGGAAGAGATGAAAAAGAGCGGTCATCAGACAGATTGAACATTTGAAGTGGTTTTTGGTACATGGCAAGTAGAAACTGTTTAAAGGTCGCTGTTAGGGGCTTCTTTGATTTTGAGATTAGGCTTGAACGTTTAGCTCATAGTTGGAGAAATCATTGATGTTCAAGATAAAGTACAAACAAAGGTATAACATTAAAAGGCCTGTTCATCTAATTCTTTGTTATGTTCCACTGTTACCCGTATTATTTTCTCATTTATATAACCATATTGTCGTTTTTTACATTAATTCACCTTTCTTGTTGCTTTAATAACATTGATTTTCAGATATATTTGGAACTGTTTTGGAATTGTTTTCGTTGGTATAAAATTTCTTCGCATTATTTACTCGCAAAGTGACGAGTACTGTTAACAAAGCATGACAAGCGACCCTTAGGGTTCACATTGTTTGTGCTTTGTTTTTGTCTCTTCTTGTTTAAAATTTATTTAGTTTACTTTTTATTTTATTTCTTTTTTGTGTTTGTTCTCCTTGTCACAGATTTTGTTCCATTTTGCAATGTGACGCGTGTCGCAGAACATGATTACCCTTCTGGTACACCTGATGTCACTCCCTATTTCTAGTGGGGTTCACATCGCTAGAACTGTGGTTTTTTGGCAGCGCTGCTGTGGCGAAGTTAAGCTTTAGATGATCTAGCTGACGCTGCCCGTAAGATTGTTAGCACGCTGGCAATAACTTTGTACTGAGCCATCAAACCTCTTTCTATGAATGCTTCCGCATTTGTTACTGTTTGCGTATTGATACAATGTTTGAAAGTAGTGTAGTATCTATTATCAGGGCCCCGTTCAACCTGAATCAGTCTCAGTTGTAGGCTTGTGCATTACCTGGGGACATGTTGATCTCTTTCTTTTTAAATAGATTAAATTACAAAATTCTTGTACAATGCGACTCGTAATAAGCCTTTAATTTCGATGTTTATACAATCCAGAAAGCGTGTCTCAAAGATAGGTCAAGTCCATCACCTAATCTATTAATACGATTCCATGCTATGTCACATCGGCCAGTTGAAAATTTAAACAAGTTCATGGTCAATATCGGTCGTCATATAACAGATATCAATCCCCACGCCCAGGTGTGCTGATGGAGTTATTTTCATGAATATTTTTGCGTATGACCAAAAAAATAAATAATTGTCTGTTTCCCCAAACCGGGCGGTATCAATGTATCAGGTTCGTACACATCTTTCTAGACTAATTAGTGTTTTTCGCAGAGGGCTTATATAGGTTTATCCTGCGGACCAATCTTATTCATGATAACTTTTATGAATAAAATTTTGTTTATATTAAATAATTATAAACAAATTCGCCTTTAAGACGGAGTTTGCATGCGTGCATTTTAATCAGATCGTGGACAATTCATCGCGCATGGTCAGAAATATTAAGTACACAGGAATTCACGGAGAATGTAAATTCTCATTAGATGAAGGGAAAAACATATACGAAGTGTGCAGTACATAATTATTTTAGAAAGGTACACTGTTTTATACGGAATGGAATAAAAGAAACAATTAAGGTTAAGGAGAGATCACAAGGATTATTCATAAAACGCATGTATTATTTTTATAATTATTAATTGAACCAATTTATTTTTGTCGATTCGATACTGGATCCATCTAATTTGACTCTCACGGAGATCGTTCGGCTATTTTCGACAATTAGTAGAGCATATAAATTATCTGAACAGTGTTTGGTCGTAATATCGACAATTTTGCAACACGGGAAATTCCTATGGATCGACCATTAGACTCGATGGGTGGTTTTGGATGACAATATATATCCAAGAACAAGACTTATCAATCGTTTTTTAAATTATTATTTGTCGTTGAACGTTTTCGGAATGACGTTACAACAGAGACACATAAAACATGTCTCTGGTTACATTTATCAAATTTCGTTCTTACTTATCCTCGGCAAAAATCTTCAATTTTCCACGTCCAGTCTCAATATTTCAAAAATGCATTCGGAATCTGAAACTGTTTTATATACTGTTCCTCAAATATCCCCGTGTATCTCTGAAACACTGTCTTATATATTGTTCCTCTAATTTCCTCGTTTAACTCTTTAACGCTGTCTTTCTGTCTTTTATTTTCTTCAAATTGGATTACAATTTATTACGTAATAAATTTCATCAATTGAAATTTATTTCTATTTTATTTTTTGTTTTGTTTTGTTTTGTTTTGTTTTGTTTTGTTTTTTTGTTTTTTTTTTTTTTTTTTTTTGTTTGGTCTGTAATACTTTTTTTCTTAATGCATATAGTCAAATTGCACGTAAACTATTTGGTTCTTAAAAATGTTATCTTTCGAAAAAATGTAATGACAACACCATTTTATATGCTTCCTATACTAATACATTTTGTACATAGTGGAATAAATGTCATTGATTAACCTTTATTTCGTTCTAAAATGAAATCAAATTTCGCCGTCTGTTTACAAAATGTAATGTTTTCTGTGCTTGGAATTTTCCTCAAATACAAATACAACAAAACTATTGAAAATGAATCTTTTATCCATTTCATTCGTCCTTGGTCGGTCTGCAATAGGTCATATCAAATTTCCCCGTTGGCGATATAATCAAAATTCAATATTTGTCCCGAACATTCGTAAGTCTACCTTTTTATGGTATACATTAGTTATTTTTCCAAATTGTATTGATTGAAGATTTTATCGTACCGTGGTATATTTTCTCGCCAGTTTTTGCACGAGATTTTTGTGGTTTTGTCAAAAATGCATACTTTGACACCCTCAGTTCATGTTACACAACCAAGTACCCTGACCCATTACTTCAAACAATATACCGCGGTCAAGATTACTGTAAATCATTCTCTGGTCTACAGGTGACCCATTTATTTTATGCTGACACCAATGTTGGACAAATCTGTTATTACGAACGTCAAAAAACTCCCGACTGTATATGAATAAAACGTATCACAAAATACCGAAATAAATTTGATGCATTGTATGGCCATTTCTTTGACTGACAACTCAACAGCAGTGCTCGAGATCAAAATATTGGAAAACCGGTTAAAGATACAATGATGAATTAATAAGCACAACCATCAAAAATCAAAACAATTAAAACAAACAGGTATCCAAACTCAGCTAAGAGTTATATACCTCTGCATCAAAAGGAAGAATTATAAAATTATGAAAAGGATTGGAATTAAATTAATAAGAAACCATAACGTTAATTTTTAACCGTTTTATTATATCGACCTGCTGACCATCCACCGTATTTTTCCACAGTCAAAACGAAATTTCACCAGAAAAAGGATGCCCACGTTCAACGAGATCAATAACCTCCCGAGGTGGATAGGACAGTTGGTGGGCAATTCTAAAAAAAAAACTTGTGCATTGCGCTGTCCGTTATATTTATTCCGATTGCTCCTACGGGAAATTCCATACAAAAATCTCACCTGGAGAACCACTGAATGGATTGAAACGAAACATAGCATGAATGTTCCTTATGACGTTCTGAGCCAGTATTGTTACTTTGGTGCTGATCTGTCATCCATGATGACCTTCTGTGGAAGACTTAGTTTAACATAGGACCTTATGAAAAGTACATACAGACGGCTTCTTCTTGAAGCTATCTGAATGGATTGAAACCAAACATGGCATGGATGCTAATCTCAAGGTCCCTTATCGATGAACAAATGCAACTATCAGGTGAGAGATACAGGCTCCTTGGGGTCTCTGGTTTATTTACTTGCGCATGCGATGTTTTTTATGCCAATTTCTGCTACTATCTTTGACTTTAGTTTTGTAAACACAGAACAAATATACAACTGTAAATTTTTTTTTTAATCAATTTAATTATCTATGTTAATTCTTTGATGGTTTTGGCATAACCCTTTTTGGTCATTTTGAATTGCTCTTCAACCTTTTGGATTATTGTATTGGATTTCAACATTTTAAGACTTGAATACAACTGATGTGATTTAAATTGATGAAATGTGCTCATCTTGTGTGGTATCAAAGAATTGTATTTTTGCCATTGGAGTCGATATGCCACTGCTGGTGGACTCCAAGTCTCTGAGGATATTCCCAGCTCATTTGCTAGTATTTTGATACTAACCCGAAACGAATATACTGTTACAAAAATGTAAAATTTTGCAAAACCTAAGGATTATCTCCCTCGTGCGTGGCTATGTCATTAAAACGTTTTGGTATAACCCCTTTTGGTAATTTTGGAAATTTTGAATTGCTCTTAAACCTTTTGGATTATTGTTTTGGATTTAAACATTTTAGGCGTTGAGCACAACTGATGAGTGGTAAATCACATCTTGTGGATCAAAATTTGTATCAAAGAAATGTATCTCTGATGATTCATAATTCAGAAAGTGACTGTCACACTGTAGAATATGTTATGTTGTACGATAGTTTAACTGTTGTTAGCCTTTTGTTTTACCTGTGTTAGATCAAAATATTGAACTTTATTACTTGTTCTGACTTAACAGTTACATGAGTTATTTTAGTGAATTACCGAATAAGTGAAAATGGTCAGAATGGACCATTTATTATACCCCCTGTAAACACAAGTTTTTTGGGTTTTTTTGCAGGGGGGGGGGCTTGAGTTAGAGGTATATATACTAATGGATGCTTGTAAATGGAGGTAATCAAACTTAAGGGTTTTACAAATTTAAAGCTCGTCAGCGTAACTTCTCCTTAACCATTCAATGCATTTTGATGAAACGTTATATGAAGGTTGTGCAGGATATGTAGATATTCATGAAATAAGAAAATTATCACCGGATGCTTGCAAAGGGAGATAATCCAACTTATGGGTTTGAAGTTTGTAGGCGTAAACTCCTGCTATTGCAAATGGGGTATCACTCAGTGAGGTTACTTACAGTTCTGGTTATCCATGGATTGTGATTGTGTTTAATCAACCATTCATCTTATCCATTAGTTGAATTTCTGGTTAAAGATATCCGTTCAACATAATTATACTCGCACTTTTGAATGAAAGTTCGGGTATATTGTGGTGCGGTCGTCCGTATGTCCGTCTGTCCGTCCGTCCGTCATACTTTCTTGTGACGCAAACTCCTCCTTCACTTTTGAATTTTTACCATTTTTTTTGCCTATTGTTCTTACTAACTGTAGAAGCGCAATAAGGATTTAGAATTCCAAATTTTTAAAAGAGGGCCTGGCAGGGACCAAAAAAGGCCAAATTATACAAAGAGACTTGTGAACTCCTCTTTCATTTTTGAATTTAAACCATTTTTATAGTTACCATATTGTTCCTTACCGACTGAAGATGCGCAATAAGGTTTTGGAATTCCAAATTTTTTAAAAGGGGGTGGAAGGGACCAAAAAGGGCCGAAACAGAAAAAAACATAATTACTATAATAACTATGTCATATTGTTGCTTGCTAACTGCAGATGCGCAAAAGGTTTTTGAATTCTAAATTTCTAAAAGGGGGCCTGGGAGGGATTAAAAGGGGTCAAAATAGACAAAGAGCCTTGTGACGCGAACTCCTATTTCATTTTTGAATTTAAATCATTTGTATTGTTGCCATATTGTTGCTTACCAACTGTAGATGGGCAATAAGGTTTTGGAATTCCAATTTTTTTTTAAGGGGGGTGGGAGGAACCAAAAAGGGCCGAAACAGAAAAAGACAATAATTACTAAAATTTTATCTAAAGAAAACAAAATTGAAGAAATTTGTGAATTTCAGTTTAAGGAGCTATAGGTCCCTAAAATGGTGTAAATAGTTAAATTATAGTAAAAGTGGGTTGTGATATATTTGTGAAAAGGGTTTTTTTTATAGATGCAAACTGTAATGCTAAGCATGCTTTTAGTTAAGATTTTGAGGATTTAAAGGGCCAAAAAGGGAAAAGAGGCCAAAAAGTTAGATTACAGGAAAAGCAGGTTGTGATATATCCCTGCAAAGGTTATTTGTTACAGATGCAAACTGTAATGCAATGGAAACTGAAAATGTTAAGAATGTTTGTTTACAAATAAATGTGGGGTGCGGGTATAGCTGTCGTTCCGACAGCCCTACCTCTAGTTTCTAAATGGAATAGTATAAATATCTCCAAATTTGTTTAATGATCAATTATTCTACTGCACAATGGTAGATTTGAAGTAAATTTATTATATGTTAGTGCAGTATCAGCATGACGGTTAGTGTCGTATCAGAAACCCTTTCAAGACTCAAAACAACAATAAGGCATAGGAAAATGAGGTTAGTGCGAAAAATTTAGCTGCAGCGTTGCAGATCAGCACTTCAGTGCTATGTTTGGACTGTTCTAACTCTTTCCTAGTCATATCAATAAGCTGTTGAAAGGAATTAAAGAGTGAACGATCATAACATCAATCACAAGGTTTATGTTACAAACAAAAAATACTTTTACGTTACTAATACTTTTTAAAATAATATATTATAATGATCGCAATGGATTATATGAACGCTTGGGATTCACCTCTTATCTTAGCTTGGAGAAAAAACCATAGACAGCACATTATTCTACAGCTGGAAAACACTTCCCGCACCAGAAATGTTGTAACTTTCACAAAACGTATCAAAGTAAATTTCAGGATATTACCAGCATCACTTACTGGCCAATAATTCCACAAATAAGTTAGCCATCGAATCGACTGTGCTAAAGGATATTTGGTGAAAAGATAATGTATTAAAGTATTAAAGTTGCATGGACAATAAGAAAGTGCAATAAATATCACAAAAACTCTCAAATAAAAATGAGCAGGTTATATTAAAAGCTAAACACCATTTCGGATTCGAAAAAGATTGGAAATCTTAAACTCGTGGAAAATATCTACGATCTTCGTTTCATATTGAATATATTGAGAATTTAATCATTATAAATTATTTAAATCACAAACGCGGTTGTTATTATTTTGATGGTAGCCAGAAATTGATATTCTGAATGTTAAAATTTGAAAAACTAAGGCGTATCTCCCTCGTACATAGCCCTGTTCCTAGATGGTTTCGTATTTACCCTTTTAATCATTATAATAGTTTTTGAGTTTGCTCTCCAAACCTTTGGATTATTGTTTTGGTTTTCAATCTTTTAGACCTAGACCACAACTGATGAGTCATCAATCGACAAAATGTGCACATAGAAATCATAGATTTATTGATAATATTGAAACATGCACATTTTCAACAGGTCGTTTTCAAAAACATTACTTTATCATTAAAGGTGGCTTGGTACAGACATATTACTACTTAAATGCAATGTTATCTCAGATGTATACACATTCTTAATTTTTCTGAAGTTATAATATGATACTTATATATGTAAAATATATCAGATCGTACATGTTTCTATTTATTCGAAATGTGTTTAATCAGTCTTCTAAAACGTCATATTAATAGACCAAATGCTCCTATTTACACCTCACCAGTGTTGACACTTCACTGGCAGTATGACGGGTGCCGTTGGTTGAGCAGGACATGCTTACCAATACGGACCACCTGATGTTATTCGATGTTTTTGATGGGAGTTCACATTGCTAGTGCTTTAGTTTCTGTGCTGTCTTTGTTCTAGTTTTGTTTATTATATGTTTTTTATTATTTTGTTGATACATGTATCCTTGTGGCGTTTGGTTGTTGTGTTCCATTCTCCTGGCTTTGTATTTTCCTTGAATTTCGAATTTTTCCACTGTTTTGTCGCTTCGGTATTCATTTGCCGATATCTATAACTTATCTGCATTAACTCAAGTGCCGTTATACACTTTTTGTTGTCTGATCACATTGCCATATGTCTGAAAGAATTTCAACGCCAACTCATCTGACCTCCTGAACATTTCGGAATATCTCAAGGCAGTATCGTGTGAGCTACCAGGCTTGCCGGTCCAAACATATGTAAACTGGAGTTTTGCATTGAATTTTGCAAGCAGCATAATTAATGAACATTTCTTTTTATTTTTGGATCAATGGAAAATTTTGAAACTGAGAAATCTTACTAAAATGGCGACCTGTTTCTGTAAGCTTTTATCGTGAAACACACGTCTGTACTATAACATTTGTAATGATTTCATACACAGTGGACGCGGAAATCCGTCGGACACAAAAATACAATGTACTTATAGAAACATCATTTCTCTTTTTTATATCTTTTTATTTATTTTTTAATTTAATTTTTTTTCTAAAACTATATGCAGATATATGTATAATAGTACGTGAAAGCCATTCAATTTCAATTTCCATTGCTACAAACCTAGTTTTTGTCCTTTATATTGTACATGTATATTCGTAGATTGTCTAGAACAATGACATTTTCAATACTATACATGTACCTCGTTTTTTTTAAATTCAAAACTATGTATCGATGTAGAAAATTAATTCACATAAAAAAAATTCTCTTAAACAAGATCATCTTTCTCCACATTTACCAGGATCAGTTTTTCTATGATACATGTAGGTTAAGTCATTTCCAAAATTATTAATAACTAGATCAAATGTTATTCTTGTCATGCGAAAGTTTGATTTAGAAGTCATCCAAAAAATAAGACAGCACCGTCAGTAATTCTGATCCTTTTCTGCGCCATTACTTCGATAGTGATTGATTAATAAATATTTCAAAAAGTAAAATCTGTTTTGGTGGATTAATGTAGCGACATTTAAATTAGCCGTCCTATCACTTTATTTTGCCGAATTACACCGTCAGTAGCCGATAGGAACCAAATGTTTACTGCTCTGCTTTCGAAACCTTCGTGTTTATTGGTAACCTTCGTCACCTGCAATGTTTACCGATGGGAGAGTTCCAGACATACATATTGTTTTCACTTCTTGACCTCAACATGCTCAACACATGCAATTAACTCTGGTAATCAACAGACTTTGGTGTATTTGATGAGTGCTATTTCACTGTTTTCTTTATTCTACGGTTTACAATTTTCCCTTTTTTTCCTGGGGTTTTTTCAACAAGGAATATACTTTAAAATGTGATTTAAAGTTCTGACATACATGTATAGCAATTAAATTTTTGAATAAGTTTCATGTGATCAAGGAAACCTGGGAATTAATTATAAAATATATGCGCTTTTTTCTAAATTTCTTACCATACGTCAGAAAAATGTCAGAAACTTAGAACTACTGACTGTATGACAATACCCTAAACGTTTATTAAACTGCACTATTATAATCAGATTTATAAAATAGCACTCATTTTATAAAATTTACTGGTTCCACAGGGAACTGCAGGACAAAGTTCCAATTTAAATCACTTGTTTTCGATTATCATATCACTTAACACTCAGTTTTGCTTGAAAAGTCAAACATTGTAGAGAGAGAATGATTTTATTTAACAGTCAACAAACCCTGATATTAAAATAGAAGCCTAAATACGCTAGTAAACATGTTTTACAACCAATTTTTAAAATTAATCACTAAATGCAATATTAGGGTTGTTAGAAAATGATTTTGCATCATATCTGACAGATTACTACCTGAAAACACAAACACTTTGATATTAAAACGACTGAAAATTTACAAGTTTAATGGGAAACTGAGATTAAAATCAAACCGTGTTTACTATTGTACATCAACAGTGATAAATGGACAGCTAATATCCTTCGATTCTATTGATGAATGTAGGATTACCGTATTCAAAGCATTGTTAGTGATTTACAATAACTTGTTATTTATCCTCGCAGGGAAAGCAACATGGTAAGTCTAAGCTTTACTAATATATGGAATTCTAAAATAGTTTATTTTGTACTTTAAACTATGCATTTCAAGAAATTTCTTTACATGCATTATGCTAACATACATGTAAATTGTTGATGAGGTACTTTTTAATTGTTTTGTTTTTTGCGTGATGTCAGTTGTACCAAATATTTCATGCTTCTGCGGTACAAGAACGAATTTATTCTTAAATCTATTCGGTGAAAGTACATGTAGGTGCAGAAAGTGGCCGACCAGGATTAACTTTGGGTAATTTTGACGGTTTTCAGGGGTATATTTTGTTCTTTTTCGTACAGAAAGTGTGGCACCTTACCAAAATCGGATTTCAATAAATATAAAACGAAAAAAGGAAGGTTTTCCAATCGACAGGCCTTCTGAAAAAAATTATATAAAATATCACAAAACAGAAATATAGAAGATAGTTAGTAAAGTCTGACTTGATAAATACACCTAGATTTTTCGGTACGAAAACATCCTCCTGTGTATCCTGACCACTGTTGTAAAATCCATAAAAGCTTATACAAAAATTGTAATCGCTCGCTAGAAATAAAATTAATATGTTGGACGGTACATAATCTACATACATGTAGCATGTAGAATTGTCCTGTTTTTACTGTTGTACGAAAGACGCTAAGCTAGTAAATTAGTATAGGTTTTTTAATTAAAAAAAAAACCAAAAATTGTCCGTTTAAAAATATCTTTTTTCATCAAAAACTGATAAACAACTTAGTACATATAATAAAAAATTTTATTTTCACTTTTTTTCGTACCAACTTGATTTTGCAGTGATTTACAGGATAAAACTGTCAGTTCTGAACTGACATTGGTACACTTACTACATTATGAAAATAATTGACACAATTTGATACAATAAATAAATTGATTTGATGTCTAAATGGAAACACAGAAATGTATAGAGACACTTAGACATTTTTTATGGCGACATTTTACCTAAATGTTATAACAAATGTGTCCTGAATAGTTTTACGTAATCCATTCGTATCACATTTAATCTGTTACCAAGTAAACGTGTACTTTCTTATTGGTATGTTCAGTAAAAGGTTTGTAATTAATCAGTATGTTGATGGGTGGATGGATGGATGGATAAATTATTGTTTAACGTCCATTGGCAACCATGTGCATATCAGGACGAGAAAATGCTAATATGATAATGAATGTGATCCCTGCTTTGAACTAGACCGACACGCTGAGCCGGATTTTTAATGTGCTAGCTCACGAGGAAGACATATCACCCCCGCTCGGACACATTATACTGACTCCGAGCCGACCAGTCGATCTTCGCTCTTACTCCTAGATGCCGCAGGTTTGGCGGAGAAGCAGCAAATGCCAATTCTGATGTCTTTGGTCTGACCCGGCCGGGAATCGAACCCGCGACCTTCCGCACTCGAGGCGAACACGCTACCACGAGACCACCGAGGCGGTTCTGTATGTTGAAAATTTGGATTAATATATTTAGTGATATGTACTATGAAAAATACACAAATTTAACTTTTGAACATACTAATTGATTGCAAAGTTACGAAACGCTATATACTGAAGTTATTTTCACGGACGCTGCATTCAAACTACATGTACGAACCATTGTCAACTTAAATCGATACTTTCTTGAAAGATATTTGTGTAGGCAGTAGAAAAATTAAAATTTTAAACCCTATTACCAAAGTATAAGAAAAGTGAAGCAAACGCTCGTCACCCAAGTGTTCAAGGAGAAAAAAAGATGGGGGAAGCGCCGCTCCCTTGTCTTTTATATTGTGGTCGAGCATAACAGTTGTTATTTTCGACATTGAGCATTACTGATCAGTCGTAAATCGACGAAATATGTATATCATGTGCATTGAAATTGACACCACAGCGTAACTCGACAACCACTTTTTTTTCTTCATTTTACACAGCAAAATTAATACATGTATAAACATTGTATGTTTTTTATCACGTTTACCTGATTTAAAAAAATATTTTAATTCTATAAATAATTACGTAAATATATTTTCCAGAGAGCGGCTTTTAAAATCAGTAATAACATTATGTTTTACCTTATTCTAAGTAGCACTAACTGCACATTTTTATCTCATAACCGTTTTTAAAGCTGAACATTTTTTACTTGTGTATATGGAAAAAGGTGACAAACGTTTGAAGGTTGAAGGCTGAATGGTGCCCTATTTTTGCGATTGTTTGGTATCTACTTACATTGTATATAGAGTTATTGTGCCGGCCATTTACCAACTTTTCTACTATCAAATCTAAAATATTTACTAACATGCTACCCATCCCGTTCATTTTTTACTATGATAAGCTTTTAGAAACCCGGAAACAAAGGTCTGATGGTTATAGCATAATGCCAGTCATTCTACCTAAATAAATATTTTCTATTACAATGATTGTCAGTATCAGATGAATCCAAAATAGAATTAATTACCACCATCAAGAAATATTTATATAAAATAAATAGGATCCCGTCTGTAGTATTAACGATAATAGTAGTAAATAAGCTGATACAACACCAATAAACCTTTCACTATTTTGACCAGTAGTCGGATTATTCAGTTATTCTGATAAAGACGATTTTACATTATTAGCAAAATTAGGGAAAATGAATCAGGTTTAACATTCTAAGTAACTACATAAGTTTTATTGATTGACAGATTAATCTTAATATTACATCATTTATAAAGATAATTTGATTATAAAATTAAAGTTTCAATTAAGGGTGCATTTTACAATACATACATGTAACATTACGTACAGTCAAATGTGGTGTCTTAAGTAAGCGATTGCTTCACATGTTTGTTCTGTGCAATTTTTCATATGAAAAAAGAAAAAGTTCGGAAATTCTGGATTATTCCCAAAAGCTTTGTAGGTTACCCGTCAGTTTTTATATATGCCCATAACTGAAAATGCACCTTTCATTCCTGATTTTTTGTTGCCAGTGCTTTAGTATATTTGTTTTTTATACTCTGGTATTTTGGCGTTTTTTTGCTTTAGAATTTTTCTAGTTTTCTCGTAATTTGGTATGTTTTATAATATTTTAAATTTCACTGAGTTCACTCGTGGTTTTAATAGGTGTTCGTGTTGTTCCTTGTTTGTTAATTTTCTGTGTTTATTTGTTGTGCTTGTGGTTGTTCATTTCTCTTCCCGTGTTTGTCTGTCTAATGGATTGCGGCGTTTTTTGTTTGTTCCTTATGTATATTTGTCCTTCTTAGATATGATATGTTTGCCTTTTTTTAATATCTTGCTGCATCTTTGACACATATTTATGAAAGTACCATGTAATAACAAAAAGTTCATAGAATAACCTTAAATTCACAAACTATTAAATATGACAAGATGGAAGCTGGCAGCAATGGTCCTTACATAGTCCTATTCCTTGTACCGACACAGTCAAACTTAGTTTAGCGTATGACCCTATAAGAAAATTTTTAAAAAAAACATCTTCTTGTCTGAAACAGCAGCAATGGTCCTTTTAAAAATAGTCATGTATCTGAATTGTGTCTGATGATACGGACTATCGAACAAGATGACCGACACTGCCAAACTTAGTTTTACATTATGACCCTTTGGAAAAATTCATTAAAAAATCTTCTTGTCTGAAACAACCTGGCTAAGTGGAACCATACTTGGCAGCAATGGTCCATAGACTCAAGATTTCAAGATTTCAAGATTTATTCAAGTCAACTCAGACATAATAATTATGTTACATGAGTATACAAATCAGATATTTACAACAAACATATTATAGTAATAATAAAACAGAACAATCAATAAGTAAAGGTCATCAAAACCAAGTGGCAATTTTCTTACTAAAATGTGCAAGTCGTTTGTAAACTTCAACATTACAAATTGATAAAAGACCCATCATTTTTATCAAATTATGATTTTTAATATAATATTCTGTTAAGAATTTACTTCTGTGAATAACAGTAAATTCATTTTCACATGTAAATAATAAATGAAATTCATCACCTATACCATTTTCACATAAGGTACATATCCTGTTTTGTTCAGGAATATTTTCCATCTTCCTATTTCTATAGGTACATGTATACGTAAATTTGACACCCTAAATTTTGTTAATCATACTCTATTCTTTTCATTTAATCGGAGTAAGTATTTTCCAAACCAAATTCCTTTTTATCTGTTCCATAAAATTTCCCCCTCGATGAATTAGAAATATTACTGTTCCATCCTGCAATAAATTGGTCACATAAAATTTGTTTTAGATAAATAAATATGAATAATATATGTTTGATTTACAAAAATGTATCCAAAACCAATACTATTTAACAAAGATTTAATGCTGTTAATCCATTTGAAATTGTATTCATCATTTAAATTTAAATTTATCATTAGTCTATATAGAAGGCTACTGAGTTTGAAGTCATTATCTAAAGTTTGCTCCAATATGACGATCCTCTTTCATAAATGTGTCCGATGACCCGGATTGTCAATCGAGATAACCGCTACATCTATAACTTAGTTTAACATATGACCCTATCGGAAAATTCATTTCCAAATTTTTGGAACCACGTGTCAAAATGGAACCAGACTTGATAGAAATGGTTCTAAGATGGTTCTCCTTCAGAATTTTGTCAGATTAACCAGACTGTCAATCATGATGGCTGCGAAAGACACGTCGTAACGTTATATGTGTTTTCATGACCAGTGATTACAGACTTCGTGTATTCGTTATTCTTGTCAGTCAATCGTATTTCTAGGATTCAATGATCATAAATGTTACTCAAGTGTAATCACTACGAAAAAAAAAAGGATTCGGTACGTCACCTTGAACATGTATCTGTACATTATGTACACATGTATGTGCAAATATTTATACTCAGTAGTTAGGATACAAAAATGTTAAGTGTTTGTTATGTGTTTTTAATCATCCTTGTCCAGTCTAAGATATTTCTCAATATTGCTATCAATGTACATTGAAGAAATTACACTTTACATGAAGGGAAATGGCTGGAAATTAGGTTGTTTTTGTGTTTGACGAAACTTAAATTGAACCAAAAGTTTACAAAGCAAAAATTGCGCAGATAAATCTTTCCCTTCGTACATTTTGTAAGGAATTATGTTTTAGGTAACCTAAAATGTAGATAAATAAATCGTCTGCTGTCTTACAAAAACTATTTCTATCAATATCTAACAGTTGAATGTTCATTTGACAACGTATTAGTTTTATAAGTATGCTTTCAGCTTTCTGGCTTTTAATAGCATGTTGTCCTTTTGGGAGTTCTCTTTCTGATTCTGTAATATGCTATCGGTATTTATTTTTATTGCGCGATATTAATTTAAAAGTCATTGCTATCTATTAGATACTTTCGCAAGTAAAGTCCAGCTATCAAAGGTTAACTTTGTTAATAGAAGATAATTTGTTTTGATGTAAAAGCCATATTAGTATAGAATCAGTGTTCAATGAAGCCAGTCTAATGATGGCTAGTTATAACTGTTTCTGGACACAACATATTTCAATAACGAAGAAAACAAATAAGAAAGTGGTCTTGTCATCAGATTAATCAAACACAACAATATTCAGAGGATAAGGTATACACAAAAAATAAATAAAAAAGGTCAAGAAGTTAAAATTTCCGATTGTTTAATAACTGTTTGTAGCATCAGTATTATAAAAATACTTCAGTGTATATCATGTACATTTTAATTAAATAATAATGAAAAACTTCGTTTACATTGTTACAAGCAGATAATTTGAGTTAAAATTTAACAAAAGTCACAATAAATCTAAAGAAATTAATAGCTAAACATCACTCATAAGTAAGCAAGAAACGACTGAAAACACACGGTATTCTCCTAAAATCGAGAAACCGATACAATAAATACACAAAGATCCTACAAATAGGTGCTTATTCAGCAGGTCTCAGTGATACTATAAAAATTGGGTTAGCTATTTGTTCAATTTGGTGGACGTGTTTTCCAACAGACAATTGTCATTCATCCTTCCTCATACCGGATTTGACATGGGCAGCATGGCAGGTGTCCTGCAGGAAGCAGAGACTGCTTACTCTTCTGGAGCATCTGAGTCTACCCCGGTTTTTGGTGGGGTCCATGTTGTTCATATGTTTTCAGTTTTTAATTTTAGTGTATGTATTGTTTTGGTCTTGTCTTCATTGTTCTCCGGAGTTTGTCAGTTCTTACGATTTTTCTCTCCGAATATCCCTTTGGTATTTCTTTGACTTTACTATTTAGAATAGTAATCTAAAAGTATACAATGTACATTGTAGTTGTGATCCTTTTGTCTTAACATTGATTTTATGCAAATGATACATGTGTATTTCTGGATTTTACTTTTATACAAATACACATAAATAGCCGAAATGTGGGTTTCAGTGTATGTGCAGTGAAATATTTCCATTATTTTAGTTAAGGTCTGTTCTATCACTTTTGTATTTCTTTCATTCACAGCTGCAAAATTATAAAAATTTAAGTAGTTAAATGTACCTTTTTTTAAGGACACTCTGGAAGGGATACTATATTCACTTCCACTAAATTATTCTTTTGGTTTTAAGTGATCTTGATGTCTTATAGAACAACTAGCTTAAAGACCACCAAAATTAGCCAATTTGTGTCCCAAAGCTATGTTAAGATTTACCAAACGGTATATATAGCAAATTTTAAGCCTACTTCATGAGAGAGTTGAAAAGCATTAGACAACTTTTTAAAATTACCAAACAATTGTGAACTTTGATTAAAATGGACCTACTCTATTTGAAATTTTCCAGCTATGACATGCAAATCTTGCCGAGCATTTTAAAATTTGATAAATAGTGAATACAGTTCGTAAACAACCATGTAGATGGAATTAGCTTTCCTGACGAATGAATGGTAAAAGCCAAGTAAAAGTTTTAACAGATGTGGTGAAAAACTACAGGACTATTCAAGTACAACAAAAAATTTATTAACGTTATACATGTACATGTAGATTTATATATAAAAAAAATTTAGTCTAGGATAGAAAATCGTACCATTTAATGAATCTTTATTCCTTTTCTAAGACAATTTGAGTTAGCTGCTATCAAATGTTTGCTTGAACTTTTATCACACAATCCTCATCATTCCCTTTCTTTTCTATTCTAATTTCCTAATTTTTCTTTTCTCATTTCACTGTTCAGAAAACTTTTCAATCCAGGCTACCTCCGATTGAAAAAAGATTATATCACTTAGCAAGGTTTATACATAGATATGGTCATTGAGAAAATTGGTTGATGAGAACGTATTTATCGCAGATTCTGACAAATCTGCCGTCTTTCTCCTAGCTATCTACTGACTTAAATTATGAACGTGTCGGGTTTTACATCTATCAAGGTCACATTCTTATGTCGGTAGTTTTTAAAGTGTAATTATACTTTATGTTTAATGCTTTCCATTGATTTTTTTGGTTCTTGACTATGTTGTCAAGTACATGTACCTTGTATTTTCATTTCAAATTGTTGTGCAATATTCTTCTTGTTTATTTACAATGGTTATATACATCTACCTGTAGATCAGTTTTTATGAATAAATATGTTCTCTTTCGATATGTAAACACATTATGAAATATATAAGAGCTTTTTGTATTATCCAGTACAAAAACAAATTTTCAAATAATTAAAAGCAACATTTAAATCCATCTACTGAGAATATTGCTATGAATAAATCACGACACTATTAAACTAGATGAAAAGGCCCATTGTACCGTTTCGTCCAATTTATGATATATTAATTATTCATTCTTATAATTTATGTAATTAAAAGTCCCCTGCCACCAATACGAAGTGTTTCTTGGAAAAGTCCGTTATCCGTTGTTAAGAATTTTAGATTTCATCTGCTCTTATAAATTGCATAATTGACTATACGAAAATCGTGGATTTTACGGGCGTTGTTTTACTGTTTACCTCTTTTTGAGGGTGGGATAAGTTGAATGTTCCTTTCTGAAAGTAATGAAAGCGTTAATATCAAAGTTAAATATATGTTTATAATAAATACACCCTACTGTCGTTCGCAGAGAAGGAATAAGTGCTTGAGATAGTGTTAAAATCAAGAAAGCCAACTGGAATATGTCATTGGCGTTTAACATGTATATCAGACCAAAACAAAACATTCATTTTAATATAAGTCTTCATAAGACTGTAACACCAGCACTATGATTAAAATATAATTTTCAATACATGTAAAAGTAAAACGTTATTACCTCTCCCTGCTACTGTATATCGTATTCCGTTAAAACAGTTGAAACCCCACTTGTATTTATGAACTAGTAACAAACAAATGATACTAGATACCTGCAGTTACTGGGATTAAAATCTGAGAGGATAGTTTTATTGGTTTACCGTACTTGCAGTATAATGCTGTCGATTATGCAGTTGAAATGTTTACATTTTTTAGTTGCTTTGCCATTTTGTTTTTAGTATTATGCATGTAGCTATGTCATAATCTCCCCTATGTTGCTGTTGAGGTTCCCGTGTACACGACTTGTCTTTATATTATTGTTTTGTCGATCGTTCTGAAAACCGTTCAATGCGATTATGTGACTGGTAGATGTTTTTCCATTTCTATTAGATCTAATAGTCTATCATGATATTCACCACAGTTAAGATTGCAGGATTTTGAATTCCTAGCTATCTACAGACTATAAATTATTTTTCTATAACAAAATGAGACCAAAAGTCAAATAGTCATTGTGCTGTGTAATAGTAACAACAAGGATGCGAGGTAATCGATATTTAGCAAATAATTACCCCCAGTCTTCTGTTAGGGCCGTCCTAAACTTCCGAAGGGGGGACAGATTTTTTTTCCGAGTTGAAGACTCAATTTAACTTTAAGATGAAGAACAGCAATACAAACTGTATATATTTGTTTAAACTTTTGTCATGTCTATGATGGGTATTATTTCAGAAATCAATCTATTGTATCCTTTTTTTTCAAATGACTAGAAGAATCTGCTACTATTCATCCACTTATTTTGCCCTCCAGTTTCAAAAGTATCGTCATAACCCAAATTTTATCTGACATGCAAATGACTTATAACTATTATTGAAAATGACAATGTGAGAGGTCGTATGGGCTAAAAGGTAAATATGTCTTATATCTATTATACCTACTTTGTTACTGGTTACTCTATATCTATCATGTTTTTATGTTCATATGTGGCTTATATGGTCATCGACAGTAACTTGGATCTCGTTTCTAGATTAACCTTCATCAACTACGCATGTAAGCCTTTATCATGTATATGAACATCAACACATTGCAAGAAATAGAATTTACTTAATGAATGAAGCGATAATTAAAAATGGATGTATTCACTAGCAGGAAGCGGATTTCATTTTCTTTAAAAAAAATTTCTCTTCACTGGACTTTACACTTCACTGGATTTTTTACTCGCTGGCAATATGACCGATGCCGTTAAATTAACATAACATGCCTACTCTTGTGAAGTACCTGGTGTCACTCCACGTTTTTAGTGGGAACCCTCATTGCTAGTGTTTTAGTTTCTGTGTTGTCTTGTCCAATTTTGTTTAGTTTATTACCTGCTTTTACTCTTTCGATTATACATGTATCCTTGTGACATTTGTTAATGTCCCATTCCCAAGACTTTGTCTTTTCCTTTAGATTTCGAATTATCGGACTTTTCCCACTTTTTTGTTGCTGTGGTATTCATTTGCTGATCTTTAAGAAATGAACACTTTATTCAATATGAAAACAAAAGTAAGAAAACACACCCAAACAATAAATTCCTTGGTATGAAGACAAACATATTTCAAAATAATGAAGTCTATCTTCATGAATGTGTAGCGTCATTAATTAGGAGAAACTAATATACTGAATGATTATGATCAAAAGTAAAATAAAGGCATAAAAGTAAAAATTACCATTGCGATAATATAATATTATAGAATATTATATTATTAATAATTTCATCCAATAAATCTTCAATGAATATTCAATTAACAGCATATTAGATGGATGTTTGAATGAAATCAAATAAATTATCATTTCCGGTGGGACCAAATGTATCCGTATATATATATGTTTCGATTTTCCTCATTTAGTTTGGAAGCTGAAGCTTGTTTGATTAGACGATTAGATTCCGCTAAATGATTCCGTGTTCATTTGAACAGTGACAATAATTTATAAACATTGACGAGTTCAGCAATGTGAAACGTAAACGTCATTAATGTTTGCATTGGCAGTAAGTTAGTGGAGTGACTATATCATAAGTACTTGACAAAAATCGAATGAAATTAACATGATTTCCTATACTGATTAATGAAATCGACATGGTAAGTCTATTTTATGTTTCTATTGTTTTTATTAGTGTGTTTACAATTACGAAAAATAAAATAATGTACAAGATGACGATATATTGAACTTTCAATTAAAGGAGAAATAATTTCCATTAAAATCATAAAACAACAACTACCCTCAAGTAGTGGAGAAAAAATATCAATGTTGTTAGTAAACCATTTATTGGTTTTAACAGCAATAGATAACATTCTTTCCTAAAATACAGAATGTTCGTTTAGCTGGTACCAAATAAAACTTCAGTAAATTTAATTTCAGTCCTTTTTTTATCTTCTTCTAGGTTTAATAGGATATAATTAGTGATCGCAAAAAAATCGAATATAATTTTTCCAAAAAAAAATGTTGTCCGGGATTATTCACGCGTCAAATGACTCTTTTTCGAAATGACTGGGGCTGTAATTAAAAAGAGGTCCGTTGTAAGATGCAACCGCGCATAAACTCTTTCTGCAAAATATGGATTCTTCTGAACAGTCTATATCTGTACGGTTTCTTTTGTGCAAGACAATTCTGTTTAAAGAAAATATCATATTAAACTGTGATAGCTTAAGTTTGAAAGAAAGTTTGTTCATGATTCATAAGATTGGGAATATCCAGAAATTATTTACAAAGATCAAATATTTTTTATCGCCTTCCTGCAAATTCATGTAACTTTTACGCGTCAAAACGTCCATAAATCTATGTATCAAAATATATTCTCATTTGTATTCCTAACAACACTACAACAGAACAAAGTTATCAGTGTGTGCACAATAAAAAACGGTTTGTGTCACCTTGATAAAGAAAAAGATGAATATGTTGTAATGTGCTATAGAAATCAACTAAATTAATGTGATACTGTAATGGAATGTAAGAAGAAAGACACTCTCTATTAACTTTTTTTTTTTTTTTTTTTTTTTTTGGTTTTGAAATTTGCTGAAACCCCTTTAGAAATGATACAAAACTTTACTGTAAAAATTATGATTTCTCATATATCGTTAACATAACAGCGAAGTCTTCCCATATCCACTATGTTTAATTTTAGGCAATCTGCTGCAAGGATAGAATAACAATATAGTCATTTATTCTTTGTATAAATAATAAAAGTGTTTATGGATGAAATGGCCTAGATAAGAAATTTCAAATTTTCCTATGTTTGTTATTTAAGCTGATAACATCAACTAATTGTTATGGGTCTTCAACTCACGTGTACAATGCATGTGCAGGAACGTGATATCTATCTTGTAAGTGATTGGTCTATTTATTATTTAGTTCCTGATAATCAACCAATGATACTTTAACAGAGACAGAAAGCACGCTAACTGCAAGCGTGGGTTCTGCATTTAGCGTGGGTAGCAAGCGCCATGTTTGAAGCAGTTTTATAGAAAATTTAAATTTTTATTTTCCCACCCACTTCCACCCTTTAAGAGAGTGGGTCGGTTTTGTTTTCTTGTATTTTCATATTAAGAGCATTTGCATATGTTCACATTTTTGTACAATTTGTTTTATCTTTGTGCTTTAACATGTTGGTGGGCGTTTTTTATGAGCCCCACCTTTGATTTGTCATTTATTCATTTAATTTGTCAATTGATATTAATTTGGTACAAAATATTCTTGGTTGAATAAATGATCTTTAGCTCAACTCCTTCTAGATATGTTTAGCCATCAAACAAGCTCGGACATAATTATGGGGAAAGGATATGATGTATGCATCAATGAGTTAACATTGTTTGGTAGAATTTGCAGCCATAAATGTGCGTTATATTTTTCCAACCCTGCACGGCCAAATAACTGAATCGTTTTACACTATCCAGATATCAATAGAACTTCTTATAAATTTCTTACGTGTGTATTAAATGTCATATTCAAAGGGTTTGCCATCGGGCAGCTGTTTGGCCGCCCTAGAATAACCATTCTTAGCACAACAATGTTATAAATATTCATAGCAGAGCTTATATATGTCATTTACAAATTACGAATATTTTTATCTACGATTCGTAAATTATTTTAGTCAGTTTGGACAGGATTTGGTTAGTGATGTCTTCGGAAACAAGTAAGGGTAGAGTATTTGCCATGTTAAATACAGTGTAAATGATAATTACACTAGTCTACATCTTTGTTCGTCAATTGCAGAATGTGAATGAATCATGCCGTTAGTTTTGCTGTCAGATGGTCATTTCAAACTCACAGGAGTGTAAAGTGAACTTTGGACTCGAAACTATATTGACCAAATTTTAACAAGTTATTCATGTTTAAAGCATTTTTTCATATTAACTTGTATTAATATTATTTTATTTGTGACTGAAATCTCTTGTTGAACTTTAAAAATATTATATAGTATAAGAAAATGTTGAATAAAAGTTTTATATTTCTACGGATTTTGAACAGATAACATCTTTTATGACATATTATCGCCAACCTAAACTGTTTCAGAATCAAAACTATAAAAATTTATCCTTCAATCCTGATTAATGGATTAAAATTTTATTCCCAATTTGAACATAAATGTGATACAATTCATTTCATATTTAAACGAAATTTTATTATGACCATATGGTGATTCGATATGTTGATATTTTTGTAAACGTTTAAAAGTACATAAATGTATATACTTAACTATATCTCCTACCAAACTGAATGTCAACAAACCGTAATATAAGTATCTCTTTTTAACCGCTCGGTACGAGAGGTCTTTGTCTGAATAAAACTTCAAATGTTTAAATTACTATGTGAACGCAAAGTAACCTTTCAAGTGAACAAACAAACAAATGACACACATGTTTCCAAATCACTCTGAAGTTCATTATTTATAGGACAATTTACTCTTTTATTTTTCTTTTATGTTAATAAATGAAGCTGTCAATTTTTACATTATCAGATATGGTTGAAAAATGGACTTGGCCTCAAGAGATCTTTGAATGGCTACTTTTGAATGGTTTCTCATTCATATTCCGTTCATACATATGTTTATACTAGAGGAGAAATAAACCGATTTGTACCAAGGTGGATTTGTAAAAATTCTTTGTTACAGTTATACGTTATAATTATAATAACTCATATTTAACCCCTGGTTAGTTAAATAGGAACCAAATGTGAAATTGAATTGTCAGAAACGTGCTCCTGCGCTACTTGTAATCAAATACATGAACATGTATGGCAAATATGCTTAATTGCACTACAGGGAGAAACACAGAATACTATTGATTCCTTTTCATTAAGATAAAAATGAATGAGTTTATTTGCAGTTTTAAAACTGTTCATTAAATGGAGCGATGCTGTAAATTAAACTCTACAAAGGTAGATCGTTGATCATTAATGGCTTAATTACAAATGACAGAAAGCCAATTCATTTACATGTGCTGCACATTTAAACATGTTAAATGTGTATAATTTTCCAATTATATATATATATCAAATTTTAAGTAGCAAAGATAAAATTTCCAGTGTAATCGGTACTATCATTACATTTTTATTTATTTATCTTTATTTCTCATATTGTTGTAACTAACATAAAAATAATTCATGTATCTGAATTAATTAATGAAACAAAATGCAAGCTACCCAGAGAAGAAATAGATTCAAAATGAGTAATAACTGTAACAGTGAACTGTTACGAAGTCTCCCAAACGAAGTAACTGATATCTCGAATGCCTTACATTTGTATTCAATAAATTATTTGTTTTTCAAAGACTGAAATTGGGAAATTGTTCCTATAAAGTTTATGCATACTTAATGGAGAGGTTACTTGAAAATCTTGATATGGGTAATTTTTGTTACCCGAATTTTACAGTCAATGTCCCATTTCATCAGCTTTTGCTTGTCGACATGCTGCATTGACAGAGATATATCCCAATATTTCTTAACCATTTACGAGAACTGATTTTATTGTATGGTGTTATAAAATGCATTCGGTTTCATTAAACAAAAATAATAAAAAAGACTTCTTACCTGCCGTGATAAGGCCTCCCAACAACCAGTCAATGTAGTTTGAATCATATTTTTATAAAATGATCAATTGCAACACAAGAATTTTTTTAATTTATGACCAAGCAAATGAAATAATATCTATTATTGCATATTATGTCTCATACATTGAATATTTATTTATGCCTAGGCATAAATCATTTATGCATAGCCTTAAATTGATTTATGCCTAGGCATAAATAAATATTTATGACGCACATACCGCGTCATATATATACAACATGAACTCTTATACAACTCAGGAGAGGTCAAAGTTTTTTTAAGTTGTTCTTTCTCCATATACAATAGTCGTCGAAGAAATATCGATTCTGTTCTAGTAGCAACAGAGAACAAAACGTGTTACTTCATCGCAATATCGTACCTTTAATTCTGTTCTAGTGGCCAAAAAAACATAAATGTTTTACCACAACTGAAACAGGTCCAATGTCCTAAGTTATGAATCTGGAATATTTTGTTCCAGTCTAATAGAAAACAAGTAAAAACTAAACTTTTTTATTCATTTACAGTATGGACAGATTCATTTATGTGTTCGTGAACTCGTCCTGGAGAAGTTTGGTGAAGAAGCATGGAATAAGGTTATGTAAGTAAAATATTTATATTTATTTATGTCAGTTCAAATTGCTCCATTCCATGGCAACTGATCATTAAACCACTTTCAGTTAGCCTATAGTTGTACACATATACAGGCACAAATAATTTGTAAGATAAAAATTGGTTTTCAACACACCGCTTAATCCTGATCATTAGTTAATACAAGAACAATTTGTTGCACTAATAATTGACAAGCTAAATGATTAACCCGTTTATGATCTGATCATCTTTTGATACAAGAACTGTTTTTTGGATATCAAAAAATTAATTGCTGCATCTTTTACAAATCCCAATATTTAACCATTTAAAGTATAAAAAGAGTATGTAGGCGATACTTTGCGACGCCAAGGAGAGTTGGCAATTATTGCTGTTGCCATGTTATCAAAGTTTCTGATAACTTTCCGGTATTTAAATTCCAACAACCAAACCGATGATCAATAAGTTTTCTAGATCTGTTTACCCGGGAAAAAATAAACCCAAACTATGAAGAATCGTTTA
Source organism: Mytilisepta virgata (assembly GCA_028015205.1). NCBI lineage: Eukaryota > Metazoa > Mollusca > Bivalvia > Mytilida > Mytilidae > Mytilisepta > Mytilisepta virgata. Next base: position 80,446,176 of record CM051519.1, read on the forward strand.
ATAATTTTAACAATTGCAATTTATATCTGAAAAAAAAATGGAAATTTCATCTTAGATAAAAACTGAAATGTACACAAACGATCATCGTATAACTTTTAGTTTGAAGTGTCAATTCTCAAAATATGATTTATCAGATTGCTTTAATTACATTTATCGATCTCATTATGACGAGTTACCAGAAAATCCAATCAGTAGATTTAATGCAATTCGATTATAACAATCCAGTTCTGTGAGGTTTTAGTTACAAAAAATGTACAAATGGTTTGATCATTCTATTGCCTTTAACAACCGCTAACATACTTTTACGAGAATGACTAACTTGACATGAATGAAGTAAGCATTGGAGTACAGGTATAGACTTAATTGTGGCGAAATATAAATTGTTCTTAAAGGAGGAAATTTTATTTCATTAAATAAACAAATATTAGTATTTACTATCTTGATTATAATTTCCACCCTGTTGTGCATGAGGAATTGTATCCATTTCATATACTATTATCATGGTATGGACGACTGACCTGAGGAAGGATTATATCAATATTCTTTTTTAAATGTTTTAAAGTTGTACATGTAAAAGTTCGTTTAATTGCCACATTCCCGATACATGCATGTTAGAAACTTGAATGCATAAACTGAAATATTTTGAAGAAATAATTAAGTTTGCATAGTCATAATACTTTATTTTAATGAATTCTACAAAAAATACAGTACATACCAAGAGTTAATTATACTGTAACATAGGCACATTCTTACTCTGGTAGAGCTCTACTCCGACGACGAACGATTGAAATCAGCACACGATCCATACATGTAGTTGCCATTATGAAATGATTGATTGCTTTTAATTTTCTCCACTTGTTAGAGACATATTTATGCTGTAAATGTTCCCATGTTCTTAATTGTCCAACCAAGGTGTTTCTTGTCTTGAGACTATTGCACAGAAAGAACGAGATGTTGTCCTTATAGACACATCTGGTCTTTCTTCGTTTGGAGTTCATAGCATTTTCTATATTTGTACTTTTTCTGTCTTATACTGGTGTATTGGAATGACTAAGGTATACCTCTTTGTACATGTAAAATATTTAATATTGACAAATTTTAAAGGTTTTTTACATGTATGAGAAAATAGCCAATTGTTTATTGCACTGATGTTAAAAAAGAATGAAGATATGTTTTATATTGGTTGGGTTGACCAGATAATAATTAAATTTTTTAAACTGAATTATTTCATGCACACGTTTTACGCGTGAAATTATCAACAAAATCAACGCATTTTTAAAATGCAGAATCATCATTCATTACAATAGATGTTGTAAACAATATACACTGTAAGTTGTAGATGGTCATATTCATATTAATAATACTTAATTCATGTAATACATGTATGTTGATATAATAAAATTTAATAGTAAGGATTTTTAAGGATATCCTTTAAAAACTACTTTCACGTCCTTCCCTTACATTAAAACATAGTGTTTTTTTACTAAATTTAGCAAAAAATGATACTGTGAAAAGATAATTTCAAAAGAGAAGGCCAAACAGTATAATATCCGACATATTATCGATATTTAATATTCTACAAAACTTTCATATTCATATACATCCGGAAAAAACCTTAATAAAGTTAACCACACTCTTCCTGGATTTAAAGGAAAAGATAAGTCAAGCGACAAAATTCCAGATTGGCAATTACAAACGTCACGAAATCCAAATACATGCTATACACATCATGTTAATTATGGAAATTGTGAATTACAAACATTTTCAATTACTTTAGTCTGATATATCATGATAGAAATACTATTCGCGATTCGATATTTAGTCTCATAAATATCCCGACCGGTTATGACATATATTTATAACTACATCGAATATCATTTGCTAAAACGCATGGATGATAAAAGACTTTACAAGCATCCCTCTGAAGGGTAAATTTTTCGTAAATAACTGTCTCCTGAGGACAAATTCATACGGCAAACACCTCGCTTGTATTCAAGGTAAAATGAGATGATTTGTGAAAAAATACCCGACTATCAACCATTTAGAATATTTGATTTTATTACAAGGTGTAATTAACATGTAATACCTGTTATTCATAGGTATCAATTCTGTACCAACATTGATGCAATTTATTTCCCATGATTATCATTGAGTAGCATTCAAAAAGCCAAAATTGTGATTACAAATAAAGCAGTTTGTATTTGATTATTGTTACTTTAAAAGCGGGACTAATTTTGATGAACATGCAGTTACATGTACTTTGATTAAAATTTGTGATTTTATAATTTTATTTGTGTTTTACAATAAAAGAAGTATAAACAAACGATACTTTATGAAGCATTTTAGCTATAAAATCTGGTCAGTTGGTTACAATTTCAATGCGCTTTTATATCAAAAGGCTGTTGACTTACTTGAAATAGACTTTTCTAGTAAATGTTTTTAAATTCAATTTCAAATGAATTGTTTGTCGTTAGTGTTTCAAGTTGAAAGACCCAATATTTCTGATCTAAATCTAAATCAATTTTGATTGTTTCTGGATAACTGGTAAAATAAAACGATAACACTGGAAATCTAAGTTGTCATTTATAAAATTGGAAAATGATGTATTTGTACTAATATGCCATCATAAAATCTGCAGAAATATGTTGTTTCTGTATGCTAAATTTGGTATTTTAAAGAGTGTATATACCGAAACATATTGGTGTTAATACAGGCATATTCCGGAAGGCCGACCTTGCGTGCGACTCCTAAAATACGCAAATATTTTTTAATGCAAAATATATCAAAAATATATGTCAGAGCCATCTAAATCACAATGCATGAAATCCATGATTCGAGTATAGATGGAATAAAATTCTTCACATATTTCGTCGATTTACGACTCATCAGATGTGCTCAGGGCCTAAAATGGTGAAAACCAAAACAACAATCCAAAAGGTTGAGAGTCTTCACAAATTTTACAATTTTGTAACAGTAAATTTTAAGTATCAGTTTCGGGCTAGTATCGAAAAACTAGCAACTGAGCTGGGGATACGATGTGCAAACGTTTTGTAAAAATCGTTTCATATTGGTCATGGTCATATAATGATTATACTTTGTAAAATATACGTAACTGGTGAACGAACTTCAATTAGCATGGAACTTCTGATATGTGCTGTAAGATACTTGAGAATATCATCACTAAGTAGCTTTCTCGTACCCGAGTTTGGGTGGGTTCAGGTTGCTCGTATTTCGATACCGGTCATGAAATTATGATCGATACTCAAAAGTTTACTTTCATGAAGTGAGGAAATCTCTACCATTAGAGGCTATGTCTTTTGTGTGGCAGTGTTGATCTCTCCTTAGAATATAATCTAAAAGTATTTTACAATGTATTTGAATTTCTTGTAAAGAGTAAGAGGTTCTGCACGTAATTAAAACATAAACATGCACATATATATTTTCATATATATTTTTGTATCACTTTATAACTTAACATACAGTATGTTGTTAACATATGTATGCTATTTGTAGAATTTTATTTCTTTTTCTTATTTTCTTCTCTGTCATTGTCTTTAAGTTATATTATTATTTATCTGTTTGTTGTTTTTGTATATATGTTGAGGAGAGCTACTAGTGGCCTTGTGGCTGTTAGCAATCCTCTATAAATAAATAAAGCATTAAATTAAATTATGTCCTTAATTTACTGCGCGCAATATAATGTTTTATTGGCCTTTATCGATAAACAATGAAATGGATAACAGAAAAGGTCAACAATGACATGCCAATCAATCAAAGCAACCCAACTGACAGAATGCCGGACAAAAAAGAAAATAAAAGAGTACAAAACACAAACATGGAAACAACAGAAAATCAGGATAGTCTGACTTGGTACATACACTGAATAGTGGTGGGGTTAAACCGGTTTATCAAACATAATCAACTGGTAATTTCAACACATGTAGTTATTTCAGTATTTGAATTTGCACTGCTCTACAATGTGTATTTTTATATTGGTTTGGAATTTCATATTATAGAGACATAACTAGTTAAAATGTGCACATATAAGGCGTAAAAAGTAATTTGCATACTTTATTTTACTCGAAACGTAATGAAAGCTCTTACTACAGTTACTATATTTGCGACAGTTTGTAAACATTGCACCATTTGAATCAAATTTGTCATTTTAATGTTGGATTGCCTGTAATAAAACATGTCCACGTTTTGAAGCAGTGTTTTCCTATGATTTAACGTACAATCAATAATTAAATAACAAGTCATTGTAAAGAGCGGTTTAGAAGAGCACAGTGACAAATTTGTTTCAATTTCTGTAGTTGTTTTTTTCGAAGAAATCGTTTCCTTTCTGAGTCATCAAAGAGAGGCAAACTAATTTAGTTGTTTGTGATCAACATGAAATCAACTTGTATAACATGTACACAATAAATCTAAAGTTGTCATTTTGAAAACGGAGAAATAATGTAGTATTCAAGAACGGTCTCGTAAAACTTGATGGAATTGGTTTTAGAATAAAACAGTTCTTTGGTATTGTATAATTGGTTTTGTATTTAAACTAACAGGACAAAAAAGAACTGCATTTCGACTTACAGCAAAACCCAAGAGACTTTATTTCGAAAGGTCGTAATATTAATAAAAACTTAATCACGTAGTTTCACAAAAGAATTGTAAAAACTAGGAGTATTATCATAGGGGTTTCTAAGAAATGTATGTTCTTCAAAGAAGTATCATTCGTTATTCAGATAACTGCAGGAAGTTTGCGTAGTTACTAACGAATATTCACAATGTGTGCAGTCGGAAACAATTACATTGCATTAGTTTTATTCAATTCACCTACTCTTAAGCTTTAAGATTGTCTCTTCAGATACAGCTGAAATGATCGTATACCTAAAAAGCATATTTTTTCACCAAAGCCAAGGAGAGAAGTTTCTTAATTCCTATTGTTTCAACTCTCACTATTTTTCTTAAATCATATTCAAAATTCAAAACACAAAGCTTGGAGGTTCTTTTTATAATTCGTTATATATTTTCTACATTCTGCTTATATTTGTAATTCTAAATTCTGATTGCCCAGTTCATTCTCATTTATTAAAAAACTGATGTTGTCCCTTCCTTATACCGGTTTTGACATCGGCAGCATGGCGGGTGTCCTGAGTTCCTGAGTCTACCTCCCCCCCCCCATCCCACCCTTTTTTTGTGGGGTCCATGTTTTTCATATGTTATTAGTTTTTAATTGTAGTACATGTATTGTTGGGAGAACTCGATTTGCGCCAAAAATGAATCTAATTGCGCCAGTAATCGAATTGCGCCACTTATTTTGGACCACCCTAGATAGAAATTGCGCCAATGAAAAATATAGGTAACAACAGGTAAGTACAGGTAAGGTGACTTTATTTAAATGAAAAAATATGACTTCCCTCCTGCTTTTATCCGGGCTTGGGACCGGCAGCATACATATTTCGTACACTGGCTTTGTGATTTCGCCGGCTGTGCATTTCTGACATCTCTCGATAGCAAACGATTCTCGGCCGGAATCATGACGACTTCTAAGTGCTGCAGTGTCAGTGCTTCTGATTTTGATGTACGTTGTGGCCTGTATCTTAGTTATAGTATCTAAAAACACGAACATTGCCGGATGGGGGGAATAAAATTGCTCATTGTAATGGCAATGAAAGGCCTCAGGTCCATTGTTTGTTCGTCTAGCAAGTGATGGAGTTTCAGCCCAAACAGTCGGTGGAAACATTGTGTTATCATTAATGTAGCTAGAAAGCACGTAGTCAGAAAATCTCATGTATGTGGTCCAGTTCCCCGCTTATCACGACATTACAGGAGGCATCTGTGAAAATTCTTGCTTTACAGGACTTAACTGTGCATCGCCATCTAATATCTCCATTTTTCTTGACAAATGCCTGACGAAACTTGTAATCCTCAACAACGATAACGGGCTTTCCTCTGTCGGATTCAATTTTCTTAATTTCAATATCTGCCATTTCACTCGACCACTTGTTCGATACTGATCAAAACTGATCGATATTCAACTCATACATGAACATTTTTCAGTAAAGGTTAATTACTTGGGGTCATTTTGCAGGTAAAAATACAAGTAGGTATACAGGTAAGGGTGGCGCATATAGATTCTGTTTACTGGCGCAATTTATACCTACCAAATTCAAAATTGTGGCGCAGTTTCTATCTATGAAAATACCTAATTGGCGCAAATTGATTCCGGCCGTATTGTTTTGGTCTTGTCATCGTGTTCTCCGGAGTTGTTTCGATTTTCCCCTCCTTCGAATAACCCTTTGGTTATAACTTTATAAGTAAGAAGTATCCTCTAGACTTCGTATGTAATAAAGATTGTTATTTGACAAATATCTAATAACTGCGTTGCAATTCCAAATTTTGTTGATTAACGACTTTATATGTTGAAAACAAAACTGCTTTTCTCAATCTTAAGTCTATAACCAATAAGACAGGAGAGGGATGAGAACAAATTAAAGAATGTCCAAAAAAGAGTGAGATTGATCTACAAGATAAGCGTCTTCTGTTGTGTCAGTGATTTAAGACTGTAACTCCGTGGCACGAACCAACATTTTTAAAGTTTACAGATATGAAATAGGGGATTGTGATATCGTACATTGTCATATAATGGGTTAATTGATATAAAACAGTGGTCTTTGAAACTCCATTGTCCATTTAAGACATGATAAACAATAAAGGTGATTAAACATGAATTTATAAAGGATGAAATTTGAAATTCAAGAATTATCATGCTCCTTTTGATTTTTACACACACCACTTGTCATGTGATTTAAAACAGTAAAAAGTGGCAACACCAGGAACAAAATAAAATCGGTAATAAAATCACATACTGTAAGTATGCTTAACATGGAAATGTAGTTAATGACACAGACACTCCGTAATGATCAATTAATCTCTAAGTACAAAATGTACATCCTCACAAATCTAATGGAGTATAATTATGTTATGTAATGATAAACTTTCTATGACACTTGTTTTGATTATCCTGCAATGCTGTACGTATAAAGGGGTACGTGTAATTCTTTGCTCCATACCTATACTAGAGGTCACAATAACATTTCTATCAGACAAAACGTCCAAAGATGTTAAAATCAGCTGAAATGTTTCACATTTTCTCGTTTTAGCTCTATAGGATAAAACAAGCGGAAAAATAAAATTTATTTATCAGCAATGTTTTAAGAAATCTTATCTGAAATAGTCAATGAAAACCTTTTTTAGCAGATTTCATATGAGTATAGACATTAATAAACCAATTCATATTAAAACTTTGTTACTATTTTACAACAATGATATTAAAAAGAAAGAAAAAAATATATTTAATTCGAAACGAAAAGACGAACTATAAAGTTGAAACGTGACTTAACTCAAAGGTTTTTTATAGCAGCAACGTACCATTGTGGAATGGCATACTATATATCTTTTAAGAACACTTGAAAAAGGACAGAATCACTGACCGATTGTTTATGACCAGCGTGTTATGTTGGTCAATAATAAAAACAAAAATGTTATAATCAGCCTTCCGCCGCAACCATTACTATAAATATCTTGCGACATTGTATATATAAATCTTCAGATTCTCTGAAGTCTTGCAACTACTTAATCATACTTGCTGTGACAGTGAGCTGCTCTGTTGTCGAGCTTTGTCAAACAATTATTGGATTAAAGCTAAATTTATTTGTTGATATCAAGTTCCTTTGATATATAACATAGAAGGATCAATCTAATTACGGTTAAATATTGTGATATTTATAGTGACATATATTGCCATAGTTTATCTGGTCTTTTGACCGAATTGGTTGAAAATTAAATGTCTTTGAGGAAAAACGGACATAGAGTAAAGTTACAAAGAAAGCACAAAATCACACATATATAACCAAACGAACACCAGAGGTCACAACTATCATGTAATAAGATATATGGTCTTCCAACGTGTATTAAGAAACAATGGTCTCAAAGTTTACATTTGAAAAAAAAAAATTAAAGTATTTACCAAAATAAGTTTCTTTACTACATTACATTTCATAGTCAGAGAAAGACTTAACTACTACCTTCCATTGTGAATATTAAAGTGTACAAAGATATACATGTACTTTAATTTCAATTACTGAAAATCTACAACGAAAAACGTTCAAACGACATAAATTCAAGAATTCACACATTTTAAAAAATAAATCTTAAAGGACTATAAAGGTTTACAGTTAAAAAATGAATTAAAACATATAAAATTGTGAAAAACGTGTACATGTAATTATTTCATTGATCCAACACGATGATTTCAATAGTCTTAATAAATCAAACATACAGAAAAACAGATAATAATAAATTGTTATATATTCTAATTCTTTGTTACACAAAATGTCTGTACTTTTTAGAGAGAAGAGTGGTATGAATGATGAACATGACTTCATGGTATTCCACAAATATTCTGACGATTGTACATTTGGTTTGATTGGCTCAGTGTGCGAGGTGTCAGGTTCGTATTTTCGTGTAAATTGTAAATTCTTTGAATAAATGGGAGGAATCCCGAGCTAGGTCAATGAAAACTAAAAATATGAACATAATACAAAAAAGTAAATAAACAGGAGTTTAATTTGTTCTTTACTTTAATAGTCATTATCCGATTTTCAACCATGAACCAAAAATATATGTCACCGAAAGATGGTTCTTTATTATGTTGTTTGGGAAGTCGAGTTGCTAACCTGTATCTAAAATAATACTATTTTGCTTAATGTGTCATCCGTTCAAAAGCCATTGATTTGGCATTCAACACAGACATTCAAGCCCTCTAGACCAAAATCCCTGGATTTTAGCTTTCAATTCTGTTCGTGTTTACAAAGTTTTGTAAGTTTTGACTGTTTACACCACTATGCAAGAGGGAACCTTGTAAAGTTTCATGAAAGCGTTAAAATTGGTATTTAAAAAAGTCTGAATGCTTATTTCAATAATCATATAAATCATATAAATCCAAAAACTCTATTCTATTTTATACCTTCTTCTGATAATAAATTTATCATGCACATTTTATCTGTGAAACTATTACTTAATTATTCAAAATAAATAACGGATTAATGTAAAGACTTGGCCGGTGATACACTAACTTCTGTGAAATTATGCCTGAATTATACAAATGAATGTTAATAAAACTTCTACAAAGGAAGTTTCTGGTGGTAATTGCAGACATATTGCGATTGTAGAACATTAATTTCCATGTTATATATTATTTTTCATTGATGAAATTCACTCATTGAAGATAAAGAATTTACATAGAAATGAAAAACAGGTTTTCTTTTTAAGGTTTTATGAGTCGGTAATTTTTTATGATTATCAGAGGCTCTGATTATACGTATCGAGAAAATTATTGTCAATGGTGCACAATTGAACGTTGGAAGTATGTCTTAACGAATATATTGAAAACAAATAATTATTGGTTCAATTAATCTTGTTCAAAATTGGTGAAATTCAAATACATTGATTCAGCAAATACATAAACTATCTCATATGCTTAAAATGTCAATGTTCTGAATTACTTTCTAATTATTAAATCTTTGTAGATCTAATTTATTTTGCTGTATATTACTTTTGTGCAGACCAAGGTTCTGATAGATCGATTCCGATTTACATTTTTTTTTCTTCTACTAACTGAAATATGCAAAAATCTACCACTTAAATCGCAAAATTAATAAAGACACTACTTAATGGCTGTTTTTAAATTGTTAGAAAATAAATGTCATGTCAGAATTTTATGGGTATAAGCTGAAAAACAAAAAAAAGGCATTTTTGTGGCTTAATCGATGGCTTCTGTCAATAGAAAGGCTTTTTTCCCTAATATATTTTGTAAAATGACTTCGACGAATTTCGTTAAGAAGGACAATCCAAATCACATTTTTAATGTAAGGAAAGTTGTCATGAAATTGTTATATAAACCATTTTTCTTGTGCAGGTCTTCGTGATTACGTCCTAATTTTTAAACAAAGTTTAACCAGTTGATATTTAGAGTACAAGCAAATGCTCTGCAACTCGTTCTTTGTTGAAAAATCAATTTGACATCGGGTTTGCCCCTGTTAACTTTAACGCAGAGACAGCAGAATATTTATTCAAATATATAACAGGTAAAAATGTCTTTTTGTTAGAAAATACAATAAAGATAGACTTACATAGGAAATTTATATGGCAGCAAATAAATTTTCCGAACATGTATATTAGGCTTCAAGACTGATATAAATAAATTAGAACTATAATGAAGTTATTTCATTAACAACTATTATTTTGTAATAAAAGGAAAGTGTGACTGTGTCATTTAGGGAATCCATCATTAAATGTAACTGTATAATGTTAATCTTTATCTCATAAAGGAACCAGTGTTTACAACAACATATAATCCCATAATTTTTTTACATTTTGGTTCAACGAGTAAAGAAAGTAATGATGTATCATGTACTATCAATTTAAAATCCATATATTAACAGGCCTCCAATTCAAATTGCAAATATTTGTTTTTGTCACTTTTTATTATAGGCTGATGCAATTTATTTGAAACATTTTAAACACAGCGCTTTTTCCTTTTTGAAAAATGGTTAAATAATAGAATATATAATGTGAAGAACATTTAAAATATCATAGATTTTAATGAAAAATGTTTAAATAAAAAGTAGATGTTTTATCGTTGTTTGTTGTCCTTGGTAATCAAGCCTTCTAGGTCAAATAAGCCAGAAACTAGGTAAATTAAACTTCTAATACAACTGTTTATGCACTCACAGAATTGGCAATTTCTTCTCTTCATTTGCAGCTTAATTTTGTCTGATTGACTAATTTATTTCTAACAGTGTATAACTCTGATACATGCAGCAGATAAGGGTTTTTTGTTTTGGATTAATTTTCCGGAAGACTCGTGGGTACACCTTCTTAAAGCCTAAAATTGGCCTAAATGTTTTAATCGAAATTCAAAATCTCTCAACAAGAAAAACATTATGATGGAGTGAAAACTATACAAAAATGTTTATGAATACATATATATTTACTCTGTAACGAAAATTGTTGCCATGGTTATTGTTAAATGTCGTTTTCTTTTGCACAGCCACAAAGCTAAAATAAATGACTGCGGGTAACCCATTAATGAGCTGAATGCCGAAACTTAGAACCTCGTGGTCTTATTTATACAAGATGATCATCGCAAGGGAAATGCCGAATATTTAAATACGAATATATATGTAGAAGTACAGTTGGACAAGGCTTTTTAGAGAAAAAAATTCTTGCATATTGTTATCGCACCCGTCTGTCTGGCCGCCATTCGCTTGTCACACCTATCATCTGACTCCTATTTCATTTGTTACTTTGTGCATTTTATGGCTGTACAGTGTGAACATACGTTGTATTTAGATGTGAAATACATTTAACTTTCTTTGATTTTGATTTTATACCTTTTGGTCCAAATTGTTTGAATTTGGGCTAGTGACTTTTACTCCTCGTTTGTATAATAAAATTTTTCACAAAATACCGAATAAATTTGATGCACTGTATGGCCATTTCGTTGACTGACAACTCATCAGCAGTGCTCGAGAACAAAACTTTGGAAATCCGGTTTAAGATATAATGATGAATTAATAAGTACAACTTGTAACATTATATTTCTGTACAGTGTATGTAGATGCACAATATATTTTTTTATAATTTTGATTTTCAAAACTCTATGGCCTTTTCTATGGAGAAGTTTTGTCTGTCTGGTGGATTGCGTTTTTTTTTTTTTTTCGATTGCTCCTTGGGTATGTTTGTCCTCTTTATATGAATAAAATTCAAATCAACGTTTTAGTACTGAAGTATTTGAATAACCAAGGATGTGGGGTTTGTGGGAACAGCTGTTGTTTCCGACTGTCAGTTTTTGTACCTTAATATTAATCATTTTAAACGCCGGTCAACGTTTTCTGCTTTTGCAGGTCTCCCTTTAGCAGATGTCTTGGAAGTTTTTGGAGAGTATTTCCTCACGTATTGCTTACGTCACGGATATGATAAGATGCTGCGCACGCTTGGAGGAGATTTCATTTCATTTGTACAGAACCTGGATTCGTTACATGCACTGTTGTCTATGTCATACAAAAATATATCAGCACCTTCTTTCAGGTAGGTGTATCACCATATGTAGTCTAAAAGTATTATTTTAATGGAACTATGTAGTATTTAAGTGACAGTTTATATGTTTAGCTATGGTCGAATTCAGAATTTAGTTTCTCTTTATTATTTTATAGTTTTAATTTTTTTGCATGGAAAGCTTTGAATTCCACATCAGAATTTATGAAATGATTATTTAGTGCCTTTAAATTAAGTGTCTTTCAAGATGTGCTTGACGTTCCTGTACATATACAGAACACGCTCTAGTGTAAACGAATAGAAAACTCCTATCATGTCAAGTCACAAACACCTGACGTATAGAAATTACTAATACAAATTAAGCATGCAATATTCATGGATACCGATATTGGCACTTGATGAAATTTGTTCATTCTTGTTTTTTGAAGATTTTGCAAGTATTCAGTATGGTAAAATTATGATTATCAAATGTATAGTATTTCACAGTTCAGAAGCACGGAAATATGAAAAATGTTGTTTAGAACAGATTTTGTTCATTGAGAATACTGTACGTATTCAAATATTTAATAGCGTTTCCCATATCAGCTGTATTTACAAACAAATAAAGTGAAGTAATAAAATATAGAGCATCAGATAAAACAGAATCAATATTTATTTCCATAAACTTTTTATAACAGTCCCAAAAGGTTTTAAACTTCCAAGTACATGCACGATTACTTACTAATATACTCAAAGTTGAATTTCAAACGATAATAAGATGGCAAATTTTTAGATGCATTTTTTTTTAATTGCCACTGATACATTTTGAAGTTTTGTTGAATTTTATGTTTAACTTCATCTCTAAATGCTTCCTTGAATATAGGTTATTTAATTGATTCGATTGCTGACACTGTTGTTATTTATTTTGGCTCTCGTTTGTGTTGTTGATGAACATAAATTCTAAGGCTTATCAAGAAAGGACAAAAAGATAGAGTGATATTTGGGGAGATCCAAAATTTAATCTGATAAAGTTTTAAACAGTAAAACTTTCGTGTGTATCAAATTCTTCATTTCTGTATACTACTGTTGAGACAGTACCACTGCTAATAAACTGCACTTCCCAGATGGTATAATTCGTTCAGTGGTAATTGTTCTGGCATTGATATAATTTAGGGTACATATGCAGTCTTGTATTTCAATATTTAATTTTAGTAATTACATTAGAAATCACGTTCGACTCCATCAGAGACAAGTTTAATTATCTCTATATTATAAAAGCAACTTTGCTTGTGATTTTGAATATAAATAGAACGAGGTCATACAACGTTTAAAATATGAAATTTGTTCGTAACTACGTGTAGGTTTATGCTTATTAAACGCCCAAGATTCAATCTATCCTTGTCAGAAAGGAACAGTTCTAAAATATTCATATTCAAATTCATCTGAAACCGTTGGGTTTCAGTTTATCTTCAGGAGTTCAAACTTCATATAATGATGTTCTTTCCAATAAGACAACCAAGTCGCATTATCCTTTATTAAGAATACAAACTGATATCTCCTATTTTCCGTTCAGGAAAAAACTGCAGTGTAAGCAAATAAACTATTTGCCTGGCAATCAACACATACGGTAAGTGTTGATTCAATTTTTAGATCGTATTTACAATCAACCAACCACAGCTGTCTAATTAGATTCTATATGAATTTTGCATATCAGAACTTTTTAAAACCGCGATGTTATATTTTCACTGTTTCAAACATATATACCCAACAGCCACAAATAAGTTACCACTAGAAATGCTCCTCTAAATTCCAAATAAAATTACAATTTTTTCAAAAAAAGTTTTTGTCCAATGACATGTATTACGAAATCTGTGATGGGTGGCGGAGAAATATTTGTATTTCATAATGATTTTATATTTCATTATTTAGAAAAACGATTTAAACAAAAAGACTGATTTTTTAAAAACATTAATCATCAAAACTGTATATTTTTGAAATTAATGTACATGTATAAATTCCAATTTTAACAATTTCTCTAAAAAGAAGTAGGGCCATTTTCCCCTGCAGTAATTTTTTACTTCTAGGGCCAATTTCAAAACGTCACCTAATACCTTTCAAAATCTCTCGGGACATATTCTAGCTCGTATTTGTTCAATTAGGATTGGCTAATAATAACAAATAAATAAACTTCTAGAAATTTGTCTACATACCTATATATCGCTTTAACACAAATTTGTCAAATTAATGTCTTAAAGACATTTTTAAAAGTGAAGGAAACTCAGAACCAAAACAAAATATTTGGCTGTAATTTAGTACATGTTTCTCCTTCCATGTGACTAATGTATTTATTTATAACAGTATAGGGATAGTGATCCGCCGCCGCCGCCGCCGCCGCCGCCGGATCACTATCCCTATGTCGAGCTTTCTGCGACTAAAGTCGCAGGCTCGACAAAAACGGTGACATAAAAACCTTTATGACATTGAAGTCGTAAATATAGTAAAAAGTCGCAATAAGATTACTCATAGACAAATTCACAGCCATAACCGAATTATACATATATATACATGTATATTGTTCATATTGTATTTGTTCGGTAATTTTACATATTATCTGATATATCATGTTATCAATCGACCATCTCAGTGTTCATTTGGTAGCATGCACGCCTCGAGTGTGGAAGGTCGTGGGTTGGATGCCGGCCGGATCAAACAAATATCTGAGGCTTCTCAACTAAGTATGCCGGCGTTTAGGAGTAAGAGCAAAGAATCACAATAATGTGTCCGTGCGTGGTGACTTGTTTTCCTGTTGACTGTTACCTCGTGAGATAGCACGTTAAAAATTCGATTTCGCGTGTTGGTCTAGTACAAAGCATGGTTCGTTGTCCTATCACATCAATTTGTTGTCGTTTTAATATGAATGTAATAATTGTCACTGGAAGTAAACCAATAATCTATCCACCCTATTATCAATCCAATACCAACCAATCTGCCTCTCTTGTGATCTATCCACCCTATTATCAATCCAATACCAATCAATCTACCTCTGTTGTGATCTATCCACCCTATTATCAATCCAATACCAACCAATCTGCCTCTCTTGTGATCTATCCACCATATTATCAATCCAATACCAACCAATCTGCCTCTCTTGTGATCTATCCACCCTATTATCAATCCAATACCAACCAATCTACCTCTGTTGTGATCTATCCACTCTATTATCAATCCAATACCAACCAATCTGCCTCTGTTGTGAGCAATCCACTCTATTATCAATCCAATACCAACCAATCTGCCTCTGTTGTGATCTATCCACCTATTATCAATCCAATACCAACCAATCTGCCTCTGTTGTGATCCATCCACCGTATCTCCAATCAAATACCAAACAATCTGCCTCTGTTGTGATCCATCCACCCTATTATCAATCCAATACCAACCAATCTGCCTCTGTTGTGATCCATCCAGCGTATCACCAATCCGATACCAACCAATCTGCCTCTGTTGTGATCCATCCGCCCTATTATCAATCCAATACCAACCAATCTGCCTCTGTTGTGATCTATCCACCCTATTATCAATCCAATTCCTACCAATCTACCTCTGTTGTGATCTATCAACCCTATTATCAATCTAATACCAACCAATCTGCCTCAGTTGTGATCTATCCACCGTATCATCAATCCAATACCAACCAATCTGCCTCTGTTATGATCTATCCACCCTATTATCAATCCAATACCAACAATTTACCTTTGTTGTGATCTATCCACCCTATTATCAATCCAATACCAACAAATCTACCTCTGTTGTGATCTATCCACCCTATTAACAATCCAATACCAACCAATCTGCCTCTGTTGTGATCTATTCACCCTATCATCAATCCAATACCAACCAATCTGCCTTTGTTGTGATCTATCCACCCTATTATCAATCCAATACCAACCAATCTACCTCTGTTGTGATCTATCCACCTATTATCAATCCAATACCAACCAATCTACCTCTGTTGTGATCTATCCACCCTATCACCAATCCAATACCAACAATCTGTCTCTGTTGTGATCTATCCACCCTATTATCAATCCAATACCAACCAATCTACTTCTGTTGTCATCTATCCACCCTATCACCAATCCAATACCAACCAATCTGCCTCTCTTGTGATCTATCCACCCTATTATCAATCCAATACCAACCAATCTACCTCTATTGTGATCCATCCACCTATTATCAATCCAATACCAACCACTCTGCCTCGCTTGTGATCTATCAACCCTATTATCAATCCAATACCTAACAATCTGCCTCTGTTGTGTTCTATCAACCCTATTATCAATTCAATACCAACTAATCTACCTCTGTTGTTATCTATCCACCCTATCACCAATCCAATACCAACCAATCTACCTCTGTTGTGAGCAGTGCGAAACTGATAATACATCCATGATGTCCCTCGAATTTGTGGAATTTAAAAGTTTAACCTTTAAAATACTAAAATTATCAGAATGTTTATAAATTTTTCAGGGATTTTCAGGGGTTAAAATGTCCCAATCCTTACTGCAAAGCAATTAACAAAATATCTTCTAATTGACAATAGTCAGTTAATAAATTATATCAAGTTGTC
The DNA here is from genome assembly GCA_028015205.1 of Mytilisepta virgata. NCBI lineage: Eukaryota > Metazoa > Mollusca > Bivalvia > Mytilida > Mytilidae > Mytilisepta > Mytilisepta virgata. The sequence goes on from CM051519.1 coordinate 80,462,899, forward strand.
AGGGCCGCCTTGGTGGTCTCTGGTAGCGTGCTCGCCCCAGGTTCGGAAGGTCGCTGGTTCGATCCCCGACCGGGTCAAATCAAAAATATTAAAATTGGTATTTGCTGCTTCTCAGCCAAGCACGCGGCATCTAGGAGTAAGAGCAAAGATCGACTTTTCGGCTCGGAATCGATATAATGTGCCCGAACGGCGTGATATGTCATCCTGCGGACAGTTACCGAATGAGCTAGCACGTTTAAAATCCTTTAAAAGCGTGTGGGTCTAGTACAAAGCAGGGATCACATTCATTATCTTATCAACATTTTCTCGCCCTGATATGCACCTATTTGCCACTGGACGTTAAACGATAATTCATCCATCATACATCAAGTTGTCAGGCATTACCATGCAGACATAACAGAATAATCTACACATTCTGTCTAGAAGCACTATAATTTGTACTTATATGTTTAGAAATAAACTACATTAATCAAAATTATGTAATGTGTAATGCTTGACCGATATTTAAGCTTTTAGTACTCAAGTAAAAATTATCTTCGTGATAAAATAGCAACTCAGTAAAGTACATGTAACAATTTTGTGTTTTACTTACGTTTTTCTTCTGTATTTCGTGTTTAACTGTTATAATGTTTAAAATGACATTTCATATATTTCTATTATAGACATACGCGTCTGCAATGCATGCTAATCCCCTTTTAATTGCCCTCATTTTGCACATTCGACAAAATGTCTTCGTGTTTTGTCTGGAATGTCAAGACACAGTCATATTTATGATACAAGTTGCCACTACTCAGCGTATTATCTTGTTTGTAGGATTTACTAGAAAAAAAAGAACAAATGTACCTAAGAAATACTAGTCTAGAAAGCATGTTTGTGACATTTACATTTAATGGAGATTTTCCCTAAAGTAAGGATGAGTTGTGAAAAAAACTTTATTATTTTATCATCTCTTAAAACTGAATACAGATAAAACTCCCCTTTTGCATTTGCTTTTACTAAAGTACACACTTGCGAAAAAAAGGTGTAGTAAGTGTTTAACGTTAAGTAACAAATCAAAATAAGAATGTCAAAAGTTGTAACGATTTGGGTAGTGACGTAAAGTTCTTTGTACATGTAAACATACAAAGATAAAACTCTAACGTGCATTAGAAAGTTGGTGGGTGAACTTGAAACAAGAATCTGAAAAAGTAAAAGTTAATATTGTGCCGTAATCTTTCAAATGATAGACACAATAAATGAGAAAATTCTATTTACTCTGTTGTTCTTTATCCCTCGTGTATATCCCTTCAGTCTGATGTGTATATCCCTTCAGTCTGACGTATCTATATTAAAAATTAATAACAAAAAGATATTTTGTTTGAAGGAAGTTTGTGGGTGAAGGTCAACAATCAGTTGAACTAATTGCACTGGAAAGGTCACGAATGTGGGCTCGTGTGAGACAGAAAAAATACGAAAAAATATGAAACGTTAATATTGTTTGTTACATTTTCCATTGTTTCTGTTGTATCATCTCTATATAAATACGAAAGTAATTTACATGTATATCTATGGCCTCAAAAGATTACCAAGAGGCAATTCGAAAATTTGAAGAAGAAGAAATAGATTGCTGAAAAAAGCATCATTGCTACTAATCAATTTAACTTGGCAAAAAGTGACTACATGGCTGACGAAGTTTAGAAATGAGTATATATATATATATATATATATATATATATATATATATATATATATATATATGTTTTTACATGTGTATATTAGTTACAATGTACTTATGAAGAGGGTATTATCATGGTATATAGACTGCCCAATCGAGAGTAGTTTGACTGAAGTATGAATAGTCCCCGAGCCGCGGACAACGCTTTAATCTTTTTTTAAAATAATACTACTATTTATATCTACCTTCATAAGTAACTATCATTATGTTATGGAATTCTACCATCCAGGTGAACTAAACAATCAACAATTCTGTTACCGTAATTTTCAATCAGCATTTTCAGGTGAGTACAGAACGCAAGAGTTGATATTGAAAAACTCGAATAACTTTTTCATCCTTTAAAAATATAAGTATATTTATTTCAATAGGTGTGAAAAAGAAAGTGATGGTTCTGTTACGTTACATTACTATACCATACGACCAGGGCTGTATCCTATAGTGTTGGGTAAGCTTTTATGTTCTAAGTGACAGAAAAAAAACTAGCAAAGATGAATAACATTTTATACACTATAAATGTAGTTGCAATATGCAGTATAAAAAATACATAATTTTGCAGGGATCACTTTTATTTTATTTTAAATTTCATATCAATTCATTTCAATATTATATATTGTTTATTTTTTATCTTTCTTCTGGAGAAACCATTTTTTACCTGCCTTTCGGTACGGGAAATTAAAACAAACTTTTGGATATCCGCTTGGTGGAATGTAATAAAAGATTTACCAGTACTTTTCAATCTATTACAGGATTAGTAAAAGCTGTTGCTAGAGATTTGTATCACCAAGCTGCAACGGTACAATTCCTGAGTAAATCCCAACACACAATCGAAGGCGGGAAAACGCAAGAACATGTGATATTCAAAGTGAAATTAGAGAACGTAAAACAGCAAAAGAAAAAGTCTAAAGGTCGAACGGTGGATGTATTTAAACCTGCCTTTCGAGAAGGATTCCAAATCGGTGCGGACCAATTCTGTCGAGCTTTTCCATACCATATTATTTTCAATGAAAATTTGGAAATTCAACAGTGTGGACAAATGATACAAAGAGTAATAAACTGTGAGATAAATGTTGGAATGAAAATGTCAGCAAAATTTGATATTGTTCACCCTCTTATGAAATTTACAATTGATAATATTAGAACATTCATAAATTCTGTATTTATGCTTGGTGTACGTCTTACTTCAAATGGTCATCGATTTACATTAAAAGGTAAGTTTTTCATGGTTAATACTCGCACCATCTCTGTTGAATCTGTATCACACTGACAGTAGATTGGTCCTATAAACAAATTCACCATTCCTAACATTGCATAATCTTGAAGTTTAAGTTAAATGTGCATAAAAAAAGGTTGTTTGACGTCCGAGGAAGCTGAATTTGAATCAAATCTTCTATAACAAAACTATAATAAATAAATGATATAATGAATTACTGATTATTTTAGACAGAAGAAGTATTGTAACGGACTTATATTTTATTTCATATACGTAATATACTGAATACTGAAATATACATAATGTAATTCAAGGATTGTTAATTAGGATTTTATGTCGTTCCATCACCCGCCTGATGACCAAAAAAGATTTTCAAAGAGTCCTAAAAGTAAATCAAAGTAAGCAAATTCAATTGTTTATATTTTTGGCATACATGTACAGTCATTTCGGGTAATTCTGCGCATCGTCCTATTCGGCGCATTAACATGAAAATGATTTTAATGCGCCTAATTAAACGCTGTGCCGAATTACCAGACAACATAGTATAGGTATCTGCCTTGGTTCATTTAACGCATTTATCTTCATTTGAAGTAATATTCATTTATCCCATATCCCTACATTTTCACACTCCATATCTTAGAGTAGATGTATTATAGTTATGTTATATTTAAAAAAATGTCGGCTTTACATTTCTGTTTTTGCATTATATCAATGGGTATTTCTTTTTGTCACGAATTGACCTATATTGCAGAATTGGAAAATGTCGCGACTCATATAAAATACTAATAATTCATTAATTAACATATAGCAGAAAATCATAAATAGATCAAACAATTTTTTATAATTCGTTTCATAGCAAGGAATTTAATTAAGCAGGTTAAGATTTTTTATTGATATTTTTCAACATATTTTCCACCGGAGGCCTCTTGAGGGTACTTCCGACCACATTGTCAGGACTACGGCTAAGAAATAAACAAACTGTGATATTTACAACTTATACATGTAATGAAATTTGCTTCTGATTCAAATACTGAAATTTTGATATAAAAATCTTTCACCAACAACATGAACAATGCGCGACATTTTTCTGGATTCTTCTGATTCAACGTTAAATTGCTGTTTGCACATTTAAGTCTTCTTTGTACCCGGCAACATTCGTGGTATGAAATAAGTAGTTAAAACTTGTGAAATCCTTACTGCAGAACTAACATCTATATAGAAATATCTTTAAGCAACATAATCACCCATGCCCTAACATATAGAAAGATTTCGAGAAATATGCTTGAAGCAGGCTTTAAGGCTTTGTCTTCTGGCTAAAAAAAAACCTTTCGAAGCCTTCTTGCATGACTACAGGTGATAAGCAGTCATGTAATTTTTCCTACATATTAAAATGAATGAGAATAATACAGAATGTAGAAACGAACATGTTCCACAAATTTCTTTAGAAAATGAACATTCAACAGATATATACAGGAAAGAGACAAAACCAATTCATAAGCTGTTTTAGGCTTCTTTGAAAAAAATAAACAAAACAAAAAACACCAAAAAGAAACATAAAAATACTTCAGAAAGAAGTATTTGTATATTGATTGGTTTTGTACTTCATTAGAGAATAATTTACCCAAAGCACACAGTCAAAATTTGCAGTAAAAGAGTATTTATGATTTTTAGGACAAATGATTTGGTTGGACGATATTAAACATATGATTTTCATCAGTTCACCCAGAATTTCTAGTCTTACAGAATTAATGGAGATGAATGTTTTCCTCTCAGACATTCCACTTTATGACGTCACACGAGAACTAGTTCTACTCAATCAACAAAGAATCGCAGAAATTGACGTTGCGTGAGTACAACTAATACCTTAAGCTTTTAACAATTAGATTCATTTTACAGATTACTCGTAATGATGTTTGTGTCGGTTAAAATTAATAATACATAAGCAGTCTAGTTCGTATAGGTTTACTTTTCTACGTCTTATGATCTTTTTTATTAATAAAGTAGAGTTCATTTAAAACGTACAGACTTGTAATGAAATCAGGCTCATAACGAAGTAAAATGGAGGTGTAATTCACCGGTCCCATTGCTATTTAAACAGTGTATACTTGGAGGACTATTACGAATGTTTTTATAACGAAATAATAATTATAATGGAAAGATTTAATCCCAAATAGTTATACGGAAAATATTGTGTAAAACATGACACCGACATACTTCCACAAGACAAATCAATAGGAAGATTTGTTTTTATAACAAACGATGCGTATAACAAAATCAGATCATAGGTCCGTTGGACCTCGTTATAAACGAACTTTACTGTATTTCATTTACAGTCAAACCTGTTATAGAGTGAACCTCTGTGTAGCAAATCATCATGATCTGTAAAGGGCACTCTCTGTATAAAGGGGACATTTTTTTCACTAATGAGACAGCCCAGTACCTATTTTTACCCATGTGAGATATCCTTGTCTTTCCCGTGGGCGAGAGAAGAATTTCACGCTTGTTTTCTCGCAAAATTTTCGCGGTTCCGACAATCATGATTATTTACTGTTTGAGCGATATTTAACAAATAGTTTGAGTTTTTATTAGTCTTACCTATTCCATATTGTCCATATCGTTTTATATTTAAAGGTTTCACTCATCGGTGGCTTGAATTATTCAAAATACATCCAATACACAAAAGCACATACACATCACACACAAAATGTACATAACGCACTACTTTCATGGGGAGATAACTCCGTTTGTTTCCAACGCATAGAATACGCTGTATAACACTTGCTTGGGTAAATATTAGTGAGAAAAAGGATCAAAACACCGGTGTTAAAGCGCAAGACGGAAAAATCTCAGAACCCGCGTGAAAGATTTCCATTGGTCTCCAACTCGGCGGAGCCTCGTTGGAGACCAGAAGTCTTTCCCTTGGGTGTCTGAGATTTTTCGGTCATCTGAATACATGTTAGTTAGCAATATATAGATCTATTGTTGGTTTGTTTCCATTGTTCTTATTATTCAAATCCAAACCTAGACTTATAATGGTTAATATCTGAAACTCTCTTTGAGTTCCGTTATACATTATGCATTCAATGGTACATGTTATAAATTATTAGTATGCATTCAATGGTACATGTTATAAATTATGCATTCAATGGTAGATGTTATAAATTATGCATTCAATGGTACAGGTCTATTTTGCTGAATAGTATACATGTATACTATAATGTAAAAAAGATGTTGGATTAATTTATATGAGGAATTAACCCAACAGTAAAACTGGCAAATAATACAAAGATCAAGTAATACGGCTTTATGGCAAACTCCGGCGCAGTGACCATATCCGTCACGGTAACCTCCACGTCTCCGAGGAACGGATACGGATCGGAACTGAAGCTGTCGGAAAGTTTGCTTTTATTGCTGCTCTTCATCTTTAAAGTTGCTGAAAGGGTCCAACATACAAAAGTCCATACCTTACCACATGGTCAAGACGGTTCATAGAGTTCTGTTTTTATCCTGTATTCTCGTTTAGACTTCCAAAAGTCAAAAATGCTGTCTAATCATTACAGATAATTCAGGAAAATACAAATATGTACTTTTTATAGTCTTGGAAAATAGTAAAACCGAGTTGCTAAAGTATCTTCAGATTTTCTTTGATATGGAATCTTAGCCCATCCGTGAAATCACATACTATAAAGATTTATTTCTCATTTATTTGTAATTCGTTCCTTTAATTTCTTAGCATGTTATACATTCATATTTACCATTAGTATGTATCATATATTCATCAAGGAAAATTCTTATATAACAGTGATAATATATCTTTAAAGAAATCGTCTACATAAACAAATTTGAATTAAAAAAGATTGATGCATCCAGAAACCGAAATCAGACTAATATTTAATATTGTAATAAGGGTTTAAGTTGAGAATAGGAAGATAAATCATTGAAACTTGCCAATTTTATCTGATAAATTATCTTTAAAACTGACCATCTTTTCAATTGTGTCATCGTTATACTGGAAAATCAATTTACGTGATCAAATAATGATTCAGTTATCATGTCTCCTCAGAACAATTACTGTAATAAAAGAACAGTAATTCGAGCTTGTTGATTACTAATTTTAACCGGAACCTAATACACCATAAATTTATATTATCACTTTCAGGGATTTCACTAGATTCCAATTATTGAGTTTCGCAATAGCTCTAAGTTAATTTGAACCAATTATAAATCCCTTCCAGGAAATATATTCACATATGTCTTTTTTTTTAAATAAAACATTGTGTGAATAGCAGCAACCGTAGGCAAAACAAGATAATATACTGAACCGCAAAAGAAACGTCGCACAAAATGACATGTTCACATACATTTATTTCAAAGTGACATTTATATATTTTAAATTAATTTTTACAAAATTTAATGAATGATTTACAGTCTTTTGGTTACAATGTTCACAAAAACGTCACAATTGTCGCAACGTCACATGTTTTCAATGCTGTGCTCCCACGTCCGTTAATAACGTGTATGTCCTCCACCGGCACCAATTACTGCGGCACATCTTCGGTACATGGAGTTGATGAGCCGATTAATAAACGCCATCGGAATACGTGCCCATACTCTCTGAAACGCTTGTGAAAGTTCAGCTGCAGTTGTCGGACTTGGCTGCTCATTATTCAACCGTCTTTGAACTTCGTCCCATAAATGTTCAATAGGGTTTAAATCTGGACTCAAAGCCGGCCAATCCATAACATTAATGTTATTCTGCTGTAGGAAGTCTCTTGTGGCTCTTGCGGTATGCGCACGTGCATTGTCCTGTTGGAAAGTCTTGTTTTGATGACGTGCGAAATGGGGCTGAACATGGGGTGTCAAGACTTGGTCGATGTAACGGGCAGCTGTTACGCCATTTCCTCTGCCTGGGCCAAGGTTCTGAAAGATGACTGGACCAAGTTTAACGTTAAGGCCGATTCCACCCCATACCATGATGCTATGTCCTCACCACGCGTCTGTTTCCAGAATGCAGCTGTCTTCGTAACGTTCCCCGCGTCTTCTCCACATTCTGGTTCTGCCATCGGCTGTTGAAATGCAGTAACGGCTTTCGTCAGAGAAGATGATGTTACGCCATTGTCGATTTCGCCAATTCTGTCGCTGAGTGGCCCACTGAAGACGAGCTTGACGGTGTCGAGGAGTAAGAATAGGTCCTCTTGCTGGACGGCGACATCTCATGTTTCTAGCAGCTAATCGCCGACGAACCGTATCATCACTTATGGGTCGTCCATGTGTTCCAACAGTGTTTCTGGCAGTTTCGGCAGCTGGGGTGAACCGATTCATCAAATGGTGACGAACAATGCCTCTATTCTGTCTAGGGGTAGTGACTTGGGGTCTACCACTCCGTGGACGGTCATTTGTGCTGTTTGTTGCATTGTACCGTGTCCGTAGACGTTCAATTGTTCGAACAGCACAGTTGAAGTCGTTGGCAATAACTCTGGCAGATTGCCCAGCATCCAATCGACCAATGGCCTGTTCTCTCTGTTGTGGAGTCAGACGTGGCATAGCTTCTGTGTCAACACTGATACTAACACTCTTTAATTTTCTCCGGCCTTTTATACCCATATAGGAGCATGAATTTCACGAACATTTAAGATTTAAGAAAAATTACCGCCAAGTGTGTCCCACGGGCGGTTTTAGGTACGGTCGCTCTACGATATCAACTGAAAATTATTCAACCGAAAATTTAATTCACAGGTAATTTAATCTTACCTGGTGATGTAATCGTAATACTGATTATATAAAAATCATTAATTAATATTTATTTTGAATTTTGCTAACATTTTGAAAAAGCGACGTTTCTTTTGCGGTTCAGTATATATAATAATTGACACTGTAACATTACTTTGATAAATGGACAACGTTAACCATTTACACGTTCGCTAAATTGTGACTCCGTTAAACTATAAAGGACATTTGTCATCTGAACTTATAGCTCATTTAACATTTCAGAAGAACTTTTGGAGTCATTTAGTGATAGAAATGAAGATATGGGGATAAATATGGTTGAGACAACCAGTGATTTTTAAATATCTGAAATATAAATAAAAAATTCTTTATCGTAGACAATGTTACAAATCTCATCTGTTTCTCACATTCAGCAGATTAGCAAACTTGTCTAATAGAGGCTATATCGATATTTAAATTTAGATTCCACTAGACATTGAACCCGCGCGGACGCGGGAAAATAACCATTTTTTTTATGGTGGCCATATTGACTATAAAAAATTGTTGCGACCATGTTATTCATGGAACAGGAACTCAGTATGGATGTTGTGGTTGGCTTCCCATAAACTTTCTTGTCAAGTAGGTGGTATCAACTGATAGTTTCATGTCTATATATGATGTAGTATTCCAGAAATGGATGTTAATGCAAACTTTAACCAAAGTCAATGAAGCGTGAAATGTAGGTCAACGCGACCCAATTGTCATATGCGGCTGTTCGTTACTACCGAAGATGTATCCACTGATGAAGTAGACTGTATGCCACGTAGAATTACCAAAATGGACCTTAAGGTTCCATCAAAGTCAAAATCTATGACGAAAACACAACCACATAAATTGTCAATATTTTTATTGTTAAAATTAATTCTGAACTGGAACTTGATGAAAAGTTCATTTAATACACATTTCATAGTGCATTACCTTTTTCCTTCAGAATAAATACGAAAGTGAACATTTCCTTAGTGGCGGATGAATTTTTCAAAAGATGCCGTGAGTTTGGTAGTCAGAGCAATTTTTTGGAAAATAATTGTTCCAATTGTCCCATTGCCATCATGGGCAGGGCAAGTGAGGCTTAATTCACAAATATATCCAATAATCAGACGATAAAAGCATTTTTAGTGTATGGCTGCGTGTGCTGTCCACGTTTATATTTATCAAAGATGTCCGAGATAAATTTCGCCGTTAATAATAAAGATGACCATTTGTTAAAATGTAAGCTTACCAAATAATGTGAAAATAGTTAATGGTTGGTTTTATCACTTTGTGCAAGGTAAACATCCGAGCAATCCAAAAAACAGTTAGGAATTCCTCTGAACTTTACCTTACTTCTTCATAATCTTCAAAGTTCATAACCTTTACAGTTAGGAGAAATCGGTTATTGTAGAAAAACAATCCATGAAGCGGAAACATCCCACTCGAAGGAGAATGTTTTTAATTTGTTTTATTCTTTTTCCGTAATTTCAAACAGAAAGACATATAAAATATGTGCATACTTATTTATTTAAATCAATGTGTTAAAATGGTGCATTCGAGAACCTTCTAAAGGATATGTTGGGAGAATTCATATCGGAAAAGTGCATAAAAATTCCATTTGCACATAAATAAAACTGCAGTTTAAATTTATAAATGCAGATTGTCAAATCCGATAATAACCTTTATAATCTGAACCATACATCGTTTATTTTAAACCACGCATTTTGCCGCCTATTCGGCTAATTCGTGAATTTAGTATTATAGATATTAATCATTTCTACTGTAGCATTAGTTAGATCGTGCTTATTCCGATAAAATTCATGGAAAATAAAATGGTAATATCTTGCTACTTTTCACTACCACTTTATGATGTTCTATTCATAAAGTTGTCTCTGAAGCTCCATAAAATAAAATTAAGCTTGAACTAGTTTCGTCTTATTCAATGAATAAATACTGTCAATTTTATTGATGTCAAAGAAAGAAAGACCGATTCTTCATATTATTTCGTTCTTTTTTTAGCTCGCCTGCCCTATAGGCTATGTGAGCTTATGTCATCATTTTACATTCGTCGTCCGTAAACTTTTTTCAAATGTTGACCTTCTCTGAAACTACTTGGCATATTGTAACCAAACTTGGTAGGAATTATGTATGGAAGAACCTCTACAAACGGTATACCTTTTGTTCTGATGAACAAACTGGTCGCCAGAGGCAATTCCTGTACAAATGATCCACTTTTGTTTGAGATAATCATCCGGTCACCCGACATCTGCGGCTGCTGAAAGTTCATGTAAACCATAAGGGAAATGACTTTTTTGTCATTTGCGCAGGAACTAATGGACAGATTGTAACCACAGTTGGCAGGAACGATGTATGGACGGATGTCTACAAACATCTTTGATTCTTCTTGGATAAACAACATGCCGCCAGGGGCCATCTTTGAAACAACATTATGAAATGTTTTGAAACTTTGCAGGATTGGTGACAGCAATACCCTCTACAAACGATTCACTTTTGGTTGACATTCATCGGCTCACTCTACTTCTACAGCTGCTCAAAGTTTCAATGGAAACCATAAAAGCAACTAATGGGCTGATTATAACCAACGTTGGCAGGAATTATGTATGGAAGGACCTCTACAAACTTTCTATCTTAAGGATTGATGACAGAAATGCCCTCTACAAACGATCCACTGTTGGGTAAGATTCACCCCTCACCTGATAGTTGCTGCTGCCTAAAGTTTCCTTGGAAACCATATGGGCAACGACTTATTTTCATTTGATCAGAAATTATTGGGCAGAATGTAACCGATGTTTGACAGGAATCTCATATGGAAGGCCTGATGCAGATGATCATCCTTTATTTTAGGTAAACGCTCAAATGTGAAGTTCACTTTGACAGTTTGAATTTCTTAAACAGCCTTAGGGATAGAACATTTCATTGTCAAATAAGCTTTCATTTTCAAATGGGCTCATTCAAGCCGGATGAGCGATACGGCTCAGGTGAACCTCTTGTTATTATATATGATCATGAGTAGAACATTTACACCGAGAGGGAGTTCATCAAACTTAATTTTCTTAGAGTAATGTGTACTTAGATTTGTAACTTGTTTTTGATATGTCTTATATAAATACATGTAAATGTGATGTAATCGACATATGACAGAGGTTCGCTTAAACTGGTCCTGGAGGACCTGATTTTGAATTGAAGTGTGAGATATTTGTCCGAACAATTTACAGTGACAAAAATAAAGGCAGTTATTCTTTGTGCGATCTATTTTACCATGAATGTGAAGAATTATCTTACTGATTTCGGCGTGTTCGGAGCAATTAAAAAAACTTGCATTATTTTGACTGACGAAAGAATAAACGACTTAATACAAAAAAAACCATAAAAATATACAAAACTGTAGACAGCACATCTTCACTCCTATAAAAAAAACAATTCGTACGGATTCCATGGAACCAAGTTTCTCGACTGTTTTCGCTGTTGTTTATGTTTTCAGTGTAATAGTTGAATGTTAAATTTTAATAGTTGAATGTATATAATTTTTCTCTACATATTATTTATTGATCATGAAGAAGCTTCTATCAAAGTTTGGTAAAAATCCAGGATGTTTAACTGCAGACTGTGTGTAACGATACCTGGGAGAAAAAAGTCCATTTATAAGTAAAATACTGAAAAATGGGGAAAATATAATTACGAAATTTTCGTCTGGATACTTACTATTTTTTGATCATGAACTAGTTTCTGTCCAAGTTTGGTAAAATCTAGTATGGTTTAAGAAAGTAATTAATGTTTTAAAAACTTTGACTGCAGAATGTATGTAATGTTATATCTTGGAGAAAAACTAAGTCCATTTATAAGTAAAATATGGAAAAATGGCAAAAGAAAATTTTAAATTGAACAAGCTTCTGTCCAAGTTTGGTAAAAATTCAATATGCTTTAAGAAGTAATTAATGTTTAAAAAACTTTAAACACTGGGTGAATGTATATGTTGACGCCGCCGCCGACGACGACGAATGTAGGATCGCTATGTCTCGCTTCCGCGACAAAAGTCGCAGGATCGATAAAAAACCAGGATAAACCTAAAAACATGATATGTTCTGACAGAGGAAATTCAACGTCTTGTTTATAGGGACATTAAAAAAGTCATTCGGGATAGCGGTCATAAAATGTCATGTGATGACAGCACTGTCTCATTAACAAAACTCTGGCTAAGTTGCTTTTAGACAGCAGTTACACACTCTCCCATAAGTATTTTAACACTTAATTAATATATAATTAATATATCCCCAAGAGTACCGGGTCAACTAATCCACCAGGAAAGATGCAATAAAACCTTTTTTCAGTTGGATATATGAAATGTAAACAAACGTTATTTTATAAAATGTCTCATACTTGATATATTGCATTAAAATATTGGTATCGGTACTTGAGCTATCTGAAAGTTAACAATGAAGGTTATTTTTCTTCTCCTAGCTGTCTTTTGTCTTTAGTTCTAAATTATGTGCCTATTAGTACCTTTGTTTCCTCCATGATCAATTCTTAAAACAGAAGGTTGAATATTTATTAACATGCTTAAGTCCGTCACATTCTATATGAGCGTGTCCGAAACACAGTAGTGTATTTTCACTGACTGTATATCAATTGTCTACTAGTTGGTACGTTTGTGGATGTTTAATATATACTTATGGATACTTCCTCTGAGTTTTAACACCTTTATTTGTGGAACCATTCAGTGCTTGTTCAGTGGGTTGTGCCTTATATGTTGACACCAAAGCAACCCCTAAATCTTATCTGTCTTCTTGGGTATAATCCCATGAAATGATTTCTAGTTGACATCCCCAATACTCTTACATTTTCATAATCATTACCCCACTCATTTCCTGTGAAAATGTCCAAAATAAAAATGGCTACATGTAGAATACACCTTATGATTATAGCAAAAAACAGATTGATACTGTATTCTGATGTTAACATCATACGCATTATTTTATTTCTTGATATTTAAATTTATTTTATTTTAATGTTTGGGTTGTTGATATTAACTTCTCAAATAAGGTGTTGTGCTAAATTACAACATTTAGATTTTGTTTGCTCGTCATTTTAGGGAAAAATACATTGTAATCAGATTATAATCAGTCAGTAACAAACAATTCCTAAATGCAGAATCCTGTGTGTCAACAATTTTTATCAGAATAATGTGATGATGTGTAAAGTATCAAAGTATAAAGTAATTAAATCTTATATAAGCAATGCCTTCTGGGACCGATAGTCCACTCTGACTGATGCATTGACCCACTGTAATTAATTAAAGCTAACTCTTATTTTTTTACTCCCAGGAATATAATTCTATTGTTAACAAATCAATTAGTTAAAATAAACAGCAGGAGAGTCGGGAACAATCTAGATACCCTTTCAGGTTTAAAGAATTGTCTATTTACTATTTACCTCCAGCCTTAGACAGAATCCCAGCGCATGTCTGTCTAGATTTGTAGTGTCTTAAGTATTTCCAAGTCTTGTAACGACTTCGAGGTTATTCATTTTATCTGATATGTGCGTTCTGTTGAAGGAATGTTAGTGTGATTTTTTATTCAGTAATATCAACATAATACGGCGTTTTAAGTTACAATACTCGCCTTTCTCTGTATGGTTTATTCTTAATAATAATTACCTTAAGTAGCCAATGTCAAACATCAAAACATTTAGGTTATTATTATCTAGTCATGATTTAGATTTATGTAAGATTATAATATTAGGTATTAGTAATATGTACAATGTAAATCAGTTATTGAAGCAGAATTAGTAATCATTTAAGCGGCTACATGTAACTATTTTGATACCAAGTTCTAGTTGACTTATTAAAGAAAGATAACCCTAGTATGTATGAATAATATGCTATATGTCCTCAGCTGTGATGTATACTGTCATTTAATACTTTATTTATTTTCACTGTTGATTGTTATTTTGTTCATGATGTATTTGTTATTTTTTATTTAGTTGTTCTTGCAATTGGTTGATGATAGATCAGCGTTTGGTCTTTAAATCGATAAAATTATTCTTATTGTTATTAGTTGTCATGCAGGTATCCTCGTCTTCTCTCTCTCTCTCCAAATGAAACCTTAATTTTATCATACATTTGTATTATGATGTAATGCATATGGGTATTCTCGCGTAATCGATTAACTGTCAACATGATATTGTAAGTTCAAAAAGGATCTTTGTGATGCGTGTTCGCATGAGGCATGTCAGGGTGCAAAAGGCTTTCTCTTTCTCTGAATTCTTTTTCCAATATAAATTCTCCGACACGACATAATGTCGCTGAATGTCGCGTATAATCTAAACGAAAAAAAAACAAACAATATCCGAATGGTAGTGGAATGTACTCCTGAAGTATCGAAGTTCTTTGTATGAGAATTATTGCCTTGCGTTCTGTTCATTTGCTCACTACAGTGTCAATACCAAAGTTGTGAATTTGACAAATGCTCACGGCAAAGTGTCTTCGACAACTCCGATCTTAATCGAAAAGAATTGCAAGTTGTTCTGTTGAGTAAAAGTAGAAAGAAAACCTTTTGATTAAAAGGATAACTATCCCAAATTGTTTGGTTTATTTGGAACTTTGAATATTCCCACTCAAAATACGAGTAAAACAGAGCGTTATATCTCTCTCTCTCTCTCTCTCTGTCTCTCTCTCTCTCTCTGGACTAACTTACATTTTTAAAATGAAAACAACCACCGGATTGACTTCGTTGAACTTTACGACGGGTGTCGTATACGGTGCAGGAACAGCTTACCCTTCCGCAGCACCTGAGTTCCCTCCTGTTTTTATAAGAGTTCGTGTTGTTCATTGTTTTTTTTTAGTTTTCCGTTTTTTTTTTTTTTTGTTTTTTTTTTTGTGCTTGTAGTTGTTCATTTGTCTTCCCTGGTTTGTCTATCTAATGGATTTCGTTATATAAATTGGTGCCCAGTTTAGAATACAAAACGCTTTAGAACTTTGTTGAATCAATATTTAACAAAACAGGTATGGGTTACATCTCGTCCAAAATCAATTTCCGTTCTATGAAAAATAATTTTTGAAGCAAAATGTATGTAGTCAATTTATTTAACAAGTGGTTAATGAAAAACAGTGGCTCTCAGCGAAGACTTGATAATTTTTCAATTAAAATGACACAAACAAAGAATATTAAAACTAAACCTTCACGTGGCTTTCAACCAAACTGAACATAAAATCTTAATATTACGACAGAAGAAAGAGAGAGAATTGTTTTTTATGTCATTAATGTAACGGTATAATTACTTATTTGTGATTATAAGAAGTGCTAGTAATAGTTTTGACTAGTAATTGCGTTACAATTTAAATTAAAGTGCATCTTATCCTTTTTTGTGAAGAAATTCAATGGCATTATTGATGATTGCTGGTTTGTCCTTTCCTAGCACTAGTATTTTGTTTCGGCTTTTACTTTTTGGAAAGTCAAATTTAACTCGTTTTTTTTTTTTTTAGGCTTCCCTACTTCTGTCTTCGTACAACGGAATATTTATTCATTTATAACTAATAAAAAATTGATATTTACTGTTTTTTAACATGGATAACTGTCTTTTAAAACAGGATGTCGTTGCAGAATTTACATAACTTTATTGTCAGTAAAAGGGAAGAATCTCATGGTACGATGGTATAAAGTTACGGATTTAAATAATTAGTTAATGATACTAATTCTAATAAGAACATGATGATAACATTGCTGCTACCTTCCATTGGTGTGCATAGACATTGTATCATTAACATTCTATTATAAACATTCTATTATTTATGTAATTGGTTTTCCAAACTTACAAATATCTCCTTTGAATATGAACACCTATCGTATTTGCATGTCTTTGAAGACAACCATATATCCTAGTAATGTACGATGGAAAAAACTCGCAATTGGTGTTTTCTATTGTTTCAGTATCAAACTGGGTTTTATCCCTCAATTTGGCAATGAATACATCAAGCTTACGTTTAAATGTATAGTGTAATTTATCTAAGGCATATATATTCGTCTTCGTAAGGGTTTACCATTTTCATTTCAGAAAACAACTTGATGAAACCACGGCAAAGCTAAAACTTACCTCAAAAGCATTAGAAAATGAACAGAAGAAAACGGAAGAACTTTTATCACAAATGCTGCCTAAGAAGATTGCTGACGATCTGAAAAACGGAAGACCTGTGCAAGCAGGTTGTTATTTAATATATCGAAACCTGGAAAATAAATAGGCGCTTGAAAAAAAAATCGCTAAAACTTTGGAACCACAATATAAGTGCAGTGTTTCATAATCCGCCAAAATTTAAAATGTTCAATTTTTTTAATTAAATATTACAATGGCCAATATATGTATAAACCGTTTTAAGGTCAGTATGACAGTTAGTATATCGTGTAAAGAGATAGGAATTATGCTATAAAGATCGAAAAGAAAATGAACTTCGAATATTGAATTTTTCGTGTGTATTTGATGTTTAGATGGGTTTTCATCATGTAAGCTCGTAACCAAAACTTTTTATCAAATTGAATCAAACGGATCTAAAGAAAACTAGCAAAAAAAGTAGAACACAGAAACTCTAAGTTTAAAGAAATATGGTCATTTTATACGAGTATTTTCGTTTCTTTGGCATTTTTTGAGCACAACTGAAATGCCATTCAACGTTCATGCAAAACTTCACATGTAATTTCGTCAATGAGCGCAACTGGCACGACTGTGACCTTTTCTTGCACGTAATTTTTCTGTTGGACAAGTTAAACCTTTTAATATCGCGGACATATAAAAAATAAATACATGCATCTTTTTGTTCTGTAATTATATCTTGATTAATCATGTTAATAATTCTTTTCTTTTGTCAGAGAAGTTTGAAAATGCCACCATATTGTTCACTGATATTGTCACATTTACCAACATTGCTTCAGCGAGTACTCCTATGGATATTGTTAACCTTCTAAATGATCTGTATAACAGATTTGATCAGAAAACCAACGATTACGATGTTTATAAGGTATACATGTTTGAATTATGAAAAAAGAACATTACTCTGTATTCAGAAACAACTTAAAAAACAATAAGTATTAGGTTTTTCTGTTGATTCAAATTGTGTTTGAACTACATCTGTACTCTGCATCATATTTTGAATTTCTTGAGATTAGTTCATGATTATATTATATTCTGATGGTAAAATTCTAAGATCACTTCATTATATATGAGTAGAAAAGAGTCCGAAACAAAGATATTTAATATTTAACTCTCCTCCGTGCACAGCTCTGTTTTGGCTTTACCCTTTTTTCATTTTTTTTTCTTTCTTTTTTTTTTTTTTTTTTTTTTTTTTTTGGTCATTGTGGCACTTGAATTTGTTTTTCAAAGTTGTTGGTTGTTTTTTCGTCTTTCAAGATTTCAGTCCTTATGCACAACTGATGAGTCGTAAATCGTTGAATCGTAAATATTGTTGTTGAAATGGGCCCAGCTTGTATATTAAGATTGTTGTCATGGATTATCTCCCATCGACAAATATGGCTAGTACATACAAACTAACTTGCATGTAGGACCCTTTTTCAAAATATTCATCTAGAATTACTTATTAATTTGGAACTAAATTGGACTGCAGTAATCCTTGGTGGACTTCTATTAGTTGACTCCAACCGCGATTCAAGATGACCCCAGAGAAGAGCTTGATTTAACTTCGTTCTTGCATTATCTTATTTCAATGTTTTTTATCGGTTGACTGCACCAATCAGAATGGCAGCCAGCACAAAACCAAGTTTAAGAGTGTTTTACATGACAGTTATCACAATCTGCCAACCAAAATGATCACCATAGCTAAACTTAAGCATAACACGCGATTCAATATCACTGACCCAAACACTGAAACAAAACTGTTTTGTTACTTACCTATGGCTTTTCTGAATTGTATATCTATTAATCCTATTTTCGCACGAACCAAGATGGATAATACAACAAAGCTGCCTTATGTTTTTCGTTAAACGTACATAAATCTACATCATATTAATGTTATAGGTAGAGACGATCGGCGATGCTTACATGGTAGTGAGTGGAGTTCCAACAAAAACAAACCGTCATGCACAGCCAGTGGCAGATTTTGCTATGGAAATTATAGTTGAAGCATCAAACGTTAATTCGCCGATTACCGGGAAACCAATTCAGGTCATATATTTTCTCTTATCATGTCCTGTAATATATTGGTCCCAAAATTATATTTTAAAGAAAAAACGATTTACTCAATACTGCGAAACACTGTGGCACACCAATTTTCGTGGATTTCCATGCAGATAGATCCACGAATGCATTTAAGACCCAAACGACATATGATTCAGTCGTGTAATATTATGTTCTGGACTAATGAAACCTACAGGAGCGAATTTTGTTTATTTATCCACAAAATTTAAATATTTCCGCCAATTAGATTGTACAACTTCTTTTTATTTCAATATATTTTTTTTCTTAGATTCGATATCCACCAAATTAAGAGCCTATGAATATGTTCTTTTCCTTGAATCCACGAAAATTGATGTCAACGAAAATAACTGAATTCACAGTTATTACTATAATCCCAGTTTTTTAATGATATTCCTAACTTTGCATCGTTCACGTATGTGTTAGCTCTGCCGTCCAAAAAAGTTCAAAATATTGTCATATTCAATATGTAATGTTGCATGCATAATTAAATGTTAGGAAAATAATTTTTATCTTATCTAAATTCTTTCTACACGTGTTTGTTATTACATTTTTTGAAAATCTGCTGAATGATAATAAAACAGATAATAGTAAAGGTCTACAATGAAATTCTGATCAATTTACTTATGCTTATCAATGCATTCTCATTATTAAGTGTACAATTTCAGATAAGAGTTGGGATTCACAGTGGTCCAGTTGTGGCGGGTGTGGTAGGGAAGAAAATGCCACGGTACTGTTTATTTGGTGATACAGTTAATACTGCTTCACGGATGGAAAGTCACGGAGAACCAGGAAGAATTCACATGAGTTCAAGCACTGCAAAGTATGGATTCCCAAGCTTTTATCTTCCTGTTGCAATCTTTTTAAATATTTTAATTTTATTTTGTTTTGCTGTAATTGGTAAAATTGTCGAATTCACAAAACGAAAATTCTAAATTGAGGCAATATGAAAAATATATTTAAAAACTCTAGAAAGAAGAGTAAATGTTTTATGAAAATATTTCTTGTGGAAGTTTTATGATTCTTTAAGACGATGCTTTTCAGTATTTTTGATGTGTTATTTTATCTGTAAATGCTATCCAATGCATTTAAACCGATTAACCTCTTACAGTGGTGAAATTCTGTAGTCATTTGTTATAAACCAGTATTAGGGTAACGATATGTTGTTAGAATGTACTGAAAAAAAGATTAATGATTTTAATGTGGTTTATGCTCCGTTTTGTTTTTCTCTTGAGAAATTATTGTAATTTGATTTCTTGTTTCTATTATCGTTATATTTTAGCCATTAACGGTCATTAATGGAAATAGTACTATTCTAAATTTACCACCAAGAGGAACCAGTTGCTGATTAAATGCATTTAGTTATTTAGAATAGTTATGTGCAGTGAACTAATGTGAATTAAACTGATTATGCGTGCGTGGCATTAAAGTAGTTCTGAAATCCTTAATTTCATTTTCATTTTTTTCCTAGGCTACTTATGAAAAAGACCAAAGATGAATATCGACTTCTGGATAGAGGCCCAATCGAAGTTAAAGGCAAAGGAAAAATGAATACTTACTTCTTAATTGGGAAAGGAAGTTTGAAACTACCGGACCCAGAAGATAGTTCAGATGAACTTCCGATTTTTAAATCAAAATCGAGTAAAGTGGATGATCAACAACAACAAATCAAAGTGATGGACATGAATGGCAAAGACAATTTAATCAAATCAAAAAGTGCAAAAAGTTCAACATGTTCTATATTTTAACTCGTTCTTCCAATATTATTAAAAATATCTCTTAAGACGTTTTTTATTCAGTTCAACGAAATGGAAAAAAAGATATATTTGTGCCATTATTATAAAATATACTTTAATGTAATAGTTTTGCAAGATATGAATTTATTTGCATTCCGGACGTAAATGGTGCTTCATTATCTTCAAGTCACAGTCTGATAATTCTTAGAACGATAGCAAACGATAGGAAATGTTCGTTTTTAAAGTGCCCTCTTCGATAATTACTTCCTTTTCTGCTTTATATAATAGCGATGTTAAATCGTTGTGATACAGTTTTATCTGCAAACCCATCACTTACGGATTACAGACAAACGACTTAGAATAATTATTCTTGAAAAACAAATCAATATTCAAAGATATATTGCTTACTTGTCACATAAACATTTTTTCAAATGATACATGTATGACACCAATGATGTCATCATAGTTGTCTGTATCATAATGCTATTTGACATGATTGAAAGTAATTTTATTGAAGATTTGATTTTAAGCCGCAATACAGACGATAAGTATCAACTTCAATGATAATAAGTAGGAAGCATCGTATTATACTCTGATCCCGAAACCGTTACTCCCGAAAAATGTAATCTAGTCTTACATGTATTAGGAAAAGAAAGTAAACTTTCTTAGTATTAAAATCATCATATTTTTAAATGGGGGATTTAGTGACCTCATACAGAGGTACAGAAAATTGGAAAAACCAAGACAAATTATTATAAGTGTGTTGTATAAATAAATTCTTTGATACCAATGTTGATTCACAAGATGTACACATTGGTTTTGCTTAAGGCCTAAAATGTTGAAAACCAGAAGTCGAAAAGCAGATTCAAAAATGCCAAAATGTCCAAAATAAAGAGAATGTACTGATATGGTATTTTGACCCCGCTTCATATAGTGTCAGAAGTCTTTTTCTCAAATATTCATATAGGTCAACAACCTCCCGAAAGATCGTTTTAGAACAGAAAGGTTGGTGAATCCCCTACGTAAAGGTAATTGAATTTCAAGTTTACATGTATTCCGACTGGATCTGACTTCGTATTTTGGAATTTTTATCTTTGACCTTAAAGACGCTGGGCTATGATAACAGCACGAGTGTTTTCAATTATCTGTTCTGTCGAAAATGATGTTATTTTTTATGTTCGAACTGATTAATCCATGGGCTGTTTGAAGTAAACAAATCAACGAGATGTTCATTGAAAAAAGGTCGATTTTCTTTTTAATAGATACTACATTGGTTAATATTGAAAACAAAAAGCGACATATTTTTTTCCTTTCCAATTCTTTGGAGTTTGAAAATATTTCATGACAGACTGGAATAATATTTAGCAGTTTTAAAAGGTAATATCACAATTTAATTTTACACAAGTGAATACTTCAAAGTCATTTTTGATCGGATTAACATTTCTAATACCGAGTGAAAATGTTGTTAAATGTATTTCACAAAATCTTGTATCATCACACAATTCTCTAGTTGAAAGTCAAATATGGATCGACTATTTTATTTGAGATTTTTATCATGATGCATTGTAATGTATGTCAAGGAAACAAAAAGTTCAAGGATATTATTCACATCAGAATATAACAGTCATAAAGAATATTTTAGTTTTAAGAGAAAATCAGAAGATGGGGGAAATAACTACAGCAGAGACAAGTAAAATATCGTACAAATTGTATATATATCCAAGTACTAGTATTATAAAGAGAATACGATGACATCAAGTTGATGTCACAGTTTAAAGGAACAAACATTAAAATGAAGAAAATTTGCTCTTACAATGTTCATTCTCCAAAAAGAAAAAAGAACAACGAATGTTAAGCAGTCTTTGCTTCATATTAAACACCCATCACCTGCGAATGGAAATATACATTTAAGAGTCAATTCTTCTTAGGTATCAAATGTTGTAAAATGTGAAACAGAAAATATCTAATCCGTGAAATAAAAATTTTTCAATCAAATTACACGTTCGTTGAAGTCCAAACATAAATCAGATTTACATCAAATGGTGCAGACAGGCAATCAAATCCAAAAAGCGGGATCGAAATCAACAGTTGCTTCAACAAGTGAAATAGATTAAAGACCTTTTTGGAGACAGACATTTCTCATCTATAGACTTCCCATGATGACCCTCTTTCCATTAGAGCAAACAGCAGCAAATGCAAATGTAACACAATTAACACTGGAAAATATTGATAACGATGATACATAAAAAAATAATATGCATTACCAAAGCATTGTTTTTTTAATTCTGTTTGGTTCCTGATTATTTATGAATTTCTCTTCTAGTTTGCATGAACATATACTGTGCCAAATTCAGGCATATCTGAGTCTACTGACTATCAAGTCGGATAAGTTCCTTATTGTTAATTTCCCATGTGCTAGTAGAGACATCTTCGAACGGATTTTTTATTTCACACTTGTTATAGAAACGCTTTGTTAAAGAAAAGGTTTCACCTAAGATAGTATTTCATTTTATGCATATAGATATACTGTAAAATCACTAATTTTCGTGGGGTTAAAATCTTGTGGATTCCTTACTGAAAATGATTTCCTTGGGATAAAATTTCGTGGATTCCAAAATTAACAGATATAGATTAACTAGGAGATAGTAATTTTCGTTCATTATACTTTCCCGCCAAATAAACGAAATAAAATCCAAACGAAAATTTCGACTTTAACAGTATTTGTAAAGTTTGGAGAACAAGTTTTTCATCGGTCCATGCGAATGATTATAGAGACAACTTCAGTTCCCGCTTTATACAAATTTATATCACTAAATAGCCCCAAATCCTGCATTTTATCTACCCATGTGAACTTAAAATTAAAGAGCTCATCAAAACAACCAAGTCGCATCTAGACTTATTCACAGAAAAGTAAAGGCGATTAAGATCAAAACTTTATTTAAAAAGTGATGATTATAACTTTCCAACTGTGAATTTTCTAGAAGAACTAGAACTGTCCTGAAAGGGACTAATACCCCCCGCAGCAACATGTCTGTTTTGAAGCCTACACAAAGTTCAAAACATCATATTTTTCAAAGTACTCGCCCAAACAGAAAATCCTGACAATATGCATATAGTGATCTAAAACTCCATAAAGTTTCATGAGAATCATGCAAGTAATGTAGGAGGAGTTGTGGACAACACATGAAACGAAGCTTTGTTAAAAATTTCCTAAGTCCAAACAACTGTATCTTTTACATTTCTTGTCCAAACAGAAATTTCTGACAATATGCACATCTCCATAAGTTTCATGAGAATCATTCAAGTAATATAGAAGGAGTTGCGGACAACACATGGAACAAAGTTTTGTTAAAAATAAAATTTTGAAGTCCTATTTAACAAAGCTATGAAGAGCTAATTGATCAATGAAGTCCTTATTATGTGCATATCTAATAAAAGACTAAAGTATTGGATCAGAACAGAATTTCTAAGTCCAAACGAGTATATGGAAAAAAAGTATTGGACCAGGATATACTTCGCAAGCGCACAATCTACGTACTAGGATCTAACAGTATGCAAGGTTTCAGTAACATCTGATAAGGCATGTTAGAGAAACTGTGGGTACAAGAAAAATAGGGGGATAGACAGAATTTCTAAGTCCAAAAGGGTATAAAATTAGGGAAAAAGGTATTGGACCAGAACATACTTCGCATGCGCAGATCTACGTACTAGGATCTAACAGTATGCAATGTTTAATTAACCTCTGATAAGGCATGTTTGAGAAACTGCGGGTACAAAAAAATCAGGATAGACAGACAGACGGACAGGCTGATTCCTATATACCCCCAAACTATATTTGCGGGGGTATAAATATACCAATATCTTTAGACTACAGTGGGTAAATTTCAGAGTTTATTCGCTATTGTCGTGTATGTATTTGGAATATGAATTTCCCAGAAGAGCGCAATTATTTTACTGGGTCTAAGACAGGGTTATGTTAATCTCTCTCGTGTATAGCTCTGTCGTTTTGATTTGTGCTTTACCGTTTTGGTCATTTTTCAATGTGGGGGGGTGTAAAATCTCATGGAAGGTAAACTTTTAAATATTACAGGGGTCCATTTTTCCATGGTTAGTGGGGTTAAAATACCACGACAGATAAACTTTTAAATTACAACGGTAATTTTTTTCATGGTTAGGGGGTCAAAATACTATAGCAGATAAATTTTAAATTACAGGAGGTGCATATTTCCATGGTTAGGCGGGTTAAAATACCATGGCCGATAAAGTTTGGAATATTATTGGGGGGAGGGTAATTTTTCCATATCTAAGGAGGTTAAAATACGATGGCAGATAAACTTTGAAATATTACAGGGGTTAAATTTTCCATGGTTAGGGGAGTCAAAAATTTGGTTTGAGGTTTATATCTGCTATGGTATTCTGACCTCCCTGTATTGGAATAATGACCTCTCCTGTCCATAATAAAGTTTTACATCTGCTATGGTATTCTGACCTCCTTGTCATGAAAAAATGACCTGCCTTGTCCATGATAAAGTTTTATATCTGCCATGGTATTCTGACCTCCCTGTCATGAAAAATGACCTCCCCTGTCCATGATAAAGTTTTATATCTGCCATGGTATTCTGACCTCCCTGTCATGAAAAAATGACCTCCCCTGTCCATGATAAAGTTTTATATTTGCCATGGTATTCTGACCTCCCTGTCATGAAAAATGACCTCCCCTGTCCATGATAAAGTTTTATATCTGCCATGGTGTTCTGACCTCCCTGTCATGGAAAAATGACTTCCATGTAATGGAAAACTGACCTCCCATTACTGTGGATAAAAATTGATTTCTACACGGGAGTGTCACTTTTCCATGATGGGGTTCAAAATCCTATGAGGAAAATTTAACCCCAGGATCTATATACGATTTGGTATTCTGACCCGGGGTCAATATTCCGTGCAGTTAAAATACCATATGACACCGGTACTTAAGTTCTTTGACTTTCTTTTTTTTTTATTTAAATCTTAACTTCAGTAAAGTTTGCAAATAAAGGTTCAACTTACATATGTTTAATTGGTCCTGCAGAGAACAATTGGAGTTTGTCATAATGATTCACTTCTTTTTATAATAAAACTTCTCAAATGTTATATACTTAAGAACACTGTTTTTGCTTTTCACAAGGATAAGATTGAATAAATATCATTCTTCAGAACTGTTTCATCTATTTTTTAAAAATGAGTATAAGAATTAAAAGATATTTCCAAATACTTCCGAGAAATATACCTGTACATGTAATTTCTGTGTTTGTCATTGAAGTACTGTTGACTATGTGCAAATTTAGTTTAAAAAGTACTAGGAGTTAAATAAGTATATGTAAGAGAATGATAATTCCTTTCTTCATGATTAAGTACGAGCGTTAGCAAGTACTTATCATGAAGAAAGGGATTATCATTCTCTTACAAACTTAGAATATTGTAAAGTGCTCAAGGCTCAAATGACCTCTTGATTGGTTTTAATTAAGTATAGTTGTTTTAAAGGTCAGTGCAAGGTTTATAGTTAATGCATGATTTCCTTTTAGAAATTTCATTTATGAATTAGTCGTAGTGATGTAAGGCATTTCTAATAATTTGGGAAATTTTAATTAATTGCATTTTAAACATTCAAAGACACAACAGTACGATGCAATGGTTTTTCCTTATTGTGAGTATGTATGTAAACATGTTACATTTAAGTAAGGCATTATCTTTATGTTTATTTACAGTTTAAATCAATAAATTTCAAAATACTTTTTTTACATAATTTAAATATTACTTCATGTATAAAGTATACGTAGTTAGCTAAAATTTATATGTTCAAATCAAATAAAAAGAATTAATCAGCCTTTTATATAATTATTAAATTCTAAGATTAATTTTACCTCCTGTTTTAATTATATCGGAATACTTAAAATGCCGATTCTTACCAGCCGCGGGTCAAGTAATGTGTGGTAAAATTTAATTAATGAGATGTTTCCTTATTGTATTGATCTTATCGTGTTTAACGTTGAACAATATCGATCTTAAAAACAACAACAGTTACATTATTTTTTTCAAATTCAAAATTTTTAATAAGCTCCACTCACAAATTCTGTAAGGTGATAAATGTACTTCGGGTCAGTTGTAACTCGTTTATATGAATTCTTTGTTTTAAATGGTAAGAAAACAATAGTATTACATTCATTCTTCACAATTAAGAAACATCAAATCCTACAATTTTATTGGTCGAGAGCACTTTGCTTATATTCTAAATACTGTGTCTTCAACCTATGCCTACATTTTGAAAAATCATATTCAAGGAATGCCTACAAACAAAATACAATAGGTGTTTATATAACACTTAAGTCATAATTACAGGGGTTAATTACAGGTAAATCAAGGTAATACAACTGTTTTAAATCCAAATTTTTATAATATGTATGAATTTGATTTAATATTTTATAATATGTATGAATTTGATTTAATATTTTATAATATGTATGAATTTGATTTAATATTTATTTTATAAATGTGAGTTACAAATAAAATAAATAAAAGTGTTCGATATAAGAATTTTGAAAGCCTAAATGATAATATAAGGACAAGTAAATGCAAATTGAATATGTGGGGACTGTTATTGGTTAAAAATGTTCAAAAGTGTTGGAAGGTTAAAAATAATAAATATATATATAATATTTCAATACAGCACGCTGAAAGCTATTCATTTATGGCATGAAGCTTAATGTGAATATACCAAGCCTATCTTAAAATTAGTTATATTTCAGTCACATATTTTATATATTTAATGAGGCACTATGAACGGTGTTCACTTTCTGTGATTATTGAAATCCATACTGAGTTTGCCAAGCCTTAGCTAAATTGTCAAATTGATGATGAGCATACCAAGCCTGAATAAAAAAGCATGACCCTCACGTTTCAATCATCATTTTAAGTTACAATCATGGCAAAAGCACAGTTAGATGTTCACTTCGTTACTAACAGAAAGACTCCATAATGGTGAAATCGCTCCTACTGACTACGCAGACGCAGCCTCACATCTGTTACACTTGGACTAAATTGCCATGTCACTAGTTGTTATTCAGTGCTTGTTTACTGTCATTGTTTTATGAGTGTCAATGCTTAATGTTTACTGTCAGTGTAAATTTTAGTGCTTTGTTTTTATTGTTATTGCTATGCATATTATTGAATCAAATATTATGATATTAAAGTAATCAAATTTATATTCTAGTATAATTTTCATTTAATCTATATGAAGTCTCGAAAGGATATGACACACATAAACTGCTACATATCTAGCAATGGTGCAATTTCCATATAAAACAACAAAAAAAAGTTGAGATACAAAAATACCCAGATATCTGACTTAACCAATTATCTTCTTAATTAGACCATGTTTACACGAGACATTTAGGTTTATACAATATTCAACCTATGCCTACAAACTTTTTTTACCTTTTTATATTTTTTTTCAAAATGTAAGCATAGGTTGAATGAACCCTAAATACTTGTATACTCTGATTTACAAACAAATGATAGAAGTGAACCCTTTAAACACTTGGGGTCAGTTGTTCAACTCATTTAACGAAGAGATAAATTTAACTTAAACTCAGCGATTTTCTATACACTTTAACTCTTGGTTATATTTAACGTATTTAAAGTTGAACAACTGGGCCCAGTTCACTGTTATCTTCAATATAAAGAAATGCTTTAACTGCTATATTCCTGTGCTTTAAATTTTAGAATGACTAAATGTTGATTTTGGGTCAAGAATGAATACTCAATATCTTTTATACAAACTAGGTGTTATGTCAAAAATATATTTTTATGTCAAATCTTCCAACTGACTCTCTGTATGCAAAAATGAAAATAATGTTCACTTTTTTAGTGTGTAGAATCTCAAGTGATCATTTGAAAATTCAAAGTTGGTATAAATAAACTGTTTTACAGGCAGAGATATTAAACTATTAAAAACTTTGTACTTGATGTAATTTTGTGGCGGTATAGTTAAAGACTTGTACATTTTGGGAGGTTATGGGTCTTGTTTCATTATTTTTTTAATTATTTTCGGACAATCTACCTATCTGTAAATTCAGCTTTTGATTAATCAAATAAAAACAGATTATTTAGATAACAAAAAGTATTTATTAGTGTAATGTGTTGTTGTAAGTAAGTAGTAAGTAAAGTCAAGAAATACCAAAGGGATATTTGTAAGTTGTCGAATACAAATTAAGTCAAATAATGTTCACTTTCAGAAATGTACATTGTACAGTATGAAATTGTTTTAGCAGAGTTAGACATTTGATAACGTCATTTGGACAAATTTCATAGAATAACCGTATCCTCCCCATGAGTACCAGTATATTCCATCGTAGTATTGTGCTGGTGGAGTATATGGCCCACCAACGTAGTATTTCCCATTCAGATTAGCGTAGGTACAGTAATTAAACCACCAACCAGTTTTGTAATTTGGGGCACATTGATAGTGGTCAGGTCTGTCAGGTGTGGCAAACCTGAAACCATTGTTATGTGCCATGGAATCTCCTGCATCACCGCTATAATGGCCAATACTTAGTGTGAAGTAGGTGGGGTCCAGTAGTTTGAAGTAGTTGTAACGAGCATTACGGTTATTATGTGCCCAGTCTTGTATATTAACAGTCAGAATGTTATTTCCTGAAAGGGAAAATATACATGAGTGAAATGTTTCGTTCATTTTAGTAAAGAATAAAATTAGGAATGACTTAATAAATGACATCGTTTATAATAAAATCTTAACTTGTCGGAACTTCTTGTCTCAAAAGTGAGAACTACATATGAAAGTAATCTGAAATAAATCAATACAGGAATTTTTCTGCATTTAATACCATAAGAAAAGAATTTGTTGGTACTATTAAAGAACATGTACAAGGCAGAATGCAATATTATATGGATCTCTATTCTCTGTTTACCTACATTGCTTACAGATTGCTCAACTATGTATGTCCGGCCATAATTTTATCTGAGAAATAGGAATTGATGGTGTTGATTTATTAACTTAAAGAAATGAAAGGATAATTTAAATGTAATCAAGACAACAGCCTTGGACATAGGATAAGATTCACTGTATAACAGCTTTTGGCAGATTTTATTCATATTTGATATCATGGTTGAACGTGACCAGAACATGTCAATATCATACCAATTTCACATTTGATAACTTTTATATGACCGCCAAAATTTGCGGACGTATTATGGTGCGAGTCGTAGTACGTTGGCATCAGCGTCCGTATAAAGTTATGTTTCCGCTCATTTACATTTGTTTTATTGAACATATCTTTGTATTTTACCACAATGGCCCCCCATACGAAATACAGGTTGGGATTGATTTTCGGAAATATGGGGTCATTAAGAGGTTTTTAGCTCACCTGGCACAAAGGACCATGTGAACTATTGCGATCACTTGGCGTCCGCCGTCCAGCGTAAACTTTCCTTGGATATCTCCTCTGAAACTCCTGGGTCAATTGGAATTTCATGGTTGATAGATTTTTGCAAGCGGTAAGGCCTTTTTCATATCTTATGCCTGAAACCTTGTGTACACAGCTATTCATTCACCTTTTGGCAGATTTTGTTGATATTTCGTATCGTGGTCATGCATGACCTGATCATATGCATATTGTACCGATGCAAAATTTATATCCCTTTTCATATATTTTTGGTGTCATACCGAAGAATTTCAAATTGGTATTTCCTCTTCCTGCTTTCAGTTTACAGCATTTAGAGGTCAGAGCATGCACCCGTTAGGAACATGTATCCATTTGAGGTGACATGTCTGTCTATCTGCTACACATGAATATTGTTCCCAGCAAGAGGATGTATCATAGCAGGCATCGTGTACATTTTTATCTTATTCTTATACGAAGCAATCTTTACAGAGCAGGAATTTACTTACTAGTGGATTCTCGATATGAAATACATAGATTTAGTACATTTTATTCAACAATTCAAAACATGGCAAAAGTTACTTATATAGAAGGTACTCATTTATATTACTCACCTTTAGAATTGAGTAAATCTACTATGGGAACAAAGTTGTCTCCCTTCCTTAATATCCGATACATTGATTTCTATTACCTACCTGTAGAGGTTAGGTAGTAAATTTGATTGAGTCCAGCCCAATAATCTCCTTGAGGGTAACCAAAACCATACATATAATCATGCCAGTTACGAGAAAAGGATTCCTGTCCATTTATCCTTCGCTGTATTACGTTGAAAGAATTGTTCTTTTCATGTATACAGATGATCTTTAATGGAAATTAAAACTAGTCCCAGAAATTTATTATTAAATGTCAAAATTTTTTATTATTTAATAACACTATTTATATTCATTTATTTCAAATCAGTCAGTCAGATATTATTATTTAATTATTTGTTGTTACCGGTAGAGGGAGAAATTAAGTCTAGTTTGTTCACTTGCAGTTTTGTACTTTATACCAAACATGCTGAATTACTGTGGAGTTAAATCTTATCTTTCAGATGTGCACTTGTAAGAATAACCTATGGCAACCATTACAAAAAATGAAAATTAAAAGAAAAATCTTTTCTGAAGCGCTAGACCTATTATTAAATGGTTCTTTTTCAAAAATATAGAGACCAATATTACTGCTGAAATAATAAAACAAGAATGCTACACGTACAACAATGTAGCCATATGTCCCCCAACGCAGAGAAAAGTCGAAGCCCTACAAAATTAACAAAATGTGTATTATTGAAATGGTGGCACAGTATGGATGTCAACACATAATGAAAAAAATTGCAGTACAATACAAATGCAAATTTGCGTCCACAAAGTGATCCTGTAGTGTCACATGCACAAAAACATTAAAGTCCCATAACTTCCGTAAAATTTGTCGAATCAAAATTGCGATGCGATAGGATCAATTACATGTGGTGACTAACAGTCCTACAAAATTTGAACTAAATCCGATCAGCGGTCTCAGAGGAGTTGCGTCTACAAATTGTTCCTATAGTGTCGCATGCAAAAAAACGTTAAAGTCCTATAACTCCCGTTAATTTGTCGAATCAAAATCGCGGTGCGATAGGATCAAGTACATGTGTGGACTAACAATCCTACAAAATTTGAACGAAATCTGATCAGCGGTCTCAGAGGAGTTGCGCTGAAAAATGGTCCCTATAGCGTCGAATGCAGAAAATCGTTAAAGTTCCATTCCTCCCGTAAAATTTGTCGAATCAAAATTGCGGTGCGATAGGATCAAGTACATGTGGTGACTAACAATCCTACAAATTTGAACTAGATCCGATCAGCGGTCTCAGAGGAGTTGGGTCCACAAAGTGTTCCTATAGTGTCGCATGCACAAAAAAACGTTAAAGTCCCATAACTCCAGTTAAATTTGTCGAATCAAAATCGCGGTGCGACAGGATCAAGTACATGTGGTGACTAACAGTCCTACAAAATTTAAACGAAATCCGATCAGCGGTGAGTGTCGAATGTAGAAAAAAGTTATAACTCCCTTAAAATTTGTCAAATCAAAATGTCGGTGCGACAGGATCAAGTACATATGGTGAATAACAGTCCTACAAAATTTTAACGAAATCCGATCAGCGGTCTCAGAGGAGTTGCGCTGAAAAAGTGTTCCTATAGCGTCGAATGTAGAAAAAAGATAAAGTTCCATTACTCCCGTAAAATTTGTCGAATCAAAATGGCGGTGTAATAGGATCAAGTACAAAAGGTAACTAACAATCCTACAAAATGTGAACGAAATCCGATCAGCAGTCTCAGAAGATTTGCGCTGACAAATAACTGTGACGGACGGACGGACACACGGACGCAGACCAGTACTAGGTCCCTCCGTCAGGTTGCGGCTTGGGGACAATAAGGTATAAGCCCAACATGAAAATTTAATATTAACTGAAAAAATATTGGAATGGTAGTAAATTTTACTTATCAAGTAACAATCTCACTTATCTTGCCAAAGATATTCAAATATCACACTTATCTTTGACACTACTCAATTTAAAAAACAGTATTTGTTATGGAACGCAGAGTAATATTGATGGTAATACAATGTACGTGTATGTAGTTGCATTTTATAACAATCTTTAACAAGACTGAGCTGCTTTTTTTCCCACTAAAATGAGCTTCAAGGATATTTACAGGCTGAATATTACTATTGAATCTTCTGATACAAGATAAACTTTTTCAAAATTTATGCATTAATTTGAAGAAAATGTCACCCATTGCCACAAATTTTGAATGTGAATAAAATAAAGATAGTTTTTAACAGAATACTAGATTTATAAAAGATGAAAGAAAAAACAATGAACATAATGAATCCTAAATACCTTGAAGGATGTTGTTGAGTTCATCCAGAGTTGATAGACTCCAGTTTGGGTATAACCTCCATACTTCCTCACTGCCCCACAATCTATAAAGAAGACAAAGAATCCTTACACTATTATACCCCAACTTGCAGAGTGATGGGTATACTGGAATACCCTTGTCTGTTCATCTGTTCATCCATCTGACCACATATCTTACGTACAAAACTAGTCATCTTTTTGGCGGATTTTGTTCACATGTAGCATCATATTTATGTATGACCTGAACATGGGCAAATTTCGCGGTTGATCAATTTTTGCAGGAGTTATAGCCCGTTTCATATAATTTATCTGAAAACCTTTGGTAGGCAACTCGTGCTTGGCATCATGGTTGGGTATGATCTGAACATGCACATATACCAATTTCACGGTTGATTGATTTTTGACCTTGCATACCTTCAGTCTGAAAACCTTGTGTACGCAATTGGTCATTCATCTTTCGGCAGATTTTGTCGATATTTGGTGTCATGGTCGGGCATGACCTGAACATGCGCCTTTTATACCAATTTCTTGAATGATTTTTGAAAGGGTAATTGCCCTTTTCATATCTTGTCTGAAAACCTTCTGTATGCAACTTGTCATTCGTCTTATGGTAGATTTTGTTCATATTTGGTAACATTTTTTCCTTTTCCTTGTTTACAAGAAAGATATTTGCCATGTGGATTTGTCCTTTTTACCCTCTGCAGAGAAAAAATATATCCCTTCAGTAGGAGGCTTGTTACATATTTATCATCTGTGTTTAAACAAATGGTATTTGGTGTAATTAAACAGATATATGATATAATCTTGAGACCAAGTACATTGTATCCCTCATTCATGTCATTAGTCTGACGGTTCTGCATATTTAACCGTCCCCTGGCTAGTATTTTCCGCAAATATCTTACTGATCATTGTATACCTTTTTAATATATAACTATCAACCTTCTTATTGTGGAAAAAATCAGATGAAATATATTTCCTGCTGGATAACAGGTAATGATTTCAAAGGCATATCTATTGCCCCATTATGCATTGTTACTTAATATAAGATAAAAACATTATGCATGTGTTTAAAAAGCTTTCAGTTGACAACTCAGAGGGTAAGTCTTCCAGGAAAGACATGTGTCGCCTGCTACTTCTCCATACTTTGTAAAAAATCAGGAAGCTTGCTTGTGTGGTTCTTGAGAAAAATGTGACAGAAATTAATATCTGACGCCCACAACGCCGACAACGACCCAAGACGACGGGTAGTGATCCCTATATGTCGCCTCTGCGTAACGCAGGTGACACAATGAACTAGATTACTTTGCCTGAGATCCAAACTATTATTATTTATTGAAAAATAAATTGATTTTAATATGTCGTTCGCATTGCCAACTTTGAACATATTAACCAGGTCATGTCTACTTTTAGGGAAAAAAATACCAGAAAGAAAAGTTAGCATTTCTTTGAAAATTATTACTTAAGCTCTAACGCTAGTAATTTAGATTAAGATTCAATGTCTGCACTTTTCTCAAAGAGTTTCCTGCTTTACAGTTACAGTGAAATTTCATATATTCCTTGGTGTTGCATTTGTTTGCAGTATAGAAACTAGGCACAAATAGAACATTTTGAATTTAAAATTATCTTGTTTACACACACTGCAGAAATGGTTGCATATTTTGTACTGTGATTTTATACTCTTCATAACGTCTGCAATTACAGCACCTCTCCATGGTTCACAAGTCTTTTACTTTTGAAAAACAGACTGACTGACAACTTTTTTTCAATTTAAAATGACAGGAGGTAGTGAATAATGTTAAACAGACAACCTGTCTTACCTTTGTATCTTTTAATGTCATTCACATTTATGGCATCTTCATCCAGACTATAGACACATGCCAGGGAAATCAATACTAAAATGGTAGTAATAGCTCTCAGAAGCATCATATTGGAACCTTATCTCACTGAAATAAAATACAATATGGCTTTTTAATTCTGGATATTTTTATTACACATGGGCCACATCAAACTTACATTTTATACCTTGTTGTATTATATTCATTATCTTAACAGTGGTTTTTGGATGTCTTAATATCATATTGAATAAAGCTTTAAGCAAACCCTTTGAAAGAACAGCCTGCAATTAAAAAAAAAAGAAATCTCCCCTAGAACAGCTGAGTAGATTAGAACAAAATGTAGAATGACCCATGAATGTCCATGCCTTTGAAATCATAGCTACCTAAATAGAAATTTCAGCAATAAACTATAAAAAGAAACTGAATATACTTTAACCAACTATTAAAGTGGATCTTGGTTGGTCTCTTTGAAAAAAAAAATTCAACTTCAAAATTTTTTGCACTAAAACTGGACCAGTTCCCTTTTTTCACATAATCAGATGTCTGTATTTTGAACATTTTTAATGGTAACCTCAAATGTCCTGAGGTGCTGAATTACAGTTGTAACAGAGAAATTTCCTTTACTTTCAGTTTATATGTACAATGATAAATTTTTAGCATTGTTGTATATTTTGATGGATGGATGGATGAATTATTGTTTAACGTCCAGTGGCATATCAGGATGAGAACGTGTTGGTATGATAATGAATATGATTCCTGCTTTGTATTAGACCGACAGGCTGAGCCTGATTTTTAATGTAGTAGCTCACGAGGTAACTGTCCGCAGGAAGACATATCACCCCATTCGGACACATTATACTCACTCCAAACCGATAAGCCAATCTTTGCTCTTACTCTTAGATGCCGCGTGCGGCGGAGAAGCAGCAATTACCAATTTTAACATCTTTGGTTTGACCCGCGGCCGGGGATCGAATTCGCGACCTTCCGCACTCAGGGCAAGCACACTACACAAGACCCCCGAGACGGTCTGTATATTTTGAAAAAAATAGAAGTATGTTAATACTTAGCAATTACAAACTAAGGATTTTATGCATATATCTGAAATATCAATATTTATGCCCTACCTCTATTGTAAGAATCCAGGAAATATTAGACAGTTGAGTACAGGAGGAAACTGTAACAGGATATAAACCTACGTGTGTGTACACAAGGTCACACTTTTGATTTTGCGTTTAATCTAAATAAATGGTTTTCTTCGGTTGGTTTAACCTACTATCGGGTGTCCAGGTGAAATAATCAAAATACTGTGTGCTTTCCGTAATAGTTATCCCACAAGGACGCGGTGTGTCTGTATAAGATCATCCCGAGGGCCGGAGGCCCGAGGGATGATCTTATACAGACAAACCAAGTCCGAGTGGGATAACTATTTTACATCCCAGCTCATCCGTGATAAATAATAATAAACTTAAAGTAAACATTTCAGTACTATTTTACGTTATAATATACTTTTATATATATTATATATTGTATTCCCCACTGGAACCCCGAACTTAATATTCTTATAGGTAAAATTAACGTTAATCGGTGTGAGCTTCACTGGCCTATTGGTTAACGTGGATGGCTAATAAACGAACGGTCCCAGGTTCGATTCTCGGTACATTCTTTCTAAATTTTAATGTTAATTTTTAATTTGTAATTTATGTTTCTGCATAAATTTTCTAAGTTTTAATCGTGAGTAAATTGTTCCCGTCAACTTTAAACTAACAAAGCACTCTTGCTGGGGTGATCTGGCAGGGGTGATCCGTCTCAGATCACCCCTGTAAAAACAAAGGAGCCGGGATGTAACCCTAGTTAGTGTGTCTAATACTATATATTAAAATGAACTATACTCTACAAGAAACTCCTGATACTGATTTAGTCATTTTTTTATAGAAATTTACAGTAAATAAGAATAATAATGCCAATGTTTTAAGCTGGGGAAAAGAAAAAGAAAATGCTGGTGTCTCTCTTTAGAAATAGTTATAACTTCTGGTGAATTATAATCATTTCTAACCTGCAACAAACATTTAAACATTTGATATTGATTTTAAAGATTACTGAAGTGTAGATAAACCTTTTGTTAAAGTAAAATGCAGAAAATAAAACATAAGATTAATAAGTTACAATCCATCTTGATAGAATAAAAAATCTTTTTTCTAATCTTTTTTTTATATGGTTAAAGTTACCTTTGGGGATGAAAAGCTATTTGTTTTGTTAACAGAAAAAAAATATTTGATATTTATTATGAGGAAGAAATTTGCAAATTAAAATGTAGTCTTTTAAAACTTTGGGAAAAAGACTAAAATATGTTGTATAGGATCCAAATTGAAATATTTGGGAAGAATAATTGTAGAATTTCAAAATAATATTTGCTCTCACAGGGAAGAAAATAAAATAGCCAGGTCTATTGAATCCATGTTAATATCAAGATTAAGGCCAGAATTTGACGTGAAGAAGATATATCAATATGTACCTTAATACCAAAGGCTACAACAGAATATACATAAGATCTACATTGTATTTTAAATTATGTATAAAGGTTCATGACAGCCTATCTCTCTCGTGCATAACAATTGATAAAGTTTAAATATTCACATTATTCTGTTTTATTTCAAAATTCCAGGAATGTGATTCAACGTAGTGTTATTTTCTTGCAATATTAGTGCAAGTGTTCCGGAGTAAATATTTATATTTTTATTAATGAAATTTAGTTTTTTTCCTGTCTGCGACAAAAGCGAGATGTATGTTTTTAAAATTAACTTCTATAGATAGTTCTTCGGGGTGTCATTTTTAGTGGTTTCATTGAAATGTTATTAACATTATTTTAAAACGTATTTTGTGGTTATACAGGATGTTGTTAAGACTGTGAAGTAAATGTAATTACATTATTTCTTTAGTTAGTTGTTATATTTTTAAGATATTATATTGATAGTCAGTAAATGTATATACAGTAGTTCATGATAGATAATTTTTATTCCTTGGCTGTGATAGTAAAATATCATATAACTTTATAGCTAGAAAGCTTTTCACTCAGTTTGTGTTATCTGAAATTCCAATAGTTTTTGATTTTGCATTATTTTAATTTAAAGTTTGCTCATTGATTGTATTTATGTTGCAGATATAAGTAGTCCTCCTGTTTTCGACGAATTTGACATTTTGCGCTGCTTTGAAGCTTCGTTTTGCTGATGCAGTAGTTAATGTAAGCAGTGTAATCCAACAGATTTAGATTTACATGATTTGAAATTTACATATTGACTGGACGTGCACCTCCTATTTTGGATAAAGCAATTTTTTTTAAAGATTTTCCATGTTTGTAGTTTAAACTTATTTATATATAATGGGTTGGGAAACATGTTATACCAAATTATAGCGGGGGCAAGAGCGATCCCGGTAGCGGCAGTTTGGCCTAGTCTTTTTTCTTTAGATGTCTTTACTTAGTCATTTTGTCATCATATGCTATGTAGAATTAGTACAAAGTTTATATTATCTCCCGTTTGATATCTTTCACACCGCTATTCAAATATCCAACAGTTGATTTGATATACATTGAAGATGTCCACCACCTGTTTTGGACAAATTTACATATATCATATTTATATTTTGGTCTTTAAATGCTGTGTATACCCTTAAAATCAAACCGTTTTCCCGTTTTCCTTTGAAATTATGAAACTACATATTATAGACATTAAAGATGTGCACCTCTTATTTAAAAAATATAAACTTTTCTTCAGAATGTGGTATGCAAATCAACTTGTCAAGGTCACACTGCAACCCTTAAATTATCTGATCAATCATGTTCATTCAATAGAAATGTTGTTTCATTTATGTACAACCTATATCCTTTCATTTTCATGTAGTCAGAATTCATTTTTAAAGATAAACTTGTACTCATTGTAGTGTTCAAAGAGAACTTCAGGAGGAAACAAAGAAAACAGTAGATCTGATGGATACATTGGAACAACGGAGTGTACAACATTAATTTGCTGAACCTAACCCTGAGATGCCATATATACCCCCTAATACACAATTGTCACAGAAAGAAGGATTTCTTTTTATACCGGCAGGTAATACTCATCATTATTACATATGTTAAGACACTTCTTTAAAATATAGACAGCAGATGACACAATGATTAGATAACTGATATCAAACAATTACTTGTCAAAAGGAAACAGGTAATTATTAGATTTACCCTAATCACACACCAACCACCTGTGATCATTCCCAATGATACACATAGTGTTGAGAACTGAAGTAGACAAAATTATTTGTCATTCCAGAGAAATGTAACATTAATATTGAAATCATAGACTATTGTTCCAGTGTTCGATTTGGAAACGCACGCATACAACACCCTAACAGAGAAACCGTAAATTTGCTTAATAATCCAAAAAACACAACAAAACCAACAGGGCCAGAACTGAATTCCATTTCAACAATTTAATTCTCTGTTGTTAAAAGAATTATTATCTTCAAATTGATTTGAATCAAATTCGATTTTTAAGTTCTCAACGAACATAGGTTAAAAATAAAACAAGGAAGTTTAAACTACATTTATGATTATTAGTCATCTATAAATATCGCACGGAGATCCGGTACGCAATTGATTGAAAAGATTTAATTTTCCAACTTCGAAATTGTTTTATTCGGTTACCTTTGTATCAATATTTAGTACCTGCATCTCTCCGAAAAGTATTGTGATTCAAGATATACTGTAAAAATTACAAATTATGACGTTAGGTATTTTTAAATTTTCATAATCGGCAACATTTGATATGAAAAATCGATCAATAAAGGATACTAAAAATTGTGCAACACTCTGTAACTATTGTGTCATGTGTGTTTACGTATAAATTTGATACTGACCCAGCTCTAGAGACTCTGCTACGATGATTGGTGATTCGGGTATGCCGAGACCGAACCCGAGGCGGAAATCTTTAAAATTCTTATTTTCGTGATATAATTGTCTTTATAGGTAAATATAATATGTTTGGTGATATTATAGATAAATTGAATATAGAATTTGTTTATTCAAGATTTTTATCTCGAAAGTTGGTGATTCGGGTATGCCGTAATCATAAAGGGAGTGAACCCAAACACGATAGCACGGAAATTGTTACTTTACTGTTGTCAGATTACTAGTCTACTGAATGAAATATAACTGCAGTCAAAATAAATATTTGCAAAGGCAAAATATAAATTTATGTATTCTATTGGGCTATTAATGTATTATTAAATGTAAGTTTTTCTGTTCTCGTTGTTGTGCTAGCAGTTAATAATAAATTTTAATTAATAGTTTGGCATTATAGAATTTTCATTTAAATTTATTTTTCTCATTTTCACTTTCTTTTTTCAATTTTAATTTTTGTAGTATACTTATTTATGTACTCAAAACTTATGTTCATACATACACATATATTCTACTTTCCTAATTATTAAAGGTGACAATCAAAAGACTAAAAATAAATACATTTTAAAAGTGAAGAAATTTTATGCTTTGCGATAAATTATGCGTAAACTGACCCAAACCAGGTTATATCGTAAAATTTTTAAAATTGGAAATATTCCTGAAATGTATAACTTACATGTTGCGAAAATCTACGTAGCCCTATAGTTTTTTCTGTACAATCATGGAGCCCAGAAAGAGCAGAACGAACTAAAGCTGTAAAATTTTGATAATTTTAAAAGTGAAGAAATTATCAAAAGATTGAAATTAAATAAAATTTAAAAGTGAAGAAATTATCAAAAAATTGAAAATAAATAAAATTTAAAAGTGAAGAAAGTATATTCCTATCCTATATTTACCTTGTATTTACACTGAAACAAGCCAGCGGCTTTTGTAATCCTTCATTATTGTCCATTGAAATCTAATATCTTCAGGAGAGGGTAGAGAGAGTGCAGAGTACATAATGATTTTGATAAAGTTTAGCGGGTCGGGCTATGTCAAAAATTAAAAAAATATGAGATAAAAGGTAAATGCTTTGATGTTGTTAACAGTATGTATAGTTGGCGTGATGCAAGGAGAGGACCTTTCACCCTTCTATTTAAACTGCTGTTCAACTCCAGGTATTACTAGAATTGTAAATCCGGACTTCTGCGAAAACAAAAATTATGCATTGTTACAATTCCTGTAGTACCAGAATTGTGCTATTTTAAAATACTAGTTTTACCCCAAAAAGTGAAATTGTCATATGATGAGGACAAATATACCCAAGGAGCAAATCAAAAAACGTGGACAGACAAACCCGGCAAGACAAATGAACAACCACAAGCACAACAAATAAACACTGAAAACTAAAAAACAATGAACAACACGAACTCCTATAAAACCAGGAGTAAACCCAGGTGCTCCGGAAGGGTAAGCAGTTCCTGTTCCGTATACGGCACCCGTCGTGAAGTTCAACAAAGTCAATCCGTTGGAAGTCACAAATACCAGTATTGTAACAGGGCAATTCTTGTTTACCAGTTTTGTGATAAGTACAATTCTGGGATTACTAGTATTGTCTGAATACAGTTGTGGAAATTCCAGAATTGTGAAACCACAATTCTAGTATTTCAAGGGGGCAATTCTGCTAATTCCAGAATTGGCATTAGATAATTCTGGTAATTCCAGTATTCTTTGTAAACAATACTGGTACAACCGGTATTGTTGGCACAATTATTATACCAGAATTGTTTTCAATACTTGTTTTCCAGAAGAGTTGAACCATACAATTCTGGAAGTACCAGAATTGTACAAATCTGATTCTGGAATTACCAAAATTGGTCATAACATTTTTTCCAGAATTGCACAATTCTGGTAGTACCAGTTTCGCGGTTGTCATCTTCACTTTATCCTCTATGTTTTTAGGACTGTTCATTATTATAAAAATGTCTTCATTGCGAGAGATGAAAATCTCCAGTTAACTCATTACTCCCCAATAAAATTTTACAGCTTGTACGTTTAGCGCGGATTTGCTCCCGGCTAGAAGATTTTAACGAGCGAAACCATACGATTACTAAAAAACTTTTAATACAGGGTTATAGATTTCACAAGCTGCTTAATGCTTTTAAAAAATTTTGTAATAGATATCAACATCTTTTATGTAAATATCGAGCTTCCAAAAAAGACTTATCATGAACAGGTTTTCCCATCCTATAGTTTCTACTGTTATAACGTGAATAAATGGAAAATCCACAGAAACTTGGTAGTTACTTATGATCTTTTCACTTTTCGTTTAACAGGATGTTACCTTCTTGGAATTTTAGACGGGTGTCTTTAACCGAGCAAGACATTTTTGCCCTTCCGGGGCACCTGATGTCGTCTTGAATTATGCACGAATGGTTTTATTGTTACGTCGCGTTGATGAAGTGCATGTTTATGACGTTATGCAGGTAAGCAAGAAAAACAGTTTCATGACAACCAGACGTACATATATTCCTTTACGTATTTTATTTATTTGTCCAAATAGATGTCACTCCCGATTTACGTGGGATGCAAATTGCTACAGCTTCGTTTTGCTGTTGTCTTATTCTAATTCTTTTTTATTAGCAATGATGGAGTGCCAACTACCCAGTCGCTTCCGTATTCTTTATATTTTTTGCCGTAAAATTGTAAACAACAGTGCCTTGATATTGATTAGTGTTTTTAAAATAGGACAATTTTACCGTATTTATTTTGCCTGCCAGATCTTTTCATTCAGAAAGTAAGTTAATTTCGGTATTCCGGATCCTTGGGATGAAATATTGGTAGTTTGAGAGAAATTGTAAGAAGCAGAAATAGTATGTAGTAAGTCAAGAAATACCAAAGGGATATTCGAAGGAGGGGAAAATCGAAAAAACCTGACAAACTCCGGAGAACAACGCAGACGAGGCCAAACAACACAAACACTTCACTTAAAAACTAAAAACATATGGAAAACATGGACCCCACCCAAAAAACGGGGATAGACTGAGGTGTTTCGGACGAGTAAGCAGGCTGTGCTTCCTGCCCACGTCAAATCTTGTATAAGGACGGCATTTTACTAATAAATTACAAAGACATTAAAGACAACAATGAACACAGATTTGTTGAAAAGTCGTTTGCAGAGAGTAACAGGCTGTTTAACAAGAAAAACAAATTAAACTAATGGTCCATATTTTTGAGACTTTAATTTTAAAAATATAGATTAGGGATTTGAGAAGTGAAATGTAGATGTAACAAAATAAACAAGAAAATTGGATTTGTCGACAATGCACAACATAATTGAAGGTGAAGAATAGAATATGAAATTTTCATAAGTTAATTCAAAGAACAAGTTATTCACGAAACTTTTTATCTTCCACAAGCTTTATGCGACTTCATGCACCTTTTATTAATGATCACTAGCACTGATGAGAATATACTGAAAAACTGGTTACTTTAAAGAATTGAATAAGACGTAATTCAATGCTTTGTTTTTCCCCTGTTGCTTATATTGTGAATCCAATATGTATGTCTTGATATGGAGGATTGTACGCCTATCTTTTGCCTGGCACCAACCTGGTTTTTATAGTTACCCCACAATACTAGTCCATATATATAAGTCTAACGGTGTTGTTTCTATGTGACGGGCACCGTTAATGAGAAAAACTTCCTTAGCTTTTCGAAGCAGCTGAGGTCATTCCTATGTCAAGCAATGAAAACATCTGTAGCTTTCCAAAGCA
The DNA here is from genome assembly GCA_028015205.1 of Mytilisepta virgata. Taxonomy (NCBI): domain Eukaryota; kingdom Metazoa; phylum Mollusca; class Bivalvia; order Mytilida; family Mytilidae; genus Mytilisepta; species Mytilisepta virgata. Next base: position 80,506,420 of record CM051519.1, read on the forward strand.
GCTGAGGGGATTCCTATTTTTATGTTCTTATTCTCCTTGGTTTACTAATTTTTTTTCTCTTTGAAGTATTGGGATTTTTTTCGTTACCTTTTTAGATATTTACCTTGTCTTTGGATACTGATCTCAAAGACTGCCCTTCTATTCGTTTTGCTTGGTATTCATATTATTTACATTTGTCTAAGATATAGACCAGAGTTATTTCCCTTAGATCGCATTTCTTTTTTTACAGACAATGATTTTTAAAAAAATGGGAAATATTTTTCAGCATTTCCCCGAATTTCGGATGATGCCAATGCACCTAGAAATATCAAGACGAGGATTCGCTTGTAAAATATCACAGTCGAACTCTTAATTGTTAATTCTTGCCTTCTAGTACCAAAATTAGAGAATGATGTTATTACTGCCAGTGTTAATTCGCTTTTGATGCTGAACATATACATGTTGTTAACTCAATCAAATTAACAGCTCTTTCTCAAAAACCTATTTCTTAGCCTTGTAATTGGTATACATTACCAGTTAGATATTCTTTGTACATATGTGTTGTAATTTGCTAATATCACATCTTTTTCTAACCTGATAAGTTATAGGGTCATAATCAATGCTATTAAGCTAGGGAATGTAAAAAAAATTCTTCAAATTTCATCTGTTGGTGCGAAAATGATATATAGCTTCATGGATATAAATAGAAACGTTGTATCATGGACTTGTCAATGTTATATACTTGTCCATGTTAACCCACCACCCCCCATCCCCAACCACTGTTCAGTGTCTGTACCAGGTAAGACTATCCTGAATCTCTGATATGTTTATATGTTTGTTCTGTGCTCTTTTATGTTATTTTTTGTCCGAGGTTCTGTCTTGGATGTGTTGATTTGATTGGTATGTTATTGTTGACCTTTCTTGTTATCCGTTTTGTTGTTTGTCTTTTTTCTTTTTGTAAATATAAATTTCGATTTTCTGAAACTCCACAATTACTTTCTTCCAATAGACTATATTAAGTTCTACTTTTTCCCTTTTGATATTAACATTTATTATAGCTTACAATTATGTCATTTATTTTAATTGTAAATATTTTGTTTCCAAAAATCGTTGACATTGAAGTAAATTCATAGTTTTTCCACATTTGTTTCACATCTTAAAAAAAAGTGCATTTGCTTTTACAATCAAAATGTATATTATGTGTGTGAATAGATCATAGATTAACTAGATTAGTCGAAGTACTAGATAAGTCCACGTTTTTCTAAATTTCTCCGCACTTCGACACAACCGTGTTTCACCGTTATTGTTTCAGTATAAGATACAGTTACATAAACGTATACGGAGTCCTGAACTGAAAACGTTTTTGTAATTAATAATAATGCTTATTATGTGTGTGAATTAATCCATAGATAAACTAGAGGTAAAAAGGGGATAGTTGAATCACTGGATAAGTGGAAATTTTTGTTTTTTATACTTCCCCGCACTTCGACACAACCGTGATTCACCGTTATTGTATTAATATTAAGTACAGTTACATAAACATATACCAAGTCCTGAAGTGAAAACGTTTTTGTAATTAATAATAATGATATTAAGCATTATGATGTCGTATGAAAATTAGGACAGGTACGAAATTCACACAGGTTACCCAGTGTAATTCCTCGTATATCCTGAAATGTCATCTGCCCATAGTTTATACAAACTATGCTTTCCACTCTTTGTTTAAAGTAAATACTTTCACAGAATTCACAGAATTATTAGCTATATACAATTTGGTTCGTTTTACATCAAAGCACACAGCAGTTGGAAAATGAATTCCGTCATTTTCGTTCAAAATCGAGTCTACAAATGTGCCGTCTGCCGTCAGTCGATGAATATTGTGTGTAAAAAGTCCTGGAATGTATACATTACCATCATAATCGGTCCCTGGTTTCCCTGGCGACAGAAGGTCGGGTGAACTATAGTGGAAAATTATAGCACCTGATTGTGTCACTGCTGAAATTTCGTGTCCGTGGACTAAAATAACGTTCCCATTTTCGCAAATATGAATATAGTTGAATCTACCAGGAATTCCTTTGATTGTCCCTGTCTGTTTGCCTTTCTGATCTAAAATCCTTACTTTATCCTCAGATCCCACTAAAATAACCTTATTTCCATTTGATATTCCAGCCATGTCACAATGTTTTTGCTTTGTCTCTCTTACAACGCATTTCCGGTCAATGTCGATAAATTGTAGGATTTGCTCATCAATTGATGAGACAACAACTGTTTGTGTATTGTCCAAGGCTGCGATATCCCATGGGTCAGAACGGACTTCAATTTCGTACTGAAAGATATCACTGTCATCAAAAACTATTATTCTTCGGAAATTTGAGTCGCTTAAAACCAAAAAATTGTTTTCTGTAATTGCCATTCCGTAAATGCTACAAAGCTTTACTCCACGAAAATCTAAGTCTTTATTGAATGTAACAAAGGGGGTTTGATTTGGCTCATTTAGCGATGGAAGCTGATCACTTATTGATGCACTCTTACTTAGAAATTCCTTTGGTGGGAACGTAGATGTCTTACTCGAAGGAAGGTCACATGGTTTAAAAATTTGAAAACTTTCCGGTGACTGTGATTTTATTCCTACAAAAGCCAACACTGAATCTCCAGGCTTGTGTCTTTTTATGGAAAGCTTTTTGTTTGCCTTATTTTTAACTCCTAACCTTTCGATGTCATTTTTACATGAATGAATCAAAAAGAAAGCTTCCACTGTAGAACCGTTTTTATGGACAAACTCAAACAGTTCATTCAATTCGTTTGCCTGAGTTAAAAGATCACACAATTCTGCAGTTAGACGTGTATCGTTTGGTTTATCTTTTTTAGAGGTTGTGCGCTCAGCTTTAGAAGATTCTTGTGAGTTTGTAGTTTCTAAACTACTTTTAACTTCTGTATTTGTCAATGCTTTTATGATATCTTTGAGTTTGTTTCCCAAATCTACGTAAAGTTTTGATTGAAATACGTCATCTGCCTCTTGTTCTGCAGGTCTGATATTTAGACATCCTTTATGACCGCCAGCAGTACATTCCGTACAACACAATACGTCATGATCTACACAGTAATCCTCTAACCTATTCGCATGGGTTTTACAATACCGGAAGTGGGACATCCGGGTTCTGAGTTGTCTTTCTCTGTCGTCTGCCTTAGGTGTTCTCGAGTACTGCGTCGGATTATAAGTTTCAATGAATTCTTCTGGGTGGTTTTCATATTGGATTGATACAGATTGCTTGTCGTGTAGTTCGTTCTTTTTTTGCAAATTAGTCATTTCCAACTGAAAAACATCCACAGTACAGTTTTTAAATGAATCCGACAGCAAAACATTACTTTAATATTCAAATAATATATCACGTTTTGCTATCATAATAAAACAAGACAAAGTTAGGGTTGAACTTAAAATTTGGGTTATTGTTCGTGTAAAGAAAGGTCGTTATATTTTGATTTATTTTTTTTTTATCTAAAGCATTTACAAATATCACAAGGGTATGAAGCTGAATCGATTTGCAATTTTGGCTTCAAGCATGTTTGCAACAATCTCTTTTCAACAATAACATCAACCTGATATTAATGAAGAGAAAACATTTCTTATCGAACGTTTACACGTAGCTCTTCAGTCCAAAATTTACCACTATAATCTATATGACTTCTATTTTGAGTAGGACTCTCGAAAATATGCAAAACAGAAAATAGAATAAATGATATGGAAAGATGGAAAGCAATACACGTTAAATAGGATATTTGCATTAATTTTGGTCTTGGATTTGAATGTCTTCATTTGTGAGCACAGCTATTGGTAGTAAATGATATTTAATTATTGACTTTTGATGACATCTTCTCATGAGGACCCGGTCAGGTTTTGGTTGATAAGGCAATTTTGTTGTTTATTTCGATTAATTAGCGAAAAAAGGGATTTTTGTTGGGTGCACGATGATTCGCCCCAACTCAATATCGCCCCATGCTATTACGCTCCAGGAATAAGATTCTTACATGATTTCAGTACGCAACCAACCTTGATTTAGTTGTGTTCGCGTCATTCTACTTTCATTACGCCAAAGACGGTTTACGGTTCGTCTCAAATGACTTTCATTTACGCCCCTGTACAAATAAATGTTCGACATTGTACATATACCGTTTTTATCCTGCATCTTCTACCCAGAAAAGTCATGAAAATGGCAAATTTTCTATTTCCTCTTTTCCGAAGGAGATATTCGGCGGGTAATCTAGGGATATCATGACGCCATAAACACTGTCAACCAGAACACAATACAAATTTTTATTGCAAGTGAAGACACTGGTACCAGGAGGTGATATATATTATGCTAATAGACGCAAATCGAGAAAAAATATTCGACACCTTTCATTTGTCTACTAGACCTGCTAAATAGGCTAGTTGCATGATAAATACTGATAAACCAGGAACCCCTAGTAATTAAAATATATTCATTACACACAATAATATTTCATTGAATCACAAAAAGGAATAATACAGCTGATATCTTTTGATTTTTATCGAATCATTTGGACATTTGAGTACAGAACCCATACTTTTTTAAATTATATAATTCCAATTTGAAAGTCAACCTCGCAGTATCGGACTTCACACTCAGAAGGCAAATTAAATCTCGGTGTTCTAAAAGATGCCTTAATATTACTGCATGAGGACTGATTTTGATTTTCCGAGATCGGCTATGACAGTAAAAAGTAAGATTTGATATAGAAAAATTACTAACATGATAAAGGTTATTTTGAAGGAATTTATCAATGTGTAAAACTCAGGCGATTCACTCACAAACTAAATAAAGTCCGAGTGATAAGCCCGAGTTTACACATTAATAAATCCGTAAAAATAACCTTTATTACTTATAATTCCAAAGTAATGCAGAAATATGACGTTTTCCATTTAAATTAAAATTGTTTTCATGCACTATATTGCGTCCGTACGTATTCATATGTAGCAGGGTGATATTTTTGGCTATTTCATTTGTTCAATAAATGTAATGTCTTAAAATGTATTTTCAAAATATTGTCTGTTTGGAAACGTTATTCTTCTACAAAGGATCTTTACCCTTATTACTTGCAAAGAATAGGAAAGGGTTTTTACCCTTATAATTGAAACACATTTGGATATTGGGGGCAAAATAAACTTATTTGATTGGTTGTGGTTTTTGGCGCGAAACTGGTTTTTTCCTTTGTTCTGAGTTGAGGTAGATTTTGATGGGACACCGTATAAGACGGACATGTTGGAATTTGAGTCCCGATACCATTTACAACTAATTGAATGTTGTATATAAAGTACAAAGTACTAAATGTGTCTGACACGTTAATTAAATATTATTGCTAGTATCTTAGCCATGATAACGGATGTTTTTAATGTTTATGAAAATATAAGTAATCACTATGAGTTATACATATACACAAAGCTACTATTGTCATGTAACGTAATGGGCGTTGCACACACAAGCCGGACACAATACACAAGACACAAACTAGCTATTGTAATGCTTTTAATGATTATTTATTCATTGCCTGTGTGATATAGAGTTTAGTAATGGATGCAATATTATTATTATGAACACTTTAATGAGTCTATTGTTATTTATTATTTATTATTTATTATATTAAATTTGAACCAGAGTTTGGTAACTATATGCCCATAAACAGCTCTATCACACATACGCACGACGTCATGAACGAAATTTATCAAGTTATAAACTTTTTACTGGAAGTTGCTGTCAGCCAATAAAATTACTACATTTGATGTTTTGAAAACAACATTGGAATTATAATATATTATTTCATTGAGATCGGCTATGACAGTAAAAAGTAAGATTTCATATCGAAAATTACAACATATTATTTCATTGAGATTGGCTATGACAGTAAAAAGTAAGATTTCATATCGAAAAATTGGAACATGTTATTTCATAGAGATCAACTATGACGGTTAAAAGTAAGATTTGATATCGAAAAGTTAGAACATATATATATATTATTTCATATTACTGAATATTTTCCGACGCGGTATGGTCCTTGATTGTTTGCTATAAATACATATAGATATAGTCAAATCAGACAAAACGTTATCAAATTAAATGAAAAGTACAAGATCTCTATACCTGATAATAATATATATATATATATGCTTACTTACCCTTAATGGTATGGGTATGTTTTAAAAGAAACAATACGGAAAAGACGAATAGGAAGTTATACATAACAAAGGATTACAATACTAGGTATGGGATAAATTCGGCACAGGGAAATAGAAAGCGTGTATTACTAAAAAAATAAACATAGTGAATTCGCATAATTTGAATAGTTTAAAATTATTGATTAACTTGTCAATGCTAAGGTTGTAAAATTATAAATTATCATATGGTGTCAGTTATTACATACTTCAGGTTTGGAAAGATATCGTATCCCAATGTGTGTTAAAAAAAACAAAAATTAACATACATTGTATATCTCAAAGAAACGTTAAACTTTATATAATAAACATATATAGGTAAATTTGGTAGGTCGGTACCAGAACAAATACTATACATAAAAACAACACGATTCACAAATTGCCCTTTTTTTAAATTTGAACATTACTTTTGATAAATATTTACCATAAACACTATGATTTTCGACTTTATTGCAAATGCGCAATACAATATCCACGTCCTTACACGCAAAAAAGGTATAACGTCATAGATAGTATATTGCAAATTTATAGTAAACTCGTAGATTTGGTGATTATAGTAAATATTTATTAAAAACAATATCTAAAACACCATAAAAGATTCCAGTAATGAGTCCTTTTGATAGGCAGGAGGGAAAGTACCTTGGTTAGAATTATTTCTGTTAACTGGTAAACTACTAACAGGATGATAGTAAGTAGTGATTTTGCCTTGCAAAAATATTTTACCACAATAAAAAGATCAAGTCCAAATTTTTGATGGTGTGGTTTTAATCGTTTTAATCGTTCAAGGGTTATGCCCTATTATAAATCAAACAATATATAATGTTGATGTTTTTCGTGAGTTGATTTGAAAGATTATCCCCATATCCTGCATTCAACGTAGCTGAGGATGGAATATAGACTTTTGTCATTCTTTGATATGGAAAAATTATTTCACAATATAGTCACACATGTCTATAATGGTCACCTTTGGGAGTATATAGAAGTGACCACTATACACAGGTGCCCTTTCTACACAGGTTGGTATTTTGATCAATAGATGTTGGCAGCAATTTATTTTCAATTTAATTGTATTTCAAATGTACATGCATTGTATTTTAAATAAAAATTTGAAGTCTCCTCGTATGTACATAAACAAAATATTTATGAAAAAAGATAGTGGAAAAGTGCTCAGTGGTCTCAGTTTAAAGAAATGTTAAAAATAACTTTAAAATGTCACTCGTTTTAGTTTGAACTGTTGCTCTCGTAAAGGCAGTACACCTGTCCCATACATTATTCGATGCCGTTAAAAAAACAAGTCATTAAGTTCAACAGCCGTAGGAATCATCATTTCGGCATAAGAACTCATTTCCGCCAATGTTCATTTTTTTATGAGACCTCGGACTTTTCGGCATCGAAATCTTGACTAAATTTTTGCATTATTACAAATTCATTCGCAAAACAACCTCAATTTCGCCCACTTCTGTGATTAAACATACCTATACATATAAAAATTAACTTCAGCGCTTTACCTGCTCTTGGTGTTAATTACTCAACAATCAGGTGATTATCAAACTAAATATTACATCGGAACACATCGATGTTTACCTTACGAATATTTCCAAGTTCCGAATGTACTGTTCATTTCCTGTTGCAATATGAAATAAGAATGAACCTTTTGATCAATTTTTCTGACCGCTGACCTCGTTGAGCAGGTGACCGTTTTATAGAATGTGTCTATAATGGAAAACTAGTATTGAGAGCATAAATGTGACCATATAATACGTAGGTGACCGTAGGGACATGTTTGACTGTAGTCATATTTACAATTTTATTTCTAATGTATCGCAAAATTAGATGACGGAGCAAACATTTGATTTTTGGTTGAGGTTGAAAGGGGTGTTACAAGGACGAAAGTTCATCTTTTTCACATCTTTTTCCATCCTCCGTTGTTAATTTCATAATTTCAGCCAAATGTATTTACCATTTCAATCAAGGAAAATATCCCAATCCTGCCTTTTTCATTCCATTTTGGAGCCTGACATTTCTTTACTAAATTTTGAGGCCTGCCTTTTTAATTAAATCTATTCCTTGCCACCCCAAACTTGTAAAGATCAAGAGCTTGTAATTCAGTAATTGGCACAAGTTACACATTCTTCGTTCTACTGTGAATACAAATCTATTATTTCAAAGGTTCCCTTTTCACTGCACTAATTTACAATACAAGCCAGGAACTGTATATGAAGTATATAGTATTATATGATCCCTGTACAAGCGCACAAAAAAATTACACGAAAGCATATGGTGGGTTTAGATTTTCACACAAGATGGGAGCAATATCAACAATTACAGAATTATAACATTGATATTTTAACACATGCTAGCTGTCATTTTTTTATAGATTACAAGACAATTTCACAATGAACATAAATGCAACAAGAACACACACAACCAAAGGGTACATTAAGATATATGTTGGATTACTTTAATTGCAGAGAAAACAATTGTGCAAATATAACTCGTGAATGAAGTTTGATAAACAAACAAACTTGTGGAAAAAGTTATTTCTAACTTCGTACCCGTGATTTCGGTGTTGTGGTCTAGTTGTCCATTGAATTAAAGAAATTAGTTTATTTAAAACAAATTCTTAAAATATTGTATCACTTTTCTAAATATTGCCAACATACCTACCAGAACAAAAACAACATCCACATTATAAATGATCCATACATATTACTCCTATAACCTTTATCTAATTATGTTATGTAAATAAAAGATAAATAATAAAAGGTACATGCATCTACATATATAACCGATAAATATTCAATATTAGAAAGATTTTTACTGTAAGAGATAGTAACCGGAGGAATGATAGTACATATGTATACCAAAGTACATGACTTGTACAGTCAAACAGTGCCAATATGTGCATACTATGTTCAGCCAAACGCCTTATTGATCAAATCTACGACGCCCAATCGATATGATTTACGACCTAATTGCATGTTAAACACTTAAAGCATGTTAAACTCTTAGCATTTTAAACACTTAAAACATGTTAAACTCTTAGCATGTTAAAACACTTAAAGCATGTTAAACTCTTAGCATGTTAAACACTTAATGCATGTTAAACTCTTAGCATGTTAAACTCTTGGCATGTTAAACACTTAAAGCATGTTAAACTCTTAGCATGTTAAACACTTAATGCATGTTAAACACTTAATGCATCTTAAACTCTTAGCATGTTAAACACTTAATGCATCTTAAACTTTTAGCATGTTAAACTCTTGGCATGTTAAAAACTGAATGCATGTTAAACTCTTAGCATGTTAAACACTTAATGCATGTTAAACTCTTAGTATGTTAAAAACTGAATGCATGTTAAACTCTTAGCATGTTAAACACTTAATGCATGTTGAACACTTAGTATGTTAAACACTTAAAGCATGTTAAACACTTAGATTTTCAAAAGGAGTAGGGAATAATGTGGCTACTGAGGCCCCAGTTGGAGAGGGAATTGTACATGTACTTACAATTGTTTCCCAATCCACTATGAATAAATAAGTTAATTTAAAGGAATTAAAAACAATTGAAAACAATAAGCCTCTTTCAACACTTGTATTCGCCCCTTGAATACAATATATATATATTTGAACCAAAAGTTGATTTTACAATTTTATTTACAATTTATATCTATCACCGCCTCAATTTATTCCTATCACCCCCTTAATAGTCACTGTTTGGAAATGACACATTTTTTAATAAATTTGTTGAAATGTTCAGTGTATAAATTTGGGAATTCTGTTAGAAGTAAGGCTTCAGCTTGGCCTATATGTAACATGCAAATGAGCATTATAATAATTTTAGGTATTTCTAGTTTGAAATTGAGGTCAGTACTTTAAACTAAATGTTGTCTTTCAAAAATCATTTTTGTGAATTAAAATCATGTAAAGAATTGTGACGTAAATGAAGTCACGTCTTGATGGGATATATGTATACTGGGTTTACTTTAATGAAAGCTACCCCATGTACAGTGTCAGATTAGAACGCATTGATTTCAGCTATTGTACCTCCTCATTTAACAGAATAAATGGAAAGAGGGTATAATTTTATGTTTGCTCATTAAGGCATTCGACTTTCTACTTGATTTACGTTAACTCTCCAACCAGTAATCTTATTTAGTTTAAACATATTTTATTTGCTCTAAAACAAAATGGATTAGACAGAAGTAAATCATACTTAGTTTTTTCCACAATACACTATATTAGAATACCATTATGTAAAAGAGCATGCATATAATAGTTATCGGGTATAACAGAAAAAAATTGACATGCAATGGTGATGACGATGGTGGAGAAAATTGACCCATATCTGTATATTTATATTATACAATAAGGAATTTATTGGACTTTCTAATAAAATCAAAGACATATTTGAAAACTTTTTCATTTTCTTCATCTGAAAGGTTAGAATTTCCCCGGGTTAATAGATCAATGTCTATTTCGTAATTGTCAGGAAGCCAGTTAAGATTTTCGAACAAAATAGCTCTTATAACTAAATAGGTAGTGCAATGCAGAAAGAAGTGACTAGCGTCTTCCATGATCGCGCCACACCGACATGATGGACTGCCTATAATGTTAACCCTAAATAGGTCATAATTCAAGAAGGAAGCATGACATCTAATTTGTGTACGTATAACATTAAGTTTCCTTGGACCATAACTGTAGTATTTGGGTATTTGTACATTGCGTGGTTCGAGATGTTTTAATTTAATTTTAAACTCGGAATTTGTTTTACGAACAGAAAGATCGAGACTATTCCATTGTTTAATAGTAGATGGAATAAAAGATTCTCTAGTCAGAGTTTACAGAAGGAACAATAATATCCTCGCCATTACGTAATGGGTAAACTGTTGCACTTTGAATACTAGGGGGTATGATATTGTACAAGTAGCTAAGTGCATTTTTCTTTTGTATATTATAAAACATTTGTAATTTTCGTCTCTTCCTTCTTGCGTCTAACTTTTCCCGGAAGACTTCTATAAGCGCTTTAGAATGAACTGCAGTCATTCTCTACCTTTATGTTATCGAGATAATGGGATCATTTTCCAAGTTAATTAATATAGAACGTTTTTATACCTGCTGCTCGGATACTGTCGCACTATTGACGAATAGTAACAGGAATCCCAGTGAACAGTCAATGGACAGTATTGCCAACCCGAACAAAAATAGTGTACAACAAAAAAGTGTAAGGCCTTATTCATGTCATCGCTAGTCAAACAAATGTAATTTTTTGAACTTCTTAATATTGAAAAATGTTTTACATGTAGACCAAACACACCTATTTATAATTTATTGAACAACTTTCTTATAACTATTATTATACATTTTCTTTACCCTTTCGAAAACATACGCACTCACATTCGGTTTTACATCTTAATCTGTATATCTGTTTGAAAATGAGACAATTGTTGTGCATTGCTTGATTCTTAGATGATTTTGGCTGCACAATTTTTGATTTTTGTTTATGTTTCATATTTCAGCTTTTCGATATTTATCATTTATACACATCAAATGTGACCGAATGTTTCTGTTCACCTATGAAAACACAATAACAGATACTCAAGCTGATTACAACTGATTTGTCTAGTTCCATCTCTTTTGATATTAAACAGATGATATGAGTATAACCCTTTGAACATGTTATTTATGAACTTTTTTATATGTTGTTTTATAAGTTAGGGTACCGCTGAGAAAAAAATAGGTACATTAGTTTCAAATAGAAATCTCCTTTGATCATTTCATAAACAAAGAAAATTGACAATGGAAAATGGTATAACATTATACACCTGCTGGTGTTGACTAAGTAAAGACAGCGTGGAATCATAGATCAGTACTCAACTCAACAACAAAAGTTAATTAATTATCAGAGGGACACCTTTGGAAAAAAATCCCACATGTTTTGTCGGTATTTTTATCATATTAATGGAAAGCCCAGTGGGGAAAACAAATAGGACCGGTTGAAGAATGTCAAAACTGTTTCAAGAAAATGCAAGAATACGACGTGTATGTACATGTAATATATATCTAGAACTAATTCTGTTGTTATATGGACATGATATAACATTTAAATTTGACTTTAAAATTTCTTCCTGCAGAAACCATACAATATACTTTAAAAAAGAATCAGTTTCATTTACAAACACATAGGATTTCAATTTTTTAAATCTGAAAAAAAAAATTTTTGAAAATTAAATTATAAGGATTGTTTTAAATTTTGGGAGAAGTTATGCGATAAACCCTAATTTTCAAAACTTTTCTGATCCAAAATTGCTGGTAGAATTATTTGAATAACTTATTTAATCCTGGAATATTTAAATCACGGACTGCGAAGTAATACCTTAGTGACGTGACAGTACCAAAAGTTGATTATACAATATAATTTATCTTGCTCAAACAAATTGTCTGTTACAATTCAAATTACTTTATAATTTTACTTCATTATACCGGACCGCCTCGGTGGTCTCGTGGTAGCGTGCTCGCCCCGAGTGCGGAAGGTCGCGGGTTCGATCCCCGGCCGAGTCAAACCAAAGACTTTAAAATTGGTATTTGCTGCTTCTCCGCCAAGCACGCGGCATCTAGGAGTAAGAGCAAAGACTGGTCGGCTCGGAGTCAGTATGTGTCCGAGTGAGGTGATATGTCTTCCTGCGGTCAGTTACCTCGTGAGCTAGCACATTAAAAATCCGACTCAGCGTGTCGGTCTAGTACAAAGCAGGGATCATATTCATTATCAAAGACTAGCTTATTTGTGATTTCTACTTAGCAACCATATACATTTGGAATCACAATACCAACTGCACTAGTTATGGATTTCAAAAATGTGTGATTCCAATTTCGGTAAATTTCCTTATAGTATCTAAGACTATTATTTTTTTTCAATTTTACTTAGCAACTATAGATTTTTTTGGATCTTATTAGCTTTAAGTCTAATCTAGATCAGGTGAATTTCAAAATATGAATCAAATATGGGATTCCAATTTAGTAAATTTCCTGAAAGACTACTTTATTGGTGATTTCTACTTACTGTCTATCAACCATATTGATTTGGAATCACTATAGTAACAGCACTAGTTTGGGTTGTATAGATTTAAAAAAAAACAAGAGTAGTGCGGAATATTCAGCGGGACTGCTTCGACTAGTTAGTATTGTTAATTATTTAATTGCTTCATTCAAAAATCATATATATACGTCCGCAAAGACGCTATCAATAAAAGTTATTATTTTAACACATAACATACACGTACCATTTATTATAAAATATTAAAAATAAACAAATGAAAAAATAACTAAAAGATTGAAGCGAGTTCCATGAGTTCAAAACGTCAGTTGTGTCAATAATTTTAAAGGGAAATCATGTGCAGCAATTGTTTAAACTGTTAAATGGTGCGTGAAAATGTTTTGATGTTTTCTAAAGTCAAAATTGAACAATACCATATTGAAAAAAATCACCAAAATTTTGTTGTTTGGACTTTAAACTTTATAAACAAATGCTTTTAGATGAAGTGTTCTCTTTTTTTTTTTCTTTTTTTTTGAGAAAAGAAAAAACATTACTGTCATTTTTTCATTCATGATCAAGTTTAGGACCATCCTAGGACACCTATTTGGATGTCCTAAGTTAAGATGTATCCTAACTTAAGATATGTTCGATAAACCGACATAAGACTAAGATGTGTCCTAATTAAGATGGTCTTAGGACACGCCATAGTTCTTAGACAGCTTCGTTAATTTAATAGATCCCACGTCTCAAGGTGGACAACGTACGTCATAGTTATTCTAATTATAGTAACAGTTCCGGAAAATGAGAGTGCTTGTTGCTGATATGTCCCATTGTTTATGAAAAAATATGTGGTCTAATTAATTAAACATGTATTGCAAAATACACCTGTAACTGAAAGCTTTGACCAAGGTAGGTTAAATTTACGTCTTTTTGGTTTAGTTTTTATAATCGTTCAAGCAAAATGGAATTCTTTTCGGATACCATACACCCCTCAAGTGGTATATTTTTGCGAGCGAGTGTTTAGCGAAATTGGTAAGTTTTATGATTTTTGCACTGCACTATCAACAATAATGCAGTTTATACTTGAACTGATGAAATTTAGTGGAGACATCAAACGTTTTGCAAAAGAAACGAAAGTTTATGTCAGTATGCCAGAAACGGTCGGACACGGACTATAAATTATGACGTAGGCGGTCCACCTTGGGTCTGGGATAAAATCCGTCGTTTTCTTCTATTGAAGTAATAATATAAATTAACTTTCAAATTAAAGACTTCACCACAAAATGCTCACTCAACAGCATTCATTTTCGGATATTTTTGGGGTGTAATCCGATACAGATATTAAATGTAACGAAAACATATGCCACCATTTCCAAACTTTTCACAAGCATGACAAGTAGAAACAAACCGGAATGAGCTGAAAACGACGAAAACAAGAATTAAAGGCATCCAAAAAAAATGTTCATTTAATATTGATCATATATGAAGTATACTTCAGATAAATGTATTATTTCGATAATGTTTTGAACTTGTGTTGGCATATTTCCGAGAAACACAATTAGTATACCATTTTCAGAATGAAAAGTCTTTAATCATATTTAATAAGCAAATACAAATGGCAATGGAAAAAATGCGTATCTTATGTACCTAATGGTATTGACTAAGCGCATGAAATCATAGACCAGTACTCAGCTCAACAAAAAAACTTAATTACATATCAAATGAACATCTTTGACAAAATCAATGTGGTCTCGGCAGTTTATCACTCCACTTCATAAATTGTATAATGATTTTGCTCTTATAATTCGATATTTAAGGCAAAGGATCCGTAGCATATATTTTTTCGACGATTTAATGCGTTTATGAGACAGGATATTAAAGGAGTAGAGCCACGAACCCACTAAAATGGCTGTCAGCTGGCATTTTGTTAAGTTGAAGTTGGGTCCATTCAGTATATATGATGTTTATGAATCCTACATTCATAAAAACTATGGTAAAAAAATAAATAAAAACAACATAGGGCGTACGAGAACACGTTGGAAAGGGGGCTTGTTTATTCAATTTTGTAAATTTTCCTTACGATTTCAGTTTTCCAGGCTATTTTTCATACAGGTGTCAGGCCTCGCTCATCGTATTTTTTGTGTAAAAAGAAGCATATGGTACTAAAAGATGTATTTCTGTAGAGACAAACATGGGCGAGGCCTGGAGGCGTATCAAAAATTAAAAACAAAAACGCTGGATGATCGTGTTTTGCTTCCCAGCAGGCGTATTGATAGATTCTATCACGGACCGACATCGAGAAAAAACACGGATATCAGTACAGACTGTGTGAGAAAGAAACCGGCGGAGTTTCAGCTAATGCAAATATAAAGACATGATTAAGAAAGAATTGATTTATTCCGATTTTTTAATTATTTATATTTGTTTTCCCCTTCTACTGCATCTGCATATTGATTATTATAGAGATTTTAAAGAAGATACAAAATTGAGGGCGATTCACTATGAAAATTCTAAAAATATGTACAGAGACGCATTAAAATGCAAATCCAATCGAATTTAGTAACTTTAGTTTGAGAATTGCAAGACTTCTCTCAATAAAAGACCATAAAAATATCTATAACTGCCATTGAATAATTTATAAGCTTGTAAGACATCCAATTTATATATTTTAAGTAAACTTCCTCATTAAAAATTTGTTTCTCTCGATTTGTTCATGTATTTTTTTCTGATCAGACGACAGCTGGGATATTGAAGTTTTATTTATTTGACAATTTGAGTGATAACAGTAAAGTAAATAAGATATATTCTATATGCTACCATTTTTCTAAATCAGATAAAATTAATTTTATTTTACATATTAATATTTGGTATAACTTTTTTCACGAAATGACACGAACAATAGCAAAAAATAACAGAGTTAAGAAGAATAACAAGTTAATAAGGGTATGACAGTAAAAAACTATTACATGAAACACAATCTGGTTTCAGAAAGGGCCATTCGTATCAAACTGCTCTGACTATGTTAGTAGACGAATGGCTAAAGCATTTGAATGATGGAGAAATAGTGGGCTCTGTATTTTTAGATTTTAGTAAGGCGTTTTATCTTGTAAATCATACTATTCTATTTGAGAAACTTCATTATTATCAAATCGGTGAAAACTTGTATAACTGGTTAGAATCATATCTCCAAACTAGACCACAGGAATTTCAATTTGGAAATGTAAAATCTCAAAAATGTGATATGAAATACGGAGTCCAATGATCTAATTTAGGTCCTTTAGTTTTCTTATTATATGTCAATGATTTTCCCTTACATATCAGTGATTCCAATATAAATTTATTTGCTGATGACTATACTTTACATAGTCACGACAAAGATGTAAAGTGTATAAATAATGCTTTAATGACATAAATATTATTCAGTATTTGTGAACCAACAATGGTACAGTATTAAACTTAATCCTCATAAAACTAAGTGTGTGATTATTAGCTCTAGACAGAAACTTACAAAGATACCTGAACTGTGCATTAAAGTAGATGGAAATTATATCGAAAATGTTCATTCACAAACACTTTAGATGTTGATATTGACGAAAATCTTAACTGGGATATTCAAGTTGATCGAATATGTAAAGTTATTTCCTCAAAAGTTTCACTTTTACAAAAGATTAAAGATGACTTACCTATTCATGTTAGACAATCATGTTATTATTCATACATTTTGCCTTATATTGATTATTGTAGCTCTGTTTTGGGTGATATTACAAAGAAAGATGCGGATAGAATTACCAAACTTCAAAAATAAAGAGCTGTATCCATTATTCTTGATTTTGATATTTTAAAACCGTCTGATTTTATGTTTTCTGCCTTGAAATGGTTATCATTTACAAAGACAGTACCATTTCAAAAGTCTATTTTAATGTACAAAGTTGTACATGGTTTAGTTCCAAAATACATGATTCTACAAACAGGAAATGGTGAACATGTTCAATGATATAATTTGAGATCTGTTTCTGATAATAATTTATTTTTATCTAGACCTAATACGAATTTTCTAAAGAAATCATATGTAACATAGAAAACACACATCTGCAAATTAATAGTTTATGAACAAGAAGAAGACAAATTCATTCTGAATTGTTTGTTAGAAGAATGTGTAATAGATATCAAGACAAGCGGGATCCAAATGTGGAACAATGGGGATGCTACGCCCGAGATGATCCTCGACAATGAGGATGCATCCCCTGAGATGATACTTGAAAGAACTATGTCGTTTGCAGCTATTATTACAGAAGTGTCGGGCGTTGCTATACATATATCCCATGTCTAAAACTATGAAGAAAAACATACATGTATCAATACACATGCCAAATATTTATTTTCACTGATCTGACTACATTTTTAAGGTTTTAAACATACAGTGTGTGAGAATTGTGATAGAGAATACTGCAGTGTAATTGTTTATCAACAAAATTGGTAATCAAAATGGTATTTCAATTATACCTGTTTGCATGGAAATATATGAAATAAATGGGAGGATACTGTGCACATCTTTACCTATCATGTCTATGTTAAAACGTGCTCTTGCTATATTTTATCTAAATAGTTAATATATTTATGCATTATGCATTAAATGTAAAATTTCCATCACACCTGAAAATGCGCCAAAGCAGCATTCGGTTCTTATCAAAGGATCAGACTACTGTGATAAAAAATATATATCTGTGATAGTTACGTATAGTTCATCATAAGGACATTTCATACTACATGTATTTCATTTAAACTGTTTACATAAGTTGTTCTATGTAAAGTCAAAACATCATATATTGTCAAAAACGTAGATGGAATACTTTAGTCATATAAACAGATCCACAAATGTCAAAGAGGACCTCAAATGATTAATAGTTATCAAGTTATTAATTCTGCAAAACAAATTACTAGCAATTTACTCAAGTGTATGATGGATAAAAATTGTTGCTATGTTATGAACAACAGACATTTATTAGATAAGATACAACGGGGGAAAAGATGGGAACAGATATATATTTATATTATACCCTCGTCTTTCAAGATTGTTCTAAATATCATATTCATGCCGAATACAAAAAAGGGTTTATATTTTAATGACATTGACCTTATATTATTTTTATACTGTAAGTCAAACTGATACATTGATAGCCATGTAAATGGCAACACAAATTTCAATTTTTTTTCGAATCCCTAAATGAACCTCTGGTTGTTAAAGAAGTGAGCCAACATAAAATCGACATTGTACAAAATATCACCCGTATACTATATCATGTATATTAAGGACATAAACAGCAAACACAACAGGACGTGTTCTAGTTGCAGTCTAAAGTTTTGTATCACTACAGTTTTTGCCTTGCCTCACAAAAGTCATAAAGATGTGCTGTTTCGTACGACATCATCAATTTGTTAATAGTTGGTGATTAGGTCAGTTAATGGGGAACCACATATAGACAGTCAATGAATTTGGTATGCAGTTGTATTAACATTCGCATGGCAATTATTTTTTGGCTTGGCCCCCCTCAGTTGTATTCTAGTGACTATGAATTTTCACTATACTGTACATGTTGTGAAAGTCTATCGGGAACAGTCAACATTTGAAAGTTTTACGTTATTCAGGCACATTTTTAAGAGATGCCTTATTCATTTCAACATTTGCATTATACTATCAACATTGGATACAGGTGAAACATATCTCCCTGTTGAAAGTTTGTACCTTATATACAGTTAGGTTTAAATCACTATTTATCAGCCATCAGATCATGAGGCCATCCGAGTAAACAGTACTTCAGTACTTTGATTAATTAAAGGCATTAAAAACGTACTGTCAATAGTCAAAGCAACTATATCTGAGTGTACAAGCTTATTAAATTAAAGCAGTACAGTGACCATTAAAATAAAATGAATTAGAATAAAGGCAAAGAAATAATTTAGCAAAACATACCTTGATTATTAACAATCCATTACTGAATAAGATTGAATCATTACTGTATGATTTTATCAACATGAAAAATTTAATCTGAAAGAAATAAAGCTTATATATCAATGTTAAACAAATAAATTTAAAAAACAAGAGACCTTGGTATGTTTCTTCCGTCAAAATATGTCTTTGAAACCCTTGTCATCTTTCAATCATTTAATTAGAAGCCGGGTTACACCCATGTCTTTATTTTGGAATTATGTTGGTGAGGTCGATACAAGATTTTATCGCACTGACCAAGAACAATATTGACCGAGGACGAAGTCGATATTGTTGTTCTTGGTCAGTACGATAATATAGTGTTACTAACTTGCTTATTCAGTATTGGCCCTTGTATTGATTCAAGGTTAGCTGTATTGGTACAGAGGCCCGTACGAACGAGGATCAATACAGCTGACCGAGAATCATATAAAGAACCTTTGTGAAAATCTCACATACCCCAAGCCTCCACATTGTCACTGCGCAAACAAAACCTCACCTCAAACGAAAAATGTACACTATAAAATGTTTGTCTTCAAATCTTAATCTTTATTTGAATAACAGCCTCTTGGGGATATTGAATAGGGATTACTATAGCATCACATACTGTGTCTTTTAATATATATATATTTTTATGGTCAATACAGGAGCCAGAGATATGAGTTGGTGAGCGCACAACTTGACAGAAATATTTTGTAGTCAATGCTTTTAATAATAAGTTATTAGGTTCTTTCAAAATAAGAATTTCCTAAAGATATGCATATCTACATAGTATGTTCTTATTAACTATATAAAAATATATGAAATTCTGTTCTATGGTTTTAGAGACGTTGCGCTGACAAACTGAGTCAACAATATGTTTTCACCAAATTCTTAAGTTGAAAGATTCATAACTCCACAAAAAGTCAACGGATAAAAAATTCTTGTGGATATGCAAATTTACAGAGTGTTCACGAATTTCTGTTGTGTGGTTTGAGATAAGTTGCGCTGACAAACTGTTTCAGTAGTAAAAGTTCAAAGAGGCATAACTCCTAAAAAAAAGTTCAAATCATAATTTCCTGTGCATATGTACATCTACAGAGTATACCCTAATTACCTATAAAGTTTCATGAAATTCTGTAGTGTGGTTTCAATGAAGTTGTGCTCACAAACTGTTTCACTGGTATATTTTGGGCAAAATCTAAGTTCAAAGATGCATAACTCCTAGAAAAAATGAATTAAAATATCCTGTCAATATGCACATCTTCATAGTATGTCCTATTACAAAGTTTCATGAAATTCTGTTGTGTGGTTTCAGAGAAGTTGCGCTCACAAGAACAGGACAGACGGACGGGTCAAAAACATTATATGCTACGCAACTCTGTTTCGTGGGGTATAATAACAAGTTCGTAAGACTTTTATTAAATAATCTAAACAGTCCGTACAGCTGGTCCATATGGCCAGTCCGTATGACAAAATAGTCTGTAAATTCGGTCTGTATAGGAGCATAAATCATGACTCATCACTATACCATTACTCAGTTTTGCACCATGTGTCCGGTACACGTTGATTTTGTCGTAACAGGGTAGCGCCAAAGTAAGGCCTCCTTGCTCGCAGTCAAGGTTCACTTAAGCGTTTGCCTTTTGTCTGCGCTGACACCCTCCGAAGAACAGGCACACTGGAAGCAGGTTCTGTTGCTATATTTGTCCTGTTACGAAGATGGAATACCTGTTGTAACGATCCTGAGATGCAGTGGTCATGTGTGGACGACCAGAAGGTTGCTTCTGTCTTTCCTTTACATATATAACAGAACAAAGGTAATGGTAACCTGGTAACCATTAAAAATGCTTAATTCTGCTTCTTAATTTTCTGTTCTGAAACTTTGTAGAAAGAACGGCAAGCTAATACATAAATATCATTTTGTAAAATTATAATTATTTCATATTAATATTTTATAAGCGTGAATGATATGAGGAAATAAAAATATGAATAAATGTATTATTCGTTTTATTTGATTTTCTATTCATTCATTTATTTTACTGTAAATTCAGTAATTAATGTAAGCTTATTTTAGTAATAAAAAATCGCAGTAAGCTTAAATATCCAAAAGGTTACGTTATAAATGAATGCAGAAACGTATTTTATTTGAAATTTTTTTATTCATATTTTGAGCTGCTCTGAAAGGGTAATCTTAATATTTTTGTATGTTTAGTCACTACTGGGTATTAAATTTTATCTAAGGTTCCCTTAAAACCAAGAATAAGTATTTCGATCATATAGTTATTTGCACATTCGTGACGTGACGGATATTTAGGTACAATTACTGCTCTAACACGTGCGAAAGACAGTATGGAACTACCCATTTTTTCTTCCTGCTGAAGGTCTCACTGAAACTTTAGGTGAAAGTTTAATGAAAATGGGGTTCCTTTTCTTGAATTTTTGTATGTGTGTGTGAAGATTTTAACCAACACTGTGATCACATTTCTATCTCTTAAATATATAAGAATTAATACGAAAGAAAAAGATGAACATAAACTTTTCTTATACAATAAGCTGGTATAATAAATTTTGTATAGCCTTCTTTACTTGTACAAGATCTTAGCTTTGCAATCTGCTGTAAAAAGAAACCACACCAGTAAAACAATGCCATCTTTGAACATATATTTTTATTATGAAAATAAACATGAATAGAAATTTCATTAACATTCACAAATATAAGATTACCTGAAAAAAATCGATGACAGCCAGCGGATGTTGTAATGACGTTAATCAAATAAGGACGTTATTTCTACAGCCAATCAATGTCATACTTACCAGTTATGCCGCTGTTGTTACCGAAAACAACGACTATAAAATCTTGCATCTTTAATAAGATTATCAGTGACTCATAATGTTAGGTGTTGTGTTTTATTTTACTTTTACTCTTTTGTCAAGAGCAAGCAGTGCTTATACCAATGCCTCAAATGGTGACATTGGAATGCTTACATCTACGGTAGATAACAAAGTCATTAATATCACTGCTGCAGAGTTTGTGGCTAATTCGTCCACTCAAGATCAAACTTTCAGCCAAGACAGCCTAGAACGAAATTCTCAGGACAGACCAAAACACTCTCATGAATCATTTACAGTTGACAGTAGCACTGTTATTCCACACCGGTTATCAAGCACATTGAACGACATGGTTACAGCGGTTAATGATTTTACCAATAGATTGGAAACTGATGTTAGGAAAAGTGAAACGGACATTATCAGAAATCAAACATCAGTTGCTTTAAACATGTCTAGTTTGGTATCTGCAGACGTTTGTTCTCAGTATGGCACGTGCGATTTTGTTTCGTCCTCTTTCTTTCGGTACTGCCATTGTGATGCCTTGTGTAAAATATATGGCGATTGTTGTTACGATGCATTTCACAATGATTCGGAAAAATTAGAAATTAGTAATTTCTACTGCAGTCCACAGTCAAACGTCAAAAAATATTTTGGAACCTATATCATAAATCAATGTCCGGACGGTATGAAAGATGGTGATCTCGACCAGAAATGTAGAACAACGGACATAATAAAAGCTGGACCGTGGGTAGTTGATGAAGATGGTTTTGTCTACCAGAACAGATACTGTATTCAGTGCCATAATAAAATTTTATATGACGTGTTTTCTGTCATGGTTTCAAACATTGAAACATCAGAGATGAGCAAAAATTACAGTACTGTAAAATATATGCTTGAAGACTTACTTAGTAGAAAATCTGAGTTATGGATGGACTTAAATGCGGTTCAAATAGAACAAATTCCTCCAAAGGAAATTTATCCCCGTCAATGTATGTTATTCAGCTCAAACGTCAACGTTTCCCAGAAATGCTTTGAGTACTCTATCAACCCTGTATTTGTTAATTTGATCTTAGACGTGAAGTTATATCGAAATACATACTGTGCATTACCGGATACACGTACGGAATGTCTTGGTCCAACTTCAGATATTCTCAAATTTACTCCATACTATACTTTGTTTCCACTATCTGTAATATTCCCTTTTGGAAAATTACAGGCGGAATGTGAAAACGTAAGTACATTATATGAAAATTTACATGTAACAATTTTCGTCTTGTTGACATGAAATTACTGAATATGAGCCCTTTAATATACCTCAAACATTGCACTAAGTTTGAGATCTCTAAGTGTCATTTAATTTTAAAGACTGAAGTTTAATGGTCCTGGAAAATCTAGAGGAAGTCCATTTATAGGTCTGCTGTATAAAAGCCAAAAGTGGCAAAAACCTACGCAAAATTGGAAAAAATCTAGCAACATGTTTTAGAAATTGGCTGATTGGGCGCTTATGTGAGGTGATATGTGAATATGTTATTAGTATTATTGTGTGTCTGGTTGTAGCTTCAACAACTATGCTTTTCTGCCAGGAAAGTAAGTAATGAAGTTATATCAGTGCATTCTTATTTTCCGTTGGGTTTATACGTAGAAAAGAGTACAATTTTTTATTTAATTAAGAGTAAAAAGTATGGCGCACCTCACTGGACCATTTTTTTTTAATTCATGGACAATGCCATTTGATAGCTTTATATTTGCAATAATTACTCCAGTACGGGTAAAAGCAAAAATAATTAACAATTAATCAACACAATCTAAGTTTAAATAAAGATAAGAACATGGCACAAGATGTATGAACCCTCAGATCGGCATTGACCCTTTCGCAATACTTAAGATTCTTTATAAAGGTACATACTGTCCCCAAAAGGTTTAAGTTATAGATTTAGGAGGCTAAGTATTTATTATTTTTGTGATATATACTGAAATTGGGAATAATGCACCTTGATTGTTTTTTTTTTATAAATTCTTCTATATTCTTCTCTATTTTTTTTAATTTAGATTACAATAAAAAAAAGAAGTGGTTCAACAATTTTACAATAACTGCAGAGTCTTTTATTCGGTGGACACTTCTTGTATTCTATAAATTATTGATTATCACTGGTACAAATTTTAGGGTTATTGTATCTATCTTTGAAACTAATTTTCACTCCTGGTTTTTATAGGAGTTCGTGTTGTTTATTGTTTTTTAGTTTTCTGTGTTTATTGGTTGTTCATTTGTGTTCCCGGTTTTGTCTGTCCAATGGATTACGTTTGTTTTGATTGCTCCTTAGGTATATTTATCCTTTTTACTGTACCAAATTTTTCTTCAAACCAGTGCTTAGTTATATTTGGTTATATAAAAATAATTTAGAGTCTTCAGTTAATGAGTTTATTTTCTCTTCAATCATTTTAGAATACTCTTATTTGGCCATATGTTTTTCTTACAGGGAGAGTTAATCTTTTCATATGATTGTTCTAAACTATATTGGTTCTTTATATCTGAATTCAATTCTTTAAAGACCTAATCAGCTAATGTATACCAGGAATAAATACCTACCTCATGTAAATTGCGGTTAAGTTTTAGAGCTGATACAAGAGGGTTAATATATTTATAGGTTTATCTTGAAAAATACAATAAAATTTGAGTTTTTATTTGATGATAAGGGGGTACGCCCAAATTCTGCATTTGCGTCAATATTATTAGCAGTCCTTCTCAGTTCTAGTATAAATTTGCAGATTTTAGTATGATTTTTTTCATAAGAGGTTTTATAGTCAAAAACAGACTATCGCATTTTTTTTCATCATTTTTATCGGCTCTCAGTAAAGCTCTATAAATTAGCTTCATCCATATACCAAATGTCTACATTATATATACTTGATGGGCTTGATAAGAGTATCAAAAATTTTCAAGAACCATTTACTTATAGTGTTGGAAATTTGAGAGCCCTTTTCTCAAAGAAAATAATACTTTAATCCTTTCTTCGCTAGTTCTTGTATACTATGTTTAAAACTGCCTTCTTGATTAATTAACCCAAATAGTTATTTTCTTCAACTTCTTGGAGCCCTTTATCTCCAAAGTAAAAAGTAAAAAAAATAAGTATTTTTGTCTTGTTTGTGTTCAATGTAAGTTGCCAATCTTAACAGTACTGTTCAAGTTTATTTATGGCGTTTTGTAAACCTTTATGAGAACTTGATCAAATATACTATGTACATCATTTATATAGCCATTTAAAAATGTAGTGCTTAAGTTGTCGCCATGTTTACAGCAATTTCTAAGTCAAAGACGTCTATCATTTATTTTGACTACAGATTGACTACTTTAATATATGTCTTCAAATTGCGTGGACCGCCTCGGTGGTCTCGTGGTAGCGTGCTCGCCCCGAGTGCGGAAGGTCGCGGGTTCGATCCCCGGCCTGGTCAAACCAAAGACATTAAAAATTGGTATTTGCTGCTTCTCCGCCAAGCACGCGGCATCTAGGAGAAAGAGCAAAGACTGGTCGACTCGGAGTCAGTATAATGTGTCCGAGTGAGGTGATATGTCTTCCTGCGGACAGTTACCCCGTGAGCTAGCACATTAAAAATCCGACTTAGCGTGTCGGTCTAGTACAAAGCAGGGATCATATTCATTATCGTATCAACATGTTCTCGTCCTGATATGCACCTGGTTGCCACTGGATGTTAAACAATAATTCATCCATCCATCAAATTGCGTGAAATTTATTCCGGTACATATTTCATAATAATATAAATGAAATTTGTTCCAGAAAATGTTTATACTACTCTGACAACAAGACAAATAGGGGCAAGATTAGTCAACATAAATTAAGTCGTGGTTTGTTAAGACTAAGTGTGATTCATATTTTTAGTTCTTGTGTATTGGTTTAGAGTAAAGATTAGCTTGTGTTGTCCAATAGCCGTTTCATTGATAATCACACCACTGCATTCATTATCTATATGCATTATTAATATATTAGTTTTAGTATAGTATACATGTAGTATATTTCAACAATAAGTCATTTCAATTCTTTATTGTATTTATAAATTGAATAATATTTCATGTGTATATATAATTAACTACAAATCTACTTTAATGTTAACAATGAATTCATAGAGCATTCTATTCATTAGGATCCATTTTAATTTGTATATTTAAGCAATGTAAACAATAATCAAGCTCACCCATGATGATGTAAACACAAAAGGAAGGTTTAAATATATTCATGGCATTTAATTGCATGAAAACAAATCAGTTTAACCAGTGGAACAAATTTCACCAGGTAAAGGAACAAATGTTACAATATGTAACATTTCATCAGGTAAGGAACAAATTTCATAATCAGTGGAACATATTTCACCAGGTAAATCACGGAGCAAATTTTACATTTTGGAATGATTTTCATTTAAATTATCTTATGAAATAAATTCTCCCAGAACTAATATCACGTAAATTTGTTCCAGTGGAACCTTTTTTATAGGAACAAATTTTGGCTTACAAATACACAGGTCAACACATTATTTCATATTTGCATAAAATGTATATTGACTATTCTTTTTACTTTCTTTCCTTTATCAGGTGAATGGTTTTTGTCTAGGACAAGAAATATACAGGAGTTATACTTTTCGATTATTCCTTCAAGCAGAGTCCACTGTTTTCATTCCAACTAGAGTATTTCTACAACTGATGTTGGCTGCAGCGTGGTCTTTCCCACAGAACATTGAGTTAAGATTAATAGAAATGGAAAGCTTTCAAAGTGAAAGCAATTCTACATACAAAGGAAGACTGATGATGGACTTGAAAGTCACGAAAGAGATGCATAAAAACGATGTACTTAACCTTGAAGGCAGGATTAAGCAGATTCAATGGTATGCACGTCTCAACGTACCACACAAAGCTCCAGCTATAGTAAATATTGTTAATACGGATTTTTTTCATGTTAATTTCTATGATTTTCATTTTGATAATAACAATGGTCTAATTATTTCGATGAAACATCAAAACATTAGTAATAAGCTTGATTCTCATGACTATTCCTCCTGTAGGAAATTTTGCATGAAATGTGAGCTCGGTAATTTGTCTGGGCAATCTGAATTTGTTATAAATAGTCTACAGTGCATTGATGAAACATTTCCAGTATCTTCTCAAACTATAAAGATCCTTATTTCATATACTGGAATGGGAATTTCTGTTGTTTCTCTGGTTTGCACGATTGTTATTTATAGAAAAACGGGTTTGTATAAAACTGTTCCTGGGTCCAATATTGAAAATGTATTAGTTTCATTGTTGTTGGCGGATACTTTATTTATGGTTGGAATCGGTGCAAATGACAACCAGGTTTTGTGTTATATAATAGGTGTTTGCTTGCACTATCTTTTTCTCTGTGTATTTTCCTTTAAATCAATCGTGTTGATTTACATGTGTAATAACGTCAGAAAGATGTCTGTCAATTCTACACACTCAAGTGAAGCCATATCAAATATAAAGTGTAAGCTCACAATTCTTGGTCTGGTCCTGCCATTGTTGTTTGTTTCTCCCTCTATAGCTTTGGATCAAATCAAAATTTCTGGATTCAGTTTATATTATGATGGATCTGTGTGCTTCCCAACTGGTTACCTCGAAAATTTGATATTTGTTTCGACACCAATTGGACTGGCCGTTTTGACCAATTTATTTTGTCTTTTTAGTGTATTGTTTATAGTTACAAAGACATCATTTGAAACGAGACATGTAAAAAAATCAACTTCCTATCTGTATATCCCCGTTTTCGTCCGTACTAGTGCTGTTACAGGTGTTTTCTGGATATCAGGGGTAATTGGAACAGTCCTTCCAACTGATTTGACTGAGTATGTGTTTCTTAGTTGTTGCAGTTTCCAAGGCCTTTTCGTGTCGCTTGCGTTCGTATCCACCAAGCAGGTTCTTGGAGCTTTTCGAAATAGCTCCAATAAGAAAAAAAAATCATTTACATAGTGTATACATTAATGAGCACATTTTTTATGCAAATTAGGCCTCATGAATGGTGTTCATGGCTCAAAATGAGAAAAGTCAGAACTACATGTAGAACAACCAATAGAATAGAGAATGGAAACTGGGAATGTGTCAAGGAGACAACAACAACCCGACCAAAGAGCAGAAAACAGCTCAAGGCTACCAATGGGTACTAGTTCGGCAAAATGGACGGCACACTAAACTCCGAAACATAAAAATGAACCAAAATTCTAAAACCAACAAGACTAACAAAGGCTAGAGGTTCCTGACTTGCGACAGGCCCAAAAAGGCGGCGGGCTTCAACATGTTTTGTGAGATCTCAACCCCCCTAACAATGTTGCAGCTCTTGTTATTATCAAATACACGGAAAATAGAAAAACAATCCGAATTAATAATATATTTGTCACCATTCGTGCACCTGTGTTACATGAAACTTTTTTTTTTCTAAAGACTTTATTATTTCATCCAACCATACTATTTTTTAATTTCTATGCCTTCAAGCTATAAATGAATTCATATCTTTAAACACTTTTTTGTATGTATTTGAAAGGCCTTAAAAAGTCGTGGAGTTTTCATATAAATATGATGATATATTGTTAATTATTTTTCCTATGACTAAAGACAATACATGTAGAAAAGTGTCAAAATTCGCAAAGATTATCATTTGGGCAAATAAAACTAACCTATAAGTTTGTCAGTCAACGGCATATACTTTAGTACATGTAATTATATATTTCCCGCGCTCTAATTAGTTCTGATGAGGCAAAATTTATCAAACATTTTGGTAGGCTCAATATAGGCACTTTTAGTAATCTGTTCTTTATTTGAGATGATGTTGCTATTTGAAAAATTTCGCAAACTTTTCCTGGAGAACTAGATTTTTTCACTAGAGATCGAATGTAGTGACTGCAGTAACCTCAAACTACACGGAAGGAGACTGCTTTGGTATGTTAGGCCAAAACAAAATATATGTCTGTTTAAGGTTACATTGTGACAAAAAATAGGGTAGGTAGGTAGGCAAAATCATATTATTTTGAAAAATTATTTTAGATAGACCCCTATGGTAGAAAAAATGATCAACGAATGTTTTATTAGGGAAATAATTATATCAGCAACATTTTTGTCCGGAATAAAATGGGTTAGGGTAGACACAAAAAATATGGTAGGTGGAGTAACCTTAAACACATATATATTTTTTTGGTCTTAAGGTTAACAAAACGGATGTTGGGTTAATATTCATGAAAAACTATCACCGGCGAACATTTGTAGATATTATAAATGTTTAGGAAACTTTAAAGATGAAATCTTTATTGTATTGGTGTTATTAATTCTTATAGTTGGTTTTTTTTTATGTCGTAATGTTTGCCATCTAGAATGCTTTCTTTTTTCCAGGATTACATATAAAATATCCTAAATCATACATGTACATGTAGCTTAAAATGAATTATAGCAACTAACATTAATCACTGTATAATTGGTGTGGTAACATGTTGCATGTTACATATTTATATCTCCATTCCTTTGTCCTATAATTATAGTGTGTAAAAATTATGGTCAACGTACATAGTTTAACAACGCTCGAATATCAGCACTCTATACAGTTTGAATTCGATCAGTCAAAAGTTATCAATAAGTTAGATAAATTCAGTGATACATTTTGCCAATTTGGATGCAAAAGAATTGCACATTTCTTCAATTTACGACTCAGGAGTTGTGCTCAACGTTTAAAATGTTGAAAGCCAAAACAATAATATACAATTATGGCCGTCAGAAGAAGGTAATATACATAATTATTTAATCGAGGAAAAATAACCCTTTTGAGATTTAATAATTATGTATATTACCACCTTCTGAAGGCCATAACGTTATTATTATACTGAACTAAACTCCCGGACAAAATATCAGTTATTACGCTCCCCTCGATTCTCGCGAGAGTTATCTTGCTCTCATTGATTATCGCGTGAATCGACGAGAGCAGGATAACTGCTTATTTCCCGCTGGCGGAGAAAAACTGGAGTTATTTGATTTGCTTGATAAAAACAGTACTTGCTATAGTAAAATATAAATGTTTAATGTTCCGAAATGACAAAAATATTCTAACCAAAACCGCCTTAAGACAGAGCTATGCACGAGGGAGATACGCCTTATTTTTCACAAAATTAAATCTGTTTGTAACAGTAAATTTAAATTATCAGTTTTGACCTAGTGTCGAAATACTAGCAACTGAGTTAATTCCCAGGGAATTGCGGTATACTATTTAAATTGTTAAAACTATTTTGATGAAATAATTTATTCGAATTTGATATATATTTTGTAATAATTTAAAATCTGCATTTTATAATTTTACTGTTGTAAATCATTTGATTTATTTTTTTTAATTGTGCAAAACAACAATTGTAAATTTATTATACTAATCTGTGTTTAATGTAATTAATGTGGTGTACTAATAAAAAAAAATAGTTTATGATTTGTTTTAATTCAACACAAGTTACCGGGTAAAAGAAAAAATAATATGCATAGAAACTATAGATTGTACGTAAAAACACTGAAAAAATAAAAAAAAAACGAGATAAAAGCATTGTTCGGTCGTTCTTATCATATTGAAGTGATACACGGTATTAATGTGTAAAAATATAGCTTTGACAGAGTGGTTTAGGGCGTTGGACATGGTGCTTGTCGAATAGCTGCCATAGTGTCTCAACGATGTGAGTTCGAGACCCCGTCGCCAAAGGTGGACAAAAATCTGACAATATTAAAATCTGATTAACAGTGTTGGGTTAGTGTTTAGGTGTGTGTGTGTGTGTCTATATATATTATTCAAAATTTTAAAATTTTAATTCCAATAAACCTGTGTTTTGTTGAAAACAATCGAAGCACATATCACATGTAGGACAATTAATTGAATGGGGACGTTGGTATGTTACTACTTTATAAGGGAAAGATATTTAGAAAATCTTGACTTCAATAGCCGAACGTCATCTACATCAGTCTCTTCAATTTCAAGTTCACTAAGATCTACTTAGTATATTATGTAAATGGTTATAAGGGAAATCATTTAGTTGAATCTGAGGTTAAAGATTATTCGTATAAACAGTCATATGGGACACCTGCATGTATATTAGTTCAATGCTAGTCATTTCATACCACAATTTGTCATTTCTTACCATAAAATTTCACTAATTTCGCGATAAATACAAAGACTGGTACCAATTCGTGCCATATGTATTGTCACGGAAGTAATTTCATACCAGAATCGGCATAATTTCTACCATTCCGTAACTTACTCGTATGGATATACAATGTAATTATCGGAAAACGAGTACCTAAGCAATCCGACAGTGGTCAATTTCCACAGAGATAAATAAAACACGTTTTATATGTCTCTGATTTCAACATTAACACAGCGTTGCAAACAAAATAGAATCAGCAAAATATATAACAAAACGGAAGCACTTGGAATGTGAAATTCCAAGAAAAAAAGCTTTGGAAGGGTAATCATTTCATTACCATCTCGTACAATTTGAATGTACCGGTATTGAAAACAAATTATTTGGTGTCATACGGATGTTCATGACAATTTCGTACCATATAGATGTTCGGAACCATATGGATATTGTGACCATTTAGCAACATAACATAATGGAACAATGCCGATGGGCTGTACAAGATTTTCGAAAACAAAACATTCAGGCAGAAAAGATGTACATGTATGATTGTATAGGAAGACCAGTTACTTCGATATTGTGAAAAAAAAACGTAATATCATGTATACTATGTCATGATTTGTACACGAACAACTATGGCACGCCGTTCTCGTCAAAACTATGTTTAAGCCATTTTCGAAAAAATTACACAGCTGATATTAAAAAACTTAAAAACACACACTGAGAATTAAAAATTACACGCTGAGATTTCAAAAATACACACTGAGTTTAAAAACTTAAAACATACACACCAAGAATTAAAAATTACACACTGAGATTTCAAAAAGTACACACTGAGGTTTCAAAAAGACACACTGAGATTAAAAGAACTGAAAAATACACACTGAGAATTAAAAATTTCACACTGAGATTTGTGCGCACTTTTTATGCGCACATATCTAATTAGCATACTTAATCTGAATCTACTACAAGCTTGAAACAACTAGAGGACAGGAATGTAGGTTTACGCTCGGGGGGGGGGTCGCACTTTGAACTTTCTTTTGTAGGGGTGAGCAGCTGAGACATCAAGTACCCCACCCTTTTCGTATATTTTGTAGATATACCCTATTTTAGACACTATGGAATTTCTTTTAATAAACGTTATCTTGTTTCATGTATATAAACCTTTTAATGTTAATTGAGTGCAGATGTCAAAATAATCGGATTAATAGCATCTATAACTAGCGTCAGTGCCAATACCACATTGGAAGACAAATAGAGAGATTAATTGGTTTGACAAATAGCTGATCAATACATTTACGACTGTGGTTTAACAGCATCAAAAATAACTAATGACATCTGATAAGTTTCAGATACTTATAATATAATCAAGCAAGCGATAAATATCAACCTAATGATATATTTAATCTGAATTTCTCACCCTTTTCATATATCTTGAAGCATGAAATAGTGATCTATTCAAGCGGCTCATCCCTACCACTCATTACATTTGAAGGCACACCACTAAAACGAGCCCGTTTACTTCAATGTTAAACATTTTCAAAAATTAGGGAAAAATATAAAATGAATTTTTCCAAGTCGGGTAATATGTTGACATTTTTTTCAAATAAAAGCTGTCTTAGAAAATTGTACTTGAATAGTACATTGCTTACCAAATAAGAAATTTTTTCTCGTTTCAAATTTCCCGGTGAAAATTTGCCCCATCACCTCAAACTGAATACCGAAAATTACAGGTGCATTAATATGTCCAATTCTCTAAACTTTTAAGGGTTATTGACATGCCGTAAAGTATATTTCGTAGGGTATTCATTCTTTTCCAGAATAAATTCACTTATTTATGCTTTAGATTGTGGCATTAGTTGTGACAGATCGACGCCGAAACCCATAGGAATTATTTTGTACTACTTTCCAAGTCTGTCGAAATTGCTCCAGCTATTTACCGAAGTGATAAAAAATGCTAAAAACAATAGATATAAGATGATGGTTGCTTTTGATCTTATCCTCTATTGTTTTTAGGAGGATGATTAATTTATTCCTCTTATTATCTAATATTTGAATATCAAGTGGAGTCAAAAATATTAATTAAAATCACACAACATTTAAAATAATTATTTTGAATTTTAGTAAAAAAAATTTAACTCAAAGAATAAGCAAAATTAGAATATATATATATATGGAAATTAAAATTAAAAAATGGTTTAATTGAAATACATTAAAATTACCTATTTGGTTTATAGATATTTAGATCACGTACTTAAAAATATAAAATTTGTCCGAAATCTCCTATTCCTGTTCACTAGTTAAGGATGTTCGCTCCTGAAGGTCAAAATAACACGGTTTTCCTAAATTATACATTTTGTACAAGTGAATGTAAAATGCTTTAAAATTATTAACAAAAATGTATATGTTTGTGTACTTTTTTTAAGATATTATCAACTGAAAAGTTCAAATTTTTGGCAGGAAAAATTTTTCTCGGAATTTTTCATAAGAAATACTTAGGGAAAATAATATTGAAAGGTGTTTAAAACATATGGAAGGAATAACAACATTTTTAAATATTCTACAAACTGAACATTTGAAAGAAGTCCTTTGAGAAATTGAAAATAAATATAGGGGTTACTGGGCCAAACATTTCTAATGTATTTCCTATGAACACTCCAGAGGAGCTACACAATTTTTATCAATTGTCAGAAATGTCACAAGCGAACATCCTTAAATTGTTTCAAGCTTGCAGTAGATTCAGATTAAGTATGCTAATTAGATATGTGCGCATAAAAACTGCGCACAAATCTCATTGTGTAATTTTTAATTCTCAGTGTGTCTTTTTGAAATCTCAGTGTGTAATTTTTAATTTTCAGTTTATGTTTTTGAAGTTTTTTAATCTCATTGTGTAAATTTTTCGAAAAATGGCTTAAACATAGTTTTGACGAGAACGACTTGCCATAAACAACGTTGATAATTATAACGTATATATATGTATAATTTCAATAATGACCTTCATTAACCTGGTGAGGTTGGGCAATTACTTACACTGTAGCTTTGAAATTACACAATACGTTCGTGAAACCTAAATATTTCAGAATTGTAGAACAGAGTATGATGGAATGCGATAAGATTTTTTTTTCCATAAATCATGATACAATTAGTTATTTTAATTGTTACATGTACATGTTTGTGGTCCCTTTGTTAAAATGTTCAACAAAATAATATTGTATTATTTTTCACTTTGCTGCTATTTCAATTTAATATTTAAATAAACAAGATGAATAATGGAAAAACGTGCTTTCAATCTGTTTTATAAAACATTGAAAAGAAAAAAAAACTAATAATTTATATGATATAATAACTTTTTTTTCGTGATTGTTTTGACAAAATCTAATGCATTGTAAATCAGTTAAACAGAAAAACACTAGAGTAGATACAGCATTTTATAATGCATTCCGGTTATGCATACAGAGGAGAAAGTTCAGTTTTAGTTTTAAGCGTTTATGGTGAAGGAAACACTTCGAAAATATCTTACATTTCTAGCGTGTTTGTAGTGCGTTGTACATTGTTCAAGTAGAATAATATTTAATATCTTGAACAGATCTACGCTAGGATAAGAGTTATACAAAGGTAAATGACTGTGAGATAAAAGATGTGTGAACTAGGCAGATGGTATTTGTTTTTATGGTAGGAAGATTTCAAGGTAAAGTGTCTTTATTTCGCCAAAAATTAGAAATCTTAGTTTTATTATTTTCCAATACATTAATAAGACACGAGAACAAAAAAATAATAATAATTTTTATTGGATTTCGAATTAAACAATACAATTTCACAGCAAAAAAGACATAGAGTAAGTACATTTTCTATGGAACGCCACAGCTGTCTTATGTTCATTTCCATAATGTTGTTATGTCCATTTGTTGTTTTATTAAGTCAAATTGTCTGATTGTGTTGTTTGTTTTTATGTTGTTCTGTTCAAATATTATTTTCTTGAGTTAGTTTTTATTTTGTTATGTGCAATTATTATTTCATTCAGTCCAATAAATTTGTTGTGGTGTTAAAAAAAAGATCGTTTTGTTGGGTCAGTTGATTATATTGTTATTTTAAATCATTATTTATTACGTTAGATCAACTTATTATCATGTTTAATTATTATTTTATCAAGTCAAATCAACATATTGTTATGTTCAATCATTATTTCGTCTTGTTAGTCTAACTTAATGTTATGTTCATTTGATGTTTCATTACGTCCAATTAGTATAATGTTATGTTGCATTTTCATCAGGTGATGTCAAGGAGCAACTTTATTTCATTGTGTTGAGTTATTGTGTTGTTGGGTTGAATCGTTATGTTGAGTAAAGTTATGTTGTTCATTCGGAAATGATCTTCGAGTTACTTCGGTATTAACAGATTAATTTGAGACCACTCCCAATCTGCCATAAACTGTTCAACACCTACCAAAGTGTTTCCATATGCAGCTATATCGGTCATAATTATGTTAGGTAACTCTGTTTAGACTTATTAACTGGTTACCATTATCGGGAATCTACTGGTCCCGTTCATGCCAGGATTTCATCGTACTTCGATAACTCTGTATTGAGAATAGCACGTTCTCCACGTCTTCACTTTAAAAAACTTTATTTGAAATATGTAGTAACATTTCACATGGATTATAATTTCAATATATGAAATTGTGACAATAATTAATAATATGAAATTTATCACCAATTTATACAAACTGTCAAAAGTACATAATTACACGTGATAAAGGGTAATGGTGCAAGTTTTTTTTTTAATTTTTTAAGCCGCGAGAAAAGCGATTTTTTTTGTGGTAAAATTTATATGAGTTTTGTCTGAAGAAATTTATTATGCGCAATTAACATGCTGTGTGTTTCATGTAATTATAACTAATTAACGATTTGACATGTATATTGTACCCTGACTGTCCGGATGTTTATTGTTCCAACCGTTAATTAAGGTACACAGGTACATTGTATGTATACAGGTAAACCGTTTGCTGACCAAAAACAGCGTGATTTCTTTTTTAACGCGACATTTTTTGATAATTAATGCAACATTTTAATAAAGAGGTGTGTGTGTGTTTAAGGGGGAAATATAATTTCAAATGTCAGATAAGTAACATTTTGATTTATTTTAAATTAATAATTTATCTTTTTGGTATTTATATATTTAACATTTGACATATTATATGAGTAATTCTATTTACTCGTATATATATTTACTTTGTTATGGCAAGGTAGAAGCTGATTAGGATGGGTGCCATCTTGAATAATAATAGTAAAAAATAATACATTTCAAAATAGCTAATTTTCAAATCAATTTGGAAGGGACATAATCAAAATTTAAAATATTGCAATTACGATATATATAAAGTTATGAAGGTTTTAATCAAACATATGATACATGAAGACCAAAGGAAATACTTTATTAGTAACATCCGAGACATAAAACAATTGTAAAACAGTGCAATTGGAAACTATACACTTATTAATAAGTTATGTCAGCTATTTATATTTATATATACTTTATATTTCAAACATAAGCGTTTGTTTCGATGCAAATATGAAATTGAAAATCATTAAATGTTTGTATTTTCGCGCCTAGTGCCATTTCCGGTCATCGTCGCCATCTTGAAAAATAATAACAGATTTTCCGAAAATAGCTAATTTTCAAATAAATTTGGAAGGGATATAATAAAAAATTAAACTATTGCATTTATGATATTTCAAAAATTTATAAATGTATTAATTAGCACATAGCACCAAAATTTTTCCATCAGTTTTGGTTAAATCGCAATTTTATGTTAAAAACGACAAAAAAGCCTATTTATCGGAGTTAGATGATTTAACAATATGGACTTAACGGGAAAATAAGACAAAATTTTCAAAAGCATTTGGAAGGGATAAGACAAAAATTTAAACGTTTCCAAATAGCATAAATATATTTCTAAATATATGAGGAAGTACTACATAGCACCAAATTTTTTTGAGCACGAACTAAAAGTAGTTTATTTTATCGATTCCCGATCGCCCAAGTGCATTTCTATACAATTTACTTGTGCATGGTATAGGTGATGTGTGACGTCACCAAAGTCACGTGATGACTTCTATAGTTGGATATGCGGGTACCTGTTCAGAATAAAAAGGCAGGACCATGATTTTGGCAAAAATAAAAAGGCACTGTAGGTGTGAAAAAAATGAAGGACATTTGTCCATAAGGACATTTTTGGTTTAAAAGAAAATAAAAATGTAGGTCGAATTAGCAGCCAAAAAAATAGTCCAGGACAAAATTTCGAGGAAAAAAATAGGCAGGACCAAACATTTGATCCTAGCCCCCACCTCTATAATATTTTACTCGAGTTGATTCCATATGTACTGTTAAGTTCGCAATATATTCATGCGCGGTATATATCAATGGAATACCTTCGGACTTTTATTTGTTTGTGAGTGAATTGGTCCAGTTTATACATCAATAAACTCCAGAAAAAATGTGTTTAATTCTATAGCAGTTAAGACTACATGCAATAACCTTTGGGTACGATAAATTAAAGTCCTGGGAGTGTGAGAATTACCTGTTTTTAGCTTTGTTACCAGAGATCATTCAATTGAAATCAACACAGAATGTCAAAGTAGAATAAAATCAAATGAAAGACAAAGATAGTAGAATGTTGTGCCTTATACAACAAGAGTTGACACACAAAAATGTGTCGCCTGTCGTGTATTTCTAATGAAAGTAAATGCTATCAGACATATTGCATACAGTATTCGAAAAACAGGCCAAAACACAAAACCTTAACTATAACCACTGAACCATGAAAATGAGGTCAAGGTGAGATGACACCTGCCAGTTGGACATTTACACCTTACAATCCTTCCATACACCAAATATAGTAGATCTATTGCATACAGTATTCGAAAAACAGGCCAAAACACAAAAACTTAACTACAACCACTGAACCATGAAAATGAGGTCAAGGTCAGATGACACCTGCCAGTTGGACATGTACACCTTACAATCCTTCCATACACCAAATATAGTAGACCTATTGCATACAGTATTCGAAAAACAGGCCAAAACACAATAATTTAACTATAACCACTTAACCATGAAAATGAGGTCAAGGTCAGATGACACCTGCCAGTTGGACATGTACACCTTACAATCCTTCCATACACCAAATATAGTAGACCTATTGCATACAGTATTAAAAAAACAGGCCAAAACACACCACTGAACCATGAAAATGAGGTCAAGGTCAGATGACACCTGCCAGTTGGACATGTACACCTTACAATCCTTCCATACACCAAATATAGTAGACCTATTGCATACAGTAATCGAAAAACAGGCCAAAACACAAAAACTTAACTATAACCACTGAACCATGAAAATGAGGTCAAGGTCAGATGACACCTGCCAGTTAGACATGTACACCTTACAATCCTTCCATACACCAAATATACTAGACCTATTGCTTATAGTATCTGAGATATGGACTTGACCACCAAAACTTAACCTTGTTCACTGATCCTTGAAATGGGGTCGAGGTCAATTGAAAACTGTCTGACGGGGATGAGGACCTTGTTAGGTACGCACATACCAAATATAGTTATCCTATTACTCATAATAAGAGAGAAATTAACATTACAAAAAATCTTAACTTTTTTTTTCAAGTAGTCACTGAACCATGAAAATGAGGTCAAGGACAATGTACATATGACAGATGGAAAGTTCGTAATATAAGGCATCTATATACAAAGTATAAAGCATCCAGGTCTTCCACCTTCTAAAATATAAAGCTTTTAAGAAGTGAGTTAACGCCGCCGCCGGATCACCATCCCTATGTCGAGCTTTCTGCGACTAAAGTCGCAGGCTCGACAAAAACTGAAAATTTAATATATGTATACAATAATTGTTTTGTAATAAAAGCTCCATAAATCATTATGCGTACATGTCGTTTTTTTCGCACGATTATATAATCATTATTATTTAAAAATTGACTCTATGAAAATCTATCATTATACAAAGGGATGTTTTTTTCCTACATTTATATTAAATCAGTATGGATGCTGTTCTCTCAAGTTAATGACACTTAGAAGGGACGATGCTCTTCTAATTCCCGTTGAATTGTGGAAATGTAACGTAAATTTGATTTCTCTACTTAGTATCAATTCTTGTCACATCGCAAAATGAATACAAATACAACAAAAAAAATCGGTTTCAGACAATACAGAGGCGTTTGTACCAAGTTTGGGTTAAATCACACATTCTTTTAACTGATTCCCTTTGACGTGAAGAAAACTAATTATATGGTTACTGAAATCTACATTTATTGTGTATTACAGCAATGATTTGTAAAGCAAAATAACTCGATGTTGCTGAGATGTAGATTTCTTTATGGCAGGTATGTTTGAGTTTTTGTATTTTCTATATTATCATATGTGGTTGTTCGGAGAAAATACAATTTTCAAAAATTTAATGTCAGGTGTTTTTTTTTCTTTTTTTTTTTTGTTAACTATACTTAATGTTATATGGCACTTTCTTCCATCCTAATTTGATTACTATAAAATCAAATCAGAAATGTTTTTCAATGGGTAACTGTCGTAGATTTTAGTTTTTCTTTCGCAAAATTTCATATTCTGACGTGTATCATCCAGAAGTGTAGCAAGAGGTTTTGACGTCTTACATTATCACCAGGCCCCCATGCAGGAGAGGTTGATTTCATAGGCTTTGTTCATGATCTGTAATTTTCAGACCGGATTATATACGGCGGTGCTATTTAGAAGATTTTACTATCCACAGTTCAGGCGCTATTATTTCGATAATGATATGATATTGATATTGACAAAATTTGCTGTTATGAAATCAGAACAATTATTAGAAGCTAGGAAGTATCTTCGCTCCTTTCTCATTTGATATTTGTCTGGAAAACCATTTTTTAAGGTATTGAAGAAAAATCCCTTTAATCATATTTGAAAATAACCCCACAAAAATGAAAGCTCTAATCAGGAGACAACTTATGGCCTGACGGGCGAGTCAGGAACATGATGTTCCCTTCACACTTTTTTCTTTGAGGGGCCTGCAATAGCGCAACGAAATATTTATAGAGTACATTCGATCTTATTAGTCTATATTAATTTTCGTGGTTTTGTGAAATTAGTTTTTCCAAGAATACTCTAAAACAAAAAGGAAACAAAAACAACAACAAAGAGCACAAAACACAAACAATCAATACAAAGTTAGGATTGTAAACATAATACCAGTGGTAGGGTTTAACCGGGTTTGTGGCTACCCAAACACGTCCCTTTTTAACACGATCATCTGTGAAATCCAAAACAGGATCACTATAGAAATAAAGTAATTGCTAGCTAGCAATGGCAAATTTGTATGAACGATTGCTTAATTTAGATACCAATGTATTATGATATCATAATTCTTATATGATTTGCATATTTGGGATTACGTTCATATGATTGGTCGAGAAGGCTTCCGGTAGCGGTTATTAAAGTTATTAATTTTTGGATAAAGTTGCTGACAAAAGTACTTTTCTTAACCGAAGTAAACAAGTTGGCAGCGATATTATAAATGTACACAGACTCGGATCGAGGTTGAAAATATTTATTTTCACTTCGCTTTCATCGTAAAATTTTAAAATAATAAACGGGTTACATACATTCGACTAGTGAATAAAATTTTTCACCACAAAAAGTCACACATTTGCTAACCAGCTGACATATTCATTTGTTGATGGTCGTGTGCTTTTAGTAGAATCGTATTCTTTTTATTCGAAAAATGAGTGAATACAATGCAATGAACTCATATATTAATGAGTAACCTGATAAATTTTAATTATTTATTCTTTGTTTTTCTTTTACAAAGCAAACAGTACCACTATTAAACCGAGTCCAGATGAACAACCATCAAACATATTGTTAGCAGTGTCGGCATTTTTGTTGATTGTTTCCATAATGGCAGGTATTTTGATATGTATAATACGTCAGAGAAAAGTAGGCACGCTAAATGACGATGATATAGAAATGGAAGAAAGCAATGACACAGATGAGACAACAAAATTGACAGGAAAACGAAATACGTTTTGTTCGTAAAAGGACAGACTGTAACCGATGGTCAAAAGATACGATTTCGTACTGAATCAATTGCATTGTTGCTTACATATACATTTATGTGTTTTATACAAGAATGTTAAATGCATTAGCTTCTTCGATTTTCTCGTTTCAACTTATATTTAATGTGTGGTAGTGGAGTGATCTAGGAATTATGAAATACTAGACAACACCAAGGCTGTGAGTTCAATTCAGCTGGCGAACTCAGTTTTCGCACAACAGGTCGATGGTTCTTCATCAATAAAACTTTGCCGCCATTATACAGCCAATATCGCTGAAAGTGGCATAAAACCTCCAAAACCAAACCAAACATCTAAATGAAATTCGGAAAGTTTGATATCATAGTAACATAACTGAAGCGAAGCTCATCACAATCATAACATATATTAGTATATTATAGATTGTTTTGTAAGTACAAATGTGAAATTGCTGTTCATCATCCTTACCTAACTATGTATTTACTTGAATATACCACTTTTCTTCCACAGCTTTGTTTGATGATTATTGAGTTTGAAAAATTTCATGATTCGTATATTCACGGAAAAGAATATATATTTATTAATTCGAATATCATAAGAACAATACCGAAGCAATAAGGCAATAAGTTAAAAAATAAAAAGAAAATGCGTTTATGTAAGGAAAGCCGCACAAAGAACAAATAGTACAGATTTAACTAAGAAAATACAACACAGTTTTCTTCACAATGTTCCTGCTATGTACTGGTTACCTGAATTACATAAAAATCCATTGAAATTTCGTTTTATTTATCTGTCTCTAGTAAATGTTCCACCAATAAATTGTCTGTGCATTTAACAAGTTCTCTTACTATTATAAAAAAAACTTGTCATTAATTATTGTAACAAAATTTATAAAAATTCGGGCATAAATTGTTTTTTTGGTGTGTAAAAAATTCTTTCAATATTTTGAATAAATTGCAAACAGTAGATAATCAAGTAATTGCTGTGGACAGTTATGATTTTTCAATATTATATACAACCCTTCCTCATGATCTAATCAAAGAAAAGTTAAGTGTACTGATTAACTGGTCTTTGAATCTTCTAAGGTTTAAATTATATTTGTTGTATATTTCTGCTTCATATCTAAATTTGTACTTGTACGTAGATAATAGTGGGCAATTGAAATCAAAACTTTATGATAAACGTGATGATTTTAATTTTCCGATTGTGAACTTCCCGTTTGCTAGCAGTATCATACCAAGGTCTTCAACCCCACTCCAAATGTTTTACGGTCGTCATCACGAATTGATTGACCGATACGAAGTTTCTATCTCGCGTGTGAGACTAGATATCTTCAGTTAGATTTTACGTCCATCTGAAATTGACACCTCACCGGACTTGACCCTTCACTGTTTTTAACTCCTCCGAAGCACCTGGTGTCACTTCCGGCTTTCAATGAGAGTTCACATTGCTACTTCTTTTCTAACGTTTGGACTTATTCGGCTTTTTTGTCGCTTCGGTATTCTTTTGGTGATATTATTCAAAAGAGCTACATTTTGACACAGCTAATAAAAATAGAAAATGCTATACCTTTTTAGATCTTACTATAAACATCGAAAACGGAGAGATATACCCTAACATTTATGATAAGTGGGACGACTTAATTTTCCAACTAACTTCCCTTTCATGGCGGAGATATGCCTGTGTCACCACGGTGTGGTTTGTATATATCACAGCTTGTGCGTTTTTCACGAATTTGCTCAAGGTTATAAGATTTTAAACGAGGGAAACCATTCAATTACTAAATGCTTCAAAAAAGTTTTGTAATAGATATCAACACCCTTTAGCTAAATGCCCCGCTCCCAGAACACCACTTATCATGAACGGGTTTTCCCAACCTAGTTCTATTGTAATACAAATGTATCGTGAATAATGCAAAAGTCTGGCAAATAGCCAACAGAAAGCCAGCAGTTACTTGAGATCTTTTCACAGTAAGGGTTACAAATATGAAATTTTGTGTAATTCTAAATTCTGTAAAAATTATTCTTTCTTCCAATGACTTGAAGACTTCATACTTACACTGTCCTCTCACAAATACTGCCGACTTCTACGACCAGACAGCATTAAACCCTTAATGGCAGTATAATTCCAATGTTGTTAATGCAATGATTACATTGGCTAACAGCAACACCCGGTAAAAACTGTATAACTTGATAAATTCCTTTCATGACGTCGTGCGTATGAATACGTACGCATGCAATATAGTGCATGAGGAAAATGTTAATTTCAAATGCATAACTTTGAAATTATAAATAATAAAGATTAATTTTTCTGCAATTTATCAATGTGTAAACTCCGGCTTATCACTCACAAACGTTGCATAAAGTCCTTTGGACTTTATTTAGTTTGTGAGTGAATCTTCAGCTATGAGAACCTTAGTGTACCATTCAACCAATGTTCTAACAAACGGTCACATTAATTGTTGGTAATTATTAGTTTTTATAGTGTGTTTTTACACCAGAGAGTCAGGATAGATAAGAGGGAGGTTTGGATACCATTAAAACCGGTTTAACCCCACCACTTTTCAATGACTATCCTGACTATTTGTTGTGTTTATATTATTCTAATATCCGGGATTCTGTATGATGGGTAAGGGTTATTTATTTGTATGTCAGTGTTGACCTTTTCTGTTATACATTTTGTTGTTGTTTATTAAGCAAAATTTTTTTGTTAACACATAGAAAAAATAAAGAAAATTAGGATAAAACAGGATTAAAATTAAATCACTAACAATGTGAATTTGGAGGATGGTCCAATATTGTATATAAATAAATAGTTTCTGCCTCCTTTAATTTAAAAAAAAAATGTTATTTTTAGTTGATTAACAATAAGACAATAAAGAAGAACTCATTGATTTAATTAAATGCGATAAATGTAGTCACAATCCTGATATTTTTGTAGATATATCTTAAGACTGCTCTTAGTAAAACAAAAAAAAAAGACAATTGTGTTGAAGCTAGTTATATGGCATTTTCATACTTTAGTTCAATGTAG
Organism: Mytilisepta virgata; assembly: GCA_028015205.1. Lineage (NCBI taxonomy): Eukaryota > Metazoa > Mollusca > Bivalvia > Mytilida > Mytilidae > Mytilisepta > Mytilisepta virgata. The sequence continues at coordinate 80,550,769 of CM051519.1, forward strand.
AATATTTTTTAAAACCACAAACTGCATATCTCTTCTGATATCAATCGTTCAATTTGAACGTTATACTCTTTTACATTTTAAATCAAGCTTTATGTCTATTCAAATTCCCGACTCGGCATGATACAAAAAATCTGAAAATAAAAAATGCACATGAAATCCAAATAAATATCCGAGATTTTGTACATATATCTGCTAGATATCCGATTCTATTTACACAAAGCACTTAGTATGGAGGAGGTGGTACGCCGTAACTGGCAGTAGGGGGAACTCCGTAGCCACCTGGTTGGAGTGCTGTAGGGGGTACTCCGTAACCACCTGGTTGAGGTGCTCCATAACCGTAAGAATTAACAGGTGGTGGTGGGTATGCACTGTTTCCCATTGGAGGGGGGTACGTCATCCCCTGTTGTCCCACTGGTTGTTGATGTGCTGTAAAGAGATCGAAAATATATAGATTTGAGTAATAAAATTAAATGTTAGAACCTTTTAAAAAATTAGAAAAAGCGTAAATATTCGAGTACGATGAACGAATGGTTTTAAGTTATCGTTGGGTTCAAGGAATTTTATCAAAAACACTTCGGTGGAAATTTGCTGCTGAAATATTTCCCATTTTTATCTTGATTATCTTAATGTGAGTTTTTTATATTCAACAATTTACCGGCAATTTATCACGTTTATGATTTATTGATACACCCCGTATGTGTCAAATCGAGAGGCATTGATAAATGGGAGGTACCGCTTAAATCATCTTGCTCTTGCGTACACATGTAAACATGTGGCTTACTGTTGTAGACCTTACAGACAAAAAACAATAAAAAGCTCTCTTCACTTTAGTCTCATTTTTGTATTATGTTTAATTATTGTATGTGTTATTTTCACATTTGTAATGTTCACGCATTCATCTTTTAAGCATCATAAGACAAAACTGAAAACATTGATATGAAAATCAAATATATTTGTTGCATTGGTTCTAAATCTCGATGGTTACAGTCGTTTCAGGTTGTTGTTTGATTTATACGACGACTACAGTAAATGATTCGGGATCTGATTTCTCAATGAAACAGTCTGAAGATTATTACAATTATTACATTTCAAACAACAATTTAAAATATCCCAAAAATTAACATGGTTAATATTTTTGAAAAAAAAATTGAACATATCCAGCAACGTTTGGGACGAGATCAAAAGTTCAATGTAGGATAAAAAACTTAATTCACATAGTTTTTTCATTGACCCCCCATCCCCCCCCCCCTCTTATCTTAATTTGGGAAAAATTGATTGACCAATATGGGCATATGCTTTGAGTATACTTTTTGTATCATGTGTCATGTTTTTTACTCAACAATGTATGTTTGTTCTGTATTTTGACTTGGACATCACTTGAATCCGTATTTTTCAATCCGAAAATCGATGTCGGATGACAAAACTTGCAGAGATTTTTTACTCCCCCACCCCCAAACTATTTGAATTAAGTTTTTTATCCGACATTGAACTTTTGATCTCTTCCCTTACATTTGTTTTTAGAAACTTCATTGTCTAACAATAAATTGCATATAAAACTAGAGGCTCAGAGGGTTGAGCCTGTATCGCTCACCTGGCATGAAAGCCATTTTTATTGATGTACCTCAAAGAGAGAAGCCACTTCTCCCTATAATTATAAAGTGTGGTAAGCCTTTTTAAAGGAACCATTTTTTTCTTCATCATGCACATCTACTTACAGGTAAGCATATTCTAAAATTTGGCGGTTCTCCAGAAGATTTTTGCATGTATTTCCCATAGGGTCTTATGTTAATCTAAGTCTTCTGCTGAAGGCCATTTTGAATAAGGGATCGGTACCAGAGTAACAACACTTGGTGTGCACCTTAAGAGGAACATTCAGACCATGGTTGGTTTCAACCAATTCTGCGGTTCTGTAGATTTTTGTTATGTGTCATAGACACTTTCTGTCAAGTTTGGCTCTATTTTGCCAAGCAGTTTAAGAGAAAAAAATTAAATCAACCAATCAACAACAAGAAAAGCCTATGGCAGCCATGTTTGTCACCTAATCTGGACAAAATGAGGAAACAATGTAAAAAACCTCCAACAGATCCTACTTGTCAAATCTCGTTCCTTTTGGCCAAGCGTTTTCAAAGAAGAAAATTATCAACCGATAAAAGACAAGAACTGACAGCCATGTTTTTTGCCCGATCGGGACGAAATTAGGAAACTTTTAAGAACCTCCCATAGATGCTTTCTGTCTAATTTCGTTCCATTTGGCCAAGCGATTTCAGAGGAGAATATTTGTTATATCAACCAATCAGAAACAACAACTGCCCGTGGCGGCCATATCTGTGGTCAGATCGGGACGAGATGAGGAAACGTTATAAAGGACCTCCCATATATACTCCCTGTCAAGTATTGTTCCATTTGGCCCAGCAGTTTCAGAGGAGAAGATTTTTTAAAATTCAGCCAATCAGAAACAACAATTGCCCGTTGTGACCATGTTTGTTGTCCGATCGGGAGGAAATGGCATCTTTATAAAGGACCTTACATAGATGCTTCCTGCCAAATTTAATTCTATTTGGTCCAGTGGTTTCAGAGGAGAAGATTAAAATGTGAACAGTTAACGGACGGAAGGACGACAGACGGACGACGGACGCCAAGTGATGATAAAAGCTCGCATGGCCTTTGGCCAGGTGGGCTAAAAATTGGAAATCCACCCTTGATGAATATTTGAGGCATTTCAGCAGTGGAAAAGACAATAATTAATTTCAAATATTGGAAACAAACGGTATCGTAATCCTTTTTACTTCCATTTTATAGAAATGTTTGAGATATTCCTGAAAAACGACTTGCAGTTTAATAAAGACACACGGTAAATAATAATGTATTATACGTACGTTGTGGGTTGATGGTTCTTATCGTGGTCACTGTTGATGTTGGTTGAACAACTGTGCCTGCTCTACCGCCACCTTTTACTTTTTGACAAACAACAATAATTATCACAGCGACAACAAATACCGCAATTATAGAACCAACAACTGCTCCGGCAATAACACCACCGCTTCTGTAAAATAACCACATGTGTTTCTTTTCATAAAATACGCACTTAAAAACCTTTCTGTGTTGGAACCCTCTTTTTGTTGATAACAAAGGTCAACAATGATATACCAATAGCCTATTTATTAAAGTGAATTAAAGTGATATTTTTTTTTATTTAAAAAACAATTTTTGTATATTTTCTATGAATATCAATAATATTTTTTATATCGAAAATAAAATGCTGTAGAATACAACAGGAAAATACAAATGTACTCGTCATAAAAATAATCATTCTCAAATACAAAATTTAATATATTTTATGTTCACATTTCTATAATTTATGTCTCATTAAACATGTTAAGTAATGATTTTTTGTGTTTATAAAGTGATCGATTTCAAAGTTTATAAAGTATGTAGGGGGGCACTTACTTTTCAGAATAAACAACAATTCAGTCACCTACATTTTTGTTCTCTGCGTTTTCTTTTAAGAAAACCGTTTTATCGGGGCACAGCAATGCCTGATTGCCAATATCTAGGTCCCTCGCCGCCTAAATTTTAACCTTCATACATGTAGTTACTTACGAATAATAGCTGTAACAGTAGTAATACGAGTAGTAAGAACTGTAATAACAATAACCAGCTGTAGCTGGCAAAACTGAAAAAAACGACAATAATAATTATAGTATTAGCTGACAGCTATAGTCGGCATAACTGAAATAAACGACAATAATAATTATAGTATTAGCTGACAGCTATAGTCGGCATAACTGAAATAAACGGCAATAATAGTTATAGTATTAGCTGACAGCTATAGTCGGCATAACTGAAATAAACGGCAATAATAGTTATAGTATTAGCTGACAGCTATAGTCGGCATAACTGAAATAAACGGAAATAATAATTATAGTATTAGCTGACAGCTATAGCGAGCAAACCTGAAATAGATATTAAGCATATATATCTTTATTATCGTCACCAAATACATAGGTACAGAGAGAGAGCTAGAAAGAACAAGCAAAACTATACACAATATATACAAGAGTCCATCTGTACAAAACGTAAAAGGCAAAGGGCTAACCAAGAGAACACACCCTTTCCTTGATGACCCTTATAAATTTTCATAATTATATCAAATTTTGTCTTATTTTTTTATGCCATAATATCCTTGAAGTTAATAATATTAGGCTGTCTAGTAAAGTTATTTTTTATGTAAATATTTCTGAATTCATGAAAATGCGGTGAAATTCATCACCTATTTCTTCTACATTACATAAGTTATATTTTATATGTCCCGTTCTCTATTGTTCCATAGTCCTTATTCTACAGGCAGTTTATGATTAGTTGTTCGAAATTTACAAAATGTTAAAAAATCCTTTTCATCCAAAATATCAAAATATTCTTCAAAAGTAAAATCGTCCTTAAATATTCGATAATTTAAAGTTTTAATATTAAGACAGTATTTATGACATAATGAGTAAGGATCTTAATAGTTTTCAAGATATTATAAACAGAGGATCTTACATGGGTAGGGATCATGATGAAATTTTAGGACATGTAGTCAAAAGGTTTAGTCATGCATATAAAAAATGTATGATCTAGAGGTGACAATCTTCATCGTTTTCAAATTTTCAACAATGTATAAATTGAGAGATAGTGCATGACATGTGTCCATTTAATAGGTATTGTCGTACATATAGATGGTCTATGGTGGGAATCTCAACATTTTCAAGAACAACAATAAACGATCTTAGTTCCAAAATACATAATTCGTCGGGATAACAAATTAACAAATACAAAAGACAACACAGACACACTAAAAACAAAAAACAAAATATCGCAGGCAATAAAAGCTATGAAAATGAGGAGTGGACTCAGGATCTCCGAAATGGTGCACATTTCCTGCCCCATATATACTTCATCCGTTGGGTGGTCCAAACAGTGTCAATACAGTGTTACAGTGAAAGGTTGTTTTGCGACAGCTAAAGCACACTCAACTTTATTTGTGAGATTGGTACATTATAACGATGAATTAACTGGTGAAGACGACTTTAAAATTTCCGTGGACATTACAGTCTATACCTGACAAAACCTTGCGTATAGCTTTTGAGACACCAATAATCCTGTCTCTAGGAAGTCATGGTAACTTAAACATGTACACAAGTATAGCTAAGCTTGGTATATTGCCATTCAAGAAAGGGAGAAAATCGGGTGAAAAATCAGTAGGAAAGTTAGAATCATCACGTTTGTTATACAGTTTTGTCTTCATGTATACAATAATATTTCTACATTCTACTAAATTGTCAACATTTGATGGAAAACACTTTGAGTCCAAATAGAGAAAAAAACTGAATTTCATCAAATTTATGGCATTTTTAAATAAGAATTTTCTAGGCAACGTTGATCTGAATCCATCTGAAGGTGTGCAAGTTTCAAAAAATATTACCATTGTGATTAATTAAACTTTAGTATAAAAATCAATTTACATGTTAAAAAAAATTTAATTTCGACTTTTTAAAATTTATAGTGTATATTTCCTAAACCCAAAAAGCATCTGAGAAAAAATAAACAAACATAACGGTAAAATGTTTGATCTTCGCAGTTTTTACTATAAATTGTAAACTTTTGTTATATCTCACTAGTGTAAACATAAAATATGCCTTACCTTTATATAAAAGACACACCGCCAAGATCACAATCCAACTTAAGCTGTCCATTTTTAAATTATGTTGTTAAAAATCGTGAGTAAACCTAATACGTCATGGTGGTCAAGTATTTTGTTTATACATGTATTGTTATTGGAAAGGATTAATTACGTACATACAATTATAAATCTTGATATATTATATTTAAATTTCATTATGTTTTGCTCTGTTTTGACCTGTTTTATGGCCATTTTTAACACTCACAATGTATAGTGGACATTTAAAAGGATTAATTACATACTAAATTTTTATAATAACTCATTTAAATGACATCTTAAGGTATCTAGACTATAATAGATCATGATCGAAATATGTATCTCTTTTTGACCGTGAATGGCTGAACCAAACAATTTAAAGCTGGAATTTTGTATATATATTTTCTCAAGTTGAAACACACTTTGTTGCTTATATGCAGAGTCTGTAAAAATGGCATTTCCGAAGTTTGCCGATAATTACCGAATTCATTTTAATTGCGTTGTATGGAACATCCGGGATTTTTTGAATAATCACGTGGTCATTTATGGTCCCGATACCTTAAACGTATCTCAGATTGTCTTCAAAATGGCGAAAGAAAACAAGCTAAGAAGTAAAAGTGTTAATTACACTTTATCATATTTATTGTTTAATGGACAAGAAAATCATTGTATGTTGTCATAAATTTCATTGGAAAACTGCTTTTAGCTTTACTCTGTGTTCGAAGTTCACTTCAACAAAAACACTTAAAATGTATTTGTAGTTGCACTCCTTTGTAACTTAACTTGTCATGCGGCGTATGACACTTGTGTATTATATGTAATACTGTTGTTATCGGACGTGTGAGTTAGACCTGGAAGTTCATCAATCATTACTGTAAACAGTGGTATATCACTTTGTACACTTGAGAAATTTAACGTATACACATCCGCTGCTAAATTTGACACTGTCTGTGGAATTGTATGTGGAACTGAAATTTAAAAAAAATATATTTAAACGATTATATTCTACAAAGTGGTCAATTTAAAGCGTTTTGTTCTGTATCTAAAAAATTTATTTCATATATTTTTTTTATAATTTTTATTTTTTTTCACATATATAATGTACAGTTTTACATAAACAAATTACATACTCAATTATTCACTGACTCACACATTCTTTCATACCAAAATGAATATTAATTTCCGATTTGACTAGTATTTTAATTCAACAATGTCAAAGGACTGAAAAAGAAAGAAGGGGATTAATAAAAAGTATATGCATATATTATTCAAAACTGTAAAAACAGCCTAAAAATCATCAAATAATTTTTCATATCTGAGCCATCTTTTTTCAAAATTATATTGTTTCCCATTTATTATGGCTATATATCTATCTATCTTGTAATAATTATAGATTTCAATTTTCAGAGAAGACAAATTTAGATTCTCATTTCTGCATCTTTGTCTGTATATATAGTATTTAAAAATAATTATTAAGAGGTTCTCAATGGTAGAGTTATGCTGAATTTTCCCAAATAAAATTTGACATTTTGAAAAATTTAGTAACACTGAAGTTTTGTCATAAATCCAATTCTCAAAACTTAAGAAAAAATTGTTTACAACATCACATTCAAAAAAGATGTGAACAATTGTTTCTTCTTCTATCTGACAGAAAGAGCAGATAGAATTATCCCTGATTTTTATCATTGATAAATATCTATTTGTTGCTAAAATTCTATGGATAATTCTGAACTGAAACCATTGTAGTTTAGTATCTTTTGTTAAGCTAAAGTTCAATTTATGAATTGATTTCCAATCCAAATCAAATGTATTCAAAGAATATGCCCATTTATCTTTGTATTTCTGTAGTGTTCTGATATCTTTAATAAAATATTTGTAGAACATATTGGCTCCTTTTTCAAAAAGTATGATTTTTTCAACATTTTCAGGAATGAATGGCCGCAAAGGAATATTGACTGGATTTAATTGGCGAAGACAGGGCCATCTATTCAAGATTGCATTTCTTATTCCATAAAATAAAGTTACTGGGGGCGTTATGCCATACAAGTCACAAAAATCTTGAAATTCCAGAAAATGACCGTTTTGATCAAAAAGGTCACTAACACAGTATAGACCTTTATTAAACCAATTTTTATAAAAAACAGTTTTGTTGTTAACTTTTATATTAGAATTCTTCCAAATAGGATTTTTCAAAATATTTTCCGTTGTGTTATCTTTATTTAACTGCTGATATTTGGCAAATGACTCAAAAACGTTTTTCCAAAATTTATTACTACATTTAGACCCCAGCTCTGACATATAATAATCACCAAATAATGCAATTTTACTAAAGCTTAAATCAGTATGACTTAATAACAAATGCTTCCATGATGATTCACTCTTAAAGAATCTTCTTATCCATGTAATTTTCAGTGATTTAATAAAAGATTCCAAATGGATCATATCACACCCTCCAGACTCAAAATTCTGAATCATCAAACTTCTTGCAATTTTATCATGACCATTCCAAATATATCTAAATAAAATACTCTCTAGTTTTTTAAGAAATGTATTGTTCGGGTTGGGAATCGCAATAAAGAGATGTGTAAGTATTGGAATCAACAGAGTTTTTACTACTGTTATTTTTCCTAATACACTAATATTTCGCTTTTCCCACTCTTTTACACGTTTTTCCACAAGGTTTATCTTTTTAGCAAAATTAAGCCTTTCAATTTCATCTAAATTTGTATCAAAGGTTATTCCTAAAATATCAAATGGTTCATCAGACCAGCTTAATTTTCTATCTTTACATAATCTTTCATTGCTATGAACCTTAGACCCTATCCAGATTGCTTTAGTTTTATCAAAATTTGGTGTTAAGCCAGAGTATTTTGAAAACTGCTCTAACAAATCTAGAGTTTTTTTCAAACTTTTTTCGGACCCATCAAGAAATATTCCTGTATCATCTGCATATTGAAAAAGCCTGTATTCATGGTTCTTGATATTGATGCCCTTTATATCTTTGTTATTTCTAATCAAAATCCCCATTATTTCAACACACATCAAAAAAAGATAAGGGGATATGGGATCACCTTGTCTACAACCCCTCCCAATGGAAAAAAATTCAGAAAAGTTACCACATTGTAAAACACATAGATTAATTTCATTGTTTAATGTTTTTATATAATCTATAAAACAATCGCTAAAATTGAAGAAGTGCAATACTCGGTATAAAAACCTCCAAGACACAGAATCAAAGGCTTTTTCAAAGTCAATTAGCAACAATAATCCTGGGATCATCCATTCCTCTGTGGAATGTATTATATCATATACTAGCCTTGTATTTTCGCCTATATATCTTCCTTTCAAAAATCCTTTTTGATTTTCATGAATAAGTTTATCGAGCACAGATTTTAGTCTTTTTGCCAAACATCCAGATAATAATTTATATGTTATATTAAGAAGAGATATTGGACGCCAATTTTTTAAAAATTCTCTGGGTTTATCCCCCTTGGGTAGGATAGTAATTACCCCTTGTCGTTGAGTGATTGATAATTTTTTATATTTAAGTCCATAATTGAACGAGCGAACAACAAAATAGCCAATATCACGCCAAAAAAATTTAAAAAATTCAGCTGTATATCCATCTGAGCCTGGAGATTTGTCATTTTTCATATTTTTTAATGTTTCTGAAGCTTCTTTAAATGTTATTTCCCCTTCGAGAGATTCTGATTCTATTCTATTTAATCTAGGTATATCATATGAATTCAAAGTGACATCTAAGTCAACAGCATACAGAGAATCATCTCTACTTTTATAAAGATTATTGTAAAATATTTTAACTTCATTTAAAATTTGATCCTGTTGAATTATTTTTTCACCTTTTGTATTCACCACTTCTGTTAAAATTTTATTTACATAGTTGCGTTTCTCAAGAGCACAGAAATATTTTGATGGTTTTTCACCATTTTCAATCCAATTTACTTTAGATCTGAGGATTGTACCCTTTAGATCTTCTTTTCTTAATTGTTCTAGTTCTGTATTAATTTCTATAAGTATTTCAGAAACTAAATCAGATTGTCCCTTGTTAGTTATTTCCTCTAGGAGCTTTATTTGTCTACTTAATGACATTTCTTTCTCTTTCTTTTCTCTCTTAATTTTAGCAGAGAAAGGAATTGACATACCCCGTATTTCTAATAAAAGAAGTTCTAAAAACATTTGATCAGAAACAGTAAATTCAATATCTCTATCATCAATGTCTTTAATAGAATCTCTATTGTAAGGAAAAGCAGCATATTTTCCCTTGGCATCAGAGATTATATCTTTAATTTTAGAAATATATTCTTTATTTTTTAATAATTGATTGTTAAATTTCCAGAAGCCTCTACCCTTTGTGAAATCTGAAATGTTCAGTTCTAATTCAATACACGAATGGTCAGTTCTGTATCCTGGATGTACATCAACTTTGCCTACCAAGGACATGAGTTCTTCAGAAATAAGAAAAAAATCCAAACGTGCCTTTTTAATTGGTTTTCTTTTAAACCAGGTAAATCTTTTGAAAGATGGATTTTTTACTCTCCACGGATCCTGGAGATTAAGTTGTTCCTTAATTTTTAATACTTCATCTCTTGCTTTAGGATTATTCAAATTCAGATAGTTATAGCAATCTAATTTAAAGTCTTGTATAAGATTCCAGTCACCACAGAAAATAGTAAAATCTGTGTCAAAATTATAAACCTCATTTATCAAATTAGTGTAAAAATTTGGATTATCTTGGTTTGGACCATATATATTAACAAGAGTTAAAGTAAATCTTTTAGCAATTTCTATTTCAAGAATAATAAAATTTCCCTCTCCATCTGCTCTCTCCTTTAGAATTTTAAATTCAAAATTATTATTAAATAAAATAGCTACACCTCTTGACATAGAAGTACCGCCGCTTAAATAAATATCATAGCCCCATTGTGCTCTTATATATTTGTAATCCTTATTCTCAAAATGAGTGTCTTGTAAACAGTATATTGAACATTTTTTTTCCCTGAGGAATTTGAATACATCTTTTCTCTTCATTTTATCCCCTAATCCTCTACAATTTACACTCAAAATTTTAATATTATCCGCCATATTCATAAAAAATTGTGTTTTCATTAAAACATTTTTTTTTTTCACTCTCATACAAACATTCATACATAAAACAATACAAGTATTCCAGCATACACATTTTCATATAAATTGTTTATTAAGTACATACAATGCCCCATATTAACATACACATTTTCATAATAATTGTTCAATTTCGTGTATTAGCCCCTTTAAAATATTTATCTTGTATATATAATTTTCCACAGCCAAAATACCCATAATAATATTTATACATGTATCAATTCTGGTCAGTTAATATTTAAGGTTTAATTTCAATGGTTCTTAAGAAAGACTTAATTGATAAATTACACAATATAGATCTTTAACTTATAACCTCTTTCTCAAAAAAAAAAAAAAGAGGGGCATTCCTTATGGCAGTGGCCCTCCAGTTACTTTCGTAATATAAAATATAAAGAAAAGCAGTTAAAAAAAAAAAAAAAAAAAAAAAAAAAAAAAAAAATCCTAATAAGCTTGTATTACACATAGACATGTTTCTTTTCTTTTTAATCAATCAAATTACCTGAAGTCTGTATAATCATTTAAAACTAGTTAAAGAAAGATAACTCTAGAGTTATCAATGATTCTGCTAAAAAAAAAATTTTTTTTTCCCCAAAGACTGTTTATGTTTCTAACATTTCATTATTTCTGCATAAAACCTAAACCTTTCTTCTTTCCTCTATTTACTTTCACTTCTAAATTTGTAGCAATGGTAAATAGCTTAATTTTACTTGTACCTAAAAGCATGCATTTACCTTAATGCAAATTAAATAATCATATTTTTTTTCTTTAACTAAGTATACAATAACAGCACTGCATATATACATCATTATTTTGTAATAAAATAGTATAGCATTTCAGTCATATTTTTATTTGCACTGTTTGTAATACCTATGTTATACAACCATACTACATGTATAATGCTATTCCTGTTCTATAATGGAGAATGTTCATATTATTTCATATATTTATATGCCTCCATTAAGTATTGACAGTACATATCAAGCCTATACATAAAAAATAAAATTGACTAAATGTGAACACATTTTAAACTGCCTCACATTATTTCAAAAATAATACTTAAAACGTATTCATTCAAATAATCAGAAAAAATATCTAGCAATTTTCAAAAATGTTCTGTTGAATAAATGTGTTAGAAAAATAATAAAGTAGATAGTCGACCTTAAGATTTTTATTAGATTACACCTAGTCATTTATTCATAGTTTCCGCAACTATTGAAACTGTTGACATGTCAATATTAATGAAAACTATTGACCAAACAATAGTTTCAGGTTTGGAAATAGACAAAATAGCAAAATTATTATCTTAATTTTAACTGATTACTCTTCCGGAGCAACTGAGTCTACCCCCGGTTTTTTGGTGGGTCCATGTTGTTCATTTGTTTTTAGTTTTCAGTTGTAATGGATGTATTGTTTTGGTCTTGTCTTCGTTGTTCTCCGGAGTTTGTCAATTGTTTCGATTTTTCCCTCCTTCGAATACCCCTTTGGTATTTCTTGACTTTACTTATACAGAAAACACGTGCTTAGGTATAATAATAACAAAATGTAGATTTATATAATTATTCAGTTACACTACGTTCTGATGCCTGATATACATACACATTTGCGTTACTGTTTCCGTATTCTGGCGGTCCGTTACATGTTTCTGAATTAATGCTTCAGTATTAGTCCTTATCCAATGACAGCATGACAGATACACTACTATTCCAAGTACTAGTAGGGTTATCATACAAACAATGACAATCCACACAACTGCACTTGTAGAACTAAAAAAAAACAAAGCATATCATTTAGACTTATCATATTACAATAATTATAACATCATATACACATGTACATGTACCATCAGTATATCTAGTAACATGTACCATATTTTATGCAGACCTAATATTTTTAAAAGATTTTAGAACTGTGGATTATTTAAAATACAGACGCATAATTTTATATATTTTGCAGAACTGAAGATAAAAAAAATCAAGTTACTCAAAATTAACAACTTAAGATTAATGGAAATTATTAGAATAAATTTACTCTTTAGTTATCAAAAACATTAAATCCAAAAGATAGATGGATACTTTATTTCTCAATAACCAATAAATACAAAGGTTCAGAGAATATACAAACAGTTACAATACAAATGATCAGAATGTAAGGTAGAGGTTTACAAATCGGAAGTTCAAATATACTCTTCGGGTTTTATAGGAAAAAATCCAAGCATATGAATAGATATCGGTCAAAATTTTATGTTAAACACACAGTTTCAAATAAATTCTTTGATGCCAATTTTGATGCACAAGATGTGCACATATCGTCGATTTACCACTCGTCAGTTTTGCTCAAGGCTTAAAACGACAATCCAAAAAGTTGAAGAGCAAATTCAAAAATGCGAAAATGATCAAAAGGGGTAAAGTCAAAATCATCTAAGGACAGAGTTATGGATGAGGGAGATACGCCTTAGTCTTCACAAATTTTACTATGTTGTATCAGTAAATTTAAAATATAAATTTCTGGCTAGTATCGGAAAACTAGCAACTGAGCTTGGGATACCCTCTGGGACTTGGAATCTTGGCATTGACACAGTGGTAAAAATAAAATTCTTTGATACGAATTTTGATGTACAAGATGTGTAAATTTCGTCGATTTAGACTCATTAGTTGTGCTCAAGGCTAAGCCTAAAACAATTTTAAAAATAGTAATTCAAGGGCGTATTACGTTTCCGCATTTTTAGCAAAAATCCAGTTTCACGTTTCCGCATTTTCGTGCATTACTTTTCCGAAATAAATAGATACAGCCTTTCCGCATTTTTACCTGTATTTCACCTGTAAAAAAATGGTAATAATGATATATAAGACTTTTATTTTATTATAGTATTTTTTCTTAATTTGTATTTTATTATGAAAATATAATTCCTTCAACAGGTAGATTATATTCAGATTTAACATTGTGAGTACTTTTCAAAAGTCACTACGTTGCCGCTGATTCTAAGTTTCCACCGCAAATATGGATACCTCCTCCCGACACAGAAGCCAAAAGAACCACAAATGGGCCGGAATCGTTTCATTCTCATTTTAACTCCCAGTTCTATGCATGACACCATTATCAGCAATAGCACCAGTTCGTAAAAATGACAGCGAACGAATTGAATTCGTATCCGAACAGTTTGTCAAGTATGGTAGAGAAGAGATTACGAGGTTAGACTTCATAAAGTCAGTTGATTACAAGTGGTGAGCAGGGGGCAACATGTTTACCTGGCAAACGGAAGAGGCATACATTAAAAATTAAAATGCGGAAACGTAAATAACCTTTAACAAAATCAATGTAAAAACAATGCGGAAAAGAGTACTATAAAAATGCGGAAACGTAGGAATTTTAATGCGGAAACGTAGTGCCAAAATGCGGAAACGTAAAACCCCGATTCGAACCAATAACCGGACATGTTCTAAAGCTGGGACTAGTATAATAGTCCCAGTCTAAAGTATGTTCAAATTGAACTGAGATGGACAAAAAATGTGCTATAAGCTTTTATAGTTTACTTACATGTGACAAACGTTGTTGGCATTGCAAACTGTTTCACCAGAAACCTCTAAAAACATAAAAAGAAATTTTTTTTAGAAAGAAGTTTTGTACTGTATTAAAATTATGTTTGTCTACCTACAATTAACTAATTTGATTAATAATTATATCTGATCATACTAATCAGGGCATATAATCAAGCCCCCTTACTGTACCCCTTCATAACTACTAAAACAACAATTATTTTATTATGTGATTTTAAGAATGTACACCATTTAAAAGTAAAATATGTTTAAAGCGGTTCTATAAATCGAAGTGAGACTGAAATACATAACAACATCTTAGATCTCAACACAGCGTGACTTTTATGAAGTATTAATGAGTCATAAATTTTATTAGCTTTTTTACTTTTTTCCTTTGACTTTTTTCTTGTGACCTTTTCCTGTCACTTTTTATCCGTAACTTATATTATGAGTTATAGATAGATAAACTGATCAATTAATCATTGTTTTTGAATTTTTCTTTGTTTCTTTGTAAAATATGCTAATCGTAGTATTTGGAGCCGTCTAATTCTCCGCGGAAAGACTTCCTTTTGAACCACCATAATGACGAAATAAGTAAAGATATATTTGGAGGGGGTTCAAATAGAAGTCTTGCATGTGTACTACAAAGGAAGCATAAATTATATTGAAAGATATCCAGAAAACGGAAATGGGACAATCTGCATGTAATTCAACCAATTATTTTAACTAGATTAGAAATTTCTATCCAATTAGAAATATGTACTTGTGATTATATAAGTACTTTCTAAGGGAGATAAAGATATAAGTATCCTTGATGTTGAAAAGTATTCGCAAGATTACTTTTTATGATATTTTATCAACTTTAGGAGACAACTAAAATAACAATTTATAAATAGAAGCCCTAATTCTAAATAAATTCCTACCTTGTAGAAGTGTATATATAAAAAAAGCGAGAAGCGTTCGTATATTCTCCATTTTCGCTGTTCTATTTACATGGTAATTTCGTTTTTGTATACATAAGGATTCAATAAAATTACTTAAATAAATAGCGATGTTTAGCCAGTTATGCAATATATTATTCAAGATTTATAACTTGTGTAAATTCCAGGCGTTACATTTAAAATGTCGCAATCATTTATCTATAACCTTGAAAAATACCCGCAGGTCATAATGGTTTCTATTGGTATTCGCAGTTTGAATTGTCATCTTTTGTTATATATCTGATACAAGAAATTATGAAAAAAACCTTGAAGAAAAAAAAATAATCAATAAGAAAAAAGACAATCTTTGTCCGAGAGGAACATTAAATGTGATTTAATCCCTTCTATAGTGTCTTGTTCTTAAGTATAAATGCGTACTTCAGCGTGGAGTCAATTAAGAATTTTATTATTAATCTTAGCATAAAAAATTGTAATTAACTTTGCTGACTTGAGTTACAATTCAAAAAGTCAGGTTCTTTGTAAAAAGATCGATTGTTCTTTGATTAATTTTTGTTGATAAATATTCCATGCATCCAATTCAGTAATATTATTCAGTTATTTAATGGTTGCGGGTGCAATAGACTGGAATATTTCCCTGAGGTCCAGGGAATGACCAACGGTTCTACTGCACGAGACCATCTGCCGAGTCCAATAGAACCTTTGGTCATTCCGATGACCGAAGGTCAAACGTTCCAGTCTATTGCATCTGAAACCATTAAATAACTGATTAATTACCTAATACCTTACCAAGAAAGTGTTTGCTTGGTGTCACCAAGTGTTCATTTTATAATTCTAATACTGCGAAAATGATCATGTTTACCTTTAAAGAGCATATCTCCTATCAAGAGTCTTCAGACCACCTTGACCCAGTGGAGACTTCTGTGGAGCTTATGGTTCTTAGACCTATGACCCCAGAAGGCAACACTGAGCGATATCTAGTATTGAACCAGCCTGTGTTTTATTCTTGTTGACAGTCCTCTGAGAACATCAAGTTTTTTTTATTTTCATTAAAAATGTCCATGTGCAAATACAATATCTAGATTTCACTAATATGCACTTTCAATTGTTTTTCTTGTTTTTGTCATATAAATTGAAATATTGATTGCTGGATGCCGCAGACACCTATTCCGATTCGATTAAACAACGAATTATTTAATTGGCCAATCGGCATATCTTAAAGCGTATCAGAAATCGCGTTCAAAGGTCAAGTAGGATATATGCTAAAGAAGACGCGTACAGAATATTGCACAGTGCAATAGTTCATCGGGAGTATAATAGATCTACTGTTCAATTTTAATAGCAAAAAATATACAATACTGAAATGTCATTTGATAAAAAAGGAAAATACACTTTATTAGGTAATAAATCAAGATAATAAATGGGGATTAGACATGGCATAGAAGGAATCAATCATATTGACCTCCATTGGAACGGGTGGATAGTTGGGTAGAGACGGATTATTCAGCGGCCATTAGCCCACTCTTTTTCGAAAACTACAGATCTTTAGCGTGCAGGCATAGCAGCATTCTCCAATCATGTTATCCACTATGGTCCGCTGTATACGTGATTCGACAACTCCACACCCACCACCTACGGACGCTTTTAAATAGAAACTAGTCAAGTATTCAACTCCACAGCTATATATAACTTTTATTGACAGACTCGGATTCATAAGGTTCCTATAAAATTGTAAACTGTAGAAAAAATTTGCTAATACAAATTTATTTTAGTTAACCCAGAATTACTTTAACTCGAATAATCCAGTCGTTATATTCGCTCACTTCGATCACTCCATTACCGAAGGAGAGAATCGGATACGGAAACGGTTTGAATTATTCGAGTTAGAATTACTTATCGTTTATTAAGTTCATTCAAAGTATAAGATTTTGTGAAAGTAACTATGAGACTGCGATTTCTTTGAAATTAAACCAATCAGAGAAGTCCATTTGTTAAGAGTATGGCACTGAAGTCAAACAGATTACCAGTATTTGGCTCCTCATAATTATCACTTTCAAAAGTTTGGATATTTCAATTTAATTGTTCTTTTAGAATAATTCTACACACATTTCCCATAGGGTCAATGCTAACTAAGTCCGACACTAGCTGCCATCTTGATTTCCAAAATACCCAAGTAACATCTGTTGTTAAGAACCTTTATGTAAGCGTACATGTAAAGTCTCGATTCAATTGGGTAAACCGTTGTTCTTGAGAAATTTTTCAAAGTTCACCCAATCTGAAATTATAATCGTCTCTAGTGGATATGTTTCTTTCACCAATCAACACCGAAATAACTAATTATATGGGAAGAGACTTATA
Organism: Mytilisepta virgata; assembly: GCA_028015205.1. Classification (NCBI taxonomy): domain Eukaryota; kingdom Metazoa; phylum Mollusca; class Bivalvia; order Mytilida; family Mytilidae; genus Mytilisepta; species Mytilisepta virgata. The sequence goes on from CM051519.1 coordinate 80,568,435, forward strand.
GGAAAGATCTCTGCCATGTTTTGTTTAATTCTGTTAAATGGTATGTCGTTATAGGTTGGAATTGAAATGGTAATGCTGTATAAATATAAACTTTATAACGGAGGATAGATTTCGACTTTTGTGAGACGATCTTAAGTTAGTTCTAGCGAGTTTATAAGAATAATCGGCAATATGCTGGCTTACAACAGAAATATGTTTTAAGTTCGGATTTATAAGAATGCACTTACAGATATACAGATGATATACTTGTTGTGCATATTTTCATTTGCTCAAGATCGATAGAAACTTTATCAGTTATTTTTTTTTATATAGATAAGGATTATTGGTAGATAAATCCTTGAAAAATAGTTACATGCACACATAAGTTCGGGAGATTATAACTGAATGTCACCAGAGATCACTTTAATATAAAACCTTCATTGCTACCCGGATATTTGTTTGTCGTAGATAAAGAAATGACAATACCCTGCAATGGTACGTGTTACAAAAATGTTTATTGTGAAATGAACCAAATAAAATTAAGAAATAATTCATTGGTGCCATGCTCTATGGTTATTTAAACATGGTTAGGCCTTATACTTTTTGGGGATATTTTAAACAATACCAGCGTTCCAGACCCTGTACAACGTACTATTTTCCTATTTTGACTGTCGATCTGGCGTCATTTGAATGTATGACTTTATACCTTGGATTGTGACGTCGTATTTTCGACTGTCATACCATTTCGCGTGACAGCTATAGTTGTTGTATTTCGAGCTTTGTTCAATGTTTGTAAAGCGATATGTGTAAGATAGATTCAGTGAGATGGAAGAATATGACTGAAACTTTATTTTATCAACAAAATACAACAGTTTAGTGATTTCATGTGTGCATTCGCTTCACGTCAACAACGCACTGTACGCATATGTCAATAATAATTGTTCTATATAGAACACGGTTGTGTTTCTATAGCAAAAGCGGCACGTCATATTAGAATCGTGTGTCACTCACGAATTTTATTCGCCTTTTCTTATAAAAAATATAATAAAAGCTGAATTTATATATTAATCCTCTTATTTAAATACCTCTACTTGTCATAATTCCCGAGTTCTGATATTCGGGTCAGTGGATAAGACACATAACAATCCCAATAAAGGATTTTTTTTATTCATTGTATTTGCACATTTTAACAATTTATCGTATTTCTTAACGTCTATCTCATAACTGCACACAGCGGCCTGTCTGACGTCTCAAACGTCAATGGAAGATGACGCAAAGTTGTCACCGACGTCACAATGTTTTCACCAGATGTTATCAAGATTTGACCAGAATTAATTACTTGATAAACGTAGAAATGCTATAGATATCCTGCAGAAAATGCGCTGTTAAGAATGAGATTAACTTATTATCGGGTTTTCTGCATAGATATGGTAAATTACCAACCGCTCGTCAAAATATGAAGCTTTTGCTCTTTGCCAAACAAGGCTTCATATTTTGACTCGCGGCTGATATTTTACGATATCAATCTGCAGAAAACAGGAAACTCTATGCTTATGTCTCATCAGCAGTGCTGAGGGCCGGAAATACAGAAATAAGAAGCAACAAATCACAATGTTGTACACCAGTTATGTTAAGCAGAATTCCCTTGGTTTTCCAAAGTCTTAAATTTTATAAATGTAAACTTTTGAGTATATGTTTATTGGACAGTACCGAAACACCAGCTAATAGAATATTTCTGGAATTTTGACCAGGAACAGAAAATATTCACTGATTCTTCAGGAATATTTTGGGTAGTGCTGTATAAAAAAATAACAAATGTTTTCGTAGCCCGAAATTTGATTGGGTTTTTATAAAGATATTTATACAATTTGAAAAAAAAACTTGAGATAAATACAAGAATTTTGCAATCTAATGTTTTGTTGGGTGTTGAGGCCTAGTGACGAATGACGAACGACGAAAGACACAAAAAACGACTCATAGATATCAATAGATGGAAAATCTTATTAATTTTTACGTTTTACTGTTGTAACGGGCTTCCCTTGATAAATATAGAAGTTATAGAACCGTAACAGGTTTATAACCACCTCCATTAACTGCGCTTGTGGAGTACTCCTTTGCCTCAGTTGGTAGAGCGGTGGACTACTGAATCAAAGGTTCCGGTTTCGATCCCTGGTTGGTGCGGTAGGTAATTTTGGGAGACAAATCATGCTCTACTGTTACACTGTCAAGTGTGAGTAAAAATCAACGCAAGTCATTTGCACATTTTCTTTTTAAGAATGATATTGTTTTAATATATAACAGTTCTATCGCTATTTTGTGTGTTTTTATCAGCACTTTTTCCTTCTTTTGCCGCTTTTCATCTAGTATCTGCTCTCGGCTTGTCTTCCGAACCAGAAATACACTTTCTCATGCATAAATGTTTAATATGCTATTAATCATATTTTTCACAATCGGACGTTTGGAGTTTGATCATTGCGCAAACTATGTTGTAAATTTTGTCTGTTAACTTCATTAACTGCTGTATACCTTGGAGACTGTCGAACTGTATATCCTGAAAAAAGAAGATATGGTTTATTTTACTTATATTATTAATCAAGTACAAATTAATTGTTAACCAATAAGGGCTCTGGACAAAAATGATGACATCATTTAGAAGGTTTTATGGTTGGCATCTTATAACCTGGACCACTATCGAATTTTACAACTTGTCATTGCGATAGGTGTCACTTCCCAACACCCCCCACCCCAGGATATACCCACCCGAAGCACCTTATATCACCTCCGGGTTTCATGGAAATTTGAATTCTCCGAGGTCTAGTTTGTCGTTTCATATTATGTTCTGTGTTTTTCTGGTTTCTTAGTTTAAACTTATTTATAGTGGATTGAGAAACAAGTTATACCAATTTATACTAATCCCTCTCCACTTGGCGTGTGCGACAGCGGCCCCTGTAACATTTCAGCCTACTCTTTTTCGACATCTACAGAGGATTCTTTAACGTGCTAAGGATATTTCTCTCTCTTAACACGGAACAGCCATTTTTCGTTACATCCGACGGACTAGCGAATGGTATCGATAGGGCGTCGCAAATTTGATCCCTGACATTTTCACCCCGAACGGGAATTGAACAAGGGACCTTTGGCTTTGTAGTCCGATGCGTTAACGAATACACCTAATGGTGATGTTCGATAATACAGATATTTCAATTTCGGATTTGTCTATTCGATATTCTTCAAATACTAATATTATAAATATTTATCACATATTTAGTAAATTTTACTTAGAATTTGAATGTCTAATACAGACGCTTAGCTGAAACCTGTATAGCACACCCTGTATAAAATCTCCTGTTGATATACACGATAAAGTGAACAATACATATAAAAATCTGTTTAACATGCCGTATCAACTCTCGACCAATATCATCCCTCGGGCCTTCGGTTCTCTGACTGATATTGGTTACTCGAGTTAATACCTCATGTGATACAGATTTTGCCATGTATTATTGTCTATATATTGTGTTCTAGATCAAAACTTTGTGTTAGTTAATACGCGTAATAAATACAGTAAAAACTACGAACTAGATTGGAACAGGAGTAAATGTTTACAAGAGGAAATGGTGAAATATACTTACGTGTTCTTCCATGTGGATTTTGGGATACTTCGGTATTTATTTCATCTGACAGATCTCTATCTAACATTCTTATATGTGAACATGCCATCATGATAACAAAGGCAACAATAACAAGTGCTATAATCCCACCTATCACTATACCAACAATTGTACCAGTATCACTGAAAATAACAATCAAATTTTATTCTTACACAGATAAAACTTTGGGTCATGTGTACATGTGTATTGCATAAGGAGGTTATTCTTTCATATATATAGATTAAAAACATTTTATTTATTTCTAGCCTTTAGTCCCGGACCTTTAGTATATTTGAACCAATTTCAAATTTAGCCAGGTTTTTCAAATTCTACCACTTGTTGGGCCTATTGAAATGGCAAGACAAATGTTCCTAATTAAAGTATTAGCTATCTCTCAATTAATTATATATTCAATACTGGTCTAAATAATCACAAAACCTACGGTGTATGAAGTGTTTAATACAACGTTTTGTCATGGTTTTATCATTAAATTTGCAATTTATTACGTATAATCATTTTTATTTGCGAATTTCACAACTATAATAAGACAAGTTTTAACATATTTAAATCACCTCTGTAAAATATTAATAGAATTACATAACAAATCTTTAATTCCATTCTTACTGACGCTTTGGTAAAATATGCCCACTTACAATGTCGGAGAAGCCGTTGGAGGAGATGGAATGTATGTTTTTCTTCAATTATACGTTGTCTTTTTTGGATATTGATACAAAAGAAAAAACAAAAGATAAATTAAAAATGGAATCGTATTCTCTTACCGGTAATTGTTTCAGTGGTCAGGAAAAATATAAGCTTTATCCAAAATGTATATAAAATTGATATATATTTAGAGTTACTTACATATCGCAGTCACCTCCTTCTAAGGGATAGGTGCAAACAGCTTGTGACAAACCAACTACAGAAAAAATGTATACAGGAAATTATCAAATTAATCACCAAAAAGATTAATTTTTCAACATAAATGTCGAAAATCACAGAATAGCCCTACATTAACATATAAAATTAAAAACCTATATTAAATTTAAATCTAGATCTTAGAAAACAAGAGATTATTTTTATCGGGTGGGGGGAGGGGGTAGGAAGTGAATTTGGATACTGCATACTATATATTTTCTTTTTTTTTTAAATAAATGCACTAATGTTTGATAAAAGGTATTATTAAATTCTACATTTTTCCAATATTCCTGCTTTTTCCAACAAATTTCGAATAATAGTTTTTATTCAGAAATCTTACTTGTCCTTGACGTCAATCTAAATATCAAATGATAGTTGCTCTTATCCTAAATCTATCAGAATAAAGAAAGTCTTTAAAAATGAGATGTGTTATGAAGTTACAAATTTCCCAATAAAAAATAAATAGAATAATATTCCTTTTTCTTACCTTGACCAAATAAGACGAATACTGGAACCCGAAAATCCATTTCATCAGTGTTTCTAGTACTTCAAATATTAGTTTCTCACCAAGTATCAAATTTCATATTTCAGCTTGTTATTTTCTAATATTTACAAGATTCCTGTATAAATGTCAACACAATCATTTGACAATGTTGTTGGCTAATCACCTGTTTATTATACTTTCATATCAATTTAATCTGTCTCAACAAGTTATCTCACCCGTGACGAGTGAAATAATACATTTACAATACTAACAAATTATAAATATCGATTTAAAAGATAACCGAACCAGCTTTGACCAAAAGGGCTTGTTATATTGTAGTACGTAATAGGAGTAGTTACAGGCAGATAAGTTTTCTCCTTTCTCGCAATGGTCTCCAAATATCACTTTTAACATGTTTAAGTCTTTTTAATCTCCCGCCAAAACAAGATCAACTGTAATCCGTAATTCTTTCCGGATGAAATTGTTTCCGGAGGAAAATTGTTAATATGAAATAGCTTTCATGGGATATTATTTAACTATTAAATACATTTCTCCTTTAAGGTTTTTTCTTTTCTTATAACAATGATTTTATCTCATTCCAAACAACTTTCAGGATAAGGGGACGACCATTTGATATTCCGGGGGGGGAGGGGGGGGGGGGGGGGGGGGCAAGAGGATTTTGAAAATAAATAACTCAGCCTTGATAATAACAAAATTGAATGGTTTGCTCTGTTGTAGTTTGAAAATATATACCCGGTAACCTGACCTACAATGTATTGAAAACAAATAACTCGGCAGGTCTTTTTAAATCATTTTATAAATGCATGTTTTAACGTATGAGATGGCACCAGATTCTGCCAAAATTCGTCTCTTTTCATACTTTTCTCGAGAAAAATCTTCCCAAAGCTTTTAATAATATATATATACTATAATATTTAAGACATGTCCATTACCAATCCAAACAAAATCCTAACTGAACTCACCCGGTGTTTCGGATATATATTTAGGTCATATTTAATTTTAAGTGACCAAGGCCATATCCATCATCAGAAACCATCCATCATCACAGACCAAGCCTAATTATGAGCATAATTAATTGCAGTGTAAAATAAAACCATGTAATAACATATGGTCCCAATCATCGATTAACAGGAAGGGTCTGACACCTGGTGGTCCTTAGTGTACTCAAAAACAAAAGTTCTCTCTGTGTTAATGTTCATCTGTGTACATTAATCACATTAATTTATTATCTATTATCCAATAACCTCTTTTTATTTGAGTTTAGCCGATGTTAAGCCCCCTTTACACTGAACGAAGACTGCACTACGACCATAAAAAATGTTTTGATCGTGGAACATCTTAGTGGGGTCGTACTGAGGTCTTCAAGTTGCGTAGTGTGGTCGGCATTGCGCGTGATAGGTCGTAGTAGAATCTCCAGGGGCCACGACTGTTTTGAACATGCTCAAAATTTACGTAGCGAGGTCGTCGCCACTTTTGATCGTACAGACATCGTACCGTTGTCGTAGAGGAAGCGCAGAGACATCGTAATGAGACCGCAGTAAGACATCGTAGTGAGAACTAATATACATTCAAGCAAGAAATTGTCCTTTTATATAGTTTATTTGCTGGTCGTAGAAGAAGCGCAGAGACATCGTAGTGACATCGTAGTGAGACATCGTAGTGAGAACTAATATACATTCAACCAAGAAATTGTCCTTTTATATAGTTTATTTCCTGATCGTGGCTAGATCGCGATAACAACGTAGCAAGGTCGTAATACTCGTGGTAGCAGCGTAGTGACAACGTATTACGATCGTCAAGCGCGTATCGATGTCGTGTCACAATCGTAAGAGGTCGTACAACATCGGCCTAGGGGCGTCGTGTGATCGTGTTATTGTCGTAGCTTGAACGTACCACAAACGCAGGCATCGTAGCGAAAACGTAAGAGAGCGTAGTAGCAACGTGAAAGATTATCGGAAAAACGTATTTTGATCGTAGGGGTTTCGTGAATACCTTTACACTGAAGATGGTTTTCCAATTTTTCCACGACCCTGCTGCGATCTTGGCGATCGTAGAGGTCGTGGAGAGCGTAGCACAGTCTTCGAACGGTGTAAAGGGGGCTTTAAGTGATCTTTCAAGCTTTTATGTCTTTGGTAAGCTATAATTGGCGATTTGACAAATAGTTTTTTTGCCGGCTTTTTCGTCTTTTTGTATAAGATGCCAGCGCTTATTAAGAGCTCTTCCGATGGTCGAATTTATACCTAGTACTAGACGGATTTCTGTTTTGCCAGGTTTTCTTCTGTATTGAAGGGTTTTACTTCTCGGCGTTTTCATTTTTTCTTTTATAATTGGTTCAATTTCTGTACGTTTATATCCCCTTTTGATGAGGTTTTCTATGAATTCTTTAATTTGAAACTCTAAATCATTTTGGTTATTTATAAGTCTAATTAGTCTGGTAATCTCTCCTATGATAAATCCTTTAAAAACAGAGGAGGGATGAGTTGATGACCTATGCAGATACTGGTACTTTTCTGTCAGCAGCGGTATAGTTTAAGATCTAGACAACCCTTTCCTAGGAATCTACTGCCTTTAAAGACGGTCACGTGCACGTCCAAGAATTCCAAACTCTAATACAACATTTTGTATGTGAATTTAAGCAGCTGGTGAATATTATTAGCAATTTCAAAAAAAAAATTATTTAAAGTGTCATCTTTTCCAATATAATAAACCCATCGTCCTGATAAACTGACAGTAACATTATTCTGTCACAAAAATTGAATGAGTCAAGAATCTCTGAAATTATTTCCAACATGTGTAAATTTGTAAGGCTTGGGGATACTGGTGCTCCCATTGGAACCCCTACGTATTGAAAATTCTTCCGTTGAATTCAAACTCGCTGTTCTGCAATAAAATCTTTATAATATCTAGCATTAAATGTTTGGGTGGCAATTTAATTTCATACTCGTATTTTATAAGTTTGGGCTATGCTCTGTTTGCTGCGCTTAATATTTCCTCATGTTTCATGTTTGTATATATGCTTGTGATATCAAAAGATGTCATAAGTATATTATGAGGTAGTTGAAGTTGTTCTGTTTTGTTTATAAAGGCCGTTATGTCCTTAGTGTACGTCCATTGTGTCGCTACTATAGGTTGTAGAAAGAAGTCTACGTACCGGCTAATTTTTTCAAGTGGACTCCCACTCCATGATACAATCGGTCTGCCCGGAATATTAAGATTCTGATTAATTTCATCACTTATACTGTTGGTATTATCTAGTTCTAAGTGGTGTGTTTTGGGAAGCATATATAATCTCCCTAACCTGTTATCGTTGTGATTAGTTAGAAATTTGTATGTTATGTCATCCATATAACCTCATTTCTGGATTGACAAGATCTTTTCTTTAATCATGTTGCTAATCTCCAAAGAGTGAGATTTATCAATTTCTTGATAATGTATTCTGTTATTTAATTGTCACATGGCTTAACAGGGACTGAGACTTCAAGGTAGAAATCCAAAATTCCGAAAAGATACAACCTTGACTTTGTAATTTATTTAAGAATAAAAAAATGAATTTAAAAATTTTGTATTTTCAAATATTATTAATAATCCCTTGTTTTACTGAAAATGAAAACAGTGCTTCAACAGTGCAGTAAATAAATAATCTGTCTTTATAGTCCACAAAAATTAATAACCCATCCAACACAAATCCTCATGCCCCCTCCCCCAATATCAAATGGTCGTCCCCTAATGATTATTTGTCTTACTATATGCTATATGAAATAATTTCCTGAAGGAATGTCAGTAGCTTTCAGGATTTACTTTCCATTAAACGTTAGGTAGGTGTCAGCCAGGATAAAATCTTAAAGTAATTATTTAAAATAGTTTCCATCTCATTACAGGTAAATGTTAACGCAGGCGAATTGTTTTCACTAATAAAAACCGAGTATTAACTGTATATTAATTAACACATAGTTCATGACACTGTTAAACTACATCTCTTGATTTTTATGCCCCCGCAACTAAAAGTTAGGGGCATATTGTTTTAACCCTGTCGTCCGTCCATCCTTCCGTCCAACCGTCCCATTATGGGTATATACTTATTCGCATAACTCATCCTACAGTTTGAATCGTAGGAATTTTTCATTTTGCTGTCTGTTTGTACATATATTGAAGGTGTGCATGTGGTTAGGGTTTTGATTTTTATTAATATTTGCTCTTTTGGGAGATAGTTGAATTTGTCATTTTTTGGAGTATTTATTTGCATAAGAGGAGCGTTTCCGGATAACTCCTCCTACTGTTTGAATGCTAGGAAGTTTTCACTTTGCTGGCTGTTTGTACATATTTTGAAGGTGTGCATGTGGTCAGGGTTTTGATTTTTATTAATATTTGCTCTTTTGAGAGATAGTTGAACTTTGTCATTTTTTGGGCATAAGCGGTGAATAACGTTATAGTTATTCTGCATAACTCCTCCTACAGTTTGAATGCTAGGAAGTTTTCACTTGCTGTCTATTTGTACATAGATTGAAGGTGTGCATAATGTCTGTGATTAGATTTTTATCAATATTTGCTGTTTTGAAGATAACTTATCTTTGTCATTTTGGGAGAATATACCTGATCATAGAATTGTTAGCACTGTCAAATAATAAACCTTGTGAGTAAACGTTAGTTTTAAATTTATCTTAAAAATAGATGTCATACAATGCTGATTAAGGAGCTTCCATTTGATCTGAACCTTTGACCTATGTGCTCCCATGCTCAACTTTGTGTATTTTAATATAACACTTTGCAACTGCGGGGGCATCAAATATGTCTCCTAGACACAATAATATCTAAAAGAAAGTCCTACATTGACTTTGTTATAATACAGTTACTTCAGAGTGGAGTGCGGGGGCATCACTTTGTCTAGTTTTTAATTGCAAAATGAGCAACTGAGTGAAACAAAAGATTTGATGACGAAATTTTTTTACCTGAAATCAGGTTAACTTTTGAAAAATTCTCGCATTATAAACTCATGTTGATAAGTATCATTGCTCCAGAAACAAAACGGATCTTATATACAGTGTAGCAAAGTTCCTTCATGATTATGTCGTTGAGCTCCCCAAAATATGGATTTGTTCAAACAGTGCACGCGAGAAGTTTAAAAACCTTAATTTCAAAGTACCTATTTTTTTAAACTGACAGTTAGTAAAGATAAAACAGAAAACGTATGTAAATTAAAATAACAGATGTAATCTCCCTTCAGGATAAAACAACACATTTTAGCTTTTATCATTGTAATGACGTTACCAAATTTTTTTAACAATCTTATTTGCGTAATATGACATAATGTGATGTAGAATGAATGAACAGTGATAAAATAACCTAAAACATGAAAATAGTATAAATATCACCACAATGAAATTGTCAACCCATAGGCCTATTTGTATCTTGGAACAAGTATATTAGGCCACATCAAATTGATTTTTCGTTCTTTGGATTTCGCCGCTCCGATTTTCGGACTTTATAAATCTTAAGAAAATTGTTTTTGCCGCTTCATTCTGCAAAAATGCTGAAAATTCGCTCCAAATTCTTCAAGAAATTAAAAATAAAAAGTGTTCACCTGCTCGTAAAAAATATGGATTTTTTTTAATTTTTTGCAATATTTAAGGTTAAAAATTGAACTTTCCCCGGAAAAAACTAGTCCTCAAGAAAAAAATTAAAATTAAAATTTCGCTCACTCGCATTTATTTTGCCATAAAAAATCCAAAGAACTAAAAATCAATTTGGTGTGGCCTTAAACAGATCATCAAAAATTTGTTTTGTGTAATGTTGGTTGTATAGTCAGTAGCAGGTTGTCTTTAAACAAGCATTGGTTGTTGATATATTCTACATTAAAATATATCATGAGACAATATTCAGACTTATTTTAGTATTAAAACACCTTAAAAAACTAGATCAGAAATCAAATCCAAAATAACGTAAAAGGGTTAAATTAAAAACAACCTAAGTATACAGATATGCATGAAGGAATTCTCGTTAGTTTCTTCAAATATTACAATGTTATATAAGTGATAATATCATTTTAATTTCAATAATGAATACGAACAAAAGGATGATGTCCTGGGGAGTTTTATCTAACTTTATTTGCGTACTATACCCAATTTTCAAGCAAAAACAAACATATTGTAAACAGCACAAATATAGAGGGACAGCAGCATGAAATATATGGACCATTTTGAAAAGACACTGTAAAACGTTTGGCCAACATAGACCTAATTTTTGCAGTTCAAATGACCGCTTAATAAAGTTCACAACTGTCAAAAGTTCAGATTCATGATTTAAAATTTGTTCACCGACAGAGACATCGACTCAATTGTAGCAATACACATAATCTGATACCAATTCATATGCACTATATACATGTCTGTTTCAGGAATAGTTTCGAATTTTAACTGGCTGCAGTGCTTTATGCCTTTATCATTTTAACATTTACTCAGGATCCTGGTATCATCTGCTAAATCAAAAAATATATTTTTTTATGAATCTTGCGGGTGAAATCTTTTCAAATACTTAATACATGAACAATATTAAATCTTGTAAATGAATTAACGTCGACGAGTTCATTTTCGAACAACAACATAAATGCCCCAAAAATATAATTTGTAGTTGAAACACTGTCATTTTAAGATCTAAGTAAATATATAAAGAAATCGATAAAATTAACCACGACTATTCAATAATTAAGGGAAGACAACTAACATCTAACTCAATTTTGTATTTACTTTTTAATATTTATTGAGTTTATTTTATTTATTTATTGTTCATCTTTAGTGACAAGTTTTGCAACAAGCAAAGATTACTCTTTTGTCTTACCAGCTACATGTGTGTAATCAGTTTTGAGTTTTTTTATTACTGAAAAGTGTTTTATAAATCAGAAAAAAACATATATTGAAGAGGAACAACATTTACAAATGCAGGGCGGTTAAACAATATTGTACTTTCAAACAAATGAGACGGTAGATGGGCTACCTTTGAATGTTTCTTGATGGTTGATTCTGTACGTATTCTGGAGGTGGGGAATTGTGCTGTAAACTATTCGCTCTGTTTATTAGCGATGACTCAGAATGTCCAGCATCTTGAGCAGGATAAGAACCTGATAATGGTGGTGTATGAACTGCATTTGGTACGTATGATGGCGGAGGTGAGATATGTGGTAAAATTGTTGGTCGGCTAATGATTGAATTCTCAGAAGCTCCTGAAGTTTGAACAGTTTGTAAACGAGATAATGGCGGAAGCCTAGATCCAGGATATAAACTACTGTAAGTCGGAGGTCCCAGAGGTGGTCTATCAGTGTTTTCTGAAGAAGAAGCAAAAAACAAAATGCAGTAGTCATATCCTTCAAAAGATTATACCTTGACTTGCACATAATGATAAAGAGAATGTCCCTACATTCAAAGGCTTGGTAATAAAAAGATCGGGTTTTGTTTGATAGCCTTATACACATTATTGCTTGTATTTAGTTGTAATAAGTTCATAACTATTCAAATTGCCGTAGTTCACTGGGGGAAAGCTGTGGCTCGTAACTTAAGTTACGCACAGCCCACATAATTTTGAACCAATGTCGGTGAAAACAAAAACTGCAAAAAGCTCCCCCCCCCAGTGTTAGTTATCAGTACGCCTTAACGACTAGGATATAATATTACTGCAGTCTTGAGATCAAATTCCAATTTATCACGACTGACGAAAATCGAAGTTTAAAATAGTTTAAACATAGAAAAAATACTATTTCATCTAACGTAACTGTAAAAAAAAATTTAAATATGGCGAAGCAACACACGCACATTCAGGAAAGTAGAACTTTTCATCATTGTTGGTCAACGCAAACCATTGAGAACAACAAAGCTAGCCTTTGAATTTGAAAGATTTTTTTTCAAAGAGACTGGTTTTATTTTAAGTCGGTTGTAACAAAACTCTTATCAGTTTGTGGTGTATCGTACCCGGTGCGCATTAGATGCCATGAGTTGCGAGCATAACGTATTAGGTTAGAGGAGTAATCTCGCACTTTATGTCCTTAGAACTGTAATATGGCTCTGCAGTGATCTACATTTCCACAGTGCTGATGTGGAAAAGGCATGTAATACTCTAATTTAATTGACCATATTCGTTTTGTCACACTGTATAAAAATCTTGTGAATACTACTTAATTTTACCGCCAAACCAAAGTTTGCCATAGTATACCACACATACCTGTGTGAGATGATGTACAACACTCAAAGTATACCACACTTACCTGTACGAGATGATGTACAACACTCATAGTATACCACACTTACCAGTACGAGATGATGTACAACACTCATAGTATACCACACTTACCGGTACGAGATGATGTACAACACTCAAAGTATACCACACTTACCTGTACGAGATGATGTACAACACTCATAGTATACCACACTTACCTGTACGAGATGATGTACAACACTAATAGTATACCACACTTACCAGTACGAGATGATGTACAACACTCATATTATACCACACTTACCTGTACGAGATGATGTACAACACTCATAGTATACCACACTTACCAGTACGAGATGATGTACAACACTCATAGTATACCACACTTACCTGTACGAGATGATGTACAACACTCATAGTATACCACACTTACCTGTACGAGATGATGTACAACACTCATAGTATACCACACTTACCAGTACGAGATGATGTACAACACTCATAGTATACCACACTTACCAGTACGAGATGATGTACAACACTCATAGTATACCACACTTACTTGTACGAGATGATGTATAACACTCATAGTATACCACACATACCTGTACGAGATGATGTACAACACTCATAGTATACCACAGTTACCTGTACGAGATGATGTACAACACTCATAGTATACCACACTTACCAGTACGAGATGATATACAACACTCATAGTATACCACACTTACCAGTACGAGATGATGTACAACACTAATAGTATACCACACTTACCTGTACGAGATGATGTACAACACTCATAGTATACCACACTTACCAGTACGAGATGATGTACAACACACATAGTATACCACTTACCTGTATGAGATGATGTACAACACTCATAGTATACCACACTTACCTGTACGAGATGATGTACAACACTCATAGTATACCACACTTACTTGTACGAGATGATGTACAACACTCATAGTATACCACACTTACCAGTACGAGATGATATACAACACACATAGTATACCACACTTACCAGTACGAGATAATGTACAACACTCATAGTATACCACACTTACCAGTACGAGATGATGTACAACACTCATAGTATACCACACTTACCAGTACGAGATGATGTACAACACACATAGTATACCACTTACCTGTATGAGATGATGTACAACAGTCTTCTGAAGGGTATATTGATTGGCTTTTAGATTTACAGCATACAATGACCACAATTATTACTGTAACCAGCATTACCGAAAGAACACATCCGACTGCAAGGAGAGCTGTCTTTTCAGGGCTTGAAAAACAAATGTGAAATGTTGATTCAACATTGAAAAGATCGATAATATCTACGAGTCGTCGTGTAAATTTTCAACCATGAACAAAATCTCACTGCACAAGAACAGAAATAAATGTTCAACAGAAACACTTGTTTAAAAAAAAAATCAACTGAGGTAGCCATAAATTAGCATCAAATTCAATATTTCATGTAATAAACATGTACCAATAAATAGACGAGAGAAAAATGTCTGTAAATGTTGGGTACTGGTTTGGGTCAGGCACAAGAACGAAGTTGACAAAATATAACCCATTCAACTTTGTGTTGTTGTGGGATTTTTTATTGTCTCTGTTGTTTTGTGGCGTTGTGAAGGTAAAAAACAAAAAACACTCTAGATATTAAATGTTGACTTGTTATCAGTCAAAATGCAAAAGCATGTAAATTCGACTTTGACAAACTAGTGGAATTTTTACAATTTTTACATAGCTTGTTTACTTTTTTATGTTTACTTGTTTTTGATTAATTTCTCTGAGTTTTTGAGGAAAAATTATTTTTCGATGGGGTTTGTATCGGATTTAACTTTGTATCTTGTAATATCTTTACCTTTTATCTGATGTACATAATAATATAGATATGTTTACCTACCCTGAAGCTTCGTCTTGTCCTGAACAAACACCTAAATAAAAGCAAATTTAGCATATGTATTGACAGTATTCAAAGCTATGCCATTGTGATCAAAAGGTAATTCAAAACTAATAGAACGAGACGGCAAATTGGTGATTAAGTATATCCATCAGTGATGTTACAATCTATAGCATCTATGAAAAATCAATTGCGAATGGCGACTCTACTCTTTGTGCCAAATTATAACATCTGATACTTTGGTCGTGTAAATTTATAATTAATATTGAATTCATAAACTGTCATTCCAATAATCTTCATTATGAAAAATTCAGAAAATTAATATACATGAAGACATTAAGAATCTAACACCGGTACAAGTGCGAGATAAGGAAATGGTAAGATTTGATCGTTCTCTAACGAGGCTCCGCCGATCAATCTTACCCAAGGGTGTCTGAGATTTCCTTATCTCGTACAAGCATGACCGATGTTTGATTCTTTTTCTCACTTAGTTTGCGATAAGAATAGTGTCGGGACTGACATTGATCACCTGTTCGTGACGTAATGCTATGCGCAGGAATATCCTGCATCATACAGGTAAATGAACGATACGCATAGTGAAATATGATTTGAAAAACGACGTTCAAAAGCAAATTCTATATTGTAACAATTATATTTAAAGATAAAATGTAATAACACAAAATTTTCAATTCATCTAAACATTGTATTATGATTCCTTTGAAGTCGGTGGTTCTTTCTTTAAATCCTGATATCCTTACAGGAGGTGGAGCTTAAGTGTACTACAACTTCTAATATACGGATGTTGTAGTACAGAGGAAACGTACTACAACTTCCATTAAATCCTGATAACCAGCACAGTTATATTGACCTAGAAACCTAAATTTTACCCAGTGTTTATAAATTCCTTGCTTTGAACGTTTATTTTCATGGCATTACTAAAAATGAAAAAAATTATAAATAAGGAATAAAACCTGCATTGCCGAAAAAAATGACCTTCTTTTCGTAAAAAAAAGAAGGAAAAAAACGACTAAGAGAAACCTCTCCCTAAACAACAAGATGAATTAACAATGACATATTATGTATTTCGTATCATTTACTGAAAATCACAAATCAAATAAATTTTTAGAAAATAGCAATCTAGTCATAAATTTTAACTCAACAACCGGGTTATGTGACTTGACTACAGTACTGCGATAAAGTTTCCGCTTCTCAAACAGAAAAGGTTGTATTTTTCTGTGTATTTTTGTTCTCCAGATCTCTCTATCAATTCGTTAATATACCGGTCGGTCAGAGGATCTGAAAATCTAAACGTTTCATGGTTATTTCCGGTAATTCCGTCTTTATGTTTTACTTGCGTCGCCAGTTTCCATTGTGAAAGTTCCGAAATCAACAGTATCATAATCTCGCATTAATTCGGAAAGCGAAGTTTACTCCAAATCTGGGAATCCGATACCCCTTAAAGCACCATAACACAGTGAACATGGTGAAAGCGTAACGTTCTCATGATCATTATTCTCTTGCATCGACAAAACACCCATTCTTTCCATAGCCAAGTGTTCATTTCCAATAGCTTCGCAGGCTTGTGAAAGTGCTATATTTTCATGTTTACAGTGGCAAACAAACATTCCACCTCAGTCAAATTCTGACCGGCCATTACAAAAACTTTCACCGCTGTTAAGATTCCCGCGAAATCAGAAAGCATGCAGACCGATTTCATTAACACCCCTTTCGTGTGAAGGGGAGAAAAGGTTGAAGCCCCTGATCTAATCGACCAACCAAGATACAAACCCGTTGTAGGACGATTTACATACTACAACTAATACATGAACTATGGCTAAAAACATTTGAATAATACAGTTATATTGACGGTCAAGGTCAGTTTTTTTCATTGTGTACTTTGTTTACTGACCTTTTACGATGGAAAAATGATGGAAGAAGGCTTTATTCGATACCTTTTGGGTTGTTAGGCAATTTAGAGTTTGTTTGAAAACGTATGAAGTAAGAGGATATCGATATTTTTGTATATTAGTCATAACACGCCCCGACACTTTGGTGATAATTTTTTACCGGAAGCCGCACGTGTTTTGTCTCAACCCATGGGTGAGATAAGGAAACCCCACACCGGCAAAAATTGGAATTGTCTTGTCCCAAAAGTCAGAAATCAAAGTTCTACTGTATATGATTTGTACTTTCTGGAAGGGCACAGTTTTCTATCATAGAGATCTTGACAACAAATAATTACACGAAGATATATTACTGAGATGTGACGGTTGGAAATTAGAAGCGGACAGAGAGTCATATATTTCAGAAAATCATCCTTACACTTGAACGATTACACGATTGAGCCCTTACCAGGGGGTCCAATATAATTTGGTAAGTGCTGCGAATAATGGTGGATTCGAAGCGGACGAAAATTGAAAGGAGAGTAATTTAGTGTCATATTGTCAAACTGCTTGATTTATTTCTTATAAAATTATTATGTTTCGGCTTCCAATTTATTTAGTATTTGTTTGCAGAGTTTCAACATTTTTGTTCTTATTGCTGAATTGATGAACATAGTCTTCAATGGCATCCAAAAAAGGCCATATTATGTATATACTCTTCATCATGAGACAAGTGTAACCGGAGAATCGACCTTTTTAAAATGCTTGCAGGGTAATAAGCAAAGCAGTAGCATCTGGTGCAGATAAGACAAATAGGTGCATACCTAGATTTTAAAACCTACCAGCTTTGTCAGTACAAGTATGAAACTAAACCTTTCCATGGAAACCATTGTATTTCACAATGCAGGGCTATTTTCCACTTAAACAGTGTTAAAGAACCACATTGAAAATTTCATTAAAAAAGTTCAAAGGTGAAGGAAATCCTAGTAAATTCTATCAGCTAGAAAGCAGTTCTTTTCTGTGTTCAGAATGCAGAAAGTAAGGATGAAGAATATGTATTTTTCTCATTCAGATGTGCTCAGCAACCAGCAAGGCTGTTTGTAAAAAGTTAAAGATCATCTCGTGGATGGTCAGCACTCAGCACAGATGTTATTATTTGTCTTTGCAAAACATATTTAAATCTATTATGCCGCATAATAAGCTACAAGAGTGGATTTTTTTGTCATCTAGATTGGTTGAAAAACATATACCAACTGCTTGTAGGTTAGCCAATGAGGCACATATAGTGTACCAAGATAATATAACTGGTAAATGGCTTAGTTAAAAAAAACTACCAAGATGTTGAAGAACTTATAAAGAAATCAAAGTCAGAAATAAAGCAGCTCAAACTGAATGAACAACAAGCTGTCTAATTTGAAAAAAAAAAGAATTAGGAAAAAAAATCTTTGAAAAAAAAGGAAAAAGCAAAGAAACTTCATCTTAAGATAAGTAATAAAAAAGGGAAACTCGTTGCCAATATATTGAAAGACGGACACTGGTAGAGTGTGAAAAGGGTTGATAAAGAACTTTTCAAACTTAAATTTATGAAAAACTAAAGAGGATCTCTGACAAATCAATCAAATTTCGTCAGATTGTTGTAGAACAATTTATGGTAAAAGATTGTTTCAAGTTACTCCAGTTAATAAAAAATAAAAAACTATTGCCTTATTTGACCAACAGCTTAAAATGGTAATCAATAAGATGTATACATGAAAATATTGGTCTCCTGTCTTCACATATTTCGAAAGGCATTAAATGGTTCTACATAGACACAAAATGAAATAAATGTGTTCCATTCTCCTGACTTTGTCTTTTCCTTGCACTTCGAAGTTGTTGACTTTTCCCACTGTTTTGTCGCTACGGTTTTCTTTTGTCGATGTTTAACATGCATTTCGTCTTTAAATCTGATCAGATATAAAGGGGTGCAAAATATGTAAAAAAAAAAAAGACTTACCATTTAAAAGAAATGTCAACAAAACAACACGATAACAGGAACAGTTTTCCATTTTATCTACATATGAAATTAATGATTGGCAATAAATCTGATACAACAATTAAACATTATTATACAATATCTTATCAGATTCACTCAATGCACAATAATAATATAACCAGCGGAGAGAAGCATTACAAGACAATTACATTCTTTCATACAATATGGTTTAAAATGAAAAAGGAAGCGTTTCTTTACTTATTATATGGTGTAAATACCAAAATAAAAGAAATATTAATTAATTACTGATATGTGACTTATATATCAAATTTTGTTCGATTGATTGTGGGTTAAATTCTAGCCAATTACAGTATATTTACTTCCTGTTTGGACATTCATAGTGTCACACACGGTGCAATTGCTTTAAATTAAACTTATTCACGTTTTATTTAACCTACATATTATTGAATATGTAAATATGATATATAGATATAATTCTCTAACATTTGGTAAATAAAAAAATTTCGTTTCAGGATCTGTAGAATCCATGGTATATTCTACTTATCAGACTACTGTGTTACACGAAAAGCACGGAGCAATGTGAACAGTGACGAAATCTATGAGCAACAAATTGTAATCAGTTCCCACAATGTTTCAACGAATGTATCCATTAAAATCGATGGGCCGATAATGTAGGGCAGATTAAAATGACAAAACAACAAGAAAATTGTAGCAAAAAAAGCTCTGGGAAGTGGGAGCCGAGAAAAACCCAATTAGACTGAAAGAGACGTAAAACTCCAATAAAGAAAACTAATAATGTTAATAGTACTGATTTTTTTCATAACAGCCAGATTACTGTCTTGCAGCTTGTATCATATATGGATTAGGAATTGTGTACACTTTTACTCCGCCTTGGTTAACTCCTGGTTTTCACAGCAGGTGTTTGTTTTGTCAGAGGTTTTAAGTTTTCAGTAATGTTAAGTTTTTTTGTTTTTTTTTTTTTTTTTGTATTTTTTTTTTTTTTTTTTTTTTTTTTTTGGGTGTTTTGGTTTTTTTTTTTTGGCTTTTGTACATTTTGTCATTTGTCGTATTATTATAGTTTATTGATGGTAATGGATTTCCATTCTATTTGAATTTCATCTTTTTGTTTGCTTCACAATTCCTTTTGTCGATGTTCTTGAAAAACCCAATTTTCAGGGAAATATTGGGATTCTAATATATACCTTCATGAATTGGGTGTTATCAAAAATTACTAATACATCCAAAAAAGCAGCATGACTGTGAAAGTTTTATTTTTAATGCACAAGTTTCCATATCAATCAGACTAAAGAACTTACTGAAGATTAGAATAATAGGGAATATCAATTGAGGATTCCATTTTACTCTTTTAGTTCTTTGATGCTGAAAAGGTCTGAAATAATTTACAACCGAACTTTCAAATACACCTGCTGTCAAACATACTAAAAAGATGAAACGGGAAGTATCAACACTGAGACACACCAACAGTCAGCAAATATTCTGTAATACCATTTTTGATGCACCGAAGAAATGCTTATTTTAATATGTAGTTTTTCAAACAACTGTAAACTACTGTACTTTTATCTGTAACTGCACCCATAAAAACATGCAGGTGAAATGTAGAAGGTCACAAAGTTTTATTTCATAAAGCTTAAAAAGTAATGATAAAAAAGTCAGTAACCTAAATTATATTCATGCAGCTGAGAGTAACTGAAAACATTAGTGTTTATTGCAATGTTTTAATGTAACCCATGTTGTGCAATAATAAAACACGCACATATTCCTATTGACGTCTGTAACCTCTCATTGTTGAAGAAGCTGCAAACGGATTTTGTGGATAATCAGGTGAAGGGTGCGGCGTATCAGAAGCGTATGGTGCACTTGGGACTGGATGTACAGCATATGGAGGGGGTCCTCCTAAGTTAGCGTGTCCATAATTATTATAGTTTATTGATGGTAATGGATTGGCTGTCTGTTGTGCATCTGAAATAAAGCAAACATGTGATTTTTTTAATAGAGCGAGAGTTACCGACCAGCAGCTATATGAGAGCCTTAGATACCGTTAAAACGAGTACATTCTGACCCTGCTATGTAATGTATGTACCGTCAAGCAAATTTCGCAGTTTTAGTAGTCACCTTTCAGGTAATCATACAGTATTGGTTTTTATAGTATGTTTTATACACCAGACTGTCAGGATAGATAGGGAGAGGTATCGGTACCCATAAATCAGGTTTAACACCGTCAATGTTCGGTGTCTGTACAAATTCATACTATCCCGACTCTCTATTGTGTTTATGTTTGTATGTTTTGCTCTTTAATGTTATTTTTGTCCGGGGTTCTATCTGTTGCGCGATTTTGATTGGTATTACATTGTTGATCTTTGCTGATATCCATTTTCTAGTCTGTTTATAAAATGAGATTCACTAATTCCTTTACTTCAGAACACAGCTGTAGTCCTTACTTTGATTTTGAATACAACCAGAATCATTATCAAATTTTTACTTACTTTTTTAATAATATTTTGTTCATCGAGTATATTTTTGTATACATATAGTATTTATTCTACGTGATACTGTTTTCACCGACTTGTAATTTTGCATTTTGTTTTTAAACTCCCTGTGCTATTTCTTCGATATACTGTTTGCTCATATTTTTCAAGTTTTGAAGATAATTATAATTTATCCTGACATATTCTGCAGCTGCATTTCTTTGCATTTCAATATTCATACGCAGTTTCTTTATGCTGTTGTTACCCCTTCTTATCCGACTGAGGTTTATATTTAGACCAAATACTGCATGGTTTTTAATAAGACCAAAAAGATTATTGTTTCGATTTTTCTTTTATATCCTCTATCTTAATATAAACATGATTATTCTATTTACTGAATATATATAAAGTTCATCATCGGTTGTTGGGATATTACATATGACATGGACATAAATACATAAAATATTGCTCGAATGTTCTTATAATGTTTTATACCAATGCCAATGTCTTCCAAGATTAAAATGTTACAACTTACAATGATATCCCTGATGGTGTGTTATTCTACTGTTATTGTTTTGGACTGTTGGGATCGTAGAAACTCGGGTTTTGTTACACTCAGAGCACAAGATTACAATAATGGCGATAAAGATGGCAAGTGCTATTAAAGATCCAATTACAATTCCTACAATCTGTGCCACTGACCTGAAATTCAAAGAATATTAATTTAAAACAGGAGTGCTACTTTAATTTTTTTTAAAACTACAAGATTGACTTTATTGGATATCATGCACGAATGGTACCCGATAGATAAAACATGAGCTGCTTACCCTTCCGGATCAACTGGCTTCACTCCTGGTATAATTAGGACTCTTTGTTGTTTCTATCTTTTCTGGGGGGTTGTTATCATGCATTCTCTATAATTAACGTCTTTGGGATGCCCACTAAGAAAACTTTACCTTTTCTCTAAACAAATGGCATTTTTTGGAATTAATATTGATTCACTCATAGGGTCTTTGCATCGGAAATAAACACATTTATTCTAAAACCAGTTGTTGGAATGATACGGGTTATGTTCTTATAATTTTTTATGATGGCATGATACTAAAGCCCTAACGGGAAGGGGGGGGGGGGGGGGGGTTGTTGTTGATTTTCTTTATGATAAAACATACTTTTTCGATCAGTTTAATTGAGGTCTGGAGCTGGTATGTCAGTAACTGCTAGTAGTCCCTTGTTAATTTATATTGATTATTAACATTTTGTTTACTTTCTTCTGTTACCTTTTCTACCGTCGGACTTGGACTTCTTTTGAACTGAGTTTTACTGTGCGTATCACTGTGTGTTTGTTTATTCCACATTGGCTATATGTATAGGGGGAAGGGGTTGAGATATCACAAAACATGTTGAACCCCACTGCATTTTTGCGCCTGTGCCAAGTCAGGAACCTCTAGCCTTCTTCAGTCTTGGGTGTTTTATGAATTTTGGTCATTTGTGTGTTTCGGATTTTAGTGTGGCTTCCATTTCGCAGAACTAGTATGCATTATTTTTTAGGTGCCAGCTGAAGCCCGCCTCCTGGTATGGTATTTTCTCGCTGCGCTGATGACCCATTGGTGGCCTTGGGCTGTTTTCTGCGTTTTGTCTTTTTGACACATTCCTCGTTTCCATTCTCTATTCTATTTATAATACATAAATTATTTGTCTCATGCTTTGTAAGCATGGAGGAAATTGAGTGATAATTGCCTGTTATTTCTGGTCTCAGTTAAGGCGTACAAATCTTCTATTTTTTTTGTCCTTTTGAATTTACAGAGTTTGTAAATTGTTGATTTTTCATTATATTTGATAAGTGTAACTAGTAAAAATTACCAAAAAGGTACAATCGTATTAAATATTATATTATTACTACTTACAAACCGTCACAGACATAACCGTCATAATACGAGTCATAACAGTCAGCTGTACAGGGAAAAACTGTAATAGAGAAATACTCGATTAATATTCCTATTTATAAACAAAAATATTTAAATATCAAAATTCTTATAAAAAAGTTTTAATAATATTTCTATGCAAAATATTTACTTAATTTTATAAATATATAAATAAAATTAAGTTTACTAACCTGACTGAAGAAAAATAATTGAAAAAATATTATACAATGTCTCCATTAAAACCGTTAACAATATTATAAGTGAACAGACACAAAAGAATTGGATTTAAATTACTTGACGTCATTTTTTACTTATCTAAAATATATTTAAAATAAGATATAATATTATAGAATCGTCTTGACGCGGAGACATTGTTAAACTTACCAGGGTATACCTCACTTCTCGGTGACTTTATAGTACCGGAGGGTAAAAAAATGTTTAAAACACTGGAATACTTTCCTCTCTCAAATCCCTGTCCAATGTTTCGGCTAATAGATATTATTTAGTATTTTGTCGATGCATAGCAATTTGGCGTTATTCTTAACACTAAGGGAGCAACCATTGGATTTTTATTGGGGGGAGGGGAGCTAGGATAAAATTTGAAATAAAAAGGCAGGACCGGGATTTCGGCAAAATAAAAAGCCAGGATCCGTTAGCTGTGATAAAAACAATGCAGGACCTGTGTCAATCAAGAAATGTTTAGGCTTAATTGAAAATAAAAAATTAGGCCTCGATTGCGGCCGAAAAAAAAAATCCAAGACCAAAATGTCGGCGAACAAAATAGGCATGATGAAACATTTTATCCTACCCTCCCTAAACCGATAACTTTATTTATTTTATGAAACGAAATAGAAACACTATCAGATGACAAAAAATATTTCCACTGCACAAAGTTTCTCATTTTACGATGTTAATTTGTGACGTCAAAATTTGAATGACTGTCGTTGCATATTATAGATCAACATAAACAGCGAAAAGTCATCGTGCAAAGCAAAAAGGGGCAATCTTTTGAACCGGAAAACATAAAAAATGATGCTCATTTTCTTAAAATTCTGTTAATCTATTCAAATCAGTTTATTGTGGGAAAATGAAAAGATAAAGACATTTGTAATGTAGAAAGCAGCCGAAAAAACTATAAAATAGCATGAAAAATATATGAACAAAAGCTCCACATTTCTTAACAGTAGAAATCTAACCTGTCTAAGTGAGCAACCATTTGATTTTTATGGAGGTGGGTGGCTAGGACGAAATTTGAAATAAAAAGGCAGGACCAGGATTTTGGCAAAATAAAAAGAAATGATCACATTAGGCGTGAAATATATGCAGGACCTGTGTCAAGCAGGAAATGTTTTGGTTCAAATAAACATGTATGCCGCGATTGCCATCAAATAAAAAACCCAAATCCAAAATTTAGGAGAAAAAATAGGAAGGATCGAGCATTTCATCATATTCATATAATTTCACTCAAACAGCAAACGACGGCCTAAGGCCTTTTATTTTTATTTAATTGGTTTACGGATTTTTTTTTAAAAAAATAGGGTCGGTCGGTCGGGGAAAAAAAGAAAAAAAAAGAGGGAAAATCATGTACTTTTGAACAATCTTGGTTATATTGCCAAATGTACAAAGGTTGCAAATGATCAGTTAATTCCCTCTTTTGAAACCCAAATATCAGAACATCTATCTTGAAAGGTGTTGTTCAGTAGACCGTTCCCTTTTTAAGGGACCGACTCGTCAACTACAAGTTGTACAACATTAAATGAGTGGATTCGATATCTTACGGAATCAAGATATTCATACAAAACGAACTAAAAAGTGGCATGGATTCTATTAAGAAATTCGTTTCATAAAACGTGTTTCGGAAATTGGCATCAACTAACGTCTATAAATAGATTATTTTTTTTGGATCATGTTTACAAGTATTTTATTGATGGATAATCTATTTTTAGACGAATTGGAATATAATCTTTTATGAAATTTTGATGCAAAAAGGATTTTAATTTATTTTTATTTTTGGGATGGCTGATTTCAGAGGGTCGGCGGTAATAAAAAACCAAAATTTTCAATTTTATTTTTTTTCTTCAAATCGGCAAAATCGGGTCGGCGGATCCGTAAACCAACTAATTAAAAATAAATGGCCTAATTGTCAGTTAGAATTTCAGTGGTGATAAATATAAAGCTAAAATAAGCTAGGTTAAGCAATCCATAGGACTGAAAAGAAATGTTTCTTTTCAGATGTAGACCAAAATAAATTTCTTTTAGATAATCATAATATATTCCAATCAAAAACTGTTTAACGAAATGTTTGTGGTGAAGCAGTGTAAACATTTACAAAACCAAAGCGAAAGTAGTAGGTCTGTAGGGTTGAATATTTTAAAAAGTATGTTTTATGAAAAATAAGATGCAAGTATAGTTAAATCCTGCCATGAATGTTAGATCTATATCATTCCAATTCCATGTAAATCGTTTTATATGATTATACATGTATTCCTAAGACTTTACACACCTAAGATAAAAAATAAATAAATACAGTACACAGGGAAATACAATTATGAATAGTGTATTTATTATCATTTCTTTATGTACTGTCCTATATAAACTAAGATAAAAAGGTAAGACTTCCATTAAAACCCCTCCATATATATCTTCACTTATTCCGTCATTATTGGGCGGGGGGTTCGAAAGAAAGTCTTTCCAGTTACCATTGTGGCTACTTATATAAATATACTGCAAAAGTCTCCTATCCTGGGATAAACACCATAACACAAAAGACATCATGGGGTTAAAAGATTTCAGAGAACTAGGATGAAGAAAGATTTTCATGAGACAAATCACAGTGGAAACCTTAAGACTATTTCTAAATAAGTCTCGATTAAATTATACCTACTAACGTACGTCCATTTCACAATCAAATGAGGACAGGGCGGACATTTATAGACTTGGGCAACTTGGTAACACTATGGTAGTCCTCAAAAAGATTATAAGGATCTAACACCGGTGAAAGTGCAAGACGGAAAAATCTCAGACACCCAAGGGAAAGATTTCTGGTCTCCAACGAGGCTGCGCCGAGTTGGAGACCAATGGAAATCTTTCACA
This sequence comes from Mytilisepta virgata, assembly GCA_028015205.1. Lineage (NCBI taxonomy): Eukaryota > Metazoa > Mollusca > Bivalvia > Mytilida > Mytilidae > Mytilisepta > Mytilisepta virgata. The sequence continues at coordinate 80,594,990 of CM051519.1, forward strand.
CGGGTTCCGAGATTTTCCGTTTTGCACTTTAACACCGATGTTTTGATCCTTTTCCTCACTAATACTTACTTAAGCAAGTGTGTCATACGACGTATTCTATGCGTAGGAAACAAACGGAGTTGACACCCCATGAAAGTAGTGCGTTATGTACATTTTGTATGTGATGTGTATGTGCTTTTGTGTATTGGATGTATTTTGAATAATTCAAGCCATCGACAAGTGAAACCTTTAAATATAAATCGATGTGGACAATATGGAATAGTTAAGACTAATAAAAACTCAAACTTTTTGTTAAATATCGCTCAAAAAGTAAATAATCACGATTGTCGGAACCGCGAAAATTTTACGGGAAAACAAGCGTGAAATTCTTATCTCACCCACGGGAAAAACAAGGATATCTGACATGGGTAAAAATAGGTACTGGGCTGTCTCATTAGTGAGAAAATCCTTGCTCAGCAGAGAAGAAATAACACTGTCCATCTTAACAACAAAAACCTCTGTAAAGATAAGCCACTCTTCCCTAAAATGGACCTCGCTAATTAAGTACTTACACCATTCTTTCCTGAAAATACCTAGTAAGATTATTAACCTTTGACCTATCATCAGAAACCTGACGACCAGCACTGGAGACCAACTTGGGATCAAAGGCAACCTACTATGTAGGTTAGCAACTAAATTGTAACTTGCCGACAAACTGCTGCTGCAGAGAATCAATATGGGATCTTGGCCAAAAGAACTCCCCGATCTGGGTTAAATGTGAATACGAAAGCCCTGAAACGGAATTTAAAAACCAAAAGAGGTTATGTTTTAGCATAGTAGCTTTGTAAGCGTTCTACCTCGGGATTTCCGTACAGTTACTACTGAATCCTCCGGAGAACGGACTCTACTCCTTGTTTTTATATCAGTCCGTATTATTTATGGTTTTAATTTTCTATGTTTTGTGTAGTATTTTATATTAGTATTTGTTCATCTGTATTCCTTCCTAGGTCTGTAACCTTTCCAATTATGTTTTAACGTTGTTTCTCAGATAGTTTTGTCAATGAAGTGCTTTTATGAAAAGCATGTGTGTTAAAGTACAATTCGAAACAGTTCTCTGATTCAGTTAATCTTCAAATATGACTTTCTGCTCCTGAATACAAATGAATATTTACCTAAAATCATAGGTAACTTCATTGCTGGAATTTCCATGAAGTATGCGAGTTTTAAACGTATATCGCATGTGTGGAAGCATTTATAAGTTTTCATTGAAAAGAAATGAATATAAAACAGTATAGCAAAACCATAACTAGCATTGTACATGTATTTATTTCAGACATATTCATATGGAGCTTGGAATTACCTTGAGATGTCTCGGCGTACTGAAAAATGAAAGTATTAAAAATCTGAAGACCAAATAGAACTATTATATGGTAAAGATAAAATAGAATCTTCTTGCTTGAGTGTCAGATTACTTTTAAACTTTTATTTAAATACCATAAAAATCCAGATTCACATTTGATTAGAATTTATTAGAAAAGGAAAGTCTGGAATTAATTGTTGAATTTGCTTGCACGAGAAAATTGAAAATTTCCCCAGAAAATGTCCAGGAAATTGTTATTGCCGCATCGTATCTCCAGGGTTAAATGTGTGTTGGACCAGTCTGAAGTCTACATTATACATTATACTGACATTTCAAATGCGATTCAGTTAATCCCTTTTTCAATCCAATTTCATCTTCAAAAAGTTTTACTGCTTTGTATGAATTCATTTCAGAAAATTTTCAAATTTTGGTCAAGAAAAAAGCCTTTCATCTTTTAAGACATGATGATTTAAAATCACTCTTGGAAAGTGTACATTTATCGATTTTAGAAAATGGTATCCCTGTTGATAATGCAGAGGCTTTGATGTTGATGCGGTATGCCAGATTTTGTCCGACAAAAATGGTATACAACGTAACCACGCGCCCTTCGTTGTGTTGACAAAAACAAATGCACGTTGCCAAATAGAAAATTCTTATTCCTTCTAATTGTGCATTGATTCCAATTGATTTCGTGGAGGAATTTGACTTTACTGTTATTGCATCTTTTGATGATTTTAGGTTATTAGATATGGAAGACAAACCAACATCGGTTACGTTAATATGGTCGGCGTGACCGATGTATTTTTGTGTAATTTCGGTAAAATACAACATCTCATGGAAGTTTAGGTATGCCGTCTGAAGATGATTTTTTTGTGTTAAAGCATGAATTTTCGCTTAAGAAAAACGAACATATCACCAAGATAGAACTTCTTGAAAACTTACGTAACAGAATTGTTGATGCTATACCTTTTATTACAAACGAAAACATCATTTTTGGACCTTATGGTTACCATCATGATATATATAGAATTAGAAGAGAAAAACACCAATTAAGAATGGAAATGTCTCCTGAACATGCGTATTTTCATTCATGTTCAGTAATTGTCTTTGGTTGGAATAATCTACCGATAATCTTTGGATTAAAATTTGCGTGGGTTGCATCCAAGAATCTATAACCAAATAAATGAATCAATTGCTGCTGATGAGAGGTAACTCTTTGAAATGCGTCGTATACAGCATAGTATAAATTTACAATATCTAATATTAGTATCTTTGGATTGTTATTTTGAAACTCCTGGGATGAAGCCTCTGCTGGTGGACCCTAGGTCCCCGAGGGTATTCGACAACCCAGTCGTCATACTTGTCTGACATGATTATTCATTGATTTGTTACAGAAATTATCAGTATTTAGCAAAATTCAAAAATAATACTAAGGGTTCATTCCTTGTATTGCACATGGTAGATCTCCTTAGCTGAATTTTGGCTTCCTATTTCGGTATTTTTGGTCTTCCAAATGTTTCAGTTTTAATGCTGCTGATGAGAGGTAACTCCTTGAAATGAGTCGTATACAGCATAGTATAAATTTACAATATCTAATATTAGAGTATCTTTGGATTGTTATTTTTTTATTTTCAATGACAGGGGTTTGTTTTCAAAAAAGCTAGGCCTTGAGCACAACTGATGAGTCGTAAATCGACGAAATGTGCACATCTTGTGCATCAGAATTGGTATCAAAGAATTGTATTTAGAAGTTATTATAAGTACAAGTGTATACTAGTATATTGGTGGCATTTATTTTCCAGTTTGCTTTTAATATATGCATGTATTCATAACGGGTTTTGAATGTGTTCCAAATACATCTATGTGCTGGTTACCTAAAATCCAAGTAACTCCCTATATAAACCTATACGGGGATGTGCGTAAAATTTGGGTGGGTTTTTCATAATATTTGGTATCAATTTAGGGTATGTTATGAAAAACTAATATTTATTCGGGTTGTATTTACACAGACTATGAGTGCTATTCAATTCCTCAGATATTTGTATATAAACATCAGTATTAGTTCTAGTGTGCTTTTTCGAGATTGCTGTTTTTCGGGTAGTATTTGCTCGGGTACCTTTTCTTAAGCCATTTCCGCACACCCCCGTCGAAAATCCAAATAGTTACCCCCCCCCCCTCCCCGGGCCTAAAATCTACAAAAGCCAAAATAACAATCCAATAGGTAGAAAAGCAAATTGTTGATTTCTTACGAGAGTTCTTAACAACATGACTTGGGATATATATTAAAGTGGTAAATTTTTGAAATTTGTCACAGTGTATTTTTATCTGACCTACGACAAAAGTGGTGTATTATTATTACGACAGCAGCCGTTAGTTTCCATTACTCCTTTTATCTAGAATATATGTAATTTGTATATTCATGTATGTTGCTTGTTTTTATGCTCCAGTAGTTATTTTATTTCGGGAGTTATGTTTGTTCCATAATAACAGGTCAACAGTATTTGATATGCGGGTTCGTTGTACATGTTTATTCATTAACTTATGTCAAATGGCTTTGGCCTCATTTTCACGCAATGATTATTTGGTTAGGTTTGGATCCCAGAATGTTCCTCAATAAGTTTTCATGGCAGGTCATTAACATTTGGTATATGGATGCCATGGACGTAGTATATAATAAAACAACATAAACACTAGAGAGAGTCGGGATAATTTGACTTGATACAGACACTGAATAGTGTTGGGGTTAAACCTGTTTTATGGGTACCGTTGATGCATTAATCATACACTGTATAATTTTCAAAACAAGGTGAGTGCTTGCTATAACTTAAAAATTGGTTGGAAGATACATAATATAGATAGCAGGGCCCGAATGTGCTCGATTTAACTGTAAAACTAGCTGTGTCAAATGATCTTCACCTCATTCTTGGTCTACAGAGGTAAATTTATAGGATAAATATGTTCTTTAATTATTATGGAAAGTCAAAAATATTTAAAGAATGTTTGTTAAATTATCTTCTATAAAATTACAGTGTCTTCTATATTTATGCGTAGTAATCAAGATTTTTAAGAGTTCCGTGATAGTTTTCAGTCAAAATCAAATATGCAAGGGAAAAAGTTTGGAGTTGTAATTCTTGAAAATTTGAAGGATTCATTTAAAATACTGAATTCAAAAATATGTATTTAATTTCAAATGTCCATATTCCTGATGTTGATGTTGGTAAGAAATTTTTGTAGATTCACTTCTGATACATACAACTTCTCTACATTTATCTTCATTAGCTTACGATCAAAATTTTGGCAAAATCATTACAGGCCTAAAAGTCCAGATGAGTTCCATTTTTTCGGACCTTGAACAATACTTTGCAAAATTTATTGACTGACCATTTCATCAAATGTATCAAAAACTTGTAGTAATCTCGGAACAATGACTACTGATCGAATCACGCAACCAGTGATTTAAAGTCGATCTTCGACAGTGGGTTAACTTTTATTGCGTCCACGGCACACTTCGGTGTTCACAAACACTTGTAAGATAATACTGGTCCCTGGACATTAATAAAGAGATACATTGAAGACCGGAAATCAGATTACACCTACCCCTTATCTTAATCGTATGAATGTTTGTGAAACGGGACCCAGAACCTTACCTTGATTAGTTATAGAATAAAAAGCACATGTGGGGTTGAAAAAAACTAATGTATTACTTGAAACATATAAAAGGAACGTGAATGGTGCTTTCATTGTAGTTTTTCTTCTCAAGTCTTCATGAATAGCAAAAAGCTCGAACAGAACGATAGGAACACTACTGTGAGAATTGTAAGCTTCTATGACCTTGTCCTAACGTAAGCAATAGAGTTTGTATCCGATTTATAATTATACCACGGAGGCGAACTGTTCTAAGTACTCTTTCTACTTCTCAAATTCTAACCACTTTATAAATGTCTTGACCACACTACACAAATATTTAACGTAAAACAAAATGAAAACAAGACAAAATACCAAGTCCTATTTTTGATGCATGAACTTTGTATCCTAGTGAACTTAGAAAAATTGAACGATAACATTTAAAAGTTACCGAGCTTAGAAATATAGGGTGATCGAATGAAAGTTATCGACGTGATAAAGATAAAGAAGTATATTACAGTAACTAGGACTGCTTAAAAAAAAGTGATATTTTAGTGTGAAGGTTGAATTATGGGCTAAAACGGACTTAAGATACTCTAACAAAGCAAATATTTCTTACTGCAATTGCTAGAAAATTGAGTCTTTAATAGGAATTCAATCATTAATACCGGAATCGCATGACATTTTTTGGGGCGATCAATGATGGAATATCAATAAGGAGCTTTATTTCGGTGTTCTATTTAACAAATTAACAGTGAAGGACAAACAAATATGTGCTTGGAATTTCCAATTAAGAGGAACAAATCGTACTGTTTGGGGGGGGGGGGGGGGGAGCTGGAAAATCAATCAGATTTAGATAGAAAGAACTCAGCCGATGGCTTAGAGATGTAATTCTTTGTCTATTCTGCAGAGGAGTGATACAGGTTGTAATTTTCCTTTCTATTATCGATTGTTTAATGTCATTTGTCCGACTTCCTAAATGTTTCCCTTCTCAAAAATTGATTTTCAGTGTCATTTTCCTCTTTCTGTCATAAACTATTTACTACTACTGATTAAAATCATGTAAATAATGATAATAATATAAATTATTATAATCATGATAATTAGAACAAAACTTAACACTCTGTGAACCAAATTTTGCTACACTGGATACATATTTCGTGTTTCAATGAGAAAATTAAAGCTGTAATAGAAGAAATGAAATAATACCCATAACACTAATATAACAAAGAATGATTATATACGTTTATTAAATTTAATAGCATATATCCGTGATGTGATCTTGAACGGGATTACTCTAACCTTTAAGCGATCTTCTTATCACACCGAGGTTTTGATGTCACTGCCAGCAGTAACATTTAGTTACGGAACAACCATTTGATTTTATGGAGGGGGGCTAGGAACAAATGTTTGACCCTGAATATTTTTTTCGTCGAAATTTTGGTCCTGGATTTTTTTTCGGGTGCTATGGCAGCCTAAATTTTTATTTTTGATTAAACCAAAAAATTTCTTGATTGACACAGGTCCTGCATTATTTTTCACACCTAAAGTAATCCTGTCTTTTTATTTTGCCAAAATCCTCCCCCCCCCCCCCCCATAAAAATCAAATGGTTGCTCCTAAATCATATAAATTCACAACAATGCACATATAAAGTGAAATATGCCTTAGGTTTCGAATTTGCAGTCGTAACTGACAGTTTTCGGCGATTTTCTTGAAAAAGAATAATGACAATAGTGCGTTTCACATGCTATTGTACTTGCCAGTGTTTTTTTAAAACTATTTTTGAAAAAGATTCCTGGTGTCTAAAATAAAGATAGTAATTTGCTCTATATTATTTAAGGGTTGATTGTATTTTTATTCAGTCTATGAAGAGGTAATCTCAATCATGTGTACATCATGTGTACACCAAATAACCCTCGTAGAGTGTTTTTTTAAGAGTGCACCATGTGCATTGAGATTATTTTGAATACCCTGAAAATAAAATTACAATAAATACTTCATAATTCAATTCCAACGGTTTGTTTTAACGTCTTACCGTTTAAAACGTGGTATTAGAAAAGAAAAATTAGACTATATGATAGATGAAAAAAGTTAACGAATCAAATGACCCATGACATTCAATATACATGTCTTAAATATTTAATTATTTTCTGGTATACCAAAATTCATAATATCTGAAGGAAGGGAATCAATGAGAAACCAGAGTGAGTTATATTTTCCTAACCAATGTAGGTAAGGGAGATAATAAAGGACAAAAGGGAGATAATTTGATTATCTCCCTTACCTACATTGGTTAGGAAAAGATAACTCATTCTGGTTCCTCATTCGAATAAAATCAATAAAAACCGTCAAATGGAAAACATATCATCAGTATTTGTATTTTGAAAGTTGTTAGAAACTAGCAATGATATTGTTTTGTTATTATATATACCATGAATATGTCCCTACATTATACATTGTTCTACACAATGCAATATTTAGCACCTATAACAAACTTGAGCCGATTTCTAACTACGATCCACCATAGCAAAAAAACATTACAAAATTGTCAAACATTGTGCTTAAATTATATAAATTGAACGGTATCAAACTGCAGCATCGCGCCGTACGTAATAATAATGAACGGCTCTACACGTTGACCAATAAAATAAATTTTCATTGGAGTAGTCGCTAACAGATTCAAAATTATCTTGACACTGCATCTTGCTAATTTGATAGAATATTCTGGTAAGCAATAAAGTTATGTTGCAACATGATATTTGTTGTATGTAATTAATAATTTAAATAATTGATAAGAGTTGATCAATTGTCCAATAGGTTCATATCAAAATGTAAGTTGAAGAAATTGCTTTGGACATTTTAACATACATAATATAAATCTGAGCAAATTGGTTTTTTTTAATGGACATCAAATGATTATCATCAAACTATAGGACGGATAAAAATAGTATGCACCGATGTATACATGTCTTATGGTATTCCATAAAACCTGCTATGATTTTGGATCTTCACGACTATAGGGTGGCGCTGGTGTTGATCTTCCAGGATACTGAAATGCTGTGTTAGATGGTGCGGATGATCCCGAAACATCTTCATACGATGGTGGTGGATTTGAATCCGCAATTGTATATTGTGGTGGTTTACTTGTTATTTGTTGATATGGAGGTGCTGAAGGTGGCAGGTATACCCAGTCATTTGGTTGTGAAGCTGGAAGAAAGATTAACAGTATATAGGTTCTGTTTGTTGGGTTTTATATAAGCCACTTTCAGGACAAATGTATCGAGACGGCCAGATTGTATTGGAACCCAAAATACCAGGACAGAACCAGTGGCCTTCGACAGGAAAAAACTGGTATTTTCTGTGTGTCGAACACACAGTTACTCAAGACGCTGTCATACCAGTCGGCAACAGAGACAGAATACAAGTATACAAATTAATATTCGAATTCTAGAATAAAATGTTAAGGTGATAATCTATCTGTGAGGGTGCCTTAAGAGTGTATGAAGATATAAATAGTATTTTAAATAATAAAAACAGTGTACAACAGAGGTGACTTTATCAGACTATAGGACAATGCAGTTTAGAAATGGTCTTTTAATATGTGTACTGAAATCGATATGTTATGCGGAAAACAAATTAACGACCAAATAAGAATCTCCTTTGTTATCAAACGTCAGGAAGTAGGATGGAATATCTAAAGAACAAAACTGAAATCTAGGTAACAAACCAAGTAATGCTCAAAATGTAAATCTGGCGGCATAACCAAAACAAACCACTCATATTAGGGAGAAAAATAATTTTAGATACAGAAATAAGAAACGAACCGAACAATTAAATAAGAGATATACTAATACATGTATTATAAAATAAATAATTTTTATATGAATATTTAGTTTTAATGAGTATTGATTAACTTACAGTTGTACATGGTTGTTGCTGTGACGGTAGAAATCTGTGTCGGTCGGATCATGTGACCTCTTACACCATGCGTTTTGCAGCAATTGCACGTATGAACTAAAACCACAATCACCGCTATGATTATACAGAGTGCTATTAACCCACCAATTATACATCCTGCAACCATACCAGCCGTACTGAAATAGAAAATAATGCTAGTTAAAATCAAAACATGAGAATCGAGGAGTAAAGACAACATAATAATGCTATTAACTGACTAACTCGATAAGGCCAAGGTGATACATGTACAATGTGTCTCCGCCAAATCATTCGAGGAAAAAATGCATTCTTTGAACGGTTTATAATCTTCGAATCCTCAAACCTTTAAACAGAAAAAGACTGATGTACTGGAAGAAAAAATGAAAAAATGTTCGTTCAAACATTATTTAGATTTTAAAAAATAGCTGCTAAACATCAAGGGCCCATATGGCATCTATGTATTTCTTCCTTTCATCATTTCTTGAAAAACAAGAAACTGGTAACCGGTAGTAATGTTTTTCGTACAGTTGCGACCAGTCATAACCTCTCGTCCAAGTTAACTTGCAGAGCAGTTTTGAAAATTCCTCTAAGTTAACTTAGAGCAGTCAGGAAGAAGAATAGCTTTGGTCAAGAATTAGAGCAGTCCTGCTTTTTCGACGATATCGCTTCATTTCACCAATTGTATGCGAATGATCTGGATATGTAAATATGCCACCTTTAAAAAAAGGATTTACGGAATAGTGGGAAATTATTCCTAGAAATAGAACGGATATTCGTAAAATCGGAGAGAATAAAAGTTTCCCGGTATGTCATTAGAAAATTTGAAAATTTTATGCACTTTACCGTTTTACCTTGGATGTATTATTCGTTTGTTAAAGACGCTTATAAATACCCCAATCACGCCCCCCCCCCCCCCCCCCATAAATAAAAACGCGTCCGCAGCCAGTTCTCTGTTACTAGTTGACTATTTTTGTGTGCAGGTGCGCGTTGAGGAGACTGACCATGTGACATAAGATGAAGGTCACATGACCCATATAACACGGTTCACTGACTTTTAAGTTTTATGTCAAAAATCACTTTTAACATGCAAAGTGACCTACAATCATATTACTTCGTGTGAGGATGCATTTTGGGGAGTAACACAGCTTCCCACCAACATAAGATCACTCTGACCTACTTATTAAGCTTAATTGACTTAGGTTAAGTTTTACGTCCGAGTTCAGATCTCTATACCAAGGAACCTACAATCATATAAGTTGGTGTCAGGGTGCATCTCCCAGGAGTAACACAGCCTCCCACCATAATTAGGTCACTTTGACCTACTTATCGTGTTTCGTTGACTAAGGTTAAGTTTTATATCCGAGTTCAGTTCTCTGATACCAAAGGTCCTACTATCATACTACTTGGTGTTAGTGTGGATCTCGGGGAGTAACACAGCTTCCTCCCAAAATTAGATCAACCTGACCTACTTATCGCACTTAAGTTTTACGTCCGAGTTCGGTTTTCCTATACCAAGGGACCAACAGTCATATTACTTAGTGTGAGGATGCATCTCGGGGAGTACCACAGCCTCCCACCAAAATTAGGTCACTTTGACTTAGTTATCGCGCTTCTAAGGTTCTGACTAAGGTTAAGTTTTACGTCTGAGTTAAGTTCTCTGATACCAAGCGACCTAAAATCATATTTTTGGTGTCAGGGTGCAACTTAGGGAATAACACAGCCTCCCACCAAAATTAGTAGGGGAACGAGGCGAACTTTGTAATCATAGATTTCTGGTTATTTATAGTGTTACAAAACTTTACTGAAACCTTAAGTTGGGATTGCTTATTTATTCTAAATCCTGACTGTTACTAGAACTGTTCTAGACTATGACTGGTTATAGAACGGTTTTAGACCATGACAGGTTAGAGCTGTTCTCGACCATGACAGGTTAGAGCTGTTCTTGACCATGACAGGTTAGAGCTGTTCTTGACCATGACAGCAAAGAGTAGTCAGAATCGGTCAGGATTCTGTTCTAGACCAGCCAGAATTCTATTGTATGTTTAATACAGTGTATAATTAAATAAACATTACGACATGACAGTGCCCTTTGTTTTCAATGGTTACCTTTTGTTTCCTTATTGTTGTATGTGTAATATAGTGTATGATTAAATAGACATTACAACATGACTGCCATTTGTTTTCATTTGTTGCCTTTTGTTTCCTTATTGTTGTTTTGTTTATCATGTGAAATACATTTTATAATTACATAAACATTACGACATAACAGTGCCCTTTGTTTTCAGTGGTTACCTTTTGTTTCCTTATTGTTGTATGTTTATCATGTGAAATACAGTTTATGATTAAATAAACATTTCAACATGACTGCCCTTTGTTTTAAATGGTTGCCTTTTGTTTCCTAATTGTTGTCTGTTTGTCATATGTAGTACAGTGTATAATTAAACATTACGACATGACAGTGCCCTTTGTTTTCAGTGGTTGCCTTTTGTTTCTTTATTGTTGTATGTTTATCATGTGAAATACAGTGTATAATTAAATAAACATTACGACATGACAGTGCCCTTTGTTTTCAATGGTGGCCTTTTGTTTCCTTATTGTTGTATGTTAATCATGTGAAATACAGTTTATAATTATATATACATTACGACATGACAGTGCCCTTTGTTTTCAATGGTTGCCTTTTGTTTCCTTATTGTTGATTTGTTTATCATGTGCAGTACAGTGTATAATTAAACATTACGACATGACAGCGCCCTTTGTTTTCAATGGTTGCCTTTTGTTTCCTTATTGTTGTAAGTTTATCATGTTTAGTACAGTGTATAATTAAACATTACGACATGACAGCGCCCTTTGTTTTCAATGGTTGCCTTTTGTTTCCTTATTGTTGTTTTGTTTATCTTGTGAAATACATTTTATAATTAGATAAACATTACGACATGACAGCGCCCTTTGTTTTCAGTGGTTGCTTTTTGTTTCCTTATTGTTGTATGTTTATCATGTGTAATACAGTATATGATTAAATAAACATTTCAACATGACAGTGCAATTTGTTTTTAATGGTTGCCTTTTGTTTCCTTAATGTTGTATGTTTATCATCTGAAATACAGTGTATAATTAAATAAACATTACGACATGACAGTGCCCTTTGTTTTCAATGGTTGCCTTTTGTTTCCTTATTGTTGTTTTGTTTATCATGTGAAATACAGTTTATAATTAAATGAACATTACGACATGACAGTGCCCTTTGTTTTCAATGGTTGCCTTTTGTTCCTTATTGTTGTATGTTTATCATGTGTAATACAGTGTATAATTAAATAAACATAACGACATGACAGTGCTCTTTGTTTTCAATGGTTGCCTTTTGTTTCCTTAATGTTGTATGTTTATCATCGGAAATACAGTGTATAATTAAATAAACATTACGACATGACAGTGCCCTTTGTTTTCAATGGTTGCCTTTTGTTTCCTTATTGTTGTTTTGTTTATCATGTGAAATACAGTTTATAATTAAATAAACATTACGACATGACAGTACTCTTTGTTTTCAATGGTTGCCTTTTGTTTCCTTATTGTTGATTTGTTTATCATGTGCAGTACAGTGTATAATTAAACATTACGACATGACAGTGCCCTTTGTTTTCAATGGTTGCCTTTTGTTTCCTTATTGTTGTATGTTTATCATATGTAGTATGTGTATAATTAAATAAACATTACGACATAACAGTGCCCTTTGTTTTCAATGGTGGCCTTTTGTTTCCTTATTGTTGTGTGTTAATCATGTGAAATACAGTGTATAATTAAATAAACATTACTACATGACAGTGCCCTTTGTTTTTAATGGTTGCCTTTTGTTTCCTTATTGTTGTATGTTTATTATGTGTAATATAGTGTATAATTAAATAAACATTATGACATGACTTGTACGGTGCTATTTGTTTTCAACGATTGCCATTCGTATACTTATTGTTATATGTTTATCATGTGTATGTTGTGTTTATTTGGGATTTGTGGTTACTCTTGGTGAAGTTTAAACACCAGTTCCTTTAGGGCAATTTAGTTCCTTTTTTTCCTGTGGCTTCTTCCTTGTTCAAAGGTTACACAACGACATACAGCATTGTTGCTGTGAACAGGTACGAGTGCTTACTCAGAAGAAGTATCTACAGACTGACTGAGACATAGTTACATCCATTGAAAATGCATTTATCCCTTGAAAGTGCATATATGAATCCAGGGCATTAGTCATATGTTGACATGCTCAAAAGTGACTCTCCGTTTGTCAATTTAAATACTATTCAGAACTTTGTCAGCATCATGACTTACATAAATATCAACAATAAGTATATTCATTATTTTCCGGGATATCGGCAGAAGCTACATACAGATTTTTAAACAGTACGCTCACATATTAGTGCCACAATATGTATTACCATTGACAAAAATGAGCCTCAGGCCACTGGCAGTCGCACTCTAGCTAATATTGGTTATTCGGGCTAATAAGCATATTATGCAAATCTTGCTTTTTTCTGTTGATTTCCGTGAGACATTGTGACCTTGAGACGGAGAGTAGAATGAAAGCAATGTTCTTTACTTGGACCTCTCTCAATATAATAGTATTTATTTTATCTATATATCTTTATATAACATAATAATTCTACTCGACTACAAACAACTTACAATAAGATCAAAGAATTTATTAGACCAATAAATTGTCTCCTTGGGTGAATTAATGATAACTGAATAAGTTTAAAGAGTTTGAAGTGTTATTGCATTTTATGATTTTTATACGTATTTTTCTGAATACAAAATCGTTTGTAGAAATTATGATAATAATTTTTCTTCGTTAAATATTAGATGTGGCTGACATATACAATAAACAATTTAACATTTTACAGGAGGAAATAGTACAATTGACTATTTCAAAGTTTCCTAAAAGACACAAATTAATTTTGTCCGTTTTGATATGGCTTATTGACTATTTACGGTCTAATAAACAATTTTTTTCCGAGTAACACTCAAACAGCAGTACAGAATATTGATTTGTAAATATGGAACATTAATAAGTAATGTTTGTATCACTCTTCGTCTAGGTCAAATATATCTCCCCTGTTGTTTGTTATTTTTAATGCCCATTATATCCTATAATGAAATCAAAATACCAATAAAGAGGATTTTCAAAATTGCTTGTGTTTGTGATGGATGGTGTGTGTGTGTGTGTGTATTTGATAATCAGCTTCTGTTTAATACTTTTACCCGTTTTTTATGCTACTGTTATTCTGTTAGAAATGTAATGGAAACATACCCATCGCTTTCATAGTAGTAATAATAGCTGTTATGTCTGTAATGTCTCCTGTGGCTACTCAACACGGGACTTACTGGAAATAAAACACAGGTGTATTGTATCATCAACATAAAAATACTTTTTTTAGAAAATAAGCGTTGTTTTAATTCTTTGTTGCCACTTAAAAAAAGCAAGTGTTCCATATAAAAGTGTCAAATCTGTGGAGACTATATAAGGAGTATCTCAACTGAGTATTGTTGTGTGCCTAGATAATCATTAGTTTTATATTTTTGGGTCTGCTGACAATGAATCTGTTCAATAATTTAGACTATTGCCTTGAATTTCAGATTTGATGGTTTTGAGTACTTTTTATGAATTGACAAATTATGCATTGAAATTGGTACTTTCTACATGCATCAAGAAGCTTAACCGCCGTCATCACGAATTGTATGGTTAATCATTATGGTATTTCTCTATAACAAGTTGCCTTTGACATTTCCACACCTGGGTTGTTGTTACTATACTAGAAAGTATGACATGTGTAGAATATGCTTACCTAGCCGGAAAATGGCTTTTATAGAATCACAGTGTCAGAGGTTTTGTTTTTAGTGTCATTATGTTTTATTTTGTGTTTTACCATAATTTCTTTCGTTTCTTATCGTGCTGCCAACTGATAGAGATTTTTTTTTACTTTATGTTTTGCTTCTCGGCGATTCTTCGCATTTGCATGACAGATCCATCAATGTTTACTTCTTTGGAAAAATAGAGCACCACTATATATTTTCATGAATAACGAACCTTTAAGAATGATTTTGAAAAGTTTAGTCAAAGTTTCAGATGCCAACAGTAACAGGGTTTAAAAACCTCAATTGTTTCTACCTTAAACTACAAAAACAGTATCATTGATTAAAAATTCCCTTTTAAGAAGGGTACTTCGTGTTTACAATTTTTTGTCATAGTACATGTAACTATAGAAAGCCAGTAAGTGTCACACTTATTTGGTAGCATGTTGCTTCGTTATTATGTTAAATATTGTCTCACTGATATTTTTTATCACGAAATTGCACCATATGCACCTTTGACGAATAATGTGTTTAAATAGGTTCTCATAAAGTACTTATTCATAAAAGGTACTTTTTTATTATTCATGATTTAGTTTATTTAAATTAAGCTTCCTTGACGTGTTCTTTGACATCATCTTCATACCCATTTTTAACAGAAACATTTCGATTCTTTTACATTTGATTTAGCTTTGAATGTGGAATTGTCAAATTATGTATAAAGTTTTTTGTTTGTAAGAATATGGGGTATGCTTCACTGAGACTACATCCCGTAGGGTTCAACACGAGGGAAAACGATACATCTATGGGTCATCGAGTGGTCATAAAAGAGAACCTTCTGAAAGCCCCCCAACCCCGCCGACCGAAACGGTCCAGGAAATAATGGAGTCGTAAATTAAAAAAAAAGTAATACAGTATGAAAGAATAAATAAACAAGCGATGGCCTCTAAAAATTCAGGGTCGTGTATTGGGAATGGCATATATAGAATGTGGCGGGGTGAAACCCATCCCCGTAATTCATAGCCAGTTGCTAAACAAAATTTCACAAACAATGATATAAATCCTAGTAATTTAATACTAAAACAAAAGAC
This sequence comes from Mytilisepta virgata, assembly GCA_028015205.1. Lineage (NCBI taxonomy): Eukaryota > Metazoa > Mollusca > Bivalvia > Mytilida > Mytilidae > Mytilisepta > Mytilisepta virgata. Next base: position 80,610,819 of record CM051519.1, read on the forward strand.
TTTACATAAAAATCAAAACGGTATGAAAATGTACTGTAATTAGATTAATTGGTTTTTTTTTTTTTTAGCTCTTCCTATAGAATTAGGTGTGAATTAAGGAAAGAAATCCAGACATGGTCAACTGCGTTTTCTATTAATTTTATTGTCCTTTTTCATGGATATTACGGTCTAATGAGAAATTTTGTCGTAAATGTTTAATTAGTTATTTCTTTGATATAGTTTTTAGATAGGAGAATATTTAAAAAGAAATGTTCGGTTGGATGTTGCCTCTGGACTAAAACAAATTTAAAAGTTATTGTTTTACAATTAAGGAAGACTGTCTTCTCTTAAACAGAACGTGTTGTCAAGTCTACCACTTAGTAATATAGAACGCAAAATCTTTAGTATTTTAATAACCACAAATATCCCATGTTAAAAAATATTATTTCATGATACTGTCTCAGAATGTATTAGAGTGTTGTAGTATTGATACAGATGTACCCCTATGTCAGAGGATCCTGCCTCAATATAAGTAAATGATGCCTGATAGTAAAGATATCACTGAATGTTGCCTTATATATGCTAGATGATACCCCATATTAGCAAATATTCTTGTTGATTAAAATAAACCCCAATAAAACAGGGGGCATTCGTTTTTTATCATTCATTTAACACGTTTATTGACAACATAAAGTGATTTTTTATAATATTGAAAACAATTCGTATAACAAATATTTGACATTTCAAACAAAAATATAAATTAAATATACAAATTACCTGAAACTAAAACTCCAAGTAAATAAAAACAAATATAACCAACATCTACGTCCATTTTGTTATGCAAATAATCTACCCAATAGTTTATTAAATCCCAAATGTAAATAATGTTTTGTCGTGTAGTTAAGTCTATATTCTAAATAATGGTTTTGAAAAATCCTAGTCATGCGTTGTTTTCCTTTTAAATGCTTAATGTCGGTTATTTTTGCCTAATGTTTGTCACGACTCGTATCGGTTTAAAATCGAGATAAGCGGGTGTAAAGGGTTAGCTTCCATTGATACCGGATATAATTATTTAGAAACTTTTTCATAACTTTTTAAATATATGAAGAAAAGTATGATTTTTAAGTGAATTTGATGTTCTAACTTTATAACAGGGGTTAAGCTCAGCGACAAATTAATTAGCAATTTTCAATGTTAAGTTTTCTGCTTAAGTTAGTTTGATAGGAACTACTTGTGATAGATGAATTATATTTTACATAAAGTTGCATTACTATCATTACATCTCAGTTTGTCGACCATTTCGAGACCCCTAGGTTCATGGTCCAGCAACTTTGATATAAATTAGCAATGTTGCTGTCAATCAGATTGTCTTTTTTCGAATTTTCTGCCGACAGGAGAGACATATCTCTGTCTTAAAAGTTTATTTAGCTATATATGATATTCACCACTTTAGAAATGTGAAAGTTTACGGCAATTATATTTCTTTGGTGGAAAATATTTTGAATTGGGTAGCTACGCCTTCCCCAAGGTAAACATGTATTCGTTATCTATGAAAATATGTTAGGTATATAGTGTTTCAGAAGTTTTACCAATTACTCTTCAGTCATTCTGATACCCAAAAATCTCATCGACCCGATTCGTGTCTTCTGCCAATACAAGCTATGAAAATTGTCATTCAATTTTCTCATCATTATGTTAAAAGGCTGTTGTATAAATACTGCACTTGTAACATGCATGGAATGACCACTACATTTTGTTTTATATTTTGATTTTTTTTTGCAATGCGATTCTAAAAAGAGAGAAGTATTGAGGAAACGTTAAATTATAAATTCCTGACATACGATATTTGATATATTAGTAAGAAAAAGGTAACAACATCCGGTCAGAAAATTCGCACACTTTATTTTTCTGAGGTTAAAAACTTTGCCGGAATTCATACTTTTAAAACATTTTGAAATCTATATGTTCGGACCCTACCCCCCACTCAACTTTTAAAATCTGGTGAAGGCCTCAGGGTTGTTAACCCACGCCCTGGGGCCCATTTCAAAGTTGAGTGGGGGGAGGGTCCGGGCATATAATTTTCATAATTTTTTAATAGTATGAAGTCCGGCAAAGTTTTTAACCGCTTTGGTTTAAATGTAAGATATTCGCCATAACTTAAATATCACCCAAGAGTTAGGTGGGTGAACACCCCTGAGACCCACGCCAGATTTTCAAATGTGAGTTTGGGGCGGGTCCGGACATATAATTTTTACAATGTTTTAAAAGTATGAAGTCTGGCAAAGTTTTTAACCGCTTGTAAGTTTTTTAAAAGTTATATTCCAATTTTATTTCCATATCATTAATAATTACGATAGATGAACCTGAGCAGGGCAAGGAACTATTTAATAATACATTATTTTCAGATTCCCCGTTACGCCACGAAAGGTATATTATCATATTTTCTGTTACATCACCAAAGTGGTTTTCCAAGAATTTTGAATTTACAATTCTGTTTTTTTATTCAGAATTGTATATTCACAATTCTGGTAATGCCTGTTATGGACCTTTTAATAGAACTAAGGTACATTCATTTTGCAATTCTGGTACTACTGACCAGAATTTTCCACAATCGTCCAGTATCTGCAATTCTGATACTACTTGAAGTTTCGCTTGGACTGGTATCCACATATGTAACAGGTATACATTTAAGACGTCTTTCTTTCCTGGGATTCGATAGTAGAATGACCTCCGGCCGTCCTGCAAGTGCCTACATTAGCTACAGGTTCCTCAACGCCTTGTTGATTCATACACAAATGTTTGGCAAAGTATTCGTTTCGAGATTGTTGCAGTTCAGATTTCACTTTTCTGATGAGGTCTCTATTAAGTCTTGTCCACTCGTTGTCAATCCTACACCCCTTGCAGATATTCATGTTTTTGTAGAATTCCGCAAAGCTCTTGTTCATTTGACACTTTGTACATTTCTTGTTTGGATCCACTTTAGTGGGTCCTCCACTTGTGTTGTCCAGCCGTTTGTTCTCTTCACTTTGGTTGGAAGTATTTTCCTTTTCATTTCTGGTTTTGCTTTGGTGTTAGAAAGATCCACAGGTATTAAATATCTAGCAAGAACCAATAAATCAACGAGAGGCGTTTTCGATTCTATTGATACGTGTGTGTTGTTTGACGATCTTAAAACAACTGACGAAATTAAACAAAACCTGATTATATTTTCGTTAAAAGCTTTCAGGTGGCGTCATAGTGACGAAGATTGCTTTTATCTATTCATTCAGACCACAGCACTTGCAGGACGACCGGAGCTCATTCTACTATCGAATCCCAGGAAAAAAAGACGTCTTAAATGTATACCTGTGACATGTGTGGATACTAGTCAAAGCGAAACTCCAACCTAGTGCGACATAAAAAGACTGCACACAGTATGGAAGAGGATTCAACAGACTATAGTGATTCAGTCTCAGACACCACCACAGAAGCCGATAACGAGGCATCAGAACAAAGTAATGACCATGAGGCCAACGAAGACTCCGAAGAGCAATGCAAAGTCTCCATGGGATGTCATTTTGAATAGAACATTTCAAGTACATTAATCGGAATACTCACAGAAATTAAACAAAATAGTCGAATCCGGAATGGAAGACAAGGCACGCTTGGCAGCAGACAGACAAAAGCAAAAATGAGTTGGAAAATTAATATTACACAGACAACTTATGCACCGACTTCACACACTGAAAGCTTCATTGTATTCTATCAATGGAATCATTTGGATATGGAAAAACCTATTGTAGTATTTAAAATAGATACATGCTAAAGTGCCAGTGTAGCCCCTTCGTGAATAGCTGTCCTTAGATGGTTTTGGCTTTATCCCTTTTGGCATTTTGGAATTTTCTCTTTAACGTTTTGGGTTGTTGTTTTTGGTTTTTCAACATTTTAGGCCTTGAGCACAACTGATGAGTCGTAAATCGAAGAAGAAATGTCCACATCTTTTGCATAAACATTGGTAGTAAAGAATTTTATTAGATCTAAATTGTTCACTATTACCAACTCATTGCCTAACTTGTCTTTTCTTTGTGCTGTTGTTCACATTTCCATTTCGTGAAAAGGGAAACTTTTAAAAAATCAAACAGTGAAAAAAAACTTCTTTATGTCTTGAAAAAGTTCCTTAATTGACATTTCTAGATGAAGTCATGATTACAAGCACAAGTAAATTTGTTAAAAATTTGACTGGTTTTATTTTGTTGGCACTAAAGTATTTACAGAATAAAGAGGTCCAATTTGACACTACACAATAGTTTTAAAGTAATAAAAACTTGCTCCCATGTCATCAACATAAAATTCATACCCGTTTGTCAATGAATATATTTGAAAAGACCCCATTTTGTGACACCTTACAACATACAACATCTGACGTTCATTCGACGTGTTTCATAATATCGTCTGTAAACATTTTCATCTTTTTTTCTCCTTACTTCCATTTTTTTCCAGCGTCACCTCTGTTCAGTACTTTATATGTAGTATATTCGGAGACGATTCATTTCTGCTACCTTGGAAATGAGCCTCTTCCCACGTTCAATTCTCACTTCGATTACATCGTGTTTTTTTACTGTGAATATCTCATTCACTGTGAGTTGTCCTTTATATACTCTTGAGTACGACACATGTTCCGACATTATTTGACAGGTTTTTTTCCTCGTTCTTCTCAGACTTACGCAGGCGGCTGCAGCCACTTTCTTTCTCTTACTCTCCACTGTTAATGATAGCTCCACTTTCAATCTTCCTTCGTAAAGAACTTTAAAAACTTGTTTGTCATTTTTCTCTTTAATGTTGATACATTTGCTGGGTGTGTTCGATTGCCAGTATAATCTATTGTTATAATTTCTTGTAATGTCATTGGGGTTTTGTAATTTTAAACTGAAAGATCCGATATCGGTCGTTGGTAAGGATGATATGTGTTGAAGATTCAGTACGAAGAACAATAAAACCACAATTATGGCCATGTTATTATCAATCTGAAAAAAATGAATACAAAAAAAATAGAAAAACCATGCTCTGTTCGAAAAAATACCAAGAAAGACGAGCATTCTAGCAATAAACTTCAAATTAGTCTCTATATTAATTTATACGAATTAAATGTTTGAAATGTGTATATACAATGCTGTTTTTTTTCTTCTTTAAGGTTTGACTCCAATCCAGGAACCAATGAGCTACTATAGCCAACGTTTCTATCGGCAACTAAGATCAGCTAGCTGCTCAGTTTGAAAAGGCATTTTTCATTTTCTTTAGTTTCCCCTTCTCCATTTTCGAAGGTACAGTCAGAATTTTCATTTAAACATTTCTAGTCTATAGAGTAATGAAACTAATGTTACTTACACGTAATTGGTTCAGGTCAGAATGCAAATTAAAATCCTGCTATATTTTGCGTTGTTTTAATTTGCTATACTTTTGATTTTTAAAAATAAAAACACTTTTCTAAATTTATGGCCGAAACTTAATATAAATTAAAGAAAATGATAAACGATAAAATGATCGACTAATGAACATGACAAATGTAATATAATATATATGTTTTAAGTCGGTTTTCTCATTAGTATGTCAAGCTATTCTTCTTTTATAAAAATTTTTTTTGATATACAAAATTGGAAAATCCACGAGTAAAAATCACTGTCCGTTCATAAAAATAATAACTATTGTATTGTGTATAATTTTCGTTCAATAGTTTGGATTTTTGTTTAGTTTATAATGACTAGTTAAACTGAAGTTTTTTCTACTTAATTTTGTAATTTAAGTATCGGAATCATTTCCTTCCATTGTTATACGAACAGTGATTCACCCAAAATATTATGCATAATTGACCAGTTATTATAAAAATGATTTCAATGAACCGTTATTAATACAAGAGATAAAAAACAATGCATGATTAATCACAGTCAATAAAATGTAAAAATATAAAAAGAAATGAAAGATACATACGCTCGCACATCGCTATAGTATATCTCTCGTTTCCTGTTATCAGCGAAAATTCCCCCAAAAAATATTTATAGAATTATGAAATAGGAAAATATCAATCTAGACAAGGGCATATTTGATGTATGTTTATCGGCTATAACAGAGACTTTAGAGGACCTTTTCATAAAACTGCTTGCTTCTACCTCAAGGCCCCGTAATAGTAATTAATAGGGCTATTTTTGAAATGTAGCTAGAATCAATTGGAAACATTTTCATAGTGATTTCGAGAACGTCGTTATGATGGACCCACTACATGACACCTTTGAAACGTTTCCGATTACTTTTGGAAGAGGTTCAGTCTCCAATACCTCTATAAGTCACGGCTCAACTAGACCAAAAACACTTTTTAACAATATTTCCAGAAGAGGTACCGTGCGAAATGCTTACATGTAAGTATGTAACATGGCCTCACATTTTGGAGACCGATCAGATCCAGGGTTACAATTCGGAAAGGCTCTCACTGTACTCCAGAGAACTTGATCCACATGGTTATTTGCATGAATTATGATAAGATTTACATTGGAGAGACTGAGAGGTACTGGCTGTCTTTTGTTCCAAAAGTACTTTATTTATAGAAGAAAACATTAATGGTGAGTGAATTTTCGTAAAAGATATACCCCGAGATGTAGGAATATCCGAATAAAGAAATCCTCATGGCCGGAATTTACAATATGAAAGTTACACGAGGTATTTTTGTTTATTTGTCTAGTATATTGTCCATCTCCATCAACTAACCAGCACGGTTTCGCGCATGTCCAATGAACTCGGGTCACATACTAAATCAAAGTGGCATGCAGTAGACCTTTGACTAATAGGACCCTTGTTACTGAAAATTAAAAAAAATATTTAAAATAATCTCCTTTGAAACTAATTTCTAAATGATTTTTTATAGAAATTTTGATGAAATGTTCCTTAAGTTGTCCTCTTTCAAAATGTTTTCCAGGAGTCGGAATCTCCGACCAAAATTGTTGCTGTTACTATTTTTTATTACATTGGATCTAATTCTGTCGTGAACTCATCTTTGGCAAATTCTAGCTGTCTGCAAGTCATGGATATAGGAATTGTGGTCGATTTTGATACTCACAAAGTCGATGTTTATGTCAAATCAATCAGACCTGAAACATTTCCGAAAATCGCATTCCGAAAAAATAAGAAAAGGGGAAAGCGGGGATGATAATCTATTACCTAGCTTAAGTTGGCCTAGCTGAAAATAGTGGTTGCAGTAATGACTTGGTATAGTAGACGGATTTGTCTGAATCAGGTGGAACTTTAAATGTTACGGCTTTTATTCCAGGTGTGCGATACAGGTTCAGCCCTCTGGGCCTCTAGTTTAAATATGCATACATGTACATATACCCAATGTGCCTACTGTGTGTCTACTGAGTACTGTGTAAAATTATGATTATTATAATAAAATACAAAGTCGGTTTTTTAGCTGTCAAATATATATAATTGGGGTGGGAAAATTACATTAAATATATGAATGGGTAGTAATTGCAAGAGAACAATAAAATTAAGTTGGGAAATACATCATTTTTTTCAAATTTGTCATTACAGAAGTATGAAAAGTATATGCAAATGTTTTATTATAAAAACAAATTCATAGTATATTTTATTTAGTTTTATTTACTGCTAGTGATTTCATAGGAATAAATACAACTTTTGCTTTCTGTGCATAGCTTGAAAAAAAATTCAAACCAATATTAGTAAAACTAACCCCCCCCCCCCCCCCCCTGAAGTTAAATGGTTGTTCCCTAAGACTGTCATGCAGTCAAATCATGAAATATGAATACCTTCAGACATATCATGCAATTTACTCAGATTTGACCCCTGTATTTTACTGTGTACATTCTTGAAAGATTGTATTGTCTTCAATCATCTGTTTATGGATTGACAGTTTGTTTATAGCAAAGCTTCAAACATAAAATACATTTAATTCTTTTTAATCTAAAATTTTATCTGGACATAATTTTGAAATTGGAAAATCGAGGAACCATTCCATCAAATTTTAATCTCAATTGCTCATATAAGTTCAGAGATCTTTAAACATTTTTTTTGCAATTTTTAGTCCCATACCCATGATACTGTCAACGCCGAAGATGACTATAGGTTTGCACTCCGTCCATCAGCCACACTACAGTTTTCCATATTTTTTTTCAGAAACCATTTAGGGAACAACCATTTAACTTCAAGGAGGGTTATGGTTTTTTATATTGGTTTGAAATTTTTTTTCAAACCAAATTATTTTTTTTTTACCAAGTCGAATCAGAAATTTTTTTTTAGCAATGCCCAGAAAGTTAAAGGTGTATTTAATCCTATGAAATCACTAGCAGTAAATAAAACTGGTATATACTATGAATTTGTTTTTATAATAAAACATTTGCATATACTTTTCATTTGTAAATTTAAAACAAGATAAGTTCAGATATGTACATGTATGCATAGAGGCTCAGAGGGCTGAGCCTGTATCGCTCACCTGGCATGAAAGCCATTTTTATTGATGTACCTCAAAGAGAGAAGTCACTTCTCCGTATCATTATGAAGTGTGGTAAGCCTTGTAGAAACCAAAATTTTCTTCATCAAGGTCCTTCTACATACAGGTCAGCATATTCTAAAATTTGACAGTTCTGCAGAATATTTTTGCACGTATTTCCCATAGGGTTTTATGTTAACCTAAGCTCTCTGTTGAAGGCCATTTTGAATTAGGGATTGGCACCAGAGTAACAACTCTTGGTGATCATTTTGAGGAACATTCAGACCATGTTTGGTTTTAAGCAATTCTGCGGTTCTGTTGATTTTTGTTATATGTCGTAGACACTTTCTGTCAAGTTTGGCTCTATTTGGCCAAGCAGTTTAAGAGAATTTAAAAAAAAAAAATAAACCAGTCAGAAATAAGAATTGCCCATGACTGCCATGTTTGTTGTGTGATCCCGACGAACTGGGGGAAACTTTGTATAGAACCTCCCACTTGGATGCTTTCTATCAAGTTTCGTTCCATTTGGCCAAGCGACTTCAGAGATTTTTTTATATCAGCCAATCAGAAACAAGAACTGCTCATGGCGGAGGAAACTTTATAAAGGACCTTCCATATATGCTTCCTGTCGTACTCTTGAGTCTCAAGCAATTTCAGCTTTTATATTAGCCAATCATAATCAAGAACTGCCAATGGTGACCATATTTGTATTCCAATCAGGATGGAATAAAGACATTTTGTAAAGAACCTCCCATAGATGCTTCCTGTCAAGTTTCGTTCCATTTGGCCAAGCAGTTCCAGAAAAAGAAAAAATTTTTTAATCAAATAATGAGAAACAAGAATTGCCTATGGCGGCCATGTGTTTTGCCTGATCAGGATGAAATGATGAAAATTTTTAAAGAACCTTCCGTAGATGTCTAATTTCGATGCTTTGATTGTCATGATTGTTGCTCTTGCTGCAACAGATTTTTCACAAAAAAACATAACACCCCCCCCCCCCCCCCCCCCCATGAAGTTAAATGATTGTTCCCTTAACCAACTGATCTTATTTTTGGTATGTGAGCTTATAATGATGAGTTACACATGCTGATCGGACAATTATTGTGAGAGTTATTGCCTTTGGAAATAGGAATTATTGCCAAACTAATAGTTTTTCCAGACTTTTTTAGCAAACCCTTTTACCAAATGATCTTATTTTTTTGTGGTATGCGAGCTTATAATGATGAGCTACACATCAAGTTTGACTTTCATGGTGATCAGATAATTATTGTGAGATTCATTGCCCTTGGAAATAGGTATTATTTTTAAAATATTAGTTTTTTTTATGTAATCTTATAATGAAGACAGCTGCAGATCAAGTTTCAGTTTAAGGCTGATCGGGTATTTACATGTATTGTGTACCTCTTGCAAACATAGTTTTAGGATTTTTAGGAATCACTCTGTCCATACGTCTGCATCCGACTCACGTAGTCAACAAGCATTTGTATTGCTCAGCTATACAATTTATAGTAATGGCAGCCATATTTGTTGGAGATTAAAAGTCAAAGTAGTTTCAAGCAAAATGTTTAATCTGATCTAAACGAAAAGAGGAAAATCTATAAGGACCTTCCATACATTATTCCTGTTCAACTTTGGTAATACATGTACTGGTCTGCTTGTAATATGAAATTGTGATTTCCTATAGCAATACAAACCTATGTGCCAATGTAGCTGCCATGTATACCATCTAATCAATTTTACCAATCAGAATCCAGAATATCCTTTGGTGGCCATGTTTTTCGTCTGATCCCAATGAAATGTGGAAGGACCTTCCAAACATTAATCCTGCCAAATTTTGATGTTTCTGACCTTGTAGTTTCAGAGGAGATGATGAATTGGTCATTTCCCATAGGTTTCAATGTTAAAATGAGAAATTTTCCTTTCCAGTATATTCCTATTCATTTATAATACATTCTAATAAAAAAAACTTGCAATTAATAGAAATCTACTAGATGTATATAATATTTATTACATTAACTAGTTAACTTAACATTATTTCAGAATTACAGTATTACTGTATTATCAATCAACAAACAAATGAATAAAAAAGACACAAATCTATTCTTTTTTCTTACTTTCTGTGTCATATTTATAGAATGTGAGAGCAAAAAAGTATTGATTAACATAGTGAATTTGAAAAATGTCTGCAATTTTTGACAAAAAATGTCCAGAGATTTTTGTAAAAATAGGATGAATATTAGGCAAGTTCAAATCCAGTAATTTTAAACCAACAAATCCTACACAACATAAAAGGGACATCACAAATGGATATTTACAGTCATTCGATGGGTATTTCTGATAAGCTACGACTGCACCTATAATGGCTATAATTATATGTACTGCTAGTGAAATCTCAAATCCTACATATGTCCAGAGAGTCAGTAAATAACTGCCAATAGAGAAAATCATACACTGAATTATAAACATCATGTGCCATCCTGATGACAAGTAGTTTCCCCATACAAACACCCACATAAAGAATGGCAGCGTGTACCACTGGTCCAATACTGCAAATCGATGCAATTGGGTCAGCAATCTTAATAATTGTATTGGACCGTAACATCCCGCCATGAAATTGAATATATATGAAACATAGGCATCTATGGAATTAATTTTCTTTGCTTGGACAGCAGCAGTTGTGTAAGCACACCAATATGCCGCCATGATCACATATCCAAAATTGACTAATGAATTAAGAGGCATCGTTATCCATTTAGGAAGTAATGCTTTCATTCCAAGACTTGGACGTTCAGCATAATGATCTATTCCATTTTCTGTATACACTGTGTCAAATAATCCCAAGTAGACTATGTAGAACACAGAACAAGATGGTAGAATAACACTAAGAAATGCCTTGAACATCACAACATACAACTTTTCTTCTGAAATTAGAAATAAATAGTTTTAAACCAAGTTATCTTTTAAACTAGAGGCTCCGAGGGCTAAGCCTGTATCGCTCATCTGTCATGAAAGCCATATTTTATTAATACATGTATACCTCAGAGAAGTGCTTCTCCCTACATGTATCATTATGAAGTGTGGTAAGCCTTGTAGGGACCAAGGTCCTTCTACTTACAGGTCAGCATATTCTAAAATTCAGCTGTTCCCAAGAAGATTTTTGCATGTATATTTTATGTTAACCTAAGTCCTCTGCTGGTGGCCATCTTCAATGAGGGATTGGCACCAAAGTAACAACATTTAATCAGCACCTTATGAGGAACTTTCATGTTGGGTTTCAAGCAATTCTGCAGTTTTGTAGATTTTTGTTATAAGCCATAGACACTTTCTGTCAAGATTGGCTCTATTTGGCCCAGTAGTTTCAGAGAATTTTTTTTTTAAATCAGCCAATCAGAAACAAGAATTGCCCATGGCAGTCAATGTTTATTGCATGATCTTGACAAAATGAGGAAACTTTGTTTATAACCTCCCACATATGCTTCCTGTCAAGTTTCGTTCCATTTGGCCAAGCGGTTTCAGAGAAGATTTCTTTATATCAGCAAATCAGATATAAGAATTGCCCATGGCAGCAATGCTTGTGGTCCAATCAGGATGAATAAAATTAATTTCATAAAAGACTTTCCATAGATGCTTCCTGTCAAGTTTGGCCAAGCAGTTCCAGAGAAAAAATTGTTTTTTAATCAACGAATGAGAAACAAGAATTGCCCATGACGGCCATGCTTGTTGCCAAGTGGGATGAAATGAGGAAACTTTGTAAAGAACCTCAAATAGATGCTTCCTGTCAAATGTTGTTCCATTCAGCCAGGCAACTTCAGAGAAGATTGTTTTTTTTATCAGCCAATCAGAAAAAAAAATACCCATGGCGGCCATAATTGTAGTATGATAGGGACAAAATGAGGAAATTTTATAAAGGACCTTCCATTATATGCTTCCTGTCAAGTTTCGTTCTATTTGGCCAAGTGATTTCAGAGGAGAAGATTTTTTTATTTCAGCCAATCAGAAACAAGAACTGCCCATGGTGGCCATATTTGTGGTCCAATCAGGATGAAATGTTTATAGTTTATAAAAAAAACTCCCATAGATGCTTCCTGTCAAGTTTCATTCCATTTGGCCAAGCAGTTCTAGAGGAGAAGATTTTTCCCTTGGCAGCCATGTTTGTTGTCCGATCTGGATGAAATGAGCAAACTTTATAAAGGCCCTTACATAGATCCTTCCTGCCAAATTTAATTCCATTTGGCCCAGTGGTTTCAGAGGAGAAGATTAAAATGTGAAAAGTTAATGGACGGATGACGGAATGGCAAGTGATGACAAAAGCTCACATGGCCTTTGGCCAGGTGAGCTAAAAATTCAAAAAATTGTAACTTTAAATTTGAGAATATGGGTTGTGCACAAATGTCAGAGAAAATATATCAACAGACTGAATAAGTAATGAATACATACATGCACTACATTGTCCAAGAAACCCCAGAATAAATTCAATTTTACCAATCAACTTGAAATATTGCTCAAATTGGTGTTTGAATGTCAATTTAAATAAAACAAAGGTTATGATATTTAATAAACCTGGTAAACATATGAAATGTAACTTGAATTTGATGGAAAACAAATTGAATGTGTTAAAAGTTATAAATATCTTTGACTTTTGTAACTAGTGGTAAATTTGTACAATGTAAAGATGAATTATACAAGAAAGTGATTAAGGCATGCTTCAAATTTATTGAAAGTATTGGGAGATTTCATTAATAAAGGTCTTGATATTTCAATTCAATTCAATTTTATTGCAAACAAAAAGACCATTTGGTCCATAGCAATACAGACATATACAAATATACAGACAGATATGTAACACAAAAGGAAAAATGTGTATATTAATACAATTTAAGTGTCTCCTTTCCTCAGTTCTAATGACTGTCTTAATATCATCAGGTGTTGATGGATTCAAAATAGTTTTCAATTTTTCTATATAATTATGGGAAGTGAAATTAGGATAATTTCCTATATAACTATTTAAAAAAGTTTCTCTCAGTTTTGTATTAATCTTACAATTGAAGAAAAAATGTGATTCATCATCTATAATATTACATTCCTTACAGTCTCTGTTCCCTTATAATGTTTTTGTACCTCCCTGTTTCAATCAACAACTCATGATCAGAAATTCTGAATTTTTGGTATTATTTTACGTTTCTCTTTATTTGGGTGTGAGATATTAAGAGGAAGTCTTAAACTGATATTATTTGTAGTATATTATATAAATTTTGCATATATATTTTATTGTTGATATAAATGCTGAAGTTTGTTGTTCTTATTGAAAATGTGATACATGTATATATGTGGCTCTGGCCTGACCTATGCATATCTATGTTTAATAGAAAACATTTGCTGGTGTTGTCAATTTCATTACTCTACATTTTATTTTTTTCTAACTGTCTGTTTTGTTTATAATACCATTCTATGTAATCATTGTATGTAAATTTCTATGCTCTTAATTGGAATAAACACATTACTACTTCTACTATACAGGTCAATTTATTTGGTTTAGATAACTTTAAAATGATTCATCTTAATTCAACAAGTTAACAAGGACCACAGTGGTTGGGAGGCCAAGGTAGTTTGAAATGACCACTAAAAATTTCCAGCCTGTCAACAGTAAGATTGAAATTTTGAATCAAACTTGTGGTGAAGTGAGTTTCATTTCAATTTTAACTGACATGGTCCAAAAGTTTTTCTACCATATGTCAGTGATTTCTTCATTCATTTGGGAATCCTCCCAACAATAATTTAACCACATTTTAACAACTGTGCTGGAAGCGGCATAAAACCCTTATAAATCATCAAAATCAACTTATTAAATAGGGTTAATTGTATATCTTAATTCTATGTTAATAATAAACTTGATATGGAATAAATACTGAAGGGAAATTCCAAAAATATAAATATTGTTTGTTCCTTCATCATTGATATATTAAAATCAGTTGCATTTAAACAGTCTTTTTTAAAATACAATGGTCCGGAATTAATTAAAAACACAAAATCAACAGGATTCATGTAAATGTTAAATTCAAAATTGACCATTTGCATTTGAAATTATAAAACATTAAAAGTATAGGGAAGCAATTTTAATTTGTTTTATATGTATTCATGTTAAGTTAAATTCATGTTCTTTCATGTATTTTTATTTCTCAACTTGAAAAACTACTGATACAAAAAATAGGGGAACACCATGTTCTTGTTTATCTGAAGTCCCCTTGCTAATTATGCATCTTACACTGCAATCAAACTGTGATATCACAAAGGATTAAAACTGTTAAAAAACATGTGTTCATTGAAAACAGCAGAGAATGTGTTATGAAAAGAACAAATTCTTTACCTTTTGTATCATATTGTCCTGTTTCAGAAGAGAATTTTATTGAATCTTGTTTATTATCTCCCTTGGATGGTTTACTCGACATGGTTGTGACTTGAGTACAATTTTTGTTCTGTTCTGTTTACTGCATCAGTCTGAAAAAGGAAAACAATCAACAGTTTAAAATTCTGAATCTAATATATTTATAGTAAGATCACAAGAAATAAAATTGTTGGTTCTTAATTCCAACAAACTAAATTTTAACCATTGGACCCAATTATTTTTAATTTTGTTTTTCATCAATTTGATTAGTAGAATTATAAATTTTAACAAATTTCAGAATTTATAATGCTTTATACAAATACATGCAACTTTATTACAACAATTTTATAAAAAAAAAATTCCTCTTTTATGGGATGTCAAGTTGAAGCTGATTATATTTCCAAAAAAAAAACAATTTCCTCTTTGTAAAATGTAAATAAGCCAACCAAGATTTCTTGCAAAACATATAAAACCCACAATTCCAGAAAGACAGTACAATTTTTGCTACTAAAGCTTAAATCAGGGTAAACTTAAATGCAATCATACTGTATCTGACTTAATTAATCAAATGGCATTTTTCCTTATTCAGGTATACTTGGAGTAACTGAGGAATATGCTAGTATGAGATGCCTTTTAAAGAGTATTTCACTATAGTTTATTAATGTTAACAGTAGCTTTCATTGAAAAAAATTAAAAACAAGGGAAAAGCTGTGAAAATGACAGCAAAACGAGAGAAAGTGCCATTTTCCAATTAATCAAGGACAGTAACTCCTGAGGCATAAAAGTGAAAATGGTCAATATCGAACTTGACCTCCATTTTATCATCAGGAACAACATGTTATAACATGAAAAGCATTATTTCATCTGTTCATTTGTTATTACAAGAAAACGACAAAAAGTGCCATTTTCCAATTAATCAAGGTCCTTTTAACTCACGAGTGGTAAAAGTGAAAAAGGTCAATATCAATCTTGACCTACTTTTTATCATCAGGAACAACATATTATAATTTGGAAAATATTGCTTGATTGGTTTATCTGTTATTGCACAGAAATGACAAAAAGTGCCATTTTCCAATTAATCAAAGACCATAAGGTTGCTTTCGGTATTTATCAACCCAAGAAAATGTAATATTCACCGAGCCTTTAGGCAAGGTGAATATACATTTTCAAGGGCTGATTAATCCCAATAGCGACCTATTACATAGACAGTAATTGTTTTATCATATGAATGGGAAACTTGTTCTTTTACTTTCTATTTTAAGAACAAATCGATCACTATCACATTCCGCTTGACCTATTAGGATCTCAGCCAATCAGAGAATAGAAAAAAATATGGTCATGTAATAATATACAATTACTGACTTTGTATCAGGTCGCTATCAGGATTTTTCAACCGGAGAAAATGTGATTTTTACCGAGCCTTTACAGTCTGTTTAGGCAAGGTGAATATACATTTTCTAGGGTTGAACATTCCTGATAGCGACCTGTTACATAGTCAGTACTTGTTTTATTACATGAATTGGAATCGGTCACTATTAAATTCTGCTTGACCTGTTACATAGCCAGTTTTATTACAGAATTGGAAAATTGGACTTTTCCTTTCTATTTTGAGAACCAATGGGTCATTATTAAATTCCGCTTGACTGGTCAGGATCGATTTTAATCCCATAACTGTGCAAGCGAAATTCTTGCACTAAATTTAGATACTTCTCAGTCACTATCACAAGTACTCAAGACTTTTTAGACATTTCTCATCCAATCGGAAAATAGAAAAAGAATATTCATGTAATAATATAATTTGGAAAGCATTGCTTGATCAACATATTATAATTTGGAAAGCATTGCTAGATCAGTTCATCTGTTATTGCACGGAAACCATAAAAAAATGCAATTATCCAATTAATCAAGGATCCTAACTCTGGAGCAGTAAATGTGAAAATCGTCAATATCGAACTTGACCTCCATTTTATCATTGGGAACAACATATTATACTTTGAAAAGCTTTCGTTATTGCATGGAGGTTATTGGCAACAGCAAGCCCATCTCCCCGTCCACCCGCCCACAGAACTTCACCAAATTAAAAATTGTGCCGTCTTTCCATCCTTAATTATTATATGATATATCTTCTGAATCATTCTAAGACCAAATTACAAATAGAAGAAGAATCTGTCTATGGTATGGATGCCCAGGCTTTCAACAAACACCTGGGCTAATCAATCTAAGAAAGTACCTTGTGCCATTAATTATGAGAAACTCTTTAAGACCTACCAAGTATATTATCAACAACAACAAAAGAAAAAAAAACAAATTTGATTATTTACCAAGTATCAAGGGGCACAACTCAGGAAAAACAAATGTGAAACATATAAAATTTGATCTCAACCGTTGTTTAGTGATTCTCAACATTGTATTAAAGTTCAACGATATTGTTGCAGCATACTCAAGTTAGTGAGCAATATTATAAAAGAAAATACAAGGGATCAAAATATCAATATCCCAATACATGAATTATCATATTTTGTGATAATTTAAGCACAATGAACTAGAGAATTTGACTCCACATATGTACATTGAATGTTGCTTTTTCTAATGCTTTCAAGTAATCCTAAACGTTCTTAGTATTTTTACCAGTCAGTTTAAAGTTTGTAAAATTGTATTAAAATGTCAAATGATTTCGCTTATTCATATTCAATTGAGCAGAAATCTCAAATATGGCCGTTTTCTATATTATATAGGAGCATATCCTTAGGAACGGCAAATGAAACCTATCAAATTCAAAATGTACTTAGAAATTCTGATCCCTATGCTATAATTTCAAAAGATTTTGTTGAAGCATACTCAAAGTTGACCATTTTCTACATTATTAAGGGGCATAATTCATAAACACACATGAAGCATGTCAATTTCAAGCAAGGTAACAGCACCTAGAAATCTACTGTCGGTTCACAGAAAGGATGCAATTATCTCAGTCAATATTAATCAAACTGAACTTTTTTTTAATTGTGTCTTCCAGAGAAACAAAAATATTTTGCCTATAAAATTGTCAATAAAATGGGGAGATAACTCTTCTGATATTTTCTTAAATTCAGTATTACCCTCGGTTTGCACCAAATATGAACAAAGGGTGTGAAAATTACTTAAAATTTTAGTTTTACAAATTTCAGGATAAGTATGATTTAGTCATTTTGAATATTTAATTTTTACATATTTTCAAGTGCATATGTATAATTTATTATCATTTATCAGTCAAATGAATTTCTGATGATAATGTAGCATAAAATTGATAGAAAAACCTGTGTTATATATAATAACAGAGACAATCTTTTATTATATATAACACAGGTTTTTCTATCCATTTTCCACTATATTATCCTTAGAAATTCATGTGACACAATTTATTGTTCTATTTGAAATTCCCCATTCAGAATCATATTTGATGCATAAAAATAAAATCTTAACAATGGTAAAATTTTTGTTTTCCAGGATGATTCAAGGAGATTAATATTCTTTTATTTATTTTTTTTATGAATGACTTGCTTCAATCAGCACAAAATGTGACATTCAACATTGTTAATCTGTAAGTGAGGTCAAACTGTGTCAGAAACTTCAATTACAAGAATATCAACTATAATACTAACATATTTAGACTTTTCAAATGCCAAAAATCGATTTCACAAACTCAGATGTTTCCAAATATTAAATGCATTTTTGTTTTAGTAAATTTCATTTCATTGTTTTTTGGTTCTCCTCTCATTTGCATTTCTTACTGTCTGTCAGCTGTATATAAAATAAAACAAAACTGGGTAAAAGTTGTGAGAGATTTTTCTTTACATTGTTGTGAATGAAGTTTTCGCTGTACACAGTATAAATTTATATTTAAGGCCATCTGTTTACGGAAGACCCTTGGATTCTGAGTGCGGAAGGCCCAGGCAGTGTTTGTAAAAAAATAATGTTGTCTCTTCAACCTGAAATTAAACAGTTACAAAAAATGTAAATAATCTGACATTGCTATTTTTGAAAATAAATGTTTTTAAATGAGCAAAATATAAGTCGCCTCCTTCCCTCATGTTCAGAATCAAATGCACCCCTTCTAGTCTGACTTAATATTTTGGTCACAATATGAAAACCAGAATATTCTTAGAACCCACTTGATGTTGTTATAGTTATAGTTGTTGAATAGTTTCCTCCCCTTGTGTTTTCGAGTTCATGACAACTCGTACCCAAATAACTTTGTCCATATTTGGTACATCGATATAACGATTTTTAAAGGACGAACGGATCACTACTTTTAGACAACTTGGGCCACTATTAGTGGCAACTTGGGTCTGATTTAAGACAATACAACATGTACAATACAATACAATATTCTTTTATTGCCCAAAGAAAGGCGCCCTTATAGGCAGAATTTACAAATACTAATACAAAGACAGACAATGACATTTTGTTCATATCAGTTTAACAGACAAATTTTTAACAGAATATTCTCACAAGGGAGACAACTGAACTTAACACAGAGTGTTTAAAAATTTGTTATTTGTCATTATAAGCGATTTTTCTTTATAGCGGTCTAATTACGAATGTAGGAAAAAAAGTCACGGAATAAAAGTCACGGATAAAAAGTCACAGGAAAAAAAGTCACAGGAAATAAAGTCACAGGAAAAAAAGTCACACTATCTTTATTATATATGAAAATTGCAAACCATAAGCATCAAGGTTTTTTTTTATAATTTTTTCTATTTTTTTTTTAAATACATAAATTGAATTTAAATGAATTATTTATTTTTTGTTAATAGTGATAAAAAATAACAATTTTGCATAGTAAAATTTTTAATTTATTTTGTTTGTATTTTATTTAAAAATGTTTTGTTTACTTATTTTAGAAGCCTTACTATTTGATTTTTTAATATTTTATGCCATCTGTCATTAGTAGGTGTAGAAAACCATAAATTGAAACCCTATTTGATGACTGTCAAAACACTACCTAAAGCCTATAGTGAAAGTTGTTTGTTTAAAAATTAATTAGTGGCCATTCCCAATTGTTAATAAAAACAAGTACCCGACAAAAATATGTGTTCTTCAGTGTGCCGTGATTGATACTGACTGTTTCTTAATAACAAAAATAGCCTTTTTTTAAATAATGAATAATTTGAATATATTCTATCAACATTTTCTCTTTAGGTTACAATTATTATTATTAAATAACTAACGTAAAATTAGAAATTAAACCATTTAGTGATAGACATTAACAGGGATCAACCACTAACTAAATTTTTTCTTCTTTTTTTTATATTATGTTATTTGTATACACTGTTATTTGCTTTTAATAGTATCTATTTCTGAGTGCTCTGAAAAAAGAAAAGAACTGACTGTTTCTTAGTGCTATGAACAATAGACTTTGTCAAAATTATTATATGTATTGTTGCTTAGTTCATGTTTATACACTTTTATTTATATTCTTGCCTTTCCAGCAATGCAATGAATTTTTGACTGAGAAATAGTATATGAAAGAACAGAATAACTTTAAAATTAATACACATATGATGAGGAAATTGTGTTCAAAATGTATAAAAGAACATAAAACATCACAAAGGAAAACAGAAACAACAGATACATTGCCCACCAAATACATGTGACTTTATTTCCTGTGACTTTTTTTCCTACCCTTTTGTGACTTTTTTTCCTGTGACTTTTTTTCTTGTGACTTTTTTTCCTGTGATTTTTTTCCTACAAAATTTGTGACTTTTTTTTCCTGTGACTTTTTTTCCGATCACCCTAATTACATGTATAACATGGTATAATCTTTAAAAATGAATTCGGTTATAACTTGTAAAAGAAATCATAAAAGATCAGTAAAACACATGAAACAAGCATTTTAATAAAATGCCCTAATGATCTAGCTACTGATATACTGGTGTATATGTGTGTATTTACATTGTAACTCTTAATTTAATTTTATTATATAACACCAGAGTTTCTAAAAATAAATGATACTCAAAAGTAGAACTCTACAATTTTTTGTTAAACGTCTGGCTTTTCCATGAGTAAAAAAGGTTGTGACATATTTATAGCGTTTAAAATGTATTATTTCTATCATTGAAAAACAATGCTTAAAATGGATTATTTTAGTAAATATCGGTTCATTTTATAATATTATATTATTAGTACAATGAACTTTTTAAAATTCTATATTTTCCTTTTATCGAAGATTTAATTATTTACATTTGTTATTTGTCATTCTGTAACTTGCGTAAAATCTATTCAGAAGTGTCCTCTTGATTGTTTTATATTGCACTTTTTCCCTGTACAATTGTATAGTAGCACCATATAGGTGGTCTCCAAAACCATCTTTACAGGAAATTTGTATTGATTTTAATTAAATACAAGCATGTACTAGCTATGGACAAAATATTACAATGATTATACAAGACGAACAAACAGTTACAATAATAAAACAAATTAATCATTTAGCATAAAACAACATAAATATAGCAATCGCATGTCAGTGCATCCTACAACAAGTTTTGGAATACCCTTCAACAAAAATTTGGACAGGGGTTAGCCGGGATCTAAGGGGCATGATATAAGTATGCTGAAAGAGAAGATATAGCCAAAGTTAATAGAATAAGTAATACTGAATAATGCTGAAAATGGAACACATCAAGCAGAAATTACTAGCACTGACCCCCCGAAAAAAAGCAAATCATCCAAAAATGAAGCTTTCTGTATCCCCCAGGGCCTGTATAATGCTGGAAATGCCTTTAAATGATTTTTTGGAAAACCCTTCAAACACTTTTTGGCAGGGATTCCCCTAGACTAACCCGCAGAGTTTGGGGGGGATGCGCAAAATATAATTATGCTGAAATAGAAGATATAATGAAGGTTAAAAGAATAAGTAACACTGAATAATGCTGAAAATGGAACATATCAAGCAGAAATTACTCGCACCCAGCCCCGAAAAGAATCCCCCCCCGAAAAAAAACAAATCATCTAAAAATGAAGCTTTATTGTATCCCCCAGGGCCGGGATAATGCTGGCAATGCCTTTAAATGATTTTTTGGAACACCCTTCAGAAACAATTTGGGCAGGGTTCTCCTAGACACCGGCTTACCCGCCGGGTCGGGGGGATGCGCCCGATATTAGTATACTGAAAGAAGATATAATAAGGGTTAATAGAACAAGTAATACTGAATAATGTTGAAAATGGAACATATCAAGCAGAAATTACTAGCAACCCCCCCCCCCCCCTTTGGAAAAAACCCAAATCATCCCATTGTAGTCTTGCAATAGTTACTGAAGACCCCTATCATTTTTAAGTCTCCAAAACGAAGTGGGAGACTTATAGATTTTGATTTGCTATTTTTATCGAACATCAAACATTTTTTTTATTCCTCCCCGATTTTGTTCGTTTCAGTTCTCAATAACCGTCAGAGATATGGATCTGAGATTTTCCAAGAAAGATCAATGTTTCTAGATATGCCTAAAACGATTCATTTTTTTTGATGGGGGTCACTGAGACGTATAATGAGCAGTTCAAAGAGGCTAGGGGTTTATTATTGGACCGTATGGGGAAATATTTTTTTCATCGAAAAACTCTACGAGAGTGACCAATAATCATCTCATATCATATATTTTATTATACACTGTGACAACACCTATTAAATGACATATACCTCGTTCCTCTAGTGGGGTCATCCACACCCCTCAAAGTCGATAATTTTGAAGCGTACAGAATCCACGCAATGTCCGATTTTTTCCGTTTGAAGAATCCAACTTGCGTTTTTTGTCGAGCCTTCGACTTAAGTCGCAGAAAGCTCGACATAGGGATAGTGATCCGGCGGCGGCGTTAACTAACTTCATAAAAGCTTTATATTTTAGTATTTGGAAGACCTGGATGCTTTATACTTTGTATATAGATGCCTTATGTTACGAAGTTTCCGTCTGTCATATGTACATTGTCCATGACCTCATTTTCATGGTTCGTTGACTACTTGAAAAAAAGTTAAGATTTTTTGCAATGTTAATTTCTCTCTTATTATGAGTAATATGATAACTATATTTTGTATGTGCGTACCTTACAAGGTCCTCATCCCCGTCAGATGGTTTTCAATTGACCTCGACTCCATTTCAAGGATCAGTGAACAAGGTTAAGTTTTGGTGGTCAAGTCCGTATCTCAGATACTATAAGCAATAGGTCTAGTATATTTGGTGTATGGAAGGATTGTAAGGTGTACATGTCCAATTGACAGGTGTCATCTGACCTTGACCTCATTTTCATGGTTCAGTGGTTATAGTTAAGTTTTTGTGTTTTGGCCTGTTTTTCGAATACTGTATGCAATATGTCTGATAGCATTTACTTTCATTAGAAATACACGACAGGCGAGACATTTTTGTGTGTCCACTCTTGTTATGAATATATGACGTTGCAATCTTGTCTGTGACGTCCGTGCAGCAAATTTTCGCGGAATTTAATTTTTTTTTTAAACGCAATTTTCATCTATTTTTAAACCATTTCTTATTAAATTTTAACTATTATTGTCAGTATCATCCTTACAATTTATTCTTTTGGAGCATTCTTCACATTTAATGTCTCATTTGAAACTTTAAATAATCAAGAAAGCGCATAAATATACTTGCCAAATACGGGTTTATCGATGCATAAACTTTTATGATTTTGCACTTCCGACCAATGAAATTCTTGTATTTTATCATATGCAAATTAAAATGGATCTTCACTTAAAAGAAAAATATGGATATGCAATATTTATCAGAATAAACAGGTACACTTAGGGTGATCCTCCTCGTGATCAATGCAAACAGACAAATCATCAATGCAAAGATCGTCAAGGGCAGGTGCTGAAGGACACGATCCTCGCCCGAAAAATCTAGTCCTCAAGAAAAAAAATTAAATTAAAATTTCGTTCGCTTGCACCTATTTTTGCCATAAAAAGTCCAAAGGACTAGAAATCAGTTTGTTGTGGCCTAAGGTTCTGAAATTTGATTTTGATCAGTGGCTCAAAAAGAGGCTTAAATGCATCAGAATTTAGTAGTTTCTTCCTAAATTATCATTAGTGGATTTTAATTTTCATATAGCTTGCAAAGGGTTTCATAATTTTTATAGTGATCCAAATGCTTCAGATAAGATCAAGATGTCTAAGAGGACTTATTTCTTACAAATAAAATTTATTCGAGATCAAAAGTGAAATAGATGGGTGGTGTTCTCGATGCCGCAGGATTCATATCTCAACATGATACACAATATCATGTTGATAATACATCCATTTAACCTGGAGCAACTCTAGAACTAAGTGTTAACCTGATCATGTTGTGTACATGAAATTGACGGACTGGTGAACAATGAAATGGACAGACAAAAAGTATATTTATTTATATCTCGACTTTCATTGTAGGTACAAAAAGGAAAACAAACAAAAAATAATGCATTTTTGAAAAAGTTCCAGGTATATCACTTCAAAATTAAAAAATGTGCACTCACAGGGGCGGGTCCAGGTGAGGGCGTAATGGGCGTACGCCCCCCCCCCCCCCCTTTTTCAAAAAAAAAACTATCGTAATCTGCTTATATTGTATTGAATATGGTCATTTATCATATTCATTAATTAAACACATATAAAATATACATGCTCCAAGTCAGAAACCGTTACATTAATGCATTTCACAATTATTTTATGTTTTTTAGCAAAAAAAAGGTCCGAAAAATTTTCGCCTCGCTCCGCCCGGCGAAAGTTTTATTATACGCCCCCCTTTTAAATATCCTGGAAACGCCCCTGACTCAGTTCGAACTACTGGCAGTAGAATCACAGGCATCCACAGTGACCGGATGTCTTTACAAAAAATGGTCCGAGATGTCCTGTTGTCGGTGTTTTCCATTTCTATTTTTAGAATTGCTTAAACAAGGAACCAGTACCCCACACTAAAGGATATTCACACTTAGTTCATTACAGTTACACATTTTTAAATACTCTTATAATTATATAAACATATTAAAGTGTAGTTTATTTAAAAATGTTTATCTAACAAAATTAATGTATGATCACATGATAAATTTTGTTATTACATACGGGTATTAAGATGCATTGTGGGTGAATTTAAATATGGCGGCACCCATATTGAAATGGAAGAGGTTAACAAATGCCTCAGGACCTTGTCCTCGACCACGACATGGCCATCGAGCTGTTGCAATCAAAGAGTTAATGGTGATTTTTGGTGGAGGAAATGAAGGAATCGTTGATGAGCTTCATGTTTACAACACCGGTATGTGTTTGTTTACAGCTATTCGGAATAAACATGGCGGCCATCATTGATAACTGTCGAAGTTTTTTAGATCTTTAACATTTTGTAACAATGTCATAAGCATTCGCCCTGATGTATGTTTTTCTCACAATACAAATGTGCTCATGCTGCTATAGTTACTTTGCATGGCATTTCTGATTGGTTTTGACGATTTTTGATTGGAACTTTTTCTGCGGTAAAATCAAGATGGCGACGCCCTAGATTTCCATTTCACCAGCAAAAACGGTGTAAATATTAAAATTTGACCGTCATACATCTTTTGATGAATTGCAAAAGACAATCCAACATGTTTTAGTTATGGGCTTGTAAATATCCACAACTATATTTTATTTTCAAAGATGAAACAACAGATAAATAAGATGAGAACTGAGAGTAGATTCAGAAAAATGGCGGAAGAAAGCTTTGCCTCATTATCATTTTGACGGATCCATATTTTTTAATTGAATTTTTTTTTATCGTATTTAATTTTTAAATTTGCAAAAATCCTAATCAATTAATTATTATTATTATTATATTTTTTCAGTTATAAGAGTTTTGCCAATTCATTTTTTAACACCCAATATGATCAGTCTGTGGAAGTCACATGATCCTCAATTTTTGGGGAACAATACAGGAAATTTCCAAAATTTGAGCAACTGATTTGTTGATGGAAAATTACAAAAATATTAATGGCTTAAATTTTGGGATACAAAACTTGCCATAGTCAAATGGCATTACGTCTTTTTTCATAAGCACACAGGAATATTAATAGGCTCGTCTATTGTGGAGGGGGTGGAAAGGGGGGTACCTTTCTCCCGCCCCTCGTCTCCTTTCTCCCGCCCTCTCTCTCCTTTCTCCCGCCCCTCTGCTTCCATCTCCCACCTTAACAACCGTCTTTTTTCAGATCAATGGATTTTAATACAAATTTGAATTAATATATGACCATATATAGGTGGCATAGGTCTTTATTAAAGCATATACTGATTTTACGAACAAGGCCTGCCTCCGACTCGTACGCAAATTAATACACAATGTTGGAATGTTGTCAATGGTGCATTGTGCATGCCCCAATGTCAAGAAACTCATTTTTAGCTCACCTGGCCAAAGGCCATGTGAGCTATTGCCATCACTTGGCGTCCGTCGTCGTCCGTCGTCGTGATCGTTAACAATTATATAAAACTCTTCTCCTCTGAAACTACTTGACTAATTAGAACCAAACTTGGTATGAATGTTCCTTGGGGAACCCTGCATAGAACTGATATGGGATTTTTGATTCGTCGAAAAACATGGCCGCTGTTATTAAAAATAGAACATAGGGGTCAAACAACATTTTTTCGCAAATATATCTCAAAAATCATTAGGTTACGGCAAATTCTGGCAAGCTGAAAGTGTTCAGCATGATGAGAGCTACCTATGTGCTGATTTTCGTGAAAATCTGTCAACTGATGTTAGAGTTATTGCCCTTTTTGACATTTTTGGCTTTTTTTTTAGGTTATTATTTCAAAGATCTTCTCCTCTGAAACTAATGAATGGATTTGGATAAAACTTAGCATGATTGTTCCTTAGGGTATCGATTTTTGATCCGTCGAAAAACATGGCCACTGTTACTAAAAATAGAACATAGGTGTCAAAATGCTGTTTTTTTGCTATTTTTTCCTGAATTATAGAAAGAAAATGAAGATGAAAGCTACTTTTAAGGTAAACATGGTATCCCGAGTTGAATGGTGATGATGAAAGTTCGTTTCGGACGGCCATTTTAAAAATGGCTGCCATTTTCAGCTCACCTGGCCAAAGGCCATGTGAGCTATTGCCATCACTTGGCGTCCGTCGTCGTCGTCCGTCGTCGTTGTTAACAATTATACAAAACTCTTCTCCTCTGAAACTACTTGACTAATTAGAACCAAACTTAGTATGAATGTTCCTTGGGGTACCCTGCATAGAACTGATATGGGGATTTTTGATTCGTCCAAAAACATGGCCGCTGTTACTAAAAATAGAACATAGGGGTAAATTGCTGTTTTTTGCAAATAACTCAAAAACCGTTACAGATATCGAAAATCTGACGGGAATAAAATTGATCAGCATGACAAGATCTATCTACCCTGAAATTTTGAAGGAAATTCCAAAACCCATTTAGGAGTTATTGCCCTTTTTTCGTCAAATTTTCATAATTTAACATTTTTCGTCATTTATCTCCAAAACTATTTAAGATAGAAGTGAAATCTAAATTTGAAAAATGTTTGCCATGTTGAGATCTACATACCCTGAAATTTTAAAGGAAATCCCAAAACCCATTTAGGAGTTATTGCCCTTTTTTCGTCAATTTTCAAAATTTAACATTTTTCGTCATTTATCTCCAAAACAATTTGAGATAAACGTGAAATATAAATTGAAAAATGTTTGCCATGTTGAGATCTACCTACCCTGAAATTTTGAAGGGAATCCCAAATTCTATTTAGGAGTTATTGGTTTGTGTAATTTGAGGTCGGGTTCTGTTACATTTATTTAAGGTTCACCCTTATTCCTGGTCAATTTTGTCAACTTCCTGCCAGGACTACCACCATTAGGGAACATATTTTAACATTAAACCTTATAAAAAATAAATCTTCAACAAATTTTCCCTGAACAATTGAACCAATTGCAACAAACGTGGTCAAATAGTTGATTAATTGTCCAATGAAAACCAGACTCCAGGTGAGCGAT
Organism: Mytilisepta virgata; assembly: GCA_028015205.1. NCBI lineage: Eukaryota > Metazoa > Mollusca > Bivalvia > Mytilida > Mytilidae > Mytilisepta > Mytilisepta virgata. The sequence continues at coordinate 80,638,643 of CM051519.1, forward strand.
ACAGGCTCTGGTGAGCCTCTTGTTGATATGTATGGTCATGTATGAGGATCATGAAATTAGACATAGTTTTTTATTGTGTCATCTCAATTTTTCCCTGTCCTCGAGAACACCTTACTTTGTATGGTCAAGTGGATAACGTAAATATTTTAAGGTGACCTGGAAAATTGTTGAAATATGCATGGACTATCCTGACTCTGTGATGTGTTCTGTGCTCTTTTATGTTATTTTTGATTGGGGTTCTGTCTGTTTGGGTGATGTTGATTGGTTGGAATATATGTCATTGTTGACCTGTCCTATTATCCATTTGTTGTTCATTTATAAATGTGCAGTAGGTCGAAATTGGCCTATACAGAGTCTACACACATTACCTACTTAAATGCCAAAGTTATAGTTTTATCTTTACAAGTATTAAGCCCTCAGAAGTATGGTTTCTGGGACGAAGATGTACTATTCATATGCCTAAGTATCCCACATCAAACCCACGCGTAAACGTGGAGAATTTAGATTTTTCATGCGTAAAGACTTAAGCATGTTAACAATGGTTTGAAATGTCGATAAAATAATTTGTCTATAGTATCATGTTAGTTTAAGTCAGATTGAACATTAAATTCTTTAATGAAATGATCGGAAATGGCAAAAATGGTTTGGGAAATATAAATGTTGCCTTTTTTCAAAGATTTGTCCATTTATTAGAACATTTAGTATCCAGTTTTTTCGTTTTTTTTACCTCTTTATTTTTTTTCAACATTAAAGTTCGTCTCCCTTTGATAGTTCTCCCTCCTTTCTCCCGCCCTTTCTCTCCTTTCTCCCGCCCCCTCTCTCCTTTCTCCCGCCCCCTTTCTCCTTTCTCCCGCCCCCTTTCTCCCTGTCTCCCAATACCCTTTCCACCCCCTCATTGTGAGAAAACTCACATTACATTGGTTATTTGCACTGTCACTTCAAGTTTACTCCAAAGTTTGATAACAAACAATGTACAGCACACAGTTTTTTGCTTGCGTCTCTTCTGTTGCTATATTGAAGTTCATAACACACCTGAGACTAATATAATGATAATAATAATAATTTATTTCAGACATAGTCTAAAATTATATACAAATATGATGAAAGTTTTAAATATACAAGATGAAAAATGAAGAATTAAGATATCAATAATTATAATTAGAAATTCTAATTTGATAACATGTCAGTCAAAGTTAACATAAATCTTGGTATACCATTTTCTGAGTTAAAGACGAACTATACCATAAGTATCTACCAAGAATTGTAAGAATGAGCTGATTATCAGACTATTGCAAACGTTTATACAAACTATAGATAGTTTTACTTCTCATTTCCTGAAAACATCTTGCATCATTTCTGACAAACATACCACTAGCACTACATGTACATCGTGAATTGAAACCCATCAATATTATGAAAGCATTATTATACATTATTTTCATTTTGGTAAGAGACGATATAACAGTGCAGTTGAAATTTTTCCTGCCATAAAACCATTAACCAGTCTGGTTTCTATAATTTAACCAGAAACAGCGCGTTTTGGGATCAATACTATGAATCAGTTGGTGAATCGTTACACCCCTAAGTATAAACAGTTCATACATAGAAACAAGGTTGATTTCCATACATTTTAAAATTTGTCCTCACAAACTAAATTGAGAACTGATGAAACATAGTTTTACCTCATGGGGAATTTTATTTTTATCAAAGTTTTGGGGGCTGCTAAGCAGTCCTAAATGGTATAGTGGAATCTTCCCTCAGAAAGTACTGTTCATTTACCACAATTTTTTTATCAGAGGAAATGTAAAACATGAAATTTAACTTTAATAATTCTTTGAAAGAACTTCAAGATTAAAAATATTTTTAAAAAATATACCCCAATATTAGAATTCCTGTTTTTTTTTTCAATGGCTAAAAAGAAACTTTAATGATAGAATGTTTTTAAAAGAAAAGAGAATCAAACTAAAATTAACCTCCTAAATTTTGAATATTTTTTCTCTTATATAGCAACAAACCAGTGGTTTGTTCCAGCGGTTCGTGGCGACATACCACCTGGTTGTGCAGCTTACGGTTTTGTGTGTGATGGAACAAGAATTTTGGTGTTTGGAGGAATGGTGGAGTATGGGAAATACTCAAATGAACTATATGAATTACAGGCTAGCAGATGGGAATGGAAAAGGCTGAAACCAAAACCTCCTAAAAATGGAGTTCCTCCATGTCCTAGATTGGGTAAGTTCAGGTTGATGTCATGGTGGTTAATAACAGGATAGTTTACAGGAAACGATATATTTTTTTGCTTAACAGCTTATGGTAGTCAGATTTTTGTTTAGATCATTAATGTTTATAGTTTCATTTAATATTTCTTTTGTGATTGGTCAGATTTAGAGACATACAATTTTTTTTTTTAAACAGGGCACAGTTTTACCTTGCTGGGCAACAAGGCTTATTTGTTTGGTGGATTAGCCAATGACAGTGAAGACCCAAAGAACAATATACCAAGGTAATTATATGTCACATTGACATAAAGTATGCTATTTTAAACTACTTTGTATGACACAAATGTCTATTATATGGTCAAGGCATTGAAAAAAATCTAGGGAAATTTTATTTTTATTTTAAAAGACCCATGATTAGTGTGGCTGATATGATTGGATTCTGAATGTATTTCTTAGAAATCTCTGGGATTTTATAGCATTAATTGTTACTTTGAGTGGTTTCTTTAAACTGGATGTGTGCATCCTTTTACATTAAAATGATTATATAAAGAAATTGTATGGTGCTCTTGTATTCTCATTTGTTATACATAAATTGAATTCATTTTGTAGATATTTAAATGATCTGTATGCACTGGAAATGAAACAAAATTCTAGCAGTATGTCATGGGATATTCCACAAATTGTTGGACAGCCTCCACCACCCAGAGAATCTCATTCCTGTTCTGGTTACGCAGAAAAAGATGGACGTCGTCCCAGGCTTTTAATTTATGGTGGCATGAGTGGCTGCAGACTTGGAGATTTGTGGCAGTTAGAAATAGGTAAAAAAAACTGCACATTAATGAATTAACAAATATAAATGAACATTGAGAAAATAAGTTATGTGACAGTATAATCAAATCAGTTGTATCAATAAAGTACTGTTTAAAAAGGTAATCAAAATTTGTTTTACAAGAAACTATGTATAAAGATTTTATTACAGGACATTTAAAAGTTAAATATATTGTTATTGTAAGTTCCTTATAAAAAAAATAGCAAGGATTGTCTTCTTAAAATTTCTGCAACAAAATTTTGAGTACTATGTAAGTGATTTTATTAATTTCATTTAAGTTAGTAAATTTAGTTATAAATTATGAATAAAATTGTATGAGAAACAGTATATTTGTATTTGGTTAATAGAGAGGAACTTTTTTTTTCTTGCATGATATATAAATTGAAAAATCTTGCAATATCATTCATCATATTAAAATTTGTTTGATTTTCAGATACATTGACATGGACAAAGCCAGTGATCCAGGGAATTCCCCCATTACCCAGAAGTCTTCATTCTGCAACAATAATCAACAATCGTATGTTTATCTTTGGAGGATGGGTCCCTCTTGTGATGGATGATATAAAAGTAGCCACACATGAAAAAGAGTGGAAGTGTACAAATACCCTGGCTTCTTTGAACTTGGGTTTGTTTACAATTTTTATGCTCTTTGCAATAGGAACTGTTTATTGATAGTAATGAATGTTTTATCAAACAGCTCAGAAAATATGAATTGAGGTCATTGTATGTAAAAATTTGAATTCACAAACACATGCAAAATCAGTATATTTCTGGAGTCAGGGGGTTTTGATGATCATTTATTAAGAAATAATTCATGCGGGTTATAGAATTGAAGAAATTTACACATGGGCTTGGCCTTTATTATCGTGTGTTTTATACCGAGCAAAAGCAAGGTATAATATACGAATATGAAGACCCAGCCCATGTGTAAATGACTATTCTATTAATTATATTCTGATAGGACAGATATGCTCATTTGAGTTATATATATCATTTCCATTTCTCTTGCAATTAATATTTTGCATTCTGTCCTTTTTAAGAACATACTTTGAATAAAACCATTTTCATTAAATAACCATTTGCAGAGTCAAATTATGTAATTCATCATTTTCACAAGAAAAATTAATAAAACATGTTTAACAGACTTGCCTGTAACCCTCACATTATTCAGAAATCAGGAGGGCTCGGCCACATTTATTGTGCTTGTATAACATGATTTCTTTTTAAAGATAAACAATTTCATGTTGAAAAAGATTATTTTTCTTGTTAAAGTTAACACAATTTGCATTGATATAAAATCCTCTATGCGCATGTGGTAAATATATCTTTTGACGATTATATTAAGACATCAAATTAGAATTGGATATAACCATAACATGAAATCTTTAAAAGCTCATGTACGAAAAGCGCAACCTTTCAGAAATCAACTCTCAAGCATAAATCAGAATGAACCTTTACAAAGCAGTTATTGTTAATTTCCTGTCAAGTATTCCAAGGTTTGAACATTCATAGTATTGAAAGCAGGGGGTATCACTCGGTGAGGTCAGTATACATATAAAAAATGGTGGCCAAAGTATTATTTCGGCTCTTTTCCTCCGGTTTTCAAAATCATGTCTGTTTATTCAGATGGAAAAAGACAATTCCTAGACGAGAAATTTTATATTTGTACCAATTGGTACTTGTTTCAGATACAATGACTTGGGAGCCATTAGCTATGGAAGTATTTGAGGATGCCCTACCAAGAGCTAGAGCAGGACACTGTGCAGTAGCCATACACACTAGACTATTCATATGGAGTGGAAGAGATGGTTATAGAAAGGCTTGGAACAACCAGGTACTATTATATATATATATATGGAAAGTAGTAAAGATTTGAAAAGTCTTATCCATTTTGAAATTCATTCAGGGATAACTGCTAGAATTAAATATAATACTTTGGAAAAGGAAAAATTGGGATCATTGATTTCTCCTGTCACTGTTATGAAAATGCTATATTTTGTGGGATATCGATTTTCAAAATTTGAGAGGTCGACTAAAATCAGGATACTTAATACCAAAATTACCCAGTTTATTACAGATTTATGAATATTGGGAAGTCAGAACATACTCAAAAAAGTATATTCCAAGGAATTAATATCTATTAATAGATTACTTTCATGATAAGCCAAGTTATATGTAATAATGCAATTTGTCTATTTTGAGTGGTAGTTGTTCAATAATTGCTACATTTGTTATATGTATTTAAGTCAAAAGTGGGATGATTTATTCAAAATTTGTATAAATTGAAAAATTTTAATTTGAAAAATATGACTTGAAAATGACATAAGTTAGAACTAAAATTTGAATTATTGCTAGTACATGTAAATCTCTATTAAAAAATTTCTAGGAATCACATTAATTTAGCAGTTGTATGATTGTTGAAAAGGAAAACTTTACTATTACAAAAGTTTTATTTCATTTTTTGCAGGTTTGCTTTAAAGATCTGTGGTTTCTAGAAACAGGTATGAGTAAGGAAAAAGATATATGTATTATTTAGAATAATATTTATTTTGTTGTAGAACATATAAGGCACTTTTCATTGCCTATTCAATCCTTTTCGTTAGAATATTTTGTAAAAGGAAGAATTAAAAAGTTAATGTATGACAGAGTTGTAAATACACTGTAAGTACATTTGAAAGTAATATGCTTGTACATTTAACGTTTGACTAATTTTTTTCAGTCTATGAAGATACAACCTCAATCATGTGGTGCACACTAAATAACCTGCATAGCGGTTTATTTGAAAGTGTGCACCATGTGCATTGAGGTTATTTCGAATAGACAAAAAAAATTATTGTCAATCCTTATAATTTAATTCACACGGTTGGTTTGACTTCTAAAATGTCATGATTCCCTTTAATGACGTCATAGTAGAAAAGAAAATTGAGTCTATGATATGATAGATGAAAAAAATATGACCAATCAAATGAAGCGTTACATCCAATAGTAAATTATTACTATATATATGTTAATTACTGTTAATGACAGTTCATTTGTATATTAGGTAAGAGCCTTTAAATTTCTTTTGTGTTTGAATGTAGTATTTTAATTTATTTTCCTTGAACTTTATAGAAAAGCCTCCAGCACCAACAAGAGTACAGTTAGTGAGGGCCAGCACTAATACACTAGAAGTTTGTTGGGGGAGTGTGGCAACAGCTGATGCATATCTTCTACAGCTACAGAAATATGACCTTCCTCCAGCACAGGCATTGACACCTACAGCAGTACCCCAGACTAATCCATTGGCTAAAGTAAATACTGCCCCACAACCGACAACAACAGTAGTTAGACCTCCAGCACAAGGTGGGTACTACGGTTATTTATTGTTTGGTAACATAGATGTGCCAATAAAATGTATTGATAAATTTGATTGGTTAAGAATAGCATAAACACAGTGTTGCTTGCAGGGAAATGTGCAATATTAAAAAGAGATTGATACATAGCAATAAGTCTTAAGGTTAATGTAGAACAGATAAAGGTTGTTATGGTGAACCTTTTAATGAAATACTTATATGGAATACTTGATTATCTATCAACAGTATGATTTTCATAAAAAGTAAACTTACTGACTTCATTAGTATAATAGGTGAATGTTTGCTAAATCATAAATCAGGAATATTATAGTGTGTTTGGCTTGCCGTAAAGACACAATAAAAAATTAATTAGAATTCAGTGAATTTCTTCTTCACAAAATGAATTATATATTTTATACAAAGTCTGATTTCAGAATTATTTCTATTGTCATGAAAAATCACCATATCGACTCTTTATTAAATATTTTGATTATTTTTAGATTGTAAATGTGCATCATAGTTTGTACATGTATATAAATCCGGGGAGTGTAAAGAAAACAATTCAATAACTTGTGCTGAATATTTAAGTAATGTTTTACTGGATTTTTCAATGAAAAAAATTTTGTTATTAGTTTGCAAGCCAATTTCCTCATATTAATACTGTAATATATATATATATGTATGTATTTTGTAAAAATACAGTGATCTTCATCTTTGCTCATCTTTTCCTTCATCTTGAATCTTTTTTTTCAACTGAATTGACAATACAATAATAAGATACTTAAATCTAATGTTCTGTGATAAAATTCATTCTGACTTCATTCTGATTCTGTTCTCTTTCTGTAGGAATAGCACACATACGTGCTGGGGCTCTCGGTACTGTTTCCATGGCAACACCTCAAACAATCAGAGGTAGACATTACTGCATGCTCAAAATTTAGATACTGCATATTACTCGGATGTTGTGGTGAATGGATACTTGTATTTTATATATGAAACAACATAAGCTTTTGAACATAAAACTAATGAAATATTTATAGAATTTAATGAATTTTTACAGGAAAATATTTCTATCATATCAGCATTTTGTGATGCTGGATGTTAAATCAAAAATTGGTTTTATAAGGGAAGAATTCTTTCAAAAGTTTTAAGATAATACAGGTCACCTGCAGTTCTATACAGTTTTATTATATTCATTTTGTGTACAAAATTTCATATTATTGAACCAATATAAAAAAAAAAAATAGATAATTTTGCTCTGAATTTTCTTTCATGTTTCTAAACTATATACACTGTAGCCATCTCAATAAATATAAACAGATGTAAATGTCCAGAGCTTTGCATGTTAACATGCTATCACTGATGTCCAGTAATGTGTGTTGTAGCATGATACAAGCTTGTGTATGTTGTGTTTTGGAATACAGTGTTATTTTGATTGTACTAGGATCAAATTATATACAAAATTTGTTTGAAAATATCCAGTTTATTTTTACAAACCTTCAAAACAGGTACTAATCCAAAGTTTACCAGAACACAGTACAACCCATCATTGAAAGAAATGACAAGGGTACTAGGAGAATATTATATTTAAAAAAAACATTCTTTTTTTTTAGCTAATAAATGGGCAAGTCGTAGGATAAAATTGATTTCCTCTCAAATGAACTAGATTTATTGTTTAAAAGCCTTTAGCAGATCATTACTTGGCCTACATATTCCGTACAAAATATGAAATGATAATATACATAATTTGTCAGTGAATAGAAAATCTGTACCAGACATCAGCATAAAAAATTTAAAATATGAATTTCTAGAGGGTAAAGTAAATTAAACCCGTTGCTATTAGTGTATTATGTACAGTGTATAGGTACATGTATTTGTGTAGATATGTAGCAATAAAGGTAATTGTGTAGAAATATTTTACCAGCAGTGTAATTCAAAGTAATTAATTGCCACAGGATGATTGATTAAAATCTGTTTATGTGGCTTGTTATTTAAACAATTATATATTGATTTCATAGTGAATTTTCTGTTACAGTTACAGCTGTAGCAGCTAGACAGAAAACACCAATCACAGTCAACCCAGTAACAACAGCCATCAGGGTTGCCACACCACAAATAGTTAATTTACAACATGCACAGAGAGCAGCAATAACTACTACAGTAAGACCCTTATTTAATGTGGATTCAAAACACATGTGCATATGCAAATTTTAAAATTTATATGTATATTCATTTGATAACTGAAATATATTTGAGAAGAGAAATTTAAATGTTTTCTTTATTGTGGATTTTAAGCATGATTATAGAATAGAGAATAGAAACGGGGAATGTGTCATACAACAACCCGACCAAAGCAGAAAACAGCTATGGGTCTTCAATGCAGCAAAAAAATCCTGCACCCGAAGGCAGGTTTCAGCTGGCCACTAAACTCTGAAACTTAAAAATTACAAATATTAAATAATGCTTGAGTGCCAAGATGCGTGTAAATCTGAATTCTTTCAGAGTAGAGAGGTTGAATGGATTTTTTAAAACTATTTGAGTTTGACCTATCAAAGTTGACTGGAGAATTATGTTACTGTAAATAACTAATATAATTTTAGACAACTGGTGGTGGTCAGATGACAGGAATAGCTGCTCTAGCAGCTGCTGCAGCAGCTACACAGAAAATACCTGGTACAACAGTTAATACCACTCCACAGGTCTCGGGGATCAAAGTTGTTACTCCTACCATTGTTACACCATCTGGGATGAAAGTTACACCTGTACAGAATAGGACAGGTAGATATTCCAAAAGAATTGTTTACCAAAATGAAAATAGGAAATTTACAAATAGCAGCTAGATTTCATCCTCGTCAGTTAACATCAAAGTTGAATTAATATAACAGTAAAAAAATTCCCCAAATTATCCCCATTTATGAAGATTATTCTAAACTTCCTCCGTGTAGAAGTTTATGCCCTGCTTATCGATAAATGTCTTATTTCAATATATATTTTTAGTGACAGCTACAGGTACGCCAACACAAACAGTCAGAGTAGCGACACCAGGAACTACCATCCTGAAATCAACTCCAGGATCCATACAGCAAACAATTGGTGGAAAACAGATAATAACTGTACATAAAGCTGGTGGGGCTTCCACTGGAACAGGACATCCACAGATTGTTACGCTTGTTAAAACTACACAAGGCATGCAGGTTTCTACAGTAAGTGTTCTTTGTGTTTGTGGTTTAATGTGGAGAACCTTACAAATGTTTTCATGATGGAACTAGCCTGAAATGATGTGGGGTATGCAAAGAAAGAAAAGATTCTTTGTGCCTTAGGATTTTCCTTTTAGTTTGACTTTCAATATTAAAAATATAGTTTTTGATCATGATACAGAACCAGTATGCACTTTTAAAGTATTACACATCCAGTCATATTGCATGTTTAAATAGTAAATTTATTTTGGTAACAACATGGTTTGGTCTAAAACAAGGAATACAAAACACATGAAGAGCACTTGTGAAAGATATTGAAAGACAGGTAATATAGATATGAATAATAAAACTAAATGCTATTATTGCTCTTCATGATCTCCAATTACTGTCAATTCAGTTATTTTCGTTGACATCAATTGTTGTGGATTGGGGAAAAAAGACATATTTGTGGGTTTCATTTTTCTCAAAAAAAAATTAAATTATTATTTATAAATAATAAAAAATAAACTAAAATAAAAGTACCACGGCTATTGAGTTATTGTTTGTGAAAAGCGTTCAAACTCAAAAGTTAAGTATAAAGCCCCCTTTACACTGGTCGATGACTGCTACGCTCTCCACGACCTCTACGATCGCCAAGGTCGCAGCAGGGTCATGGAAAAATTGGAAAACCATCTTCAATGTAAAGGTATTCACAACACCCCTACGCTTACCATACAATCAAAATACATTTTTTCGATAATCTTTCACATTGCTACTACGCTCTCCTACGTTTTCGCTACAATTCCTGCGTTTGTGGTACGTTCAAGCTACGACAATAACACGATCACACGACGCCCCTAGGCCGATGTTGTACGACCTCTCACGATTGTGACACGACATCGATACGCGCTTGATGATCGTAATACGTTGTCACTACGCTGCTACCACGAGTATTACGACCTTGCTACGTTGTTCTCACAATCTAGCCACGATCAGCAAATAAACTATATAAAAGGACAATTTCTTGCTTGAATGTATATTAGTTCTCACTACGATGTCACTACAATGTCTCTGCGCTTCCTCTACGACCAGCAAATAAACTATATAAAAGGACAATTTCTTGCTTGAATGTATATACGATGTCTCACTACAATCTCACTACGATGTCTCTGCGCTTCCTCTACGACAGCGGTACGATGTCTGTTCGATCAAAAGTGGCGACGACCTCGCTACGTAAATTTTGAGCATGTTCAAAACAGTCGTGGCACCTGGAGATTCTACTACGACCTATCATGCGCAATGCCGACCACACTACGCTACTTGAAGACCTCAGTATGACCCCACTAAGATCAAAACATTTTTTATGGTCGTAGTGCAGTCTTCGTTCAGTGTAAAGGGGGCTTAAAACATTATACAACAGATTTACTTTGAAGCGTAATCAACAAGGTCATCAATATTGTTTGTCTAAGATTTGATTAATATTTATAAATTACAAAGGATTAATCAAAACATAACATTGCACTAATGATGTTTGCTACCCAAGCAGAAATCAAAACCAAAGAAATTACTAATTAAAAAATTGAGTAATAGAAACCATATAATAATCATGGCAAACCTGACCTTAAATGAACACTACACTATGGGTAACTGGAAGTGACAAACTTTTGAATAGTAAACACAACGCGTACATTGTTTGAAGTATTTCTATATTTTCATTAATAATCTAAGCCCTATTCTATCCTGTTTAGCAAACAAGCATATTTCTCCCAGTGATAACATGGTCATTCTTAATTCCTCATTCGTTTCAATGTACAGGCAAACAATGAGTTAGCATTCTTGGCAATCACCCCGAACATTTTGATATCTCTTTGTAATAAAGGTGATTGACATAAATATATCATTGGGTTTTATAATTTTTGTGGATTGGGTTGTCCACAAAAATCTGTGTACCACAAATAATAAGTGTTTCACAGTAATTTAAAAATGTATCACAATACACATTTGGTTATAATCAATACACATCAATAATTAAACTCTACAATAACCCATTAGGGTCTTGGAGTCATCAGGGGGGTTGGAACTACATATTTTGGTAAAATACCATACCAAAAGTCGAGAAAATGCCCTGTTAAGACACCAGTATTAGAATTAAGCAAAATCTGTTGATGCTCTAAAAGGCAAATTCCTTGGATAATCATACAGTCAAGTCTTAATTACAGTCAGGGAATTTGAATGGATAAACATTTGTATTGCATATCTGTTACCTGATAATTATTTTGTTCAAGTGAAAAGAAATCTAACTGATCTGCCTTAGCATATTCAGAATACATGTAGTTTAAAATTGTTATTTTATTTTTAGACTAAAGGCCCCCTACCTCAGGGAGCAACCATTGTGAAAGTGCTAACTACTCAAGCTGGAGGCCAGGGAAAACAGACAGCTATAATAACTACCAGCCAAGCAGGACAAACACCATCCACCTTGCTAGGAATTAGTAGTGTACAACCACAGGTTATTAATGTTAACCCTGTAATGAAGAAGTTTTTTCTAGAAATCAGCTTAAAAAGTGTCAAATTATTAGCTTTGAAAGAGCATAATGTTAAAATTTCAGAACATTACTGAGAATTAAAGGAAAATAAAAGTGAAATGCTACAAGCACAAACTGCTAAGTTTTTCATGAAGACAATGACATATTTTTCATATACAGAAAACGAAGGAATTACAATTCTTCTACGGAGATAAGATGGAAATATTTTAAGAAGTCCATGTTAACAGTGTTACCATTTATTTGATGGTGAAGATTTGCAAATATTTTCTTTCATGGTAGATTATGTAATAAACCATGTTTGACTGTATTCTTTCTCTTACTTCAGGTATCATCAAATACCAGAACGATAATTAAAACTATCCCGTCATCCATGGTAACAATGGGTAAGGCTGGAACAGCCACAGTAACTACACAAGCAGGATCCAAAACAATTGTCATAGCGGCACCAAAAGGCAGCACGTCAGCTCTGGCTGGAAACCAACATAAAATTATCACATCCATGCCAAAGATAGGGGGTACAGGAAATACTCAGTTCATTGTTGTTAGTCCACAGTCATCTCAGGGAATATCATCTACAATAGCAGGTAAATGTAATGTTTCATAGTAGTTTATATCTGTAATCTTTATTTTTAGTGATAATTCTGGGTTATATCATTAGATTCACCTTAAGTTCCAATGAATTTAACTTTTTTATCTCCTGACACATATAAATTTAGTGTGACTTGGTTAGAGCTATAACTTTATTGAGTGGAACATTTTTTATGCAATATGCCAAAATAAGGTAAAAAAATAAATTTTTTAGTTCACCTGGCAAAGCCCTGTGAGCAATTGCCATCACTTGTCATCTGTCCGTCTGTCATCAACATTTCAGATTTTGATCATCTCCTCTGAAACTACTGGGCCAATTGGAACCAAAAAAAATGGCTGCCGTGGGCAATTGTTTCTGATTGGCTGAAACTTAAAAAATCATCGCCTCTGAAACTACAAGTACAAATGATTTCTAAGTTAATACAAATGATGTTTGTGAGGTCCTGTACAAAGAATCCTCATTTCGTATTGATCGGGCAAAAAACCTGGCCGCCATGGACAATACTTGTTTCTGATTGGCTGAAATTTGAAAAATCATCTCTGAAACTACAAGTGCAAATGATTTGTAACTTGATACAAGTGATTTTTTTAGATCTTCTACCAAGATCCCTCTTTTTGACTTGATCCGGCAAAAACACTGCTGCCATGCACAATTCTTGTTACTGATCAACTGAAACTTTAAAAATCTTCTGTCCTGAAACTATAAGTGCAAATAATTTGTAAAGTCCTCCACAAAGTGTCCTCAAATCTTCTTTTTCCAAATTGAACAAATCCAAAGCTTTGTTAATTGGTACTAATGATGTGATTGAGGTCTTCTACAAAGATTTATCATTTCATCTTCAAAGGGCAAAATAGACAGGCTAGTCTTTAAATGTGATTTTTTGGGCTATTTGTAAACCAGGTGAGCGATACAGGCTCCTGGGAGCCTCTGGTTATGTATTGACTAACAATAAATTTAGTAATTAAACAATTTGCCTGATTATTAGAATTTAGTATTAGAATTTATTTTAATTTCCTTAAGAAAAAAAGTTTAGAGTTGTACATATTTATTATAAAAAAGCTAATATTCAAAAAAAAAAGTAACATTTTGGGATTTGGTTAATAAATGTATTTTTCTTGTTTGTAGGAAAACCAATTGCTGTGTCAGCTCTTCCAGCAGGCACACAACAAGTCATCACAGGATCACCAGTAGCTAAACCTGTAGTCAACATAATCTCCACACAAGGTACACTATAACAATTTTACATTTATAAATTTTAGCTGAATGTTTTTTGAAGCTAAAACTTTAAATTAAAATAAGTTAATGACTAATTTATTTCACAGATATAGTTGTAATACATAGAGTATTATTCATATAAATTAAAATTGATAGATTGAATTATAAAATATTCCACAAGTGTGACAAGAACTCATGAATGCAAGTTGTAATGTGAGATTAATGGAGGACTTTTTATTAATAATCAATAATTTCTTCATTTGGTAATATGGCTTATCATGTAGATTACAATAAACAAAATTATGCTGTATGCCATTACAAATCTTTTGGGATTGTGTTTGGAATAATGAACAATGTCATGTGCTAGCATGAGTTCTGATTAAGAATAATAAATTCACATTTTTGCTGAATCTTCGGGAAGTGACATTATAGTGTCTGTACTTAGATACAAAAGAAGAAGATATAATTGATAATTTAACTATTGGTGATATCATATATATTAAACCCAAGACATTTCAGTTATTTCATCTATATAATGATATGTATTATTCTATTTTCAGCACAACAGCAAACCGGTGGCACTATCATCAAAACTATAGCTGCCACACAATCTCAATCATCAGCCACATCTCTCCTGTATACCACACAGGCAACACCATCCACACCTACAATCTCTCTCATTACACAACCATCGATCTCACAGTCACCTGTTACCATGACAACTCAGCCAGTAGCAGTTGCTGCTCAAGGTATCTCATCAACACCAAAGCCAGTGCAGATTACCATTACACCAGCTAGTGCTAAACCAGCAACAACAAATCCTATTGTTATAACACAGATGGCAGCAGCAACAGAAACCACATCTCCACAAGTTGTAACAGCTCAAGCTCCTTGTACAGATGGCCATAATTGTCCAGGAGATGACCAACCACAGGCAGTTTGCACAGATGGACATAATTGTCCTGGTGACGAGCCGCCACAAGGAGTGTGTACAGATGGACATAACTGCCCTGGAGATGAACCACAAAAAGGAGTCTGCACTGATGGCCATAATTGTCCTGGTGATGATGAACCTCAAAAAGGTGTGTGTACAGATGGCCACAATTGTCCTGGAGATGATCCTCCTAAAGTAGTTTGTACTGATGGCCATAATTGTCCAGGTGATGGTGGAGATGAAGTCGATGGAACACCACCTGTTTGTAAAGATGGTCATAATTGCCCTGGAGATGAAAACTCCACTCGAACTCAAAGTGGTGTATGCACAGATGGCCATAATTGCCCAGGAAATGATGAACCTCCAAAAGGAGTTTGTACAGATGGGCATAACTGTCCTGGAGATGATGAACCACCAAAAGGAGTTTGTACAGATGGCCATAACTGCCCAGGAGATGACGAACCTCCAAAAGGAGTTTGTACAGATGGCCATAACTGCCCAGGAGATGATGAACCTCCAAAGGCAGTTTGTACAGATGGACATAACTGCCCAGGAGATGATGAACCTCCAAAGGGTGTGTGTACAGATGGCCATAATTGTCCAGGTGATGAAAATCCTGAACAGAATACAGAACAATCCACAGAATCTGCTACATCAACTGATACTACACAAGTATTAGAAAACCCAGCCACTTCTGCTGCTGATAGTGCTATTACAAACTCTGATCTTCTTAGTTCTGTACCCCTGATTGATCCAGTTACAGCATCAATTCCAGCTCAGCTGACTTCACATGATCCCGAGCCAGTTAGTGAGCCAATGGATATATCAGCTTCAGATGTAAGTGCTTTACAACAATTGCAAGAGCCTCTTGCAAGTATAAATCCTACTTTACCAGCAGACATTATGCAGCCCTCAGAAGATCAAACACAAGTGTCTTCTTTACCAACAAGGGAAGAAGCTCTAGCAGTTACTCAAGCTCTTGCTCTTGTACAAGATCAGGCTTTAGCAGGAGCTCAGGGTCAGTCACTGGATGTACCACAGACAGATCAAAATGCCTTACCAGATCAGATTTTATCACAGCAGGAACCAAAAGTTGAACCAGAACCCAAAGAAGAAGCTATGGATACTTCTACTGGTTTACCAACAAGTATTCCAGATACTAGTGCTGCACAAGTGAATGCAATGACAGCTGATAGTACAGCCATGTCATTAGGATTAGTTCCTCCAACTCAAGGAATTCTCCCACAAATGTCAAGTTCTTTAGATTCAGGTAAGTGTCATCATAATTAAAAGTCAGTTGTAATAAAGAAGTATTTGACAACATTCAACCACTCCTGTTTGCATTGTAATTAATAGATATTTAAATTTACTTGTCAATAGAAATTGTAGAATCAGTTATTATCTTTTATGGATAGCCGAAATAAAAAATGAAGCAAAATGCAGTTTAAAAATGAAGATGTGTAAAAATAGATCGACGTTTTATATTGGTTGGAACTGACAACATTTGACCTTTACACTTCTATTTTTATACAGACCGTTTAATACAAAAAAGCATGCAAAAAACTTCTAGAAAATATGGATTTTATGAGATAATTGCGCTTGTGTAAGTGTTTGGGATTAAGAAATAAAACGATCGTGAATGGCTGTTTTCAAACATATAGACAAGCGATGGGAAATGGAAAATCACTCTTTCACATGTCAAAATGATCGGAAGGACTGTAAATAAACATGCAATTGTACCTATGATATTTGCATACTTTCATCCTTAATAAAATAATTTTTAAGATTAAAACATGTTGACACATTTGACTGGAAAAGCCCTTCTGTTGTTTATACACACACTTTTTGAGTGTAGAATAGATGTGAACACAAGTTGATGAAATTCACCAGAGATGTTTTAAAAACTGGAGCAATTTGGAATATTTGCGAATTGTTTTTAACATCTTGACATCTGTGACAAGTGACGAAAATTGGAATCTAAATACAAGAGGCAGAACCATTCTTCATATACAAAAATTGTGTAGTCATAATGAATAACAAAGGATTTAAATATTTAATTGGAGGGGGGACAGGAGGTAATTTTAATGAGCAGAAAGTCCATGTGAGCTATTGCCATCACTTTGCGTCTGTCATCCGTCCGTCATATTCGTGGTTGACATTTCACGGTTTGATCATCCCCTTAGAAACAACTGGGCCAATTGGAACCAAACTTTGCATGAATGATGTTTGTGAGGTCCTCTACAAATCTTCCTTATTTCATCTTGATCGGGCAAAAAACGTGGCCACCATGGTCAATTCTTGATTATGATTGGTTGAAACTTTAAAATTCTTTTATCTGAAACTACACATGCAAATAATTTGTAACATGGTTCAAATGATATTTATGAGGTCCTTTACAAAGAATCCGCATTTCGTCTTGATCGGACAAAAAATATTTTCGCCATGGGCAATTCTTGTACTGATTGGCTGAAACTACAAGTGCTTTTGATTTGTAACTTGGTAAAGATGATGGTAGCATCAATTAAAACTGTAAGTACATAACAGCAATGAACCAATTTAAACCTAACTTGACTCAAATAGTCCTTGAGTGGTTTCTTTCTTAACTATCAATCAGCCCTGCTTTCTATACAACATGATTCCCATTTCCTCTAATTGCCAGATGACCAGGTGAGCGATACAGGCTCCTGGGAGCCTCTAGTTTCATATGTCAGTTCATTAGTAACCCGAATAATCCAGTCGTTATATTCGCTCACTTCGTTCACTCCATTAACGCCTGAACGCCTATTGAATATATTGCCGTTGAACCGGAAGTAAATTACAGAATGGAATTATTCTTGGAATGAGGAAAACCCTATTCAAACCTTACATCAATGTTTATATTCCGTGGTAACAAATGTGACGTTATCTATTTTGTACCTCCCACTGATGATATTTCTGTACAATAGAAAGACAGCATATTTGTTGTCATGGAAGATTTAGTTCATTAGCAAATATTTGCAAAGTTGAAAACTTAATAATTTGAACAGCAACACAGTCCAACCTGATTTAAAGGGCACCTGTATTTTATATAGCAAATCACTGTCTGTAAAGGGCACACTAAAAATGTCCCATTCATGAACAAAACATGTAAAATTAACATCTATATAAAGGGCACTTTCTTCTGTTCCCATAGCAAGAAAAAAATGTTATATGTGCTTATCTCTGATAAAGCTGAATATAAATGTAAGAAGTTAACCAAATTTTTGTTTTCAGTTTTCATTAAATTGCTGACACCTGAAGGACTAAAAATTTCCAGAAGTGTTTATCTAATTATGTATTGTATGTCAGCAAAAATCTGTACGGAAATATTCCTGAAGAAAGAAAGTTTGGAAATTGAAAAAAGAGGTTAACCATTGAACAATTAGGCTAGGATGTTACAATAAAACATCTTAATTTATCTTTATGTATGATTTTTTTTTTTTTGTATCATTCTTTTTAACTCATTGTATTTATATATATATAGATCCACTGTCAACATTAGCATCAGCAGCAATATCCTCAAACCCAGGAATATCTTCTACAAATGGTATAAAACAAGAACCTGAGATGGTAGGCCCTAATGGTATCAAATTAGAACCTGGAACAGATGTGAAACAGGTATGTAGTCCTTTTCGGGACTGGATTTTTTTCATTAACCTGTATCAGATCAACTTTGTGTGAAAATATTTATGACATGCTTGTTTTTCCACTGCAGACAATCATGTTTGAAAATAGAAGCATGTCAGATAATCTCTAGATTAACACATTGCATACTTACATGTGGTAAATGCTTTGTCAACAAAGTTCATCCTTCCATAAACACTCAAGACTAAACTCATATAGGGTATCACTGAATTTATATTAGATACTGTTGTGAAATTACTTGAAAAATTACCTTAATAAAATTGATAAATTTTGGAACCGTTTGGGAGTATTTCTGTCCTGCAAAGCTCAGTCCTTACATGGTTTTTGTCTCGCCTGCGATGAAAAGTCGCGAAGGCGAGATATAGGAATTACTTTTCGGTGGCGGCGGCATAAACTTTTTTAAAACTAATAATTTTGCACATGTAATACCTACAATTAAGATTTATGGTCCAAAAGCTGGCTTATTGTATAAGGTTTGCCGCAGTATACTTGTCTTGTGACCTTGACCTCATTTTCATGGTTCACTGACTTCATAAACATGAATTTAAAATCTGTGTCCAAGTTCCGTGGTTAAGCCCATTGCTACCGAACTTCGCAGCAATGGTCCTTTCTCAGAATTGTATCTGATGACCCCTCCACCATTCAAGATGGCCACCATAGGCAAACTTGATTGGAATTTTCTTTCCTGAAATAACTTAGACAATTGGAACCAAAATTAGCAGCATTGGTCCTTATTTGGTCCTTGTTTAGAATTGTATTCTATGATCACGCCTGCAATCCAAGATGGCCACCTAGATAGCACTGTGTAGGAAAATCATTTAAAAGATCTTGTTTGAAACTAGTGAGCAATTGGCAGGCAAGTGTGCCAATTAGAACTTGGCAGCAATGTTCCTCCAGACTGCCAGCCAAGATGGACATAGTCAATTTATTCTGCTTTAAGTCTGCAAATGATTTCCAGGTGAGCAAGACAAGCTCCTCTGACCCTCCAGTTTTTATACGACCGCAAAATTTTTGCGGTCGTATATTGGTATGACGTTGGCTCCGTCGTCAGCGTCGTCGTCCGAAGACATATGGTTTTCGCACTATAACTTTAGTATAAGTTAATAGAAATCTATGAAATTTAAACACAAGGTTTATGACCACAAAAGGAAGGTTGGGATTGATTTTGGGAGTTTTGGTCCCAACAGTTTAAGAATCAGGGGCCAAAAAAGGGCCCAATAAGCATTTTTCTTGGTTTTCGCACAATAACTCTAGTATAAGTAAATAGAAATCTATGAAATTTTAACACAAGGTTTATGACCACAAAAGGAAGGTTGGGATTGTTTTTGGGAGTTTTGGTCCCAACAGTTTAGGAATTAGGGGCTAAAAAAGGGCCCAAATAAGCATTTTTCTTGGTTTTTGCACAATAACTTTAGTATAATAGAAATCTATGAAATTTAAACACAAGGTTTATGACCACAAAAGGAAGGTTGGGATTGATTTTTGGAGTTTTGGTCCCAACAGTTTAGGAATTAGGGGCCAAAAGGGTCCAAAATTAAACTTTGTTTGATTTCATCGAAAATTGAACTATTGGGGTTCTTTGATATGCCGAATCTAACCGTGCTTTTAGATTCTTAATTTTTGGTCTCGTTTTCAAATTGGTCTACATTAAGGTCCAAAGGGTCCAAAATTAAACTTAAGTTTGATTTTAACAAAAATTGAATTCTTTGGGTTCTTTGATATGCTGAATCTAAACATGTACTTAGTTTTTTTATTATGGGCCCAGTTTTCAAGTTGGTCCAAATCGGGGTCCAAAATTAAACTTTGTTTGATTTCATTGAAAATTGAACTATTGGGGTTCTTTGATATGCCGAATCTAATTGTGCATTTAGATTCTTAATTTTTGGTCCCGTTTTCAAATTGGTCTACATTAAGGTCCAAAGGGTCCAAAATTAAACTTAGTTTGATTTTAACAAAAATTGAATTCTTGGGGTTCTTTGATATGCTGAATCTAAACATGTACTTAGTTTTTTTATTATGGGCCCAGTTTTCAAGTTAGTCAAAATCGGGGTCCAAAATTAAACTTTGTTTGATTTCATCGAAAATTGAACTATTGGGGTTCTTTGATATGCCGAATCTAACCATGCATTTAGATTCTTAATTTTTGGTCCCGTTTTCAAATTGGTCTACATTAAGGTCCAAAGGGTCCAAAATTAAACTTAGTTTGATTTTAACAAAAATTGAATTCTTGGGGTTCTTTGATATGCTGAATCTAAACATGTACTTAGTTTTTTTATTATGGGCCCAGTTTTCAAGTTGGTCCAAATCGGGGTCCAAAACTAAAGCTAAAAAGGGGGTAAATTTTTTTTTTTTTTTTTTGGGGGGGGGGGGGGCAATTCTCCACAGCATATTGTATTACACAAAAGCAAAAAATTGAATATAAATTCAAATCATATGACCAATTCTAAGTTCTTTATTTCAGTTATTCTGTGTCAGAAACCTATTATGTGTCAAATATTTGAAGAAATTTTCAATTGCACAGTATTGTGCAATAGCAAGAAATTGATATGTGTGCCCTGTTATCAAAACTTTATTATTAACAAATTCCATTGGAAATTTGCCAATATAAAATGTGCTGATGAAGCTTTTTTGTTTATCTTATCTAAACTGCTTTTAAATTATGTATATTTAAAATTTGCCATCCATGACTATGATGTCATTTTCTATTTTAATATGTTATGGTGTATTTAAATGGGCTGTTATGGTTGCAAAGTATAAAGAAATGGGGGAGGGGGGGTGTTGAAAACAAAATTTGGGGGGGGGGGGGGGTAAATGAGAAATTGGGGAGGGGGTAATTTTTTCTCATTTCATATTTCATAAATTAAAAAGAAAATTTCAATTTTTTTTTAGCGAAAAAAGGGGGGGGGTTACAATAAATTTTATTGTTTTTTGTTTTTTTTTGGGAGGGGGGGGTCAATGTGCAACTTCATAGTGTATTGCACAAAAGCTAAAAAAAGGGGTAAATTATTATATTTTTTTTGGGGGGGGGGGGGGGCAATTCTCCACAGCATATTGTATTGCACAAGAAGCAAAAAATTGAATATAAATTCAAATCATATGACCAATTTTAAGTTCTTTGATTTCAGTTATTCTGTGTCAGAAACCTATTATGTGTCAAATATTTGAAGAAATTTTCAATTACACAGTATTGCGCAATAGCAAGAAATTGATATGTGTGCCCAATTTTAAATTTTAAATTGGTTATTTCTGATTTATATATAAAAACAAATAATACTGATATGGTTTGAATAGGTAAATTAAAAATTTTTAAGTTCTTAGACAACATTCATTCTGTGTCAGAAACCTATGCTGTGTCAAATATTTATTCACAATCCAAATTCAGTATTGTATCAAGCTTGAATGTTGTGTTCATAATTGCCCCAACTATTCAGGGTTCGACATCTGCGGTCGTATCTAGCTGCGCCCAGCGGAGCATTTTATTTTTTTTTATTATGGGCCCAGTTTTCAAGTTGATCCAAATCGGGGTCCAAAATTAAAGCTAAAAAAGGGGTAAATTATTTATTTTTTTTTGGGGGGGGGGCAATTCTCCACAGCATATTGTATTGCACAAGAAGCAAAAAATTGAATATAAATTCTAATCATATGACCAATTCTAAGTTCTTTATTTCAGTTATTCTGTGTCAGAAACCTATTATGTGTCAAGTATTTGAAGAAATTTTCAATTGCACAGTATTGCGCAATAGCAAGAAATTGATATGTGTGCCCTGTTATCAAAACCTTATTATTAACAAATTCCATGACTATGATGTCATTTTCTATTTATACCCCCGCAAACAAAGTTTGGGGGGGTATATAGGAATCACCTTGTCCGTCCGTTTGTCTGTCTGTCTGTCTGTCTGTCTGTCTGTCTGTCCGTCTGTCCGTATATCTTGTAAGCGCAACTCCTCCTAGACCGCTCGATGGATTTCGACAAAACTTTACAGAAAGGAAGTACATCATCCAAAGATGTGCATGAAGAAAAATCTTTGCTTTCCGATATCACACAAGGGAGATAATTGGACTTCTATTTTTTTTGGCTTATACATTATATATGAACCTCGTAGGCGCAACTCCTCCTAGACCGCTCAATGGAATTCAACGATACATTACAGAAAGGAAGTACATCATCCGAAGATGTGCATGAAGAAAAATCTTTGCTTTCCGATATCACACAAGGGAGATAATTGGACTTCTATTTTTTTTGGCTTATACATTATATATGAACCTCGTAAGCGCAACTCCTCCTAGACCGCTCAATGGATTTCAACGAAACTTTACAGAAAGGAAGTACATCATCCAGAGATGTGCATGAAGAAAAATCTTTGCTTTCTGATTTCACACAAGGGAGATAATTGGACTTCTATTTTTTTTGGCTTATACATTATATATGAACCTCGTAAGCACAACTCCTCCTAGACCCCTCTATGGATTTCAACGAAACTTTACAGAAAGGAAGTACATCATCCAAAGATGTGCATGAAGAAAAATCTTTGCTTTCCGATTTCACACAAGGGAGATAATTGGACTTCAAAGCAGGGGGTATCCTTTGTGAGCTTTGCTCACAGTACATCTAGTTTAATATGTTATGGTGTATTTAAATGGGCTGTTATGGTTGCAAAGTATAAAGAAATGGGGGGGGTTGAAAACAAAATTTAGAGGGGGGGTAAATGAGAAATTGGGGAGGGGGTAATTTTTTTCTCATTTCATATTTCATAAATTAAAAAGAAAATTTCAAATTTTTTTAGCAAAAAAAGGGGGGGTTACAATAAATTTTATTGTTTTTTGTTTTTTTTTTTTTGGGAGGGGGGGTCAATGTGCAACTTCATAGTGTATTGCACAAAAGCTAAAAAAAAGGGGTAAATTATTATTTTTTTTTGGGGGGGAGGCAATTCTCCACAGCATATTGTATTGCACAAGAAGCAAAAAATTGAATATAAATTCAAATCATATGACCAATTCTAAGTTCTTTGATTTCAGTTATTCTGTGTCAGAAACCTATTATGTGTCAAATATTTCAAGAAATTTTCAATTGCACAGTATTGCGCAATAGCAAGAAATTGATATGTGTGCCCAATTTTAAATTTTAAATTGGTTATTTCTGATTTATATATAAAAACAAATAATACTGATATGGTTTGAATAGGTAAATTAAAAAATTTTAAGTTCTTAGACAACATTCATTCTGTGTCAGAAACCTATGCTGTGTCAAATATTTATTCACAATCCAAATTCAGTATTGTATCAAGCTTGAATGTTGTGTTCATAATTGCCCCAACTATTCAGGGTTCGACATCTGCGGTCGTATCTAGCTGCGCCCAGCGGAGCATTTTATTGTCTATTGTCCTCGACCTCATTTTCATGGTTCAGCGACTGCTTGAAAAAAATGTATAGTTTTTTTGTCATGTGAATTTCTCACATATTATGAGTAATAGGATAACTATATTTGGTATATAGGTTCCTTGCAATGTTGAAATGTCCGTCAGACAGGGTTCACCTGACCTTGACCTCATTTCATGGATCAGTGATCAGGGTTAAAGTTCTGTGATTAGGTCTGTTTCTCAGATACTATAAGCAATCGGTCAACTATATGTGGTGTATGGAATGATTGTAAGGGGTACATGTCAGTCTGGAAGGTTTCAACTGACCTTGACCTCATTTTCAAGGTTCATTGGTCAATGTTAAGTTTTTGTGTTTTGGTGTTTTCCAAATACCATGAGCAATAGGTCAACTATATTTGTTTCATGGAATGATTGTAAGGTGTACATGTCTGTCTGGCTGGTATCATTTGTCCTTGACCTCATTTTTATGGTTCATTGGTCAATGTTAAGTTTATATTGTTTGGTCCTCTTCTCAGATACTTTAAGTTATAGGTCAACTATATGTTGTGTATAGAATGATTGTAAGCTGTGCAGGTTTCATCTGACCTTGACCTCATTTTCATGGTTCATTGGTCAATGTTTGAAGTTTCTGTTGTTATGTCTTTTTCTCAGATGCTATAAGTAATAGGTCAGCTATATTTGCTGTATGGAATGTATTTTATTATTTAACTGCTGATTACTTATATTGAAATAGTCTCATTATTATATAAAAAATAACATTAATCCCATTTGAACAGTTGTTTTTTTAAACTTGATTTATATAAGAAGCTGCTTTTTGACTGAATAACAAGCTATTTTTTCAATTTTAGGATAGTACAGCTCAAGTTAAGTTACCAACCACTCCAGTAAAGAAAGAAGCTAACCAATGGTATGATGTTGGAATTATCAAAGGATCATCATGTTTAGTGTCTCATTTTTACCTGTCGTCAGATATATTACAAGGAAATGGTGATGTAAGTATCAAGTGTATAGAATTTTTATGTATTATCAGATACATAAAAGGAAACAGTGAATATTTATATAGTGTATTAAAAGTTTTGTGTCTTATTTCTACCTTTCATCAGACATATTTCTTGCAATCTGTGTATAGATTGTGAATTGAAAGTTTAATGTTAGATTTTTACCTGTCATCTGATATATTACTATAGTCACTGTAAAATATATACGTTGTACTCATTAAATTCATATTCCACAAATACAAAATTCCCGTATTAAAGGAAAATAAATCTTGTCTGACTTTGGGTTTTCAACAAACTTGTCACCCTTCAAATAAGCCGTTTCCAGTGGTTCCATGACGATTCAGTTAAGAGAAGTTTCACCCTATACCATATTTGAAACCTACTGTAAATTAGATTGATTTCATTTCTTATTACCAGTTGACAAAATCTGGATGGAATATATTTCTTGAAAAAGGAAAATCTAAGATCTAAGATTACAGTAACTGAAAAGTTAGATCATATTTTGGAACAATCTGCCATTTATAACATGTCTATGATATTTTGTTAGGATGTGGATGTTGTAAGTATACCAGACCACAGTGTTCTGAAGAAACAAGAATTATTACCAGGAACAGCATATAAGTTCAGAGTAGCAGGAATAAATGCATGTGGACGTGGACCTTTTAGTGAGATTTCTGCCTTCAAAACATGTCTGCCAGGATATCCGGGTGCACCATCAGCTATTAAGATCAGCAAGGTATGCGGTTTGACTATTAGTAATGCTGTTTTGTACATAACTCGGACCTTCTATTTTTTCAAGGCCATAGAATTGTCAACTTCATTTGGCAACTATAGTTATAATTTTGTATTTATAAATAATGTTGAAATGAAGTCACCTTTTTTTAAGTAAAAAATCAAGAAGATAATATCTTATTTATCTAACTTCCATTATAGAGTCCTGAAGGAGCACATTTGTCATGGGAACCTCCACAGAACACAGCAGGGAAAATCACGGAATACTCTGTATACCTAGCTGTACGTAATGCAGCTTCACAGGCTGACCAGAAACCAGGAGCTCCAGCTCAACTGGCATTTGTTAGAGTGTATTGTGGCCCAGCTCCTACCTGTACTGTTACCACAGCCAGTTTAGCTTCAGCACACATAGACTACACAACTAAACCAGCTATAATCTTCCGTATTGCAGCTAGGAATGAGAAAGGTTATGGACCAGCTACACAAGTTAGGTGGCTCCAGGGTAAGTTGATGGGTTAACTAAGCCATATTTCCAGAACAGAATAACAATAATTTGATTTGTTTTCCCTGTAGTGCTTGAACAATTTTTCGCTGAACATGTTTTCCTTAAATTAAAAGGAAAATAAGCAGAAATTGTAAGAATAGTATTTTTAGAAAACTGATGTGGCCATTGAAACAGTAAAAAAAAATATCATTTTATAATTTACTTTTAAGTCAGAATAAATCTGCTGAAATTTTAATATGAATCTCCTTTTTATACGACCGCAAAATTTTTGCGATCGTATATTGGTATGACGTTGGCGTCGTCGTCGTCCGTCGGAGTCTGTAGACATTTGGTTTTCGCACTATAAATGTAGTATAAGTTAATAGAAATCTACGAAATTTAAACACAAGGTTTATGACCACAAAAGGAAGGTTGGGATTGTTTTTGGGAGTTTTGGTCCCAAAAGTTTAAGAATTAGGGGCCAAAAAAGGGTCCAATAAGCATTTTTCTTGGTTTTCGCACAATAAGTCTAGTATAAGTAAATAGAAATCTATGAAATTTTAACACAAGGTTTATGATCATTTTTTGGAGTTTTGATCCCAACAGTTTAGGAATTAGGGGCTAAAAAAGGGCCCAAATAAGCATTTTTCTTGGTTTTTGCACAATAACTGTAGTATAAATAAATAGAAATCTATGATATTAGCTTGGTGGGCTAAGGAAGGTAATCCAAACACATTCCAAACACATTTAAAGTAAAATATTGTGTATGATTCAATTATGTATAAAGAAATGTTGATTGTTTTTGGGGTGATTTATAGCTGTCAATTTATTTTTAGAACTTACTATGAATTAATATTAATTTTAGCCATATGTCATTTTTTATTTTAAGACTTCAATGATGTATTTAAATGTTTAATTATGTTTGCAAACTTCATGATAATTTTGAATAGGGATTATGACATTATCTTGAGGGAAAGATTTTTTTTTTTGAAAAAGGGAAAGTGGGGGGGGGGGGGGGGGTGTCAAAATTTATGGGGTAAATATTAAATTGGCGGGGGGTGGGGAAAATTTTTTTTCTCATTTCAGATTTTTTTTTTATTATGGGCCCAGTTTTCAAGTTGGTCCAAATCGGGGTCCAAAATTAAAGCTAAAAAAGGGGTAAATTATTTTTTTTTTTTGGGGGGGGGGGGGGCAATTCTCCACAGCATATTGTATTGCACAAGAAGCAAAAAATTGAATATAAATTCAAATCATATGACCAATTCTAAGTTCTTTATTTCAGTTATTCAGTGTCAGAAACCTATTATCTGTCAAATATTTGAAGAAATTTTCAATTGCACAGTATTGTGCAATAGCAAGAAATTTATGTGTGCCCTGTTATCAAAACCTTATTATTAACAAATTCCATGACTATGATGTCATTTTCTATTTTAATATGTTATGGTGTATTTAAATGGGCTGTTATGGTTGCAAAGTATAAAGAAATGGGGGGGGGGGGTAAATGAGAAATTGGGGAGGGGGTAATTTTTTTCTCATTTCATATTTCATAAATTAAAAAGAAAATTTCAAATTTTTTTAGCAAAAAAAGGGGGGGTTACAATAAATTTTATTGTTTTTTGTGTTTTTTTTTTTGGAAGGGGGGGGGTGTCAGTGTGCAACTTCATAGTGTATTGCACAAAAGCTAAAAAAAGGGGTAAATTATTATTTTTTTGGGGGGGGGGGCAATTCTCCACAGCATATTGTATTGCACAAGAAGCAAAAAATTGAATATAAATTCAAATCATATGACCAATTCTAAGTTCTTTGATTTCAGTTATTCTGTGTCAGAAACCTATTATGTGTCAAATATTTGAAGAAATTTTCAATTGCACAGTATTGCGCAATAGCAAGAAATTGATATGTGTGCCCAATTTTAAATTTTAAATTGGTTATTTCTGATTTATATATAAAAACAAATAATACTGATATGGTTTGAATAGGTAAATTAAAAAATTTAAAGTTCTTAGACAACATTCATTCTGTGTCAGAAACCTATGCTGTGTCAAATATTTATTCACAATCCAAATTCAGTATTGTATCAAGCTTGAATGTTGTGTTCATAATTGCCCCAACTATTCAGGGTTCGACATCTGCGGTCGTATCTAGCTGCGCCCAGCGGAGCATTTTATTTACTTAAAAAGTCCCAATTACATTGATCAGTCTTTTGTTAGGCCTTTTATTTTTAATTAATTGGTTTACAGATTTTTTTTTTTAAAAATAGGGTTGGTCGGTCGGGGAAAAAAAAGAAAAAAAAAGGGAAAATCATGTACTTTTGAACAATCTTGGTTATATTGCCAAATGTACAAAGGTGGCAATTGATCAGTTAGTTCCCTCTTTTGAAACCCAAATGTCAGAACATCTATCTTGAAAGGTGTTGTTCAGTAGACCGTTCCCTTTTTAAGGGATCAGACTACAACATAAAATGAGTGGATTCGATATCTTACGGAATCAAGATATTCATACAAAACAAACTTAAAAGCCGCATGGATTCTATTATGAAATTTGTTTCATAAAACTTGTTTCGAAAATTGGCATCAACTAACGTCTATAAATAGACTTTTTTTTTAATCATGTTTATAAGTATTTTAATATTGATGGATAATCTATTTTTAGACGAATTGGAATATAATCTTTTATGAAATTTTGATGCCAAAAGGATTTTAATTTATTTTTATTTTTGGGATGGCTGATTTCAGAGGGTCTGCGGTAATAAAAAACCAAAATTTTCAATTTTTTTTTTTCTTCAAATCGGCAAAATCGGGTTGGCGGTACGTAAGCCAACTAATTAAAAATAAATGGCCTTAGCTTTCTTTCTTTGTATTCCACATAAGACTTTGGTAGGGAGTTAACTTTAAATTAAACATATTGTAGTTTGTATTTTTCTTGTCCATTTTACCTTACCATCATTTATTTTGCAGATGCACAGAGTCCAGCAACTCAGAAATTAGCAGTAAAAAGAACATTAGCTACTACTGCAGTTACCAATGCAGATGTGTAAGTAGTATTGTCTCTCAAACTTCCTTTAAAATAGTTTCATCATTTCTCTCAAATCTATGTTGTTTTCCCTATTAATCAGTATCACCTTGTTATCCCAGTATTTATCCACTCTTTGTGATATCCAAATTTTTGAATGCATATCAGATTTGTGACATTGTCCTAAATGTGAGATACTGTTTTGTTAAATAGAAGTAAAAATTCAAGTCCAGCTGGGATTGAAAAAGAATATCTTGAGTTAACATATGCCCCTTGGTTTTCCTTTGTGTCCTTCACATGCACGAAATTTTCACATTTCCATATTATGGCAAGTTCTTTATCAAAATTCAAGGTTACTTAAAATAGCCTGTACCAGTACTTTTGTAAGGGGATGAATTATGTCAGGAAATAAGATATGAACAAATATTCATGTTTGGTCAACTTATTTAAGGATGCTCGCTGGTCATGTTTTGGTCTTTTTGTCAGATTTTCGGAATCCTCGGGTATCTTTTCATACATCTTTGAGAGACTGAAGTTGTCAATGCAAAGACAATGAAAAATCAAGAGAAAACCTGTTTCCTCCAAATTTTCAAGGCCCTATAACTCTAAAATGAGCACATGAACCTATATTTTTTTCTTGCTTATTTGTTTACTATTCATATATTCTCTCAAACTAAAACACCCATTTCAAATCCTATTTATTTCCTATTAGACCAGCGGTCATCCTTAATAGCCACATAATTGAAAGAATAATACTGTGAATAACTCATGTACATGTAGATTTGTTATAATGATAAAGAATGCTTAATTTTACTTTAAACAGTAGTTAATCTCATTTTTGCAGATGATGTATTTCAGATTCTTCAACTTAATCTTATTGTTCCAAAAAAAAAGAGCCCAAAAATTTGACAGTTATGGTTTTCAGCATTGAATCTGTTATATTTTTTTAGGCGACAACAGTTAGCCAATATGGGACAAGTTAAAAAGATCAAAACAGAAGAAAATCAGTTATAACTTTTTATGTTGTTGTTAAAAATAGTTTGTTACTGTTAAGTTTGTTTATTGCGTAATTTCAAACCATGTTTAAGGCTTTTTATTGTCTCTTTTCGTATTTAAATCAAGTGTACCTCCTTTTTGAAAAATCTTAATTGTTTAAAATAATAATTTAACAATAAAATATTTTGTTTTATTCGTATATTTTATATAAGTACCTAACCAAAGTTAAAAGATAATGTTTTATATAATAAAGGTATACTTGGTTGACTGTTTACCAAAATAAGTGATTTTAAACAGATCTGTATCAAAGAATAAAAATGTGGTTTATATGAAATAGTTTGTAAATCCACTTTGTATAGTGCCATAAGTTATGTATGTGAATATTTGCATGCAAAGAGTTCATCAAATTGAGTATATATGTAAATTGGTTTTAATTTGAAAAATAAATAATGTGTATTATAGAAGTTTCTGTTGAAATGTCAGATACTTTGTAGGGCATTATTTAAAATAAGAAATCCCTTCCATTTAATTGTAAATGGTACCCAGGGAAAAAATGCAAAATTTTGGTTACCACATGTGTATATGAATATATAACATAGCTTGTCAAGTTCTTAGACAAAAATATTTCACACAACCCGTCTACAGCAACAATTAAATTACCTACCCTGTTTTCATGGAATAGCTTTACAGATATTTATTCTACAAAAGTAAATAATTTGGAATCCTATTGTATTCCTTCAATAATGTTTGTATTAATACAATTGTATTATGCAATGAAACCTATTAAATATGTCAAATGACTGAAAATTGTACTTTATGTCCTTGTTTGTGTTGCATCATAAAAATAAGTGTATGGGAATATCTGTGCAGTTTAGTATGAATAATCTTTGACATTGTAAGTTTTGTAAAGTCTAGACTGCATTTCAAGGTATCATAATGACAATTTCAGCTGTCCTTAATTCAGTGCTAGAAGGAAATTCAGTTCATTGTTTATATGTAAATTATGTAAATACAAAATAACTGTTTAGGTAGATAATAATCAAATATAACCATAACTAGAATTTTTATTGTCACATTGTGTTGTTATTGTCATATATATATTTTTTTTGAAAGTTTGTAGATAAAAAACTTACTTGAATCAGGAGGTGGCTGGTTTTAATAAAGCAGAGAGAAAGAAATACTTGCTAATATGCTATAAAGGTTTACAGGCAGTAGGTAATTTTTTTCTTGGAAACTTTAACTGGTATCTAGGGGGGGGGGATTCAGACTTTTAATAGTGCTTAATGAAAAATTTCCACAAAATTTTTATCATAGACAAACAGAATTTGATCTTTTGGGTTGGTGGAAATATTGTAGTTTTTTCATAGACCAAAGGAAATCACTAAACTTTTTAGATTAAGTTATTTCATGGATAATTTAAAATAATGATGCAAATATTGGTTTGAATTCAAAGTATTTGAGAAATGATTGCATTTATTAGATTAAATAGTAGAACAAGAAAATATTTTGAACACATAAATTGTGAATTTTATGAATGAAATTATTTGCATATTTGTCTTGGTTTGGTTTTGTTAAAGGTATAAATGTACATGTCATCAAGGTGTAAATTTTGTCTCATATCCTGTAAAATTCATCCTGTACATTGTCATTATCATACTGCTTTTAAATATAGAATACAACATACAAATGTACTTGATTGTTGAAGGCCACATGATGACCCTTAGATGTAATCGGCCTCTTTCCCATGTTCAGTCCATCAGTATATTATCTTACAGAGGGTATACTAGATTTTATCATGGTCATGATATTTTTCCATACATCCTCTGTAAGTCAACATGTGACGAATTCATTGACATCTAATTCTTTATACCCTGGAGATCTTATTATATAGGTTTCAGTCTGTCTGTCTGTCCGTCCGTCTGTCCAAACTACGTGTACATGCTTTGTGTTATCAATTCCCGTCACAGCTTATTTGGACCTGTTTACCGCTACGATTTTAGCATTATCACTACGATTGTCAGACCCCCAAATTACGCCTTCCGCTCTCTTAAACGTTTTTCTACGTCAACTAAGTAAAACGGTAAAAAAAAAAAACACAAAATTTGCTTGGAACCTTTCGCGACATGTCGATATGCCCAGGCAAAGTTAAAGGACGCTCGAATTAACGATGACTTATCCTCCCGGCGCTTTGACTGATGGTAGAACTTTTGTCTTTGCAAACGCCCATAAGATTTTGACTCGGCAATATTTAATGGTGGCATGATGAAGCCAGTAAAAAACATGCCAGCCAAACGTGAATACACTGATCTTTGGAAATTCCTTCAATCTTCATCATAAGGCCAAAACTTTATATTATGTACTACACATATGTGGCAGTCGGTGAAGTCTCACAAATATTTCCATGTGCTCACGGAGGTAAATTTTACTGGTGAAGCCTCACAAGTATTTGGAAAAGTGCCGAAAATCGGAAGAGTATTTTATCATAAACCTCTCAAAATATTGTTCATTACCAACTCTTTAAAATCATGAAACATTTGTTTCATTTCTTTCAATTTCCCTCAAAAATAAAGAAATGTAAACAATAAAGAGTTTCAATAAGTTTTCAAATCTTTTCTTAATGATTTGGTTAAATAATTTCTTCATAGATTTTAGACTGTCATTACAATTTCATAATTTTTTTAATGTACAGTTTATTAATTCAATCATTTTTAGTACATCGAAAGGCTGTGGTCATTTAAGATTTTCTATCATCATTTTTGCATTTTGAACTTGCTCATTTTCCAACAATATTCTATATAAAGAGTACACATTTTGTGTAATCAACTTCTCTTACAGCTTTAAATCAAGTCATCTGAAACTTTGCAGGGTGTTTCATCTACTCCTCTTACAGCTTTTACTTTCTAAAGTGCAGAGGGCTCAACAGATGCATGATCGGGGGGTATCAATAGTCCGTTAAGGACAGGTTTACAAAGTTGGCACAGGGGGTATTTGTGGCCCACTAGACCAAAGTAACTCTAGTTTGGTTTATAAAACTAGAGGCTCTCGAGAGCCTGTATCGCTCACCTGGATTTAACTTTTCACCGTGAGCG
This sequence comes from Mytilisepta virgata, assembly GCA_028015205.1. Classification (NCBI taxonomy): domain Eukaryota; kingdom Metazoa; phylum Mollusca; class Bivalvia; order Mytilida; family Mytilidae; genus Mytilisepta; species Mytilisepta virgata. The sequence continues at coordinate 80,671,832 of CM051519.1, forward strand.
GAAATTAAAATTTAAGTGTTGCAGTCAATTTGGCTGGTTTTTCTATACGGTTTTATGTTAGAATAAGTTCAGCTGTGGCAGCCATCTTGGTTGACAGTCCAGATCAATGGACACATTTTTAAAAGAGAACCATCTAAGGACCATTACAGCTAAGTCTTGTTCTAAGATTTTTATTATTTTAATGAATTTTCCCATAGGATCCTATATTTAACTAAGTTCGGCCGTGGCGGCCATCTTGGTTGACAATCCAGGTGATCTGACATTCTGAAAGAGGACCATCTAAGGAACAATGCTGCCAAGTTTAGTTCCAATGGGCTCAGTACTTTCAGACGAAAAGATTTTTGAGTGAATTTCCCATAGGGTCTCATGTTAAACTAAGTTTGGATGTGGTGGCCATCTTTGTTCACAGTCCATGAAATCCGACACATTTCTGAAAGAGGACCTCCTAAGAACCACTGCTGCCAATGGTGTTTTATTAAGTTTGTTTAATTGATGTTATAATTTTATTATAATAACTCAAGCCGGCGGGGCCCTTTCTGACATTGTCAGTATTCTAGTATTTAAGCGTAATAAAAGCACAGACACCTTTAATGTAAATTACTTCTGTGTCATGCGAAGTATGATTTAATAACACAAAGTGTTGGTGACAAGAAAGTTCGAAGGGTTGTCATAGCCTTGTGGTGATTTTCTTTAGTTTCTGTTGCAAATTTAGTGTGGATGATATTTGTTTATTCGTACGTTCATTTGTAGGATTTGCTAGTTTGACTTTATTTTATTTGTTTACATTCTGTACAATGTTCAAGACAAACTGTAGCAGGAATCAACAATTTCAATTATATTTTTTTTTCGAAATAAAAAAATGTTTTGTTAAATACAATTTTTGTGTCGCCTGCGACGAAAAGTCGTGAAGGCGAGATATAGGTATTACTTTCAGGCGGCGCCGGAGGTGTAAACTTTTTAAAAACTTTAATAACTTTGCACACATAATGCCTACAATTAAGATTTTTGGTCGACAGATAGCTTATCGTTTAAAAGTTTGCCGCAATATACTTGTCTGGTCACCATGATTTTGTTTTCATGGTTCACTGGCTTCATAAATATAAATGTAAAATCTGCATCTAAGTTTCGTGGTTAAATCCATTTCTTCAAGCAACTGTAATATCTAGGCCTACCATATTTGGTCTATAGATAGTTCTTAATGTGTACATGCATGCCAGTCTGACACCTGGCTTGGGACTTTGACGTCAATTTCATGCTTTAGTGACTTTGACACATTTTCTTGGTCTCAGCAACTATAATACCTAGACCCACCATATTTGGTCAATAGATAGTTCTTGGTCGGTACATGTCAGTCTGAACCTGCCTTTGACCTTGACCTCAATTTCATGGTTGAGTGACCTGTGTCACATTTTCATGATTAAGTCCATTTATTTAATAGCAACTATAGTACATAAGCCCACCATCCTGGTCAATATATAATTCTTAGTAGGTCCATTGCAGTCTGATACTTGACCCTGGACCTGGACTTCAATTTCATGCTTGATTGAATTTGTCACATTTTCGAGTTTAAGTCCATTTCTCAGCAATGTAATACCTAGACCTACTATTTTTGGTCAATAGATAGTTCTTATACATGTCGGTATGACAACTGCCTTTTGACCCTGGCCCCAATTTCGGGCTTGAGTGACCTGTTTCATGTTTTGGGATAATGTCCATTTCTCAGCAATTGCAATACATAGACCAACGGTATTTGGTCTATAGATAGTCCTAATGGTGGGTAAATGGCTGAGCTAAGCCTTAATACACATTGAACTCTAACTGAAAATGATGTTCTGGTTTCCATACCACGGAAATGTACATCGATTTTGAAAAAAAACTCAATATTTCAGGGAAAAAAAGGAATACATTCACTGTAAATGATCTCACACAACTAAGAACAAATCTGTGATAACATTAAATTTGGAATTATACACAACTACAGTTGCAATCTTTCCACCACTGCTTTCCAGCATTAATATTGCAGTATTGTTCCATGGGCATTATGAGAAAAATCCAAATATACATCCAATAAATTTAACATAAAGTTACTATAAAAGGGTTTGGTGTTGACATATTATACATATTTCACCCTATATATTTCCTTGTTAAATAATCTACAGTATTACCTGTGATTAAAAATAAAAAGAATCACTGAAAATGGCTTCATGTTTACATGGTGGCTATCACCAAGGGTCATTATATTTTTCTGAACTTACAAGAGGTAGACAGTGTATGTGTAATTGTGTAGTTTTTTTAGCTCTGCAAAACCTTGTTCCTATTCGGTTACTACAGAAACAACATCTCTGTTATATTCTTCATTGTGGTGATGTTATGTATAAATTCTTTCAAGTAAGCAGTTTTCATATGAAACTGACTTTCTTCTTATTGATGATTTGAGAATTTGTGATGCAATGAATGCTCTTAAACTAGGCACTGATACCACTGATCGAAGAAAAAATCTGCAAGAAAGAATATGGTGAACATGACCCTGACACAAAATCTAAACAAGCATATTACAAAAGTTGTAAGAAATCATACTTGTAAGGTCACAAGTATTTCCAACCAATACCGGTAGAGCCATGATAATGTATATATAGTTGATGAAGGAATCGCATATTGATATGGCCAATTGTTAAAAACTGCCCCACAGCGCTTGCAGTGCTTTGATTAGTAACAACAGCCATGTCGGTTGGAAGTCGGGAATGCCGGACATAGTTTGGAAGGGGGCCAGCCAAGTACCATTCCACCACAGTTTGGTCCCGATTGGCCCAGTGCTTTCAGAGGAAATGATCTTTAAATGGAAGTTTACGCCTGATGTCGTCTTTAAAGGGCAAAAACTCCCATAAGGGGTCAATCAATGATTTTGGTCATGTTGACTTATTTGTAGATCTTACTTTGTTGGACATTTTTGCTGTTTACAGTTTGCCTTTATCTATAATAATATTCAAGATAATAAATTAAAACTGCAAAATTTCCTTAAAATTAACAATTCAGGGGCAACAACCCAACTAAGGCTTGACCGATTCGTCTGAAAATTTCAATGAAGTAGATCTTGACCTGATGAACATTTTTACCCCTTGTCAGTTTTGCTCTAAATACTTTAGTTTTTGAGATATAAGCCAAAAATTCCAGTTTACCTCTATGTTCTATTTTTAGCCATGTCGGCCATGTTGGTTGGCAGGCGGGGTCATCGGACATATTTGTTAAACTAGATACCCTACTGATGCTTTTGACCAAGTTTGGTTCCATTTGGCACAGTGGTTTCAGAGGAGAAGATTTTTGTAAAAGTTAACGGACGACGGACGCCAAGTGATGAGAATAGCTCACTTGACCCTTTGGGTCTGGTAAGCTAAAAATGGCAAGCATTATTATATATATAGTGCGGTATCCCTAAAACAAATATCCAGAAGGCAGGATATAGAATTCGATATACCATTAGTAGATCTGTATCTAGTCAGTGGGTAAGATTATTAAACCAACATCTTGCATCAATAGAATGGCACTTTTATAGTGTTTTTTTTTCAGAGGTGAAACATTAGTTCTGTCATAAACTGTTTCTTTTTTTTTTCTTTGATTTACATCTTAAATAATATGGCTCTTGATTTCCAATGTGCTGAAAGGGTAAAATAGAATAATTAAAGTAACATTTTATATGAACCACCATTATTTTATGGGGACATTGAATTAACCTTGTATCCTGCCCTTGACCCGTTAAAACTCTGATGTTGAAGTGACTTTAAAACAAGGGTGCAATCATTTGAATTTTATCTTTCTCACCAAAATTTTAGGATGCCTTTAAATCCTTCTTTGCTCCTTCCCCAATAAAATTCAAATGGTTGCACCCTTGTTTTAAAGTCACTTCAACATCAGAGTTTTAACGGGTCAAGTCTACAACTATATGTTGACACTGGTCATCAAAATCAAGTGGCTGTCAAACCAATATTATATAACTCTGCAATAACATGAGAAAATATAAAGGAATAATATGTTATACACTAAACCTAATGCAATTTATCCATCTATATGACGAAAAGTTTAAAGAAAAAAAAAATCCGTATCGCATGCTGTATCACCACGAGGAACCAATATCAGTCCCGATGGCTGATATTGGTCGAGTGGTGATACAGCATGCGATACGGATTTTGCCATATATTATTCTGTTTATCATATATTTTAATAGATCCAGATTCATGACATGTAACAGGTCTGTGATTTATCGTTGTTTACAGCTGTCCGAAAATATAAGAATAAGGGTAGACAAGAATATGATGATTTTCCTGTAGTTCTCCAGGTGACTTGGAATTGTTTTTGTTTTCATAGACTTACTGATTTGATTATCCTGTTTCATGATAATCATATAAAAATTCGGATCTTTCATACTAAATGATATATCCACATCGAAATGTATCTAATAACCCTATGACATGCTCCATATAGAGCTTTTCACAAATATACATGTATAAAAGCATTTTGAGACAATGTTTTTTTCATGTAATTAAATACATTACAAATAAAATCAAAATCAAAATTACAGTAAATGTTACATCACGGCTGAGTACTTAACTTTATTTAACAAGTTAATACATAATAATAATATTTCTCTTGCTAGATATTGCCAGAAATAAAAGCCCCACAGAATATTGTTATTACCATGTAGAGCATTTTCACTGATACTAAGACACCGGAATATAATTCTAAAATCATGATTAATAAAATTGAAAAGAAGTCACATGGACCAGCTACTATTTGTGTCATGTACATTTGTTATTATTTTTTTTTTTTGCTGATCACCATCCTTTGTTGGATTTTAAATCAATAAAAAATTTGAATTTGAATTTGAATTTACTGCCATGTCACGGAGTCCCCGTTCAGTTGAAATGGAGGAGATACTGATGAACCAACTTTGGAAACCATTTCTCCCGCGAGTTACAGTTGCTACAAGGTTTAAAAAGGCTAATGACGGAGAATACGAGCCTGACACTTTGAATCAATGCAGGGCATTATATCTAGGTGCAAAACGCAGTAGGACACACATTTTTTTTAACTTAATTTTTGATTGGACTTCTACTTTTTTAGTTTTCAGCACTGATAGGACAGCAATATTTTTATGGCATATGTATGAATGTAGAAAATAGGCTATACAAATTTAATTACAACAAAATAAACAAGATTAATTCAGAAACAAACAAGTAACAACAATGGAAATACAATTTCAAGTCTAGACATTAATATTATGTTTTATTATAGAACAATCATGTAATGATTTTAAAAAGGTTGAAAAAATATACATGTATAAAAAATAAATAATAACAAAAAAAAACATAAAATTAATAAAAACAAAATAAACAACAATAAACACATGTAAAAAGAGAACATTGATGGAGCTTTTAATAAGTGATATGATATACAGCCATCAGTGTGGTACCAATTAACCAAATGCAAGTCATTAAATAAAGGTAGGATTAAATAAAATATACATCTTTAAAAATAAGGAAAACTATTTAACAATAAAACATTCTGACTAGAAAATTAAGAAAAAAAGAAAGTCAAAAGACAGAAAAAATATATATATTAAAAAAAAAGATAATACAAATTGTTCGTAAACTATTGTAGAGTATTACTCATCATATAAGAATCTTCCATTAGAATTGCAGTTCTACTGTTTTGACATATTTTTATAAGTAATAAATAATATCCATCGTAATATCAAATGGGTTATATCCACATTCAGGGTGTTATATCGATTTTAATATAACATGGGCAGTTTAAATATAAAATCGCAATGAATACATGTATGTGTGGGTGGATAATTCAAGTTCATCTCTGCGCATGAACATTCAGAGTAATAATAACGGTAATATTATATGTTCCATGTGATATGCAAAAATAGTTCTTGATTTGAAGCATAATGCACTCCCCTTCAGGTTGTGCATTATGCCTTCTTACCAAGAACTTTTTTTGCATATCACATGGAAAACATAAAAAAAATATTATTGTATAAATAAATTCATATACATGTACCATATAAGTGTTTATTTTTGTGGGGAGCTAATATTTCAACTCTGCAATATTTGAACACAATTGAAGTTGCTAAATATAATATTAATCCCAAAATTTCACACCAGCCAAAAATTTGTGATCGTCAATATATGAGTGTAGGGACTGGCGCCAGGAAAGTGTGTAAAATATCAAATGTGATCTATGTTAATCTGATAAAAATTAAGTTAAAGTCTGTTTGATTTATTCATATATTAGATAGGACATATACTTATTTAGTAGATATTTCATATAGGACAGACACCTTTTTTGGTATATTTAGTGGGTAGGACATAGATTTTTTTAAGGAAGAAATACGAATTGCACCGGTCCCATCCCCCCAATAAATATTGACCGGTCCCTTAACAGGAGGAAAAGATATAAACCTTTCTTCCAAATTACATTTATCCTTAACTAAAAAATCCAACGACAATATTTCACCACAATAAAGCAAAATGGGTTTAACGCATGAGTCAAATAACTTTAGACAAATTTTAACATTCATAAAGGGGGACAAGAGTAACTTCCTTATACTGAATATGGCCTTAGATGCTTTTTTACATAAGAGTTCATATGCAGCAGAAAAGCTAACAGACGGTTTAAAAATTACCCCTAAATATTTATATTCCAATGAGCACTCAATCAAGTCCCCATCATAGTAGAATTTCATGTTTTTTAACAATCTCCCAGATTTGTTAAAAATAATTATTTTGGTTTTCTCTATATTGACCTTTAGGTCCCATCTATTACAATACTGATGGAGATTCTGTAGACTATTTTGAAGACCTTCAGCTGACTCCAATAATTAAAAAATATCATCAACATATAATAAACATGGAATATTTCCCCATCTTATGAGGGTGAACAACATGTCTTTACATTGACAGAGCTTACAAAATCATTCAAATAAATAGAAAAAAGAGAAGGCTCAAAATACACCCTTGTTTTACTCCAACATTAGAGCTAAATAACTCAGTTTCTCCTTCATCTAACTTTATTGAGTACTGAACTTCCTTGTACATATTTTTCAAAATATTTTAAAAAAAATTGCCTGTTAAGCCATATCGTGACAATTTAACTAATAATGCCTCTCTATTAACTGTGTCAAAGGCTTTCTTCAGGTCAACAAAACAAGCATACAACTGCTTTGAAGCCCTGAAGGCCTTATCTATAACAGTCTTTAATGTCAAAATATGATCACTAGTGCGACAGCCTTTTCTAAAGCCTATTTGAGTTCTATGAATAATATTATTGTCCTCCAAATAACTATCTAATCTGTTATGCAATATCTTAGCAAAAAATTTTTCAAAGCAACTAGAAATGGCTACTCCTCTAAAGTTTGAAGGATTATTAAAACAGCCTCCTTTAAATATAGGTTTTATATAATTATTTATCCATATACTAGGATAATACTCAGATTTAACGATCAAATTAAATATCTGTACATAAACATCAATATTCAAAGGACATGACAATTTTAACATCTCATTATTTATTCCATCTAACCCACAAGTCTTGTGACTTTTTAAGGACTTAACTGCCTTCAATACTTCCTCAGCCGTGATGTCACAATTCAAAGCCATGGAGTCAAAATCCATATTTGACCAGTTATTTCACTTGTTTTATTTGTATAATTAATATTCATTAAATCCTTGAAATATTGTATCCACTGCTGGTCAGACATGTTGGAGCCAGGATCAGTAACTTTCTTTTTCAGTTTGTCTATCGATTTCCAGAATTCAGCTGGATTACCTTGCTCTGAATCTAGTATGTGATTCAGAATTTTGTTTTTGTATATTCTATGTTTTTTTCTTGTTAATCTATTAAATTTTTTCTTCAGATATAAAACTTTCTGACGCAACTGGTTATCCAAAGGACTTTGTCCTAAGGATCTAGAAAGATTTTTTATTTCTTTATAATTTGTTTCGCATTCTGCATCAATCCATGGCTTTTTCTTACGTCTTTGTCATAATATTTCTATTAGGATTTATCCGGTCTTTATGACCCAATGCAACAGCATTATATAAAGTTTCAGTAAAATTATTTATAACATACTCTACCTTCTCATTATCTACTTTACTCTTTTTACTACTGTCTAGCTCCAACATCTCTTTTATCTCATTATTTAATTTTCCAAAGTCAATGGATTTAATATTAGTGTTGAATAAATTTTCTTTATTTTTGTCCCATTTTATAGGTTTTCTTTGAGGTTTAAGTAAACAAGATGATGAACCTGACTTGTTTGTACTTGAAAATAATCTAACTGTGATAGGGCAGTGGTCAGAAACAACTGGATCAAATTTTTTCTACATTAAAATTAGCTATATCTGGCAATAACTTTGCACTACATATACAGTAATCTGTAATTGATGCACCATTATAGTTATACAAAGTAGACCGGCCCTTTGAGTCGCCTATTGTTCTCCCATTCAACGCAATTGGGCATCATTACAAATTTCTAATAGTTGTTTCCCATACTCATTTGTATTTTGGCAAACTAGAGTATTCCTTTTCTTCTGAACAGCAGCTGCTGTGTAATTAACAGGTAAAAAATCATCTAGCACAGCATTCATTTCCGACTTAATATAATCTAAATCTGTGGACTTAGTATGAGCATTCAAATCTCCTAAAAGCATCACTTCACCTAGTATATTATATTTCGCAATATCATTATCCATTTTGTTAAATATAATCTTATCACATCCTGTCCTCTTTGTATAACAGGAGTTAATAGGGGAGATATATATATAAAACAAAGAAAGAGGTCTTTCTCAAAAAGGAAGAACGACTTATCCAATCGTAGCCATAAGATATCTGGATTTGATTTATCCATAACTTTTATACCAGTAATAATTTCCCTCTTTACAAAAACAGCAAGACCCCCACTGGGTTTATTTGTTTCCTCTGGTCTACAAATAGAGTAACATTTATATCCATTATACTTCAAAACATCCCTACTAGTATCATGTGTCTCAGATAAAGATACGATATCAGACTTCATATAAACTTCCAAGGATTCGTCATCAAGTTTACATAACCTTTCACCATTTGACCTTTTATAAAAGTCCATTTATACTGTAGGAACAAATTGACAAACTTCTTGAAAAATTTCTACACATATTCAAAATGCCAAGTGTAAAGTGAACTAAATTAACATATAAAATGCAACCCCGAACAAAATGCACATAACAATAATAATACGGGATTAGCTATGTGGAGGAACGGATACGGACGGAACTGGAACTGACGGGGAGTTTGTTGTTTCCCCGTGTCATTAATTAGGGCGATTTTTATGCAATTTTAATTTGCATTAAGGCATAAAAACATTCAATATTATGTTTCAAGCATTAGATAATTTATAAATTTATATTGAATGTATTTAGTAGCTATAACGTGGTATTTTAGTATTATTTTACAAAAGAAAGTTTTTTTAATGTTACAGAAAATAACATTTGTACCGATACCGGCGGATACGTAGAGGATCCGAAATATTATGGATTTTTTTTTTTTTTTGTAGTCCAGTGAAACGTCTCCTTCTAGCCCTAAAAGAGGTAGAAATTGAATAAACTAGGGCAAATCTGTTATCTGTCAATGTTCATCTATGGAACCAGTAATAAATGAGAAATATTATAGTAATAAAGGTTATTTTTAATGTAAACTCGGGTGATTCACTTACAAACTAAATAAAGTCTGAAGGACTTTATGCAAAGTTTGTGAGTCATAAGCCCAAGTTTACACATTGACAAAATTCGGTACAAATAACCTTTATTACTTATAATTCCAAAGTAATGCAGAAATATGAAGTTTTACTTGGATGTATAAAACAAATGTTCATTCAACCCAGTGGGATAAAACACAGATAGAAAGGCAAATATTTTATTAAACTGAACACATTTTAGTACAGCTGCTCCTTAAAACTACTATAAAACAATTATATATATGTTTTAAAATTATCATTCATCAATATGTATAAATAAATTTATTTAACATTATATATCCCCTTTTATCACAACTTTCAAACATTGGTACACATTTTAAATTATGGTTCTTCTAAAGTTTTTAGAGAAAACTGCTGTCTTCATACATTATAGATACTAATTTAAATCATGAAGTTATAAAAGATAAGGCTTAAAACAAAAACACACAGAAAATAAAATAAATTGCATAAAAACATAAAAAATTGTTGATCTTAAACAGGATCTTAACATTATCAACATCATGGTCAGAATCAAAATTAAAAGATCACTGATTATTCAGTTGAATTTTATTAGTTGTCATATAAAGCCCAAAAGTAGATAAAATGCTCCGCTGGGCGCAGCTAGATACGACCGCAGATGTCGAACCCTGAATAGTTGGGGCAATTATGAACACAACATTCAAGCTTGATACAATACTGAATTTGGATTGTGAATAAATATTTGACACAGCATAGGTTTCAGACACAGAATGAATGTTGTCTAAGAACTTAAAAATTTTTAATTTACCTATTCAAACCATATCAGTATTATTTGTTTTTATATATAAATCAGAAATAACCAATTTAAAATTTAAAATTGGGCACACATATCAATTTCTTGCTATTGCGCAATACTGTGTAATTGAAAATTTCTTCAAATATTTGACACATAATAGGTTTCTGATACAGAATAACTGAAATCAAAGAACTTAAAATTGGTCATATGATTTGAATTTATATTCAATTTTTTGCTTTTGTGTAATACAATATGCTGTGGAGAATTCCCCCCCCCCCCCCAAAAAAAAAAAATAATAATTTACCCCTTTTTTTAGCTTTTGTGCAATACACTATGAAGTTGCACATTGACCCCCCTCCCAAAAAAAAAACAAAAAACAATAAAATTTATTGTAACCCCCCCCCCCTTTTTTTGCTAAAAAAAATTTGAAATTTTCTTTTTAATTTATGAAATATGAAATGAGAAAAAATTACCCCCTCCCCAATTTCTCATTTCCCCCCCCCCCCCAAATTTTGTTTTCAACCCCCCCCCCCCCCCATTTCTTTATACTTTGCAACCATAACAGCCCATTTAAATACACCATAACATATTAAAATAGAAAATGACATCATAGTCATGGATGGCAAATTTTAAATATACATATTAAAAGCAGTTTAGATAAGATAAACAAAAAAGCTTCATCAGCACATTTTATATTGGCAAATTTCCAATGGAATTTGTTAATAATAAAGTTTTGATAACAGGGCACACATATCAATTTCTTGCTATTGCGCAATACTGTGCAATTGAAAATTTCTTCAAATATTTGACACATAATAGGTTTCTGACACAGAATAACTGAAATAAAGAACTTAGAATTGGTCATATGATTTGAATTTATATTCAATTTTTTGCTTTTGTGTAATACAATATGCTGTGGAGAATTGCCCCCCCCCCCCCCAAAAAAAAAAATAATTTACCCCCTTTTTAGCTTTAATTTTGGACCCCGATTTGGACCAACTTGAAAACTCGGCCCATAATAAAAAAACTAAGTACATGTTTAGATTCAGCATATCAAAGAACCCCAAGAATTCAATTTTTGTTAAAATCGAACTAAGTTTAATTTTGGACCCTTTGGACCTTAATGTAGACCAATTTGAAAACGGGACCAAAAATTAAGAATCTAAATGCACGGTTAGATTCGGCATATCAAAGAACCCCAATAGTTCAATTTTCGATGAAATCAAACAAAGTTTAATTTTGGACCCCGATTTGGACCAACTTGAAAACTGGGCCCATAATAAAAAAACTAAGTACATGTTTAGATTCAGCATATCAAAGAACCCAAAGAATTCAATTTTTGTTAAAATCAAACTAAGTTTAATTTTGGACCCTTTGGACCTTAATGTAGACCAATTTGAAAACGGGACCAAAAATTAAGAATCTAAATGCACGGTTAGATTCGGCATATCAAAGAACCCCAATAGTTCAATTTTCGATGAAATCAAACAAAGTTTAATTTTGGACCCCGATTTGGACCAACTTGAAAACTGGGCCCATAATAAAAAACTAAGTACATGTTTAGATTCAGCATATCAAAGAACCCAAAGAATTCAATTTTTGTTAAAATCAAACTAAGTTTAATTTTGGACCCTTTGGACCTTAATGTAGACCAATTTGAAAACGGGACCAAAAATTAAGATCCTAAATGCACGGTTAGATTCGGCATATCAAAGAACCCCAATAGTTAAATTTTCAATGAAATCAAACAAAGTTTAATTTTGGACCCTTTTGGCCCCTAATTCCTAAACTGTTGGGATCAAAACTCCAAAAATCAATCCCAACCTTCCTTTTGTGGTCATAAACCTTGTGTTTAAATTTCATAGATTTCTATTTACTTATACTAAAGTTATTGTGCAAAAACCAAGAAAAATGCTTATTTTGGCCCTTTTTTAGCCCCTAATTCCTAAACTGTTGGGACCAAAACTCCCAAAAACAATCCCAACCTTCCTTTTGTGGTCATAAACCTTGTGTTAAAATTTCATAGATTTCTATTTACTTATACTAGAGTTATTGTGCGAAAACCTAGAAAAATGCTTATTGGGCCCTTTTTTGGCCCCTGATTCTTAAACTGTTGGGACCAAAACTCCCAAAATCAATCCCAACCTTCCTTTTGTGGTCATAAACCTTGTGTTTAAATTTCATAGATTTCTATTAACTTATACTAAAGTTATAGTGCGAAAACCAAATGTCTTCGGACGACGCCGCAGACGACGGACGACGACGCCAACGTCATACCAATATACGACCGCAAAAATTTTGCGGTCGTATAAAAAATTAGGATAAGTATTTGAAAAACACATTTTTTGGCATATTTTGTTCTGTTTATTCATTTTCAGTTAAAGGAGTGACTTCAATCAACTGAATATCGGCAAAAGAATACCGAAGTTACAAAACATTGGGAAAAGTCTGAAAATTTGAAATACAAGGAAAGACAAAGTCATGAGAATGGAACAAAACAAATAAACGTCACAAGGCTACATGTATAACTGACAGATACGGATACAAATCTTAAATGTTAGATGTTTCACACAGTTCTTCCTTGATGGGAGGTTGTCTCATTGACTCTTACTCCATATCCTTACATTTTCACATATTCTCTTAAAATACCATACATTTCTGTAGTATAAAACATTTTTTACACTTATATTCACTCAACAGGTGTACTACGTAGAATTCGGTTTTTTTAGCATAATTTTTTGTGTGAAAATGTATAAAAATGTTATAATCATTTGTATATCATGTGCAATTATTGACACAACATTCTGTTAAATCATCACAAATTATATAATATTAGCCTCTGTATAGGTAACACAAAATATTTTATCATATGAAATTTTGTTTAAAGAAAAAAATTTGATGAAGAAAAAAGAAATTAGTCCATTATAACCCTCCGCCTCCTGAATAACTCTGTAAAAACAACTGAACAAATGGAACAAAATAATTCTCAACATCATTCCTAGATAACCATTAAAAAAAATATAGAACAAATCCTTAGTCAATATTAAAATAAATAAGACAACAGCTAAAATTTATATTTTATAGATCCATTATAGTAATAAAAGTTATTTTTAGTGGCTAACAAACCAACTGAATTAAGTCTGAAGTTAAACTGTGTTAAAATTGTGATTGAGTTTACAAAAAGTATTGTCCATGTGAAGTATTTCACCTGCCTTAGAAAAGCTATGCTCCTGTAAAAGAAAACTCAAACTCATAATGTAATGTTGCAGTGATATTAAAACTTCAACTTATCCAGTGCTTCGACTCATCCCTGTTCAGTTTTACCTCTAGATTAATCATACAAACTATGTGGTCCATTTTGATCGTTTACTCAAATGTCCTTTTTTTAATATGAAAAATAATAAATTTATTTCAACTCAATAATTTTTGGAAACAACAATCTTTACAATTAAAAGTACCAGTAAGCTTGAAGTTACATTACATGAAAGGCAAATGCCAATCAGGTTTGACTTCCAAATGCTAAAATAATATATATCTTTTCAATTTTGGGACAATAGTAGAATAGAGAATGGAAACGGGGAATGTGTCAAAGAGACAGCAACCTGACCAAAGAATATAAATACTTAAACATAGCCTATGATTCCACTCAAGCATCTTTGAATAAACAGCATTGAATTTACATGGAATTAATATGCAAAAATTTGGGTCTGGTCAGCAACTTGGACAAATCTGTATATACATTTACAAGTTAATCATCAAACTCTGAAAAAACTAAATATAAACTACTATCTTATTTACATTTTATAGATATTTACTGATAATTAAATAGAACAAAAAATAGATATAACTTTTTAGTAAAAATAAGAATAAGCAATGTACAAACTTAAAAGCAAATTAAACAAAAACTCTTATAGTTTATAACAAACTCTACAACACTCAAACAAAACAAATTGAAAACAAATGAAAGCATAAAAAATGAAATTTTGTATTTATAAACAAACAGATTTTAAAATTCATTTCTTAAATTAAAGATTGCATTTTTTGTACCCTTATATTTTTTCAGTTCCAAATTTTTGGCCAGAGTATGAATACTAAGTTATCTGATACAGTACAACTTGTATGTTTCTCCATGGGTCAGAAAAACGTATTTTTAATCATTCTGTAACAGTAAATAAGTAATTGTAGTTCTGATGAATGGGAATCTTGGTGCTTTAGGGCAGTTTACTAATTGAAAGCTCTAAGGACGAGATCAATAGTTCAATGTAGGATAAAAAACTTAATTCAAATAGTTTCGGGGTGGGGGGTAAAAATCACTGCAAGTTTTGTTATCCGACATCGATTTTCGGATTGAAAAATACGGATTCAAGTGATGTCCAAGTCAATATACAGAACAAACATACATTGTTGAGGAAAAACAGGACCCATGATACAAAAAGTATACTCTCAAAGCATATGCCCATATTGGTCAATCATTTTTTCCCAAATTAAGTTAAGAGGGGGGTGGGGGGTCTGTGAAAAAACTATGTGAATTAAGTTTTTTATCCTACATTGAACTTTTGATCTCGTCCTACACAATAAAATTGTTGAAGCAAGGATTTAAAAAGTATTTTGAGATATCCATTGCATTTTAGTCTTTAGGTTGGAAGACTAAAGTTCCACAATATGTTATTTAATAAAATGAAACATGTATTTTAAAATAACAAATAATGTTTGTTTGTTTGTTCAGTTGGGGTTTTATGTCATTTTCAGCACATTTGGCTATTTCGCAGCAGCCAGTTTTTATTGGTGGAGAACCACTGACCTTCAGTAGGAAAATTGGCAATCCTTGTCAATTAAGATCAGAGTCGAACACACCCCGCCACAGGTGAGATTCGAACTCACAAGCCCAGTGTTGACAGGCTAGTGATCATTAGTAGTCATGACGAACTACCTACACCACTCGGCTACTGAGGCCCCACAAATAATGTACCCCAATAAGACAAAAATTTCACATAAAATGTGACAAAGAATAGAAAACTGATTTTCTGCAAAACAGGTACTGTAAAGTGGGATATTTTGGTGTAGAGATAAATTGGTATTTTTTGCTTAAATCAGAGATGACAATGTTCGATGTGTTAAAATTTTGCACGTTGTGTCAGGACTTTGTTTAATTTTAGCACCTAAAAAAAATTAATAAATTAAAAAAAAAAATGTAATTAAATTAAAACTCTTTGTTAGGAAATGATTTATTAATCTGTTTGATTAGCATTTTTTGTGTAATGATAATAATGTTTTCACCACAAGCTGTAATGATTGACAATTGATGAATCTTTAATAATTTAAGTTGTTTTGATAAGGCAAATATGATTACAGCAGTTTACTTTTAGAAAAATTTATACCATTCAAAAAATTGTAATTATTTTGGAATGCTATTCTTGGGGTTTATTTTATTTTAGTGTGTTTAATTTTAGCACATTTACAACAGGCACCAAATAAATATACAATATACATGTATGTACATAGTTGGATAATATACAATTTATTTGTACGAGCCTTAGAAACAGGTATAAATGCCAGGTTTACCAAGCAAGGTTTACAGCCAAAACACCACAATTTACGGTAAGTAACAAAAACAATCTTTTAGAAGTTAAAATGTATGTTAATAAGCTAATGGTAATGATATGGAATCAAATGCAATATAAAAACTCATAAACTGAAAAAAAATCTTCAACAATTCAAAATCTAAAATTGAATGATTGTATATATAAGTAGGCAAGACTTTGGAACTTTCAAAACCTTTTTTATGACAAAATAATGATATTAACCACTTCTCACTGTTAAATGTAATTTAAAAAATGTAAAGATTTCTTGCATACTACAACAAAAAGCTTTAAGACACCAACTTTTTTCCCAATCATATTCATGAAATTTAACATACATGATTGTTTATCTTTTGCATTTCTAGCACCATATTTTTGTATAACTGATTTAAAAATGACAAATACTGATTTGTGGAAGTACAGTTCCTTAAAAACATAAAAAATTAATGCCATCAATATGATACAAAAACAAACTTCGCCTCATTATAACATGAAATGAAAAATTTCATGAGGTAGTAAAAACAAGCATTCTGAAAGTATTGCTGGGCAATACAATGTCCCCTACCGACTTGAGCTGTGAGAAAACACACCAAATCTCCTTGACTACGTGACTTGGACGATACGTATGGACAGAGTGACTCCTTAAAATCCTGAAACCTGTTTGCAAGGGCTACACAATAATTAACTGATCAGCCTAAAACTCAAACTTGCTCTGTAGCTCATCATTAAATACATGTACTCACATACCAAAAATATGTTTATCTGGTAGTAGAGTTTGCGAAAAAGTCCTAAAAACTATTATTTTGGCAATAATTTCTATTTCCAAGGGCAATAACTCTCACAACAATTATCCCATAAGTGAAAAACTCAAAATTGATCTGTATCTCATCATTATGCGCTCACATACCAAAAATAAGATCATTTGGTAAAAACAGTTTGCTAAAAAAGTCCAGAAAACTATTTTGAAAATTGGCCAATCAAAATCAAAGATGGCCTCTGGCAGCCATGTTGTTCATCCAACCGGAACCAAAGGTGATTCGTTTGTAGAGGTCCTTACATACACCATTCATAGCTAGTTTGGTTTCAAGCTGCACAGTAGTTTCAGAGGAGATTGTCAAAATTTGAAAAGTTTACAGATGATGACGACAGATGCAAGGTGATGACATAAGCTCAGATGGCCAATAGGCCAGGTGAGCTAAAAATGTAACATTTAATAGTTTATAATGAATATATATACAGACAGTGGTATTTGCAGGATTTGTACTTGAAATTCTCTACCTTTCCATTTATAGAATAGAAGATACATGAGTTATGCTATAAAGAAATTATAACACAATCATAGTATCAAAATTATTAAAAGTAGTCAATAACCCTCCCAAAAACCCTGGACTAATACATGTACCTGCAAAATGAAATAAATTAACTGCAACACAAACTGACCATTCATTGAAAATACATGTATTAATCCTAGCATGAACGAAGAAATATCGTCAATATGAAAGACACATGACATTGATATATAAATTTATCAATCATCTGATGAAACGTTGTGATGTCTGCTGACAGTATATCGTGTCAACAGACTGTTTTTCCTTGTAATTTTCTCCAGTGCTTTTATTGTTTTTCCAAAGCTTCTTGGTGATTCAGATCCATAAAATTTATTGTCAGAAAGTGGTGTTGTTTTTCTTTGTCGCAGGAAGTACCGCTGTCTATTATTTTCCTGACTTCTACTCTGGAACATTAAATATATACATTGTATATGTGTAAAATATAACATGTAAGATTTCATGATAAAATTCCGACCAAGCGTATGAAAAATTGAACTGTTATTCTGTAATGTGGAAGCATGTATGACAAAGCCAAGGCATTTAACTAAATTTTAACATAGTTATATTGTATTTGCTCAATATATTACCATTTTTTTTAATGTGAAAAAGAAGATTGTGATCTTGAGAATTGAAACATGATATGTAACAATATATCCCAATTTTGTTTGTCAGATATCAAATATTTGAGATACTGTGGATTCATTATTATTTGTTGTATACCAATTTTCGTGGTTTTTGTGGGTCCCAATAAAACCACAAATTTAAATATCCAACAAAAAATAATATTTTTTTCTTCAGCTTAAATGCATTGAAGTTTGAAACCACAGAGTTTTGATGTACCTATCCAAGACCTATCCGACACAACATTGAACAATTGCGTTTTTACGTTTTGGATACTGACATATGATGGGTCAGCTATATCCATAGAGGATATAGTGTTTCATGTAATTTTGTCTTTGGTAACATATAAACGCTCAAATAATTTTCTTTAAAAATATCTTGACTGTGTAAATTTTTGCAGAATTCACTTCCGGTTTTTATTCAAACATTCAACAAAAATATTAATCCTAAGTAGGTATAAACAATATAAACTTTCTCATAAATTACAGTAAAAACATCTTGTCAAAAGATAATTAAGCAGAAATTATTGGTCGTAATCGGATTAAATATGTATGCATATGCCCAGAGGTATTTGGTGACAAGTGATTGCAATTTTGTCAATACATATTTCACACCTCATTAGCCTTACAAGTAAATAATTACGGATTTTGTTAAACTTGTTAAAGTCATGACAAATTTGAAGAATCTGTTTGTTAGGCTTTTGTTTTATAAGCACTTAAAATTAGTACTTTACTGTACAATATCAAAATCTGATCAGTTCGTTTTGTCAAAGTATTTTGTTGATATCTGATGTGCCAAGCGACGAATTTCAGTATTTCAACAACTTTTTAATTTTTTTTCTAACCCAGCAATCCACGAATTTATGTATCACATGAAATGCCTTTTTTCTCTATCCACAAAAATAAATGAATCCACAGTACATTTATAACATAGAACCCACTTGTCATGATTGTGACCTTGACCCATGATACAATATAGGATATCAATCTTGTAATGCATGCATATTTTCATCCATTTATATACAATACTAGAGGCTCCCAAGAGCATGTATCGCTCACCTGTACTATGTCCATCTTGACTGGCAACCTGGAACATTGCTGTCAAGTTCCAGTTGTCTCACTGGTTTGAAACAAGAAGATCATTCCATGAACTTTCCCATAAGGTCATATGGTAAACTAAGTTCTGCTCTGGTGGCCATCTTGGATGGTAGACAGGGTCATTAGATATAATTCTAAAAAAGGACCAACTAAGGACCATTATTGCTATGTTTTGTTCCAATTGGCTAAGTGATTTCGGACAAAAAGATCTTTAAGTAAATTTCCCATACACTGTATATCCTATGTAAAACTATGTTCAGCTCTGGTGGCCATTTTGGATGACCGCCGAGGTCATCCAATATACTTCTAAAAGAGGACCACCTAAGGAACATTGCTGTATAGTTTTGTTCCAATTGGCCAAGTGCTTTCAGACAAGAAGATCTTTAAGTAAATTTCCCATAGGGTCCTATGTTAAACTAAGTTCGGCTCTGGCGGCCATCTTGGATGATGGGCAGGGTCATCGGATATGCAGGACGCCAAGTGATGACAATAGCCCTTTGGGCCAGGTGAGCTAAAAAGTGATATTTTTTGTTTTATTCCATGAGTTATTTACTCATGTACATCACTCTCGGATCTTTCACATAATCATATAGTCATGGACTATATATATATCACATCACATAAATGAGACAACATGACTTGATATCATATACTGTTACCAGTACTTACAGGTTGTGGTGTAACAGATCTGGATCTGGTTACCATACTTGGACTGGTATCTGCATGTCTTGATTCCATTTTAGAAACTGTAAACAATATAATAAATGTTGTTATTCTGGCAATTAAAATAATATACATGTAGAGCTATGCTCAAAGTATATACTATTAAGTTTATTTTAGGCTGAACTAGTCTGCTAAATGATAAAATAATTTCTTTGACTAGGTTACAAGTTGAACCTCAGTAGAAACTGGTTTCAGAGAAGATGTTACATACAAAGCACTAAAATTCATTAACACAAAAATGCAGACCCTAATGGGTGAAATATTTACATAAAAAGTCTTAATGCAGAGATTAATTGGTCACGTATATAGGGAATTCCACACCCCATGCATGTTACAGATACATGTACCCCCTTTTGATAACAAAAGTAATGAATGTAGCTGGTTAAAAAGGCTTCATTCTCGCTGCAGTCAAATTACTGTTGCCTTTTTTGCGACCCATAACCTCCTGTTTATTTATGGATTTTTTTAAATTTTTTATCCACAATGTTATGCATGAAATTAAGCCATAAACATTGAAACCTGTTTAAACCAAACACTGTGCAATCCAGACTATTGAGTCTAAACTAAACCCTGTGTAAACCAGAAACCTGTCTAAATCAAACCCATGTAAACTAAAAACCTGTCTTAATCAAAATCTACTTGAATCCTGTCTAAACCCAATTCTATGTAAACAAGAGACCTGTTTAAAATTAACTCATATTATGAATTAAGAAGGGTCCCACAACTATTTCTTCCCAAAATGTCATGACTTTTCCAGGACTAATTCAGAATTTTCCTTGACCTTGTGATATCAAATGTTATATTGTCAGTGCTTTTTACCCAGGATTCTTTCAACCAGCATTAATGTTGATTAAAATGCAATCTGGTAATTTCACCTCAATGACAATGAGAAATTTTTAAAAATAAATTCAACTCATTGCCAGAAGTTATCCAAATAAAAATTTCCATGACTTTCCAGTTTTTTTAGCCAAAATACTTGTTCATGACTTTTCCTGGAATATTCTTTAAAAACTTGATCTCGGTACACTTAACAACTGTCTAAACCAAAAAATCTACCATCATGAAAAGGTTTAGT
Source organism: Mytilisepta virgata (assembly GCA_028015205.1). Taxonomy (NCBI): domain Eukaryota; kingdom Metazoa; phylum Mollusca; class Bivalvia; order Mytilida; family Mytilidae; genus Mytilisepta; species Mytilisepta virgata. Next base: position 80,692,802 of record CM051519.1, read on the forward strand.
TTACGTTCTAAATCATGTCAGTTCATATAAAACAAAGTATCAGCCTTACTTGGAGATGAACTTGTATATCGTCCTGTCTTTGTCCACACATCAATCTGCTTTGCTAGTTCTTTCAAAGGTGTAGCTCCACGAATATCACTCAGTTCCTCCGAAAGAGTTGTGGGATTAGATTCCCAGGAATAACATGTTGAATAGCTTTCTACTGTGGACAATGAAGAAGGAACATATGTATTATCAGTGTCACCTGAAAGACTGTCCGTGTCAGTGGCATCACTACATCCACTGTCTTCTGAGTTACTTTCATGTAATGTTGCTGAAATTGGAATGAGTTATTATTATAGTCATGTCAAATATTAAATTACTTGATATTATCATCATCAATATAAAATGCTGATATTGATATAATAATTATACATTATATAAGCTTGTGTAGTCTTGTATGGAATGTAACAGAGTGCCATTTTTGAACACAGCTAAATACACATGTATATATAGGTATCATAGACTTTTAAAAGGGTTAAGCTATTGCTATATCACTGTTTTATCAGTTTTAAACTGTCTGAAAATCTCTGACACCACTGAACAAAGTGAAACCAACCTTTCAATCCTTATTATGACCTTACTTTAAATTTGATGATGTTCTGTTAACATTGCTATCAGGCCTCAATAGTCACCATTATAGGCATTAGATTACTTACTGTCAGGTGTAGCTATTTGAGTGGTATCAGATGTTGTGCTGTCTTGTAACAAGGTATCACTACTGTTTCTACCTAAATTTTGATTAAAAGTAACAAAAAAATATTTATCTACAAATTCTTCAAAAAACTGTTATAAAATGATATTCTTCCAAAATACTGTTTGAAAAATGATTTTAATATAATTTAATATTGGATATAATGCGTAATTTGATTGATTTTTTTTTGTCTATCATATCATAGACTAAATTTTTGTTTTCACTATGACGTCATTAAAAGGAATTTTATTTTCAGTCTATTCGAAATAACCTCAATGCACATGGTGCACACTTTCAAATAACCCACTACACAGCTTATTTAGTGTGCACCACATGATTGAGGTTATTTCTTCATAAACTGAAAAAAAATTACAGTCAATCCTTAAATAATAAAAATTCTAAAGCATTAAAAATAATTTACTGGAAATGATTCTCTTTGTACTTATCTGACAATATACATGTATTACAGCAACTTGAGTTGTGTCGTGTTCAACCTATTTTTTTTTAGTTTCATTCGAAGTGTCATTTTAACAAATGTAGAAACTGTTGTTATTTGTTATAATGTATGTGACAAACCCATTGTGTCAACAAAGCACATGATTTTTAATATTTTTTTTAAATTCATCCATACAATTCCCAAAACTACTTAGTTAATCTTCAAATGTCACCCTTTAAGAAGAATCATGAAACTTGACCATTTTGGAATTAATTATCACATGTATAAAGTAATAAATCAAACAATAATTCTGCTGTGTTACAACACACCTGACAATATATTTTTTATTTCCATGTTTTGTCTTTGGATGTCTTGTAACAACTGGTTGTTGATGATATTTAAATCTTGGTATAAATAAGCTGACAAACCGAGCACACACAATGCCACAGCAGCTGACACCTTCCTACAGATCCACTGGTACATGTAAATACTCTCCTGAAATAACGATACTTTTTACTTATATGTATAGTAACTACAATTTAATGAAGATGTTTGTTTTTTATTTTATGTTGAAAAGTGTATTTAATTTTAACAAATAGTTATAATCTACAACAAACTAGGGACTAATTGGCAAAGTTGCCTTAATGTTTGTTATAATCACTGACTACTAGCCTGTCAGTACTATAAGTGTGATGTAAAATCCAACTCATGATCAGCTGTTTTATACTTTGATCTTAATTATCCAGGTGGCAAATTGTTCTACCAAAAATTCAGTACTCCAGCTTCCATGATAAGGAAAATAAAATTGTGTTAAAGCTGCAAAACCCTAATGAACCAAGCTATAAAATGGGGATAATGAACAGTCTTACTTCTGCCATAAGGACTTAAACCAGATTTATCTTAGTTACAAAAAATTGAACTACTGTATTTCATTTTGGGGAGAAACTGGTTATTGCATTTCAACTTCATTTTTCTATAAATTGTTTAGTAAAACTAGTATCAGTATAAATTAATAGTTCAGCAATTAGAATAACATGTACATGTTATTAACTTTGAAACAATACATTACAATCTATTATAGCTTTTTTCCAAATTTCATGAGTACAATACAAATAAAAAAACATGTAAGATTAATTTTTACCTGAATTTCATGTTCTTAATTACATAAAGAATTCAAAGCACCGTTTTTATTAGTGATATTTTTTTTAATTTCTTTCTGCAACATTGCACATAGTTTTTGTTATTTCTTTAATCACACAATAATGTTTGGCAGTATGCTTCGAAATACTTATCTATAGAAGTATGCTTATTTTGTTTTGTGTTTACATAATTCAGCTTTTAAATGTAGCTGGATTCACCCAAACTGATTTCCATGTATATGAAATAAATAGGCCTAAAAAAAATATAGTTGTGTTTAGGGTAACCCGACCCTACCTAATTTTTAGTGCCTACCCTGAACTTTTTATAACCTTTCTTCAAAAATCACTGTTAAAGTCAAGGTGACTCCAGTATACAACTTAACTAAAAAAATTAATGTCAAAAAAAAATTTCCCTATCTACCCTACCTAATTTTTTTCAGTGTGTTACCCTAAACACATGTATTTTTTTATTTGGCCACAGTATCCTTTCCCACTATGAAGCAAGGCATAAAATTAAAACGTAAAACTGAAAGTAAATGGAAAACTGGAGCTATCCGTCATTATTTCTCTTAATTTTGGCTCATAGGACCAAACATGAAAAATATTTATGAACACTATGTCATAAATCATGTAAAAGTTTCTTAATACAAATTTACTCAGTTTTGAATAGATAAATGATATTTTTGATGGTTTTTGCCAAGGTCATTAATAAAATTTACTTGTTTCTTTACAATTAAACTTACACTGACAGTTTCTAAAATTGATGTATCTCCTGAAATTGATGCTGCCAAGGAAACTGCAAATCTTTCAGACAAAATATTGACTGTTGCAATACCAAATAACCAGAACCTTGCTGCTGCTGTTCGTGGTGTGGAAGTTAACAAGTATGACATAAGCACCATGACTGTGTAATAAATCAATGAGTAGAAACCAGAAAATTCTCCTAAAACAATTGACTGCAGACGAGAAACCTTATCAAATATATCATTCATTAGGTTTCTTTGTTCTTTTGTTGTATTTTTGAACTCATCAAACATGTTATAAATCTGGAGAATGTTTTCAGTTGAGTTCTCTATAATTTTACTCATGTTTGAAGCCTTATTCAACATTTTTTCCTGATTGATAAGGGATTCTTTTTGTTGCTCAATCATTTCACTCTGAAGTTCACTAGCCTCTTCAAGCTGAGATGCAACAATTTCTGATGTGGTTGACAACCTTCCAATGGTTCTTTCAGTATGTTCATGCCATACTTGTGCTTCTAAAAAGTAGCACATATTTTGTGTATGTGTGAAAAATGTTGCTAATGAATTTCTGTCAGAATCCTTCAATTTTTCTGTACATAAAGAGAGTTTCTCAGACGGTTCACAGTTGTAAGTTTCCAATCCCTGCATCTTTAGAAAACAATTTAGGTAGGCAAGGGCAAGTTTTCCTTGGCTTTCTGCAGTTATCTGCCTACAGTCTCTGTTCAATGAGACAATAGTTTCTTTCCAACATTGGCCATAATCAGGGAGATGACTTTTTCTGTTTATTAGCTCATACTGTTCTTTTCCATTCTGGTACATTGTTTGGTCTACATTGGTGAATTTCAGGTCAACCTTGATTGTAAAAAGCAACAGTAGAGCAAAAACAATCATCCAGTCCCTTTTGCAAACCATTGGATTGGTACTTATATTTCTTTTGTTGCCAACTTGGAGTTTACATAGGGCTGGGGATCGAAATTAATAAAACGTTGTTTGTGAATATCATAAATTAATGGTGGCGTTTTTTTTGGGGGGGGGGGCTATGATATTTTTTATTTTTTAGAGTATTTAACCAAACGTAGAAAATATATTGAAAATTCATCTTTATATTGCATTTAAAATAAAATCCTATAAATACCACAAGAATAATTTATTTTAATAATTGATTAATATTTTAATTATTTTCATGTGCTTGTTAATATTGCTTTTATCTGGGACTATTATACTAAGTATATTAGTCCCAGCTTTTATTTTGCTTGTCGTATATACATGTATTAGTTATAGTCGGTTTAAAGAGCTAATATAGCTCATGTTATTTGTTGTATGTATATATATGCCGACTTTAAATAAAAGTTACTTATTTACTTACTTACTTACTTTACTTAATAAAAATGCGACTGTAACGTACCGTCAAAAGCACGGTTGTGAATTCTTTAATTTTAATATTTTGTACACTTATCACGTGATCAGAAAATGGTGGCCTGATTTTTATTATATTTCCCATTTTTGTTGGAAATGTGTTAGAAATAATGTCTAAGGAACTAAAGAAGCTCCAGTTTGCACCCTTTAGCAGTTTTCTTGATGCTGGGTTTTGGCATACGTTATCAGATAATAAACTTAACGTTTATGGCCTTGATGAATCAGCAAAAATCGTCAACGGATTTTATTTTAATGGTAACCAACACATCATTTCACTTTCAGTTGTCATGAAATGATGAATAAGAAATCATTCAATGTATGTTAAAAGTCTTAGTTAACCTTCTCTGAACCTGCACTGTTGTGGATTGTTCTTGGTAAAGAAGGGGGTAATTCATTGAGATTGACTGTGATACAATGAAATGCATTTCAGTTTAGCTTAGTGACAAATCTAATAATAGCAGAAACAAACATTACAAAAACAATACTCTGACATGGGTTTTCATTGGTTTACACAGACTAGTAAAATCCAAAAGGTGGGGCGTAATCGCAGGTAACTAAATGGGAAATACCTTTGCTAAAAAATAACAAAGTTAGGTTGAAAGAAGACTGCTGAAGTTTTAAATGGATGAAATAGATTATTTTGTCTAGAATTTAAACAAGTTTGGCTCTTGAATGTTAAAAATGAAATAGATAATAATTCACAAGATTTTGTTGAGACATGATCCTTTATATAATAAATAATTACTGGAAAACAAATAACATACGAGCGGCCAAAAAATACAAATAATGCAGATCCTCCCGATTCATTCTTGGATCATTTAATCTGGTTTCAGCCATATAAAAAGGGTAGAGATTCCAAGGAATAGGTGTTCCATTTCCCAACTGTTTACAACATATTTTGGTTACATTTTCCAACAATCAAACGAGGTTTGAACGCCCGGAACCTATATCATAAACTTTATTATGAATTACCAAGTGCAAATTAAGAGTTTTGATTAACAGATTACAAATATAGAAAAATACTGGCTATTAAAACTGACACTCTTAAAATTTTATTTTTAAATATTTATATATTCTGAAAGCGAAATACGGCAGAAAACAGAACATGTGTATATTAAACTTTTCCATCTGGCAACATATGCAATGTACAATGCATGATAATATAAACAACCGTGAATTTAGGACGATTTAGTTTTAAAAAGTTTTTTTAAAAAATAGATAGATGCAGTGTTCTAGTATTACCATTTCCCGTTACCCGTGGAAAGGTTTTTTTGGTATCAGGAAAGTCGTAAAAGAGTTTATTTTGATTGGAAAGAATTTTATTTAAAATGACAATAGCACCGACTAATCACGGTATGATCACAGGTTCTTGTTGTAAAAGTTTCACTTACAAATTCAACTGCTTTTACTCACGATTCGACTTCATGACATTTTTCATCAACGTTATTTTGATGCTTTTAAAATAAAGCGCCTACGTGATCTTGATCAAAACCATTATAATTTGAAATCCCAACATTGGAGAAAAAATAATCTGATTCCGAAGGTGTTTCTGGTGAGGCATTTTGACCGAGGTTTTTTTTTCGTTTTTAAAATGTAAGAAATATTTTTTTCTGATTCTCATTTTGACTGAAAAAAATTTTAGAGGCTCTTTCGTAATTTTTTTTCTGATTTTTCATTACCTACACGGATATTATAGATATACTGGATATTTCAATGTCTAAAATACTGTAAGTAAAGTTTATATAGTAATAGTTAATTCTTTGTTTGTTTATACATTCCATTGACACAATCGCTATACTTCCTTATTTGGAAATCTGCTGTAGTCTGTCTTTTTGATTGGTTTTCGCATACAGATGCGGCCAATGAAATTCTATGTTACAACTTTCGTGCATTTACTGAAAGTTTGTTTACAATTTGTTTGTAAATTTGTAGCATTCATAGTAACGCTAAGCTGAAACGCATTTCCTTGTAATTCCACTTCTTCATTTTCTTTTAAATTTTCATCGAAGTTTGAGATTTAATCCGTCAGTAATAAGCAATTATTTTCATCTCATTAAGTTTATGATAGAATATTTCATTCCAATGCTCAGGGCAAATTCATAACAATGGTTATATCATAACAGCTGAATCCTTTCCGGCAGTGTACATTTTCCTTTTGGGTAAAAATTCCATGACTATTTTACAGTCTAGAATTTTATTTCCAACATAATAAACAGTTGAAGGAAGAAATATGCTAGGATATATCATGTCCCAGAACTTCTGCACACTGGGAGAAAAGTACACTTACAGTACAATACAAATGAAATAATAAATTCTTTGATACCAATTTTGATGTACAAGATGTGCAAATTTTTTCGATTTACGAATCATCAGTTGTGCTCAAGGCCTAAAATATTGATTACCAAAACAATAATCCAAATTAAAAAATGCCAAAATGACTAAATGAAAAAAAATATGTATCTAGACAAGCTAATTAAATATTATACATCAATGTATGTGTTATCTTATAACAACTGCAATCTTTATTAATCCAATTAACAGTTGAACATAATGTTGAAGAGGGAAGGAAGGGTGAATTATGTTTGCACACATTCTCATTAAATGATTGCACAATTGCAAAGATTTTACCTGTTTTTTTATATCACGTTTGGGCACAATAGAACCTAAATATTGTTATATGGTTGTGCATATATGATATATTTTATTAAAAGTAGAGGCAGTTACATGCAATACTACATATGATAAGTGTTGCTCTTATTGTAAGGCAACTTGAGACATGTTTAAGTTGAATGTATTGTATATTTTTTTATTTCAGGTGACCCAGATGGTCTACCATGTAGAATGAACATAGAATATTCTGCATTTGATGAGTAAGGTTACAAAATTATGCATTTTATTGTTGGATATAAAAGTTAGCATAAGAAATCAAGCAAGCCATAGTTAATTAGTAATAGCGAGCGCAGTGAGCACTATAGGAACATATGAATTTTCTAAATATGGGTCATTTAGAAAAGTCTTTGTTTAATGGGGGCAGCCATATTGTGCTACATACTAAGAATAGAAAAAGTTTTGTTCGCTGGAAACTGAAGTAAGGGAAATAACTTGATTCAAATTATAATTTTAGAATCAGAATCATGAGTTTCTGGAAATGACTATTGCTGTGCTCACATCATTGGCCAAGCCAACAGCATATTATGGTTAAAATACATCTTTACAAAGATATGATATTTTTAATTTTGTTATTTGAACAGATTTATATTTTTCTGACCTTTTATAACACTCAAGTAGAAAGTGTAGGTAAATTTTGTTAGTTCATTTTTCAAAACATAGTGATTATAACATTTTGGAATAGTTTATTGTTGTCATAAATTGACTTTATTTAGTGATTTTGCTCTAATTTTCTACTAATATTTCAATATATACAGTATCAAGTTTTTTTTTATGCTAACTGTAGTCCACTGTAGTTAGTCATTTTATATTACTTTTGCTTACAGCATACATTGGTAAGATAAGATTTATAGTGGAGAATAAAATATTTTTCAGACTACCACAGACTCCAGCAAGATGTTTTAGATCACATGGTGAACTCCACAACATGAATACAATAGACAAATTTAAAGATTGTGACCACAAGACAATTCTAGAAAATACTGGGCATCAGGTCAGTTTATGGAGCGACTCAGAAAAATAAATCTATTTATGAAGAAAGAATAATAATTCAAAATACTTATTTGTTCAAAGTATAGAAGAACATTCTGTAGGTGTTTTTCCTCAAACAGCATAAGTTCTGTGAGGTAATGATATTTGTGAATTTTGTAAGACAGTTAATCAACAAATTAAAGAACACAAACATTTTTTAATCTTTTGATGACTTTATATTATATAATGACCTAGAAAATATTATAACCTTCAGTAGTGTAAGTTAACAATTTTCAAATATGGTTTGAAATATGATTATTCTTTATTGAGAGATGATCCTTTAAATAAAAGGTAAAATATCAAAATAACTTTGAAAGGACTTGCAGTTTTTTCAATAATATTTTGCATTTTATAAAAAAAAAATGAAAAATGATGGTGGTAGTTCAGAATTTGTTGGATTAGAAACAAAACAGCTTTATTGACTTTTTTGTACTTCTGTCGTATAATGGAAGATAAAATAATTAAAAATAAAAATAAGATAATTATGTTCAATTTCAGATCTGGAAAGATATTGTAAACAACAGAATAGAGGAGGATCCATCACTTTTATGTAGATTTTTGTTGTTAACATTTGCTGTGAGTACATTAATGAGATAACTTATACTGACACTGTCTTTTTACGACAGAAGGAAGGGATGTGTGAGGGAAATATTGATTGATCTACTACACTGTGACTAAAGTTTACAAATATCTAATCTTTCTTTGTGAAGAATTTAAAAGTTTACAAATAAAATTCATATGATTTAAATCTTTAACAGTTTTGATATCAATTAAATTAGTTTTAAATTTACTATTTATAAATGGGTCTAGACAAAATTGAAACCTGCAAAGTATTTAGTATACAAGTGTCAAAACAGTGTTTTAATTTACTGTTATGTCTGGTCTTTGAAACAGAAATTGATTGCATAATAACAGATGTCTAGATTAACAGTAGTAAATTTGAATAAAATTTGTGTATCTCTTTTAAAAAGATATTTTGAACATACATTTATAGTTTAAGTCAGTTATATGTTATTGATATAAAAGAAAAAAAATATCAAATTAAGTCTGCAGGTTCATTATGACATTTTTTTATTTTTCAGGATTTAAAAAAATATGTTTATTATTATTGGTTTGCATTTCCATGTTTATGTATGCCAGTTGATGTTACCATGGTTATAGAACCAGTGACATTACAGCAAAAATTAACTCAACAACAGGTATTCAGCTATAACATAATTTTTCAAGATATTTTGTGAGTGCTGTATTTGGGGTGGAAACTGATATACATGTAGTTTACTCAAAAGTGGTAGACTTTTAGATTGTTTATATTGATATATTGTGGGATGGGCACATGGTTTGTATGTTATTCTTCTTCAGTAAATTGGTAGATGAAAACAAATTTGAAGAAAAAATTCCAAAATTTTACAAGAGGATGAACCATAAGAAGACTTAATTGAAAATTATTCCATATAAAGTAAAACTGTATGCCTGTTTATGACAAGCTTTCGTTTAGGTGTATTAAAGTACTTTGTGTATTTATTTTTAGTTAACAGATTTGGCAACAGCATATGACAAATTCCAGAATTCATCAAAACATTTTATAGGATTTTTTATAATAGTACAGACCGATACTGATATTATTGTTGATCATTTGAAAAACTCAGATACTCATGTACGGAACAATACTAAGGTATGTAATATTATTTTGCTGGTAGATATATGTGTCATTTCAGTATACATCTTTATTAACTAAACATTTTGAATGTAAAAATTTGACTTTCATATAACTTTAAAACAACATATTTAAAAATCATCCAAATGAAAGGGTTTAATTGATTTTGGAAAATTAGTCTTGTAAATTCAAATAATGATTTCTTCAGTAATTTAACTAGGAATCCTATTAAGACAAAATTTTGTTTGCATATTTGCATCTTAGAATTCAGATTTTTGCCAGGGGCTGTGGAATGCATTTTTACTTCAACTTTTCTTTGTATTGGTTTTCTCATTAGGATTTTTATATGTAGATAATATATATATGTGTGTGTGTGTGTGTGTATCATGACAAAATATTAGTATTGCCATAAAATAGCCAACTGTGCTGAAAACAGTGTAAAACCCCAATTAAACAAACAAACAGAAACCTATATAGAGACATATCAATGATATATTATCTATGCTTTCATCTTATATAGTAAAAAAATATAGAATTTGAGTCCCCATGACCTATATTTTATGCTTGAGTGACTTTGGTAAAATGTTTGGCTTCAGGTATATTTTCAAAGAACCTATGGAGTATATTGATATTTCACAACTACAAGCACCTTATATAATATGGTACAATACAACTCAGCAAAATTTGAGTCACCATAACCTACATTTTATGCTTGAGTCACTTTGATTAAATCTGCATTTAGCTATATGTGTATTATTAAAGAACAAATGTTAATGTATTTATGATATTTCACAATTGAAATTTAGGAAATCTATGTGCAGGGAGACAAGGTGTCCATGTCTTAGTTTATATATATATTTTTAGATAATTTTTGGTTTTGCTGACCCATGCACATTAGAGAGTAATCCGGGATGGCCACTGAGAAATTACCTATTGTATATTAGCTATTACTGGTATGTTTAATATTGTTCTGTTTTTCAAAAAGACAATATACCTGTAGCATAAAACTGTGTAATAAAAAATAAAATAGGAATGGGTGATTTTTTTATGAGAGCTAAATTATAAATTGATTGTTTGTTTGTTTAGTTGGGGTTTTACGCTGTTTTCAGCAAATTTGGCTATTTCGCGAAGGCCAGTTTTTATTGGTGGAGGAAGCCGGAGTTCCCGGAGAGAACCACTGACCTTCGTTAGGAAAATTGGCAATCCTTGTCAATTAAGATCGGAGTCGAACACACCCCGCCACAGGTGAGATTCAAACTCGCAACCTCAGTGTTGACAGGCTAGTGGTCATTAGTAGTCATGACGAACTACCTAGACCACTCGGCCACCAAGGCCCCTATAAATTGAATAGTGCTATTGAGAAACTTTAGAGATGCATTCGTTGTCACATACAGGTACACACAAAAAGTAAAAGACCAGTAGAAAACGGAGTGTGTAGCATAGCTATAACCAAAAATAACCATATTTATGCATATTCAAGTTACTCTGTTATGTTTATTTGTAATAAAAATGTATGGACAATATATCTTTTGTCGTACTTAAATCAAAGGGCAATGTTTCATTGCTTTTACAAAAAGTAAATCTGAAATAACCAATATTTTATACACATAATTATATTTTACAGGGGAGATAAATTCAAACAGGTAGAGGTCTTGTGTTTTCGTGACAGAAGTAAAGATGGTGTAAGAGACATCTCACACAGTATTATTTTAAATTTAAATGTCACATCCACAAAAACTTTAACAGGTTTGTAAAAAGTGAATGCTGCAATAATTATAGTGATTAATCAGTACAGTGGAACTCCCTCTAAAAACCGAAGTCCTCCGCAAACCGAATGCTTTATTCTGGTCTGGAATTTTCACCTATATTTTCAAGTAAAAAAATCCTCCAAAAACCAGCCCCTTCCGAATACCATAGATCATTTGCAGTCCTAACCATATATATCTCGTTCCCTTCATTGAGAAGTGTATTTTATTCAAAGCCTCATTGGTATGTACTGGAAAAAGTCCTTTTAAATAACATTTTTAGGGTTAGGTTGCTAAGCAACCAAAACCCTTATGCCGTCGGTCGTTTGGTTGGACAATGAAGGAAACTTTGGAAATCTGGTGTTTTGTGGAAAAAGTTGGACCAGAAGTTTTTGAAACTATGTTTTTATGAGTAAATATGCAAGCTTATCTAGGATTGAAGCTTAAGCAAGGCTAGTTAAGCAGCTTTTTATTTCGATTTTGAGATGACACATGCGCAAAGAAACCTCCATATTTTCCGAATTACGACTATGTTTATATTTGAATATCATATAAGAAAATAAACATTCCGCGGTAAAATAGTCCTAATATTTGTTGTTGCTGTTGTAGTTGTTTTTTAATAGAAATGTAACTGAAACACACCGAGAAGTGTAATTGTCCAGTTATTTAATAAAAGATGTGTGTTTTATTGACGATTTCCTTTTTGTTTTGAAAGCCGTATAAAGTATTCGCGCCTTTTAAAATGTACAATGCTATCGGCGTAAGGATTTTGAATGTTTACATTTGCACGGATATCTTGGGAAGGATTACAATCAGGTTTATTTTCAAAAGATTTCAAAGGTAAGTTCCATTTTTGTTGTGAACGTGATTGTTAACTTATACAGAACATATTTTGCACATTATTTGCTTATTCTTCTTGTAATTCTGATGGTATTTTGTGTATTTGATTAACCTTTTGACCTGATCATCGTGACTTCATTTTGTCAAACCTGTTGGTCAGTGATAGAATTGCATACAGGTTATTTGAAATGCCGACAACTTGCACATTAAGATTGAAAAACAATGTGTTTATCATTAATTTAGAAAACGGTATTATCGAAAGTATAATGGGTTTATTTTAATTGAAAGCTTGAATGTTTACGTTCTGATCTACCTGCACATGCGCAATGTAGTGTAAATATATTGTAGAAATGACCCCCTTCTACAATTGTCCAAACTTTGTCTTTTTATATAACCTTAATAACTTGAAGACCTTTGATTTCTGTTTATTTTAATTCATCAAATCATTATTATGCGTTTGTCTTTTTAAAAAAATTCAATTTAGAGTGATAATTCAAGAAGCGTTAGCCGACTCGTGCTTTCTTTGATTGATTAGTGCATATTTATTGAAATAATCATCAGCAATGTTTGTACAAATAAAAGTCAAATGCTAGCAACCTAACCCTAGCAGTGCTATGCACTTTGATTAACATCTGTTTCTACCACAAAATAACATCAAAGCTAAAGGAATACGATTTAGTAAAATTTAAGGAAAGAAACATGCAAATGTAGTAATGGTGTTTTTTTCATGCCTTTCGATATTTTTCAATTTATTTACTATAGTAAAGTCCGGAACCTCTCAAAACTGGCATCTCTGAAAACCGGCCAATTTCTACAGTTCGATAGCAGTTCGGTTTACAGAGGTTCCACTGTATACTGTACAAAATTCATTTACACACAGTTTTTCTGCTGATAAGATGCATAAACAGAATTGTGAGTCAAATAATCTAAAATTATATAATACTAGACTATTATTATACTGGTATGTATTTCCATTTATAGAAATAAAACAGTGTTTTGGTCTGTGTATCAGTACATAAATATGTTTTTATTAAGGTTTTGGTTTAATGTACTTGAATGAGAAGCAAATGTTACATCGACATACACTTTTATCAGTTAAAATGGGGTCTATTCAAAATGTAGGTCACTGTGGTGATAAGACATCAGTGTCATGGTTAATAGATCATGATTTAGGTGTATTTCAATATTTAAGTTAAGGTTTAGGTTTGAAGTAGTTCAATGGAAAATAGATGTTATATCAACATGAAAGTTTGACAGATAATACTATCATCAAGATCAAATAAACATGTAGTAAAATTAACAACAGAAAGATGCTGTGACCTTTATTTCATGGTTGATTGATTATTATTTTAGTATTTGTAACTCTTGAGGTTTAAGTTAAAATTGAAGGCAGTTCAGTGGGAAGCAGATGTCATGTCAACATGAAAGTTCATCACACAATTCTTCTCAATGAGATTTGTTCAAAACTTTTATCAAAAGGTCTGTGTCCTCAATTTCATGGTTGATATAATAATAATTTTGGTATATTTTTTTTCAGAATGTCCAAAATGTGTTGGTTGGGAGAAGAACGAAAGACAAAAACTAGGACCAAGAGTTGTCAACCTTAGTTCTAGTATGGATCCAGTCAGGTAAATAAAATATTAGATTAATTTTATTCAAAATTAATTAAATATTTAAATTCATTACTCTCAGATATAATGTTTTAATTTTTTATTTGACAGTTTATATTAAATTATGTGTTTAGGTGAAAAAGAGCTGTGTCAAAGGAACAATATTTACAGAGACGAAGACCGAGAAGAATATTTTATTTGTATTGATAACTTGATATTAACTGTTATCAAAGGCCAGAAGTTAATTAATAAATTACTATACTTAAAGGGAATTTCTAAAAATTTGAAATATTTGATTACATTTTCTTTTCAAAATGGACAAATTGAGGACAAAATTATTACTCTTTTACATGTATTTCAATATTTATGGCTTGATTTCTATGAAATAAATAGAGGAGAAGACTAAGAATATACACAATGTAGCAGGTTGTCATTTGTGAAAATTTCATTGAACTCTGTAAAGTGCACTTATTAAATTCTAATTCTATTACATAAAAAAAAACCAAAAAATGACAGAACATTATAAGTTTTTTTTTGTTAAAAATTGAGACTAATGATCTTATATGTTAATTTTTATAAAACTTTTTAATTTTCAGACTGTCAGAATCTGCTGTTGACTTGAATTTAAAGTTAATGAGATGGAGGTTGATACCAGAACTTGACCTTGAAAAGATTTCAACGACAAAATGTCTTTTACTAGGTGCTGGAACATTAGGATGTAATGTAGCTAGGTGTTTAATGGTATGAAAAAAATACACACACATATGTCCATGTATTTTAAAATAGTAGCTTCTGAAAAATGTTGAGCAAATAGAATTTTAGTAAAGAAGTATTCAAGCTACATGTATGTGCAAGAATAGCACCACCTTTTGGTGCCTATTAAAGAAAGTATATGATAGCTGATCACTGATGTCATACCATCAGAGTTATTTTTTTAAGGGTACATGCAAAAATGTCCTTTTTTTCAAATGAAGCTATAATTTGTTTAATGAAAACACTGAAGTAAAGTAATTAAGCTAATTATTCACAGGGTTGGGGAGTAAGAAACATAACGTTGGTTGATAATGGCAAGATATCATATTCCAACCCCGTCCGACAATCATTATTTGAGTTTGGAGACTGTTTACATGGAGGTAAACCAAAGGCTGAAACTGCTGCAGAGGCTCTGAAAAGGATTTTTCCTGGAGTGGTGAGTTTTCACTTTTCCTGAGTTGAAGTATTCATTAAATTGATTGTGTCTAATTTGTTCAAGATATTTCTCCAATGCTTCAATTCTATTCACTTTTAACTTTTGTGAATTTTATGTTGGCCAGTGTGATTTGATCAATATCCTAAATATGATATCAAAAAACTCTTATCAGTCAATCAATGTATAATATTTGCTATATGTAATTAAACATGAGATAAAGTGTTGAGCAGTGTTTCAACTTGTATTTTGTAAAGAGTTATCTCCCATTAAACAAGTTGTAACAAGGAAATCTCTTGAATTTATAAAAATCTATAATATCAATATGATAAAAAAAAATCCTAAAATGAAAGGCATTTATCAAATTATGAAATAGTTGATGTTTGCAATAAGTTTTTTGTAAAAAATACATTTGCCAAAAATATATTCCTGTAAAATCTAGTTTCAAATCTGAGATAACTATAAAAAAAAATAGCATTTAAATATACTCGGATGAGAATTATTGGATAAAATGAATACAGAAGCATGTATTTCAGTAGCATTTTGTTTGAATACTGAAAAAAGTTTGTATGAATATTTAGTTTATGTAGTGTAAGGGTTTTTAATCCAATGTCAAAGAGTGGTCTGAAACACAAAAAATCAAACATTTCAAGATTGCCCTTAAGCTTTATATATTTATGTTGATAACAATTCTTCGTTACTTTTGAAATATAGGTATTATCATTTGTCTATTTTCAGAATGCAAGAGGTGTATCGTTATCTATTCCAATGCCTGGTCATTCAGTTTCAGGTAAAATCACATTGAATATGTATTTAAATCAGTGGTCACGCTTAAAAGACCATAACAAATGAACAATTTTTTTATGAAGTTGATCAGTTATTTCTTGCATACTTCTTCAGTAGTTTTTATTTTCATACTTAGAAGTTAGATTCAATTTTCTCTGCTGTCTGATAAATATTCTACATGTACATATATTTATAGTATAACTAATCTTGAAATGCGAATACCTAACAATCTACAAGAAGTTACCAAACAACACATTAATTCACGAGTGCGCGTAGCGCACGAGTGAATTTTTTAGTGTTTTTCGGTCACAAGTTGTAGATCTTTCGTATTCGAATTTCAAAATTAGTTATTCTGTTTATTACATTGAAATATTCCATGTATTCAGACATTTTAATGATAAAATACAAGGGATTATGTTTTTATATGATTACGCGTCGACCATTGTATAGCCACGTCGTTGGCGACGGCTATTGTTACATCACTTCCTAGAGCGAAATATGACTTTCGATTTCACTGGGTGAATTATCAAATTTGATTTCAGTCGGAAATCCCGGTATTTCACCACACTCAATATAATAATATTAAATATTTCAGAAGGATCACTTGAAATAACAAGAAAGGATGTATCAACATTAGATGAATTAGTAAAATCCCATGATGCACTATTCCTGTTACTAGACACTAGAGAGAGCAGATGGTTACCTACTTTAATGGCTGCAGCATATCAAAAGGTATTTTTATTTAACAATAGATAACAAGAAAAATAAATGGAAATGGTGAGCTGTCAAAAGGGGCGTAAAACGACTAAAATGTATGAAATACACAAGTCGAACAAAATCGTGCTCATGATCAAGACCATATTGTCGAAACGTTGGGTATTTTTAACTTTTTAGTTTGTTGTTGTTTTTTACGATTTTATATTTGGTTTTGTTTCAACTGATCATATAGATTCTTACATCATTTCCAGAGGATTAAGGGATTTATCTAATCAAGGTAGTTACATTATGTAATTTTAAAGTCTGAGCCTTGGTGAGGACTTTAAAATTCGATAATTTAACTATTGAGATTATCAGGTTAAAATGACAAGAATAAACCTTAACTGCTTAATACAAAAAGTAACAACTTATGGCACAGTAAATAGCAGTTATATAAAGAAATTAACAAATATTTCATTTAATGCGAGATAACTCTGTATTTTTTTTTACATGCAATTTTTTTTTTTTCAAGATCCTTACAATGAAAATATTGCAGTTTTATTTTTAATCTATTATTTATAGATTGTTCTATGTGCAGCATTAGGATTTGATACATTCCTAGTCATGCGTCATGGTTTTAAATCAGGAGAAGATAACTCAGTTCAACCTGGATTCTCTAGTACCATGTCTATACCAGGTGACCAGTTAGGGTGCTATTTTTGTAATGATGTTGTTGCTCCAGGAAATGTAAGAAAAAAATGGTTACTATACTAATACTTCCCTTAGTTGATTTAAAGTGATCGATGCAGAAATCACTTTTTTCCCTAAAAGTACATAAATTTATTGATGTGTTTTCTGCATTTAAATTAAAGTTTTTAATGCAATATTAAGGTTTTTATCGGATTTATTTTCCTTATTTGTCTTAAATTAGATCCTGTTGCAGTTCATATAGAAAATTATATAGCAAATTAATGAAAAGAGATTTGCTTCAGATTTCATTCAAAAGCCAATTGGATCTCTCGTGTAGCAAAAATTTTTTTTTTTTTAATAGTAAATTGTGTTTATACCCATTGAACTATATTATTATTTAGTCAACTAGAGATAGAACATTAGACCAACAGTGTACTGTATCCCGACCAGGAATGAGTTACTTAGCTAGTGCTCTTGCTGTAGAGATGCTGGTATCAGTTCTACAACATCCGTTGGGGTGAGTAAAGGGATCTCCTAACCCAAACCATTACTTTAATTGCTATCACATTAATTCTAATGCCTGTTTATTTTGTAAATCCCCTTTTGTTGATTTGAGTCCAAATTCATTATTGCCTTTTCCAATACTAAGACCTCATATTTTAAACAAGACGATATTTTATGTTTTCTATATGTCATTTATTGATTTCATTTGTAAAATATAATGTCACTGCAAGTGATTTGTGATGTTTGAAAAGTTTTTAAAAAAATTTATGAAAATATAACACAAATTGACTTTGTTATTTCAAATGTACATAATTTTAGTACACCAATAAATTAGTGGAAACGGGGAATGTGTCAAAGAGACAACAACCTGACAAAAGAGCAGAAAACAGCCCATGGCTACCAATGGGTCTTCAACACAGCTGGCCCCTAAACAATAATGCATACTAGTTTGAGTAAGTGTGAAACATGGTAATAACAAAGGATATGCTGGATAGATTACTAACACAAATGCACACAAGATCAAAACAAAGGAACAATGATTTAATCTAAAAGTTGTAGTGCAGTGTTCATCTTGGAGAAAGAAATATATCTCGCTGCTAGTTCAAAACAGCTCCTTGCACTGGATTGATATTGAATTCAGACATTCAGTTTCTTTATGCATAGCCCACTGGGGTAATGCAAATGTGTAATTGTAATGCATAGTAATGCATTACATTTTCCCAAGTAATTGCATGTAATGTGTAATGCAGGATTTTTAGCATTACATGTAATTGTAATATAATGCATTACTTTAGCAAAAATCTGTGTAATTTCATGCATTACATTGCATTACATGGCATTACTTTTTTTGTTTACAATATAGCTGTAACAGATTGTTGGAGATTTAACTAAAATAGAATTGAAGATTTCTCGATTAACTCAGAACATAATCATTCAAATATTGATTTTCTATTTACCATTATTTTTCACAATTTACCTAAATCACTAGAGGGAATTTGGAGTTTAATCCTTGCCCCAGGTAGAACTTGAAAAAAATATTTAATCTACTTTAGTGAAAAGTTAACACTTTACAGTAGAATTTGTTATTTTGAAGAGACATGTCGAACTCTCTAGATCATTTTGAATTTTCTGGAAATATTGATGACAGGAATACAAAGTTCAAGGCAAAATGCAAACATTGCTTTTCTGTAATATCTGGTAGTCCAAAGATAACATCAAATTTTGTAACTCATCTTACGGTAAGATTTTCAATAATTATGATATTGTATTAACATGTAATAAATATTTCACAAATATATAAATAAAAAATAAAAATAAAATTTGTATAAATACTAGAATGTCCAAATTACAATTTTAAAAGAATAACACAACACTGTATATCAGACAGACTGAGTTATCTTTTTTAATGTCTTTTTATTTCATTCTATTTCCTGCATTTTCCTGCATAAACAAAAATTATATATGAAAAGCTATACTGTAAAAGTTTTCCATTGTTGTCAAAAGATGAATGAATATCTCGTCTTGATTAAATAACAGATAATTGAACATTGTCATAAAACACTAATTTGTTTTACAATCAATCTTTTCTCCATTTGTCATAAATTAAGCTCTATGTTTATTACATAATTAGGAAAGATTAGTAAATATTTTGATTGAAATTAAAAAAAAAAAGCAAATGTATTTTTATAAATGAAAAGTTAACATTAAGTGACTTTTCACTTGAAAATAAAATTTACAAATGTAATGTGTAATTCAATGCATTACTTTGCAAAAGTAATTGTAATGTAATGCATTACTTTGATAAATTCATGTAATGGTAATTGTAATATAATGCATGGTTTTGTCAAAGTAATTGTAATGTAATGCATTACATTGCAATGTAATTCGCCCCAGTTCATTTGTACTTAGAATTTTATATCACTGTAAACTAAATAAAGTAACTTTTACTAGTATCATTTTTATATTCTAGACCAAAGGCTCCAGCAGATACAAGTGCCAAAGATGAACACATTACACAGGAACTGTCCTGTAGTCTGGGTATAGTTCCTCACCAGGTTAGTCAATTTCTAAACTTTTTCCTGATTCTAGTACAAATAAAGTTGAAGACGAATTAACAAATAAAGTTGCATTTCTCCAACAGTTGGGTCAATATAACCCACATTTCATGCATGAGTGACTTGTTTGCATTTATTTTTATAGAACCTATGGTAATATATTGATGATATTTTCCCACTACAATAATCTTATATAGCTCCACAATAGTAATCAAATTTGAGTCAACACGACCTACATTTTATGCTTGAGTGACTTTGATTAATTTTTTGCAGTTAGGTGTAATATTAAAGAACCTATCATAATGTAATAATGATATTTCACAATTACAGTCATATTATATAGTACAACACAGTTCAGTTACATATGAGTCACTATGACCACCATTTTATGGTAGAGTATTTTTATTAAATTTTTGCATTTTTGTCTATTTCTAAATAAAACCTGTGTTGATATTTCAATGATATTATACAACTGCAGTCATCTTCTTTAGTTCAACAGAGGTAACTAACATATTAGTCCATATGACCTAAATTTCATGCTTGAGTGATTCCATAAAATTTTGGTGTTTGGGTCCTTATGTCAGAAACAGAGTTTAGTACTGTTGATTCATTTTTACTGGGGTAAAAGTTAATGTAAGCAAGATATAGTATGAAACTTCATATACATGTATAATTCTCATAATGATTTCCTGTCATAAGTAATAGATGGGGATTCTACGTGCAGAAGTATGATCCTTGTCTTACTATACATAATCTCTAGTTTTTTGTGGGGGTGGGGGAGGGGGGTGTAATCTCCCTATTTGCACAAAAAGATGTGTTGTTTAGCTGAAAAGAAAACAGTGTTCCTTATCTTTACTGATAGTAAATATTTGGACATACATTAGATTTATTTTATGAACATGTGACATCGTCATAAAATATTGAAACTTAATAACTCTAAAGATTATACGACTTTATTGGGAAATCATAAATCCTGAAAATATTCCATAGCGTGTGGTTGATCCACTCCAAATGTTATATGTTGAAGTATGCATGTTTTTTACATATACTTTGTCACCTTTTTGTAAGTCCAACACCATATTCATTGTAGCAGTATCATAGTTCGTATTACCAGCAAACATTCCTGTTGTTGCTTTGTCGTTCTTCCACAAATGAACATACAGAGTTGCTGCTTTTTCCGCCATTAGAGAACAGGAGAATTGGTATATTCCAGATAATGGAGCAGTAAATTTCCCAGTATGTGGATCAAAACCTTTCTGAACGTTTGTCCAGACTGTGTCAAATTGAACTGTTGCCTTTGACCCCAATAACTGATTTTTAGATATAGTGGCAGAAAAGGCAGGGATTTTACCTGCTCCTTTTAGATTTTCACTGATTTTATTGTTATTCCCTACAAAATATAAAAAAATTATACAAAATACAATTAACTTTTTATTTAAATTCATTATGTGACTGAATTGAACTCTTTCTTAACTTACCTTGAATTTTATTGTATTCTGTGTACATATGTCAATGTGAATGAATAATACCAAACAACCAGAATGATGGATATATATATATATATTCTATGATTGCAATTTTGATGCACAAGATTCTTGTATATATATATTACATCTCATCAAATAAATGTTGAAAGTAAATTTTAAAATCAGATTTGGTCATTAGCATTAGAATAGAGAATGGAAATGGGGAATGTATCAAAGAGACAACAACCCGACCAAAGAGCAGAAAAAAGCTTAAGGCTGCCAATGGGTCTTCAATGCAGCAAGAAAATCCCGCACCTGGAGCTGGCCCATAAACAATAATGCATACTAGCTCAGCAAATTGGATGGCACACTAAACTCCTAAATATACAGATGAACCAAAATTAAAAAAAACACACAAGACTAACAAAGGCTAGAGGTTCCTGACTTGGGATAGGTGCAAAAATGTGGTGGGGTGAAACATATTTTATGAGATCTCAACCCTCCCCTATATAGCATTTAAAAATAAAACATATTGACACATAAACCTTTGTGAAGTATCATTAAAGATTAGTCTATACATTTTGAGGACTCATCATTGGTCTAAAACCCTATTAATCAAGAGCACATTATTCCAAAAATTTATTAATCCCAACACCTAGTAATTCAGAAATAAATATTCACTTAAGATTTGTAACATTAAAGGTAGAGCTGTTATGTATTATATCACATATTAATCTTTGTAGCTGAACAGTTTTTATTGGGGCCTCAGTGGCCGAGTGGTCTAGGTAGTTCGTCGTGACTACTAGTGATCACTAGACTGTCAACGCTGAGGTTGTGAGTTCGAATCTCACCTGTGGCGGGGTGTGTTCGACTCCGATCTTAATTGACAAGGATTGCCACGAAATAGCCAAATGTGTTCAAAACGGCGTAAAACCCCAATTTAACAAACAAACAAACAGTTTTTATTTGGTGAATATGTAGGGAAGATTCTATTTTCTGTACGGTTGAATAGAAATAACATTTCTTTAAAAACCGAAAAGCACAATTCTTTGATGTTAATAGTGTTTCAGATTGATGAACTAACAAAGCTTTGAACCAACAATCTTTTAGACCAATAGAATTTGGACAAACAGGTTCTATGGTTATAAAATAAAGCTACATTACAACTTACCTGGGCCTTTTAACTTTATTATCATACTCAAAAGGTCTTCCAGAAGTGAAGTCTCTGTAACAAATTATTTGTAGAAATCAAAAGGTTTCTATGTGTAATTCACAATAAAATATTATGACTTGTGTGGGTTTTTTTTATGATAAAAATTAAACATTTCATTTTTTCCTTCAAATGCATATATTAGGAACTGCCCCATTATTGAACATATAATAATAGTTTTAATTAAAAATCTGACACAGGAATAGATCTCGAACAATTCCTTTTGAATTGTCTTATCACTGGACTGACAGATGCAATTAGATCAATTGTATCTAAAACAATTCAACTTACCTGATTTTATTCAATCATGTCTTCCTGAGAAACTCATTATTGGTCTAAGGAATTTTCAATAGGAGATTTTGTTAAATTTAAGTATCAGATATGCACTAAGTGCATGAAAACTATTAATATTTTAACAACTTTTGGGATAGATTATGAGTTATTCATTTTATATGTTCAACTTTTTGAGTGCCTTAATTTTTCTATTGGAAATTTCTCATTGAAAAGCACATTTGAGGTATAAAAATATTACCTTTACAATCAATGGTAAATTTTTTATGTTTTCTCAGATGCCTGAATAAGTTAATTAACCAACAAAAAATTGTCATGTAATTTATAACAACATTTAGACTTTCAAAATGCCAAAAATCCATTCAGTGAACTGAGGTTTCTGGACTTTTTGCAGCAAAAAAAGTGACATCTTTTTTTTAAAAAAAAAATGTAGATTTCATTGAAAATAAAAACTCACCTAGTTTTGAGTTACACGTTCCTTGGACAATATTCATTTGTTCACTGGAAATTAAGAACGCTAAAAGGATAATGGAGATTAACTTCATTTTTCAAGGGAAGTAACTCCAACTTCTCTACTATGGATAGTTAAAACAGAAATAAATTGGGATTTTATATATATTCTGGCTTAAGGAAGTGATATTTATATCAGGAAGTTGAAATAAAAATGAAATTTGATATACTTAATATGAGTATGTCATGAAATAGTAAAGACAGATTGGAGAAGATTCATATATCAAAAAAAAGGATATATAAAAAGCACCATCAAATTTATATCCTGGTTTTATTTATTTATCTGTTTGATTCTTTATGCTCAATCATTATTTTTCATATTTAAGAAACAAGTTTCAAAGAGTTCTGAAATGCAATGAAACCTATTTCTTAAATATATTTAATCTAAGATATCTCCATAGTTTATGAATAGCTTTAGTTTGCCAGCCTCCATTAACCAGATGTCGGGAGAATTTTTGGAGGTCTTTGCTATATAGGGAAGTAATTACCCAAAGCTGAAAAATCAAATACTAGCTGGAACATAGAAATGTAAGCATCATCACATGCTTGCAACCAATGACACTGAGGCAGTTTTGTGATAACATTAGACTTATTTTTAGCTCACCTGATCTGAAAGGTTAAGTGAGCTTTTCTCATCTTTTGGCATCCGTCGTCCGTCGTCGTCGTCTCTTAACTTTTACAAAAATCTTCTCCTCTGAAACTACTTGGCCAAATGTAACCAAACTTGGCCATAATCATCATTGGGGTATCTAGTTTAAAAAATATGTCCGACCACCCCGCCTGCCAATCAACATGGTGGCCATGGCTAAAAATAGAAAATAGAGGGTAAATGCAGTTTTTGGCTTGTATCTCTGAAATTAAAGTAGTTAGAGTAAATTTGACAGGCATAAAAATGTTCATCAGGTTAAGATCTATCTGCCCTGAAAACTTCAGACAAATCAGACAATCTGAATTGGTAAATTTTAGTAAATTTTGCAGTTTTTGGTTATTATCTTGGTGTAAGGGAGGTAATCCAAACACATTTAAAGTAAAATGTTGTGTATGATTCGATTACCTCCCTTACACTGCTTGTAAATTATGTATAAAGAAATGTAGATTGTCTTGGGGTGATTTATAGCTGTCAATTATTTTTAGAAGTTACTATTAATTAATATTAATTTTAGCCATATGTCATTTTCTATTTTAAGACTTTTATCTTGTATATAAATGGGTAATTATGTTTGCAAACTCCATGAGAAATTTGAATAGGGATTATGACATATCTTGAGGGAAAGAATTTTTTTTTTGGAAAAAGGGAAAAGGGGGGGGGGGGGGGGGAGATGAGAAAAAAAAATTAGGGGGTAAATAAGAAATTGTTGGGGGGGCCACAATTTTTCTCATTTCAGATTTCAGAAATTAAAAGAAAATTTCTTCAAATATTTTTTTTTGGGGTGGCGGGGTCAATTCGCAACAGCATATTGTATTGCACAAAAAGCAAAAAATTGAATATAAATTCAAATCATATGTCCAATTCTAAGTTCTTTGACTACAGAAACCTATTATGTGTCAAGTATTTAATTACAAACCAAATTCTGGCCTGTATCAAGCGCGATTATTGTGTCCATTTTTGCCCGAACTGTTCAGGGTTGGACCTCTGCGGTCGTATCCAGCTGCGCTCAGCGAAGCAATTTATTAATGCTTTTCATTATGATTTTAACCTTATTTTACATGATTTCAAAAACCACAGTAGATACAGGTGAGCAACACAGGCTCTTGAGAGCCTCTAGTTTTAAACTTGCATTCAAATTCTGATCATTAGAGAAATAATGTTGATGGATACTGTGTTATTTGTTTATTTTTTTCAGATACGATGTTTTCTATCGAGATTCCATCAACTTTTACCTGCCAGTATGGCTTTTGATAAATGTACTGCATGCTCCAAAATAGTACGTACAAATTTTATGTATCTGTTTAAAGAGAAAACATACCTAGTTTAACATATAATGATGGTTTCTGTAAAACAGTTTAGAATTTAACTCTGTTTTAAAAGCAACCCATCACTGATAATCTACCAGTACTATCCAATTTTTTGTTTGGTTTACTGTATTGAAACCTGGAAAGTGTAAATGAACGTAAGGTTTTAAGAATTTTTCTAATAAATGAAATGAAACTTTGGTTTGTTTGTTTTTTTTTTTTTTTTTTATTGTTGTTGTTTGTTTATTACAAATAATGAAGGTGGCCGAGTGGTCTAGGTAGTTAGTCATGTCTACTAGCCTGTCAGCGGTGTGAGTTCGAATCTCACCTGTGGCGGGGTGTGTTCGACTCTGATATGATTTGACAAGGATTGCCAATTTTCCTAACAAAGGTCGTGGTTCAATAACACCTTACTGGATATTATTACATGTCATAGTTTTAGATTTATATAGAAACAGTTTCAAACTAGTCTGTGTTTTTTGCATGGTGAACTTTTTTTAGGGACAGGTGATTTCTAATTAAGAAGATTAAAAAAAATGTGTGACTATTTTGTACATGTTGATGATGCATGATTTACACCCTAAAACAAACAAATCTTGTGATATCTATAGTTGCAACCCATGCAACTGAACACTAACCACATTGTTGAATCTTGAGATATTTCTTCCAATTTTTAAATTTATTAAATTTGAATTGAAACAAAGGATTTTAAAGGCCTAATCAGTGGTAAGGTTCTGTTTACTGCTTGTTGGCAATATACCATAAAACTTTTGGAATTGATCCAAGGGAAGTTGAAGAGAAAATTAATGTTCAAAGTTATTTTGCATCATTATTAATCAACGGGTTGTAGTTACATTATTTATTCTCACCAATGGGCTGTAATTACATTATTTATTCTCACCAACGGGCTGTATTCACATTATTTATTCTCACCAAGGGGTTGTAGTCACATTATTTATTCTCACCAATGGGTTGTAGTTACATTATTTATTCTCACCATTGGGTTGTAGTCACATTATTTATTCTCACCAATGGGTTGTAGTTACATTATTTATTCTCACCAACGGGTTGTAGTCACATTATTTATTCTCACCAACGGGTTGTAGTTACTTTATTTATTCTCACCAACGGGTTGTAGTTACATTATTTATTCTCACCAATGGGCTGTAGTTACATTATTTATTCTCACCAAAGGGCTGTATTCACATTATTTATTCTCACCAACAGGTTGTAGATACATTATTTCTTCTCACCAACGGGTTGTAGTTACTTTATTTATTCTCACCAATGGGTTGTAGTCACATTATTTATTCTCACCATTGGGCTGTAGTTACATTATTTATTCTCACCAATGGGTTGTAGTTACATTATTTATTCTCACCAATGGGCTGTAGTTACATTATTTATTCTCACCAACGGGCTGTATTCACATTATTTATTCTCACCAACAGGTTGTAGATACATTATTTCTTCTCACCAACGGGCTGTAGTTACTTTATTTATTCTCACCAATGGGTTGTAGTCACATTATTTATTCTCACCATTGGGCTGTAGTTACATTATTTATTCTCACCAACGGGTTGTAGATACATTATTTATTCTCACCAATGGGTTGTAGTCACATTATTTATTCTCACCATTGGGCTGTAGTTACATTATTTATTCTCACCAATGGGTTGTAGTTACATTATTTATTCTCACCAATGGGCTGTAGTTACATTATTTATTCTCACCAACGGGCTGTATTCACATTATTTATTCTCACCAACAGGTTGTAGATACATTATTTCTTCTCACCAACGGGCTGTAGTTACTTTATTTATTCTCACCAATGGGTTGTAGTCACATTATTTATTCTCACCATTGGGCTGTAGTTACATTATTTATTCTCACCAACGGGTTGTAGATACATTATTTATTCTCACCAATGGGTTGTAGTCACATTATTTATTCTCACCATTGGGCTGTAGTTACATTATGGATTCTCACCAACAGGTTGTAGATACATACAAACAAGATGGTTTTAACTTTTTACTACAAGCCTTTAATGACCCTGGATACTTGGAGAATTTGACTGGCCTTACACAGATGCACCAGGAGACATTAGATGCTGAGGTTTTTGTCGTTATACTGTTTTTAACATATATTCAGTTTGTAAAGCAACTGATTATTCACATATAATTTTAGTATGATCCTTTCTTGTGTATTTTGAGAATTTTTTTTTGATACAACAAATAAGTTATCTTGTCATTTCTCATTTCTGATATCCTTATCATCAGAAATCATAGAATAAAGTTTCCATAATCACCTATTTACTCTTGTAATATTTCAATAAACATCATCTTATTTGTTATTTTATGCATTATTTGAAATTGCAAAATTAATGAACAGCAAATTTCTTTCTGGTTTAAATTCACAGTCAGCTCTATGCACATATAAAGTTTGAGAGAACCATTGAATTATGTACAGTTCACATCTCACTTCAAACAACAAAATTCACATTACTGCACTACACTTTGTTTTATACCAAACAAAACCTTTTCATATTTTTAGACACTTGTGAAAAAACAATATCTAAGAATATGTATGCCTTTGTATTTATAGGTATGGGACTACAGTGATGATGAAGAGTGTAGCAGTATGGAGATGACTTGATGATATATTTTTTACTTGGACTTAATTTATAAAATTTTTAACTTACTCAAAATAATTAATGTAATAGCATTGGGGGACCAGTAATTTTTTTTCAATTTCAGTTTTTTTTTTAGGAATAAAAATGATAATTGTGAACATTTAAATAAATACCTTGGACAATTAAACTATTACTTAGTTCATATGTTCAAATTGAAACCAAAACCCTTATACAGTTAAACCTGCATATAAAGGGCACCAATGGGGACCAAAGAAATGTGCCATTTTTGAGAACGTGCCTTTATACAGGGGTTAATTTTACAGGTTCTGTTCATATCAGGGACATTTTCACAGAGCCCTTTATAGACAGTGAGTTGATATATAGAAGTGCCCTTAAAAGCAGGTTTTACTGTAGTGTATAATTTCTACACATATGTGCAGTTTCAGATAAATCACTATATATGTTTAGAATTAACTGGCTACACTCTGTCAGCAGGCATAGATTATTTAAGTAGGTTCTATAGTACAAATATTAGCCTTTTCTAACAATTTTTGGTGACTAAAAAATTTAAGATTTATTTTGTGCAATATTCTGTATAACAAATAAATTATTTTACTTGAGCTTGTTATTTCTAGGCCAATAGTTTTAGTTAACCTACCGTACTGTTTCTTTCATTAACTGCAAAATGTTTTCATGAATATACAAAAAATGTCTTCAAAAGTTTTAGTCCATCTATTGTGTTCTTTAGCCATAATTTATTATTGGCTTTGATGAAATGGCTTAATTTTTTCAGCAGATTTTCAGTTTCTTTTATAAATTTATTGATTTTTGCAGAAAATATGATGTCACCATAACATATCTAAGATTATTGATTAATTGAACATTTAGTTTCCAAATGTTTGAACCAAGTTGACTATTATATGTTACTTAATTGTTTTCTGAAATGTACAGATCTGTTGTGAAGTTTTTCAATAAGAAATCAGTTGCAGAACTATGTGGGACACACAGAAAAAAACGTGCTTCCATAAATTTCTGTTACAATAATGATTCTATTTGTCAGTTTGGTTACACGAACTTCAGATCAGCTTTTTGAGCTCAAGATCCTCATCAGATAAAACTAAATTATGGTAATACCAACAGGCTAAAGCATCCAAAAAGCTGGACAGTTTTATTGTCATGGAATGGAAAACGTAAATCTTGGACAATGTGAACATCCATAAAAAGTGGAATGAATAAATAATGAGCATATCATAGTAATGTTTGTTGACTGATGGAAATTAAAAAACATAAACTTGATACTAGTTATCTTAAGGATCATTCTCCCTTGGTTTGGAAGAAATAAGTTCAGTAGTTGGAAGATCTTTTACAACAAGTGAGCTAAAAACGATAAAAATAGTCTTTCAAGGGCAATAACCCCTATTAAGGGACCAATTGATGATTTGAATCATGTTGACTTAATTGTAGATCTTACCCTGCCAAACATTTAGTTGGCTTTAGTTTAGTTGCTTTCTATCTTTTTCAGTTTAAAAAAAAAATTTAAAAATGTTGAAGAATTGTCTTTCCAGGCAATAACCCCTATAAGGGGTCAACTGACGATTTTGGTCATGTTGACTTGTATGTGGATTTTACTTTGCTGAACATTTTTGCAGTTACAATTTTTCTCTATCTATAAATAAATTCAAAATAATACCCAATAAAATGCTCCGCTGGGCACAGCTAGATACGACCGCAGATGTCGAACCCTGAATAGTTGGGGCAATTATGAACACAACATTCAAGCTTGATACAATACTGAATTTGGATTGTGAATAAATATTTGACACAGCATAGGTTTCTGACACAGAATGAATGTTGTCTAAGAACTTAAAATTTTTTAATTTACCTATTCAAACCATATCAGTATTATTTGTTTTTATATATAAATCAGAAATAACCAATTTAAAATTTAAAATTGGGCACACATATCAATTTCTTGCTATTGCGCAATACTGTGCAATTTAAAATTTCTTGAAATATTTGACACATAATAGGTTTCTGACACAGAATAACTGAAATCAAAGAACTTAGAATTGGTCATATGAGTTGAATTTATATTCAATTTTTTGCTTCTTGTGCAATACAATATGCTGTGGAGAATTGCCCCCCCCCCCAAAAAAAAAAAAAAATAATTTACCCCTTTTTTTAGCTTTTGTGCAATACACTATGAAGTTGCACATTGACCCCCCCCCCCTCCCAAAAAAAAACAAAAAACAAAATTTAATGTAACCCCCCCCCCCCTTTTTTTGCTAAAAAAATTTGAAATTTTCTTTTTAATTTATGAAATATGAAATGAGAAAAAAATTACCCCCTCCCCAATTTCTCATTTACCCCCCCCCCCCCCTCTAAATTTTGTTTTCAACCCCCCCCCCCCCCCCCCCCATTTCTTTATACTTTGCAACCATAACAGCCCATTTAAATACACCATAACATATTAAAATAGAAAATGACATCATAGTCATGGAATTTGTTAATAATAAGGTTTTGATAGCAGAGCACACATATCAATTTCTTGCTATTGCACAATACTGTGCAATTGAAAATTTCTTCAAATATTTGACACATAATAGGTTTCTGACACAGAATAACTGAAATAAAGAACTTAGAATTGGTCATATGATTTGAATTTATATTCAATTTTTTGCTTCTTGTGCAATACAATATGCTGTGGAGAATTTCCCCCCCCCCAAAAAAAAAAAAAAATATTTACCCCTTTCTTAGCTTTAATTTTGGACCCCGATTTGGACCAACTTGAAAACTGGGCCCATAATAAAAAAAACTAAGTACATGTTTAGATTCAGCATATCAAAGAACCCCAAGAATTCAATTTTTGTTAAAATCAAACTAAGTTTAATTTTGGACACTTTGGACCTTAATGTAGACCAATTTGAAAACGGGACCAAAAATTAAGAATCTAAATGCACAGTTAGATTCGGCATATCAAAGAACCCCAATAAGTCAATTTTCGATGAAATCAAACAAAGTTTAATTTTGGACCCCGATTTGGACCAACTTGAAAACTGGGCCCATAATAAAAAAACTTAGTACATGTTTAGATTCAGCATATCAAAGAACCCCAAGAATTCAATTTTTGTTAAAATCAAACTAAGTTTAATTTTGGACCCTTTGGACCTTAATGTAGACCAATTTGAAAACGGGACCAAAAATTAAGAATCTAAATGCACAGTTAGATTCGGCATATCAAAGAACCCCAATACTTCAATTTTCGATGAAATCAAACAAAGTTTAATTTTGGACCCCGATTTGGACCAACTTGAAAACTGGGCCCATAATAAAAAAACTAAGTACATGTTTAGATTCAGCATATCAAAGAACCCCAAGAATTCAATTTTTGTTAAAATCAAACTAAGTTTAATTTTGGACCCTTTGGACCTTAATGTAGACCAATTTGAAAACGGGACCAAAAATTAAGAATCTAAAGGCACGGTTAGATTCGGCATATCAAAGAACCCCAATAGTTCAATTTTCGATGAAATCAAACAAAGTTTAATTTTGGACCCTTTTGGCCCCTAATTCCTAAACTGTTGGGACCAAAACTCCAAAAATCAATCCCAACCTTCCTTTTGTGGTCATAAACCTTGTGTTTAAATTTCATAGATTTCTATTTACTTATACTAAAGTTATTGTGCAAAAACCAAGAAAAATGCTTATTTGGGCCCTTTTTTAGCCCCTACTTCCTAAACTGTTGGGACCAAAACTCCCAAAAACAATCCCAACCTTCCTTTTGTGGTCATAAACCTTGTGTTAAAATTTCATAGATTTCTATTTACTTATACTAGAGTTATTGTGCGAAAACCAAGAAAAATGCTTATTGGGCCCTTTTTTGGCCCCTGATTCTTAAACTGTTGGGACCAAAACTCCAAAAATCAATCCCAACCTTCCTTTTGTGGTCATAAACCTTGTGTTTAAATTTCATAGATTTCTATTAACTTATACTAAAGTTATAGTGCGAAAACCAAATGTCTTCGGACGACGACGCAGACGACGGACGACGACGACGACGACGACGACGCCAACGTCATACCAATATACGACCGCAAAAATTTTGCGGTCGTATAAAAATTGTGAAATTTCCTAAAATAACATTTTGGGGGCAATAACCCCACAGTTGGTTGTATGATTCGTCTGAAAATATTAACAGATAGATCTTGACCCACTGATAATTTTTACCCTTTTCAGTTTTGCTCCTACTGCTTTAGTTTGAGATATAAGCCAAAAACTGCATTTCTACCCTTATGTTCTATTTTTGCCATGTTTCTTGATGGACAAGAATAGAAAACACAAATTTTATACCAGATACCCTAAGGATCATTCAGCCCAAGTTTAATTGAAATTGGTCAACTTGATCAATTTATTGTTCTCTATTTACCTTGGTAGTAGGACTAGAAGTGATGAATTTCATAATGGACAGGTTGAATTATTTTTTAAAACTTACTAACTGGATAGTTTATATATTGACCCTGGTATAGATTCTCAGTCATCTATACTGGCCTCAGTCTTATAGGCCAGGAGCATTACTGGCAACTAGAATTTGTACAGTACAGAAACAGCCAGTTAATAACACACTGGTAACACTTAATCAAACAGCCAAGGAACCCTCTTAGTCTGATCATGTTGTTCATGTACGATAAGAAATATTCCGTAAGATCAATCCTTGGCTGAGATTTACATCTCCAAAATATCACGGACTCTTACCAAAATAGGAAATGCACATCTATGTGTGAAGTTTGAATAATTTCAGATTAAGGAGACTAGTTACACATTTATAACTTTAAAAGTATGCCACTTCCACCACCACTAACATTGCCCTATCCCACCACTTTTATATAACTTGTATATTCATACCTTTTGCTGTGAAAGACAGCAAGTTCTTTAATATATGCAGTCCTCGTTTGTACATACATTATTCAGAATATGACTTAAGTTAAATAACCCATAATTTTATGAAAATCTGAAACCTTTCAGTGTGCACACCATCAATATTATATTTACTATTATCCTGCTAACATGAATCCACACACAAACAAATTTTGATCTACCATCTAAGAAAATATGAGCTAATCACTTTAGGTTAAGATGTGTGGGAACTACAAAAATGGCCCCGTTTGCAAAAGTCCAAGGCCTGTAATTTTGGCAAAAATCACAGGAGCAGAACAAAACCTATATTCGATCTACAACTCATCACGGTAGACTTGAATACCAAAAATCAGCTCAATATCTGAAGACACTTAGAAAAAAGTCCGGAAAGGTGTTCGTTACAGAATGACGGACAAGGGTAAAACTATATGGCCCTGACCACTTAGTTATATTCTTTGTACTAAATATCACTGACTTACTATGTATATTTGCTGAGAAACTAGGCAAATCACAAAAACTTGAATAAGTCAGTGATGCGTGAAAATCAGGTCAAGTTCAGGTGACATATCAGACACCCATAAACATGTACAAGGAATCTACAAACCAAATTCAGTTGAGCTATCAGTTATTGCGAAACGGACCTAATCATAAAATACCCAATATAGTTGATCTATCCAGCATACTGGTAGTTACTGAGAAACAATCCAAAAACTTAAGCCTGGGCAATGGAATGTGAAAATGAGGTCAAGGACCTGACATCTCTCACAGAGACATAAAATCCTTGTATCAAATATATCTGACCTACCATGTATTGTTACTGAAAAAAAAATACTCCATTTTGAGATACCTCTACACAGTGACCTACCAGTATAATTATTGCAATCTCCATCCTGACACATATTCCTCTTGATAAAAACACTGCTTTAATTTTGTAACTTGATACATAAATATAACACCTGTAATATTTGTATTTTTTTATTTATTTTAGATAAAATACAAATACATTTGTCCAGGTGGTTAGTCTTTGGGTATCAATGGATTTCTTAATGAAATTAATATAACAAATGATCTACCATTTAGAAAATATTCACAAAATGTAATGTCAATATTTATACAAAAGGAAAAAATATTATGCAAAAAATGTAAATTTGGTAAGAATTAATTTGATTTTTGTAATTAAAAACTTCTGTCTGGAAATCTCTATTCATGTAATTACTTTCATTATTTAAGAACCTTAATTTAAATTTTCGTTCTACTTGGCTGTGAGATAAGTCAACTTAATCATAAATTATAACCTCCTTACTTTAGACATATCTTTCTGAGAAGCAAAAATATTTTGCCGGAGACCTTTCAAGGTAGACTTTTTAAATAAAAAAGTGCACCAAAATTTGCAAAAGGTGAATGAAAAATACAATTTTAGAATAAGTTTGACCTGGTATTTCACAATTTTAATGAACAAAGTTAATAAATGATAGAATATTCATCTGATTACTCCATCATTTATTTATTTACATTAACGATGTTTCCAGACGTAATTCACATTTATACAAATTGATAAGTACATACGACTTAAGAAATAACTTGAATTTTGTATCTCATTTTAGATTTCAAAACGAATCAAGTTAAATTATGAATATAAAAATATTTTCTAAACAGTACAGGATCAGAATGTAACAATGACAAATGTCTTCCAAACAAATAATAACTTAACACACCCAACACTTGCACAATGTCAACAAATTGCACAGTACATATAAATGCGTGTAAATACATAAATTGTTTATTTTTTTTTTTTGTAGAAACAAATATTATGGCAGTTGTTTTTCACATTGGTTTCAACTGTTTCATACATAATTTTTTATTTTGCAGAAAAAAATTTGGTACTTTCTAAAAATAAAAAAATGGACCACAGGAAGCTTTTGTTTTTATCACAATACATAATCTAGTAAATCATGGTCAAGCAGCATAAAAACACACAACTATTTCAATATTTTTATGCTTCACACTCTTTCCGACATTAAATTTTCAATAAAAATATTTAACAATGGGTATCTCATTCGACAAATTTTATCCTCAGGAAATTTAGGTTTGAATTATGAATTTTCATTCATTTTTTTTCCTTTATAGAAAAAAAACTGGTTTCATATGTCAGGCTGAAAATTTCACAATCTGAATGGAGTCAAAACATGCCAAATAATATACTGTATTTTATATCAACGGTGGCTTCTCACAACATCCAAAAACAGATAAAACTGGGTGGAACTGTTTTTGTAAACTAAAACATGTCTTCCCTTTACTTTATTCTAGTTTAATCCTGTCTACCTCTAAGGTAAAAAGACAAAAAAGTTATGACCTGGAAAATTTCACTGACCTTGAAGTCAAAGGTCAAGGTCATGGAGATCACAATGGTGAGTGACACACCGCCTCATGGGGATACACCTACATACCAACCTCAACAAGGAAATACTATAATATTAGTCATATTTTGACCCTGAGGTCAAAGGTCAATGTCATATGTGGGCCATGATACTATGCGATAGATCATCTTATGGTGATATGCCAATTGTCATAGGCCTATTTTAAAAGATAAAAAAGTTCTGTCCCATACATGGTTGTATGGTTGTATGAGAGTAAAAAATCAATTATTTGACCTTGAGGTCAAATTTCAAGGTCATACGTGGGTCATGATACTAAGTGACACATCGTCTTATGGTCATACACCCACAAACCAAATATCATAGGCCTTGGTCAAAAGTTCTGGCCCAGACAAGCTTCGGTGAGAAGAGGAAGAAGAACTAGAATTGCAATTGCAAGCAATAACAGATGTCGTCCACGGTGGCCATTTTGAAAATTTTTGTATTTTGATGATGGTATCTTGAAACCCCAAAAGTTGGGGAGACACTTACACATCCATTTTATGCAGTTTGAAATACTTTTGGAGAAAAAAATATAATTTTAACAAAATTCCCCCTTTTTCGGTTTCCCTGGCAACAGTGAAAAAGTTTGTCCAACCAATTCCATTTTTTTTGCAGAAATCAGTTTGACTTGGTGCAAGGGATAATCCTCCCACGTTTCAACAAGATTGGCTGGGCAGATACTGAAAAAAATAAAATTTAAGTTTTCCAAAAATTTTCATACTATTTCTGTTTCCATGGCAACGGTAGCCATTTTGAAAATGTTTAATGTTACATGCACAACTAGACTTGGTGATCATCATTACTGTGAAGTTTCATAAAGATTGTTCCAGCCATCTCTAAAAACTCATGTGGACAAAATTGGGTGGAAGAAGAAAAAAAAATCCAAAGTAACGGAACAATAACAATATGTCTTCCCAACTACGTCTGGGGGCGACATAAATACTACTGAAACAATATGTCTCCCTTCCTTGAAGATGAGACATAATTCATGTGAAGGTAATTTCTAAATTTCTAAACCTTAGAATTATCATGACCACTGTATGCAGACAAATAACATATGTAAAAAATATTTCATTACATTTTTTTCTAACACAATTTGTCCACTAATCTATATTACACCTTATATTTTTAATCCTGACATTTTTATAAAGGTTCAAGTTACTATAAGGAAAACAATAGAAAATATTTTCCAACAAAACCCAATCTATAAATATCATTTACATGATTTGAAAATTTTACTAGATCTGATAATTAATAATAAAAAAAAATCAAATCAAATCAAGGACTTTCAAAAAAAAATTGTAGGTCTTATTTTGGTGGGTGCTTTAATTTTTAGTCAAACAAAATATCTTAACGAAGATCCCCTTACAAATATTTATCTATAAATATTATTGAAAAATCTCATTCATTGAATTCTTTATATCAATTCAAAATTTTATGCTCTACATTTACTGGATTTTCTTAATACAAGAGAGTCTTTACACAAACAAATATAAACTTTGTCAATCCGAAAGACTGACTTATAATAACGATGAATATTCATGCACTAGACACTTTTCAAAAACACATTCATACATGATAATTTACAAACAATATAATAAGAAAGGGATTAGTAAATATATACCTAGATAATAAACAACAACAATGTATATAAAAAGCAACCTTTATAAACAGGAAGTAACAAAAACTTGTAGAAAATTTATGACCAATCAAATAGTGTATCTGTCCTGAAGACTTCAATCAAGAAATCTGAACTTTAACAAGTAAAAAACTCTGCGTAGAAATATTGCAAGTGTTTCAGAAATAAATTGGAACTAATTTCTTTTATCAAGTACAACTGTAGTTTCTGTTTAATAGGGTTTAGGCTATATTATAATGGTAGAAGAAACCCAAGTTTCAGGAAGTGGTCTTTTTACAACATCCTCAGTATTGACAGGCAAGTAATGATAAGCGATGCAATACCACCAAATAGGCCCCTTTATTTTACTACAAGTTCAAACAGTAATGCTGTAAACGTAAACATGTCAATGTTTCAGATTAATATATTTAAGGTTTTGTTTTCAATTTTCGAACAGGTTATACGATATAACATACTTTGAGGCAGTTAACGCTTAATAATCCACGAAGTGGTTTATATTAAAGCGTAAACTTACCAATAACCTGTTCCAAAATTAACAATCCTTATAAATTAATTTTCAAAAAATTCTGATCCAATATTGCATGTAGAATCATTTGAAAAACTTATTTTACCCAGGAATATTTAAATCACAGTCTGCGAATTAATACCTTTGTGATGTCACAGTACCCAAAGTAGATTACCAGTATACGATATAATGTAACTTGCTCAACCATCAACAACCAATCAAACTGTCTGTTACAATTCAAATTTAAACTTTGTTGGACCTTATTAAGGTGTAAACATAAAATTTTCATGCTGTATGTATTTTTACTTCTTAACAAATGTGTATGTTGGCTGCATTGGAATAAACAGAGTTTTCACTATTTGCCAATAAAAAAGCAATTCTCCAGAAAAGTAATGTGCACTTACAAAATATGAAGGCATACACCAATGCAAAAGGGAAACAACTGCAAATTTTAATGCTAAAATATCACATAAAAACATTTTTATTAGTAGTTTTCAAAAAGGTATAGTACTTTTAATATATGGAAAATCACAAGAATTATTTTGAATAAGAGATTATTAATTTTTATTCAGTGTAGAAACCTACTTTTAGGCAATTTAGTAAAGGTACATTGATTGAGGGTGCATGGACAGTTCAAATGATCAAGAGGGGCATGCCCTTAAATCCAGTATGGAGATACATATGGTATGTTTGACAAAATAAACTACATAATGTTGATAAAACAGAATTTTCCGAATAAAATGGTATTTTTTACCCCAGGAGTTGCCTCCCCATTATCATATTTTCCTTACCAACTCATGAATATTAGCAATATTGAAGATTCAATATTAATTTTTAATAAACCAAATTTGAAACAGTTATTCCTATTTCTGATTTAAGATATCATCAAGATGTGAAACACTACAAATTTCATGGTCATGGGTCCTTTGAAGTAATGAAAATGAGCAAAATATACATACAAGACTTATCTGTACATATGTTTCGAACTTTCCTGGAATCCGAGATAACAATTATGATGTATAAATAATCAACAACTATATACCTTATGTCCTATAACTAAATAACATTCACATGTAAACTTATTATCGTGTGCTTATCGTAATCTGTGATGTTAGAATTAAATAAAGCCAATGAAGCTAGCCAACCTTACATGAACATCAATGAAGATTTAAAATGAAAGTAAAAACATTTATTAACACAGATAAATTTAGATGTAAGAACACATTTTCTTTTGGTGCACAGAGAAATATTTTAAATACTCATACACTGGAATACACAAAGGAAAATAAAATAGGAATTATATGTCATCTGGTATATTAGAAATTACAATGACAAATAATACCAGGCTGATTAAATAAATATGTGAAAGGTTATTTATATTCATAAAACACAAAGTGAAAGTACCTTTAATAGAAATTCAAATGATAACAGAAATCTGTGAAATGAAAATACACAATGTATGTCGTAGGAATAAGTTTTGACTGCTCCATCAGAATGTTATAAACCTAGTAATAATAGATTATAGTTTGGTTAAATTAATTTTTCAGTATTGGTATAGTAATAACAAAATGAAAAAAAATATTATTTTTTCTTAAAAGTTTTACAAAAGAATAATGAAAATTGAAAAAAAATAATGAAATAAACATTCTGAAAATATGTCTGATTTGGTTAATAGACTGGAAATATACTGTTCCATTTTTCAAAATTAATTATCCAATGACTGTATCTTAATAATCCTAATAACTCAACAAAAAGGTTATATAGGTTAGCTACTTTTGGAATGAACGAAAAATGGAAGGAATCTTTACCTCTGCATGATAAAAGAACATTATTTTTATTAACAAATACAACATCTTTTCATATAACACAATATTTTTGTAGGGACTTCGACAGTTAAATCAACTATTAAACTTTTGTGTTCTCACACTGTATTTTTTGTAACATCTTTGGAGACTGATAGATGCCAGAGTGTTTGAAATAAATCTATAAGCCATGTGAATTTGTACAATTTGAATTTCAGATTACAAAACATAAAAAGATTTGATTTTAACAGAGTTATCAAAGGCTC
The DNA here is from genome assembly GCA_028015205.1 of Mytilisepta virgata. Taxonomy (NCBI): domain Eukaryota; kingdom Metazoa; phylum Mollusca; class Bivalvia; order Mytilida; family Mytilidae; genus Mytilisepta; species Mytilisepta virgata. The sequence goes on from CM051519.1 coordinate 80,732,338, forward strand.
AATTTGTGGTATTTTTCAGATTAAATCCAGTTAAATGACTTCTGAACAGAAGCTTCAAAAAAGCACATGAAGTATTACTGTAAATTCAGATAATTTGATTGCATTTGTTATTGCAAATCTCCATCGACCAATAATATTGTGAGATTAATTAATGTGATTTCTGTACTTTTTATATTACATTATAACTATCAAAAATCAAAATACAAGTTCCAATCTTTGTCGTTTTGCATAACAAAAACATTGCATTAGTTCTGAATTTACATTATACTAATATATCACTAAACCTGAATAACTTCTACAATGCTTCTTTCATTTAAAAAGAAAATTGCAGAAACTTTTGTACAAAAATGCTATGTTTGCAGTTTCTACGATTATCTATCACAGATTGCGTTTGATTGTTGAATGTCTATGAGCATTTGTTACAAATCGTTTCATTGGTTGATCATTCATCTGCCATAGCACTGGTGAAACTGAATCCATTGAACACTTTTTGATTCATAGTCTTGATGTAATCTTTGTCTGGTGGTGTTATCTGGGCTTTTTCCATGGTAAAGTCTGTGTCAAAGTTAGATATATCATGAGCTGATTTCTGAAAAAAAATTTAAAACTTTTAAACTTTTTATACACTACGTGTAATCCGACAACAAAGATTTTACCTGAACTTCATAAATTGGAAAAAATTATATTTATTAAATTAAGGTAAATAAATTTACACGGAAATGAAAACAAGTGACAGCTAAGAGAAGCAAACAGGTATGTGAACATCAACACATAAAAAATGGGTACAAAAAAAATATTAATAGAAGCCTTACAATTGTTGGTTTGAATGGAGGATCTACCATTCTTCTTTCCATTCTTTCCCAGTCAATATTCCTAAAAAATGGTTGCAGTCTGATTGGTCCCGCTACACATTCAGGCATGCCCATTCGTAGCTTTGGATTTCTTTCAAATAACTGAGGAAAAAGACATCAGTACATGTATATTGTGTATAACAGAGTTAACACTAGTTTACATTGTTTTCTTAAACATTCTATGTCTCATTTGAATTTAACAAAGATGTGTTCAAAATGATCACACCTGAAGAGTCTTGCTAATATTATTTTTCATATTATATGCAATTACTACATAGTTCTCAATTATTTTTTCTGAACCTGTTTTTGATATAACAATAATAAATTGATTGTTTTTTGTGTTTCAAATATTTTTTTTATTCTATTTCTTCACTGTTGGTAAAACTGTTAATATCAACATAAAAACTTCCATTTCTGAAATAATTTATTATTACATAAAATTCTCATTCCATACATAAAAAATTAAAAGATTCCTCATTTGGCTAAAATCATTTCACATCCTGTTTATTCTTTCTTTTTCTTTTATTTTTGTTCTATACATTTAAGCTTTTTCAGTTTATGTATTTGTGAAGTCAAACTAAAATAATGTTTACAAATACTAAAATGCATTATTTAATGATGTAGTCAACATCCAATTTAATTCTCGAAATTATTCCATAAAAGGTCGTTAGAAATCAATTAATTTATAATCTTCAAGAATTGTGCTAGGCTTAAAACCTTTCATAAAATGATTCAAAGATCATTAAAACTTGCAATAAAAATGATGGTAATATAAACTATATTCTACCAGACTAAGTAAAGCTGATGCTTCTCTAGCGAGCCATCTTGGATAATGTGGTGTGTCATTCATAATAGAGTGGAATAAATCCTCCTCGTCATCTCCGTGGAATGGTGATTGACCAATCAACATCTCATATAACAAGACACCAAATGACCACCAATCAACTGATGAATTATATTTCTGTCCTTTTAAAATCTGAAAAATAGTTAATAATTTCAGCAGGATATGAGCTATATACATACATGAACAAATATTCATTTTTATAAAATACAAAAAAACCTGGGCACCCTATAAAAACCAAAAACTAACTCCTTGATGAAAAGCTTGTAACCTTACTAAAATTTCAAATAACAATATAACTTGACTAAGAAGTCAAAATAGTTTCAAACCAGAGGCTCGTAGGAGACTGTATTGTCACCTGATATTTCCATATTTTCATTGCTAAAGGACCTTGAGATTAACATCCATGCCATGTTTGGTTTAAATCCATTCAGTAGTTTTCAAGAAGAAGCCATAGATATGTAATTCCCATAGGGTCCTATGTTAAACTAAATCTTCCGCTGACGGCCATCATGGATGACAGATCGACACTACAGTACCGGTAACAACACTTGGTCAGAACGTCATAAGGAACATTAATGCCATGTTTGGCTTCAATCCATTCAGTGGTTCTCTAGAAAAATATTTTCGTATGTATTTCCCATAGGGTCCTATGTTAAATTAAGTCCCCCGTTGGCAGCCATGTTTGACGACGGATCAGCATCAAAGTAACAACTCTTGGTCAGCACCTTATAAGGAACATTTGTGCAGTTCTCTAGTTCAAAATGTGAAATGTGAACAGATTGATGGACTACGGATGCAAGTGATGGCAATAGCTCACATGACTCTTTGGGTCAGGTGAGCTAAAAATGCAGCCCTGTGGATACATGGTAAATCTTGGTACTTGTGATGGCAATAATAACTAGAGGCCCCCAAGAGCCTGTATCGCTCACCTGGACTTAACTTTTCACCTTGAGCAGGACTAAAAATTTTAGGGTTGCAATCAATTTGGCTGGTTTTTTTTATAGGGTTCTACGTTAAACTAAGTTCAGGTGTGGCAGTCATCTTTGTTGGCTGGATCCAATATGTCAAGTGGTTTCAGACAAGAAGATTTTTCAATTAATTTTCCCATAGGGCCCGTTGTTAAACTAAGTTTGGCTGTGGCGGCCATGGGTCATCGCACAAAATTCTGAAAGAGGACCATCTAACAACCATTTCTACCAAGTCTAGTTCTAATTGGCTGAGTTGTTTCTGACAAGCAGATTTTTTAGTGAATTTCCCATAGGGTCTTATGTTAAACTAAGTTCGGCTGTGGTGGCCATCTTGGTTCACAGTCTAGAAATTGGACACATTTCTGAAAGGGGACTTCCTAAGGACCATTCCTGCCTAGTCTGGTTCCAATTGGTCAAGTTGTTTCAGACAAGAAGATTTTTCAATGAATTTTCCCATAGTGCCGTATGTTAAACTAAGTTCGGTTGTGACGGGCATCTTGGTTGACAATCCGAGTCATTGGACACAGCTCTGAAAGATGACCATCTAAGGACCAATGCTGCCAAGTCTGGTTCCAATTGAACAATTGGTTTCAGGCAAGAAGATTTTTCAATTAATTTTCCCATAGGGCCCTATGTTAAACTAATTTCGGCTGTGACGGCCAATTTGGTTAACAATCTGGGTCATCGGACACATTCCTGAAAGAGAACTTCCTAAGGACCAATACTGCCAACTTTGGTTCCAATTGGCCTTGTAGTTTCATAGAAGAAGATTTTTTAAATTCATTCCCCCTTCCTTTTTTCTATTTTTAGTAACACCAGCCATGTCGGTTGGAAATCAGGGATGCTGGACAAATTTTTGGAAGGGGGCCACCCAAGGATCATACCACCAAAGTTTGGTTCCAATTGGCCCAGTGATTTCAGAGGAGAAGATCTGTAAATGAAACTTTACATTGGATGCCGTCTTTAAAGGGCAAAAACTCCTATAAGGGGTCAATCAATGATTTTTGGTCATGTTGACTTATTTGTACATCTTATTTTGTTGAATATTTTTGCTGTATACAGTTTTTCTATACTCTATAATAATATTCAAGATAATAACCTGAAACTGCAAAATTTCCTTAAAATTAACAATTCAGGGGCAATAAAGGGTTGACCGATTTGTCTGACAATTTCATGGCAGGTAGATCTTGACCTGATGAACATTTTTACCCAGTCAGTTTTGCACTAAATGCTTTACTTTTTGAGATATAAGACAATAAAATGCTCCGCTGGGCGCAGCTTGATACGACCGCAGAGGTCGAACCCTGAACAGTTGGGGCAAGTATGGACACAACATTCAAGCTTGATACAGCACTGAATTTGGTTGATTGATTGTTGCTTAACGTCCAGTGGCAAATATTTCATGCATCTTCATGATGAGAACCAGTTCAATTTATCAAACAATTCAATTAGGGGTGGGATGGGACACAAAGGGGAACCAATTTTGACTGCCACTGTAAAAGGAGGATGGTTGGGTAGGGTCGGATAATTTAGCCTCCTGTAGCGGCCATCAGCCTACTCTTTTTCGAAAACTACAGAAGGGGTCTTTAGCGTGCAGGGAGTGTGGCATTCTCCAAACACGTTACCCACTATGGTCCGCGGTCAGGCTTTCCGTATTATGACCTGACAACCCCCCCAACGAGACTGAATTTGGATTGTGAATAAATATTTGACACAGCATAGGTTTCTGACACAGAATTAATGTGGTCTAAGAACTTAAAATTTTTTAATTTACCTATTCAAACAATATCAGTATTATTTGTTTTTATATATAAATCAGAAATAACCAATTTAAAATTTAAAATTGGGCACACATATCAATTTCTTGCTATTGCGCAATACTGTGCAATTGAAGATTTCTTGCTATTGTGCAATACTGTGCAATTGAAAATTCCCCCCCCCCCCAAAAAAAAATAAATAATTTACCCCTTTTTTAGCTTTTGTGCAATACACTATGAAGTTGCACATTGACCCCCCCCCCCCTCCCAAAAAAAAAACAAAAAACAATAAAATTTATTGTAACCCCCCTTTTTTTGCTAAAAGAAATTTGAAATTTCCTTTTTAATTTATGAAATATGAAATGAGAAAAAAATTAAATGTGTTTGGATTACCTCCCTTAGCCCACCAAGATAATATCATACATTTCTATTTACTTATTCTAAAGTTATTGTGCAAAAACCAAGAAAAATGCTTATTTGGGCCCTTTTTTAGCCCCTAATTCCTAAACTGTTGGGATCAAAACTCCAAAAAATGGTCATAAACCTTGTGTTAAAATTTCATAGATTTCTATTTACTTATACTAGAGTTATTGTGCGAAAACCAAGAAAAATGCTTATTGGGCCCTTTTTTGGCCCCTTATTCTTAAACTGTTGGGACCAAAACTCCCAAAATCAATCCCAACCTTCCTTTTGTGGTCATAAACCTTGTGTTTAAATTTCATAGATTTCTATTAACTTATACTAAAGTTATAGTGCGAAAACCAAATGTCTACAGACTCCGACGGACGACGACGACGACGACGACGCCAACGTCATACCAATATACGACCGCAAAAATTTTGCGGTCGTATAAAAACTGCAGTTTACCCCTATTTTCTATTTTTAGCCATGTTGGTTGGCAGGTGCTGAAGATGGACAACCACAGGCAACGGACGGCAAGTGATAACAGCTCACTTGACCCTTTGGGTCAGGTGAAATCACAAAGGCAACAAAAGGTACAAAAGTTTTTTATATTTTGGAGAGCAATGTCATGATTTTTGAGGTAGCGGTGCACATGTCTTTTCATCAGGAAATGTGTTTTTGTAATGAGGAACCAGAGTGATTTATCTTTTCCTAACCAATGCAAATATTTTGCTTACTTTACTTACTTCTGTTTCCGGCGAACGAAACTTTTTCTAGCCTTAGTATGTAGCACAATATGGCCATATCCGCTTTAACAAATAAATTCACATCGGATTGCATAATGGCTGCCCCCATTAAACAAAAACTTTTCTAAATGACCCTTATGTAGAAAATGCATACGCTCCTATAGTGCTTGCTATTATTATACCTCAGTGTTTTCTATATAATAATCAAGACAATAATCTTACTATTTTGGTTATTTCCAAAACTAATCACCGGTAAAAAGTGACCGGTTAAAAGTAATAGAAACTATTGATGGGTAATTTGTCTTTCGGTATAATAAAACATTTATTGACCGTATATTCAAAGGATAGTAAGTTCCCTCTCCACTTCGCCTCGGGGCAATAGTTGGTACCTCAGGGACAATAAACTTACTATTTCCCACATACCCAGTCAATAAGTATACAATGTGAGCAAACTATTTTACACATAACATACTTCATAAGCTATATAATCTGGAGTACCACAGAACGTCGTAGCTTTGTTTTCACCAAATATTTTCTCTTTACACATTCCAAAATCTGCTATTTTGATATGTCCTTCTTTATCTAATAATACATTGTCTAATTTTAAATCCCTGAAAAAAATAAAATATATCAATATCTAACTAGGCTGACTAAGTTAATGACAACTTATTTCTCAAGGTAAATCTATTTTTTACTTTCTTAATTCCAAGTGCCTTTAATTATACAATGTAAACACATTTAATGTTGTACAGACTTCACACAGCTGAATCCAATGTTAATTTAGTAAGAACTAATTAACTGAAGTGTTACTGCATGTAGCAAAGGATTTGAAAGTTGGTTAAATACTTTGGCAAAAATATTTGAGTTTCAACTTTTTATACAAAACATCATGAACAAAACATGTTAAATATGAATGGAAAATAAAGCCACATCAACAGTTACACTTATAGGACAGTTTATTAAATTACTGCCATACTTTCATACTTTGATGCAGTCTCATACATGTAAGTGTACCTGTAGGATCCACTAGGCACCTGTGATGGATGACAGGTGCTCAACCCACAGGGCTGCCTAATGTATCCCCAGGTGACATATAGGGGAGACTCTCTCGTTTGTGGGTTGTCAGATCATAATACGGAAAGTATGACCGTGGAGCATAGTGGGTAACATGTTTGGAGAATGCTCTGCTCCCTGCATGCTAAGGACCACTTCTGTAGTTTTCAAAAAATAGTAGGCTACAGAAGGCTAAATTATCCAACCCTACCCAACCACCCACCATTTTACAGTGGCAGTCAAAATAGGTTCCCTTTTGTGTCCTGTCCAAACTCTAATTGTAACATCATTTTACAATCAATATACAGGTCAGATATAAAAAGAAACATTTACAATATTTTTTCAAAAAAAGATATAAAGATCAGGTCTTCATATATATGATCATCTATCCTGCAGGTATGAATCTGATATTCAAATATTCATGAATATTTTCCAAACTTCTGATTATAATTATAAATAGTTATTAAGATTTATGTAGAAAAGTATGAAGTTATTATAGTCCCCTGACATGAAACCAACTCCTGAAGCAAATTTGCAAATATCCTGATCTGAAGTTTATCACATGTATGGGACAGGTCAGGATCAGAGAAGACATAACTAACGGTAACCTGCCATTTACAATGTATAATTTATCATGCCATCATTCTATTTCATTATTATCCTGAAGAATAATACAGGATTGGTATCTTCAGCAGAGTACAGCTATCATAGAACTATTTTCAGAGAATATAACAATGATGCAGTATAAATAATTACCTATATATAATACCATTGGAATGCAAAAATTCTAATCCTAAAACTATTTCTCCTGCATAAAATCTGAAATAAAAACATCTTTGTCAGTTACTGTGAAACACTTATTATTCATGATACACCAATTTTCATGGATTTTGTGGACAATGCAATCCGGTAATTTAAAATCCAAACAAAATATATATTTAAATATAGGAAATAAGAAATAAAGCTTGAGGTCCTTTCCAAGAATGCAATATCATTATTTGATCTTATTTAAGTAAATATATTTTAAACGGATGAATATGAATAACAATGTTGACAGGGAGGAATGATTTTAGTTTGCTACAGGAAGAGATTTGGGCTTAGATAAATTATTGAAAATAAATAAATACTTAAAATGATGTAAATAATTTTGTAGTAAAATATTTATAAGGTTTTGATAATTAATTAATATAGTTAAAAAATAATTTCTTTGGTTGTGTTTTAGATTTGGCAGCACACATTGCTCTGACAACATTTTGTTTGAAAAAACTTCTAATTTGGTTATTAGTTAAGATAATAACGATATCATTGATTGCACTTGTTGGATATTTGATATTTGATTTTAAACACTTTTAATCACTTATAACTGGCCTCATTTGATTTTTGTTGTTTTTTATGAAATTTTAAATCAACGAAAATTAAGAATCCATGAATTTGTCTTTTTGCAACAATCCATGAAAACTGATCACAAAGAAAATAACTAAAAGTCACAATATTGGCATAAAGAGCTTTTATTATTCCAGTGAGATTTAACTTCCAGTTACGGTACTTACAGGTTAATAAACCAGCTAATTAGATTACCTAAATTTCAGACAGTAAAAACAAGTTCCTTGTACTTTAATATTTTGAGCATAAATATTTGATAAGTTTATAAATACCACCACCTACTGATAAGGCAACAATTCTGAACAAAGCAATAAAACATTACATCCTGATCAAAAATGTTCACCCCTAATAATATCTAAATCAGGAAATTTCAACAAAAAACCACTTGAGTACTTAGATTGCATTCATCAACATTTTTCATTTAAACAAAAAAGTGATCTTTGGATTATATAACTATAAAATTTTTCCCATTTATGAAATCTAAATCTATATTACTAAATAAACATGGTAAAGAGAATCAAATCTGTGTCTCACTTCTTCTTTTCAGTAAAATCAATGAATATGCAACATACAGTGCAGTTTGAAGATCTGTTTTGGGGTATTTTGGCGAAAAAATGAAAAAATAATCAGTTCAGATATACAGGCCTTCCCATCACCAGATAAATAAAACTTTTTTGTATGCAAAAGGGTGGATGAAAGTTAGTTTACATGTAGATAAACACATGGGTCAAATAGGTCATTATTAATAGATACCACAACGTTGTACCCAAGATTTCGTGGGCGTGATCTAGTATATTATAAATTTTTAAATCTCACTAAAAAACCCATTATAGTATATAGTTCTTCTCTTTAGTTAAATTATACAAAAGATTTTGTTTCTAGTTTAATCAATGTACATACATACAATCATTAATTAAAATCAGTAAGAAATAAGAGAAATATTCCAAACAAGAGCACACATACAAATAACTATTATCTACCAAGAATGAGAAGGTTTAATATATTGTTTATCAAAAATACCGTCTACAGTAAATATGAGCATGTCAACTTTTAAGAACAGTAATAAACAATGGCACTTAAAAGTCATCTGTAAAATTTAAAACAAATATAAACTACTGTTGGGGAAATACATTTCTCCTATTTTTGACATGTTTAATCGGTTGGATAAAAATACATATTTTTAACCACTTCCTGGTGATTAAATTTGTAAGTGGGAATAACCGCCGTTTTTTCTGCAGTTATTGGAACAATAAATTAGAGAAGTGCCCAAATACTTCTATGTAAACAAACTACATAGCAACGACGTTTTCTTGAGGTTTTTGTCGAAAATCATAGGAGAAACAGATTCTCCTTTAATTTACTAGTGAGTTTAGCATTTCTCCACCCTCAATAGTTAAATTTTAGATTTTAACACGCACACAAAAGCTCACGTGTTGAAAATCAAAAATTTAACTATCTCGGGTGCAGAAATTCCATAAATCACTCGTACCTGAAGGAGAATCTATATTTAACCATTTCTATGACCACTGGGGTCACATAATTGAATAAAAATCTTGCTTCCTGATACACAAGTACCAACATTTTTAATATATTCATGATACACATAGTTTACTTACTGTGCTCTGGGGAATTCAAATTTCCCTGACAACTGTATATGGAACATTAAATCCCCTCCATTTAAATATTCCATAACAAAATATAAGTGGCCCTGCAAAGACAAAAAAATAATTCTGTAAAGTTAAAACAAAAAGATTCAAATTAAAGAATAAGTACTATCTGCAATTAATTTTTAATTAAAGTCTCCCAGGAGCATGTGTCGCTCACCTGGATTTACACCTTTATCGGAACTCAAAATCTGACTGGTAATTTTACTGTTGGTGCTTGGTGTGAGTTAGGAGTAGCTGATGTAGTATAGCAGCTATGTTTGGTTTCATTTGGCATTATGGTGTCAGAAAGAAAGTTTTCCCATATGGACATATGATAAACTACAGGTTAGTTATTGTGGCCATCTTGGTTGGCTGTCAGGGTCATCATAGATACTTTTGATAAGGAATACTTCCACAGTTTGATCTCTGGCAGCCATCTCAGTGGACATTTTGGGTCATCAGACACAATTCTGAAACGGGACCTGGTACGACCAACTAAAGGACCATTGCTGCCAAGTCTGGTTCCGATTGGCCAAGTGGTTTCAGACAAGAATTTCAAATTAATTTTTCCCTAGGATCCTATGTTAAACTATGGTTATGTATAACCCCCCCCCCCCCCCCCCCCCCCCCCCCGGCAGCAACATGTCTGTTCAAATCATCATATTGCTCAAATTAATCGCCCAAACAAAAAATCCTGCCAATATGCACATCTCTATAATGTGATCTAACACTCCATAAAGTTTTATGAGAGTCATGCAAATAATGTAGGAGGAGTTGTGGACAACACATGGAACAAATATTTTTTGTTAAAAAATGCCAAAGTCCAAACAGCCATATCTTTTACATTTCTTGTCCAAACAGAAATTCCTGATAATCTGCACATCTCCATATAGTGATCTAACACTCCATTAAGTTTCATGAGAATCATGCAAATAATGTTGGAGGAGTTGTGGACAACATATGGAACAAAGTTTTGTTAAAAAATGCCAAAGTCCAAACAGCCATATCTTTTTACATTTCTTCTCCAAACAGAAATTCCTGATAATATGCATTTATCTCCATATAGTGATCTAATACTCAATAAGGTTCCATAAGAATCATGCAAGTAATGTAGGAGGAGTTGCGCACACCGTTATTTTGAACAGACCGACAGACAGACAGACTAAAACTATATATCCCCCAAACTTTGTTTGTGGGGGGTATAATTATGAAATTATTCAACTTCTATATGCACCACAGAAACAAGTTATATGAACATTAATGAAACCACCAGTTAGTAATTAGTAGAACAACAACCATTTTCAGTAATAAGAACAAGAATCCCTCATTATTTATTGCTAGAACAGTCTTTGATCACACCCTTCAGTCAGCTACTACTTCTTACAACAACAATTATATCAAAACAATCTATAAATATAAACATCTTTTCTACAGTTCAAAGCTGAACAAAAGGACAAATAAAAAAAAGTCAGGTATATGAAATATCAATTAGGACGACTAGTTATATAAACATATAACTATGACGCACATCAATAAATTAATGAGTTCACTAATCATATTTCCAGATCTATGGTTATATAACATTTTGGGAGAAAATGAACTTTTATCCTTTTCACATGGAAAATCAATAAAATATATGTAAAAAAAATCAATATTTTTTCCTACTTTTGATGTACTGCTATGAAATAATAGGCATATATGATTTTGCTCATTGTTACATAAATCCCTGACTGGACAAAAGTATTTTATCACAATATTCATCAAAAAATAAGTCTACTTAAAAATAGTGTCAATTGAGATTCTCAAATAATTCACTCTTTCATTGCATTTGATTATTACATTATTAACAAGATGAAAAAATCAATAGTATTTATTATACAAAAAAAAGATGTATAAGACATAATTTTCTTAATGAACCATTACAATAAAATTATGTCTGAAAGTCTCTTGTGATAACTGAATTATTTTGGCATCAGTCTGAAGAAAATTACATGTATACTTCTAAAAATTTCAGTTACAGTAAAAAATACCCAAGTATATATCCAGTTTACACAATAAGAATATCATAGAAAAAATAATCTTCCCCCACAGTATCAACTGATCTAAAGACTAATTCTTAATTCTATACTCAAAGGATTTGATCATTAATGTAGACGCTTCTGTTTTTATATTTTAACAAGTAATCACCAGTCTGCTTAAATGTCAAAGTATTAACCTATTATCAGAAGTAAGACAGGAGACAGAAAATATATATACACTGATGACATTTTCAGGCGGTAATGAGATGGTGGTTTTCTTTTTTTCAATCAAAACTAAAAATAATATTACAGTGTATAATGAAAAATGTTCATATCATAAGATATTACACTGAACTTCATTACACATTTGCTAAAACCAATCCTCTTCTATATTTTCACTGATGCTAACGACTTATAATTTACATTGTTCTGAGTTCAAAAAATAGAACCAAGGATTGCCTTGTGTCAGAAAACATAAACATGAAAAGTCTCTGTGACTTTGATACTTAAAACCCAGCTGAAAGCAATAATGGTTATTTTTTTCATTCATAAGAATGTCATGATCAAATGAAACATATTTCCATTTTTTTTAAATAAGGTTTAACACAAAGATGTTGCAAGAAAAAAAAAACTTAATTTTAAGGAGTGAGCCATGAAAGTTAGGTCCATATTAAGTGTCAAGCTCCCATGCACAAGGTAAATATGTAGAACTAATTGACTGATTATAAATACTTAGAATATAATCACAAACTTCAATGAACTTCCATACTCAAAGCTAAGTGTTTGTTTAGTTTGTTTAGTTGGGGTTTTATGCCATTTTCAGCATATTTGGCTATTTCGTGGCGGCCGGTTTGTATTGGTGGAGGAAGCCGGAGTACCCGGAGAGAACCACCGACCTTTGCTAGGAAAATTGGCAATCCTTGTCAATTAAGATTGGAGTCGAACACACTCTGCCACAGGTGAGATTCGAACTCACAACCTCAGCGCTGACAGGCTAGTGATCATTAGTAGTCATGACGAACTACCTAGACCACTAGGCCACTGAGGCCCCCGCAAAGCTAAGTGACCATGGACCTTATTCAAATATAATGTCTATTCATAAATATTTGTCATGAAGCTTACAGTTAACAAACCATAAAACTAAGGCCAAAGTTAATGCATATCCCTTTATGATTGTTTTAAATCACTGAGAAAATAAAAGAACTAATCATAAAACTGTGAGTCACAAAACATTAATTTCAAATAAATGCATTGTCACCAATGAAAAAAATAATGCAGATTTCCAGAAAGCATTCAAAATCATTGTGATCTTGACCTTTAACCACTATTCTTCCTCATTTGCCAATTGTTTATCAACACTTGATCACAGGATGAATGGCAATACAATTAACAGACTACTATAACCTATTTGAGTATTTGGTTCTGTGCAGATTAGGTAGATGGATTATTTCACTAGTGAATATGTCTTGTCACCTACCTGCGTATGAAAAGTACTATGTAAATGTGTAAGATATGGATGCTGGTTTCCCATGGCCAAAACACGTCTTTCGATCATTGTACACTCAACATCATCATCTTCTAAAACTACATCTTTTTTCAGCACCTTTACTGCAAAATATTTCTTTTGTCCTTTCATTTCAGCTAACAAAACCTACAAAAGTGCAAAGTAAATATTTAGAAAACCTTGTATGGTTAGGGGATTTTTAAGTATTCTTCTTGTCTGGCTTTAACAAATTTTAAAACTGGCTAAATTTACAAAAATCTTGAAATATTAGTCTAACAATTCCTTATTAGCACAGTCCGTTGAGCCAGAGTAATACGGGTATACCCTCTGCCACATGAAAATTCAACCTCCAGTAGGATCTTGCCTTGAGTGAACATAACATCAAATAAAACATTTTAAAATACTTTGTTGAAGACTAACCTCAATTCAGACATGTCTTCTTTTATAAATAAACATTGTCCCAATACCACTGATAAATCTGTGACCATACACTTCATAAAATTGATAGAACACATTTCTTTTTATCCAAATCAGATAATATTTTCTCTATTGTGAAGTATAGTGCTGTGACCATTCCAGGACAGTTTCAGAGGTATGATGGTCTCAGCACGGTAAGTGGTCATGTGACTATTCCAGCACAGTTTCAGAGTTGTGAGCATCCCAGCATGGTAACTGTGCTGTGACTGTTCCAGCATGGTAACTGTGCTGTGACTGTTCCAGTCCAGCGTGGTAACAGTGCTGTGATCATTCCAGCTCAGTAACAGTATGGTAACATCATTTATCTTATATGTAGATATTTCTAAAAACAGTTTTTGGATTATTATAGACCTACCTTTCCAAAACTTCCTTTACCCAATACTTTAAGGAATGTGAAGTCTAAATGTGTATATTTTTTTCTTGGTGGACTTGGCGGTCCTTGTCCAGGGGGATGTATTGGTGGACCTTCTTTATCCCAGATTTGATCATATCCCAAATATTCTTCATCTGAGCTTTCATCCTCTTTTCCCTCTGAATTTAACTGAAAAAAAACTTAGTAATTTAAAAATAATTTCTTGGTTTCTCGCTTTTGATTCATATAAATGTTTACACATAGAATGCAGGTAGAAATATTCAAATTTCATTCAAATGCAAATAAAACTGTTATAAACTTCAGAATATATAATCTCATGCATTTTAGAAAACCTGTGATAAGAAAATCATTTTAAATAGTTTTTTTTATATAAAATCATACATAACATGGGTCAAAATACTTGAATGTTTCAGTAGGACAAGGCACAAAAAATTAGCATAAATAATGCATTTCATACTGATACACAATAACTGCAGCAGTCTTTATAAAATAAATTTGCTTTAGGTGTAATATTTCAGATTATATGTAAATCATGCAGGTCATCACACAAAAAGCATACATTTGCTTAGTAGTTTGTGCAAGAAGAAGTATTCATTATGATAAAACATCACCAAAACATAAATTATTTATTACATAACTCTGCTACAACTTTAAGTGAGCGTTCCAATTGGCTACACAAGTCCATAGTCAGTCGATCGTTCTGAAGTCATTGATTTGTGGGCAGAATATTCATATTCATGTACTCTATAAAGTTTAAAAAGCCTCCTATCCTCCAATTTTGATAATGCACTGGCTTTTGTATTCATGGTTTTTGTTTCTTGACCAAAGAAAAGACACATATTTACTGATTCTTATATAAGTAGATGTCAAATTTAGTTGTTACTCTCAAATCTAATCAAAAACTTTGTACTGAAAATGTGAAAACTTCAACATGTTGCATACCAGATATATGAATTTGTTAAATGCACTTTATATAAAAGTTTTAAAATTTCTATAAGTTAAATTAATTCCAATATTTAAAATTTTAATCATGCAAAACATTTATGATTACACAAATAATACTATATTTTTCAATCTGATTATCTTTCATGTTTCTCAGGAAATTATTATACATTTCAATTGAGGTATTCAAACCATAAACGACCGCCTCGGTGGTCTCGTGGTAGCGTGCTCGCCCCGAGTGCGGAAGGTCGCGGGTTCGATCCCCGGCCGGGTCAAACCAAAGACATTAAAATTGGTATTTGCTGCTTCTCCGCCAAGCACGCGGCATCTAGGAGTAAGAGCAAAGACTGGTCGGCTCGGAATCAGTATAATGTGTCCGAGTGAGGTGATATGTCTTCCTGCGGACAGTTACCTCGTGAGCTAGCACATTAAAAATCCGACTTAGCGTGTCGGTCTAGTACAAAGCAGGGATCATATTCATTATCATATCAACATGTTCTCGTCCTGATATGCACCTGGTTGCCACTGGACGTTAAACAATAATTCATCCATCCATCCATCAAACCATAAACAACCATGAAATTCTATAAAATGTATGAAAATGCGTATAATATTTGCCCTGGGAATTAATCAAAGTGCAAAGAAAAAAGTTATCTTATGTAGGGAATGGAGTTCTACTGACATTGTTTTTATTATTTATTTCCTCTTTAATCTTGGGTGATTGGTATTAACCTAACTATATTTTTTAGCAAACTGCTGTCCACACTTTCTCCAATAGAGCTAATTAAATAAACAGAAAACTACAATTTTTCCTACCATAGTTAGGCCAATTAAAGTTAATTCATAAATTATCATCCCTGCCCACCCATCAAAGATAGGCCTGCCCCACATTTTTCATTTTTCAATTTTCATGTCAGTTTCTTATAGAGTGTTTGTTTATTTCATTGCTTTAATTTCCAGTCCATGAAAAATAAATAGTTTTCACTACAGTACAAGTTGTTGTAGGCCAAATTGATAGAAAGGGATCGAAGGTTATGCATCCTAAACAAATTATTATATATAGAATGGCTTTGTGCATGACTGAATCGACCACGCATTCCTTAATCAGGACACGCAGACAGTGAAAATTTATTGGTCCTGCTAAACATGAAAAAAAATTAATTAAATTAAAATCCTTTTACCGATCCCATATTCTTTAAAAGGTATGGACAATATTCCATCAGTTAACTTGAAATGGCCTTAGAGGTCTTTTGGTGACAAAAAGATGTATGACTTGAAGAAGACCTAACATTAACCAACAAAAACCCATCTACACTAGATGGTCATATATGAATTTCTACTTGGTAAAATTCCATTAATTTTTCTATGTTTATGATTTCCTAGAAACAATAGTGTTAATCGTATTGGAACCCACAAGACTTTTACCGCAAACAGTCTATTATGACATTAATTTATTCCATTGTTGTCTAAAAATGTTGATGTCGTAAGAGTGTTACATTATCCTTGACTATGTGGAGTGAAAATCCTGTGGTAAATATTCATACTGATAATTAAGTCTAGTTGGAATCAATCTACAGTGTACCTTAAAACTAATAATTAACTATAACCTGAATTCTAACTACTGTAAATCCAGAAATTATTGCGTGAATTTATTATTGCGATTTTGTCATTTTAGACCAAAATGTGATTTTTTTGTGGGGGATATTGAAAAAAATCCCGCTTCATTCATATAAAAAATTTCAAAATGCGAGTTTAATTTATTGCAATTGCATTTTCGCAATAATAGAAACCTTGCAATAATTTCGAAATTTACAGTATCATAAATGTGATCACTGAACCATGAAAATAAGGTTACCAAAAGTAATTATGTTGCTTATATCAGGTTTCTGTCATAATTTTACACAATGATTACATGAAAATTGATGTACTTTTCATTCTCTCATTTTCAATACAACCGGTAAATTTTTTCAACAAACATATTGGTAAAATGTAATGGTAGACTCAACATATTTAGATTAAAAGGCTAACACATATAAATGTATCCAGTAGAAATTCTTTTATGACCACCATTTGTTATCTTATGATTAAAAGTAAAGACAATATTCTCCAATACCATCACACAATATTCAACAAAAGTCTTAATTCTTAAAGATCATAATACTATGAATTAGATTGTGAATTGTACTAAAAGCTGAAGTCACAATAACTGTTACGTAATTACATTGTAAATGGAAAGAAAATGAAACTAGGAAAAAGCTCTGTCAGTGAAATTACCAGCTTTTACTACAGACTGTTTTTTACATCCTTGTTCAAAGAAAACAAAGGAAAAATGTTTACATTTGAACCCAGTTAAACTGAATTGTATGTCAAAAATAGATTCAATGTATTAATTGTTATACATTTCAGTCCTGCAATACTGTAAATTCAGTTTTTGTTTCATGACCAAAGAAAAGACACATATTTACTGGTTCTTATATAAGTGGACTTCAAATTTCAAAAATGAAGATAAAACAAATTTTAAGAGGCCAATTAACTAATTTTAGGTATTCCTTTTTTTATAAACAATAAATTCTTTGAAGTCTGATACATGAATTTGAATGCAACTGGTAAATGTTGAATCTGGGGTTGAATCTAAGTGATTTCATATTTTTAGGCAGTACATTTGTCCGAGCTTTCATATTTCAGTGTGTTCTTAAATTGCTGGATTCAAGTATAAAATTTTAAAGTAAAAATGGGATTTTTTAAGTCAGGATTTGACATATAATACACACAAACAACTTGAGTGCATCAATTGCAGAATTTATGTCATGAAATTTTCAATGTCCAATGAAAATGAATATTACATCCAATGCTGCATAAGAATAGATGTTTTACAGCACTGAGATGTCTAAAACTGGTAGGATATTTCTGGAAAATGATCAAAACATCAACATAAAACAGATTACATAAGACTGTTAATTCAAATATTAATGCAATTTTGTTATTAATGTGAAAAAAGCAACAGGGTGAATATCACATCTGGCTGTTAACTGTAGATCTATATTATTTTGTAATACAATCATAGATCTCTATGCAAAAAACAAATAAAAACCATAAAAAATTTATGATAATAATGGCTCTACTAATTCCAGAATTTACAGTATCATAGTAAAACTTTGATCATCCAAACTCTGAATAAGTTGCACTTAATCTCTCGATTAGCTTGAAATTCTTAATTTTTGAAATTTCAGACAAAATCAAGATACTAGTAACAAGACCAACACAAACTATATTACCACTTCTAAATAAACGTAGAGAATTAATTTACGAGAGGTATAATTTTACACATGCTGACCAGTCTTGATTAGCTGAATGACAACTTACCCCCCCCCCCCCCCCCCCTTGGAATAAATGTCAGCTTTTGATTTGCTAATGTGACGTCCGCTAAAAACCCATGCTCCCGTCTCATTGTTAAGTACCCTAGTTACCATATGTAAACATCTTATTTGTGGTTTCTTTGCTTTAGCAAATATAATATATTTTCATACAATTGAATATTATTTTGTTCAAGACCAACAGGAAAATTTGCTTTCCAGTGACGTCAAAGCAATATTTAACGTAAAAGGTACCATTTCGCAGAAACATCAGGCTGCACAGATGTGCTTCAGGTTGGTACAATCTCAATGCCCACGGCTATAAACATAGATAACTGATAATATCTACATTTGATCTTTTTTCTTGATTTTGTTAGAAAATAAAGACAACGTAAAAATAAACCAGAGTTCTACTGAATATTATCTGTCCCTTTTTTTTTCTATGAACAAGGAATAACAATGATATGATAGAGAAATGTCAAAATGAAACAGTTGTATCAAGCAATTCCACTGCAATGGAAGAAAAGCAAAAATGTTTTCATTACTTTTTTACTTATTTTACCATAGCTGGATGGACTTTTACGAGATGTGACCTGTAAACAACATGTTATATAAATATTTGTGCTAACATTTCAAAATGAATAGGTTTTATACTACTGAAGTTTCAAAGTAGATATTTTCTTATTTTAAGGAATTAATGGGCTTCTTCTTATCTTAAAAGGATGATATAAACAAAGCAAACTGAAAATTCAATGTTGATAAGAAAAAGAGAATTACATCTTAAATAAGAGCCCTTTTGAACCCTCAAGAATTTTTTTTAAAAAACAGAATATCAAAAAATCAATCCAAGATTTACTTTTATGTGAAAAAAAAGTCTTAAAATGAGCTATTCACACGATCAAAATTTATGATATGAATCCAATCTGTTTTCAGGATCACAGCATTGGTGGCAAAATATTTACTGTTTATTTAAATGCCCCTTTACTGATGGAATTGTGACTGGACATAATATATCAAAACTGGTATGAGAAACACGTGTAAAGAGAAAACATTTTCATACAAAGTTTTTTAATAATTGTCCACTTTGATTTTCAGGTCTTGCATGCTAACAAATATAATACAACATACACATGCGGAAATATGAAAGACCGGTATAGAATAATATAAAACCAGGTTAATAAATTTCATGTTAGTATTATTTCCAACCATATTTCTCTCTTTCATAACCAAAAAATTATACTGAGAGCACTAAACCATAATGAAAAAAGCTCTAAGCTTGTTTTTGCTGTTTTTCAGAAAATTTAAAAGTTTATCTTTTGCCCTTTCAAAATATCAATTTAATAAATAAATTGTCTTATTCAACATTAAAATATAACTGTAAGACTCACACTGGCTGCTGAAGTATTGTTTGTCATTCCCGTTTTTCCTTTCTTTGTACTTCCTGGCATTTTTCGTACTTCATGCAATTTTTCTGCTAATAATTTCTGATTGATTCCACATAAATTTGGCATAAGTTTCTCACATTTCTTGTGACAATTTACACCACATACTGAAAAATAAAGTAAAAGAAGAATTTATTTACATCAAATTGTATACACACATAACAAACACTTGTGATCTAACTAGATTATAATCAGCTCCATTTTATTTCAGATTAGTTATCGCCGTGATATTGGCTGTAATATCGCCAAATCGGCGTTAAACAATATTTAACCAATCAATCAATCTAACTAGATTAACTAACACTGCATTTCTTTCGATAACGGAAAGTCAATTTTCGGGAATATCTCAAAAATTTCTTTAAAATGAAAGTAAAAAGTATTTCTCTACCTTCTTTTTCCTACAGTTGTAAATATATGTGAATGTATAAAAATTTTCCAAAAAAGCATAGTTTCTTGTGAGCAGTCAGTTAAAGAAGTAGGCAAGACACACTGGAACAGAATTTAGTAATTTGGAAAGTCTTGGGGGAAAAACTAGAGGCTCAAGTGGTGAACCGGTATTACTCACCTGGAATCCTTTTCATCATATCATATTTGTTCATTTAGCTATTCAGTTTCAGAGATCTTTTTTAATTTAAGAAAGCAAAAAAGGTATTGTCCATAGGGACAATGAGTCCCATATGACCAGGGAGAAATATTCAAATTTTATAAACTTAAGGTTTTTGTATAGATTTTACATCTAGCTCTATGTTGAAATATAAAAACTAGAGGCTCTCAAGAGCCTGTATCGCTCACCTGGATTTAACTTTTCACCTTGAGCAGACCTAAAAATTTAAGTGTTGCAGTCAATTTGGCTATTTTCTATAGGATTCTATGTTGAACTAATTTCAGCTGTGGCAGTCATCTTGGTTAAGTCCAGGTCAACGGATACATTTCTAAAGGAGAACCATCTAAGGACCATTTCTGCTAAGTCTTGTTCCAACTGGCTAAGCGGTTTCAGACGAGAAGATTTTTCAATGAATTTTCCCATAGGGCCCTATGTTAAACTAAGTTCGGCTGTGGCGGCCATCTTGGTTAACAGTCCACGAAATCAGACACATTTCTGAGAAAGGACCTCCTAAGGACCAATGCTGCCAAGTTTGGCTCCAATATGCCAAGTGGTTTCAGACAAGAAGATTTTTCAATGAATTTTCCTATAGGGCCCTATGTTAAATGAAACACAGCAATCGGAGATTGCACATCCCCCCGCTCCCAGCAAAGTCGGAATGCACAAAGTCTGAACCCCTCATAATTTCAAATTGCATAAATAGAGAAAAAGTTTGACACTGATCTTTGGATATCAAGAAACAACACAGAAATATGAAATTGGACTTCTACTGCTCGGACAAAGTCGAATGCAAAAGTTTTAAGATGGATAAAATTGAAATGGCCTACATCAAATGAATGTAAGTCTTAACTTGTCATGTCCATTAAATATATATATTGTTTAGGGGTGGGGATTTCAACTGTTTTTGAAATAACTTGTAATTTTGTAAATGAGGGGGGTGGGGCCGACCCCCGGGGATGACCATTCAACTGGTCTTGTCATGCCCACTAAGAATATATATGGTTTAGGGGTGGGGATCTCAACTGTTTTTGAGATAACTTGTAATTTTGTAAATGAGGGGGGTGGGGCCGACCCCCGGGGATGACCATTCAACTGGTCTTGTCATGCCCACTAAGAATATATATGGTTTAGGGGTGGGGATCTCAACTGTTTTTGAGATAACTTGTAATTTTGTAAATGAGGGGGGTGGGGCCGACCCCCGGGGATGACCATTCAACTGGTCTTGTCATGCCCACTAAGAATATATATGGTTTAGGGGTGGGGATCTCAACTGTTTTTGAGATAACTTGTAATTTTGTAAATGAGGGGGGTGGGGCCGACCCCCCGGGGATGACCATTCAACTGGTCTTGTCATGCCCACTAAGAATATATATGGTTTAGGGGTGGGGATCTCAACTGTTTTAGAGATAACTTGTAATTTTCTAAATTAGGGGGGTGGGGCCGACCCCCGGGGATGACCATTAAACTTGTCTTGTCATGCCCACTAAGAATATATATGGTTTAGGGGTGGGGATCTTAACTGTTTTTGAGATATCTTGTAATTTTCCAAATGAGGGGGGTGGGGCTGACCCCCGGGGGTGACCATGTAACTCGTCTTTAAATGTGGAATAAAAATATATATGGTTAAGGGGTGGGGATATGAACTGATCTTACCATATTTTGAGATTTTACATATTAGGGTGTAGCCCCACCCCCCGGGCAAAAATCAAAATTCCGAAACCTTTGGCACAGACAACTCTTCAAGTGTTACTAGTGTACCTAATTTCATGTTTCTATCTTCTACGGTGTAGGAGGAGTTCTTGGACAATCGTTTTTAGACATTTTTTAACTCCTTAGGGCATTGCCCCTAGGGGCGGGACCAAAATTTTGATACCCTCTTTCAACTTGGGAAAGGCAATATAAGTAGTGACATAAGTTCCAATATCCTAGCTTTAACACTTTTGGAGATATCTCCATTTATTGGATATCGCGAAATTCGTTTTTCGCTCATAATTTGGCCCCAAGGGGTCGAATTCCAATTTTAAGGGGTCTATTCCCTAGTGGGTCATATACTCTTCCATGATGCCAAATTTCAAGTTTCTATCTTTTACCGTTTCAGAGATATGCCTTGCCACTACAGACGTACGTACGTACGTACGTACGTACGGACGGACGGTATTACATGATCCCCCCGCTTTCGCTAAGCGGGGGGATAACTAAGTTCGGTTGTGGCGGCCATCTTGGTTGACAGTCCGGGTCATCGGACACACCTCTGTAAGAGGACCATCTAAGGACCATTGCTGCCAAGTCTGGTTCCAATTGGTCAAGTGGTTTCAGACAAGAAGATTTTTGAGTGATTTTCCCATAGGGTCCTATGTTAAACTAAGTTCTGCTGTGGTGGCCATCTTGGTTCACAGTCCACGAAATCAGACACATTTCTGAGAAAGGACCTCCTAAGGACCAATGCCGCCAAGTCCTGCTCCAATATGTCAAGTGGTTTCAGACAAGAAGATTTTTCAATGAATTTTCCCATAGGGCCCTATGTTAAACTAAGCTCGGGTGTGGCGGCCATCTTGGTTGACAGTCTGGGTCATCGCACAAAATTCTGAAAGAGGACCATCTAAGGACCATTGCTTCCAAGTCTAATTCTAATTGGCTTAGTGGTTTCAGACGAGAAGATTTTTAAGTGAATTTCCCATAGGGTCCTATGTTAAACTAAGTTCGGCTGTGGCGGCCATCTTGGTTCACAGTCCACGAAATCAGACACATTTCTGAAAAAGGACCTCCTAAGGACCAATGCCGCCAAGTCCTGCTCCAATATGTCAAGTGGTTTCAGACAAGAAGATTTTTCAATGAATTTTCCCATAGGGCCCTATGTTAAACTAAGTTCGGCTGTGGCGGCCATCTTGGTTAACAGTCCGGGTCATTGGACATATTTCTGAAACAGAACCTCTTAAGAACTATTACTGCAAACTTTGGTTCCAACTGGACTTGTAGTTTCATATAAGAAGATTTTTAAAAGTCACCCCCCTTTTTTTTCTATTTTTAGTAACAGCAGCCATGTCGGTTGGAAGTCGGGAATGCCGGATATAGTTTTGGAAGGGGACCACCCAAGGACCATTCCACCAAACTTTGATCTCAATTGGGCCAGTGGTTTGAGAGGAAAAGATATTTAAAGGAAAGTTTACGCTGGATGCTGTCTTTAAAGGGCAAAAACTCCTATAAGGGGTCAATCAATGATTTTGGTCATGTTGACTTATTTGTAGATCTTACTTGGTGGAACATATTTGCTGTCTACAATTTGTCTTTATCTATAATAATATTCAAGATAATAACCTAAAACTGCAAAATTTCCTTAAAATTAACAATTCAGGGGCAATAACCCAACAAAGGGTTGACCGATTCGTCTGAAAATTTTATGACAGGTAGATCTTGTCCTGATGAACATTTTTACCCCATGTCAGTTTTGCTCTAATTGCTTTAGTTTTTGAGATATAAGACAAAAACTGCAGTTTACCCCTATGTGCTATTTTTAGCCATGTCGGCCATGTTGGTTGGCAGGCGGGGTCATCGGACACATTTTTTAAACTAGATACCCTAATGATGCTTGTGGCCAAGTTTGGTTCAATTTGGCCCAGTAGTTTCAGAGGAGAAGATTTTTGTAAAAGTTAACGGACGACGACGGACGACGGACGACGGACGACGACGGACGACGACGGACGACGGACGCCAAGTGATGAGAAAAGCTCACTTGACCCTTCGGGTCAGGTGAGCTAAAAATGTACAAAGATCCTTCCATAAATGCTTCATACAAGTTTCAGTTCATTTCGCTACAAGGTTTCAGAGCACAAGGGTTTTTTTTACAGTTATCCATGGCAACCATGTTAGTCATCCGATCCAGAAAAAAACATGCAACAGGTTCTTCAATAGATGCTTTATAACTAGGTTCAGTTCATTTGGCTATATGATTTCAGAGAAGGATATTCTTAAATTTGACCAATGAGAATATAGTATTTATTCATGGCAGCCATGTTAGTTGTCTGGTCAGGATAAAATATG
This sequence comes from Mytilisepta virgata, assembly GCA_028015205.1. NCBI lineage: Eukaryota > Metazoa > Mollusca > Bivalvia > Mytilida > Mytilidae > Mytilisepta > Mytilisepta virgata. The sequence goes on from CM051519.1 coordinate 80,756,739, forward strand.
CAAACTTTATAAAGGTCCTTCCATAGATGCTTCATACCAAGTTTCAGTTCATTTGGCCCACGGGTTTCAGAGGAGAAGACCAAAATGTGAAAATTTACAGACGGATGGACGACGAATGCCAAAAGCTCACATGGCCCTTTAGCTTTTTGATTTATCAAAAAATTTTACTAAAATGAAATAACTTAAGTCAAATTCATCCTTCTAATTTGTACCAGGTATAATATGAGCATTTTGAACTGTGAGCATAAAACTAACCTTCACATTTTAAGCCTTGCCTGAACAGTCCATATAGAAGAGTTCCACAGTGTTCACAAAAAGTGGGTGACATGTAATTATTTACTTTAAATCTATGTGGAACATTTATATTAAATCTTTCTGACATCATCTGCAAGTAAATAAAAAATATATGTCAATTTCCAGAAGAGAAATGAAATTGGCAGTGTACATAACATACAACTGTTGCATATCATTTTCTTTAAAACCCAATGGATAAAAGCACACACTGTTTATCAAAACAGAGTGACAGAAAGTCCATAAGTATTTCCTTTAATTAACTCTAGACTGAAATTTCTTATACTTAGTAACTTCCCATCACTCTGTTTTGATAAACAAACGGTGCATGATTGTATCTGTTGAGTTTCAAAAATAATAATACAGGTTGGTTGTTCAGTGTGTTGTATAAAATAACAGAACAATGTACTAGGAAACTTTTTCCCAATGTACTCAATTTCAATATATCTAAAGTGAAATTTTTCAGCAGATTAAATTGTATATTTTAAATTTTAAAATCTAAACATAATGAAAAACAGCAGCTACAATGCATACCCCCACACCACTGCACAAATATCAACAATCATTGGCACAGATAACTCTTACACATTTGTAGTATTAATTTTCAAGATCAACTCTCAAGCGGTAAACGTGGAAAATCAATTTATCTCTTTTGGACGCCTTAAGAATTTGCAACAACGTACTACCTACATTACAAGGTCCCTGATGTGGAGAGGATAGACAAAAAACTAAATGCCTCACCCCACTATTGTTGGCAATTCATAAGATATGAAAGCTACTAAATGTAACTAGACTGCTTTCTATAATATGGAAGTAAACAATATTTAATATTTATTAACGTTTAAGTTTTCTATTATTTATGGTTAACTGATAGTCACATATTAAGGTAAAATATGAACCTCACACAAGTTTTCAGATACACCCTCATTTCACAATCCTATTCGTCTTTGAGAAAACTACAAACCTTTGTTTCTCTACTATCCCTTGCACTTCCTGGGCAGGTCCCCAGTATCTTGTTGTGGCATTTTTTATGTACAGCACAATTGCATACTGCAAATGCAAAAATTTATTATCATATAATTAGTACTAAATATGATGTGTAATGACTTAAAATGAACAACCCATATATGCATACTCCTAGACTAATAACTTATCAGTCAAGTGTTATTTGAATGCACATGACTGATATGGCCATGTCACATGGTCAGGCTGATATAGCCAAGCCCTTACTTTGGTATGGGAGTCTCAAGATGATATCCAGTCCAATATGGATTAAGTCATGTATTGATCTATAATCATTTAACAGTCTGCTAACCAAAGCCCATACACTTATGAATTATAGATGACCAACTATGTACTTTCTTATATTGATTTACTGGTTTTTATTGACACAGGGAAGGTAATATTATAGTATTATTGTGTTATGGAAAACCTTGCACAATTATACATTTATTGACTAACCAGTCCAATATGTCGTATTGACTCGTCCAATATGATCCTTTAATGCCTAACCAGTCCAATATGTCATATTGACTAGTCAATATGGCATATTGGACGGGTATGTGTCGTATTTGCGTACTTTGACATTTTGTATTGTATTGACAGGTTTTATCATATTTAGGCTTATATTCTGTTGGTAGTCAATAATTCATCATCTATAATTAATCATTATTGACAAAAAGTAGAATATACGCCTAAATACAATACAAAATGTCAAAGTACACCAATAAGATGTATTGGCCCAGTTCCACCTATATTGGCCTAGTTTAGGATCATATTAGTCTAGTCAATATCACGTTATTGGACTGGTTAGTCAATAAAGGTATAATTGCACAAGGTTTCCCATATTGCCTTAGCTATTGGTTCTTGGCTAGCCATATTGGACTTCAGATTTATCTCAGTCCAATATGGCTTGCCTCGAACCAATAACTAAGCCAATATCGAAAACCTTACACAATAATACTATAATTCTATGCTTTATATTTGTCCATGTGCTTTTGACTGTAGACGGTTTCAATTACTGATATAAAAGATGTCATAATTACCCATATCTTTTCTTTTTTATTTCAAAGATCAGACTTTAATTGGTATTGGAATTAAATATTATTGTATTCCAGTATACAGGTACAGCAAACAAAAATAACCTACTAGATGAAATATAAACCCAAAGAAAAAGTATTATTGCAATGAAAATGATTCCCATGAAATAATGCTTCAAAAAGTATCAGAGATATAAAGATAATTACAATATGTTTTCAAATGAGATACAACGAAATTTTACACCTGTTTTTATTATAATGTAATTACAGAACGTAGACATATGTCAATAAACATATAAAAACCACAGACAAAAAATCAAACAAGTCTACTTTGTCTAGAAAAAGAGATAATATTTATTTACTATTATTTCAATCTTTGTAGTTTTTGATAAATTTTTGCACTTTTGATAATATTTCACCAGAAAATATATATTGACAACAGTATAAACACAAACCAATGATCTGTAAACATTTCTTGTAAATTGGGCTAAATTTCTTACATCAAATAATAAAACATTTCTATCATGAGTGTCTAAAATTTGAAAACAATTTGTACAGGAAATATTCTGTTCTTGAAAAAAAATTATACTCTATACAAAAGAAGACTTATAAGGTTAGGAAAACATATTTTTGCTCTATATCCTATAGAGACTGTTATTAATAAACTTTTGAGTCGTCAAGATTTGGATTATACTAAAGCAAATCAAGCTTTCCTTCACTTATTTGTAAATTTCAGATTAGTGACCATTCTCTTGCTATAGAGACTGGTAGATATAAGAATATTCCTAGAAATCTAAAACTATGTCATAACTGTAATGAAATTGATGACGAATTCCACTTCTTTTTTTCTTGTAGAATCAATGAAACTATTCGCACTAAACTTCTAGACACTTTCCAAACAGAAAATGATATAACTACTAATGATAAAATCAAATATATATTAAATCCTAATACGACTCAACAAGTGAAATCTTTGAGCTCCTATATAAAACAGTCGCTAGAACTGAGGACCTCGAACTGAGGACAGGGACACCTGATTCATTAGTTGATTTTATCTTTTATGTATTAAACTGTTTGTATGTAGCCTTTGACCCTATTTGGGTGTAAGTTGTGCTAATAAAGAATTTGAATTTGAATTACTATAAATTCTCAAACTCTTTTTGGGAAGCATTTCCCCTTATCAAAATTATTATTCTGGCAAAACTAACGAAGAGGGAGAGCCTGATAAATAGTAAAAGTAAAATATTTTTTGGCCTATATAGAATCGCCTGTTTATTTAGAAACCTGGATTATCTTTGTATTTTTTCCACGCACTATTTTGCTTTTGTTTATTATGAAAGGCCATAATAAGACCTTACAATGTGTTGCTCATTCTGGCATTGAAACTGCCCTTCAATTACTTTTTTGAGCTTTCAATGAGGGTGGTAAGGTGTTATTTTTTAGCTTTCAATGAGGGTGGTAAGGTGTTATTTTTGAACTTTCAATGAGGGTGGTAAGGTGTTATTTTTGAGCTTTCAATGAGGGTGGTGTTATTTTTGAGCTTTCAATGAGGGTGGTAAGGTGTTATTTTTGAGCTTTCAATGAGGGTGGTGTTATTTTTGTGCTTTCAATGAGGTTGGTAAGGTGTTATTATCATGCATTATTTTGGCAGTTTTTATTTCATATGTGGTTGTATTGATAGGTCCTTATTCACTGTGTTTTGTTTAAATGAGGAAAATGTAATGTGTAGCCGAAATTCTAATTTTTCTTTCCTCATGAATGACATTTTTATTTCCCTGTTGACATATGTCCATATCCCCTTTTTAAGGTGCTCTTTAACATTTTCAGTCTTGATCACTCATCACTTCATTAAAATTTGTAAGAGAGAGATTTCTACTGATGTATACAACCCATTTTCACATGCAATATTGTGTGTTTGATAACAAGTTTAACTAAGTGGACTCAATCTTGCTCATTCTTAACAAGAAATTGGTTCAACAAATTTTTTATATAAAATATAATACCAACCTTTGCATTGGTAACCCTGCTTGTTGAGTCCCCTACAAAGACAAAAAAAATATTTTAAAACAATCTTTTGTGTGAACCCATGCTTTCTTTCATCTCTTTCATATGACTGGAGAATTGTATTCTTAAAATTTAAATTCAAGTGTCATTCACTTCATTTGAAATGAGCATATACAAAGATTAAACCAATAAATGAGCTAGATTTTACTGCATCGCTGTTTGGAACTGCCCTCTCACCTGCCTGCTAAGCCACATGACCACTTGCTGTACACTGTTAGACTAATAATAACCCAATTTATTCCATTGGAAAATCCAAATAAAACCCAGAAATCAGAAAAATTCTGTATTTTTTAAAGGAAATGTAGATTGCAACATCAACAAGCATTCTGAAAGTATTGCTGGGAAATACAACTTCCCCTATCGGCTTGAGCTATCAGAAAACATGCAAAATCTCCTTCAGTAAGTTAATCGGACGAAGATGTAGTGACAAAGTGCAGAAAACTGATTATTAATTTTGCATGAATTTTCTATGTCCATGAACAATAACTTTGCAAAAAAAATCATTCAAACGGAACGAAATTCAAACTTGATCTGTAACATGGGTAATACTATAAACCAAATATCAAATCAATATCTTCAAGAATGACGGAAAAAAGTGCAGAAAACTGATTATTAATTTTGCATGAATTTTCTAAGTCCATGAACCATAATTTTGCAAAAAAATCATTCGAACAGAACGAAATTCGAACTTGATCTGTAACTATGGTAAAACTATAAACCAAATATCAAATCAATAACTTCAAGCGAAAAAAAGTGCGGAAAACTAATTTGCGGGACTGACAGATGGACGGATGGATGGACGGATGGACGGAGTGCAAACCTATAGTCTACAAAGCAGAAACAAGACATTCTTTTGGAAAACTTTCACCTACTTATAAACCAATAAATTGGAAGATAAATAATAAAGTGTAATTCAATAACAGTGCATTTCTATTTTCAAATATGTCTTGATAATCCTATTTTACTGGTATAGTGGGCTGTTTTTGTTTATTTTCTGTTCTCCTTAAATCAAAATTTTAATACTTCTTTAATAACAAAAAGAAATAAGATCATAAACAGCAGCGTGTCAAAATCTAAATCATTATTTGCTAGTACACAGGTAAGATAATTATCACTGGTACAAAATGAAAAGCATTTTACATTCAAAGGAAATAAATTATAATTTATGAAAGATTTTTTAAGAAAAAAACAAATAAACTTATAAATCTTGTACAAAATACAGACAATATTACATGGAAGCACTTATTATATACAATAAAAGGTGCTTACAAGAAACATAGAAATAACTTTGGTTTCTATAAAATATGCTTCAATTCACCAATGATTCTGAATTTTGCTTAATCTTTTTCAAGCTATCAAACTAACTCCTCAAGACACTTTAAGAAAAAAATTTTTCATGCTTATCCAAATTGCCATATACTTAAAAATATTTTCAGAAAAAAATTCATTTGTTCTTTTAGCCAGATGAAGTTAATTTTTTGATTCTCATACATGCTGCCCAAGAATTTACGAATGGCCCAAGTTTTTCATTTAACATAAATTTGTTGTTAGCCTTTAATAGGGAAAAAAACATAAAAAGTCAAACAACAAATTCCATCTTCCCTCCATAAATTTTATATAATTTTAGGCGAGAATCACAGAATTATTTCATCGCGGCCTTATCAAATTTAAAATTAAAAGTAGGTTGAGTAATTCTGTGGGGCCAATTACGAAAAACATACATTTTTCTCGTCACCATCATTATTGACGATATTTTGATATTTACTGAAAATTGCCAAAAACCATCAATATGATGGATCTCCATAAAACTTCCTCCTTTAGATGTAAAATTAAACATTATAGATAATATACAAAGCCAAGATAACAATCACAATCCAATAATTTTCCATTTATAATGGCATATAAATCATTATGATGACAAACATTGGCTAAGAGCTTTATTTTGATGAATTAAGACATATAGACAGGATCCATACTAACTATTCATATAATCACTGATTAACATAAGCAAGAAAGCAGGAAAAATTTCCCAACTACGAGTAATATTACACAGTGAACTTTCTTTATTTCAAGAACATGCCAGTAAAATTATCTCAGAACTTGAAATTAACTCCTGAACCTTTTAAAATTAAATAAATATCAGGATATATTTACTCATTATAACTCAAAATTTGCTGCCAATTCAATGAAAGAAACATGAAACCTAATGAACGAACAAACTTTCCTCCATCTCTCTAATAACAAACCATTTTCCGTTGCCCTTTATAAATCATTTTTCATTCCTGTAAAATCCTCTGAGAATATTGTATTCCTAGATGTATTATTGGATTTCTTTATAGACATGTAATTACTTTCTTTCAATTTCATTATAATCATTCATGTCGAAAACTGTTACAATTCTATCAACATAGTGTCTTTTGTTATAACAGAACTTCTTCCTGGGTACATCTGTTTGTAAAGCCTAGCATTTTTAGTTTAGTTTGTTAGATAACTTTTCTGTTAGTATCATTTATAATTTGGTCTTGAACAACATTTAGTTTACACATATGATTTGATAAATCCAATATTTAAATTTTATTCAAATTAAAAAAAAACAAAACATAAGTTGAGGCATAAGCATAGTATATTATCTATAATGCATTTCACAAGTCATTACCTGCATATTACTTACCATATAAATTCATTACAAAATGAGCAATATGTGAATTGACGGAAGAACTTGGCTATAAACTGATGCCCTTTGACCTCATGAACTTTGGCCTGTTTAATTGCACCTCTTCGTCGTGTTATACCTCCAGTTTCCTGTTTCTTCTCTGACTCTATGAACGGCACTTGTTCTGAAATAAAAGAAATGTATTTGTGACGATTTCCTACTCAACACAAATTGTAACTACAGCAGAATTTAAGTAACATAGGCAGCAAAACTGATGACAACACGAAGCCTTCTGATTGACAAAAACCAGATTTTCCGTCATAACTGTTTGGAAAATCTGGTTAAAAAGTTTCAAGATACATGATGGTAGTTTTAGTTATCTTGGTTCTAAAAAAATTTGTGAACGGTTTTAAAAAGTAGTTTGAAATTTACACAGCATTGGAATTATTTATGTCTGATCAACTGAGGAACCAATGTATATACATTTATCATATATTTGGTACTAAATACAGGAGTTTTGAATATATGATAAAGCACATGATGTTGGTCCGTGTCTGACGTTTATGACGTCATACCCTTTATCGCATACCCTTTATCACATGGCTTACCCTTTATCGCATGGCTTACCCTTTATCACATAGCTTTTTTCAATTTTTTTTCAATTTTATTTTTTGTATTTTTTTTTTTGGGGGGGGGGGGGGGGGGTCAAATTTAAAAAAACAAATGTTGTTCAATTTTTTTTCCGATTATTCTTTTTTTTTTCAAAAAATATTTTCCCCAATCAATGTCATTTGTGGCAGTAGACTTTAATTTGGAAAATCTGAAGTCTTCCGTTTAAATATGTGATAAAGTGTATGATACATGTTAAAATCTGTATCACATGCTGTATCAACCTCGACTAATATCAGCCCTCGAGCCAAGGCCCTCTAGCTGATATTGGTTTCTCAGGTTGATACAGCATGTGATACAGAATTTACCATGTATTATTCTCTATATATTATTAGATGATAAACTTAAGATTTTGTGTTAATTTTGCCCCTGAAAAGCTAAAGATGAGTGATATTCTGGTTTTCTCAAATAAACTTCACTATTGAGGTATTGAAAGTGTATTTTAAGCTTAAAGTCTCATTTTTTATCATCTATAATGTTAAAGGCCTTCATTTCAGACAGAAAATTATTAGTACAAAAATCTTACTTATTATCAAAACTTGTTTAAAATCTATTGAAATTTCACTGAATGGTTTTACAAATCAAACCTTGTTACGTAACTTGTAGTTTCATGGGGTAATAAAACCCAATACATTTCATGCAGATATCATTAAGTAAATACTGTTATTAAAGGTAAAATAAAAACACTACAAAAGATTAAAAGTGTCTACTGATAAGAAGTGCTTTATAAGGAACTGCTAGTGTGTTAAAAAATAAAACTTTAAACTGTTGAAAATTTGTTCCTTCACTATACTACAAAGATGCTTACCCAAAACCTTCATATGATTTCATACAAGAATGGTGTGTTTTTTTTAAGGATTCCCAAAATTAATCAAGTTATTGTGTCTAATAAAGTATCTATTTGGGCATTTTTTTTTGGTTGTTACAGCATACTACAATATGAATATAAAATAAATATTACTGCTGGAAAATTAAACTGTTACTATATATAAACTTTTTTGTGACAATAGATGGTCAATAAGTAAATTTTCTATATTTTGTTTTTATTAAAGTATGTAAAGCAATGTAAAATCTTTAAACATAAAAAATACATGAACTGCAGAAAGTTAATAACATGAACCAAATGGGTATTTTATTTTATTTTGAGTTCATTCATCTTTTACATTTCTTGCCCAAAAATCATGTAATAATGACATCACTGGTCTGAGACAGGTTTAAAGAATGAACACAGATGTAAACACACACATATTGAATATACTGGTATGCTATAACCAAACAGAAGCAACTTAAAATGAAAAGGTATACACTCTGCTTTTGGAGATGGATATATGCCTACACTATTAAAACATTTTAGTCATTGCTGCTCGACTATTAAGTTGCTTCATTTTGGTAAGCTACTAGTGAAATTATAGTGATAAAATTGATAAATATTCTGTTTAAAATCTAAGCAAAACATACCATTTTTCTCTGAAAGGTAAAAATACAAAAATTGCACTATGTATTAACAATTTCTATTAAAATAACCTGACGAGATCTAAATTTTATATCACTGTGATTTTTTTTTAACTGCAAGTCATTTTTTAGAAATATCTCAGATGTTTCTTTAAAATAAAAGTAAAAAGTATAAAATCTATCTTTTGTTATCAACAGTTGTAATTTTAGGCTTTTCAAAACTGCTGAAGTGCCTCAAAAATATTTTTTCATTTTTTGAGTAAAATTCATTGATTTTCAGACAAAAAAAAATGCACACAATGTCCTGCTAAGAATATCCCCCACTCTGATAGATCTGAAAGGTGTGCATACGTTACAACATATGAATTCATTCCATTCCGTAGTTTCTAAAAAAAAGTGTGACGGAAATATTTGTTGGACGAACCGGACAAGGTGAATGCAATATAGCCTCCACTTTAGAGTGGGGGTATAATATGACATCAATAGAAATAAATATGACTGCTGGATACATGTATGTGCTAGTTTTGTTTCCTGTTTCAAATGAAAAAAATGTTATAAGTCCTGAGTTTCTCCTTAATACTACTGTTGGTGGGACACACAGTAGTATTAAGGCTTGCTTACATTACTATTTAGATCAAATAATTTGTACTCTGATTCCATTATATTTTGTTGGATACAAATTTTCAGTTTTCTGTTTCTGTGGTCACAGTGAATCCATGAATTTAAATTATTCAACAAAATGTATTCTATGATGCATTATTAGTAGACAATTAAAAACACCTCGAAAATTGATATGCTAAAACTTTGACAACCTGCAAAAATTTAAAACTAAAATGGTTATAAAGTTCAAATTTTCCCCATCAATGAAAATTGGTGCCCAGAAAAATAAATGTATCTGGTATTAAAACGTTCAAATGGAATCACCTCTGCATATGAGCAAAAATTTAAATATGAAATTGTGATAAATTTAGAATCAATAAGTGATAAAAATAATCTACTTTTTATACTATACAAGATGAGGTTCAAAAAAACAAAGAGGTTCCTAAACTATTTGTCAGTTGAATTGGCTGTAACTATTCCATACGAATGAACTCTCAGTTAAAAAAGATAGTGTTTTATTCTCCATAAAGAATACTTAAAAGCCTGATCAAGTATCCATGTCTGATTAGCTACTTTAACATGTGGCAATTGAGGATGTGCACTGACTCCATCCTACTTAAGAGACTTGTATCTTTACAGCATCAATTTAACATCCTAATGCACTTGATTTTTTTATTAAATAAGATTAATTTCTGATTTCAAGATTGCTGACTGTCCATTAAATACTGTTGACAACATTTTGCTATTAGCTCATTAACTGCAAAAGTGCTAATAAGGCAATGACAAATGTTACTGTCTTAAATAATGACTAGGTGTCCAATGGATACAATTGGTAAAGTCATTGTTTCTGGGTTTTTTTGTTTTTTTTTTCAAAACAAATTCCTACTGTCTTTAAACCTTAGTTCATGGAATGAATGATAAAAGGTTTATAGTTTATTGGGGTTTTACACTTTCAGCACATTCGGCTGTATCATAGCAGTCAGTTTTTGTTGCTGGAGGAAGTCCTGAATTATGACTGGACTCAAGCACGCCTCAACCTGCAGAAAACTGGCAAACCATGTCAATTATGACTGGAGTCAAGCACACCTCAACCTGCAGAAAACTGGCAAACCTTGTCAATTATGACTGGAGTCAAGCACACCTCAACATTCTGAAAATTGGTCAACCTTGTCAATTATGACTGGAGTCAAGCACACCTCAACATGCAGAAATCTGGCAAACCCTGTGAATTAAGACTGGAGTCAAGCACACCACAAAATGCAGAAAACTTGCAAACCCTGTCAATTATGACTGGAGTCAAGCACACCTCAGCATACAGAAAACTGGCAAACCTTGTCAATTGTGACTGGAGTCAAGCACACCTCAACATGCAGAAAACTGGCAAACCTTGTCAATTATGACAGGAGTCAAGCACACCTCAACATGCAGAAAACTGTCAAACCTTGCCAATAATGACTGGAGTCACAATCACCTTAACATGCAGAAAACTGGCAAACCCTGTCAATTAAGACTGGAGTGGAGCACACCTCAACAAGCAGAAAACTGGCAAACCTTGTCAATTATGACTGGAGTTAAGTGCACCTCAATATGAAGAAATGTGGAAAACCTTGTGAATTTTGACTGGAGTAAAGCACACATCAACATGCAGAAAACTGGCAAACCTTGTCAATTATGACTGCAGTCAAGCACACCTCAACATGAGTTGTGATCAAACTTACAACCTTGGTGCTGACACACTAGTTATCATTAGTATTTTTTGTATATATTTTAATCCATTTGAATTGTCTTATCACTTAGCTGACAGATACAATAGCCTAGTGCAGTAGTGGTAACTAAAAATATTAATATCATTCTTGTCTTCCTGAGAAACAAAAATATTCAGTATAAAAAGGAGATAGCTTTCCTTGTGAGATTTTCTTAAATCATTTATTGCATTCACGAGTTGTTTTGAGACAGCAGAAACCTGTATCAGGCTGCTCAGAAATGGACATGGACAAATTGTGGACAATTGGATGGAATTGTAATGAGATTTCAAAACAATTAAATTAGACTGTTTTTATTTCACTGCACATGCTCACTTACCACCGTTAACATAACATGCCAGGTATAAAATTTTCTCAAATTAGAAAAGTTGATGCTAAAATTAATTTATATCCATTAATTCGATAAGAATAAAGAAATTCCACGTTTTAAAAATTCAAAGTAACTTCCCCCATCTTTGAGAATTTCCAGAGAAATATCTATTTCTGTTGAATTGAAAGAAAATGAGATCTGGGATCCCTATTTTTCCGTTTATTGTATAAAAGTATTTAAGCAATCTCCAATAAATTTATTTCAAAATTCTGTCAGTTGGAATATATATCTTTGTTCACATAACTGTATCCCTATTCAATCTATGATAAATAAGAGAATGTGTATATCAGCAGAAAACCATTGGTACATATATGTTTTATTGTATTTTTGAAATTGGCATAATAATCACTACAGTATGATAAAGTATGAACAAATCTATCAGATATGATATTAAGTGATATGCAGGTAATGATGCAATTTTAAGTCATATCAATCAAGATCTGTGCAAGCCACCTTACACTATTAATTGATGAAAAGTAAGCAATCATCCAATATACTTTAATAAAACTTTACAAACTTTCAGGATAGTTAGAAATAATACTGAGATATATAAACCAATCACTTGATGATAAATGATATTAATGGATCTACACTACAACAACACTTATGTCAATCAATGATCACTCATACAATAGATAATATCAATTACTTACCTTCTTGTTCTGAGAAGAATCTAACTTGAATCTGTAATCTTCCTGAGGGTTTTATATCTAACTGTAATCAGAAATTGAAATGAAATATAATAAAGAAAGATGCAACTTATTCATAATTATATATAAGGAACTGAAACAGTTATAAGCAGAGAAGTCAAACACACCCAACCAAACGGATCAATTCAAGAAAACACAAAGTATCAGAATGCAAGTTAATATATAGCTGACTCTTGCATGTATGAAAGTACAGATGTTGTCAAAAACTGTTAGTCAGGAATCAGCTGTTTTTCTGCCTCTTGAAGGGAATGTACAGATGCAGACTTATTCAGTAGTTGTATTTGTCCACAAGAAAATGATCTCTAGAAATGATACTATAATAAACCTTGAGAACATTTCTAGTTATTATCTATCAGCTTATCCTTAACAATTCCAATACTCAAATTTTCAATAATCAAAATTATTCTAGTATGATACCATAACCAGATACAAAAAGAAAATTCATTTTCATCTACCTGTTATTTTGACAGAGCTCAAATATTTTTTCTCAACATAAATTTAGAGACTGCAAGGAAATTACATAATTACATAAAAAAGCCTGAATATCTTCCAAAACAAACAAAAAACACAGAAATCACACATGTACTGCAATTTTAAGGCTGACTTCAATCGCAATCATCATGAAATTAACGAAATGTACATAAAACTTATACCACAGGTGAGACTAACAGAGTTAGAAACTGATTACCATAACCAAGGAAATGTTACACGTGTGTTTACACAAAAAATAAATACAGAAGAAAGTGTTTATCATTAATTATTCTCCACACAGGATTTTTGGCTGCAAGAATCCTGTTTGATAATTACCCTTCACAATTTTGGCTGATCAGATTCTAAATGGCATCATTTATTAATTACGATTCAAACTTCTAATTTTACATCTGATCTAAGTTGTATCATTTGGTGCAAAAATGTATAGCATGCAAGACTGAGACATATGGATGTATACATAATAAATTCTTTGATACCAATGTTGATACACAAGATGTGCAAATTTTGTTAATTTTTAACTCAGCAGTTGTGCTCAGGGCCAAAAATGTTGAAAACCAAAACATTGAAGAGCAGATTCAAGAATTCCAAGAAGACCGAAGGGGTAAAGCTAATATCATCTAAGGACAGAGCTATGCACAAGGAAAATACTCTTAAGTGGTAATGGTTTGTTTTAGACTATGTTGAAGAAATCTGGAATAAAGTACCAGTACATGTCACTAGTAATGAGGTTGGACTTGAAGCTATTTATACCAATGAGTCTGTTTTGGGGCTATTACAAGTTCTTGACTTGTAATTTGACCTATCAGACTGGAAATGAAAAGCCCTGTGCTAGTGATTGTGTCCAGAAAATCAATGAAATTAACCTGTAATTATCAGGTTTATGGTAGAAATAGTTATCAAAATTATGACTTTTTATGGTTTCATTGCCCAATTTGATGATAATTACACCAAAAAGACCCCAAAAAATATCCTTTATGCAATTTTTTTCTGATCAGCTGGAATTTTTAATTCCATTGGTTGATACTTTATATTTACTGTTACAAAATTGTTAAATTTTGTGAAAGCTAAGGAGTGTCTCTCTCATGCATGGCACATCTTGTTCATCAAAACTGGTAGCAAAGAATTTTTTTCTCCCAAAAACCAAAAAGGTCAAACAAAATAATGACCATTTTGGAACCCCTGATAACAAACCATTCTCCAAGTTACAATATTTTTACCAATTATTCTGTTTGAAAAAAAATAAACTCGTTTAAAATTCTACATATAGAATGTTCAATGGTATATTGATTAAAAGTATCTTAACTTTTTACCAAGGAAAATGACAGACTGAAAAACTGCTAGGTTGCCAGAAAGTTTCAGTATCCTTCACTGATATATATTGATTTAAATGAAGCCATCAGCTTCATCACTTGCTGATTCTTATTCATCATTCAGTCTTTTTTCTATTATACTGTCATATATTAATAAAGATACCAATTATCTAGTGCCATTTTACTTCATCTGAGAACATTAATTATTAACCAGCATCATAACACACTGTTTCAATAAAATATTGCACTGTCATCAACTATCCTTTATTTTTGACTTAACAAATGATATAATTGTCATCAATAAAAACAATATCTCTCCTTCCAACGATGGTCCCAACACTGTTATGAAGCTGACTTCTGTATTTTTAATATCAATAAAAAAAACAAATTCCATATACAGGCCTTATAACTTGATGGCATTGAGATAATGAAATTTAATTTACTGTATATATCAGTGGAATATCGTTTGCTTTAACACAAACTTTCCAAGCACCAAAGATATCTGGGACTTATTTTTTAAATATCCTCAATGAAAGCTAGACTGCTTGAAAATTGCTTTTTAACTTGAATATTTTTTTTCATGTTTTAAACATGTTTTACTTAGTTACCAACCTGGAATAGAGTAGGACCAGGAAACAGGAAAACTGGAAAATTTGATGTCAATATAGACTGAAATTAAACACTTCCTAATAGACTTAAGTTTGAACTCAAACACTGGTAGTGTTAGATGTCATTATTTGTTGCAATAATCAACCAAGGAATCTATTTCCCATTTTGATATACTAAGTTTATAAATTATTGCTATGCATTTGATGCAAAAAAATGCTTTACATGGCAATAATAGCAAACTTGTATAAAACTTGTCAAAATTCAAACAGAATTCAGAAGTGCAGTAATTCTTTATAACATTTCTTCACTAAAATTCCTTCAGATTATCACAAGATAAACATAATATGACTTTAATTAAGATTTCCTTGGAAACCTTCCCCTATAGACTTTTTCCAACAATATGTTTACATATATAGCGAGTTTATCGGAATAAAGGACAATAAAGGACACCTTCGGGACTTATAACATAATAGCTTATTGATGATTAGACATCGTACCTATGCTTCTGCCTCGTGAAAATCTTAAATCCCCCAAGACAATAAAAAGGCAAACATTATATTTCGCAAGATTTAAAATCAATCATGCTATACAAAATAAATGTAGCAGTAGAAAAAGTGTTAAATGCAACAAGTAGAATGAAATAGATCAGCTTGGAATCATTAACTGTCATATTTCGCAATAATTGGGATCTCTTGGGAAATCATTCAGCTGATATATTCCAATCAACCTGCGAGACAATTTAAATCATCAATAAAATTAAAATTAGGCCCACACTTATGTGATATTGATAAAAATTATTATATCTTCATCAGCGGCAGACTTACAGAAGATACAAGAAAAGCATTACAATGCAATAAGTGTGCAGTTGATTCAGTTGTTACGGTAAACAATGTTAAACCAATACACTGCTGCATATAGGCCTCAGACAAGAGGTTTTTTTATGCCTTATTTAGATTTATGTATAATGCCCTTGTATTTGTTCTTAGAATATGTCTTCATTTCTGTAACCACAATGATGTCCTGTAAGCTTGTGACATTTGATCAAAGCATGCATCCATGTACAAACTTCCTTACCCAGACTGTTGCAATGTTTCCATCTGTACATTTTTCAGCTAAAGCTCTGGCAGATATGGTAATTTCAGCTAAAAATCTGTTCGGTTTCTCCATGACAACCAGATTGATCACTCGCCCATCATATAAATGAGCATCAAAACAGGTATTCCATTCCGGATAGATTGTCCTCTTTTTCTGTACTAACTGGACACCTCGTCCTATAATTGAAAACAAGTTCAATATGCTTTAAATGCAAAAGTTAATGCATGCATTTAATATTGAGAAACTTAGAAAATGTACGACAATAAAAAATTATGTTCGAGTTACTGAGAATAAATTACATTAAATTACTGTTGTACGGACCAGAAAATGAGTTCGAAAATTCGAGAAATCGGTGTTCGAAAAATTTTGGAATACACACCAATTATTATTAGTATGGCAGTGTATGGGTGGCTCGGCAGTCTGGTGGGCAGCTCCAAATAGTGATGAATGAAATAAAGTTTGCTGTCAATCAAGCATCTTCTTGTTTTAAATTAATTTCTAAATTTACAGTAGTATGTTTCTTTACAATTGGTGAAATTTGAAAATTAGTTAAAAATTGTTCTTGGCAACTTCAGATAACTTAAATCTTAAATGTGAAATAGCTGTTCTTGAACAATTTATTTTATTTATGATTTATGAGGAACTGGATGCCTGAAATATAAGTAGTATATGCACTTTATAACAACACTGTGTATTTTCTGTGTTTGCTTAATTCAATATTAGAACTGATATTTCAAGCTTCAAAAGCTTCATCTTTTGAACAAACAAATTAATTTCAGTAGAAATGTTTTCCTGATTCATCAAATGTAAACCTTGCTCAACTAAACAGCAGAATGAATTTTTTTCTATCACATTTCAATAAATCTTGATATGTGAAAAAAAAAATTATATACTGTATATCTTGATATGAGAAAAAAAAATTAAATATATCTTGATATGTGAAAAAAAATTAAATATATCTTGATATGTGAAACATATAACTTAATTTTATTGGGTCCTATGGGATTAAACACAGTTTACGAAACAAAATGGCAAAGAAATATGGAGGCAGACATGAAATAAACTATGTGATAGAGAAACTGCTTTTGCATTATTACTCAACTGAAACATTTAAAGAGCTCATCATGTCAAGCTCACAAATTCAAATATTCTCTTGGGCCAATGAATGATTTTAGGAAAAATATTTTTTTAGATTGAAAGACTTGATATTTCCCAAACATGTTGACTTCTCCATGTTTATTTTCTAACAATATACATTAATGTCGTATAATTTTGTTATTTTTCTTATTCAGTAAATAAAATTAAAAAGGAAATATAAACAAGTATTATTTTTATTTATTTAACATTATGGAACTTAGTAGTTCAAACTCAAATAACTCAAGAGGGCAATACCAGAAAAACTATTAGCCACCAAGAGCAGAATGCTATGCTTGTCTAAACCAATGAAAAAACAGAAATTTTACATGAAGTATAATAACATGAATTACCATATTACTAAACTGTCTTTCTGGGTTGCATGGATGACTGAACCGACCAAAGATTGAATTTTATGTAACAAATGTTTAGAATAGCCGATTTTTCACTACTCAGTAAACACAGAGCAGATATGACATTTCTTTTCCCAGGTAAGTGTAAAGGGAAAGGGTCATGATACTAAACTTTCATAAACGGCCTCGTTGGTCTCATGGTAGCCTGCTCACCTCGAGTGCAAAATGTTGCGTGTTCGATCCCCGGCGGGATCAAACCAAAAACATTAAAATTGGAATTTGCTGCTTCTCTATCAATGTGTCCAGGTGTGGTTATATGTTTTTCTGCAGTCAGTTACCTCGTTTGCCAGCACATTAAAAATCTGGCTCAGCATGTCAGTCTTAAGTACAAATCAGTGATCATATTCATACCATATCAACAAGTTGTTGTCCTGACATGCTCCTAATGGTTGCCACTGGACGTTAAACAATAATTCATCCATCCATATCTTTATACAGTATAACCTTAAATCTTACCTGGAGTTTGTACTGATTCTTTGACATTAACTGCTACGTATGGATCAAACATTTCACTAATAGATTCCATGGAACTTCCTTTCTCCACTTGGAGAAGTTTTACTCGTATAAATCCTACTCCTCCAGCCATTTTTATTTAATTAAACCTGAAATAATAGAAAAATGAGACTAAGTTTAATATCACAAAGTTAAAATACAAGAAACCAAAAGGAAATAAGGAAAAGCTGAATGCCTTGGAGCCTCTGTGAAATAAAACACAGCCACAGAGGAACGATTTCTTTGATTTGGATGAGTTTATAAAAATGCATGACTATAGATTTTGCCTCATGACATTTACCTTCCTTACTTCTATATATTTTCTATTAATAAAAAAGAATTATGGATATACCCATCTTTACTTTAGACACTAGCATAAGGCCCAATTCTATTAAAAATTTTCTTTGGGCTAGTTCGATAAAGATATAAACCACTTTTCTCACTGATCTAGTAAAAATTTTTTTTTTTTTCAACTCTGATTATTTTCGTTTGGTTAAACTTTCTTTTCCCTCCAAATATACCCCATTACTGATAAACCTTGCTGTATACTGCTCTTCAATGAATATCTCTGGAATGTTCAGGCTTTTATGTTGGAGATTGAGGAAAGGAAAATGATCTTAGATCCTGTAATTTTTTCCTTTGTATTATTCAAAATTATATACTTATATAGAAATCTTTAATCTGATTTGTTAAAACAGTGTCATGTGATATTTGCCCATTCGTTGGGTCAACCGAAAATCGTTGGGTCGCATAGTAAGGTCGCATAGTAAGTTGAATATTCGATATAATATAACAGTTATCACCCTTGTTGGTGTGTGACCCGACGGTCACACACCAACAAGGGTGATAATTGTATGATATACATGTAGTCCAGATTTTATTTTTGCTAAACATACTATATGTACCATTTTATTCCAGGATATATTCAATCTTGCAGTTTTTCACATTTCTAAGCCTGCCTTTTTTATCATATCTGACACCCTAATTTTTTTTAATTCCTTCCTTTACCCTCACCTTCATAAAAATAAAATGCAATTTTAGTTTCCTTTTAATTCAAAACCAAAATATCAAAGTTGCTTCATCTCCTCTTTCTCACATACCATCTCCTGTTTCTCACATACCAGTAGTAGAATAATGTTCATAGATGACTGCAAACCAAATTAATAAGATATGTAATGAAATACTTGCTTTGACCCAATATTAGCTCCTGAGAATTATGAATTAAACTAATCTTAATTACCGGTAAATCTAGATAAATCAAAACATCCATAGGCTTAACCAGTGACTAAAAATAACTTGTCCAGTCAAAACAAGTACAGGGTATACTATGGAATCTTTTTGAAGTGTAGGGGCTGTATTAAGCATATATTAGGTACTCATTTTTTATTCATTTTATTATTATGTTCCCCAAACTTATTTTGAGGGGAAAATATTTTTACTCGGTTCTTATTATTATTTATTTTTTTTTTTTCATCTGACAAACTCCGTCACAGTATCTCCTCAGAAATGGCTAGCTCTGTCGTTTTTTATGAAACTTGGAAGTCTTATAGATTGTGGTCTGTAGATATGCACAACCATTTTAGAATTTTCAAAATGGGTGCCATTTCAAAGTTGAGGTCATTGATTTTCCGAGGAAACAGCTGACTGGATCAAAAATGCTTGGCACTTTGTAGCAACTGAGACCCCTAATGGGCCCCTAAGCATTGGAGAATATATGTATTAGTGAACATAACAATTAGTACTACATTGTAGTTATTATTATGTTGTGTTTTTTCATTGGCAATTTTTAAAAAATTATCCTCTGGAAATTCACAGAAGTATTTTTACAGCAAATCCCTACAAAAATTATAACTTCAAATCAATCATTCCAATCTTTTTTTTAAGAGATTAGTAAAAACAGGAAAGGACAATTTCACGGAAACTGATACAGCAACTTTACATCTAACTACATTTATCCTGCAATTAGTGTTAAAACAGACAAATAACATATGTCAAATACATCAAAGCTGCACATCCTACAAGCATTAGGCTCCACCCAAAAACAAGTAATAACAATCTCATCAATTTGTTAGATTCTTTGAAAATTACTTTTCAACTAAATTATTCTTGTATTTATATATTGACACCTCCATGTCTTTTCTCCTCAATTGGAAATGTTTCCAAAAACTATTTCAATGCATGTACAGATATAAGCAAGCCCTTTTATAGACATGAGGCCTTCTTAAGGGTTATAAGAAATCACAAAAAAAAAAAATTTCCTAAAGTTATGAGAAATAATTAGACTGATCAATACTACAGGATAAAAACAATATTAGTGTATGCAGAAGAATATAGGAAATATTTGTATTTGGCTTGGAACTGGAGGAAAATTATTGGCAGAGCCTCGCAGTTTCCCCAGTTCCTTTGCCTCATGCAAATATTTTCTACATTCTTCTATAGTACACTAATATTGTATATATATAGGTACTGTGCCAGATTAGACTTGCCACAAGTCTCTCTGTAAGTTTTGATCCCTTTAAAAATTATTTGCGATGAAAATGTACAGAGTACTATCAAATACTTGTTTACTATCCAGCTGCAGTACACAGATAGTACTCTGTACATTTTCATAGCAAATAATTTTTAAAGGGATCAAAACTTACAGAGAGACTTGTGGCAAGTCTAATGCCAGACCAATACACAATTTTATAAAATATTACATATTATTAACTAGTTGTGTAAAATATGTTATAAATTGGCTATGCAATACTAAATGTCAAGAACTAATAACAAACAAAAAACTGGACCAATACTGATTATAGCCTCAATATGGATATCAGGCCTGAAAAACAGGACCAATATGGATTTCAGCCTCAATATGAAAATAAGGCCTCTGCCCAATATGGATTTGTTTACTCCCGCCATGTTTGCAAGCAGATGACAAAAACCTAGAAAATCAATGCAAATAATATTGGGATGAGACAAAGCTATAATTTCTTTCTATAATAGTTGCTTGCGTAAGTATTTAAAAAAAATTACTATAAAAACAACTGTAAGAAAAGAAATTTAGCATGTAACATCACACATCCATCAATGACCTGAAGGTAAGAAAGAAAGAATATGAAGATGTGGCCATCGGAAACTTGCCAATGAAGGTATATATTTTTTATTTATAAACAAGTGAACAAAAATATCACAAAATTTTTTTCAATTATTATTGATAAGTCATACATTTTCATGATTTTACACAGCTAGTTAATAAAGGGATCATAGAATGGGCTTTTGTCATATTGGTCGAGTATTATGTCCTCGGACAGGTCGCATTGGGCCTCGGACAGCTGCATTTGGCCTCAGCTTCGCCTCGGCCCAATATGAAAAAGCCCATTCAATAACCCTATATTATTATACTTCATGCCACAAACTACTGTGATATTTGGTACATTAATAATTCTCATATAAATTCCAACCTACAGTATCCAGCAAATATGGCATAAAGATTACAGTTATATGTCCACATGCAGCTTTAAATGTAGCGTGAGTTTTTGTGTACATTTATTCCGCAACAGCGGCATATGAACTACAGTAATATGTCCATGTGCTTCGCGTCTGGTAATATGTCACCCTGACCTGGCAAATATTTCGCATATAACCGTCACATGACCCTAATATTATGTACTTATTGTTCAATGGGTTTAGACCTGCCCATGTAACTGATCATACATTATTATTATACCTTTCTTCTTTTTTGCTATGTAAAATTCATTGTCATACAAATACTATTTAATTCAAACTGCATGAAAAGTTACTATTCATTGGTCAATAGCATAAATTCTATTCACCGACCAGTGAATAGCACTTTTCAGCGGCAACTTTCACTGGACAATATCACGGTAATGGGCGTGTCAGGTTAGAATGAATGACATCTGTAATCACGTTGGTGTAGTCCCATTGTGCGTGATCTTAAAGAAAACACATTTTTAATATTTTTCTTGACATTTTTCTTAAAATTATTGGTATAATAAAACAGTTATTTAACAGCCATTTCGGGATATAGCCATTTTACTTGTCTCCTAGACACATTGACTATTTCCCTCCGCATGTGCTTGGAAAAATTATCAGTGTCTCAGGATAAATAAAATGGCTATATCCTTCAATACTGTTAAATAACTGAATACTATTGGTCCATGTCAAGCAACCAACAAGAGACAATTAAAGAAAATGGAGTATGGATCATAATGCATCATGCAAGAGTATAAAAAACAAGAGGCTGTCGAATGACAGCAAACCGGATTTTCCTGCATGGAAATGTTGTTTGCAGATCTGGATTCCCAAATAGGATGAAGTAAAGAAATATAAATGAATTTTTGTAGGGTTTTGTAGGGTTCAGAAATGGAAAGGCAAAAATCAATCTTGACCTCCTATTTATAGTAAGTGACAAATATTGGAATTTTTGAGAGTATATAAGTACACACACATTTGTTAAGCAGGGGTTGGTAGGCAGAAATCATGAAGTCAATAATGAAAGAAATACGCCAATGAGATTATAACCTTATTTTATATGAATCCAAAGAATCTTGTGGTCACTCCAATAACTTTCCAGATTCCCACTTTCAAACAGTTGTTGTCTGGTAATATATGTATAATCGATGGAAGAATGATAGTCTGTGGTTTCATCGTAATGAGCTTGGCCTAAATCAAGTGCATGCATTGTACTTTCAAGTTTTTTCAACTGCTCATTTTGTTTGAACTGGTCAATATTGATATCTCCAAGAAGAACTGTGGAATAATTGGGTGTCACGACAGAACATATTGTATCACAAATGTTGTAACTTGACAACAACAAATGACCTTTGCATGGAATTGACGACTTGAACTGCCTTTATTCAATTTTTTAGAACCATAACTCCTGAACGGTGAAAGTGAAAATCGTCAATATCGGAACGGTGAAAGTGGAAATCGTCAATATTAAACTTGACCTCCATTTTGTCATCAGTAACAACATATTAAAATTTGAAAAGCTTTGGTTGAACAGTTCATAAGTTATCACACGGACACCACTGGAAAAGCCATTTTTCAATCTTTCAAGAACCATAACTCTTGAACGGTGAAAGTGAAAATCGTCAATATCGAACTTGACCTCCATTTTGTCATCAGTAACAACATATTAAAATTTGAAAAGCTTTGGTTGAACAGTTCATAAATTATCACACAGACACCACTGGAAAAGCCATTTTCCAATCTTTCAAGAACCATAACTCCTGAACGGTGAAAGTGAAAATCGTCAATATCGAACTTGACCTCCATTTTGTCATCGGTAACAACATATTAAAATTTGAACAGCTTTGGTTGAACAGTTCATACGTTATCACACGGACACCACTGGGAAAGCCATTTTTCAATCTTTCAAGAACCATAACTCCTGAACGGTGAAAGTGAAAATCGTCCATATCGAACTTGACCTCCATTTTATCATCTGTAACAACATATTAAAATTTGAAAAGCTTTGGTTGAACAGTTCATAAGTTATCACACGGACACCACTGGAAAAGCCATTTTTCAATCTTTCAAGAACCATAACTCTTGAACGGTTTAAGTGAAAATCGTCAATATCGAACTTGACTTTCATTTTGTCATCAGTAACAACATATTAAAATTTGAAAAGCTTTGGTTGAACAGTTCATAAGTTATCACACGGACACCACTGGAAAAGCCATTTTTCAATCTTTCAAGAACCATAACTCTTTAACAGTGACAGTGAAAATCGTCAATATCGAACTTGACCTCCATTTTGTCATCAGTAACAACATATTAAAATTTGAAAAGCTTTGGTTGAACAGTTCATAAGTTATTGCACGGACACTGTTTCGCAGCCGCCGGCCTGCCCGTCCGCCCGCCGTACATCACCAAATTAATAACCGATATTTTCCTATGAAAATCCGGTTAATTTATAAGGCTTTATAAATGGGTAAATTCTACTTGTCAGCTCTTACATACACAAGCAACCATTTAACAAGTCAAATGCACATATTCACAAATGAATGGCAAGCTTTATGTAATACATGAATGCATTTAAAACTGATTAAAATTGATTATGAGGTATTACTAAACAATTAATTATTGATATATATATATTCAATCATCAGAACATTACAACTTTACAATCAAGATCTAATATCCCTTTGAGTGATATCTTTATTCAGCTTACTGCAAAAACATTTGACAATAGAAATCCAGCTCACCTTAAACATAAACAGCTCTGATAACTCATTACAATAACCCTGTCAAGACTGTTAATGGCTAGTCTCATCCCAATAATCAAAACAACAACAGACATGTTTCCAATATAATTTCAGTGATAGTCTTTTGGTCAGAACTGACCTCTGTCCATCAATGTATGTAATAACCACTACAATATTTGATGGTTTGTGACATGAGAAAACAATCTACATATTGGATGTGCCCTTACTATGAAGACTGCATATGGAAATTATCTGTCAATTGTATGGTCATTCATTAAAATCTAGGTCAAACAGAATAGATTTATTTTTTGTAGGGGGGTCTGTCTGTGCAATGATTGATTGGTATGTAATTGTTGACTTATCTGTTATCCATTTTGTTGTCTATTAAGCATTCAGTCCAATAGGCTTCATACATTGACTGAGACCAGAGTTAAAAGCAACAGTAATAATACAACATCATTTAGACTGAGTCATAATACAACAGAGTCATTTGAGAATCCTGAACTGATTTAAAATACAAAAGACTAAAGAATTCATACCAAATCTCCATTATTCACTTAAAACATTGTTACAATGTCCAGATATGGACATTTACACCTGTTAGCAACTTTGACCCAAGTTTACTTTGTATACTAAAAAGTGTAAAAGTATTTTTTATACCTGTTAACCTTAGCATACTCTATACTACCTTGGCTTTTTATTAAGTTTTCTACTTCCTGCTTCACATGTATTATTAGATCAATGAATATTTAGAATTTTTACTGATTTCACCATACATTACAGACAAAATTAAATGGACACCTGTAAATTTTTGATACATCGATCCTTCAACATATGATACTTTATCAATACTAATATTTTACCATTTACATCTTATCAAATATCATTACTTTATATAGAAAATCAAATATCATTGCATTGTATAAAAAAGCAAATATTTATTAGGAAAATTTATGTAAATATACATCAACAGTCATAAGATTTGAATATGATCAAGTGATTATAAAACATACTTCCTGATTAAAAGCCTTTCACATTTTCTTCTGAAGACATTTACATGTACCATTTGATACATTACTGTGATCTGGAATTGGTATCGAGGGAAAACAATTATGTGAAACTAGAGAATTTGTGTCTGTAAGACATGGATGCCCTGTCCTCCTGCACATTGAATGTAACTGAGCTGTTTTACTACCTGTATATACAAAGATGATTTTCCCAGCCAACAAAAAACTAGATGACGAGAGGGCTGGGCCTGTATCGCTCACCTGGACTATGTCCATCTTGACTGACAGCCTGGAACATTGCTGTCATGTTCCAATTGTCTCACTGGTTTCAAACAAGAAGATCATTCAGTGAACTTTCCCATTAGGTCATATATGTATGTTAAACTACGTTCCGCTCTGGTAGCCATCTTGGATGGTGGACAGGGTAATCAGATATATTTCTGAAAGAGGACCAACTAAGGACCATTGCTGCCAATTTTTTTTACATTTGGCAAGGTGGTTTCAGACAAGAAGATCTTTAAGTAAATTTCCCATAGGGTCCTATGTTAAACTAAGTTCGGCTCTGGTGGCCATCTTGGATGACAGGAGGTGTCATCTGATACAATTCTGAAAGAGGACCATTGCTGCCTAGTTTTAATCCAATTGCCCAAGTGGTTTCAGACATGAAGATCTTTAAGTCAATTTCCCATAGGGTCCTATGTTAAACTAAGTTTGACTCTGGCGGGAATCTTGGATGACGGGTGTGGTCATAGTATATATTTCTGAAAGAGGACCACTTAAGGACCATTGCTGACAAGCTTTGTTCCAATTGGCTAAGCCGTTTCAGACAAGAAGATCTTTATATAAATTTCCCAAACAGTCCTATGTTAAACTAAGTTCGGCTCTGGCAGCCACCTTGGGCGAGGTCATCGGATAAAATTCTGAGAGAGGACCACCTCAGGACCATTGCTGCCAAGTTTTGTTCCAATTTGCTCAGTGGTTTCAGGGGAAGATCTTTAAAGGAAACAACGTTTCTGAAAATAGACCTACATGTGTAAACCCAAAAACTTAACCGAGTCACTCATTCACCAAATGTGGGTCATAATGACCGAATTGTTGGAGAAATGCATTATATAATGTTAGAGGATTGTAGTGGTGAAGTATCACTGATATAACACCATGGATTCCTAGGCTATGTAATTAAAGGCATAACTTTATAAGAGTCATTCATGCATCAAATGTAAGTCAAAGTGACCCAAATGTTGTTAATCTGTGTTCAATGTGATAAAACGATTGTACAATTGTACTGGTATAATATCATTGATATATCTACATGGGTTTCTGAGAAATGAACCTAAATTGAAAGAACTTAATCAAGCCACAGATGGACAGGGGTAAATCCCCTTCCACATTCGTGGATGGAGCATTAAAAGTCAGGTTAGAAAACCTGTCAAATAATAAATATTACCAGGAATATTAATCAAATGCTAAAAAATATTTCCAGGATCTTAGATCACTTCAAAGTGTACCCCATAATAATCAAATGTAAGTTGCAATCAGACTAATTGGTAATCATCATTTGTCATCTGTGTGTTTCCTTTCTCATGTATTAAATATTGTCCAAAATACATTGCTAATTTTAGAAATAAAGAAATCACTTGTGATATCATGACACCATTTTTTTTAAACTGTCTTCTTTCCTTGTCGATGTAATCAGTCTTATTGTTAAGTAGAGAAGTTCTGACAGACAGGCTGTTAGGGTGATGAATCTACAATTTGAAAATTACAATAGATTCTTGGAATACTGGTGTCCTTGGATGATAGAAGAGTGTATGTAAGATTGATAAATAGCTCATGATCTTTAAAATGGGTCAAAATTTCAAACATTTGTTAAATTAGGCATAGCTAGGAAAATGGACTTTCTGATCTATTGCAATATGCAACTAACTGAAAATGTCAACAACTGATAATAATAAAAGACTAAGAAGAGGCTGATTTTCACTAAATCAGAACTTAAAACAGAACACCTTGGTTTTCATTCCATTCACATTAAACTAAGTTCTGCTATGGTGGCCATCTTGCTCGGCTGTCCAGGTCATTGGATATTACTTTGAAAGAGGACCACTTAAGGACCATTGCTGCAAACTTTGGTTCCGATTAGCTGACAGTTGTTTCAGACGAGGTGAATTTTCCCAATGGATCTTCAGAGCTATTTTGGGCATCTTGACTGGCAGTCTGATATAATTTTGAAAGAGGACCACCTAAAGATTCCACCAAACACTTGGATAATTTCAGAGAAGGACATTTTACATATTTTTGTTTTAAGTTAATGATGGCTACATTGATTGGAGGCCATGCTGAACCATTTAAGAACCATTCCACCAAGTGGTTTCCAAAGAGAAGACTTTTAAAACTAAATTTTACAAAAAAGAAGACAATAAGATATTAGATGAACAGCAATAGCTCATATGGTTTTTTCAGGTCAGGTAAGCAAAAACTGGGATCAACTTTCTGAAAATCAAGTACTGATTGAATAATGTGATAAATAATCTCATTACCAACCGATAATGCTTGAAATTCTTCATTTCTTAATTTGCAACTTTCAACAGTGATCATTACATTCAATAACAGAATTATTGTCCTGTTTACTTTGCTGTTGGTATTTATTATGAATGATAACGAGGAATAGTATTCATTTCCTGATGACACTGCTATACAATAAAACGTTCATTCAGAAATTATATTCATGTTATCTGACATTTGACTGAATGATTCAAATTCACAATTCGCTTAAATAAATTAACATCGTAAGATTCTTTAAGTACTAAACATATCATCAATGTGATATCCATCTACATATATTTTGAAAAAGCTAGACCTTGCTTGCTCAATCTTATAAATCCATTTACAAATTATTATAAAAATTTATTAGTTTTTGTACCAAATTATGTTTGAGTTGGTTACTATGCAACTTTGCACCAATAACTGGTTATATATCTGTCCCACAATAAAGCCATTATCATTGCAAAATATGTGAAAAATCTAAGTAAGAAGGATCTATATTACCTTACTGGATAAAAATTTCTCGCACAACACCCAGAACATATGGCCCCTGAAAATACTGGTGTCGAAAATTTAAAAAAATAATCGATGTCAATTATGATGCCTTATCAGTACTTACCTCACCATCACTCTCACCCTCACCCTCACCTACACCCATCACAGACACACATACACACACACACAAAGAGGTTTGCAAGAGCTTTGCAAGTGAGAAGAAAGTTAGAAGAAGTCATTAAAATCAAATTAACATACCGGTATTTGGATTGACCCTGCATGTAGTAAACCTAAATCGGTATAATCTATTACACTTGATGAAAGTATTCTAATCTGCACTTTAATAAAATTATTGTCAATCATAATGTCAAGTTCAATGTACATTTCTATTGAAGGACAAGAAATGATTAAACTTCTTCTTAAAACAAATGCACTATCTAAGGCAAACATGTATTATGATTAAAAAAAAAACTTTGTGTTATAATGCATATGCAAATAACTTGGTTTTATGCTTCCTGGATACGAAAGACATTATTAACAGTAAAATGTTACAAAGTTGAAGTAGGACTATTTCCTGGTGCATTCACATGATGTAATTTAACTGATCACAGTGATGTTCTGATATAGTTTGTCACATGTACTACCAAGGCAAGGAAGGAATCTAAAAAAAAACCTACTCCAAAATTGGTGGAAAAGGCAGGCCCAATCATTTAGTGAAACAGTTCAGTATTGAATATTTCCAGGAATCAAATACATGTAGTAACTACATATTAAAAAAAAAAGCCATGCATTCGAATGAAAATATAAATTCAAGGCTAATTTATGCTGTCATTTCAATCCAAAATTAAAGATTGCTTCCTTCCAATCTGATAAATGTCAAATGGTTTCACCCTGATACTGGCTAAAAACATAATTAGATGATACCATCTAAAACTTGATGCACCATCCTGCCACTTAAAATATATTTCCCCTACTTATGTTGTAAAAAAAATTTGGAATTAAAAAAATAATAACAACTTGATGTTAAAAGGTTAATGAAGCTCAAATTACATAATACAGGAAGTGAAATAACACCTTCACACAACTTATGTAGGAGGGAGGATATATATATAGATTCTCCTACAGGTACTAGTCAGTTATGGAATTTCTCCTCCCGAGATAGTTAAATTTTCGATTTTCAACACGCTAGCTTTTGCGAGCGTGTTAAAATCTAAAATTTAACTATTGAGGGTGGAGAAATTCCATAACTCGCGAGTAAATTGAAGGAGAATCTGTTTCTCCTATGATTTTCGACAAAAACCTCAAGAAAATGTCGTTGCTATGTAGTTTGTTTACATAGACGTCATTTCGGGACTTCTCTAGTTTATCGTTCCAATAACTGTAGAAAAAAAGCGGGGGTAATTCCCACGTAGATTCAATCACCAGGAAGTGGTTAAAAATATTATGTATCTTTATCCCACCGATTAAACACATCAAGAATAGGAGAAATAGAATTATTAGATTGGACACCCATAAATGTCATGCCTTAGTGAACATTGCTGAAACTTTTATCATGAAATACAGACCAAATCACTGAAAGTAAGAGAAAAACTGACTCAAATCCAGGGCTTTTGGTAACTCTTCTAGTCCTGGGCTCATTACTAGTATTTTAGGCTTGGACTCCACAAATCAAAATCCTATAAA
Source organism: Mytilisepta virgata (assembly GCA_028015205.1). Taxonomy (NCBI): domain Eukaryota; kingdom Metazoa; phylum Mollusca; class Bivalvia; order Mytilida; family Mytilidae; genus Mytilisepta; species Mytilisepta virgata. Next base: position 80,786,839 of record CM051519.1, read on the forward strand.
AATAACCTGTCAATCAATAAAATTAAATGCTTATAATGCCATGAATCCAGCTAAAGTTATGTTGACCCTTGTTTTATGGGTATATACACCTAAGAGTGATGTCATAGATTAGAAAATACATGTACAGCTGACCTAAAGCTGACATTAATAGAGTTTCTTGGCTTTTATTACTAAACATTACAATCATGTCAAGGACAACTATCTTATACCAAATAGAAACATCAGCTTATAAGCCATATACTTGCCAAAAAGGGCTGATCATTCTATCTTCTGATCAACAAAAAGCTGGTATCTCCTATATATTAGCATGCCTACGTTGAATGACAGACTATGTTCTCAGAAAGCTTTGTTCTGGGCAAGAAAAGAACTGAATGTTATATGTGTATGGTACATTGTACTTTGTGTTTAACAATAGCATGTATACATGTATGCATCATTCCTTTTCACACATACAGGATTTATAATTTCTCTCCAAAGTGAAAATTAAAATTAAACATCAGGGCCCAGTTGTTCAAAAGTTAACCACTTTTTTCAATCTCCTATATATCCCTTTTTAAGCAATATTTCTATACATATTTCTGCCTTGACAGACTACCGGTAAGTCATAACATTTTGACTGTTGCAAGTTTTCAGTCCCTCTGCTATAAGCAAATGGCAAATATAGTCAAACCTGTCTACAAAGGGCACCCAGGGGACCAGAAAAAAGTGCCCTTTATATAGAGGTTTATTTTACATGCTTTGTTCATGAATGGGACTTTTTCACTGTGTCCTTTACAGACAGTGATTTGCTATATAGAGGTGCCCTTTAAAGCAGGTTTGACTTATATGAAACTGAAAGAAGAGGCTCCCAAGAGCCTGAATCCCTCACCTGTTTTATTTTGTGTACCGGTAGATCTTGCATCAATCATTACTTTTGCTATTAAATGTATATCGTCGCAATTTTCTCCTTAATATTAACATGTACAGCTAAAATATAGAATCCTGAACCTAAATAAATATGGTTGCTAGGGACTTTTTCATTGGTTGCTATGGACTTTTTCAATGACCTTGACCCTTGACCTTTCTTTTTACTTGTACAGGTAAATTATAAGGTCCTTAACCCAAATATATATGGTTGCTAGGGACTTTTTCATCAGTTGCTATGGAATTTTTCAATTTCATTGACTCTTGATCTTCCATTTTGACTTGAACAGGTAAATTGTAGGGTCCTGAACCAAAATATATATGGTTGCTATGGACTTTTTCATCTGTTACTAGGGACTTTTTCATCGGTTGCTATGCAATTTTTCTATGACCTTGACCCTTGAGGCTCCATTTTACTTCTACAGCTACCATTTAATTTATTTCAAGTAACGCCCTAAACATCTGTGACAATGTCAGACCATTATTTTCTGTTTACATGTAAATACTCTTTCAAGGGCAAAAAAGCCCTATAAGGGGTCAATTGACAATTTTGGTAAAGTTGACTGATTTGTAGATCTGACTTAGCTGAACATATTTGCTGTTTACAGTTTGTCTTATCTATAATAATATTCAAGCTAATAACCTATAAAACTGCAAAATTGCCTTAAAATTAACAATTCAGGGACAATAACCCAAAAATGGGTTGACCGATTCGTCTGAAAATTTAAAGGCAGGTAGATTTTGACCTCATAAACATTTTTATAACTTGTCAGTTTTGCCCTAACCGCTTTAGTTTTCGAGATATGAGCCAAAAAGTGCATTTTCACATAGTTCTATTTTTAGCCAGAGCAGCCATGTTTCTCGATGGACAAGAAAATAAAACATAAAATTTATACTAGATACCCTAAGGATTTATCAGCCTAAGTTTGGCTGAAATTGATTCTGTAGTTTAAGAGGAGAAGATATTTAAAAGTTTACAAAGATGACGAAAAAAAATGTGAAAAATTGTCTTTAAAGGGCAAAAACTCCTAAAAGGGGTCAATTGACGATTTTGGTAATGTTGACTTATTTGTAGATCTTACTTTGCTTAACATTTTTGTTGTTTACAGTTTGTCTTTATCTACAATAATATTCAAGATAACAACCTAAAACTGCAAAATTAACAATTCAGGAGCAATAACCCAACAAAGGGTTGACCGATTCGTCTGAAAATTTCATAGCAGGTAGATCATGACCTGATGAACATTTTTACCCCAATCAGTTTTGCTCTAAATGCTTTAGTTTTTGAGATATAAGCCAAAAACTGCAGTTTACCCCCTATGTTCTATTTTTAGCCATGGTGGTCATGTTTCTCGACGGACAAAAAAATAAAACATAAACTTTATTCTAGATACCCTAAGGATCATTCAGACTAAGTTTGGCTGCAAACTGTTCAGTGGTTTCAGAGGAGAAGATCTTTGAAAAAGTTTATGACAGACGGGCGACGGACGCCAAGTGATGACAAAAGCTCACATGTCCTGTTAAGTAATTAACTTTTGAACAACTGAGACCTGAAATTAACAAGACTAATTACATGTCTGGACCTGTGTCACCGTCACGTTTGTCAGGGCAAAGTTATTATTACTCAATATCTATGTGGTTTAGATAAAAAGATGCTTCCATTTACCTAGTATTATTTAGGTCATGCTTGCGTTTATATTTTTCAGAATATGGACCTTATAGGGATTTTGTGTCATGAATTTATACACCATATCCCTTCTATATCTTGTAACCCTGAACTTCAAGACTTTAGTATAGTGAAAAACTTTAATCACGCAACACTGTTCACATCATATTTTGCTGAAAATGGCTAAGTTCAACATGCAAAAATTCATAGTAAAAATTTGTCAAATTTGTCCAAAATAGGAGGTGCACATCTTCAACATGTATATAAACACTATGCAGAGTTTTAAAAATGTTAGTTCAATATAGTTCGAATTACAGATTACACAAATTATGTACCTCTAAGCATCACGGACGGAGTTGTGCGGCTACTAGATCTGCTTTCACCATTGGTGACCAAGGTAAAAACCAAATGCTGAAGAGCAAGTAAAGGATGAAGAACTACATACTTTATGAAACAGATTTCTGAACTGATTGCTGTTTACATAACATACAAGCATTTTTTAACTTTAAAATGAAGCAAATAACAATGTTAATTGCAAAATTATTTATAAACCTATTTCCTTGGCTGATACTGGACCATTGGTCATTTATGACTGATATTTACATAACATACATAAGGCAACATTTAAGCCTGAACTTTAAAATGAATAAACAAATAACAATGTTAATTATTAAACCTCACTATGTAAAACAGTATCTAATTGGCTAGATAATTGATCATGTGACGTTTACAATTGGGATGTTTCCTCTGACAACCCCGAAAAATCACCACTCGAGGATGACAATAGTATTGTCTCCCCCGACATCTCTATTTTCCCTTGACATCTACACTGCCTCTGGTTACATAACAAAATACACAAACCGGAAGTCATCTGTTTGCTTGCTTTCATTTTCAACATGTCCATGTCAGGAAAGTGGTTCCTCAAAATGATTTTTTGTTTTAATTTATGTGTCACCAAGAAACTCGGTAAAATGATTTTTTGTTTAAATTTGTGTGTCACCAAGAAGCTCGGTTTAATAAAATAATTATGGCTGTCTTAGTCAGAGGAAATCCAGAATTGTCAACCTTTGGGAAGACAACCCTCACAAGTTGAAAATTCTGGATGTCCCCCTCCTAAGAGGCCATAATTGTATATTGCAACATTGGTTGTTTGCTGATACTGGACAAATGGTCTTTTATGCAGTCATGATCTACGGAGATATAACATTTCTCTAAAAGTAAAGTTGCATACTTTGAAATTCAACTAACAATCTGACAAATTTTATTGATACTATTGTTTCTGAAAATTACAATCTGCCAGAATGATGCATTACGAAAGAGATATATATGAAATGTACCAGAATAACCTTGCTGACATATTGTCTGGAGAAACTCACTAAAAAATTATTCAAATGACAACATACCTCATAATCCAAAATTTCTTAAAATTCTGCAAAGTTTCCAACATCTGGGTCAAACCTTACAGGGGAATATGACTACACAAAATAGATTCCATCCATAGATAAGTTCCACATCATTAAAATCTGACAATAATTTTGAAATTGTCTCACCCTCTTACAACGTATCAATAAATATTTTGCAAAGTTTTCAAGATCTGGATTAAAAGCTTCTAAAGAAGATGATTACACAAAATAGTTACTATCCATTGTAAATTTTTGAAAAAAAGAAAATTTTATGCTTTGATCAACATCTTTCCATAAACTAGGTTCTATGCTATGATCAACACCTTTCCACAAGCTTGGTTCTATGCTATCATCTACACCTTTCCAAAAGCTAGGTTCAAACTCAGTTCTGAGACAAAGGTGTATAACTTTACACTCAGGAAAAAAAAACAATTTTTTTATTTCTAAGTTCTGCCACACACTTGACTGCAATCAGATCCCTATTAAACTAAAGGGTAATGTGGCGCAGGCCTACCCTTTCAAAACAATACAGATATTAAAAAGTTTCAAACATATGGGTCAAACTTTACAGGAGTACCTGACTACACACAAAATAGATACCATTCTTAGACAAGTTCCACAACATCATCCAGATCCCTTTTAAACTAAGGGGTAATGTGGCCCAGGCCTACCCTTTCAAAACAATACAGATATTAAAAATTTCAGGATTATATATTCTAATAATGTGATGTGGGTACATTTTCTTTGTACCTCCACCACAATCCCCCACCTGTTTTTAAATCTGTAGATATGCTAGTTCAAATATCCATGAAACTTAAGCTGCTTAACATACCTGTACATTCTGAGTTCAAGTCTAACGATATATCATGATATATGATATATACACTCAGGTGTTACATATTTAAATAGATAATCTTACAATCATTAAGTTCTTACTGGAGGACACATATACACAGTGTATCAAAATATGGCGAAGCTTGAAAAACACATAATAATCTTCAATAATAACAACTAAATCAGCTTCAAATATGAGTCTTCCAAAAGTTTAGCTAAATCAGATGTATGATAGTCTTATGCCTCTTATTGTCATAATATAAATTAAGTGTTGTATTTAGATAATAGAACTTAATTAAAATGTTATATGTCCACATTGTTTATTTTGATTTTTAAGTGAGGAAGATGAAAGGAAGGATTAACATACTTGTACAAGGGTGACAATGTTGTCAAATATGTGATATTTCTACATAAAACATTTTCATAATAGTTTTAAGTATTAAATGATTAGATTTAATCTTGTAAATATATAAATAATATTGGATTTAATCAAATTTTGACATATTTAATTTAGTGGCCCATAAAATACCTCACACCTGAATAACATTTTAATACAACTCCCCCATTAAAACTAAATCTAGGTCAAACAAGTTAAATGTATATAAACAAATAACTGAAATATGTTTCATACCTTCCAAGTCCAGTGATACTTTGCTCTATAGGTAATCCATTTCAGGGTTTATTTCAGTTTAGCATCAACAGACAAAATTTATATTGTTATAAAAATGTGATTTCAGTTTGTGAACTGACAAGGAAGGATCACCTTGATCCTTTTCATATGTATAGGAAGTTTAAACCCATTTTAAAAGGGACAATATCACAAATGAATTTTTATTTTAAAAAGTAGAATTTGTAAAAAGGGAAAATTTCAAAATAAAACAGAAATAAGAAAAAACAGAAAAACAGCAAAAGACAAATGCAGAATTTCAAAAAAATTATTATTACTACTAGCAACATTTGTTTTCAATTTAAGGGGTATATGGCAGCTCCATTTCTTTTCAGTTATAATTATGTTAGATGGATTGTCTGTATACCCACTTTAACGTCCATTCATTCTACAGCTCAATCAATATATCCCATTTCATCAAACCAATACTGATTAAATTGTAAATCTAATGAAGACTTTGAAACTTTAAAAGGGAAGTGTGACTGCCAGAGACCCACCAGAGACAAATCATCCAATGTGCAACATTCATATTCATAAGGGGGTGGTGGGTTTGGTACCACCCAATAAGCATGCTATTTTTTTATTTTTTTTGTCCCTTTTTTAAAACTGTTTGGATTCACTAATTTGACTGACAGTGGTAGGCTTGAAAGAATTAGAAGTAAAAGAACAAAATATTTAAATGTTTTAACATCTCTTTTATAAATGATTTTTTTTTATTGCAAATTCAAAAATAACTTTTTTTATAATACAAGGAAGTCAAAACTTATATGACAAACATAAATGATCAAATAAGTTGATAAATGTAATGAGCCAAAAAAAGTATTAAACCCAAACACTGTGGTCATACTTCATAAAGAAAAGTAAGATTCATCTCTCAACACCGAGCTCATGAAGATTACCTAGTTCTACAGAAATGAACAATTAGCTGAATGGTTACTTACATACATTTGTACATAATCGATCATAAAACCTAAATGTAAATCTAGCATTATAACTGATGAAAAAAGCATTCTTACAATGCAATTCTTGATGGTGTAACATTTGTTGCAGGGCAGATAAAAATATCAGCAAAAACTTTTTTCTTTTTATAAAATTAAAATGATTTTTCAAATAAATATCAAACTCTTCTTTAATCTGATATAAATTTGAGGTCAGTACCAAAACAAAAAACCTACTGCCCTCTCTCTCTCTCTTTCGTGTTTACAGATTGTCTTGTTAAGGTGGAAACCATGTGATTTTTATGGGGGACTATGATCAAATATTTGATCCTGCCTATTTTTTTTTGTTGAAAAGTTGGTCCTGGGTTTTTTTTCTGGCCGCTATTGCATTGTAAATTTTTTATTTTCATTTTAACCAAAAAATTTCCTGATTGACACAGGTCCGGCATATCTTTTTACACTTAAAATTATCCTGTCTTTTTATTTTGCCAAAATCCTAGTCCTGCCTTTTTATTTCAAAAAGACTGGGTCTATGTCATTGGTGCATGGTGGACTGTAAGTCCCCGAGGGCATTATAAGCCCAGGACCCAGAATTTTTGTTCTGGCATGATTACTTACTTAAATGCCGTTAAATTTTCCGTTCAAAATTTTGACAAAATTTACCAGAAATTTCTATGGCTCCTCCTTTCGATGCAGAGGTAACCCTTAGCTGAGTTTGGATTCCTGTTTGTTTTAATTGTTTTGGGTTTTGATGGTTGTGCTTATTTATTCATCATTATATCTTGAACTGGATTTCCAACATTTTGATCTTGGGCACTGCTGATGAGTTGTCAGTCAACGAAATGGACATTCAGTGCAGCAAATTTATTTCGGTATTTTGTGAGACATTTTATTATCCCAATATTCCTCCCCCCCCCCCCCCCCCCCCAATTAAAATCAAATGGTAGCTCCTTGATCTACAAACTAAATTTCATACTTCATCAGAAATGCAGGCATAAATGTAAGGTTAGGTCTAATATCATGAAGCTTTCCATTACTCCTAGCTATATAACTGAACCACCTGTACTTGTAATTTACAAAGCCATTTTCTCCTTTGATAATGGAAACGACATAAAAAATAATCAAACAAAAGTTTACATACCTTTGGGTAAAGTTTATATAAAGTAACAGCTTGGCAGTAGTTAACTGTAACTATAATGAACACTTAGGAAAATATCAAAACATGGTTTCTGCATATTCAATTTATTTGTCCTTACTCTATTTCTTCTTTCTTGCCATGCCTGGAAATAAATATGAAAATTTAAGGATATGGGGTATGCATCATGCATCATTTTAACAATCTCCTTTGATTTCTTTTCTCATGCCATACCTGAAAATAAGTATTGGATATACCCCTGAGGACATTAGCCTGACAGGGGTATATCCTATTTACATCATGATACTCTGAAATGTGCATATGATAGGTTTTAATAAAATAGAACGGGGGTCTTTCAAGATTTCACCTTGTGCAAAGATTAACTATGATAAATGCAGGATGTCTGGTTAAATTTTATGGCATCATGATGTAAATATAAGATATGTCGTATGCATCAGGGTATAAATTAACATCTGACATAAGCTTAGTACAGTCATATATTCACTTTTTCCCTTTTTCTTGTCTTCCCATGGTAATTTTAAACAGCAATAAGAAGTCAACTTAAAGATGTATATAATTAAAGTATCCAAGGTGACCAGGTATTTATTCTACATTCCTGTACTAATGTTACAGGCCAAATTGTTCTCACAGATAGCGCAAAGCAGGAAGGTATCTTATCACCAGAACATTGATCACTTCAACAACAGCTTTGGTATTTCAAAGATTATATTATTTTGTGGTATTTAGAACTTCCAATGTTTTAACTATTCTTTCACTATTTTTGTCCATCTTTTTTTTACTGAGTATTTAAGAACCTATCTATACTGTATCAGCTAAACAAATATTGCTGGCTCAACAACTACAGTAGTTTTTAATAAATTGCTTCGCTGAGTGCAGCTGGATACGACCGCAGAGCTCCAACCCTGAACAATTGGGGCAAAAATGGACACAATATTCGCACTTGATACAGGTCTGAATTTGGATTGTAATTAAATATTTGACACATAATAGGTTTCTGACACAGAATAACTGTAATCAAAGAACTTAGAATTGGTCAAATGATTTGAATTTATATTCAATTTTTTGCTTTTTGTGCAATACACTATGAAGTTGCACATTGACCCCCCCCCAAAAAAAAAAAAACAAAACAAAAAAGCAATAAAAATTATTGTAACCCCCCCCCCCCCCTTTTTTTTGCAAAAAAAAAATTTGAAATGTTCTTTTTAATTTCTGAAATCTGAAATGAGAAAAAAATTGCCCCCCCCCCAATTTCTCATTTACCCCCCCCCTAAATTTTGTTTTCACCTCCCCCCCCCCCCCCTCCATTTCTTTATACATAATTTACGACTTGTAAGGGAAGTAATCAACTCATACACAACATTTTACTTTAAATGTGTTTGGATTACCTCCCTTACACCAAGATAATAACCAAAAATGCTTATTGGGCCTTTTTTGGCCCTTAATTCTTAAACTGTTGGGACCAAAACTCCCAAAATCAACCCCAACCTTCCTTTTGTGGTCATAAACCTTGTGTTTAAATTTCATAGATTTCCTTCTGGGCCCTTTTTTGGCCCCCAATTCTTAAACTGTTGGGACCAAAACTCCCAAAATCAACCCCAACCTTCCTTTTGTGGTCATAAACCTTGTGTTTAAATTTCATAGATTTCTATTAACTTATACTAAAGTTATAGTGCGAAAACCAAAAATGCTTATTGGGCCCTTTTTTGGCCCCTAATTCTTAAACTGTTGGGACCAAAACTCCCAAAATCAATCCCAACCTTCCTTTTGTGGTCATAAACCTTGTGTTTAAATTTCATAGATTTCTATTTACTTATACTAAAGTTATAGTGCGAAAACCAAATGTCTTCGGCGACGACGACGCCAACGTCATACCAATATACGACCGCAAAAATTTTGTGGTCGTATAAAAATGGATTGAAACAGAATACACTGGAATCACCTAACAATTAGAGGCTGACATAATACATCTATAATTTTAAAAAAAAAGCTCAAATGCAATTAACCTGTCACCTATCAACTTAACAAAATTGCTGTATTAGGAAAGCTGTCATTTCTGACCAATGTGACATAAAAGATGAAACCTAACAAGAGGCTCTCAAGAGCCTGAATCGCTCACCTGGCAAACAATGACTATAAACTAAATTAATATATTAATGTTTTTTTGTAAATTAAACTGAGTATTTAAGGTCACATAAAATACCTTTAAAAGCCTTTCAAGAACCTCTGGAAAGAAATGGGCATGAGTTCTCCCTATGCTTGATTAAGATACAGTCATGGTCAATCTGATGATTCACAATACAAAATACAAGCTTTAATTCATCTTCAAATACAAGTATAAATCTTTTGGTCTATATGTTGTCTTCGTTTTTAAAATGTTTGAAAGAAGTTATGTAAAAATTGTGGGTTAAGGCTTTTTATTGTACTTGAAAAGGAAATATTGCAGAAACAATCATGCTAAGTTTCATCCAAATCCCCCTAGTAGTTTCAGAGGAGAAGATGTTTGAAAATTTGTTAACAACGATGATGACAGACACCAAGTGATGGCAATTAAAAGCTCACATATTATGAAGTTTAATCATTGTTATACAACATTCTCATCATCACCATTCACTAAGGATACCATGTTTACTTTAAAAACCAAATATTGTTGAAATCGGAGCAAGTGTAAAAAATGGCGGGAAAATGGCAGCCATTTTAAAAAAAACGGCCGTCCAAAACAAACTTTCATCATCACCATTCAACTCGGGATACCATGTTTGCCATCAAAGTAGCTTTCATCTTCATTTTATTTCTATAATTCAGGAAAAAATAGCAAAAAACAGCATTTTGACTCCTATGTTCTATTTTTAGTAAGGGCAGACATGTTTTTCGACCAATCCAAAATCCAAGCATTATTTTTTTGCAGGATACCCTAAGGAACAATCTTACCAAGTTTCATTTGATTTTGAATAGTAGTTTCAGAGAAGAAGATTTTTGAAATAATAACATAAAAAAAAGCCAAAAATGTCAAAAAGGGCAATAACTCTAACATCAGTTGACAGATTTTCACGAAAATCAGCACACAGGTAGCTCTCATCATGCTGAACACTTTCAACCTGCCAGAATTTGCCGTAACCTGATGATTTTTGAGATATTTGCGAAAAACTGTTGTTTGACCCCTATGTTCTATTTTTAGTAACAGTGGCCATGTTTTTCGAGGGATCAAAAATCGAAGCATAAACTTTGTGCAGGATACCCTAAGGAACAATCATGCTAAGTTTTGTCCAAATCCATTCAGAAGTTTCAGAGGAGAAGATTTTTGAAATAATAACATAAAAACAAATTTACACGCAATCAAAAGCTTTTTTTCATTTTCTACAGTTTGCCATCTATAAGGCATCAACAGTTATTTTGACATTTAAGGGACAAAACTTTAACTCCTAAAGGGCTCATTTAAACATTTTGCAAACTAAGGGAAATGCTGTGAAAATGGTCAATTTTGATGTTCTAAGGGGAATAACTCCTAAAAGGAATGATCATACAACTTAATAAGTACAAATTTCAAAAAAAAATCAAGAAAAAGGGCAATAACTCCTACATGGGTGGTTACATCTTCTTCAAAATTTCAAAGCAGGTAGATCTTGAGGTGTTGAACACTTTAGCTTCCCATCAGAATTTTGATATCTGTCACCATTTTTGAGTTATTTGCAAAAAACTGCAATTTACCCCTATGTTCTATTTTTAGCCATGGCAGCCATGTTTTTTTACAAATCAAAAATCCAAACGATCGTTTAGTAGCACTCATGCCAAGGAACAACTACACTAAGTTTGGTTGCAATTAAACTTATGGTGTAAGAGGAGTTAACGATTTTATTACAATGAATAAAGACTGCAAAAATGGTCAATTTTGACGATCTAAGGGGAATAACTCCTAAAAGGAACGAACCTACAACTTCGATCCTGTTACAAATTTTGTAGATCTTTGTGTGCCTAACAATATGAAATTTAAATTTTTCAAATTTCCTTTATAGTATCCAAGATATTGAGCTTAATAAGTGCAAAATTTGGAAAAAATACAGAAAAAGGGCAATAACTCCTACATGGGTTGTTGGATCTTCTTCAAAATTTCAGGGCAGGTAGATCTTGAGGTGCTGAACACTTTTACCCTATGCCAGAATTTTGATATCTGTTATGGTTTTTGAGTTATTTGCAAAAAACTGCAATTTACCCCTATGTTCTATTTTTAGCCATGGCGGCCATGTTTTTTTACGAATCAAAAATCCAAACGATAGTTTTGTAGCACATATACCAATAAACAACTGTACGAAGTTTGGTTGCAATTGATCTTATGGTGTCAGAGGAGTTAACGTTTGAAAAAGTTTTCGGACGGACGACGGACGACGGACGGACGGACGACGGACGGACGACGGACGCCAAGTGATGGCAATAGCTCACATGACCCTTCGGGTCAGGTGAGTAAAAAGCAATAAAGCAACATTAATTCACAAAATAGATGTAAATAAAAAAAGCTTCACTAAGTGCAGAATTATTTATATTTCAAAAACCGTAAAAGATAGAAGAAAAAGTACTCACAAAACACTCATCAAAAAAAGAAAGAAAAAATCCCCATTAAAATTGGATGAAAAATACAAATTTCAGGTGTCCTGCAAAATGTCTAATTTTGGCCCCTTTCATCCCTTTTATCTCTGCAATGACAAAAGTAACACATAAATGCCTCATGTTACCTTTATTGTATTTCTTATGACAAACCATTTAAAAAAATCATCAAAATCAGATAAGAAATAAAAAAGTTCAAAAATTAAGGTGTGTCCAGTCTTATTGACCCCTTTTTATCACGATAAAAATTTAAAACTGGTTACATCAAAATTATTAAAAAAAAACTCCTCAATTACCCTCAGAAAAAAAACAGGAGGGACCAGATTTCCCCAAATCAATCCCAATCTGTATTTCTTATGGAGAACCATTCTGACAAAATATCATAAGAATACATTCAATAGAACAAAAGTATATGAGTGGAAATCTAACTGTCTATGGATGCCGATGCTGAAGTCAGGCTCGTACAATTATACGACCTCAAATATTTGCAGTAGTATAAAAATGAAATATATCACAGATTATAAACCTCCCTTTCAAATATGTTCAAATGTTAAATTCACTCAAATACTGGATCTTTGGGAGCAAGAAAAATTCTGAAACATCTGCCAAAAACAACTTCCACAATGTAACTAACCTAATTTCAACTGTATAAGAACAAATGGAAAATTCTAATACCATTGTTCAATTGTCAGATATACATGTAATGGTCTCCAACAAAGTACAAGTCTCAGCAACCTTGATTTCACCATTTGTTGGTTTTATCAGTATTTGTTTTTTCTGCCCAAAAATCAGCCTGTGCAGGCCAAATTAAAATTTTTGAATATCGCATCTCTACTGCACATTGCAGTCTTTCATGCTGCCCGGTTTATGGTTTCTATCTGTTATGACCTTTGTGGTTTCTAGGCCACTACAGATATACATATTGACATATGGATTGACTAAATTACAATCTGCTACCCCTCCTCCTGCCCCCTCCCCCTCCCCACCCTACTCTCTTTTATATGGAGATGAAATCAAAAGGTTGTTTTACAATTCCAGTGTACATGTATATATTCAAGAATTGAACTGATATTATTAATAAACTTATTGTGCCCAGCTATGAACAAGAAAGCCGATGTTATAAACATAATGGATAATTTATAAATGACTGATAAAGCCAGATTCATTAGATCGAACTCTTAAAATCATATGAGCACAGAAATATCTTGTGTAAACAACCTAAAACAATCACTGTAAATCTTCTATAAAAGGGTAAAAATCTCTAAAAGGGCTAAATATAGATTTAAAGCTTTTATAAAGTCATTATTATTTTTTTTTAATGAATGATGCAATTATACAGCTAGATAATTTAAAACTTATATTGTATTTGCTTTGAAAATATTTTATCTACAAATAAGCCTTTTACTGTGAACTTTAGTATACATATTAAATGTAATTTTTAACAATATGGCAAAATTAGATATCAGGCAAATCAATGATCTCCCAGCTATTATGTTTTCATGTTGCCTTTTTGATATACAATCCATAAAAGTCGACAATTTGTATAAATAAGAGAAATAACCTTTCAATTTACATTAAATTAGAAATTGCTTGTTGTTTTTCCAAGTTATATACATATAACAAACATTTAACCTACATTATTTGTTGTTTGTTTAAGATAGGATTATCTTAGACTTATCTGTCTATAGATATATATATATTTGTTAAGAGTTTGTGGTCTAATGGTCTCACAAACTCCAAACCTACCATATATACATGTATTTACCGCCAAGTTATGTAACAAATAACTACTTGTGACCTGTAATTGTTACCTATTAAATAAATGGATGTGCCAGAGGCTGTTAGTACATAAATCATTAAATCCTGTTTGTATTGTAATCATCCTCCCTCAGGGTTTTGTATCGGACTTTTCTAGATTTTTAATTAAATAGGTATTGTTGTAATATCAAGGTCGTGAGAGGTTAATTGTATGTCCAACGGGTATACTCCTCTATATCTGTAAAGACACTTTCAAATGGAATTTTTTTTTCAAATGGAAGGAAAAATTAAATATGAAGCATTAATGTGTATAACTTATTTATCCTGATCACAGGCATCATACCTTATCTGTTGAACTGTAAAAAGACTTTCATCTTTCTAAGATTGCTTGGTATATTCCATGTGTAGATTCATATTCTTTTGCAATACATTTTTATTTTTTAATTAACGAAATGATGAAATGCATATTTGAGTGTTATAATCTTAAATCCATGGTAGTTGCTTTCCTGGAAACAAATAGGTCACCACTAGGCGAGGTGCATGCACCTTTTGGAATTTTCAAGATGGCCGCCATTTTTAAAATGGCCATCAAAAATGCGGAAAAATTCAACATGCTCTGATTTGGGCAAAATTTGGTTTCCAAGTAGATTATGATATTGCAAAGTTATTTCTGTCATTGAAAATTCTCCATCGGCCACCAAAAATGCAGAAAAATTCAACATGCTCCGATTTGGATGAAATTTGGTTTCCAAGTAGATTATGATATTGCCAAGTGATTTCGGTCATCGAAAATTTTCCATCGGCCACCATTTTCAAAATGGCCACCAAAATGCTGAAATTCAACATAATTCTATTTCAACAAAATTTGGTTTCCAAGTAGATTATGATATGGCAAGGTGATATCCCTTTTCGAAAATGATGCAATAACGGGAGCGGACTTGTGTGCTTAACTTGTTTCTTCACCAGTGTTTGGAACCTGCCCACCAAGTTCATCTAAGCTACTCGCAGAACAAACTCAATAGCCTCCATATTTTGTGGATGATATTTTTCAGTGTATTTCATAACTTTAAAAATTTCTCAAAAGAGTTTGTGCTTATTCAAGTGCCAATACTTTGAACTGATATTTTTATCAATTTTTAAGGATCTACACATTTGATATTTGCATAATTGGAATTATAATTGATGATAAAATCAAATTTGTGATACTAGATATTGTGATATTTCTATGAAAGATGAAATTTAGCTTATCTGTAACACTGAAGTATATGAAATTTTTCATTCTAGTAATTGATTTTACTGAGCAGTAACTTTTTACTATTTCAAAACCACAGGGACCAACCAATTTCTTTAGACTTAACAGAAAGTTCATGGCATCAATATTCATTTCTATGTGTATTATTGTTAAGGATCTAAAGAATTTGTTCAAGTTACCCAGAATTTTGATTTAAATTTGTTTGAGATAAAAAGTCAGCTGTATATATAAATGACATTATTTGCCTTATTGAAAAAATTAATGAATATTTTATAAACTTCATTTTCTGGCTTAAATAATATTATTATTCTTTTTTTCACAATTTTTCCGAACATTCCAACACAGAAGTGTTCACCATTACAGTATTTTCCATCCAAAAAACCACAAACACAAATATTTAGATAAGCAAGCTAGTATTGTAACTTACAGACCCATATAAATTGACATTCAATTTGAGTACTGCCTGTATATTATAAATTATTAAGATATAAACTAACACTTTTAAAACATTAATTTGAAATCATAAATTAAGGCAAATGTTATCTTAAAATAAAGTAAGATAAGTTAAATATGAAATGTTTTTCTCAATCTTAAAAACATTCCCCTCAGTATGCTCCTAATCAACTACTAGTATTCAAAAATAAGAAAAGAAACACACCTATTTACAGCTTTAATTCATTACGGGTAAATTGCAAATAAAAATTCTATAACATAAATACTTCACCTACCTACAATTAATTCTTATTTCTATGTAAATGTCTGTCCTGATTACAGCTAAATGTATCCACCATTTTGTTAATTAATTGTGTCTTACAATGTCTATTTCAGTGAATGCTAATGTACCTTTTATCAGTCAATCACCAGCTTCATGAGCTTTACTGATCTATTTCACATCTGACGTTAAAAGCATATAGCATCAAATTGGCTATTGAAAATGCTGGAATGTCAGCATCCAGTCACAAAACTTACTGAAACCATCCAACAAATGGGATTTTGACAATGTTTCCAAGCAATCAAATCTTTTGTCACTTTTGCCAGAGTTGGTAATTGAATAGAAACGATATTCCAACAGCAGAAAATCAAATAATCCAAATTATGTTCTTAAAATGAGATTTATTTCACTTTTGTTGTGGAATGATGTTGATATCTTTACGAAATTATAACTTCATCTACCCATTAAATATCTTTCTACAGATTTAAAATGTCTGATTAAATAAAACGTTTACTTTTCTGAAATGGTACAAAAATGTCAAATTTCCCTTTTATGTCAAATGTTTGTAAAAGTTGATGAAGACTTTCAGATATTGCATTTAGTATTTTTTTTAATAACACTGAACAATAAATTTTGTAAAAAGCAGTTTTTGTCACAATACAAACTGGCAGAAAATAGTTCTAGTCAACTAATTAGCAATTAAAATTAAAAATTTCAGTTGAAAGTATTTCATTTTATGACACTGCAACTTAAAAGGTCCTAAGATCCCAAAATTTAAACCTCCAATTTCACAGGACAGAAAATTACCACACAAAATTTAAAATTAAGTGAAAATAATTCATTATAAAATATCTGTTTTCAACTTTTCTGGATTTTTAATTATACAGGTATTGTTGTAATATCGGGTCGTGAGAGGTTAATTGTATATCCAACGGGTATACTCTTCTATATCTTTAAAGACACTTTCCAATGGAAATTTCTTTTTTTAAATGGAAGGAAAAATTAAATATGTATGAGGCATTAATTAAACATTATGTCTATAACCTATTTATCCTGATCACAGGCATCATACCTTATCTGTTGGACTGTAAAAAGACTTTCATCTTTCTAAGCTTGGTATTCCATGTGTAGATTCATATTCTTTTGCAATACATTTTTATTTTTTAATTAATGAAATCATGAAATGTATATTTGAGCGTTATAATGTTAAATCCATGGTAACAGCTTTCCTGAAAACCAAAAAAATTTCAAGGAACCATACAAACAGATCAATCCACAGTATTATACAAAAATTTTACTTCTCAAGAAATTTTACCTAGTTTGAACATATTGTTTACTATGAGCCAAACACAATGTACTGCTTTTATTTCAGAGGCATTAATTATGAGTTTACCAAGACATTTTTTTAATCAATAATCTTTTTGGATGCATTTTCAGTTGTACAGAAATCTTAAAAAAAATCATTTCAACACTGAAGTCTTAAAATGTATATTATCTTTTAATATTTATGTGAATCAATAATTTGTTTTGTATATATGGAGGATGGATAATATAATACTAGCATCAATAATTACTGATTAATCACCAATATGACATATGTAGAATTGTACTATTGGCAAAACAAAATCATTAGATAAAGACAGGTGTTTTATTAATAAACCTGATATTATACACCAACAAAAATAAGACTTACTTCAGATGTAATTTTTAATACATTTTTAGCATTGTGCAAACAAACAATTTTTACAGGGAGGCAAGTTATATTGCATACATGTGTAATTACAAAATTTCGTTCTTGGCACCCATATGATTGGATTGTTTCTTTTTACATTTTGCCATGCATGCACTCTCAATTTTATTTACTTTTTTTCTTCTTCAAATCATACTTTTATTTTATTCCATGTAATATTCAGTCCTGCCTTTTGAACCAACCTTTTGAGCCTATATAAATCCCCCACCCCCCTAGAACAAATACTTGTTTCATAAGGTTCAAATGGTTGATTTGTTGCTATTCATTGGTAGTGAGAGAATAATAGACCATGTGTTTTATAGATTTTTGGCCTTTCTGAGAGTATTGTAAACAAGCATTCTGAAAGTATTGCTGGGCAATACAATGTCCCCTACCGGCTTGAGCTATGACAAAACATGCAAAATCTCCTTAAGTATGTGAACCGGACGAAAATGTAGTTACAACTGTGGAATTTGCATGAATTTTCTAAGGCCACGAACCATAACTCTGCAAAATAAAATGCTCCGCTGGGCGCAGCTTGATACGACCGCAGAGGTCGAACCCTGAACAGTTGGGGCAAGTATGGACACAACATTCAAGCTTGATACAGCACTGAATTTGGTTGATTGATTGATTGTTGCTTAACGTCCAGTGGCAAATATTTCATGCATCTTCATGACGAGAACCAGTTCAATTTATCAAACAATTCAATTAGGGGTGGGATGGGACACAAAGGGGAACCAATTTTGACTGCCACTGTAAAAGGAGGATGGTTGGGTAGGGTCGGATAATTTAGCCTCCTGTAGTGGCCATCAGCCTACTCTTTTTCGAAAACTACAGAAGGGGTCTTTAGCGTGCAGGGAGTGTGGCATTCTCCAAACACGTTACCCACTATGGTCCGCGGTCCGGCTTTCCGTATTATGACCTGACAACACCCCCAACGAGACTGAATTTGGATTGTGAATAAATATTTGACACAGCATAGGTTTCTGACACAGAATTAATGTGGTCTAAGAACTTAAAATTTTTTAATTTACCTATTCAAACAATATCAGTATTATTTGTTTTTATATATAAATCAGAAATAACCAATTTAAAATTTAAAATTGGGCACACATATCAATTTCTTGCTATTGCGCAATACTGTGCAATTGAAGATTTCTTGCTATTGTGCAATACTGTGCAATTGAAAATTCCCCCCCCCCCCAAAAAAAAATAAATAATTTACCCCTTTTTTAGCTTTTGTGCAATACACTATGAAGTTGCACATTGACCCCCCCCCCCCCTCCCAAAAAAAAAACCAAAAAACAATAAAATTTATTGTAACCCCCCTTTTTTTGCTAAAAGAAATTTGAAATTTCCTTTTTAATTTATGAAATATGAAATGAGAAAAAAATTAAATGTGTTTGGATTACCTCCCTTAGCCCACCAAGATAATATCATACATTTCTATTTACTTATTCTAAAGTTATTGTGCAAAAACCAAGAAAAATGCTTATTTGGGCCCTTTTTTAGCCCCTAATTCCTAAACTGTTGGGATCAAAACTCCAAAAAATGGTCATAAACCTTGTGTTAAAATTTCATAGATTTCTATTTACTTATACTAGAGTTATTGTGCGAAAACCAAGAAAAATGCTTATTGGGCCCTTTTTTGGCCCCTAATTCTTAAACTGTTGGGACCAAAACTCCCAAAATCAATCCCAACCTTCCTTTTGTGGTCATAAACCTTGTGTTTAAATTTCATAGATTTCTATTAACTTATACTAAAGTTATAGTGCGAAAACCAAATGTCTACAGACTCCGACGGACGACGACGACAACGACGCCAACGTCATACCAATATACGACCGCAAAAATTTTGCGGTCGTATAAAAATCATTCCAACGGAACAAAATTCAAACCTGATCTGTAACTTGTCATGGTTAAACTATATTAACCTAAACCCTTCGCCGGTAGGGGACTAACAAAAACATACAATGTATGTCTAAATATCTTTTACCTAACATGGATGATCTTATATTACAGAACTTGTTTTGCATGTAACTTCAAGGTCACAGCAGCTTATTATTACATTATAAGGAAATATAAAAAAAATTATTTGAAAATCAAGATAGTAGATTCATTTATTTTTTTGTGGTATAACTTTTGAGCTCAGGCAGAAATAATAAGGATTTTGAAAATTGTGAAATTTGCATTTTGTAAAAAAAAAGTGGTTTAAATTCATTGCTTGGAAAAAATCACAAAAACTTGTAACCAGTGAGTCTACAATATGGTGACAAAGACTTTTTTTTTCATTTTTTTTTATCAAATTGACCACTTTTCAATTTAATACCTCCCTTATAAAGCCTTGTGTACATGTAAGTGTTACAATAGACCCGACCTGTTGTTTATTGCTGCAATAAACAAATTAACCTGTTCCCCTCTGTGTGAGATACTAAATACTTTGGGGTTACAGACAAGAAAAATACATGCCTATTAATTACATGAACAGTTAAAAAACAGGGGGAGTAATAAATGTTAAATTGGAAAGGGATAGATTTTTAATCCAGCAGCATACATGTATTATAAGGTAAACTAGAGGCTCTCAAGAGCCTGTGTTGCTCACCTGTATCTAATGTGATTTTGGAAATTATGTAAAATTATATAATGATTGAGACCAAGATTGGTTTAATTTGACACAGTATTTAAAATTAAAAACAGGTCATCTTAGTGTAGTCTTACAATAGCTACTGAAGACATCTTATCATTATTATTTTTGAATATGTGGTCAAGTTGTGACCATTCAGAATTTTTTTTACAATTTTCTGATAGACTTCTAAACATCTTGGATGATGGATCGGCAACAAAGTAACAACACTTGGTCAGCACTTCATAAGGAATATTCATGCCATGTTTGGTTTCATTCCATTAAGTGGGTCACTAAAAGAAGTCATTTGTATGCATTTCCCATAGGGTTCTATGTTAAACTAAGTTCCCCGCTTGCGGCCATCTTGGATGATGGATTAGCTACAAAGTAACAACACTTGGTCAGCACTTCATAAGGAATATTTATGCCATGTTTGGTTTCATTCCATTAAGTGGGTCACTAAAAGAAGTCATTTGTATGCATTTCCCATAGGGTTCTATGTTAAACTAAGTCCCCCACTGGCGGCCATCTTGGATTATGGATCGGCTACAAAGTAACAACACTTGGTCAGCACCTCATAAGGAACATTCATGCCTTGTATGGTTTCATTCCATTCAACGGTTCTCTAAAAGAAGTCATTTGTATGCATTTCCCATAGGGTCCTATGTTAAACTAAGTTCCCTGCTGGCGGCCATCATGGATGATGGATCGGCTACAAAGTAACAACACTTGGTCAGCACCTCATAAGGAACATTCATGCCATGTTTGGTTTCATTCCATTCAGTGCTTCTCTAGAAGAAGTTCAAAATGTAAAATGTTAACGACAACGACGGACAACGACGGACAACGACGGACGACGGACGCCAAGTGATGAGAAAACCTCACTTGGCCCTTCGGGCCAGGTGAGCTAAAAATATACATGTTATTTTTCAATAAAATCAGACAGAGGCTCGTAAATGTCTAAAAGAAAGTTCATAGAAAATTTAGCAACTTATTTTCTCACCTTAACAGAGAATGTTCTCTAAACACCTGCTTTACCTAACCTAAAAAGTTGTTGCCCATTTTAAAGAACAGTTATAGCCAACATTGGTGAAATATAATGGCCATTGACAAAGTACTAATTTAGAAATTTATTTTCATACCTCAATTAAAAATATATTTTATTTACATGTTGAACAGAGTAACAAAAAAATCTAACTAAATGAGGAAACCAGCAAGCTCAAGTAATATTTCAATTAACCATTGAGAAAACACATTTAAATATTCAACTTTTCTTTTTTCACTTACAATTATTTTGGTCTCTCTCTTGAATAGTGATAGTATTGAAAATGGCTAAATGTCATGAAGTCTCTGTAGTACAGTATTGTTGAAGGAAGTAAATTATTTCTTCAAGTCTCAATTCACTACACAACCATAAATTTTATCTTGTCATAAGCTCTCACTTCAATACCAAGGTCATAAAACTTTTACCTGAATAATTCATATTTATTGATTTCATTTTATACCCATTTACAAATGAATGATCTTTATGATATAGAATGATAATACCTATTTTTCCTGTTTACTTAAAACGATTTATATTTATGAAGATCAAATTCTTCTTTGTTAATAGCAGGTCTTTTTTTTTTTAAATAAAAAGAGCTTAAAATTGAGAACTGATTTTGTGATGTCATAGAAAACCATAGGCCCACATAACAATTGTAATCAAGGGGTTTATACCTCCTGTTTTTTTAATGATAAATGAGTTTTTAAAAAAATATACCCAAGAGGGGAACTGCAACTGCTGCGAGAATTTAACTCATTCATTACTTGCAAGTGTAAGACGTTTACAATCTACAAACCTTGTATGATTCCATTATCACAGTCAAGTTTTGGATCTAGTGATCATGAGAGCAAGAAAATTTTCCTTCATTATTACAGAGATACTTTGTAGAAATATTATGTGCAGGTTCCAAGATTCAATCCCTTCAAACAATGCAATAGGAAATGGTCAGATTCTTGTTAAAAGTTTAAATAAACTTATCTTTTTTAGGATTTTAAGTCCAAGAACTGACCCCAACCTAAAATTCTATAATAAAGATGCACAATGAATACTTTCTCTTCTCAAATAGAGGACAGTTATAAATATATTTTATTTTTTTTGCAATCTCTGGGATTTGGAAAAAAATGGCATTATCAAATTACAAATGGGTAAAGAAAATATATGGTACATGTAGATAAATTCACACTTGTACAAGAAAAAAGAAACAATACTTCAATTGCTGTTGTTCATCTGAATTCCATTAAGGCCTACAATGCAAAGAAAAATTTTGGACCTTGCTCCAATTTCAAAATTGCCCACCGAAACTTGTTTGAGCTGACTTCCAGGATGGTATGAAATAGAGAATAATTCTGCATTTGTAATGGAGCTTGCCTTTAGATAGAAATATGAATCTACACTGTAGAGAATCTAGAGAGCAACCATTTTATTTTTACAAGGAGCAAAGACACTCCTGGCAGGCTAAAAATGTGATGGGGGGGAAAAAGGCAGGATTTATTATGACCTGAAATCGAATAGTAGATATTTTGGGAAGAAAAAAATCATAGCTGGGGATACTTGCATACCAAAAAATAAGACAAGATCACAGATGACATAGAAAATTTCAAGGATATATCAAAGATTGTTTCCTTAACATCCTTATTAATATCAAATTGTTGCTTCCTAACTACATGTTGATTTTAATCTCACTGACTAAAATATCAAATAAACGAGACATGTCTCTTTATTGTAATTCTATACGACAGTCTGTACAATGTTTAATACAAATGAAATTTAAATAAATTTCTGTGCATTGTATGCAAATGTAGGTACACAACTGACCAATTGAAACCTGACACAGAAATTTAAAAAATATTAAATTAACAAATACCTGTATTAAATTTCTCTTGATAAATTTTATTATCCTAGCTCAATACATATTTTAAAAAATGTAAGATGCAAAGATTTATTGTTAAGAATATTATGGTAAAAACATTTTACATTAGTGACAACTTACAATTCATAGAAATGGTAAGAAACTCATTAAAACCAACAAGTCTCCAAACTTTATTTGTGAGTCTTAATATATACAATTATATAAAATATAACTGGGAAAATTTCAGTTTTATTCATTGCAGTGATAGAGTCAAATTATACCTTATTATGTTACTTACATTTAATAGCTAAAACTGCAACATGTGTGATTACCTTATTATTCCATATTATTTTATAATAAATCCATACATGGTTTTTTTCACCTATTGATTTAAATAGACTTGCAGGTAGGTTTATAGATCAATGGATTAGAAGGAGCATCTTGATGTAGGGAGATTCTCAGAAGATTTAACTTAAAAAGAAATTAGATGGGAAATTCTCAAAGGTGAAAATTTCTGTGGACTAAGTATTTTAACCACAAATTAGTCATTAAATATAATTTTTTATAAATTTATGGTCGAATTAAAATGACTGATTCCTACTTTTTGTATATTATGCAATAAATTTGTCAACTTTTTTTCAGTCAATTACTGAAACATTTTCAAGTAGGTAGAATTTTATCAATGGATAGTATTTTGTGTACAAAAAATAATTATGTTACAAAACAGCTCTTACGACAATAGACAGTAGAACTAGAACTTCAGCTCCACTTGACCTCATGATGTCAAAGAACCAGCATGAAAAAATAAAAAGGTGTTGACTCTTGGAAACCCATAGCAAGACTTGACAGCTCACCATTTCAATTTATTTTCCTTGATAGTATTTTGTGTTTGTTAATATAATATTGCATTATGAAGTTTTCAAATTCCTGCAATGCCTCTGCACTGAATAAGATGACAAACCATTGTGTATCAGCCCCTTAAATCAATTACATGTACTCTGTTCACAGGATTTCAAATTATCACATAGGCATTTTAAAGTATACCCATATTAACCTGCATTTGATTGATTGATTGATTATTGTTTTAGGTAGTGTGGGCGACATTTAAGCCATATCACAGCGAGACCTGCATTTGAATAAATATACAAATTTCTCAAAATACACGATTGCCCGAGTAGTTTCCAAGAATTTTTTTAAATGGTTATATGCTGATTTTTTTCTTTTTTCTTTTCTTTTTTACTTTTTGGTAAAAGAAGCCATATTGGTTGGGGATCTAACACAAACCCTAAAACATAATTCTGAAAGGGGACCATCCAACACTAAATTTCAGTATCATTTGGCCTATTAGTTTCAGAGAAGAAAGTTTTTAAAGGAATGTTTACACCAGATTTCACCAAGTGATGGCAAAAAGAGGGTTTAGTGATTTGAAGCAGAAATTTACCATAACTAATCTTAATAAAAAAAAATATGGAAGAACTATCAAACACATTATATATATAATATTGTCTTCTATAAAACATGAAAGGAATCTGATTTTACCATAATCTTACTTCAGAAATCAACCATTGACCATTATCAGGATAATTTGGGCTTGTGAATGCCTAAACCTTGATAATTAGCACAATAAAACACGGAAAAAAAAGACATCAATGTTATAATGGTTTGTGTTTGTGTGATTGAATTTCTGATTAACTTATTGATTGATCATTAGTATTATGTTGGGAGAATCTGAACAAATATTGTGAAAAACTGATACTTTTTTATAGTGATTAATTTCTTCAGAAAAATGTCATTATCTGCCTTTAGATATTTGCTATTCATTAACCCATGTATTTTCTTTCGTTTGATCTGCCCTTGGTATCAAATTGTTATTTGTTAACAAACATGGTATAAGAGTTATAGTTGATTGTTTAAATAGACCAATTACTGATTTATAATTTTCGTGCAAGATATGCCAACTTAGGGTAAGTTAGGATAGGAGTTGTGTTGGAAATCAGGCCTAATCAATGGTGAAACCGAGAGCTAACCTTTACTGTAATAGTTTACTCACACTTTATCTGAATAATTCAAAGTAGTGTTCCTTCTAGGATTTAAGTCTCTAAGTCATTTTTAATTTTACATTTTTTCTATGAAAATACAGTTTTTCTCTATCCTTACATATATATATCTGTGTTCACTGTTTGATAGAAAATATAAACTAGTAAAGCATGCATTGTAGAAATGAACAAAAAACTAAGTATGTAGCAAAACAGCTACTGCGACAATAGATAACAAGAAAAATAAATGGAAATGGTGAGCTGTCAAAATGGGCATAAAACAACTAAATGTATGAAATACACAAGTTGATCAAAACCAAATATAAAATCGTAAAAAAACAACAACAATCAAACTAAAATGTTAAAAATACCTAACTTTTCGACCAATATGGTCTTGATCATGAGCATATAAAAAATAAAAATAAAAAGGTGTTGACTCTTTGAAACCCAGAGCAAGACCCAGATCTGGTTTTATCTGACTTGTGTTTTTCATACATTTTAGTCGTTTTATGCCCCTTTTGACAGCTCACCATTTCCAATTACAGAAATGGGTTTTTTATTAAATATTAAAGGGACAAAATATTAACAAAGACTTGTAGCAAGTCTTTACTTAATGCAGAAGACACAGCGGGGTCACCTGGCACTTGTTTCATTAAAAAACAAGGAATATAAAAATTACCATCAACTTTTAATGCCTTTCAGATGATTTTCATTGTTTGTTTCTCTCTGCAAAGCATGTTTTCCTGCTATTTCTATTTCCAACAAAAAGTCTTTCTAATTACATTATCATTATCAGATTATTGATTATGTTCTCTATCCTTAATTCAGAAGACATGTTGTTTCATTCAAATAGTCACCCCCATTTTGTTTTATACAAAAACAGCCCAATACATAATAAACGCTGTTGGTAAATTTTTACATGTTAATATGCCATGAGGCTTTATATTTTATATAATCATGGTTTATTTATTTATATTGAATGTTTTCTGTCATGTAACTGCAGTTGTCTAATTTTATGTCAATCAAGTAACTTTCAATGTTTTTATTTGTTACTCTGTTACTTATTGCCCCATTGAAGGCCCTTATTTGGTTAATAAACATTATCTATACAATATATGCACATTGTCAGAAAATATAAAGTTTATTTGTACGAGCCTCCTCCCGTTTCGGAGAGAGTACAAATAAACTTTATATTTTCTGACAATGCACTTATATCATGTTTATCCTGCAACACTAAATTGTTATCTGTTTTAGTGAAATGTCATGAAAATTGAACATTTATAGCTGATTTGAAACATGGCACACAATCTAGGAAAACATGACGTCATAAACATTGTAAACCAGAACGCAATGCAAAATATCCTTAAATGTGAGGAAAGGGAACCAGGAGACTATATTAGGCTACTGATCTAATATCAAAAACAATATTGGGGAGGCTATTTTTGGTTGCCTGACTGCTAAAGGCTTAGTTGCAGGAGAAATTACCAACAAAAATGTATGGGGCTGTTATAAGTAGAATTATAATTTCAAAAAATACAGTTTTGTTAGCCTAATTAATAGAAACGATGAACACATCCCTTTTGATATAACACCAACATAAATATACAGCATATTCTTCGGGGTGCATAATAAGTATTACAAAGTTCATAAACCAGGTCAAAATGTGTTACCTCAGACTTCCTCTTGATTTCCCTAATATCATGTATTAATGATATCTGTATGCTGTCAATTTCTCTGTTGAGGTCTAATATCTTGAAATCTGCCTCGTGAATGTTAGAATCAAGAATGATTTTGCATCTATACCGGAATTCAGTTATGTGACGTCATGAAAGGAATTTCCCGTCGAAAATCGCACCTGCCATTGGACGTCACACCATTTTACCATGCGCAACTATGTTCTATATTTAGAAGTTGAGTTTTTGTAATTGCTCCTGGTCGTGACATGATTCATTTTAAATACAATACATTTCTAAAATTAACCTTGTATTTAAAGGCTTTGTCCAGACACTTTTTTATCAGTATTTTCATACTCATGATACTGTTATATACCGAGGAAAAAGAGGGGGGTCTGGGGTCAAACTTTTTTAAAAAATTGGAACAAATTATTTTTTCGTATATCATCTAGAAGCAAACTATTTTTTTGCAATTTAGTTCAAAAACAAAACTTTTTTATTTTACCAAACCCACATTTTATTTATAAAATTAGGAAAATTATATTTCAATAAGTTATGGTTTTAATACAATAAATGATCATAAATTACTCTAAAAGAAAATCAATTCTTTTTCTCGTCGTTGCAAGGAATATTGCTGAAGTTTTGCACAACTTTCAGACCTAACAAAAAGGAAGTTTTGCGCACTCGGTTATAATGGTAATATTGATCTTTTGGCATGTAACTTCTTAGTATGGGTTTAGATTTTTAATTGGTGTTGTCTAAATGAACTGCTCTGCACTAGATCAGTTTTATTCTAGTCTTTTTATGAAGTTTGAGACTGATACTCTATAACCATTCTTGATACTTTAATTTTCAAAAATGTCTCATTTTTAGCTCACCCAGACCACAGGCGCTTTATTGCCATCATCTGGTATCTGTCAAAGTGTTCTCATCTATAAACTGTATTTTATTTTTTTTTCTATGAAACCACTGGATAAATTGGAACCAGTTATTAAAAATAGCAATTCAGCAAAATTTGTTAATTTTTTTTTTTTTTTTTTTTGGGGGGGGGGGGGGGACTTAAAATGGTAGAATTGCCGAATTGTTGATTCGCCATCGTCTTTAGAACTTCATATACAGGCATCGGTCTTTCTATGCTTAGATTTAAAATTTGCTTTTGACTTTTGAATTACACTTAACAGAAGGATTTCGGGCCTAAAATGCATGGCCGAACAGTTGATCGGCATTGTCTCCCCAGATTCTCATTTGCATCAGATACTTCCAATGTTCTCAAGATTAACAGTTGACACATTTGTACTTTATTCATGCTCTGTGGCAGTCTGCTTAAATTTGTCCTAAATCATATGACAAAATTCTCAGGTGCACTAGACAAACGTGAATTTTACACTGACTATTATCACGGAATGAAATAGACAAGAAAGAACTTTCCAAGTGATTTAATGAACTAATACACATAGAAGCAGAACAATCACTGAAAATGAGAATTATAGACATGAGGTCCTATAAAATCATGAGTGAATCAAAGTGCTGCAGAAGGGTTGGCGGTTCATGCTCTCTCTCAGGCACCTAACAAATTAATTCACTAGAAAGTATATAGTCTCAAATCATTGGAGGAATATGGTGCGCAACGACAGTGAAAACATTGGAGTCTTTTGTTATATTATATTTTGAATACCAAAATTAGTTGACAGAATTGGTAATGACGACAGTAAAAATTCACTAACGAACTGAGACAGTTTCGCCCTAAGGCATTAAACGAAAACACCCATGCAAAATGATCAAAACTTTGTTTTTTATTTTTCGAGGTGGGCCTAAAGTGGTTAGGTTTAAATGTTTCAAACCAATCAAAGGGAGACAAATTCAACTGAATCACTAAAAAAAATAGTTGGAGATAGTTTTCATTAAAACTGATGGAAACTATTGGGACTTTGAAATTTGATGTCTGTGTTTTTTTAAAGTACCTAGCATAACTTTTCAAACGTAGAAAAAGACTTCACCGTACTATATTCTCTGACCGTACATGTATGGGGGTGTGGCGTATGGAATAATAACTTAAACATTAATGAACAGAGAATAATAACCTAAAAAATAAAGAAAGAAGTACTACAAAATATAAGGAAAATTTTTAAAATGGATAAAGAATTTGAGCAAATAATACTGATTACAGAAAATAACACCTGTACATAATAAAGAAAATTGCTCTAAAATCTATTATTTCATATATATTGTAGGAAATTACTTTAAAATGACTCTAAACAACATGCAGTTTATCTTTGTAGTTTTGAATTTCTAACGTACAAAATTTCACCAAACATTTTTTTAAATGAATACAGAAACATATGAAAAAACTTAACCGTGAATACAGAATCTGAGACACCAAAACCTTATCATATGTAGTAAATGAAAAAACCGTATAGAAATAAAATCATTCAACTAGAAGTACTGGCAGCAAAGCTCACAAATGTATTTCTCCCGCTATGGCGACAATAATATACAGAAATGTATTAGTCCATGTTTGTCAATGTGAACCAAAATATCATTCTGATAATAAAACACAAAATAGAAGGTGCACAATGACATTGTAAAATGAAGACTCCCTGAAATTCATTCAATGGTTAAGGAGGAGTTGCGGACGGTGCATGCCTATATGTACACTGAAGATTCCCTAAAGTTTCACAGAAATCCATTCACTGGTTTATGAAAAGTTGACGACGGGGCTTGCCTATCCCCTAACATTACATGAAGAAATGGCACAGAGTATGTTTTTCTGTGGAAAATCCAAAATAAAAAGGGCTACGTTAAGCTGTAGCTTATATCTAATTTGACACAATAGTCAAGCATATTGCAATATACAACTCAGAGGTCACATATAAAATTATTTAAAACCAGACAACGTGCTGAACTCTCTGGAAAATAAATTGATTTCTTTTCTTTTACAGACAAAACATACTTGGAAAAACTCCATATTGACAATGTAAATATTTATTAGGAACTTAAAACTAAAAAAAAACCTCATCCAATATTGCAGTAGGAAAAGAGCTACATGAGATAGACAGTTACCCTTTAAAATTATTTATTAAATTCCAAACTTTTATTTATAGGAGTTTTAAATAGTCAAAATATCTGAAAAATCAAAATTCTTAAACCATATAACGCATCTCCAGACGGTCTATGACAATACAGTCATAGGGATAAAATGGATGTGTCTGTCCGTCGTTTTTAAATTATTATAAAGCCCATAAATCAAGTAAATTGAACGTTCAAAGACTCCCTTTTGGAGCAGACTACATTTCCATCTTGTGAATAGCGATTCTTTTGGATAAAACCACGAGAGCATACGATATTCTCTATGTGCATGAGCAGACGTATTTTATTACCTTAATGACGTTGTTTTTACCTTATCATTTTTATAGTTTTGACTTGCAATTTGTTATTTATAACGCAATTGTTTGCTATTCGAATAAAAATAAGAGTTTTATTACCCAATCAAGGCCCGGCTAGGGACAAAAACATTACAAGGATTTTACAGGATGAACAAACAAACCCACGTCTAACAAGTAATACTATGTTAGGATCGCCCAAACTCCGTGCTTTACACTATTGAATCCTGCTAATCATACAAGATTGCAGTTCTATGGATTGTACCTATATCCTTTATATGAATTTTAATGAACTTGTTTTTTTCATTATTATTGCAAATCAAACCCTGACGGGTTGAGCAAACAATTATACACAATATATAAAAAACAATAACAAAAGAGACATACATAAATAAAGTTATTATTATTAGTTCCAAATATATGTTTGCATTTGACCAATATGGATCTCATTTTCGCAATTCCAAAGACTTCTTTATAAAATCAACAGCTCTGGACAAAACATTCATATCTGGATTTAGAATAATTCGCAATTTATCTAGAGAGTTAAGCTGGTTATAATTAGGGTGCACATTTATAATATTATTTTAAAACTTTTTCGTATTTCCTCATTGATTTTGCAATTTAAGAAGAAATGATATTCATCATCAAGAACATTACAAATTTTGCATGTTCTTTGTTCATGGGGTATCTTTTTATAGCGTCCCAGCTCCACCTCTAAATTATGATCACTCCGGCGTTCGAAATTTTGTTAATAATCTACGGCTGTTAAAGTTATTCAATTTGAAATAGTCTGCTTGGTCTAAATCTGCTTTCAATTTAGTGTATAAGTATAGTTTTGAACTATTGTCAAATTTGTTTATTTTCTCTAGAAATAGTTCATCATAAATAGCTTTTTTGCTCTTATTTTTCACTCTATTTTTTACTTTTTGGAAATTTATGTCAATGTTTTCAAGATCACTTTTATCTAAATTAATTTCATTGATAATAAAGGTGGAAAAGCTGTGCCAAGTGTACAGGTCCTCCTCATTCAATTTCCTATTTAAATTAAATGCATCTTTTACTAAGGGGTTAATATTTTGTGTATTAATTCTAGAATAAAAGATGATTACTTGAGTTTTGATGAATGTCTCAAGGGGTAGTCTACCGAGTTCAGCTTTAGCTGCAGAGTTACTTACAGTTTTTTTTATTTCCCAATATAGATTTGCAAAACCTAATATGTATTTTTTGAAAAGCATATTTATCTGCTAATGACAATTTATCACATATTGTTTCATTAGCTCTAGACCTCTGTATTGATTTAAATACAGAAAAATAATCGTCCATTAACCAGACATATTATATAATATAACAGGTCTGATCAAAGTATCAAATAATTTAGAAGAACATTAACCTTAAAAATTGACATATATTTTCTCAAGGAAAATAGAGCTTTAAGTCCCTTTTTGAAATTTAGACTTTTTAAATTTTCCCTGAATATCAATAATATTTCCAAGGAAATTAAATTCTTTGACTTCAGTTAGCATGTTTTCTTTATAGTAGAAAGTATTTTGAGCAGGTTGATAGCCACATTGAAAGACATATTTTCGTATTTTAGTTTTATTAGTATTTACAGTTAATTGCCATATATGACAATATTTTTCTAACTTGTTTAATACTTGTTGTAAGCCTTCTGCAGATTCAGCCACAATAACAAGGTCATCTGCGAAGCTTAATGAGTTAATATTATTTTCATCAATACAAACTGGATTACACGACCTATCAAATATGGAATGTAGATCATTGATGTAAATATTAAACAACGTGGGCTTCAGCTGTCTCCTTGTTTAACCCCCCTATCAATTTCAAAATACTCTGAAAATTTGTCTTCAATCTCAAGTTTACCGAAGATGGACAACGTCTGTACATATCTTTGATAATAGAAAATAGATAACCATTTTCTTCCAACTTATATAGTAGCCAATCACGCCAGACTGTATCAAAAGCACGCCGTAGATCGGCGACAAAACAAGAAAATATTTTACTCTTCTTTTTAGCTAAATATTTAGTCACCAAGGATTTTAATATAAATATGCTATCCGTAGTCCTATGATATTTTCGAAACCCAAACTGCTGATGTGCAAATTTGTGCTCATAAAATTCTACTGACAGCACTAAATAATTTAGCCATGCTGTTTTGCAAGGATATTCCCCTGTAATTATTAACATTATTTTTATCCCCTGATTAAAATGAGGATAATAAATGATTTTCTCCAACTAGATGGGTATTTCCCAAAGTTTAACTATAGATTTACAAGTGACAATTCCACTATATTTAATAATCTCATTAGAGATTTTGTCAGCCCCTGCACTTTTTCCAGTGTTGAGTCTTTTAATACATTAATTACTTCACTGATAGTGAAACGCCTATCTGTTATTTCATTTAATGGAGGCGCCAGGTTTGATTCAGATTTAACTTTGTCATTAAGATATTTATCAAAGTCATTTGTTTCTCCTTGAGATTTAAAATGATTAATAAGTTCTGGGAAATCACCTTAAAGCTCGATTTACTTATTTGAATCTTCACATTTAAGGGATTTTATTAATTTCTAATATTCATTGGGATCTGTATCTTTTAGTTTCAATATTTTATCAAACATTTCTTTTCTATACTGTTGTGATTTCTTTTTTATTAACTTTTTGCAGTCTTTAGAATGTTTCAAGAAACGACTTTTCTTCAAGTTCTGATTATAGGGGTCACTTTTCAAAAGATTACCAAGTCAAGACACAGTTTTCTTTAGATCTGTTAATTCATTATCTATCCATAGTTTTTTCTTCTTCTTCTTTTTACCAGTTTTTAGAATTCTACATGAATGCATTGCTAAAGTTTGAAAAAACGTTTAATTGGGATTCTTCCTTATCTATATCAGATATATTTTTCTCAAAGGAGGTATTTTCAAATAACAGTATTTCATCTCTTACAATATTTTCCTCTAGAGTAGAATAGAGTTTTTCATTTGACACATTCTCCCATCTATAAATTGAGTCTACAGTATTATAATTGCTACAATTATGTATCGCGTTTTTGTTCAAGTTACATTTAAGATGAACAACAATTTCAGTGTGATCCGACAAATAAGTTGGGTCTAAAATTTGAAAATATCTAATAAAATTAATGAAATAGAATAGAAACATTTGGTTTGAAGCATATCATATTTCCAAACACATCTCCAACAAAACGACCATTCAAAATTCTAAGTTGGGAGGCAATGCAAAGATCGACAACATATTTGTTCAAGTTGGTGGACGTGTTTTCCAACAGACAATTGGCATTCCTATGGGTACTAATTGTGCGCCACTACTGGCCGACTTGTTCCTTTACTCATATGAGGCAGACTTCCTTGACGGGCTTCTTAAGAAAAAACAGAAGTTAGCCCGTACCTTTAATTTCAGCTTCCGCTACATAGATGATGTTTTATCACTCAACAATTCACGTTTTGGGAATTTCTTACATCTCATCTATCCCAAGAAGCTCGAAATTAAGGATACCACAGACACTGCCAAGTCTGCATCTTATCTTGACCTTCACCTCGAAATTGACACTAGAGGAAGGTTGAATACAAAACTTTACGACAAACGGGATGACTTTGACTTTCCAATCGTCAACTTTCCATTTTTGAGCGGCAATATTCCAGAAGCGCCGGCGTATGGAGTATATATTTCACAACTCAGACGTTATTCCAGAGCTTGTGACATATTCATTGACTTCCTAGACAGAGCCCGGGTCATGACAGAAAAGTTGCTCAGACAGGGGTACGTTACTCCTAAGCTGAAGTCATCCTTATTAAAGTTTTATGGGCGTCATCATGACTTGGTTGACAGGTATTAAAAAACCGTTTCCCAAATGAAAATGGACCTGTTCCATTGATATTATCCCTTCCTCATACCGGATTTGACATGGGCAGCATGGCGGATGTACTGCAGGAAGCAGAGACTGCTTACGCTTCCGGAGCACCTGAGTCCACCCCCGGTTTTTAGGTGGTGTCCATGTTGTTCATACGTTTTTAGTTTAAATTGTAGTGCATGTATTGTTTTGGTCTTGTCTTCGTTGTTCTTCGGAGTTTGTCAGTTGTTACGATTTTACTCTCCTTCGAATATCCCTTTGGTATTTCTTCACTTTACTAGTAATGAAGATTGGGTGAATTGATTTTTTGTCCCGTTTCCATAGCAACCGAATCCATCTTTAATATTCCAATACCAAAAGGCAACTCTGCCTGGCTAGGCTCCAAGTATTTACATCAAGTTTCGTGAAGCTCTTGCAATTTTTTACCCAGTTTCTATGGTAACAATGGCCATTTAAAAGACAAAGAACACCTCTAGGCAATGAACCTAACCTTCCCATAAAGTTTCATGAAGACTGGATGAATTAAATTAAAAACAATTTTGTCCCGTTTCCGTTAATAACGGTGGCCATTTTGAAAATTATAATACCACAATTCATATCAAGTTTTGATAAACAATAAAATGGATAACAGGAAAGGTCAACAATAACATACCAATCAATCAAAGCATACCAACTGACAGAACTCCGGACAACAATAACATGATTTTTTTATTTTTTTCTTTGCTCCCATGGCAACCAGAATTACAGGAAATCCAAGATTTGTTTGTACATATAGGCATGTTTCTGAAATGCAATACCAAACCCCTGTCAACAGTCATGACTACTTTACTTACAGCAATGAAGGACATTCTCAAATCTACTGTGATAAAGCCTACTCAATTAGTTGTGTGAATCAGATGTGGATTCTAAACCTAAATGTGTCGGAACGACACGAACTGTCCCGCCCCCAAAAGTCCAAAGCCCTAACTTTCAGAAAAATCAGTAGAGCGGAACGAAACGTAAACTCGATCTGTAACCCATCATGGTATACTCACACACCGGAAAGGTGTTCGTTGCGGAATGACGGAATGACGGACAAGGGTAAAACTATATGGCCCCGAGTGGTCTAGGTAGTTTGTCACGATTACTAATTATCCTGTCAACACTGATGTTATGAGTTCGAATCTCACCTGTGGCATGAGATCACAACCGCAAATTTACATACCGGTTTTGATCGCACAAAACCAGGAAGAAAAGGCAGACAGTAAAAAGGTACAACTGGAAGGTATTCCCTAATGACATCCTGGAATTTGAGAAAGAAAGCGGCGTTGATAAAGTAATTGTGATTCCCCAAACGTTTAACACATTAAAATATAAATTAGAGTATATAAAAAATGGCATAAAAAAGAAAGAATAGTGTCCAACATCTTTGTAAGATTGGCATGAGTTAGCCAGCTAAGAGATTATTGAAGTAATAACAGTTATTCTTAGCTGAATATTGCAGTAAAGAAAGGTTATATACACAAACTACAAAAACTTCTAATTTTTAGTTAACACACATCAATGACTCTCCACAAAACACCGTCTTAACTAGCCAAGATCAAACCAAACTGAAGTCTTAGTGCTGGAATCAAGCCAATCTCCATATTTAGCTATAAACATCTTGGAAACAACGAGGATAAGGATCTTTCAGCACTACAGTCTTTTAGAGGTAAGGGAACAACCATTTCATTTGGGGGGCGGGGCGGCTAGGATCAAATCTTTGATCCTGCCTATTTTTTTCGTCGAAATTTCGGTCCTGAATTTTTTTTTCGGCCGCTATAGCGGCTTAAATTTTTATTTTCATTGAAACAAAAAAGAATTCCTGATTGACGCAGGTCATGCTTTTTTTCACACCTAAAGTGATCCTGTCTTTTTATTTTGCCAAAATCCTGGTCCTGACTTTTTATTTCAGATTTGATTTAAAAACATCGATGTAATTAATATTGCATGTTATTTTCAAGAAAGTGGGGTGGGTGATGCGTAAACGATATCCTTGCACTAAATTTTAATTGTACAGAAGGGTTTGCAAAACTGACGGGTTTTCACGGAAGTAATGTATGCTAAAAATTGAAGTTAGATATGTGGGCCTTTCGGTGAAGTACTTGGTTTGTTAGTTTTCCCTTTTTAAAATCGTACAACTGCATAAACCTACCTCGAGCCGACGTTCAGGATGTTCACGTATCCGTGCGTGTGACGTAGCAAACCACCCGTGAACATAAACATATTGCCAGAAATCATCATTTATTTAATCTATGTGGATCTGTATAATCATTTCTAAATTTCTTATTGCAATAAAGAACAAAATGGATACCAGGAAAGGTCAACAATAACATACCCATCAATCAAAGCAATCCAACTGACAGAACTCCGGACAAAAAACCATCTTGAGAGTATAAAACACAAACTTACACATAACAGAGAATCAGGATAGTCTGACCTGGTACAGACACTGAACATTGGTGGGGATAAAAACATAAATAAAGTGTTTTTGAAGAATTTTTTTTTCTAAGATACTCTAAATTTGCTAAACCTTATAGCCTTTGATATTGAAGCTTTAAAATATGCTACTTTGAGGCGAATTCCTCGGCCGTCTGAAAATTAACATATACTTAATGGGAAAATTTTTCTATTGATGGCAAAGTTAAAGTAGTAAAGTCTAATTTGCCCTATTTGATAACGTGTTGCCAGATGATAAATTGCCACTATTCTCTGTTATGTGCATGTTTGTGTTTTGTACTCTCAAGATGGTTTTTTGTCCGGAGTTCTGTCAGTTGTGTTGCTATAGTATCTTCCTATCTGAATTCAAACCTTTTTTCCAGATATTTGTGCCTTTTTGATATACAGACTACATGTGTTATTGCCTGCAAAATTGTCTCTTTATTTACATACAGTATTTGCTTCTAACGGTATATTGTGCTGTAATTATTGTAGTTTGCTTTGATCCAGAGTAAAATTTAAATTTCTCGGCCGAGTTGAGGACTCGGGTCCCCGATTGAAATTTGTTTCGTATTTCATCTATCAATATGCCAAAATCCGCATATTCGGTACGTACATATTATCAGGTTTTCTGCAAACGTATATCGTAAAATATCAGCCGGGAGACACAATGTGAAGCTTTTTCGGCGAGTGAACGTAGCGAACGAGCTAAAAAGCTTCATATTGTGTCGAGTGGCTTATATTTTACAATATTTGTTTGAAGAAAACTTGATAATAAATTTATCGTATTGTTAACTAGCAATCTTAATGGAATTTCTTACTTTTCAATGGCCATCTGCCTATAACCGGATGTTGTCCTGATATATTCAGGTCAACGTTGGGTCAAACATTATGACGTCGCTGATATATTCGGGTCAGCTCATATTAGGGTCGGGTCAACTCTTTACGACGTCACAGTGCCGAAATACGGGAAATTGTGAAGGCCTCAGCAGGTCGATATAGGCATGGGGAAATACGATAAATGTATATATCAAATGATAGTGAGTGGATAATTCTGCCTGTTACCTCAAGGCTCCTGGTGAATTTGACTTGAATAATTCATAGAAACGGGTAAATCCATCAAACATTAACATTGATCAAAATCACAGATCATGAAAATTATATTGACTGAATTGTAATTTGTAATATGCTTCAAAGCGACAACGTCAGATTGGATCGAAAGCACAGAGTAGCCCGTGGAAATTATTGGTAAGGCCTTTAAGAAACTAAATAAGAAATCAATTCAGTATAGGTTTGGTAGTAGAAAAAAATATTTAACATAAAATTCCAGACAGGAATAACGATTGTCTCCGTCCCTCAGTCCGTCAAACTTACTTGTGACATCAACTCCTCCTTCACTTTTGGGTTTTTGAATAAAATTTCTATATAGGATGGTTGCATACCAACTGTAGATACGCAAGATGGTTTTAGAATTTTGATTTTCTAAACAAGGGGCCCACAGGAGTCGAACTTCGAAAATTTTGAATTCAAACTTGTGACATAAACTCGTCTTTCATTTTCCAATCTATGCATTTGATTTCTATACCGTATTGTCGTGCAACATGTGCCGATGCGCATTATTTATTTTCTAAAATTGGGGTCCACAGGGGTGGAATTTGGAAAAATTGTCAGTTTAAGCTTGTGACTTAAACTCCTCTTTCATTTTTCAATTTATGCATTTTATTTTTATACAGTAGTGTCATGCAGTACATAGATGGGCAATAATGTTTTAGAATTTTAATTTTCTAAAATCTGGGCCCACAGGGGTCGATTTTCAAAAACTTCAATTCAAAGATTATGACGCAAACTATTTATTTTTTTCAATTTATGCATTTTATTTCTATACAGTAGTGTAATGCACAATATTTACATGTGCAATAAGGTTTTAGAATTTAAATTTTCCAAAATTGGGGCCCACAGGGGTCGGATGTCAAAAATTGTCATTTAAGTTTGTGACATAAACTTGTCCTTCATTTTCCAATGTATGCATTTTTTTCTAAACAGTATTGTCATCCACAGTATGTAGATTTAGTTGCAAAAAGCATTTTAAAGTTTTTGATTTTTAAAACCTGGGACCAATAGTGGTGAATTTTTAAAAATGATGATTTTAAGCTTGAGACATAAACTTTTTTTCATTTGTAATTGGAGCTATTGATTTAATGTCTTCATATGATGATTGCATAACATCTTTAAATGGTCATAAGGTTTTAGATATTTTCATGCATTTGGGTAAGTATCCCGACTAATTGCAAGGTGCGGGAATAACTTTCGATTCCGACAGCTAGTCAAGCTTTCTATTTATTCTTAAAAAATGTGGAAATTATATCCTGTTACGGTCATATTGTGATTTAAATCTGCCAAATATTGTGATTTAAATCTGCCAAATAATATTTCTTGATAAAACAAATGTATATAAATGTTGATTTCAACGAATTTATCCTTCTATTTTCAACATAAAAGAAGTGTGTTGTTACCATCATATTGAAATTAAAAAGATACACTAGGTTAATCTTTGACCCATAAATACATGAAAAATATGGCTTGACTTTGATGTTCATTGGATATTTTTTCATCACAGAAGATTCTGGAAAAAACTCTCATATATCTGAATCACATAAATATACTGTACTTGAATTTAAAAAAAAATAATTTAATGTATATAAATTTATATACAAACTATATAATTAATCCGTAATACTCTGTGTGATAGAAAAAATGTTAATATATGCACTCATACATCCACTTTATGAACTTTATAACGAAAATCAATAAAGTCTATTACAAAATATAACAATACCGTGTGTTCTTCTGATTGGTTCCTTAAAACATACGATTGTGTTAGACCATACCTAGATATTTAAAAAAAGAAAATTGGACTTCGGTCGGAATCACGTGAGCATAAATAGCTTAGCGTTGTCATAACGCGTAATATTTCATCTTACTACATATTTCATTCATTAACAAACAAGAAGGTTATACACACAGGTAAGAAATTGATATATATATATATAATAGTATAAATTTGAGATTTGTGAATAAAAAATTAAAATATTTAAATACAATCACCAAATTTTCATTTCACGTGTTAATTGATGTTTGGGAAAATCCAGATATATTTATATATTCAAGAAGCAAACCTGGTGGTAAAAGTTGAGGGGTTTCCTGCAATAATTAATCTTATTTTAGAAGAAACAAAAGTTAATATATCCAAATGCAGCTTAAAGTTGGTGATAAAATTTGAAATCTATGTTAATGGAAAAAGAACTGTGCAGCATATTTGGTCTTCAAAATTAAACGATCACTGCTGTCGGTAATTTCTATTCTTTGATAGCATCATATTTTTTTCTTATTATGTTGTATTGTACTCTATATGTTTGTACTTATATATGCTTTCAACCCTTAGGGTATAATTATGCATTTCTAAAATAAATTAATTAACGTACTTGTTCTGTACAATATAACGTAATTCTGTTATAGGTAATAGTTTATACTAAAAGAAAATGGCAACGGTTAAAGTCAACAGTCCGAATGTTACGTATTCCGAAGAATATATCGAATCTAAATACGACTACCAAACCTCCGAAGTCTGTACCGGTCATGATGGTACTCTCAACGTCACACCAAAAACTACGAAATATACGTTCCGAACTGAGAGGAAAGTGCCAAGTCTAGGACTGATGTTGGTGGGTTGGGGTGGTAACAATGGATGTACGGTGACAGCTGCCATATTGGCCAATAAGCATAAAATGTCATGGCATACCAAGGAAGGCGTAAAACATGCGAATTATTTTGGTTCCATTACTCAGGCTAGCACGGTCAGTCTCGGTACGGGTCCAGAAGGAGAAGTATATGTTCCAATGAAAGATATTCTTCCAATGGTGGACCCGAATGATATTATCATAGATGGTAAGTGTAGTCATTTTTATATATGTATACTCTATATTTTTTGGCTTTTCATATGATAGGCGACTGAAAGGGTGCTCTGGTGCGTTTCCAAAGGATGTTTGAAATTTATTTATCTTAGAACAAATGAGTCTAAAAATCATTTACTTTTTAAAATTTGGTTTATAATCCATGTTGTAGCATAAACAGTCAAATCTGCTTTAAAGGGCATCTCTATATGACAAATCACTGACTATAAAGGACAGTGACAATGTTTCTATCGTGAACGAAGCCTGTAAAATTAAATTTCTATACACGTTATTCTCGTCCATTTGGTGTTCTTAAATGTATAAAGATCGTTACCAAAACACGAATAAAAGAAACAGAGGCATTTATTTGAAAAAAGACCTTGCCCCAAATATGTAATGTTAATAAATAGCACGTCCAGCCTGGTAAATGAAAAATAAGGTCATCTGACACATTTATCTTGATTTTAAAGCCCAGAAATACGAGAACGTTACTTGAACGGAATGTAAGGTAGAGAGATATGATAAGTACACAATAAAAAAGTCAGGCCATAAAAGCAAGTTTACTTATAATAGTAGATAACCGTTCTGTTTATATTTGATTGTGCGGCATTTAACACACAAACAGTATTGTTATACAATGATGAATACGAGAAAATAAAAGAATAGTTGTTTTAATTTTCGTTTAATTTTTCTTTTCTTTTCTGGAATTGGGTTTATTTTTAATTCTGCTAAAATTGTATCTTTGCCGCCCCTTTTGAATTGAATCATTGGGTTAAGATGACCTTTTATGCCTAAAATATAGCCAAATATTATTCTTTTTTCATTTCAAAGATAAGTTTTGTTTTTAGGATGGGATATTTCTTCAATGAACATTGGTGATGCGATGGAGAGGGCCAAAGTACTGGACTATAATTTACAAGTACAACTTCGACCTCACATGCAACATATGAGACCACGCCCATCAATTTACGTACCGGATTTTATAGCTGCAAACCAAGAAGAAAGGGCTAATAATGTTTTGAAAGGCAGCAAAAAGGAACAAATGGACCGTATCCGTAAGGACATCCGGGAGTTTAAAGAAGAAAGTGGCGTTGATAAAGTAATCGTGCTGTGGACAGCAAACACAGAGAGATACAGTGACGTCATTCCAGGAATTAATGATACCGCAGATAACTTGTTAAGAAGCATCAGAGAAGGACACACAGAAATTTCCCCATCCACATTGTTTGCTGTTGCCTGTATTCTCGAAGGGGTTAGATATTTTTCTCTGCAACACACAAATCATAAATTCTTATATGTTTAAGACGTTAGGTTATACAAACTAATAGAGCAAGAAGTTTCTTTTCCCTCATGAGTAGTCGGCTCGCAGATGGATCATAGCAGACTTGAAAACATTTTCTACACCAGTTGAGAGGTTATGTTTTCTTAGCTAATTACTAAGAATGCTGAGAATGTTAGCAAAAGAATACCGAAGCGATAACGACAGAAAGCTGCAAAGACAAAGCGATAGCGAATATTCGTGAGAACAGTAACACAACAAATAATACAAAGATATAAGTAAAGAATAATAAAAACACATAGCAAACTATAAATAGAACTGAAACAGGATTGCACAAAACTAAAAGCATAATGAATGTGAACAACTCCCACAGAAAGATCCGGAGGTTACATCAGGTACTCCGGAAGGGTAAGAATGAAATGCATCAAGACCAACTTTAAACAATTTTAATCAAATATTATTTTGTTCCGTCTGTAGATGTAGGAGTGATGAAAGAATTTCTGTACATGTACATTCATACGATTTTGCTAGTAAGAAATATATTCCTTAAATTAAAAGAGAAGTACAAAAGTGTATGAGTTAAAATATATTTACATTTTTTAGGTTACATACATCAATGGCTCTCCACAAAACACCTTTGTACCAGGTGCTATAGAACTAGCCAATAGAAAGAAAGTATTTATTGCTGGTGACGATTTTAAGTCAGGTCAGACCAAATTGAAATCAGTATTGGTAGATTTTCTCGTTAGTGCTGGAATCAAACCGGTTTCTATAGTCAGCTATAATCATCTAGGTAACAATGATGGAAAGAATCTGTCAGCGCCACAGACTTT
Organism: Mytilisepta virgata; assembly: GCA_028015205.1. Classification (NCBI taxonomy): domain Eukaryota; kingdom Metazoa; phylum Mollusca; class Bivalvia; order Mytilida; family Mytilidae; genus Mytilisepta; species Mytilisepta virgata. The sequence continues at coordinate 80,829,461 of CM051519.1, forward strand.
TAGATCAAAAGAGGTAAATTATTTAGGAAGTTTGACCTAGCTAGTTTATTAAAAATTAGATAATATATAAAGGTAATAAAGGTCATTTATACAGTGACATAAACGTTAGTAAGTATTCCTTGATTTGAGATTAGGTGTGCTTCAAACAATTTTTTTTCACTATAGGGATGCCAAAGATCACTAGTTTGGGACGCAAGAACCATGACACTAACTATAAAGTTAAAAGTAGCCAAATAAATAATAAAAATGCAAATAATACAGGTTAAGTCGTACAAATAAAGTGATTTTTTTAAAAGTTTTTAAGTTAACAGAGAGCTGTGATCGAAAATATATTGATTTTATGAAAGTTTGGATATAGCAGGACATTGCACCCGCCAGCTGTAGTATCTATATTTTGGTGTAGTACTAGTATTAACAAATTACCTGCATAAGCAATAATGCTTTAAAAAGGTCGAAATAACTCTGACTACTGAAAATAAATATAAAAAATATGTGGTTTTAGATCTATTGGATTCAAAATTTTCTTGTACATGTATTTGCAGATTTCAAAGAGTAACGTCGTTGATGATATGGTTGAATCAAACAAGGTTCTTTATCAGGACAATAGGAAACCAGATCATTGTGTTGTTATCAAATACGTACCTCACGTTGGTGATAGCAAACGTGCAATGGACGAATACACATCAGAAATAATGATGGGCGGCACTAATACACTGGTCATCCATAACACATGTGAAGATTCCCTCCTTGCAACTCCTCTTATTATTGACTTAGTTGTTATAGCAGAGATTTGTGAACGTATACAGTTCAAAACTGAAGGAGACAGCAATTTCCAAAGTTTTAACAGTGTTTTAAGTATTCTCAGTTATTTATGCAAAGCACCTTTAGTTCCCTCAGGTACCCCAGTCGTCAATGCTTTATTCAAACAGAGATGTTGTATAGAAAATATATTCCGTGCATGTATTGGTTTAGCTCCTTTGAATAACATGTTATTAGAATACAAACATCAAACCATTGCACAACCTGTACAACAAACCAATACTCCTATTAAAACTTTGAAAAAGTCAGACTTAGGAAGTAGTTTGAATTCTGACAAAGAATTGATTGTTTCCAAAAGTGATAGTGATACAGACTGTGAAAAATAAAACGTGGACGTACTTTATTTTAAGCAGGATTGTGTGCAGATATTAGCAATAAGTAGACTTACATTTTGTTTTTGCAGTGTTTAGATCTTTTGCTAAAAATTTTATGATTTACTGGTTGATAAATGAAGGTAACGGGATGTTTTCTTAGCAGAAACTTATTTCCCGGAGATACCATAATATTTTCAATTTATAAGTCTCGGGTACTGATATTTTTATTGAAATAAACAATATTAATATTCAAACTCACCCTCTGGTAAAAAAATAGTTTTTATATAATTTATATTGCCAGAAATCATCAGTGAATCTGTGAAAGCATTTCTAAATATTTCATTGCAACATCATAACAGCATTTTTGTAAAGAATTTTGTTTGTTTTATTGCGTTAACAATCTTTTGTTTGATATTTTATCTTTTCACAACAAAAAATTAGTTAATTATAGGCACTGTCCTTTAATATGATTTGAAATTTTTAACGCAACAATTTGAACATAAAGCTAAACAATTTCTTGAAGTTTTGAAATATCTCAAACCAGGTGATCTTCTTCTGTAATCTCTTATTTTTTTCGTTTAGTATATAATAGAGATTGTATTGTTATAATTTTATTCATAAATTTTCATATTTTCATGCGATTGTTGAATTTATACATTTTGTTAAAAGTTTACATTTGTAACTTATTTATAATTGTCTATATTCATATCAATAATAAAACTTGTTGTTTCTTAAGTTAATTTTCTGTATAACCTTCATACCATTTATGTTATTGTACACGATATCAAAGACATTATTAGGCAACCCCACTGATTGCTATAAATATTGACAATAATAACCCCCCTTCCATTTACCGGATACCCAAACTTCACAAGTGTCTATACAAACAAAGTTACAAAGCTGGCTCTGCCAAGTCCACTACTAAACCCCTTTCAAAACTCCTTGATGATTTACTTATAGCAATTAAGGACGGGCTCAAGAGGCCTACTCAACGAATGGTATGAATCTAAATTTTAAAGATATGCAGAAATATCTCTCTTCTAGTAACCTTAACGATTGCAATAGCATAAAAACATGATTTTTTTTCTACGCTTTATACTACCCTCCAACATGATAAACTAAAATTTGTTTTTCGTGATCAAATTAACCAATGTTTCTGGACTAAACAATGAATTCAAAGATGTTTTTATCTGGTAATAGGAAAGGAACAGACTTATTTATATTAAAATATACACGGACTCTTAACCAAAAGTAATTTGTTTTTACATACTGGAATTTCTCATCGATAATGTCTTTGTTGAATTTGGAGGAAAATTCTTTCAACAGACTTTCGGAATTCCAATGGTGAAACTGTACACTCCTCTTCGTCGATTTTTCCTTGGTTTCATAAACAAGAGCAACTACAGAGAAAAGAAAAGAAAATAGTACAGTCCTTTAATTTCAATTTCCCAAATAAAGATGATGTTCTGTCACTTAATAATCCTAACTTTAAGGGTTACCGAAATCTTATCTATCCCACTGAACTTGGAAATTGAACCGACAGTAGTAACAAACTAAGGTCTCCAACCTTTGATGTGCATACATGCATTTCATAGTCGTGCATGTGATATATACTACGACCTTCTCGGCAAAACGAAATTGCTGTCGCAGACTTTCGGGACAGGGTCTAGTCATTGTTTATTTCATCACTCCATGAATTGTACGGTCGTCATTACGAATTGATTGTCCGATCTCACAAATGAGACTAGATGTCTTAAGTTAGGTTTTACATCTTCCTGTGGTATGTTACTCACTGGCAATGTGACGGGTACCGTTAACGGATCTCCTAATCTATCCCGATTTTTAGTGGGAGTTGACATTGCTAATGTTTTAGTTTCTATGCTGTCTTCTTCTAATTCTCTAATTATTGTTTTTATTCTTTTAGTTATACATGCATCCTTGTGATGTTTTTCTGTTATTTTGCATTCTTGCTTTTTTATTTCAATCTTATTTCTCCCACTGTTTTGTCTCTTCGGTATTCTTTTGTCGATGTGAGATGTTGGGAAAGCGACGCCGAGGCAGCATGTTTTAAATTATAAATGTGCAAATACAAGTAATGGAACTTATGTTATTGAATCACAATAGCCTGCAACCTAAGAAATAAAAAAAAACATTTTTACACTACGTAATAAACACTAAAAACACTAATTGGATGAAGAACTACTTCAGTTATCATCCAGTAACCAAAAATTGCTATGGACAGGAGGGTTCTCTTTTGGAGCGAGGTTATAAAATGTATTTACACGTACTAACAGATTCTAAAAATATCAAACAATATGGCAAATTTATTTCCAAGAATTGCTAATTGTGCTACTTTCCTCTCTGTATTAGACACGAGGAGGGCTGTGCGAGATATTAATCGCACAGTACCTTGAGCACTGTCCCTTGGTGTCTACTGCAGATTGGAGACCAACCACCATTTGCATTATACTATGTGGTCACCTGTATGAACATCGATTGCTTATTTTATTGCTAATATACATGACAAATTAATTTTTATTCTAGTCTCTCTGCATCAGACACGAGGAGGTATGTGAGATAATGATGTCCACATTCCTTGAACATCGACCCTTGATGACTTCTGCAGCTAAACAATTGCGACTTGTTGTTTTTTTTTGCATTAGGCACGAGGAGGTCTGTGAGAGGGATTATTTCCATATTCCTTGAGCATCGCCCCTTGTTGCCGCGAGTGCATCTAAACAACCAACAATTGTCCATCGTCAATATATGAATAATGGTCGTATGTCTGTCACATCTCTGGTGTCACACTAAACCATGAGATTTATATATATAATCTACAAAGGGTGTTACGTGTTATGACAGTCTATATAAATTGTTGTGAAAACTTGTTTTGTTTTGTAAATTGATGATCATATATGTATTGTATGTTTATGCCCTCCTGGGACCTAATTTGGAAAAATAAAATATTGTATATTGTATCGTATGCATGATTGAACGAGTCACAGGACACTGGCTGAAATTTCAGTGAACTAAAATAGATAATTTTGTTTCATTCTTTTCTGCGAGAGTTCGAAAAAAGCAAAGTAAACTGCTGTTTGTATCTGCAATTCACCATGTAGCCCGAGTGAAAAGTTGTCAAAACTGAATCAATGTGGTTACCACATCCGAATGGCAATTTAATAATTAAACTCCATCATTTTTTCGATGTCTTTCAAAATAAGGAAATTACATAAAAACGGATTCCGGTGTAGCATAAGATTTACAAGTGCGTAAAAATGGTAGTTCCGTTTCCTATTTCCGGTTTGTCTTTCAAATTTTACGCTGTTTACTGTAAATTTTGCAAGTCGTCGTAAATTCACAAACTATTCTGTTAATTTTAACATACATACAACTGACTACAAACCATTTACATAATAATTGAATAAATTAGTACTTACATGACTTATGAATGAATGAAATATATTATAAATATGCTCCAAAAACAAAAAAAAACATCGACGCTCAGGATATATATGTCATGCATATTTCCCAAAGCTGCCACAATCCGTTTTCGATAAAAAAAAAATATAACATTTGAAGTCAGAAGCCTACAAATTAATGATAAACAGCTCAAATTCCAAGAATTTTTTTATATATTTTTATTTAATTTCATTTTTTTTTCTTTGGGAGGGGGGACTGTTGGCGCTGCCCGGGGCGCTGCAAAATTAAAGAAAAGCCAACCTATAAATTAAAAGGGGTATGGACCATGATAGAATTGAAAATAGGAATAGATTTATAACATTCGATGAAAAGTTGGTCATTTATTGTCCAAAAAGACACCAAATTCCATTAGAGTCACAAATCCTATTCATAGTCCGTAAAAATCGCAAGTCTCCCTATTGCTCTCCCTATGGCTTTCAAAATATTAATGTTTATGATCATGTAATGTTTCAGAAATTCATTATTATACCAAATTTGGTATTAATAAAAGAAATTTATATACTTGTCTCCAAATTTTGGTCATTTTTTGTCCAAAAAGACACCAAATTCCATTAGAGTCACAAATCCTATACTTAGTCCGTAAAAATCGCAAGTCTCCCTATGGCTCTCCCTATGGCTTTCAAAATATCAATTTGTATGACCATGTAATGTTTCAGAAATTCATTATTATACCTGACTATGTATCAATAAAGGGAATTCATATAGGTCTTTTCTCATATTTTGGTCATTTATCATCCAAATATATACCAAATTCTAGCAAAATTCTTAGGCCGTAAAAATTACAAGTCTCCCCTTGGGTTTCAAAATATCAACATGTTTGGAGATGAAATGTTTCAGAAATTTATTATTATCCCTGACTATGTATTGATAAAGGGAATTCATATACTTCTCAACATATTTTTGTAAATTATCATCCAAAATTATTTCCACCAGAGTTACAATTCTTAGGCCGTAAAAAAAATGCAAGTCTCCCCCTGGATTTCAAAATATCAACATGTTTGGACATGAAATGTTTCAGAAATTCATTAATACACCTAACAATATATTCATTAAGTGAATGTTCATATTTCTCATCATATTCTGGTCATTTATCATCCAAACATATACCAAATTCCACCAGAGTTAAAATTCTTAGAACGTAAAAAAATGCAAGACCCCCCCCCCCCCCCCCCGGGTTTCAAAATGTCAACCAAAATATGTTGAGAAGTATATTAATCCCTTTATCAATACATAGTGAGATATAATAATTAATTTCTGAAGTATTTCATTTCCATACACATAGAAATTTTGAGACTCAAGAGGAGACTTGCAATTTTTACAGTCTAAGATATGGAATTATGGAAATTTGTATATTTTTGGACAATAAACGACCAAATATGTTGAGAAGTATATTATTTCCCTTTATTAATACATAGCGAGGTATAATAATTAATTCCTGTTGCTTTTTATGTCCATACATCTAGGTATTTTGAGACCCATGGATAGACTTGCAATTTTTACGGCCTAAGATTTGTAACACGGATAGGATTTGGAATATTTTTGGGCAATAAATTACCAAAATATGTTGAGAAGTATATTATTATACAGTTACTTTAAAGTATTGAGGGATATAGCCATTTTATTTGTCAATAGAATCGGTCTATTTTCCCCGATGCGTAGCCTGACCTTTTGCACAATAATCGCGACACCTCTTTTGACAGTGGCGAATACCCATGCCAAGTATCTTCACTTAACTTCAAACCATTCTAAAGTTACAGAGCGGACACGATCTTTAACATAGAACATGGGGTTCCAAACTTTGACCTTACCTTTGACCAACAGAGTTGTACATACATAGTGACACACCCTCCAGTGCTAGTGAATATCCATGCCAAGTATAAACTTTGAAATTATAAAGGTTATCAAGATATAGAGCAGACACAATTTGTCTAACAGATGGAGAGATGACAGACAGACTGATCACTATAGAGCAACTGCCACCAACTGGCGGGGCCCTGGTAAAATACAAATTTCTGATAAGGTCACATTAAAATCGTGTCATATGTTCAGGTAGCCTGTAGGAAAAACTGACCAGTGTATACGTAACAAATTTGACAGCCCAAAAACAAAACTAATGGAGCAAAATGGGAATTTAGCAATGAAGACAAGAAAAAAACCATACAACACATACTAGAGGCTCCCGGGAGCCTGTATCGCTCACCTGGACTATGTCCATCTTGACCGGCAGCCTGTCAAGTTCCAACTGGCTCACTGGTTTCAAACAAGATCTTTCACTGATTTTTCCACTTAAGTCATATGTTAAACACTGTTCGGCTTTGGCGGCCATCTTGGATACGGGTGGGGTCATAGGATATAATTCTGAAAAAGAACCAACTAAGGACAGGCTCTGGCGGCCATTTTAGATGGTGGGTGGGGTAAGCGGATACGGTTCTGAAAGAAGACCATTGCTGCTAGATTTTTTTCCAATTGGCCAAGTGGATCTTTAATTAAATTTCTATAGGGTGCTATGTTAAACTATGTTCGGCTTTGGTGGCCATCTTGGATGATCGGCCAGGTCATCGTATATAATTCTGAATGAGCATTGCTGACAACTTTTGTTCCAATTGGCCAAGTGGTTTAAGGCAAGATATTTAATTAAATTCCCCATAAGGTCTTATGTTAATATATGTTCGGCTCTGGTGGCCATCTTGGATGACGGATATACTTCTGAAAGAGGACCATCTAAGGACCATTGCTGCTAAGGTTTGTTCCAATTGACCCAGTGGTTTCAGAGATCTTTAAGGAAAGTTTGTGACAACAATGGATGTCAAGTGATGGCAATAGCTCACATGGCCCTTTGGGCCAGGTGAGCTAAAAATGAATCAGGGAAAGCATATCCTGTTAATTGCAAAGGGTTCAAAACAAGATATATATAGATATCTGAGATTTCATTTTGGCATTAAATCATTAAATCAGCTTTGCAAAACTACAGGTTAATGTTTGAGCTTTTCACATTTCAGGCACAACTGGCAAGTCATAACTATTTGAAGGCATGCTGTGTCTTAAAACTGGTACAATTAATAACCTAGATACTAAACATAAAAGTTAAATTTCTAGACTGAAGAACATTTATAAACAACAACATGGATAACAGGAAAGATCAACAATGACATACCAATCAATCAAGGCAACCCAACTGACAGAACGCCATACAAAATATAACATGAAAGAGTACAAAACACAAAACATGTCAGGATAGTGTGACTTGGTACAGACACTGAACAGTGGTGGAGTTAAAATGCTTTTATGGGTACCCAAACCTCCCGTTATCTTTCCTGACACTCTGGTGTATAAAATACACTATATAAACCAATGCAGTAGGATTACCAACAAGGTGACTGCTTTATTTATTTCTATCATGTGTGGATGTCTCTTGATTATAGAATATTGTTTCTAAGGGTTTGGACAATCACCTGAGTTCATATAGTTTGGTATTGCATAAAAATTTTACTGTTATAAATTTAAAGATTTTAGAATATAAGGTCAAAGGAGTATCCATTGCAAGCTTTGATGTTTTTGTCATTTCCTTTTCAGCAAATGTTGAATAGACATTTTTTCATTTGAATATAATAAGCAAATGAAGTGCATCAAAAATGGTACCTCCTCCATCATAGCTCCACCTATATATTCCATTATGGCATTTCTGTTTGTACAAATTCTGCAAGCTTTAACACTTATAGAGTAAAAGTAAGTAGAATTTAAAGATATGTTGGGAATCTAGGAAAGAAAGCTGCAAAAAAAGTTTAAAGAAAAGAGTAAAACCAACTGGATCAAAAATAGAATTTTATAATTTATTGTATGATAGTTCAAATTGTCCAACATGATCAAATAGGATTTACAGACTTAACTGAGATCACAACAAAAAATAACCCTAATTGTGACTTAACCATTTAAAACAAATATTTAAAACCATGTCCAAATTACATATATCAGTCCGTATATTGACAAATGAATGAATATGACATATCTTTTGTATACGGCAATATGAATGTAAAAACTTTTTCTCTTCATGACAAATGAATAAAATATACAAATATACAAATTGGGTGGGTTCTACAAATCACAATCCAATTAGTTTTCCGCACTTGCTTCTTATTTTCTTCGGTTGTTTATATGTTGCATGTGGGAGATCTAACTACAGCCTCTTGAGGGTCATCTCTAGGGTAAAAATTTCTTAACTTTGACCAACCAATCTGCGTCTAGAAAGTCATTGACAATTAACCAATCAATGAGGTGCTCTCATAACCTGTCGGGGTTCAACTTCAGTTTTGTTTGAAGAGTTTTTTTATCTACCCGCTCTCCCGTTTCCAAAATTTCAATGTTTATGAACGAGAATCCACAAATTACACAACTGTTTGTTCTCATACATATTTTTCTCAGAATATTTCACCTGAGGACATTGGAATTTGAATTATGAATAAAAATCACATGGAGGCTACCATATTTATTATTTTACATTTGGAATTACTCCAGACGCTACAATACGCTTCTATGCCAGTTAAATACCCTTAGATTTTATAGCCGCATCGCTGATTGGCTACAGCAAATTTGACCATAGACATGACCTCAAGTGGCTGTAGTTAGATCTCCCAACTAATTTTAATAAGATTGTAAAAATCATACAATATCATTATGCTCTAAACTCGATAACAATGACATCTAATTTTAAATACATGCTAAAAAAAATTTTTTAGCAACAAAATGTGACTGAAAAGCAAAAGATGAGATTCTGGTTCTCACCAAAAATATATAATTTGATCTAAGGCCAGGGGTGGGATAATTGGAAATGTAGAGGTAATTAATTGTAATGCATTACAATTTCTAATGTTACTAAAGTAATATGTAATGAAAGATGCTTTTAATTACATGTAATTAAAGCAAGGAAATGCAAATATTGCCAATTATTTTTAATTGCTTTTAAATTACAAGTAATAAAATCTTGTTCTAATGAAGTGCACATAGCAATGAACATGATATATCACCTCATGATACATACATGTAGTAATATGTAATTTAATTAATTAGTGTAATGGTCATGTAATTTAAGTTATGTTAATGTAATGGTAATTTTATTAATTACATTTGCAATATAATTACCCTAACCCTGTCTAGGCTACATAAGATTAATTTTAAGATTCCTGTCCTTTCCTCCAAAATACTGTCAAGAGCAGTGTGAATGTTTAGTTTCTTTTCTCAAGGCTAAAAAAAAAAGTGTCCTGAGAAATAAAATGTGGCACTAAGAGATGACATCAAAAGATCAATGTTGGATAAAAAACTTTTCAAATAGTTTGGGGGTGGGCAGTAAAAATCACTGCAAGTTTTGTTATCCGACATCCATTTATAGATTAAAAAATTCGGATTCAAGTTTGGCTTTAACATATGTTTGGACTTTTAAAGCAAATAAAAGCCATTAAATTGTACCGGAAAGCAAGTTTTAAGAGTATTGGGGCACAATCAATCATAGTATCTAAGTCATTCAAATGCTTTATCGATCATGAAGTTTGAATGATATGTATAAAATTTTAATTTAACAGTGCCTTTTTTTGATGCATACTAAAAATACACATCACTTTTTTCCAATATTTTTTAAAAGTAATGTCTGTCAATATACAGAACAAACATACATTGTTGAGGAAAAACAGGACCCATGATACAAAAAGTATACTCTCAAAGAGCATATGCCCATATTGGTCAATCAATTTTCCCCAAATTAGGTTATTGGGGGGGGGGGGGGGGTCAGTGAGAAATCTATGTGAATTAAGTTTTTATCCTACATTGAAGTCTGGATGTCATCCCTAACTCTACTCGTCTTGTTTTGGACCTGCTTTTATATCAATTTATCTTGTTAAAAATGAATAACATTTCACTAGGAGAGTTCCAGCATTTATATGCAATAACACAAACATTTTTGTTTTACATAAGTTAATGATTTGATAGGTAATTTGCAGATAATACAAATTTCAATAGATTATTGAGAATCTAAAAATTAATTTCTTATGGCCCAAGTTATAATGAACATACAAACCATTATACCTTTCAACAGTTATTGGGAACAAAAATCTCAGACAAATTCACATTTCAAAATCCATTATTTAAAACTTCATGTTTCACTTTACTTTAACCAAAATTCAACAAGGAGTTGAAACTCAACTTTGAAAAAAAAATCACTCAATTTTTTGCTCTCTTTTTACTTTATTTTTTATTTTTATTTTTTTGGAAAGAGACCAACTGACATACAAACAGAACAATTGCAACTGATATTTGTCAGGGTATTAATTCAACTGGAAGCATACATACTTACAATATTAAATAACAATCAGACATATTATCATTCCATTACAAACATGGAAAAAAAAAACAACCTTTAGATGCATTATCAAAGTTAGAATACTTTTGCAATCAATGTTCAATACTAACAACCATGTTCTCCATATATCTAACATTTTTCATATGATAGAACTGAAAATGATATTGTGGATGGCTGAGGAATAGATTTAATTTCTCACAAATGTGGATGATATTGTATATGATAACTGTTGTTCTCCATATATCTAACATTTTTCATATGATAGAACTGAAAATGATATTGTGGATGGCTGAGGAATAGATTTAATTTCTCACAAATGTAGATGATATTGTATATGATAACTTATTTTTTTTTTAAACAGCAAAATAATATATTTTATTCAACAATAGCTTGTTACATATATACTTCAGTGTCCAAGCTTCACAGAAGCATCTCTGTGAATCTTATGTTTGTTATCCAGAGGAAGTAACCAAATAACTGTTATTTTTATGATTAAAGTTAAATGCTTCTGAATGACAAATTTTAAAAGTATCAAAGGCTGTCTTTTCATTTAACAATAAAAATTTTGAAAATTAAAGAAAAACTAGAGGCTCCCAGGAGCCTGTATAGCTCACCTGGATACACCACTCTGCTGGCATAGGATGTAATGTGGACCTGTCAGATAGTTTTTAATGGGGACTATCCAAGAACAATTGTAAATTAGTTTGGTTCCAATTCGTATAGTAGTTTCATAAGAGTCAACTGTTAAATCATGTTCCCTGCTGGCAGTGTTCTTTCAGTTGGAGCATACGTGTTGGATACAATTTTTTAAAAGGAACCACCCAAGGATCATTGTAACCAAGTGTGGTTCCAATTGGTACAGTAGATTCAGAAGAGAACTTAACTGATCTTTGAATACATTTCCCCATAGGGTCCAATGTTAAACTATGTTCCCTGCTGGTGGCCGTCTTGGATCAGGTCTGAACATGTCAGATACAATTTTTAAATTGGACCATCCAGACTATTGTGACCAAGTGTGGTTCAAATTAGCCCTGCGGTTTCAGAGAAGATATCTGAATACATTTCCCCATTGGGTCAAATGTTAAACTATGTTCCCTGCTAGTATCCATCTTGGATCAGGTAAGTGTCCAATGTTAAACTATGTTCCCCACTGGTGGCCATCTTGGACCAGGTATGGACATGTCCGATACCATTTTTAAATGGGACCAAAAGACAATTGTTCAGAGAACAATTGCAAGGTCTTTCCCGTGTCAAATTGCAATTAAGGCTATTAAGCATGACTGTTGACCTTCTATTTTGACTTGTATAGTCAAAATATAGGACTGTCACAATAACCTTGACCATTGACCTTCGATTTTGACCTCTACAGCTCTAAAATAGGTCCCTGAACATAAATATATATGGTTGCTAGGTACTTTTACATCGGTTGCTAAGGGCTTTTTCCATGACCTTGACCATTGACCTTCCATTTTAACCTCTATGGCTCTATAATAGGGTCCTGAGCATAAATATATATGATTGCTAGGTACTCTTCCATCGGTTACTAAGGACTTTTTCAATGACCTTCACCCTTGAACTTCCATTTTGACTTCTATGGCTCTATAATAGTGTCCTGAGCATAAATATATATGGTTGCTAGGTACTTTTCCATCGGTTACTAAGGACTTTTTCAATGACCTTGACCAATGACCTTCCTTTTTATCTCTACAGCTCTAAAAAAGATTCCTGAACATAAATATATATGGTTGCTAGGTACTTTTCTATCAGTTGATAAGGACCTTTTCAATGACCTTGACCCTTGACCTTCTATTTGACCTCTACAGATCTATAATAGTGTCCTGAGCATAAATATATATGGTTGCTAGGTACTTTTCCATCGGTTGCTAAGAACTTTTTCGATGACCTTGACCCTTGAACTTTCATTTTGATTTCTACGGCTCTATAATATGGTCCTGTGCATAAATATATATGGTTGCTAGGTACTTTTCCATCGGTTGCTATGGGCTTTTTCAATGACCTTGATCCCTGACTTTTGACCTTGGTACTAAAATGTAGATCTTTTGAAACTGATATTTTTTTGTATTAACATTTTCTTCATATCTATAATGGTTTTCGAGATATAGTATAAATCAAACATGTGTCAAGGGCAGTAACTCCTATATAGTCATCGTAGAACTTCAGTTCTAATGAGACAAATTTAGATCTTGACAAGATAAACATTTTTCCCAATACATTTCATCAGCTATCTCTTAAGGTTTCTGAGTTATTTCGATAACAAGGTCTGCGGTCAAAGGTCAAGGTCAAAATTGAGATTTGACCTTGACCCCTTTCAATAGCTTATTTGGTCCTATGACCAATAGTGAAAGTCCCATGCCTGTACATGTCATAGTTTTCAAGTAAAAAATTTTAGCGAAAACTGCTTTTCATTAAGGGGACATAACTCTTATTACAACATTTGAAATCCTTTCGGTTTTGTGTAATGAAGCATGCAGTCGATAAACCGAACACTTTTGCAATTTAAACTTAACTTCTATCTCTTATAGTTAATGAAATATAAGGCAAAATATATTAAAATGTTGAAAATTTGACAAAGAAAGGGCAATAACTCCAAGATGGGTATTCTGATTTATAACACAATTAGAGGGTATGTTCATCTTGACATGCTGAACATTTCTGCAATAAAACTTAACCTCTATCTCTAATACTTTTCAAAATATAAGACAAAATGTATAAAAAATTTGAAATTTTCACAAACAAGAGGCTCCCAGGAGCCTGAATCGCTCACCTGGTCTTTAAGCTTTAAGGGAGTCTTTCATGAGCTATTACCCCTATAATGGATCATCTGACAACTTCGACCCAATTCAGACTTTTGTAGAGCTCAATGAGCTGATTGTTTAAGCAAACAACAGCTTTTCTCTATCGACAATAGTTTTCATTCTATAGGGCAAAAACAAGAGAAAACGCTATTTTTGACATTTAAAGGGTCATCTATAAGGCATCAACAGTTATTTTGACATTTAAGGGACAAAACTTTAACTCCTAAAGGGCTCATTTAAACATTTTGCAAACTAAGGGAAATGCTGTGAAAATGGTCAATTTTGATGTTCTAAGGGGAATAACTCCTAAAAGGAATGATCATACAACTTAATAAGTACAAATTTAAAAAAAAATCAAGAAAAAGGGCAATAACTCCTACATGGGTGGTTACATCTTCTTCAAAATTTCAAAGCAGGTAGATCTTGAAGTGTTGAACACTTTAGCTTCCCATCAGAATTTTGATATCTGTCACCATTTTTGAGTTATTTGCAAAAAACTGCAATTTACCCCTATGTTCTATTTTTAGCCATGGCAGCCATGTTTTTTTACAAATCAAAAATCCAAACGATAGTTTAGTAGCACTCATGCCAAGGAACAACTACACTAAGTTTGGTTGCAATTAAACTTATGGTGTAAGAGGAGTTAACGATTTTATTACAATGAATAAAGACTGCAAAAATGGTCAATTTTGACGATCTAAGGGGAATAACTCCTAAAAGGAACAAACCTACAACTTCGCTCCTGTTACAAATTTTGTAGATCTTTGTGTGCCTAACAATATGAAATTTAAATTTTTCAAATTTCCTTTATAGTATCCAAGATATTGAGCTTAATAAGTGCAAAATTTGGAAAAAATGCAGAAAAAGGGCAATAACTCCTACATGGGTCGTTGGATCTTCTTCAAAATTTCAGGGCAGGTAGATCTTGAGGTGCTGAACACTTTTACCCTTTGCCAGAATTTTGATATCTGTTATGGTTTTTGAGTTATTTGCAAAAAACTGCAATTTACCCCTATGTTCTATTTTTGGCCATGGCGGCCATGTTTTTTTACGAATCAAAAATCCAAACGATAGTTTTGTAGCACATATACCAATAAACAACTGTACGAAGTTTGGTTGCAATTGGACTTATGGTGTCGGACGAGTTAACGTTTGAAAAATTGTTAACAGACGACGACGACAGACGACGACGACGACGACGGACGGACGCCAAGTGATGGTAAAAGCTCACATGGACCTTTGATCCAGTGAGCTAAAAAAGGGCAATAACTCCAAGATGGGTATTCCAATTAACTTCAAAATTGCAGGGTAGGTGGATCTTGCCACGTTGATCATTTTTACCCCATGTCAGATTTACGATATCTGTACTGGTTTTTGAGTTATTAACCAAAAACAGCAATTTACCCCTATGTTCTATATATAGTAACAGCGGCCATGTTGTTTGGTCCTTGGACTCATCGGATACAATTTTGAAACTAGGTACCCTGGTGATGATTCAGACCAAGCTTGGTTCATATTGGCCCAGCAGTTTCAGAGGAGAAGATTTTTTAAAAAGTTTACGCATGACGACGGACGACGGACGGACGCCAAGTGATGGCAATAGCTCACATGACCCTTCGGGTCAGGTGAGCTAATAACTTGATGCAAAAGTACATATATATTTTGATAAAACAATTCATTTATGAATATAACAAGGTCTTTGACCAAGAAAATTAACATATTTCCAAACTTAAATATTTTTTAGTGTGGGTCTGTTATGCTATGTCAAGTTAAAAGCTTCAGAGTGGAACAACTTTATGCTGTAGTTTTAAACAATATACTAAATATGACAAATAGTTCATTCTATTTAAATTTTTTGATAATAATGATGATTAAAATTTAGATTTTAAGCAAATACATGAAAATTTAAGAATACATATAATAATATAACGTATTGAATGAGTTCATTAAAATAACAATATGCAGTTTCTAAATGTTAACTTTGCTGCCTTGGGTCAGTTAATAACAAATAAGTTGATTTCTGAAATTTCTTAAATTTGATAATTACAAACCCATCTATGCAATTAGTCTTTCAAATATCAGTCTATGATGAATTAAGGATACACAGTAATTATAACAATGGTAAATTTTTTATAATCATTTGAAACATAAATGACTGTTTCTTTTTATATAAGAGCTTTCCAAAAAGTTTGGTTGAAAACCTCTTTCCCACATCTTTAAATTAGTTACAATGGATCTTCGGACAGTGTTAGTTGATTTTACAGTTCATGTTGTACTCTCCACAAACTCAAATTCTTGTAAAAAAGGCCATCTTCATGTTTGTCATCCTCCAAATTACCACTCAGCAAAAATAGGTTTTTGTATATACTTGTTCACCATAGAACTTGCTGACAATTTTTCATGAAGTTGTACATCTTTGATTGAGATTTTCAAATGTCTACAAAGTGTCATTTATGCTGCCAACTGCTCAATCTTGTCTGATAACCAAATGTCCATTATGTTGATAGAATGTTTCTTCTAAGTTCAAAATATTTATTTCAAAGATTTCCCAACCCTAACTTTCTAACTTTTAAAGGTGTGACCTAAGAATCATTGTACAAAGCAGTATAAGCAGTAGTTTCTCCAAACAGATGTATGTATCTGTAGAAAATTGCTACATGAAAAAAAAAGTAATATATTAAGGTAGAAGAAGCAGAGGAGGTTAGAGTACATGGAAAAGTTACCTAAATGCAATATAAAGATCAAGCCATTGCTTTTATTGTTGTTAGTTCTATTGAAAGTCATTGCAAGAACTATGAATTCTTAAATTATAAAGGGATATCCTTCAGAATTGATATTTATTATATTAAGGTACTATTTGGTAAAAATAAAGCTTGTCCACAAAAAATATGGACAGCCCTCTGCTTTTATAACATGCGTTCAAGAATCTAGTTTTTGCATTATAAAGATTTTTAAATTCCTTACAGTTTAATTTATCAAATACATGTATTGGTAAACAACTGATTGTCTGAAAGTTTTATAAACCAACTTTAAATTTATTTTCATTAGAATCTAACATTAAAGCCAAATACCAATATTACGACATTAAAGATTTAACAATAAATTGGTGTAAAAGAGGTTTCAATGAATTGAACTTACAAAAATTGTGGTCTTTTTGTAATACTTCAGTTCTTATAAATACAAGTACAATCAGGACTTGTCAAATTTAACAACTTATGATTTATAGCAACAACCTGAAAATCTAGTTTTAAGGAAATGAACAAAGAAACATCATTTATTGTGTAAGACAAAAAACCTAAATCCGAAAGCCACACTAATTATAGTGAACAGCTTCAATGGAAAGTTAGTACATAGGCACAAACAGAACTCTCTACTCCAACAATATATAGCCATAAAAAAAAACAGAACATTTCTCGACATATTAAAAAATATTGGTTGGGTGATTCATCCTTAAAGGTCATTTTATAAGTATAACAACACAAATTTTACAATAAAGAACCAAAAAAATAACAACAGATTATTCTGCTTTTGTTTCATTTTCACATTTCGTCTTTTCATCTACATTTTTTTCTGTATTATTTTCTGATTTTTTATCTGATGATGTGTCTTTTTCACTAGATAATTCATTTGTCACAGAGTCATTTTCTTTGGGTTTAATTTCAATGAGTCCATTAACTGCAGCACCTGAGTTTTCATCGTTTTTCTTTTCTTGATTAACTGTTTCATCATCGTTTTCTTTATTTTCCTTTTTATTGGCACCATTTTCCTCTGGGTTGTCTTCGGTCTCATCTAAATTAACTATGTCATCATCTTCAACATCATCAGGATCATCTTCTTCATCAATATCATCTAACACTTCTATATCATCATCTGTCAGTACAAATAATCATATTATTGCTAGACAATATAGGAACTTTTAAAATACTTTGATTCTATTTAGAAATTTTCTCCTGATTTATTACTGCATATCTTGGTTAATTGGTAATATTACAGGATTATTAATAAATGCAACTGGAGTTCTTATGATGATTGTATATAAATATCGAAGGTCAAACTTATGTATTTTTCAATTACTGCCCTGTTGCATTTTTTGAAATTAAAAAAACAATACATTAATTTACAAATCAACAAGGACATATACATTATGGATTATGTCAATGGTCTGTTGAATCTTTATCTATTGTAATCAATTTTTTCCTCAACATTTTATTATTCAAAATAAATATAAACCTTTACACAAAGTACATTCTACATTCATTATATAAGTATCTGAACATTGATAAATAAATAAAGTCGCGATAGTACATGTAAACTATCGTTTTAATCCAGCACCTACACAGATTTTAGATCAACCATATTTAATTACCTCCTCTTCATAACTAGAAAAATTTGTCAGTTCTTTTTTAGCTATTTTCGCCCATTTCAATATTTTCTTAGGGTCCAACTGTATTTATACAATTCTTACTAATCCTGTGACCTATTTTCAATGCTTTTTCAAAATTAAATTAATTATTGATCAGGTGGACAAGATTAAAAATTGATACCCTAAATGCCCTTAACTATGAACAAACATTTGTGACAAATATAAAGTACTACCATCAATTGATTCATCTATTTCATCTTCATTTTCCTCATCCTCATCGTCATCATCTACCACTTCATAAACTTCCTCTGAAATTATTCACATAATTACTTTATAACACTTATTTATATAAATCAAATCTTGAGACTAGTTTGACATACATTTTTGTGAATGAACAAGACCGATACTTCCATTTACCTAGTATTATTCAGGTCATGATTGCGTTTATATTTTTCAGGATATGGCCCTTATAGGGATTTTGTGTCATGAATTTATACACCATATCCCTTCTTTATCTTATAACCCTGAACTTCCTACACTTTAGGATATTGAAACACTTTAATCACGCAAAACTTCTGAAAAGTTTGAGGACATAATGCTATGCAAAGTTTGAAAAATATTGCTTCAATACAGTCGGAGTTACAGATAACCCAAAGTATGCACCGTTCATAGTATGTATATGTATTGCTGAAAAATGGCCAAGTTCAACATGCAAATAGTTCATAAGGGACGAGATCAAAAGTTCAATGTCGGATAAAAAACTTAATTCACATAGTTTTTTCACTGACCCCCCCACCCCCCTCTTAACTTAATTTGGGAAAAATTGATTGACCAATATAGGCGTATACAAAAATCGATGTCGGATAACAAAACTTCCAGTGATTTTTACCCCCCACCCCCAAAACTATTTGAATTAAGTTTTTTATCCGACATTGAACTTTTGATCTCGTCCCTAAGTATTCCCCCAAAGGAGATGCATATCTTCAAAATAACAATCCAAAGATACTAATATTAGATATAGTAAATTTATACTATGCTGTATAGGACGCATTTCAAGGAGTTACCTCTCATCAGCAGCATTAAAACCGAAACATTTGGAAGACCAAAAACCAAACTTATATTAAACAAGAAGTACTCAACCAAAAATACTGAAATAGGAAGCCAAATTTCAGCTAAGGAGACCTACCATGTGCAATACAAGGAATGAACCCTTAGTATTTCTATTATTTTTTAATTTTGCTAAATACTGGTAATTTCTGTAACAATGTATATATAAACACTATGCAAAGTTTTAAAAATATTGGTTTAATACAGTCGGAGTTACAGATTACACAAAGTATGCACCGTCATAGTATGTATTGCTGAAAAATAGGTAAGTTCAACATGCAAAAATTCAGTCAAAATTTGTCAAATTTGTCCAAAATAGGAGGTGCACATCTTCAATATGTACATAAACACTATGCAGAGTTTTAAAAATATTGGTTCAATACAGTCTGAGTTATTTTACACAAAGTATGTACCCGTAAGCATGATGGACAGACAGACGGATGGAGTCAAGTGGCTACTAGACCTGCTTTCACCGTTTGTGAAACACGTAAAAAGTTACGATTAACGATGGCTTTCATTTTTTGAACAGGTTACAAGATATAACTTTGTTTGGCAGGTACACTTCATAAACAATGAAGTGACTACTGAAAAAGTACTGATCAAACCAGCTTTTAAGAAGAAATTGAAAACCTACCTTAGAATTTAATTTTCAAAAACTTTCTCTCCCAAATGCTGATTTTATTCTTCCAACATTATTCAGCGTGGAAATAGTTAAATTTGAGAGTGCAAAGTAATATTTTGGAACATCAAAGAAACAAAAACAACTAACAAACAGGTTGACTGAAAAGTCACATTATTTGTTAAACTCAAATTAAATTAAATGGGTATGGAAGCATCATATTTAGCAAACTGTTAAAATTTCATTCCCACCAGTAAAAAGAAAAATTAAGAATCAGTTTTTGATTCCTGTATACATAATTCTGCACAAAATTGGTTATCTGCAATTATATTTTTATCTTATTTATTTTAATACAACTCAAAAGCACATTAAAACAAAATCGATTTTAATACTCTTTCTGTATATCATATACGGATTAAACAATTTAGTAACTTTTTTTTTCTAAATTTATTTAAAACCAGATGCTCTCAAGAGCCTGTATAGCTCACCTGATAAACTTATATATGTAACATGTGTTTTATTTCTAGTATAATTTGTATAGGAGTGTGTTTAAATGTGTGAAATGTTTTGTGGGAAGAAGCTGTTTGTATTTCCCATGGGGTTCAATGGTAAAGTATGATCAGTGTTGGCAGTCATCTTGAATATTTGATAAGCACCAAAAACTAAACTAGAGGCACTCAAGAGCCTGTATCGCTCATCTGGATTTAACTTTTCACCCTGAGCAGGACTAAAATTTTAAGTGTTGTAGTCAATTTGGCTGGTTTTTCTATAGGGTTCTATGTAAAACTAAGTTCGGCTATTGCAGCCATCTTGGTTGACAGTCCACGTCAATGGACACATTTCTAAAAGAGAACCATCTAAGGACCATTACTGCTAAGTCTTGGTTCCAACTGGCTAAGTGGTTTCAGACAAGAAGATTTTTAAATGAATTTCCCCATAGATATTAAACCAAGTTCGGCTGTGGTGGCCATCTTGGTTGACAATCTGGGTGATCGGACATAATTCTGAAAGAGGACCATCTATGGACCAATGCTACCAATTTAAGTTCCAATTGGCTCAGTAGTTTCAGACGAGAAGATTTCTTTTTTTAAAGTGATTTTTCAATGAATCTTCCCATAGGGCTCTATATGTTAAAAACTAAGTTGACATTTGGGTCATCAGACAAAATTCTGAAAGAGGACTATCTAAGGACCAAGTCTAGTTCTAATTGGCTTAGTGGTTTCAGACAAGAAGATTTTTGAGTGAATTTCCCATAAGTTCCTATTTTAAACTAAGTTTGGCTGTGGTGGCCATTTTGATTCAAATTCCACGAAATCCAACACCTTTCTGAAAGAGGACCTCCTAAGGACCATTGCTGCAAAGTCTGGTTTCAATTGGTCAAGTGGTTTCAGACAAGATTTTTCAATGAATTTTCCATAAGGGCCCTAGGTTAAACTAAGTTCGATTGTGGTGGCCTTCTTGTTTGACATTAAAGGTTCATCAGACACAATTCTGAAAGAGGACTGTCTAAGGACCATTGCTACCAAGTTTAGTTCTAATTGGCTTAGTGGTTTCAGACAAGAAGATTTTTAAATGAATATTCCTATAGGGTCCTATGTTAAACTAAGTTCGGCTAAGGTGGCTATCTTGTTTAACAGTCTGGGTTATCGGACATATTTCTGAAAAAGAATCTCCTTTGGACCATTACTGCAAAGTTTGGTTCCAATTGTGTCGGTAGTTTCATAGAAGATTTTTAAAATTCATCCCCCCTTTTTTTCTATATTTAGTAACAGAGGAGAAGATGAAAATGTGAAAAGTTTAAGGACCATTGACAACGACCATAAAGTGATGACATAAGCTCACATCCAGCTATTTTTCATTTTTGTTTGCTTATTTGATTTACCCTGGTCTACATCTTCCTCTTCATCATCATCATCATCATCATCATCTTCATCTAACACAACCACAGAATCATCCATATCTCCATCTTCTTCATCACTGAAAAGACATTTGTAAGAATATTGCTAACAAACTATGTTGTAAATAAAATGTTTTTCTCAAACATTGGTGAAAATCTCTTTTGCAAGATTTGCTATCCCCCATATTTGAAAGTTTGGCAGCCATCTGTCCATCAGCCTTACTTTATGATTTGAACTCATCCTAAGGCTTCATGTTAAGATTTTTATAGGATTGTTGTACATGTATGCAGTAAATACACAGTAAGCTTTTACAAATGGCCATTTTGGTTTGGATGTCTGCGTGACTTGTCAGAAATAAATATATTTCCTATATGAAGATATTTGTAAATCATGATAAGGGTAAAAATTGCAACTTTTGTTTCTGACAGGAAGCATTCTAGTCCACTCTTTGACAAAATTTTAATCAAATACGATTAATAAACTTATTTCTTTAAATCACACATATTTTGGGGATCCATTTAACGATTTCATGAAATAAACTCGAAATACAAACCTGACACCATTCTCAACTTCAATATCTGGAGCTAAATAGTATTGTAATGGATTTGGCCACATGTCATCTTTTATTACCTGAAATAAAATTCAAACTTCTTATTTATGACTTTAACAGAGCTTTTTCTTCCATTCATTTCTAGCAATAATGAATAAAAACTTGCACAAATTTCTTATTGTGGATTACATGATCAGGCATTTTGATGTGTTCATCAGTAACTGATAATAAAATTATAAATAACATTGAAGTCTATTAATTGTTTTGCATAATTTACTATCAATATATATCTCTGTTGTCTACGTGTATTGGAATATTATTAAAAACAACATATCAGTTATAATCAAAAGACAAAGGGCACCTTCCCAGACAATGTAATTCTTGGTCTCACAGTAAACAAATTTCCACTGTCAAACTTAGCAATGAAATAACCCATTTGCCAAGGGATCAAGCAAGGAAAATTGTGACATTAATCCTAGTAATGTGTTGATATCTGTTTTGTAGCATCAAATTGTGGTAGGAAAATGTATGAATTGATAGTAGAGGTGTTTACCCCTTTCTGGTGTTTTCAGTAATGTTAACATGGGTGAAAGCACAGAAGGTGCCAAAAAAAGGAAATTGGGAAGAATCCAATATTTTTATATCGGAATATATGAAGACTAAAATGGTCAAAATCCAGAAAACTTTCATCTGTTTGTTTAGTTGGGGTTTTATGCTGTTTTCAGCGCATTTGGCTATTTCGCAGCAGCTAGTTTTTATTGGTGGAGGAAACCGGAGCACCCAGAGAGAACCACCGACCTTCGGTAGGAAAATTGGCAATCTTTGTCAATTTAGATCGGAGTCGAACACACCCCGCTACAGGTGAGATTCGAACTCACAACCTTAGTGTTGACAGGCTAGTGATCATTAATAGTCATGACGAACTACCTATACCACTCGGCCACCGAGACCCCCGAAAACTTTCATGCATGTGTTTATGATTTTTGTCAGTAATTTGGGCCCTTTGTCAGTAATCTCAAATTTCAGCATGAAAACTACGATAGAAACACATGCTGACCCGCCATCAAAGCATCTTCTATTGTGTTAAGTCTAGAAACAATCCATCATCAATGTCATTAAAATGCTTTTCATAACTGGAAAATCAAGTGCAATTACAAAACACTTACATGACTGAGAATTAAAAAAAAATTTTTGGTATAAAACCGGAAAGCTTAATTTCCGGAGGTAAATCCGTAATCCGTATTTTGAATCTAAAATCTGGGACAATTGCGTAATAGTAAAGACCGCTGTGGTAGGTGCTGAAAATTCTATAAATAGAAGAAAAAAAATTTCTCCGTGAACTGTATGTTGTGTTGAACATTTCAAACAATTTTTTTATTGGTGAAATCTCATATTTAGATTTAAATTGTATACTTCACACTTTGGAAATTTTTCAATGTAAAATATTGCCGAATACAACAAACCAGAGGCTCTCAAGAGCCTGTATCGCTCACCTGGATTTAACTTTTCACCTTGAGCAGACCTAAAATTTAAGTGTTGCAGTCAATTTGGCTGGTTTTTCTATTGGATTCTATGTTAAACTAATTTCAGCTGTGGCAGTCATCTTGGTTTAGTCCAGGTCAACGGATACATTTCTAAAAGAGAACCATCTAAGGACCATTTCTGCTAAGTCTTGTTCCAACTGGCTCAGCGTTTTCAGACAAGAAGATTTTTAAATGAATTTTCCTATAGGGTCCAATATTTAACAAAGTTCGGTGTTGCAGCCATCTTGGTTCGGACATATTTCTGAAAGAGGACCTCCTAAGGACCAGTGCTGCCAAGTCTGGCTCTAATATGTCAAGTGGTTTCAGACAAGAAGATTTTTCAATGAATTTTTCCATAGGGCCCTATGTTAAACTAAGTTCGAGTGTGGCGGCCATCTTGGTTGACAGTCTGGGTCATTGCACAAAAGTCTGAAAGAGAACCATCTAAGGACCCATTTCTACCAAGTCTAATTCTAATTGACTTAGTGGTTTCAGATCAGAAGATTTGAGTGAATTTCCCATAGGGTCCTATGTTAAACTAGGTTCTGCTGTGGCAGGCATCTTGGTTCACAGTCCACGAAATAAGACACATTTCTGAAAAAGGACCTCCTAAGGACCAATGCCGCCAAGTCCTGCTCCAATATGTCAAGTGGTATCAGACAAGAAGATTATTCAATGAATTTTCCTATAGGGACCTATGTTAAACTATGTTCGACTGTGGCGGCCATCTTGGTTGACAGTCCGGGTCATCGGACACACCTCTGTAAGAGGTACGTCTAAGGAGCATTGCTGCCAAGTCTGGTTCCAATTGGTCAAGTGGTTTAAGACAAGAAGATTTTTCAATGAATTTTCCCACAGGGCCCTATGTTAAACTAAGTTCGGCTGTGGCGGCCATCTTGGTTAACAGTCCGGGTCATTGGACATATTTCTGAAAGAGAACCTCCTAAGAACTATTACTGCCAACTTTGGTTCCAACTGGACTTGTAGTTTCATATAAGTCACCCCCCCCCTTTTTTTTCTATTTTTAGTAACAGCAGCCATCTCGGTTGGAAGTCAGGGATGCCAGATATACTTTTGGAAGGGGACCACCCAAGGACCATTCCACCAAAGTTTGGTCTCAATTGGCCCAGTGGTTTGAGAGGAAAAGATCTTTAAAGGATAGTTTACGCTGGATGCCGTCTTTAAAGGGCAAAAACTCCTATAAGGGGTCAATCAATGATTTTGGTCATGTTGACTTATTTGTAGATCTTACTTTGTTGAACATTTTTGCTGTTTACAATTTGTCTTTATCTATAATAATATTCACGATAATAACCTAAAACTGCAAAATTTCCTTAAAATTAACAATTCAGGGGCAATAACCCAACAAAGGGTTGACTGATTCGTCTGAAAATTTCATGATAGGTAGATCTTGACCTGATGAACATTTTTACCCTCTCAGTTTTGCTCTAATTGCTTTAGTTTTTGAGATATAAGACAAAAACTGCAGTTTACCCCTATGTTCTATTTTTAGCCATGTCAGCAATGTTGGTTGGCAGGCGGGGTCATCGGACACATTTTTTTAACTACATACCCAAATGATGCTTGTGGCCAAGTTTGGTTCAATTTGGCCCAGTAGTTTCAGAGGAGAAGATTTTTGTAAAAGTTAACGGACGACGGAAGCCAAGTGATGAGAAAAGCTCACTTGACCCTTCGGGTCAGGTGAGCTAATAAAATAAATGGCAAGACTTTATAATATATTTGTTATATTATGAACCTCTGCAATGTCATCTGCTGATGGATCTCTGTTGTCTTGAAACCACTGAAAAAAGCTCCGTTTGGAACCCCTCTTCCTTTTTCTATTGTTTCCATTTTGAAGTATCCTAGTGTGTATGTCTATTCCATTTTTCCATTCAATTTTTGTTGATTTTGAGGCTGGATCACCTGAAAAATAAATATCTTAAAACATTACTTTATGGTGCTCCAATTTTTGTTAATCTTTTATGAACCTAAGAAAATAAGAAACCTCTAAACTTTTTAAATGTAATTCATGAAAATATCAAAAGATTAAGAGCCAAATGGTAACTTCCCCATATCTAAAAACTGTGTCCTTAAACATACCATCCAATTCCTTATTATTTACTTTTTATGTACAGATTCAGTCTTGCTCTGGGTTTTATTGAGTAAATATCTATTTTTTCTAGCTGCTAGTGAACAAAGCCATGCAGGTAAAAACAGAGGTCCATTTTAACTTTGTTTTGTTATTGTTTACATCTAGTTTTGTTCGGTTTTATAAGTTTTAGTTGTTATCTGTCATTCCTTATATTACACTGTCATATAAGCTGTTTCCTCTGGGCTGTTTCACAACATCAATATTTTATTATACATCATTCTTATTCATGTTATTTAAGGATTGACCGTAATCACCTGGTGCACACTAAATAACCCACATGCGGGTTATTTGAAAGTGTGCACCATGTGCATTGAGGTTTTTTTGAATAGACTGAAAACAAAATTACAGTCAATCCTTATAATTTAATTCCAACGGTTGTTTTGACGTCAAAAACGTTGGGATTCCCTTTAATGACGTCATAGTGATAGCGAAATTTAAGTCTATGATATGATAGACAAAAAAAAAATTGACCAATCAAATGATGCATTATATCCAATATTAAATTATACAATGATAGAAACAAAACTGTAATCATCAAAATAAATTATGGGTTGTTGCCATTCAAATCAAATCAAAATTTTAAAGCTTCAAGTTTGGCAAAAAATTTGATTCCCAACAACATATTATATCATATAAATCATACATATTGCAATTTATTTTCAATTAATTACATTTGAGTTGCATTCTGACATTTAATCCCATAAATATGACTGGCTGAAAAGAATCACATGGTTCATAAAATAAACCTTTCATTACTCTACATTGTATGAAAGACATCACCTTAAATGCCATGATGACACTTAATTTATGAAATTACAACATGGCATATGAATTTAAAAAAAATCCCTATAAAATTTAGGCCAATTATTTGGCTTCATGCATATCTTTATATGGTGAAGTTTTATTGAAACCTATAAGATAAGTGTCATTTATATGATGAATCAAATAAATGTGCAAGTCAAATTCTCCCCTTTCAAACAACGGATAAGAATTTTCATTTTCAAAAGGTGTGCTTCATTTGAGCGAGAGGGGTGGGGATGTATAATTACATTTTGAGTACTGCAAAAGTAGTTTGTTGTACTACAGAATATTAACTACCCAGTCCGTTTTTCTGGTAGAATTTTTCATTAGGCCAAAAAAAAAATATGTCTGTTTCGGGTTTCCCGACCGACCCTAATTTTTTCTCCCGACCCTAATACATTTTTTCTCCAAAATTAACAAAATCGGTAATTTCCGCCAATTTCCGGTATAATACGGATCATTTCCGGTAAAACTGAAACTACGTTTAAAACCAAGTCACAATAACATTTGAATAGGAAACTGACTTATATCACGTAAATCCAAGCGTATTACTGATGATGAGCACAATGGAAGCCACGAATATCGTGGCACTAAAATATAATAAATGCTGTCACCAAGAAAGCAAATCTCTCGTGTCAGCGCTTCCAAATAGACTGATTGTACAGTTCTAGAGTGAACTCAGCTGCTCAAGACAGGGTAGCGGTTTCTGCTTGTTGCCACTTATTTTACGGTACAAGACATACATTCGTACATCTATAACATACAGGTCAGACATTCTTCATACTCAAGGTTTAATAAAACAAATGAATGAAACATTTTGATTACGCTTTATTCATATAAATATGCATTTTTCACTTTGTCTTTCAAAAATACATCAATGAACAGAGAAATTTGTAACTTTTTAAAATATATTTACAGGTAACATTTTAAAATACAGTGTACTTATATTTTGTTCAAAATTCCTGAAAAAAATAAGTGTATTGTTAAAAAGACATGATTAATAGGTGTGTATGTTAAAAATTAAACTTTCTTCTTAAAACCATACACTTTCATGACACTTTCATGACTTAAACATGTTGCTATTTTACAAATATAGGCTCAACTTTAGTCGAGAAAAAATAAAATTAAAAAAAATAATAAAATGAAAATGCCTACCTACCTACCCTATTTTTGGGAGGAATGTAACCCTAAACAGACATATATTTTTGGCCTTAAGACACCTTTACCTGTGATTTCATTTATTACACTGTGATAAACAAACAACTTTTAGTTACCACCTCATTTATTGTACACATATTAAAGCTTACCTGTTGTTGCTAAATGGAATTCTTTATTCAATACAGTATTTGTGAAGTATGGATTAGGAGCAAATGTTAAAATTATTTTGTATCCTGACTTGATATCTTCAAATTCCTCCACTTCTAACTGTAAATAAAATTCATAATTACGAATTTACATGTACATACACTTATTAAATACACAAGTTTTTTTCATTCTGCATGATTATAAAAGGTATAAAACTGACAGAAATCAAAATTACAGACAAAGAACTGAATGTGTAGAAATGATTTCTGAACCTAATTCCAGATACTGAGGCAAAGAAAAATACTCTTGTTTGAGTTGAAATTTTTAAACTTAATTTTTTTGTTTGTTAAGGCATCTTTAGAAATTAAAGTAGTTTGAAACAGTAAATCAAGAATTCTTTATGGATGGCTTATGATCAAATGTTATTTAAATCTTTCTGGTTCTTCAAAATTCTATCTGATACACATTTTAAAGTCAAATACATGGACAAATTGATTCCTTTACCCCCTCTCCAAACAATGAGTTATACAGTCTAGACTCATACCTGTCTTACTACAGAATGCCAATGTCTCTGATCTATTTGAAAATCACCCTTCTTCCCGTAAAACAAGTAAAACCAAGTAAAAGTGCGAAAAAATCATGATTAATTCATGTAATACAGTTATATTTGCACAAAAATCTTTTTCAATCTGTTAATGATATGACACCTATTGTCAAGAAATGGAGAGCATATTGGATCAAAGACCCATCTTCTCTGACAACACAAATTCTTCTATAAATTAATACTTACTTTACTTAAATAATGAAGACAATCCTCTTCTTCATCTTCCAATACTGCTGAAATCTGGGGGTGATTCACAAACTATTAATTGTTAAGGTCAAAATCTTTCAGACAGAAAAATATGAATATAAAATAATATGTATTTTTTAAAACCAATAAAAATTTAAAAAGTGTTGATAGTGTTCACTATCTCAGTAGTTAAGCATATGAAAGAGTGTGATTTTACAGTAGACGGAGTTCTATATAAATGTCACATTTAACATCTTGTTTTAAAAATCATAACATTTTTATTATGTTGCTGACATACAACATACATGAAGACTCAGACTCTATTCATTACATTTGTGCATATGGTTTCAAATACATGTATTCTAAATAAAATACAGGGTTTTAGCTAGGATTTTGAGACCATTAGTCACTTTTGCGGACAAGCAAAATGGGGACAAATTCTTCATGTTCTATCGATGTAACTTATTCCAGTTCTTTTTTGTACGTATGATGGAGAAAAAATATAACATTGAATATTAATACATATTTTTAGCATTTATTTTTCAGCACTGGTACATACATAACATGATAATCATAATAAAAATGTTTTATTATCAATAAAGTTTTTAACAAAACATTGTAATTCATACAATAGCAACTATTACTGAATAAATAAATGAAATGTATATGTATCTATTATTTGATAGATATCACCTCAATAATGCATGATCTTCCTATCCTTAGACATAAACCACAACTGAAAAGCCCTCCTAAAGTTGAAAGTTTTAAGATCAGAAGGATCCAAAATAAAAGAAAAAATGAACATACACATGTATGCAGTGGTGCTCCAAACTTGGAAGAAAATTTCTGTTACAGATATGAGCAAAAATCTTTTTGACAACTTATTTAATATTGCCATTTTATTTTTTAATATTTATTTATCTATAATCTTTACTATTATTTTTTCTCAAACATACTCTTAAAATCCTCCCATTTGTTCTAACACCTTATTAATCAATATTGACAAAATTTCCAATTGTAATGTAAGTCAAAGTCCGCTAAATTCATTTTTTATTTTTAAATGAGGTCTACACATATTGTTACCAGTCGGTAAAAAACGCTGTGGCCAATGAAATATCACGAGAATTCCGATTGCCGCTATTTTCTATCTTAATGTTTTGTCGTTTCTTTCCCCGTTCCCTTTGATCTCCAAGAGAAAAAAAATGGCGGTTCGAGATCTTTTATGAAAATTATGTTCTTCGGACGCAGCTGATTAGATTTAAATACGTCCCAGGGACGCATGCGATTGAAGGATGACACGTCCAGGACGCGTGTACGCGCCTTAGCGAAATTTTTTTTGGCAATTTTGAAATTTCAAGTGACTAATTGCATACGGAAAACATTCGCCACTTTCAAGAATCATTCGTCAATGGCGAAAGTGACGAGCGCTAGCTAAATCTCTGAAAATATTTGGGCAACATTTAAATTTATTAAGGGTTTATAAATCACTAAGTTCATTAAAATTTAATGAAGGCAAACATAAAATACATGTATGTGTCTGTTTGGGGAAGCACTGCATTCAAACAGTATCTTTGTCCTTCAATATGCAGTTCATTAAGTTTTCATATGTGAACTTGTATAACTGGACCTCATAAACTTAAAATAGAAAAAGGTTGTTACTGCAATATTTAACTAGAAAACAGAATATGCAGACTCTGTAATGAGGAAATAGAAGATGACATGTACTTTCTTTCATCTTTCAACATGTAAAGCTTTCTTTAATGTTAGAAGTCCCTTCATTGGCAAAATATTTAGTAAAAATAAAAATGTTCTAATTCTTGATAACAAATCTCTTTTTATAAATTTGATTAATGGGAAATGAAGATAAAGAAATTTTGACAATACTGTGTCAATTGTTGGAGATTTTAAATGAAAACAGAAATAAAATATTAATTTAGATTATCTTTTGTCATGTTTGTATAAAGTTATAGATACATGTATATATCATTATATATGCATACACATTATTTACAATTAATAATAATACATAGAGGTGTGCTGTCCAGTAAGGTGTCCAGAGTAAATAACAATGGGTCATACACATGTAAGCATTTTAATATTACAAATTACTTATTTCATTTACTTTAATCAATTAAATAGCCATACCACCTATCGCCAGGCGGAGCTGTTTTTCAGGAAGTTATTTAAAAACTGGATTAAAAATATTCATCACCTACATGTATCTATAGATGATTTGGGTACCAGATCTAATGTTTACAATCGCTGTTTCCGCCCAGTGCTGCACCTAGCCTTAACTAGAATTGCTAAATTAAATCAAAATTAATCATGTTATACTTTGTTTAATCTATTTTTATTTAATTCTTATATTATGTTTGAAAATTAAGGTTGTAATTATTCTTCTCATTTTGGGTGCCATGCAATAAAGTATTTGTTTTTTGTGGTTTTTTTTTGTTTTGTATAACCTAATATGTTCACTATAAGTGGTGTGATTACCTTGGAAATACAATAAACGGAAAATTGGGAAATAATAAACTAAACAACTTCTTATTTAACAATTATTAGCTCCCTTGATTTCTAATGTACATGTATATTGATCACAGGTGCCTATAATACATGTACATATGCAGACATTTACCTGTAAAAGTATGTTAATGTAATATGTAGGTGACCAGATGTGTTAATACCCCTTTCCAAATCACCCCTTGTTAATTGCAATTTTTTTTAAGGATACTGCAGTAACCCAAAAATTTGGTATGTTTTTGATTAACTCGTTTCTTTTTTCATAGTGAGGTTTACGAAGCTTGTTATATTTTTGCTCCACTTGTAAAATTTCCTCGCTTGCTTTTTCGTTTAGAGCGTCAATTTCATTTTGACAACCATCAATATCTTCCAATGCCTTTTGTGTTTCAGCATCATAATCAAAACTCGCATCAACATCTAGCACTGTCTCTGAGGCTGACAATTTTTGAATTTTAGCAGGTGGTTGAGCAGGTTCATTTGTAGATGTCATTTCTTCTCTTTTCTTCTGTATTTAAGGCAATAAACAAACTTTGAATCCTTTTCACTTTTGCGCGAATGCGACGAACACAGAATTTTGCGATTTTTGAGTCGGGTAGTGTGATTGGATATGTTTGCAAACCGGATGGTGTTTTCCTATATTTTATCCAATTAAAATTTGCGTATTAAAGGATATTTGGTCAAGGGAGTTAACTCACTAAATTTACACTGGAAAGCATCAAAATGGCGGATGGTGATCCAGAACGAAATGACGAAAACAGTGACAATATCTTTGAAATAATGCAAAAACAAAATATAATACAAATGACATCCCAATCACAGGGAAGTTCCAAACATGAAAATTCAAACGGAAACATTATAAGTGTGAAGAAACCGAAAATTTTCCGGAATTTGCCAGGTCTACATGTTGTGAAGGATGAACCAGAAAATGCTCAGACTCCAACAGATCCAAAAAGACCACGTTTAACAGGTCTTCCAGCAACAAATGTGGCGGATACTTGTCCAAGTCCGGATACAACAAAAAGGAAGCGCATTCAACATGACTATAGGAGGTTATCAAACTCTGGTTACCTGGATGATTATGTTAGTGGTAGGGAGAGGAGGTTTTCATCAGCTAGTGATAATTCAGATATTAACCAATCACCATCACCACCAAAACTAAAATTGACAGCTTCACCAAATTCAAAAGTTACCACTGCAAGTGATTTTACCAGTAAAGGTATATAATTAAAATTTATTTTTATAATAGTTGATACATTGTATGAAAATTGAATTAATTTATGTACAGTTTAGCGGTCCTACTAAAAGAAGCCTGTCCAGGTATTTAAAGCCTGCAAAAGCCTGCAGGTTAATGTCTATAGGTACGTGGCATATTAAATTATTTTCATATATTATGGTAGATGATAGTATATAATTTAAAAATATCGAAAAAAAAAAGATTTTGATATGTTTTTCGACTCCTAATCAATGATTTTCTTTTGTCGTATTTGAAGCCTGCAAGAATGTGACCATCTTGTTTTACCTTAGATTAGAGTTGACATGTCTAGTTAATTAGCCAGTGTATATTGTAGAATAAACAATTTTAAATAAATAATCACATATTAACATTGTTATATAATTATTAAAAGAAATAACTATACTTAAACTAAAAACAACCTGAAATTTTCTCACTTAAATAAACAATTTAATTAATATAATTTAATCACACAATTATAGCTTTGAACTATACTGAGTAGTGAACTGGCTTCACTTATTAGGATGAATTATCATTTTAATGTTCTGATTTAAAAAATAATAGTAGCTAATTTATAATAGTAGCTTTTTTTGTTTCAAATTATTATTATTTGTTACATTTTTTCAAAATAGTAGCTTATTGTTTTATGTAAATATTTTGTGTATATATTTTGTTTAATATTCTGTATTTTTCACTTTTCATATTTTAATTTTTTTTTATTGCTTTAAAATGTCTTCATTCCCTTCTGGAACTTGTTTTTTAGAGTGTGACGGGGATAAGAACATTGCATGTGATAACTGCAATAAATGGTTTCATCAGAATTGTGAAAATCTCACAAACAGTCATTTTTCATTTTTGAGAAAGTCTTCACTTCCATTTATTTGTTTGGGCTGCTGTTTAGATAGCTTTGGCAATTTAGATTTTTTAGCAGGTTTAAAGAGGTGAAATAACAACAGGAATTCTGTTGAAGCTGCCAAATTGGAGCTTATTCTATCTAGATTTTTGTCTAAAACACCGTCTCCACAGTCTTTAGAGGTAAATAGATCTTTGGCTATAGATTCAATAGGAGCTTCACATTTGGGCAAAAATTCGATATATTGGGCAGTGAGGACGACTGGAGATGGCAATTGTCTTTTTAATGCCATCTCCATCGGAATTTTGGTAAATGCCATCAAGACAACTCTTCCAGCCTCCGAACATATTTTATGTACACCACATTTGAAGGAAAATTATTATTTTTGTATATAGTTTCTCAATATGAAAAAAGTAAAAATAAATAAATTTATAAGAAGAAAAAAAAAATGGACCTCGCTGTTGGGTCTGGTAACATATTCAGTTATGAATATGGCCGAGAGTTCTACACTTTTATTACATTCAAATTGACATTAAACTTAATAAAATTGTTTATTTTACAGTATACACTGGCTAATTAACTATACATGTCAACCCTAATCTCAGGTAAAACAAGATGGCGTCACATTCTTGCAGGCTTCAAATATGACAATAGTTAATCATCCATTAAGAGTCGAAAAACATCAAAATCATTTTTTTTTTCGATATTTTCAAATGATATACTATCACCTACCATATTATCTAAAAATATTCCACGTACCTATAGCCATTAACCTGCAGGCTTTAAATACCTTGGCAGGTTCTTTTAGTAGGAACCATAGTTTAGGATCTTCAGTTAGTGCAGCACTGGGCAGAAACATCGATTGTAAATATTATATCTGGTACCCAAATTGTTTATAGATATCTGATAAATATTTTTTAACCCAGTTTTTAAATAGCTTCAGGAAAAACAGCTCCGTCCGGCGTCAGTTGAACATCCTATATAGTTCTGCAAGATTTTTTTGTTTAGTTTTTAGTTTTTAGCAAAGGTCACATACTTGTATGAGGGATATACATGTACATTGATAAGATGTAACAAAAAATTAGAACTGTATTTACAATAGTTACTATTTTGATGTGTAAATTATTTGCATAAATAAAGGGTACTACATGTATTATTTAGAAATAATACATAAAGGGAAAGTCTGGAATAAAACTGATTTTATATTCTTTTAAGCATATTTTATGTGTTTTTTCTGTCAATGTATGTAATAGTCTGTCTTCTATATATGCGAAAACATTTTAATATATTTTGTTTGTACTATAATGTACCATGTATGAAATTATGAGGAAAAACATGATAGGGTTTGTTTCATTATATCATATTACTGGGGCCGTGCTAGGTATCGCCAATGTCACAAATGTATTTTTTATTAGCTCACCTGACCCAAAGGGTCAAGTGAGCTTTTCTCATCACTTGGCGTCCATCGTCGTCCCTTGTCCGTTAACTTTTACAAAAATCTTCTCCTCTGAAACTACTAGGCCAAATTGAACTTGGCCACATGCATCATTAGGGTATCTAGTTTAAAAAATTTGTCCGATGACCTCCCCTGCCAACCAACATGGCCGACATGGCTAAAAATAGAACATAGGGGTAAACTGCAGTTTTTGTCTTATATCTCAAAAACTAAAGCAATTAGAGCAAAACTGACATGGGGTAAAAATGTTCATCAGGTCAAGATCTACCTGTCATGAAATTTTCAGACGAATCGGTCAACCCTTTGTTGGGTTATTGCCCCTGAATTGTTAATTTTAAGGAAATTTTGCAATTTTAGGTTATTATCTTGAATATTATTATAGATAAAGACAAATTGTAAACTGCAAAAATGTTCAATGAAGATCTACAAATGAGTCAACATGACCAAAATCATTGATTGATCCCTTATAGGAGTTTTTGCCCTTTAAAGATGGCATCCAGCGTAACTTTCCTTTAAAGATCTTTTCCTCTCAAACCACTGGGCCAATTGAGACCAAACTTTGGTGGAATGGTCCTTTGGTGGCCCCCTTCCAAAATTATGTCTGGCATTCCCGACTTCCAACCAAGATGGCTGCTGTTACTAAAAATAGGGAAAAAAGGGGGGGTGACTTTTAAAAATCTTCTTATATAAAATTACAAGTCCAGTTGGAACCAAAGTTGGCAGTAATAGTTCTTAGGAGGTTCTCTTTCAGAAATATGTCCAATGACCCGGACTGTTAACCAAGATGGCCGCCACAGCCGAACTTAGTTTAACATAGGACCCTATGGGAAATTCACTCAAAAATCTTCTTGTCTGAAACCACTAAGCCAATTAGAATAAGACTTGGTAGCAGTGGTCCTTAGATGGTCCTCTTTCAGAATTTTGTGCGATGACCCAGACTGTCAACCAAGATGGCCACCACACCCGAACTTAGTTTAACATGGGGCCCTATGGAAAAATTAATTGAAAAATCCTCTTGTCTGAAACCACTTGACATATTGGAGCAGGACTTGGCGGAATTGGTCCTTAGGAGTTCCTTTTTCAGAAATATGTCTGATTTCGTGGACTGTCAACCAAGATGGCCACCACACCCGAACTTAGTTTAACATGGGGCCCTATGGAAAAATTAATTGAAAAATCTTCTTGTCTGAAACCACTTGACATATTGGAGCCAGACTTGGCAGCATTGGTCCTTAGGAGGTCCTCTTTCAGAAATATGTCCGATCACCCGGATTGTCAACCAAGATGGCTGCCACACCAAACTTTGTTAAGTATTGGACCCTATAGGAAAATTCATTTAAAAATTTTCTTGTCTGAAACCGCTTAGCCAGTTGGAACAAGACTTAGCAGAAATGGTCCTTAGATGGTTCTCTTTTAGAAATGTATCCATTGACCTGGACTAAACCAAGATGACTGCCACAGCTGAAATTAGTTTAACATAGAATCCTATAGAAAAACCAGCCAAATTGACTGCAAAACTTAAATTTTTATACGACCGCAAAATTTTTGCGGTCGTATATTGGTATGACGTTGGCGTCGTCGTCCGTCGTCTGCGTCGTCGTCCGAAGACATTTGGTTTTCGCACTATAACTTTAGTATAAGATAATAGAAATCTATGAAATTTAAACACAACGTTTATGATCACAAAAGGAAGGTTGGGATTGATTTTGGGAGTTTTGGTCCCAACAGTTTTAGAATCAGGGGCCAAAAAAGGGCATAATAAGCATTTTTCTTGGTTTTCGCACAATAACTCTAGTATAAGTAAATAGAAATCTATGAAATTTAAACACAAGGTTTATGACCACAAAAGGAAGGTTGGGATTGGTTTTGGGAGTTTTGGTCCCAACAGTTTAGGAATAAGGGGCAAAAAAAGGGCCCAAATAAGCATTCTTTTTGGTTTTTGCACAATAACTTTAGTATAAGTAAATAGAAATCTATGAAATTTAAACACAAGGTGTATGACCACAAAAGGAAGGTTGGGATTGAGTTTTGGAGTTTTGGTCCCAACACTTTAGGAATTAGGGGCCAAAAGGGTCCAAAATTAAACTTTGTTTGATTGCATCGAAAATTGAACTATTGGGGTTCTTTGATATGCCGAATCTAACCGTGCATTTAGATTCTTAATTTTTGGTCCCGTTTTCAAATTCTTCTACATTAAGGTCCAAAGGGTCCAAAATTAAACTTAGTTTGATTTTAACAAAAATTCAATTCTTGGGGTTCTTTGATATGCTGAATATAAACATGTACTTAGTTTTTTTATTTTGGGCCTAGTTTTCAAGTTTGTCCAAATCGGGGTCCAAAATTAAACTTTGTTTGATGTCATCGAAAATTGAACTATTGGGGTTCTTTGATATGCCGAATATAACCGTGCATTTAGATTTTTAATTTTTGGTCCCGTTTTCAAATTGGTCTACATTATGGTCCAAAGGGTCCAAAATTAAAATTAGTTTGATTTTAACAAAAATTCAATTCTTGGGGTTCTTTGATATGCTGAATATAAACATGTACTTAGTTTTTTTATTATGGGACCAGTTTTCAAGTTGGTCCAAATCGGGGTCCAAAATTAAACTTTGTTTGATTTCTTCGAAAATTGAACTATTGGGGTTCTTTGATATGCCGAATATAACCGTGCATTTAGATTCTTAATTTTTGGTCCCGTTTTCAAATTGGTCTACATTAAGGTCCAAAGGGTCCAAAATTAAACTTAGTTTGATTTTAACAAAAATTGAATTCTTGGGGATCTTTGATACACTGAATCTAAACATGTACTTAGTTTTTTTATTTTGGGCCCAGTTTTGAAGTTGGTACAAATTGGGGTCAAAAATTAAAGCTAAAAAAGGGGTAAATTAATTTTTTTTTTTTTTTTTTTTGGGGGGGGGGGGGGCAATTCTCCACAGGATATTGTATTGCAGAAGAAGCAAAAAATTTAATATAAATTCAAATCATATGACCTTAGTTTTTTTATTTTTGGCCCAGTTTTCAAGTTGGTACAAATTGGGGTCCAAAATTAAAGCTAAAAAAGGGGTAAATTATTTTTTTTTTGGGGGGGGGGGGGCCAAAAAAGGCCCAATAAGCATTTTTGGTTATTATCTTGGTGTAAGGGAGGTAATCCAAACACATATAAAGTAAAATGTTGTGTATGAGTTGATTACTTCCCTTACAAGTCGTAAATTATGTATAAAGAAATGGGGGGGGGGGGGAAGTGAAAACAAAATTTGGGGGGGGGGGGGTAAATTAGAAATTGGGGACGGGGTAATTTTTTTCTCATTTCATATTTCATAAATTAAAAAGAAAATTTCAAATTTTTTTTCCCAAAAAAAGGGTGGGGGGGGGTTTATGGGCCCAGTTTTCAAGTTGGTCCAAAATAAAACTTTGTTTGATTTCATCGAAAGTTGAAATATTGGGGTTGTTTGATATTGCGAATAAAACCGTGCATTTAGATTCTTGATTTTTTGTTCTGTTTTCAAATTATTCTACATTTAGGTCCGAATGGTCCAAAATTAAACTTAGTTTGATTGTAAAAAAAAGTTGAATTTTTGGGGTTATTTGATATGCTGAATCCAAACATGTACTTAGTTTTTTTTATTTTGGGCCCAGTTTTCAAGTTTGTACAAATTGGGGTTCAAAATTAAAACTAAAAAAGGGGTAAATTTTTGGGGGTAGGGGCAATTCACCACAGCATATTGTATTGCACAAGAAGGAAAAAATTGAATATAAATTCAAATCATATTACCAATTGTAAGTTATTTATTTCAGTTATTCTGTGTCAGAAACCTATTATGTGTCAAATATTTGAAGAAAGTTTCAATTGCAGAGTATTGTGCAATAGCAAGAAATTGATATGGGTGCCATATTATCAAAAATTTATTAGTAACAAATTCCATTGTAAATTTGCCAATAACTATAGTTTAATGAACTTCATTGGAAATTTGCCAATATAAAATGTGCTGATGAAGGTTTTTTTGTTTATCTCATCTAAACTGCTTTTAAATTATTTATATTTAAAATTTATCATTCATGACTATGATGTCATCTTCTATTTTAATATGTATTTAAATTGGCTGTTATGGTTGCAAAGTATAAAAAGGGGGGGGGGGTGTAAATAAGTAGAAATTTATGATAATTTAAGACAATGTTTATGACCACAAAAGTAAGGTTGGGTTTTTTTTTTAGAGTTTTCATCCGTACATTTTAGGAATTATTGGCTAAAAAATGACTTAAATAACCATTTTATTTTGTTTTTTTACAATAAATGTAGTATAATTAAATAGAAATATATTAAATATAAACACAAGGTTTATGAACACAAACGGAAGGTTGTCATTGATTTATTTAGTTTTGGTCCCAACAGCTTAGGAATTAGGGACCAAAAGGGTCCGAAATCTAAGCTGCTTTTAATTTATGTATATTTAAAATTTGCCATCCATGACTATGATGTCATTTGCTATTTTAATATGTTATGGTGTATTTAAATGGGCTGTTATGGTTGCAAAGTATAAATAAAAAGGGGGGGGGGGGAATTAGGAAATAAAATTTAGGGGGACCAAATTAGTTTTGGCAGGGGGGGTATTATGTTGGTGGGGTAAATGAGAAATTTGGGAGGGGGGGCAATTTTTTTCTCATTTCATATTTCATAAATTAAAAATAAAATTTGAAATAATGTTTAGAAAAAATAGGCTTTGGGGTTACAATAAACTTTATTGGGTTATTGTTTTTTTTGGAGGGGTGGAAATGTGCAACTTCGTAGCGTAGTGCACAAAGGCTAAAAAAAAGGGTAAATTAATTTTTTTTTGGGGGGGGGGGGGGGGGGGGGGGCAGTTATCCACAGCATATTGTATTGCACCAGAAGCAAAAAATTGAATATAAATGCAAGTCATATGATAAATTCAGAGTTCTTTTATTTCAGTTATTCTGTGGCATAAACCTATTATGTGTCAAATATTGCAAGAAATCTTCAATTGCACAGTATTGTGCAATAGCAAGAAATTGATATGTGTGCCCTGTTATCAAAAATTTATTATTAACAAATTCCATTGGAAATTTGCCAATAACTTTAGGTTAATGAACCTCATTGGAAATTTGTGAATTTAAAAAGTGCCGATGAAGCTTTTTTGTTTATCTCATCTAAGGTGCTGTTAATTTATGTATATTTAAAATTTGCCATCCATTACTATGATGTCATTTGTTATTTTAATATGTTATGGTGTATTTAAATGGGCTGTTATGGTTGAAAAGTGTAAATAAAAGGGGGGGAATTAGAAAACAAAATTTAAGGGGGGAACAAATGAGTTTTGACAGGGGGGGTATTAGGTGCGTGGGGTAAATTAGAAATTTGGGGAGGGGGGTTAATTTTTTTCTTATTTCATATTTGATACAGCATTGCACAAATATCAAAATATTGCTATGTGTGAACAATTTTAAATTTTAAATTAGTTATTTCTGATTTACATATAACCACAACTAATACTGATATGTTTTGAATAGTTAAATTAAAAAATTCTTACGTTCTTAGACAACATTCATTATGTGTCAGATACCTGTGCTGTGTCAAATATTTACTAAACATCAAAATTCAGTATTGTATCAAACTTGAATGTTGTGTTCTTGATTGCCCCAACTATTCAGTGTTCGACATCTGCGGTCGTATCTAGCTGCGCCCCGCGGAGCATTTTATTAGGTCTGCTCAAGATGAAAAGTTCAATCCAGGTGAGCGATACAGGCTCTTGAGAGCCTCTAGTTCAATCTGGAAAACAAAATTTTATACTTGGCGATATTTCTGGCAACAAAATTTTTCAGTCCTTTTAAAAAAAAAAAAACAGTGTCCTAAGTAGAAACATTTTGACAAGACAAGATAATTTATTGCAAAAAAAGATTTGAAAATCAGTAATTCGCACATCCCACTGTGATCCTTTACACTTGACTGCACAATTGTTTGACCACCCCCTGAGGACAATCACTAAGTTCATATTTAAATTATCCAAATTTTAATTAGGTAATTCAGGAGTCACGCTGGCATTCAAAAACTTGTCGCCAAAAAAAATGC
The DNA here is from genome assembly GCA_028015205.1 of Mytilisepta virgata. Classification (NCBI taxonomy): domain Eukaryota; kingdom Metazoa; phylum Mollusca; class Bivalvia; order Mytilida; family Mytilidae; genus Mytilisepta; species Mytilisepta virgata. Next base: position 80,870,486 of record CM051519.1, read on the forward strand.
CAAAGCATCATTTTTAGTATGAATAAAAGAACAATCATGTATGTTACAAAAATGGGGAAAGTGACTTGGGGAACAAATTTGTTCCCCAAGTCACTTTCCCATTTTTGAAACATACATGATTGTTCTTTTATTCATACTATTTGAACCTGAAAAGTATTTGTGATTAAATAAAGTTTTAATGACAGTTAACTTTCATCTGATATGACCTTTATTTTGATGGCAAGCCAAATAAAACATCGATTGTTCCCTGTTCCACATGTGTTTGGTGATGTTAAACCAGAAGTGACAACACAAACTAAATGCTGATTGGAAATTTTATGATATTATGACTTTAAACACCTGTTGAAGGTGTTAAAAAGCATGCATATTTATTTTCATGACTAATAATTAAAATTACTTTATAAAAATTTTAATAATATAAATATCAGAGGGTGGTCAATCAATTGAGCAGTCGAGTGTAAACGATCTCAGCACATGCAAGTTATTAATTAAATGTTTGTTTACTGTTGAAACAACTGCTGTGTTTAGTAGCCTGATGTAAACTGTTCAATTATCATATATAATTATACACTGACAAATGATGTTTCTTAGTCACGATTTAAAAAATTTTTCACATAAGTGCCCAATTTTTTTTCAAAAGAGATTGAAAAATTCTGTCGCGAGATTGAATAAAAAATCGCATTTGGTGAAATTGGCAAAGCCCAGCACCGTCCCTGTAATTTTATGAGTCATGAAAATAAAAATGCATGTCTATCACCTTTAACAGGTGTTTAGAAGTTTAAATCATAAAATTTCCAATCTGCAAAGAATGTGATGTCACTTCTGGTTTTAACATAAACAAACACATGTCAAAATCGATGTCTTATTAGGCTTGCTATAAAAATAGTAATTTCAAACAAAACTTATCTGTCATTAAAACTTTATTTCATCGAAAGTTCTTTTCCGGTTATGTTATTTCAAGTAGTAATGAATTAAAGAACTATCATGTACGTTTAAAAAAGTGGGGGGGATTGGTAACTTGTCAAACAAATCTTGAAACTGGCGACAAACGAGGACAAATATATCTAAGGAGCAAATGAAAAAAACATAATCCATTGGACAGACAAACCCGGGAAGACAAATGAACAACCACAACCACAACAATTAAACACTGAAAACTAAAAATCAATGAACAAGACGAACTCCTACATGTATAAAAACCAGGAGTGAACCTAAAATTATGCTTTGGCGATTTTTTGGCAAGAAGTTTTTGAATGCCATTGCGACTCCTGTATTATGTGTACTACATGTACATGTATATAAAGTAACTTATGCTGTAATACAATGTACCTTATCATTAATGAATCTTACTTCTCCTTTGATTTGTTTACAATTAGACAAAATGTTTGTGACTTTCAAATAAATTATTTCTGCAATGATCATGCATGTACATGTATGACATGAATAAGAAAGGACCATGTTGCATACTTTTATTGCATTTACATGTACATGTACATGTATAACCATGGGAGATTGACTTGAACATTCGCTTACAAATTTAAAGAGTGAAGAAAATTTAACCCCATTTGCATGTTATTTTTGGAAGACACTACAATGTATAAAGTCTCATTTTGATCTGTTAAATTTGGAGATTCCATTAGGAGGCTAGGTTGGCATTTATTAGTTCATCCTCAGAATTACATAAAGACATTTAGTACATTTTTGTACCATTTTGTTTGCCCTTTTCAAACCTGTTTATACCAAATAAAATAGATATGGTTTGTGACCGTTCAAAATAATTAGAATATATGGTTTATTCCAAAATATTGAGTCAATATTGTTATACAGTGTATGTTTTCTGTATGGAGCACTGTCATTATTTTAGATCTTTGGTTGTAGTTTGTTAAATTGTTGAAATCAGTATTAAAGGTGCAATGTACTGATACATGTAATGCTTGTCTCATGGTGTAGTTTAACATTGTTACTCCTAAAGGAAGAGCATACAACATTCCCAAGATGTTATTCATCTATTACCACAGATGTGTCATTGAGGCATACTGCATATCATATAGTTGTTAAACATACATATAGTCCTTAACATATTCATTTTCATGTACAATGTTTATTTGATCCAAGAATTTATACAAAATGCACAATGAATTAGCATCTATATGAAAATGTAAGGATATGAGACTGGGGTAAGGATAAAAAATACAAACATGTCAGGCATAGTATTGAAGACAGGACAGGATTGCCAAATTATCTACAAGATTTTGCTTGAAACATATATAATTGCCAATATTTGAGCCAGATCAATTTTAAATTTTGTGAACATGCCTGTGATGTTGATTCCACATGTGATAAATGTTAAGAAACATTGTTTTACTATTATTAATTTATTTTATTTTATTAGCTGTATGCCATCTTATGAAAGAACAAAGGTTTCAAGAAGCAAATATGGTTTCTAATGGTATGACTAATGGTAAATCTCCTGAGAAAAAGGAGCACCACAGTAAAAATACAAGTAATGTGCGAAAGCATCATACCAATGAATCTACAGATGAACAAGGAAACAATTGCAGCTTGCAGAGTCCTGCTAAGGTTGATGCTAAACTTGAAAAGACATCTACAGGAACAGGGGAGAAAACTCCATCTAAAGAATACAGTAAAACCCCATCGAGGGATGGACATCATCATTCAAAGCATCATAAGCATAAACACAAACACAAACATCACAGTTCTCATGATGGCGAGAGAACACCAGTAAAACAAACTGCAGGGGAATCAGTTGTACGAGTAAGACATACAGAAATACGAAATTCACCAGACATACGTAACTCTCCGTGTAAAACTGAAGATGATCCTATATCTCATAATAGTATTAGAATCTTGGGCAAGAAAAGAATCCTTAATAATTGTGGTATTCAGGTTAATCTGAAGAGAAAGACTGAAAATAAGTGTATTCAAGTTAATCTGAAATCTTCTAAAGATTATACTTCTTCATCACATTCATCATCAAGTAAGCATCACGAGAAATCAAAAGAACATCATTCATCACGTGATTCTTCAAGTAAACATCATGAGAAATCTAAGGAACAGACATCCTCATCATCACATTCTTCAACTCCAAGTAAACATCATGAAAAATCAAAGAAACATGGCAGCCATGAAGGATCCAAATCTGAAGAGAAAACAAGAAGTTTGATAGATCTCATGCAAAATAAAAACACTGAATCTAGTAAAGACTACCGATATCGCAAATTTAAGAGTGCAAAATACGGTGACGATCCTTTTTCTAATTCCAAATTTAGGAAGTTGTTTCATTTGGAAAAGTGTCCAAACGGTGGAGCCCTAGTGCTTCATGTTTATCAGGATGAACTTAGGAATCTGACGTCAGATGAAATGAAAAAGTTTGTATCAGAATATTTTGATTTTGTATATGGTGAAAATCCAGAGGGTGTTGCTAACTGTGTGATGGGCATAGTTCATCGGTCAGCTGCCTACATGCCAGAATTTATCAATTACTTTGCAGAAAAACATCCCACTATGCATTGCAAAGCAGGAATGATGGGTAAATCTGACATAGAATCAACTACTATCTCAAAATATCGGGACAATATGATGAGTACATATAAAGATGGTACACATCGTTCAGGGCCTCTTATGCAGATTAGTGTTGTTGGTACTGTACATGAAGAAGTTGGTGATTATTTTCCAGAGTTTTTAGATGTTGTTGAACAAAATCTATTTCTGAAAGCTGTAATGCCATGGGGTGAACGATCCGTTGTAGCTGGAATGACTAGAAACTACAGTAACGATGGACCCATTTTATGGTCTCGTCCAGGAGAACAGATGGTCCCTACAGCTGACATGCCCAAGTCTCCTTTTAAGCGAAAAAGGTATTTTGTTACTAATTTCAATATAAACATCATTGTTATAATTTGAAATATAGAAAGACATGTCCACAATTATATGTGTACATGTGTATTCACTTGTATGATACGTTTTATAGTTCCATTAGAAAATAATATTTAAGAGAAAATCAAAGGTACAATTTTATTATAATCATGATCAATCCAAAGACAAAAATATATACAGTAGCATGAACACAGTTGAGGATTGATTTGAACAAACAAGTATTTGAGAAAGCATTAACAAAGGTTGACACTGATCACTCCAAAGAAACCATGTTTGTATTATGGAAGGCTGTATTTAGGGGATTAATTCTTAACACAAAATCTCTACATAAACATGGATTACATTTTAAAGTAGTTCTCTGTCAGAATTTGTATATATATCCAGAGTTCCAGATACTTTTTTGAATTGGTGTAATTACCTTCAGTTTTTTAAGAGAGACGAGTATTTTAACTTCCAAACAGCAGGATCAAAGAGTAAAATGCATCTTTATATTGTACCATATTGAATCATTAGCATTGAGTCACACCCACATTAAAATTGTTTATAAACAATATTATAATTCCTTACTGTCCATACTATGTCTTGTCAATGACAACTTCTCAATACATGTACATGTACATATTGTATTTTGGATATTTTAACAATAAAATTGTTTCTTCATGGAGAATATTTAATATTTTAAAGCACAAAGTTCGCATATATATTCGACGATACAACCGTCTTCTTCAGATGCTGAACGAAAAATGTCTGGAGACACAAGTTGTTTATCACGACGTCATAGTTACGGCTGGCAACTAGACGGGATTCGTGATGCGAATTGACCAAAAAATCTTGAACTTCATACAATGAAATCAAGGGATCAATTCATTTTATACTTGTTAGAAAAATCAAATTCGGACATTAATCCCTTCTTGCTGAGTATTACACAGCTTTATAAAAAGGGACTCGCGTGTTCTCCGATATTCAATATCACTTTTTCTCGGGATTTCTATGCCGGCAAATTTAAAATTTTCAATTGAATGGCCTTTTGAATTAAAATGAATGGAGACGGGTTTATCTTTTTTAGTCTTGTTTGTTCGTATATCTGAAAGATGGTTTTGGATCCGGTCTTTCAATTTAGTATCAGTTTCTCCAACATACACGATGTGTTTGCATTTTGTACAGTACACGGCATACACTACATTATGCGACCGACAATGAATATTATCATTCATTCGAATTATTCTTCCGGATTTTGTGTTACATTGGCCTCTGTAAATTTTGTCACATGTGACACAATTTCTACCGCACCCGTTCTGTTTTTTATCTTCCTTTTTACCGACTTCTTTATTTTTTAACACCTTCGATGTTTTCTGATGTACAATCCTGTCTGATAAATTTGTATCCCGACGATACGCGCACATTGGCTGAGTTTTAAAAATTTTCTTCAAACGCGTTGATCTGCCTAGAAGATGGTGGTGTTTCTTTAGGATTTTCCCAACATCAGGTAGAGCCCGACTGTATGTAAGAACTATCGGGACTCTTTCTGGCATTTTGTTTTTGGATTTTTTACGGTATTTTAACGTATCTTCTCTATTCTTCTCATCAACTTTTAAAAGCTGTTGCTCAACTAATCCCCCTGTATACCCCCTGTTCCTCAGCCTTTGTTTGATTTTCTTCCGCTCTTTTTGATAATCTTCTTCCTTTTCACAAATCCGTTTCACGCGGACGCCGAGCCCATAGGGAATAGATTTCTTTACCGTTTTCGGATGGTCCGATGTTTTATGTAGGTACATGTGCTTGTCCGTTGATTTTTCGAACAAACTAGTAACTATAGACCCATTCTCCAGAGTGGTAATTGTATCTAGAAATTCTATTTTGTTTTTGTCGTACCTTAGCTCAATCTTTATTCTCGGGTGTATGCTATTTGCTAGTGTATGGAATTCTTTCAGTTTCTCTTCACCATGTTGCCATACTCCCCATCCATCATCAACATACCTAAAGTAGACTAAGGGCTCAAAGGGGGATTGTTCTAGCAGTTTCTGTTCCCAACTTCCCAAATACGTACTAGCGTAATTCATTCCTAGCCGAGACCCTATAGCAGTTCCATCTACCTGGAGATAACTTTTCCCATTAAAAGAGAAATTATTATTTTCAAGAACTAGTTTAATCATAGAGAGTACCTCACTCGAAGGAATGGACTGGTTCGGCCTTTTGTCAAGAGCTTCCTGACATGCTTGCAGACCTTCAGTTTTTGGCACACTGGGATACAAACTTTTGACATCCATACATTTTGGATAAATATTTTTGCTTGTCACATTTACCGGTATGTTGAATACAAATTATCAAACCATTACCAACATCTTACAGTTCTTAAACATAAGTACTATTTCTACCATACATTTATGATATGAGATATGAGCTTGTTTCCTATTACACAGTCATAATATCATCCAAACTCAAACCCATCACTAATTTTGTGCAAGTTAAAGGGCAGAAGCAAGCCCTTACGTGTACATGTATAATGAGGAGAAATACTCTCAAGCCTTATGTTACTTTCTTATTTCAATAATAAAGCTCACAGGTAAATAAATACATGTATGTAATCAATATGCTTTGATTTATGAAATATATGTGGATATATGTGGATAGTTGTTGTGTCGCCTGCGGAACGCATGGTCGACACAGGGATCACTATCTGTCGTCTTGCGTCTTGCGTCTTGCGTCGTCACACTTTTCTTCTATCCTCAACTACTCGTAAACCGCTCGAAGGATTTTGATGAAACTTTCTATGTGCATTAACCTTAATGCACAGGTGTGCATATATATTTCATTTTTAGAAAATTTTAATTTTTTTGGGGTAAAAATTGACATTTTTGCAAAAAAGGGGGGGGCAAAACTTCTATGCATGTATTTATTTACCTGTGAGCATTAACCTTAATGCACAGGTGTGCATATATATTTCAATTTTAGAAAATTTAAAATTTTTCTCTGTAAAAAATGACATTTTTGAAATAAAAGGGAGGGGGGGGTCAAAACTTCTATCCTCAACTACTCCATAACCACTCAAAGGAATTAGATGAAACTTTCACTGTGAATTAATCTTAATGCACAGGTGTGCATATATATTTCATTTTTAGAAAATTTTAATTTTTTTGTTTATAAAAATGACATTTTTGCAAAAAAAAGGGGAGGGGGCAAAACTTCTATCCTCAACTACTCCATAACCGCTCAAAGGAATTTGATTAAACTTTCTCTGTGCACTACCCTTAATGCACAGATGTGAATATTTATTCTATTTTTAGAAAAATTTAATTTTTTCTGTAAAAATTGACATTTTCTGAACAAAAAAAAGGAGGGATCAAAACTGCTATCCTCAACTACCCCATAACCACTAAAAGGAATTTGATGAAACTCTGTGCATTAACCTTAATGCACAGATGTGCATATATATTTCATTTTTAGAAAATTTTAATTTTTTTTTTGTAAAAATTGACATTTTTGAAAAAAAAGGGGGTGGGGTTCAAAACTTCTATCCTCGACTACTCCATAACCACTCAAAGCAATTTGATGAAACTTTCTCTGTGCATTAACCTTAATGCAAAGGTGTGCATATATATTTCATTTTTAGAAAATTTAAAATTTTTTTTAAAAAAAATGACATTTTTGAAAAAAAAAAGGGGGGTCAAAACTTCTATCCTCAACTACTCCATAACCACTCAAAGCAATTTGATGAAACTTTCTCTGTGCATTAACCTTAATGCAAAGGTGTGCATATATATTTCATTTTTAGAAAATTTTAAATTTTTTTTAAAAAAAATGACATTTTTGAAAAAAAAAGGGGGGTTCAAAACTTCTATCCTCAACTACTCCATAACCACTCAAAGCAATTTGATGAAACTTTCTCTGTGCATTAACCTTAATGCAAAGGTGTGCATATATATTTCATTTTTAGAACATTTTAATATCTTTTGTAAAAATTGACGTCCGCAGGTGACACATGTCTTCCTTGGAAGACTCACACATTTTTATTTCAGACTGAACATGACTTTGGCGGCCAGAAAATGTTTCTCAAACATATATCTGTTATTTTTTAATGTATAAATGACTCTGATATACATATTTCTTGGGCTCTGGTATGCAAGATATCTCGTATTTTTATTAGAGAAATTATAGCAGTTTAGTTTTTAACCGGATTTTCATAGGAAAATATCGGTTATTAAATTGGTGATGTACGGCGGGCAGGCGGCCGGGCGAATGGGCGGGCGGACGGGCGGCTGCCAAACAGTGTCCGTGCAATAACTTATGAACTGTTCAACCAAAGCTTTTCAAATTTTAATATGTTGTTACTGATGACAAAATGGAGGTCAAGTTCAATATTGACGATTTTCACTTTCACCGTTCAAGAGTTATGGTTCTTGAAAGATTGAAAAATGGCTTTTCCAGTGGTGTCCGTGTGATAACTTATGAACTGTTCAACCAAAGCTTTTCAAATTTTAATATGTTGTTACTGATGACAAAATGGAGGTCAAGTTCGATATTGACGATTTTCACTTTCACCGTTCAGGAGTTATGGTTCTTGAAAGATTGAAAAATGGCTTTCCCAGTGGTGTCCGTGTGATAACTTATGAACTGTTCAACCAAAGCTTTTCAAATTTTAATATGTTGTTACTGATGACAAAATGGAGGTCAAGTTCGATATTGACGATTTTCACTTTCACCGTTCAAGAGTTATGGTTCTTGAAAGATTGAAAAATGGCTTTTCCAGTGGTGTCCGTGTGATAACTTATGAACTGTTCAACCAAAGCTTTTTAAATTTTAATATGTTGTTACTGATGACAAAATGGAGGTCAAGTTCGATATTGACGATTTCCACTTTCACCGTTCCGATATTGATGATTTTCACTTTCACCGTTCAGAAGTTATGGTTCTAAAAAATTGAAAAAAGGCAGTTCAAGTCGTCGTTTATAAAATAAGGTTATAATCTCATTGGCGTATTTCTTTCATTATTGACTTCATGATTTCTGCCTACCAACCCCTGCTTAACAAATGTGTGTGTACTTATATACTCTCAAAAATAGAATATTTGTCACTTACTATAAATAGGAGGTCAAGATTGATTTTTGCCTTTCCATTTTTGAACCCTACAAAACCCTACAAAAATTCATTTATATTTCTTTACTTCATCCTGTTTGGGAATCCATATTTGCAAACATCATTTCCATGCAGGAAAATCCGGTTTGCTGTCATTCGACAGCCTCTTGTTACGAGATATCTTGCATACCATGCAAACTGTTGATATTGTCAATCACATCGGCAGGTTACCCTATCTTGGCTAGGTACTGAATCTCACCATCAGAGGTTTTTCTTTCAACTGCAGTGTTTTCCCTAGAGGGTGTATGCAGGGACCCCCATCCATTATTCTTAGGCCCCCATGCTTGAAATTTTTAAAACCCTATAATACTGGGTATATAATTTTTTTTTACCCCCATCCTTTCAGTCAATCCTCCTATGCTTCAAAAAATTTCTAGGGAAAACACTGTGCTGGTTAAAATTTTATTCTAATTTTTTGACTTAAGGATATTTAACTTCAGTATAGAAATGGCAAATGTTAAGATTGGGTACATGGTGAGAAAGGGTACTCAGACAGTATTTGTCAGCTTATAATGAAAACATCATCAGAACACAAGGAAACTCTAAACTATCTCAATTTGATAACACTGAATTGTTCACCATCAGAAAAGAAATACAGAAAATGTCAGCAATTTGACAACCATTTTTTATTACCCCTGAATTACCCCTAAACAAATTTATGATATGTACATGTATTTTATGGTATACAGAATTATTTACTTATAATAACAAACTCATTTGAATTATCTTAGAGGAATGAATGAGCTGAAGAACTTATCATACCTACCTCGAGCCTCCGAGCCACGTGAAGTTTTGGTGGAAGATAGAACAAGGTGTCACGCAGATCACGTTGGACAAGGATTTGACAGGCTAACCACTGCAGCTGTTGGAGTATTGAAGGCAGTAAAGAAGAGTGACGAGTATGTCTTTAAATTTTAATCTGATTGAAGGCAGTCAAGAAAACTGACTAGTAATCTTTACATTTTAATCTGATTGATTAAATATGCTTGATTTGTGGAGTCATGTGATTCTGTAAATCTGACAGTAGGCAGCTGTGACATACGGTCGCCAAAGTTGGCGACCGTCTTTACGGCCAGGGCTCTAGGGTTGTTGTACATCGCGACAATACGACTCTCGACGCTTGTCTACATATTTTTAAAAGATTTTTTTTTCTTTTTGAATTTATTTTTTGTCAGTGAAGTAGCCGGCACTTGTATCCACCGTAAACAGCGGCTTTATGCCGTCTACCGGCTACTTTGGAAAGCCCTGTATATACCTTAAATACCTTAAATTTATTGATTAAAAGTGTACTAACAATATTTTTGTCACAATATATTTTACAAATATTAGACATACATGTGTTACATATGTAAACAACAAAATAAGTATCACCATTTCAAATAACAACAGTGGAAAGCTTTTTTAATTGTCTAGTGACAAAGATATGTTAAAAAAATGTATTTTAAACAAACTAATGCATATCTACATAGGATATCAATACCGAACTTTAACTTCACCAATATTATTAAATTTTCAAGCCTGCATTATTTTTAAAAATACTCTAATATTCTGTTAATCTTCATATAAGCTGTGCCTCGTTCACAAAAACCAAGGTACGAAGTTACTACTAAAAAGTATACGTAAAAAACCAAATGTAAATACAAACAGATGGCAGCACTTAAACTTACTTCAAAGTACTTCTATTGAAAAATATTATGCATTGTATGTTATATGTATTGCAAATATTTATATATTTATAATTCCATGCTGATTTTGTAATGTATTGTAGTACCTCATCTGACAGAGTGGTAAAAGATGTAATATGTTTTCATCCTGGGGATTTCCCTCAGCTTGTACAAAAGTTACAAATAGATCTGCATGAACCTCCAGTATCACAGGTAAAGTATAAGAATGCAAACAACAGTTTCGTATAAAATTCCAGTGATTTTCCCTAAATATATGATGTCATAGGTATGGAATTCCCTCTATTTATAAGTTCTAGATATAGATTTCTGATTGTTTTTTGGTTTCATTATTTAAATTAGAGTCTTGGCTTTATTTTAAGTTTTAAAAAATTAATGAAATGTAAAAAAGTAATTATTTTTAGAAAAGTTTTATTAATGGGAGACTACTCTGAAAACATCCAAAAATAGTGTAGGTGAAAACACATTTTTATACCACTTCATGTAGCAATTTTAAAAGGCGGCGAATGTACCCTGAAACTACATGTGCTGAAACCAGTTGAATGTGTACTTTGGAAAACACATATACTCAGTTCTCTAAATTACGCAGGAATCTTTGCTAGGATGCTCTGAGGTTGGTCTGTTTTTGAAATATTTGAAGGGGGGAGGCCTATTTTTTGTCTGTTATCTTTCTGTAATGGTAAGAATTTGGAAAGGAATTCCTTAAAAATACTTATATACAGTGAAAGCTTGAAGAAATATGTTTTATTTGATACATGGTTGTCTATGGGTATATGATAGAGCCAATTGTCCAGCTATCAATCTTTTGAGTATGTTCCTTCAATTCATGACGTCATGAAAAGTTCTAAGAAAAACTGTTGTGTGCACTCTAAATATGGGACTTTGGTTGATTGAAGTCGGGTGCCATTTTGTTTTGACATACTACATGAAAATGCAAATAAGTTTCGTATAAAATTCTAGGGGTTTTCCCCAAAATTATAAATAATGGGTAGGGATTTCCCTGTTTTTATAAGCAATGCATACTTAATTTTGATTATTTTTGTGTTTTATTATCTTAATGAAAACTTGAACTTTATTTTAGTTGTATAAAAATCAGAAACGTGAAAAATAAAATATTTATGTACCCTGAAACTATATGTTTTGAAAACAGAGTGAAATAGCCTTTAAAATATTTAATAATAACCTCTGAATTCTGCACATATTGTAGCAAGATTGGTAAAAATAAGCCAATATTTGGGGAGAGGGCTTTATTTTGTGGCTTCATATTGCAGCTGAAATTTGGTAAAATTATCACAAATGTTATATAGTAGAAAAGTTTGAAAAAATACAGAGACCATTCATTCAAGACATCATATAAAAAACTGCAGAAAACTGTTGTGTGCACTCTAATGTTGACAACCTCGATTTCATAGAATGGTGTGATCTTGAAAATAAGAATTGTTACTTTTGATATACATTTTAAAATCCAATTATTCATTGCTGGCTGATACTGATTCTTAAAAAAAAGCACTGTGAAAGCCAAATCAAATTTGTGCATGCTATAAACCAAAGTTTTCACAAAACTTCTCATTGACCTTAATGCTTTCTATTTCAGTGTGTTACCTGGGTGGAAGATGCTAAATTAAACCAGTTACGGAGAGAGGGAATGCGTTATGCCCGAATATGTTTACGGGATAATGACATTTACTTTATACCTCGAAATGTAATCCATCAATTCAAAACTGTCTCTGCTGTGACAAGTATTGCTTGGCATGTTCGACTGAAGATGTACTACCCAGAGTTGGAAAATACTGGTGTAGAGATCAAGGAACACAAGCCCATAGCCAAAGATGAGGAAACTCCTATCAAAAAGCAAGATGGACACAAAGTAAAGCATGAAAAAATTACAAAAGAGTCAAAAAGTGAACATATTTCAAAAGATGCTAAGAAAGATCATAGAAAAATTGAAGTTAATGAAAAACTAAGAAATGGAAGTGAAAAGGGGAAAGAAACAGTAGAAGAAAATAAAGAAAAGGAGAAATTGGGTCAAAACAAATTCAAAGAAAAGATGATATTAGATGATAGCCAATTCAGTGGAAAAGAGAAATCAGATGAAAACATATTCAAAGAAAAGGAGATATCAGGTGGCAGTCAAGAAATTGTTAGAGTTGACAATAACAAGGAAAATAATAATGATAAACCTCTCCTCAGTGGCTTTGCTCATCAATCAGTGCAATTAGCAATGGATGTAGAGCAAATTCCTATGAAGAACACAGTATCTGATAGTCATGTACAGGAAATCGATGTGAAGAATGAAATTCCAGACATTTCTGTGAATAACACTAATGTAGAAGAACCACCTGTGAAGAATGACAGCTGTGTAGAACCAGTAAATGAAAAGAAAACAATTTATGACAATTTTGTAGATGAAATTGCTGTGAATAAAAGAGTGCCTGAAAGTGATTTGGAAAATGTTCCTGACTGTCAGACACTGGATGTTGATCTTGAAAAAGCAATTCATGAAGGTCATTCAGAAGAAACCAATGTGAATAAGAGAGTTACCAACAGTCATGAAGAAGAAATTACTGTGAATAACACAGTTCTCAGGAGTCATTCAGAAGAAAATGCTATTACCGATAGCCATGTTGATGAAATTATTTTGAATGAAGATTCAGATAATCATGAAACAACTACACCAGCTGAACAAATGCAGATTGAAGATAATTACTTGACAGACATGGAATCTGATGAAAGAGAGACATTGTCAGAAGTAAAGGAAATAGAACAAAATCCTAACAATACGGTATTTCTACAAGATCAAGAAATGGATGTTGATTATATAGTAGATAACAGTAAACAATGTTCCATTGAAACCGAAAACTCATTTGATGTTAAAGAGACAGCTAAAATGATCTCCGACAGGGACTTTGTCTGTGAACAGGAAATATCAGAAAGTGGGGATTCATCTTCATTCACAGGGACATTAGAGACACATCCAGTCAGGAGGGATAAGAAGAACCTGTTTGAAAATCTTTTTGGTGTAGACTACAAAATGAACACAGATAACCTCAGCTCAGATGGCAGCAATACACAAAATAGTGTGCAATACCAACACAGTTCATAGCCTTTAGTTTAAGCAGAGACTAGTTGATGAGCATTATACAAGTACACTTATAGAACCAACTAACAATATGAATTGTCATTATTTTTGTTTGATGAATACTGGATTTGACAATATTAGTTAAATTTGTGTACTGTTATTTTCTTTTAAGGTAGGGGGTACCTAAATCTGCTAAATTATGGATTTTCATGAAATTTTACTTGCAGCTAGAACATTTGAAACTGCATCTAAATATTGAGAAAAAAAATATATTTAGCTTTTATATTTCTTTCATAAGGTTGATTTAAATTCATTGAAATGAAGGACCTTTACTGTAGATGTCATATAAAAACTGCCGAAAAAAAAAAAAAAAATTCACTTTAAATCATCATTTCTCAAAAACTAATGCCTAGGATTTTCTATAAAAATGATATGTTATTGTTTTCAACTTTTCGTTTCAATGATACTAAATAGACGCTTATTTTCACTCTTCATTCAGAAATCAATTTAATATACTAAAAAAAACTAATCTGGTGACCCCCAATAAATTTTATATCAATTACATAGAATTTCAGTAGTAATAATATATCTTTTTTTTTTTTAAATTTAGGGACTGGATTTTGAGAAATCATAATTTATAAAGTCTAAATGTTTGACTTTTTGGAGCGATAACTGCATGCATTCTATGTATTTACCCATCTGTTTGCCAAAACGTGAAACACCATATTTTGGGAAGTATTAAAGGGACCTACATTATTTTATTTTATAGTCAGATGCAGTTTAATGTATTGTAGTTGCATGCCAAATTTTATAAAAATCTGAAATAAAGCCCAATTAGGTACCTCCTACCTTAAGGTCTTCCTGAAAGATTTATGTTACATTTAATGAACTTCTGTGAAATGATTGCTTGAGAGACCAGAAATGCTCTTCCCAGAAGAATATAATAATCAGTCATGGTCTAAGATGTGAGATGGGACAATTCCACCCGAGGGTTCACATTTTCCAGTCAGAAATGAGGCTTTCAAGTTTCTGATGATAGAAAATGTGAACCCGAGGATGGAATTGTCCAGTCTTACATTTTTTACCATGACTGTTTATTTTTCTCACATTTCTCGGCCGAATATTTAAAGAAATAAACATGGCTGCCATGACACGAAAATGCACTCTATTAAACTAGGCAACCTAGTGCAAAATAAATTGCATATTTGAAAAGATAGTATGCGTTTTGGTTTTGTACCAGAGGTACAAAACTTTAAAAAGATCCCTTTAAGGTTGCGCTTCAGGGGTTTTCAAATTGAAGCGATGTTAATTCCAGTGTTGTACCATTTGTGCGAAGATGTGTTTTCTGACGTTCTAGCATTGTGATGTGACGTTTTTTTTTGCATTGTTGCATCAAGGTAGGTCATGTGATGTGAGATGTGTGCATGAATCTCACACCGTAGTCTCACACGGAATATAACTGTCCCAAAAACAGAGAAATGTGAGAAACCTTACTCCAGTATGAGAACAAAGTGGAAAACAGTTTGGTTGTGTCAGACCAGAGTCTTTTCAAGGGAGATAATGATTTTATTACTGTTGTTACTGTATATGTTTTAAAGCATTTCAAAGTGCTTATTTTTTATCTTGATTGTTATGTTTATGTTTCAAATGTTAAAAATTCTGTTTTGTATATAATATGTAAATATGATATCATGTAGCAGTAGGTCATAGAAATTTAATTTTTATTTATAATTACAAAAGTAAGTATGAGTTGTCAATGAAATTGTTTGTAATAATGTCTAGAATAGAAAGGAATTAAGTTAAAGAATTATACAATTTTAACTCATCTTAATCAAAGGGCTTGTAAGATCCTGCCAACGCTTTTGTGTACTTCGTGATCTGTCCTTTGAATCTTTTTGAAATTTCACATTTTTTTAAAGATTTCCATTGGTGACAAGACTTTGGTTAAAATATTCTTGTATGATTTTATCCCAATTTATTTTCAAACCCCAATAAACACACATTCCTGAAAATGTCTGAAAATGTAAAAACATGGCAGAAAAATTTAAGAATACACTGTAGAAGATTGTTCCATACTAGGTTGTTTAATCTTTTTAACAACTTCCCTGCCATTACAAAAAATAATTAAAGAATTCTGTTTCTCTCCTGTGAAGTGTTTGACTACTAAAGCATATTTTGCTTTACGTCATATAAAGTTAAATTGATTTTAAAAAAACACATATATATGTTAACACAAGTCTTTAATGCTAATTGCCACTGCCTACCGATTCATGACTCAGATAGACTTTCGACAGTATTTTTTCCTTTTGATATATATTATGACTGAAAGCAAAGGATTATGTACATTCGTATTTATGAAATTAGAGAAAATGATTCTAATTCATGATAATGTATGACAGTACTTATAATAAAAATATATGACGGATATACATGTAGGGCAGATCTGTTGAAATTTATTTGTGTATCCATCATCTCATTTTTGATGCTTTTTGGAGAGGTTTTTTTGGACAAAAAATTATATAAATAGGTGTTGACTTGAAATGACATATCGGATACGAAAACTTACTGAAAGGTAATAAACATTTACAAGGCAGTTTGATAATTTTCTGTTGTGCACCATTAGAAATAAACAGTATTGTAAAAATTAGTGGCCATCATACAAATCATTATTCTGGAAATAGTGCTCTTTTTTACAGTTATTTTTATCATTAACTGTACATACTGTAAGTCAATATGTTGTTTTGGAAGGTACATTACACGTATACAGTGATTTAGTGATAACGTTCTATGATTTGATGAACTACGTGTTTCTTAAATGTGTTATATTACTAGGAAATTGCAAAACCTGGGAATTCCTGTTTATTTTGGGAGGGGGAAGGAAATATTCATTTTTAGAACAATAAAAAATAGATGAACACAAAATTAAATTAGTCATAATAAACACTGTAGATATGTACATGTGTATATAGACTTAATATTTTATGTAAATTGTTCTGTTTTTTTTCTTCCTTTTCCTCTTTTCTTTCTCTTTTATGACTATTTTTAGCATCTATGCAAAATATTTTAATTGATATTTATGTTCTTTTACCTTTGGTTTGAGAAAATAATTATAATATTAATATATATGTAGTTTACATGTATATTTAATGGAGTCATTTAGCAATCTTTTTTACTGGAGGTTTTAAAATGTGATTATTTCCTTGATAATTTTTTTCCTTATCTAAGTTACATGTTGGATATATATAAAACAAAAATCAGGGGATTAAATTTTTTTATTCCTTCAAAAATATTACATTGATAAAGCATTTTGTTTGTCTACTTAACACTTTATATATTATATAAAATTGTACAATTTGATCCTTTTTGTGGCAATGATATATTTCAAGCAGAGTTTTTCAATATATGCTCTGTATATCATTTGTTAATCACTGTTAATGTATTCCTGAAAAATTATATTTAAATTATCCTAATGCTTTTGACTGACAAAATTCTGTATGATATTTTCTACATTTGTCTCCACTTCATATTTTAAATCCACTTGATTTTACATGAACTTTGTCACTCTATATTAATGCACTTAAGTGCATTATTCATCTTCATCCTCTGTTTATTTTGCACTTTAGTTCTGTCTGTGAGTTTTTGTTGAAATATACCATAGATTAACATGTAGGTTAGTTTTTTCCTTGTAAATTGTCAAATAGAACACTTGTTTTCATGTGGCAGCTGTCCAGTCAATATTTTAACTGTAGAAATAGGCAAAATACAAAAGTTTCTAAATTACCAGAATTTATTTATCAGTAAGACAGAGGACAACCACTAGTAACCTTAATGTACAGCTACTAGTAATCCTGATTCAGTAAATAAAGAATTGAATTAAAATAAGTTGGATAGATTTATTGCATAGAAACAGTGTAAAAGTTTAAGTTTCAGGGACTTTATCCCATTCCCAGTTTTTAATTTTCTATCTAATAAATCTTGGTAGATATATGTGGGAAAAAAGATAAGCAAATCAGTACTGCTGCCACATTTTATAAAATGAAAATAACTACAAAAAATTAGAGATCTTTTGCTTTCATTCCAATTTGTGATTTCTTGTATATACTAGTATATTTTTAATGTAGAAGTTAGTTGAGCTGAATTTCCAAACAACTCATTCTGCAAATAATAATTACTGAACTCCATAATAACTGTTCAAGTTCTTTTTGTAGTTTCAAAAAATGTGAAATATATGATCTACATGTGTGTATACTATATGTCACTGTACTTGTTCATGTCTTTCAAAGTTTTGTTATTCTTAAGTTTCAAATCAAGTTGTAAAAATGCTACATTTACCAGTACATAATCAGAAAAAAAAACGTGAAGTTTGTTTTATGTTTTAAGGAAATTGTTAAATGAGTATTATCATAATGAAAAGTAAAATATCCTCACATGTATTAATATGACTTAATATAGGTTTTTGAAAAAACGTTGTAGAAGGTGAGAATTGCATTCACAGGAAAGTTCAGTGTGCTTTGCTGAAGTAATTTCTGTTCTTTCACATCAGATGAAATTTCTTTGTCCCCATTGGATAAAAGTTTATCAAGTGTGTTTCCTTATTTCATTGGTAATTTTTGTAACAGTTATTATCATGGGATAATGATCCGGTCATTATCAAGTAATTACAGTCGTATGCCCGCTGTAAAGGAAACACAGAAAACAAATAATAAAAAAGAAATATAACTTTTCATGCCTGTCATTTGCACAATTCATTATACACAGCAATCAATGTGAGCAATAATTGAGTACGATAACAAAGAAAGTTCAAAATCACAAGTACATAAATTACTAATACCCAGAGTTTACATTGAACATGGTCTTGAATAAAAGACAAAACCTGAAATTTTTATGTCTGCACACAAAATCCATGGTTGACACAATGAAATAAACATAATAGTTATTTATGCATATGGCATTATAATATATGCCTGTGTCTCGGGCTTTATCGGTGTTTCAGTTAATACTACTGTCCTTTGGGAAGTCTGTATTTCATGTTATTACATTTTGTACTTCTAGATTTATATAGAAACAATGTGTTTCAAACTGGTCCGTATTTTGTGATATTGCACAGTGAACTATTTTTAAAACTGATGATTTCCAGTTAAGAGTGAAATATAGCATTTTGGCCATGGGCAATATTGCTGTTAAGTGGTCCATAAAATAATACCTTCTGCATAAGTAACTATTATATAATTAAAACATTAAATGTTGAATAAAGTCAAAATTAATTTGGCAGCGAGTTCTCTCCAGGTACCACAGCATCCTCCACCAATAAAAACTGGCCTCTGCAAAATAGCAAACAGTGTAAAACTCCAACTAAACAAACAAATATTCAAATATATATGAAGGTTGCATTTTTCATATCAAAATTTATGTTTATTAAACATCATTCAATGGTTATTTTTTTTTAAAGTAACTCAACCAGCTGGCAAAATGATCATATCTGTACACATCTGCCATTTTACTTTGTTCCACATAAAATCATGTTATTACACAAAAAGTTTTAATTTTATTTAGAGTGCTATATTGAATATCAGTTTTGTTGTTTTACACTGATAAATATATATTTATAATGATCTGTTATGTGTGCTTGTAGATAACATATGTAAAACCTTTACACCTAACAATGTGTCTTTATTTATTTATGCCTGCCTTTATAGTATTATAGATTTGTGCAGTTTATCGGTGATATCCTTTAATAATTTAATGTGAATTGTAACGGACAAATTGATTGGTTGTTAATGGTTTAGCAAGTTGCATTATTTTGTATAATCTACTTTCGTACTGTGACATTACCAACTTCGAAGTATTACTTTGAAGTCCACGATTTAAATATTCCTTTGTTAAATAAGCTATTCAAATGAATCACCTGCAATTTTGAATCACAAAATTTTTAGAAATTAAATTGTTACAAATATTGGAAGATGTAATACGATATAACATACTTTGGTCATTTTACGCTTAAATATAAACGGTTTTGCCATTTATAAAGCGTGAACTGCATCAAAGTAGGTTATATCTTATAACCTGCTCCAAAATTGAAACAATCCTTAAGTAATATATATTTATACAGTAACCATTAAAATGTTGTGATGGAATGCTAAGAAATGTAGAAAAAAAATAATCAAGGCAAGGTTTACTTCTAAATAGGTTGAGGTCATAAGGAATTATAAGGTTGTAATAAGCAAAACATAAATTATGATCACTATTGCAACAGTTATCCTTCTTGGCTACTTGTATGAAGAATTCACTTGAAAGTATACTAGAAAGTTTGGTCCTGTGGAGAAATCATGGACCGAAGGACGTTTTATGCATTTAACACTATCTTATCTTCAGACACAACCAAACAACTTTTATCAAGGGTGTTTTGGTGCTTGTTGCCGAGTATCTCTATCAGTAATAAATCTACTGACAGCAGGAGTTGTAAAACATCTGAATCACAGGGGCCTGGGGAATGGATTTAGTGTGTTGTATCCCTCCTTTTTAGCTCACCTGACCCAAAGGATCAAGTGAGCTATTCTCATCACTTGGCCTCCGTCATCAGTCGTCCTCCGCTAACTTTTACAAAGATATCTGAAACTACTGGGCCAAATGGAACCAAACTTGGCCATATGTCTTATATCTCAAAAACTAAATCATTTAGAGCAAAACTGACATAATAAAAATGTGTTAAGGAAATTTTACAGTTTAAGGTTATCTTGAATACTATTATAGATAAAGAGAAACTGCAAACAGCAAAAATGTTCAACAAAGTAAGATCTACAAATAATTGAACATGACCAAAATCATTGATTGACCCTTTATAGGAGTTTTTGCCCCAAAGACGACGTCCGGCGTAAACTTTCCTTTACAAATCTTCTCTCAAAACAATCAATTGGGACCAAACTTTGGTGGAATGGTCCTTGGATGGCCCCCTTCCAAATTTATGTCCGGCATCATGACTTCCAACTGACATAGCTGCTGTTACTAAATATAGAAAAATGGGGGGATGAATTTAAAAAAATCTATGAAACTACAAGACCAATTGTAACCAAATTTGGCAGTCATGGTCCTTAGGAGGTTCTCTTTCAGAATTATGTCTGATGACACGGACTATTAACGAAGATGGCCGCCACAACCCAACTTAGTTTAACATAGGACCCTACAGGAAAATTCATTGAAAAATCTTCTTGTCTGAAACCACTTGAACAATTGGAACTATCCTTGGCAGCAATGGTCCTAAGGTTGTCCTCTTTCAGAATTATGTCCGATCACGCAGATTGTCAACCAAGACAAACAAACCAAATTGACTGCAACACTTAAATTTATAGTCCTGTTTAAGGTTAAAAGTTAAATCCTTGTGAGCGATACATGCTCTTGAGAGCCTCTAGTTTAGCACACCTGAACGTGAGCTTTTCTCGTCACTTGGCGTCCGTCGTCCATTAACTTCTACAAAATTTTTCTCCTCTGAAACTACTTGGCTAAATTAAACCAACCTTGGCTACAATCTAGTTTTTAAAAAAATTGGTCCGATGACCCCACCTGGCAACCGAC
The DNA here is from genome assembly GCA_028015205.1 of Mytilisepta virgata. NCBI lineage: Eukaryota > Metazoa > Mollusca > Bivalvia > Mytilida > Mytilidae > Mytilisepta > Mytilisepta virgata. Next base: position 80,891,846 of record CM051519.1, read on the forward strand.
ATGGCTAAAAAATAGAACATAGGGATACAATGATAAAGACAAAATGTTCAGCAAAGTTAGATCTAAAAAAAAGTCAACATGACCAAAATCGTCAATTGACCCTTTATAGGAGTTTTTGCCCTTGAAAGATTATTTACATGTAAACAATAATTATAAGTAAAAATAATGGTCTGACATATTGTCACAGATTTTTAGAGCATAAATTGAAATAAATTAAATGGTATTAAAAGTTTTTTGTTTTTGTTTTTTTTTTATTAAATTAGTTTTGTTTTTGTTGAGAGGATTTATCCTCCAAACTGTCAGACCATTACTTATTGGTGGTATTGCCCTTTAACAATTAAAAAAATACTGTGAATTTAGAAATTATTGCCATGTTTTTATTAAGACGAAAAATGTAACAGTATACATTAAATAGCAAAATTAATCATTGACGAAATATCTACACAAAGAATTACAGGTGAGCGATTCATGCCCCTGGAAGCCTCTTGTATTTAGCTCATCTGGCCGTCATCGTCGTCGTCGTTGCTTTTCATTCAAAAATCTCCTCTGATCATCTGAAACTAATAGGCCAAATTGAACAAAACCTGACCTTAATGGTCCTTGGGTGGTTCCCTGTAAGATCTATATCCGGCAGCTCGCCCTCCATCCAAGATGGCCGCCGCTACTCAAAATAGAAATTTCTTCAAATGGTCAATATAGCTTCATTTTAAGCTGTAAGTGGCTCAAATTGTGACTGTAGATTTTCCTTTCCAAATGTTGTTACTTTGGTGGCAATTGGTCAAGAAACATGGATGCCAGAGCGTATTCTAATTTCTGATCGGTGAACTTTGAAAAATGTTTCAAGAACGATATACCCGATTGAACCCAAACTTTATAAATATGTTTCTATAGAGGTCGTTAAAAAGTGTTGTTACTTTGATTGCTGCCACAGCCGTACTTATTTTAACCTAGGACCCTATGGGAAGATTCATTTAAAACCTCGTGTGAAACCACTTAGCCAATTGGAAACAGACTTGGCATCAATGGCCCGTAGATGGTCCTCTGTCAAAATTATGCACGATGACCCGGACTGCCAGTCAAGATGGCCGTCACAGCCAAACTTAATTTAACAGGACCCAATGGGACAATTCATTAAAAAATCTTATTGTCTGAAACTACTGGTCCAAGTGGAAGCAAACTTGCCAGAAATAGTTCTTAGGTGATCTCCTTTCACAATTAGGTCTGATTCTACGGAAGGAATATGAACAAAGATGGCCACCACAGCCAAATTTTAATTTACATAGAAATTCATTGAAAAATCTTCTTGTCTGAAACTATTGAGGCAATTGGAACAGAGCTTGCCAGAAGCTTGTCAGAAATAATACGAAGGTGTTCCTCTATCAGAAGTGTCGCCAATGACCAGGAATGTCAATTAAGATGACCTTTGTTTAACATAGGACACAAGGGAAAATTAATTGAAAAATCTTGTCTGAAACCACTAAGCCAACTGGAAAAAGACTTGTCAGAAATGGTCCTTAGGTGGTCTTTCAGAATAATGTCCGATTGAGCCGAAATGTCAACAGAGACAGTCATCACCATTAATTTAATATAGGACCTATGGGAAAAATAATTTAAAAACCTTTCTTGTCTGAAACCACTTGGTCAATTGGAACCAGACTTGAAAGCCATGGTTATTAGATTGTTCTCTCTCAGAATCATGTACAATAATCTGGACTGTTGTCTCTTAGATGCTTTAATGGCTGTTTATTTGCAAATTGAATCCAGATGAGCGATTCAGGCTCCTGGGAGCCTCATTTTCCTTTGCCTCCCCCTTTTCTGTGCAACAAACAACGACCTTTATTATCTTCTTTTTTTGGTTGTTCATCATCTAATAAAAAAATAAACACTTTATCACAATTTATAGGCATAAATCAAATGTCCAAATTTTGTCGACTGACAGCTCGATGAAATTTGTACATTTGATTTATGCTATAATATTACGAGTTTTGCGTTTATTTTTTTTTAATTCTTCTTGTCTGAAACCACCGAGCAAATTAAAACTAGACTTGGTCGCAATGATCTTTAGATGGTCCTTTTTCAGAATAGTGTCTGACGACCCGGACTGTCAACCAAGATGGCCACCACAGGCGAACTTAGTTTAACATAGTGCCAGACGGGTAAATTCATTGAAAAATCTTCTTGTCCGAAACCACTTGACCAATTGAAACCAGAATTGTTTCATAAAATGATGAAACATTAAAAAAGTGACAATGAAGGTCGTGGGGTCTTGCAGAGAAAAAAAGGGGGCAGAGGAAACACACTAAATCCATTCCTAAGGTGCCTGTGTTATGAATAGATGTACAAGGACCGCATTGAACTTTCAGTGAGGCGCAAGATTTTTATTGGTAATGACCATCTTTGACATTTAAGATGAAGAACGGCAATAGAAGCACTTAGTTGTATTTATATCTTGTCTGACATTTGTCATGTGCGCATGTACATTTTTTGTAAAAAATTCAGCCACAATATCTATAGTATTTGAAGACGGAAACATAAGCTGTCTGTCAAACTCATCGACTTGATCCCAAATTTCCATTCGTTCCCAGGAAAAAACTGATTATGTAAGTGCTTATCCTTTCTTTATTAAGCTTTTTGTCACATCTATGTAGCCGAGTGTTCGAGAAATTAACTGTAATATCCTTTCGTACCAATGTACCTATTGTTGTTGGCCTGATACAAGATTTTATCTCTTTGATAAAGGAATTATTTTTCTGTAGACATGTAATCATACATCAAAACTGCATTAATTAATCAATTGTTCTTTGAAGCTAAGCAAATTTGTATATTTAATTTTGTAGAGACTTAGTACATGCATTTGCAATTTCTAAGTTGCTTGAAATCAATACTTTCTTACTTTGGTAATTTATAACGGGCAATGACTTGCTGATTCATTTTTAGTGTAAAATAATAAGCAAGTATGTAATATTACTCAATTACAATATATAGACAAAAATATTATTAATTAATATTTCATTTGTTGGTATCTGAAATACGATGTGACATCTTGTAATATTTTTTACCTTCTAGAAATGTCTAGTATTCTGTAATGCCCATCTGATTTTGCTACCATTTTTTACCTTTACGCAGTCTTGAGTTTCAGATAGCAAAGACTGATACTGCGTGCAAAGAAAAACCTAGGCTCTCTTAGCTTTGAGGTTATCAGAGGTGATCTTTGACTATCAGTATTTCTAAATAGTTTATTTGCCATAAGAGCTAATTCGCAACATTTTAGATTTCTATTATCAATATTTCTCCATTTCGTTTTGCCTAATATTTTAGTTCATGGTTATAGGCTGATGATGCCATTAATACATATAATCATATATAGCCTTAACATGAATACGAGATTTCTCTACACGTTTGAGATTAATTAAGACAGGTGTCGTTCTAAGTATTCTTGTATTGTAGATTTGGACTTCTAAAGTCCATTCAGTATTTGTTTATATCGCTTTGTAAAATTCACCGGAAGGGAATAATAAAAATGTGCCAAATGATGTTTGTTTAAAAAAAATTATAATATAAGCGCCGTAAAGAAATAATTTATCACAACAATGGCAGAAGTTTTTATGTAAGATATGTAACAGGTTTGTTTGCATAAATTTACAAGATTAAATATTCCGCAGATATAGTCAGAATAATACATTTTCTACGAATACGTCACATTCAGTATTTCATTGAACAGTGCTGATTAATCTATCATGTAACGATTAAGGTGTAATTCTACGGTAAGCTCAGGTGCGACTCCACTAATTATTTAAGGTATCCGGACCATAATAGATAATGATCGAAAATTGTATTTCTTTTTTACCGTGAATGGCTGAACCAAACAATTTAAAGCTGGAATTTTGTATATATATTTTTCTCAAGTTGAAACACACTTTGTTGCTTATATGCAGAGTCTGTAAAAATAAGTTAGTTATATTGACATTTCCGAAGTTTGCCGACAATTACCGAGGTCATTTCAATTGCGTTGTATGGAACATCCGGGAACTTTTAAATAATCACGTGGTCATTTATGCTCCGGATACCTTAAGTTTCGGATAAATGCACCCCCCTCTCCGAATTATTTTGATTCTTAAATGTGGTAAAGTTTGACAGCATGGTAATCATATAGCGAATATGTTACCCAAAGATACGGAAATCGAGTGAAAAAGGATAGGTTTTAGAATAATAAAGTACGAAAACATAAAGTGAACAAGCTTTGAAACTAAAATTGATTGATTATTGTTTTACGCCGTGTGGGCGACATTTTGAAACTACAAGTATGGGTTAATAACTAAGATATGTGTATTACCATGTGCGCTTGACTTTTGTGATAGCAATTTTTGTGAGATGGACTGGCAATTTATATTTGAGAAAATAAGCCTTTAGAAATTTCTTTGTTTTTCTTAACAAACATGAGGAATTTTTATGCAGAATCTGAAAAATTGAGGCTCATCTCCAGTGAAACGCCACACTAAATTGTATATTTTTACAATTTTTCAACAACAAAAAAATGAATATTTGCCATGGTAACTGCTTCTGTGGTCAATTTCCATTTATTTTTTATCGCTGCCTGTACTTTGTCATTTCTGAATATATATACATGTATATGAATATTATTAACGCCAAAACTGCCCCATGATCAGGAAATCAGTGAGGCCACTTAAAATGAAATTTCACATTTGAATATGGAGTCTAAATCTCAGACTGATCAGGTAAGTGGGCGAACTTGTCTAACGTAAGCTATGCATAAAACAAGCGCATTTTAATAGAAGGTATGTCGCAAATAGTTAAAATTTCAACCGTAAAAATCAGTCACAATCTTATTTTGAGTTTTAACACCACTGATCTGTGTTTACACATTGTGTCCACTCTGTCATATTAAATGATGATTCCTGAAGGTGCACAGCACACTCACTTATTGTGCAAACCATTGAGTTATGTTAAACAGTAGAGGCCCTCAGTAGATGGTTTCCATTTCAAAGGTATCTAGTTATTTAATTTTTATAAGATTTGGTTATGAAATATTTATTTCTTCAAATTTTCATGTGGTAAAACTGGTATGAAACTATTAAATACGTTGAGAAATCCCTTCGACTTCGTTAACATTTTATTGCAACTTATATATATATATATATATTGCTATGTCACGTTTTCACCATGTATATTTTAAAGTACAAGTGGCTGCCAAAAGTTAACATCCATATCAATATTCAAGTTTTAAATGTAATCTATTAACTCTACAGCAAATATCACGGTAATAAACTTTGATTTCAACCGTTCAGATTTGTCAATATTGGTATATTTACAAACCGTCTTAATTGTCAAGGTGTAAGACGTTTTGATATACATGCAATAGACTACCTCTTGGCATTTAACCAACCTAGTCATTGATCAGAGATCGATACCCTCTATGTTATACATAGTATATGCATCAAGCCCTCAGATTGCATGACAGGCAGGCTTACAGTATTTTTATTAGATTAAATTGTCAGATATTGAATTCAAATATATTAAAATATATGATATTAAAGTATGAGAAATTCTGTATTTGGCAGAGTGTTGGATTTAATTTAGACTAAACAGAGACATGCAAGGTTGGTATATTTTATGATATCGAATGTTTTAAATCTTATCGTATAAGAATACTATTAAATGTAGTTTTAATATTCATACTTCTTTAATATGTGTTGTATTTCATTGTACATGTACGCGGCATTTCAGTATGTGCAATTGACATGTCTGTTATAGGAAATCGGAATAGGTTGTGTTAGTTTCACTGAAAAAAAACTACCCTAAAGAAAAATGAGACATAGTCCCTAAAATCTCAGAATATCTGCTTTCATAAATACAGATTTGATCAGTCCCTGAAATCTAAAGATTTCTGCTTTTCATTTATAGAAATTTTATCATTATTAAGAAAATTGGTAACGTTAAATGTTCTAGAAAAAAGGGAAGAAGTATCCTACGCCTACGATAAAATCCCCGAAGACAAAGGCTGGAAATAAAAAAAATATTCCCAAATAGCTATCGTTGTATGGGAAAATTAACTAAATAGTTAACTAATAGTTTCCTTATATATTTTGACATGTTTTACTCCATTTTTCCTGCTATTACCGGTATAGGATACTAAACAGTCATTTGATATATAGAACCATTTATTATAATCGATTTCTCTGATATCATTTAATCAGTAAAAATTAATATCTGTAAATTACATTTTTCTACAAGGATAAACATTTTGAATAGCTAAATAGATATTGATATTTTCCAAATGTAAATCTATTTTTTTTAAATTTTTTATTCGTTTTGCAATTTCCGTTTAAATTTCGTCTGACTTATAGATAAGCCATTTTTACGAATGTTTTTAGATTCTAATCGATAGAGTTAGTTCATTTCAGTTTTATGGAAATCCCTATTAAAGCATAAAAATCATGCAGAGCTTAGATTTCTTTTTGTTGTTAGTTACGTTGTTTAAATATAAATGTTATCGGAAAGCATCATCAAATTCTATGTATAGTTAATGTCTTAAATTTCGGGAATTTCGATTTGTATATTAATTGTGATTCGTGAAAGGATACACAAAAAGATTTCCTTTATAGAGGTAGGTTTTCTGGTCTTTAATATGAAACATAAAGAGGAATATTGTTCACAGACGAGAAAAACAATCCAAGTAGTTTAACACTAGGAAATAACACAAATATTGTCCTACAAATATGTTATCTGAAAAATGTCACAAGTCAACATAAAATTATTTATCTTTTAAAATCATTTAAAGATCTACAGACTTTTTAAAGGCCCTCGTTAAACTCAAGTTTTCAAAAGGACATGTTAGAGAATTGTACGTTTTGAATTACATTTAAATATTTAATCATACCATTCAGATGTATGTATTCTTACCTAATTTTCCCTGTGACAGAGAATAATACGATTATATTAAATGGTATATGTGTTGTTAGGATATATTTTATATTCATATAAAGGGGAATCTATTTGGAACAAGTGGAACGTGTTTTGAAATTCTTTACTATAAATATGATCAAACGTAAGGATTTTGTTGTAAGACCTATTTAACTTACGCACATGGAATCTATACAGACCATCTTTGTAAGTAGTTTATATTAACATTAAGATTCAGGGTTTTTATCATTATAGTATTTAAGCTATTCGTTCTACACTAAAATAAATTAAAACTAAGGGACATAAAATTACGTTATTCTGTTCAGTTACGTTTTCTTTCTAAAACCTTTGGGGTAATTATTTTCATCTTAATGGATACCTGTTTCATTTATTAGTATGATATTAATGCCATTTCTATTTTTTCACTATAAAGACCATTTAAAAAAAACTGTCACATGTTTTTCGCTTCAATGTCTATCAGTATATCGTCTGAAAATTGTCTCATTAATACGCAACTTACTGAATTGCAATGTTTTTTCTGGAGTGATGGTGATCAAGTGTCTATAGAATGAGTTTTCAAACATATTGAGAATTTACAATTTTCCTGTCAAAATATAAAACCTGACAATGCCACACTACCACCCTTTCCTTTAAGTCAAAAGAAACATATCAGGGTGTCTATTGGTCTTATAAAGATATCTTATTTGTTGGATCTTAAATGTTTTAAAATTAGTATAAACAGGTGATAGAAGCGTTTTTAAAGTTTCAAAAAGATGCGACTAAGAAAGATAGTTTTGTTTACTAAGTATATGTTTAATTACGAATGTTTTAACTTGTATTTCAATATTTTTGTTTTCTCTGTTTGTTAAAAAAAATATAAAATCTTATGAGCTTGAAACTTTTTAGGACAGAAATTCAAACTTGGAAAGATAAATGAAGTTAACACGAATATGTTTGTAAAAGTACAAGTGACAAGTTTGAAAAGATTACTTGTTTAAACTATCTTTGCAATATGCATTTTAATGATGATTTTATTCCTAACAATAACCATAATAGCCCTATTTCTCGTATCAAACATAAGCTAAAAGAACTCGGAAATGAATTTGTTTTTGTCGCAGCTGATAAGGCTGCCAATAATATCGTTAATGTTTAACATAAATTTTATATTGAGGTTCTGCAAAAGGAAATCACAAATTCACCAACATTCCAACAGACTCAATTTTCGGAAAAGGACATGGTTAACACACATAAACTTATTGGTACCTCTCAACAAGAAGAACCGAATAACATGAAAGTTCTAACTATGTACTGGCTTTCGAAGCTGCACAAAACACCTTACAAATGTAGATTTATTTCGTCTTTAAGCCTTTGTTCCACTTCTAAACTGTCTATTCTACTTACTAGTCTACTTTGTACACCAAAAACATTGTAATAAATTTTTCAAATAAGGTAAACGAAAATAGTGGAAAATAGTTCAAACTCTTTTAGGTCATTTTTTAGTAACGACTAACAAAAGAACTGCTTTGATATGATAACTGCACTTGAATTTTTACTAGATAACATTTTTGTTCGTTATGGAGATTCTGTATATCGCCAAGTTATCGGAATTCCAATGGGGACTAACTGTGTAACACTTATTGCGGATCTGTTTCTGTATTGTTACGAATCACAATTTATGTCTAAAATCAGCAAAGACCCAACGAAACAACATCTGATACAATAATAATAACACTTTTAGATATTTGGATGATATTTTGGCTGTCAATAATGACGACTTCGTTATGCACACTAAAAAGATTTATCCTGTTGAACTTAATTTATATAAAGCTAATACCAACAATGAACACTGCCCTTTCGTGGATCTTGACATCTATATCTCTAACGGGAAGCTTAATACTAAAATTTACGATAAGATAGATGATTTTCCATGTCATATTGTTAATTATCCGTTTTTAAATGGTGACTTTCCCTTGGCACCATCGTATGGTGTAATATATCTCTCAACTTGTTCGATTTGCTCGTGTATGTAACAACTGTAGCGGCGTTTTAGCCTACTCTTTTTCGACATCTACAGAGGAGTCTTTAGCGTGCTAAGTTGTTGCTCTCCCTTAACACGGGACAGCCATTTTTCGTTCCCATCCGACGGACTAGCATCGTTTATCGAGACCATCCTCGCAAATGGTGTCGATAGGGCGTCGCAAATTTGATCCCTGAAATTTTCATCCCGAACATGAATCGAACCAGGGACCTCTGACTTCGTAGTCCGATGCGCTAACCAATAATTATGTTTGATTGTCCAGAATTAACTGGTTTTCACAGCTATGTATATAACGTGTTATTTAAACTCGTAATAATAAGGCGATTATGGAATATTATATATCATTATTAAATATTATATAATTAATACTAACATTTAAAGGATTACTAAAAACATTAAAAAGTCCTTCAAATACCAGTAAAAATGCGATTCTTATTTTCATCTCAAAGTTTCAAAACAGGTTTCAAGATCAGAAAAGTCCAAAATTTTAACTACGTATATAAATATATTGATTGTTTAAGCTGTCATTTTTAAAAAATTAATTAAATACAAATAAACTTATCAAATCTAAAACATTTAACAAGTTAATATACACGAGTCTGAATGTAATGATTAAACAAGAGATAATTAGGATAAAGTATACGATTCCGTGCTTTGTGAACGATGACACGAAAAAACGTATTGAAATATATCCTGACCTGACGACCAGCGAAATATCTCATGCCAAATTACATAATGTAAATGCATTTGTTAATCTGTTACATATGACTCAGCTAGTCTATCAAAACATATTATCCCATCCACTGACTGAAATCAGCTTTCCAGTAATAAAAACGCCTAGGTAGCATTTATTCGATGAACTTTTTTAAAGCCTTAATGCAGGTTTTATTTAAAGAATCAAAAAGATATATTGTTCCTCTACCACAATATTTTGTATTTGAATTTAGTACTTTCCTCATATTGACTGGAAAGGTTTACCACGAGTAAGTAGTTTTCTACCATGATTCATTTGGAACTTATTCACCGAGCGTTGACTGTTTTCCTGCTTGAATATGTGATTTCTTAGGAATTCTATCTAACGTAAATTGCCTGATATTGTTGCCACATTCAAGGATTCCCCAGGACTATGCTAATTTATTGACAAAACTTGGAGCATTGTCACAGACAACAGTTTTTAATTTTTTTTTATTCGGTGTATTTGAATGCTAAATCATAAATATATGAAAGCAAACAAATACACTGAGTTTATATGAGTACAAGACGTTTTCCAGAATATAAAATTGAATTGTAGTAAATAGTTACATTCGTTAATCCTGGATAAAAACACAATTTAGTTTTTTTTAAAAAACTAAGTATGTTGCGAAACAGCTCATGCGACAATAGATAACAAGAAAAATAAATGGAAATGGTGAGCTGTCAAAAGGGGCGTAAAACGACTAAAATGTATGAAATACACAAGTCCAACAAAACCAAATATAAAATCGTAAAAAAAACAACAACAAACTAAAAAGTTAAAAATACCCAACGTTTCGACCAATATGGTCTTGATCATGAGCATGTAAAAAATAAAAATAAAAATAAAAAGGTATTTACTCTATGAAACCCAGAGAGAGACTCTGGGTTTCAAAGAGTCAATTTAGTATGTACTGCCTGATATATACCGGTACCATGTTATACCCCGTATAATTAATACAGTGCAAATAATGTCTAACTACACTTCTTTTGAGGCAAAATACCAATTATTTGCTCATAAAAAGGTAAAAACTAATTTACTGAGATATTCATTTTCACTTTTTATAATGACATTAGAAATCGACGAGGCAATGTAAGTCTCAAAATAAAATGACACAGAGTAAAATCAATATATTTCAATAAAACTGTGCCATACAATTGTATTTACATTACTCAATGTTTTTTCAGAACTCAAGTAGCATATTTATCTTTTCAATCGATTTCGATTTTTTCAATATAAATATAATCTCCGGTAGTATATTTAAATCATAAATATTTTAAAGCGTACAAAACATGTTTAAGTCTAGTCTCTAAAGGAAGAATCATTTGGACTATTGGATATACTGTTCCTTTGATTTTCACACATGACATTGAAAGGGATATAAACAGAATGAATTTTATTTTGTATTGAGGTTTTACGCCACTTTCAGTACAGTTTGTTATATCGCCGCTAAAGGTATTAATTGGTTAAGGTAACTGGCGAGAACAGTCGACAAATTAATTGCTTAATCCAGCCTGCTATTGACAAGGCTGCGTGCATCTGATACCTGCGACAGGAATGTGAACAGTTCAGCTGAAAAATGTTAGCAGTCCACAAAGACTTTCTACATGTTACGATTATCTCTCATCACTGTTTACATTTTCATTTCTATTAAGGCGCAAGAATCTAGACCTGTGTAATCATGATTAGAATTCTAGACCCGGATAATCATGATTAGAATTCTAGACAACAGTATTCAATGTAATTCTATAATTTGAATATCATTTCAGAATAATAAACGAATTCATGGATAGTTCAATTTCTACTTGAAGAAACTTGTACTTTTTATATCCAGATCTCCAGCAGGTTATAGAGATTTAATCTTGTCATATCTAATTCTATGTATTGTAGCACGGCCATACATATCTATTAACATTTAAAAATAATCCTTATATTTGAATTCAAGTCTGCTCACATTTAATTTATCCGACTTCATAAAAGAATTAAAAGTAAACTTCTACCTTGAATACACGTTGGCAATTGTACAGTTGAAATTAAATTGTATAAATGATTATTAATGAATTCCAAAGGTGCTCTAGGTCAACTTATTGTGTTAAGTTTCGCTGGAACACACTGTATTTTGAAATACAATTTGAAAGGAATTTTTATTAAAATTTAAAAAGATCAATTTATAGTTTTATGCAAACAATACTCTTATTTTTCAGTACTGATACAATGTAACAAGCGGTATACATGGGTTTCTGAAAAATGGCAGACGACATAGATGAACCTTTCGAAATTGATGAGTTAGCTAAACTGAAGACAAGTACTCCGAGAAAGAAAGATACCACGTCTTCGGAAAACTCTAAAACATCTATCGAAAATAAGAAAAGAAGGAAAGAAGACACTAAAGAAAAAGACACAGGTGAAAAGAATAAAGAAAAGACTTCAAAATCCAAAGAAAGCAAAAACGAGGGAAACAATGAAAAGATATCTAAATCCAAAAGAGACAAAACAAGTAAAGGGAGTAACAAGTCAGAAATACTAGAGGAAGAAATTACTGATAAAAAATCCAAGTCTACAAGAAACAAAGCAAATAAGACGGAGAATACAGAAATACAGGAGGATGAAAAGAAAGAGAAAAAAACCAAGAAGGCTAGAGAACTTGATGGGGAAAGTGTGGTAGGTGAATTTTGGCTGCCACTTTATTTTTTTACAAGAATTTTCTAAATTCCAAAAGTTGTATGGGTGAGTTCCACTTTTTATATTCTAATTTATTAGAGTACATTAGAGCACATGGTAAATCTCCTTAGCTGAAATTTGGCTTCCTATTTCGGTATTTTTGGTTGAGTACTTCTTGTTTAATATAAGTTTGGTTTTTGGTCTTCCAAATGTTTCGGTTTTAATGCTGCTGATGAGAGGTAACTCCTTGAAATGCGTCGTATACAGCATAGTATAAATTTACTATATCTAATATTAGTATCTTTGGATTGTTATTTTGAAACTCCTGGGATGATGCCTCTGCTGTTGGACCCTAGGTCCCCGAGGGTATTCGCCAATCCAGTCGTCAGACTTGTCTGATATGATTATTCATTGATTTGTTACAGAAATTACCAGTATTTAGCAAAATTCAAAAATAATAGAAATACTAAGGGTTCATTCCTTGTATTGCACATGGTAGATCTCCTTAGCTAAATTTTGGCTTCCTATTTCGGTATTTTTGGTTGAGTACTTCTTGTTTAATGTAAGTTTGGTTTTTGGTCTTCCATATGTTTCGGTTTTAATGCTGCTGATGAGAGGTAACTCCTTGAAATGCGTCGTATACAGCATAGTATAAATTTACTATATCTAATATTAGTATCTTTGGATTGTTATTTTTTAACCAGTGCGCTTTGTGTCAGCGAAGAATCCTGGAACATGTGCTATTTCTGAAAGGAAACCATGAGGCAACTGGCGGACTGTGTTGTTTATAAATCTGTCATTAATATAAGGCAATAGATTTTGTTGTGCAGTTAAAATATACCGATTATCATATACAATATATATCTCATATTTATATTGTGAAAAGTCTTTTACTACTGCTGAAGAGACGTCTTTACTGCAAGGCCATGAGTTTCAATGTTATTATTAGCAGGGTTTTCAGTACAAATTTTCGGTAGATAAATTTGCAATTCAGTTAAAATCAAGGTTTCAACGCCACAGGCAAAATTGGTCTGATCGGAATTTAGACTAAGTTGTTTACAGCCGTTTGATTCTACATATAGCTAGCAATACTGTGATTTTCCAAAGTTTTGGCCATATGAAGGTTCAACTACAAATGTAAGAAAATGTACTCAACAATTTGTTTTACTACAATCTAAAAAAATCTGTGTCCAAAGTCTAGAACCAACAATTAATGGACAGGAAAGTGACACCGAAGTGTTTCTGTTTTTTTTTTTTTTTTTTTTTTTTTTTTGTTATTTAGAAAGCAATCATGGTAATCTCTTTTTAATAAACTGACGGATAAACTAGTCACAGTGACTAAAATTATTAAACATTTTGTTTTAATTGGTATGTTTTACTGTAAAAATGAAGGAATAATTTGCTTCTTTTTTATTTTGGTCCAAAGAGTGTGCTAAGCAACAAAAAAATGCAGACCAAACACATCTTACTGGACGACACGATGGCGTCTTTTTGACCTGTGTTATCAACCATTTGCACGTTCGTTAGCAATCGAATAATGGTGATATATTTTAAATTTGATATGATCACATCATTATGTAAATAAACAACCAATACATCAAAGGTCAATCAGTCAGTTATTGATGGGCCTCATATCGATAATATAGTTCCTTTTATAGATTAAAACGCCCCCCCCCCCATCAAACTTATACAAAAATGAAATAAAGTCTCACAGCTGTATATGTACAGTAGGAAAAAACTAGAAAGCTGTGAACAGTTGACTATTATAATCCTGCTATGTTCACCTGGATGTGAATTAGGAACAATATGGCTCTCACTGCGTGACCACCAATTCCTAATATATCGTGGACACTTTTGACAAAACGAATCTAGTCAAAATGTGTAACTATGGTGAAAATGTTATGAAAGTGAATTTTAATACATAAATGATACAGTGATTATTGCTAACACTAATTGGTTGCTTATTGCATGTAATTTTGGACTTGGGTCACATAAGGTATCACGATCTCTTGGTTTAAAATGGACAGCTATGCTATAGTCACAGCTTTTGAACATTTAAGGTCATTGTTATATTTTATATTAAGGTAACAGGTACGTAAATGGGCTGTGTCACGGATTTTTATGAAATTTTGCAAGCAATTAGAGCATGTGGAACTGCATATGAATATCGAAAAAATATATAAGTAACTTTTAAACTTTCGAATATATAGCAAATTGAATATTCTGTAGAAAGAAGTACAAATGTATAGGATGCACGTAAATATCGCAAAAAATATTGAAAAATTTTACTTTAAATTGCCTTTTCTCAAAAACGTGTCCTACGAATTTTCTTTAAAATTGATATGTTATTGCAACTAAAATTTCCGTTTTATTGATATTAAAGCTATAGGGGGTCACCGAATTCGTTTTTGCAGTATAAATCATCCAAGTGTCTGTGCAATACCTAAAAACGTCGAAAAATAAGATTTAGAGCCACGACGTCACGGTTATTTTTGCCTTTTCGGCACTTTTTCCACGCTGTACAGCAGATTCAACTATCCATACTCAAAAAACGAATTTGGTGACCCCTTATAAATTTTATATCAATAAAACGGAAATTCGAGTAGCAAAAACATATCATTTTTAAAGAAAATTCATAGGACAGGATTTCGAGAAATGTTAATTTGTAGTCAAAATTGTTGAACTTTTTTACGATATTTACGTGTATTCTATATATTTGTACTACTATTTTCCGGATATTTAATTTGTTATATCTCAGAAAGTGTAAAAGTTATATATATCATTTTTTCGATGTGCAGTTCCTCATGCTCTAGTTGTGTGCAAAATTTCATAAAATTCCGTGAGATTATCCATTTACGTACCTGTCACCTTAACAGATACATGGCCATATTATCAGTCAAACTATATTTTTCATGTATACATCGGTACTTGTAATACATATCATACCAATGTAAGCTATCTAGTTCAGTTTAATTATGTCCAATATCGTTATCGCCACAAAAGCAAAAACTCTAAAATCACGAATGAAATGAATCTGTTGATTAATTTTGATTCAAACTGGCCATGTGCTTTTAGATGATATGCCGAAATTATTATAAATATATGTTAAACACCAGTGAATCCTTAGTATCTCTTGGACTAGACAGTTAAACATAACTTGAATATAGGACCATCCAATAAACTTATTGTTCAAATCTCATTTCAGATTTGCACAATATATATTAATATATTTTATATTTTAACAGGTGATGAAAGAAAAAGAAAACAAAAAGCATAAAACAAGTAAAGAAAATATTGTTGACAACGAGAATGATGACGATGAAAGCGACGAGGAAGATACCGAAATGACAGAAGAGGAAAAAGAGGTATATACAGAAAATTTTCTAAAATATCAACATTATTCATTTATGTTTAAAGGCGTAGCTGTGTTAACAAGGGGATATCTTAACAACTATTTCACCTAGGTTAACAATATTTGGGTAGTGGTTGCTTATGAGCTCAGCATGTTAATCTATTATTGTTACCTGACCTTAACCTCATTTTCACACTCCATTAGTCAGAATAAAGTTTTCGGATTAGGTCTTTTTCTCAGTAACAATAAATGGTAGGTCAAATGTATTTGGTTTGTTAATTTGTTGCGAGGAGTATATGTGCGTCTGAAAGGTGTCGCATGTCCTTGACCTCATTTTCAAACTTCAGTGGTTAGGTAACAGTTTTTGGATTAGTTCTGTTTATAACAGGTAAACTATAATTAGTATGTAGATTGGAGTCAAATAGTGTATGTCACTCCGACAATTGCCGCATGTCCTTGACCTCATTTTCACACTCGAGTGGTCAGGCTAATGGTTTTGAATTAGGTCTGTTTCTCAGTAACTACACATGGTAGGTTAACTATACGTGATATGTAAATTCCCTTACAGGAGTTTATGTCCGTCCGATAGGTGGCACGTGTCCTTGACCTAATTTCATTATCCAGTGATTCATATCCACTGTTTATGATCAGATTCCTTTTCTAGGTGACTGTTAGTGATATGTCTACTGCATTTGGTCTGTGTATTTCTTGCAATGTGTACATGTGTGCCTAATGTCACCTGACCTTGACCTCATTTTGACGCTTTACCGAATTAAGCCGATTTTTTGTGATATGCCCAGTTTCTCAGTAGTTATACAAAGTTGATCTGTGATATTTGGTTTAAAGAATTATTGTTTGGTGCCCATATCTGTTTGGTATATGTCACCTGACTTTAATTTCAAGTTCATGTTTAAAAGACTCATTTTCTCGTACACGGTAGGTCAAACATATTTTGTGTGGCGTCATTGTTGGGTCAGTCTAACCTATGTCACCCACCTGACCTTGACATCAGTTCAAAGCGACAGGCGAGATAATTTTTAGTGTTTTTTTTTTTGTCTTGGGGGAAAAGGCAGGATCCTTGATTTTGTTTTTAGTACGCAATCTAGAGAATGGTTTTATCTTCACACTATTATTTTTACCTTATCCACATCTTTATATTAAACATTGATTTCATACCTACATTTGACAGGATATGTACAATGCGGTTAGGAATGGTGACTTTGTTGGCCTACACAACGCTTTGGATAAGAAGAATGCTGATATAAACATGAAATGGGTATAATATGTTATTAAAACTTATAAATCTAGGGAACAGAACTGCAAAACTGTTCATAATAAAGGCAGGGTGCAAAATTTGGTGAAAAAAAGCTAGGACCAAAAATCCTCAGAAAAAAAGGCATGATGAAAAATGTAGTGAAAAAAAGTCATGAATCCAGAAAAAAACAGGGCAACACCAGGTAGTAAAAAAAAAGCGAGTCTCGAAATGGTGCTGAAAAAAAGGCAGGACTTAAGTTACTTCCATGCCCCCCCCCATCTCCACCTAAAAATCAAATGGTTGCTCCCTAAGTTAAGCAATAAAATGTAAACATATTTTTTGGGGATGCAGCAGTCCGTACCACAAAACAATAAAACATGAAAATATAGGACTAAAAAGATCTACAACATATATATAAAAAAAAAAAAAAAAAAAAAAAAAAAAACATGCAGTTTGAGGTGCATTTTCTAAAGGCAACTTCCCATATGTACATTCACGATTTTGCCGTTTTATTATTCTTTTTTTATGTAATATCTTCTGCAGTGCACCAGTCTCATTTGCCGAGTTCATTGTTTCTAGTGATTTAGCTCTGTAATAGTTTTAGTGTTTTTTGTGTCTGTGATTTTTGCTGCAAAACTGAAGGATACTTTTTTAACAGAATTTGTCAGATTTCCATGACTATATATGATCTAAGCGAGATTTTTTTCTGCATTGAAAACTTCGATTTTTTAGGTAAATGGTGCCTAT
The DNA here is from genome assembly GCA_028015205.1 of Mytilisepta virgata. Classification (NCBI taxonomy): domain Eukaryota; kingdom Metazoa; phylum Mollusca; class Bivalvia; order Mytilida; family Mytilidae; genus Mytilisepta; species Mytilisepta virgata. The sequence goes on from CM051519.1 coordinate 80,909,553, forward strand.
CCCTTTTAACTTTTGTCAAGTACATGTGGGAATTTGGGGCATTAAATTATTGATTATTGCATTTGAACAAAAAAATTGCAACAATATTAAATTTAAATCGCACAACTAGTGAAAATGCAGAGTCGCGGTTTAGGATGTATATATCAATCGCACAGTGTGTTTCTGTTTCATCTTCAACAAATATATAACTGCTTAAAACCATTATGATCAGTCGACTTTAAGGTGAAAGTAGTTATTTGAAAATTGCTTTATGAATTTATTCCAGAACTCTATGGTTTTTTTTTTTACATTTCAGTATGGTGAGAATTTATTGATGGCAGCCATTCGAGCAGGCCAAACCAATATTGCAGAGTTTTTAATAGATATTGGAATAGATCAGAACTTTAAAGCAAAATACTTTGTAAGATTATAGCAAATAGTCTCTATTTTTTACTTGCTTTTGTTTTGATTTTCTTGTCGTATTCACTGTTTGAATATGTATGGTTTTAACACTTGCTAATAGAGATATTTGAATGTGTTATGAAAAAGAAGTAATATAGGGTAAATATCAGAAGAATTGTGTCAGTGTGTTATAACTAAATTGATCCGTTGTCAGACTTTTTCAAGGGAAAAAATAATCATAAACAAATTTACGAACGTACCTGATGACGAATCCAGAAATGCCCAATCTAAACAAAAAGATTTACAGCCAAAGTTACATTCACTATCACTGAAACTGCTTAAGCATGACTAAAAATATAAGTGTGGCTGATTTTCCCATAGTGTCCTATGTTAAACTAGTGTAATTCACCGAGGTTATCATTCGTTTAGTATAGTCATTGCTTCAAGATGATTAGAATTTGAGATGCACATGTTAAAATTTTCAATGGGTGAAAAATGCTATTCTGTTACAAAATAAACTTCTAACTACCAAATTCCTTGCGTTCAATGCGTAAGAAAGGTTTGGACTACAGACGCCAAAGTTAAATGTATAACTCTATCAAATAGAATTGGCTGTCTTACCTCTTCCCGATTGATTGTATTGACTATTGTACACAACTTGATTTTTTTTTGTTGTTCCAGACTTTCAATTAAGAGCATTCATGGTGATAGTTAATCTGTAACAAATAAATTTAGCTTCTAATTTCTAAATGTATATTTATACAATGAAGATATTATGAGAAAAATGCAAAGGGCAAATGAAAGATCCTAAATCCAGAACACAGACATCATCATTGACATAGCAAAGGACAATAATAAACAAACAAAACACAACACACAAATATAAGCAAGCATCCGAACCCTAGTTCGAGATTCCACTAACGTCAAACAGCCTGTTTTAAAATTGGCTGGGGCGTAGCAATTCTAAAACAGGCTTTTTAACGTCAGAGAAATCTCGAAATAGGCTCCAGCCTATTCCAAAACAGACCGTTTTACGTGAGAGGAATCTCGGATTTGGCAACATTCAGTTCTAAGAAAGGTCATTTGACGTCACAGGAATCTCAGACTTGGCAACAGTCATTTCTAAGAAAGGTGGTTTGACGTCAGAGGAATCTCGGACTACCAGACCCTCAACCCACTGGGCCATGTGAGCTTATGTCAACACTTGGCGTCCGTCGTCGTAAACTATTTTAAAAATCTTCTCCTCTGAAAGTACAGAGCCATATACTTTGAAACTTTACCTGGATGTTCCTTAGGGTATCTTGTTTAAAATTTATATCCGGAGATTTGATTCATCAACAAACATAGCTGCAGTTGCTAAAAATAGAACATAGGGGTGAAATGCAGTTTTTGGCTTATATCTCAAAAACTAAAGCATTTATAGCAAAACTGGCCAGAATAAAAATGTTTATCAGGTCTACATATACCTGCCTTGAATTTTCAGACGAATCAGTCAACCCTTTGTTGGGTGACTGGCCCTGAATTGTTACTTTGAAGGAAATTTTGTAGTTTTAGGTAATTATATTTAATATTATCATAGATAGAGAGAAAGTGTAAATGACAAAAATGTTCAGCAAAGTAAGATCTACAAATGAGTCACATGACCAAAATGGTCAAATGACCCCTTCAGGAGTTATTGCCCTTGAAAGACAAATTTTTTACAATTTTCTTGTTAAGTCATTTACGTTTTCAGAAATCTTCTTCTCTGAAACAGCAAGACCTATTTCAACTTAACTTTACCTGAATGTTTCTTAGGGTTTATAGTTTAAAAATTGTAACCGGGGATTGATCCATCAACAAACATGACCGCCGTTGCTAAAAATAGAACATAGCGGTGAAATGCAGTTTTTGGCTCATATCTCAAAAACTAAAGCAGTAAGGGCAAAACTGTCGAGATGTAAAAATGTTTATGAGGTCAATATCTACCTGCCATGAAATTTTCAGGCGAGTCGGACAACCCATTATCGGGTTTTGACCCCTGAATTGTTAATTTTAAGGAAATTTTGCAGTTTTAGGTTATTAACTTGAATATTATTATAGGTAAAGACAAACTGCAAACAGCAAAAATGTTCAGCAAAGTAAGATCTACAAATAAAATAGCATGACCAAAATCGCCAGTTGACCCCTTATAGGAGTTTTTGCCCTTGAAAGATTATTTACATGTAAACTTATCAGTAAAAATAATGGTCTGACATATGTTTAGAGCATGACTACAAATAAATTAAATGGTAGCTTTACAAGTAGAATGGGGGGTCAAGGGTCAAGGTCATTGAAAAAGTCTATAGCAACCATATATATTTGGTTAAGGAACTTATAATTTACCTGTACAAGTAAAAAAGAAAGGTGAAGAGGTCAAGAAACAAGGACATTGAAAATGTCCAAAGCAACCGATGAAAAAGTTCTAGCAACCATATATATTTGTGTTCAGGATTCTATATTTTAGCTGCACAAGTAAATATTAAGGCGACAATTGCGACGGTATACATTAAATAGCAAAAATAATCATTAATGCAAAATCTACACAACAAATTACAGGAAAGCGATTCAGGCTCTTTGGAGCCTCTAGTTTTAAATAGATAACTGATACAAAGACAGTATTATCTTTTTGATGACTTTAGTTCAGATTTTATTTCTCCGCTGTAAATGAAATGTCTTTTTCAGTTCTATTTATTAACTCATATTTATTTTCTGTATATTTTAGAATTTAAGGGAGAAAGATAAAAAAGGCAAGAGGGTTGATTGTCATGAGAAAAGCTGTAGAGACCTGGCCTATGATCTCGGTAATGACCATATTGTGGAAGTCATTGATGTAAAAAACAACAACGTTTTTCCTTTTGTACCTGTCAGTCCTCGAACAATATGGCAGCGGCGACCAGATGCCCCAAAATTGCCTAAACATCTTAGACCAAATAGTGAGGATGATAGTGACGAGGAGGATGAAACTACAGATGATGATGAAAATTCAAAAGAAGATGAACTAGATTCTGGTCACCCGAGTGCACGGAGTCATGAAAAAATCAACGATGATTTTGCATTCTCGGAAATGCTTGATAAAATGAATAATAATAAGGATGAAGGATATGGAACTATGTCGCCCTCAGGATCGCCTTACCTTGTACATTCAAATTCAAATATTCAGCCGGAAAAACCAAGATTGTTTTACCGACCTACTAAAGCTTCCATGGCAGTGCAGACACATAATTTTCAAAATTACCGACGCAGAGCGCCAAGCAGAAGTGCACCGTCAATGCGTAATATAAATATAATCGGAAGTTATGCACACGAGAAAAAGCAGTGGGAACCAAAACGCGAAAAATCCGATGTAAGTGATACCATATCAGTTTATAGTCTTCCGTCCTTGAGATTTATCCCATCGTCTTCAAAAAATACAAGCAGACGATCTTCTACAAAGCTTTCGGCAGTGATGGAAATTTCAAAAATTCTGAGTCAATCTCCATTACTAGCAATAAACAATGAAAAGGAAAATCCCTTTCGGTCTACGCAAAGAAGTAAATCAGATATACCCATTCAAAAAATATCCCAGTGGTGCCATAATTCGACAAATGTGTTCGATAGACTCTCGGTAACAAAAACAAGCACTAAAAACAGACTTTCCAAGTTTAGCGTAAATCGTGAATTGATTCATAACCATCGACGATAATCATTTTTGGAAATTCATTGCTTAACATTTGTGGAGTACACGCGTAGCAAATTAAAAAAGTAGTCCACCAATTTACTGCGCACAACCAGGGATCAGTTCCTGGCACAACTCATTTGCAAATTTCGAACCAAAATGCCTAGCTAGTTCCGAAACAAAAACGTCTTAATGACGAAGATTATAGTCCATTATTTATCTAGATGCATTAATGCGTGGATTTTATTTTCCGGAGCTTACATCATGCGTGCTGCCATTCTGTAGATAGTTACATTATTACATTATTTGCTGATAATTGTTCATCAAGATTAAATCGTACAAAATTAGAAAAGAAATCGATAAAATAATAGTTGTTTTCAATTAAAAAAAGATTTACCAATCTTTATTAAAACGCTTAACCATATATATAAATCTTTTTAAAAGGAGAATAAAAATGTTGAAAATGCTCCAGAAGGTCAAATTAGGTTGTCTGTTATAATTTGACATTTGAATATGAAACTTTGGGATACTGATGGTTTTGACTTTCACTATCTTAGTTTTTGAGAACAACTGATGATTCGAAAACTGACGAAATGTGCCCATCTTATGCGTCAAAATTTGTATCTTGAACATGATGAAAACAATGTAAAAGGACGATGGAAGCGAGATAACCATTTCTTCGTATAAGTCTAAATCTGTGTCTGAAATGTAACCACTCATTAAATAAAGCTTAAGAGCATTGCTTGGATTTAACGCCCAGACGTGTGAATTTCATGCAGATAGAATTGTCAAAGTAGAAAGGTTTTACATAATACGAAGCTAATTAGTTGAGAATTCTTGGTTCAGAAAAAAAACATAAAATATCGATTTACCCAGAATAAGGAAAACAACTAGAAGTATGGTCTATTCTCGTAACAAAGCCACATCCATAATATAAAACAACTAGAGGCTCACCTGGTTTCTATGAGCCAAATTGAAAACGTAAGCTCTCTTGTATCCACAATGCTGTTAAAGAGACGTAAAATGTCACAGTGATCTTGACACTTAACTGTTGACCTAAAAAAAAGGGTGGATCATTTGCATCTGTCCTTCCTTATGAGATTTCTGTCAATATCGGTTATAATCTGCCCATTACTTCCTGAGCAAATGAAAAAAGTCATTTCCCATATTGTTTCTATGCAAACTTTAGGCAGCAGCACCGTCAAGTGAGGGGTGAATCGCAACCAACAGTGGATCGGTTTTAAAGGGAATCTCTGTCATCAAGCCTAAAAAGTTTCAAAACATTTTATAATGCAGTTTCAGAGGTAAAGATTTTTGAAAATTGGCCTCTTGGGGCCATGTTGTTCATCCAACCAGAACCAAAGTGTGGAACGTTTGTAAAGGTCCTTCCATACATCATTCCTGCCAACATTGGCTACACACTGCCCTTTATTTCACGAGCAAATGACAAAAAGGTCATTTTCCATATGGTTTCCATTGAAACGTTGAGCAGCTGCAGCCGTCAGGTGAGCTTATGAATCTCAGCCATAAGTGGATCGTTTGTAGAGAGTATTGCTGTTATCAACCCGGCAAAGTTTCATAACATTTCATAATGTAGTTTCAGAAGAGAAGATTTTTGAAAATTGGCCAATCAAAATAAAAAAATGGCCTCTGGCGACCATGTTGTTCATCCAACCGGAACCAAAGGTGAATCGTTTGTAGAGGTCTTTCCAAACATCACCCCTTTCAAGTTTGGTTACAATCTGCCAAAAGATTTCAGAGAAGATCAAAATGTTTACGGACGATGGACGACGGACGCAAAGTGATGAAATAAGCTCACATGGCCTATAGTGAAAAGAAGAATAAAGAAAAGCCCTTAAAAAGTACAATTATGTCAAATTTGACTTTTTGTGCAAATGTGAGAAAATTCTACACACCTGATCATAAAATACCAAGACAAAGATGTAAAAGAAATGAAGCCCTTGCTGACCCTTTATGGTATCACTAAGTACAATAAGTGGTAGCATAAACATTCCTAGATAAAAATATCGGTTCACTGAACAAATCTCGTCGGCAATGGTTAGTACACACACAAAAAATGAGAAGATACGAAATAATTGACAGAATCTCCGTTTTTGTCTCGCCTGCGACGAAAAGTCGCGACGACGAGATATAGGTACAAGTTTCCGGCGGCGGCGTAAACTTTTTAAAAACTTTAATAACTTTGAACATATAATATCTACAATTAAAATTTATGGTCCACAGATAGCTTATCGTATAAGGTTTGTCGCAGTATACTTGTCTTGTGACCCTGACTTCATTTTCATGGTTCACTGACTTCATCTGCGTCCAGGTTTCGTGGTTACATCCATTTCTCAGCAACTGTAATATCTAGGCGAACCATATTTGGTCTATAGATAGTTCTTAGTGGGTACATGCCAGTCTGACACCTGGATTGGGACCTTGACCTCAACTTCATGGTTGAGTGACTTTCATCCAAATTTCTAGATTAAGTCCGTTTTTTCAGCAACTATAATACCTAGACCAATCGTGTTTGGTCTATAGGTAGTTCTTAGTAGGTACATGCAAGTCTGACATCTGTCTCTTGACTTTGACCTAAATTTCATGCTTGAGTGACTTTGTCCCTTTTTCGAGATTAGGTCCATTTCTCAGCAACTTTAATACATAAAGCCACCATATTTGGTCAATAGATAGTTCTTAGTGGATACATGTCGGTATGACACCTGCCTTTTGACCTTGACCTCAATTTATTTTAACGCATCTTCCCTTGACTTGCAAAATGTTGGGTATTAGATATTCATTATTCTGTGTCCATGTGCATACTCAGGCGAGACATGTAGTGTGTTTACTCTTGTTGAAATATACCAGAAATTAACATGTAGGTTAGTTTTTTTCTTGTAAATTGTCAAATAGAACACTTGTTTTCATGTGGCAGCTGTCCAGTCAATATTTAAACTGTAGAAATAGACAAAATACAAAAGTTTCTAAATCACCAGAATTTATTTATCAGTAAGACAGAGGACAACCGCTAGTAACCTTAATGTACGGCTACTAGTAATCTTGATTCAGTAAGTCTGACACATGCCTTTTGATTTTGATCTCAATTTCATGCTTGAGTGACCTGCGTCAAATTTTCGTGATTAAGTCCATTTCTCAGCAACTTTAATACCTAGACCAACCATATTTGGGCAATAGATAGTTCTTAGTGGGTACTTGTCGGTATGACACCTGCCTTTTGACCTTGACCTCAATTTTATGGGTGGGTGACCTTTGTCACATTCTCGCGATTAAGTCAATTTCTTTGCAACTGTAATATCTAAGCCAACCATATCTGGTCAATAGATAGTTCTTAGTGGGTACATGCTACTCTGACACCTGTCTCTGGACCTTGACCTCAATTTCATGCTTGAAAGACTTGTGTTACGTTTTTTTTAGATTAAGTCCATTTCTCAGCAACTCTATTACCTAGGCCCATCATATTTGGTCTGTAGATAGTTCTTAGTGGATACATTCCAGTCTAGTCAGCTGAACTTGACCTGAATTTCATGCTCGAGTGACTTAATATACATTTTATTTCGATTTGTCAGAAACTGTACTACATTTGTAACTAGACCCACAGTATTTGGTTGATAGTAGTTCTTAGTGGGTATATTCCACTTTAACATCTGACACCTTACCTTTGACTTCTCTTTCATGCTTGACTGACTTCTTTCACGTTTTGGGTTAATATCCATTTCTCAGCAACTGCAATACTGCAAACATATTTGGTCTATAGACAGTGCTTGGTGGGTACATGGCTGTCTGAGACCTTGACTTGAATTTCAGACTTGAGTCAAATTTTCATGATTAAGTCCATTTTTCTGTAGCTGTTATACCTATTTACAAATTGACCTAAATTTTAGGCTTGATTGACTCTTGTCCCATTTTTATAAACAAGTCCATTTCTCAAAAAATGTTATAAATGTATTATATAGACCCACCATTTGTGGTCTAGTATTTGGTGGGTACATACCCGTCTGAGACCTGTCAACTCGCCCTGGACACAGTTTTAGGCTTGAATGACATGCATGAGATTTTTCAGACAAATTATCGCCTGACCATTACTATTTCTTTTAACGCATTTTCCTTTGACTTGCAATGTGGGTTATCAGATAGTCATTATTCTGTGTCAATGTGCATACTCAGGCGGGACATTTAGTGTGTCCACTCCAGCAATTGTTACTGTTATTAAATATAAACAATATGTATTTTTACTTTCCCTTAGGTGTAGTGATGTAGTTCACCTCCATTACTGTAGACATGAATGCAAAAAGCAACAAAATTATACATTAAGAAAAATATTCTTAATAACCAGGCAAATCCAAATACATAAGTGTATACAGTTGGAAGTATATGATAAAAAGATCATTACATGGCATTTTTTTCAAATCAGATGCTTTATCAGCCCTCGACCATATATCATTCCTCGAGCATGGCGGCTCTCCGGCTAATATCATGACCTAGGGTTGATAAAGCATCTGATATGAAAAATGCCATGTAATAATCTATATATATTTACATCATGAAAAGACTGTTATTGTATAATATTCTATCTTTTTTTATAAGATAGTAACAAATTTATGACATTCAAGCATGGAATTCTAATGCCACATAGTACTCAATGGAAACTTGTCAAAAACCCTGAAACGTAACTAAAAAGTACAAAAATATGTCGAGTACAGTCTTTATAATGGGGCATGTACACACTCTGTACAAGTTCTTAGTTAATAAGATCGGAAACTACAAAATGTTTGGAATAAAAACCATATTTAAAAACACTTGTTTTGAATAGTTTAAAAGGTTTGCCATTTTTATTACAAACGTGACTCTTTATTGGCCTTGATAATCAGGAACTTCTTATTTAAGAGATAACTGTATTGTATTTTCAAATTTCACGGCATCAATTGGAGATTTGATGGTCGCAAATTGAGTTTACTGGCGACGCGTCAGCGGAGCCAGTAAACGGGTATTTGCGACCATCAAATCGACAATTGATGCCGTGAAATTTTAAAATACAATACTGTTATCTCGATTCTAATGTAACTGTACGAAAAGACGTTAAAAATACGATTTTAAAATCCCAAAAATACAAGTGCGCATGCCTTGCAAATTTCACACCATCAATTGTGTAATTGATGCCGTGAAAATTTGGACGTCATCCAATCAAAATAGACGTTACATACAGTGTTACATTAGAATCGGTTATAACATGTTTCGAATTTAAGGATATCCTCACTTTATTCCCAACTAAAATATTAACCAATCAGATCATTGGTAATTCAAATTTAAGGAAAATCAAGCAGTTTGAACAAAAATCTGTCTGTCTTTCATATTTATGACTAATAAATAGATTGCACTTAAGAGAAAAACTAAATCTTCCTCACAATGTAAAAAGAAAAGCACTGCCGTCAGAACTATTGCAGACAAGAAGAGTTGATGTAGATTTGTCAATATGCAATGCTGCTGGCTGTCGAATCCCGTCCTCCCCTGTCAGTAAAATCCTGCTTGTGTCACCATTTGGTGAAACAACAACAATAAGGTTATTTCTTCTGGAGGCAACAAACACAAAGCCTTCTGCATCTATTGCAATACCGTAAGGTTCTTGAATGTCTTTATGCTTGTATGTCCATACAATTTCACCATTTGTACTGTAACAGGAAACTTCGTTTGTTTCCCAATTGGTGCAGTAAATATGATCTTTAAATAAGGCAATCCTAGTTAAAAACCTACCATGTATTTCAACATTACCCATCAATTTACCCTCGAGGTTAAAAATTAGAACAATGTCCTGATCTGGTAATCTGACGAATAACGAATCTCCATCAGAGTCTATTCCATAACAGGCGCCTTCCACTTTAAAAGTTTGGATTGTTTCCGTCTTTTCGGTGTCAACAAGTCTAATTTTCTGTACGAGAAAAATGGTAACAGCAACTCGGTTTTTACTGATGTAACAAATATCAACTGGTTTTTGAGTGAATTTCATCACTTCTTTGATAAATGTACCTTTTCTGTCAAACAGCATCAAACATTCGTTAACCTGATCTAAAAGGATCATGTGACCTCCAGGGAAAATGATACAACTGTTGATCCATAGACCACCAATTTCATTTCTTGTTGGTATGCTTATCGTCAGCTTGTGATCGGGCTTGAGGTTGACAATGGTCGAGGGGATCTGATTTTGTCTCCCACTTAGACAGAGTGAAGACGAGCCCGGACAAACTTCTATCATACCAAATGATCTGCAATTAGCCCAAGCCAGTATATCTGACGATACGTGTATCTGTAGGCTTTGTTCATTCAAATCGCCGTTGTTGTCTAAAATGTTCAGAAATTCTTCCTCTTTTATTTTACGTTGTTCAAGTTCTCTTATACCAATAAATGTTTGCAATTCGTTGGCAAATTGTGTCATATTAACAAAATCTTTTCGTAAGTTCTGAACTTCCCAACTCTTACTTCCAACCTGTTGAAGAAAGGTCTCCAGTTTGGATTTTATTTCGCTGTGCTCATGATTCAATTCGTCTAGCAGTTCCTTTTCTAATTTGTCTAAGTTGGTAATAACCCTTTGTCTCACTCGTTTGATTTCGTCAATGCAATTTCGTTTATCTTTGTCAATCTTGTCTAGTCTTATTTTCAAATACGCCATAGTTTCCTCTAACTTATCTCGTAACTGATCAAGGTCGGCTTCAAAATGTGAAACAGAAGTCGACGATTTAACACCCGTTAAAACCTCCGAAAGCTGTCGCAATTCCCAACAATCTCTGTGTGTCTCAATTATACATTCTCGGCAGCACGGCGATTCATGGAAAATACAGTAAAACTCAAGCAGCTTATTGTGTTCTTTGCATTGTTTAGTTATTTGTACAATAAATGAAGGTAGAGCCCTGTATTCTTTAACAGGCATTGTCTTGTGATCTTTTGAACCTCTGACTTTTTTATGATGTTCCTCGCAATCATAGCAAAAGAAAAAATCACATTCCGAACACCAAATGACAGCAACACTATTCACGTCATCATTCTGACATGTTGAGCAAACAATACTCTCCGCGGCAGCCATTGTTTTTAAACTATTGATATTTCTTTCAACCTAGACGAAAATACCATATTTTATACAATTTCTTTATTTCTGACTCATATGAATTACATTGTCGATACCTCCGCCGGTGGAACCCAAGTCCCGAGGGTATCTATAACAAGCTCAGTTTCTAGTATTTAGATTAGATACTACGGTGAAATTGATAATATAAATGTAATGTTATAAAAATGTTTAATTTAAATTCGTGAATAGCTCTGTTCTTAGATGGCTTTGGGTCTACCCTATGAGACATTTTGACATCTTAATATGCTCTTAAACGTTTTGGATTATTATCATTATTGTTTCGGTTATCAACATTTTAGGTCTTGAGCACAACTGATGAATCATAAATGACATCTTATGCAAAATTAGCATCATGGTATATTTATTTGATCATACTTTATTGTTAAGTATGGATTATTCTGCCTCAGTATATACAAAGAGTAAAATCTATGTTAAATAAAATTAAGAATAAAATAACAATCCAATGAATAGTTTTATGACTTTTATCCTTGGGGAACTGGGAGCAAATATTTCCCGCGGTTTTTTTTTTTTTTTTTTTTTTTTTTTTTGGAGCCTTCTGGTGTTATCTATAGTAATGATGGACTCCAAAAATTCCAGATTGGTCAAAAGGTATGACAAATTAATTCTGATTGGACGTCACAACAGTGGGAGATCGATGCACTTGTAACGATCTTCAATGGGTCATCTCCTACTGAAAACAGCCATTTACGGAAGAATTATTTAGCCTAATCCTTGGAAGGGGACATTTTTATGTGATGTTAATGTTAAATTTCCACTTTTGTCATCAAAGCGAAAGGCTTACAATATTTGGATTTCGGCTAACATGTTTTGAACAGTCCGATTCTATCGGTTACTATGTTCTGGTCAATTTGGCTTTCTGAAGTTTTGGTCACAAGCGTACCTGATCATGAAAGGCTAATTGTATGCCACAATAATCATCAATTCACTAATGACCGAGGTCAGTTTATATAACTGAAATAAAAGCTGTATTGCTGAGATGACTCTCTGTTGTGTTTATTTTTGTGTTTTGTGCTGTATGATGTTATTTTTTGTCCGGAGTATAGTCAGTTTGGTTGCTTTAATTGATTGGTATGTCATTGTTAATCTTTACTGTTATCTATTCTGTTGTTTATGTATATTCTGCGATATCCTATGTTTAAATGGAAAGCAACATTTTATATAAAAATATATAATAATAATAATAATATATAAACTTACAAAAAGTTATCATTCAATCCACTCTCTTTATGATGGACAACATAAAGTATATGTAATTTTTATCTGCGTTTTGATTGTCACAGGAAATGGTTATGTTAATTGTTTATCCTAATTTGGTTCTTTGGGAATATAAACAGGAAGAAAATACAAATTGTTCTATTGTTATGATTCACCAATGTACTTTTTCATAAGTGTATTTGATAAACATTCTCTGATAAAAATTTTGAAGCACTGAAAGATCATGTTTTATCAATTTATGTCTCAGAAAACAATGCTTAAGGCCAAAAATTTGGAAATACGAGAGAAAAAATTAAACTTAGTAGAGCAGATATAAATTTAAACTAGACGCTCCCAGCCGCCTGTATCGCTCACATGGACTATGTCCATCTTGACTGGCAGCATGGAACATTTCTGTCAAGTTCCAACTGGCTCATTTGTTTCAAACAAGATCTTTCAGTGATTTTTCCCATAAGGTCCTATGTTAAACTCTGGCAGCTTCAATGGCGGACAGGGTCATCGGTTACAATTCTAAACAAGAGGCTCTCAAGAGCCTGTATCGCTCACCTGGATTTAACTTTTCACCTTGAGTAGACCTAAAAATTTAAGCGTTGCATTCAGTTTGGCTGGTTTTTCTATAGGATTCTATGTTAAACTAATTTCAGCTGTGGCAGTCATCTTGGTTGACAGTCCAGATCAACGGATACATTTCTAAAAGAGAACCATCTAAGGACCATTTCTGCTAAGTCTTGTTCCAACTGGCTAAGCGGTTTCAGACAAGAAGATTTTTAAATGAATTTTCCTACAGGGTCCAATATTTAACAAAGTTCGGTGTGGCAGCCATCTTGGTTGACAATCCGGGTGATCGGACATATTTCTGAAAGAGGACCTCCTAAGGACCAATGCTGCCAAGTCTGGCTTCAATATGTCAAGTGGCTTAGTGGTTTCAGACGAGAAGATTTTTGAGTGAATTTCTTATAGGGTCCTATGTTAAACTAAGTTCTGCTGTGGCGGCCATCTTGGTTCACAGTCCACGAAATCAGACACATTTCTGAAAAAGGAACTCCTAAGGACCAATGCTGTCAAGTCCTGCTCCAATATATCAACTGGTTTCAGACAAGAAGATTTTTCAATGAATTTTCTTATAGGGCCCTATGTTAAACTAAGTTCGGTTGTGGCTGCCAACTTGGTTGACAGTCCAGGTCATCGGACACACCTCTCTTAGAGGACCATCTAAGGACCATTGATGCCAAGTCTAGTTCCAATTGGTCAAGTGGTTTAAAAATAGAAGATTTTTCAATGAATTTTCCCATAGGGCCCTATGTTAAACTAAGTTCGGATGTGGCGGCCATCTTGGTTAACAATCCGGGTCATTGAACATATTTCTGAAAGAGAACCTCCTAAGAACCATCACTGCCAACTTTGGTTCCAACTGGCCTTGCAGTTTCATATAAGATTTTTAAAATTCACCCCCTTTTTTCTATTTTTAGTAACAGCAGCCATGTCGGTTGGAAGTCAGGTATGCCAGACATAATTTTGGTAGGGGGCCACCCAAGGACCATTCCACCAAAGTTTGGTCTCTATTTGCCCTGACGTTTGAGAGGAAAAGATCTTTAAAGGAAAGTTTATGCTGGATGCCGTCTTTAAAGAGCAAAAACTCCTATAAGGGGTCAATCAATGATTTTGATCATGTTGACTTATTTGTAGATCTTACTTTGTTGAACATTTTTGCTGTTTACAATTTGTCTTTATCTATAATAATATTCAAGACAATAACCTAAAACGGCAAAATTTCCTTAAAATTAACAATTCAGGGGCAATAACCCATCAAAGGGTTGACCGATTCGTCTGAAAATTTCATGACAAGTAGATCTTGACCTGATGAACATTTTTATCCCATGTCAGTTTTGCTCTTATTGCTTTAGTTTTTGATATATAAGACAAAAACTGCAGTTCACCCCTATGTTCTATTTTTAGCCATGTCGGCCATGTTGGTTGGCAGCGGGGTCATCGGACAAATTTTTTAAACTAGATACCCTAATAATGCTTGTGGCCAAGTTAGGTTCAATTTGGCCCAGTAGTTTCAGAGGAGAAGATTTTTGTAAAAGTTAACAGACGACGACGACGACGAAGGACGACGGACGACAAGTGATAAGAATAGCTCACTTGACCCTTTGGGTCAGGAGAGCTAAAAAGGACCAAGAAAGGATCATTGCTGCCAAGTTTGTTCCAGTTGTTTCAGAGTAGTTAATTTCCGATAGGGTACCATGTTTAACTATGTTCGGCTCTGGTAGAGTGGCAGGCGGGGTCATCCAAAACAATTCAGAAAGAGGACCGCTTAAGGACCATTGCTGCCAACTTTTGTTCCAATTTGTCAAGTGGGTTAAGACAAGAAGATCTGTATGTAAATTTCCCATTGAGTCCTATGGTAAACTATGTTGTGCTCTTGTGGCCATCTTGCATGGCGGGCAGGATCATCGGATATAATTCTGAAATAGGACCAAATTGTTTTCCAATTGTCCTAGTGGTTTCAGAGGAGAAGAACTTTAAGTAAATTTCCCATAGGGTCCTATGTAAAACTATGTTCAGCTCTTGCGACCATCCTGGATGACATGCCGGGTCATCGGATACAATTTTAAAAGAGGACCACAAAAGGACCATTACTGCCAGGTTTTGTTCCAACTGGCCAAGTGGGTTCAGACAAGAAAATCTTTAAGTACATTTCATATAGGTTCTTATGCTAAAATATGTTCGCATCTGGTAGCCATTTTGAATCGGATATAATTCTGAAAGAGGACTACGTAAGGACCATTGCTGCCAAGGTTTCTTCCAATTGGTCCAGCGGTTTCAGAGGAGAGGATATTGAAAAGAAAGTTTACGACGACGACGACGGACGCCAAGTGATAACAATAGGTCACATGAGTGAGCTAAAACAGTGATGAAATCATCTGATTACAGGGCTATTCATGAAGAGATACTCACAAAAATTCCTTATCTTATAACAGTTAATTTCTAAGTATCACATTCATTGTGCTATTTCAATCTATTGTGTACATGGCTTGTGGTGGGGACAATCTGCAGACTTTATTGACATTTGACTTTATTGATATTTGACGGCAAAGGGTTGACCGATTCGTCTGAAAATTTCATGACAAGTAGATCTTGACGTGATGAACATTTTTATCCCATGTCAGTTTTGCTCTTATTGCTTTAGTTTTTGATATATAAGACAAAAACTGCAGTCAAGTGCTATTAAGACTTTCAATTTCCTGTATTTCCAAGGGCAAACCTTCCTTTAAAAACTGTGTGCAGCACTGAGGGCCCCTTGTTGGTTGTTATACCTTTCTTTCAGGCGTTCCTTTGTTGTGCTACCATTCACTGTAGGTATACCACAGGGCAGTAGTTGCCACTGTTCACCTATATCTCTGTCTTGCTATTTATTCTTTTATATCTTCTAAATGAAGTTTATCTGACAAAAATAAAAGTCCACATGATTTTTAAAATATAAGAATTGATTTTATTCGGTTTACGTCTCTAATAAATTGTCTCTATTATTAATGAAATTAATACTTAATAAAATTATTGCTTTCCATTTCTGAATTATCCTTTTAGCCCACATTTGACCAAAACCTTGGAAAAAGATGGTTAGTAATTGAATCAAGTTAGTTAAGGCGCGGTATATCTTTGTTTAAGGAGTTCAAGTCCTCCTTTAAACATCTACTGAACATTTAAACACCTTTATCGAAAAAACATTTCAATTCCGAAGCAACGGACTGTATTATACTTTAAAAAAATATGGATACATGTGCGACTATATTCTCTGTCCTTTACTCAAACAGAAAGTACCCAGTAATACAAAAAACCCTAAAGATATTAAAAGTTATTTTCTATTATGTTCTTTATGAGTCCATAATATCTCCTGGGAAATGTCACCATATAAATGAATATGAGAACGCTTACAATGGGGACGAACGGACAGATGGACGGACGCCCTTCATTTCTATGTCCCCGCATTGCGTTCCGACGGGGGACAAAAATTATGCTCTGAAAACGGCTTTCAGTGATTGATTTTCTTACAAAACGTGAAAAATACTTTATTTATGTGTTTAAGAGGGGTTAATATAGCATCCGTTTCCATAGAAACGAGATCGGGGACATATGAATTTTATTATTTTATTATATTGGAAATATTTAAATCTATGAGTTCTCAGTTTTTCATGAAATCGTGGGATCCGGAAACAGGACATTTTCACCTTTTTGTTGCCATGGCAACTTTTCTATTTTTTCATGGGAATGTTAAAATGTTGTGTTTTCGTGATTTTTTCTGAACTTTTCATACAGATTTGATAAATAATATCTAGAACATAACGATTTTTACAATTTTCATTAAAAACTTTAATAGTTTTAATACTTAGATAATTTTTTTCTTGAAAATAGTAAAATAAATACATTGTGACGAAACTACCAAAAATCCAAATTTTGAGCTGTTCTTACAAAAAAAACTGGACGGGCGATTTTCTTAAAAACGCCACGAAATAAGAGAGGATCCCCCAACGAACAAATAAATATATCACATTACTACAATATTATAATGATAAAAATCCAAGGAGAGCGCAAACCTTACCTTAAAGAAAAGATTCTTGAATATTCCAGCATAGGTCGGTTGTATCAAACAAATTAAAATCACGGTTTTCAATTTTCCACCATCAGCGCATTACAGTGGTTTTGAAATAAAAATAAGCAGCTTCCAAAGAGGGAGGGGGGGGGGCACTATTGTTCAGCTGCAACCAACTGACTAACCTAATAACAATGAAAACATCCTTCAGAATTAATTAAAGAGACTAATAAACATTCCTATTTCATTTAGCATAAAGTTTGGCTGAAATTTCTAATTTAAATGAAAACCATACACAATTTTGTAAAATGGTCACAATAGAGATGGTCTCCATTTTTGCATTTTTTTTTCTCCTCATTTTTTAATACTCGTGATCATATTGGTCAAAGATGCATATTTTGAGATGAGGCATCGCAGCACGAGGTCATTCAAAGGTTGGAAAGACTTCACGACAAGAACAGACTACATGGCTTATTTGAGGATCCTTGTGAATACACAAATCACTACCGATTCTGCTCCGTAACATTTTACAATAGATCATACAGAAAATCAACCGAGCATGACATGTGATTTTAAATTGCAAAGTAACAGGTGTATTTACATATAGGTCTATGCCTAATCCAGTAATGACAGCATATAAAGGTACGTAAATACATTATTTATGTTGTCACCTAATTTACATTTATAACATATTTAATTTGCACACGTATAGCTTACAATTATGCAATAAGGAAGACATGTTTAATACACACGACATGTTTGTAAATTATGTTTACACACAAACATTTTAAAAATGAAGCGCTTGATCAATGTTTGAATAACAATAAGGGAGCAACCATTTGATTTTTATTGGGGGGAGGGGGGCATGGGAGGAATTTGAAAAAAGGCAGGATGCAAAATTTGGTGAAAAAATAAGACCAAAAATCCTCAGAAAAAAGGCAGGATAGGCAGGAAGGAAAATGTAAAACAAACACCAGGTAGTACAAATAAGGGCAGTCTCGAAATTTTGCTGAAAAAGGCAGGACTTAAGATAACTTCCATGCCCCCCCCCCCCCCCCCATACAAATCAAATGGTTGCTCCCTAAAAGTTATTTATGAACCCGGTTTATGACCAAAACTTTTTCCGGTGTAGATCTGCATAGAGAACAATTACATACATTGGGTAGGTATGTAATTATACGGTTTGCAAATACTTTTATCATGTTACACATTTATAAATTCTTCTGATGTCAAACGGCCTGTTCCTAGAACTGGAGTCATACATCAGTTATTAGAACTTGTCAATATTTTACGGATTTCGTCCAAAAACTTCATATTTTCACTTCCTTGAATTTTGTTTATGTTCAAACTTAAAATACTAACATCAGGTAGGAGAGGGTATACAATTTGGATTAACTAGTTATAAGCATTCAAGTAAAGATTTAAAAAAAAAAAGGTGGCGGAGTTGTTGGGAAGGCCTAGGGAGCAACCTTTGATATTCACGGATGATAGGGATGTCCTGGGTAAGGCATCTACCATTTAAATTCAAGGGGGGGGGGGTGTAATGGTTTTTTCTGGAAAAAATATTCTGATTCCAAAGGGAAGGAAAAAAATATTCTGTTGCAGCAATGGCCAAAAAGAAATATTCTGTTTTACAAAACTATGGAAAAAAATTTCTGGTTTAGATATATTTGTTCAAAAAAAAAATAATTGAATCCGAGAGATGATTTAAACTAGAGGCTCAGAGAGCTGAGTCTATCGCTCACCTGGCATGAAAGCCATTTTTATTGATGTACCTCAAAGAGAGAAGTCACTTCTCCTTATCATTATGAAGTGTGCTAAGCCTTGTAGGAAACATTTTTTCTTCATCAAGGTCCTTTTTGTGTAACTTACAGGCCAGCATATTCTAAAAGTTATGTTAACCTAGGTCCTCTGCTGAAGGTCATTTTGAATTAGGGATCGGCACCAGAGTACACTTGGTGAGCACCTTAAGAGGAACATTCAGACCATGTTTGCTTTCAAGCAATTCTGCAGTTCTGTAGATTTTTGTTATATGTCATAGACACGTTCTGTCAAGTTTGGCTCTATTTTTAGAATATCCTGACCTTTAAGTAGAAGGACCTAAAGTTATGAAAAAAATTTGGTTCCTGCAAGGCTTACCACACTTCATTATGATAGGGAGAAGTGACTTTTTTCTTTGATGTACATAAAAAAACGGCTTTCATGCCAGGTGAGCGATATAGGCTCAGCCCTCTGAGCCTCTAGTTTAAATATGCATACAAGTACATATACCCAATGTGTGTCTACTTAGTACTGTGTGGATTTATGATTATTATAATAAAATACAAAGTCGGTTTTTTTAGCTGTCAAATATATAATATAATTAGGGAGGGAAAATTACATTAAAATATATGAATGGGTAGTAATTTAAAAAACCCAATAAACTCGGTTGGGAAATACATCAATGGGTCGATATTTTTTCATTTTAAATACATGAATTAAGATTTTTTCAAATTTGTCAATATATGAGTATGAAAGGTATATGCAAATGGTATTATAAAAACAAATTCATAGTATATACCAGTTTTTTTACTGCTAGTGATTTCATAGGAATAAATACACCTTTAACTTTCTGGGCATTGCTCAAAATAAAGTTTTCTGATTCGACTTGGTAAGAAAAAAAATAATTTGATTTGATTGTAGTCGATAAAAAAGTAAAACTGTGTCCATACCTTGAAAAAAAATTTTCAAACCAATATAAAAAACCATACCCCCCCCCCTCCCTTGAAGTTAAATGTTTGTTCCCTAAGAACTAAGAAGTGATTTTCAAACTCGGAACTTTATTTTGCTGTGCTATGTTTGTCAAACCCATTGTATTTTGTGGTTGCACAATAAATATTATTGTTGTTGTACAGCATGTATCATAAAGAAAAGAAACGTGGAACTACTGCAGTTATGTAAATTTCTAATAAATCACGTATGTCCTAAAACTGATATGGTTAGTTTGCAAACAAAGCTTGCAAGTATCGAGTTCGTTTGTGTTGATTGTTACAATCCAACAATAAAAAACCGGGACATTCAACATGGGAATAGAGCAATAATATTAATGATGACTTGAGGCAACAAAACTTTAAGAGTTAAAATAGTAATTTAATAAAATAGCTTTATTTGGGTACTACACCCATAAGGGTCAGCAAATTATACAAAAAAAACATACATAAGTGCATTATTACACAGACAGACTGTATTGCAAAATATAAGGATATAATAGAACTTTAGACTGATACTGAGAAGTTCTGTTGACTGATTTGTAAAGTCCATATCTTCTTTGAAAAATTCATATTCAGGATATAAAATTTAAAAAGTTCAGAGCAAGCCCATTTTTTGTATTTTTGTATTTTTAATTATAGAAAAAAATATCCCGTAGTAAGAGTAAATTTCTGT
This sequence comes from Mytilisepta virgata, assembly GCA_028015205.1. Lineage (NCBI taxonomy): Eukaryota > Metazoa > Mollusca > Bivalvia > Mytilida > Mytilidae > Mytilisepta > Mytilisepta virgata. Next base: position 80,929,995 of record CM051519.1, read on the forward strand.
AGACATTCAAGGAAAAAGTGATACTCATCTTCTAATTTAATGCAAATTTTACGACTTAATTGAGATATTCCTGAAAAACAAGTTGCTAAGGATTGTAACTCGCTGATTAGCAATGCACTGTTTTCTGACGCCATTGATTTTAAATGTTAATAATAGCCTTCTACCACTGATTCTTCTACTGCCAGGAATTATTTGACATTGGTGAAGAAGCGAGGTGTAAGGAAATAATTCAATGATATCATAAATGCGGGACGATCCAAGTGTTCATGTAAGTACATATAGAGTAAAAATGTTGCCGCTGGGTAAACCCAACTGCGACAATCAATATCCACCGATCTTGAAATCCGACACGGGTATCTCCTAATTCAACTCTATTAATTCAGAACAGGAATTCCGACAAGAACACAAGCATTCTATGATACCATTTATGGTTCTGGAATAACTGATACTATATTGTCAACGATCAATGTTAAAAACCTGTATTAACCCAAACGCAAAAGATCAGAACTAAATACCAAAAAGACACAAAAATGTGAAGCATTGAAACGAAGCAAAAACAATGAAAATGATATGAATAATATAGATTTTCCTTAATGAGACCATATTATTCAGGGGAGATAATTGTTATTGTTCCCTTTAAGTTAAATAGCTAAAGAGTTGCAATTTTATGATCTACCCTGGTTAATTAAGTGACGAGTAATAGGGTTTTAACTCCCAACTATAGTTAACCTACTAGTAATTGCTGAACTTTCTTAAATATAAATCTACAAAGGTTAGATTTTCCTCCTTAAGTATATTTGTCCTCTTTAATCTGTTTCGTGTCAGTAATGCAGTATTAAGCAACTCATCTGGTGGTATCAGTAGTTTCTGTGGAAGGTAACATACAGTTTGTGACAGTAAATAGATTGGTACGATGTGTCAACGGTAAATAAATGTTTTACGAAAAAAAGCATAAAACATAATCTGTATTACTGGAAACCATTTTGGAAGATGGTTCTCAGAATGCATTTTCATTTTTTATTTTAATTTACCTGCATGTAGTCTCTAGAATAGAGAGTGGAAACGGGGAATGTGTCAAAGAGACAACAACAGGACCAAAGAGGAGAAAACAGCCCAAGGTTACCAATGGGTCTTCAACGCAGCGGGACAATCCCGCACCTGGAGGCGGGCTTCAGCTGGCCCCTAAACAATAATGTATACTATTTCAGCAAAATGGACTAGAATATATACGCACTAACTTTAAATTAGAATATACATATGTATTGCAAAATAATATAATTGCAATGTTAGAAAGTACTCATGGTCTGTCTGTATTATATATAAAGTTATGATTCGTTTTATTATTTAGTACTTAGTAGGAGATTATATACACACTACACACTATTTATATTAAAGAATAATGTAATTTTAAATAACAGAAAATTTCTCAACCGTAAAATGATGGGCTTTAGATATGTTAAGTGATTGAAGCATGTGATGAATTATATAAGAAATGTCGTGATTAGAACCTTATATTAAACAGATGTTGAAAAGACAACATTTTCCTTGCAGGCTAGAATTTAAGTACTGAAAAAAGACTAATTTCCGTGAATTTAAAAACCCGAGTTAATATACTTTTTAATATATTGTATATCTAATCATTTTCAGGTTGAAGAGCAAATGGTGTGTCAAGGAATATCATGACAGGTTTGTTAGTCTTTTTTTATTCAGAACATTTAATTTCATTTCATATATATTCTGATTTGATCTTGAAAAGTACCAGAGCACCTATAGGTAAAAATTACCACAGATGTGACGTGACGTAACTAAAATTTAGGAAACGTAGAAAAAAATCTCGGTTCCTGTCCTTGAACTTTTTTGCAGTGCATGTATGGACAGATATAAACTTGAACAACGAAAGGACACCAAAACACTGAGAACTTATATTATGGGCAATACGAACTCTTATAAAAACAAGAAGCTCCAGAAGGATAAGCAGTCCTTGCTCCCTACACTGTTCACGTGGCATTATTCCAACGAAGTCAAAGTAAAGTTGAAATAGAACAATTGAGAAAATCGTGGTTTTAAGGTGTATTATTTTGGTATGATGAGGGTGTATGCTTGAATCTTTCAATTTGGCAAGAGGGAACAAGCTACAATGATTTATTATTTGAAGATTAAAAATAAACTTTTAAAAGGAAAATCATGGTCAACAATTGCTGTATATTGACTATTCTATTTTCATCATTATTTTGGCTAACATGAAGAGATTAAAGACTTTAAAGCTTCCTTTAAATTTAAATTATTGCAAAACATTAGATTCCAAGATAAATTGCCTATCCTGAATACTTACAGACAAAAGGGTAAATTTTAAAATATACATATTTTTATTTATTGCTAAAATTCCTTTACCTTATGATATTGCTTATCCTACTACTTGTATATACTGCTTCCTGTTAAAGATAAAAAATGCTCCTATTTTCTTTCATTTAAGGTATGAAATTTCGGCGAATCCTCCAGCAAATGATAGGCTGTCGTTACTATCGAGTAAGAGGTTCGTCCTAAATCGTATGTTAACATCTGAGAAATTATCCGATTTGGATCCTAAAAGTTATAAATTTCTGTGGCTGCTGTAATGGTAGAGCATGATTTTACCTCCAATATCAACTGCTGTAGCGACCGGTGCTCGAACCAGTGAGCGGTGGAATAGCACTGTACTGGTCTATCAACTAAGATAAAGGAGTACTCCACTAGCACAGCTGATGGAGGATGGTTATAAACCCGATAGTTTACTCATTCTTCAACAAGGGAAGCGCGCACGTTACCCACTTCTAGTTTCCTCATTCTACGATAACGATATATAGAAATTCTTTATTTGCATATATCACTCCTATTTGTCAGGCTAACAAAATACAGATGATAAAATAAACAACAACATATAGCATGACATTTATGTTAATTCAGAAGTGAACTCTTGACCGATACGGACCTCAATTTTGCAATTCTAGTGATCGCTGTATAAAGTCGCCTAGAAATTATAAAGGATTAAGCGGTTGTTCAAATTCAAACATAGGGTATATTTTACATTTTGTTTGAAAGAACTGTTTTCTTTAAGTTAAAGTTAAAGTTAAGTTTTGTAAACAATTCAAGAAAAAGTGATACCAACATCAACCCATTTACCAAGTAGCCCTTTTTGACTACGGTTTTTTTGTTGAGCGCAGGAGAGTGGTGGACTACTGTACCAAAGGTCTCCGGTTCTATCCTCGGTTGACACAATAGGTAATTTTGGAGATAAAATTATGCTCAGCTGCTACATTCCTATGTATTTCCAGGTAATATTCAAACATTCCTTTTTTCACCATATATATGACCCAGCATTTTTGTAACACAATTTGCAGCATTTTTGTAACACAATTTGTAGCCTTTCATTTTTTTTTCATAGCCCCCCCCCCCCCCCCCCCCCCCGCGTAAAAATCGAATGGTTGTTCCCAAAGTAAACATATATCACATACTAGGTGAATCTTAGTATTCTTATATATTGAAGTTCCGTCTTGTAATCTTTAGTTTGCAAAGAATGCAATGAATATTATTAGATTATATTAGATCTGGCTTCGTAGCTGATTTTAACTAATTATTTAGTCGACACCATAGAAAATACCCGTAACAAATTTCTACTGATTTATAAAAATAGGGACATCTGCAGGGAGCAGCCAGTTTGATTTTTAGGGAAATATAGGGGGCAAGAAAAAGATCTCGTTTCGTGGATTTTCTTCTTTAGCAATATCTATGAACCTGTATAATTCGCTTTGATGCACGATTTTTTTCTTCAAATTATTTAGTTTCTGTTTGATTCCATGTTATTTTCAGTCCTGAATTTTTTCTACCGCAATTTTGATCCCTGTATTTTCAAATTCCGTGTACCCATTCTAAATATCATGAGGGTATACATTCCTGCTCCAAGAAAAAATATATAGCCCTTACTGAGGGGTTAAATAGGCGTAATCTTTCTCTGCGTGCTCTTTTCTTCTTTAATTTTTAGTCCATCTAAGGTAGAGAATGGAAATTTCGTAAATTGTTATGTTTGTATGTATTATTTTTTTAGGTCCATTGAGTTATTGTCGTCGTCCTGGGTCCGCAAAAAATGTTTAAAAATCTCTGAACAACCTGAGAAATTGATGGTCCTTAGGTGGTCCACTTTCAAAATTATGTCTGGGAGTCCAGACCTCTGACAAATATGACTGATTTTGCTAAAAATAAACAAAATCAGCAAAAAAATAATTAAAATCCTTCTCATGTAAATCAACTCGGGCGATCCGGACCAAAGTTTATGGAATGGTTCTCAGGTGGTCCCCTTTCAAAATATTGTCCGATGGTCTAGACCTTGGACCAATATGGCCGCCTTTACTAAAAATAGAAAAATCAGCAAAAAATATTACAAGCCTTTTCCTCTGAAACTATTGAGACCAAACTTTGAAGGAATGGTCCTTGGCTGGCCCCCTTTAAAATTGTGTCATCTATCAAAACTGACAAAAGATGATCTCTATTCTTGATTATGGAGTCATAACAGATACGATCTCACATAACTCGTCCGGGACAACTTCTCTATTTTTCCACCTCCCTTCTTTCTTCTCCTTCCTATCTTTTTGAAGCCCTTCTTTCCTTTCAGTCGGTGTCCCGGTATCCTGTCAAAGACCTCCTTATTTTGCATGGCATTGTAGTGCCTTAAAACCCAAATACTTGCATGTTAATTTAAAATATGTTACTGTTAATAAAGATGCAAAAATATTTAATGTTTTCATGTTTTACGTTAATTTTAGGTACTTTCCGTGTGTCTTCGGTAATTAAATTTATTACTGTGGTTTTTATCATCTTCATCTCCGTGAACTTTTTTGTACCACAGAAGTCTTTATCATCAAATGAGATCCTTGGAAATAACATGAAATCTCCCGTAAAGTTTGTAATTGCCTGGAATAGAAAACCAGAATGTGTACCAGCAGAACCAATAACAAAACGACTGGACGATTGCGACATCGATAATTGTATCGTGACGATGAATTCATCGTTCATCGAAAAAAGCGACGCTCTTTTATTTTATCATAATATATTTCCAAGATTTCCTCCAAATCGTACAAAATCAAATCAAAAATGGGTATTTGTGACTTATGAATCTCCATACAGTGTCAATCTTGGCATGAATGGCGGTGGCGGATATCGTGACGAAGAATGGAAAAAGCAGTTCGACTGGACAATGTCATACCGCCATGATTCTGAGGCATGGTCTCCGTATGGAGTCATAACTCATCGAAATCTTATTAAAAACAAAGACTATTTAAACATATATAGATCAAAAAAGAAAGATATAGCCTGGGTTGTGAGTAACTGCAATACGAAGTCAAAGCGTGAAGAATATGTAAGACAAATGGAAAAAATTCTAAAAATAGACGTTTTTGGTCTGTGTGGAGGAAGACAGTATGAAGGAAGCAGTATTCAGCTAAAACGAAATTTAACAAAAGATTATAAACTTTATTTGTCATTTGAAAATAGTGTGTGTACGGATTATATGACCGAAAAATTATTTGAAATTTATGCAGAAGGCGTTGATATGATTCCTGTTGTAAGAGGGGCTCCGAATAGTAAGAAATATCTTCCGAACGGTACACATATTTATACATCTGATTTCAATTCTCCAACAGAATTAGCTCAATATTTGAAGAAAGTAATTTCTGATGAAGTCCTTTACACATCGTATCTTAAAGAAAAAGACAAATATGTCAATAAGTACGATGCCTTACCAGTGGATGTGGGATTGTGCAATTTATGTAAAAGGCTCAATGAAAATTATGCTTCTCATAACAATTTAGACCTTTCTGCCTGGGTATGGAAAGATCAGTGTTTCGATCCAAAAGATATTTCTGTAGTTTACAAATAAAGTAGAATATGCATTGAAATAAGAGACTAAATAAGTTGCTACAAGCATATGTCATGACATAATCCTATGGAGTTTTGAAAGCCGACCGGCAATGTTTTTTATGCATTAGTGAAATGAAATCAAATGTGTTAGATATCCTTGTCTTAATAAGGGAGCAACCAGTTTATTTTTAGGGGGGGGGGGGGGTGCTAGAATCAAATTTGAAATAAAAAGGCAGGACCGTACATACCATCCGGAGCATATGTTGTCACTACTGGTGTTTTGTCTTGTTTATTTTATCCATGATTTACTGACAATATTTAATTTTTATGCCTCGCCCACGAATGTGGATGGGGCGTATAGAGTTAGCCTTGTCCGTCCTTCCTATGTGGTTAAGTTTCGCGTTTAGGTTCATTTATTTGGAACTAAGCATAGTGTATCAATGAAACTTCATCAGTGAATGTGCCTTGGGTAGTAATGAGCATTCATACAGGAATTTGGTCATTATGACCTTCATTTTATGCTTGAGCGACTCTGGTTAAGTTTGGCGTTTACTTCATCAGTTGACGTGCCTTGGTTGGTACTGAGCATTCATACATGATGACCTACATTTAAGGCGGGGCATCCGTGTCTGACAGACACAATTTCTAGTTTATAAGTGATTTCTTTAAGTATTTCTTCCCCAAATAAATTGCATATCCAAATTATTCTTTTCTATCATCAAATGGAATATGTGGTAAACAACAAAATGGATATCAGGCAATGTCAACAATGACATACTAATCAATCAACACAACCCAAAAAACAGAACACTGAACAAAAACAACGTAACAGAGGAAAAACAAAACAATTAATACCCGGGACAAAAAAAAACGTACCAGAGCTCAAAACACACCCATAAACACCCCGGACAAAAACAACATAACAAAGCTCAAAACACACCCATACAAACACCGCACAAAAACAACGCAACAGAGCTCCAAACACACCCATAATCAACCCGGACAAAAACAACATAACAAAGCTCAAAATACACCCATACACACCCCGGACAAGAACAACGCAACAGAGCTCCAAACACACCCATAAACACCCCGGAAAAAAAACAATGTTACAGAGGAAAAACAAAACCATTAATGCCCCCGGACAAAAACAACGTAACAGAGCTCAAAACAAACCATAAACGACAGAGTCGGGATAGTCTGACTTGATACAGACACGGAAAAGTGGTGGGGTTGAACCTGTTTTATGGGTACCCAACCCCTCCCCCCACCCCCCTTATGGTGTATAAAAATATTAAAGCCAATAATGCATGATTATTAACAAGGAGCTTGCAAACATTAAGTTAGATGGTATATAATTTAGATGATACCGGGCTCAGAATGTGTTTTAAGTAGCTAAGGCTCTCATAGCTGTTGGTCGGATACTGTCACTCTATTAAACGAAATGGTCAGAAATAGCAATCCCATAATATCCACGATATTACATTAGAAACTAGGATGGGAAAACCCGTCCATGATAAGTATTTTTCTAAAAGCGGATGTTTAGCCAACAGATGTTGAAAACTATTATATAACTTTTTAAAAGCATAAAGTAGCAGCTTGTGAAATCTTAAATCATTTAATAGAAGTTTTATAGTAATCATATGGTTTAGCTCGTTAAAGTCTAACCTGGAGCAGTCCGTGGTGAACACAAGCTGTGATATACAATGGTGTCATAGGCACGTCTCCGTCAAGAAATGGGAAATTAGTAATTGGAAAATTAAAGTAGTCCGTTTTGTCATAAATTTTAGTATGTTATCGCCACATTTTCTAAATTTATTTTAAGATCTAATTGGACAGTATTTGCTATTTGTTTTGGCAATGTTTAAATATAGTTATTTTGGAAGTACAATTTAAACCAGAAGACTCAAAAGACCAGTTAATCAGTGCAGTCTACTTTTCTTTGATAACGTCGTGAGAAGTACATATTATCAGGTTTTCTGAAAACGTATATCGTAAAATATCAGCCGCGAGACACAATGTGAAGCTTTTTCGGCGAGTGAGCGTAGCGAACGAGCTAAAAAGCTTCATATTGTGTCCAGCGGCTTATATTTTACAATATTTGTTAGAAGAAAACTTGATGATAAATTTATCGTATTGTTAACTAGCAATCTTAATGGAATTTCTTACTTTTCAATGGCCATCTGTCTATATTCGGGTCAATGTTGGGTCAAACATTATGACGTCGCTGATATATTCGGGTCAGCTCATATTAGGGTCGGGTCAACTCTTTAAGACGTAACAGTGCCGAAATACGGGAAATTGTGAAGGCCTCAGCAGGTCGATATAGGCATGGGGAAATACGATAAATGGTTGTATACAATGTAGAAAAATCATAAATGTTACTTGACGATTTACTATTTGCAATTTATTACCATTCAAAAATAATTTGTGTCTGAATTTGATAATATACAAGTGGGAAAACTTGTATAAAGGTACAGAGAATTTACTTTTTAGTTACATTTGTTTGAGGCAGAAATAAAACGAAATGTGTATGAATGTTTATATAATTTAGGTAACCAATACATATTTGGATCATTGTTAGTGTTGGGTAGGAGCTTGGAACTGTTCACTGGCTTTAATTGTTCAGTTACTAGTATGTGTTTTTCTTGAAAAGAAGTTTCAAGGAAAGTGATAGAATTATCTAATTCCTCTCTTAATACATCCATGCAATTCCTTTTTCAGATGATAACAACATAATTAGCTGCCTTATCTGCTGGTACAAAGATAAACTTTTCACCTAATTTACTTAGTTCTGTATAGTGTACTTCTCTACAACACTCTAATTTATTCGGTGCATGCTTAAGTTTGTCAGCACTAACTTTTAATCAATTTAACACAGAAGTTGTTCACAGTTTCGGGCTGAAAAATGGATAATGACGCGTAAAAGTCTTTAAATATTACTTATCGTCAGTTTTGTCTTCTTTGTCATTTGTTTATAGATCATATGTTCTCCGGGATATGTTCACCCTGATCTCTTGTCGATGGACTTAATTTTTCTATTTTTAAGTAAACCTAGCCACAGAAGAAAATATGGACTCAATCCTTCTATTTTCAGAAAATATACGAACTTAGTGTTACTAAATTAAGAACCGAAAAGGAGCATATAGTTTCAATCTTAAAATAATAACATATAATGCTTATCATTTTCATAAGTTCTTTTTTGAATGTGCATTATGAAATGATTGGTCTTCCTATTGATTGAAAATGGGCACATATGTTATATAGATCATATGTTAAGGAATTTTCAATAATATTTGATACTTTGGGCAAATCCTTGTAATACGAATTTGTTGCCTAAGCAACTCTCTATCGTGTCAATATCACATGTAACATCTGCTGTTCATTCTGAATTGAACAATTATCTCTATTATTAATAAAACCCCTCAAAAGAAATTTTACTATCTGTCGCTTAATCATACGTATGATATATTCAAATCGTTATATAATATTAAAGTAGATAGAATGTATTTGCTTTATCTTGCATTAGAAAAAAAATGCAGCGTTTTTAAAAACACTCCGTTTAGATTGAATTTTCATATGTACAGTTATCCACTTTAACCCAAAATCTATGACAATGTTTAAAAGAAGGGGGTGTTTGTAGCATTCATGCAAATTAAGGTTAACCCGCATGCAGGTACTTGACGCGTTTTTCACATTTATATACTCGAACATCCTCGAGGTGAACACACATTGTAAGCACACCTTGCCAAAGGTCATTGTGAGCTATTGCCATCATTTGGCGTCCGCCGTCCCTCGTTAACTTTTCACATTTTGATCTTTTTGAAATTTAACCGAATTTCAAGATCCTTTGCAAGTGTTGTTACTTTGGAGCGGATTGATCAAGCAACATGGAACTCTAAGATGGCAAGCGAATAGGTACATGTAAATGTAAACATTGGACCGTGTAGAAAAATTTATCAAAAATTCTACAGATTGATACCAAACTTGGTGGTTTGATACCTATGAGGACACGAATATTCAATTCTTAGAAAAGCGCGACCGGCCATGGGTTTCCTACGATGCTTGAGCCGTAGAATTGAAACTTGTCATGAATGATCATTGCAAGGTACTACCCAAATGATCTGATTGGTGCTGAATGGAAATACAATATGGCCGTCATTGTCGGACTTTGTTAAGACTGGACTCTTCAAAATTTCTTCTTCTCAAGAACATTGTAATAAATGGTATGAAACTTGGTCCAATTGAAATTTTTATGAGGAGCTAAATAATTGTTGTTACTTTTGGTATCGTTCTGCTATCAAATATGGTCGAAGTCGCTTTTCTTGTGGTTTAATTTCCAAGATCTTATCTGAAACTACTTGACCTATGGATTTGAAAGTTGTCATAAACGCTCATTGGCAGGTACTTCCCACAAATTGTTACTTTGGTACCGATTGGAATCAAAGACTTATTTAAAAATAAGCCTTAAGGGAAATGTATTTTAAAATTATTCTTCCGACGAACAAATAAAAAAAAAATAGATTGGTACCAAACTGTGTGAAAGTGATACCTAGTAAGGGGGGAGGGGGGGCTAGGATCAAGGAGGGTAGCAAAAAATCCAGGACCAAATTTTTGACGACAAAAATAGGCAGGATCAAACATTTGATCCTAGCCCCACCACCTAAAAAATGTTTGCTCCCTAAGATTAAATAAGTTGTCCTACTCCGGTGCCCTTCTGCTAGTAAATCATGGCTGCCAGGTCCCAAAGGTAGCTTCTCGCTTTGGTTAAATCTCCCAGATCATCCTCTCTGAATAGACTTGTCCCATGGGATTAAAAATTGTCATGAATGATCATTTTAAGGTACTATCTAAAAATTGTTACCTTGTTTTTAGTCGGAAAAACAAGATGACTGACACTTCAACTGGGCTTACTTAACATTGATCATAGTCTTTTATTGACACTTAACATTGATCATAGTCTTCTAATGACACCAACCTTTGATCGTCCAGGGTCAATGCACGGTTCATCTATATGAAACCTTGATCACCATAAAAATGTTAGGTCCGAAATTTCTGCTACTTTATGTCAAAACTGCACTGCGATTTTACTTTCGAATCCTTATCTATTTCACAGCTTTCGAAAGCAGTCGAATCGATCAGTCCTTATTATAAATAGAATACGAGTAGAATAAATAGAAAAGGGGCATAAAACGACTTAAATATACAAAATACACAAGTCAAACAAAACCAAATACAAAATCATAAAAAAAGAATGTGAAAAGTAAAGATTGCCCAACGTCTTGATCACCCCTGTTTGGCCTCTTATATCTATAAAATGTTATGAGGTAATAAAAAACAGATCTCAAGAAAATTTTCCATTTTCATCAAGGAACAATAAAAATAAAAAATCATAAAACTCAGATAAAAAAAAAGTTACAACAAAATTTTTCAAAAATCCTTAAAATTATGACCCCAAGAAAAAAAATGAGGGGGGCCAGATTTCCCAAAATCAATCCTAACCTATATTTATTATGGGGGACCATTGTGATAAATATTATAAGGGCAAAAGTAAATGAGCAGAAACGACAACGATGACATACCAAAATACGTCCGCAAATATTTGAGGTCGTATTAAAACTACAAATACGACACAAACATGAGAACTAAAAAAATGTGTGTATACATATATTTTCCGGTGGTCAGATGAGATACTTGAGTTTTGTCATTGACTGTGTATTTTAAATGAAAATATCGATAACAGTTTTATTGATGGTTCAGATTAGTAAACATATAATGTTCTTTGTTATAATGATTTAAATACCACGGATAAGAACGCGTGGTCTATTGTAGGTGAATTTCAAACCCAATTAATACCAGGATGTGTTATACATGTGTGTCTTGGGTAAGTTGAATTTAGTTGTTTTTATCTTTAAAAGTACAAAATGTGTGACGTTGTGAGATTCATTAAAGCACAGGGACTCGTTTCTATTGATATTGATATTATGATATACAGTAGTACATCGCAGCCGCCACATTCTCGAGTGTTAAATACCAATAGAAACGAGTCCCTGTGACTCAAGCAACAATTACGGTGGCCAGTAACAACAAAAGACATTAGTAGGAATAAAGAATCACTACTGTGTAAAATTTTCTGAGGGTGTCTGATGTGCAGAAAGTTTGCTGAACAAAGGATTGTCACAATTTATTCGAGATGGAGTCGAGACAACAGGACCTTAATATAGGAGTTCCCCAACAGTACATATTCTAATGAAACTGAATTAAATAACCTGAACACAAATATCGCCCGATCCAAGAAAAAAAAGGGCAAAACTTGGTGGAAGATTTCAGTAGAATTCGATTTCAGGACCTCCACAATTCTGAAATATTTCAGGAGGTCCTAAAATAGTTGTGGAGCTCCTGAAATCGAATTGTGGAGGTCCAGAAATATTTGAGGAGCTCCTGAAATCGAATTATGGAGGTCCATAAATAATTGAGGACCTCCTTGAATATTGATACTTTTGACTAATTCATCACCTCATAGATTCATAAAAGCATTAGGTTGTTAAAACTGTCAATTCATACTGTGTCATGGCTTACCAAAAGTAAACAAAAGGAAATAGATTGATTTGAACAACCTTGTAAAGGCACCAGACAAAATAATTACATGTACTTAAATGAAAGGGTTTTTAAAGCAGTCCCTTTACAGTAATTTATGCTGACAGTGCAACAATGATTTTCAATAAGAATTTTCTTTTATGTTATGGAGGCTATCGTTATATGAAAAAAATATATTCTTCTTTAAATATTTGAACACAAAATGTTAATGTGAAACTATGATTGTTATTTCAGTTTAACATCCGTAACAATTTATCTTGCATTTTATTTTCAGTCCAAAGGGAAAGGTTGGATACCAGTATAAGGTATTTATTTTCAGACCAAAGAGGTAGGTTGGATATAAAGTAATTCAAGTATTATTTCTTCGTTTGAAAATTGACGTCAAAGTTTTCATATTACGAATATTATATTGTTACAGATTCTACTTTAGTCGCTATGATTCTCAATGAATATTTACATAACAGAGTCTTGTGACGGTTATATGCGAAACAAGACCCTAATACTATGTAACTAATATGAAACAGGTGTGACCTGGAAAGCGAGCGAAGCGTAAGTTTTTTTACGTTTGATTTGTCGGTGTTTAGTGAAACCTTCGTAATGGCGGGAAAATGTGACACTTGCGCCCGCATCTTTTTTTCTTGCCAAAGTTTGATATATCAAATTTGATTCCAGGTGGATTCTTTCGTATTTATTTTTAATTTCATGACAATTAATGTTTATTTCTAAATATTTTATTGACTTAAAACTTAAAAAAAAAAAATAATAAAGAATGTTCGAAATCACGCGTTTTCTCACAGGAAGTAGTTAGATTTTGAAAGCCGCCATCTTGCAGAAAAAAAATATAAGGATGAAACTAGGACAACGATATCCAAATCTGAAATCCTATACACTATAGAGCGAGCTTCGCTCGCATATTAAAGGCAATAAAGTATGATTAACAACAAGTTAAATTATCTAACTTCTTGCGACAAAGGGAAATGTCGTTGTAGAAAAATTTATAGAAGGATTTTTAAAACCGAGACATGATACACACAACAGAAGTACTATAGGTAGGGGATGGATGTCATATACTTTACCAAACTGACAGGGAAAGTTAATAATTTTGTTAAATTAATATGAGGCAGGTTTTACCTGATGAGCTCCCTCGGTTTTTTAAGAAGGGTATATCAGTAAATGTGTATCCATAATTACTATGAAAAATTATTTAACAAAATATCTTAACAAAGGCTTTGAACGGATCCAGGGGCGAAAATGCTTACGTTGGGGCGAACGGACCCACATTCGTGTGTTAGCGCAAGACCGGAAGTTGGTTTCAACTTCCGATTGAATAAAAAATCTAAGTATGCATCAAATCGACACTTCTAACATAATAGCTCCCTTCGGGACCTTATTATTGCGACGTGCAGAAATGTTATAATACTTCTCACTTGCTCATGCTCTTAAAATGAAGCCTTGGGTCTCACCTTTCAAACAAATTCATTGTACTCCAAATAAAAGATTGTCACGATAAAATGTAAATGACAAGGGTTATTTCGTAATTTGTCACATTTTGTTGTTGGTTTAATATTGATGCTTAAGACCAGATAACGGATAATTAAGAAAAAATACAAAATTTAAAACACATATTCGAGTATGCCTTCTTCAAATTTCTTCATTTGAAGATCGCCCCTCCCCCCCCCCCCACCATTTCTAAATTATAAAATTATTTATTTGCTAAATACACACATAGGAGGGTCAATCAAATACAAAATTGCCACGTGGGTAATGGACAATTTCTTGTGTGTTAAAAAACACACATAGTACAGCGAAAACAATAAAACACGGAGTGAGCCGAGGTTTGCCGATTTGATACACACGAACAGCACGATTTTCGGTTCCACTTCTATTCACGTAGGCTGTTCTTGTGGTCCGTTTCTCCTGGAAACTGGTAAATCTTTAATATTATTACAATGAAATAACCTGTGGACTGAATACACTAAAACAAATCAATAGTAATCAATATTTACCAGATAATACACATCACAACAAAAAATCTTGTTCCACGCTGGTCAGATATTCAATATAATTGATCATAATTAAAGGTAGGTTTTTGTCACTAAATATTTTTTATGCCCTGTCAAACTCAACAGCACACATTTCCTTTAATGGTACATTAAGTTTTTAATACGATCTATGGTCATTAATAGATTTTGCATAAAAGTGCGTGCGCGTATCCAGGATTTTACATTCGGGGAGAGGAAGGGCAATTATAGTATGATTTTTACTATAGACAGACTTCTTAACACCCCCACTGAATCCGCCCCATGGGCATCAAATGTTAGACGTTTGATGTTTTTGCTGTTATATGGAGAGACATTTCACCAAAATTAAAAATATGTATTTTAAGGTTTGACTACAGATCCAGTGATTAACATCAGCATGATCAAAAATACAACGTTTGGAGGTAGGTTTTTCTACGTGTATTGCTTTGTATATATTCAGAAATCTGATTTAATTAAAAAAAACTTCTTGAATTCGGCACAATGATGGGAAAAAATTAAAATTTTCTTTCGTGCTGTGTAGTACATGCGAGCTATTCAGACTCGTAGGATCCTTTAGTTGTCCACTATAGTTGATTGATGTAACAATCACCCTAGTTCTTTACATTCTACTAAATTGAAGTTATTAGCAAGAGGAGATCGAGGATGAGGTGTGCCCCTTCACGAGTATGGATTTTAAAAGAAAATATTGGGGGTCTCTACATTCTTGTGTTTATGGCTGGCAACATGATGCATTTAAACCTTAATTTTGAATATAGTTATAATGAGTAAGTTATAATGACCGTTACAGTGTTCCAATATCTAAGATGATGTTGGACTTTTTCCCACTGTAACATTTCATGTGCTTCCACCGATTTGTGACTTCCACCGGATTGACTTTGTTAAACTTCACGACGGGTGCCGTATACGGAGCAGGAACTGCTTACCCTTCCGGAGCACCTTGGTTCACTCCTGGTTGTTATAGTTCGTGTTGTTCATTGTTTTTTAGTTTTCAGTGTTTATGTGGTTGTTCATTTGTGTTCCGGATTTGTTGTCCAATGGATTACGTTTTTTTTTATTTGCTCCTTAGGTCTATTTGATCTCCTTACTCATTTTGTTTTTAATATATAGTTTCAGTAATATAACTGACATCATGCACCTGAGGAGACAGCTAGTTTACAACATTCAATAAGATAGACGCATTGTAAGTTTTTTTAAGAAAGAAGATACACATCCGAAGGCAAATGATTTTTGTGTATAATCGATATTTGATGAAAAAATTACGAAACTAAGTGCATTCACAAAAATTTACCTGATGACTTCTCATTTGGTATTTACATGTGCATTGTAAGGAAATTCTGATGACCGACATTATTGCTGTGATCTAAATAACATTTAGAAAGATTTGATATGAAAAAAAACCCATATCTGCTTTCATTTGTATTGTGCATTGTTTACCCTATAAATTGTTTAAAATTGTATTACATTTCTCCTAAACTCGAACAAAATGCTGGTCTTTTTAAAAGATTTTAAATATTTTTTTTGTATACATAGGTATTTTTATACTACATTAAATACAAAAGTTTTAAATTATTTAAACTTCATCATTTTTTTCCAAATAAGAGATCGTTTGTTTGAATGATTTCAGTAATATTTAACCTAATTTAGTTCTTTAATAATTACACATTGTTGTTATAAGACTTAATTTCCCACTGGAAATCAACAAACTTTTAAATTACACCATTTGCAAAAGTTCTGAATGTTGTCCTCACAAATCAGGGATATTGTACATGACATATACACATACTTATTGGGTATTTATTGGACACCAGAATTTATCGTCATAAAAGTTTTAACATTATCTTACAAAATGTACTTCTAGAGTCTGTGTAAATACCAGGTTGTAAATTAAGGTGTTAAATAAATGTTTAAACTAAATAGTTTTGACATGTAAATCGGTGACCAAGCAATCCAATCATATGTATTATACTATAAAAACATATGTTATTATGTGGATACTTATATAGGAAGAATGCAAAAAAACTGTAAGTAGCAAATGTATTGCATACTAAAATTTAAGGGTAAGGGATATACTACAAGGATTAAATATTGCAAGGAAATGATCTTGATGGATCCTGCAACATTTTTTGGCACATCAATGAGCCAGGCTGATTAGCTATTTTTAGCTCACCAGACGCAAAGGGTCACGTGAGCTGTTCTCGTCACTTGGCGTTCGTCGTCTGTTAACTTTTACAAAAATCTCCTCTGAAACTAGTGGGCCAAATTGAACCAAACTTGGCCATAAGCACCATTAGGGTATCTAGTTTAAAAAATGTTTCTGATGACCCCGCCTGCCAACCAACATGGCCGACATGGCTAAAAATAGAACATAGGGGTAAACTGCAGTTTTTGTCTTATATCTCAAAATCTAGAGCAATTAGAGTAAAACTGATATGCGGTAAAAATGTTCATCAGGTCAAGATCTACCTGTCATGAAATTTTCAGACGAATCTGTCAACCCTTTGTTGGGTTATTGCCCCTGAATGGTTAATTTTAAGGAAATTTTGCAGTTTTAGGTTATTATCTTGAATATTATTATAGTTGAATAAACTGACAACAAAAATGTTCAACAAAGTAAGATCTACAAATAAGTCAATATGACCAAAATCGTTAATTGACCCCTTATAGGGGTTTTTGCCCTATAAAGACGGCATCCAGCATAAACTTTTCTTTAAAGATCTTCTCCTCTGAAACCACTGGGTCAATTTGGTCCAAACTTTGGTGGAATGGACCTTGGGTGGCCCCCTTCCAAAAGTATATACGGCATCCTCGACTACCAACGGATATGGCTGCTGAGACTAAAAAAAGAAAAAAGGGGGATGAATTTTTAAAATCTTCTTATATGAAACTACATGGTCAATTAGAACCGAACTTGGCAGCAATGGTCCTGGGGAGGTCCCCTTTCAGAAATTTGTCCGATAACCAGACTGTTAACCAAGATGGCTACCACAGCCAAACTAGTTTTAACAATAGGACCCCTTATGGGAAAATTCATTTAAAAATCTTCTTGTCTGAAACCACTGAGCGAAATGGAACTAAACTTGGCACCAATGGTCCTTACGTGGTCTACTTTCGGAAATATGTCCGATAACCGGGACTGTCAACCAAGATGGCCGCCACAGCCAAACTTAGTTTAACATGGGACCCTATGGGAAAAATCATTTAAAACCTTCTTGTCTGCAAATCCTGAGCCAATTGGAATTAAACTTGGCAGCAATGGTCCTTAGATGGCCCTCTTTTATAAATATGTCTAATGACCCGGACTGTCAACCAAGGTGGCCGCCACAGCAAAACGTAGTTTAACATAGGAACCTGTTGGAAAATTCATTTAGAAATCTTCTTCTCCGAAAACACTAAGCCAATAGGAACTAAACTTGGCAGCAATAGTCCTTACATGGTCCTCTTTTGGAATTTTGTCCGATGACTCGGACTGTCAACCAAGATGGCCGCCACAGCCGAAATTAATTTATCATAGGATCCTATGTCTGAAAACCACTGAGCCAATTGGAATCAGGCTTGACAGAAATTGTCCTTAGATGAACCTTTTTCAGAATTGCGTCTGATGACCTAGAATGTCAACCAAGATGGCTGCAAAAGCTGAACTTAATTTAACATAGGACTCAACTCGAAAATTCATTTAAAAATCTTCTTGTCTGAAACCATAGGGGCAATTGAAACCAGACTCGGCAGTAATTGTTCTTAAATGGTCCTCTTTGAGAATTGTCCAATGACCTGGACTGTTAACAAAGATAAGTGCCACAGCCGAACTTAGTTTAACATAGGACTCTATGGGAAAAAACAGCGAAATTGACTGTTACACTTAGATTCTTAGTCATGCCTGAGGTGGACATGTAAAATTCAGGTGAGCGATACATGCTCTTTTTTGAGCCTCTGGTTTCATTTTTTCATTAATTTTTTTTGGCTTGCAAACCATTTTTACCAAATCTTCGATCCTGCTTTTTTCTCACAAAGGCTTAGCGAATGCCTTTTTCGATATTTCTTTCTTTTTCTTTCCTTACCCCTGTCCATAAAAATCGAATGGTGGATCCCTTATACTTAATGATATTTCAATCAATTTTCAACATACTGACTTGTAAATGTGAGGTATTTTCAGACTCGTCGGTTATGTATCTCCTGTTTGCCTAATC
Organism: Mytilisepta virgata; assembly: GCA_028015205.1. NCBI lineage: Eukaryota > Metazoa > Mollusca > Bivalvia > Mytilida > Mytilidae > Mytilisepta > Mytilisepta virgata. The sequence goes on from CM051519.1 coordinate 80,948,707, forward strand.
CATTGTCAGCTTTTCACCTGTATTCACAAAAATGAAAAATGTAAAAGGAACATCGAAATGTCATTATACAGATTTAAACATCGGAAAAAGCTCGCATCACAACATTTCACGGTTTTCTGTCAAAGAAAGTGGGTATACAATAGTAAGCAATGGCTTACATACCATATTTAAATAATGCTTATAAAAACACATGAAGGTACTCGGTAAATTTTATTTTAGATATTTTTTGCAGGTCACTTATTTAGACAAATTTTTTGGGGTGTTTTTTGCGTTAAATTTTTTTTCTGGGGACGAGCCTATGTACAGATGATAATGGGGAGTACTCCCCCACCTTCTGTGATAATACCCGGGATTAGTCACGAAACAAGAACAGAACATACACCTTAGGTCCTTCAATCGTACGTCTCATACAGAAGTTGGCGAGGTTCAACAGTTACACTTTTTAAAAATATTCAACTCTAAACAGAGATTAGCAGTAAAACAATAAAAAGTTTATGATTAAAATATGAAGTTAATTACATAATTTCTGTATAGAGAAACAAAAGACTTTTACAGGTATACTCGTAAACTGACCCCTAGCTTAGAATACGGAAGAGTGATAATAATAGAACTTCCCCCTAGACTAGAATATAGGCTTTCGGGCTTAACTTACCATAATGTTTGGGTTTTTTAACATTTAAAACATTGATCTAGCCATATATGTTAGGAGTGACAGAGCCCCAGATAATGTTTTGGTATCAGGATGTACATACTTCCAGGTTTTTAAGACAGACGAGTATTTAACCTCCAAACCGCAGAATCAAAGGGGTAAAATGAAAATCAAGAGTTAAATTGAATTATAAGTATTTAGTCATATTGACTCCTTTTTTCACCCAAATAATTTTTTTCCGTACCATTTCCTGCCAATTCCGACTTCTGAAAACATGTTATATTTTGGATACTGTTCAAGGGCAGACACAAGCACATTCTTGAAAGAATAACTTTCATGCCTTGACATATGAAAATATCTAAGCATTAACGCTCTTTTTTTCCTAAACCTGGGCGTAATTGTTTCAGACTAAGCATAACTTTGACGACCAGAAAATATTTCTCATGCGTATCTGCCATTTTTAAATCATAAATGACGCTGATACGCACATTATCTGGGGCTCTGGTCATTGAGTGACTATACTATTTTCCCGTTCTGACAGGTTTAAAAGAATGGCGTTGCAATTTTGATTAATTTCATAGGCACATACTACGTACAATTTAGTGATAATTTTAACATAAATTTATTTGAAAAGTGAAAGCAGCACGCCATAGTAGAATAATACAATTATTACATGAACCTGCTTACGTGATTTCCATCCAAAAAAGAGAATAACCAGTAGGGTCCACAACCTGAAGCATTGACTTGTTCAATTATGTTCCGAAAGCCGTTTACTTAAAAAAAAAATGTCAGCTCAAAAGATTTGACACTCTATATCTTCTTTAAGAAGATTAGAATAGTAGGTTAAATATTGAACCTAAAGAGGATGGATTTCTTAAATCCCCTTGACAAACAACAATATCCTGGATTGTAAGGTCTTTATAGCCTAAAATCAGTTTTAATTTACTTATTTTACATCAACTCTGGGTAATGGTAAGTAATGCACGTCTATTATGTTTATGAAATTATGAAATTATTACTTGAAAGAACATGAGACAATTGTTTTTGCTATTCCTGACGGGGTAAATTATTAAAACATGTTGCTATCAATGACTTAAAATTAAATGGACTAGGATCTGTAAGGAGAGGAACGAACACATTTGCTGACAGCAAAACTGTTATTTTTTTTATCGATGTTAATACTGTTTATAGAACAAAACTATCGTCAAAGTTTGAAATACAACAGAAAAAATTCACTCCGACTTCAAAGTCCACAAAGTGTGTCAGTAACAACTGAAGAGTAGATAACCAGAAACGTAAGAATATCAATCAAATAGTATTAATATTTTTCCATGACATTTAATCAGTTTGTTCGTTTTGCTTCAGACCGTCTCTTTGTAGCGTGCTCGCCTCGTGTGCGAAAGGTCGCGGGTTCGATCCTCGACCATGTCAAACTAGAGACTTTATAAATGGTGTTTGCTGCTTCTCCATAAAGCACGCACCATCTAGGAGTAAGAGTAAAGGGATGGTCAGCTCGGGAGTCCGTATAATGTGTCGGGGTGGGGCGATATGTCTTCCTGCGGACTGTAACCTCTTATCACGTTAAAAATCCGGCTCTGTATGTCGGCTATAGTACAAAGCAGGGTTCATATTCATATCGTATCAACATGTTCTCGTCCTGATATCTGTACTACTAAAATAACGAACTCCAATTTGTTAGCCAGCATGGCGTAAAAACGATGAATCAAAGAATTCAACTTTATATATAACTAATATAAGATAAAGGTGTTGATTAAAAATTACACCGTTCCAGGCCCTTTTGTTTTCCACATAATCAATATCACCAATAATTAACAAGTTCCGGGTCGAATCCGATACTGGTACCAATAGTATATGGCACATGTAGTTTCCGGTTGCAACATACAAAACGTTCGTCAACCGTTCGAAGCAAGGAAAAACTTTTTAGTAAAGTAAGAAAACTCAGTTGAATTGAAAAGTAATGCTTACAGTGTAGGGTTGCACTGATGACCAACACACACACTCCCGTTTTAGCTAAAAGGGCTTGAAAATTTAGAGACCAAATCCGTCAACCGTTCGAAGCTAGGAAAAACTTAAGAAACCAACTCAGTTGAACTGAAAAGTAATGCTTACAGTGTAGGGTTGCACTGATGGTCCCGTGTTTCAGCTAAAATGGCATGAAAAATTCAGACACCGAATCTTAAACGGATTATCGTCAGATGACCTGTTTTCGATCGTCACTTATTTTCGACCTACCTTTGTTTCATCCATTTCGATTGCATATCTGTAGGTAATGATATGTGTTGCGCTTTCTATAAATTAACATGCTGTTGGCGTGGCCAACAGGGGCGTTTCCAGGATATTTGAAAGGGGGGGCGTAAAATAAAACTGTGGCCGAGCGGAGCGAGGCGAAAAAATTTTTGGACCTTTTTTTTGCTAAAAAACATAAAATAATTGTGAAATGCACTAATGTAACGGTTCCTGACTTGGAGCATGTATATTTTAGAGTATGTGTTTAATTAATGAATATGATAAATTGCCATATTCAATACAATATAAGCAGATTACGATAGTTTTTTTTTTTTAAAGGGGGGGGGGGTACGCCCATTACGCCATCACCTGGACCCGCCCCTGGACAATGATGCGAGCACAGCAATAGCCCTTTCCAGAAACTCATCTCCGGTATCACGATTCTGACTCAAAATTTGAAGCAAGTTATTTTCGTTACTTTCGTTTTCGGCGAACGAAACTTTTGTAGCACAATATGGCTGCCCCATTAAACAAAGACTTTTCTACATAACGGAAGAGAATTTTGAACTCATCAGTTGGAACATTTCCAGCCCACGGGTATTTGTCGACTGGATTGTCAATCCCCTTTTTAGCTCACCTGGCCAAAGGCCATATGAGCTTTTGTCATCACTTGGCGCCTGTCGTCAGTCCGTCTGTAAACTCTTACATGTTCATCTTCTCCTTTGAAACCCCTGGATCTATTGAACTGAAACTTGGCTTGTAGCTTCTATGGAAAGTCCTTTACAAAATTTGCATAAATCATGATAAATGGCCGCCATGATCATTTACATGTTTGATTGGTCCAAATTTAAATATTCTTCTGTTCTGAAACTGTAAAGCCAAATGAACTGATTTTTGGTAATTAGCATCTATGGAAGGTCCTTTACAAAGTTTGCATAACTCATCCTGGTCCGTGAAACAAAATGGCCGCCATGAGCATTTACATGTTCTGATTGGTCCAAATTTAAATATTCTTCTGCTCTGAAACTGTAAAGCCAAATGAACTGATTTTTGGTATGGAGCATCTATGGAAGGTCCTTTACAAAGTTTGCATAACTCATCCTGGTCCGTGAAACAAAATGGCCGCCATGAGCATTTACATGTTCTTTTCATCTCAAACCGTAAAGCCAAATGAACTGATTTTTGATATGGAACATCTATGGAAGGTCCTTTACAAAATTTGGATAAATTATTCAGGTCCCTGAAACAAAATAGCTCAGCCCACTGAGCCTCTTGTTTATAGACTCTAGCTTTTTCATGTGAAAACGGGAAAGGCATTGTGATAATGAAGATTGTCCATTTTCCCATCTTTTATCATAAAAATGCAGTAAATCAAAGAAAGTTCTCAAATTGAGTAATTTTACTGCTAAATTAATTTTGTTTGCTATAGCTGTTTATGCTGTCAGATGCAATAAAGTTTCTTCTTCTCTATATTGTTTGAACTTTTCTTTAAAAAAGTAAGTTTGCAGCAGCTTGGGGTTGAGCTGATACCTCTTAAGCCATTTTTCATTTACATAATTCCTATAACAGTAGAGTTATTTTAAAAAAAAAAATATTTTTACTAATTGACATTAACAATATCAATAAATGTTTGTTATTGTTTTTTATTTAAACCGTAATTGATTTTACAACTTCAGACGTGTATACTGTACAGGTGATAATAATTGTCAAAATATTGTAAAAAACTTTAATACTGGATGAGATGATAGAGTCCTTTATTTTTTTAATTCAAAAATAACTTTTTCAAGAACTGTATAAATCCATTATAATAAATAGATTCATAATTGATTTAAAAAAAATTATGGGGACAGATCAACAGTATTTACGGGACGGAACGGGAGTCATTTTTTTTTTTTATTAAAAATTACTTATTTGAAGCACTGTATAAATCTGTTATAATAAATTCATTATTGATTTAAAAAAAAATTGATGGGACGGATCAACATGGGGACAGATCTACCGGGACGGAAAAAATGGGGACGGAACGACATGAAATGCCCTGAAATACACTTACTATTTTGCATCTCTGACAATATTATCGTCAAATGAACTGTTTTCGACCATCTTCTATTTTCGACCTACGGACCTTTATTTCATCCATTTTAATTACACATCTGTATATAAATGAAATGTGTTCCGCTTTCTGTTAATTATAACAAGAACATTCCTGCATGCTGATCTCATCTAGAAATGTTTAAAAATGCTTTCAAAGACATAATTTCAAATTTAATTGAAAGTAACTGTCACGGTCATGTTTTTTAAGGTTGTTGTTAGTAATGTAACATATATTTGCCATCTTTTTATACCTCCACCCGCAAACCGCCCATATACAACATACAGCATGTGGACAAAAGTCATTCCTTTTTAGCTCACCTGACCCAAAGGGTCAAGTGAGCTTTTCTCATCACTTGGCGTCCGTCGTCCGTCGTCCGTCGTCGTCCGTCGTCCGTCGTCGTCCGTTAACTTTTACAAAAATCTTCTCCTCTGAAACTACTGGGCCAAATTGAACCAAACTTGGCCACAAGCATCATTAGGGTATCTAGTTTAAAAAATGTGTCCGATGACCCCGCCTGCCAACCAACATGGCCGACATGGCTAAAAATAGAACATAGGGGTAAACTGCAGTTTTTGTCTTATATCTCAAAAACTAAAGCAATTAGAGCAAAACTGACAGGGGTAAAAATGTTCATCAGGTCAAGATCTACCTGTCATGAAATTTTCAGACGAATCGGTCAACCTTTTGTTGGGTTATTGCCCCTGAATTGTTAATTTTAAGGAAATTTTGCAGTTTTAGGTTATTATCTTGAATATTATTATAGATAAAGACAAATTGTAAACAGAAAAAATGTTCAACAAAGTAAGATCTACAAATAAGTCAACATGACCAAAATCATTGATTGACCCCTTATAGGAGTTTTTGCCCTTTAAAGACGGCACCCAGCGTAAACTTTCCTTTAAAGATCTTTTCCTCTGAAACCACTGGGCCGTTTGAGACCAAACTTTGGTGGAATGGTCCTTGGGTGGCTCCCTTCCAAAATTATGTCTGGCATCCCTGACTTCCAACCGAGATGGCTGCTGTTACTAAAAATAGAAAAAAAGGGGGGTGACTTTCAAAAATCTTCTTATATGAAACTACAAGTCCAGTTGGAACCAAAGTTGGCAGTAATAGTTCTTAGGAGGTTCTCTTTCAGAAATATGTCCAATGACCCGAACTGTTAACCAAGATGGCCCCCACAGCCGAACATAGTTTAACATAGGGCCCTATGGGAAGATTCATTGAAAAATCTTTTTGTCTTAAACCACTTGACCAATTGGAACCAGACTTGGCAGCAATGGTCCTTAGATGGTCCTCTTACACAGGTGTGTCCGATGACCCGGACTGTCAACCAAGATGACCGCCACAACCGAACTTAGTTTAACATAGGGCCCTATAGGAAAATTCATTGAAAAATCTTCTTGTCTGAAACCACTTGACATATTGGAGCAGGACTTGGTGGCATTGGTCCTTAGGAGGTCCTTTTTCAGACGTGTCTGATTTCGTGGACTGTGAACCAAGATGACTGCCACAGCAAAACTTAGTTTAACATAGGACCCTATGGGAAATTCACTCAAAAATCTTCTCGTCTGAAACCACTAAGCCAATTAGAATTAGACTTGGTAGCAATGGTCCTTAGATGGTCCTCTTTCAGAATTTTGTGTGATGACCCAGACTGTCAACCATGATGGCGCCACAACCGAACTTAGTTTAACATAGGGCCCTATAGGAAAATTCATTGAAAAATCTTCTTGTCTAAAACCACTTGACATATTGGAGGACTTGGCGACATTGATCCTTAGGAGGTCCTTTTTCAGAAATGTGTCTGTTTTCGTGGACTGTGAACCAAGATAGCCGCCACAGCAGAACTTAGTTTAACATAGGACCCTATGGGAAATTCACTCAAAAATCTTCTCGTCTGAAACCATTAAGCCAATTAGAATTAGACTTGGTAGCAATGGTCCTTAGATGGTCCTCTTTCAGAATTTTGTGTGATGACCCAGACTGTCAACCAAGATGGCCGCCACACCTGAACTTAGTTTAACATAGGGCCCTATGGAAAAATTCATTGAAAAATCTTCTTGTCTGAAACCACTTGACATATTGGAGCCAGACTTGGCAGCATTGGTCCTTAGGAGGTCTTCTTTCAGAAATATGTCCGATCACCCGGATTGTCAACCAAGATGGCTGCCACACCTAACTTTGTTAAATATTGGACCCTATAGGAAAATTCATTTAAAAATCTTCTTGTCTGAAACTGCTTAGCCAGTTGGAACAAGACTTAGCAGAAATGGTCCTTAGATGGTTCTCTTTTAGAAATGCATCTGTTGACCTGGACTAAACCAAGATGACTGCCACAGCTGCAATTAGTTAAACATAGAATCCTATAGAACACTTAAATTTTTAGGTCTGCTCAAGGTGAAAAGTTAAATCCAGGTGAGCGATACAGGCTCTTGAGAGCCTCTAGTTTAATTTTTCCTCTATATATTCTATATAAATCCATAAATTTTCAAACAATTATTCTGAAACCATTTCTTAACCGATTTTCATCAAATTTTTCCATTAAATTCATAAATATTAACAATTTCTTCTTATAACTATGACATAACTTTTGAAATTTTAGTTTTTGAGAATTAACAGTTTAAACACAAATTCCATTTGTTGACGTCACAATTTACTATATGTATATAGTATAATTGTGACGTCAAAATTAAACTATGATCTGTCTTTAAGGTAACAGGTACGTGAATGGGCTGTCTGACGGATTTTTATGAAATTTTGCAAGCAATTAGAGCATGTGGAATTGCATATGAATATCGAAAAAATATATAAGTAACTTTTACACTTTCGGATATATAGCAAATTGAATATTCTGTAGAAAGAAGTACAAATGTATAGGATACACGTAAATATCGCAAAAAATATTGAAAAAATTTATTTTAAATTGCCTTTTCTCAAAAACGTGTCCTACGAATTTTCTTTAAAATTGATATGTTATTGCCACTAAAATTTCCTTTTTATTGATATGAAAGCTATAGGGGGTCACCGAATTCGTTTTTGCAGTATAAATCATCCAAGTGTCTGTGCAATACCTAAAAACGACGGTCGAAAAATAAGATTTAGAGCCACGACGTCACGATTATTTTTGCCTTTTCGGCGCTATTTCCACGCTGTACAGCAGATTCAACTATCCATACTCAAAAAACGAATTCGGTGACCCCCTATAAATTTTATATCAATAAAACGGAAATTCCAGTAGCAAAAACATATCATTTTTAAAGAAAATTCGAAGGACAGGATTTCGAGAAATGTTAATTTGTAGTCAAAATTGCTGAACTTTTTTACGATATTTACGTGTATTATATATATTTGTACTACTATTTTCTGGATATTTAATTTGCTATATCTCAGAAAGTGTAAAAGTTATATATATAATTTTTTCGATGTTCTTGTGCAGTTCCTCATGCTCTAGTTGTATGCAAAATTTCATAAAATTCCGTGAGATTATCCATTTACGTACCTGTCACCTTAAATTATGAATTCTAGAAAACTAATCAATAAAAAATTATGATATTATTATTATAAGAAACTGTTCATATTTCTGAATTTAATGGTGGAAATTTGATGAAAATCTGTCAATGGCTTCAGAATAATTTTTTCAAAATTTTTGGATTTATATAAAATATATAGGGGGGAAATAAAACCACATACTCTAATATATCCAACATCTCCGTCCGTCAGGCTTCCTGTCCATCTGTCCGTCTAAGTAAAAGTTCAGAGCAAGACCCTGGTAGATTTTCCTAGTATTTAGAGATTTTATGTTCAGAGATTGACAAGACATTTCAAATTGCATTGTATAACCATTAAAACACCCTGGATGATACACAGCCTTTATTCTGCTTTTTGGTCAGGTTGTCACTTTTTGACACAAACCCCATTCCTATTCTTCATTCTACTTCATTTTTTCAGAACATGTTATTACACTACATCGAAAATAATCATTAAAAAATCGGCGGAGAACATTTTAGCGGATTTATAGGACAATTTAGCGGAAAAAATGGACCTTTTAGCGGAAATTGTGGACATTTTAGCGAAAGATTTAAAGGACAATTTAGCACAATTTAAAATATTATTCGGACATTTTAGCGGAAGAATTTAGTCATTAAGCATCTACCTCTTCCGTTAATCAGACGAGCGAAAGTTGGATTTTGAGCAGGATAGAGTTCACTTTAATAAAGTTATTGTTTAAAAACCAATCACTATTATAATCTCAAGTGAGCACAAAAAGCAAGATATTTACAATATTTGCAAATCAACATGGGCTCTGTATTGGACTAAATCCAACACTGCAGACATAGTGGTCCTTACTAATGTCACTAATGCTGAAAATTTCTTGTTTTCTGCATCATACTAGGTGATCTAGGGCAACTGACATGAAGTCTTCTCCTGCAAATAATAAATAAAATCAATAAAAAGTTACATGTAAAAAGGCTCCGCTAAAATGTCCATTGAATTTGTACAGGTAAAAAAATTTTCTTCCGCTAAAATGTCCATTCACACCTTTAGAAAATCTGCTAAAATGTCCTGCGTCCTAAAAATAACTCGCTCAATCGGTAATAACACTGCACAATCACGGGCTATTACTAGTGTATTAAATAATTCCCACTGGACGTTAAAAAATAATTCATTCATCCATCATTTTGCTTCGTAATTATATTTAAACTAACATTATATAGTAGAATATTTTGGACTGTTGCTGATAGTCTTGTAAAAAAAAGGGCATTTGGCTTAAAATAAGAATGACCTTTTTTCCTACATGGCCACCGAGGAATACCAGACTATTCATTACTTTTAAGAAATATATTCAAATTGCAATTTGAAAAACGATGTCGATGGATTTTCTGGTTTTATTGAATTTATTATGCATTATTTGAAAATTTATATAAAACAAATATTTGAAAAAAAAATTAACGTTGTTGAGTTTTAACAAAAAATTCTTCATTTTATCCATCAGTCTCTCCTGTATTTCCAACAGGATTGAAAATTACAGTTTGAATATATTTTTCTTCCCTTTAAAGCAGTTTAATTCCAATCGATATCCATCACATAGTTCTAAAATTTAAATTTGAATATATTTTTCAGCTACCTATGTACCAGAGTACTACAGTCCTTAACAAGTTAGACATGTCTCGTAACACCTTAAAACGGATTATTCTTGTTTTGATGTCTATAGTGGTAGTTATTGTTTTTTTCCTGAACTGTACTTACAAGACCAATGATAGTGAAACTTATATTTATGGTGCCTTACTAAGTGAACATAACACTGTTTCAACGACTTTTGGCCTTTTTAATCTTACTCCGATAGAGAAAATTCGTCGGGATTGTGGCGAACTTTGTAATACCGATCGACCCGGCAACCCGGGACCATTTTTTGATCACATCACTGCAAAAGTAAATTGTGAAAAACTTTTTAAGAATCCATATATTGATCGTGAACATGGATTAGTAAAAGCACCAACGGAAATACCAAAAGTTTTATGGAATGAATTTACAATGAACAATCGACTAGAAGTCTTTAGTTATTATTTTGATGAACATTCTCTGGGGAAGCGAAAACATATATCAGTACCAGTATGGACAAAATCTGGTATCCATGACTTGATGGCACAAGCACAACGGGGAAAACTTCCCGGAAATTACGGAATAAACAATACAAATGCTCTTCGTGATGGCCTCAAACACGCTCCAGGAGTAAAGGGTGGCCGAGTTTTAGTCATTGGATCTGTAAAACCCTGGGCTGAGGCATGTGTTCTTGAAGCTGGGGCTCGTGAAATAGTTACTTTAGAGTACGGAAAAATTGTTTCTAAAATTCCGAATGTTAAAACAATGGTTCCATACGAGTTCCGAATGGCATATCTGAACGGTACTTTAGGAGAATTTGATGCAGTAGTTACATTTAGCTCTGTTGAACACTCGGGGCTAGGACGATATGGGGATGCATTAAATCCGTGGGGTGACATTATAGCTATAGCAAGAGGTTGGTGTGTGACAAAATCCGGTGGTTCTCTTACAATTGGAGTAGAATACAATGACAATATGGATTATATACGCTTTAATGCCGATCGTTGTTACGGCAAGATTAGATATCCGTATCTTACAACTAACTGGAAACAACACTATAGAGGTTTCTCCGGGAAAGGCATACAAAGAGTTCATGTGTTCATAAAATAAATATATTTTGCTAGATTTTTTTTAAATTTTATTTTGATGGGATTTTGCCAGTCTAAATAGCTCAGTTATCAAATTTTTAAGTCGGTTTCATTTATCTTAGATAATGGATTTTACTATTTAGCAGCTTTTGAAAACAAAGTATTAAATGTTTGGTTCCATTGTACATTTTCGTCAGACCCTTGTAAGTCAATAAAAGGTCCAATATTAGAAATGTACGATCAACCAATCCCGGAGTTTACTAAATTTAAGCTTTCTCAAGAAAAGTATTTTCTGATATTTATATATTTCAGTGGACTGTTATTTTGTAACCATTGTACTTTTTTGCTTTTGGTTACCCAATTTAGATTGCTAAAAACGAAATCAATCGATTCTTCATATGTACAATAGATCTATATTTTGAAACCTTGATCTTTTTATCATTCAAGAGAACTGAAACAGACTTCAGGTCCATCGTTAAATTTGATAATTCAACTATAGACATTTTTTTTTAAACTGTAGATTACCCTTTTCATTTGTTTCCTCGATTGGAAAGATCTATAAGTATTCTTCAAACTGAGCCATCAATGGAGATTTTTGGTTTAGAAATAAATTAAGTTTCTGATAACATGTTTTGCAAAATCTATCTAAAATGACCAAGCAGGACTTAGATGGTTCAAAAATTCAAAATTGTGACCGGGGATACCGACGTTGGAAAATATTTCCTTGCTGAATGTTTAAATGGGGTGACATAATTGCTGTAGCAAGACCTTGGACCTGTATATATGTCATTACTAAAAAATAGATAAATAAGTAACAAAAAATATGTAGAAATCAACACTAGCTGAAGCTACTGGACAAGTAAGACAAATTGGCGGTTGCCATTTCAAAATTGTTTCCAATGGTCGAAAGATGAACACATGTGGTGCGTTACAAAAAAGAAATTAAATAGAGGTGAGCCATAGGGATTTGGCTTAAAATTGTATTAGATAGTAAACCAAGAGAGAAATTTAATTTAACGTAGGACTAAATAGAAATATTCACTTTAAGATCTAATTGAGTAAAACAGAACCTTACTTTGGTCGAATGGTTATTTGTTGAACCCATGGCAGTGGTATCCGATTACCCTGATAATAAAAATGTGGTCGTTTCAGCCGATCTTAGTTTAGAATAATACCTTTATGGGGTACTTTCCATGTATTTCTATCACCCATTACTATAAATTTTGCGTTTTCAGCAGACGCAACCCCCAATGATGCATTCGCATTGCGTCAGTCATCTGACGGTCGTCGTCGTAATTTGCCTTCAAAAATCGTCTCGTTAAGCAACTGGGCCAATTAGAGTCAAACTTTGGTTTAATGGTTTTTAGGTGACCCCTTTCAAATTTGTGTCCCAGTGGTCCGAAGTTTTTGACCTTGAATCAGGATGGCTGCAGTTACTGAAAATAGAAAAAATGAGGCAAATATACTGAAAAAACCTGAAACTACTCGGCCAAACGCTGTGGATTATTCCTTAGATGGTCCTCGAATTCACAATTCAAATTTTGACAGCCTAGTTGCATTAGATGGTCCTTGAATTCAAAATTCAAGTGTCGACAACCCAGTTGCATATTACTATTGTTCACCGAATTGACAAAATGAGACCAAGGGTTGGAAGAAAAATCCTCGGTGGCCTTTTTTCACATTTTTCAGGGGACCAAACCTTGAAACTTGGTCGCAGTTACTATAAATAAATTTAATGGCTGTCAGGAGTCTGTATAGCACAGATCCCCAAGAAGATATACATTATCTTTAGAAGAAATTTAGGAAACTTGAGAGAAATACCGCTGATTTTTTAACAGATGTATAAATGCAAAGTTTAAACAGCCATACGCGATCTTTAAAATGGATATCTCATAGGCCATTACACCTTTAACTATTGGGAATATTTTTCGTAATGATTCGAGATATGCTTATACACATCATTTGGGTCATCTATAGACAAATTAATGCAATTTTTATTGGCTTAGCCTTTTTATTGTTTCTACATAATAGTATAAAGAAGAAAAGGTCAAAAATAAAGATTTTAACTAATTATCAATGTCAGGTGTCCAGGATATCCATGTCGGTCAGATATTATGCTTTTACCTTTAGAAAGAAGTTAAGAAACTGAGAAAAATACCCCTGATTTCAATCACATATGTCCTTATTTTGTTTGACTACTTTTAACATACATGTATATGTAAAAGCAAGGTTTCAATAGGCACACGCAATTTGAAAAAAAAATAATTAAAAATCTTAGAATTTCTGTCCTATGTATAAAGTTGTGTATTGACATGGACATTTTCACAATTGAGCAAAACTGCAAGTAATTCGACGAAATATGCTTATCTTACATATATATATGCATCAAAATTGTGTCATCATAGAATAATTTAATATTGGATGTAACGCATCATTTGATTGGTCAAATTCTTTTCGTCTATCATATTTTCTAATATGACGTCATTAAAGGGAATCCCGACGCTTTAGACGTAAAAAACCGTTGGAATTGACAGTAAAAAATTTTCAGTCTATTCGAAATACCTCAACGCACATGGTGCACACTTTCAAATATTAAGTGTGCACCACGTGATTGAGGTTATTTCTTCATTTACTGTAAATAATTAGTCAGTCCTTAATATTGGCTTATACTTTTTACCGCCTTATTATGGTTTCCACAAAAATATAACAAAACAATTGCAAAACAAGAATTTTACCGATTTTCAAAGTCAAGTTCAAGTGTCTAAGATATCAATGTCAGTCAGCTCCGAAGACAACGAAATTATAATCATTATAAGTTAGGTAAAGTTCAGAAATAACAAAGAGAACGGGATATTCGAAGGAGGGGAAAATCGAAAAAACTGACAAACTCGGAGAACAACGAAGACCAGACCAAAACAATACATGCACTACAATTGAAAACTAAAAACACATGAACAACACGGACCCCACCAAAAAAAAAAAACGGCGGTAGACTCAGGTGCTTCTGAAGAGTAAGCTGTCTCTGCTTCCTGCAGGACACCCGCCATGCTGCCCATGTCAAATCCGGTATGAGGAAGGGCCGATACCATCAATGGAATAGGTCCATTTTCATTTGGGAAACGGTTTTTTTTCATACCTATCAACGAAGTCATGATGACGTCCATAAAACTTTAATAAGGATGACTACAACTTAGGAGCAACATACCCCTGTCTGGGCAACTTTACACCCATAAAGCTCAAACAATACAACAATTAAACACAATACAACATATATTATACAAAAAACTGAACACAATATATAAGAATATAATATAAGAACGTTGAAGGTACGTAGAACACAATCCGACAAAGGCCACAAAACCTGTATATGAAAATAATTGATCAAAAACTCAATAATAGGAAAAAATCAGGATTAAATATTGCCTGAAATCAAACAGTGCTGAAACAAACAAAAATCTAGATTCATGAATGGTCCAAACAAAATTCAAGGATCGGAAATAAATTTTTTGACAGTCTCAACCTTGCTCCTATTTTGTAAGAGAACATGCACATTGTACCTTACTGTGAAGTATAATTTCAGTTGGTTTAATTTGGGTTCAGTGAAGGTCATAACGCAAATTTGGTCCTCTACATGTGATTTGCAGGTAAGGTCACCGAATAGCAAACTATAAAGAATTCTCTATCTGTTTTGTTTAGCATACATTAAATTTCCCTTCTTTTTTACATTTCAGAGGATGTATTTTTAAACACTTTCACGACCTGGCAACAATGTATTAACGATGGCATCTGCAATATCGGATATTATATACAGATTGAGAAAACTGAACGTCAAAAAAGCTGCAATTTGTCTAATTGTCGTTCTGACCTTCATCCACATTAGCAAATATCTATTCCACGGGACAGGCGTAGGATTCGATGGGAAGCCATTACACAATGATAGCAATATTGCCTTGGTACTGGGGAAAGCATTACAAATCAAAGAGAGGCCGGTACTTATAACTCTAGTCAATGACGGATATTTGAATATGGTTTATAGCTGGGTATGCAATACTAAACATATGGGATTTCACAAACAGGTAATTAAAAATTCATAGTTGCTGTTTTTTTTAGCTCACTATGACCATTTGGTTTTGATCCAGGTGGTCTTTGTCGCCTTTTACATTTCAGTCTCCTTTGAAACCACTGATCAATTGAGATCAAACTTTGGTAGAATAGTCAAAATCGTCCGGGGTCCGACCCATGTATCAATATAGCCCCTGTTACTAAAATTGAAAAAATCATTTAAAAGATATTTAAAAACCTTCTGAGCCTTTGATAAAATGGTCCTCAAGTATTCCACTTTTACAAATGTGCCCAAGGAACCGGACCTTGAACCAATATGGCAACGAAGTTTGGGGGTATATAGATTTCAGTCCGTCTGTCTTTCCGTCCGCCTTTCTGTCTGTCTGTCCGGCCGTCCGTCCGTCCGTCTATTTGTCTGTCTCTGTCTGTCTTTCTGTCTGTCTGTCCGTCCGTCCGTCTGTCCGAAATAACGTTGCCCGCAACTCCTACATTTCTTGCAGGATTCTTATGAAACTTTCTGTAGTGTTAGATCACTATATGGAGATCTGTTGTCCGCAACCCCTCCTACATTACTGCATGATTCTCATGAAACTTTATGGAGTGTTAGATCGCGTAATGGAGATGTGCATATTGTCAGGATTTTCTGTTTGGGCGAGTACTTTTAAAAATATGATAATTTGAACTTAAGCAAATGTTGTTGTCGATCCAAACTGACGTTGTCCGCAACTCCTCCTAAATTAGGAGGTTTTCATGGAACTTTCTGGAGTGTTAGATCACTCTATGGAGATGTGCATATCGTCAAACACGTTGCTGTGGGGGGGGGGGGGGGGGGGGGGGGGTATTAGTCCATTAGACAGTTCTAGTTTGTCCAGGGGCAGTAATAGTACCTTATACCAGTATTATTAAAAATAGAAAAATGAGCAAGATACTAAAAATCAATCTTCTCTAAAAACTTCTGGGCCATTTGAGGCATAAATTTGTTAAAATGGTCCTTAGATGGTCCCTTGCATAAATATATGCCCATCGTTACTAAATATATATCAGTAAAAATAATTGGGACCTCGGTGCCCGAGTGGTCTAGGTAGTTCTTCATGACTACTAATGATCACTAGCCTGTTAACACTGAGGTTGCGAGTTCGAATTTCACCTGTGGCGGGGTGTGTTCGACCCCGATCTAAAATGACAAGGATTGCCAATTTTCCTACCGAAGGTCGGTGGTTCTCTCCGGGCACTCCGGCTTCCTCCACCAATAAAAACTGGCCGCCGTGAAATAACCAAATGTGCTGAAAACGGCGTAAAACCCAAACTAAACTAAGTAAAAAAATTAATCACCTGAAAGTAGTGTGGTAATTGAGATCAAAATTTTGCAAAGTGGTCCTTAGGTGATCCCTTTTCAAATTATGAGTAGGGGTTTGGTCCATAGACCAATATTGATACCGTCACTAGAAGATAGAAAATATAGTCTTTGAAACTACTGAAGCAATTTATACGGAAACTTGTTGAAGTAATCTTTAGGTGGTCCCTCTTCAAAATAATTGTCTACATTGTGCACTAATATTCTGTTACTGAAAAAAACACCAAATAGCATCAACGAGCTTTCAGTGTTTTTTTTACCTGCATTAACGGCGAAAGCATGTCTAATAACCACTTGACTCCTTCAAAAAGACCTTGGGTAAAAAATTTTCGTCAAAAGTTTTCTTGGCTTCTACAGATGGGAATGATTTTATATTTTGTCTGCAGCTTCATAATGTTGAGTTGTATCTTGTAAGCAATTTTTGGATCTGTCGTGCAGCCACTTCATGTTTGCCGATAGTTAAAAATTCAACAATACTCAAAACACTAGAAAATTTTCGTGAAAGTTTTCTTGACTTCTACTGAAGGGAATTATTTTATATTTTGTCTGCAGCTTCATAATGTTGAGCTGTGGCGTGTAAACAATTTTTCGATCTGATCCAGACCCGGTTTTGGTCTTGTTTAACAAATGTATGAAGTAAACAGTGGCTGTTGTTTCTGTGGTATTTGATCTAAGTTTGAGAAATATTTGTTTAAAAGCTTTGGAAAATCAAAAAGTTCAAAAAGGTGGCATAGATTATGTTTATATAGAGATTTTTATTACAGTCTTCGTTTAAAGTACTCCATCTTTTTCCATCCACTTTCAGGTGCTTATGATTACAACGAAAAAAGAAGCAACTGAAAAAATAAAGGCATTATCGCCAGATGTTAGTGTGGCAGTGATTGACATTGAACAGTCTATGCATGGTAACCAAGAATACAGTCACGTGGGATACGTCAAACTAATGATACTACGAACTCAGATTCAGTTAGCTTTATTGGAACACAATATAGAAGTTTATGCATTCGAATGCGACTCTGTGTGGTTTAAAAATCCACTTCCGTTTCTTCTGGAACATAAAACAACTCTTGATATTGTTTTTATAAGTAACTATCAAAGGCCTAAGGCTATTAATGGCGGGTTTTTATACCTCTTTCCCACCGCAGCAACGAAGGCAACTTTTGTGCAGCTCAACAAAATGATGCTTCAGTTAGCTGAGAAAATAAAAGATCTGCCAAGGGATAAATTTGTACCGACAAATGAAAATGATCAAGTTTATCTATCTAATTTAGTCCTAGAAAAATATGCTGGCCTCAGATCTACAGTTTTACCCTTTTCAATCTTTGCCGACGGCAAATGGTATGAAATAGAAGAGAAAGAAAGGCAGCTAACCGATCCATATTTAATCCATAACAACTGGATTAAGGGTATTGAAAATAAAGAGGCTAGGGCAATGAAATGGGGACATTGGTTTTTAAATAAGGACGGTTCATGCGATTTTGATCAAGTTAAAAAAATTGTCGAGTGATAAATCTTTTTATTTTTTTTTTCATGGCAATCAATAATTTGTTGTCAAATAATTTTCTTAAGACTTCAGTATTTCTTTCGTATTTTTATATTGTTCTGTTCAGAGTTTTCTAAGGTCAGTCAGAATTTACATGTGCAGCATTATATTTAGTTTTGTTGAAAAATTAAATTTTAAATAAATAAAAGATATTGTTTTGAAAAAAATATATTGTTACTTTTCCTAAATTCTTTGACAGTAATTCTTTGACCTTTTGAGGTCTAACGTCCTTACTTCTGGTTGGTATAAATTTTAGTATTATTCAGCAGATCACTGTTGCTGTGATACGTATATGTAATTTTGTTTATAAACTTCTCCTGCATTTTTTTACGTTAAGGTCTTGATGCCAACATTGAAGGTTCATTCATATTAAGGTATTGATGCAAACTATTGAACTCTATGCTGAGAAAACATTAAACCCTTTATGGGAATATTATTTCTTAATTTAATAGAGCAACAGTATCCGGCCAGCAGCTATGAGAGCCTTGGCTAGTTAAACGATCACATTCCTGCACTGCTATCTAAATTATGTACAATCCAACCAATTTTTGCAGTCCTTGAAAGCTGCCAACTTGCTAGTAATCACACTTGTAAAACCTGGTTTAACACACCATTTTGATTTAAAATTCCTGTAAAAGTCAGGAGTGTGACTATTGCTTTCCAGTTGTTCTGGGTGTTTGGTTGTCTCCATACCTTGCCAGTTATTGTGGCTTTGATTATGACATTTCCTTGGAGTTCCATTTTTGTTTTGAAACTTTATTTATTGTTTATTATAGTATTTTTTAAACACCAGATTGTCAGTATAGATTAGGGGAGGTTTGGATACTCTTAAAACGGGTTTAACCCCAACACTGTTCAGTTTCTGTACCAAGACCATCCTGATCTCTGTTGTGTTTATGTCAATGTTTTGCGCTCTTTTATGTTATTTTTTGTCCAGGGTTCTGTCTGTTGGGTGGCATTGATTGATTGGTATGTTATTGTAAGCCTTTCCTGTTATCCATTTTATTGTTTATATTGTAATATTATAACAAATGTAGCTTCTTTAATACTACACATCGTTTCACTTTTTAAATATAAATTGTGAATTTGGAGGTTTAAGGGAAGGGAATTTCAATTACACAGATCCTAAGGTACACGTCTTGTTCAATTTGGCTAGATTCCTGTAATGGATCACTTGGGTTCAAATCAGGGAGCTCGGATGGTGGTTGTTAGGTCGTATATTGCAATACTGATAGCCGTGCCGTGAACTGCAGAGGGTGGTGTGTTTAGAAAATGGCAGCTATAAAAACCCTTTTGAACAATTCGTAAAATATGCCAAAACCAACTCTCAACACATTTCCTGTTGCAGTATAAATTTAGCTTTGTGTCTACCCACACGTCAAGGATTACCTTGATGATTTGTTTATTCAGAAGTTCTCGTCCCGAAGATTGTCTAATATCAGGGGAGGATCCAGGATTTTTGCAAGGGAGTGGGCGTAAAATTTAGAATTGAAAAATGTAACGCCGAGCGGAGCAAGGCAAACATATTTAACGATTTTTATGCTAAAAAATTTTATACATCGATAAAAAAAAATTTTGCGATCAAAGTTTGGCGTACGCCCTGTACGCCCTTCTCCCCTTCTGGGTCTGCTAGACGTTAGGCAAAGCAGCAATCAATCAATCCTTCATGGCTAAGCACAAGAACATTTAGGCAAGACATTAAACTGATTTAAGAGATCCCAACCCTCGGTCAGTGGATCAGTCATAGGCAATAAAAAGAAAAAACACAATCCCAATTTGTATAATCGTTGGGAATATCCGGCAAAATTCATTGTAGTTCAAAAGCGCATCTTGACTTCCAGGAGAGGCACTGTTTTAATAAAATATTAAATTAAGATTTCTAAATTCTTATTTTTAAACCATTCTTCAATAAATAATAAATACACCAAACAGATCACAATTCGCTTATTTTGAGCCTCATGCACATTTCTAATAAAACCTTAGTCTTTTCCTCATTCTGGAATTTTGTCTTCCCTTTTTAATGTGTACCTGTCCTTTACATGTCTGAATTTCCAGTCTTTTAGTACATTGCTTACATTTTACAGTACAACACCAGTGGAATTTACATTCGCACTTTTCCGTTACAGTGATCGTCTTTGAATCAAATCCCCTCCCGCAACACATTATGTCACATCCATCAGTACCCAAGGATAACTTATTGCATCGTCTACCTACAGTTCCCAACGAACCTAAAATCATACAAGGTATGTTACTACAATGTAAAGCGTGTACACTCTAAAGGAAATACAAATACAAAAGTCCACCTGATTGAAATAGACAAATTTTATTAGAGAGCAGTGGCCATTGCCTAAAATGTTTGTATTAGCACGTGTGTTTTACAAATGTAGTATCGTTAGTTCGACTGTTGTACAGTAGTGCATTCTCGTAGTATAATACTTCACAGCTGAGTGGCCAAATCTTGACTACGGATAGAATGTGAAAATCACGTGATTCGTCAAGCGTTATATGAGTCGTGTTTTATTTTCTTGAATCATTAGCCTGCTTCAACTACGGTTAATGGTTAGGCGTTTTATTTGTTTTTGTCCTCAACCATTTGGTTATTTGGTTAATGAAACCTTCAACCGGAATCGATAGTACGTTTTTGTCGTTTCCAAGGTGGCGGCTTTGTTGAAACCCCATTGTTTAGGCTTTTTACTTGACGTTTTTCATTAAGTCAAGGGTAAACTTCGTTAAATTAAAACACAAAATAGGAGTTGAAGCTAAATGTTTAGCATTGATTAGCAGTTGACCATTGAAAGATACTTATCTCAACAAACTATGTTTCAAATTTTAACAAGATATATTGAGCCCATCTAAGTCGACACGTTTTTTACTTTACCCGAAAATTGCCAATTTTGTGATTTTTCGTGCATATTTGATTTTTTTATGGACAAGGCGACTTAACTCCAGAACAACATCTGACTTTCATCAGGTAACAGTAAATGAGGAAATGTCACTAGATAAGTCTAGTGAGTCTTGTACCAGTCTTTTTAGCAACTTTAAAATTCTGATCACAGATACAAAGAACTTGGCAATATTTCGAAACCATTTTTCACCATTTAAGTAACGATGATTAAAGTTTTTTTTTAGAATAATTATGAATATTTACACTGGAACAATAAGAAAAATTGTTTTCATATACTTATTAATAAAGTTTCATTTTTTTAAGTAGAAAGGCTACATTGTTGTTATTTACCTGGCATGGTAATTTTTTTAAAGATTTGAAACTGTTTCATGTAAAAGCTTAACCAGGTTATTGGTTTGTAAAAACAAAAAAAATGTTTGAAAAAAATAAAACACGCCTCATGGTATTCGCCACTGTCCTCCCATTAACTTTGACATGCCAACCATGCAGACTTTACAAGTATTTTGTCCTGCCTATTGATCTGATTTAGATTATGATTGAGTTCAGTTATTTATTTATTTTTTACTATTCATTGCTTTGTTTTCATTATCGGTATCATATAATATACTAGTACTCAATAGTCCAGCTGATGCATGTATTTATAGCTTAAAATAGCATTTGTTCTGCACGTAATCTTCCCTTCTATTTTTTAGTTGGAAAATAACCATGACACGAATATCAAGATTAAAAGTTAAAATATAGCTAACCTATTCCTAAATCCGCCTTGCAGTAATCTGGTGAATCTTCAAGGTAAACCAAATCTCGTCTGGTCGGTCTTTTATGGTTTCTGTTAGCTACGATTAAGTTGGAACCATCTTGGTTGATCATAACTTGTGTAGCTCCGTTATATTTTAATCTGAGGTATTTTCCTACTGTTCTGAAAGACTGCATAGCAAGCCAACATGTCCGTAGCGTACATGCCCCACTAACACCGTGACATTTACATGTAAGTTTCATAAATTTTTTCACCGCCTGTAAAAATATAGAGTATGTATGATTATTAGACTAATTGGAATATTGGATTGGGACTTAGGTGGTCATTTGCTCATCGCTCTCTCGGGGAATGATGTTGGTCTTATTACTTTTATGTACGAAGGATCATGCGAAATTCGAATTCCGACATTCGATATTCGAGATTCGAAATTCAACATCTAGAATAACCAATCAGAGGAAAACTCAGTTGTGAATAGTATTTGGCCAATGATATATCTTTTCACTGTACAGATAACTATAAATACAACATCAGTGCTACTTTCGATTAATCGGAGAATTTTAAGAAATATTTAGTAGTAGAATGTTCTAAGAATTATCTTCCATTTTCTAGATTTATGACTTTTTGCTATATAAGAACACGGTTTAGTTGATATACCACATTGGATAGAAAAATAACTGCAACAGTACTGTCATTAATACTGAAGTGATTTAACGCCACTAAAACCACTGTAAACCGTGAGCTTATATAGCAAAATTCGTAAATCTAGAAAATTTCCGGAAACTGTGAACACCTACATGTATTTATAATTATATGCATGTTTTCTGCATCAAACTGGAATATTCCTTTAATAAACAAGAAATATGTTATGTAAAAATATACATACTTTTTTCCTAAAAAAATTGTCTATTGCATACAGTCTTCACAACATATCCCTTTCAACGCGAGTATCTCCTACAGTGAAAAGATATTTCAATGGCCATATCTATTCACAGCTTAGAAACTAACTTCTGATTGGTCGTTTTAGATGTTGAATTTCGAATCTCGAATCTTGCATTTCGAATTTTGAACTTTGGATATTGAGTCTCGAGTTTCGAATTTCGAATCTCTATTATCCTTCTGGGCTTTAATGTGTAATTATGTATAGCGAAATTAATCGACCAAGGAAGAAAATTTCAATCCTCTGTTTATAAGTGCGTTAAACAGTTAAACTATCAGCTACAACTCTTCGACAGTCTCATTGGTTCTAATGTATGTATATGGTGATAAAAGAGTTCAAACTCGAAGGTAAGACTTTCAATAACAAAATTAAGTCTAACTAGATATCCTGCTGAAATAGGCAATGGTTCAATATCAATTAAAAAAAAAAAAACAGAATTTGCCCTTTCTGTTGGTGTTGGATGTGGTACTGTTTTTTTATGCAGAAATAGAAGCACAGATGTAGCATATATCAATTGAGAAGAAATTTAATGGGCATCAAAGATGTAAAAACTGACTTTCTACAGTATTTAAATGTTTAAACATGACAAGAGTAATTGGTCAATTCCATGCTATCCCATAGTCGATTACTTCAGTATATGGTTGCTACTAAGTCTTTTAGGATATTTACCAAAATGGAATTGCAATTTTTGAAATTCAACTGATAAAAATTTTTTGATATTTCACAGATATTTACTTTAATATATATGGTTTCTAGGTACTTTCCCCAAAATTTATAGGTCTGAGATTCTTCCAGGATATTTACCAAAACTCATTGAATCAAATTGTGCTATTCAGCATTACAACAGACATATAGGATAACTTATTAAGGTTTTCAGAGATCTAAGTTTGTACAGTGAATTCTCAAAATCTGTGATTCAAGAAAAACAGAAAAACGTATTAAATATAATTATACCTCAGTGTGTTTTTTTTCTACATAAAAATCAATAAAATAATTTTACTATTTTGTCTATTTCTAAACCTGGAACTATTGACCGGTTAATAATTTCCTCTTCTTTCGGTTTAAAACACTTACTGACTGCATATTCGGGGAATAGTAAGTTTATTATCCCCTCGATACCAACTACTGTCCTCGGCTACGCATCGTAGCAAAAGTTGGTCCCTCTGGGTTAACAAACTTAATATTCAACTCATACCCAGTCAATAAGTATATACTATCAAATTCACTATACAGAGACATGTAATAAATTATCTCTGCATAGAAATAAAATAAAACTTGGTGAATTAGGTGAAAGTTTTGTCTTTGTACCAGGAGAAAAGGCAGCTAGTAACTTTGTGATCATCTAAAAATGTACTACATCGATATATTAAGAGAGGAATTAGATAATTCTAGCACTTTACTTGAAACTAGATTTATATAAAAAGACATAACTGAACAATACAGTAAAGCCAGCGAACAGTTCCATGTTCCAACCCAACACCATAATGATACAGTTTGTAGTGGCTACCTAAATTACATAAAAACCCATACAAAGTTCGTTTTATTTCTGCCTCCAACAATTATTCTACCACTTAATTGTCTCTCTTATAAAAAAAATCTTACTTGTATAAAAGAACTTGTAATCAATTCAAACTTTTGGATAATGTGCAAACATTAAATCATCAATTAAGTAACTGCTGTAGACATTTATGATTTTTCTACATTGTATGCAACACTTCCTAACGATCTTATTAAAGAAAAGTTGAGTGCACTGATTAACTTGTCTTATGAATCTTCTGTTTTAATTGTAGCAGTAGTTTTAGAGCTTTTTTTCAGTCATAGAAAGTATGCAAATTACAGTTGTACACGGGATGACATGATCAAGGCCCTACAGTTCTTGCTGGACAAAATGTTTATTTGGTTTGACAATATTGTGTATTGACAGGTCATTTGGCTTCTTATGAGTGCAAATTGTGCTCCTCTCATTGCTGGCCTATTTTTATATTGTTATGAACAGTCTTTTATTGGAAACTCCTTGAAGGTGAAATACAGAATCATGATAAATTGATATTATAAACAACAGCAGGTATCTAGATATTGTACTTACTGTTGATAATCCCGAGTTTCTTTAATGTGCAAAAGACTTTTTATCAAAAAGAGCCACATTTTAACAAAGCTAATAAGAATAGTAAATGTGTTCATTTTTAGATCTTACCATAAATATCGAAAATGGAGATAAATATACTAAAATTTATGATAAAAGGGACGACTTAAATTTTCCAGTGATTATAACTTTCACTTTCTTGACGGGGATGTGCCTGTGTATCGTGTGTACATATCACAGCTTACACATTTTACACGAATTTGCTCAAGGTTAGAAGATTTTGACGAACGAAACCACACGATTACTTAAAAACTTCTATTACAGGGTTAATTATTTTACAAGCTCATTAATTCTTTTAGCTAATACCCAGAAATCGTTTATCATGTACGTGTTTTTCCATCCTAGTTACTATTGTAATATCGTGAATAAAAGGGGCTATCTAAACCGTGTACCATCCAACCAGTTTTTGCAGTTCTAGCTAGGGGTCACTTTGTTAGTAATTATACTTTATTGGTATTTATAGTATGTTTTACTAACCAGAGTGTGAGGGTAGATAAGGAGGGTGCGGGGCGGTCCCCATAAAACCGGTTCACAGTTTCTGTACCAAGTCAAACTATCCTGACTCTCTGTTGTGTTTATGTTTGTGTTTTGTGCCCTTTTAAATTATTTTCTTATCCGGAGTTCTGTCTTCTGGGTGATGTTGATTGATTGGTATGTTATGGTTGACTTGTCCTGTTATCCATTTTGTTGTTTATTGATAAGTAATAGTGTATATTTTATAAAAAAAATATCATTACTGTTGAAATAGAAGTCTGTCTGTGTCTATGGTACTTGTGTATGTACGTGCTCATTTTGTAATTTATCCACATGTACAGTTGCGACCAGTCATAACCTGTCGTCCAAGTTAACTTCCAGAGCAGAACTGCTCTGAGTTACCTTAGAGCAGTCAGGAAGAAGAATAGCTCTGGTCAAGAACAATTCTGGTCAGGAAGTAGAACAGCTGTGGAAGTTTGACTTTGGATGTGTTATTCGTTTGTTAAAGACGCATAATATACCCCAATCACGCATCACGAAAATACCCCCCCCCCCCCCACCCAGATAAAAATGTAAACATTACAACATGATCATCGGCTTTATTTCAGTGTGGTTTTTTTTATACCCACACTTTCGAATGAAAGTTCGGGTATATTGTAGTTGCGGTCGCCGTCCGTCCGTCTGTGCGTCCGTCCGTCACACTTTCTTGTGACGCAAACTCCTCCTTCACTTTTAGATTTTTACCATTTTTTTTTTGTCATATTGTTGCTTACTAATTGTAGAAGCGCAATAAGGTTTTGGAATTCCAATTTTTTAAAAGAGGGCCTGGGAGGGACCAAAAAGAGCGAAATTATACAAAGAGCCTTGTCACGTGAACTCTTTCATTTTTGAATTTAAACCAGTTTTATTGTTGCCATATTCTTGCTTAGCAACTGTAGATGCGCAATAAAATTTTGGAATTCCAAATTTTTTAAAAGGGGGTGGGAGGGACCAAAAAGGGCCGAAAGAGAAAAAAAACATAATTACTAAAATAACTATGTCTTATTGTTGCTTGCTAAATGCAGATGCGCAAAGGGTTTTGGAATTCCAAATTTCTAAAAGGGGGCTTGGGAGGGACCAAAAAGGGCCAAAATAGACAAAGAGCCTTGTGACGCGAACTCCTATTTCATTTTTTAATTTAAATCATTTTTATTGTTGCCATATTGTTGCTTACCAACTGTAGATGCACAACAAGGTTTTGGAATTCCAAATTTTTTAAAAGGGAGGTGGGGGGGGGGGGGGGGGGGGGTGGGAGGAACCAAAAAGGGCCAAAACAGAAAAAGACCATAATTACTAAAATTTTATCTACGGAAAGAAAAATTGAAGAAATTTGTGAATTTCAGTTTAAGGGGCTATAGGTTCCTAAAAGGTATAGTGTATATTTTCCAAATAGTTAAATTATAGTAAAAGTGGGTTGTGATATATTTGTGAAAAGGTTATTTGTTACAGATGCAAACTGTAATGCTAAGCATGCTTTTATTTTGAATTTTGAGGATTTAAAGGACCAAAAAGGGAAAAGAGGCCAAAAAGGTAGATTACAGTAAGAGTGGATTGTGATATATCTCTTCAAAGGTTATTTGTAACAGATGCGAACTGTAATGCAATGGAAACTGAAAATGTTAAGAATGTTTGTTTACAAATAAATGTGGGGTGTAGGTATAGCTATCGTTCCGACAGCCCCTATCTCTAGTTATTTATAGTGTTACAAAAAGAATTTACTGAAACTTTAAGTTTGTGATTTCTTTTTTATTCTAGATCCTGACTATTACTAGAATTGTTCTAGATTATTACTGATTATAAAACTGTTCTAGACCATGACAGGTTAGAGATGTTCTAGACCATGACAGGTTAGAGCTGTTCTAGATCATGACAGGTTAGAGCTGTTCTAGACCATGACAGGTTAGAGCTGTTCTAACGCCACGACAGGTTAGAGCTGTTCTAACGCCACGACAGGTTAGAGCTGTTCTAACGCCACGATAAGTTAGAGCTGTTCTAACGCCACGATAGGTTAGAGCTGTTCTAACGCCACGATAGGTTAGAGCTGTTCTAACGCCACGATAGGTTAGAGCTGTTCTAACGCCACGATAGGTTAGAGCTGTTCTAACGCCACGATAGGTTAGAGCTGTTCTAACGCCACGATAAGTTAGAGCTGTTCTAACGCCACGATAGGTTAGAGCTGTTCTTGACCATTTCAGCTTAGAGCAGTCAAAATCGGTCATTATTTTGTTCTAGAGCAGTCAGGATTCTATTCTAGAGTAGTTCTAAAGCACTCAGCAGAACTGCTCTAAGTTAACGTGGTGAGAGTTTATTCTGCACCTAACTGTAGCTATATGATAATGTACCCTATTTTAAACTGTAAAGTGTCTGAACGTTGTCATGTACTTGTCATATCCAATCAGAATTTAGATTTAATCAAACTTTCAGTTTCATTTAGATCATATTAGCACATGCCAACGTTTGAACGGAGAAAATATCAAATTTGAAGATAATTAAATTACCTTGTGTTTTGACTAAAATTATCAAAAAGAGGAAAATTTTTTCAGTATCAGATTTCAAGCTTCCGTCAAATATGGACATTTTGGTAATGGGAACAGTGCGTTTTAGCTACTTTTCCTGCCAGAACAATGAGATTCTCAAAAAATTAATTATTTGTGAGAAAACCGACACAAAGTTTTTCCTGAGCACTCACCCTTCTACCGGCTCTGTTGTTATGTAAGTTCATAAGAGCTCTGGAATCTCTTATTCTTTTCTCTTTTGCGTCTATAAACATTCTAGAAAACTGGCTTCCCCATCGTACGTTGTCGCTGCATCCTCCCCATTCATACCATCCCCGTTTATCTCGACCACGCCCAGATTTTGAAGGATCACATCCACACTGCATCAAATCCCCTCTGCTACAGGCTCTTGTAACAGCATGGACAACTCCAGCAGAAGAAATGGCGTAAACAAATGATGCTTCCCTGCTCCCTACTTCGAAAAAAAAGCACTGTTTAGAAAAAAAACATTTCTCTGCATTTGAACAATTCTTTATTCAGAATGAGCAAGAATTTCGAGATTAATTTATGTCAATAGATATGTACTATCTTGTAAATAGTTAATGTGGCAAAAGATAAAAAATAAGATATCTTATACATGTTCGCGATATCTTTAAAAGCCAATAGATAATATTTGGAAAAATATGATTTACAAAATGGGAAAAATAACAGTTATATAAAAAATCGTCTGTAAAATATTCCATATATACATGTGTAATAAAACTTTAAGAGGTTAAATGAAAGTACGT
This sequence comes from Mytilisepta virgata, assembly GCA_028015205.1. Lineage (NCBI taxonomy): Eukaryota > Metazoa > Mollusca > Bivalvia > Mytilida > Mytilidae > Mytilisepta > Mytilisepta virgata. The sequence continues at coordinate 80,977,380 of CM051519.1, forward strand.
GTTTTAAGTTATCTCACATACTTTATAAGATATCTCACATACTTTATAAGATATCTTTAAAAGGTTTATATTATATTTTGTAAGGCTTTTAGTAGTTTAATACTAGTTTATTTTTAGAATATTATCATAGTATTTCACATTGAAAAGTATATGAGATATCTTATATAGATCTGTCTAATATATTTTATGAGCTATCTTAAATTATTTTATATGGGCGCAAAGTAAAAACAGGCGCTTTCACGTCGGACCGATGATTTTTGCCTGGATGTCCTTAAAAGAATAAGACAGACACTATTTACTCTATTAATTTGCGTAAATACTAATAACCCCTATATTAATTGAAAGGTTCGGCCTTCTAGTTTAAAGTAGGTGTATTTTCTCAGTAGCTTATTGTATCGTTGTATTATTACTCTTTAAAGCTATTTGTTTAAATAACACATGAAGTTACGGTTTGTTTAAGATATATTACATGTTTTTGTTGGGTTTAGTGTCAAGAGTTTTTGATCTCTAATCGCATCAAAGTGTAAAATTTGACTTTTGAATATATAATTTGGCGTGTAAAAAGAAAGTAAATTATACAACAATTGCCTACATAATGCCCGAAAGCTTATGTCTTAATAAAATAATGAAATTTTTGTTCATGTTCTTGGGTAAATATTTTACTTTTAAATTAGCAAGTGTGCTAGGATTCTTTTTAATATCGAAGTCGTCATGTTTTTAATGATAAATCATTAGATTTGATTGTACATAGAATAATCGGCACTTGAAGTGAGACAGTTCATACAATTTTTACAGAAAGTACAAAAAATTTCTTTGAGCGTTTTGCCAAAAACACCCTGAAAGACCGACCTATAATATAACGACCACCTAGTTTTATGTCATTTTTTTGTGGTAAATACCGATACATCATATATTTAAAGTCAAGTTACCATCCTATTTTTTTTCGATCTTGTCATAATCTTGAAATGTGTTAATAGGATAATGAGCGAAGGGAGATAGCATCGCAATAAAGCAAAGAGGCACGTGCACCAAAAGGCCATAATTTCGTATCAATTATAATAACTGAGATAGTGTCAGAGAAAATTACGCGGTTCGAACGTGGGTGATATTTTTTGTAATATAATTTGTAACGTATAAAACGTATTTATAGATTATTCTGAACAAAAGTACTACACAATCAATCTTGTAAATCGTATTTCATAAATATCATGAGACGTTCCATAATTTGCTCGACGAATGAACATTTTACTTCATTTCCTGAAATATTACGATCCTATCGAATTCTATCGAACGACGATGATTGAACCGAGTATAGCGCACAGGTCAAAGATCTAATCAGCGTCGTATCACTGCGTACTATTAAGAACTATCACCGACTGGATAAATAATTTATCATTTCAGAAACAGTTTCTATCTGTCTATCTTGATTTTAACATGTTTAAGATACAATAAAAAAATCACTGAATATTATTTTTATCGATTAATTAAAAATGTATGTAGTAATAATCGGAATGCAAGAGTACACACACATCTTCCGAGTAGGAAAAATAATCTAAATCAATTAACAATTAATTTCTTTCTAGCATATCTACGCTGTTGTACTATAGATGTAGGAATCAACGATAAAGCAAATAAAAATGTTGAGAGTGGGGGTAAATTCGATAGAGTGCTTAAGATAAAACATCGATCAACCGATCTTCTTAATACCAAACTGCAACAGAAGTTGATAATAATACCAAACAAAATTTAAAGTGTAATCTTCTTCGAGATGTATGAAAACAGCTGAAAATAAGGTGCAAAGGCTTCAGACTTCTTACATAAAACAGACTTACTATTCTCTACTTGGCATATTTATCATTAATTAATTTGACGTTTGAATTTCAGTACATTATTTTAAGACTTCGTGCTGGAAGTTTGTTTACTTATAATTTATTTTCTCTTGATCAGATATTATTGCACCAATATAGATATTAGCCATATCACGTCGTTTCGTGTTTATGTTTATAGATTTCGTTATCTTTTCGTTTTTCCCAAAGACTGATATATGAGTTTCAGCAAGACAAACCATGGCAAAGTTGACAATAAAACAAATCAAAAAACTATTTGAACAATAATAAAAAGCTGATGTGTTTTTCTCTTGTGGGTTCTGATATCCCGATAATCGATAAAACAACAGATATTTATCTGGTTTTAAATATTATTTATATTAATTCATCTTTTCAGGGTTATTTATATATTTAATTATTCGAACGAAATTATTTTTTTTCATAAAATAATAGCCACGGAGGTAATATGATGTTAGCGGGCTGCATCTCTGTTAGGTGAAGTTTCAACAATGATTTCATTTTTTTTGGCTTTAAAGTCAAAACATTTATCATGATTTCATAGTCAAAGACTGGCTTTTATTCCATCTTTTAAATTGCTTTTTCGTGTAAACGACAGATAGAGTGCACAGCTATAGGAATACAGTACTCTGAAGTTAAAATCGCTGAAAAATAGTCAACAATGACACATCATAGTACCTTTTAGCATGACTTTTCCAAACACAGAAGAATCCCTGTCCAAAGTGCTACAGTTCCATCTGTGATTCTTGAATTGCGATTGGCATTCTAATACACCGATTCGTGCTCCTTGTCCAATATTTACCATTACATCTGGATGCAAACGACAAAGACGTCGTTGTCGCCCTACCAGGCCAGGGATGTTGTCACACAAAATGCCCGCCCCTACGGCATGTAAGGGCAACTGACTAATAAACCTACAATTGTATAGAAATGATTAAACAAAATGGCGAAAATGACATTTGAATTCAGTATCATTAACTTTATTTTTTTAAGTACAGATACTTCTAACAGTCATGCATAAAGTGATTCATTATTAGAAAAAAGACATATTTCAAGCTTGATTTAATTTTTAAACCATGAAAGTATTCACAAAATTAGAACTATTCTTAGTTTGCCAAAAACATTCTAACAGTTTAATTTTGAATGTACTAAGAAACAGCCATAATCAGATTCTATTAATTTCACAATTTATCAAAATCAACTTTAATTTTGTCATCTCGCGGTATATGGCAAAAACTCTGAAAATATTTTTTTCTCTACGGTGATGATCACATTTAGAAGGGCCTGCAAAAAGCGGCTTTTAAACGGAGAAATAACAAATGATACGAGACAAAAAAGATAAAGAAACCATTATACATGTGGTGTGTGAGGAGATTTTTGGAAAGATGGGGGAAGGCTTTCCAAGGTCTCGATTAGAACCGTATCGGGTGAAAGTTAATCTTGAAATGTGAACTAAACAAAAAAACAAAAAAGAAAGCATAAATCAAGTTTTCTCACCAAAATAAATAGGCTTCATAGTCTCATATTGACAATTCTCAAAATATGTGATTTAAAAATACCACAAGAACTAAAATGAAAAAAATATATATAATAAACTAAACAGAATCAGAACAACACAGCAGAGAAACTAAAGGCAAGCACTAGCAATGTGAACTATAAAAACCGTGAGTGAAATTAGGTGCTCAGGAAGGGTAAGCATTTAATGCTCCGTTACCGGTACCCGTCACATTGCGGTCGATTAATATCTGGTGAAATGTCAAGTCCAGTGTGGTGTCAACAATTCCAGGAGTCTAAAGATTTAAGAATTGTTTTGGAAGGAGGTGGGTGGGGGTAGGGAGAGGGAGAGGGGTTTTCCATAGTATTAGTCATGGGCGTACCTGAAAAACTTTGGTGCATAAATGGTATCTGCTTATCTGTTTATCTGCTTTTAATAGGTTTTTATCACGTAATTTACCCCGTCACTTTTGTACTAGTTAAATTATTGTATATTGTGTTTATTTTATTGTTGGTGTTTGTTGTCTATATGCCTTCAACCCCTCGGGGTATAAATGTGCATCTGATTAATAAAGAAATAAAGAAACTATTGTATGTGGCGTAAATTTTAAAAAAATGAAATTCAAAATAAAGGAAGAAAACTATCAAAGTTTATTTGGTTGACAAGCTCTTCTCTTAAAACGTGAGTATTCAAATTCTTTAGATTCTACGTGTAAATTTATTTCATCTAAATAATAAATCCAAGGTGCAAAAAAATTAAACATGAACGTTTTGGATTTTCAGGTGTTCACAAGAATTTTTATCGTAGAAAACGATATTTCATTATGAAAAATAAATGCAAATTGATATCATATCAAAATACATTTCCCTTGTTGATTTACATATTATATAGCTCATAAATAAAAACTAATTCGGGCAGTATTATTAGATATAAAGATTAATTTTAGACATAATAAGTTTGTTTTTTGTAAAATGATGCAAACCAAAAGTTTATATCGCGTATAAATTTTAGGAAAGGGGTAGGGAATCGTCTTGGATTTATAATACATTGTTAGAAGGAAAAAATAGATGTATCAACTCATCGTCCTACAGTAAAACATTTCAAAGAAGTAGCTTTTGTTTTCAGAATATACATTTTATTACTGCATGATTGTATACTTGTTTGATTTTTTTTTATTCAGAGAAGATCGTGTACATATATATAAAAAATTATTTTTTGTCACTTTCAAATTCAGAATATAGTCTTGGAGACGAAAATAAACATAAAATTCATTAGGGTAAAAATGTTTTTTTTTTGGTTTTTTTTTGTTTTTTTTCATCGAAACACCAAAAGTAATTTCAGAATCTTTTTTTTAAGAGTTTATTTTCATAAAAGGACACTGGTCTGTATTTCTAGTGGAAATTACATATTTTTTAATTCATAAAAAAAGAAAACAAAAAACAACATCACTTACCACCAAGTACATTCTGTTGGTAGAAAATATAATCCATTTATAATTATAATTATTCCGAAAAATACATATGGTGCCATTCCGTTAGATCCATCGGGAATTCATATATTTGTCAGAAAGTCATTTAAAATTAAAAACAATCTAACCCATTGTTAGTTCTATAAAAAATATACATAATTGTAGAATATATATTTTCACCCTTTTTTCTTACACAGAAGAACGAAAGAAAAAAAAACAAAACAAAACTGTTATTATATAACTGGCAATAGCATGATAACTTATTACTCCTGATTATAACAAACGTATCAATTTTCTCTCACTTTCACTGTTTTGAATTAAACAATATCCTTATAACTCTGTTTATTTTAATTTTGTGCTTAGAGAATTAAGTAGTAAATTTCATATCATTGGTCGTTTGTAGGGCGGGTGTCATTTTCTGCCAATCCTCTGCCAAAGTATCCAACTTTCAAAATAAAACATTTTTACATGACTGTAATAACATAAAAAGTAAACAAATCACCAATAATAGTGTGATAATCTTCCAACTGACAATAGATAAGGATTACTTATTAACGTTATGAATTATTGGCATAAGATAATGCTTAAATGAAATCAACCGAATTCATGGGAAAAGTTTTAATTAAGTGAGACTCTTGTTTTCATAATTTCTTATTTCCGTTAAGTGATATAAAAAGACGTTAAGGAATGCGAATAATGAACTTTCCCTATATTATTCTTTTTTCCTCTTTTTTTTCCAAAGCTTAGTCTATAAATCCAACTTCCAGCAAGAAAATTAATTTGAAACATGAACGGAGACTAAATAACAAAACGAAGTCGGAAAAAAACGAAGATACAGGTGTCACATTTCAAAGGATAAGTAATTTACATATGGGTGTTTAGATATTTACATGCTGTCAGTGGCAAAATTGATAAGTTTCAGCTTAATAGACTTGTAATTAAGGCTTTGATGTATTGATGAAATAAACCGTCAATAAGTTCCCGAGGAGCAGAGATACTCTTTCAACGTTGTTGGAGGGATTTAAAAATGGGGGAGGATGGAGATTTTTTTTTTAAAGTATTGTGTGGTATAGGGGTCAATACTATAAAGTATCCAAAAATGTTTCTTTATCAATATAACGAACAAATGTGCACATTATTTTTACAGTGAATATCCAATAATAATATTTAAAAAAAGACAAAGAAAAGGGGATAAATGTGATGTATACATGTCAAGCTAATAAGTACATTATTCGAAATTAAAAGTTATATATTTAATTTTCAGTCAGCTAAAATGGATAAATTTTTATTTTAAAAACCGTTTTATCATTTAAAAGGAAGTAAGCAGTAAAATAACATTCTATTTGACATACGACCACCGGTCAGTTGAACCTCGGCTAAGTCGAATAGAATAGACTTCGACTTAACGAGGCCCAGCAGTATTTTTTTAGAAAAATAAAACATGTTCATATTGTATATTACATTACCATATTATCACCATATTATCACCAGATTTGTGACGAATAAGTTAACCCATCAAAAGTAATGGAAAATTCAATTTTAATGTATAATGCTAAGTGGAAAATATATTAATTTGCATTAATAGGTCATTAGAAAGTATCAAAACTTTAAACACATCCCACTATAAAGGATCAGTAAAGTTTTGTAAAGATTAGATGAATTCATTTTTTAAGATTAGGAAAAGTTTTAAGCCCAGAGTAAAAACTGGTATTCTTCCGTAAATTGATGTTTTCGAGTTGATACGACCGAGTGAAGACGATTTCACGTGCGCTCGTCTTCACACGGTATGACGTCCAATGATAAAAAATCCGTAATACATTCGTTTATTGTGACTCTTGACCAATCAAACGTAACGTTACTATACATTTTCGGTTGTTCATCCTGAAAATACATAGGTGTGCGAGGCCTAAAACCCTTGCTTTTACGGAAGAAATAGGTACTTACACTCGTTCAAAAATGAAGGACTGGAAAATCTTCGACTCGTTTTTAAAATTAGACGTGAATTTTAAAAACTCGTTGAAGATTTCCTAGTCTTCATTTTGAACTCGTGTGAGAACCTATTAGTCTTCAAATTCGTTTGGGATACTCAATTTTAGAAATAAGGCTATAATCCTAGAGATTTGTTTGTTTATTTTGTTTTATTTGTGTTTTACTCCACTTTCAGCTATATTGTGGCGGCCATGTTTTATTGGTGGAGGAAGTTGTAATACCTGGAGAGAACCATTTTTCTTCCGTAAATGGCCGTTTTCGAGTTGATACGACCGAGTGGAGACAAGTTCACGTGCGCTCGTCTTAACTCCGCTGCGCTCCACTCGGGAAAGACATGAATTTTAATAACTCGTTGAAGTCCCAGTCTTCATTTTGAACTCGTGTGAGAACCTATTAGACTTTCGACGATCTTTCATTCTGAAGCATTTTTTTGTTTCAGTTGTCAGAATGGTAGAAGTAGACACAATACAAACCACAATATTAATATTGTTTCAGTCTTGTCGCTACATTTTTTTCGATGTTAAAATATAATTATTATGAACGAAACTAGATAAATACATGTATGGAATTCCAAAAAAATTAGGTTTATTTCTATTTATTGCAGCTATGATCTAATTTTAGTTATTTTTTTACATATATTTGTCAGTTAATATTTTCGATTTAAACATTTCATAACATGAAATCTGTTCAGTATTAGCTTTTTAGAAAAGCGAGTTGAAGACATATTCCAGTGTAGTGATAAAATGGAATGGAAAACTGTTTAAATTTAAAGAGATGGTCCTTAAAAAATTGTGCACTCATATATGATATAAACTTACCATATCTCCTCGAGGCTTTGTCCTTGTAAACAGAATGATATTAAATAAGTTAACAGTATCACACTATCAAACATCCCAAACCACAAAAACTAGTCATTTTTTACAAAAATTTGGCATTTTACAAGAAATCAACGTCAAATTAAACACGATGAATGAAATGCCAAAATATTAATTATGTCATATTTCGGAGATTTACATCAATATTATTATCTTTGTATTGTAATATCAAAAACTTTATCAAAGATTTGCTAAATTCTCAAGATCATTTGAAGATGGTACCGAGTGCTGAAATGAGTGCATGGATTACTAAGAGCTCTTTGATCTTGGAGTATGAAATACGATTAGACAGAATTGTGCGCTTAATTGAATTGATTTCGGAAAGGGTTTCATGACGAATAGTTATTTACTTAATTTTGCCAACAATCTGGTGGTTGTCTGATCAGAATATGAAGCAGAAATTATGAGTCTGTTTTTTACTAAGAACCGCAGGTGAAATGTACACCCTTAAAAAATAATAGTTATAGCAATGAGAAAAAACAACAGGATACAATATCTTATTTACAGAGGAAAAACACGTTATTTCTGGCACAAGACAAAACAATAATTGCCGATGAATTGATTGAAGCAATTTGTTCGATATAGTTTGGGTATATGGGTTAACTTGAACAGTAAGTAACATCAAATTATAAACTGATATGAAAGAGAAAATTATCACCGTGGCCAGTAATTGTATCAATAAATTCAGAAAAACAGTTCTGGGAATTAAAATTCCATTTTCGTTTGACAAATATTCTTACCGGCAATACTATTTAAATCCAATAATAAATGATGACTTTAGAGGTGAAAATTCTCCCTTCACTTGCATTTAAAATTTTGAATCAATGATTGTGGTTTGCTTAACGTCCAATATTTCTTGATTCCTCAGGACGAGAACCCGTTCAAAAATTATTCCAGAATTCAAATAACGGTGGGACGGGACACAAAGGGGAACCAATTTTGACTGCCACTGTAAAATGGTGGGTGGTTGGGTAGGGTCGGATAATTTAGCCTTCTGTAGGGGCCATTAGCCTACTCTTTTTCGAAAACTACAAAGGGATCTTTAGCGGGCAGGCAGCGTAATATTTCGAAAACACGTTACCCACTATGGTCCGAGCTAAGGCGTTCCGTACTATGATCTGACAACCCCCTAGTGAACTGTCTACAATTCTGTACGTACCGTTTCTTTGAACGTATTCGAAAGCCACTAAAAAATATCCTTATCTAAAAATATTTTTGAATACGTGAAGAGATTAACTGTCACATATACGTGATAAACAAAACCTTTATTGTTGTTATTCATTGTAAAGTTACAGCAAGGCTTTCAATAATGGAGAAAAATCTGGCTCCTCACTGCAAGTGTAAGACAGACCTCTAGCACCAGTGCATGTGAAATTCGCCATGTTATATCTGCCCTATTGAAGGATTTTGAGAGACACTAATGAGAGGTATATCAATAACAGGTAAATAAATCTGAACAAATAATATCTTAATTGACCGATAATCTGAAAATGCAAATCAAGAATACAACACTAATCATAATCAATCTTAAGCACATCAAGAAATAGGACAAATAAAAAAAACGTGATCCATTGGACAGACAAACACGGGAAGACAAATGAACAACCACATGCACAACAAATAAACACTGAAAACTAAAAAAAAAACATTGAACAACACGAGCTCCTATAAAAACCAGGGGTGAACCCAGGTGCTCCGGAAGGGTAAGCAGTTCCTGCTCCGTATACAGCACCCGTCGTGAAGTTCAACAAGTCAATCAGGTGGAAGTCACAAATCGGTGAAGCCACATGAAATGTTATGACCAACATCATCTTAGATATTGGAACTCTGTAACATATGGAACGCCACAGCTGTTTTATGTTCATTTCCATAATGTTGTTATGTCCATTTGTTGTTTTATTAAGTCAAATTGTCTGATTGTGTTGTTGGTTCTTATGTTGTTCTGTTCAGATATTATTTTATTGAGTTAATTTCTATTTTGTTATGTGCAAATATTATTTCATTCAGTCGAATCAATTTGTTGTGGTGTTAAAAGATCGTTTTGTTGGGTCAGCTGATTATATTATGTTAAATAATTATTTTATTATGTTAAATCATTGTTTTATTGCGTTAGACCAACTTATTATCATGTTTAATTATTATTTTATCAAGTTAAATTAACATATTGTTATGTTCAATCATTATTTCGTCTTGTTAGTCTAACTTGGTGTTATGTTAATTTGATGTTTCATTACGTCCAATTAGTATAATGCTATGTTGACCAAAATAAATTATAATCGTGTTCGTTTTAATATTGTGGTGTTCATTTGCTTCTTCGTTAAGTTAATATACAATAACATGGGGGTTGCATTTTTATCACGTGATGTCAAGTAGCAACTTTATTTCATTGTGTTGAGTTATTATGTTCTTGGGTTGAATGTTACGTTGATCAACGTTATGTTGTTCATTCGGAAATGATCTTCGAGTTACTTCAGCTTATCCGTTACCATCGGATAAGCTGAGAAACGTAGAAGCCATATGCAGCCGATGCTAGTATATTGCTACTCAAGAATGGAAAGCTAACAATAGGAAAGTTGAAGTCATCACGTTTGTCATAAAGTTTTGTCTTCAAATGTCCCTCATTGTCTATTTCAAGAAACAAATCCAAATATGAAGCGGACGTTGGTGTGTCTGTAGTATCCTTAATTTCAAGCTCACTGGGGTAGGTGAGATGTAGAAAGTCTTGGAATTTGTCGTTATTTAACGACAACACGTCATCTATATAACGAAAAGTGAAATTATTGTATTTCAAAATATGGCGACTATTGAAAATAATTAACATAATAAACATGAGACCATATAAAAAGATATGATACACAAGCTGTCACGGTTACGAAAGGTATGGATGGGCGGTACATGATAAAACATACTGTTGTATATATATATATGAGAAGTTATCTCAAGGATAATTACACTATAATCTTTAAAAGCTCAAGAGCTTACACCCCAAAGTTGGGGAAACTTAGGAATTTGTTCCTCTGCTCTTATAAATGATTGTTTTTCAACAAACAAGAGATGCCAGGAAAAGGGAACAATGCTAAAATCAACGAACAAGACTGATCTCTCTGAAAAGCGGCGATTCCAGACTAATTTGGTTATTTCTAACCTTTTCGTTTCATAGCGCGACAGTATCCGAGCAGCAGCTACCAGACCCTTAGCTAATTAACAGTTAAAACGACAGCTTTCTAAATTATGAATCGTCCAATCAATTTTTGCAGTTCTAGCAAGCGTTCACCGTGTTGGTAATCATACTGTATTGGTTTTCATATGTTTTATACCTCCGAGTGCCAAGATAGGTAAGGAGGTTCGGGTACCCATAAAAAAACTTTTTAACCCCACCACTGTTCAGTGTCTTTGCGAGTCAGACTATCCGGACTATCTTATGTTTTTATTTTCTTTGTTTTTGTTTGTTGGGTGGCTTTGATTGATTGATAAGTCATTGTTGACATACTGTAATCAATCCATTTTTTGTTTAGATCGTCAAAACACTACAGGGTTGATTATTTGAAGCTCAAGACTTGGGATTACTCTTAGTATTATCCGGTACTTGAACTTAATTAATTACAACTTGAACTCCTTCAAATGGTTTTAGTTTGGGGTTTTAATTTTGTGAAAGAATCAATTTATGAAATGTGATGCAGATATGCAATCTCAATTTTGAGCCGGGGTTTAAAAAAGGGCCATAATTAGTAAGTTCCCGATTTTTCCAACTTTAATATATTAAGTATTACCATAGGCTCTTTAAAAATACACCTATGTACAAAAAATTAACCAAAGTTAATGAGGTGTAAAATGTAGTTCATGGTGACTCAAATGTTTGATTTTTTATGTACCCGGTAGTTATATGATAAATGAATGGTATGTCATTGATATATATCAATTCTGAGAAACGGACCTAAACACAAAAACTTAACAAAGTCACTCAAGCATGAAATGTAGGTCATAATGATCCAATTGTTGGACTAATCAATAATACAATTATTGTGATCAAGTATCACTGATTTAACACTGGATTCCTAGGTTATGATATATAAATGCAAAACTATTTATAAACGATCTTATGCGGTTTGTTGCTCCATTTATAAAAAAAATCCATAGTACTGAGGAAAGTGGACTGCATATGTGTATTTGTTTCCACTTTTTTTGATGCATTTCTGTTCTACTTTGTATATTTAAATAATACTGTCAACCCATTGGGTATAAATTTGCATTTCAAATAAAGTTATAAAGTCCCTCATGCATTAAATTTACGTCAAATTCACCTAAATCTATTGAACTATGTTCAGTCTTCTGTGAGGATTGTAATGATATTAAATCACTGATATATCTCGATGGGTTTCTGAGAAAAGGACTTAAAACCCAAAAACTCAACAAAACCAAACAAACCTATATGCCCCAATCACATTCGTGGAAAAGGCATTAAAAACCCAAATCCTGGTACAATTCTCAACATTGGTATATATATAATTAACATGTAAAATAATATATAGGGTATTCAGAGCTCAAGATACTTGATAATGATAGTGAAAAGTGACATCCCTTCTAAGCCTAACATTGAGAAGTGGAAAGACAAGAAGCCCAATACTGTGTATTATTCTAAATATGTATGTTATATTCATAAATACCACATCATTAGGAGAAAATGTAATAAATACCACATCCTTAGGAGAAAATGAAATAAATACCACATCTTTAGGAGAAAATGAAATAAATACCACATCCTTAGGAGAAAATGAAATAAATACCACATCTTTAGGAGAAAATGTAATAAATACCACATCCTTAGAAGAAAATGAAATAAATACCATATCCTTAGGAGAAAATGAAATAAATACCACATCCTAAGGAGAAAATGTAATAAATACCACATCCTTAGGAGAAAATGAAATAAATACCACATCCTTAGGAGAAAATGTAATAAATACCACATCCTAAGGAGAAAATGAAATAAATAACCATAATATTCTTTAACAATTTAATGAAGACATTTTTGTTAATCTTTAACATGTAACAAATATCTAATCTCAGTCACTGGTTGTTACTAAACACATTGTACATTATTGTGGTATATACAACTTATAATCATACCTATATTTACCAATACACCATTACCTTGTTTGGAATACAAAATAAAATGCTGAATTAATTTATGGAAACTGAAATAAATTTCTACACTGTATTGGAAAAATGTCCATGCAAAAGGTGTACAAGTTTTAGCAAAAGAATGAAGGTTTTTAATAAATAAGGAAATTTTCTACATAATATACGAGCAAAGTGGATTTACTTTTTACTTGATTTATAAATTTTAAGTATATTGAAACATGAAGGGCTTTTTGCAGGAATGAAAAAAAGAAGGAATTGATTTTACTATCAAATCTGACAAAACAGAAAAATTGTCCAGAGATTGTATTAACATACTGATATTGTTCAGAATTCTATAATTTTCTTTAAGAACAGTAACAAAGGTTTGAACCATATTGTGGATATAGGCATTACGTATATGTAACCCCTCCTTTTCTTACTATATAAGCCAAATAAAGAACAAAAAATTGAAAGGGTATGGCATAAGCATTAATGTGACAAATATTCCATCATAACAGAATTGAAAAGTGATTTTTGTATTGCTAAAAGAAAAAACATATTGTCTATAACATATAGCAATACAGAAATTACCCATAGAAAGAATTCTTAATTAGGAATGAGTTTTAGAAAATGACCAAAGAATTTGAAAGAATTCCTTGAACATTCATGATGAGATTTTTTAAGGACACGATACGGAAAAGCAAATTTTTTGCCACCTAAAATAACAATTTGTGAATTTCCTGATTTTGTAGTAATATCGCTCAAAAGTGTTCGTATATATGAAAATCATTTTGTCTAGGGCACAATTTAGTTTATAATGTCAAAGCAAACAGGAAATGCTTAGATCCATAAGAAATAGGATTTTCCTGGCAGTTTATAATGTTACATTGGCAGATTATTGATTAGCTGAAATAGGTAACCTGGCTATTCACAGGATAGCAGGAGAGGGGTGGTGGAGACAGTAGTAGCTTTATCATAGTTCCTCCTTTTTATGAAAAAAAAAATCACTTTTGCCAAATAATGACATCTGACCATGTATAATTTCTATTATGTGTACAGCTCGATCATTTAAAATTTCTTTAAATTTTTAAAGCCCGGAGGTATATTTCAATATGACACTAATCCTGAAAATAAGAATTAATTAACCATTTAAGACATTTTAAATAATTGAATTTACCATAAATATAGATAAATTTATTTTCAACATACTCTCTGGTTAAATTTAATATGTTTTGTCTTATATATGTAACAGATAATACCCTTTTGTCATGTTTGATTTAATATATAAAAATTGTTTATCAAAACAAACAGTTTATCTGTTTAGAAAAAGAAATTAAGGATAGAATTTTAAAAATGTTCACCAAATGTTTTAAAAACATTTTTGTATTAACATTTGCCTTTAAGAGTTCAATATTTATCCGCATACATCTTAAAATTCAACCTTACAAAATCGGTTCCTATCTCTATCCTTAAAGATAATCCTTATTTCCTGTTAATTGTACTGTCTAGCCATAACTGACTCATTTCATTGGTAAAGTTTTAAATTAAGAAGATAATAAGGGAAACTAAATAACTTTGAAGAAACTAAGATAAATTCCTTATACAATATCTTTATCCATACAAAAACAATGAACTACTGTCCGGACACCTCAGTTCATAAAATGGATTTTTCGCATTTTGAAAGTCTAAACATTCAAATTATTAGAATATCTTTTGTTGGTTAATTAACCTTATTGAGTCATTCAAGAAAACATCAAAAATGTAAAGTTGTTTATAAAGTTATGTTTGTATACTGCACAAATGATTCTTAATGGGGAATTCCCAACAGAAAAATTAATGCACTCGAAAATTTCAAAAAATTAATTCATCAACTCAGACCTATCCCAAAATTTGTAAAACTGGTATATGAAATATTTTAAATGCACTTTGTGCATATTTTCATGCATCCCAAGGTTGTAATACTTAATTTTTATAAAATCTCATAGAAAGAGTTATTTTTGTTTCTCTGGAAGGCATGACTGAACAAAATTAGCCAAGTTCAATTGTTTCTGTTACGATTTAGGTCATTGCATCTTCCACCCAAGTGACTAGACAATTCACATTGATTAAGGTATTCAAGTCCTAAAAAACCCATTTTACGAACTGAGGTGTTCAGACAGTAAAGATATATTAGTACATGTACTATTTCTAAAATACACAAAGATGGAAAACCTAAGTTATTTCTTGGACTGATACCTTTTTCATAAGACTAGTAAAATGCAGAAAAGGCAAGTTTCCTGGACTGACTCAATTTAATGTATAACCTGTATAAAAATATGGTAATGTAATGAACACCCTGCTGCCAATGTTACACAACTTTTAAATATACCCTGAAGTCAATACCTTTAGGTGGAAAGAATGTACATTTACCCTGAAATGTATTATACTTGTAAAAATATAAAATAACACTTGCCATTGGTGAGAAAAAAGTACAATGAGAACAGTTACTGAACACAGAGGCTAAAAATTAAAAATGCTACCCTTGAAACAGACTCAAAAGTTTTAACAGTAATCAGTTTGAAGTATTTTTATGTTTTGCAAAATATTAGATAAACAGTGGGTTTCTGAGAAAATAAGTCAACTACAGATTCCATTGGTAACCTTGGCTATTGGTAATAAGTAAAGTCTTCTTTACAATGCTGTATTATCTACTCCCAAAAACAAATTTATATGCGAGACAATTGATGAAGCAGATTTGATGGTAGGATGGCTTCCAATTTCTCCAAGACATAACTGATTGGCATATACAACCATCCTAAAACCTGAAACAAAATAAATATTGCTGTAAGCATGAAAATGATAGGCTGTAATATCCTTTTGATAAAACACTGAATTGTAAATCGACTGCTATTTCATCCATTTAAATTTGGAGGTGGGATGAAAAAAAGAAAAATGAATCTTCTTTTCTACCATAAATGAGTTGGATGTACTCACACCAGTTTATGTGAATCAAAAACAAATATTCTAAATGTGATGCATCATATGATAAAAGGTTAAATAGAGATGTAAAAGGGAGTCTTATATATATCAACATGTACATTGTATTTAAAGGATTTATGTACAGTTGACTGTGTAGATAAATCCGACATAATTTGTCGGTACTACACAGTCAACAATATGAAAGATTTATTTACAGTGGTCGCTGGCGACCGTCTTTTACAATATTTGAAAGACGTAGGACTATACTCCAGAATATAGATTATTATACTATGTTCTTGAGTATAGTTATTTGTCGTTGTCTTAAACTTTGTAATAATTAATTGACGTGATTTTATGTTTACTGAATTTTTATATGTTGACATTGTTAATTAAATAGCGTATCTGTGATATTATTTCTGAATGATGTTCGACTTTGATTCTAGTTTTACTGTTTATTCAAATCTCAATATTATTTGTAAATAGTTTATTGATTTTAGATAATGTTTGAAATTTTAATCAGTTTGACTTTAATTCGTTCTCGCCGTGATATTGGCTGCAATATCGCCAGCACGGCGTTAAAAACCAATCAATCAATTTATGTACAGTTGACTATTCAGTTTTCATCACTTAGATTGAAGTCTGATAAGCTGACAGCTTACACTTTATGTTAACAGTTATCAGATTTTGTGTGCCAGTGTAGTTGCCAAATGTTCTTGTTACTGTTTTGATTCTAAAGTTTGGTCCAAATAGGCAATGTAGTATGAGAAATTGTTATTTTTCACTTATTTTTAAGTCATGGAGGCCTAATTGGTACGTCAAAAAAAATTTCAAGAGGGGAATATTAAAGGCCCATTTAGCTAAAGTTTGGTCTCAATTGACCCAATAGTTTCATAGGAGATATTTTAATATTTTTTTGCCAGTTTTTCTATTTTCAGTGACAGTGACCATACTGGTTGTAGGTCCTGGTCACATTTTTACATACATTTGTATGACTACAATGAAGACTGGTTCAAGAACATCAATATGATGACAGAAAATCAGATCTCACTTATGACTAATCAAATATTTGTGAAATGGGATAATAGCCCCTGAAATTTGTTTTGAAACAGATGTGTGATTATCCATGAGATGTTATCAAAACTTACTGTTTTAGCTACCATACCCATGGGTTCTGGGTACTGATGTGTGAGTAGTGCCAATAAGGCTGTGAATGAACACAAACCAGCAGTAAACAATATAAAGAAAGGTAACTCTTTCTTTGGGTAGACTGATACTTCATGGTAAGCTGTAAATAATAAACGGTATATTAACTTAGTGTTTTATATTTCTATGGAAGATATTTAAGGATTGACTGTAATTTTTTTCAGTCTATGAAGAAATAACCTCAGTCATGTGGTTCACACTAAATAACCTGTGTAGCGGTCTACAATAGTCTACAATATGAGAGACAAAAAAAATCTGACAAATCAAATGATGCGTTACATCCAACATTAAATTATAAACAATGAATCTCTATACGTAACTACTAGTACAAGGAAACTTCTTTTTATAGGTAATTTTAATATATTTCCACTTCCAATTTTAAAACTACTCATCACATTTTGACTGTTACAATGGACAAATTAAAAAATTGTCTCGTAGCTGTAAAAATTCAGCAGATATTATATTCTACTGTGAAAGTAATAAACTGCACTGAAAAAATTAAACCAATTGCCCCAAGCAATAATTTCACTTTCAAATCATTCTGTCTTGTATATTACATACCTGGAAGTAATTCTCTGTCAGCACTTTCTGTACATGTGGGATAGGGATAAAACAAATGACCCTTCTCTAGTGGGTAAGGGATCATTCTAAATGCTGAAACAAATTTATATTATACTATTTAAGTGAAATAATGTCCTAGAGTAAACATGAGTGAAACTAGAGATTGTGTCTATTAGAAACAGATGTCCCGTCCTCTTAAATATAGAATTCCATCTACTATTTATGATGGGAAATCATTTTGAGAAATATTTTACATATATGCTAGTTTCACATTATGTCCTGCTTACATTAATTGGTATCCTATGAAAAATATATAAAATAAAAAAATGTTTTTAAAAATAAACTTGCCCACAGGAAAATTGTATTAAAATTTTACTTTCTGCATCAGAATTCACTTTCTCGTTTTTAATTTCTTTTAAAAGTCTGCATTTGTAAACGAAATATTTGTTTAAACATTTTTCATTGTCAAAGTTCTGAACTTTTCATTTCGGTTTACTGGTAATACTTGCAATTCATTACCTCTAAATGCAAGGAAAAAACAAGCTACTTTTCGGGGAACCAGTTTCTAAAATTTAGATTTGTCCAATTTGTCAAACAATAAACAACGCACCCGAACATACCATGTACCGGCGATTTACTTGCCCGACGGGAAACTGGTACTTGTGTTTTTACTTTCCTGACGACTTTTTTACTTGCCACAGGAAACGGGAAATTCGAATTCCGAAGAACTGTGCATGCATGGATTTTGTCAAGAGTTTGATGCCATATGCTTTCTTACCAATTCATTTAAGTTTTAGTTAATATAGCCACATGCTTTGAAAGGTAAAGATTTTGAAAAAGACAAGTAGTAATATAGTGGTATGAAAATGAAATAATGAATTTTATGCAGACCCATCATACGTATCATATGAACTTTTGGTTGATCTGGTTCTATAGTGACCTGGCTAATGTGGCCCCAGAATTTTAAAAGACTTTTATAAAAAAAACAAGAGGCTCCCAAGAGCAGAATCGCTCACCTGTTATATTTTGTGTAGATCTTGCATCAATGATTATTTTAGCTATTTAATGTATACCGTCACAATTTTCTCCTTAATATTGACCTGTACAGCTAAAATATAGAATACTGAACCCAAATAGATATGGTTGCTATGGACTTTTTCATCAGTTGCTATGGACTTTTACAATGAACTTGACCCTCCATTTTACTTGTACAGCTACCATTTAATTTATATCAAGTTATGATCTAAACATCTGTGACAATATGTCAGACCATTATTTTCTGTTTACAAGTAACTAATCTTTCAAGGGAAAAAATTCCTATAAGTGGTCAATTGATGATTTTTTTCATATTGACTTATTTGTAGATCTTACTTTGCTGAACATTTTTGCTATTTACAGTTTGTCTTTATCTATAATAATATTCAAGTTAATAACCTAAAACTGCAAAATTTCCTTAGAATTAACAATTCAGGTGCAATAACCCAAAGATGGGTTGACCGATTCATCTGAAAATTTCATGGCAGGTAGATTTTGACCTCATAAACATTTTTACTACTTGTCTTATATTTGACTACTTTAGTTATTGAGATATGAGCCAAAAAGTGCATTTTCACCTATGTTCTATTTTTTAGCCACTGCAGCCATGTTTCTCGATGGACAAGAAAATAAAACATACAATTTATACTACATACCCTAAAAATCTTTCAGCCTAAGTTTGGCTGAAATTGATTCTGTAGTTTCAGAGGAGAAGATTTTTTAAGTTTAAAAAGATGAAAAAAATTGTTTTAAAGGGCAAAAACTCCCATAAGGGGTCAATTGATGATTTCGGTCATGTTGACTTATTTATAGATCTTACTTTGCTGAACATTTTTGCTGTTTACAGTTTGTCTTTACCTATAATAATATTCAAGATAGCAACCTAAAACTGCAAATTTTCCTAAAAATTAACAATTCAGGCAATAACCCCAAAAAAGGTTGTCTGAAAATTTCATAGCAGGTAGATCTTGTCCTGATGATCATTTTTACCCCAGTCAGTTTTGCTCCAAATGCTTTAGTTTTTGAGATAAAAGCCAAAAACTGCAGTTTACCTCCTATGTTCTATTTTTTGCCATGGTGGCCATGTTTATCAACGGACAAGAAAATAAAACACATTCTAGATATCCTAAGGATCATTCACACTAAGTGTGGCTGTAATTGGTTCTGTGGTTTCAGAGGAGAAGATCTTTGAAAAAGTTTACGACAGACATTGTACGGAAGTGATGGCAAAAGCTCACAAGTCCTTTTAGGACAGGTGAGCTAGAAACAAGACTAATCAGAAATAAGAATTAGCTATAGTTGTCTTATCTTGATAAAAATATAATGAGGAAACTGTGTCTGTGTACAGAGACCCTCTAACAGATAATAAACATGAAATTTAGTACACTTGCTACTGTCTAAATATTTATTGGGTTAGCATATACTTACTTCCCTCCCATGTACAGTGTAGAAGATTAAGTGCTCCGTCTACTTTTTTCCAGTGTGGTAGATGGAAGAAAGCATAAGCTATAGCCTCACTATCTCCTCTCTTTAGTATGTGTTCAGGTGGAAGGATAAGACTTTTCATTTCTAGTAAATACTGAAATATTTGTAAAAATACAATTTATTGTAATTTTACCTGAATAAGATTTGCCTTTTCATTAAAAAAAAAATATTTTAATTTTTTTTTATATATACCCTTGTTCTTATAAGTGGTAGGAGCCTTTGTCAATGGTTTTATGTTTGAGTATATATTATGGATTATCGTATTTCCCTATGCCCATCTCACCCTTTCAGAGTTCTGTAGAAAATTCCATATAAGAGGCCTGTTCTGATGTCAAAAATGTAAAGGGAAGATGAAAAAAAAGTAATTATGTTGCGAAACAGCTCATACAAAAATAGAAAACAAGGAAAATAAATGGAAATGGTGAGCTGTCACAAGGGGCATAAAACGACTAAAATGTACAAAATACACAAGCGAAACAAAGCCAAATACCAAATGCTAAAAAAAAAACAACATCCAAAGTAGAAAGTAAAAATTACCTTGTGATCAATATGGCCTTGATAACGAGCATGAAATAAAAGCCATTTTTATTGATGTACCTCACAGAAGTCACTTCTCCCTATCATTATGAAGTGTGGTAAGCCTTGTAGGGACCAAATTTTTCTGAATTTAGGTCCTTCTACTTACAGATCAGCATATTCCAAAATTCAGTGGTTATCTAGAGAATTTTTGCATGATTTTCCCATAGGGTCTTATGTCAACCTAAGTCCTCTGCTGGTGGCCATCTTGAATAATTGATTGGCACCAAAGTAACCACTATTGGTCAGCACCTTATGAGGAACATTCATGCCATGTTTGTTTTCAAGCAATTCTGCAGTTCTGTAGATTTTTGTTATATGCAATAGACACTTTAGGTCATGTTTGGCTCTATTTGGTCTAGCAGGTTCAGAGAAATTTTTTTTTAAATCAACCAATTAGAACCAAGAATTGCTTATGGCAGCCATGTTTTTTTTTGTTGCCTGATCTGGACAAAACGAGGAAAGTTTGTAAAAAATCCTCCCACAAATGCTTCCTGTCAAATTTCTTTCCATTTGGCCAAGTGGTTTCAGAGAAAAAGATTTCTTTATATCAGCCAATCAGAAGCAATTATTGCCCATAGCAGCCAAGCTTGTCGTCATTGTACATCTTCAGGATGAAAAAAGTTCATTTCATTAAAGACTTTCCATAGATGCTTCATGTCACCAAGCAGTTCCAGACAAAAAGCTTTTTTTTTTCAATCAACCAATGAGAAACAAGAATTGCCCATGACAGCCAGGTTTGTTACCCGATCGGGATGAAATGAGGAAACTTTGTAAAGAACCTCCCACAGATGCTTTCTGTCAAGTTTTGTTCCATTTGGCCAAGTGACCTCAGAGGAAAAGACTGTTTTATATCACCAATCAGAAAAAAAGAACTGTCCATGGCGGCCGTATTTGTAGGCCAAGCGACTTCAGAGGAAAAATTTGTTTTTTACCAGCCAATCAGAAAAAAATAACTGCCCATGGCGGCCATGTTTTTGCCCGATCAGGACGAAATGAAGAATCTTTGTAAAGGGTCAAGGTACAAATTATTTGAATAAAATCCCATATAAGAGGCCTGTTCTGATGTCAAAAATGTAAAGGGAAGATGAAAAAAAAGTAATTATGTTGCGAAACAGCTCATACAACAATAGAAAACAAGGAAAATAAATGGAAATGGTGAGCTGTCACAAGGGGCATAAAACGACTAAAATGTACAAAATACACAAGCGAAACAAAGCCAAATACCAAATGCTAAAAAAAAAACAACATCCAAAGTAGAAAGTAAAAATTACCCGACCTTTTGACCAATATGGCCTTGATAACGAGCATGAAATAAAAGCCATTTTTATTGATGTACCTCACAGAAGTCACTTCTCCCTATCATTATGAAGTGTGGTAAGCCTTGTAGGGACCAAATTTTTCTGAATTTAGGTCCTTCTACTTACAGATCAGCATATTCCAAAATTCAGTGGTTATCTAGAGAATTTTTGCATGATTTTCCCATAGGGTCTTATGTCAACCTAAGTCCTCTGCTGGTGGCCATCTTGAATAATTGATTGGCACCAAAGTAACCACTATTGGTCAGCACCTTATGAGGAACATTCATGCCATGTTTGTTTTCAAGCAATTCTGCAGTTCTGTAGATTTTTGTTATATGCAATAGACACTTTAGGTCATGTTTGGCTCTATTTGGTCTAGCAGGTTCAGAGAAATTTTTTTTTAAATCAACCAATTAGAACCAAGAATTGCTTATGGCAGCCATGTTTTTTTTTTGTTGCCTGATCTGGACAAAACGAGGAAAGTTTGTAAAAAATCCTCCCACAAATGCTTCCTGTCAAATTTCTTTCCATTTGGCCAAGTGGTTTCAGAGAAAAAGATTTCTTTATATCAGCCAATCAGAAGCAATTATTGCCCATAGCAGCCAAGCTTGTCGTCATTGTACATCTTCAGGATGAAAAAAGTTCATTTCATAAAAGACTTTCCATAGATGCTTCATGTCACCAAGCAGTTCCAAACAAAAAGCTTTTTTTTTTTCAATCAACCAATGAGAAACAAGAATTGCCCATGACAGCCAGGTTTGTTACCCGATCGGGATGAAATGAGAAAACTTTGTAAAGAACCTCCCACAGATGCTTTCTGTCAAGTTTTGTTCCATTTGGCCAAGTGACCTCAGAGGAAAAGACTGTTTTATATCACCAATCAGAAAAAAAGAACTGTCCATGGCGGCCGTATTTGTAGGCCAAGCGACTTCAGAGGAAAAATTTGTTTTTTACCAGCCAATCAGAAAAAAATAACTGCCCATGGCGGCCATGTTTTTGCCCGATCAGGACAAAATGAAGAATCTTTGTAAAGGGTCAAGGTACAAATTATTTGAATGTGTAATTTCAAATAAGAAGAATTTTAAAGCTTCCACCAATCAGAATCAATGGCAGCCATGGATTTTGTGCGATCATGATGAAATGAAGATTATTTTTAGAGGACCTCACAACATTCCTGCAAAGTTAAGTTCCAATTGGCTCATTGGTTTCAGGAGAAGATCTTTAAAGGAAAAGTTAACGCCTAACAGCGATGGACGTTAAGTGATGGCAATATCTCACATAGGTGAGCTAAAAAGGTGTTGCAAATTGCAAATTTGGCAGCTTTAACCCCTGCATCTCAAAACGGTTAAATACACAAAAAATTGGTTGACATACTATCAAGATGAATTAAATGAAAAATTCTCCATTGAAATCAGATCAAGGCATATTGCTTTTTTGGTCCTTTTAACCCTTTATATCTCAAAAACCATAAAAGATATAAGAAATCTGTTGACATAACATTTACCCACTCAATGAGTGAAAATAAAAAATCCCAAATTAAAATCAGATAATCTCTGCATTGACAAAAGTAACACAAAAATACCTGGACTAACTTTAATTGTACATCTTTCTTCTGATGAAGAATTAAAACAATCATCAAAATCGGATAAGAAATTTTGAAGTTTTGAAAATTCAGGTGTGTCCCTTTTTCTGCCCCTAATATCTATAAAATGTTAGGAGATAGTAAAACCAGATTTCACAGGGTTTTTCCATTTTTATAAAGGAACATTAAAAACCAAATATCATAAAAATCTGATAAAAATTTAAATTGCTACACCACAATTATCAAAAAACCCTTAATAACCCGCAGAAAAAAAAACGGGAATGGCAAGATTTCCCAAAATCAATCCCAACCTGTATTTCTAATGGGTGACAAGCAGTAACCTAACTGTCCACAGACAATGTCACTGACAGGCTCATATCTCAATACGTCCTCAAATATGTGCGGTTGTATAAAAATATCTTGTATGCATTTATTTGAAATTCAAAATTTACTTAAGACAATATTCTGTATGTAGCCTCTACAGAGAATGCTTACCTTTGGACAATGTGGATTAAATTCCACAGCTCTGTGTATAGCCTCTACAGCTGTCATTTCTGCTGTACTTAATCCTCTTTTGGAGGCAATATCTGGTGAAAATCTATAAATACAGAAACATGTCCCTTTTTATTTTTCCTTTCCTTGTAAGAACCATGTTGAACAACTATGATTTATATTTGTTATCTTTTATTTAATAATATTATTTAATCATGAATAATGACACTGAAATAACTTTGTCCCATTGCAAATTCATGGTTAATATAAAATTGTTTGCCCCCAAAAAGTCAGTGCTAAAATCCAGTTATCTCCCTTTCAGATGTCTAACCACATCTTCATATGATGTTTTCACTGAAGTTTTACTTAATTCCATTAGACAGTTCAGATGCAGTCATGAGAAGATGAATAGACAGATGGCTTCATAACTTAAAGCTTATAAAATTCACAGCGACAGAAGGGGGGATTCCGACATACCCCTTTTTTCCACTTTGTTTGCGGGGAATATAATTATGAATTTAGTATTCAAATTTGATTGACCATTTCAGGATCCAGTTTATATTATGCTATTGTAACATCTGCATTATACTCTCCATTGAAAAAATAAATTAACTAGAGGCTCCCAGGATCCTGTATCAATCACCTGGTTTCAATCGGGTATATAGTTCGTGAGAAGTTTTTCAAAGTTCATACAATTAGAAATTAGAATATGCTCTGGCAGCCATGTTTCTTGATCAATCAGCATCAAAGTAAAAACAATTGGAAAGGACATTAAAAAGGAAAATCTCTGCTAAGTTTGGTCAAATTATGTCTAGTGGTTCTCAATAAGAACAAAATGTGAAGAGTTAACAGTTGATGGATGCCAAGTGATAGTAATAGATCACACTGGACATTGGCTAGATGAGCTAATAAGAATATGAGTTAAGTACTAACTTGTCAGCTACAGCTCTGGCTTTCAGTAATGCTGCTGTATAACATATAGCTGCTGATTTTGGTAAACTGATATCTGAAATAATTTGGTAACTTTCAATAGGAGTATACTGTGGGTTCATTATTATTCATGGGATACAAATTTTCATGGATTCTGTTGGTATAGGAACTACAAATCTCTGACAAAAGTGGAAAGATACCACGATCTCTCTCTCTATCTCATGACATATATCACAGTAAACTTGACTAGAAGTTTTATTTTAATGCTTGGAAATAACCTAGAATCACCATAATCATCTAGCATAGCAATAAACATATACCATTACTTTTTATAAAATGAGTATTGCTGAATGCTTAAGATTGTTATGGATTATTCCGCCATTTTGTATTGTCCATTCTTTCCTCAAAAAGCTTGTTTGCAATTTTTTCCCGATATGATAAATAAATGAATATTCTTTGTGATATGTAGAATATTGTCAATTCAAAATTATTTGTATTAATTCAAACAATACAAACAGATAAAGATCACACTGATTAAACCTCAACCTTAATATTTTGCTTGTAATATTCTACAGGGCATACACTGGATTTACATTAATTAATTTAGCATTACTCTTGGTGTCCCAACTAATTTTAGAATTTATTGTGATATTTAGTTCAATTAAGAACAATTCTATTCATAAGTATGATAAACAAGTCTCAAAATTTGAATTTAAGTTTTCTAATCAATGAAGGGAGATAATAAAGTATACCTATTTGATACAAATATCATCTGAAATTTTACATTTTGATAGATATTTTTTCTCCATTTTCAAACAGTTTCTGTTATTTAGTTTCAATGCAATTCCAAAAATCTACAATTTTCCTGTGTCTTATACAAAATACTGTCATATTCAAAATCAATGGGATTTTCTTATTACTCACCATCATACTTGGCTAGTAATGCTTGGACATCAGCATATGCTTGTAACTCTAACAATGCATCAATGAGATTCTCATGTATATTGAATAAATTTAATGTGGGAAACTCTTTCATTAGCTGAAAAATACAAAAGTACATTGAAACCTACAACGTAATATAACCAAAGAATTAAAATACACATGTACTAAGGAGTTGGTCCACTGAAATCTATAATGGTTCTCAAGGAGGGGACTTTGATACCACTGCTATTGCTGAGATTACAATGCTCCTTTATTAAATGGAAATAGATGTTGCTTCTTTGTGTACAAAATAAAACATTAGTAACTTAAAATATCATTACCACTGAGTGGATGCCTACCCTTGGTGGACTCCAAGGTTATGAACAGCTCAGCTCCTAGTGTTTCAAAATTAATACTTAAAAATTTACTGTTATAAAAATGTTAAATTTTGTGACAAGGAGTATTTCTGTGAAAACTAAGGAGTATTTCTGCGACAACTAAGGAGTGTCTCCCTCATGAGTAGCTCTGTCCATATATGATTTTGGCTTTAACCTTTTGGTAATTGGGTTTTGATTCTACTCCTCAACCGTTTGGATTTTGTTTTTGCTTTGAGCACACTGATGAATCACAAATCAACAATTTATGCACATATTGTGCATCAAATATGACAATAATTCATAAATATTTGTTACCTCTGAAACTTTGATATATAACGGTATCTTTCATTTTGTTTTTTATTTTTTTTATGTGATTTGTTCAAAGCCTATTTTTTGGTAATCACTTGGTTTTTTCTTAGACTAGTTGCTGAACACACTAGTAAAAATTACTAACCTCTCTCATCATTTTGACAGCTTCCCTTGTACGACCTAATTTTCTAGCACACATGGCAAGTCTACGTTTTATATACACTATAACATTTGTATCTCTTCCTGCAATGATAATAGAATCATATTGTATATATTTAGTCTGTAAATTGTATCAATATTTCATATTTGGTAACTAATCCTTTTTGCTATTCTCAAAGTATAGAAAGATGTGGCTGAAATAACACCGAAGAAACTATTGTAAAAATGTTCCATAGTTGACAGATAAGAGTTAATGAGGCTCAGATAACTGATTCAAGTTTATCATTGGATTGATTGATCAAGGTAGTCATTTGGTTATAAAGTGGATCACATAAACGAATAATTGAAACACAATTTTTATAAACTTGATCTAATTCTGATTATAACATGTGCTGGACAATGAATTCTACATCTAATTCTGATTATTACATGTGGTGGACAATGAATTCTACATCTAATTTTGATGATTAAATGTGGTGGACAATGAATTCTACATCTAATTTTGATGATTAAATGTGGTGGACAATGAATTCTACAAAAATCAATGTATTCATTCTACAAGTAATTACTTTATTATATATATAAAAGTATACATTAAAACACAAAGAACTGAATCATATTTCGGCCTTCATCGGATGCAAATCTGACAATGCCAAGGAATATAAAATCAAAACAACTTTTGCTCTGAAACATATTGCAATTCTTTGTGTTTTTAATGCATTTATCTTCTCCATGAAGAAATTTATTACTTGAAAATTATTAAAGTATACATATAAAGATATGCATAAATACTTGGGTTTTACATATGGCAGACATATCAAGTCTACTGGTACCAAAATCATATTTATAAAGACGGGCAATGAACAAATTAGTGATTACTAAAACATCAACCTGATGACAATTTACAGTCGAACTTCAGTAGCTCGAACATCACAGATGATTGATGTCAATTTTCCTTCTCATGTTAAAAAATCCCCTGTTTCTTGAAAAAAAGATTTTTTAAAAAATGGAACTAAAACTTTGATCAATGATAAAATTGTATATTTTACCATGGAAAGCTCAATAATATTCAAAAAGATAAGCACTACATGGTCCTTAAAGTTCACAAAAATTACTATTTGTACAATTTCACAGCTCTTAGCACATCCATCAAGAAAAAAAAAACTGGAATTGCTATACAGGAAGCTAAATTACTACATATAACAATGAAATTATAATGGATGAAAGTTGACATCAAAAAGCAGTCATCATTTTTACATATTTTGTTCGAAACTAACATTTTTCAAGAAGAATTTTTTCACTTACTGTATGTAGCTTCATGTTGTAGATTCTGATGTTGTGTTTGTTGAGATTTTCTATAGGCTATTTCAGCTGTCTTGTATGCTTGTTTAAACATTTTCTCAGCCTAAAATTTAATACATTACTCTTCTTTTGATAGATACACTTGAATTCACTAAAGATAATCTATTTTTTTTTTAAATTTAATTATTAAGGGTGACTAAGCTTTGCAATCAACAGGATAAAGTTAGTGAATCTGTTCTCTTAGAATAGAAGCTGCCTGTATGGCTCACCTGGAATTAGTTTGCCACTCAAACATCATAACATGGGATTAAATAATATCATCAAAAACAAAGTCTGATGTATGTGTTTTTTGCTGTTTTTTTTTAAACAACATTGACCATATTTTTTTATTGTTCTGACCCCTGAATAAATGTTGAAACAGGACCCCATAAGGATCACTCCATCAAAGTCACAATTGTCCATACTGTTTAAGAGAAGATTTTAAAATATGTTTTGATGATTTTTCTATTTTAAGTAACAGTGGACATATTTGTCACCTGACACATTTTTGAAAGGGGACAACCTTAGGTCTGTTAAGTATCAATTGGCCCACTTGTTTCAGGGGAGAAGATTTTTAAATATTTTTTCCTAATTTTTCTCGGCGCAAGACATTTGCGCCAATATGGAGGACAGTTGCGCCAAAAAATGAGGACATTTGCGCCAAGAAAATGAGGTCGTTTGTGCCAAGTTACCTGGTGAAAATTAAGAGGACAACAATGCATGCCTGAGACGACTAACTGATGACATTTTGGTCTTATTTTTCAAATTTCGTCTTTGTTTACTGAAATCAATATACTATTCTGTTTCTTGGTTTTACGATTGGATTTTTTAAAATATACTTTAAACTGTTTAAAACAATTTATTTTAAAAAAATATACTTTATTTTGTCACATTTAATCAACAGCACTAATTAAAAAGTTCAGCACACTAATTAAAAAGTTAAAAGTGAAAAAGTTATCTTAAATCAGTTCGGGACTTAAACCTGTATCCAATAACCCTAAGCATACTTGCTCTGTCTACTTCTCCTGCTCTGTATTTCCTACATGGGTTTCCTTTTAACACTAACTCTTAACTTCTGACGTTCTATTTTTCTATCTTCTGGGGGGTGATTATGTTCATGTTTACTACTAAGCACTATCTTGAGATATTCATCAGTCTTTAGTCTTACAGGGCATGTTTTCTTATTGCATCTTAATCCCAACTCTCCGCCTTTCATTTCTCGGTCAAAACGAAACTTGTATCCATCCACATATATACATTTATTCCCACGACTACTTTCGCCAACTACTATCTCCATGTTTTATTTTGAAAGTGTGAGATTACAAAACATTTAGAGAGGGATGAACACTTTTTACTTATATGTAAACTCAATTAATCTTATAATCGTATGCTACATTTTGTATAACGGTTATTGAATTAGATTAATGACAAAAAGAAACTTGTTAACACTGACGAAAAAAAGAACACAAAAAAAAATCCGGTATTTTATTTATATATTTATATACATTTCAAATATTCTTATATTTAATATTAAACATTAATATGGAATTTCTTATAATTAATGAAAGGTAAGTAAAAAGTAGATTAGCGCAAACGTCCTCATATTCATTGCCGCAAACGTCCCTTTGAATTACAGGTAAATTGGCGCAAATGTCCTTCGCCCATTTTTCTATTCTTAGTGGCAGTGGAAATATTGGTCAACTGACACATTTTTGAAATGGGTCCCTCCTAAGGACTGTTGGTCCACTTGTTTCAGGGGAGAAATTTTTAAATATTTTCTTGCTAATTTTTCTATTTTTAGTAACAGTGGCCATATTGGTCCAAAGTTCAGACACCAAGACATGCTTATGAAATGGACCACCTAAATACCACTCAATCAAAGTTTGGTCTGTTTCCAAGAATATTTTTTGCTGATTTTTCTATTTCTTTTAATGGTGGCTATATCAGAGATCTGGAGCGTTGGACACAATTTTAAAATACGACCACCTTATGACATTTCCGACAAAGTTTCGTACCAACTGGCCCAGTAGTTTCAGAGTAGAATATTAAATATGAAAAAACATTATGGACAATGGACAATGATGGAAGTGAAGTGATGGCAATAGCTGACAGGACCTTGGTGCAGATGAGCTAAAAATCAGGAAAACATGCAGATTTGGTTGACTTTCATACCCATGTGATATGTTTTTGATATTTTAAAGTTTATAATATCTGTTAGACACAGTAACCTAATTTAAAATACTGATATATTTTTTACAAGTTGATTTTGCAGTGATAAGTGCATATATAAATGGCAAAATAAAATAAATTCCAAATAACTATGTTAAATTTATTATTTTTGTTAAACTTACTTCAGCAATACTACTGGTATCTTCTTCTGCTAATAATATCATTGCTGTATAACATCTGTAAATAGACAATATATGTAGGTTTGGTGTAAAAAATGGCAGAAAATGTTCTTATTTTAGAAATACATCAGTAATTGTATTCATCCTTTATCCAAATTTTCCATTGTTTTTGAGATTCCTGTCTCTTCTAACCATGTTCAGCTGTCCACTATATGTTAATCATACCTTTAAATTTGTATATCAATATATAGAAACAATTTTAGTTTTTTTTTTAAATTCCAGAGATGAGAACAACCTTAAGTTACAAGTCAAATTTAAACCTCAATGAAATGTTTCCTTACTCTGGATTTTTGTCTAATGCATCTTTCGCAGCTTTTATCCTCGACTGAGGATTTCTTTCCCGCCAGGCTCTCTGCATTACTATAATAAGAAATAAAAAATGGTGTTAAAATTTCCAAGACCTTCTTATTATTTTCATAGCTGTCCTTAGACATCTTTTCAGCTTTATCCAATATGATTGTTTTTGGTAATTGAATCTCCTCTTCAATGTTCTACACTATTGTTTTTGCTTTCAACCTTTTCTGCCTTTTGCACAATGATGGGTCATAAATTGACAAAATGTGCATATTTTATGCAACAAAACTGGTTTAATACAACATGTATTGTTTACACAAATACTAGTGCAATCTATAGTACAGTAAACATCGATTTGGGCTTTGAAATATTTTAGACTTAAGCATCATTGATTAGCAAAAATGTGTGAAAATATGCATCTGCTCAATTTAAATTCTCAATATGTTAAATTTGTTCTAAATATGTTTAATATCCTAGCAAGAACAAAAAACATAAATTTATGTTTTGTTAATCTTGTTTTGCAAAAAGAAGGATGATACACAGTCATATGATGGCACATAAATTTTTTTTTTATTATCTATATGATTGCCTCTTACTATGTAGGTAAACGACAACATTTCTGCATTGTTTCTTCATACTTTAGTATCCCTCTTTATACTTTGTGTAATGTCTTTTTTTCAATAAAACTGATTTCCATAAATTTCTTACTTTCAAGTTCTGGTTTGCCATTATCTGATTCACATGTAAAAAATGTTTGATGATCTTGTGCAGACAGATTCATGTCATAATAGGTCAACGGTTCTTTACCCCTTGACCATGTATATCTTTGATACTCTGATCCTCGGAATAAATTTAAAGGATTTCGCCACACTTTGCATTCTGAAAGAATGAAAAACAAACTTCAAATTACATCTGTATGAAAATAGTAAATGAAGCTCACTGAAGATGCAATGCTGATGGGTGGTCTTTGAATTAGAATTTAAAATTAAGAATGTTGTAACAGGTGTTTTACAATTTTCTCAAAGGCTAAAACAATTCATTTCTAAAATCCATTACAGCTTTATTCTGTAACTACTGAGCAAAACCTGCATGACTGTCATGATCATTGATAGAGTTTGAAGGATGCATTTACTTATTGAATGCTTTTTACTTAAGGATGCTCGCTGGTCATGTTTTGGTCTTTCTGTCAGATTTTCGGAATCCTCGGGTTTTATCCATTTCTTAAACATGAAATTTTTTGCCCATGAATCCCCAGTTTTTCTTTTATAATTCAATCATATATACCTTAAAATGGTATTTGACAAAATTTTATGAAATCATTTTTATTTTTTCATACATCTTTGAGAGACTGAAGTTGTCAATGCAAAGACAATGAAAAATCCAGAGAAAACCCATTTCCTGCAAATTTTCAAGGCCTTATAGGCCTAAAATGAGCACATGAACCTATATTTTTTTTCTTGCTTATTTACTATTCATATGTTCTCTCAAACTAAAACACCTATTTCAAATCCTATTTATTTCCTATTAGACCAGCGATCATCCTTAAAATACTGTAGCCATAACAAAGAAATTTTTTAACCAATAATTATTATATCAGTGAACAAGTGTTGAAACACCAGCATTAACCGAGGATTAAATTTAACAGCAGGTTAAACATAATGAATCTCTATATAATATAGCCTTGTTTAATTCATCCTTGGGTTAATTAAGTTAAACAACTGGGCCCTGGTAAACAACACAAGAGTGGACACACTAAATGTCTTGCCTGAGTATGCAAATCGACACAGAATAATGATTATCTGATACCCGACATTGCAAGTCAAAGGAAAATGCTTTAAAAGAAATAGAAATGGTCAGGCGATAATTTCTGAAAAATCTCATGCATGTCATTCAACCCTAAACTGTGTCCAAGGTGAGCTGACAGATCTCAAGATAGACTGGTATGTACCCACCAAAAACTATCTATAGACTAAAAATGGTGGGTCTATATAATACATTTATAACATTTGTTGAGAAATGGACTTATTTGTAAAAATGGGACAAGAGTCACTCAAACCTAAAATTGAGGTCAATTTGGATATAGGTATTACAGCTACAGAAAAATGGACTTAATCATGAAAATTTGACTCAAGTCTGAAATTCAAGTCAAGGTCTCAGACAGCCATGTACCCACCAAGCACTATCTATTGACCAAATATATTTGGTCTATGCATTGCATTTGCTGAGAAATGGATATTAACCCAAAACGTGAAACAAGTCAGTCAAGCATGAAAAAGAGGTCAAAGGTAATGTGTCAGATGTTAAAGTGGTATATACCCACCAAGAACATCTATCAACCAAATACTGTTGGTGTAATATACTGTGCCAAACCTTATATGATAAGCTATCTAGTGGACCATAAAGCTTAATTGTAAGTATTATGTGTGCAAAGTTATTTAAAGTTTTAAAAAAAGTTTACAGAAAGTATTACCTATATCTCGTCTTCGCGACTTTACGTCATAGGCGAGACAGAAAATCTGCAATCTGGAGTATTGGGTTTATTTGCAAATCAAAGGCTGGGTAGTTTTTTCAAGCAGTTTAAATATCTCCTTTTGGCAGTAAAGTTCTTTTACTTAATGAGCAAAAAATTCATGGTTTTTGAGTTTAAATCCCAGTTATTTCTTGTATTTTTGTACTTGGAATACAACCTATTTTACAGAAACTACAATTGTGGGGAATTGACACTGAAGTACACCTCGGCACACCTCTGAAAGACTTTGTACCATACAAACCTGGCATAGACTGTTGTGTTTGTTGATTCTGTTGTGTATTTGTTGTGTTATTACTGTTGTTGTTTGTGTTATTGTTGTCAGTTGGTTGACCATCAGTTCCACCAAGCAGTGGAGATATGTGGTTCAGTGACACTTGCTCAATAAAAGAAGTTCCATACTTTTTGAAGTACCACCATTCAAATATCTGAAAAATAAAATTAATTGCAAATGTACTAAACATAATACTGCAAAATTGATTGGTTTTATGAAATTTCTGTTATTATTTCTTTTATCATTGTCTTTAAAGAAAACTGGTAATCCTCAATAGTTAGTAAGGCTAGAAGTTATATTACCAGCTCAGACATGTTCATCACTCTGAGGAGTCAGCAGGCATATCAAACCACATAACAAACTTAGGCCGACTGTGTGTGGTGACAATACTCATGACATTACTATTTTACAAAAACACTAACAAATAGGGTTATTTTAAATGACAGGTCACAAAGGAAAATGGTTGTAAATGATGAATCTTTCCATGTCACAAAATAAATGTAATTCTGATACAGAGCAGCCACAGACAAAATAAATTATCGGTAAATTATGTAAAACATGTGAAGTTTGTACACTATAGTTAGCTGGATCTCTTTTTACAAATATATTTTATTGCTACAATTATAAAGCACAAAGATTAACATGGATACTAAATGTGATTGACACCACCTGGAAAACTCCTACATGTACTAAAGGTTTCAAAATTTCTTTAATTGCACAGATACAAAACTATATCAAAAGATTACATCAGCAATGTAACATTTGTCACCATACATGCAAAATACATTTAAAATATACAACCTGACTATAGGGACTTAATTATCAAAAAAATCTGACTTCTGAATGAAATATCAGACAAGCTTTTATACAAATGTCACATTACATGTATAATTTCTAATTTTCTTATACATCCCTCACTTCATCAGCTATATTTATGAAATATTTTTTACATATTTTTTACAGCAGAACATTACAATATGGATGTGTTCCAATGTATTGCATTTTAACATTGCATATAAATCTATTTAATTATTCTTTCTCGTTTGTGTCAATTAACTAAGAGGGACGTTAATTTCATTATCTGCCAAGGTCATAGTAACAACAACATTGTATATTAACAAGTAATACAATAATATCATGTTAGAATAATTCCTGTGACATTTATTTGATTAAGGGTTCTGTGAAAGGACCATTCTGATAATAAAATGCACATTTTTTCATTATTTCTGTCACATTATCTCAATTTACTTATAATTTGGAAATCACGATCATTTATGTGACAAAGTACAGCTCTTCTGATGACATTATATATCTTATACTTAAACATTTTCTTGGGGAGCCTAACAGGGAAATGTTTGTTGAAGTTTTAGTTGGATCCAGACAAATGTTTTTGTCAATCATAATATTATTTCCACTACAAATTTTAAAACAGTTTAAATCTAATGTCTTTTATATAAAAATATAAAAGTGTTTATTCAAAGACCATACAAGTTTTTATACATTTAAAAAATTTAAGATTTTTTAAACAAGTTGGATAATTTCCCTCTAAAGGGCCTCCAGATAAAGACATTGTGCATTATCTTATAAAAGGCAATTTTTCAGCTGATGAAGAAGAGAAAATAATCAATATGAAATCCAAGAGAGTGTCTACTTAAATCCTGTTAATACACCTTATTGATTGATGACAAAATCAAGTGGATTTTAACTGTTAGTTTAATTTGTTTTCCAACTGATTAAATTTTCTTGTTACAATTTTCGTAAACGAAGAGATTTTAATTTTAGATATTCTAATAGAAAACAAATGCATTATGTAACTGCATTAAATAATTGTCAACTAAATGAGGAAAAAGGTAGAAAGAAAGCTTTAATTTATGCTTAAACAGATTTCTCTTAGCTTCCACTAGAAAATATTGAAATATTATTTACCAGTTCTTTTTAAAAGCACCTGGAATTTTAGGTTTTTGTAGATTAAAATATGTTAAATATTTTTAGTATTATATATTTATGCATACTAGAATAAATTCTAACATACCAATTTTGATGCACAAAATGCACACATTTTGTTGGTTTACTACTCATCAGTTGACCTCAAGGCCTAAAATGTTGGGAAAAAAAACTAAAAAAACAAAACTTTTAAGATCAAATTTAAAAAATGCCAAAATGACCAAATACAAATTGTACCACCTAAGGACAAAGTTATGGATGAGAGAGATACTCATTAGTGTTCACACAATTTAACATTTTTGTAACAAATTCGAGCTGATATTCCAAAACTAGCAACTGGCTGGTGATACCCTTGGAGACTTTGAGTCTACCAGCAGCAGCATCGACTCAGTGGTAATAATAATAATAAAGAAAGAGGTTATTATAAAAGTTAGGATAAAAATTTTATACTATGAAATCAGGGCCATTATAGTTTTTAAAAAAATCAAATCCATTGGAATTTTTATCATTTGAATATTCTTGGGGGCAACAAAAACAATTCCAGTTACAGCCGGTCATAAACCAATGAATCATGACAGTTTCAGTCATCAAACTTCTAAAGTAAAGGACCTTCTGTTGAAGGACTAAAAAATTTAGTTGCACAAGGTGTATGAGATATTAAAATCAGAGCAAATGCGTTACAACTGTACCAAATTATAATTTATTCTAAAATGTTTAATTTTGTATGTGAAATTAGAGTTTATGTCTATATCACTGTATTTACAGAATTTACTTTATTATAACAGATAGTTGTGGAATCAGGACAAAATGAGAAAATGTTATGGCAGCTGGCACTTTCAAATAGATGCTTCATATAAACTTTTCTGTTAATTTGGCTCAGGTGTTGCATTGGGAGAGATTTTTAAAATATTTTATCAATCAGAAATAAGAACTTGATATGGCAGCAATGTTACTTGCATAATCCAATTTCACCATAATTAATTCATGTATTTTCTGTTCATTTGAACAATCAATTTCGGAAGATAGTTTTTAATAAAAACTGATCAATTAGAAAGGTTATTGGCCATATAACTTATCCAAGTGTGACAAACTGAGGAAATTGTATTTTGTTCTCTGCCCTGTCAACTGCATGCCAATCTTTATATCACTGACATTTCCATGACATACTTACTAAAATTAATCCTGATATCAGGGATGATGTACCTGTCAGTGCCACATAAAACTTGGGCGTGAGAGTATTCAAAAACATGGTTGCTGGAAAATAAAGCAAAAGTTCAAATAAATATATTTAGTCTTATTTTAACAAAAACTAAGACATTTTAAGGATACCTGCAAAAATTAAACTTATGAAATGTTCAATTTGATTGTCATAAATAATGTTTAATTTCCATTTTTGTAACTAACATTGTTTGAGTTGGCGAAACATTTGAGATGCTGATCATGATTTCTAGAGTTTAAAAGCCCCTATCATTACTTCACAGTTATCGCACTGGAGAAAAAGAACACTGATATATATTCAATTCTAATATTACTAATATAATTACACTGATTTATACAGTTATTTTATAACCAATTCAATTCTTTGTAAATGAACAAAAATATAATAAAATCTTATAAAACAAGGTTAAATAGACCAAAGCACTACACGTATCTTCGCTCATTCATTGGAAAAACAAAATCTTGAAATACATGTATTTAACAGAAACCACACAAAGTCCAATGGGTTCTCTTAATCAAGGGAGATAAACCTTTAACAACATTAGTAATAAAATAAAACTTGTTATTTGTTTTTTATTGTTATTTGTTATTTGTTTGTTTATTATTAAAATTCTGCTGAAATGATTAAAATTTTATTGGCGTAATGTACTGATAAATTCAATAAAATCTGTACAAATGAAGCATAAAATATCTCTAATTTAAACTAATTTTCTAGCAAGTCTTTCCCAGATATAACAAATCAATTAGAAGATGCCCAATGGCAGTATTGTTTACGTTTGATATTTTGAAACTTAAGATGGCTTTAATACAATATATACCTCAGGCAACAACAACAAATATGATATTGATTTTTCCTAATTGGTTGAACAATTTTTTAAATGTTATTTATGAAATCCTAAAGCAACTGGTTGAGGCCAACATTCTCATCTTTATTTTTGAAACATTTTTGAAATAATGGAGATATTCTTTTCATTTCATGTCACTGTAATACTTACTAACAGTGATTATATTAATCCACATATATATTTTATTAAGTCATCATTTTCAATAAAATGTTAATAAATATTTATGACTTGCCTGCCATGAAAAAATTCAATCTATAGAACCGAATAATATAACAGATAAAGTGTCTATATATGCATTTCTTTTAAATCTTCCTATTCTCTGTAAATTATACAAATACATCACAGTAAACTTTGTTATGTTGCTGCTGCCATAAGAAAAAACCCTAATATCTTGACTTGCAAGCGTGCAAGATAAAAATTCAGGATAAAGTCAATGAATTTTTAAACTCAATAATTCCATTTTAATTTGCATATGACAAAATACAAGAATTTCATTGGTCGGAAGGGCAAAGTCATAAAAGTTTATATATCGATAAACCCGTATTTGGCAAGTATATTCATGGGCTTTCTTGATTATTTAAAGTTTCAAACGAGACATTAAATGTGAAGATTGCTGTAAAAGAATAAATTTTAAGGATGATACTGACAATAATAGTTAAAATTTAATGAGAAATGGTTTAAAAATTGATGAAAATTGTGTTTTAAAAAATACCTTGAAAACTTGCTGCAAGGACGTCACAGTCAAGATTGACGTCATATTTGTAAACAATGCAAGTTGGATTCTTCAAACGGAAAAAAATCAGACATTGCATGGATTCTGAACGCTTCAGATTACGTTAAAATCTTTAAAAATGTAAGTTTCCTTGTTTTTTCGATTTAGTAATTTACTTTGTTGACTTTTTTATTCAATTGCTCAGCTGCCAAAAATAGTACCAGATTCAAGATGAATGTCGCCTGAAAAGGGCAAAGTTATTTTTTTTATTTCGGTTAGGAACAACTTTTCGATGTTAGAAATGAATTATCAGGATTAAATACGATTTTGTCTGAGTTTATCGATGTGTAAACTCTGTCTTTTCACTCACAAACTCAACATAAAGTCTCTCGGACTTTATTTAGTTTGTGAGTGAGTCGGCCGAGTTTACACATCAGTAAACTCATACAAAATCGTATTTAACCCTATAATAAAAGAAAAAAGAATAATGCACATAATTCAATTGATGCAAAATAGTCTCTAGATCCATAGTACAAATAACCATAATACATCTGATGGCACAATAATCATTCCAATTCTTGATATATATTTAAAACAGTATGTAGTAAGTTTAAAGATGCTGAAACCTTTTCAGTCAATGACTGTGGCTGCAGTTACAGTAGCTTGACACAAAAGCCCTTTCAAAGAGTTTTTACTTTCTACCAACTGTATTTAAATTGATGCACCTACTTGTGTGTTTTGTATAAGTGCTTCTTAATATGGTTGTATGTTTTATGGGGCAACCAGGATCCTAGATTTGTTATTTTTGCACAGATTTGTTTTTTCAAAATCAATACCAACTTAATATTCACTGCCGATATTAAATTATCTTTTTTACATCACATTTTGATTCTCACATTTTTCACCAAATTTTGGATCTTAGTTTTTATGTCTTGAGTTGTCTTTTTTTATTTAAATCAATTCCTTGTCTCCCATAAAAATAAACTGGTTTTTCTCTTAGGTCTTTCAAAATTCTTTTATATGTTGCCACTACTTTAGGCTACAGTCTATTTTTTTTAGGAATGGTTTGGGTGAAAGAATATAATAAGCATTACTGTATTTTCAATGTCTTATGAAGTAGATTAGGGAAGTATCTAGTCTGCAGTGGTAAGCTGTGTTTCTACTTTTTTTCATTTCTCGGTATTCAAATCACAGATGTTAACAAAAATGACTAAACCTAAGATCTGGCTCAATCAAGAAAACTTCTACAGTATAAGAAGAGTATATAAAATCAACAATTTTCACTGAGCTATAATTTGAATTTTGGTAAATTATTCCTTAGTAATTTTAGATTGTTGAAATTAAGAAATTCATGTAAAGTATTCTTTAATGCAAAAAATACTACAGATGAAACATCACAGAAATCAGTGTCATTTGTGCATATATTCTAATGAAAATACAATACTTAAACACCCATTACTGACCTTTGTCAAAGATATTTTACACAAAGATATTTTACACATTAACTTATAAGTACATTATAAGTTGAAAAAAGTGCAATTTTACTCTATTTAATTAAAAGCAACCTAACTGCTATACTGTTTCTATAGCAACATTCAATCAAGCACAAATGTAGAATGTGCATTTCCATTACAGATGTCATCTGCAAAGTTCTTAAATATGACAATTTGTTTAAGACTGTTTTCGCTGTATTTCTTCAATCTTCTACTCGAACCTTTTCAATTCATTTATTGTGAGGTAACAGTTCCATGTGGCACCCCCAATTGTGTATATCTTAGACAGAATAAGCATACAGGGGTAGGGGTGCCAAATGGAACTATTGCCTATTGTAATGCAATTGTGTATGTTATTTTTCCATAAATGGAATAATGACCAGATTTGCCAGCAAAGCAATTATACCTTGATGCAAATGCTTTGTATAACATTAATGTCTTCAAAACATTGAACATCATTTCAAAACCTGATCAGAATTATTTTTCCCTAAAGTCACAATGGATAACAATATGCAAAGAAACAGAAAATATCAATTTCTGAACAACATGACTGATTAAATACTGAAAATACAGAAAAAGAAAATATTCAGACTTACAATCTAACATTTTGAGATAATCAACCACTGTCTATAACAATACAACCAGACTCTACGTCCAAAGAATTATCTATATATAGAAAACCATCTTACTAAACCCTTTATAGATTTTATGCACGTCACTGAGACGAAAGACATCGCTAAAAGAAAAGCAGTGCTGTCTTCCCCAGTTTGATATCTTTACATTGGTAAATGATTAACGTATAGGCTGATAATTAAGGCTTCGTGATTTTAATGCAGGAGAAATAATCTACTATGGCTTTTGGTCCATTGTAATATTTGATACTAACAGACAGAAGTATTGATCGCCATCTTGTAGCGTTGTGTTACAAACATGTTTTCTCTGTATAACTATTCACGACTTAATCTAAGGATTATATTTCTGGTCAACGGTATACAATATCTACAGCTGTGTAGTTTTTTTTGTTCAATACCATTATATACTTTGCATGAAATTCAATCATACAAAAATGTATACATCTATTACACTATATTTGCTGGTTTTATAGGATGTCATTAAAAATGCAAAAAAAAATAATTCTGCAAATGTATTGAATTTTACCGAATTTTACTGAATTTACTTATAAGTCTGAAATACTAAAGGATTATTCAATGCCTTCTTTCATAAGAATGGTTTTTCCAACATAGTAAAATATGTTTGCTTTGACTCTTTGAGTGTTGATAACAACTGGGTCTCCAACTTCTTTATTTCATTTCACCTTAATTTCCACACTAACAAATGAAACTGGAGGGTGTGTCCAAAATATCTGATATGATTGAGTAAAATATAATAATATTATCTAACATGTCATTTTGTGATTCAAAAAGTTATAGATAACAGTTTTTCAGATAGACAATGAACAAATTGGTTGAACTATCCTAGAAATTGTTTTGAGTTTTAAACAAGGTGAGAAAATCTGAATGACCCTATCCAACAATCTTATATCCAGAGACAAGAAAATAAACCTAGGTGGGGAAGAATAAACACAACAAAAAACTAAAAAATAAAAGAAAAGATAAGCAACTTAGGCCAAACAAATTCAAGCTCGACCAAAGTTCCTCTGTACATATATTTGATTTGATATATTCAATTCCAAGATTTTTAATTTGATTATTTCAAACATATCACAAGAAAACTTTTGTTAAGAACAAACTATTCTTTTGCCTAGACACACAGAACCAAATAGAGTCTGAAAATTAAATTCTACATGTAACTATTTTCACGATCTTATTATCCTAAACAAGTGATATTAAAAAAAAAAATATGATCAACAACTGAATCCAAAAACAGAATTTTTATTCAATAATCTTTGTGATATTTGATATTGTTTAACAATCCTTTTACATATTGCCCACATCAGTGTAGGATGTTATATTCAGACAATCTGATCAGCGATATGTTAACAACACAAGTAAAAACACAGAAATGTCTGGTCAACTACAATATGAAATTGGACTGTTCAAATAAGGACATAAACACCTGTCAAACTGTCAATAATTCTAATAGTACACATTTAATATCTTTCCTCTATTGACAACTGGTGTTTAAAAAGTGGCAGACCTAATTACAAACTTCACAGACTGGCCTTATTAAACAAGGGTTAATATATATGCCCCGACCACATTCATTTACAGGGTTTAAAAAACTTGTAATTTAATATGCTCAGTGGACCATGGAAATAAAGTCAAGAGCCATTTTTAAATTAGCATTTGGCACAAAGTCTAAATATAATTGTTGTGCCATCTGACGAACTGTCATCTTAGTTACAGTCAGTGAATTGCTACATTTGTATATAGAGATGCCCTTTAAAGTAGATAGGGCTTTATAATCATAAAACAAAACATTCTATTTCATCTGTCTAAACTGTACAAGGCAAGTGAACCCTTTAAAGTAGATAGGGCTTTATAATCATAAAACAAAACATTCCCTTTCATCTGTCTAAACAGTACAAGGCAAGTGACATTCAACAAAGAAGTTCCAAGTATAAACAAACAGGTATGAAGTCATAATTCTCTTCAGATTTCCTGTTTTTGAAACTTTCCTCATGCTTGTTAATTATATTCACACAAATGACATTATAACAGCATTTAATTGTAAACCTAGGGACCAGATCAATACTTCATTAAAAGCAAATGTGTAAATGTTATAGTTTATCGAGTCGTGAAACATGACAGTATTTGGTTAAGGTTGTGGACTTCATGCTACAGACAGATAATGAGAATTACCTTATTTGTTAGAAGGATGTAGGCTTAATGATGCTAACAGCCAAACAGAAAGATGATAATACATTGTGTATTTGTCAAAATTCTCAGAGTTGTTGGCTTCATGCTACATTTACAACAACATACAGCCAAAATGGTGTTTGATTTGTGCTACCAATAGCACAATACTGACCAAACAAGAGGCTCACCAGAGCCTGTATCGCTCACCTGGAGTGTGGTTTTCATTGGACAATTAATCAACTATTTGACCAAGTTTGTTGCAATTGGTTCAATTGTCCAGGGAAAATTTGTTTAAGATTTATTTTTCATAAGGTTTAATGTTAAAATATGTTCCCTGATGGTGGTAGTCCTGGCAGGAAGTTGATAAAATTGACCAGGAATAAGGGTGAACCTTAAATAAATGTAACAGAACCCGACCTCAAATTACACAAACTAATAACTCCTAAATAGAATTTGGGAATCCCTTCAAAATTTCAGGGTATGTAGATCTCAACATGGCAAACATTTTTCAATTTACATTTCACTTCTATCTCAAATAGTTTTGGAGATAAATGCAAAAATATTAAAATTTTGAAAATTTGACAAAAAAAGGACAATAACTCCTAAATGGGTATTGAGATTTCCTTTAAAATTTCAGGGTATGTAGATCTCAACATGGGAAACATTTTTCAAATTTACATTTCACTTCTATCTCAAATAGTTTTGGAGATAAATGACGAAAAATGTTAAATTTTGAAAATTTGACGAAAAAAGGGCAATAACTCCTAAATGGGTTGTGGAATTTCCTTCAAAATTTCAGGGTAGGTAGATCTCGTCATGCTGAACAATTTTACCCTAGCCAGATTTTCGATATCTGTAACGGTTTTTAAGTAATAAGCCAAAAACAACACATCCACCCCTATATTCTATTTTTAGCTACGACAGCCATGTTTTACGTCAGATCAAAATAAATTGACGATCGTTTGTAGAGGACATGTCATAGTTCATTCCTATTAAGTTTCAAACCAATCGGCCCAGCGGTTTCAGAGGAGAAGATTTTTGAATGTTAAAATTTTGAAAATTTGATGAAAAAAGGGCAATAACTCCTAAATGGGTTTTGGAAATTCCTTCAAAATTTCAGGGTAGGTAGATCTCGTCATGCTGATCAATTTTACCCCATTTCGGATTTTCGATATCTGTAACGGTTTTTGAGTTATTAGCAAAAAACAGCAATTTACCCCTATGTTCTATTTTTAGCAACAGTGGCCATGTTTTTCATCGGATCAATATAAAATGAGGATCGTTTGTGGAGGACATGTCATAGAACATTCCTATTAAGTTTCAAACCAATCGGCCCAGCAGTTTCAGAGGAGAAGATTTTTAAAGAAAATTTTACGACGGACGGACGGACGGACGACGGACGAAAAGTGATGGCAAAAGCTCACATGGCCTTTGGCCAGGTGAGTTAAAAACTTGCTACATTCTCCTAAGGAGTATTATCACAATACTTGCCACAAGAAACTAAGCAACATGTATGTATGGTATTTCTTGTCTATTAAACTGTGTACATTTGGGATTTTTGGTTAATTTGTTTCCCAGGCAATTACCTGCTTTGTTTGGTGGTAAATATTAAGGGCAACAAGACAACTTCTAGACTTTTTAATAAACTATTAAAACATCATCTCAACTTTTTGATCTGGATTAAATATTATACTAAATCCTACTTCTTATGGCCTTGTTAAAATAAATCTTTCCTTTTTAAAACCATCATTAGAACTGAGGACATGGGACTAGACTTATTAATGACGGGGACTAGACTTATTAATGACCTATAAATATTTTTTTGCTGTTAATTTGTCACAAACTGTTTTGTTTTTATAGTTTATATGGCAATAAAAGACCAAATTGAATTGAATTGAATATATTTAATCTAACTTTTCCAATTCTATGAGACATTTTGTCATCAACTGTTACAACATACCCTTGATTACAGGCAAGCAACAGAATAATAATTTGTCAATTAAATGATCAAGAAGTCTAGGCTTCATGATACATGCAGGTAATGAAATGTCAAATAAAGCAAATATAATACTGTACTTTGATCAAGCTATTTTTGTTTTAATAATTTATCCCTTATATATT
The DNA here is from genome assembly GCA_028015205.1 of Mytilisepta virgata. Taxonomy (NCBI): domain Eukaryota; kingdom Metazoa; phylum Mollusca; class Bivalvia; order Mytilida; family Mytilidae; genus Mytilisepta; species Mytilisepta virgata. The sequence continues at coordinate 81,022,057 of CM051519.1, forward strand.
ACTTCTTTCAGCCTATTATTTGGTTTATATTTACATTTTTGCATTATTTAATTTTTAATTTATTTAAAGAGGATTACTAACTAAAGTTCTCCTTATTCCAAATGTTAAAGCATGCAACTTCTTAATATTTAAGAGGGTCTAAATGGGGTGACATGGACATGGTTAAACGAGAAACAAAAAAACAAAAAGTAAGTATCTGGTTTATGTGTGCTTTATTGTCCCTAGTTTGCATGAAAAAATACAGGGAACAATGACCAATCAGAATAGACAGACATGAAATAATAACTCCTAAAAACGTTTGAATGAATATAACCCTGTACCACCCTCATTGAAGATGCTATCCTACTCCAAAATATCAATTCTTATTCTTGTACATGTAATAAATAATTTTATCTTTTAAAACATTATATTTTCATTGTTTTCAGGCCACAGGTACATGGTAAAAAGTCTGCATATCACAGACTGTTTCATCTTTAAAGGAGACAAACATGCAATTATAACACAATACAGCAGACAACATAAATCTTAGAGAAACATTGTAATAACATAGTTTATTAGTATTTTCTATCTATAACATATAGATAAAAGAGAACTATGACAAATCTGATCATCGGTCTTTATCTAAATCACCATCCTTATAATGAATTCTGCATTTTTCTGCACCAAGTGCACTTAACTAACAGCTGCAAATGAGATGGTGTAATTATTTCGTGTTCTGCAGATACAAATTATTCATATTTTCAAATGCCTTTAGGCAGGATGAAAATTAATCACACAATTTTAATAAATTTATGTCCATCAGAGATTGTATGAATTATAAATAATAGCCTTGACTGAGATAGCAAATTGAAAAATCAATAAACTTTAATTTTCTCCTGCACCATAAACTTTGTCAAAATGTTACTTAACTTCAATACTTTGATATACAGGAGAAAATATCCGCAGTTTGATTAGACACAAAAAAAATGCACTGTATATGCTAACTATTTAATTAACACTTCTGTCATATTAATATAAAAAATTCAATTAGTACTGTTCTGTGCATCTTATAAATTATGTAATAATGCACATTTCTCTTGCCTTATCTGTTTCAAATTACAAGAAAGAGAACAAAATGAAAATATATGCAACATTTTCCAACATATTAAAATAAATTTCCAATAAGGTATTTTCAAGCTTTTCAATCTACTCTAAAATAAAATAAATTTTAAATTCATACACATTGCATGTTAAATATATGACTCCCTATTTTTCAGATATTCTGGAAAATTTCAGAATTTTGGAGTAGAGTTTCTGAAAAGCATTTGTATATATACCAATCTATTCCTTTTGATAATACATATATATTTTATACATTTATATGGTATCATAATAAGTGACAGTGCTAGCATGTCTTAAGTCCAACATGAAATGCTTCAAATCAGACAATTTTGTGATTGCTGTTAAAATAATACAATACAATATCTGACCCACATTTAATTTTCAATACAACTACTTCAATTTATATGGGTTTGAAGCATTTTTTCAAAATGTTGTTCAAAATGCTTTAGTTTACAATAAAAATTTGGGAAGAATATGATATAATTACATTTCCAAGGACTACAATATGACAATACATGTAAACTGTTAATATAGGGTAGCTGGATTTAGTAATTCGGCAATTTAGTTTACTGAGAGGGGGAGTACAAGTAATATTATTCAGTAACCTCCCTTAACCAAGTTTCCAAGGGGAGATAATGTAACATTCCTTTAGCCCTTAGGACCTCTAGGTAATTTGTTAAGGGATATAATTGAATAGGTTTCTTATTGTTTTACATAAATGAAATAACAGTTTTGCATTCATATTATCAAAATACATATTTCCATATAAATAAACAACATGTCTCGTATGAGTATGCACATGAACACAGAATAATGTTTATCTGATACCCGACATTTTGCAAGTCAAAGGAAAATGTGTAAAAAGAAATTGAGGTCAAGGTCAAAAGGCAGGTGTCATAGCGATATGTATCCACTAAGAACTATCTATTAATCAAATATGGTGGGTCTACATATTAAAGTTGCTGAGAAATGGACCTAATCTTGAAAATGTGACGAAGTCACTCAAGCATGCAATTGAGGTCAAGGTCCAGAGACAAGTGTCTACTAAGAACTATCTATAGACCAAAGATGGGTGGGTCTAGGTATTACAGTTGCTTAATAAAATGCTCCACTGGGCGCAGCTAGATACGACCGCAGATGTCGAACCCTGAATAGTTGGGGCAATTATGAACACAACATTCAAGCTTGATACAATACTGAATTTGGATTGTGAATAAATATTTGACACAGCATAGGTTTCTGACACAGAATGAATGTTGTCTAAGAACTTAAAAATTTTTAATTTACCTATTCAAACCATATCAGTATTATTTGTTTTTATATATAAATTAGAAATAACCAATTTAAAATTTAAAATTGGGCACACATATCAATTTCTTGCTATTGTGCAATACTGTGCAATTGAAGATTTCTTGCTATTGCGCAATACTATGCAATTGAAAATTTCTTGAAATATTTGACACATAATAGGTTTCTGACACAGAATAACTGAAATCAAAGAACTTAGAATTGGTCATATGATTTGAATTTATATTCCATTTTTTGCTTATTGTGCAATACAATATGCTGTGGAGAATTGCCCCCCCCCCCCCAAAAAAAAAATAATTTACCCCTTTTTTTAGCTTTAATTTTGGACCCTGATTTGGACCAACTTGAAAACTGGGCCCATAATAAAAAAACTAAGTACATGTTTAGATTCAGCATATCAAAGAACCCCAAGAATTCAATTTTTGTTAAAATCAAACTAAGTTTAATTTTGGACCCTTTGGACCTTAATGTAGACCAATTTGAAAACGGGACCAAAAATTAAGAATCTAAATGCACGGTTAGATTCGACATATCAAAGAACCCCAATTGTTCAATTTTCGATGAAATCAAACAAAGTTTAATTTTGGACCCTTTTGGCCCCTAATTCCTAAACTGTTGGGACCAAAACTCCCAAAATCAATCCCAACCTTCCTTTTGTGGTCATAAACCTTGTGTTTAAATTTCATAAATTTCTAATAACTTATACTAAAGTTATTGTGCAAAAACCAAGAAAAATGCTTATTTGGGTCCTTTTTTAGCCCCTAATTCCTAAACTGTTGGGACCAAAACTCCCAAAAACAATCCCAACCTTCCTTTTGTGGTCATAAACCTTGTGTTAAAATTTCATAGATTTCTGTTTACTTATACTAGAGTTATTGTGCGAAAACCAAGAAAAATGCTTATTGGGACCTTTTTTGGCCCCTAATTCTTAAACTGTTGGGACCAAAACTCCCAAAATCAATCCCAACCTTCCCTTTGTGATCATAAACCTTGTGTTTAAATTTCATAGATTTCTATTAACTTATACTAAAGTTATAGTGCGAAAACCAAATGTCTTCGGACGACGCCGCCGCCGCCGACGACGACGATGCAAACGTCATACCAATATACGACTGCAAAAATTTTGCGGTCGTATGAAAAAGGACTTAATCAAGAAATTTGGATAAAAGTCACTCAAGCATGCAATTGAGGTCAAGGTCCAGAGACGAGTGTCAGACTGGCATGTACCCACCAAGAACTATCAATAGACCAAATACAGTAGGTCTAGGTATTACAGTTGTTGAAAAATGGACTTAATCAAGAAACTTGGATGAAAGTCATTCAACCATGACATTGAGGTCAAAATCCAGAGACAAGTGTCAGACTGGCATGTACCCACCAAGAACTATCAATAGACCAAATACAGTTGGTCTAGGTATTCTAGGTGATAAGAAATGGAATTAACCATGAATGGATTGCTTTGCTGAGCGCAGCTGGATACAACCGCAGAGCTCAAACCCTGAACAATTGGGGCAAAAATGGACACAATATTCGCACTTGATACAGGTCTGAATATGGATTGTAATTAAATATTTGACACATAATAGGTTTCTGACACAGAATAACTGAAATCAAAGAACTTAGAATTGGTCATATGATTTGAATTTATATTCAATTTTTTGCTTCTTGTGCAATACAATATGCTGTGGAGAATTGCCCCCCCCCCAAAAAAAAAAAAAAAAAAAAAATTTATCCCTTTTTTAGCCTTTGTGCAATACACTATGAAGTTGCACATTGACCCCCCCCCTCCCAAAAAAATAAACCAAAAAACAATAAAATTTATTGTAACCCCCCCCCCTCCCTTTTTTTGCTAAAAAAAAATTTGAAATTTTCTTTTTAATTTATGAAATATGAAATGAGAAAAAAATTGCCCCCCTTCCCAATTACTCATTTACCCCCCCTAAATTTTGTTTTCAAATCCCCCCCCCCCCCCATTTCTTTATACTTTGCAACCATAACAATCCATTTAAATACACCATAAACGTATTAAAATAGAAAATGACATCATAGTCATGGATGGCAAATTTTAAATATACATAATTTAAAAGCAGTTTAGATGAGATAAACAAAAAAGCTTCATCAGCACATTTTATATTGGCAAATTTCCAATGAAGTTCATTAAACTAAAGTTATTGGCAAATTTCCAATGGAATTTGTTAATAATAAAGTTTTGATAACAGGGCACACATATCAATTTCTTGCTGTTGTGCAATATTGTGCAATTGAAGATTTCTTGCTATTGCGCAATACTGTGCAATTGAAAATTTCTTGAAATATTTGACACATAATAGGTTTCTGACACAGAATAACTGAAATCAAAGAACTTAGAATTGGTCCTATGATTTGAATTTATATTCAATTTTTTGCCTCTTGTGCAATATAACATGCTGAGGAGAATCTCCCCCCCACCAAAAAAAAAATATTTACCCCTTTATTAGCTTTTGTGCAATACACTATGAAGTTGCACATTGACCCCCGCCTTTCCCCCCCCCCCCCCAAAAAAAACAAAAAAATTTATTGTAACCCCCCTCCCCCCTTTTTTGGCTAAAAAAAAATTGAAATTTTTTAATTTATGAAATATGAAATGAGAAAAAAATTGCCCCTCTCCCCAATTTCTCAATTTCTCATTTACCCCCCCCCCCCAAATTTTGTTTTCAAATCAATCCCAACCTTCCTTTTATGGTCACAAACCTTGTGTTTAAATTTCATAGATTTCTATTTACTTATACTAAAGTTATTGTGCAAAAACCAAGAAAAATGCTTATTTGGGCCCTTTTTTAGCCCCTAATTCCTAAACTGTTGGGACCAAAACTCCCAAAAACAATCCCAACCTTCCTTTTGTGGTCATAAACCTTGTGTTAAAATTTCATAGATTTCTATTTACTTATACTAGAGTTATTGTGCTAAAACCAAGAAAAATGCTTATTGGGCCCCTTTTTGGACCCTAATTCTTAAACTGTTGGGACCAAAAATCCCAAAATCAATCCCAACCTTCCTTTTGCGGTCATAAACCTTGTGTTTGAATTTCATAGATTTCTATTAACTTATACTAAAGTTATAGTGCGAAAACCAAATGTCTTCGGACGACGACGCCGACGCCAACGTCATACCAATATACGACCGCAAAAATTTTGCGGTCGTATAAAAAGTGAAAAAAGTCACTCAAGCATGAAATTGAGGTCAAGGTCCCTAGCCAGGTGTCAGACTTGTATGTACCCACCAAGAACTATCTATAGACCAAATGTGGTTGGCCTAGATATTACAGTTTCTGAGAAATGGACTGAACCACCAAAATGTGACGCAGGTCACTCAAGCATGAAATTGAGGTCAAGGTCAAAAGACAGGTACCCATCAAGAACTATCTACTGACCGAATACAGTTGGTCTAAGTTTTACAGTTTCTGAGAAATTGACAAAGTCACTTGAGCATACAATCGAGGTCAAGGTCCCAAGCCAGGTGTCAGACTGGCATTTACCCACTAAGAACTATCTATAGACCAAATATGGTTGGCCTAGGTATTACAGTTGCTGAGAAATGGATTTAACCACAAAACTTGGATGCAGATTTTAAATTCATGTTTATAAAATCAGTGAAAAATACACTATAACAAGAAACTTGACATTTTAAGAGAAGATGGTTTTCATCTGTTTTAAACCTGTATATAATTATTCAAGCTAACTGCTTTTATCCTTTGACAAAGAATAAACATCCAAATACCTTTATTATGTAACAACTACACAAAGAAATGGATTGCAGATGACTCATTGTATAATTTTCTATTGCAAATGTGACATTCTCAGAAAATCATTTTTAAGAAACTTTTATCAATTTTTTTCCATTTATATATCATATCAGTATTATACTGATATGATATATAAATGGAAAAGCCCTGAATTGAAAAAAAATATCTATAGGAAAAGTAACAAGAGTGGACATACTACATGTCTTGCCCGAGTATGCACATGGACACAGAATAATGATTATCTGATACACGACATTTTGCAAGTCAAAAAAAATGTGTTTGAGGTCAAAGTCCAGAGACAGGTCAAGGTCCCAAGCTAGGTGTCAGACTGGCATGTACCCACTAAGAACTATCTATAGACCAAATATGGTTGGCCTAGGTATTACAGTTGCTGAGAAACGGATTTAACCACGAAACTTGGAGGCAGATTTTAAATTCATGTTTTGAAGTCAGTGAATCATGAAAATGAGGTCAGGGTCACAAGACTAGTATACTGCGGCAAACCTTATACGATAAGCTACCTTGTGCACCGTAAATCTTAATTGTAGGTATTATATGAGCAAAGTTATTAAAGTTTTTAAAAAGTTTACGCCGCAATTGCCACAGGCAAGACAAAAACTGTATTTCAATGCTTGGGGATATAATATGAGGTAAAGTTACCCAGCAAAAGAGATTCTAGGAGATTGTATTAAATGCATCTTTCCAAATTCAGTAAAAATTTCACAACTACTTTTCACAAGGATGGTCATGTACATTGTAGCTGCAGAAAATCATATTAAATAAAAAGTGCTCTGTGATTAAAATGGTCGTCTCTAATCTGATCCTATATGTTTACTGATGAGAAAATATTAAAAAACTAGAAGTACTGTGAGCAAAGCTCACAAATGTACAAGTATATCTCCCACTAGGGGTACAATAATGTGAAGATATGTATAAGTCCGTGTTTGCCTATGTGAACCCCAAAAATCATTTTAATAAAAAAACAAAATAGGTGGTGCACAATGGCAATGAACACTGAAGATTCCCTGAAAGTTTCATTGAAATCCATTCACTGATTTAGGAGGAGTTGTGGATGGGGTATGTCTACTGCCTTATTTTACATAGAAGTGGCAAAGTCTATGTTTGTCTGTTGAAAATCCCAAAAATTATTCTGATCAAAAATATAGGAAGTGCAAAATGGCAATGTATACTCAAGATTCCATGCAAGTTTCACGAAATTAATTCCCCGGTTTAGGAGTTGTGGATGGGGCATGCCTACCACTTTACATTACCATATTATGAATAAATGCCAAAGTCCATGTTTGTCAGTGGGAAAACCCAAAAATCATTCTGATAAAAAATAAAATAAGAATGCCACTTTGTACTGAAGATTTTGTGAAAGTTTCAAAGAAATGCATTCACTGGTGTAAGAGTAGTTTCAGTAAATAGGTGCAGCAAGATGAACGGAAACATCCCATCACTTCTCTATTATGGATATGGAAATGATGACATATATGCACACATACAATTCACCAAAAAAAAAAACAAACAAAATTGAAGAATACAAAGCAATTAATTAACAGCACAACAACTGTCTAGAAAACAGCAACAAAGGGAAGAGATAAAATACAAAGTCAGCCCATCAGAGACACGCCGGGGGAAAAAATGGTATCTTTTAAATATATGCCATAAAAATTTAACCATCTAGAAAAAAAAACTTGTCAAATGAAAAATAGGTATTCTATAAATGGTCATCTGGCAAAGTTTAACAATGGCTTTAAACCAGATGACACATGACAACAATGCAAACATGGTCAGGTGGTCAATAAACTGCTAGACAATATCTGGTCAATAGATAAAACCAGAGTCATAATATTAATATAGGTGTATAAAATTTCTGTGGCAGGATACTTTACATGTTATTGGTGATAATGCAACAGCCTGAAGGTTTCTGTAATATTAATATGTATTAATTTATTGGTATTTTATCTAACAATAAAACAATTTTTATCATAGGTAATTTACTTCACATATTTTAGGTGGGGAGTTTAAATTATCTTGCTGAGAAATTGCACTTATACAGAACTATTACTATATAATTAAATTACATTTATCTATTTGTAGATATTTCATTAACCTGGCATCTTTTCTACATTTAAATAATTGTTAAGAATCTTATTTCTTACATTTTTTTTTGGAGTGGGGGGGGGGGATTAATTATCAGTCCACAATATTGTACATATATAGCTGTACTTAACAATATATATTCAATTTTATTAATCACAATTTACGCCCAATAAAGGGCCAATGGCATACAACACAGTCAAAACTGTATACATAATATACATATCAAATGATATAGGAAATCTCATTTTTGCCAAATTATGAAAAGATGAGGAAAAGTTTGTACCAACTGGTTAAGAGGAATTGGGATGTCAGAACAGAAGCACATTTAATATTAAGTTAGGTTTTGCATCAGTATTTCAGTAATTTTTTTACTTTTTGCCCGAGCTACAATAATTGAATGTCAAACTACAAGAAATGTGGGTTTACCTGTATATACAAATGTTCGTGCAGCATATACATGCAGTAAAATACCAATTTAACGGTCTGTCGGAATTAGAAAAACCTCACAATGACTAATGGCCAGTAATTAACATACTGTGATAGAATTAATGTTAATATTATATCACAATAGATGTTGATAAAATTTCCAACTTAATTTCCAAGTATGTTTATTGCAGGAAATATTTAAACATATGTGACAATTCATTTAGTAATATATGAATAATACTTACACATAAATAAATTAAACATTTTAATGTTTTTGTCCTCTCACAAATTACAGTGGATCTTTTTGTTCCTCACACAATTAAGATTTAATACTACACAAATCTGTCACAGAACACACACAATAGTGAAGGCAGGTCAATAATTTTTCCACACTTTCTCGAAGGCTTTCGAAAAACGATTAATGAATTACAGCATTATTGGAAAATAATCCTGCAGTATTAAGCTACGAAAATGTCAATGCTATCCTCTGGATCAATTAATGGGTAAATAATTAATGAGACCTTTTCCAAACCAGAACAACATAAGAACTGGATAGAAGCATTTCCTCTTTAAGACACATAGTGATTAATCGTCATAAACTCTCTGCATAAAACATTGAATTGTGTGATATCTAATCAAAATGTCATTACTGGAAAAAACTGTAAATTGTTATAAGGTAATTATTTCTTCACACCTGGGCCAGCTGACAGTGACCTTTCCTAGCACATGTTAATTAGTAAATAGCTTTCTCATTGCTTGTAATGAGGCTGTATTCCACACTTATATTAACAAACAATACATATCCCTGGCATATGTTATGATTTGACCATTATAAAATCATGCAGATGTGTACAATAATACATCACATACAGACAAGCTGTAATGTCACCTGGGGGCTTTCTCAAAATGTTACTGGCAAAATTCATGACTGAAATAGAATATATTTAAATGTGTGCTATTTATGTTCAATACAAACATTCATCTTCAGATAAACTATACTCAAATAAAATTGATTGTTTATTGTATTATTTATAATAATAGAATTAATATAAAGTCAATAAATGAAAATTAACCTGTAATACAATACTGTATTTTCTGGACTATAGGTCTAATTGATACTTTCTCCATAGACTTTTAATGGTAAAATGGTAATTTTAAAGTAAAAAGGTCTAGACCTATAGGCAGGAAAATTCGGAACATTTTTTATAACATCCCCTAAGCAAGGGGATGCATACATGTATTTTTTTACTAGTAAATTTCTGATCTCTGAATTCTTGTCAAATCAAATATCAAGATACTACAGCATTCAAGTATGACAGCAATTTTTTTAAATCAAAATTGCATGGAAAAGAATTTCCAATTTCAAATGCTGTAAAACAATGAGTTCTAGGATGTATCTTGACTTGCAATATTTTTCTTCTTGTTGAAGGCCTCATTGCAACTATTACCGGTAGTTTAAGATGAACAAAAATAAAAGTACTATTCCATTATCTAATAATTTCTGGCAGATGCATGGTGTGGATTTTACATCAAGGATTTATCCACACTATCCATTCTTACTCGTTTTGAGGTGAGAAATTCTGTGAATTTTCTGGAGAATTATAGATACTGACATATACTGATCAAAGAACGTTATACTTATAAACCTGTTTCAAAATTTATAACAATCCTAATATTTTAATTTTCAAAATATTTCTGATCCAAAATTGCAGGTAGAATCATTTTAATAACTTATTTAACTTTCGAATATTTAAATTGTGGACTGCGAAGTAATGTCACAATTTAACCTAACTTGCTCAACCATTAACAACCCATCAAACTGTCAGTTACAATACAAGTTAAATCATTTGTTTGTCAGTTGTTTCGATTTTCCTCTCCTTCGAATCTGGTATTTCTTGACTTTACTTGTTAATAGTAGCTTACACTTAGAAATCAGAAAAACATAATACCTTTATCTTGTGAATGATCAATTCTAGGAAATATAAACTAGAGGCCCCAAGGAGTGTGTATTGCTCACCTGTCAAAAAATTGTGTATGCTCTTCAGTAACAGTGGCCTTTTTGGTCCACAATGTAGACCCCTAAAACAATTTTGAAGAGTGACCACTACACAGTTTCAGATAACATTTTTAAATATTCTTTTTCTAATTTCTAATAACAGCAGCCGTATTGATCCAAGGTCCTTGGCCATAATTTTAAGTGGGCCACCTAAGGATCACTTCAGTAAATTTTAATCTCAGATGTCACAGGACTTTCTGAGATATTTAATTTTTTTATTTTTCTATTTTTTAGTAACATACATGTATTGGTCCAAATTCCAGACTCCATACACAATTTGGAATGGGGACCACCCAAGCAACATTGTGCCGAGAGATTGGTCTCAACTGCAAAAGTATTTTCTTCGGAGAAGATTTTTCAGTACTATTTTGCTGCTTTTTCTATTTAAGATAAAGCAGCAAATATTGGTCCATGTCAGATTTCTGTAAACAATTTTCAAAGTAGGACCACAAAAGGAACACACTACCAAATTTAGGTCATAACTGCTTCAGTAGTTTCAGAGGAGAAGATGTTTAAATATTTCTTTGCTGTTTTTTCCTGTTTTTAGTAACTGTTCTAAGATCTGGGTCTCTACACACAATTTTGAAATGGACCAAAGTTAAGCACATCAGTTTCAGAGGAGAAGATTTTAAATATCTTTTGCTGATGTTTCTAATTTTTCTAATATTAGTTATATAATTCTTACAAGACATAATATAAATCTGATTGCTGAAAAGGAAAATTGGTCAATAGTTTTTTATGAAATGGACAGACAGCAAATAATCAATAGTATTCATGAACACTCCTGGCAAAATACAGTCAACTTCATAAAATATCTTAATAATACTCTGGGGAAATTAACAGAAGATGAATAAAATCTACTTCCAAATTTCAAATAAATTGGTTATGTAGGATGGTAGAGCCACTGTATTACATAGACATAGAGCTAAGTCCAGGTTTTAACATTATGGAGATAACTATACTATCTTGTTAAGTCTAATCATTTTACACTGGTACAAACATACTTCCCATATGTAGTAATGGTAAAATCCCTGTTTTGGCAAAAGAAACCCCAAGTATCGATGGAATAAAAATATAAAAACTTTATTATACAACTATACACATTAAAATGCTTTTATATAAATGTCAAACTGCTTCCATTCCATTGCAAATTAAAGGAGACATGTACCCAATGTTAAAAAAATTCTCACAAATGCAGAAATGGCAATTCTATTATTTGCGGAAGTCCAAAATTCCTCCTAAATCAAAAATCCTTTTGTCATATTGTTTTGGACAATGAGACATCAAACCATACTCCATACACTACTGGTAAATTTGTTGTATGACATTTGTAAATATATGTTTGTCAATTTCTAATTAAATCTGACATGTTTAATTTTTGTAAGCCATCTTGATACATTATAATTATTTTATTGTCACCTTAAGATTGCAATTTTTTGTCAAGCAAAATGAAATGTAACATCTGTATCAAACAGTTGTAATTAATTAACTTCTTAATAATTGGGTCACAAACTTTTTGGGGAAGAGAACTGACCTCAAGCAAATAAAGTTTCCTCAGTAGAAAAATAAATATATTAGTAGCTAAAACTAAATAAAATGTTGATTCGGCACAAGAATTAGGATATTTCCCAGTTTTTTATACACTTGTATGGGAATACAAATGATGTTTCACATCAAATTTAAGGAATCTTTTTGATTAGTTTAATATAATTTAATACAATAAAGACTACCGTAGTTCTGTTACGTTTGCTTAACATTCAAATGTAAACTGTTATACAAAATTTGTAATGAACAGAAATAAATTCATAGGAAACATAGTTCAACAAAGAGATTTTCAGAATTTCATTTCGACTCCAATGGAAGTTAATATAAGGCAAAAGAAAACCATAAATGTGCCTTCAGTGTGTCCTTTCAAAAATAAATGATTCAATGAATCACATTTTCTTTATTCAGTCATATATGGAAAATTCTTTGTTTTTGTAAAATGCTGTTCCTGTGTTTTACATATCATTTGACTGTGAAATATTACAATGATATAATATTTATCTTGAAGAATTTTAAGATATCCTAATGAAAAAGTTATGATCAGCTTTCAAAATTGTGGAAACACTAACAAATACATATTTTTTTGTTATGGCTATATTAAAAAATTTAAGATTAGATATTAAAATTAAGATCCTTTGGAACCAATAAACACATAAATATATTTTTTTGGTATGACTATTGGGTCAAAATATACAACAGATTTGTGTACGAGCAAGTATTTACAGGTTTATATAGTATATGTTGGTTTGTTTAAATGGTTTAACAATAAATGACAATGTACAGGATGTTTCTAGACAGCATCTTTGGCTTAAACCCCTTATTAATCAATTAATGTCATTTTTTATTAACTACGTTGTGGGTTCCTGGTTTCCTGATAAATGGAAACTTTTGCGCTGAAACTCTTAAATACTTTATGAAGTTTTTTTGTTCCATATTTTCCTTTTTTTATTTTGGTACAAATTTATCTGTATCTTAAGAATCATCCAAACACTTGATATTAACATATTTTTTGTAATAAATAAAAACATTTACAAAGCAATGTCAGTAAATGCCAGGTGGAGCTGTTTTGGGGGAAGTTATTTGAAAACTGGATTCGGCTTCTTTACAACCTTTTCCAGCCTATTTTGGGACCAGTATACTGTAAACAAACTGTGGTTTCTGCACAGGGGTGCCCCTAGTGTTTACTGACATTGCTAGTTTAAGCGACAAAAGAAAAAAAAATTGTTGCCAGTTGTTGATCATCCACATGATTAAAAAAATAATCAAATGAAATGTTTTTATCTTAATGATAAAAAAAACACATAAATTTGTCCTTTTTTAAATGGTGTTCAACTGGACTACATGTTTGTGTAGTTATAAATTTGTAGTAATCAACTTTGTTAAATATGGTCAATGGGAGATAACCTGTATACTAAAGTTCAATGCTGATTTCACAAGGTCTACTATTGTCAAGAAATTTATCTCCATATACATTGTATTGTACAGAAAACAAAAAAAATATCATTATGCTGTTCATTAGCTAATTAATATATAAGAATTTTGTTGTTGTTAATGTATAACCAGAGGCTCCAGGTAGCCTGTATATCATTTGCAGAATACATTGTTTGAATATGTCCATCTTGGTCGGCAATCTGAGTCAAAGATACAATTCTGAAAGAAAACCACCTAAGGACCATTACCAAGTACTTAATGCACATCTTCAGTTAGTACTAGCACTTAAGTCTTTATTGTGACTTGTATTTGTACTTGGATGGAATGTGCATAAAAATGCAAGTGATTGTCGATTCGCATCCCATGATTATTGTACCTTAAGAATTAAAACTAAACCATGCCCACCCATGCTTAAATTTCTCATTAAAATTAATTTTTTGATGGTTTGAATACATTTTCCTTAGCCTACGTTGCAGTACTGACATACAGGGATCATTTTCCGTCATCTCGACTTGTGTAATTTTCGATTTCTGAATCGTCAGCGTCACACTTTCATTATCCAGAATCCTCCTAAACCTGTGAAAAAGAATTCACATGTAACCTTCAGGGAATCTTCAGTTACTAATGCCATTGTGCACCTTTTTTTTTAAATTTTCACCAGAATAATTTTGGGTATTTCCGATAGGCTTTGACAGTTTTGATAAGAATTCTGGTCTGACAAGTTCTAATAAATTGAGCATATATCACAGAATATTTTCCAGGGCTGCATTAAGCCAATTAAAATTAATGAATTGATTATCATCCCCGACCACACCTCAAAAATCAGGCCACCCAAATTTTTTACATTTTTTTACATAAATCATTTCAGATATTTTCGTGTCCTCTCCCGACCAGAACATATTCTTACACTATCATTTCAACTTCTGTTTCATTTGTAAACAAGGGCAGTGTTCATGTCAATCTCTTTCTCTACTCCAGAGTTTATAGGCTAATATAGCTCTCAGTTCAGTTGAAACTAGATTAACTCTTTAGTTTCAAATGAACAGTAAGAGTTAGAATTGCAACCCGAGTAGCCAACTTCAAGTTCAACTCTTTCTCAACCAAGGGTAGCAGAACGTTGTAAGTGACCAGACCAGAGTTAAATCAAGTTTCCCAGCTGAACACAGCCATGATTTTTGTGATAATGAGAGTAGTTACTGGCATGAATGAAAGAAAAGGATGGTTTGCTACCAATTTTAACAACGAGAAGAGGATACTTGATCTTTATTAATCTAAATGTATCAATTAAAATACCTTACATTTTTCGTCCAAATACATATAATTTCATTCGTTTCCTCAACGTTTTATTTTTAAAAATAAAATCCTCGATGTGTCCTATATTTTTTGGGAACCCTGGATGATACCTACTAATTAAGTTTACCTGGCCTTAAAAAATTAATAAGTCCAGGGATAGATTGTAGTATGTTGCATTTATTTACTCAGTTAATGTGCCTCTATTTGAAAGTTTGAACTGGTCTAGTGAAACTTGGATCTTAACTGGACCAAATCTTGAAATCTATGCAAATTTAAAATTTTCAATTCTCATTAAAAATATTGAAAAGGAAAATAAAAAAATAATATTAATTATGTTAATAATTATGATTACAAGTATTAACCTACTAAAAAGCTTTGATGAATTCAGCATTTGATTAATTTCTGTACAAGTTTGTCAACAACATATTAATCTTGTGTTTGAAACTACAGGAATATATTCCAATCTCTCTAAAAGCAAATTAATGTTACCTGATCAAAGGTTTTGAAGAAAAGGTGTGTCAAAGTACCCTGATCACATGATCAATGTCTTTGATGGGTTTATGACACAAAATATGCAGAAATGCAAAAAGTAAAAATGATTGATGTTGAAGAGAATTTTTGACATATAGTAAATATTTGATTTTATATATCTTCCTTTGTTGGGAAAAATACTCTATTCTGAAATTGGAAACAGTCAAAACTCAGCTGTAAAAAATATGTGTATTCATTCTTTAGGATGATTTTTTTTACATTTAAATTTGATGTACATGTACATGTCATTTTTTCAAGTAAGGTTTTGTGGATTTTGTTGGTTTTTGGCTTCCAGCCATATACTTCTGTTTACTAACCTTCTGATTCCAAAATGCATTCTGATTAGTCAATTCCTATCAAAGTTTTTAGACAAATAGAATAGAGGGCTATTCCATCAATAATTGTCAATGTCTGTAAAAAGTTGTGGGTTTTCATATCAAAAAATCTTTGTCGTAGAAACCATTGGAAAACTTTTTGACGGAAAACTTTTATCATGTAAATGAGCCTTAACTTACGTAGGTTGCTTCTGAAAATGTAGCAGACAATGTTGTCCCTAATATGTAACAGACTAGTAGAACACATCCTTTAATTATCTGTTTCCCCACAATTACATAACCGGTTTAAAGAGACAACAGATCACATTTACTTTATATAAACTACATTCTCATATTCAGAATTTCTAAATAGGCTGTCCAAATTGTTTCAAAACATATTACCCATACTGAAGCAATGTGTATAAACAACAAAATGGATAACAATGACATACAATGTAACAATCAATCAAAGCAATCCAACTGACATAACTCCATACAAAAAATAAAAGAGCACAAAACAGAAACATAAACACAACCGAGAGTCAGGATAGTCTGACTTGGTTCAGACACTGAACAGTGGTGGGGTTAAACCGTTTTATGGGTACCCAAACCTCCCCTTATCTATCCTGACACTCTGGTGTACAAAACAAATTATTATACCTTTCTTCTTTTTTGCTATATAAAATTCAGTCATAAAAATACTATTTTATTCAAACTGCCTGAAAAGTACTATTCACCGACCAGTGAATTGCACTTTTCAGGGTAATGGGTGTGTCAGGTTAGAATGAATGACATCTGTAATTAAGTTGGTTTAGTCACATTGCAAGTGAACTGAAAGAAAACACATTTTTAATATTTTTCTTTGCATTTTTCTCAAAATTTCGGTATAATAAGACAGTTACAATGTATATATAACTTTCATTTCTAGATATAGCCATTTTATTTGTCCTCTTGGCACACTGACTATTTCCCTACACTACGTGTCGGGAAAATAGTCAGTGTTGCAGGAAAAATACAATGGCTATATCCCTCATTACTATTAAATAACTGTATACTATAAAAACCAATAAAGTGACCGCTTGCTATAACTTCAAAATTAGACTGCACGGTACATAATTTAGATAGGAGGATCAAAATGTGCTTACTTTAACTGTAAATCTAGCTAAGACTCTCATTGCGGCAGTTTAGATACTACACACATTTTCATTAAAACAAACTGACTTTGAACTGACATAATAAAATGACAATCTTACCCCTACCTGTTTTACAATTACTCAAATACCAATGCAATAGTTACTTCTATTGTCAGACAATAACACAAAACAACAGTTAAAACTGGTCTACATTTTGTTAACTGTATTACCTCCTTTTTATTTATGAACTAAATGGAAATTTGTCATCACTGAGATATATATATTTGGCAACAGAAGGGTAATAACATCACTGTGAATCGCACAAATATACAGTACATAGTCATTGTCAGAAAATATAAAATTCATTTGGGCAAGCTTTGCGAGTCTTTTTTCCCTATGTTTCGCAGGGAGCCAAAAAAGTTTTTACATTAATATATCACAACAATTTCTTCACTACTACATATATGTAAATGCAAAAACTTAAACAAAGTCACTCCAGTTTAAAATGTAGGTCATAATGACTCAAAACTTGCAAAGTTGTTTTGTACTATATAAGTTGATTGTAGCTATAACATATCATTAATGTATTACATGTATCATAGGCTCTTTAAAAATACACCTAAATGCAAAAATTTAACCAAAGTCGTTCAAGCATAAAATGTAGGTCATGGTGGCTGAGATACTGCTAATTTTTGTTGTACTATATAAGATAAATGAAGTGGTGTAATGTCATTGGTCTATATTAATAGGATTCTGAGAAATGGATCTAAATGCAAAACATTAACAGAATCACTCAAGCATGAAATATAGGTCATAATGACCCAATTGTTAGAGAAATCCATTATATACTGTAAGAGGAGTATAGTGATCAAGTATCATTGATATACATGTACCACCATAGATTCCTAGGATATGAAACTAAACAAAACATAGTCACTCATGCCTTTATGTAAGTCAAATTGACCCAAATGTTATTGAAATGTCTTCAGTGTTTTAAGGGGATTGTAGTGATATAATATCACTGATGTATCTGAAAGGGTTTCTGAGAAATGGACCTAAATGTAGTGTTGGATAACCGGTTGAAATTACCAACCGATTATCTGTTAGTATCGGTTGACAGCAACCAACTGACTATTGGTTATAATTACATTATTATAATTTGCAATTTTTTTATATGAAATCAAGCATTCAGCCACATTGTACATGTCTTATGTATGTATATATCCCATATCATTAAAGAGCTTTATTTGTTCCTGTTTGATATTTTGTTTACTTTTCATATTGTAGTTGCCATTTTCGAATTTTGTAAGACTGCGCATGTAAAATGCAAACCAAAAACAGACTGGAAGTAGATAAGCTAAAATTCAGGAAACATTAACAACAATAGATTTCCAAAATCCCAATCAATTATCGACATCACTGATCTGAACCAACTGATTTCTGACTTATTCCTATCATCAGAACACCATTACCTAAATGCAAAAACTTAACCAAACCAGACTGACAAATTTAGTAAATCTATATGCCTCGACAACATTTGTGGAGGGGGGCTTAAAAACAAGGAACTGTACAATGACAACAGTATATCTGCTCTTGTTTAAATACCATTAGAAATTTTAACTTCTCACTTGACTCACCAATTTCAAAAAGTCTTGAGACAAGGACTCACCAATAAAATATTCTATGAGGAACACTGAACAGCTGTTTCAGTACTAATAAAGGAGCATTCTTCCCAGGTAACAGTTATCTATATCACATTTCTTATGACAGAAACCAACAAAGTTGATAAACTCTAGCAACTTTAACTGTCGCCAGTTGAACTATTTTCCTGGAAGTCCGAAATGATTTTCATAAATCCCAAATTATTTTGGGAAGTCCATTCAAAAGATTCAATGTTTAAATAAGAGCAGATCCATGGAAGTATATGGTCGTAACATTAGATTTCGTAGGCATGTATAATTTTTCGAAAGGCTATTCATAATCTTGAGAATTGTAGAGTTGCTATTTTTTCAAGACAGGTTTTGTAAATATCTTTTTTGAGATCTGGAGTAAACGACTACATAAAATATATCTTTCATTGATATATCTGAGAGATCAGAATAAAAGATAATTTTAGGTGATCGAAAACCCATGCTACCATAACCATTACTTGAAATGTACAGATCTACAGTCCAGTTTTTCATCAAGAAATCATTTGCAGGTGTATATGGAACTAAACTAAATACGGTCTATTGCCATCGATTTGGAGTTGCAGTATTTAAATAAGCAATATTTTACTTTTCACAATTTCAGCTAGCATATCATATGTCTGTGTATGATATGATATGCAAAAAGGGGGGTGTGCAGATGCATCTAAATACTAACCATACGATAAGTTTTCGGTAAGTTTTAAAGGACCACGTAATATGTACACTACAAAAACTACTAGGATAAACCAAACTGCCCACAGATAAGTCCAAGACCAGTGAATCCAGGACTTTACTTTCTCAAAAATCCTGGACAGGAAGCCAGCCATAGTTAAAATCAGAGCAACGGAGTAAATAAATCGTGGTCAATATTAATAAATCTCTGTAATTTTAATGATACAAATAATTATTTTTAAACAAATCTAAGGATAACTTCATAAAAGCCAATTATATCCACTGGATACAGATAAATCTATATATAAACTTTTCTGCGATCCTATGCCTCTGGCGGAAGTTTTCAAATTGAAAGTTGTTTGAAGTCCTGACATAATTCGGATAAAAGAATGGTCCTTTACCACTCTTTAAGTTTAAGTTAGAAGCGTTCCCTTTGCGGTACGTTATATTCTCTAACTAACTATGTTGTCTGAATTATTGGTCTGTCTTTTTACTCAAAATCAAATACAAAATATTCTTACATGGGCTGTTGAGCCTGAAGGCTGAAGCAGAAATGTGTGAATCAGAATCAGCTATCTGCATTTGTAACCATTATTAGGGTATGGCAACTGGTGGTTACAAGGTTACATATAATTATACATAGTCACCATAATTTGTCTTCTACAGAACAACAGTTATATAAAGCGTCAAGAACCCAAAAATTAGCGACAAGAAGCATCAAGACCCTACAAATTAGCCACAAGAAGTAAAAGAATATTCAGATTCATGTTTTTTTTTTAAACCAAAATTATTCTTTTTATATTAATGTAATATGGAGTAGGCTTTAGCCTAAAATCGGGCAAAGCCCATTCAATGTACGTAGCAATATTTTTTAGTCCGTCGTCTTGTAAACACGGCCATATTGGAAGCCGTTGTTATGGTTTCATATTTGTAGGTCATTGAAGAAATTTTCGAATAAAGTTCCCAATGCGTACAAAAACTCAAAAAAAAGTCGGTGGACTATCGCTAAAACATAATTTCTTTTTAAGTTTGTGCAAGTGCGAAAATATTTTAACCGGAAGTCACGCTGTATTTTTGAGAGTTTCTGGGATAGATTTACAAATGCTACTTCCGGTTTGAAACTACAGTCTACTTGATATCTGGATTTGAGACCCATATTCTACACTTAGTCGGGCTTCGCCCGATATTATACAAATTGATTATGACGAATGAAGAATGATAGTGATAGGTGACCTTTCAGGTAGAGATGTCAATCGAATTGTTCCAACTACTATGCCGGCTATAAAGTTTCAACTACATGGCGGTATCCATGGGAAATCTTGTTCCGCCATTGCTTCCGACATGATTACGTGAATAGAGATTATCTTGAACAAAATTAGTTATTTATGGACTTCGCTCAACTTTTTAACATTCGGTGTCATGAAATTAAAAATAAATATGAAAGAATCCACCTGAAACAAATTTGACAAAAAAAAAAGATGCAGATGCAAGTGTCACATTTTTCCTCCACAGTAACTGGACAAATTGGCCCACGGACAACTCGGATCATATTATCAGACAATTTGGACAGTGTCATTATGTGAAGTAACAACACAGGGGTCGCACTGACATTCAAAAACTTGTCGCCAATAAAATCGTCAAAGCATCATTTTTGTGGCTAGTTTCAAAATTTGATTGCCAAGTCACCTTTTTGGAAGCATTCTGCCGTACTAATTGAAATAACATGACCTGAAAAGTATTTTTGATAAAATAGTTTTAATGACAGTTAACTTTCATCCGAAATGACCTTTATTTTGATGGCAAGCCTAATAAAACATCGATTGTTCCACATGTGTTTGTTGATATTAAACTGGAAGTTACATCACAAATTTAGCAGATTGGAAATTTTATGATATAAATCTTATAAACACCTTTTATAGGTGTTAAAAAGCATGTATATTTAATTTCATGACTAATGAAATTACATCATAAAAAAAGGATAATTATATAACCTTAGTGTATAAATTCAATTGTCCTCAGGGTGGTCAGTCAATTGAGCAGTTTAAAATGTTTTCACATAAGTGCCAGACTTTTTTTTTTAAAAGATCAAAAAATTTTGTTGCCAGAAAAATCACCAATTATAAAATTCTTTCGCGAGATTGAATAAAAAATCACATTTTGCGACATTTGTGAATCCCAGCGTGGTCCCTGCAACATTGATAATGATGAACTTAATACTTTGAAGTGAGATTGTTACGCCATTACGATGTTTTTACTAAATACAGACAAAGCAAACCTAAAAATCTTACGCTTCCCTCGTTTTCCTGTCACACCTGTTTCATATTATAATAAAAAAAAAGAAAAATAATTCATTACAATAAAGTTATATTAGCTATGAAAATTATGATTTCAAAGTATCTCGGAAAACTGTTATTTTGAAATCCAACGACATTAATTAAGGTATACATGTATTTATAGGATTAGGGTTGCATTATTGTTTCCAATTAATGTAATTAGAAAAAGAACCTTTGCATCGATTGTAGAAGTCAGGCTGATTATTTATACATCGGAACGTTTTTACGGAAATGACCGAGCTTCGTATTTGCAGCCCAAAATAACCTAATTCCAAGAAGTGAGAACGTTACCATTGTAATAGTATTTTTGCATTATTTTTCCCTTTCATCTCGGTTTATGTTCATTTCAATTACAATCTTCAGTCTTCACATATTTGTTTTGAAAAAATTAGTCTTAAAAGCTAGTTACTGTAAAACAATAACATTCTGTAAAGTTATGTGAGGAGCTATTTTGGGAAATCGTACAATGTAAATATCAAAACATGTGTTGATTCAAGATATTGTTTATACATTTATAATAATATATTTCATTCCCAGCCTTTTATGGTCCATTTCATGCCTGACAAATGACCTGCGTTTCGTAGGACTTTCAGAAACCTTTTTGCAATTATTTTTTTTTTTGTGTGTGCAGAATCAGTAAATTATTCTGGTCAACTATGATACTATAATATGTGTAGACATTTTCTGCAGCAACTTTCGCGATTTTCATGGAATGAGGTCATACGAATAGGGGTGGGAATTAAATTTATTTTTGTGGGACAGACAAAAATTTCAACAGGATTTGTTTAAGCCTATTCACGGCCACCAATCGCTCTAAGTCACAGCCAAATGCTGTGAAAGAAAAATGTTTAGAGGAATTTCCGGTTGTGACTTGGAGGAAACTATTTACGTGACCTTTTGCAGGTAGGTCGTACATTTATGGCCCCGTATGAGGTTTTTAAAGAGAATATGAAAATTCTAAGAATGTCATCATACCCTTTAATAATTTCCCTGTCACATATTAACAGCGTTTTTACATCTGTAGTATTATGTTGGCGCTACAACTTTTGGCAGACAGAAGTTGAGGTGTTTCATGCTGCAGACGGAATTTCAAATCGTGTTTTCCGGAGCGAAATGGTTGTTTCTGGATAATTTTTTTTATTCAGAAGGATTCTATTTGACGACCAAACATTCAAGTCACCTTTAATTAAATGAAGTCTTTGAATTGCCAACAAATACGGACATTTAGTGCAATGCTGTGACTGGGAGAGACTTGTTGTGACTTGGAGGAGCTAGATGTGATTTGGAGGAATCAATATTTAGAAAATTTAGTAGTGCATTAATATTTGTATTATATCCCAGTCGCAACCCAATAGAAATGCAAAGCGTTATTTGAGTATCTCATTTGACGTGTATCTTTGAGATCAAACCACTTTACTAGATCACATCAAAGTGAAAATGCGATGTTTTCTTTTGGAAATTTTTTTCCGACACTAGTTTACGAAATGTACAAAATGTACCATCCTGATCAACTGAAGACAGTTTTTCTAAAACCACTGGTAACATTTCTATAATTTGTTCAAGATGATTATCTCCTGTGTAGTGTTCCTCCTCATCGATCATTTCAATGGTATTATTATCTTCCTGGTAATATTTAGCATCTTCCTTATTTTCAATGGTATCGTTCTTGTTATTATCATTATCATTATTTCGTAATATATCCTTATCTACCTGATTGTTTTGAAATCATCTTCATCACTATTGATGAAGGTATATTCTACATCCTGCTTACTCATATTTCTGTGATCATTGTCGAATCTTAATTTTTTTCGTCCCTTTTTATCTGATCTTGGGGTTGATATAAAAAAAAAGTATTTGACCAATTATATCTAGGGAACTTGGGAGTCGGGCTTTTAATTGGTGTAGAATTGAAAAATCGTTTTCTTGCAGGTGATTTTAAGGGTGTCAATACAAAGCATGCCTTCCTCTTCGTATGCGTTCTCGGTTTTATCCTTGTTAGGAAAAGTCCTTTTTGTTCGTTTTCCTTTAAATGACCCCATTCTGTCTACAAAGGAAATTTTGAATAATTTATTATGAGCCTTTGTTGACACTATAAGGAAGACATCAAGGTAACTACGATTAGAACAGCGATCAGAAATAGACAATCGACGGATAGCTAATATATGTAGGTCAACTGTACTTCATTGTTACTGAAAATGCTGTAGTATATAAGATAATTACAACTGTAAAATATCAATTTTGTAGCACAAATGGTCGTTAGAAATGGACCATCACACAACATTTTAACCCGAGGTCATCAAACATAAAATCTACTAGGTAAGGGTAACCCAATTGTTAATTATGTGTGTTGCTCCATAAAAGACAATTGCATGTGTTAGGTATCATTGATGTACCACATATAGTTGCTAAAAATTTATTTAAACTCAATATTTCACCAGAATCAATCAAACGTTAAATGTAGGTCAAGGTGACTCAGTTGTTTTTGAACCTCTTGTACTATAAAAGAACATTGCAGGTGTTAATTCGATTGATGTACCACAAATAGTTGCTAAGAAATGGCCCTGAACATAAAATTTAACCAGATTCATTCAAGCATACAATATAGGTCAACGTGCTTTAATTATTGCTGAAACCTGTTGCGCTATGCAAGTCCATTGTAGCGGTAAAATATCATTGATGTGTTGCACAAAGTGTTGCTCAGAAATACCCCAAAACAGAAACCTAAATGAATCTGGACGGAAGAACAAGGGTAAAACTATATGCCCCTTCCATTTTCAAGGTCGAGTCTAGGGGGGGGGGGGGGGGGAGAATTACATTTAAAATCGGAAAGACAACTTTCATATCATGATTACATAATACTCCACTGAATTTACTAATTATTGATTCCTCCAAATCACATCTAGTTCCTCCAAGTCACAACAGGTCTCTCCCAGTCACAGCATTGCACTAAATGTCAGTATTTGTTGGCAATTCAAAGACTTTGGTTAATTAAAGGTGACTTGAATGTTTGGTCGTCAAATAGAATCCTTTTATATAAAAAAAAATTATTCAGAACCAGCCATTTCGCTCCGGAAAGCACGATTTGAAATTCCGTCTGCAGCATGAAACACCTCAACTTCTGTCTGCCAAAAGTTGTAGCGCCAACATAATACTACAAATGTAAAAACGCTGTTAATATGTGACAGGGAAATTATTAAAGGGTATGATGACATTCTTAGAATTTTCATATTCTCTTTAAAAACCTCATACGGGGCCATAAATGTACGACCTACCTGCAAAAGGTCACGTACATAGTTTCCTCCAAGTCACAACCGGAAATTCCTCTAAACATTTTTCTTTCACAGCATTTGGCTGTGACTTAGAGCGATTGGTGGCCGTGCTATTACTAGTCCATCGGTTATTTTTTTTTAGTCTAGACCATTTTGAAGGATTGTTTTATTTTCTTCAAAAATATCATTTAAATTTTTTTTTTTAAAATCGTAATTTCTATAACTTTAAATATCTCTGATCATTTTATAATAGTATATTCTTATATTTTTTTTTTTATTTTCTTTTCAATTTCATATGTATATATTTATATATTTTTTTAAACACATATTCATCATTAGAGGTACTTTATTCATTTGGAATCATTTGTGACAGTTGTCAGACTTGGGTAATAAAGAAAATGATTATTGTTTGGTATCTTAACCCAATTAGCACCTTCTGAAATAGGTTGAGACTGTATGGAGTTTATAAAATTTCTAAAAAGGTATAATATACAATGTATTTTTGTCAGGTTTCCAAATCATATTCAATTTCTATTTATGATTTAATGATTCACAGTGAAAAGGAATTTTTTAGTCAGATTTGCATTCTGCTATACATATTCCTTGAAAGTAGGAATAACATTTTCAGTAAGATACAGGCCTACAATTTCTCCATATTTTCTTTCAATATCAGTGACCTTTTTTGAAAAGTCTACAGTTGTGTCTGCTTCTATTAGACCACTATTACTAAAAAAATGAGATAATATATTGGTATACGGATAAAAAGTCACAATTTTTAAGTGCCTTTACACATTTAAACAATTTAATTCATCAAAGTCAGATGATTGCAAACAAACATTGAATAAAAACATGTTTTGTTTAGAAAAAACAAATTATTATTATTTTTTGTGCCAAATTATCATCTTTATTCAAATTTGGTTATTCTTAAACTTCTTGATGCTTTTCATAACTTCTTACTAACAATCTCTCATCCATCACACACATCACACACATTCCAAACATTCATTCTTCAATCTTGATTTGAATTATTGATTGAAAATAATAGATACAGTTTGTGAGTTAGTGGACACTATTGTTCGCCACCTTGGATTTTCCCATACATGTAGGTTTCCATACAATACAAATTCATACATTTTCAAAACATTGTGAAGTCATTTTACAACAAACTGTCATGATATTTTCACTGTCAGAAAGAAAATAATTTCAAGTTATTTTGTTTATGTAAAGTCAAGAAATACCAAAGGGATATTCGAAGGATAGAAAAATCATAACAACTGACAAACTCCAGAGAACAACGAAGACAAGACCAAAACAATACATGCACTACAATTAAAAACTAAAAACATATGAACAACATGGACCCCACCAAAAAACCGGGGGTAGACTCAGGTGCTCCGGAAGAGTAAGCAGTCTCTGCTTCCTGCAGGACACCCGCCATGCTGTCCATGTATAATCCGATATGAGGAAGGGATAATATCAATGGAACAGGTCCATTTTCATTTGGGAAACGGTTTTTTCATACCTGTCAACCAAGTCATGATGACGCCCATAAAACTTTAATAAGGATGACTTCAGCTTAGGAGCAATGTACCCCTGTCTGAGCAACTTTTCTGTCAGAAGCCGGGCTCTGTCCAGGAAGTCAATGTATATGTCACAAGCTCTGGAATAACGTATGAGTTGTGAAATATATACTCCATAAGCCGGCGCTTCTGGAATATTGCCGCTCAAAAATGGGAAGTTGACGATTGGGAAGTCAAAGTCATCCCGTTTGTCGTAAAGTTTTGTATTCAACCTTCCTCTGGTGTCAATTTCGAGGTGAAGGTCAAGATAAGATGCAGACTTTGCAGTGTCTGTTGTATCCTTAATTTGGAGCTCATTGGGATAGATGAGATGTAAGAAATTCCCAAAACGTGAATTGTTGAGTGATAAGACATCATCTATGTAGCGGAAGCTGAAATTAAAGGTACTGGCTAATTTCTTCTGTTTTTCCATAAGAAGCCCATCAAGGAAGTCTGCCTCATATGAGTAAAGGAACAAGTCGGCCAGTAGGGTGCACAATTAGTACCCATAGGAATGCTGTATATTTTTTGTGATTCTAGACTTAGAAAATAAATATGTGTTTTTCTGGTTTATACGGTTCTGAAAAAAATAGGGTCAGCAAATAATTTTTTTCAGTTAAAAATCCAGAAAAAAAATCATTTATTTGGATCTGTATATGGAAGTCAGCCATTTGCACACTGAGTTTGAACTAACTTACAACATTTAAAGAAGTTCTTATACATTCTTGCATGATTATTGGCAAAAAGAGATTACATTGTAGATGTTACACTAACTGCATTTTTTCTGATATCTGAGATAAAAACTAGGATAGGTAGCAAAAAAAGGGGTTGGTCGGGTATCCAGAAAATACATGTATACATATTTTTTTTTGGCCTATTGATTTAATAACAAAAAATTGGTTAAATATATATGGAAAATATGACATTACAATTTTCTTTGAAACTAAATCATTGTCACTCAGGAATCTGAAATACATGCACAAATTTACAATGAAATTTCAAACATTTTCCCTTTTACAATGAAATTTTCTTCAAGAAAATTAGTTGGGAAATGACTTTACAATAATTTTTTGAAAATTCATAATTTAGTGTAGAAATAATTCGTAATTTAGTGGTGAAATAATTTTGTCCACTGACTATAACACAAAAGATTATTACTGCAGATGGGAAGGAAATCCATTTTATATGTTGACCATATCATATACATGTACATTAGGGCTTATAACCTGTGCAAATATGAGATCACCATATTATATATATATATACAAATAGATAATCAGTAAAAACAAGAGGACAATAACCTGGTGTATTGTTTATATATAATATTATTTTAAAATATTAATACTAAAATTTTTACCATTCCGATAATTCAATAAAAAACAATGCAAAATTAAATAACAGTTCACTGTATGTATTATATACCTCGCCAGCTGTTTTCCATTGTTCATTTACATTTTGTAGAAACAATTGGAACAAGAACATTTATTACAAACACATTGTTTTTGACAGTAAATGTTACACTACTCATAGTTTCTTTCAAAATTCCATGTCTTATTTTTGTGTCCCAAAGTTGAGTACATTATAGTCTGATACCTGTCTCTGAACCTTGACCTCAGTTTCATGCTTGAGTGACTTTGTCACATTTTCTTGGTTACCGGATAGGTCCATTTCTCAGCAACTATAATACCCACCATATTTGGTCAATAAATACGTCTTGGTGGGTAAATATCAGTCTGACACCTACCTTTTGACCTTGACCTCAAATTCATGGTTGATTGACCTGCATCATATTTTCATGATTTATTCCATTTCTTAGCAACTGTAATACCTAAGCCCACCATATCTGGTCAATAAATACTTCACATGCCAGTCTAACACCTGTCTCTGGACTTTGACTTTCAACTTCATGCTTGAGTGACTTGTGTTACAATTTCGTGATTAGGTAAATTTCTCAGAACCTGTACTAGCTAGACCCACCATACTTGGTCTATTGATAGTTCTTGGTTGGTACATGCTAGTCTGACACTTGTCTCTGGACATTGACCTCAATTTCATAGTTGAGTGACTTGCATCCAAGTTTCGTGATTAAGTCCATTTTTCAGCAACTGAAATACCTAGACCCACCATATTTGGTCTATAAATTGTTATTAGTGGATACATGCCTGTGCGGCACCCATCTCTGGATCTTGACCTCAATTTCATGCTTGAGTGACTTTGTCATATTTTCGAAATTAAGTCCATTTCTGAGCAACTGTAATACCTAAACCCGCCATATTTGGTCAACAGATAGTTCATAGTGGGTTCATATCGGTATGACACATGCCAATTGACCTTGACCTCAATTTCAAGAGTGACCTGTGTCACAGAACTAACACCTGAGACAACCATATCTGGTCAATAGATAGATCTTAGTGGTTGACACCTGTCTCTGGACCTTTACCTCAATTTCATGCTTGAGTGACTTGTGTTACATTTTCCAGATTAAGTCCATTTCTCAGCAACTATAATACCTAGGCCCATCAAATTTGGTCTGTAGATAGTTCTTAGTGGAAACATGCCAGTCTAACACGTGTCAGCTGAAATTGAGCTGAATTTCATGCTTGAGTGACTAAATACGCATTTTCATGATTTAGTTTATTTCTCTGCAATGGTACGAACTAGACCCACAGCATTTGGTTGATAGAAGTGAATAGTGGGTATATACCACTTTAATATCTGTCACTTTACATTTGACCTCTATTTCATGCTTCAGTGACTTGTTTCACATTTTGGGTTAATAGCCATTTCTCAGCCTCCGCAATACATGTACATAGATCAACCATATTTAGTCTATAGATAGTAATACGTGGGTACATAGCTGTTTGAGACCTTGACCTGAATTTCTTATTTGAGTAACATTATCGTGATTAAGTCCATTTCTCTGTAGCTGTAATACCTATGTCCACTGTATATGGCAGGTCATTCGGACACCTGACCTTGACCATCATTTAGGCTTGAGTGACTTGTATCTCTTTTTAGCTCACCTGGCCCAATCTGAGCTTTTGTCATCACTTGGTGCGGTCCATCGGTCTGTAAACTTGTACATTTTGATCTTCTCCTCTGAAACCCCAAGGCCAAATGAACTGAAACGTGGTATGAAGCATCTATGGAAGGACCTTTATAAACTTTGCATATTTTGTTCTGGTCAAAGAACTTATATGGCCGCCGTGATGAATTCTTATTTCTGATTGGTCAAAATTTCAAAAAAAAAATTTCTGAAACCGCCATAACCAAATGAACTGTAACTTGGTATGAAACATTTGTTGAAAAACATATATAAAGTCTGCATATTTTGTCCCGGATGGAAAGCTAATATGGCGGCCATGATGAATTCTTATTTTTGATTGCTCAAAATTTCAAAACTCCTCTCCTCTGAAACCATATAGCCAAATTTACAGATACTTGGTATGAAGCATCTATGGAAGGTCCATTACAATTTTCACTTGAAATAAAATGATTGTGGGGTTGTTAGGTGAGCTATACAGGCTCAGTTCTCTTTTTTACAAGAGATATTACATGTAATAATAAGATAATTGCTATAACAAGAATACACACAATGGACACAGAATAAAGATTATCTGATACCCAACATTTTAACTCAAAGGAAAATGTGTAAAATACCTTTTCTTCATTTAAGACATTTTTGACAAGTATACTCAAAAGAAGTTGAAAATTGCACTTTAATATTCATTTTCCTTCAAGATGTGGTTCCTCTTGCCTATTTCTATTGATAAGGTTAAAATGAAACAGACTATATATATAAAAAACTGGAGGGTTTGTTGCACATGCATAGACCAATGTATAATTAACCTTCATTTTGTTTTAAATCAAACTTTCATTTAGAATTAAATATTTTATAAATTTTTAAGCACTTGTGTGAAGGTTAGGATAGTGTAGTCTTTTATTTTTCTCTTCAGATGTAAACTTTTGAAATACCATGTCCAATCCTTTTGCTAATCAGACAGTGGGAGGATTTGGTCCACAGAAAAATACCTTTAAACCAGCAAGTAGCTTTGGAACTTCATCAGGTTTTGGAACTGTCAATCAGCCCAGTGGAATGACTTCAGGGTTTGGAACAGGAGGTTTTGGTGGTTCTGGAAGTGGATTTGGGACAGGAGGAACGTCAATATTTGGTGGAAATCCATCAAATTCACGTGTATTCGGATCACCTGCTTCAACCATTTCTGGTTCAGGGAGTGGATTTGGAACAAGTCAGACAGGAACAGGGTTCGGAACAGGTCAGACAGGAAGTGGTTTTGGAACAGGTCAAACAGGAAGTGGATTTGGAACCGGTCAGGCTGGAATTGGATTTGGAACAATTCAGACAGGAAGTGGATTTGGAATAGGTCATGCTGGAAGTGGATTTGGAACAGTGCATTCTCAAACTGGATATGGTACAGCTCAAAGTGGATTAGGATTTGGTACAAGTCAGACAGGAAGTGGATTTGGATCAGGATTTGGTGCACAGAGTGGAGGAGTTTTCAGTACACCACATACAGCAAGTGGATTTGGAATAACAACAACTTCTGGTGTATTTGGAACAGCAGGTAAGTTAATGATATATGATGTTACTTACCATAATCATTTTACTATAGGTCGGTGCGGTGTATAGGTCGAATGACCAATTTTTACCAAATTACCATAATTTTTTTTTCTACACAGATGATACATGAGATAGTGAAAAATCTATTTATTTTAAGCTGGTTAGGTCATTGTTCTTAAAAAGCAATAAAAAGTTTGAAATCATTAAGGTTTTCAAAAACAAAGTAATTAAAAAAAAACACTTTATTTACTTGTGATACCATGTATATAGTTCCATATTTTGCCTCCAAACTATTCCCCTAGAATTCTCTCTTGTACAGAAAATTTTATTTTAAACTTTTAATGGGTGCCAAAACAAGCATGGCTGATTATTTTTAATGCAAGAATTAGACTTGATAAGCTTATACATGTATGTCCTGTTTAAAGCAAATAAAAATGTCTTAAAGTATATTTTTTAAGAAATACTTTGTTCTTCAAAGGTACTGGTCCAACTTTTGGAGGAACTGGATTTGGAGCAGGTGGCACACAGTCTAATTCTGTATTTGGTGCGTCAACATCATCTTCAGTAGGAACTGGACCTTTTGGACTGCAGTCTTCATCATCAGGATTGAGTGGAACAACTTCTCAAGATAACAGTGTTAGGGCAACTGCTTTTGGGCCATCAAATCAAGCTGGATTATTTGGAAATCAAACTAAAACTCCAAGTGCATTTGGTGGATTTGGTACTGCAGCAACAACAGATACATTTGGTAGTGGTTTTGGAACCACATCACAAGGTACCAGTGTATTTGGTCAGCAGACAACAAAGCTGTCTACCTTTGGAGGTACTGGTTTACAGTCAGGTTCAACATTTGGAGTTCAGGTAACAACACTGGGAACAACTGGAAGCACATCAACATCTTCACACAGTACAGCAGGATTCAAAGCTTTTGGTGCTCCAACCACCAAGGCAGCAACTGGAATATTTGGAATTGCAGGAACGTCTGCAAGCTCTGGTTCAACATCTACTGGTCTGTTTGGACAGACTGGGACACAGACAGCAGGTTTTGGTGGAAAGACTTCAGGATTATTTGGAAAGACCGGTAACAAGTTCAATTTTAATTTAGAATCTCTTAGAATAATTGCTTATCATCCCAATTTTGGTAGCACTGGTTCACAAAGAGAAAAAATAATAAAAGCATGTTCTAACTTGATGCATTTACAGTAATCTTTGTACAAGAAATTTGTTTCCTAAAGGTAGGCTGATATCAAACATTATTATATTATCTTACATTATAGATTTATACATCTACCTCAGATTTAATGCAGCGTGTGTAAATATAGCAAAATTGAAATTAAAGATTTTTGAGTAAATGTCAATATGACAACAACCCTGAAAGATAATTTGTAAAGTAAAAAAGAAGATTATCCCATAGGCTTCAGCACATGGTTTGTGCCCACATTGAAGAAGATGCTCTAATGAACCCATATTTAAAACTTGTAAAGAAATGAAGAAAAAGAGGCTGTAAATTTTTTTCAGTCACAGCAAATTGGACGAGTCGGTTGCAAAGGAGAAACAAACAATATTTTAATTTAATCCTATACAATAAAGAGATAAGTACAACCTCTGACAAAGTCTCCTAACTATGAACGGGCTCATAAAAATGTGAGGTTAAACTATGTTAGTGAGTCCTCAACCCTCCTCTTTTGCACCTGTGACAACTCATTTAGTATGGCACTTGAAACAAGACAAATAAGACTGAATAACCAGATGTAAAAGTATTAGCTAATGAATACTCTCAGTTTTATTGACAGCTGGCTAAACTACCAGTCAAAAGACGTGCTTTCTGATACAGTATATAAACATTTGTCCCCTTTAGTTTTTCCTTGCAAATTTTCCTACATAAGATCAGTGGTTCTCTCTGGTAACTCCGGCTTCCTCCACCAATAAATACTGGCTGCCACGAAATAGCCAAATGTGCTGAAAACAAACAAAGTACAAGAAAAATATGATAAGTACAATTGCCTAAAACTATTGCTAAATAGAAGCTAAGTCATGTAAAAAAATGAAAAACAATGTTAGAAGTAGGTGATATTATGGAATAAAATAATATAAATAGTGTTTAAAGGATTTAGAAGAGGATTTTACCAAAAACTTAAAAACAAAAAAATAGATATAAAGATTTAAGAATTACATCATATCTGTATACTGGTAAGATTAGGTGGATTATTTAAAATTTTCAAGCTTTATATCATGATGTGAATACTGGTTGAAATTTGAAAAGTTTATGCAGTTGGTATTTTACTAACATAACAAATATTATTTTTTTTATTTTTCTTTGATATTATTTAATATTTTTACTAGGTGCAAATGCAGACGGATCAAAACCTGTTGAGAATAAACCAGAGCTGCAACTGAAACCACCAATAACAGAATTAAGTCCACCCAGTACTGTATTTAATCCTGTAAACACTCCTGATACTGTTTCTGGTGGTAAGACTGAAAGAATTGTGTAGCTACAAATTTGAAACATAACTCAATTGAGATTTTCAGCTATCTTAGCTTTTAAATGATCACAGAAAACTTACCAAAAAATCCACTCTAGTTAAATCAGATCAAATTTTCATTTGATATAAATTTCTGTGAAGTTTTTGGTTTTGCTTAACACCAGCTAATTAATTTTTTTATGCCAAATTAGAAATTAACTGATTTTTACAATTGGTCATTCAGGAATGTCCTGTCCAAGTGCAAATCTTGCTTTACAACCTGCCAAGAAAAAATAATACAAAATGCTAATTGGTGAATTGAAGGCATTTCTGAAAATTTTAAAGGGAATTTTCAGTCAAAGAAAAATTTATGTTCATGATATATTATGGTCCGGATATGTTAATCCTAATGTATATAACCCTTTTTTTGTACATAAATGATCAGGGTTGATTTTATTCTATTTTTGTTGGCAGTATTTTCTATATTACATTAAATTTGGCAAAATCATCCCTGATTATAAATTTACAGGTCATTTTCTCTTTCAGATAAGTCGGATTCATATATCAATTATACATGTAATCATTTTATGAAAAGATAATAAGTGAAAAATTTTTTCCAGAGCGATTGATATCATAGATTAAATATTATAGTGTTTAAAGGATTTAGTGTTTAAAAATTGTGATTGATTTATACTTAAATCTTTATTACTACAGATAATGAAGATAAACAGAAAGGTTCTTCAAAGAAGATGTTGTTTGGTAAAGTTGTCAGTGGAAATGAATTAGGTAGTTTTCATATATAATACAATCAGTCATTGGTCTTGCAAACTCCTAATTTGTCTATGTATGCAGGTGGATTTCCCATTATGTCCGGTCCGCTTCCGATAGTTTGTTAACTTTTTTAAACAATGCAAATTGCGGCAACCAAATTTACCTGTGAAAATCCAGGCATTCATCTTAATTGAAAGTATGGATGATGTTTTTACGATAATAAAAGTGTCATACCATGCAGAAATAGGATAACTATTTTTTAATTATTTTTAGCTCACCTAACCCAAAGGGTCATATGAGCTATTGCTATCACTTTTTGTTCATTTTCCTTCTGTCGTCCGTGGGTCAACATTTCACATTTTGAACTTCTTCTAGAGAACCACTAAATGGATTGAAACCAAATATGGCATGAATGTTATGAGGTGCTGACCAAGACTTGTTACTGTATTGCCGACCCGTCATACAAATTTGCTGCCAGCGGGAACTTAAACATAATGAGGACTCTATGATAAATACATACAAAAATCTTCTTCTAGAGAACCGATCAATGGATTGAAACCAAACATGGCACAAATGTTCCTTATGAGATGCTGACCAAGACTTGTTACTTTGTTGCCAAACCATCATACAAGATGGCCTCCATTTGGGGACTTAGTTAAACATAGAAATCTTCTTCTGAAGAACCACTGAATGGATTGACACCAAACATAGCAACTGACCAAGTGTTGTTACTGTGGTGCCCATCTGTAATCCATGATTGCCCTCAACAGAAGACTTAAAAATAGTTTAATATAGGACCCCATGGGAATTACATGCAAACAGCTTCTTCTTGAAAATTACTGAATGGATTGAAACCAAACATGGCATGGATGTTAATATCAATGTCCTTTAACAATGAAGAAATTTAAATATCCAGTGAGCGATACAGGCTCCTGTGAGCCCCTGGTTTATTTTGAGGTGATTCATGCAAATCAAGGTTTCCTGTTAGCATTGATGAAATAAAAATATATAAATCTTTATTTTTTAGCTTCAGTGTGTCATTTTTAGGAAAATTCACTTGCAAGTATCAATTTTCTTTAACCATGTTATTCATTTCATTGTCTTGGTTGTTTAAAAATCATTTTAAAAATTATACAATTTGAAACAAAATCATAGGTGAAAAGGTTATATATGCCTTTGATATAACACATTCCTAACAAGGATCAGGCATATCATGAAAAAAGATCATGATTCAAACTTTTGAAAACAAAAATGCGCCACATTCAAAAACACATTGTACGTCATGACATCTAATTCTGGACTCGCAGAAAAAAATTTGGGACTCATAAAAATTTTAGGGAACTCACCAATTTCAAAACTAACAAGTCCAGTACTGACCAAGAAAAAATACTGTGAGGAACCCTGTTATTTCTATTCTTTAAAAATTGATTGTCAGATTACCCAATATCTGTTAAAAAAAACTTTGTTTTCAAACAAAGCATCAAGATAATGTACCGGTATTTTTAGCTCACCTGTCCTAAAAGATCTTCTCCTCTGAAACCACTGAACCAATTACAGCCATACTTAGTCTGAATGATCTTTAGGGTATCTAGAATAAAGTTTGTTTTATTTTCTTGTCCGTCGAGAAACATGGCTGCCATGGCTAAAAATAGAACATAGGGGGTAAACTGCAGTTTTTGGCTTATATCTCAAAAACTAAAGCATTTAGAGCAAAACTGACAGGGTAAAAATGTTAATCAGGTCAAGATCTACCTGCTATGAATTTTTTTGGGTTATTGCCCCTGAATTGTTAATTTGAAACAAAATCATAAAGGAAATTTTGCAGTTTTAGGTTGTTATCTTGAATATTATTATAGATAAAGACAAACTGTAAACAACAAAAATGTTCAGCAAAGTAAAATCTACAAATCCAAAATCATCAATTAACCCCTTATAGGAGTTTTTGCTCTTGAAAGATTATTTACATGTAAACAGAAAATAATGGTCTGACATTGTCACAAATGTTTAGGGCATTATTTGAAATCAATTAAGTGGTAGCTGTACAAGTAAAATTGGAGCGTCAAGGGTCAAGGTCATTGAAAAATTCCTTGGCAACCGATGAAAAAGTTCCTAGTAACCATATATATTTGGGTTACGGACCTTATAATTTACCTGTACAAGTCAAAGAGAAAGGTCAGGAGTCAAGGTCATTGAAAAAGTCCATAGCAACCAATGAAAAAATCCCTAGCAACCATATATATTTGTGTTCAGGACCCTACAATTTAACTGTTCAAGTCAAAATGGAAGGTCAAGAGTCAATGCCATTGAAAAAGTCCATAGCAACCAATGAAAAATTCCCTAGCAACCATATCTATTTGGGTTCAGGATTCTATATTTTAGCTGTACAAGTCAGTATCAAGGATAAAATTGTGTCAGTATACATTAAATAGCAAAAATAATCATTGATGCAAGATCTACCTGTACACAAAAGATAACAGGTGAGTGATTCAGGCTCTTGGGAGCCTCTTTATTTTTATTACTGTTTAAAAAATGCATGTTAGTGTGGTATATGCAAGGGGTTTTGTTGAAATTCACCATATTGAGATGTAAGATCCCTTTCCTTGAAATCTTTGATAGTTATGTTAATTGTAATAATACTGTATGCTGTGCTGACAGTCCTACTGGGATAACTACATTTACTGCCCATCATGTGAATAACTTTTCAGTTAAATTGCCAGCACATTTATCAGAATTATATTACACATTATTTTTTACAATTACTAGCAAAGTTACTTCAAATAAGAGCTTTGATAAATTGTTTTTTCAAAAGAAAAGAGTGTATCAGTGTCAAAAGTTGGTTTGTAAAGGAAATATTATTTCTTTTGTCAATTTCACCCCTGTCTAACATTTAAATATCACTTTTTTACCAAAATTATATTAGAGTTTGTAATGTGTCATATGATTTTTTTCAGGAAGCAGATCTTATGGCCAACCAGGAACCAGTTTTGATGATCAAACATCTAAAAGAAAACCAAGCAAGGAAAATGGTAAAGCACATATACCAGAATAATTGGGAAATTAATGCATTGTTTTTATTATTGTAAAAATGAGACAAAATGTAAATCACCATTGTTGTTCTAATTTAGAGTAAAATGGAATGTTGGCTGATTTCTATGTGATCACTTGAAAAATTCATCAGTTCTTTTTCCAATTTTAATATTTTCTGTTGTGTCAAAATAAAAGCTGAGATTTATTTTGATGATTATAACTTTTTTTTATTCCAGAGCTATGTCCCTTTATTGAAGGAAAAAATTAGGACTCTGAGTGTTTTTGCATCAAGCTTATTTCAGAGTAGCAGTACTCGCATACATTATTACCGTAGACAACAAAAATATGATTACCTTCCTTTCATAAATGTAAAAAACTGGTTTGCCGTTCCTTATGACAGTTCATTTCTTATTATTATTTTCTCATCCTCTGACCAGGGTTCAAACAGTTCATGTAATCCTGGAAATGTCATGGAAATTTATTTTGGCTAAAAAGGCCTTGAAAAGTCATTGAATTGAATAATGTCATGAAAAGTCATGGAAAATTCAGAATTTTTTACTGGCAATAAGTTGAAAAAAATATAACAGTTCTCATTTAATGAGACATTAACATAGTAACATATTGCATATTAATCCACATTTATAATGATTGAAAAATGCTGGATACAAAGCTCTGAAAATTTGATATCACAAGGTTATGGATAATTCTGAATTATTCCTGTACAAGGCATGAAATGTTATGGAAGAAAAAGTGTTGGAACCCTGTCTGAGTTGTTCATTTCCTGACACCTGAAAACTGTAACTATGACAGTTGGGGGTTATTATCATCATTTACTGTTTACGTACCAAAGATCGATATGTTGGATAATACATGTAAGTTTTGTGTTTTCTGGAGCGTGTCGTTATTTAACTGTCAAAGGAAAAAGGTAAACAAATTATCAAGGTGTGAAATTCAAATCGCCAATTATGATTTATGATTGCCATTTATTAAAGAAAACAATTAGATGGTCATATTAGAATGATGAGGTGATAAACGCCTTTAGGTAGTTGGTAAGAATTTTGAGTAATTTCTTGTTCCCCGGTCTCTTTCTTCACAACAAGCTTAATACCAAGCGGAGATCCAAGCTCTATCAAATTATACTAATAACTCAATATTATCAAAGAAATTAGAAAACTTTAGATTTCTTTCTTATAAATAGTTGTCTCAATGAAATATAATTATTCATTTTCCAAAACTACATATACGCAAACGTAATTATGGTGAAGCGAAAGTTAGATTTGACAAATTCGTCATCAAAGACGACAAAACTTTCTGTATTTGGGTTTAGCTCCGGAGCTATTGACAACAGTGACAGTCAACATGTTAGTCCAAAACCTTCAAAAATTGCATCTATAGGTAATGTAGCACCTAGTAGTCCAAAACCTTCAAATGCTGTCAGACTGATTGTTTTCAAATAGAAATACGAGCGACACACATTCAACAACCAGTGTTCTCCCTGAGACCTTTTACGGCACCAAGACGCTATCAGAAATCACCGAGATCCTATCCAAGTCGCCGAGATGCTATATTTTTGAACATGTTGAAATTTCGCGGAACTTGTGAACGACCTAATTGCCGCTTATAATCAAAATAAGACATCATTCCTTTGATTGATTACACCTGTAATTAGTCCCCAATGCCATTAAACAGTGATTAAACAGGTGTTAATTTCCCTTAAGCTATATGACTGTTAAGATGTTAACGATCCCAAGCTGACACTAATTAGCTTATATCATTGAAAACTTCAATATCAAAGGTCAAAATTGCGACCGGGAAAATGCAAAACATAAACAAGACATCTGACTGTCTAATACGAATTGTAAATTTAGTAATCTATGTCTGGCTCCTGTGACATGCATGTAATCTTCAATAAGTTGAAGGTGGTCACTGTTTGGTAGATGTAGATAATGGGCAGACATTATGACATTTTAAAAAATAATGAACTATAAATATTTCTTTATTTTTATTTAATAAAAACAAGAAAAGATAGAACAAATTATTGCATTTAATATATTATAATAAAAATACAGTACATCATTCACAAATAAAGATGCAAGGCAAGACATGTACATTTCCGCAACGCGATCCGGAGCGGTATCTACAAATAGGAAAGTACGTTAAATATGATGCCATCCAAAATTTCTGGGGAGAACACTGAACAACAGTTGCAAGATTGACACAGTTTGGCTCCTTGATATAAAATTTTATCTGGCTCCTAAACAGGCTTTTGAAAATGGCACCTGGCGATTTTTCTGGCTCCTACTTTTTAGGAGCCAGAGCAACCCCTGTATCTTGTTAATAAATCTCATATATAAGGGATAAGATATAATTTCCTTGTGTTAAAGATATTAATTCTGGCAAGATATATTATATTACAGCAAGTTGAGTGTTTAAGGTAGGAGGTACCTAAATCTGCTAAATTAAAGATTTTCATGAAATTTTACATGCAGCTAGAACATTGGAAACTGCATCTAAATATCGCAAAAATTTATATTTAGCTTTTATATTTCTTTCATAAGGTTGATTTAAATTCATTGAAATAAAGGACTTTTACTGTAGATGACATATAAAAACTGCCGAAAAAAAAAATTATTTCACTTTAAATCGTCATTTTTCAAAAACTAATCCCTAGGAATTTCTTATGTTATTGCTTTCAACTTTTTTGTTTCAATGATACTAAATAAACATAGTCACCAGCTTCGTTGTTGATGTGGAAATCATTCAAGCATAGGTCATGTCTTTAAAGACACTAAAAATCTACATTTTCATCGCGACATTGTGACGATGTTGTGCTTATTTTGACTTTTTGATGCTTATTTTCATGGTTAAGTCCATTTCTCAGCAACTAGAATACCTAGACCCAACATATTTGGTCAATAAATAGTTCTTGGTGTGTACATGTCAGTCTGACACCTGGTTTGTAACCTTGACCTCAATTTCATGCTTGAGTGACTTTTTCACTTTTTCGTGGTTACGTCCATTTATCAAAAACTGTAAAACCTAGACCCACTGTATTTGGTCTATTGATAGTTCTTGATGGGTACATGCCAGTATGACACATGTCTCTGGACCTTGACCTCAATTTCATGGTTGAGTGACTTTCATCCAAATTTCTTGATTAAGTCCTTTTTTAAGCAACTGTAATACTTAGACCCATCTGTGTTTGGTCTATAGATAGTTCTTAGTGGGTACATGCAAGTCTGACACCTGTCTCTGGACTCTGACCTCACTTGTATGCTTGAGTGACTTTGTCACATTTTCGAGATTAGGTCCATTTCTCAGCAACTTTAATACCTAGACCCACCATATTTGGTCAATAGATAGTTCTTAGTGGATACATGTTGGTATGACACCTGCCTTTTGATCTTGACATCAATTTCTTTTAACACATTTTCCTTTGACTTGCAAAATGTCGGGTATCAGATAATCATTATTCTGTGCCCATGTGCATACTCAGGCAAGACATGTAGTGTGTCCACTCTTGTTAAAACAAATTCTAGGGACTGGACTTTGAGAAATCATAATTTAAAGTCTACATATTTTACTTTTTTGAGCGATAACTGCGTGCATTCTATGTATTTACCCATCTTTTTGCCAAAACTTGAAACACCATATTTTGGGAAATATTAAAGGGACCTATTATTTTTTTGTTATTCAGATGCAGTTCAAAGTACCCTTTTTGCATGCCAAATTTTATAGAAGTATAGATATCGAATTTTCTGAATAAAGATAACGTAAAATATCAGCCGCGAGCCACAACATGAAGATTTTTGGCAAGTGAGCGCAACGAACGAGCCTAATAGATTCATATTGTGTCGAGCGGCTGATATTTTACAATATATTTACGCAGAAAACCCAATAATCTGTTTATCATACAAATTCTGTACATTTTAGTCGCCCCTGTAAAACATTTTTTACGTTTTTTTGTCCTCCTGTAGGTAAGCTTGATAACGTCTGCTCTCACATTGTGACGTCGCTAATAAGTCCTGCTCTCATGTCGTGACGTCGCTGATTAGTCCTGCTGTCGCGGATAATGTCTCCTAATACGTCACAAAGCCTTAATACAGAGATTACAGAGCGGCTGAGCAGGGTGATATAGATGCAGGGAAGTATGATAAATCTGAAATATAGTCCAATTAGGTACCTCCTACCTTAATATCAATTTTACAGAAAGTTTGTAATTTGTTACACTAAAATAATTAATCATGTATTAAAATGTATATTAATTTTTCAGATGATGAACCACTATCTAAAAGGTCAATTAGAAGAATGTCAAGTACTGATGACATGTCTAACCGAGTTGTTATAGTGTGTAATCATGTACCTATAAAATACAATAATGTCATAACCATGAAGAAACATTTCTCAAAGTTTGGAGAAGTTTCCAAAGTTTTCCCAAATCCTCGGAAATTAATGACAACTGTACATTTTAAAACACATGTAAGTTTTGCTTTTTGTTGTATGGTATGTGCACGTTTTTGCTCTTTGTTGTATGGTATGTGCACGTTTTTGCTCTTTAACTGATGTTAAACAGACCTCCAATCTTAGAGAGCTTTGAATAGTTTGGTAGATGTTTAGTTGGTTATAATGTATATAATTTATTAATATTGCTGATTTTTCCTGTCTGTTAAATACCATTAGATTTTGATGATGTTATGTTAACAGAAATATGATGGTATACATCTGGTGTCATGTATTGAAATGAATTTTGTTTTAAGATTACATGACAATATTGTTCTGTTATGTAAGTTTTCTCCTTTATTTATTTTATAAGACATAAGGTTTAATTACTAAAATATTGAAATAATGTTACATCTTGTTTTATTTTCACTGCATAAAGATTCATTGAAGAAAATAAATTTCAGTTTGGAGATAATTTGAAATTCATTGATTTCTATAACATTTGGATTGTTTCCAAAACAAAAACTCCATACTTACAATCAAATAAGGCTTTTCTAGTTAATTTTAGAGGCTAAAAAGGACTGTGTATTTTAATGCCAAAAAAGGGTAGTAGATCAGAATTTTGGTCTGTTGATGTTGATAAATATCCAAGGGACTGAGCATAACAGTTTGAACTATTGGCTAGTTTGAGTAATTAGAGTCCTGCCTAATAGAAATTTCTGTGACTGGACTTAAGTTTAATTTGTTTATGTTTGACAGATCAAATCCAACTGAAGATATTACATAGAAGGACCTGAGAATTTTCTAAAAGAGCTGGACAAAAAAAATGTTTTAAATTTTGATTCAACCAAGTCTGCAGTTGCTAGTTCGATTCAGTACAAAAATATTGTACCTATTTTATTTCTGAATTGTTCTCATTGACCAAGCCTAACTATAGGTGGTCCATTAACTGAATTCAAATAATTTACAATGAAAGTTTTGCATTTAATCATAATTATAATTGAAAATTAATGAGAGTAGTTGAAACTAGTAGCAAGGTTTAATGTAATCAATAAGCCTTTTTACAAACCTTCAGGAAGCTGCAAGAGAAGCTAAGATTAGAGGCAAATTTCTTGACAAAGATGTGCGACCAATGGAGATATATTGGAGTAGTTACAGGAGACGGTCAATGGAAGATATAGATAGTACACCAAATAAACGGAGAAGCAGTGGTAAGATAAGGCTTATCTGATAATGGAAATCTTATCCTTGGGTGTTGGATTTGGTATTTTCATTTCTTATATCTCCTAAAGTCAAGAAAAACACAGAAGGGACAAGTGTTATTTATCAAATGCATTGTTTTCACACATTTAAAACTTGCATAGTTAGTGTATTTAGCTAGCTAAATATTTTCAAAATTTTTTTTTACTCTCATGCAAATTTAAATTCTGAGGACAATGTACATATAACATAATTATGTTCTAATTTGAAACATTTGTAGACTTTCTTCGTGGACAATAGGGGGAAAATTAATTTGTACAAATTAAGAATTCTCTCCCTTCTGCCAAACAAAGCTTTAACACAGTATTAGAGATATTTCTCCAGATTTGTTAATAATGTTATACTGCATGTTTTCTTCAGTCATTAAAGTAACAGATTTTACCTATTGGTTTAACGAGGACAGTAAATAACCCCCATCTTTCATTTTAAAATTTAGATATTTAAATATCTTGAAACATATGAAATTTCAGGTTAAATGAATGTTATGTTTTTTTTTTAAAGAATTTCTTGACAAACCAACGACAAGAAGTGCCAAGTTTAAATGGGCCAGAAATGACCTAGATAATGAACTTGCCAGTATGTCCGGAACAAGTGACGTTAATGAACAACAAATAAAGTTTGTTGATCGTCCAGATGCTTTAACAGAAACAGGATCAGTTGGCAGGTCTGGATCATCTCATGTTTTACAGGATATACCCACACGCCACTCAAGTCCTGGACCATCAACATCCAGGACTGCAGTTAATATACCCACAAATGTAGATAAAGGTAATAGAAGTGTACTTTATTCATTCATATTTGTAGGAAATTTTTTTAAATCTAAATAAATATTATTTTTAAACATTTACTGATGTCATACATGTAATGGATAAATACAGCATTTGACTGTCTCATTTGTAAATTCTAACTGTGACTACAGTTTTTAGCTCACCTGGCATATATGGCCATGTGAGCTTATGTCATTACTTTGTGTCTGTTGTCTGTCAGTGGTAAACTTTTTACATTTCAATCTTCTCCTCTGAAACTACTTTGCCAATTGTAACCAAATTGCTAGGAATGATGACTTTTGGTTCTGATTGGATGAACAACATGGTCGCTAGAGGCTATTTTTTATTATAATTGGCCAGTTTTCAAAAATCTGCTCCTCTGAAACTAGACTGTGAAATGTTTTGAAACTTTGCAAGATTGTTGACACCAAAGATGACAAACAGTTTTACAGATCCTGCTGCTCACCCAATGGCTGCAGCTGCTCAAAGTTCCCACGGAAACCATATTGGAATTACTTGTTTACCATTTACTTAGGAACTAATGGGCAGTTTGGCAGAATTGATGTATTGATTGACATTTGCAAGTGGTCCACCTTTGGTTCTGGTTATGTAATTGGTTGGCCAATTTTCAAAAATCTTCTCTGAAGCTACAGAACAAGTATAACGGATTGCGCAATGCCCACGTTCTTTGACGGAAGCCCACCAACTATCCGATCCACGCTGGCTAGTTATTGTCCACGTTGAACGTGGGCATCCGTTATCAGGTGAAAGTTCGTTTTTGACTGTGGAAAAACACGGTGGACGGTCAGCAGATCGATATAATAAAACGGGTTAAAAATTTACGTTATGTGTTCTTTAATACCAGAATTATTAATTTAGTTCCAATCCTTTTCATAATTATATAATTTTATA
This sequence comes from Mytilisepta virgata, assembly GCA_028015205.1. Lineage (NCBI taxonomy): Eukaryota > Metazoa > Mollusca > Bivalvia > Mytilida > Mytilidae > Mytilisepta > Mytilisepta virgata. The sequence goes on from CM051519.1 coordinate 81,066,827, forward strand.
TGCAGTCGGGAGTTGTTTTATGTTCATAATAACAGATTTGTCCAATATCGGTGTCAGCATAAATAAATGGGTCATCCTGTAGACTAGACAATGATTGACAATAATCTTGACCGCGGTATATTGTTTGAAGTAACAGGTCAAGGTATTATGGATTACAAGGAAGGCGTGGTATATCGATGATTTGTAACATGTATTGACAAGTGTCAAATTATGTACCTGTGACAAGACCACACAATTCTCGTGCAAAAACTGGCGGGAAAGTATATGACAGTACGATAAAATCTTCAATCAATACAATTTGGAAAAATAACTTGTATGGTACATGTTATATTGATTTTTTACTGTGTACTTCTTAAATAAAAAACAAATTAAGATACATGTAGTTTTATCAAATATTGCGGCAGACGAAATTTTTTGTTTTTGCTTAGGACTATTTTATAAATGGAGCAACAAACCGCATAAGATCGTTAGAAGATAAAATAAGTTTTAGTTTTTCAAAAGTTGAATAATTATTTATACTTGGCTGTATTTCTATGATGTTATTGAAGTATTAAAATAAAAAATAATACATTTGTTCTATTACTAATCCTTGTGCTCTCTCCTTAACCCATTGTCGGAAACTCACGGCCAGTCGCGCTTACGCTTTGCTTTCACTTCCCGAAAGTGGAAGGAAAGCGTAAGCGGGACCGGCCGTGGGTTTCCAACGATGTTCTTAACCTTATTTTTTCTTTTATTTCATACCGTATAAAATATTGTTCCTTTAAAATATTAGAATGAACTGCAATCTTTGCATGTTTTTTTTAATGAGAATTAATGTTTAGAGATTCTCCTTTCCCTCCTTTTTATGTTATATTTTTCTCTAAACTTTATGTTTCCATCGTCTGGCAGATAAGGGTAGGTATACACATCTATAACAAAACCCTTGGTCTGGTAAATGTATAATAAACACAGGTGTCAAAAATTAATCTGTCCATTACCTTACAACAATTCAAGCGAATCTCCTATATATTACGTTTGAAACAACAACTTGTTGATTAACATGTGAATAATTAAATGTACACGTGTATAAAACATTTTAATCCAAAGGATATTGAGTTTTTTGTAATAAATATCTGTATTTAAAAATCACAATGTTTTTTTTATATTAATACAATGCATTGAAGAATTACGCAATTAAGGAAAAAACTAGTGTTGACAAAGTATTGTGTATTAATTTATAATTTCGAAATTATAGTTTTGAAGGGTAGGCAATGTTTTAATATTTAAAGTTCTGAAAATCCACTTAAGACCTTCAGCATCTATTCCATATTACATGTAGATTTATATAATTACCGGTAACACAATCATACTCTGAAATCACGCTTTAATCATAAGCTAACAATTAACCCCTTCAGTTTGAGTAACAGGTGTGTTGTAAGGAAGAAATACATGTTAATAAACAAAATTATTTTTTCTTTTATTTCATACCGTATAAAATAGTGTACCTTTCAAAAATTAGAATGAACTGCACACTTTGCATATTTTTTTTAATGAGAATTAATATTTAGGGATTCTCCTTTCCCTCTTTGTAGATTTTTATTTCTAGGTATATTTTTCTCTAAACTTTATGTTTCAATCTTCCACAATACCAAACAGCTTGACGTCTGGCAAATGAAGGAAGGTATACACACCTACATGTATAACAAAACCTTGAACACAGGGGTCAAAAATTAATCTGCCTTTACCTTATAACAATGCAGTGAATCTACTATATATTACATTTGAAACAACAACTAGTTGATTAACATGTGAATAATTAAATGTACACATGTATAAAACATTTTTATCAAAAGGATAATGAGCCTTTTCTAATAATTATCTGTATTTAAAAATCGCAATGTTTTTATATATTAATACAGAAATGCATTCGTTGAAGAATTGCGCAATTAAGGAAAAACTAGCGTTGACAAAGTATTTTTCGTGTGTTTTTATAATTTGAAAATTATAGTTCTGAAGGGTAGGCAATGTTTTAATATTTAAAATTCACTATAGATCTTCTATGACTATTTATTCCATACTATATGTATAAAATTACTGGTAACACAATGTTACTCTGAAACCACGCTTTAATCGTAAGCTGATAATTAACACCTTCAATTTGGAATAACAGGTGTGTTGTCAGGAAGAAATACTTTTAATAAACAAAATTATATGAAAACTCACTGCAAATACGCAGTATTTGGACATTCCAAATGAGAAAGTATACCTAGTTGTATTTACGATTGACACTGACATTCTCGGAAACGTTTTTTTTTTTTTTTTTCTCAGAAACTTTTTTTTTTTTTTCTTCTTAGAAACGTAACTCACCTGAACAAGAAAAATAATTAGTATGTAGCTACATGTGTAATCAGTGCACTTTATTAAAAATAAATAATTGATCATAATTACATTGAAAACAATTGAAGCAATGAACTCTGTTGTTACCGGCGTTTAAGGTAACAATGGATAAATTACTAATACCGCAGACGCCAGAATAAACAATGACACATTTTTATGACACACCTGAACACCTGTGGTGTTTACCCCCAAAAAATATCCGATTTTAAACGTAAAAAAAACGGGATTGTTAAAACAATAATCGCTTTAAAAATACGTTCAAATTGATAATATTCGTCCAGTTAACCCATATGTTTTTGCGTCCGTGATCGTATCTAAACTTTATGTTTCCGTCGTATGGAAGATAAAGGTAGGTATGCACCTACATCTATAACAAAAACCTGTCAGATAATAAACACAGGAGTAAAAAATTAATCTGTCAATTACCTTACAATGACTATTTATTCCATACTAGATATATATAATTACTGGTAACACAATCATACTCTGAAACCACGCTTTAATCGTAAGCTGATAATTAACACCTTCAATTTGAAATAACAGGTGTGTGGTCAGGAAGAAATACTTTTAACAAACAAAATTATATAAACACTCCCTTCAGGAACTACCCAGTATTTGGACATTCCAAATGAGAAAGTATACGTACATGAATTACATACATGTATTCACAACACATAAGAAGATGTATTTACGATTGACACTGACATTCTCAGAAACGTAACTCACCTGAACAAGAAAAATAATTAGTATGTAGCTAATCAGTGCAGCACTTTATTATAAATAAATAATTGATCATAATTACATTGAAAACAATTGAAGCAATGGACTCTGTTGTTATTGGCGTTAAAGGTAACAATAGATAAATTACTAATACCGCAGACGCCAGAATAAACAATGACACATTTTTATGACACACCTGAACACCTGTTGTGTTTACCCTCATAAAATATCCGATTTTAAACATAAAAAAACTTGGGATTGTTAACACAATAATCTCTTTAAAAATACGTTCAAATTGATCAAATTCGTCCAGTTAACCCATATATTTTTGCGTCCGCGATTGTACCAATCTGCCCACCGTGGTTTTCCTTGTTCAGTGAGAAGTGCCCTTGAAGGGAAACGGGATTTAGAGGAAGAAACACTGGCTGTACTGTACCCTTTGAAATGTTCTAAAATTTTGCAGATTTGATGATGGCAACATCCTCTACAAACAGTACTCTTTCAGTTCAGATCCTGCCGTGCACCCAATGGCTGGTGTTGCTCAAAGTTGCCAACTGATGGGAAATCACCTTTCGGTCTTTTGCTCAGGGACTATTATGTGAATTATGGCATGTGTGTACATTAAATAAGTGCTTAGCTCGATAGTACAAGCCACTTGCATTTAACAGTTCCATCCTGTGTTCCAGTGGATAGACTATTTACCAATGAATTCTGGTATATTATGAAGTGTTTTTATTGAGATCAATTGTCTAAGTCAAGGCCACCTTAACATTTTGCATTTCTTTAACAGCTTGTGGATACAACAGAGGTTATGTTTTCAAATGGGCTAATTTAAGCCAGGTGAACGATACAAGCCTCAGGTGATTCTCTAGTTTATCTTGTTATTTCTTTCCATATTCAAATGATCATTTATTTACTGGTATATAAATTTTAAAGTGATTTAGAATTGATGACTAAAATGTATTTTCCAATTTTGAGATTTGTATTTGTAAGTTTTTCATTTCAGAATCAATGTCGGTTCTTAGAAACACAATATGCCACACTAGTGCTGACAGGTTACAGATCCTTAATCTGAGAGATAAACTAATTAGAATGGGTAAGTCAAACTCAAATGTTTGCAAAGAAAAAAAAAACAAGTTCAATCAATGTCAACATTTAATATTATATAGAAATAGAAAGAAACTGCTTAAAATTAAGGTTACAAAATTTATGTGCTTTACCTGCAGTAACAAAAATACTAATAAAAGTCCCATCACATCAGAAACCAGTATGAAAAAATCTGTACAAAAAGGATGTGCAATATATATATATATATATATATATACATGTATATATAATCAGTACTCTGACATTGAATAATATTGTCTGGAAGAAAAAAAGAGTATAAAAGACTTCATAAACAAGATACCCCTTCAGTATGTGATAACAAAACTAGTAGATGAATATTTGTTCTTCAGTTATGTCAAAAATATGAGCTGTATATAATCTATATGCAAAGTGGAAATATGAAGATTGCACAACTATCATAATTTTCAATATATAACTTTTTCTATATAAACTATCCTTCATGGGTGAAAATTTTCTGGATTTCCAGATTTTTTGGGTGCTCTCAGGCCATTTTTGTGATTTGAGCAAATCCGTTGAGAAAATTTTTAAGGGGGGCGGGGGGGGGGGGGGGGGGGGGGGGGGTCAAAATCGTGATCAGTTACTGTACTGTAGTTAGGTTAAGTTTACGACAGTCAAGGTAGATAATTAAAGCCTATTACAACATGCCGTAAATAAGTCTAACATGGTAAAAATGCCATGTGGTTCCTAACTGAAACTGCATTTGATAAATCACCAGAAGAAAAACTTTTTTCTTCACTTTAGTTGAGCTGTTTGCCATCATTTGGTGTCTGTTATCTATTTTTGATTTTAAGAGTCCACAAAAGGGTTTCCACTTGAATTTAAATGAAAGCTATAATAAAACTGTCTTTCCGATTTGGGTAATAATTGTAAAAAGGAAGTGTCAGATGTTTGTCCTGGACCATTCTAAAAACTTGGACCAATTTTGGACCTTAAGCGGCCTCCCAAAACCCATCGCCAAAATTTTCAGGATTTTTAAAATTTTTCACTTTCACCCATGATCCTTTATTTGGTTCCAATAAAACCGGTTTAACCCCACCACTGTTCAGTGTCTGTGCCAAGTCAGAGTATGCTGACTTTCTATTGTGTTTATGTTTTGTGCTCTTTGATGTTATTTTTTGTCCAGGGTGGTTCACTTTTGACAAAATAATTAGAAAATTGTTGTTTTATAGGGATGAAGAAAACAGCAAATTTAAAATCCAAGGCATTTGTTGGGTCCTGTATGGATATGTGTCCAGAAAAAGAAAGATATGACCGAGAGGAAAAACGTAGGCTACATGTATACGAAATTATTAATCCTGGTAGTCAGGTATGACTAAATTATGTTCATATTAAACCTTAACATTGACCCTTTAAAAAAGATTTGACTTGAGTGGCAAATGAATATTTTGTTTCCCATTAAAATCAGATATTATAAAAACAAAAAGACATTTGATGTGACCGTTTCTTTATATTGGAAAATTTTCATGGTAGAATTACATTTGTAATATGCTGTTGGCGTGGCCGATGAAGCGAGCCTAGCAATAGCCCTTTCCAGAAACTCATTTCAGGTATCACAATTCTGACTCCAAAATAATTTTAAGCAAGTTATTTCCCTTACCTTAGTTACCCGTTTCCAGCGAACTAAACTATTTCTAGCCTTGGTATGCAGGACAATATGGCTGCCCCCATTAAACAAAGACTTTTCTAAATGACCCATATGTAGAAAATGCATATGCTCCTATATTGCTCGCTGCACTCGCTATAACTACTAACCATGTTAGATAGGTGACTTTTTAAAAAAAGTTAAATTAAAACATAAAATTTTTGGTAAGGGGGAATAATAAGCATGATACTAAAGGCATGTTTAAATTAAACTAAAACACTATCATTTCATTGTCTGCTATTGTCAATTCTTTCAACTTTTTTCTTTTTGAAGCATTTAAATCTTTACTTATTTATGTTATAAATAACTTGATGATTTGAATACATAAAACATACTTTGTCTGTTTCTGTAGAATCCTCAGGTAGATCACAGCAGAGCAGTAAAAGAATACAGCAGATCATCAGCTGATCAGGTAAGTATTTGTCTTATGATTAATTGAAACTATTGAATATTGTAAATATTCCACTCATTATCAAATAAATATGACTGCAGCAAGAAAATGAGTCAATTATGATGTGTGATCAAAATTAGAATATTGATCAAAATCACATTTCTAAATAGTTATTATAGAGATCAGAGGCAAATTAATCATGGGTTTTCCATAAATTTTGATGTCGATTCCTAAGAAAATAATAAAAATGAAAATGGTTTACTTTGAAGCTTAATTCCTGCTTGAATTATGAATTTAAATTTGACATTTTGTATTTAATTCTACATGTTTGCTTAATGTTAATTGATACGACTACAGAAATTTATATATGGCTAGTTCTTTAACTGAGAAACCTGATAATTCTTATAAGTCAGACTTTAAGCATTGATAATGTATTTGACAAAATACCAGCTTTTCCCTTTTGGAATTTGAATTTGACCTCAGAATGCATAGATGTTTTTCAATAAATGGAGATATTTGTTATAATGAGAACAGAGCCATAGTAGTAGAAAAAATGTCCATGTGTGTTGATATTTTTCAGGAAGAACCATTACCACATGAGTTGCGTCCCTTGCCTAGTTTAATTAAAACCATGAACTATTTACTTAGTGAGATAGCTGACCGAGGTGAAGATGGGAAATGGGGAGAATGGTTTGATTTTCTGTGGGATAGAACAAGGGGAATTAGAAAGGTATTTATAGGATTTATGAAAGAATTAAATTTAATTAGATGAAACTTTAATGTGAGAAAGTTTGCACAGAAAAAGTAGCTATATGTTGCTATGTGGCATATTATATATACAGAAATCACCCAGTCTGTCTGTCTATCAAAACTCACCGATGGAATTCAAAGTAACTTGACCCAAAGGAAGTACACTATATGAAGAAACTGTTGAACAAGTCTTGTCTACTATCTTGAAAGAGAGATAATTAGACTTGAGCATTAATTTTGATCCATCATGGTGTTTACCTTGTCAGTGCATCTCTGCCTAAAAAGTGTAATGGAAGTCGGTGGAAATTTACACAAAGGTAGTATGACATTGTAAGGTATACATAAAGCAAAATAATTATTGCCAGACATCCTCAAGGGATAGTTGGACTTGTGATTTGCTGCTAGCCAATATTTTAAGGAATAGTAAATTGGAGTGATGATTTCATTTTGTGAGCTTGCTGACAGTACCTTACGTCTATAGTAGGCCCAATACCAGTTTATAATACCAGTTCAACCATATAAAGGCTGATATAATTGTAGATGTAGTAGATATCATGTGTGCGGGGTTACAATCATGATTTTGATGACAACCGTACCATTGAAAGTCAGTTCCTTCCAATAAATATTTCAACTATTTAGAACTTACCTGAAATTTTTAAATAATTTTGTACTTTTTGTTTTACAGGACATAACCCAACAACAGCTGACTACACCAGACAGTGCTGAACTTCTGGAGAAATGTGTCAGATTTCACATTTTTTGTAGTGAACGATTATGTGAGGAAGACATGCACTCGTTTGACATTAAAATAAACAATGAGAATATGACTAAATGTTTACAGACACTCAAAGAATTCTATCATGATTTAGAAAAGAAACAGAATACATTCTGTAGGAATGAAGCTGAGATGAGAAGTTATATGGTTCTGATGAATTTAAATGAAGGTGATATTCTGAGGTAAGATGGCAAAAAAAAATATCTTGTAATTTTATTAGAATGTAAAAGGTTATATCTTTAATGCTTGAATAAAGTTTAGTTAAAGAAGAAAAAAAAACTTATAAAAATTTATTTTGAAAAAAAAAATCTAAAAATTATTATAAGCAATATAGAATTATAATACAGGTTTTTTGGTAGATATTATTTATAGATTTGAAGTTTTGTAATTGTTCACTAGCTTGTTATAATGCAGGTTGACCCCACATAAATTGCAGAAGTTGTTTTATAGTAGATATTAAAAATATTAACTCTTAGTACACTTAAACATCAGATTAATGATTTAAAGATTTAATAATACCAGTATATGAAGATGTAGCAGTATGGGGTAACTATAAGTATCAGTGATACAACATGCCATGGATTCGAACCTGAGAGTTGATATATTACTTATACAAGTTGTGGGGTTTTAGATAAAACTACATCCCACACCACAAGACAACAGCTAAATGACCTTGGAAACACACTGTGTTAAAAATTTGAGAAAACAAACAACAAATTCCAAATAAACACATTATTTCATATAATGTAGGTGTAACAATAAGTAGATAAGAGATAATCATTGCTTATTTTCAAGTATCTTAATTTGAAATCTGTCAAAGAAAAATTTGGAATTTTTTCAAGAATTAACTGAAGTATTTTATTACAGAGAAACCCAGCAGTTGCGTCATGATGTGAGAAGTTCAAATTATATCAACTTTGCTGTTCAGGTTCACTTGGCTTTGAACAGTAACAACTTTGTAAGATTCTTCAAGTTGGTTAAGAATGCCTCTTTTCTACAAGCTTGTATCATGCACAGGTGTGTAAATAACTATGTTTATCACAGTAACTACTCTGTTGACCATATTGTTACATTTAAAACTTTTTTCATTTGTTAACTGAAATTATTTTGATTAAACTGGGTCTGGACCTGCATCGCAGCATGCAATTCATTGATCAGCAAACAGGATGTGACCACGACGGATTAAAAAATTGCTTATATGCTACAACTCAACATTACAAAGCTGCAGACAAAATAAATCATTCCCTTTTGTAGAACCTAAGAAAATTTTCATGAAATTTTTTCTAGTGTTTTGAATATTGTTGAATTTTTAACTATTAGAAAACAGGAAGTGACTGCATGACAGATCCAAAAATTGCTTACACGCTTTACCATAACATTATGAAGCTGCAGACAAAGTATAAAATCATTCCCGTCTGTAAAAGCAAAGAAAAATTTCACAAAATTTTTCTAGTGTTTTGAGTATTGTTGAATTTTTAACTATCGGCAAACAGGAAGTGGCTGCACGAAAGATCCAAAAATTGCTTACACACTACAGCTCAACATTATGAATCTACAGGCAAAGTATAAAATCATTCCCTTCTGTAGAAGCCAAGAAACTTTGACGAAATTTCCTACCCAAGGTCTTTTGAACAGACAGAGTGAAGCGGTTACTAGACCTGCTTTCACCATTGGCGTCACAAGTAAAAATCTAGTTTTATCTTCCTTGTTGGATTGTTGTTATTATTAAAGGAAGTTTTATTCACTGACATTTTCTTTTAATTGAATTCAGACAGCAAATGAAAGCCTTTAACAAAATATTTATATGTATCTAGATATCTAAAATCAAGAAAATAATGTCTGCATCTGTTAATTTCTGTAGATACTACACACAGGTGAGAACAAAGGCTCTGCTGACAGTTATCAAGGCTTACAGACCTAAATCTCATGTAAGATATAATTAATGTTCTATGAAATATCTGTCTCAGATTTAGAAGGTGGCGGGGTGTGTTCGACTCCAATCTTAATTGACAAGGATTGCCAATTTTCCTACCGAAGGTCGGTGGTTCTCTGCGGGTACTCCGGCTTCCTCCACCAATAAAAACTGGCCGCCGTGAAATGGCCAAAATGTGCTGAAAACGGCGTTAAAACCCCAACTAAACAAACAAACAAACAGATTTAGAAGACATAAAGTAAAAATTAATGCACCATACACATATTTCAAAAAATCTTTCACATCAGTAGAATTCAAAGACAAATATTGGAACTCCATATTGTATTGCTCATTTACAATCTTTTTAAAATATTTTAAAATATCATAGCAGATATAAAGAAAAAACAAGCTTAATTAGTAAAATGGAAATTTTGACAGCATCTGAGTAATACTGTAATGTTTTAAAACATGCTACTTTGCTTAGAAGTAGAAAAATAAGGTGTAGTGGATAAAATCTCCACACAAAGTTACCTGTAAACAGATTTACTCTTTGTAGATGTGAAGAACCTGTTAATATTTGTAATTAAGATTTGAATACTTTTCTTTTAATTTTTCTCTTTTAAAATATTTTCCAGTATTCATTAAATGAATTTGTTCGAATCCTTGGATTTGAGAATAAGATTGAGGCCAAATATTTCTGTAAGTTCCATGGACTGAATGTGACAGATGAAATTGTTATACTGGATAAGACAGCTTATGTAAACCCTGAGGAATCATGGCAGCCAAGAAGAGCTCAGAAATTCATAGAAAGTAAATTGGTCTGTTCTATTGGTGAGGTGAGTACTTAACCAATACCTTGCACTTCAATTATATTGGGAATTTATAAAATAATAGTAAGAAGACATGACTGTAGCTGAAGTATTGTGGAGCAGCTCTTTATTTTCAGTGCACATAAATCCTGTTTGTCAAGAGGATAATCTGATACCTCAGGCAGTTCTTGTCTTACCCTCATATGTGTTGAGTTTTTCTTTCCTCATTTGTTCATTATTTTATTTTTGATTATTGACATTTCTTTGTTGTATGTCCGAAAACTTAGATGTAACTTCTGTTAAAAGGTTATACTCTTATTGCAGAGACAATGACACTGATACAAACATACATAAATGTTATTATATTTTAAGGTAATAAATGGGGAGCCTTTATCTACATTCACTCTACCAACACCATTCAACAGTTTTGACGATAACAACAGATTTATTGGAAATTTAGATGTAAATGTTTCTGGTAAGTATCAAAGTAAAATTCGTAATCACAAAAACTTAAAGGCTTTAGAAAGAATTGAAGAATATAATTTTGTTATATATGTGAAAATATATCTAACAACAAAATGATATTGTAAACCCAATTATTGCATATTATCATGGAAATCTTTTTTTGTTTTATCCTTATTGGTTGAAATTGTAAAAAATCAGTTTTGAATTTATTGACGATAATGTAAGAATAATCTAATAAATCACAGTTCAACTTATATTTCATGCTAGGGTAACTCTGATAAAATTTTATGTTAGGATTATATATTTGGGTATATCAGTGATAGTGAAAAAAAAGTTTTATGCTTAATATGGCTCCATATGTACTACGGTAATTCGGTAAAAAGTTGGTCATTCGACCTATACACCGCACTGACCTATAGTCCAAAAATTACGGTAGTTAACAAGATTTTTTTCCACTATTAAAGGACTATTGATAAACCTTTGAAAAATGTATTTTTAATAATTTCAGATGAAAAACTGTCTCAAAAGCGATGTTTCTGTTTTTTTTTGTCTTTAGGAACTAGTTTAAGAGCGAAATTTCTAAGAGTGGCAAACAACATACCCTATATATTTCATAAATTTGTTTCAAACATTGTCCTGTGGGAGGTAACAATCTATGTGTGAATTTTATCATTTATAAATAGACATACCAGAAGTGGAGGTAAAACAGGAGAAACCAAGCACCAGTATTCCTCAACCAGAGGTCAAACAAGAGGTTAAAGTTCAGAAAATTCAGTACACTAATGATGTAAGTTATACAGCCTTTTATGCCCTGCCTGTGATAGCAGCAGGGCATATAGTGTTTCGATCTGTTTGTCCATCTGTACAACCCGCTTTAGGTTAAGTTTAGATTGAAGCTACTTTAATGGGAAGATGTCATATCAACATGAAACTTTTTCACCACATACCTTAAGATGGGATCTGTTCAAAATTTAGGAAATATTCATCGTTTGCCAGAATAACAGGATATACTTTTTATCAGATTGAAAATGAAGGATATGGAGTATTTGTCAATCACACAACTATGGTAAAAGTTTAAGAAATATTTTCACAATTAATTTAATACAGAAAACATTGTTTGATGATCAGATATAATATTAATTTTTTATTGTCAATATCATTCTATTCCACAATTTGGTAGGATATAAAGGATATTGCCAAGCACCTGTTCTGGGAGGTTATTGGAGAACTTTCAAAAGAAGTATCAGAGGACCTAATCCAGGGAGCACAGATGATGGCTGCACAGACACAAGGTGTGTCTGATGTAATTGTTGAGGAGGTTGTAACAGAGTATGTGAGGTAAATAAAAAATAAGGATATAAGGGAGATAATTATTATAAATCAATTTAAGCTTTATCTTCAAAATATGTAATATATTTTAAGAAATGTCCTGAAGGTTTCTTCCTAAAACTAAAACCAGCAGCATACTTTTGGTAATGATTTCTTATGTTTTAATGAGATTTTGCATAAGTGTATGATTTGTAGGTTTCTGTCATAATATCTCTGTATTGAGATTCTGGATGAACATTTGATTGTATAGTTCTATTATGAAATTTTACTTGAATATTGATTATAGATCTCTGTCATAAAATTGTACATGAATGTTTAATTGTAGATTTTTGTTAATAAAATATTTTTTATGAGGATTTTCATGAATATTTGATTGTAGGTATCAATAGTGAGATTTATGCATTGATTATAGATGTTTATCATGAGATTTTATTAGAATATTTGATTGTAGGTATCAATAGTGAGATTGATACATTGATTAAAGATGTTTATCGTGAGATTTTATTAGAATATTTGATAGTAGGTATCAATAATGAGATTTATACATTGATTATAGATTTTTATCATGAGATTTTATTAGAATATTTGATTGTAGGTATCAATAATGAGATTCATACATTGATTATAGATGTTTATCATGAGATTTTATTAGAATATTTGATTGTAGGGATCAATAATGAGATTTATACATTGTTTATAGATGTTTATCATGAGATTTTATTAGAATATTTGATTGTAGGTATCAATAATGAGATTTATACATTGATTATAGATGTTTATCGTGAGATTTTATTAGAATATTTGATAGTAGGTATCAATAATGAGATTTATACATTGATTATAGATGTTTATCATGAGATTTTATTAGAATATTTGATTGCAGGTATCAATAGTGAGATTTATACATTGATTATAGATGTTTATCGTGAGATTTTATTAGAATATTTGATTGTAGGTATCAATAATGAGATTTATACATTGATTATAGATGTTTATCATGAGATTTTATTAGAATATTTGATTGCAGGTATCAATAATGAGATTTATACAATGATTATAGATGTTTATCATGAGATTTTATTAGAATATTTGATTGTAGATCTTTGTCACAGTCCTACTACTCTGAAGTGACCTTGCTGAAACAGAAGAAAGACAAGGAAATAATGATACAGAGTTCTGCTGTTCATTTAACATCTGAGATTATCAAAGATGTTGTCGATCAAGAAGTACTCAATTTAGCCACTGCTGAAGTCAGGTTAGTTTTAAACAGGTATACATGTATCATTGTTTGGTAGGGGTATTTGCAAAAAATTCCAGATGAGAGATGGCAAATTTCAATCTCAATAATTTTATATTGAATGAATAATACCCAAAATATCTTAATGATATTTTTTTGCAGTGAAATTTGATGAATTTTGGGGTGACATTCCAAACATTTATGAAGAAATAAACTATTTTTATATTTATAAAAAAAGACTGAGTGTTGTTGTTAATGTGTTAGACATCATATACATGTATTTGATAACTGACGTGCATTACATGTTGTTATTTAATAGAGGAAATGTTTAACCTCAGTATAAAAATAGAATGGAATTTTATTTTTAAAACAAAGTATAGTTTATGCAACTTATCTCGTTTTAATATATTATTTCAGAGAGGTAAAAGCACAGTTAAAGAAGGAGCAGATTGAGAGATGTACACTTGATATTTCACATGACCTTGTTGACCTGGTTGTCAGGGAGTTATCTGAAGAGGTTGCTGAGGAAGTCTATCAAAAGGATGTTATAGAAAGATTGGAGGAATTAGAGGATATATGTCAATGTATTGAGCTTCAGCGAGCCGGAACCTACCTTCAAAGATGGAAGAAGGAATACTCTGCTCGTGTAAAATTAAAACGATCGATGTTAGAGTTTCCACCATCAGTTGGTATGGAGAGTAATTACGATCAAGTTAAGAAGTTGATTCCTGTTCGACAAAATGATATGTGTGATAACAATGGATTTTATATAAATAAAATGGCAAAGTTGAAGGTAGATATGCCTGATAGAGATTTGACTGGGAGATGGGTTGTCGATCGTATGTTAAGTGCACATGAACTCTACAGAAAAATATGCCATTTTAAGGCATGGCAGCCATTAGACATTGCAGCTATAGCAGGGTCACATCTACAGAAACATTGCACAGGTATGAAGAATTTCATGGAAGTTTTTCTGAATGGACTTGTTTAATGATTCCTACAACTAAATGGTGATTACATTTCTAGATTTTCATGTTATTCAATGTTTATCCCACCATTAAGTCCCATTCAATTTTCTTGTTAAAATATTGTTGGAATCAAATTATTTTGTGTTGAATATCAGTTGAAAAATTAAAAAAAAAAAAAAAATAAAACCAGTTGACATTTATATGAAAATGAAGGAATCTGTTGTATGCATCAGTTAGATAAAATATTTTGATTAAGCTTGTATTTTTTCTACAGGTACTAAATCCAGAACCATTTATTGGAAACTTGTGTTGTCATTACCTGATATAAGTCAATGCCAGGATCCCGAAGATAAAGAAGTGACAGGATTACTCAATAAATGGTTAAGGTCAAAGTTCACAAAAGGAAAAGATGAAATGTCTCCAAAGTCTGTTGAAGAGGTTAGTTTACTATGAACTTTTACATACCAATCAAAAGAAAATATTCAGATAAGGAAAATATGGTAATTTTATTATCATTTCTGGATTTTAATACTAGATGCCTAGATATTACATGACTGTTTTTCATGGTTTAAATATAGATTCTCTTTCAGGTACGAGTGAGTTATGGAATTTCTCCAACATAGATTTTTTATTTTCAACACACAAGCTTTAGCATAATTACTCTCCATTACAACTGATGCTGAAATTACAGAATGTGTCAAAAACCGGAAATTGGGAAGAATCCTATATTTTAGATATATAGAGACTAAAATGGTCAAAATCCAGAAATCTGGCTAATTCTGGAACACTTTCAGGCATGCACTATGTTAAAGTATGATTCATTTTGTTGTCATTTTAGGATATGATAAGTCTCTATAGAACACAGCTTCCATACAAACATGGTAACAAAGTCCGGGATTTGGGTGTATGTATAAGGTTGGCTGAAAATGAAGATTTGTGTCACAGTGACCTACTTGGTTCAAGTGGATTTATATTTGTTTTACCTCCTGGAATGACAGATGATTTAACATCAGTATGTATTGGTTTCCTTGATAACGTGTTTGAAAAATATACTTCTGTTATTCTTAACATCTGTAATTAGTGTTATTAAAGTATTGTATATTTTGGAAATAATGAATGATTAATAGTAGAAACTTGGTCGAAGAAAGTTGGTTTTTATTGGAATTTTAAAATTCGGAATTGAAGTACTTTATATAAATATACTGAAGTAATTTTGAAGCAGAACATTTTCTCTTTGATTTATCTGATTTAGGATTTACAGAATTTTCACTGCAATTCTTGTCAGTCAGTTTTTTTTTTTTTTTTTTTTGGTGGAGAAAGCTGGAGAAAACTCACAAAAATCTGGCAGGAAAACTCAATAGCTGTCAATTATGCTTAGAGTCAAACACACCTTCATATGAATTTGATTCAAGTTCAGAACTTAAGTACCTGTAATAATAGGCTGGTAATCATTACAACAAACTTATTATTGATTAATTTTACATTGAGTTTTAATTTAGGAATTATATTTTATTTGTTTTTTACTAGAGATATTGGGCTGATGCCAGAACAAGGCTTCAGACACTATTACAACTCAAACCATCATGTCCAGCTGTACCATTGGTTGTCATGGTACCACTCTCAGCCAATGAGGAATTAGATGACTTGATTAACAGTGGACTAGATTTACCTGCATACCTGGACGAAGAATTAGTGTCTAGCATATTTCTCAGAACCGTTGAGCTTCGGGATCATGGAATATTAGATGTTACACAGCCAGAACACACTGAAGAGGTAAGTGATCATTTCAAAAAAGGAACAAATTTGTTTAAAATCTTTGGTAAGGCAACAATAAACCAATGGTAAAAACATTTAATTTACATTCTGAAATATCAAGAGATAATGTCAGATAACAGTTGTTGATATATTGTTTAAATTGAATGCTTAGCCAACACAGCCAGTATTTAACAAAAATACCAATAATTTAGTATTCCATTTGGAAAACAGTATATAGACAAAAACTGTTGCCTACATGAAGCATTGTTAGAAGTTACTGGAAAATAAACATAAGTGTAACCATATTTATTTTGTGACATTAATGAATTTATCTTAAATTTTAGCTATGTGAAAGTGTTCAGTGGTTGGCAGAGTGTTACCCCTTCCAGCCAAATGTCAGAGTGAAGTTCTTAAGACAGTTTACGGATGATATACTCATACAGAAATTTTTTGATCCAGTTTTACATAATCTCAAATTAAGGAAGGAGAAAGGTTTCTTGCATCAAGTATGTAAATCTTGTCATTTACTGAAATCTGTTAGATAATAGTAATATAGAGCAATGTTGGATAAATATTACTGCTTTTGTCTGTTGTCTGACTATGGATGCAGCCATTGTGAGTTTTATTGTTCATCATTAAAAGCTGCCAAGATGAAGAACAGCAACAGATTTGATTGCTTTGAGTATTAATCAAACATTGCATGAGTTACACAACACCCATTTTGGTCATTGTATGTAACTTCACAAATTTTTCGTTATATTATAGTATAATGCTGTGGTAAACACAGAAATAAATATTTTGACACTATTATGTGTTAAGTTTTTGTGTTTTGGCCTGTTTTTCGAATACTGTATGCAATAGGTCTACTATATTTGATGTATGGAAGGATTGTAAGGTGTACATGTCCAACTGGCAGGTGTCATCTGACCTTGACCTCATTTTCATGGTTCAGTGGTAATAGTTAAGTTTTTGTGTTTTGGCCTGTTTTTCGAATACTGTATGCAATATGTCTGATAGCATTTACTTTCATTAGAAATACACGACAGGCAAGACATTTTTGTGTGTCCACTCTTGTTATTTTGTAATGAGAGGTAATAGTTTTATGATACATGCTTCCCCAAAAACTATTGAACTCCCTTATAATCATATCAGAACTTAGTTATTTCTTATATTATATATTATAAAACATTTATTATTTTTATCTATGCATTTAATTTACAGCATCCAGAACAGCTGGTTCAGTTGTATAATCATGTGATAAGTCACATGACCCGAGTTCTTACATCAGAAACTTTAAGAAACCAGTCATGGCCAGTAGCAGAATTCTTTACCAAAGAAAACCCTGATCTTGGTAAGTTGATATGTTTTGATGTTGACTTCAAAATAATTCAGTTTCAAAAGCAAATTTTCTACTTTTGATACATTAGTTTTCCTGTTGGAGCCCTTCAGTGAAACTGCTGGAAATGCACTGTTTCTTTTCTTTAATGTTTGAATTAAAAACTGGCAGATTAAATCCCCTTTTTTTTTTTGGTTATAATTGAAAATTTCACACAAATATTGAACTGTGGATAAACATCAAATATCAGTATTTTATGTAAATTAACAAAAACTTGTACATGTCTAATGCATATTTCTCTTCAGATGTTTTTTTTTGTGTTATATCAGATGTCAGAATTGTTTAATTTTTGTGATAATAGAATCATATTGTTAAGGTTCTTTGATGCATAAACACCTCAACAACTAATAACTATACCATGGAGTCTTTCTGTTTTACTCATTACCAGTTTCTGTGATGTTAGTGGATGAAACACCAATTAAATATTCAATACTTATATCAACTTATATAAGAACTATAAGAACTTTTTCTTACTGCAATTGTATCTAAAATTTGACATTACCAGGTTAAAAATTTGAACCAATTCAATGTCGAGCAATGCTAACAAAATCTTAAAAGTTATTTTCAACAAACAATTATCGTTTGGTTTAAAGTTAAATCAGTTGTAGTTCAATACCAAAAGGGAGGTTTTTCAAATGCTTACTGGATGTTTTTATCTTGTATTTGAAAAAATTACATTATTTCACAGCCTATATTCCTTTGCAAATTTTTGCCCATTATCCAGTTGAAATTGTGTAATATCTGGATTATTTCTGGAGTAAGTGTTGATAGGTGTATAAACACATATTTTGTTATGTCTCATTACAATAAAATTACAAAATTTGTTTATCAACAAACTAGAAATTTTGAGCAGTAATATAATACATTGTATAGATTTTACCACGCTACCAGAACAAGATATGGTCTACTTTCACTGAACTTTTTCAAATTTAGCTCCACATTCTGCTTTATAAAGGTATACCACCATCACATTGGAATACTGAAGATCACATCTACTATATAGAACAGCTGATAGAATCCTTACAGTTACCATGGTTTCTCAATGATGATTTTGAGAAGGATGAATGGTTGGATATCTGTGAAGTATTATGGGCCTACATTGATAAAGTGGTTGATGAAGATTCTGGTCAGCCCAAAGTGGATCTTGTTTCTAAGTATGGTTTTGATTCAAATTTTATTATTTTTTATTTGTTTTCAATTTTTGACTAGGATAGATACTGACATATATGCATAAAATGTAATTTCCAAAACACTGTCTCCCGCCCTCTACCCCCCTTCCCCCCCCCCCTCCCCCCACGAATCACACACAAAAAAATATATCCAGTTCATAGTTTGGAGACGTATGGCAAACAGGCAGCTCCAAGGAGTGATAAATGAAACTCCTGTTTACCGGCAATCAGACATTTTCTTTGTTAAAAAAATATTCACATAAGAACTTATTATTCTATTCTTTTTGTAAAAAATTTCAGTCTTCCATGTTTATGTATTAATAATAATCAGTATTTGTTACAGAGTAAGACTAATTCTGAAGAAAACAGAAGAAGATTTTGCTGATATTTGTTATTTACTAGAGAAAGAAACACGATGTGAACCATCTTACGAAAATATACCGTGGACTGACATTATAACAGCTTGTATAGATTATAAATTATCTGTTGTGGATTTCAAAGATGTACATTTAGATAAGGTTTGTATTTGTTTTAGTTTCCATGGTAAATTGTTTTATTGCTTCATGAAGATATAGACACACTGATATTGTATATGCTTTGGTTATTTGTGCTATATTGTGGAGACCAGTTTTTTGTTAGCCTCAACAAAGTTGAGGGGGGCTATTGGAGTCCACAACCAGTTCTCAGTTACTAGTTGACATAGCGTCATATATTTTTGTGTGCAGGTGCATGATGAAGAGACTGACCATGTGACATAAGGAGTAACACAGCCTCCTACCAAAATAAGGTTACTCTGACCTTATTGCACTTCATTTATTTAGGTTAAGTTTTATGTCCGAGTTCAGTTCTCCGATATCAAGGGACCTACGATCATATTACTTTATGTGAGGGTGCATCTATGGGTGTATCACAGCCTCTTACTAAAATTAGGGTACTCTGACCTACTTATTGCTCTTCATTGACTAAGGTTAAGTTTTACATCCGAGTTCAGTTCTCCGATACTAAGGGACCTACAGTCTTATTTCTTGGTGGGAGGATGCATCTCGGGGAGTAACAAAGCCTCCCACCAAAATTAGGTCACTCGTCCTTCAGTGACTTAGGTTAAGTTTTATGTCCAAGTTCAGCTCTCCGATACAAAGGGACCTGCAATCACACAGCCTCCTACCCAATTTAGGTCACTCCAACCTACTAATCGCGCTTCATTTACTAAGGTTAAGTTTTATGTCTGAGTTCAGTTTTCTCATACCAAGCGACTTACAATCATATTACTTGGTGTCAGGGTGCATTTCAGGGAGTAAGACAACCTCCGACCAACATTAGGTCACTCTGACCTACTTACTTTGCTTCATTGACTTATTTTAAGTTTTACATCTGAGTTCAGTTCTCCGATACCAAGCGACCTACAATCATTACTTGCTGTAACTTGTAAGGGTGCATCTCTGGGAGTTACACAGCCACACACCAAAATTAGTGGTGAAACGAGGCGAACTTTGTAATTGTAGATTTCTGGTTATTGGTTGAGAAAGCCAGAGAGGACAACCAACCTGCGGCAGAAAAACTTGCAATCCTTGTCACTGAAGATTGGAGTCAAATACACTTTTCCCCAAGTTGTATTCAGAGTCACAACATAAGTACAAAATAAAGGTGTTATATATTACACAGTAAAAAAATTATGTACCATGTGACTGAATTTATTTGGAATAAAACAATTGAGTAGGATAAATTTAAATTGAAAATTCAAATGAGAGTATCAGTCTTCAAGATTGAAATGATAAGGTATTAGTTAAGAGCATCAAAAAAAGAAACTAAATTGAGTTTTGTATAAAGCATAAATTGCATTGGAGATATTTTTTTACACCCTGGTTGTCAAAGGTAAAAATCACACAGAAAAGCAGAGATTTAACATTTGGCACTGCTTGCTGTCTGAAAACATGTATTTTGAAAGAGCCCTTTTCATATAAACAGGTATTTCATGTTTATACCAATTAATACAAGGTAAAACAAAAACACATTTATGTATTACATTAAGTAATTTAGTTATTAATAAATAAAATACTAATATTATCCCCAAATTTGTGAATTACATTCCACATCTTCTCAGAGTTGTATCAGAGGTGCAGGATGAGGGTTAAACTTCAGCAGAACCTGACAGTCAACAGAAAATTGTAGTAAGAGAAAAATTGAAGGGCTAATAGAAAATCATCAATATCTGTTATTTGGAAAGTTATTTGAAAAAGTGACCAAATATTATTTAGCTTAATATAGAACATGTATTAAATTATATAATAGAACATTTCAGTAACTTGTCAACCGCCTCTGTGGTCTTGTGGTAGTGTGCTTACCTCGAGCACAAAAGGTCCCAGGTTTGATCTAAAATTAGTATTGGCTGCTTCTCCGCAAAGCACAATCCAGGACTAAGAGCAAAGACTGGTTGGCTTGGAGTCGGTATAATGTGTCCTGGCAGAGTTATATATCTTCCTGCAGACTGTAAAATAGCACATTGAAAATTTGGCTCAGACTGTCCGTATAGTAGAAAGCATGGTTGATTTTCATATCAACATGTTCTTGTCCAGATATACATGTTATAATTGCCACTGAGTGTTACACAGTAATCCATCCAACCATCAGTAACATGTCTGACATTCCTTTGTACCAAAATATAAAATTGTATTACAGGAAATACAATGAATATATTAGTACTATGTCCCCACAATTATGGCCGATGAGCTTAATTTATATCCTCAGATTGTTTTATGAGTAAGCAAACAAGTGGACCTTTTAACAATATAATTACTATCTATACAGGAGTTTGAATTATTGGCTGTGTATATGAAGTCAGAGTTAGAAGATTACCGACCTCCAGATACCTGCAGATATATAGAATCTGAGAAGGAGATTGATGGTAAGTATCAGAGATTACCCACCTCCAGATACCTGGAGATATATAGAATCCTAGGAGATTGATGGTATGTATCAGAGATTACCCACCTCCAGATACCTGGAGATATATAGAATCTGAGAAGGAGATTGATGGTATGTATCAGAGATTACCCACCTCCAGATACCTGGAGATATATAGAATCTGAGAAGGAGATTGATGGTAAGTATCAGAGATTACCCACCTCCAGATACCTGGAGATATATAGAATCCTAGGAGATTGATGGTATGTATCAGAGATTACCCACCTCCAGATACCTGGAGATATATAGAATCTGAGGAGATTGATGGTATGTATCAGAGATTACCCACCTCCAGATACCTGGAGATATATAGAATCTGAGAAGGAGATTGATGGTATGTATCAGAGATTACCCACCTCCAGATACCTAGAGATATATAGAATCTGAGAAGGAGATTGATGGTATGTATCAGAGATTACCCACCTCCAGATACCTGGAGATATATAGAATCTGAGAAGGAGATTGATGGTATGTATCAGAGATTACCCACCTCCAGATGCCTGGAGATATATAGAATCTGAGAAGGAGATTGACAGTATGTATCAGAGATTACCCACCTCCAGATACCTGGAGATATATAGAATCTGAGAAGGAGATTGACAGTATGTATCAGAAATTACCCACCTCCAGATACCTGGAGATATATAGAATCCTAGGAGATTGATGGTATGTATCAGAGATTACCCACCTCCAGATACCTGGAGATATATAGAATCTGAGAAGGAGATTGATGGTATGTATCAGAGATTACCCACCTCCAGATACCTGGAGATATATAGAATCTGAGAAGGAGATTGACAGTATGTATCAGAGATTACCCACCTCCAGATACCTGGAGATATATAGAATCCTAGGAGATTGATGGTATGTATCAGAGATTACCCACCTCCAGATACCTGGAGATATATAGAATCTGAGAAGGAGATTGACAGTATGTATCAGAGATTACCCACCTCCAGATACCTGGAGATATATAGAATCTGAGAAGGAGATTGATGGTATGTATCAGAGATTACCCACCTCCAGATACCTGGAGATATATAGAATCTGAGAAGGAGATTGACAGTATGTATCAGAGATTACCCACCTCCAGATACCTGGAGATATATAGAATCTGAGAAGGAGATTGACAGTATGTATCAGAGATTACCCACCTCCAGATACCTGGAGATATATAGAATCCTAGGAGATTGATGGTATGTATCAGAGATTACCCACCTCCAGATACCTGGAGATATATAGAATCTGAGAAGGAGATTGACAGTATGTATCAGAGATTACCCACCTCCAGATACCTGGAGATATATAGAATCTGAGAAGGAGATTGATGGTATGTATCAGAGATTACCCACCTCCAGATACCTGGAGATATATAGAATCTGAGAAGGAGATTGACAGTATGTATCAGAGATTACCCACCTCCAGATACCTGGAGATATATAGAATCTGAGAAGGAGATTGATGGTATGTATCAGAGATTACCCACCTCCAGATACCTGGAGATATATAGAATCTGAGAAGGAGATTGATGGTATGTATCAGAAATTACTGATGGCAGTCATAGCTTAGTCTTAAGATCAGTAAAGGCTATGCATTTTTACCAAGTTTCAGTAAATTTACTTGAAAAATTTAATTCATCCCTATTGTGAAGCAGTATGAAATCTTACACAATCAGAGTTGGGTTAGTTGAAACCTGTTTAGTTGTTAAATGCTATACAATTTCAGTTGTTAGATCGTCTGGTTTGACTCTGTGTACTTATAATACAGTAATATTCTCTTTAGCCAACAATCTGTTTTTTGCCAAAAAACTATATGGTGGTCTTTTTCAAAATTTGATTGGAAATCCTACTCAATATTTTCATGCTTTTGTAGAACTTTTAATTTTATATTGACAAATTTTGATTGTTTTCTTTCCATTAGTTAGATTTATTATTGGATTTTTTTTTCAGTTACAACATCAATGAAGTCTTCAGTGCAAGTGGCAAAAATAAAATCAAAAGCCAAGAAAGCAGAAGAAAGTTTAGTTAATGAATCAGATCTCTTAAAAGAAATTCCAAACAAGTCTGCATTAGATGTAGGAATGGACACTGAATCTGTTCAGGAAGCTCGTAGAATGTCTACATCACTGACATCAGATCTGAAAAGAGAACAAATCGAGTCGGAAAAATATGAACAATTTCTGAGAAATGCTTTGATGGGTCATGATTTGAACAATACGGACATACCAGACATATCACATCTTCCTGCGTGGAGTGTGTTTGAAACACCAAATAGAAAAAGTAGTAGTCATATTTTGACAGAGAGTGTTATTGAACCAATTGTTTCTGAGGAAATTGATGTACTAAAAAAGACTTTAAGTGAGCCATTGATTACTGATGAAGTTGACAGATTGAAAAAAGAGATTGAGGATAGCAGAAGAGAGAGTGATTTGTTTGAGAATCAATTAAGACAGTGGTTGGGTAGTCCAGCATGATCTAAATATTGACCCTTATATAACAAGGGAATTTGAAGATAATTTATTTTCAAATGTCCTAAGGAATCATAAAACTGCAATAATTGGTGCAAATTGTATATGATTATCAGTATTGTGTAATGTTAGAAATCATGATTCCGAATAAAATAGAAAACCGCAGCATACAGAGATGCTAATACAATGTTAAACTTTCATAAATGATAAGAAGGTATGTGATGAATAACTATATACACATGACTAAAAGCCTTTGTATGAATAAGATGAATAACAGCCAGAAAATAGCTGTTCCTTTGTTCGAATTTTAACATGTGCATGTAGAGATTTTCTGTAGAGACTTAATCCACACAATGATATACTTTGTTAGCTCACATGGCCTAAAAGTCCAGGCCATGTGAGCTTTTGCCATCACTTTGTTCATATTTTCATCTTCTCTGAAACCACCAGTCCAAATTGAACCAAACAGGAATGTCAATTGGATGGTTTTGTACAAAATGTATGTTTTTTGTGCCGATTGGATATTCAACATTGCTACCAGGGGCAGATAATTCATTCTGATTGGACTTTATCTTTAAAGCTCTTCTTGTCAGAAACTACTGAGCCAATTTAATTGATTTGTTGCGTGAATGATCATTGGATGAACCTCTACAAAACATTTGTTTTTTGTGTCGATTTGAAAATTAAAGATGGCAGCAACAGCCAGACTTAATTTAACATTGGAGCCTACGGGAAATTTTATACAAAGGTCTTCTCGTCAGAAACTACCAAGCCAGAGCCAAACATAGTTTAACATATGACCTTATTGGAAAGTTCAATGAAAGATCATCTTGTTTGAAACCAGTGAACAATTTGGCAAAACCAGTTAGCCAATTGGACCTTGATAGTACTGTTCCAGATATCGCTTATGATTATCAGATTTTTATATTCAAAATTTATCGTACTTCCCTGCGTCTATATAACCCTGCTCAGCCGCTCTGTAATCTCTGTATTAAGGCTTTGTGACGTATTAGGAGACATTATCCGCGGTGTCACAATACGAGAGCAGGACTAATTAGCGACGTCACAATGTGAGAGCAGACGTTATCATATTTCCCCATGCCTATATCGACCTGCTGAGGCCTTCACAGTTTCCCATATTTCGGCACTGTGACGTCGTAAAGAGTTGACCCGACCCTAATATGAGCTGACCCGAATATATCAGCAACGTCATAATGTTTGACCCAATGTTGACCTGAATATATCAGGAAAACATCCGGTTATAGGCAGATGGCCATTGAAAAGTAAGAAATTCCTTTAAGATTGCTAGTTAACAATATGATAAATTTATCATCAAGTTTTCTTCAAACAAAAATGTAAAATATAAGCCGCTCGACACAATAAGAAGCTCACTCGCCGAAAAAGCTTCACGTTGTGTCTCGCGGCTGATATTTTACGATATACGTTTGCAGAAAACCTGATAATATGTACTTATCAAGCTTACCTCCAGGAGGACAAAAGTGTAAAAAATGTCTTACAGGGGCGACTAAAAGGTACAGAATTTGTACGATAAACAGATTATCGGCTTTTCTGCGTAAATATATTATAAAATATCAGTCGCTCACCACAAAATGAATCTTTTAGGCTCGTTCGCTGCGCTCACTCTCCAAAAATCTTCATATTGTGGCTCTCGGCTGATATTTTACGATATCAATGTGCAGAAAACCCGATAATCTATATGTACTACAACATCAATAGATCTGATAGCTAAAATCTCTGAAATGAAAATTCTTGTTTCTTATGATAATCATCAAATTCTTATTTCTCAATAGGCAACCTCTGTAACTAAAATACCAAATAACCTGAAAGTTAACTTCGAGGATAAATGCAAGGATGTATATAAAAAAAAATCACCCTTGACTTACGATTTAAATATGTGGATAGTCACTATCACTAAGTGATAGAATTCGTAGTTTATAATAACTTATAAATCTATGATCTGTAAACATAGTTTTTTCCAAGCTTGGATTCCTGAATTATCTAATTGTTCTGCAGAATCAAGTTTTTTGTTATAAACTGTTATGATGGGATTGTCTGAGAGATTCCAAGGTTCTCATTTCACCCCTGTCATATTTATCTAATATTTTCTAAAGAATGATGTATGATAGATAGTCCAAAGGAGTAAATTTTCAGAAGCAACAGTATGCAAATTCTGAATACTTCCAGTGGCCTTTAAGTATGTATAATTCATAACCTTATTAAAACAAATAGTGTCCACAATGCATGCATGCATGTTTGGTACAATATGATAAAATAAAACAAAGTCCCATAACTTTTGAAAAAATATATCATAACCAAAATGGTGGTATAGTGTGATCATCTTCATATCATAGGTAACAATCCTGCAAAATATAATTGATGTCTGCCAAGTAGTTTCAGAAAAGTTGTGTCCACAAGGTATTCAGGTGATGTAATGACAAAAAAAAAAACAACAAAGTCCCATAACTCCTGTAAAAACCGCTGAATAAAAATGATGGTATAGTAAATGTTATTGAATGTGATCAACGTCATACCATAGGTAACATTCTTTCAAAATATAAACCAAATCTGCCAAGTAGTTTCAGAGGAGTTTCGTCCACAATGTATCCATATAAAAGACAAAGTCCTATAAAGAGGACGAATATACCTAAGGAGCAAACCAAAAAACGCAATCCGGCCATTAGAAAGGCAAATGAACGACCACAATCACAACAAATAAACACTAAAAACTAAAAAACAATGAACAACACGAACTTGTATAAAACCAGAACTTCCTCCGGAAGGGTAAGCATTTCCTGCTCCGTATACGACACCCGTCGTGACGTACAACAAAGAAAATGTCACAAATTGGTGGAGTTACCCGAAATGTTACGACAGGATGTATCTGTAGTATCCTTAATTTTAAGCACACTGGGGTAGATGAGATGTCATGGAATCGTTATTTAACGACAACAAGTCATTTATATAACGAAAAGTGAAATTAAAGGATTGGGCTAGTTTCTTTTTGTTTTCATGTAGTAGCCCTTGAATGAAGTCCGCTTCATAATGAGAACAGAAACAGATCGGCGAGGGAAGGAGCACAGTTCCCATTGGAATGCCGATTGTTTGTTGAAAAATTTTGATTTTATATATTGTAATTTTTTTTTAGTTTTTAAGAATCCACTCTTGTACAAATTGCTGAATCAAATGGAGGTATAGTGTGACCATCTTAATATCATAGGCAATATTCCCACAAATGCCGAGCAGTTTTGGATGAGCTGCGTCCACAAAGTTATTGGGACGGACAGACGGACGCAGACCATTATTAAGTGCCTCCGTCGCGTTGTTGTGGGGGAATAAATAGAAAGTTTATTAAAAAACTAGAAATCTGGACTATCGGAACCGACAGTGATCCCCGCACCCCCTGTAAGTAGTTGGGCCACTTATCTATAGTAAAACATATACTTATTCCATCCAAATATTGTATGCAGTCATTCTATAAAGAAATTAAATAATGAACATAATGAAAAATGAAAAAAAACTTAGTCCACAAGCTTAAACTGACAATTTTAAAAATTTTTCCTGAGTGAGCCCCCGGTTTAAAAATCGATATTCTAAATCCTTATTGTGCAGCTAAATATAGTGTAGGACAATACTACATGTATATATAAACAAAATGCAAGAGAAATTAAGGTCAAAAGCTTAAATTCAAAATTTCAAATTTCGTCCCCTCTGGACCCCAATTTTAGAAAATTAAAATCCTAAAACTTTATTGCACATCTGCATATGGTGTTTAATAAAACTGTATAGAAATTAAATGCATAAATTGAAATCAAAATACGAGTTTATGTCACAAGCATAAATTGATAATTTTTCAGAATTCGACCCCTGCGGGCCCTTTGTTTCGAAAATCAAAATTTTAAAACCTTATTGCGCATCTGCATAGTGTATGACAATACCGTATAGAAATGATATGCATAAATTGTAAAATTAAACAGGAGATTAGGTCACAAGCTTAAATTGACAGTTTTTCGAAATTCGACCCCTGTGGGCCCCAATTTTAGAAAATCAAAATTCTAAAACCTTATTGCGCATCTGCATATGGTGCATGACAATACTGTATAGAAATAAAATGCATAAATTGAAAAATGAAAGACGATTGAAGGTCACAAGCTTGAATTCCAAGTTTTGGAAGTTCAACCCATGTGGGCCCGTTGTTTAGAAAATAAAAATTATAAAACCTTATTGCGCATCTACAGGTGGTATGCAACCATTCTAAATAGAAATTAAATTCCTAAACCCAAAAGTGAAGGAGTTGATGTCTCAAGAAAGTATGACGGACGGACGGACGAAGACAATCGCTATATCCCGGACTTTCTTCGAAAGTGCGGGGATAAATACAACATACACAAACAGATGGAGAAATATATGGTATTCTACGAGCCGTATATATCTACTATTTGTGCTTTAATTCCAATAGTGTATAGACATGAGAAAAACACCACAAAAATTAATAAGAAAAATGTTAGATGTTTTCCTGTAATTCTATTTCTTCAAACTCAACTCTGGATAGGAAATAATCAGATCAAAATTCTAGATCCCCATTTGATAAGAAAGGGATTTCGTGGATAATGCAAATGAACCCAAAGTTTATATGGAACACTAAAGCAAAAGAGAAATGTTGCCAAAGTGACCCGAAATCATAATTAAGCACTGGGAGCTCTTATGCCGATTATGCTTCAACAAGGACAGTTGGAAAGGGGGGCACGGAAAGTGGAATTTTTAATCAGAAAAGGTAATGTAAAATACAAGAAACTATATAGAACAATAATTAGATGCATTTTTATTGTCACCAAATTAACATACGTTTGGTTGAAACCGAAGGTTGAATGCTAGCTAGCTTTCTTCTTCTGGTTATTCTCCCTACAATTTTACTGTTATATGAGTTATAAAATCAAAATGTATAAAACGTAAAGTGTAGGTCAGTGCACAGCTTGCCTGGCATACTTACAAAGATACATATACGTGTATCTCGACAAAAGAATACAGAAACAAACAAAAAAAAACTAATCAGGAAATTTTAAAGGACTAAAACCAAGGCAAAGCTAAATTGTTATCATACCGAAATGCTAACATAGCTAAGGAACAGTAGGTCACAACCATATAAGACAAAAAGCACTGTGGTATTCTTTAAGACCATCATAAAGATACCATTTGTTGTTGTGTTTGATGCTAGTACAAAAATTGTCACCATTGCCATAAATCTGTTCACCAAGTTCATAACTGCAAAATCAAGAAACTGAATTATAGGTGCAAATAGAAATATGCAATATTTATAATGCATGCTTGTACATGCATGTTGTATTGTGTATTGCTCTGTATTATTTAAAGTAAAGGAGAAAGGAAAATGGAATGCAGATATATATTTCTGTAGTTTAAGTTAAATGTACCAGTAAAGTATATATTAAATGAAAAGGGGGTTTTACTTTGGGGTGTTTTATGACAAATATTTTTCTCCTGACGCAAGCATCTTTTTAGGTTACACAATATTCTCACATTTAAACTGTTTCTTACTATTATATATATATATATAGATTTCCATCAAGACAAATGTTCAATTTTTCAGTTCCAGTTGTTTTATTCATACAAAGCTAGGTTAACTTACCTGCTATTGATAATTTTAAGTTTGTCTGGGAAAACAGTCCATGGAGACCCGTTTACTTCAAACGGAAGAATAATTGGTTCTGGTGTCACAAACTTCTTTTGTAATGCCAGAGTATGGTAATTATTTGTCATGTTTGTATGCATGTTTAAATGACATGCATGCTTAATAGTTTTTTAATACATTAAAGTAGAATAATGTAATTATTTTTCTGCATTCAATTTTGTGTTGTTTTATATATATATATGTATAATTTTGTGTTGTTATATATATATATATATATATACACCAGTATAATAAGTTTATACTTACATCTTATAAATTCGATGAGATGAAATACATTATGTACAATTTGATCGAAATTAATCATCATCCTCTGGAAGTGAATCTTCTGAATTCAAAACTGCATATATTGAATACGTACAAAAAACAGTATAGGTTAAAATGGGAAAAGGTATAAAGTGAGGTAAATGTTCATGAGACAATATACCTCAAGCGAAATGAAACCCATTTTCAGACATTTCAAAAACATTAATCATTATATACGGTTTAGTTTATATATTATTAAAAGATTTGGGAAGTTTTTCCTGAAAAAAATATGAAAAAAGACGAATTTTGGTAGAATCTGGTGTCATCTCATCTGGGACGATTATAATATTAGTATAATAGTCCCAGATCTCATGTTTTAAAACATGCATTTATAAAATTAGTATAAATTTACTATATCTAATATTAGTATCTTTGGGTTGTTATTTTGAAACTCCTGGGATGATGCCTCTGCTGGTGGACCCTAGGTCCCCGAGGGTATTCGCCAACCCAGTCGTCAGACTTGTCTGACATGATTATTCATTGATTTGTTACAGAAATTCCCAGTATTTAGCAAAATTCAAAAATAACAGAAATACTAAGGGTTCATTCCTTGTATTGCACATTGTAGATCTCCTTGGCTGAAGTTTGGCTTCCTATTTCGGTATTTTTGGTTGAGTACTTCTTGTTTAATATAAGTTTGGTTTTTGGTCTTCCAAATGTTTCGGTTTTAATGCTGCTGATGAGAGGTAACTCCTTGAAATGCGTCGTATACAGCATAGTATAAATTTACTATATCTAATATTAGTATCTTTGGGTTGTTATTTTAAAAGACCTGCCGAGTTATTTATTTTCAATACATTGTAGGTCAGGTTATTTATTTTGAAACTACCACAGAACAAACCATTCATTTTTGTTATTATCAAGGCTGAGTTATTTATTTTCAAAATCCTCCTGCCCCCCCCCCCCTCCCAGAATATCAAATGGTCGTCCCCTAACTTACATACAACGTTACATATAACGTTTAAATTGTTTATGCCAATCGAGCTGGACTATTTTTACTTCAAGAAATCACGTGACTTGTATAGTGAAAGTAAAAGCGCGCCACATGCGATCAGTGTCCCATAATTTGCATTGTTATATAACAAGTTATTCAAAGCAGAGTGCGAGAAGAATTAATGTATTGGAATGCGGTTGTTTAATGAGGTTTATGCGCTACCATGAATTGATATGCCTTGCCATGTGTAAAAAGGGGGGAGGGGGTTTACTTGACATAATTTTGCTGTATATATATTTGGAATTTTGGTTCAATTGTTCTAATCCCTTTTGGGATTCTGTGTCAGGAGCTATTTTTCTGATGTGGGCGGCCAAGTCAGAAAAAAAGCTCCAGACAGAGAATCCTATAAGGGATTAGCAGTAACCTTGGACAAGTCGTGCAACTGAAAATTTGAAATGACAAAGTTCAGTTGATCATTTAACTCTGCATTTTAAGCATAAAGTTACACGAGTTTATTGTACAAGAATTATGGTACTGTTCTAGGCAGCCAGATCATGAAAACATGGAAAACAGACACTAACTATGGGACACTCAAACCATAAAATTTATTGAGAATAGGTAAAATTTTTGTCCATATCCTGGGTTTGTTCCAGAGTACCATAATTGCTCTAATTATTCGACACTAAAATACAAATGTTATAATTGAGGAAAATTGGAAAATTGTCCAAAAATTCAACAATTTTTGTCTTTCTGTCTTCAATCATTTTTTTAGCCGAAATTATCAACGTTAAGAACAGGAAAAAAAATAATAGGTGATACTAGTGGTATTGCTATGTAATTTTGCTTTCATGAATTTATCTGTTTCATTCCTTAAAATAGGTATTATAATGTTGCAGAAGAAAACAGTAGCAAACTTCAAACGACCTGCCATGTTGTTGAAAAATATGCAACATGTGATCTGGATTTAGAGCATCTCACAAATGATTTTTACAATACATGTTCAACATATTTGTTGTCTTCATCATCTTGTTAGAAACTATAATTTTTAAATTTCTAAAAAGCAGATTTGTTTTTAAAAAATTGTTCATTTCATTTAAATATTTCAAATTTATTCCTCTGAGAAACCGGAACCAGATTTGTTCCGGATTTCTTTTCAAAAGTAAACTTCCAGTTTGGAAAAAATCACTGTGAAAGTAAATCTGTAAAATCTTTTTTACTTAAAAATCTTCTTGTTTCAATCACTTTTAATAACATTGTTAAGAAATACAAAATAAACACTTGCAGGGTGTCAAGTGGTCCTATATTCCTGTATTTTTCCTATATTTCCAGGCAATTCCTATATCTCCTATTTTTCACTGAAAATTCCTATATTTTCACCCTTTTTCCTATATTTTGAAAAAAAGTTGGAAAAATATATATTATAAGAAAAAGTATTAATAGTGGAATGAATCACATTATATTAGTGGAATGATTCACATTATGTATGTAGGCTGTAGTTGGTTTTAGTGCTTATACTTATTGATCATAGACCCTGACTGAGCACTACTGATGATTATTTGTTAGATGAAATATGCATGAACCATGCATCCAAATTGTAATCTTAAGATTGTTTCTAAGTAGGGTCAAAATGTAAATGGAATCTTAAATAGTAAACTATACACAGATTTATTTTTTCCCTTTTTACCTTGAAATTACTAAAAATAGTCAAACAATATTGGCATGAGTGCTCTGCAGTTGAGACTGATGGGAGGTACAATATATTATAATTGAATTCATTGTTTCAGATTGATTTAAATTATTGAACAAGTTTAAAATGCCAAAATCGAAGACTAAGTTTCAGCAAAAGTGGTTTCATTTACAATTTAGTTTGTAACATTTAGTTTAGAACATTTTTTTATAAGAATTGTGTTATTAACTTTTATTTTAAGTATAAAGTAGGTGAGGTATCGCTGTAGGGGAGGTGGAAGCCATAAATTAAGAATGAAATTTGGTAGCAATTGTCCTATATTTACCGTATATTTTCAACTCTAAAAATCCTATTTTCATATATAGTTTTGGTCCAAAATGGCTTGACACCCTGCACTTGATAAGGACTGAAAGTAAACTTCCTGAAGAAGTTAAAATTACCAGCTGTCACCAGCTAGTATAAATGATCATAACGACAGTTTTGCCAGTGTTGAAAATATGGGCAATCGAAATTTTCCTTGAATTTTCAAAAGTTTTGAAAAATTAGGGCATCAAAAAAGTACAGTAATGACATTACATAAAAGAAAGGATCTGAAAGGGTTGAGATAAAAGTTTTGGTTACTAGAGTGCTTTATTTCGATTAACTTTTAAAGATAATTCATGGGCGCGCCGGGCTAACCCAAGATTTTTACATAAGAAGGGGTTGGAAAGTGGAACATGAATGTGGACATATTTTCAATGAAAAATATATTATTTGTTTCATTTTAGGGGCATTTGCTAGGGCAGTGCACTCTGAATACATTCCTGCAAATATGAAATCCAGTGTGTATAAAAATTGTGCACAGGGTACAATTGCTTAGTTAAAATATACTAATGTAAAAATTGTTCTCAATCCAATTTCACATTTTCGTTTTTTTTTTTCATCTACATGGTTTTGGTTTGATTACATGTAAAATGTACATTGAAAGTCCTTGCGAGTCCAAACTATTTTGACTTTCTTGGAAGTGGGATGTTTTTATCATAAAACATTTTAAAGGAATCTATGTGTAAAATAAAACCTATCACCCACAGTTTTATAAAAATACTTCATTACTTGGGTAAACAATAGGAATTGTTACATGAGATTTTAGTTGGAATTTAGAAGAAAACAATCCTCCCTGCTTTACTCATGTTAATGACATTGAGATGCTATATTGCCTTGGCAATAAGATAAGATAATGTTTATTATCCAATTAACGGACCCTCTAAGGGGCAATAAGTAACAGAGTAACAAAAAACATTGAAGAGAGAAGGATTTAACTAAAGTGCAACTGGAGCACTTCTGGGAAAATATTCCTGTTGTACATATGCATGCTGATCTCAAACTACTTTCAGTTGACAAATGTCAGCATTATTTCACAGTTATCTTTCTTCTATTTTCATTTGTTTTCAGCTATGACAGTATTGCACTTAGTTCAACCCCAAAACGAAGGTCTAGTTTAATTATAAGAAAACAAACCGTACCCCTTGTTTTTTTTAAATAATCAAATTGTCAATTTTCATAAATTTTGGAACAGTTTCACCAGATTCTAGATAATGACAGCTTCTATACTTTCATTCATGTAATTGAAAAATATTGATTTCATCGAGACATTTCCCAAAATGCTGGGCTTCCAGAATTATAACCATGGAAAATAATAAAAATTATAATTTAAAAAAACCAGTTGTCACTACACTGTTATTTTCATGCAAATCCCAATTTTATGTTGAATGGCTACTTGAATTGAAAAATCATACATGTCTTTTCCATTAGTCAACATTATTGGGACACAAGTGCTGTTCTGCGCCAACACTTTACTTGTTTCATTGATAAAGATTATTAAAGTTTTAATCATTATTATGTGTAATGATAGATATAAGAATTACAGCAGATTTCAAATGAGTCGGTGATTAGCAAAAAAATTCTGACAAATGTTTGATTAATTGAAATTCTTGTTCCTTATCAGTTTTTCATGACTTTTTAATAAGTATTGGTGTTGTTAGTTATATGCTGTTTTAATAGTAAAGAAGAAAAACTTTTTTGTTAGAAATGCAATGTGGTCTTGTCTTAAATGATTGATTTGGGTCTGATTATAAAATCAATTGTTGAAAAAATTAATTAAAATGTTTTTGCCATCTGCTTTGCATGTGTATAATACATTTGTTAACACCCTGAAACTGTCAGTGTATCTTCCAAATATACATTTTTGCTTACCTGTTGGTGTACTTTTCTCATTTCAATCTGCTCATCTAAACTTTCTTTTTATTTTATTCTTGGAAAAATTCTATGTGGTTTTTACAAATTTTGCAGTGACAATACATAAACAAACACTTTAATGTCTGTGTGAAAGTGGGGTAAATTGCATAATTGGATATACAACAAATTTTAATGCATAAACAGCATTACTAACCTGGGTCAGCAGAATGGATTTTTTTTTTAATTTGAATACCTTATTCGGTGTGAATTGATGCAGTTAGTAAAGTTGTAACTAAAACAATTGATCTTACCTGGTTTAGTTGCATCATGTCTTCAAGAGAAAGAAAAACATTTTACCTATAGAATTTTCAGTGTAAAAGGAAGACATCAAAGTGTGCGAAAAATTTTGAAATAATGGCTTTACAAATTATAGAATAGGTCAGAGTTTTTAATTTTTTTCAAATTTTCAAGCACATTAATTTTTCTATTTAAAAAATTCCTTCTTCAGAATAATTTTTGAGACCTTTATATACAATTGTAAAATTTTTATGTTTTCTTGCACGAATAAGACAAGGTTATTCAACCTTATAATTCTAACTTTCAAAATGCCAAAAAATTCATTGAACAAACTGAGGTTTTCAGACAGTAGTTGAATTTTGAAATTAGTAGAAATGAAATGAGATATGTTGATGATACAACTGCAGAACACAATCTAAAAGATGAAAAAAGATTTTCAAATTACAGCTTTCAACATGGACAAGCATTTAATTGCACCTTAATAAGGCATGTCTGAAATAAAAACAACAACCAATCAGATGGGTTCCTGACCCCCATTTCAACAAAAATCATACGACTACGATTTTATAGTACATGTAACTGTGATGTCATTTTCTAACATTCTATGTACACAAAAATAGACTTACGATACTTTTTTGTTGAAATGGGGCCTGACTAGTACAATCACATACAAATGTGGGGTTGTTACTGTGAAACTAGTTTACAAGTACTCAACACTCCCTCTTTGCATCTGATATATGGAAACTAGTAAACATTTGTGAAAAATAGCAAACAACTAAAGTTTGGCATTTAAAATGAAACTGTGGATGTCTTTTATAAATATAATGGAAGTTGGAAATGTGCAGTCTTGGTATGGGTATAATTTGGCTTCTGAGCATCTGTGGTTACTTAAGATGACATTGGTGTAATTGTGTATTTGAATTATAGAAATATTATGTAATAAAATAAACTATTGATCTAATCTAACTTAAAATTCTAGAGGACCTCTTCAGCTTTAAGTGTTTCAAAAGGACTACCAGTAATCTTTAATCTGTACTTTGAATCTTGAAACTCTTATAACATCTAAACTTTTTTTTTGTGTGTGTGAAGCTATTGTGGTCATTTAGCATTATACTAAGCTTGTAGAGGGTGGTATACCATTTCTGTGTGACCAGTACCACTTGTTGCTAAATGGACTTAAATGTTAGAGTTGATTGATATACAACATCTTTACCAACATGAGAAAATTTGGCATGAAGTATAATAAATGTATACATTTTTTTATATATATATCTATTATTAGAGGTAGACACATTTTTTCCAATATTTACAAAAATTGTACTTTTCATTTTGGGACTTTTTTGCTCTTTTTGTGAAACCAGATCTTCTATTAACAAGTTTGGCAAACAAATTACCTGTTGGTGTTGTTAAAAAATTTCTTCGTTTAAAACTTTTTTAAGTATCTTATTTAGATAGTTTTATCAGTAATAAAATCAGAGAAATATAACCATCAACATATTTCTGTTATTGTACTAATGTTTCCACATATTACTCCCATTATAATATTTGTATATGATGATTCTGTATAGGTACCCTGTCTATGTAATATGACTTTGTAATAATAGTTACTTTAAAATATGATCCTGTCAACCAGTTCATAAATTTTCTTATGATATGAAGCTTTCAATGGCATATCCAGTATCTTTTTTGTACGTTATGCTCCTGTGATTATTTAAAAAAAAATGAAATTACATGAAGAAAAGGGGGTCAACAGGGATGAACTCTTGTTCTTATGAATGAAAAAACAGTTATTATTTTGGAAATGAACTGGGTGAGAGGTCAGCTCCAAACAGTTCTGTGTGATAATTTGAAAATCATTCATCAGATATATTTGTAGTTAAAAAAATGGAGGTAAAGTTCATTTTTGAGGATCATCACTATTGGTTAGGAGTTATCTTCCTTGATTGAGAAAACCTGGGCTTTGAGTAACTCAAGAAACAGTCACAGGTCCTATGTTCACTATGTTACTTATAGTGATACAGTAAAGGAAGAGTGTAATATTTTTATTTATGCCCTTTGAATGAGAGAAAAATGGAACTTGATTGTGATATATCTCAGTGTTCATCTAAAAAAGAAATGCTTTCTTTTACTCTTGAAATTGTCCACTACAAAACTATATATATACATGTATGCAAAAAGAAAAATAGCCATAATTTCTTCAAAGTGCAAGAAAACTCACTGTCTGTTTCTCTATGATTTTCATTAACAGCAGTTTTAATTTCAGAGATTAAAGGTCTTAGTCACATATTCAGGCTTTCTTCATCAGTTTAAAATAGAACCCTATGTTGAAGCTTGAGCATTGCAGAAATTAGAATTGATGCCAAGTCACAAATATTAATTTCCATCAAACTTTAAAATGTTGAAAGTGATATTACAGACAATCAATTACCTTTGATTACTCAGAATATTTTAGTATGCTTTTGAGGAAAACCGATTAAAATTACCTCACAAATTGCAGTTACAGTAATTTTTACTTTTTATATAGAAAGGAAGGATGTTGGATATTCTGCATGCATCATCCGAAATTTTGATCATTAGACAGAGAATATACGGTGCAGAAAATAATGTCATACATTATTACATTTCAATTTTTATATAATAATTCTCATGTACAATGTGACTCTTCTCTTTTCAGGTTTGAAATGTAAACAGAAGGAAATGGTTTTTCACAAGGTAAACAGAAACAGATGTTGAATAGGATATCATAGACAATACACACTACAGGTATTAATATTGAAAATGTAAAGATATGGTGTATGCATTAGTGAGACAACATTCCATAAGAATGAACACAATAACAAATAGATTATATCTAGTATTGTTTTTTTTACTTTACTTTTTTAACCTGATTTTCAATCAGAAATAGTTCATTTATTTAATTGGTAAAGTATGGCAGGTGGGCAACTCCAAAAGATGAAGGATAATCCTGTTTCCAGTCACTACAACAGCTTCTTGTTGCAAATAGTTGTGTCTACTGGGAGGAAGCTGATCTAAGAAGAGAGTACTTGACCTGCAAGGAAAATGGTTTTCTCTCATAATTATTGTGTCGCCTGCAGAACGCATGGTTGATACATAGGGATCACTATCTGTCGTCTTGCGTCTTGCGTCGTCCTGCGTCTTGCGTCTTGCGTTGTCACACTTTTCTTCTATCCTCAACTCCTCGTAAACCGCTCAAAGGATTTTGATGAAACTTTCTCTGTGCATTAACCTTAATGCACAGGTGTGCATATATATTTCATTTTTAGAAAATTTTACTTTTTTTTTTGGTAAAAATTGACATTTTTGCAAAAAAAGGGGGGCAAAACTTCTATCCTCAACTACTCCATAACCACTCAAATGAATTCGATGAAACTTTCACTGTGAATTAATCTTAATGCACAGTTGTGCATATATATTTCATTTTTAGAAAATTTTAAATTTTTTTATGTAAAAAATGACATTTTTGCAAAAAAAGGGGGGGGGGGAAAACTCTATAACCGCTCTAAGGAATTTGATTAAACTTTCTCTGTGTTCTACCCTTAATGCACAGGTGTGAATATTTATTTCATTTGTAGAAAAATTTAATTTTTTTTGGTAAAAATTGACATTTTTTGAACAAAAAAAAGGGAGGGGGGTCAAAACTGCTGTCCTCAACTACCCTATAACCGCTCAAAGGAATTTGATGAAACTTTCTGTGCATTAACCTTAATGCATAGATGTGCATATATATTTCATTTTTAGAAAATTTTGATTTTTTTTTGTAATAAATTGACATTTTTGGAAAAAAAAGTGGGGGGGTTCAAAACTTCTATCCTCAACTACTCCATAACCACTCAAAGCAATTTGATAAAACTTTCTCTGTACATTAACCTTAATGCAAAGGTGTGAATATATATTTCATTTTTAGAACATTTTAATATCTTTTGTAAAAATTGAAGTCCGCAGGCGACACATGTCTTCCTTGGAAGACTCACACATTTTATAATCTGTTATTTGTTGTATGGCCATAGTCTTAGGCAATTAATGTAATACCACTGAGAACATTGAAAATGATACCCCCTCTCCCAATGATACTAGTGGAAAATCAGTAATTTTGACATGTTAACCATATTCTTGAAATCTGAAAAAATGAAAAAAAAAAATAGTCCTTAGTTAACTGCTTGGAGACCCTCAAAGAAACTTTATTACCTAAATTCACACCTAATTAAGCTTGATTTCAGCCTGTTATTTCAAAATAAAATTGTAACCAGAGAAATAGAGAGAAACTTAAACCAAGGTCATTTAGCTTTAAACTGTACATCACAGTGATAGAAATAGTCAAGATCAGGTAAAATTTTAGTTGCCCTCTATGCCCCAGACAGACTGTGCAGTCATTGTAAAATTGTGGAAGATGGGTACCATTTCTTCTTTTATTGTAAAATAAATAAAAAAAATAGAGCAGAATTTATAAAAATAATCAAGATGCATTACCCCCAATTTGAGTATATGTCACAAAAATAAAATTATAAATAAATTATCCTCTTTAATACATCTAACTTAAACCTTTTAATGGCAGTATGTACCAGTACCTTTATAAAAGAATCTTTAGTATTGAGATAGGGTCTATGCGGATGCGAAGGTTTACATATCTTGAGCCATTGTGTCGATCATTCTTTAAACTTTGATTATGTAGTTACATGTTGAGCATTTCTCACCTATTTCGTGGAGAATACTGACTGTTTATTTCAGACAATGTACATGTATTGTTCTATCCTGCAAGGATAAATTTATATTTCATCAGGAAAAGTTATGAAATTGTCACATTTCTAGGCTTTTTAAGAAGGTGATTTTTGGCACGTAATCTAGGGAGAACATGACACCATTTTGATTATGGTCTGGTATACCCTATGACCCTATGACACCATTAACATATTCCTCCAAGTTTTGGCCAAATTTCAAACTGTCATGATACTTACCTCACTGCAAAGCACAAGAATACCAGATTTTAGAACTGCTGCAAATATTGTACGATGATTGTTTACTTTTTTCATAAAATGAGTCTGAAGACAAAGTTTCTATGATCACCATGTGTTTAATTTTGGAGACAAACTGAGAAAAGGGATGGACATTAGTACAATAAATCCTACGCATAGATGGAAAATGTCAATTATTTCTATAAAATAAATATTCTCAGATTTCATTTAAGCCCTTAAATGTTACTTTTACCATTGTCTTAATTTATAATTTACTCAAATAAATTACTTCAAATTTCTATATTGATACTCAGTGACCAACTGCCCCGGAAGTGTATAACAAGTTACAGGAGTTATTGGACTTTGCTATATTTTTTCACATAGTATCATATCTCGTAGATGCACCACCCCTGTCAAACTACTCATCAGATTTTTATTATATTTTGCAAGATTGTTACTTCTGATATGAAATTTATTATATCACTTCATATGAATTCAGATTCATTGGATTTTACTGGAGATGTAGGATTTTGTTATTTTTATACTCCTGGCCTTTGCTGGTATATAGAAATCACTTTGTCCATCTGTTCGTCTGTCTGTCCATCCGTCATTGATGAAATGTTATATGAAGGTTAGGCATCATATGTAGATGTGCATGAAGCAAGATTATTATCACTGGATGCATGCAAAGGGAGATAATCCAACTTAAGGGTTTTACATGTTTAAAGCTTGTAAATGCAACTCCTAGTATTGCAAGCGGGGGGTATCACTCAGTGAGGTCACTCACAGTTCTAGTATATTATCACATAGTACCATATTCATACTTTCTTGCCTCAAGTTCTCTGATGCTTCTTGGCAGATTGTTCTTACAATTGAAGCATGATATTTGCACATACTGCAGTTTTGTTTTGCACTTCAAAACTTAACTCATCATATGTTTTCATATTGGTGAGGAAAAATTTCATTTGCTGATTTATGTATTGTGGGGTGGGGGACGTATGGCTATGTGTAGCAATCTTGTTTTATTTGAGGTAAATGGCAATTAAAAAAAACTTTTGTTAATGCATGATTCTACTGTTCAAGTTTCTTGTATAATCTTTAACAGCAATCAGAATCAAGTAGAGAAACGTGTGATTTCTTCAGCTTTTCAAAGAACATGAAGGAGTTTTTAACAACCTTAATGATTTTTTTTGAAATGCATAATTACCCGAATGCTATAACAACTTGTAAGTGTAATTGTTTACAGCTTTGATCTTCTCAATATAACTTTTCTATTAATCGTGCAAAAAATTCAGAAAAAGCTAAAGGTTCTGATTATGCTTTCTGTATACTTGTTAAAATGAGCATTTGTTTTCATAGTAGAGGGGCATTATGTTTTTCGGTCTGCGTGTCCGTCGGTCCAGAATCAGGTTAAAGTTTTTGGTGACGGTAGTTTAGGGTAAAGTTGTAGTCACATTAACTTGAAACTGAATACACATATTCCTTATAATGCAGTCTTTCTCATTTGCATGCCAAACTCGGGTTTTGTCCTCATTTTCATGGTTCACTGAACATAGAAATATGAAAGTGTGGAAACAGTACATTCCCAGGTTAAAGTTTTTGGTGAAGGTAGTTTAGGGTGAAGTTGTAGTCACATATGTTCCTTATAAAGTGATCCAGGAGTAAGTAAATATTTAAATGACAGATCCCTTAGTTGCTGCACTAGGGAAAAAAATCCATCAATTCAGACATTTCTTATATAAATATAAGAATATGGGGTATACATCATTAAGGCAAAATCCCAACAGGATCTCATTTAGTTGATCACAGAACCCATCCAGTACATGTACCAAACTGGAAAAATCAGATTCTATATGAGGATTATACCTTAGAATGAAGTGTGTCTGTATATACCTTATCTGTAATGGTCAGAAAATTTAATTACTTAAACCACAGAAAGATAATCTATGTAGAGAAGACCTAGCAATAAACTGGACATAAACATCTAATTAAGTACTTGTCTCAGGTGAAAATCCAGGTAATAAAACCTCCGGCTGATTGACGTTAATGTGTCTGATACACAATCAGTTTGTCCAGCGGCCAATTCACTGACCATTACAGTGGTCACTGTATCATATTTTTGATCAGAAGAAAAACAATGTTAAACTATCTTTTATCCCTATCTGACATTTATCCAATGTAATCAGTAATTGGTTGTCTCCCTTTAATAATACATTAGTCATTGAAACTAACTTTCTTAAAAGTCAACCCTATTGCAAACCAATGGGTTCTGCTGTTTAGAAAGAGTGATATGATCGGTTATTTCCATAATTTTTTAATGAGGTTTATCATAATGTTTTTTTGCTCTTGTTCAAATGCAGTAATCGCAGGTTTTAGATAATGTATTGGTCAAACTAATCCTTCAAAAATGTCAGGTTATCTGCGCATACACCACAGTTTGATTTGAAAACTTCTGTTTGGTCAGAGCATGAAATTGCAGATAATCCACAAACTTTTTTAATGTGACAACAGGAAAAGGCAACTGTAAAAAATGAAATGAGTTTGGAACTTTTAATTAAATAAGCATTCTCATATGTGTCATGTTTTCAGGACATCTTTTGCAATGAATGAATTTGGTTTTCTTCTGTTGAAGGTTGTATTTCATTCTTAACGCCTTTAACAAATTGTCTGATTCTATTTTCTCTTTCTGTGACACACAGTGATATCACAACTTCAGAAAAAAAAATTAAATACTAGAACATATCTTCACCTACTTATCTACTTCTTGAACTAATTAAAGAGAACAGATAGCTTATTTAGGAGCTCATTCAATTATATGTAAGATCTATTGTGTGCAAACATAATGCACCCCTGTGTTTTTAACCTACCAGAAATAAAAAAATCTCATACCAGAAGTGTTCTTCAGTACAGAAAAAAATGGAGATTGTGTGTCTGTAAGACAAGGATGTCCTTTCCTCTTGCACATAGAATTCCCAACTATTTATGACAGGAAATCATTTTGAGAATTATTTTAAATATCTGAAGGTTTCGTAATATATCATGCTTTAACTTTTACCCCAATAAAAATAATGAATCCACAGGACTAAATTCTATTTCTGACACAAGGATCCCAAATATGTTGGTGATCTTTGACTAAAGATGACTGTATTGTTCATAACAGATATTTTTTTTAGACATAGACTAAAATGCAAAAAATTATCTGTCACTATACCATAAAATTTAGGTCATAGTGACTCAAATGTAGCTGAGCTGTGTTTTAATACATGAGAACTGTAATAGTGAAATATCCTTAAAACATTACCATGGGTTCTAATAATACACTTAAATGCAAAAATTTTAATCATAGTCACTCAAGCATAAAATGTAGGTCACTATACCATAAAATTTAGGTCATAATGACTCAAATGTAGCTGAGCTGTTTTTTAATACAGGAGGACTGTAATAGTGAAATATCCTTAAAACATTACCATGGGTTCTAAAAATACACTTAAATGCAAAAATTTTAATCATAGTCACTCAAGCATAAAATTTATGTCATGGTGATTCAAATGTTGCTGAGTGGTGTTTATTATATTAGATGACTGCAGTTATGAAATTTGGGCCCAAATTGTGTTGAGTTGTGTTGTACTATATGGGATGATTGTAGTTTTGAAATATCATAATTATACAACAATTGGTCCTTTAAAATATTCCTAAATTTTACCAAAGTGACTCAAGAATAAAATATAGGTCACAATGACTCAAATGTTGCTGACTTTTGTTATGTATTATATAAGATGAAAT
The DNA here is from genome assembly GCA_028015205.1 of Mytilisepta virgata. Taxonomy (NCBI): domain Eukaryota; kingdom Metazoa; phylum Mollusca; class Bivalvia; order Mytilida; family Mytilidae; genus Mytilisepta; species Mytilisepta virgata. The sequence continues at coordinate 81,110,990 of CM051519.1, forward strand.
TTATATATATAATATCATTGATATGCCTCAGTAGGTTTCTTAGAAATGGATCTAAACACAAAAACTTAACCAAGTCAATCATGCATGAAATGTGGGTCATAATGACCCAACCGTTGGAGAATGCGTCATATATTGTTAAATGATTATAGTGGTGAATATCATTGGTATAGCACAATGGATTCCTAGGATATGAAATTTAAGGCATAAATTTATCAGAGTCACTCATGCATCAAATGTAGGTCAAAGTGATTGAAATTTGCATACTTGTGTTCCATGCTATTAGAGGATTGTCGTGATATAGTATCATTGATATATCTCAACGGGTTTATGAGAAATGGACTTAAACATAAAAGCTTAACCAAGCCAGACGGGTAAATCTATATGCCCCTTCCACATTTGTGTACAGGGTATCAAAACCAAAATTATTCAAATTTACAATCTTATTATCTGAATGAAGTATATAGTTACATGATCTTCTAATACTGTACATCTTGAGAAAGCAACTTTGAGTATGATTTTTCCCTCCCATCAGTTATCTTCACAGAACAAACCATTTCATATTGTAAATGAAACATAATTTTGTTACTTCTTTGCCAAAAAACTATATAGTGAAAGCAAAGACTGGTTAAGTCAGAGTCTTTAAAGTATGCATGAGTTTGCTGATATACCTTCATGTAGTATGTTACCATATTCCATCCCATAAAAATTGAGCTGCATAACTTGCTTTAAAATTCACCTTAATATGCCAAGCATTATAAAACATGCAGTCTGAGAAAATGATAAATTAGCTATTCTAAAATAGTTTAAACATATACAACAAAAAGCAGCATATGTTTTAAATAAAGAATTCTTGACATGGTCAATTTCACATTTATTTTGTATATTTACTTTCATGATTTATACTTGAATTCAACCTATAGTTGTGTTCAGAAAATATAACAAAATACAAACTATTCCCCCAACAGAAAGTTGTTCATATTGTGGCTTGCGGCTGATATTTTACGATAACAATGTGCAGAAAACCCGATAATCTATAATTAAAATTCGCCCTAATATGCCAAGCATTATACAACATGCATCCATCATTATGGAAAAAGGATAAATGCATCAAAATTTTAAATCAGAATTATTGTTCACAGACTAAAAGTAATGTGTGAATAGTGGATAGAGAAAACTCTCTCTTCTGTGGTCCATAAGAATTTATATATAGTTACATACTTTCTTATTTGACCATCATAGTTGGTTTACAAAATTTGTTGATGATATCATGCACCAATAACACCTGACTTTATTTAGGGGGAACATTTGAATGGTCCATTGTTGTTTGTTTTGGAACTGTTTAAAAGTATGGGGGTAGTAAAAATTTACTTTCTGTTGATGCAGTTTCTTTGTTGTGAAAATATATTAAAATGCAGTAGATTTTTACAAAGGTAGATCAAATATTAGCTACCAAAGTGTAATGTGCAATAAAATGGAGGGTGTAGATGAAAATAAATAAACTTTTATATAAGTATGGAAATTATTTGGCCATTAAACAGATATGTTCTTTGTACGAGTACATAATCAAGTATTTCTGTAAGCATTGGCTCTTACTTGAATGTGAAATCTAATAATAATGTGAAATAAATCGCTCATAAGATGATTTATATGTTTTATATATTTTTCAGATTGTATATTGTTATTTAGACTGAAAAAAGAACACAAGTGTTTCATTTTCAAAGGTAAGGTACATTTTATGTAAAAACTTACTTTTTATTTAAGTGATCATATTTTCAGCTCAGCTGGCCCAAGGATAAGGTGAGCTATTGCAAGAACTTTGTGTCTGTCGTCTGTCATCTGTCCATCTGGCCATTGTTAGACAGTTAACCATCTTCTCTAAAACCACTGGGCCAATTTGAACAAACTCTGCAGGATAATGTATGGAACATTCAATTAAATGAAAAACACTGCCAGCGGGTTGCAATTCTTGATTCTGATTTGTCAGATTTTCTTCTCTTAAAAACTAAAATGTCAAATCTTTTCAAAGTTTTTAGGAATGATGATTGGATACCCTCTACTAAGATTTCTCATTCAGTGTTGATCAGGTTACATGTTGACTACAGTGGCACATGGATTTGAAGCCCATATGAAATCTAAATATTTTAATCTCCACTGAAACTGCAAAGCCTGTTATAACAACAGACTTCTTAATGGAGGTTTATCTGACCCCTTTCCCCTCCTAAAAGAATATTGGTAGGTTCAAGAACAGAATCTTTTAAAAGTCAATTATCTTAAGCACATATAGATTGTCTGAGTGATGTTTGTTGGATCAACTGGACTGCTATTAATCACTCACCTGCAACCAACAACAGGAATGCCATGATAGCACTTGACTGGGCCCCTGAAAGAAAAAGAAAAACAGGTAGACCGGAGGGAACTTGGAGAAGAACAGTATAAAGAGAAAGGAAACATCTGGCAACCAGGCAGGCAGAAGACAGACCAAAATGGAAAGGACTTGTTCACAGCACCATTCTCCAAGAGGAGACAGCAAGCAAACAGCAATGTTATAATTGTTTTTCAAACTATATTTAAATGAAGTGTGATTTCCAAGTTTGTTGTCAGGGGTTGATGGTTCTTTGCAAATTGTTGAACTTTCAACATAAATAACATGGTTCTTTACAAATTGTTGGACTTTTAACATAAATAACTACAACAAGACATTCAAAATTCTGAATTAATTGCAAAAAATTTGACGAATATTGCAATCAACAATCAAATTTTAAAATAAGTGTGTTTTTAACTGAGTTTTTTAACTGAAAAACAAGAGGGTGGCTCCGCATGATAGTGAAGAAAACCCATGCAAAAAATGTGACGAATATTGCAATCAACAATCAAATTTTAAAATAAGTGTGTTTTTAACTGAGTTTTTTAACTGAAAAACAAGAGGGTGGCTCCACATGGTGGTGAAGAAAAACCACGATTTGCTGTCATTTTTACAGCTCATTATTTTTTCTGTATTTGAAAAAAAACTATATGAAAGTCTTGATGTGGCCAAGAATTTTTTTTTATTCAGAACTATCAATATTTTGTCAAAGTTTAAGTTTTCCTTAAATTTAGAAATCTTTTCATTGGTCATCATTAAAGTACATGCATTAAAAATAGATACATTCAGTTATATTTGTTGAAAATATCGGTTAAGTGGGGTTTTTTGTGGGTTAAAACCCTCATGAAAAGTGTTCATTGTTAAGATAAGTTTTGATTATGCACCTAACGGTTTAATTTTACGCATTCATACTGATAGATCTTTACTCTATATAGATTATTAAATGCCTCATTTAGTTACAATTTTTTGATTCATATCAGTAAGACCTTTTTTGCTTGTTGAATAAAGTTTGTTCTGGGTCAGACGTTTGGTGTCTGTCGGGTGGGATAGAATGTTACGGATATTTTATTTTGAAAAATGAGGTCAGAAATGACAGTTTCAGTCTATTCGGGTATGATTAGGGTGTCATTTGGTTTTAAAAAGAAAATAATTGATTTTATGCATATTTTTATATTTTCCTTCTCAAATTCATTGATATACCACTATGATTAATGAGGGTTTTTTGTATTTATTGCCCTCTATCATGTGATGGTACAGGCATTGGTTTCCATGAATGATTAAGTTTATCTTTCAATTCAGTTTTCATGGATATGCTATGCCTGTTAGATAGCTTTTCTGTGGAAGGCATGAATATAATTTTTAAAAAAAATATATGCTCCAAAATTTGTTGATTTTTAATTAAAAATCTAATTTTTTAATATAAAGTCGACTGCCAAATCATTTAAACATCTAGACTGAATATGGAGTTATGTCCCTTAAGAATGCTACGAATAGCAAAATTCAAGGTAAATTGTCCCACAGCGTGCATTGGCCAATTTATTTTGGATGTTGTCATAATATAAGAGACCATTAAAAATGTGTACCATAGATATGTTGCAGTGAATGTAATATTTATTTGTTGAAATCTTTTAACCTGAAAAGTTCATGATGTTTATTGTTTTTGTCATGCACAATAAATATCACATAAGTTGAGCAAAAAAACATATAATATAACATATTCTTTTATACTTCCTATAAAGGAAATGTCAAGTGTCTGGCTTTTTGATAATATAAGTATTTGTGCCCTCTACTAAGTCCCCATTATGACTTCATCTGGTGATTTTTATATGTCAAAAGTCTGGTGTGAGTATCAAATGTCAGGATTACAAAAAATATATACATATTCATGGATGGATTGAAATACACGAACCAAATAACAGTCTGAAAAAAACAGCCTAAGGAAAATTTTCAGAATATAAATAGGAAATATAATGTAGGCTTAGGGATGTTGGGAGGAAGAAATCAGTGACAGGTCCAAAACTGAAGGATTTTTGCTAGTTATGTTGTTGATTTTTGGTCAGATTTTCTAACTCTTTTGCTTTTATCTATTTCAAATCTTCCATGGTAGTCTCATGGTAGCATGCTCAACTCTAGTGCAGAAGGTTGTGAATTAAATTTCTGACCTTGTCAAACTAAAGATTTTTATATTGGTATTAGCCACTTTTCTATTAAGCATATGCGACATTTAGGAGTAAGAGGAAATACAGATCGGCTTTCAGTGCGAATAATGTGTCTTGTTTGCATAAAATGTCTTTTAATATGTGGAATGTGAGTGTTCACATTTATAAAATTTTTACTTTTATTTTTGGAAAAGAAGGAAAGGGTGAATATCAAAAGCAAAAAACCTCACATCTGTAAAAAGGAAAACAATCATGCAAAAGCTCATGATCTAAGTCAATATATGATCATATTATTACAATGGAACTCGACAGGTGGTAAAAATCCTAATACTGATATAAATTCAATAAACAGATAATTAGATTTGAATTAAGATTAAGGTTTATCGTAGGATGACACAGGCAATAATGGCTTGGAATTTCTGTTAAAGGTATTTAATGGATAATGTCCCATATCTGATATGTTCTTAATTTTTACTCCTACACAGTTAAAATATTTAAAATATTATTGACTGGCCTTGGAAACAGTCAGATTAATAAGTTGAGTTAATGGAGCAAAATTAATGATTCAGGGCTGTAAAAATGATAATTTTAATCCAGAACCCAGTGAAATAAGGATGACTGTGAATTAAATGTTGATACCTAATAAGAAGATGAAATGCCAAAATTATAAAGACTACGTGTATTGCATGAGTCCTTAGGATCTAGAATGACTTCCACAAGTGTGGAAGCTGCTTCTATGGCAAAATTACTGTTACATAAACATCTAAGACAGGATTACGTTCAGTCTGTGTTCTTTTCATCACTTCAAAAATTTTATGATCATCATCATGAAATGATTGGCTGATACGAAGTTTCTATCTGGCATATAAGACTAACACCTCACCGGACTTGACACTTCACTGTATTTTACTCAATGTCAATATGACGGTGCCATTTATAGAAATGATTACCCTTCCGGAGCACCCAATGTTACTCCTGGTTTTTTTGTAAGAGTTCACATTGCTGGCGCTTAGCTTCTGTACTTCTGTTTCTTCAATCTGTAGATTATTCCTATGAATTGAAAACAAAAAAGTGCAATACCTTTGATAGACTTCAGTTATGACATCACCAAAACAATAGTATTTGATTGGTTGATATTTATCCATGTTAGATAGCCTCACACAACCCTGTTTTATATGGGCTGTGTAACATGGAAAACATCGATTTTGTAAGAAAAAGGTCATGAATTCCAATGCTTTATGTAGGCTGAAATATTGCCTACTGCCATTGGTGAAATCTTAGATTTCCTTAGTGGAAGTGGGCAATATTTTAGTAAGTATACAGATGCAGGTCTCAATTACATCTAATATCACTCAAAGAATCAGTTGATAGTTGTTTTTAGTATGATAGACATCACTCTTTCAGGAAGAAGTGCATATTATGTTGCAGCCTCCAGTTAAAAGCCAACTTTAAGAAATATTAACACCAGTTCAATGATAAAGCAAGTTCTAATGAATAAGGTTCCTTTTACGAACAGCTTAAAAAAAGACCAAAATCATTGATTTTGTAATCTTATCTGATGAATAAATCATTTTAGTGTTCATTTACAAACTAAATAATGCTGGGAGGAACATATCAATGGCTACTTATTAAATTGTTATATATAACCACAGCTTATCTTGTCAGGCTTAAAAATAGTATCAACAAGATCTTCTTTATGAATAATGATAAAGAGATATGGACATATTCATATTATAGACCAGTAATTGGGGTAATATAATCATGGAAGTTGTTACATCCATGGACATAAACTGTACAAATGACTACCGTATTTGTAGAAAAAAGTTTCAGAAAACTGCCATCATCTTCAATAGCCTATTAATCAAAAGGTGAATTAACATACAAGAATCCAGAAAAAGCTTTGATAAAAAGGATGATTTTATATTCTATTAGCCATAATGTAGGGTTAGGTGAAATTATATATACAATGACTTTTCCTGTACCATACCTCAGACAAATAGAATAACACAAACATTTAAAAACGACTACAAATGGTGCAGCTTATATAAAAAATCCATGATATGAAGTAATTCAACTTTGGTATTATCAAATGGCAAACATCTTTTCATTTCTCATTCCATTAGAACAATATTTAATAGGAAGACATTTAAATAACATTGGGTGGTACATATTTGGTTTTCTCTACTATCAGTGTGGGACAATTATTGTTTAATTTTGACAGTATGACTCTGTTGTGTTTTGAAAATATGTTTTAGTTAATTTAACTTGATGCTGAATTTATCCTTCCTAACAAACAGAAATCTTTTATTACGATTCAACCAGCTGAGTATTCATATCCAATATTAAAATTTCCATATTGAATGGGTGGTTTTGTATCAGTCAACTTGTAGATAGAAAAGTTTGTACAGTAAAAGTACATTCTGTTTGTCGTTATTGCATTAAAAGTACTGATGACACTAGTCGACTCCCTGCCAGCATTTTTGATTGAATGAAAAAAAAGCACATATTATAAATTGCTTTATCAGGATTGACATACAAATTCTAACACTAGACTTAATTTGCCAAATTGCAAACTGCATATATTGGCTGCATAATAAAGTGCAACTTCATGACATTTTAATCAAATTAGATTGGAAACACAAGAGTTCACATTTGATTGGTTGAAATATATCTCTATGGTTACCGTTGTTATGTAATTTTATGTAGCTGTAGCTGATCTAAGAACTTTATTAACAATCCAAATAACATTAATTATGTCAATAAAGTTAACATGGGTCAAATCTATGGAGAAAAAATCTTGCACATATTCCACAATGTCACATTTGATGGCAATGTTAAGTAAAAATTAACCAGGTGCACACACTAAAAAACCTGAGAAATTCTGCCCTGGTAGACAATTCTTGGAAAAGACAACAATTAAATATGAATTGTAAAGGAAACAAAAGCTACAGTAACACTATTTAACAATTTTTTTTTAAATATTCCCAAAATAACAACATTTAATTGATGTAGCAGTTTTAGTTGAATTATTATTTGCTTATGCTCATCTAGAGTAACAACTGGACAGTAACTGTTTGTATATTTTTCTGCTGATCTAGTTTTTGGTCTGTGTTGAAGGCTTTAAGCTTGAATTTAAGATAGGAAGAGCAGTAAATATGTTGTCTGTTACCTGCTGAATATAATAATATAATGTTATTTCTTTGCTTGGACTTATGTTTATATAGCAAGGATGATTTTTTCCCCCCTTTATTTGGAGGAATTCCGTTTTTTTTTTTTTTACATTTAATCAACACTTCTCCATTATGCTTTCAACAACAACATTCGCACTTTATAACTAGAAAGACAATTGTTCAGAGAACAATTGCAAGGTCTTTCCCGGGCCAAATTGCTATTAAGGCTATTAGCATTACTGTTAACCTTTTATTTTGACTTCTATAGTCAAAATATAGGACTCTCTCACAATGACCTTGACCATCGACCTTCGATTTTGACCTCTACAGCTCTTAAATGGGTCCCTGAACATAAATATATATGGTTGCTAGGTGCTTTTGCATCGGTTGCTAAGAGCTTTTTCGATGACCTTGAACCTTGACCTTCCATTTTGACCTCTTTGGCTCTATAATAGGGTCCTGAGCATAAATATATATGGTTGCTAGGTACTTTTACATCGGTTGCTAAGGACTTTTTCAATTACCTTGACGAATGACCTCCGATTTTGACCTCTACAGCTCTAGAATAGGTTCCTAAATATAAATATATATGGTTGCTAGGTACTTTTCAATCGGTTGCTAAGGACTTTTTCAGTGACCTTGACCTTTGATCTTCCATTTTGAACTGTACGGCTCTATAATAGTGTCCTGAGCATAAATATATATGGTTGCTAGGTACTTTTCCATCAGTTACTAAGGACTTTTTCGATGACCTTGACCCTTGACCTTCCATTTTGACCTCTTTGGCTCTATAACATGATCCTGGACATAAATATATATGGTTGCTAGGTACTTTTCCATCGGTTGCTAAGGACTTTTTCAATGACCTTGATCCTTGACCTTCAATTTTCACCTCTATAGTTCTATAATAGGGTCCTGACCATAAGTATATATGGTTGCTAGGTACTTTTCCGTCGGTTGCTAAGGGCTTTTTTGATGACCTTGATATCTGACTTTTGACCTTGGTACTAAAATGTAGATCTTTTGAAACTGATCTTTTTTTGTATTATCATTTTCTTCATATCTATAATGGTTTTCGAGATATAGTATAAAACAAACATGAGTCAAGGGCAGTAACTCCTATAAGGAGTCATCGTAGAACTTCAGACCCAATGAGACAAATTTAGATCTTGACAATATAAACATTTTCCCCAATATATTTCATCAGCTATTTGTTACGGTTTCTGAGTTATTCTCGTAGCAAGGTATAAGGTCAAAGGTCAAGTGCGACCTTGACCTTTGACCTTGGGGTCATTTTGAAGAATAAGACATTTGATGACTATTGTTGAAAGTCCCAAGTCTCTACGACTAACAGTTTATGAGTTTTGACCATATACGCGTTTCGTCAAATATTCAAGGGCCAGTAACTCCTATAAGGAGTCGATAAACCAAGTTGAGCGAAACATGACAAAGTTGCGTCTTGCGAAGATGAACATTTTTGCCAACATATTTGATCAGCTATTTGTTACGGTTTCGGAGTTATTCTGGTAACAAGGTATAAGGTCAAAGGTCAAGTGTGACCTTGACCTTTGACCTTGGGGTCATTTTGTAGAATAAGACATCTGATGAATAATGGTGAAAGTCCCAAGTCTCTACGACTAACGGTTTACGAGTTTTGATCATGCACGCGCTCCGTCAAATATTCAAGGGCCAGTAACTCCCATAAGGAGTCGATAAACCAAGTTGAGCGAAACATGACAAAGTTGCCACTTGCGAAGATGAACATTTTTCCTAATATATTTGATCAGCTATTTGTTACGGTTCCTGAGTTATTCTGGTAACAAAGGTTTACGGTATTTGGGCAGATAACTCTGTATGGAAAAGTGTTCAGCTTCGCGGTGTCAATCCTAAATCCGGTTTATCATTCCGAACCAACTGGTGAAATATCATTTCGATATGTCGCGAAATGAAGAAAATTCTTGACATCGAAGTTGGCGGAAAAGAAGAAAAATAATAATAATAATAATAAGAATAATAATAATAATAATAATAATAATCATACGAATTACAGAAAGGTCTTTCCGTTGGAAACGGGAAAGACCTTAATTATCCCAATTTCTCATTATCTTCTCAGGTTGTTTGTCATAATTACTGGGACAGATCTTGTTTTTTTACCTGGGATTTGCATGTGTTATAAGAGAGAAGGATTTAAAGGTAAGTTTGTTTTGAGAATTAAAAACATTTGGCAGAGAGGATATGAATGTAAATTTATTTTTCATTCTAAAGTGATATGTCTTAAAGGTTTTGAAATCAGTGGCACCAATTCTAGTGATATTTAGATTTAACTTCTGCATAAACTTTGTACATGTATAAACTTGGAAGAAACAACGCTTGGCTGATTAGAGGGTGGGTATAATAGGTTCTTACACAAGTTCAAAGTAAAGACTGTAAAATATTCAAGCAGTTATGTCTGTCCCAAGTAGAACGAGGGGAAAGATGCTGAATTTTAAAAACGAGTTGAAGATTTTCAAATTCTTCACTTTTGAAAGAGTAAAAGTACCTATTTCTTATGTTAATACTCGATTTTTAGGTTATTTATATCTAGGTAAATTAATTCATTAGCAAAGCCTGTGATATGTAGCATTATGCCAGATTGGTCAAAAGAATTCTGATTGGTCGAACTACCCATGACAGACATGGTCGCTTGCACCTGTCTGTCATAGAAAATGCCCAAAAACGGAAGGATGGACTTGCTGTAAGGATAAGAGCTACATTCTGCAGCTAGGGGTGGATCTGATAGTTTGGAAATTACAGTTATGTTTTAATTTGCATATGTGCAACAGTAATGTTTATGACACTTGTTCAAACATTAAAGTTTATCATGTTTACAGATTAAAATCAGGTACGAGTTGGCACCTATACAACATTAATTGGCAAATTGCAGTTTTTATGGCAGAGGAAAATCTTTCTTATACTTATTGCTTTGAAACTTTTATATGGAAGACGGTATATTGAAACTTGATTTTATTGCAGACAATGTATGAATAATGTATAACAGCACTCCATTTGATTGCATTTTGTAACCATAAAAAGGCATGAACTGATATCGGTGTTGTTACTAAATAACATTCCAACTGCACAACATGGAACCTTGTGGTAATAAATCTGGTCATATTGTTATATCTGAATTTGATTTGTCTCCAAAAAAGATTACCAATGGACATATCTTCATTAAAAAAAAAAGAAGAGATTTGAGATTAACATTTTGGATGATGTTCATTATTTGTATGTAATTCTTGACCTTTCATCACTGTGTCTTTCATGTTATCTGTTTTGTTGTTTATGAAATATTTTAGAAATCAGAATAACATCCCATTAAAATATTGTAAAAATAAATGCATGAAAAATGAAAGTAAATATTGTGCCTGCCTGCGGGTTGCGGGCTATAGATTATGTACAACTTAAAGTTTAATGTTTAATTATTTAGTTAAGGTATCCGGACCATAATAGATCATGGTCGAAATTGTATCTCTTTTTGACCGTGAATGGCTGAACCAAACAATTTAAAGCTGGAATTTTGTATATACATATTTCTCAAGTTGAAACAAAATTTGTTGCTTATATGCAAAGTCTGTAAAATTAAGTTAGTTATATTGGCATTTCCGAAGTTTGCCGATAATTACCGAGGTCATTTCAATTGCATTGTATGGAACATCCGGGAACTTGTGAATAATCACGTGGTCATTTATGGTCCGGATACCTTAAATATTTTTAAAAAAAATCAAATACAAAACTTCAGTAATTCACTAATATAAATAAGTGTATTGTTTTGAAATGTCCTCTATTTTATAATACAAAGAAAGCTTATTATCAATGATTTTGAAGTTTACTTTTACTGAGGCTGATAGTATTTACAAACACAGTTAACAGGGTTATCTTACAGTTCACAATAAATAATGAAGTAACCACTAATTAGATGCCCCATTTGAGAAACAGTGAGGTCAGTTGAATTAAATGATAACTTTATCATGTTAAATAGCCTGATAATATCTAAAAAATTCTCCAGCCCGCAAGCCCGCTAGCTATACCCATGAAGAATGAGAGTGCAGTTCAACAAGTTTCTGTAGAATGCTAGAAAAAAATTGATATTTTTAAAATAATCTATAAATTAAACATCTCCAAACAACATTTGTCGTGTTATACTTGATTGTTTTAGGTAGTAAAGTGGCACGAAAATGTTTCAGTAATTACATATTGATTAATTCTTCATTGGAGTGGTTAAAACTTGGCATAATTCACAAATAGATTGATAAAAGTAATGCAATATAGAATTGTAACTTTATTTAGAAACTTTGGTCCATTAAGGAAAATAAAATAGATCACTGGTCGTCTTAGATTAATAATAAAATTCAGTTTTATCTTTTATCGATCACAGAAATAAGTGTTCTTAATGATTTCTATTTGGATAAATTCCATATATGATAGTGTTTAGGTCTCAAAAGTACACAAGGGTGCAATAAAAACATTTTTATTAATCAGGGGGTTCAAATAGAGTTCTTAAACAAAGAAATGTAGGCATTATGCTAGTTCAGTTTGTTTTTGGTAATTTTGGTGTAGACCTCTGTTGTATCAGGATATATTCCTGGTCATCTCTTAAGACAGTTGACATGTCTTTAAAGCCTATGCTAAGAATTAATATACTAATAACTCTGATATGATGGCCGATACTTTCAGGTCCCCCGGTAATGGCAGTTCATATTCTTGACTATCTATTTATTGTAGCAGCTGACATGCCAAGTCTGTGCTAAGAGTTCAGAGTTCATATACCTGTACTCATGGCTCTAATACAACAGTCGATGTCCAAGGTACCTTTTACAGTGGTTGATTTTTTAGATATCTTATACATGTATATGGAGTATTTGATATTTCCAGGTATTTAATATAGTATAAATGAAAGGATATATAGGTAAAGGTCAATGAAACAGTAACCATGAAACAGAACTGGAAAAGTCAACACGTTAGTAGGTTGTGAAGAAATTCAGCTGATATTAAAAAATGTCTGAATTCTGCAAAATACACAATACTAAGAAATGTACAACCACTGACGATCATCCCCAGGTCACGTTTATGACAGTGTTACATCAAGACATGTGGTATAGTAGTTGATATGCCAAAGTATCCATTATGATTGTGAAAGTCAGGCTTATGGCTCATGGCAGTTGATATTCTCACTATTCTTATAAAAGTAAATATCTCATAGCCGATATTCTCAGGCTTCTTGTTACAGTAGTGTTTATATACCTTGGGGATTATGTTATGATAGTGGATATGCAAAAGCCTCTGTTATATAATGGAAAGGACAAAGTCCAGGTTTATGGAAAGACCTGAGTCATAAAAGGTGATACATGCAAAAACTAATAAAATGAATTTGTTAAGTTTTGGTTTACTATTAATTAGGTATCAGATATCATGTTCGATATTGTAGAAGCATGTATGGTATATTTGCTCTGCTACAGAAATGCTGTGTCATTCTATTTACTGAATAATGTGGTGACAGTTGACACCCTCAATATTCAGTATCTTTATCGGTCAGATATTGAGTTATTAGAAGTAGAGGAAATTAAACAGGGGCGATTTTGTTTCGTTTTTTTTTAGCAGAATTTTGCATTTTTCAATCTGTATTTTTCAAATATGGTTTCGTCCCTCCCTCATTTTTCCAACTTGGGAAAAATCATTCATGAAGAAATTCATTCAGATTTGATACACATATAAGTTACTTATAAAATTAACTATTCATAAACTGTCTAAGCCACATATGGACATGTATAACATCATTAAAAAGGTGTATAACATAATTTACCTGTGACAAAAGGTTAGTTATAGGTCATATGTTGCCACACTTGGTTTTTTATTTGATATAAAATCTACATTAATCAAAATATGTTAATATCGTATTGGTCCGTCTTTTGTAAACAAGGTTTATATTTCACAATAATGATCCCTAGACAGTTTACAAAGAGTTCAGGTGATGTATGACATCTTTTGTTCTCAAAATTTACTACTTTTTGTAAAGAAACAAACCTTAAGTGTAAAATTGGATTGTTTGAAGATCAAATTTAGGAATTAAGGACATCTGAATTTGTAAATTAAATTTTAACATGTATGTGAGAAATTTATTAATTGAAACCTTGGATTAAAACCAACTAGCTATTGATTTTATATATTTTTCATTTAATGTCCTTTTCAATTAGCTTTTATTGAGTGAAATTTACACCTCTTCATCATATGAAGATTAGCAGAAACTTAAACATTTAATTTTAATGTCATTTACTAATGTATAAGTATTAAAGCGTAATAGGCAGTTTATACACAGATATTCATAGGCATATAACAGTGACATTTGGTGAGTTCTAACAGAATGATTTACAAAAATTTAGCATTTTTTTTTTTAATAATAATTCTAATATAATATTTCTCTTAATTAACAAACTATTTTGTTAGACTTGGTGCATATGAAAGAATTGTATTACTTAGTGTGCAGAAAATTTTGTAAATGAAGTAGGCTTGTTAATTTGATTGAAATTAAATATTTATATAATTTCTTTGAGATGAAAAATGTGAACTTGATGTAAGTGGACATCCTGCTATTTTCTGCATAAATATTTTAAGTTAAATATTCAGTTAATTCCTGTATAAAAGGTTTCAAAATTCTACATTTCATCAATGTTTTAAAAATTAATGTTTTGAATAGAAAAGTGGAAAATTTTGACTCCAGAAATGATCAGATTTGAAACTTCATTTCTTTTGATGGGCATCAGATTTCATAATTTGTAATTTTCCAGAAAAAAAATGCATGTCTAATGTACATTTGTGGAATTCATAGTTTTCCGAAACCCACAGAAACCATGAAAATTTCATAGTAAATCCAAAGTATGTATTTAACAAATAAGTGACATCTTTTACATTTAATGTCCTACAATGTTCCAGCTAGGATTTAAGGGCAGCGCGGCATTTATTGAGGATAAGGGGCACTTTAAGGCGTTTCCAGATCTGAAAAGGGCTAACAAGATCAAGTCAACTTTCAAGAAATATAAATTATATACTAATCTAATACCGGGGCCTCGGTGGCCGAGTGGTCTAGGTAGTTCGTCATGACTACTAATGATCACTAACCTGTCAACACTGAGGTTGTGAGTTTGAATCTCACCTGTGGCGGGGTGTATTCGACTCCAATCTAAATTGACAAGGATTGCCAATTTTCCTACCGAAGGTCGGTGGTTCTCTCCAGGTACTCCTGCTTCCTCCACCAATAAAAACTGGCCGCCGCGAAGTAGCCAAATGTGCTGAAAACGGTGTAAAACCCCAACTAAATAAACAAACAAACTAATCTAATACCCTTTTAAGAGTTCTATTAGTTTCTCTGCACTCTTTAATTCATTTTCAATTAATTCAGTATTGTTTATATGGATTAAAAAGGGGCAGGGTGCTGTGCCCCTCTATTTTAAGCTATTTGAAACACTGCCCTAGGTTATCCTTTAGTACTGGTACATGTGAATTTAAAAATATATTTAATTTCAGGCTATTTGGATGTATTCCCTAGTTCTTTTGTATTAAGATTCAGTTACGTGGCTGTCTTTATGAAATCTGTCAGTTGTTTTGACATAAAAGACTGCATTGTCAGATGGTCAATACACCAGCAAGATTCTGCTCAAGTATAAACTTTTGTTATTATTAAGAGAAGTATTGTTATTCTTGATGAATTTCTGATTAAAAATACAGTTTACAAAGAAATGGTCAGAGTTTCCATTGATCAGCAACATGTGCAGTTCTCAAGATTGTACATTGTTAAGAACATTTTAGTTACTGGCTTGCCCTTATTTAGTAACTTTTCAAAGAGGCCACTTCAGTTTTCGGTTGTCGCCTTTCATCCAATGACGTCTTTTGTAAGGTCAAGTAAAACATGCCTCCCTCTCACCTTTGTAGTTTTCTACAGCCCAGTACAATTTACTTGTTGTAAGTTAAAATGAAACAAAAATGAAATTTCTTCTGTAAATATGAACTGGTAGAGTAGTGATATAAAATCTAGTTTTCATTTTCAGAAGTAGGAAAATGGGATTGTTGGTCCTGTTTTGGGATTTGACCCTTCTTTTCTATAATATTTAATTATATTGCTTGACTGTAGAAAATGATGCCATAGTCATTCCTTGACTAAACATGAAGACCTTTGAAATTGATCCTAAAATGTTTGAAACTATATTGGTTAAAAACCAGTATTGTTTATTTACATATCTATGAACTTTGACATTTGACATTGCAACGGTCATTTATCAATGAACACGTTCATGTTAAAAAGGGGAGGTAATAGAACATTGCCAGAGGATTATGATTAAACTCCACAAGGAGACCACCCATTTTAAAATATAACTTATATATGTATTAAATATGTATCTGTTAGAATTACAATAGTTGATTAAATTTTTGACTGTTTAGTGTGACATTTTACCATCTTGTACATAGTCTTATTTTGTTTCAGAAACAATTTTACCATCTTTCAATTTGTAAGTGATCCAGTTTTGTTTAAGAAACAGTTTAAAACTAACACATGTTCATTTCTGCTACAATGCTTTGATTTTGCACCCTACATGTATGCCAATAAAAATAAAACGTTTAAACTAATGAAAAAATGCACCAATTTTTATTTTTGGCACTTATTTTGACAAATAACAATGTAAATGTAAATATATTACACAGATTATATAATTATACTGCCTATTTGACATAGCATGGCATAGCCCCATTTATTTCAGCATGAGAACTGGTTTTTTAATGCATATTTAATTGCAGTTGACTGTTTTGTTATGAAATACTTTGACCCTTTTCTAATTTTTATAAATAACACATGACATATAAATGCCGTAATGTTTTTTCTTTGAATTAAGTTTGCCCCAGACAGACATTAAAAAAATATTTTAATTTGAAAGTCCTCATTTATTTAAGAGTTTATGATGATCATTTTTCTTGTGTTATTGATGTTATAAAAATATTTTTATGGTTTATTTGTTATTTGTTTGTTTAATGTATGCGATCAACAAAAGGTGTGATATATCTTACAAATTGTTACGAGAGTTGAAACCTGTGCTATCTTTTTACCGCCTGAGTAAAGGATTTCACTGACATACTTTCATTTAGGTAAGATTAATTTTTACTATAATAGTAGAATCACAGTTTTAGATAGAATTACAAAATAAAGAAATTTGGCAGTTGTAGAAAAGATAGACAGAAAAGAAATGTAAATTTTATGCAAATTTATTGAATAAAAATTGAATTTTTATTTCAGGTGGTATCAACTTTCCATTAAGATTTTGGAATGTTTGTACATATTTTATGGTTAAGGTACACAACCCTAAGGTCATTTACTATCTTCCAGTATGATAAATCTTAATAAGTCTATAAAAATATGTTGATAAAGTAAATATTCAATTATAAACCATATTCAACCATTAAATTCTTGTTTCTTGATGATTAAAGGTACTTGGTAAATAAAGTTGCTGGACAGTAAATTAAGCTCTCAAAATTAATGACCTGTCAGAAAAATAATCACGGATGATGATTTACGATACTTTTCTATACTGTGAACTAATTTCAGACAAGCTGAGCAAAAAATTTTGTTTCTGGTCAGTTAGCTTAGATACAACAATTGAATCAGTTTTGTTAAAATTGTTTCCTTATAAAATATAGTAAGAAATTTAAAAAAAACAGAATTTTATTGACATATTTCAGCACATAATTGGGTTAGCTTATTTGATACTGTATTGATAAGGTTTAAGATTCATGTAGGCCAGCAACAAAAACACCTTTATTTTAGGCTAAAGGGCCATTTGAACTATTCATATCAGTAATTTAGCATCTCTGAATTTGATGAATTTTCTCTTGTGGTCCCCCATTCAAAAGTGTATCTTGAAGTCCAGACCTGCAATATTTGGGAACATAAGTATCAGTATGGCCAACCTTTTCATATATCACTAGCTGAATGATGATATATAGCAAAATAATGGTGTATTGATTCAATATTGAGAACAATTTTGCCCTATTGGACAGTAACATCGGTTGATTGAAAGAAAATATTAATGTTGTTAGGTGACTAGTCTAGGTTGGCTGAAACTTATCAAAATGTTCACAAATATATATATACAAATAGCCAAATTAACTGTGTCATAATTTGTATACCGGATAGATAGAGGTCAAAACTTATGTCAAGAAAGTGAATATTGTAAAAAAATTAAGTTTTACAATTTAAATTCAGTTTATTCTTGACAGTATCTTCTTCAGAAAGAAAACAGTAGGCAAGGAAAGGGTAAAAGATATGATTTTTTATTTGGGGGGAGGTGGGAGGCAACCAATTGCATCATTTGGAAAATAAATAAATGTATTATGTTTTTCCTGTAAATTACCACTTCACATTGCACCCATTACACATGAAAGTGGTCAGGTTTTGATTACTGTTATAAACCTAAGGTATTTTTCACATTGTAAGAAAAAAATTAATTTTCCATAAAAACATAATTATTATTTGAGGATCAAAGAGTATTTTCTGAGATTTCAAACAGATGTAGAGTATTATATAAGTTATTATTGGGTGTTGCCTATACTGCATGATCTATAATCTTGTTATATATTATATACACTGATAAAAATCATCATGATTTCAGATGATTCAGATTTCTTACATTCTTTCATTTCCATGTCAGAATTTAAAATCATAAAAAATGAGTGAACAGTGAGATATGTAATATGACAAGATAGTGCAGGACCTCAAATTATCGAGTGTATGTTGAAATCATTTTGAAGTCTTGTCAAGATAACTTCTGTAAAAATAATCCTACTGCAAACCCTTCCTCCTGCCAAACAAAGTTTTGTGTATAATAGGAACCACCCTAAATGATGTGTCTGTTTCCATGAATCTCCTCCTATACCTTCTAAAGGAATGCATTGAAACTTCACACTAAATACGTACACCATACAAATATGTGTATCAACCTCATACTCATAACTGTATTTGTTGGTCCCTGAAATATCAACCCTCATAAAAATGTGAATCCTTTCGCTGTTCACTGCCCACTAAATTGAAAAAGTTTTAAAATTGTGACTTGCAGCAGATATTTTACGATATCCATCTGCAGCAAACCTGATAATCTATACATATCTAATTCAACTTGACATGCTTCCCCTGCATTAATTGCAGTGAATTTGAAGGTCTATTTTCACCTATCTTAAGATTTCCATAAGTCTCCCACTGGAGAAGAAATGTTGCATGTTAAAGGTACATTGCAGTGGTATGGTATAATATTTGCCACAAACTCAACACAGTGGTATTTGTGATATGTTTACAGAATCCTTTACAGCACACCATTATGACAATCTTTATACAAGTGACCTAAAGACTAGCTGTAACATTGAAAATGCTAATCTGCATGTAATAGGTAGAATGTTGGACAGATGAATAATTTTCTGGAATAAATTTAATTATTTTGAGTCATTTGTACCTAAACTTAGCTACACTAGTTGTAACCAGTATGTCATAATGACATAAGCAAATTTCCACTTGAAAACTGCATAAAATTCTTATTCATGACTGTAATGGACAATATCCTTATAAGGACTATGATCATTATTAGGTGTCAATTTCTGCCGGTAATAACATAGATACTGTGAAAATTACAGTGTATTTCTGGAGTGTAGGGATCACATTACTTTATGGGAAGTAATCTGATAAGTTTGACAGCTGGGTAGCTAACCTTTGTGTATTGAATCAACATATTTATGAGAAGATGTCAAACTGAGGCATGAGACTGAGGTTAATATATGTTATCTAAAGAATGAAATTGTCATTTAAGTGATAATTTTGTGATTTTCTGAATCAGCACTTGTTTATTGGGCTGTCATCCATTTTAATTTTGGGAGACAGGATATTAACCTGTAGTTCTGAATAGATTTGATTAATATTTGCTGTGATGTGATGTGATGTTGATAAAGAAAGATGAAGAGTCTAAGATATTCATCAGTAAACTTTGTCATCACAAATAAATGATAGTGAACAGATTATTTGCAAAAAAAAAAAGAAAATTTGCCCATAGGGATCAAGCAAATACAAACATATAAAATGGGTACAACATCACAATAGCAAAAATAATACATCTAGGATATTGCAATTTTATAGCAATAAAAAGTTACAACAGATATTATGACTGCATCTTTGACCAACATGGACCTCAGTTTTGCAATTCAATAGAGCGATCCTATATTGCAAGGCTCACCTATCCCAAAAAGACATTTTGAGCTTTTTCCATCACTTTGTGTCTAACATTGACTATTGTTCATTTACTTCATTTCAAGGGGCAAAACCCCCCTCTCTAAAGTTCTTTTACATTTAATTTTAATATTTGAAAAAACGTGATACATGTATGTGGTTATTAAATTAATTGCTTACTTATGATTTATCCATCAGTCTGCTTGAGTTTAGAGGTGGATTCAGGTAAGGGTACACCTGCATCAGAGCAACCTCTCTGAAATTGCAAATTATATAATTTTCTGTACTAATATTTTTGAACATTATTCTAATTGTTCAGAGTCGGAGGCGATCCAGTGAATAAGCCCACGAAATCTAGTGACAACATTGAAACTGATCAAGACTTGGATGTACCTGCTGTGACAATCAGTCTAGGCGTTTAGTTTCATCTTGATGTTTTGTTAAGTTTGTGATAAAAAGGTCGATTATGCCAAATTTCAACTGAATTAAGTTTTCTGTCATGGATGAAATATGACTCTTATGATATCAAAATTTAGTAATTATGATCTAATCAAGTAATAATTTTATTTGTGGGAGGATTATCTTTTCTGGAATTTTTTAATGACATTTCTTTGCAAAGAAATATTTATGAAGTTAAGAAAATATATGAATAGATATAACATGATTCCCTCAATTAAGTTTAATGTATAAATTTTATCAGATTGAAACCTCCATGTATGTGATAAACTTCAAAACTAAATACGTATTCTATGACTACAGTTTTGTTGCACAAGATGTGCACATTTCATCACTTGATTGCTCATCTGTTCTCAAGGGCAGAAATGAAGAAAGATGTAAATCTATATTAAAAAATTCAGGCTTTTTATTTGGAAACTATATATAGTAATTTCATACTTTTTCAAAAGTAATCATGAAATTCAAAATAAAAAAATTTGGCAAGACATTATTCACTTCAAAGATCATTTAAATATGTATGAGACTCGAGCTCTGAGATGGATGTATTAGAATGTCTGACTAACACTACCAACTAACAGGACAGCTTTGATGACTACATGTACTTTAATATCTATATTAGTCATCATAAAGTACATGTAGTCACCACATAGTTAACTTATCCATGCATGCTTGTTTACAATGATGTAAAATCTACCAAGAAATTTCATTGGTTTATAAAAAAAGACTTTAGCTTGAGTATATTTCAGACAGTTGTCTCATGCAATTTTCATAAAGAGTTATTAGCAATGAATATTTTGTCTATTTATTATTTTAAGAAATGGTACAATGACAGAGATGCCAATCACCCCCATTTTGGGGGAGTTAAACCAATTTTTTGGCTGAAAATCTGCTGTCAGTTTCTTTACCTTATTACTCCTATCAGTAAAAATTCTGGATTTTTTTCATTCCTGGTTCTGTTTTTGGTAAATTATTAAATTTGATCTGTATTGCCAAGATGCATATGCATTTATTCAAATGAGAAGAAACTTCAAGGTGATGCAGATACAAGCGTTATACTATATAGACCCTTTAATGTTTTGAAATGGCTTTGGCCCATCCCAGACCCCTGCCATTGCTTTGCCCCTGGACCTAAACCCCACGGCCAAAAATTTCACTCCTAATTTTCATCAAGTAGGTTGGCATCTCTGCAGTGAAAAATAGTTGATTTGCAGTGATATTTGGTTTAATCATCTCCACCAAATTTGTGATAGTCATATTTAAGTGAAAATTAAACAGAAAAGAAAATGATACTGAAATTCCCATTGTTCATAATGTTTGCAGTAACACAGAAAAGAAAGAAAATGATGCCTCAAACCAATACAAAAGTCTGATATTCTCAGTAAAATAGTGCACATCTTCATTATTATGTCAAAACATGATAGGGTCAACTTGATGTTAAAAAATAAGTTTTAAAATATTACATTACACTTTAGAGTGGTTAAGGTTTCAATTTATTTGCCAAAAGCATATATTACTATAGAGGTTTGAAGATAAGTTTTTAATTGGGTTTTTCATGAAAAGAATATGATTATAATTGATTAGAGGAAGTCTACAAACAGCAATGGGGACCTCGGTGGACGAGTGGTCTAGGTAGTTCGTCATGACTACTAATGATCACTAGCCTGTCAACGATGAGGTTGCGAGTTCGAATCTCACTTTTGGCAGGGTGTGTTTGACAGTCACACCGATCTTAATTGACAAGGAAAGTTGGGTGGTTCTCTCCGGGTACTCTGGCTTCCTCCACCAATAAAAACTGGCCACCGCGAAATAGCCAAATGTGCTGAAAACGGCATAAAACCCCAACTAAACAAACAAACAAACAAATAGCAATGAAAAAAACATTTTACCATTTGTTCTTAGTGAATTTTTATGCTTTTTATAAAGCTAAATTTTTTTTTAGATAAAAAAATTATCAAAACACAAGCATTCAGCATTTCAATTATAAAAATATTTCCCCACATTTAATAACTAGCAGGAAACTATAAATTGATGAAAGTTATATTTGCCTATCCAATACTTATGATTAGTTTTATAATTTTGTTTGTCCCAAGAATTCAGTTCATTCTTGTAATGTTTACACAGATCAATACTGTAGACATGTTCCCAGCAGTCACTGTGTACCATTATAGCTGTAAATGTGTTTGATCTGGTAATTTAATTACCTTCAGGATACTTGTACCTGTTTGACAAACAATGCAGGTAGGTACTAATGTGCCTGGCTCTAGTTTCAATTTATGTTCAATAATTGCATTGGGTCATGTTTACCTTGGGACAGAAGAAGATTAACTGGTAAGTGTTATAGTTATTTGTTGTTGTGAATTATTTTTGATGCTTTATGTTTTTTTATCAAGTGGATCAATACATTTTAGTTGTAAAACATTCTATTTGTGATCTATTTATAATCTTTATATATACAGTAATTTATTGAAAAAATGTGAATATTTATAGAAATCAATGGAGAAACAATGAAGTGAAATAATATGGCCAACTACTGTAGATGAATGGAAATCTCAAGGGTGAAATTATTAAATTTTTGCACTGTGACATTTTCTAAATAAATAGTCGTATGTTTGCAGAAATTTTAAATCCATTAACTCAGAGGCTGCATCAAATTATTCAAATTAAGGGGATATGGAGCTGTAGGAAGGACTGAAGTGACATTTTCCAAACCCCATCCTTTCAAAACCATGGCAACTGATAATTTTGTATTTAGTCCTCTTTTAGGATTTTTCAGCTAAGGTAAAAAATATTGATTTTTTTATGGTTCTTTTGAATTACCTGGTTTTACCATAGTTTTTATCTTATTTTTCAAAGCATTAAATAGCAATATACTACTAAAATTTAGTGATATTGTTCATTACAAGTTCGTTTTCAGATTGTTCAGATTTGACCACAATGTCTCAGTGCTATAAAATTGTATTTAGACAAAGTCTTTCTGTGCCAAATTAAATATTTGTTAATATCCTAACTGTACTGGACAGTTTATCTTAGAGATTTATAATTTCCACTCCTAAAACATACTTGACTTTTGTAGGTGTTATAAGTGTCCATGTCAATATTTTTCCAGATTTTGGCAGTTATAATGTATTGTGTGTATTGGTCAATTAAAAAAAAGGGAATATTACTTTAAATAATCTGATTAAACTTTTTAATAGTTAAGAAGCAATCCTGAAAAAGATGCATTTTCAAGAAAGAAAATTTTTATAAGTATATACTATACCCAATGTTGACCTTTAACGGCAAAAAGTGGACAAATGAGAAGCAAACATGGATAAACAATTGACATGTTTCTCTTATTTGAATTTATACAATTATTTGGGCATTCCTTGAAGATAAATGTAATGCAAAGTTAATCTTTTTGAAGAGAAAATGTTTTTTGTGTTTACAGATTGAGCTTCAGATGAAATTGAATGCTTTCTCGTGATGATTATTAATGTAGAATCACAAGATAGTTTTAACTTTGTTGGTCTGTGGTCAACAACAGATGAAGACAATTTGTAATTTCTCTTATTTCAATGTTTTATTGCTTGTCTGTTTGGTAACCATTTAGGTTTTGTGAGAACTTTTTATGCTATAGATCATTATGTTGAAGTCCACAGGAGAAATTGGTTAACCCTTAGTGTAAGTAACACTCAATCCCAGTCTTGTTACATCATTGATCTTACAGTACCTAGATTACTTGTCAATTAGGTTGTCCAAGCATTTGTCAGTGACTTAGGTCTATTTTCCTGACTGCAGACTGAAAAATATTTAATAATGCTTGTTTCTATTCATGATCTCCCAATACATATTTTTGGTTGGATTTTTGCACTAATGTACAATTCAAAGGATTTCTCTTGCACTCTTAGTCTTCATCTCTCACCTGGTTTTATTTGATTTTGATTTGTCCTCTAATTGCCTATTATCTAGACTCTTTATTTGGGATATATATATATATGTATACAACATAAAGTCTTATTACTCAGGATAGTCACTTTTACATGTTGGTATATCAGATGTTTTATAAATGTTATGATTTACACAGGTAAACTTACCATACATCATTGTTAGGTTCACAATGACCAAAAACTGATGTTATGACACATGTAAATAATATAGGATTACACCATTTGTGACAGACTCACTATTAAATATTCAAGTAAAATCAAGTTTTTTTAGTATAATTGTCATTTTATCAAGTTCACTGTAGTACAAAGTGAAAATTAGGTTTATAGACCTACCACGTCTCCTTCCAGCTTCTTTATATGGTTGGTAAATGAGAAATAAGAGACTGAAGAAATTCATGTTTGAGGTGGTATTTCACAAATATTTGTACCAATACCATTAGTCATAAGAGTGATCTGATTCAGGTCCTCAGTTTTTTTTTGTTCTATTGATGTCCTGGAACTTAAGTCATGCTAGAAATTTAATGAAACTTTGACCTGGAATGAGTGGATATTTGGGAGTTGGTGAAGCACATCTTCCATCTTTTAGAAACCAGAGTTCTTTTAGAAATGGACCATGTTTGCTAGCTATAGAATTCTAAATATTATAACATACAAAACAATGATGCCTGTTTCCAAAATAGTATCAAATTAACTAACAAGTAGTCGTCTGTATGTTTTTAAAGAGAACTTGACATACCAGATTGCTGTGCACTTTGATCGGTATTTGGGAATTTTCAAGAAATTGTTTTGTCCTGTGATTCATACTTTATCTAGAGGTAGTTTGTTTACCTGTCAAGTGGCCTGTTGACAATTCTTCAGTGCTGACTAATACATCTAGTTCAAATGTCAGACTCATTTTCACATAAAAGGATTATTTTAATTATCTTATCTATGCTTTTATATAAATCTATAATTAGGGCAACTGGATAAGCTTCCTTGATTTTTTACTGATTTGTCAAATTTGTGAAACAGTTTGACCAAATAAACCTTTGACCTAAAAGTACTGTCTACAATTCACAGAGATTTAGTAACTAACATGTTAATCCACACCCATACATCCAAAAATTTTGAAGAAGAAAAAAATTATTCTTAATATTTTGGAACAAATATCACGAAGGAAGTGACCAAATCTGGCCTCTGATTTGTTGACAGGACTGGTATAATCAAAGGATATGAATCTCAGTATGAAGCCTTTATGAGTGTTACTATAAAATGTCATTCAGAAATTTTCTTTTAGAATTGTACACCAAATTATCATTCTGCTGTTTATATTATAGTTAAATCAGGAATGACAATATTTTTCTTCCATCTTTCTTTGCATTTATATGTGTGAAGACAGATGTTCACTACAGAAGGTATAACTGCATTATGAACATATTTTTATGAATTGGATGATGTCCAAATGTCTCTCTAACCTATTTGTTATGACTAATTGATACTAAAAGAAATGATAAAAAAGAAAGTTTGTTACATAGATATATGTATGTTTGTCATTAAGTTGTAGTAATGTTTATCATAATAATGGTTGGATACCAAGTTCATCAGTTATACATTCTTTTAAGATTAAGATTAATTGACCTACTTAATGACCATATTTCATAGGTATAATGAGGATAATGGTTACAGAATAAGGTACAATTAGATCTACAAGATATTACCTTATGACATTATTTATCAACATTTTTTTGAAGTTGAACAATAATGAGGAAAACTAAAATGTGTTGACTGGTAAAATCATATATTATATATCATAATTAACTGATATGCATGAGTTATATACCATGCACAGTCCAACTTGTTTATGTAACTTCCAAAGAAACTGAAATAAGGTTACATTAAACAGGTGGTCACTTAATACAGGTTCAGAAAATATAAAATTCACAGCAAAGGAATATAAAAATTATGATCACCAAAGACAAGTTATTTATGAGATAAATTTATTAATGGAGCCACTAAATATATATTTGAAACCGATGTTTGAAATTTTCAATGTCATCGAATGAAAATAAACACTACAACCAAATATGCATTAAAATAATTAATATAAGAGTACATCAGGCGAGTTTAACTGTAAAATATTTAATTGATGTCAGCCTGTATTGTGCAGTTTCTGAAGCAAATGTTTTGCATCTCTTTTACCAGAGATTTTTTTTAAATAAACAAAATCAAGAACAATTCATAATATACTTTCTTTTCATGATTGCCAAGTATTTTTCCTTTACTTTGTATATAGAAGTACTCTACATCTTCACAGATTTTACTGGTAGGTGTGTTTGATTCGTTCAGATATGTCTCTCTAGGCTGTTTAAATTATGCCTCAACACTGATAAATTTGTTATAATTTGAACTGGACATACTAAAACCCAAAAGATTATGATAGTCATTAAATTAATTGTGAGATATATAAAGAGTAAACAAACATACCTTTATGACCTTCAGATATAAAACAGGTATACAAACAGACCGAAATAACCTTCAAATATAAAATTTATCTTATTGATATTACAAATGTGATTTATATGTCAATACTTCGAGTGGCAAGGGCTTGGGACAAGGGCTTTTTGAAAGGATAATTTCCGGAGTGTGCCTTTGATGTCGTCCGAGTCAGAATGACATTATTGGAAACTTCTGGGAGCCAGTTATATTTAATATTGATATCAATTACAACGAGAGAAATCTAGGTGCAGTTTAAAGCCAGCTTGTGGTCTTTGTAATATTTTTTAATGGTCCATTTCCAGTTTGTTGGTTTATGGCTATTTTCCTTATGGGTATATTCCAAATATTAATTATAAATTAAGTCAGATATAATTATTGATTGGGTAATGATATGATTCACTAAGCAAATTGCTTTTAAAATATTCCTTTATCTACCTTTCCATAAATGGAAGAAAGATATGAAATATATCTAATTAAAGACCTGTGTGTTCTTTTGAATTAATGGTTATTTATAGACATACATTTATAAATTATCTGATTTACAGATATTGAACAGCAGTATGATTTATTAAAGTAATTACTTTGATGTAGGCATACAATTATTAAAGTTTATAAAGCAGTTTTATGATAGTAGTTCCTTTGTAAAATTTTACAACAGTTGAAGACAAATTTTTGCAGCATTGTGATATGTATTCTTAGTCATTTCAATGGTAAGGAGCAATGAACTTATTTGAAACTTGAGGTGCACTTTGTTGAAAAAAAACATTTCGAAAATGTTTTGTAATTTTGGATGCCAGAATTGAAATAAAATAATAAAAACAACTGATGTATTACATAGCATAGATAATCAATGTAGTGAAAGTACTGAAAATTCAAAATTTTTTGGCTCACCTGGACCAGGTCCATGTGAGCTGTTGCTATCACTTTGCATCCGTCATAAACTTTATTTTAAAGATCTTCTACTCTGAAACTACTAGGCCAATTGTGACCAAACTTTGGTTGAATGGTCCTTGGGTGGCTCCTTTCCAAAAATATGCCCGGCATCCTCGACTTACAGCCAACATGGCTGCTGTTACTAAAAATAGGAAAAAAGGGGGGATTAATTTTTAAATTTTCTGTACAACGGCATGGCAAGATTTAGCAGAAATGATCCTTAGGTGGTCCTTTTCAAATTTGTGTCCGATGACCCAGACTGTCAACCAAGATGACTTCCACAGCTGAACTTAGTTTAACATAGGACCCTATTTGAAAATTCATTTGAATATCTTGTCTGAAACCACATAGCCAATTGGAACCAGACTTAGCAGCAAAGGTCTTTTATATGGTGTTCTTTCAGAATTGTTTCTGATGACTTGGACTGTCGACCAAGATGGCCACCACAGCCAAATGATGTTTAACTTAGGACCCTATGTGAAAATTCATTTGAATATCTTGTCTGAAACCACATAGCCAATTGGAACCAGACTTAGCAGCAAAGGTTTTTTATATGGTGTTCTTTCAGAATTGTTTCTAATGACTTGGACTGTCGACCAAGATGGCTACCACAGCCAAATGATGTTTAACATAGGACCCAATGAAAAATTAATTTAAAAATATTTTTGTCTTAAACCACTGAAAGCACTTGGCCAATTGGAACCAGGCTTGGTAGCAATGGTCTGTAGATAGTCCTATCTCAGAATTATGTCCAATAATCTGGAGTGCTTTTATGGTTGTTGATTGGCAAATGTTATCCAGGTGAGCAATATAGGCTCCTAAGAGCCTCTAGTTTTATATGACAGGAACAATTAAAATTCAATGGAACAGTATATCAATGCGTTATATAAACATTTTATTTGTATCTGTAAATATTTTCTACTGTTGAAAAATAAACTCATTAGAGTGAAAGTGTTTAAAATCCTGCTGCTAGATGTAATCATAGTAGAAAGTGCATTTGGGTCATCAGAAGGATTTTGCGTAAAAAATGTATTATTTTTGGAATAAAACATAAAAGTTTTGTGAAAGAAGTCAGTCACTGTTATCTGTGCCCTTAAAACTATTCTTACACAAGTGAATGGATTTCATTGAATTTTTCACAGAATCTTCAGTACAAAGTGGCATTCTGCATCACATATTTTATTTTTGATCAGGAGGATTTTTGGGGTTTCCCACTGACAAACATGGACTTTGCCATTTTTTTTGTAATGTAAGGCAGGTAGGCATGCCCCGTCCGCAACTCCTCCCAAACCAATGAGTCGATTTCTGTGAAACTTTCAAGGAATCATAAGTACGCATTGCCATTGTGCACTACCTATAGTTTTTTGCTATCTGTTGTTAAACTTTCACCAGGCCGGGACTGTACATCGATTCTTGCCATTTCACTTTGAAATAACTATATCTATTTACAGAATGTCCTTTAGTTGTAGTAATATTGATTGAGAAGTAGAAATTCATAATTTATCAATACTGTTTCTATAAGGTCTTATATAGAAAAGTAATTTGGACCAGCTGGTCACCTCATTAGAATGTACTGGTAACGCATTGGTACTTTAAATCTGACGATGAAGAACGGAATGACCTGTACTTTGAGCATTCAACAATCATAGTTATACTTATCTTGTTTTTGCTATGAAATTATTAAATAAATAGTATACATGTATGTATATCGATCTTGTACTTATAAGGGGAAAAATATATATTTATCATGTGTTCCCAAGACATTGTCTTTCAAATTTCAAGCTGTTCATTATTTCATTTGTTTAATCATGTACAATGTACAGTGATTTTCATACTCGTTTGTATCTGGGGCCCAAGTCTCTTAGAATTGTCAGATGGAAAGATTAGCATGTAACAGTGTGAATGGGAAAATATCCCTAGAGTAATATTTAGAAGTTTGGACTCTACAAATTTTATTACATTTAAGTCAATTTTGGCAAAACACACATTTCTTAAAAATTTTGTCTGCTCGACCTTTAAATCCATACTTTTTAAGGTTGTGTAGCATATATGCTATAAGTATGTATGCTACTACTATTTAATATATTTTGTATTTTCCACAATCCATTTATAACTAGCTCTTTCAAAACACAATTGATATTTTTTACCAGTGTTTATATATGTATAATTCTCAATGTCTTAAGATAAAATAAAGATTTCATGAATTTCAGATTTCTTTTGAAATGCTGCACATATATCTTTAAAGTCATGCACTATAATGTTACAACATATGCATTTCTAGAGTCAGCTTATAATTCAAAGATTTTGAGTTTTTTGGTACAAAGCACTATGAGACAGAACAAGTATTAAGGAAATATTTTTTCACATGCAAAATATATTACTAATAGACAAATTACTGTAAATCATCATTTTTGAACTCAATATGTCTAATAAACAAAAATAAAATTACAGTAATTTGTAGCATTTTTCAACTATTTGATGGAACTTTGAAATATACCGAAACAAACAAAAATAAAAAAGAAATGGTTGTTTCATGATAGTTGATGGGTTTTTTTATGATGTTATAATGGTAGATACAATAAGCCTCAATTAGTAATTTGCCAATTCTTTGGGATGAAAAGCAGCTATATCATACCTCCTACATTATTAGTTATAAATGAAAGATATCATAAAAATCTAAATTTGTCCATAATGACTGTATTTTTCCTTGTTGAACATGTGAAAAACTTAAAAAAAAAAAAAAAGAAAATTGCTAACTTCTTTGTTTGGCTTTTGTAATGAATGATGGAGGAGTCTGTGATTTAATATTGATATAGTCTCTTTGTCCAGATTTTAATTTTATAAATGAACAGTTTATGATTCATATTTTTTGTGCAGTGTTCTGTATCAATGACTAAATAAAGATCCTGTCTTTGTCCTGTCTAATTTATTAATGTGTTGTTCATAGTCCATGAAATTTTGTATAAAAATAAAATCTGTTCTGGGAATAGATTTGCATTCAAAAGTAAAGCATTAGTATCTTCAATATTAATAGACTACTTAGTTGAACATCTTTCATTTCCTAAATTAGATGAATACTGCAAGAAAGTGGTTTTCAATACTAATCGCAGTGACATTGCAGAATGGTAAAATGATATTTAATACCTTAATTTCTGATTTGACTTATTAACTACAGCCATATACTGCTAATCCTTCCTTAAACATCTGGTTTAAACCTGATTTTTTACCCTTTGGGTCAGGTGAGCTTTTACCATCACTTGGCGTCCGTCGTTAACTTTTCACATAATGATCTTCTATAGAACTACTGAACAGAATGAAACCAAATTAGGCAGAGATGTTCCCTATAAGGTCCTGTTCAAGTGTTGTTACTTTGGTTTTAATATGTCAAAAACCGTGGCCACCAGGGCATTTTGTAATTTCTGATTGGCTGAAGTTTTAAAAAACTTCTGAAGAAGAATGGCTGAACTGATTGAAACTAAACTTTATAGTTATGTTCCTATGAAGGTGCTGACCAAGTGTTTTAACTTTGGTGATGATACATCATCCAACAATGGCTGCCCCGAGGGACTTAGTTTAACATAAGACCCTATACCAAATGCACACAAAAATCTTCTTCTAGAGAACCGCTGAATGGATTGAAACCAAACATGGCATGAATGTTTCTTATGAGGTGCTGACCAAGAATTGTTACTTTGATGCCAATCCGTCATCCAAGATGGCCACCAGTGGGGCACTTAGTTTAACATAGGACACTAAGGGCGCCTTGGTGTAGTGGTTAGCGCATCGGACCATGAAGCCAGAGGTCCCTGGTTCGATTCTCGTTTGGGATGAAAATTTCAGGGATCAAATTTGCGACGCCATATCGACACCATTTGCGAGGATGGTCTCGATAAACGATGCTAGTCCATCGGATGGGGACGAAAAATGGCTGTCCCATGTTAAGGGAGAGCAACACCCTTAGCACGCTAAAGACTCCTGTAGATGTCGAAAAAAGTAGCCTAAAACACCGCTACAGGGGCCGCTCTCGCACCCCCCAAGTTTAGAGGGATTAGTATAAGTTGGCATAACTTGTTTCCCAATCCACTATAAATAAATAAGTTTAAACTAACATAGGACACTATGGGAAATATATACAAAAACTATATTAGACTCTATGGGAAATGCACAAAAACTATTCCTTCTTGAGAAACATTAAATTGATTGAAATCAAACATAATACAGATATATCTCTCAAGTAACCATCAGTAGTGTTGTTATTTTTGTACACTTGAGAGGTTTTCCTTATGGTACGCATTGATCACTTTAATCTTTAGAAGTATTTTTTTGACTTCACATTTTGATTGAAAATTATGTGAAAAATTGTTTTTGATCTGAAGTCATATTTCTTTATATTCAATGCTCTTTATGATGCGCTGTTACTTTGGTTTTGATCCATCATATAAGGTGGCCGCCAAGGAGGGTCTTAAATTAACATAGAACTCTATGGGAAATACGTACAAAAATCTTCTTCTAGAGAACTACTGAATGGATCAAAACCAAACATGGCATGAATGTTCCCTATGACGTTCTGACCAAGTGTTGTTAATGTGGTGCTTATATTGTCGTTCAGGATGGCCGCCAGGGGGACTTAGTTTAAGACAGGACCCATGGGAAATACATACAGAAATCTTTTTCTAGAGAACTGCTGAATGGATTGAAACCAAACATGGCATGAATGTTCCTTGAGATGTTCTGACCAAGTGTTAATACTTTTGTGCCGATCTGTCATCCATGATGACCGTCAGAGGAAGACTTAGTTTAACATAGGACCCTATGGGAATTACATACATTTTTACAAACAGCTTCTTCTAGAAAATTACTGAATTCAATACTGAATGGATTGAAACCAAACAATCTCAAGGTCCTTTAGCAATGATCAAATGGAAATATCAGATGAGCAATACAGGCTCCTGGGAGCTTTTGGTTGTAAGTCATATTTTCTTAGTTTTCATTTTGTAAAAGTAGTTAATATCAAGTCATAATAGCATCATGCATTTTATGTGAAATATTTGTCTTTTTGTTTATTTTGTTTCCATGAATTTGTTTATATGCCCCTATTTCCATAAAATTTCTCAATTTTGACAAAATTTACTTTGATGCTGCCTAGGCCATTACTGTAGCAAAGTTCATTTCATTGCTTCTCAGAACCGAAGTTTGACAATTTTATTTTAAAATGGTTTGGACATATTATTAATTGTAACAGGTTCATATTCAAATTAGGGGGACATTTTGACCAACAAACGATCGTTTGTCTGTTCTTCAGCCAGTCTCAATTAGATGCAACATTTCTCCTGTACATTTTAAGATGTTGACTAATTGTTACAAAACTAATGATTCCGTACGCATGGCATCAGGTGCTCTTCAGACTTATTCACAACAATTTCCAGTTGGGAGGAACATTCAATCAAATTAGTGGAATGTTAATTGCCTTCAGAGAAAACAAAATTATAAAACATCTTTTTTGTCTACTTGGTCTTCACTTTCAATTTATGTAAGATTAAATGTCTTCTGCTTTGTTGATTACATCACTGCACTGTATACACAGCATATTTTATAAACTTCCTGTAGGTAACCTTGACGATAGTCTTCTGCTCTGGCTGCTCTCCAGTATTGGGTACTATATAATTGTAAAGGCGTCTGCTGCTTGTTGATGTGTAGAGGATCATTACCCCTGTGATGTAATGTTATAAATAAAGCCATATACATAGGTTTAAAATTGAGACATTCTATGTGATGCTGTTTCCCCCATTTGTTTGGTTTGCCCTCTTAGGTCTTCAGCCATTTTTCATCATTTGGCTTCAGTTTTATTGCTTACTATCAACGTTATATTTTTAGCCATTTTCTCATAACATAAGCTCTACCAAAAAATTTAAATTAATCATGCTTAAAATATTTTTGGGGATATTCATCAATACCTACCTGATAATTCATGAAATTAGTCATACCTGAACTTTTGCTTGTGTTAGAGTTTTGATACATCCAAAAAATTAGCAAAGAATTGCACAGCTGAAATGATCTAGATAAATTCATCAGTGAGTATTCTGTTTTTTCAGTAGGAAGAAATTAGAAGCTTTGGATTTTGAAGGGAGTTTATGAAACACAGTAACAGACTTTCAGGTATTTATACATGTATAGGAAAATTTAGATTGTATTTTAAGAATTCACTTTTCAAAGTTTCATTTGTGAACTTATTGGATAAAGGTGAAGACAACTTTCAAAAATCAATGAAGAGTTTTTCAATCATATCAGATTTGGTTTCTGAGTATTCTAACAGAATGTCGCCACTGTGGGTTGGATGTTGTTTTCCTGTATAACATTTCAGCAATATGTTTGTTGCTTTGAACCAGAAATCTATCTATATAGGCTGTACTCTGCAGGTTTTCCAACAGAAAAATCCATTTATAAGTAATTGGCAATGTACAGTAGGCTTGCAGGCAAACAAACAAACAATCAAACATACAAATAAATATTTTATTTGTAACTTGTGCCCTAGAAGAGCTTTAGTAAAAAAAAAAAATCCAAAAAACAACCAGAGCAAACAATATAAAACATGCATTGATATATATGTATATATAAAGAACATATAAGCACATAAACATGACAAAACAAACAGTTATAAAAGAAAACCTGGTTTACTGTTAGTTCTTAGGAATCTCAGTTCTTGCATTTGAATTACATGTATTTCTACTAGGAGAATTAACTACTGTGTCCCACTTACATCTGATTTGTTGATGAAAAATTCTGGACTTTATTACGATTCTGTACATTTCAAATAACAATTTGGTTGAACATGGTTCAAATTTTTTGGAAACAAGATGAGCATGTATTATGTTTGTGGTGACAATATTTTATGCAAAAATTTAATTGCACACACACAAAAATGGAAAATCTGTTCTCCTAAAATGTTTGGGAATTTCAGCAGTTGAAAAGTCAATAATTAGGACTATTGGAAACAAAAGTAGAGCAATATATTCTACTTTCATTTTAAAGAACATTTGAAATATTCCTGAAGAATTGATTTCCAGTTTTAAAAAAGAGCTACAGCAGTTATTGAGTGATGATGAACTAGGCAGAAAATATTGAACTGTTCCCTTGTTATTGTCACATGTATGCTGAATATTGTGTCAAGAATTCATCCACCATATTCTTTCTTTATGTTTATAGACAGAAATTATGTTACTTGCATGTTCATACTGACTGGATATTTCTTATCATACCAATTTTGTTTTATGATAATTTCATTGATTTGAGAAAAGTCGGATGTACAGTGCAAAAACTCTGATGGCTCAAATATTACTTGTATCTTTCATGAAAAAGGGGTTCAGAGGAGGAGATACTCATGAAAACAAAGAAAAACCTTTAAAAAAAACATTTTTGGTATTTTGTCCATTTTTTTCCGGGAGCATTTACACACAAAGATATGAATTATTAGCATTTCCTGTACCTTTAACAGTAATTTCGACAAACAGCCGCAAGGTATTGTCACAAGTCAGCCTGTTATGGTGGGAGTTGACCCTATAACTGTAAATAAGTAGACAACATTTTATTAACTGTTAATTAATACCTGTCTACCTGTAATTAATAATGTATACTTGGCAGTATTACACAATTAAACATTGTAATTGTGTATTTTATGTCCTATTAGATCCAAGAATGACAAATATCGGTCACTTTGTTGTCATAACCAATGTCCAGTTATTTTGGCCAGAAGGTATAATAAAATTACTGACCATGTAATTGATTATTTATGGACCATTTGTGATACATGTACATGTCCTGTCTGATGTATATTGTATGTATCCAGAATATTTGATTTAAATGGGTGGGTCTTTTGTATTTAATGTACCTCACTATGTGGACCTCATGTTTTGTGGTGTCTGCTCTCTGTAAAAGCAAAATATGCAGATCTTAACATATTGCATCCTCACTTATTTTCATTGTAAATGTATTTAAATGATAAGATACTCGGAGATCTCTCTCTGTTCTACAGTACAAAGGTGATAACTGACATGAATATCTAATGAAAATAAAACATTATTACGTTAGTATTGGGTTAGGTATCATGGGGGAAGATTCCCAGTGCTTCTTTAGTCCCTTTGTACAAGGTCAGACCAACTGTTTAAACTTATAGAAAATAATATAATTTTGAAAAAATAACAGTTTCAATGCAATGAATGTGATAATTGACCTTTCATTTATTTGTTTGAAAACAAACTGGGAAACAAATTGCTTTCTAGGTTATGTCTCAATCAGGGTCACAGGCACAAAATGAGTAGAGGATATTGGGTATGGGAGCTAACTGAATTTTAGATTCATTTAAATGCCTTTAAAGTCTTCAAAAACAAAATGATAATAAATAACACAAGATACACAAATTTTGGTTCGTCATGACTACTAATGATCACCAGCCTGTCAATACTAAGGTTGCGAGTTCGAATCTCACCTGTGGCGGGGTGTTCTAAATTGACAAGGATTGCCAATTTTCCTACCGATGGTTGTGGTTCTCTCGGGGTACTCCGGCTTCCTCCACCAATAAAAACTGGCCACCGCAAAATAGCCAAATGTGCTGAAAACGCCGTAAAACCCCAACTAAAACAAACTAACAAACACAAATTTTGTTGAAAACCTGAAGGTTCCATTGCATTGTTGCCCACCATACATAGGATTTCGCATAATTGGTATAGTCATTGTCAAGGTTTGTTTCTGTATTCTGCTTTTTGTGCTGTCCTTTTTGGTTTTGGGGTAGACTTCTTAAATTTGTCCATGAAAATGATCATGCTTATTTACTATCAATATGTATATGCTGTTTGATAGTTAGCAAGTATGGACAGCATGAGTACAGTTTTTATAAAATCAAAAAATTATGAAGGGGCAATATTACACAGAGACTTGTGGCAAATATGTAAATATTTTGAAGAAAAGTTACATATTACTGAATTCCACAGTTTTACATATAGAATAATACATGGCAAAATCCGTATCGCATGCTGTATCACCACGAGGAACCAATATCATATATTTTAATAGATCCAGATTCATGATATATAACAGGTCTGCGATTTATCGTTGTTTACAATCGTCCGAAAATATAAGAATAAGGGTAGACAAGAATATGATGATTTTCCTGAAGTCTTCAGGTGACTTGGAATTGTTTTTGTTTTCATAGATTTCCTGATTTGATTATCCTGTTTCATGATACTTATATAAAAATTCGGAATCTTTCATATTAAATGATATATCCACACCAAAATGTCTCTAATAACTTATTCACAAATATACATGTATAAGAGCATTTTGAGACAATGATTTTTTTCATGTAATTAAATGCATTCACTAATGATATTGTGGGCTGTTCCCACCTTAGAATACGACACATATTTCCTTAGATACCGGTTTATGCTGCCCTGTATTGATTCAAGATGTCAGGCTTGTATTCTCCGTCATTAGCCTATTTAAACCTTGCAAGTAGCAAATGTAACTCGGGGGAAGAAATGGTTTCCAAAGTTGGTTCATCAGTCTCTCCCCCATTTCAACTGAACGGGGACTCCGTGACATGGCAGTAATTGTTGTCTGCGACTGACAATAATATCGAGGAATACATATGAGAGGTTCCGAAAGGGGTACGATACAGGGTATGCGATACGGATTAGCTATGCGATACCGGGTATGCGATACAGGGTAGATGATACAGATTAGAGAAAAGAACCTTTATCAAATATACAAAATTCCTGTATTTAGTATTAAATATATGATAAAAGTACATTATCCATGTTTTGTTATTTTATCCAGAATTATGGCAGTATCCATTTCTAAAAGAAAGATTATTGTTTTCATTATTGGAACTCAGAACATCATTATTACTCTTTTAAGTTCAATTAGCTATCAATTTGTAGTTCTTGTGGGTAGAAGAAATTTTTAGAAATATGTCACGAGTTTCATATGGATTCTGCATTACATAGAATTTACCACTGATTTAGGTTCCAGCAGCCCTTTTCACAAAATATCTGAAGAGTAAAATCATTCGTAAGTTATATTAGAATATGTATGACTTTTTAATCTTAATATTTTTTGTGAAAAGTGCTGCTGATTCTTGTACTCAGTTATTGGACAGTTTTCCATTGGTTTGTTCACAGTTGCAGTGTTTCCCTTGTTGTGACTAATTTTTAGGACCATGTCATCATTAATACAAAATCTGTCCAATTGTGTTATCACCTGTTGTACTTTTCATTTATTACCTGTAGGGACACCCAGGTATACACTGATACATAAACAGGATGCATTGTCTGTTTAATGGATCTTCTATTACCCCCAACATAAGATTATATGTCAAAGTTATAATAGAAATGACACATGATAAATTTAGCTATTAATGTTTCTTTGATGAAAGTTTAATCCTTCTTTTGAATTGTCAAAGTATGGTTACATTTCAGATCCATAATGCTATACAAGTGAAACTGATATTGATATTTCGTCCCATAAAGGAAACTGCAATCAAGCAGATTTGATTTGAGGTCAATATTTTTGTACTCGATGTCAATATGTGTCAAGTCTTTTTTACTGTAGGATAAAACAAGTGATCATCCCACACAGCTTGTAGTATGTAGGCTGTTAAAAAGTTTGAACAGTGGTGTATTGTTCTGAAATATTTGCATTTGTTATAGATTTCTGTGATTCTAGGTTTTTATTTCAGAATTCATGATATTATTACAGATATTTCATTTGGCACTTTTATGGTTTTTATCATCTGCATTTGCCACATAAAAACCATTTTAGATATCATGAATGCTTTGCAATTAAAAGTTGTGTCTATTGGTCAAAATATTTCACATAGGACCAAGAAGTCATTGCCATAATAACAGAAAAATCACTCCCTTATGGTTAATTTGGGCAAAATGTGGGGATCCTTTAAGTTTTTAACAAGGTTTTCTGGCAATCTTTGGCAGGTGGGCAAGTGTTCTGTTAAGCAGCTCTAAAGAATGAAGGAAAATCCAGTTTGCTGTCAACGACTCATTTCTCATTGCCTTGCTCATCAACACAGGGAAACAAAGTTTAACATGCAGGCAGAAATAAATATTAAAGAATTATTCACACAATAAACAGCTTTTTGCAAAAATAGTCCAATTTCATCCACATTAATTTCACATCAAATAACAGGTGCAGTAACTGGCTCTTGGGAGCATCTTGCTTGACTATCACACTGATTTTGAGTGACAACAGTTTAATACAGTTTATTCCAACATATTTAAGTCATTTCGTGGACAGGCCAGCCGTATATGAACATCAGATTAATTTTATCATTTAACAGTATGACACATTTACAAATTGCTTGTTAGGATTTAGATGACAGTGATTTTGTATTGCCTTAATGTCAGTCAGACCAGAGATGGAAATTTTCAATGACATTTTAATGTCAAACTATTGATGTACAATAAAAAACCAGATAAGTCCATTTGTAATTTGCCACCTTGTTTGTGGATTTTCCAATCTAGGATATTTGATAACCTTGGATTTAGTAGAATATGATAAGGAAATTCTGCCATATGTTCGGATTGATTAATATTTTATAGCCCGGAATTGTAATTACAGGTGGATATTAACACCAAATTGTATGTAGATTATTATATTATATTCTAAGTGACTTTGAAGTTGTTATTGTTTTTGTTTGTCTAATCGATAAGCCTTTAAATTTTTGTCCAATCAGCTTTAGACATTTAGAAATCACCTTATCAAAACATTTCAAATTTTCTGTAATGAGCACATAGTATTCTTTCATAAATTGTAGATTGTGATATTTTATTTTTGGCCTGGCTTATATTACGGAGAGTATCTGTCAAGCCGACTGGGAAAATCGGGTACCTATTTTGTGTAATGAACTCTCCTACAGCTTTTGACCCAGGTCTTTGAACTTTTATAGAATGTTTACAGACATATTGAAGATTTGCATGACAGATTTTGATGACATTTGAAGAATTTTTTCCAGATTTTCCATGTTGTGAAACTTATTCATTTTTAGCTCACCTGACCCAAAGGGTCAAGTGAGCTTTTCTCATCACTTGGCGTCCGTCGTCCGTCGTCCGTCGTCGTCCGTTAACTTTTACGAAAATCTTCTCCTCTGAAACTACTGGGCCAAATTGAACCAAACTTGGCCACAAGCATCATTAGGGTATCTAGTTTAAAAATTGTGTCCGATGAGCCCGCCTGCCAACCAACATGGCCGACATGGCTAAAAATAGAACATAGGGGTAAACTGCAGTTTTTGTCTTATATCTCAAAAACTAAAGCAATTAGAGCAAAACTGACATGGGGTAAAAATGTTCATCAGGTCAAGATCTACCTGCCATGAAATTTTCAGACGAATCGGTCAACCCTTTGTTGGGTTATTGCCCCTGAATTGTTAATTTTAAGGAAATTTTGCAGTTTTAGGTTATTTTCTTGAATATTATTATAGATAAAGACAAATTGTAAACAGCAAAAATGTTCAACAAAGTAAGATCTACAAATAATTCAACATGACCAAAATCATTGATTGACCCCTTATAGGAGTTTTTGCCCTTTAAAGACGGCATCTAGCGTAAAATTTCCTTTAAAGATCTTTTCCTCTCAAACCACTGGGCCAATTGAGACCAAACTTTGGTGGAATGGTCCTTGGGTGGCCCCCTTCCAAAATTATGTCTGGCATCCCCGACTTCCAACCGACGGCTGCTGTTTCTAAAAATAAAAAAAAAGGGGGGGGTGTATTTCAAAAATCTTCTTATATGAAACTAAAAGGCCAGTTGGAACCAAAGTTGGCAGTAATGGTTCTTTGGAGGTTCTCTTTCAGAAATATGTCCAATGACCTGGACTGTTAACCAAGATGGCCGCCACAGCCGAACTTAGTTTAACATAGGGCCCTATGGGAAAATTCGTTGAAAAATCTTCTGGTCTTAAACCACTTGACCAATTGGAACCAGACTTGACAGCAATGGTCCTTAGATGGTCCTCTTATAGAGGTGTGTCCGATGACCTGGACTGTGAACCAAGATGGCGGCCACAACTGAACTTAGTTTAACATAGGGCCCTATAGGAAAATTCATTGAAAAATCTTCTTGTCTGAAACCAGTTGACATATTGGAGCAGGACTTGGCAGCATTGGTCCTTAGGAGGTCCTTTTTCAGAAATGTGTCTGATTTTGTTGACTGTGAACCAAGATGGCCGCCACAGCAGAACTTAGTTTAACATAAGACCCTATGGGTAATTCACTCAAAAATCTTCTCGTCTGAAACCACTAAGCCAATTAGAATTAGACTTGGTAGCAATGGTCCTTAGCTGGTCCTCTTTCAGAATTTTGTGCGATGACCCAGACTATCAACCAGAAGGCCGCCACACCCGAACTTAGTTTTACACAGGGCCCTATGGAAAAATTCATTGAAAAATCTTCTTGTCTGAAACCACTTGACATATTGGAGCCAGACTTGGCAGCATTGGTCCTTAGGAGGTCCTCTTTCAGAAATGTGTCCAATCACCAAAATTCAAAATTGGATTGTCAACCAAGATGGCTGCCACACCGAACTTTGTTAAATATTGGAACCTATAGGAAAATTTATTTAAAAATCTTCTTCTTGTGTGAAACCACTTAGCCAGTTGGAACAAGACTTAGCAGAAATGGTCCTTAGATGGTTCTCTTTTAGAAATGTATCCATTGACCTGGACTGTAAACCAACATGACTGCCACTGCTGAAATTAGTTTAACATAGAATCCTATAGAAAAACCAGCCAAATTGACTGCAACACTTAAATTTTTTCTGCTGAAGGTGAAAAGTTAAATCCAGGTGAGCGATACAGGCTCTTGAGAGCCTCTAGTTTAGTTAGCCTTAACGAAGTTGAGGGGGACTATTGAGCCCCCGGCCTCCATGTCCATGTTCATGTCCACAGCCAGTTCTCAGTTACTAGTTGACATAGGATCATATATTTTTGTATGCAGGTGCATGATGAAGAGACTGACTATGTGACATAAGATGATGGTCACATGACCCATATTACACAGTGAACTGGCTTTTAAGTTTTATGTCAAAAATCAGTTTTAACATACAGTGACCTACAATCATATTACTTGGTGTGAGGGTGCATCTCGGGGAGTCACTGACCTACTTACTGCACTTCATTGACTTAGATTAAGTTTTACGTCCGAGTTCAGT
Source organism: Mytilisepta virgata (assembly GCA_028015205.1). Taxonomy (NCBI): domain Eukaryota; kingdom Metazoa; phylum Mollusca; class Bivalvia; order Mytilida; family Mytilidae; genus Mytilisepta; species Mytilisepta virgata. The sequence continues at coordinate 81,152,970 of CM051519.1, forward strand.
TCTCCGATACGAAGGAACTTACAGCCATATAACTTGGTTTCAGGGTGCATCTCGGGGAGTAACACAGCCTCCAAAAAAACTTAGGTCTCTATGACTGATTTATCGTGCTTCATTGTCTTAGGTTAAATTTTATGTTCGAGTTCAGTTCTCCGATACCAAGGGACCTACAGTCAAATTACTTGGTGTCCGGGTGCATCTCGGGGAGTAACACAGCCTTCCACCAAAATTAGGTCACCCTGACCTACTTATCGCGCTTCATTTACTTAGGGTAAGTTTTACGTCTGAGTTCAGTTCTCTGAAACCAAGAGACCAACAATCATATTACTTGGTGTCAGGGTGTATAAGCATAACGTCGTCACTATGACACAATGAAAAATGTGTTTTTACTGACAGAACATATAGTTTTGAATAGTCTCGTTGCATGTTAAATTTCATAAAAATCTGTAATATAGTGGATTTAGTATCTCCTACCAGAAATGTACTTTCATTTTATTTTCTCTGTTTTGCCAGGTTTGTTCTTCCTTTTCAAGTAATGCTGATTTTGTAGTTTCAGTTCAGAATTCTTCACATTTTTTGTATCACAGATAGGAAGGTTTTTTCATTGAGTATCTTTTAAATTTTTTTTTATTTAAAATTGATGGGTTGAATCCTTCAGTCAATGATGCTTCATTTCTTCACGTTTTTATACTGGGTAGTACAGAAAATGTTCTACAGTCTCATTTGAACTGTGGAGTAGGTTTTACTCAGTTTGTTGAACTATATTAATGCAGCATTTTACATAAATGTATGTGTGAATAACTTATTTAAAGGTTTTTCCTTAATGATATATTGTTAAAGTTTATGACATACCCTTTAAATTATACGGCCTCTTATGTCAGTTTTGTGGATTGTTTTTAACAAATTCTTCAAATTGGTAATCATGTTTTAGATGTTCTGTCTAATGCAAGAATCCTTTATACAGTTTTCCAACTAAATGAAGGCATCAAATTGTTAACATGAGAACATTATTGATTCGTACCTCGTACACCAATTTTAACATCATCCCTAATTCATTTTCCTTAATGGATACAGATCTATAAACCATGGAATCTATAATACATAACAGATTTGCATATTTTATGGGGATTCAGTCTTATTTGGCCTTCACTTTGTGTAGATTGTGTTTATTTCTCTCAGTTAATTTGTGGTCAGTTATAACATAATTATGCAGGGGCAAAAATTAACCTTGTAATGTACTTTTCATTAGTTTTGTGTGGCTTTCTGTTATATCATGGCAAGTTGCAGAGTCTTAAAAAACCTGTGTAATCCAAAATTTAACAGACAGGATAATGCATAGGTTGTGGCACAAATAGTTAGTGGTGCTCGTTACAATGAATTATTCTATGCTACCAATAGGCACATAGTGGTAGTACTTGTAACCATGAAATATTTTATGATACAGATTTTGATAAAATGAATGTGCACTTATTCACAAGTTACGTCTTGTCAGCAAGGCTCAGAAAACCAAAAGAATGATCATAAATATGATATAACATATTTAAATAAAAAAAAATTAAGGCCAAAAATCTCAGGAAAAATATACTATTTGTCAATTTTATAACAGCAATTTTATAGTATGAATTTCACACAAGTTGACAAATTTTATCCTTTGAAATTAAAAATTTTTATTGTAACTAAGAGATACAAGCCAATAGGATAATGATTTTAGTGATTTGGAAGAACAAACTGCATAATTCAAAAAGCCATGTATAATGATAGAACTTTTATATAACACTTTAGATTTTGTGACTAAAACACATAGGAGAATTGAATTTGAAAATCCAGCTTAAAGGTATGAAAAAGGTGCAATGAAGCCAGTCTGTACTAATGGCTATGAACAAGTTATTTCAACATTTAATTTGATATTATATATATCTCTAAATTAATGATAATCATAAAATAACACAATTATTCATCAGGGCCTCTTTAACTCTGAGTCTTAATAGCTGTACATATAGCTGGTTTATCAATAAATGGCTAATATGCAGTTATGTAAATTAAGTGCATCAATCATTGGAATGGTGACAAAAAGATGTGATAAGAAAGTTTGTTATATGTTAAGGTATTGGATTTGCCACAAAAATAATCATCTTTTACCGATAATGAAATCTTAAATGGATAAAAGCTTTTGGCATTGATTTTGAAACACTTCCAAATAAAGTGATACGAGGTTTTCATAATAAATTCTTGTCAGACTGTCTTGTCTGGAATAACAATTATAAAAGCTTTTTGCTTAAAATGTTAAGAAACTGTGTAAATAAGTTGAATCAGTTTGATGCAACTTTTTTTACTGTCTATGAATGTAAAAAGAAAAATTTGGTACCTGTTCCATCTGAATTTGTCTTTGACAATTTTTTATTATTTTGTACAGCTTTATCCTGATGAAAGAATAAACAACATTAATAGTTGACCATATAATTTCATTGTCAGCCTCATATCAGTGGCTGTTATTCCTGTTTATGACGTTGCATAAATTAGATTTTATGACCTATGCATAAGGTTCATATCTTGTTATGGTAAAATCCAGTCATTGTAGTGAAATATTATTCATACTATTTAAATAAAGCTGCAGATTGTAAGCTTAAACTTTAATCCACATTAGGCGTAGATTTATTTACTATTTATTATCGTTCATCTTATAAGGAGAATTTACAATTATTATCTCCGTTGAATTGTTGGATAGTACATCCCTATCTTTAATAGAAGTTTATCAAGGTTAAGGACATTTTACCTTGGCCAACAGGGGGAGTTACTGTCAACAATGCACGTCTTTATGTGATTCATCCGGTGACAAAGGTAAGATCAAAGCAATTTTACACCTGGATTTTACCTGTTGCTTTTCTTTGATTTTCAAAAACATGTGCAATTTGTAGTCAGTACAAAAGGGATTTCTGCTGTTTTAAATTCTAATCTAACAGGTGAGGCATGTTTTCTTTTTATTTCTTACTAAACATGAGATATATAAAGGTGAATACTAAAATAAATTATACCAGTAACAAAATTAATGTTACTATTTAGGGAAACTAAACCTCGATGGTTTAAAGATTTATTCCAATCAATAGTAGACATTTCCCTAAAGTAATATATATGTATCTATTATTTGTTCACGGCATTTCTCCTGGGGAAATCCTTTAATGGAAGTCTGCTATCCTTTAGTTTGATTATACAAATTGACTTTGATTCCAATAATAAACTTTTTATGTAAAATCCACATACTGCTGAAGGTTAAATGAAATATACATGCTAATCTATAAATAATTTAGTTAGCATAGAAAAACTGTGGTCTTTGTAAAGAAATGGGTAGATATGTATTTGTATGATAGACAAGGGAATTGGTATATGTATGTATCTGTCGACGTCTTTGGTTTATTCACGTGTATTTCTGAGTTTTTGGTGAGTTGGTTATAAAATAATTTGATAAAATTCTAGAAAAATTTCCAAGATGCATAATGACACTGAATTCTGCAGTGGTGATATATGAAAAGAGCTTCGAGCTTTGGTAGTTGAAAATATTTTTTGATTTTTTTTTTTTTTGGGGGGGGGGGGGGTGTTTACTGATACTGATCAGTAGAAATAGTTGGATGTTCGTAATATTATTAAAGTTAAAGGTCTAAGATTTCAAGATTTAGAGCATGTTTAGAACTAACAAGATTCAAAGGGGCTGATAAGTGCCATATATTTTGTTTTCGTGACTCTCTTAAGGATTTAGCCTTATCGTTTGATCATAAAATTTTAAGTAACATGCACTTTGTAATTCCAGATTTTTATTAAATAAACATGAAAACAGTTACAGTAAGATTTTATGCAGTAAACATGCAGTGAAATCATTATTTTGGTTATGATAATAATTTTATAATGACTATAATATTTACTTTATTGATGCTTGAAATATGTGCTGCAGCTTTCTTTGGGACAAAAATCCTGAGTATGTACTTGAGCTAACTAAATATACCCTGTATATAAAAGTAGTAAAATGATAGGTCTATCAAAGAGCCTTAAACATTCAACCCTTAGATCATTGACCAAGGAGATATTTAAATTTCAGTTTTATTGACCTGGTGGGTACTTGACAAAGTGAATGACATAGGTGAAAAATCTAGGTTAAGGTGTAATAATTAGTGGTCTAGTTTCTACATCTGGCACAGGAGGTATAACTAATTGACACAGAATGACCACAGATTACTCGTCATCGGCCAGGTAAATTTCAAAGAGGATCACGCCAAAATCACTTTGGTCTTTTGATAACCTTCTCAGCAGGAATATCGTGAACTGGGTATTTTGATAGTACAATTGTTTATGGTCTCATTTACATGTTTGGTAACAATGAAATCATTTTGTTTGGTCAGTAATTTAATTGAAAGGTAGGTGAACATTGGGAGAGCAACAAAAAGTTTTATATTTGTTAAATTATAATATTCTTTACTCAAAGTCCAAAGTCTGAATAACTTCAAGTCGGAAAAGATATAAAACTAGATGACCGCGATGTAAATAGCTAGTCAATAATATATTTTGATAGTACCCGGTATGTTATTTTATTGTAGGCTCAAATAATAGTTCTTAAAATTTTTTTTAAAATATTTTCATGATTATGCAAAATTTTTAAGAGTCATAAGTGTCATATATTAAATATGATGATTGCATCAGTTTCGTCACATTTAATACTTATATATCTATTACAAAGAAAAATGGTAAAAATTGTTAGTTGGAGTTTGAATTTGTTTTCAACTAAAATTGTGCGTGGTCGTGAAACCAGCAACAGTTGTTAGACAAGACACTAGCTATGAATAACCCATTACATAACCTGTACATGTAACTATATGTAACATCTGTTAAGTTTTTTGTGTGTGGTTTTCCTTGCATGGCGGTATAAAATATACAGTCATAATGAGCTCATTTAGCTGTATTCATGTTAGAACTATTTGTAGGTTCCTAATTCTAAATTTTATTTTGTAAGATTTCCTTTCAGGGTTTCGGGGGTTCTTTTTGCAGTTTTCAAGTAGATTTCTATGTATAATACCTGTTATGTTTTAGAATTAAAAAAATTCTGAATGTTAATGTCTTGCTGAATTGAGACAAGGATTTGAGGTATCCGGACCATAAAGGACCACGTGATTATTCAAAAGTTCCTGGATGTTCCATACAATGCAATTGAAATGACTTTGGTAATTATTGGCAAACTTCGGAAATGCAAATATAACTAACTTATTTTAACAGACTCTGCTTATAAGCAACAAATTGGTTTCAACTTGAGTAAATTTATATACAAAATTCCTGCTTTAAATGTTTTGGTTCAGTCGTTCATGGTCAAAAAGAGATACAATTTTCGATCATGATCTATTATGGTCCGGATACCTTAGTTTAATGGTCAATTTGAATCACACTGCAAGCAAAAAAATGCTATGTCAAGCAGAATAATTGCAGGAAACAGAAAAAAAGTTTTGGACTGGTTCTTCTTTTGCTTTTTGGGGTTTCTTCCTGGTGATCATTGAGGGTCAAAACATTTTGACCACGATAACATACTGGGTATATAAACATGTAATATGTTTACATTGTCCAACAAATAATTATCACACATTTCCTGCTATTTACAAACAACTGGAGACAGATTGATATATTGATATGCAAGGTAAATTATGTGCAGAAAATGTTGTTTGTTCCTGTAAAACAGTATCTTATTGAGTTGGGAGTTCCCTCTTTCTTTGATCTCTGAATATGTAAGATACAGAGTCAAGGCTGGAAGAGGAACTGACAACATTCCTGTGAAATTTTGCCTAATCTTTGATGTTGCTGTAATGTTAACCTGTTAATAGGTTCTCTGCTATGATTGGCTCCCTGCCTAAGTGTTTGCTGAGAACATGCCAACGGCATGTTGTAATTATTGCAGATTTCATAATGGTAGTAATTCTTTCATGTTATTGGTGTTACGTAATTTAGTTAGCTGTAAGATCATGTTGAAAGCTTTTTGAGATTAATTTAAGTAGAAATTGAACTAGGATTTTCAAGTTAGAACATCCAATAAATTGAAGTAGTCCAAATTGATCATTGTTTAATTGTTGTTTTCTCATTGATTTGTTTAGCTGTTTTAAGGGTATTTAAAATGAAATTACATTATACTTCATTGACATTGAAACATCACTTAATGATGGATTGATTCCATCATAGGCACACAAAAAAATTTGAAGCAGGTTTTCCAACTGAAAATTATAGTTTTTAGTTGGTAATATAAGGTGCTCAGTTTGCTGTCATATTAACATCTCAGTTGTTGTTAATTAAAAGTTTCACAAGTACATTTAGGTTTTCCATGTTTCAGCTGCTGCCAACAATTATATCTGAAATATGCTGTGCAATTTAGGGATACCGTGGATCCATTTCTTTTCATGTTGGTTGAATTCATACTTTCTCCAAACCACAGTGTAGGAAATTCGACCAGTATCATAAGTGACTTGTTGATGACACATTTACAAATATATGCAAGAATATTATATATGCTGTAATAAGGCAATACTAATTTAATGGTTACTTTCTCTGGAGCAAAATCTTGCAAAAATGTATTAGAATGGGATCTGTTTATTCACATATTTAGGAAATCTTCTTGAATTGCTTATCTATGAAGTATTTCAAACATATATCAATATTTGCAACCTTATACATGTACCATCATTTGATCAGTAGATGAGGAACAAATCCTGGCTTGTTCATCATATCCATACCAAGAGACATGTCCTTCATTTAACAAAAACCTCAAATGAACATAAATATCAAACTGACAAATATTACTATTAATAATTTATGACTATATCATTGGAACCATTATTTCTGTGGAATCTTTGGTATTCTTAATAGTCTAAGACACACCTAATTAAATTGAAGACATAGTTGATTGACCCTCCTAAATTTTACAATGATACCTTCAATTAAACAGTTCAATGGTCTTGTCATTGTCTTGTCTTGTAATTGTTTTGTGATTTTAAGGTGACTTTAACCTCTTGTTTAATTGTTTTAATCAATATCGAGTACATTGAACTTAATAAAAACAAATTCAATGTGATTTGTGTGGGTTTAAACTGAAATTATATTGGTTCTCAACATGCATGTGCTGTGGATATATTGTTGGTGATTGCCACGAAATTGGAAGCTTCAGGTTAGAAAACTTGCTGACATTCAAAATTTAATTTTAATTTTAAGATTCAAGATTTGTATTTTTTTTTAATTTAATTTTTTAAACTTGTTTTTAGTAGCTTTTTGGTTGAATTTGTTGTACTGAGATATTTTTAGTCTTTGCTGTCAAGTTGCATTTGTGCTGTTAGTGTTTTTTGATAGATTAGTCTAGATATATGTCTTGACCTGGATGAGGCAAAAAATTGGCAATGCCAATGGTTATCCTATTGTTATGGGTATTAACTAGTAAATCATCACATTGTTAATCAGTATAGACCATACATCAGTCACAGATTCCATGTACAGATGGTGTGAATACTAATAATTACACACATTCTTGACCTCACCTGAATATAGTAAAACTATTTGTAAACATATAGTAGTTTGACAGCCTAATGCACCAGTTTGTTTGTCAAAAACCTCTGCTATTAAATTAAAATAATAACTTTTACATATTGGTCCCAAATGTTCTATAAATGCCAGGCTGTTTTGTTGACAGGGATCAATTTTGCTCACCATTTTTTGGTATTGAGGCACAAAGCCATTACACAATGTGAACACATGCCTGTGATGGAAACTTTCAATGACCTCTTTTTATATATTTCAGAATCTATTTCTGGGTTGTTAATTCTTGACATATAATTTTCTTTCATTTCTAAATTTTCTCCTAATAAAGCCTGGAGGATGGATTTACTACTTAATCAAATGAAGTAGAGGTGTGAAGTCAGTGATGGCAAAAGTTAGTTAAATCAATAAATTTTCTTTTCAAGTTTCTTGTATATCAATGGGCTTTTCTTATTACCTTATCAAACGAGGTTCAATTCCCGCTGCTCCAATTGTGTAGCAGAGTTTGGAAATTCATTACATTTTGTCAAAAGTTATGACATTAGATGTGGTCTTCTTTATTATTAAATCCCCACAGTGAATTTGTTGATACCATTTTTAGAAAAATGCTATGGGAACTTATTAAATATTTATACTAAAAGCTATATGAAGATTCAAGTAAGTTAAATTAGGAAACCTCAAGTTAGATAGTACTGGAGGTTAATGTTGAGCACTTCTGACAGTTAGAAATTATATCTTATATTGGCTATCAGTTTTTTCTATGTGCCATTTTCTTTCAAGAATGTATTAAGATATATTAAAAGATCATTATTTAAAGATTGCATTTAGAAATTTAAGAAAATCAAGTAGAGAATCTTTTACAAGCCCTATTTTATAGATCCTTAATGCTTTTTTTTCTTGGCATGTTAAAAACTTTGAGTGTACCTGTACTAGTTATTACAGTAACTGATTTTTCTCTCTATTTATAGGTTATAATAATTTTTGCCTTACCCTGAAGACTGGATGGTATTTCCGTCTTCTTCAGAGGTGCCGCTGCCTAAAAGTTGTGACGTCTTAAATTTGTACAGTAAATTAGTTTCAAATCTGATCCAGATAAATGGATAAACCATAAACTTTTTCTCTGTAACTCTGAACACTGGATTTCATTGAAACTTTCACAAAATCTTCAGTACAAAGTGTACCACTTATTTCATTTTTGATCAGAAAGATTTTTGGGGCTTCTACAGATAAACATGGACTTCATAATATGGTAATATAAGGGGAAGCAATGCCCGATCCATAACTCCTCCTAAACCAGTGAATTGATATCTGTGAAACTTTCAGTTATTGCCATTGTGCACCTATTTTGTTTTTTTATCAAAACAATTTATTGGGGTTTCCCATAGACAAACACGGACTTGTACATGTCTTTATATTATTGTAGCCATAGCGGGGGATAAACATTTGTGAGATTTGCTCTTTTCTAGTTAACCTTGGTGTTTCTCTGACTGTAACTGTCTTGTTGTGTTGGCAGTACCTGATTGATAAATACTAATTGTTTTTCAGTCTGTTTCCTTGATCAGTTTAATATCTAATTGATGCATACCCCATATCCTCACATTTTTGTGTATCATTTCCATTCAGCTCCTTCTGTCTCTGTGTTCAATTTTGGTAATGTTCACTATGGCTTTAACTGTAATATTGAATCAAATAGTTGTTGACAGCTGTATAACTATTGTTCCTATCCTGTGGGAATTCTGTCAACTTGAAGGAAGTTGACCTGCAGATAATATGTCACCCATGTACTCTGAAATAATTAAAACAAGTAATTAATAATTGATTAATTGAAATCAGCATCTTAGAAATAAATGAAGATGTTTATCGATTTGCCTGTCACAGAAATAAATGCAAATTAATAATCATGGATGTGTAAATAATAGTATGTGACCTTTTTTGTAGCTCACTATTCAGTCAGACATAAATAATGAATACAATTAAACAGAATTAACGAACATGTTTTTTAGGGTGATATATGGTTAATTTATACAATCTTTTTACCCTCAGGAATAACATGACCACTTTTCATTGGCATTTTAATAGTGCATAGTATTTTGGTACAAGAACTTATAATAAGACATTCCAAATCTTCTTCTTTTGAATTTAAAACTTCACAGCTTCTACTAATAGATTAAATTCTCCACTTACTTACAAAAGTATTCACCATTCTGTCAAATGTTATTGCTATCAATTAGAAATTGATGCTGGATGGAGAAGGGCTTCCAGGTCACCTGTATTCTTTCACAGAGCATAAGAGTCATAATTATACCCCACGCAACGAAGTTGCGGAGGGTATAATGTTTTTGACCCGTCCGTCCGTCTGTCCGTCAGTCCGTCCGTCAGTCCGTCCGTCAGTCCTGTTCTTGTCACTGCAACTCCTCTGTAACCGCTTGACGGATTGCTTTCATATTTAGTAGGATTGTTGGTTATGATGTGTATATGTGCATACTATACCACCATATTGATTGGATAATTTTTGTGGGAGTTGTGGGACTTAGACTATTTTCAGTTAAAATACCAAAGTATCATCTTGTCACTGCAACTCCTCTCAAACCACACAACAGAATTTCATGAAACCTTTTTAGATAATAAGGACATACTACGTAGATGTGCATATCGACAGGAAATTTCGATTCAATTTTTTTTCTAGGAGTTACGCCCCTTTGAACTTATTTACTTTAATGTACTACTGCAACAGTTTGTCATCGCAACTCCTCTCAAACCACACAACAGAAATTCATGAAACCTTTTCAGATAATAAGGACATACTACGTAGATGTGCATATCGACAGGAAATTACGATTCAATTTTTTTTCTAGGAGTTACGCCCCTTTGAACTAATTTACTTTAATGTACTACTGCAACAGTTTGTCATCGCAACTCCTCTCAAACCACACAACAGAATTTCATGAAACCTTTTCAGATAATAAGGACATACTACGTAGATGTGCATATCGACAGGAAATTACGATTCAATTTTTTTTCTAGGAGTTACGCCCCTTTGAACTAATTTACTTTAATGTACTACTGCAACAGTTTGTCATCGCAACTCCTCTCAAACCACACAACAGAATTTCATGAAACCTTTTCAGATAATAAGGACATACTACGTAGATGTGCATATCGACAGGAAATTACGATTCAATTTTTTTTCTAGGAGTTACGCCCCTTTGAACTAATTTACTTTAATGTACTACTGCAACAGTTTGTCATCGCAACTCCTCTCAAACCACACAACAGAATTTCATGAAACCTTTTCAGATAATAAGGACATACTACGTAGATGTGCATATCGACAGGAAATTACGATTCAATTTTTTTCTAGGAGTTACACCCCTTTGAACTTATTTGCCTCACTATACTATTACTGTTGACTACTCTCGCTTGGAATTTAAATTTCCCAATATGCTGCCATTCAAATTAGGATAAATATGTGAAGGTAAGCATTTGATTGTGTTCATTTTACTTGTGAAGTGAGATTTTGTTTCTCCAGTGACAATATGAAGACGTGGGGTATGTGAGCGTGCTCACAAAGGTTCTTTAATTATTTCAAAACTGGGTACTTCCTCAGAGTCTAATGTGAGTATTCAGAAATCAGATCAGAAACAGAATCTGATATTGTTCTATTATTAGTGTTATGAGATTATAAAACTTTGAATTTAAGAACCATGTGTCTTGTCATTGAGCAGCTTTTAACCAAAATGTTTTGTGCCGTGACACAACCATGTTGGCCGGTTCTTTTTGTTTCCTTACACGATTTAAAGGATATGATTTGAGAGCAATTAATATATCGTCATACCTTTACTACTGGTAGTTTAACTCTTGTCTGATATTTAGTGATTGTATTAATTAGTTTTTCACTTTTGTGAAAGACCAATCCTTCAGGTGCTGCATCTTTACAATGGCGTCTTAACTCCACCATTTCTTATGAAGGGTAAGACCGCCTTGAAGCATGCTTGCCTCGAGTGCGGAAGGTGATGGGTTGGATCCCCAGATGGGTCAAACCAAAGACATTAAAATTGGTATTTGCAGCTTTTCCATCAAGCAGGCAGCATCGAGGAGTGAGAGTAAAGGACTGGTCGGCTCGGAGTTGGTATAATGTGTCTGAGTGTGGTAATATGTCTTGGACATCATGTAATTGGGCAATTCCAATTTTTTCTGTGTTTATAACATTATCATTATATAGTTCTAAACAATATTTTTTAAACTCATTTGAAGGTAATAAAATCCTGGAAAAGTTGTCCTGAATAATCTAGTGAGAACATGTAATAGAATTGAATAAAGGCTCTTTATAAGGACAGATCTAATGTTATTACATGAAACAGACATGGGAAAACTATCAAAATTATATAATTTTTCAATAACTCTTTTATCGAATGTCAGCTGGAGTTTTCCCATTCAGGTTTTTTTCCTCAGAGGATTTATAAAATCCAATAAACTAGAAGTGTTTTACCTTCGTTTTCTATTGATGATTCAGACCAAGAACAGCTGTCTCCATCTAAAGGTGTTATTTTAAATGAAAAAAACAAAAAACAAGTTACATTCTGAATTTTGAGTAGCTGGAAGAAATTTTCAATGTTTGTATCATGTGACTAATATTGATTTCCATGGAAACAATGGATGATGCTATGCAGTCGTTCCATTGTCTCTTATCTTATCATTGGCGGTATACAAACTAGAACAGATGGCTGAAATGACATTTTTACACCCATTTTTAATTCCTGGTTTTTGTGTGAATCATACTGTATGAAAGTAAGTAACAATTATTAATGCAGGTTAGATTATTCATTTCTCTCTTAGCTGAAGGACAGTGTATCTGTTGTCATATTGCACAAAGTTTCTGTCTTCAGGACATTTTAGAAAATTTTCGATGACATTTTTAAACTTTTTATCTGGAGGTCGAATTTGTCAGCTTTTTATCATTACAGCTGATTACATATAGGTATGTATTATCTGTAATATTTACATGTAATCATTATAATACCTTATGCAGATAAGGTGTCAAATTTTGTTCATAAGTAAAGTGCTCATGTTTTATTTGATATTTGTGTGGTAATTATAGAAAAAAAAATTAATTCTGATAATTAGTGGTAAATTTATAGGCACTTGAGCTATAAATAGAGAAAAGATTAAAAATAATCATTTTATTCATAAATGACAAATATTTCTTGTTATAAAGTTTCAGTAATTTTAAGCAAAAACATGAGAAAATTTAATGTTAGAAACTTTGCAATAAATTTTTATTGGTAGTTCAAACATTACATAACAGAAAAATTAAATCTTTAATTCAAAGAATTAGAATTTGGTATTTCTTTTAAGAAGTTGCTAATTTGTTTGATGTTCTAAAGGTCAATGTGTTAGAGTTTTTAGGGACACAAATCTTAATCAGACAGATTGTAAATATTCTGGTTTTTATCTAGATGAATGCAGATTTATCACCCGAGTGAAAGTTTATGAATAAATTACAAGATATTTTATGGAGGGATTAATTCTGCATGAACTTTATCTTTGTTATTGGTCAATAAATTTTTGATATAAATTCTAATAAATACAACACTGTCTGTGGTGCGGTTGAGGGGCAACCTGTCACCACAACTCAAATGTTTTTTTTTTTTAAATAGGTTTTTTCTTCCTTAAACAGAGTCAATTCAAGGTCTTCTTATATGCATTGTTCCATTGCTATGACTGTCTTTACTTCCAAAGGTGGATTTTGTATCAAAAATTAATGCGACAAATCACTTCTTTCTATCAACCATTTATTTTCCTGGTGGTTTTTGAGTTTCTTAAGCCTGTACTGTATTCTGTAGCTTTTGCTGAACAAAAGAGCTTTCATTGGGCCATTATTTCTAGGACTGTGCTGATTAACCTTGTGTGCTCGTGTCCCTTATGAAGCAAATGGCATGAAATTATACTGCCTTTGGATCTTTTAGATGACTTTTACATGCTTAATTAACTGTTAAGCTCAAACCACATGCTATTCCATGTTATTATTTCCAAGCCAAAGTTCTCGCATCAATGACCCATTAACTTACATCCATTCACCAAGGTGACAAATTATTGGAGAAAAGGTAGCCGTTACAAGTGGAAGATTAACTTTAATTCTACCATAATATCATATTATGGCACTCTGTATTCATTATCTAATAGTTCAAATGGTCAAATTCACGGTTAAATTGTTTATTACAGCTATACAGTAGACTGTCTCCATTGTATAAACATAGGACTCATTGACATAGGTAAATTGACAATTTTTGATCTGTGAAAAAAACTGTTGGGTAAAAAAATTAGGAATTTTCAATCTTTGAAATAGATGCTTTGTATACAAACAATGTTTTGATATACAAATTGAGATATAGAGTAAGTTAAACTTAAATCTTAAGAAAGGAATAGATATTTTTGGTGAAAGAAAATTGACGTAAAGTTCATGCTTTTGTTTTCATTATCTTATAGAATGAAAGAATCACTGCCTACATAATTTTATTGGATTTTCCAATGTAAAAAACTACAGACTTATGATTGTGGCACTGCATGGCTGTCAGTGGTTCAAAGTCAGGTGGCTCCAAGCAGTGACAAAGGAAAATTTGTTTTTCTGTCAATTCAACGGCTTCTTGTATGGTGGTTTTATTGCAGTGCAGAACATTGTTCTTTAAAAAGCAACCCGTGTTCTCAATAAAATAAAGGGAGATAATTTTAAACTATTTCTCTTCACGTTATCACGAGTTTGTTTCACTCCTTTCAGGGTGCTATTATTAGTTAAATGTTTTTCCCGACTTATCGACGTTGACAATAATGTATGCATTGTTTATGATAGGGCTACATGTATTATATTTTGGTCTATGTACTGTTTGACATTTAAATGTTTTGGTATAATTATATTTGGCAGGATTAATTAACTGCTGATCCTCTTTAAATTGTTTGAATGAAATCATTCATTTGTATTTTTTAATCTGAGGTGTGTACAGATATTAGACTGAAAATAAATTCGTCAGCAATAGGCTTTAAATTGTACGGTTTTACCCTCTTAATATGTGACTTACATGTATGTTTTTACTTTAGCTTGGGTGTTATCTGGTTTGCATAATCACATAATGTTATTAGTCAGCTTAATTAGCAATACAAATAATGTAGTAATTGATACAGTAATAGTTTTTTTCTGTAATGTTGTTGTATATTAGTTATATAATTTTCCCTTACTCTTAGAAAGAGCCACAACTTTGAAATTTTACTGCCCCATAAACATGAGAACACAGTGGCAGATGTCAGTGCAGATGTATGGCCAGATATACCGCAACTTGATTTTCAAAATTATTTTTGTTACGAAAAGTATATCAAAATAATAGAAATTCCTGAAAACATAGGGCAAACTTGTAATTTTTAATACCCTCAATAAAATATTCAAATTGTAAAGTGATTTTGGAGTTAAGATGTCCTTCTAAATAAATCCTATTAAAATCATCATTTCCAGACCTATTTTTTACATGTTTTTGTTCTTTTACCTTGAAAACATTTTCAAACATAAAATGTCCTGTTAACAGTGACAAAAGATTAAAGAAAAGTATTGATGACTTCCTCTTGTATATATGTTGTAAATTGATAGTCCATATTTGTCTGACTTTCTCCCTTTTATAACCTCCCCTGATTGTTATCAAAGGGATCATCATTCATTTTGATGACACCAAGGTGTGTGTTCCTCTAGGGCACCTGTCCCACAAAGAATTTGTTTCTAGGTTGTACTCGTTAGCATAGTAGACTTCATGGAGAGATTTTGATAATTGAAGAAAAATATATTTTTGTGGTTTTGTGGAGGAAGAATTGGTTTGGAATTTTAATGAAGAAAAATATTTTGTGGTTTCCTGTATACACTAAAGAACTATATTAGTTTGGTTTCATGACAGTGGAATATTTTTAATGCACCAGGAACACCTTGTGGTTAGAAAATCTACCCACAGTAAGGGGTAAGTTTGGATGGTGCAGACATGCACTGTCACCACAAAATTATTGAATTTTCGTCACTTTCATGCACAACTGCACATGGTTATGGTCCATTTGCAGGTCATAAAAGCTCTAACTTTAGGTTTATTGTAAAGAGATACCTAGACATTTTTGCACAAACGTGAATTAGCATAAAATGTTTTTCATGTGGCTAAAAATGTAAAATTAAAATTGGTTTGAACTGGGAGTAATAACTCCCAGGTTTGAATGATATTGGGTAACATCTGATTGAAATATGTTTATTTAAAAGATTTTTTTTCATGATAAAAATTGATGTTAGAAATATTCATGTTTTCGAACTAGTCTCATTAATCTGAATACATAAAAAATGTTTAATTCACCATAAAATTATGTGATTTATTGCTAGTCAGAAGTCAGCTAAAATTTCCTTTTTATGGTAGTATTTTAATTGCAAATGAAACAATATGGAGTATACAACAATAAAACCAACTTCCTCTCAAAGAATGCACATTTTTTTTTCCAATTATAGATCTGAAATTGATGAACAATTAAGATATGTCATTTTTTTTTATGATGAGTCTTAAAGGAACAATGAAAGAACATTTTTTTGATGTTGGAATTTTAAAACATTTCTGGTTTATTCGTTTTCTTTTTAAAAATGTATTTTAAATTGATTATTGAACAAAGGCATAAGTTAGGGTTCTAGTTGATCATTCTGTCCCCATCAATGGCCTTGCATTAATGATAGCATTAAGGTAAACTAATCAAATTGTATGAAGACCAAACATGAACTCTTATATAAGGAGGAGATAAAGTTAGATAATGTAAACATTGTCCCTAGATCATAGAGAAAACTACCTGGGTTACCTTGTATGTAAAAGTATGATAAAACTTTTAAACGGTGATGTCATCATACTAAGGGTAGTAGTTCTTGTCGGGTGAGTTTTTATTTTTTTTCTTAAATCAAAAGTTTTCTGTTTTGGCTTGATTTTGTAAAAATTGTAAAGAGTTCTTCCTTGGTTGTTACAGCAAATTTTGAAATGTTTTGTAAGGGTTGAGGCAGTAGATTTGAAGTGTGAATGATCAGATGATTATGTAACTGCTTAATGTCTGTCATTTATCAAAATGGGGAAAAAGAAGTAAGATATGGTAGAAAAAAAAGTAAATTTGATGAAACTGAACAAATCTGTTTCCATGGGCACTAAAGCATTGAAATGCAAATTATGTAAATTAACAGATTATAACACTACAGATATTTTATACCATTTTGACAGAATCATAGAGATTTCAGTGATAAAATTCTGAGATGAAAGGCTGAAAACAGACAATGATGGACAATAGTTTATTGTTTCCATGTTATCATAAATCCAAAGGAGTGAGAGTGTAGAGTGTTGAAAGATGATAGTTTTTGTTTGACCATAAAGTGTTGATGTATGGTTGGCTGACTTGCCCATTTCTGTCAATCTAGTGATGGTTTTTGTTAGGTCAGTCAGTGTATAGTTGAAGGAATGGTAAAATTTGGTATTTGCAGAAAATTAGAAAATTGCAAGCTGGAAAATGTTCGAATTGTTGACTTGCAGTTGTTGTTAAGGGTAGATAACTCAGTAAAACACCTGTCCAATATCAGTATATCATATCTGATATCAACAGAGATTTAGCTAGCGCTCGTCACTTTCGCCATTGACGAATGATTCTTGAAAGTGGCGAATGTTTTCCGTATGCAATTCGTCACTTGAAATTTCAAAATCGCCAAAAAATATTTCGCTTAGGCGCGTACACGCGTCCTGGACGCGCTAAAATTGGACTGTACGTGTCATCCTTCAATCTCATGCGTCCCTGGGACGTATTTAAATCTAATCAGCTGCGTCCGAAGACCATAATTTTCATAAAAGATCTCGAACCGCCATTTTTTGTTTTCTTGGAGATCAAAGGGAACGGGGAAAGAAACGATAAAAAAATAAGATAGAAAACGGCGGCAATCGGAATTCTCGTGATATTTCATTGGCCACAGCGTTTTTTACCGACCGGTAACAATATGTGTAGACCTCATTTAAAAATGAATTTAGCGGACTTTGACTTACATTACAATTGGAAATTTTGTCAATATTGATTAATAAGGTGTTAAAACAAGGTCATTGGGAGGATTTTAAGAGTATGTTTGAGAAAAAAATAATAGTAAAGATTATAGATAAATAAATATTAAAAAAATAAAATGGCAATATTAAATAAGTTGTCAAAAAGATTTTTGCTCATATCTGTAACAGAAATTTTCTTCCAAGTTTGGAGCACCACTGCATACATGTGTGTGTTCATTTTTTCTTTTTCTTTTTTGGATCCTTCTGATCTTAAAACTTTCAACTTTAGGAGGGCTTTTCAGTTGTGGTGTATGTCTAAGGATAGGAAGATCATGCATTATTGAGGTGATATCTATCAAATAGTAGCTACATGTACATTTCATTTATTTATTCAGTAATAGTTGCTATTGTATGAATTACAATGTTTTGTTACAAACTTTATTGATAATAAAACATTTTTATTATGATTATCACGTTATATATGTACCAGTGCTGAAAAATAAATGATAAAAATATGTATTAATATTCAATGTTATATTTTTTCTCCATCATATGTACAAAAAAGAACTGGAATAAGTTACATCATAGAACATGAAGAATTTGTCCCCATTTTGCTTGTCCGCAAAAGTGACTAATGGTTTCAAAATCCTAGCTAAAACCCTGTATCAATAACAATTTAGGCACATGTTTAATTTTGACAAGTTGGATAGGGTGTTGTTAGGTTATAAGTTAATAATTTTTTACCATGAAAACTTCCATCTGAATCAAAACTGTTTACTGAACTCCATGAGGATCCTGTGGTCATTTTGGCTTTGGTTATAAGTTTATGAAACAGTTTATTTCTTATGTGTTGGAAAAACTAAAGCAAATAATTTAACGATATTGATATATTTTTATATTTAAAATTTATATCGCAGCTCTAATAAATATTTATTTATTTTCAAATTCCACCCATACGGGTCAAAGCAAAACACACAATTTAACAAACACAATGCAATACATGAACAGATTAAGCAAGACAACAACAAACCTGCATCTCTTAAATTTTTAATGTGTTTGTAAGATGAAAGCAAATAATGTTCATATAGATGATATATTCTCATATTTAAAATTTATATCCCAGCTTTAATAAACTAACCTGCATTAATCTCTTACATTGGGAAATAAAACTGACAGCTCATAAAAATATTTTAATGTTAATAAATATCACTTATAATGATTCACTTAGTACTAAAACTATCACCTCAAGCTAAAAGATGAATATTTAATTTCCTGTGGGAATATTTTGTCATTTAAATGTTTAATTTTGTCTGGCCAGTGAATAACACTACCATTGTCAATATTTTTGTATTATAGTTAACATGCAATTATGTCATACTCGTAATCCGATCAAATAATTATTTTAATCCAGGTGAAAAAACCAATCAATCATGACAGCCTGTGATAATTACCTCAATGACAAGGAATAATTAACCTAATTAGCATATTTGAGTTAGTTGTACTTAATATTTAGCTAAGTAGTATTGGAGTGGTTTGGACAATAAATATATGATGTTTTAACATTTGGAAAAGTACATTGCTTGTAACTGTAATAATACACACACAGAGACAAGTTTAATTTGGTAAGAACTGCAAAAATTTCATGAGGTCACATGTACTTTTATTTATGATTTCAATCCCTGCAAAACAGGATGAGCAAATGAACTTTTGTTTTTATAATTGCTTGAAAGTAACAAACAAATATCTGGGTGTGAATTTAGGAACTTTATTGGTTAAATGGTGCATATTAATGTAAATAGCCTTTAAAAATTCACATCAAAACATTTTCAGAAATTTTGTTACCTTTGAGAGTAATAATAATTGATTTTTTATACAAGATCTGAAAACTTCTCCAAAATAGGTATAGATTTTCAAGATCAAGGAAAAGAAAACTAAAAAAGGAGATTTATATGATATGATATGGTATGATATATAATTTCTTGGAGAGACAGCTGTTTGAAATGAAAGAATGAGTCAGCAAAATATAATTGAGGTTGAGGACATTTGTGATATCTGATGTAAATTGACTGCAAATATGATGATTGTGGCTTGTATCTGTCATTTTACGAACATTAATGCAACATGTGCAGAATTGCATCTTTCATATATTATGTTTTATAGACTTGCACAGATGTCATTCTGTAGAGACAGCTTTTGTGTAGGAAAGTATCTTAATTTTTGCATATTAAGCAGAGACAGTTTATAAGAATTAATCTTTTTTTCTGCAAAATTGTTTTCCTGAAGACTGAAACACCCATCTGCAAAGAAATATTTCACTTTTCACCAGGCAGATGTTATAACCTTCTTGTTTTTTTTTATCGGAACGCCCATTTTAATATTTTTGAACCTAAGGTATGTCTTGCAGACAAAATGTTTTATTTAACAAAGTTGATGTTTTTTAAAGATAAGAGAATGTCTGTAAGATAGTTATTTTAGCAGAAAAAAGTGAGAATTATTCATCTTACAAAAAATCTGATCTGTTCTAGGCAACACACCTACCTAGTATAAAAATTGTTGCACCAAGATTGTACAGATTTTATAACATTAATAAAATAGATAAAATCTGACTTTTTTTACACAAACAATTTTCTCATTTTTAGCTCACCTGGACCAAAGGTCCATGTGAGCTTTTACCATCACTTGGCGTCCGTCGTCGTCGTCGTCGTCGTCGTCGTCGTCGTCTGTCGTCGTCGTCTGTTAACAATTTTTCAAACGTTAACTTGTCCGACACCATAAGTCCAATTGCAACCAAACTTGGTACATTTGTTTAGTGGCATTATGTGTACAAAAATATCGTTCGGATTTTTGATTCGTAAAAAAACATGGCCGCCATGGCTAAAAATAGAACATAGGGGTAAATTGCAGTTTTTTGCAAATAACTCAAAAACCATAACAGATATCAAAATTCTGGCATAGGGTAAAAGTGTTCAGCACCTCAAGATCTACCTGCCCTGAAATTTTGAAGAAGATCCAACGACCCATGTAGGAGTTATTGCCCTTTTTCTGCATTTTTTCCAAATTTTGCACTTATTAAGCTCAATATCTTGGATACTATAAAGGAAATTTGAAAAATTTAAATTTCATATTGTTAGGCACACAAAGATCTACAAAATTTGTAACAGGATCGAAGTTGTAGGTTCATTCCTTTTAGGAGTTATTCCCCTTAGATCATCAAAATTAACCATTTTTGCAGTCTTTATTCATTGTAATAAAATCGTTAACTCCTCTTACACCATAAGTTTAATTGCAACCAAACTTAGTGTAGTTGTTCCTTGGCATGAGTACTACTAAACTATCGTTTGGATTTTTGATTTGTAAAAAAACATGGCTGCCATGGCTAAAAATAGAACATAGGGGTAAATTGCAGTTTTTTGCAAATAACTCAAAAATGGTGACAGATATCAAAATTCTGATGGGAAGCTAAAGTGTTCAACACCTCAAGATCTACCTGCTTTGAAATTTTGAAGAAGATGTAACCACCCATGTAGGAGTTATTGCCCTCTTTCTTGATTTTTTTTTGAAATTTGTACTTATTAAGTTGTTGTCAATAGAGAAAAGCTGTTGTTTGCTTAAACAATCAGCTCATTGAGCTCTACAAAAGTCTGAATTGGGTCGAAGTTGTCAGATGATCCATTATAGGGGTAATAGCTCATGAAAGACTCCCTTAAAGCTTAAGGACCAGGTGAGCGATTCAGGCTCCTGGGAGCCTCTTGTTTCATGACATGATAGTACATCTTTTTAATTTCATGCTATTTTATGATTGAATGTTGCACAAAAAAATGTTGCTTGATTAGAAATAGAAAGGTCTGTTTGTGTGGGAAGTAAAAAAATATTGGGCGTTCATCAGGTACTTGTTACTGCTATTTGGATACAGCTTTATAATGAAGGAAAGTTTGTATAATTTGTTATTTTTAGCATGGTAACAAATTACAAATTACCATTTTAGTATCTTGTTTTAGTGACATCATGTTTTTCCTACATATATTTCAACCACAAATATTTGCATTCAAGTTTATGATCAGATTTTGTTGTGTTTGATTGGTAAACAATCGTCTGACTGGGAAGGATTTGAAATCAGCTTTTCCTCTGTAAAATAGTGAACTTTTTGGCCTTTAAATTTTAGAAATTCATGAATAAACCAAAGTTCATAAACAATATCCCAAATATTCATTTCATATTTAAATTTTCTTGAATTGAAGAGTTTCTAGAATGTTTACTTTCAAAATTTTTTTTCACTAAATATTAAGTTGATAGTACATTTGTTTATAGCTGAAAACTGTTTGTAACATATCTGTCAGCCACTTTATGAAAAGGGTGTTGAAATTTAGATTAAAATGGTTCACACTTCATAAATACAATCTGTAACTGACATGAAATAGCTTTGTCATTTCATAAAAGATATTTTTGAGAGAAAAAATTCAGATTACATTGATCTGAGTAATAAGATGATCAGAAAACTGGATGATGGTAGGACCTTTTTGGGTTTTTTGTGGAATTTATTTTTCTCATTGGATTCTTTCATTCAAGTTACTTTCTAATGTAATTGCACTCTGTTTTTATTTTGACTGGCTTGTGTTTTATGTATCACAACAATGACAAAGCTAAATATGATACAATGGTCAGTGCAGTGGTAAAACTTGCAGGTTGATGTGAACATTGGGAAAGTCATCAATATTTGTGAAAGAGTTGATGATCTGTTAATGTCTTTTACAACAAAAGTTGTAATTATAAAAACAAAACCTGTGTGGCATTGATATGTTTTGACCTGAACTGATTATTTTATGCCTACTTTACAGTTTTGTTAATTATTTATTCATAGAGATTTTATCTCTCTATGTCTTAAGAAAAAAACTTTCACACTGGCTCCAATGTCATTGAGAGATTTGAAAAAAATTGAGTAATCCAAACAATTTGTAATGGGATTAAGAGATTAAAAACTTTATTAGTCATATTAGGAAAAGGTGTGATCAGAGTTAAGTCCCTTTAATAAAGGGATATTATCAGCTAATAACAAAATTACAGGAATTTTAACTCTTTGAAATTACATCGATCATGCGGCTTGAAAATTAATTTTAACATTTAACAAGAGAGAAATTATGAGCCATTTTTGATAATGTTCGGTATGTATTCAGAACTACACCCATCGTTTTCTGACATTAATTTTCATATTTCCAATTACCCATTGCATTATTACTTTCATTGCAAGTGTAGCAGGCTGTCTGAAGAATAAGTATGATGGAGAAAAAATCATATTAATTTTCTGTCTAGGCCTACATAACTGTGATTGTGTTATAATGTAGCTATCATTTTCTATTTTCAGGTTATCTGAGTCGGAGTTGATCAGCATTGTGACTGTGGATAATTATTTGTTTTGAAAGCAGAACATTCCTCAAGGGACATTTTATGCTGCAAGGAATGAAGGATTTGGATAGCTGTGATATCTGCAATTCGGATTCAAATTTGGAATGTACTAAGTCTCAAAAATTTGTTAGAAGGAAAATAGGAAAAATGAATTCCCTGACTTTTCTAGTGTTAGGATTTTTACTTATATCACAATGTGTGGCAATGGATTTTAAAATAGATGTGGAAAAGTTAGTTAACTCTGTGGATACTGTAAAACCTAAACGGACAGAACCTGTAGCTTTACATTGGGGAATAGCCGATACCTCCGCAGTAGTGGGGAAAATGTTTAACTATGTGATACCTAGTGATGCTTTTAAAGGAGATATTATTAGTTATAAGGTGAGTTAAATTCAGTCCTCATAAAAATATCAAAAAATCATATTTTTTAATGAATGGTTTTATCAGTTTATTTAAAGTTTACAATAAAATGGACCATAAAGTTCTTGTAGATATTCCAAATTCTTGCAAAGTTTATTTTGCATGTGACTACCCATCCATGAAATTTCCAAAACCATTAAAAGTAGTCGATTGTGAACATTTTTCATCCTGTAGTTCTTTTGAAATGTGGTAGTTTAAACTATATATAAAAAAAATGCCTGAAGAAGAAATTTCATGGAAATTAACATTTTTTGCAACATTTTTGCATTAAAAATAAAAGCAAATGTTACGTGATAAAAAAAGGTGTAATAGTTCCATAAGAACAGTACAATAATCATTTTTGTTACACATTAAGGTTGCCCTGTTATCTGTTGGAAAGTTTTTATTATGTTTATCTTATAATTATCAAGTGTGAAATAGTATTTGGCTATCACTCTTGTTGTTAATTACCTTTAGAGATAGCAATGATTTTGTCTGCCGAACGTGTACACTGAAGGGAAGCAACTTTTTCATTATGATGGGGGAGATGATTAGATATTATTCAAAGCAACAGAGATTAATTTTCAAAATAAAAAGTCCTTTATTCATTTAATGTTAAGGATTACACATTCTTACACAATATTTCAAGATATTATATTAAAATCTGTCAAAATATACCCTGTAGCAATTTGGACACTGTTGAGATCGATAAGGACTTGATAGGTGATCACAAAGTCATGTCCAAATTGGCCTAAAGTGTGAATATCACACAAAATGTACAATATATCAAAACTTCCTGCTAATTACCCTAGATTCACCTTATCTTGGGAGGGACAATGGATTTCTAATGACCCTGTCTCCCCCAGGAAGAAGGGGATCAATCACAGGTGAAATAAAAGGAAAGTAAAATCTTAATCACGCTGAGCTGCAATTGTTATGAAATGAACATATCAGTTAGTTGTAATGTTGCATGACGAGTAATTTATCATAGAACCAAGAGAGGTTTACTGGGTCGTAACCAAGCATGCTTCCCTTTTTTTTGGATCTAAATGTCATTAGTACTGTATGAATGGAATTTCCTTCAATTATACTAAAAATTTATAGCTAGTGGAAAAAATTTATAAAAGGGAAAGTTTCTCCATTGAATTATAAATTTAGAATATTAAAGAATGCATTCTAGTTGAAATTGAATATTTTTTTTTTAAATATTTATCATAAAAAGGTTTTTTTTTTTTTAAAGTTTTCTACTTGAGGGGTTATTTTTCTGAGTAAAAATTGAAGTATTGATATGTCTTATCTGGAATACAAAAACCAAATCTTCTTTCAGAAAAAAAATTATATCATTTCAAACAAATCATAACTGATATAACTATTTTTCCTTATTATACCCGGTCTGTTCAATATTACAAATAAAACCCTTTGATTACAATGTCTTTATCAGCATATAAAAGTAATAAAAAACAACGTGTAAGAAAAATAAAATTATTTGCCGAATCAAACTTCAAAGGCAAAAGATGAGCAGTTATT
Organism: Mytilisepta virgata; assembly: GCA_028015205.1. Classification (NCBI taxonomy): domain Eukaryota; kingdom Metazoa; phylum Mollusca; class Bivalvia; order Mytilida; family Mytilidae; genus Mytilisepta; species Mytilisepta virgata. The sequence goes on from CM051519.1 coordinate 81,177,902, forward strand.
ATCAAGTTTATTGAGCAACATTATAGTATCATAACAACATCTGTTTTATATATTGTATTTCTGGCAGTTATGAGGGTTTGTTATTAATTACCTCCCTTGACCTATACCTATGACAAATAATTGTATGGATCATCAGTAACAGTAAGCAGATAAACTGAAAGATTAGACAAAAAATATTAGAAATGTCAAGTTCTTGTGCAAATTTTTTTTTTAATAATAAATAATCTGCTACAAGGTGCAGATATTTTGAAATTATAGTGCAACATAAGATAAAATTCAATTTAATAAAAATAGTTTACAGTTCATCATTCTTCAAATTTCTGAGCCTCATACTCATTTTAAGAAGTACAATGTATTGCCCATATTTTTTTTTATGAACCGTTGAGAATGTTCAACTTTGAATCTGAAATTTTGTATAAGATATACAGTCAACTCAGTGTTAGCCAAAACCTTTTGGGACTGAAGATATATTTGGATTAGACAGGAGTTGAAATTTCACTGGTTAAAGAAAATGCATTGTATGTTTTGAAATAAAAAGTTTGATTTTAAAACTGGTTTCAAGTCTACACAAGTTCAGATTTTATAGGATTCACTGTAATTAGAAAAGATCAGACATATATCTCTCTAGTATGTATTGATCAGACAAATTAAAATATAATTTTTACATTTTGTTTTCATATCAACAAAAAGTAATTTGGTTAACCAGAACATTTGACATTTTGTAAATTACATAACCACCAAAAATTCTTATAGACATAATTGGGATTAGAAAATGAGTTTTCAACATGGAGAGCCCCAAGGGACCTCTTAACCGAATTATAAACTCTAGAAATATGTTTTATCATACATTGTAAACTGTCAATCTGTAGATTTCTGCAGACATTGATTGCTATTTTATAGCACTTAAAATATTTATGCAAATTGTTTGTATGGCTTTTTAGGTGCATTTTTAAAAGACTTCAGGTTTTTGTAATTTTTGTGGCCTTGTACATGTTTGTTCAATAAATCCTACTGCCCAGCGGTTTCTGCAGTGACATTTAAAAAAGCAACCAAAAGCAACTTTTTTGTTCCGATTTATTTAAGGTTTGAAAAACTTAATTCTGTTCTGACTTCCCGTAGATTGTAAAAATCCAGACAAGACTTCAAATAGCACAATAATACTGAAATGAAATAAATAAAGGATTTAAAAACTTGTAATTAATTATTTTGGAAACTGTTGATATTTTGGCTTCCTTCAGTAAGGTATGACCTGTTTTTGAGTTAAATAAAATGTCCTTGGAATTATCAGCAGTATGCACTAATCATGTTTGTTCTGAATTTAAATTACATCAGATAAATTTTAATCGTCCTAGGATATAACAAGGCCATGTGCAGTGAAATTTAAAACATTTAATCCTGCACATGTGTCAATTTATTTTTTCCCAGTCTATCACATTCGGGATTTGAATTTCTCCCAAATGTTCCTACACGTTTATTTCAGTTGTGCCAAGGTATTAATCAAATCTTATAACCATTATATAACATGAATTCAAATGGGTCAAATTTCATAGAGTTTATTATAACAATGTAAGGGAGATAACTGCTGCAATTAAACTGAAAATAAATGATTGTTGGAGAGGCTTAATAATAATTATTATACTAAAAATGAATGATTGTTGGAGATGCTTAATTATAATTATTATACTGAAATACTAGAAACCATTGTCTAAAATTTTAGCTTTATTCAAATTTCTTCAGTGAAAAAAAAAAACTATGATTGCATTTTTTTAAAAAAATATAGATAAAAAATAACAGAAAGAATAAAGTATCACCTATTTAGGTTATCATGTCTAGCCAACTTTCTGTGGCATTGTAACATCTGTTCTCACTAGCTGAACTTCACTAACTATTTATTATAAAGTGTTATGTGCTTGACTTGCTGCTGAGAGAGATGGCATATCTCACCGAATTTCTTTCACAAACCCACGCTTTTTCAATTAGAACTGATATATTTTCTTTTATTGTATTTTTGGATGTTTCATGATTTACAGTATATTTATTTTTGTAAGAAGCAATTTTAATATAGATACTGTTATTAAAGAAGTGTGGTCAAAGTAAATAATAGCTATGGTCATGATACTTGTGTACTAACAGTATTAAAATAGCTATAAAATGTACAAAAAGCAAACATAAATACATTATAAAGAATACAGACAAAAATCAGAAACTAAAAATACATTTGTAGTTAAAAGTCAATTTCTTTAATTGAGAGTTGCTTCTTCTTTGCAGGTCATGGAAATAGGAAAAGATGCATTGCCAGTGTGGTTACATTTTGATAGTAAAAATCATCAATTGAAAGGCATTCCAAGTCCCACTGATGTAGGCCAACATTACCTCGAGGTTGTGGTCAAAGGTCATGAAAATTCTATTGCCAAAGATGTGTTCTCAGTAACTGTCACAGGGGAATCCCCTGTTCTAACATTCACTCCGTCAGTATCAGAAAACGGAAAACCACAAGTTGTGCGATGTAAACGAGAAGTACCTGAAACTGCAGTTACAGTAGTAATTGATACAAATTTAGAATCTCTACCTGCTCTTAACAGATTAGACTTAGTCAACTCTGTTGCCTCCTACCTCAATCTTGCCAATGATATGATGAAATTGCTTCCCAAGGGAGAAAAACCACTGATTGACAGCTCAACACTGGTTACAGGAGCTGGAAACATTAAAAAGCCAAAATATACTGGTGTACAAGTTTCTTGGCTTGTAGGCTGTGGACAAGTAGAGAAAGACCACATGCCAGTTCTCCATCATGTAGAAAAGTCAGCACTCAATGGTAGTTTAGCTACAGCAGTAGGATTCCCAATCAGTGGGTGGCAGGTAACTAACACATTGTTTCAGGAAGCTCCACACAGAAGGAGGAGAGCTATCAGGGCAACAGCCACTCCTGCAGTAACAAGGGGACCACCAACTCGGGTCACTGAGGTTGTCACCGTGACAGAACCAATTAAACCAACAGATAATTTAGAACCAATGACAAGATCAGTACCAATAATGGCATCTCCTTCAATGGACATTGTACCAACAAAATCTATCGTTGCTCCGCCAGCTTCTCCCGAACCAACAGAAATGATGACGAAGGTAGTAACCCCTAAGGTCACACCTGTCATGCCACCAACAACACCAAAACGCCCTGTAGAACCCGTTGCCTCAAAAACAGAAATTCTACCAACCAAAACTCACATCATGACAGCAGCACCACCGACTGATTCTAAGCCAGATCCGACTCCACCGATACTCGAAAAATCGACAGAAATCGAATCCATGCCAAAATGTGTGGATGGCAGTATAGCTGCACCTGTGAGAAGTGGTAAAATGAAAGATCTTGTATTTAGGTCGGGAGAATCCAAGCAATACGTTGTTTCAGAAGATTTATTTGAAGATTGTCTGGAAGGTACTACTTCTAATCTGCGTCTGGATTTGTTTATGGAGGAAACTATGGTTATTCCACAAAATGCTTGGATTAGTTTAAAACACAAAAATAATAAATGGATCATATATGGTGCACCACTGACAAATGATGTGGGAATGAAAAGATATAGAATTACTGCACAAAACAGAAAGGGAATGGCCCCAGCATCTGACAGCTTCATGGTAACAGTAAAGGGATCCAGTGTTGCTGCTGTCGATAATCCCACTCATGAAATGGGGTTAGTTTTGGATGAGAACTTCGACAATTTTACTGTTACAAGGAGATTGGAACTAGTGAAAAAGATTAGGAGAATTTATCAAGATGATAATGATGACAGTATTAGTATGTTGAGATTTGAACGTGGATCTGTCAAATTTGGCTGGACAAATAATTCACTACCAACAGGTTCCTGTCCTATAGAAGGAATTAAAAAGGTTGTTGGTAAACTTGTGAAAGAAGATGGTCAATTGACAGATAGAGCCAAAAAGCAATTACAGAATTTCCGTGTTAATAAAGCTACAGCAGAACCTAGAGGTCAGTGTATAAATAATCCAGATTTTCCATATCGTGGTGTTGACTTCCCCATAGATAAACCACCTAAAAAACCAGGAACTCAAACGTCAAAGCCTACACCAAAGCCAACCACATCAGTACCTGACAAAGAACAACAGGAAACTAGTGAGGATGATATGCTCATTACGACAGTCGTTCCAGCTGTTGTTATAATCATTATTCTACTCATAGCATTGATGATTGCATGCTGTTTGTATCGAAAGAGAAGAAAGGGCAAAATGTCTCTCGAAGATAAGAATACATTTGTCAATAAAGGAGCACCAATTATATTTCCTGATGAATATGATGAAAAACCAAATGATGCAAATAGACCTCTTATTATGGAAGATGAGAAACCACCTATGCCCCCACCAGAATATACTCGTGCATCAAGTGAAAGTTCGCGATCATCTGACCATAAAAATGAAAATGAAGAGCATGAAATGGAAGAGACTGATATGAATTCACCAATGATTCAACCACCTCCCCCAATTCATAGTTCAGGAGGTAACAAACAACCACGTCCTCATATGCAAACAGCTTACAATAACAGGCCAGCTCCATATGTACCCCCATAATGTTTCCATAGTAACATTAGACATTAAAAGACTAGAATAACAAATTTTATCATAATAAATAATAAAATGTGCTAACGGGACTGCAATATTTCCAGGATGAAATAAAGGACTGCAACGGCTCTCCGAGGATCTCAGTGGATTGGAGGCAGACATTGTCGCTGTATTAACTTGTTTATTTTTCTTTCACCTGTTATCTCAACACTTTCAGAATGAATGACTTGGATAAATGAACATGAAACAGAATTAGGGACAAAATATTCTTTGACTGTAATGGTTGAGAGGAAAAGGTTGAAAAGCTATGATTGTGTATATTATATGTAAAATGTGGTAGTTACATCACCTGAATAAAGTCAAAGTTCAGGTGATGGTCTAGACTTTATGAAAACCATTTTATGCAACTTTTTTTTCATTTCTTTTTCTGTGTCTGCTATGTATTTCAATATATTTTGTGTAGTTTTAGAAATGTGTAAAGTTTTTGTGAAAGATTTTATTGTACTCTTGTCTAAATTAAAATGTACATTAAGCATGATTGAAATTTAATTATTATATAAATTTTAATGATTAAAAATAAGACTGCAAGAAGATAATGTTCCACTTTTCATTAAATTATCTCCCCTTGACATTTGAAGTTATTACCCTCCCTTAAACCACTGCTGTGATGTCAGCCTATTCATTTACCGTGGTTTCTTTTTCTAGAATCAACGCTTCTTTAATCCATCACTGAAATGAAGTCATAAAATTATATTCAATTGTTCCTTTTGTGTACTTAATGTCATTAAGTTTGAATTGGCTAATTTACTGATTTCTGTTCACAGCTGGTATTAGTTTAAAAACTTACCTTTGATTTTTGCAAATTTTTATTTGCCGTGACTGGGGTTCGAACTCCCTCCATCAAGTAAATTATGTGTCACAGTTCAAGAACACATCGACGAAACCTCTCGGCTACCAATCGGATGATATCTAAATGTCGTTTTTACATATATCAATATGATACGGTACAATATATACATAAGGCTTTCGCCTTTATATATTTAAAAACGACGTTTGTATAGTATAAGATGGTAGCCGCAAGGTTAGGATGAGTTGAGAGTAAACTTGTAGACATAGTTCGAATCTCTGTTTCAGTGTTCCCTTTTTTCTAAATCTTTGTGTTATCGTTGATATAACTTAGTAATAAGAAAAGATCGTTATTTTTTTTATTTGATTATTATCGACAATTTCATATAATTCCATAAAAAATTAGAACATTATTATTTTGATGTTCATGGCAATTTCATCTGTTTCACTGCATATTTTGACATATTTTTAAAATATAAAAAGTGTAAATCGAGTGGATTTAAACTATCTTTTCTTTCAGTACCATTATGTTTTACTGGAAAATTATTTGGACTATGCTTTATTTTGTCAATAATGGACAAATTTCTGAATCATATGCCTTATACTGTAAGTCCATACGGTTTTGTATTAATTTTCATTTACCATTAAAATCATCAACGTGACTATATATATATATATCTAATTGAATAGTAGTATAAAGAATTAAGTTAATTTAAACTCACACATAATAGGGTCTAATTAAGAAAGGAAAGGTAATTGGGAAAAGTCGTCACAACAATGGTTTAAGTAAGAGATAAAATGGATAAGCGTTGGTTCATGAAAAACAAACCATTCGCCCTCTGGGCTCATGGTTTCTTTTTCAAGAACCAACGCTTATCCATTGTATCTCTAATACATCTTCCATGACCACACAAGGGCACACAATTACAAATGCAAAATATATATCTCTCTATATTTAGGAAAGGAAGCTGATTTTTGTTCAGATTAGTGCTGTTTCGTTTCTTTTTGTAGTCCTTTACAATGTACTGTATGATAAGATAATGTTCTTTTTTTAAATGGTCCTCAGACATAGATATTGTAAATTCAGAAAGTATGCATTTATTATTGTGAATCATAGAAAATTAGCAAAATATGATTTAATCACATGTTGGAAATTTTTTATTTCAGGTTTAAATTATTGCAATGGTCATCTAATGGTAATTGCATTTTTAACATAAATAAAAACATTGCATTAGTTTCTGAACTTACAGTATTTCTACAGTTGTCATGTTGCATGAGTCAGTTATCTCCCTTTGCTATTACTCAGGGGAAATAATGGAATTACCACCCTTTCAGCACTTAAGATGAAAGGGAGGTAATTACAGTGATCTCCCCTTGGAAGCTTTGTTAAGGGAGATAACTGACTGATATTTTCTCTTTGAAAATGAATAAAAATACTCAATAAAATATCAGGGATTTATTGATATTCATGAAAAATATTGCCAAGAAATGTTGTCATATGGCAATTGAAAGAACATTTTAGGTTAGTGATACCTATTATTGGAATCTATGTTTAATCATTTATGATTAATTTATTACTGCCAATTTCTTTTACAACTAAAAGATTAGTTTCTTTCAGTTCACTGAAAATCTAAGCTTTTGAAAAACATATGATAATTCGGAGAATTAAAAAAATGAGTTATTTTTAGCAAAGTTTTCCCTTATATTGAAGTTTCATCTTAAGTATTTCAATGGAGAATTTAAAAAAATCAATTCTAATTAACAATTTTAAGACCACTTTGTACTAAATAACTAGATATAATGATTATTAAATTTATTTATTTAATCCTGAAAGTTGTTTTGAATAAAATCTATTTCTTCGCTAATGATTTTAATTCAGAAAATTAATTGTAGTAAAATTGAAGTGAAATATTGGTTTGTTGATGTATGATATATATATATATGTATATATTAAATGATGCGAAGAATGATTGGAATTGGATGTTACGTTAGTGCCTAAAAAAATTGTGATCATTGCTTAAATAAAAATGTTTGCATTTTGCAAGGTGTTTGTAACTGTGTTTAAATTTTGTTTCATTTTGTGCATCCATACACTGTGACTATACACTGTATAAAAAACTTATAATCATGACTATGTATTACATACAGTCTATATATAATCACTGTAATCACAGAATATGTTCTGAAGGTACTCTATTTAGTCTGGCCAAAATAAATCTTACCCCCGGATTCTCATCTCCTTATAGTTTCATCCTTTTACACTAGGTGGAGTTATTTGTGGATGTTTGATTGTACTGTAAATCCAGAAATTTTTTAATGCCTTTATTAGTATAAATACGTTGTATGTGTCAACAGACAATATAGTGAAATTAATTGATGCAATTGATTTACTTCTTCTTGTTAAACATAACTAAAAAAATCAATGTTTATATATTGTGGTCTTCATCCTGTCATGTATTTCACAATAATAAAAACATTGCATTGTGATTATTTCCAAATTAACAGTACCAACTGGTTCACTGTTTTCCATGGTACCAGTTTAATGTTATGACATGACTACTACATACAATTTTTTCCGAACAAAATCAAAGAACTAGATGAGAATCTTAAGAATTTTTTTTTTATTTTGGCCTATCAGAAAGGAACAGTATAAAGTAAATATTTGGTTAACTCTGCCTTTATATAACATTATCAATTTCCATTTCATTATATATTACCTCCCCTGTTTTTGTTTTTTTAAACTACAACTATATTCAGGCCATGATGAATGTTTGACAATATACCCAAATCATGTTATTTATTCTGGCAATAAACAATGTTACCTGTTCACCTGTAAGACATTAATTGTATGGGGCTATTTACATATCGTGACACTTACAAGTTTTTTAAAAAAAAAGGCAAAATTTGGCATGTATATTACATTGCCCAATATACAAAGCCATAGTGAAGATAGGAGAGCAGATAGATAATAAAATGGAAATTGGTCTATAGAAGACATTTTTGCCAAATATAAATTAAAACTAAAGTTTTTAAGCATTGTGAAAATAGATATAAGGGCATTATACCTCATAACAGTCGTTTAAAAATTTATTTCCAAAGGGTAGTTATACATGTATTTATTTCAATAAGATAATTATTCTATGTGACTGTCTTAGCCAGTTAAATCATTTTATTTCTACAATATTTCAATTTGTGTAACTGTTTTAACAGACTTTCTAGAGAAAGTTTTAATGTAAAAAATAACATCATTAGTAAAGATCGATGCTTGTGATGTATTTTTCATTAAAAAGTTTTTTTGCACAACTGGAAATAATGACAAGATTTTAATGGAAAGAAAATCGAATCCACACTTTTATTGAATCTCAGCTTCATTGTTAGGGTATCATAGACAATGATTAATTACAGAAATAGAAGACCTTTGCCCTTATTTTATGCAAGGGTTTCCTGAGACAGAGTTGCATTGTCTTATAAAAACGAACTTGTTTTAGAAGACAGAGAGTTTTCTATAATTTATTGTTTTGATGTTATTTTCTCAGAAATTTTCCCATGAAATGACAAGCTTAAGGTAAAATTCATGAAAAGTTAAGTTTGATTTTTCAATTGGTGAAGGATTTTTTGGTTTTTTCTATACCAGTGAAAAATTTATGCATGCATTTATTATTGCAATAATAAAAAAAAATTAATAAAAATGCAACATCAATCAATAAGAATTTCACATAGAATTTTTAATTTACAGTCACATTAAATTTGGAAATAAGAGTGAAAACCTTTAAAATAAAATATAATTTCATAAAAATATGTATGTGCCATACATTTACCCCTTCAAGTTATACTTGTCTAGAATAAACCCTATGTCAACTAGAAAATCGCATGAACTTAATTTGTGTGTCCGAACACACAATACATACTCTGAAGTAATGAGAAACAGTCACATATTTGAAATTACCCCCCTTTGACTAATGGGGCTAAAGGGAGGCAATTTTATTATCTCTCCTGGGTAAATTAGTTAAGGGAGATAAGTAGCTTATGTTTCTCGTTAGATTTAAACCTAATACCCAGATGGGTTTATTAAGACAGCCTCTATGGCCAAATTTATTTTTTTATATTAATTTCTTTTTTCTTACAAAAATTTCAGAATTGCATTCCACAGTGTGCCAGAAAGTTAATTTCAGAAAGTTCTGTTTGAGAATTTATTCACAAGAGTGTTTTTACTATTACGTAAATATTATATTATAGAAAAAATTCCAAAAGATAGTACATGAAATTATGTTAATAGCTTATTTGAATATTTTGTGTTCAGTGTTATTTTTTAGGGAGTATTATTATTTATGTTTATTAGTGAGTTACACTACAAAATTTTATTATGTATTGTATGCTGTTGTATATTGATTTTCATCCAAGCATGATAAATAATAAATATTCATAAAACCATAATTTGTTGGTCATTAGCTAATCATACAGAGGTTGCATGTCAGAATGATTATTTTTTGTCAAACCTTCCTTTTGTGGTCATAAACCTTGTGTTTAAATTTCATAGATTTCTATTAACTTATACTAAAGTTATAGTGCAAAAACCAAAAATGCTTATTGGGCCCTTTTTGGCCCTTAATTCTTAAACTGTTTGGACCAAAACTCCCAAAATCAATCCCAACCTTCCTTTTGTGGTCATAAACCTTGTGTTTAAATTTCATAGATTTCTATATTGACTTATACTAAAGTTATAGTGCGAAAACCAAATGTCTTCGGACGACGACGACGACGCCAACGTCATACCAATATCCGACGGAAAAATTTTGCGATCGTATAAAAAGTAGTGGCCTAGTATATTTTGGTCAAATCTCATATTAGTAATGATAATGTGGTTATCCGTCTTGTATAATGCTACAATGTAACACTATGATTGGTTTCTATACGTGTTTCCATCAGCCTATAAATTGGATTTAAAAAAATCTGTGGAACAAAGGCCCGTACCATTGAAAATCAAAGTGACCACAAAGCCCATGCAATAATTATATGATGATCGCAATGTCATATGCAAGCCCACCAACAGCTCCCGGGGTAACTCTGGATTTTTGACGGGATGCGGAAATGGCCTAAGAAAAGGTACCCGAGCAAATACTAGAAAACTTGTCAATAATATACAGGAGAACTTACCTTTTAATTGAAACCCAAGATTACCGGAGTAAACTCAAGCTAGTAATATTACTTAATAAATTCAGACCTGTATCAAGTGCGAATATTGTGTCCATTTTTTCCCCAATTGTTCAGGGTTGGAGCTCTGCGGTCGTATCCAGCTGCGCTCAGCGAAGCAATTTATTCTATATGTATTGCACAAATATTTTGTAAACAAAATGAACAAAGGCTGTTCTAAGTAATATTACTAGCTTGAGTTTACTCCGGTAATCTTGGGTTTCAATTAAAAGGTAAGTTCTCCTTTTTCGCACAAACTTTATGCCTCTCTCGAGGTAGAATTGCCCTTGATGTTATCAGAAGTTTGCCTCTAGTTTTTACCTGCGTCGCCAACGGCGAAAACACCTGTTTAGTAACCGCTTGACTCCGTCCGTCCGTCCGAAAGACCTTTGGTAGGAAACTTTCGCCAAAGTTTTCTTGACTTCTACAAAAGGGAATGATTTATATTTTGTCTGCAGCTTGATAATGTTGAGTTGTAGCGTGTAAGCAATTTTTATACGACCCCAAAATTTTTGCGGTCGTATATTGGTATGACGTTGGCGTCGTCGTCGTCGTCGTTGTCGTCGTCGTCGTCGTCTGCGTCGTCGTCCGAAGACATTTGGTTTTCGCACTATAACTTTAGTATAAGTTAATAGAAATCTATGAAATTTAAACACAAGGTTTATGACCACAAAAGGAAGGTTGTGATTGATTTTGGGAGTTTTGGTCCCAACAGTTTAAGAATCAGGGGCCAAAAAAGGGCCCAGTAAGCATTTTTCTAGGTTTTCGCACAATAACTCTAGTATAAGTAAATAGAAATCTATGAAATTTTAACACAAGGTTTATGACCACAAAAGGAAGGTTGGGATTGTTTTTGGGTGTTTTGGTCCCAACAGTTTAGGAATTAGGGGCTAAAAAAGGGCCAAAATAAGCATTTTTCTTGGTTTTTGCACAATAACTTTAGTATAAGTAAATAGAAATCTATGAAATTTAAACACAAGGTTTATGGCCACAAAAGGAAGGTTGGGATTGATTTTTGGAGTTTTGGTCCCAACAGTTTAGGAATTAGGGTCCAAAATTAAACTTTGTTTGATTTCATAGAAAATTTAACTATTGGGGTTCTTTGATATGCCGAATCTAACCGTGCATTTAGGATCTTAATTTTTGGTCCCATTTTCAAATTGGTCTACATTAAGGTCCAAAGGGTCCAAAATTAAACTTAGTTTGATTTTAACAAAAATTGAATTCTTTGGGTTCTTTGATATGCTGAATCTAAACATGTACTTAGTTTTTTTATTATGGGCCCAGTTTTCAAGTTGGTCCAAATCGGGGTCCAAAATTAAACTTTGTTTGATTTCATCAAAAATTGAACTATTGGGGTTCTTTGATATGCCGAATCTAACCGTGCATTTAGATTCTTAATTTTTGGTCCCGTTTTCAAATTGGTCTACATTAAGGTCCAAAGGGTCCAAAATTAAACTTAGTTTGATTTTAACAAAAATTGAATTCTTGGGGTTCTTTGATATGCTGAATCTAAACATGTACTTAGTTTTTTTATTATGGGCCGAGTTTTCAAGTTGGTCCAAATCGGGGTCCAAAATTAAAGCTAAAAAGGGGGTAAATTTTTTTTTTTGGGGGGGGGGGGGGGGGCAATTCTCCACAGCATATTGTATTACACAAAAGCAAAAAATTGAATATAAATTCAAATCATATGACCAATTCTAAGTTCTTTATTTCAGTTATTCTGTGTCAGAAACCTATTATGTGTCAAATATTTGAAGAAATTTTCAATTGCACAGTATTGCGCAATAGCAAGAAATTGATATGTGTGCCCTGTTATCAAAACTTTATTATTAACAAATTCCATTGGAAATTTGCCAATATAAAATGTGCTGATGAAGCTTTTTTGTTTATCTTATCTAAACTGCTTTTAAATTTAATATATATTTAAAATTTGCCATCCATGACTATGATGTCATTTTCTATTTTAATATGTTATGGTGTATTTAAATGGGCTGTTATGGTTGCAAAGTATAAAGAAATGGGGGGGGGGGGTAAATGAGAAATTGGGGAGGGGGTAATTTTTTCTCATTTCATATTTCATAAATTAAAAAGAAAATTTCAATTTTTTTTTAGCAAAAAAAGGGGGGGGGTTACAATAAATTTTATTGTTTTTTGGGTTTTTTTTGGGAGGGGGGGTCAATGTGCAACTTCATAGTGTATTGCACAAAAGCTAAAAAAAGGGGTAAATTATTATTTTTTTTTGGGGGGGGCAATTCTCCACAGCATATTGTATTGCACAAGAAGCAAAAAATTGAATATAAATTCAAATCATATGACCAATTTTAAGTTCTTTGATTTCAGTTATTCTGTGTCAGAAACCTATTATGTGTCAAATATTTGAAGAAATTTTCAATTACACAGTATTGCGCAATAGCAAGAAATTGATATGTGTGCCCAATTTTAAATTTTAAATTGGTTATTTCTGATTTATATATAAAAACAAATAATACTGATATGGTTTGAATAGGTAAATTAAAATTTTTTAAGTTCTTAGACAACATTCATTCTGTGTCAGAAACCTATGCTGTGTCAAATATTTATTCACAATCCAAATTCAGTATTGTATCAAGCTTGAATGTTGTGTTCATAATTGCCCCAACTATTCAGGGTTCGACATCTGCGGTCGTATCTAGCTGCGCCCAGCGGAGCATTTTATTGGATCTGTCGTGCAGCCACATCCTGTTTGCATGCTGAGACGCCGGTCCAGATCCAGTTTTGGTCTTGTTGCTGTACTTATTTACTTAAGAAATAATTCATGGGGGTTATAGAGTTGGTCATTTACATTTGGACTAGGCCTTTATATTCGGATATTTTATACTGAACAATACTAGAAGGGATTATAGAATGTTTATTTCACTTACAGTTACATTGACTAAACAAACTGAAGCTAAAAAAAAAAAAATGTAAAAATATATGTTATTTCCGATGAGACCGTTTAGCTTGTTTGAATAAAAAGTTAGAGATATGCTACCATATCGCTGCCCGTTTTAATATGGCGATCGAGTTGAAAAGTAAAAACTTGAAAATTTTTTTTATCCAGACTTTTTTGTTAAATTGTTTGTGAAATAGACGATGCAGAAATGAAGTTGACATGGTCCTCGGAATAACCAATGACCATACATTCATCCTTGAAATGGCCAATATCTGTTGTAACCAAATTTATTTTCAGTAGGACCAAAAGCGGGAACTCGTTTTAAAGCATGTGTTTGACTGGAATCACTAAACCAACGTTTTACACGACACTGGATACTAGTCTATCTAGCCAAAGCAAAATAGTTTAGCACTGGAAAATCGTTTCAAGATATTTGCCAGCTGAAATGAAACATTTATAAAACGGCTATTTAAAGCAGTTTCTCGACGGCTCCACAAGCTTACAATGAATGTCGCTTTAGCCAGGGGCGTTTCCAGGATATTTGAAAGTGGGGGGCGTATAATAAAACTTTCGCCTAGCGGAGCGAGGCGAAAAATTTTTTGGACCTTTTTTTGCTAAAAAACATAAAATAATTGTGAAATGCACTAATGTAACGGTTCCTGACTTGGTTTAAAAAGAAATCAGAGTATGTGTTTAATTAATGAATATGATAAATTGCCATATTCAATACAATATAAGCAGATTACGATAGTTTTTTTTCTTTGAAAAAGGGGGGGGGCGTATGCCCATTACGCCTTCACCTGGACCCGCCCCTGTTAGCTCCAGCGTGACAAGACCCAGTAAATAATTGATTCCCAGAGCGATTAAACTTCAAAGGTCTACAACCATAATTAATTCATCTTTGGACATTTTGTTAATTCAACTAACCATTTCTGTTTGAAACTAATCACCAAAAGTTACTAGAATTTAGACGTCTGAAACTACGTTGAATGTTTGAACAAACTGATTATTTAGTTGTATTACTTTTCAAAAAGGGTAAACCAAACTATAAGCTGTGTACGCATTACAAAGCTCCTTTGAGCCTTTAGACAAAAATAAGTTTCAAAGAAAATTTACATTTTTACGTGCAGCTGAACTAGTAATTATGAAGATATGGTCAAAAGAAAACCGTGAAAAAAGTCCACAAATTCGAAGTCCAAGGAAAAGACAGTCTGTAAGGAGTGGAGCACAACAACAAAAAACGTCGCAAGGATACAGAATAAAAGGCATGTACTAAAAGGTGGAGTGGAGTGGAGTGGAGTGGAGTGGAGTGGTGGAGTGTTGGAGTGTTGGAGTGGAGTCATGGAGTGAAATACTTAACATATCCAACAATCAATATTTGATTTCACATTCTCAGTTGATCACATTTTAAAGATTTATTGTGACACATTTAACCTCTGCCTTGTTTCAAAATATTTTTAATTGTTTTCTGGCATTGCTTGTGATAAAAAGTTTACTGATAAAATACAATTTTATGACCTTTTCCACGTATATTCAATGTCAGTCAACAAATTGTCAGTACAGTTCTAATTTTTAGAGGTGACCTAAAAGTTTAAAAGATTTTCCCATGGAGCTGATGTGAAGACCAAAATTTTATTGGACAGGTTAAATATTGAAATGTACAAAAAATCATTAATTGATCATTGAATAAAACTATATATTTTATGTCAAACAGACAAAGTTTTGATTCTTGATTTAATAAAAGAACAGAGTTTCAATGTCACCTGGGTTGCACATATTTTATATTTCCAAAGAGCATAAATCTTTTAAAAAGTAGAACTTGTCCAAGATGTTACAGATATTAACCTATAGTATATATAAGTTTAATAAAAATCTGGCAAGAATTGCACCCGTGACAGCGCTAACAAGACTGGACTGACACAGAGACAGACAGAAACTTGGATGCCCGGTATTTCCATGCCCCTCGCAATGTGTTCAGTGGGGGGCAAAATAACTTAAATGAACGATACGTGTATATTGGCATGCCATAGATACATAGATCTTTTACCAAATAAGCAAATTCATATCTTTTTCAGTTGAAACAGACAGAAGCCAAGTGTCGTTTTTCTTGCAAATGACTGTTCTGTTGATGCTGGGTTTTTTTTAATATACTAGTAGTTTATAATTTTAACTTTGCTTTGAATGTAAAATTAATTACACCAGAATGTTGTTAACTAAGGTAAAATTGCTGAAACACCCCCTCCTAAATTATAGAAATCTATCATTTAACATTAATCAAGTTTTTTTTAATATTGTTTGGAAATATAACCTTAAAAAATGCCCATGACACATCCAAGGTGCATTTTATTGGTATAATGTTCATGAATGCAGTTGGACGCTGTTGAAACATTTATTCTATGATTTTTATAGTACACATGTATACAAAAATATCTTATAAATTGGTTTAATTTCAAAACTATTGAACCCACAACTCCACTACACTCTATTTCCTAATTCCATGTTTTCACTCTGTGACTCCAGCACTCCAACACTCCACCACTCCACTCCACCACTCCACTCCACCACTCCACTCCACTCCACTCCACCTTTTAGTACATGCCAGAATAAAAAACGTATAATAAACTAAATAAAAGACAGCACAGAAACTAAAGCATATTAAATTGTAAAGAATTCATCTGATATCAGAATATTTCACTGGTGACTCGACAGTCAGACAAAATTGTTCATTATCTTGTTTACATAGGAAGATAATCATGTTTGCATAATCTATAATGAAAACAACAGAATACCGAGAAATACTTAAAACATTGAAAATATTGTAAATATCTGTCTAATTGACGCAACTAAGTGTTTTATAATATTTTGCCAAAACTCATCCTAAAGAGTACGTTAATCTCTGATACAACAGATTAGTTAACACCTATTCATAAACGTTAGATGGATACTTTTGAAACGGGATAGATGAAAGACATGGACCTCGAAAAAGCTTTCTTTGATTTTTATCTGAAAAAGTAATCTACTCGCTCCTGTACCATGGATGTTTTGTTGTTTAGTTGGGGTTTTATGCCTTTTTCAGCACATCTGGCTATTTTTCGGCGGCCAGTTTTTATTGGTGGAGGAAGCCGGAGTACCCGGAGAGAACCACCGACCATCAGTAGGAAATTGGCGATCCTTGTCAATTAAGATTAGAGTCGAACACATCCCGCCACCAAAACCTCAGTGATTATTAGTAGTCATGACGAACTTTAGCATAGATGTTAGTGTAAACAGAAAAAAAAAAAACAGCAAACTTTCTGTCATGGGCTTGCTTGCATCTACTTTATACAAAAAGAATTTTGACTAAGTGGATGGTCCTAATATTTTTGCGTAATTTGTGAATTTTAATGATTTGTTTTGTTCTACAGTACTTAAAAATGTCTATAGGCATGACACCTAAATGGATAATAGGAAAGGTCAACAATGACATACCAATCAATCAACGCCACCCAACATACAGAACCCCGGAAAAAATTAACACATAAATACAACAGCGAGTGGGAATAGTCGGACTTGATACAGACACTGGACAGTGGTGGGATTAAATCGGTTTTATGGGTATCTAAACATCCTCTTTATCTATCATGCCACTCTCATGTATATAAATGCAGATACTACCTTTCATCAGTCTATTCAGTTTAGGGATGTGACGTAATTGAAGCCGGTAACACTGGTGACGATGGCCGTCTTGAATTTACATTGAAATGCGATGTATTTTCAAAGCTGAAATCCTCACAATGTCTTTTAAGATGTAGAACAGCAACAAAAGCGCTGCTTTTTGTTTGAATATTTGTCACACTTCTATATGTAGAAACTTTGTTAAGAATTTTACCTATTCAAAATGACTAAAATGCAGGATCAAGACCAGCGATGAAAGTGAAATCAACCGATTGTATACAGACTGGATGGTTTTGTACCGTATACTGCATGCAACTGGACCGACATACTAATCTGGTAAATAAAAGGTGACACCCCACAGCTAATTCACAAAAATAAGCATGCATCTTTTCATCCGTTTAATTAGTCCCTCGCACAACAATGAGTATCGGCGCGCTAAATGTTTCCTTCTTCATAATTTCTGAATATGAAAAGGCAACATACCCCCCCCCCTCTCCCCCACTAAAAAAATTTAGATCATAGTTTCAATGGCCAAATAATCAGGTTTGATATCGCCTTTTATGCTGAAACACCCCATGGTACATGTTGATTTCCGCCGATCCTTGTGTTTCTTTTGGTAGTTGTCAAGGTCTCCACAATTCTTGAAAAGTGATTATGGTTGAAAGAATCTATTTTGGGTATATCGATATGTTTATTTCATATAATAAGTTTCTAATTAAAACAGTTGTGTTTGTTAAGCAGAAAAGATGTTAACTAAATTAATACCTGCTTATATTGCCAAAATTATTACATAACAAACTATTTGAAATTGCTCGTGTCGTGCACGTGGCGTAACTAGATAAATTATCGTCCATGCCAACAGATCAAATATAAAGATGTGAGGAAAGATGTAATGAAATTTTACATGCGCCAAAGAAAACGGTGCTTAATATCTTTATTAATGCAAATAAACCCACTAAGGTTTGTAAACAAATACAAGACATTACAATGGCAAAACAACAAAACTATGGGGGAAATAAAGTAATGTTTCACAGATCAGTAAATGCTTTTTTTCTCTCGAAGTTCCTGTATGCGGTTGAATGCCATCCGTCGCTGATTTTGAAAACAAACTGATAGCTCAATTTTCAAGAAACAAGAAATGAGTTAATTATTCCTTGTCCCCAAAAGAATCTGAATACATTTGTTTGTTTAGTTGGGGTGTAACGCCGTTTTCACCACATTTGGCTATTTCGCGGCAACCAGTTTTTATTGATGGAGGAAGCCGCAGTAGCTGGAGAGAACCACCGACTTTCGGTAGGATGGATGGATGAATTTTTGTTTAACGTCCAGTGGCAGCCAGGTTCCTTCGGTAGGAAAATTGGCAATCATTGTCAATTAAGATCGGAGTCGAACACACTCTGCCACAGGTTCGAACTCACAACCTCAGTGTTGACAGGCTATTGATCATTAGTAGTCATGACGAACTACCTAGACCACTCGGCCATAATCTAAATGTAACATCTGCAAAAATCCCCCTAGTGTTTTCGGTGACTTTCAACAAAGAGCCTAAGTAAACACCACAAGACAAAGCTAAATCACCCACCCCACCCCTATCGAACCAAAAATACATGGTCCAATATTAACACAGATTACAGGACAAGATTTCGCGATAGTGAACATTAAGCAACAACGTGGCCAAAACGATCCCACAAAAGACAAAAGTGATGTCTGGGACAACACAGGTTGTTTTCTGGCAACAGGGTTAAACTATATAACCTCTATAATCTGTAGGATATCAAGCCTCGGTTAGTGAGTAAGATACTGAGACAATAATCCATAAAGGGTTCTCAGATTTTTTTCATGAAAATGTATACAATTCAAGAACACCTCACCATGTTACTGTGTAAATTATAACCATTCTGAAGAGGACTTATACACACGAGTATTTGAAGAGTGAGGACGTTTGGGCCCCTTTTACAGCGCACCCTCACTTTTGTATAATGTTCCCCCTCATACAATTGTCTAATACTCTTATTAAATATTTACAAAGCCCGTACAACATGCTATGAAAAGATGTTTTCTGCGTTCTGATATTTCAAGTTGAAAAAATAATTATGTTGTAATTTTTAGCGTTAGAAATTCCATCAGTATTAAGTTTAATTTAATTATGCAACCGAATTATTTTGTCTATGTTAAGTTTAGACAGACGGAGGCTCAGAATTACACATAACTTAGTAATTAGTCTCAATCTTCGGTTTTGACTTAGGTTACACGATCGGTTATTCAGTGTTTTGGATTTTGGTTTGCTATGCGTCTATTCAGTACAGGTATTTGGTTTGCGTGTTTAGCCGATTTTGCTTTGTCTTTAATTTTGGTCATTTGGGCATTCCCCTCTGTACTGTTTTGCCGATACATGCATTGTCTTGGAAGGATAACTGCCTTGATATTCGCAACAGTTTTAAACTGGATTTACAACATTAGAAGAGCTGCCCATATCCCAAACTTTGAAAGTTGCATGAACTTAGCAAAATGCGATGCGTGAATGAAAATGCCGCAGTCAGAAACTGATCAATAAGCCTTCTGCAGCGGCCTTTAGTCCACTCTTTCTAGCAATCTATAGAAGTGGTCTTTGTTGTGCAAATAGCGTTAATTCTCCAAAATCATCACTACATATAAAGGCTTTGTTTCCGTGTTGTGAAAAACCACGGGAGGGTCTCCCCGGCCTATTTCGCACTAAAAAGCTCTGTGGTATAAGCCCCAGTAACACATCGCAAGTATATGAAAAATTAGAAATAAAAAGTATATTGAATATTATAATCATTACTGATATGACCCTTTCCTTTGGGATAAAAAGATTACTTCCCACAAGCACACACACACACAACAAAAAACTAAACCCTGATTCACAGATGCTGTAGAGCTACGAACGCTAAGATTCCAAAATAAAAATCATCAATATCCAACATTAATTATAACTTCATTGACCAATCAAGGACCCACTACAGTAAACTCGCAATTTAGATTAGAAACCAGTAATTTGGTAAGGAGAGATAACTCTAATAAGGAACAAAGTATCTCAGTATCATTCTGGTTACATAAGTCCTAGCGGATTGAAATATGTTTGAATTACTAGTAACTAATTTGGTTTGTCCATTAGATGCTTCCATGTTTGTTGACATAACTAAAAAATAGTTAGTTACATGCATCTACAGTTGAGTACTGTCTCTTTTGATTCTGAGCATTTCAGCTAAACTTTGAATATTTTCTTTTTATATTGCAACCTGTATGTCTTGAAGCTGTGATTAAAAACAGAACCGAGAAGTGTTACTGAGTTATTGCCCTTTTGCTAGAAACTATTATTTCACAAGAAATCCAAACAATTTTTTTCTGTTTTAAAGTTTGTGGATTTATCTCTTTGGTTAACATTGGGAAAAATAATCTTATAAAACTATCAAATGTTACTGTTGGTTTTTTAATTATTGTGGTGGTAACTTGGTGACTCAAGTATTTTGTTTTTGCCGGACACAAAATGAGTTTTTGTCACACCAATTGTTTTATTTTGCCTTATAACTGATATAATCCCACTGATTTAAATAAAATGAACACTTTTGGGGTTACCAATAAATGGCAAGTGGTACTGGTACAACCTATGTAAATGTGCAAAGCTGTCTTGTTATTGAAGAAAGATATGGATTTATGAATAGTTACTCAAGATTCTACAGCAAGTTTCATGTTAAAGAACAGCAAAATAGAAACTGTTTTGTCTCCTTGTTTTTTTACGTATCAGTATTATATACTTTATATTGATCACATTTTTCATCCTGTTTGAGCTACCACTAGACTTTTAATACTGACCTGTAAATAGTTAATTTTTCGTTTTGTTTATTTGTCACAAACTTTTTCTTATACTTTACATGGCAATAAAAGATTTAATTGAACTAATTATGGCCAACACAGATTAAAAGAAACACTAAATGAAAATTTTATCTTTATTTCCTCACAACCACATCACATATGACAAATAAACAAGAAAATCATTAAAAATAACAACAAACAATGAAAACTACATTATAAAATCCTTTTGTTTTTAAAGAAATACTGTGAAAGTTTTTATTCATGGTATACCAATTTTCATGGATTTCGTGGACAGATCAATAAACAAATTTTTGAACCCAACAAAATATGACTCGTTCGTACAATATTATGTTTTGGTTATGCTGTAAATAATCACATACAAGTTGAAAATAATCAATGAAATGAGAATGAAAATTGTTTTGTTTGTTTAGTCGAAGTTTTATGCCATTTTCAGCACATTTGGCTATTTCGCGGCGGCCAGTTTTTATTGGTGGAGGAAGCTGGAGTACCCGGAGAGAACCACGACCTTCAGTAGGAAAATTGGCAATCCTTGTCAATTAAGATCGGAATCGAACACACCCCGCCAAAGGTGAGATTCGAACTCATAACCTCAGTGTTGACAGGCTAGTGATCTACTAGTAGTCATGATGAACTGCCTAGACCACTCTGGCACCGAGACCCCAAAAATAGTTTTATATAGCTACTTAATTTAAATATTTTGTCTTTTCATTGCAAAATGTTTTCAATTCAAAATCCACGAAATTAAGAACCCACGAATATGCTCTTTTTACCCAATCCATGAAAACTGATGTCAAAGAAAATAACTGAATTCACAGTATACAATTATTTTGCCCTCCCTTAAAAACATCGTTAAATAAATACATAAATAAATATCTTTAATATTTCTTTCCATAATGGATAAACCTATCTAATCCAACATTCTACAAAATAATTCAAATAGGAACCTACTTCCTAATCCAATTCTACATATAAAGATAAAACTATTCAAAATCTTAAAAAACCCTTCAATACCTCAAATAAAATTTTAAAAAATTTTATATTATAAAGCTGTCCCACAACTACCACTAATCATAAAATATAAGACTTTGTAAAGTGTGAAGATACAAAAGATTAATGCCTTTTTAATTAAAAAAAATATCAGGTTTTGATGATGTTTGCATAATGTGGTGGAGTAAATGCAAGGGGAGATAAAACAAATGAAACTGACTAGATTTGAATGAGACATTTTATTGAATTGGACATTTAACCCTGGCTTATTTTCTGACTTGTTATAATTACCGATTACTTAAAATGAAACACATTGCTCATAACCTTTTGTTAAATTTGTATTCTGAAATACAAATATGAACAATGAAATGTTATTAAGGTATCACAAGAAGAATTCATACAAATATAGAAATGAATTTGACATAGTATATATCTATTAAATTTTAATATCAAGATTTCAATTATTTATTAAACAACAGTATGAAAAAAGAATGCTTGTATCCACCATAAAAATGTGACATGAAAGAAATATGTCCATTTCTTTTTGTCCCAGGGCTTCAAAGTGAAGCAGTTAGTGAAATTGGGAGAAAACTGATGCTGATTCAAGTTTGGAATGGAAAATATGGAATGTCTATATTTCCTGCAAAAAAAGTTGAAAACTAATTCTGTATCACTAGTTAATAGGCTGTGTCATGGAACTGCTACATGAATAAAAGCCATATGCTATGTACTAAAATTCTTGTCTTTGACCATGAAAAAATCCTGCCTCTATTATTTTTTGTCATAAGTGTAATTGAATTATATTTGTAGCAAGCAAAAGGCATGTAAAAATAAGTTAAAATAACAATCCTTTTATGGATAAAACTAACAAATAAAAACAATCTCATATTAATAACAAAAATGATCCAAAAAAAATGAGATCTTTTTTGGATGGAATGTGCAGGATTTCAGGTTTAAACATAAACTAGATCTCAGTTCTGTTGGTTGAATATCTGTTGCTTTAATCTTTCAGTTTCAAGAGCCCCTTCTTTGTCTCCTATCATTGTTTGTGCATGTACCAGCATGTTCCAAAATCCCTCTTGCTTTGGGTTCAATTCTATACCCTGAAAGGGAGGTAATTCAACATTCGTGAAGTTATAATAAAACTAGAAGATCTTATAACATTAAATACACATTTAATAATAAACAATTCTTAGATTATCAATCAGTGCCAAAAACCAAGGGAGATTATTTTGCATATGAACTAGAACTGTGAGTGACCTCACTGAGTGATACTCTCTGCTTGCAATACTATGAATGTTCAAACTTTGGAATACTGGAAAGGGCATTAACAATAGCTGCTTTCTAAAGGTTCATTCTCATCCATGCTTGAGAGTAATAAGTTAAATTATCTCCCCTTCCATATTTTGGACAACAACCATATTACTTCATGCACATCTGCAGGTAGTGTACTACAACTGTGTAAAGTGTAATAAAAATCCAATAAGCCATTTAGGAGGAGTTGCGCTTACAAGCTTTAAACATGTAAAACCCTGAAGTTAGATTATCTCCATTTGCAAGCATCCGGCGATAATTATCTTGCTTCATGCACATCTACATATGATGCAAAACCTTCATATAGTTTCATCAAAATCTATTGAACAGCTTAGGAGTTGTATTTATAAGCTTTAAACATGTAAAATCCTTAAGTAGATTATCTCCCTTTGCAAGCATCCAGCGACATTTATCTTGCTTCATGCACATCTACCTATGATCCCAACCTTCATATAAAGTTTCATCAAAATCCATTGAACAGTTTAGGAGGAGTTACATTTACAATCTTTAAACATGTAAAATCCTTAAGTTGAATTCTCTCTCCTTGGAAGCATCCGGCAATAATTATCTTGCTTTATGCACATCTATATATGATGCCTAATCTTCATATAAAGTTTCATCAAAATCCATTGAACGGTTTAGGTTGCACTTACAAGGTACAAGGACGAACAGACGGACAAGGTGATTCCTATATACTTTGTTCGTGGGGGGTATAATAAAATAATACACAGATCTTATTTTCCTATCTGCTATTATTATCCTGAAAAGCCTTTGACATTTTACCTTACTCTGAAAGTAATGTTTTATGATCCTTTAGTGAACTTTTATTTCATTTAAAATAGTATTATGTGAAAATAAATATTTGCTCTGTTGAAACAACTGGTCCTCCATACAAACCTTTTTAAAATATTTAATGGAATCTTGATGACGTCTTTGTTGCAACAAAAATGACCCAAACTGTGCATGTACATCCCAAAGGTTAGGATTCATATCTAATGCTTGTAAATATGCATCTTCTGCCTCCTGTGGTTTGTTTAGCTGCAAAACAAATACAAAAATGCAAAATGTTAGGGCCCTTTTGAACAAATAAAAACATATATAGCCATTATGAAAAATAAATGGATATTCCAAGCAATTGCTGTTTCCCACCAGACTACTTTCCTATGTGGTTGCTAGGTACTGTTCTGAAACCATTGGGCCAATTTAGTCCAAACTTTGTGTCTGGCATCCCTGACTTCCAACCAACATGGCTGGTGTTACTTAAAATAGAAAAGGGAATTTCAAAAACCTTATTCTGTGAAACTACTTGGGGTGTAATAATTCACCAATGCATTGATTGTGTTGATCATGCACTCCAACGATACACGTATCATATCATCACTTCAGGACAGTGATACCGGTACATTTCTGGATTATATGTGCAGTTTCTGGATAAATTTTAGAATCAACAAAATGATTTCTGTTTTTTTTATGGGAAAAATTTCAGTTTCATTGTCATTAGTCTCTATCGGGTACCAGTATTAAATGTGTTAAAAATTTCAACATGGCATCATATTAAGATGCACTTCTTTCATTGAATTTATTACAGTCATGAACACCTTAAATTGTAACTTTACAGAGTAAAACTTCTGGGTTGTACAATGTTTGTTTATTTCTCCATTTGGGAGTAAATTTTGGGTGACAAAGTAAATAACCAATGTATTGCAAGTAAACATCGTGATTCGATTCGATACTCAGGCTTAGAAACTGTATGGCCAGATGGAACCAGCTGACATTAATATCACATAGGGCCCTATGGGAAAATTTTTTAAAACATTTTCTTGTCTGAAACCATTTGGTCAAATGGAACCATATTTGGCAGCAATGGTCCTCAGGTGCTCCTCTTTCAGAGATATGTCTGATGACCTTGACTGTCCTTAGATGGTCCTCTTTGAGTCTGATAACATGAAATGCTAAATCTGCACTTCTGAGCAAAAGGGATTCGAACTTGGCAGCAATGACATTTATCCAAAACTGTCAACTAAGATGGCCACCAATGCTTAACACGGGATTAAATTGGAAATTTCACTTCATAAAGTCTTCTTCTGTAATATTAAATCTATTTTAAACTTTTGGCAGCAATGTTATTTATATGTAGATGATCTAATATAAAAAAAAAATGTTCTTTGATCCCAATCACCAAGTAAGCAGCCTTCCCATTACCACTTTTATGGTCATTGATTGGCAAAATAAGCCAGGGGACCACAGATTTGTGTTAACTCAAACAGCACATACTCTATTCAAGAAACAATTCATGGCAGCTGTATGTTTGTATGAGATTTTGATATGGGTAACATTATTTGAGCAAAATTTTATTCCAAGCTGAGCAAGGGATAAAATTTAAGCAAATAATATTACCTATGTTAAAATCTAATACAAATTTATGGCTGCCAAGAATAATCTTGATTCTAATATCATAATGGCTAAAACAGAAAATAGGTAAATGAAGTGAAACGATACTGTTGTCAAGTCATTAAAGATGGCATTTTTTGGAATTAATATTGATTCACTCATAGGCTCTTTGCATCAGAAATAAACATTTATTCTAAAACCAGTTGTTGGCATGATAGGGGTTATGTTCTTCTCGTATAATTATGATGTTAAACCCCTAATGGGAGGGATTGTGGCTGATTTTCTATATGATAAAAACATAATCTTTTGATCAATTTAATTGAGGTCTGGAGCAAGCATGTCAGTAACTGCTAGTAGTCTTTTATTAATTTATATTGATCATGTCATTTTCCTTAGTTTCTTCCATTAACCTTTCTAAAATCGTACTAGGACTTCTTTTGAACTGAGTTTTACTGTGCGTATCGCTGTGTGCTTGTTTTCCACATTGGCTACAGGTATATGTTTAACCCCGCCACATTTTTGCGCCTGTCCCAAGTCAGGAACCTCTGGCTTTTTTTAAATCTTGTGTTAATTAGTGTGGCATCCATTTTGCTGAACAAGTGTGCATTATTGTTTAGGTGCCAGCTGAAGCCCGCCTCTGGGTGCAGGATTTTCTCGCTGCATTGAAGAACCATTCGTAGCCTTGAGCTGTTTTCTGCTTTTTGGTCGGGTTGTTGTCTCTTTGACACATTCCCCATTTCCATTATTCTATTGTAAATGAAGTACTATAAGGATTTTCAAATGACACCCATTTTGATTTTTCAGCTTTGTCTATAGCTTGTGAGTGTTAACTCTGAACCAGATTAATACATACCCTGTTTAACATATCAGCTTTACACAGATAAGCCAGAACAAAAAATGGATCCTTTTCTATAGCTTTTTGTGTAAATTCTAGTCCTCTTTCAATCTGACCATGTTCACTGTATAACTGCCCTAATTTCATCATAACTTCAGTACTATCTAAAGAAAAGCATTTAAACAGTCATGTCATGCTAGACCGCCAAAGATATAATTCAGAGGTAAATTTCAATCAAAGTCAACTCAGAAATAAACCTCAACAACAGTCAACGGACCTTAAAATATAGGTTTTTTGCAGTAGAAGGCAAGATTGCCTAAAATAATTACAAATAATAGAGTTACAGGTGGTTACTGAGATACAGATAGGCATGTCGGATATTATTAATTCATCATAACTGGAGTTATGTCCCATCCACCATAACGCCAGCTACGCATATTACAACTTTTTGTCATACTAATATTTCTCTGGTTTAGTTATCTCAGTGGAAGACATTTTTCTGACTTGCTACAAATTTCGAGTGCCATATAATTATCCAAGAATAATTCTGCCTACCGGTACCCGTATTTGATCAAATATAATCTTTGAATGTTTGAGAAAATTATTCGCTTTTTCATAAATTCTTGTTTTATCTTTTGTCTAATTCCAAATATTGAATTTATTTTGTTAATAAAAAGCACAAAACATAAAAAACAAAAAAACCAGCTGACTTTCCTTGTTTCTTATAAATGTAGTGACAAAAATTAAGGGTGAGTGTACAGTATAAATTTTCCTAGTGGATTCGTCTGAGTTCAATTCAATTTTTAATTTAGAAAGAACACCACAAACACATTTTATCTATCATAATTCATTTTACAATTAATTATAAAGTAATCTATTTATACAAAATTTTTGTCGAATCAAACGAAAAATTGTATTCGAAAACAACACCTTTAGAAAACATCAAAAGTACATAGCTTTACTGATTGATTTTTGCTTTTTGCCATGTTGATGTTTATAAAGTCATGTTGTGGCAAGTTAATAGTCGTAAAAATAAATGCACCTCAATGAAGTTAAAAAAAAATATTCAGATAGTGGATGTTTTCAAAATTAAAATGAGGGAGTAACAAATTTGAATAAATAAAACATGATAACTTCAAACTAAATATGAATAGGATTTAACACTTATTTAACATACCTGGTAGAAGTTTATTTAATTTTTCAAAAATTTTCAATATTTCTTTATGTGTGTCTGTTCTCTGTTTGTCTGTTAGTCTTTGATCATTCATCATATTTCTCCTACTTAATTCTAAAAATAAAATGTCAACAATTATGATTTAATTAAGGTTAAATCCTCAAACAGCTGTAAACAGGAATTTTACAAATCAAAATCTAAAAAAACTATAGAAATATTTTCTGGGACAATTATACATCATCAAAATGTTATCCTGGATTTCATAATATATACAAGACCCTAAAACAAAACCAAACCACTCCTATGGTGAACTGAATAAAGGAAATTAAACTTTAAATATCAGTTAACTGCTCAAATAACTGGAGTTATCTCCCATCCACAACAGACAGAGGTGTGAAACTGCATTGTAATTGAGAAAATAGTCAGGTACTTTTCAAAATAGCCAATCCAGCATGTCCCATGAATTTATTTTGAAACAAGAGGCTCACCAGAGCCTGTATCGCTCACCTGTAGTCTGGTTTTCATTGGACAATTAATCAACTATTTGACCAAGTTTGTTGCAATTGGTTCAATTGTCCAGGGAAAATTTGTTGAAGATTTATTTTTCATATGGTTTAATGTTAAAATGTGTTCCCTGATGGTGGTAGTCCCGGCAGGAAGTTGACCAGGAATAAGGGTGAACCTTAAATAAATGTAACAGAACCCGACCTCAAATTACACAAACTAATAACTCCTAAATAGAATTTGGGAATCCCTTCAAAATTTCAGGATATGCAGATCTCAACATGGCAAACATTTTTCAATTTACATTTCACTTCTATCTCAAATAGTTTTGGAGATAAATGCAAAAATGTTAAAATTTTGAAAATTTGACAAAAAAAGGGCAATAACTCCTATACGGGTTTTGGAATTTCCTACAAAATTTCAGGGTAGGTAGATCTCATCATGCTGATCAATTTTACCCCATGTCAGATTTTTGATATCTGTAACGGTTTTTAAGTTATAAGCCAAAAACAACACATCCACCCCTATATTCTATTTTTAGCTATGACAGCTATGTTTTACGTCAGATCAAAATAAATTGACGATAGTTTGTAGAGGACGTCATAGATCATTCCTATTAAGTTTCAAACCAATCGGCCCAGCGGTTTCAGAGGAGAAGATTTTTGAATGAAAAAATTTTGAAAATTTGACAAAAAAAGGGCAACAACTCCTAAATTGGTTTTGGGATTTTCTTTAAAATTTCAGGGTAGGTAGATCTCAACATGGGAAACATTTTTCAAATTTACATTTCACTTTTATCTCAAATAGTTTTGGAAATAAATGACAAAAAATGTTAAGATTTTGAAAATTTGACGAAAAAAGGGCAATAACTCCTATACGGGTTGTGGAATTTCCTTCAGAATTTCAGGGTAGGTAGATCTCGTCATGCTGATCAATTTTACCCCATGTCAGATTTTCGATATCTGTAACGGTTTTTAAGTTATAAGCCAAAAAAAACACATCCACCACTATATTCTATTTTTAGCTACGACAGCCATGTTTTACGGCAGATCAAAATAAATTGAGGATCGTTTGTAGAGGACATGACATAGATCATTCCTATTAAGTTTCAAACCAATCGGCCCAGCAGTTTCAGAGGAGAAGATTTTTGAATGTTAAAATTTTAACAAGAAGATTTTTGAAATTTCAGCCAATCAGAACACATTATTGGGCCTGGCAGCCATGTTGAATATTCGATCAGCACCAAAATTACAAATTCTGTAAAGGACCTTCACAGGAACATTGCTGCCAAGTTTGGTTCCATTTGGTTCAGTGGTTTTTTAGAAGAAGATTGAAATGTGAAAAGTTAACGGACGGACGACGGACGACAGACGACGGACGGACGACGGACGACGGACGGACGACGGACGACGGACGCAAAGTGATGGCAAAAGCTCACCATGGCTTTTAGCCAGGTGAGCTAAAAAATAGTTCTGTTCCTGTAATATCAAGAGAAAAGACCGACAATGAGAATAATGTATACATGAGTTATCGGGAAAGACAAGTGGATACAACGATCTTCCTCTAAACCAAACTCTTTCCATATTGTAGGTTTTTCTGCTGGTGGAATGGAGGGAGAAGTGGGAGATTGAAAAGGACCACTGTCCAGAGTTTTCTTTTATGATTTTGCATACTGCCTTTATACTATAGAAATAACAGTAACCAATAACCTGGCTCATTGTAAAATTTGGGAAAAGCATTCTGAATTTATATTTAAAAATAAAACTGCAAAAAAATTATAACTCCAATATATCTCCATTAAAAACCTTCCACTTTATTTTGTTTTCAGAAGGACTTTCGTATTATCAAAAACTGCAATGATACATCACAACATGTTTATTCAAGTCAAAATTATATCAAATTGTAATTTGTTATGAAATCTGATTACTTCTTCAAGATATTGAAAAACCATGTAAATTATTTGAATGGTCGAAGTCCCACCACCAAAAAAACAGCCTAAAGGGAAATTAATAACTGACTATAGATGATCTAAAGGAAGTTATAGAGTTCTACGTATCTTCAGGGTAAATGCCATGCAATACAACTCCAACTGGAGCTCTCACCTTATTTTTTTTAGATTTTTTTTAATGATGATACATATGAATTGGAGAATACCATATTGTATTTAGATTTAACACATACATTTGCATTCAGTTAGATATACAAATATGTCATGTTTTAAATTGCCATGATTTTTGTACTTTGAAATGTTTGATTCTAAAACAAATTAAATATTTGTAATGATGAAGATTATTCACTCCAATGAAAAGATGTTATACCATTTAATTCTAGCACTACTTGGTAGGTGAATATAGAAGATAATTTACAGGCAGTTGAAGACCATGTTTGCCTGTGTAAGACACACATGTGGAATATCCTTGCCTTACATCACGTGACACAAAACATCACATCACAATACATCAACTCTCCCAGATTTAGACAAAAAATTTCAAAAAGAAAATTGCTTATAAATAGAAAATTACTACACGATTCTCATTTAGAATTTAATTTTAAGTTTTATACTTTAGTATAAAACCAAACTGCATATGATCTTTCCGATTATGATGTTTGTTTTTCTCTAGAATTCGTTTTGTAGGAAGATTTTTTCTATCATGGTGGACATTCTCACTTTCTATCTATTTCTTTGAATTTTTTTCGGTCTATAATGAGAGAAAAGATGTAGGATAAGGAATTCCCTCTGTATGAAAGATAGCTATAGTCTTACATCATGTGACACAAAATGTCACGTCACAAAACATTCTGTCGACATCATAAATGTCAAAATGACAAGAAAACATAAACTCTTTTAGGTTTTGACCAAAAATTTCAAAAATAAATTGCTTATAAATAGAAAACTACAAGATTTTCATTTAGAATTTAATTTCAAGTTTTATACTTTTAGTTAAATTAGTATAAAACCAAATTGTGAATGATCTTTCTGATTATGATATTAGTTTTTCTCTAGAATAATTCATTTTGTTGAAAGATTTTTCTGTCACTGGGGCCATTAACATCTTCCATCTATTTCAACAATTTTACTCTTACAGATTTTAAATGTTACTTTACAAAATATTTCAAATACTAAATTAGAAAATATACTAAAAATTTTAAAACAACCCAAGCTAACAATACATTTTGATTAAACTAATTATATGAGGTCCTTGTTTTTAAAATGCTTACAGCGATCAGAATGTTAAAATAGAACTATGGTTTGAGTTGTCAAAACCTTAATATCTACACACAATAAAGACCTTCGCTAAGCTCAGCATGAACAATTAAACAATTAAAGTAACGATGGGCACACTATTATGCTTGACCCAATAAAGTGTTGGATATTAAAATATACATTACATAGAAAAATTAAAATTGGATGAATAATAAAGATTTTAGGTGTCCTGCAAAATGGCTAATGTTGGCCCCTTTAATCCCTTCTATCTTTGAAAAAAACTGACAGGGGTAGCTTTTATTGTATTTAAAAAAAAATCATCAAAATCGAATAAGAAAATAAAAGTGTGTCCCTTTTTTTTCTCCTTATATCTCTAAAATGGTAAGAGACAGTGAAAAAGAAGTTTTTCGATTTGTCAAGGAACATTAAAAACCAAAAATCATAAAAACTGGATAAAAACCCATAATGACCCCAGAAAAAAAAACAGGAGGGACCAGATTCCCCAAAATCAATACCAACCTGTATTTCTTATGGGAGTAAAATATTATAAGGAACGTTTAATAGAACAAAAGTAAATGAGCGGAAACCTAATTGTCTACGGACGCCAACGCCGCAACCCATGACAACAGGCTAATACCATTATATGACTGCAAATATTTGCGGTCGTATAAAAAAGCCATCTTATAAATTTACTCTTGTATATATAAAAGCAGGGTTTCCTATAAGGAAACTATAAAGATATCTAGGGAATTAATTTGGCCTTAGGAACCAACAGTAATTATGATCCTTATTTACATTTTAGGCTGCATGCAATAAAATTGGAAAAAAATAAACCTACTGTTCACTGAAAATTAAGAAACATATAATTAGTTATGGGTATCAATTGTTGTGGTAATAACTGAAAAGTGGTTTATCCAAAACATCATTTTTCTCATTTTTATCACTTTGAAAAATAAAAAAAAGGTTAATAAAAATTGTCAAAAATTATAATTGGAGTTATCCCCCATTGCTCATCAATTTCTTGAAAGTTGTTATGTAAAGAAATACACCGCAGTTATTATGGAAAAACTTACCTTCATACACTAACTTTTCCTCTGGAATGGCAGCATTTTTCCTCTGAATCCCTATGGCAACTGTATCTCCAAGGTTTATAGTTCCATGGTATGTTCCTTCTGGCTGTCAAAATTCAATCTTTTCCTCGTTATTAAAAAAAATCTTAAATAAACCACATTGTTCAAATATGTAGATAAGTCCAAAGTTTGAGTCTTATATTGCTGAAATACACAGTGATCACAAAACTGAAATGTCAGAAATGTCAAGATTTGATAAGGACGATTTTTTGCCTTATTAAATAACAATTTTATGAATTTCCTGCTTTCAACTGAAAACAAGAGAGCTGTCTGAGTGACAGCAAACTGGGTTTTCCTTCTATTTATTTTTACTGAGTAACTTTTCTCCAACAAAGAAGTCAAGGGTCAAGGTCAGATGTCAACATCTTTAGTACACGACACATCATCTTGAGGTACACTACCCACACATCAAAGATCTAAGATTTAGGTTTTAAGACAAAAAAGTTACAGGCTGGACATGATTAGTAGTTTATTGACCTTGAGGTAAAAGTTCAAGGTCAACATCCTTAATATGCGACCCAGCATCTTGAGGAAACCTAAGTACACAACAAATATCCTAGGTCTTAAGGCAAAAAAGTTACAAATGACCAATTTATTGACCTTGAGGTCAAGTGTCAAGGTCAATATCCTTGGAATGTGAAACATTGTCTTGAGGTAACCTACCTACACACCAAAGATCCAAGGCCTAGGTCTTAAGACAAAAAAGTTACCAAAATGACCTATTTATTGACCTTGAGGTCAACAGTCAAGGTCAATATTCTTGGTACACGACATATCATCTTGAGATAACCTACCTACACACCAAAAATCCAAGGCCTAGGTCTTTATACAAAAAAAGTTACAGGCCGGACACGAAGATGATCTTAAATGACCTATTTATTCAGCCCAAGGTCAAGGGTCAAGGTCATAGGTCAAAATTTTTGAAACATGACACATTGTCTTGAGGTGACATATCCATATACCATAGATCTAAGGTCTAGGTCTTAAGACAAGAAAGTTATAGGCCGGACATGATTGGTAGCCACCCGCATTCACCAATTCAATAACCGGATTTTTCCAGAGGAAAACCCAGTTAAAAATTTCTCATATCTTAAGTGGAAATATACTAATATTGATTCACTCATAGGGTCTTTGCATCAGAAATTAACACATTTATTCTGAAACCAGTTGTTGGCATAATACAGGTTACGTTCTTCTCATATAATTTATGATGGCATGATACTAAACCCCTAACAGGAGGGATTGTGGCTGATTTTCTATATGATAAAGACATAATCTTTCGATCTGGAGCTGACATGTCAGTAACTGCTAGTAGTCCTTTGTTAAGTTATATTGAAAATTGCCATTTTGTTTAGTTTCTTCTGTTACCTTTTCTAACATCAGACTCAGACTTCTTTGGAACTGAGTTTTACTGTGTGACTATATCACTGTGAGTTTGTTTATTCCACATTGGCTAGAGGTATAGGGGGAGGGTTGATATCTCACAAAACATGTTTAACCCTGCCGCATATTTGCGTCTGTCCCATAAGTCAGGTACCTTTAGCCTTTGTTAGTCTTGTGTGTTTTTTTAAATTTTGATTCATTTGTATGTTTCGGAGTTTGGTGTGGCGTCCATTTCGCTAAACTAATATGCATTATTGTTTAGGGGCCAGCTGAAGCCTGCCTCTGGGTGAAGGCTTTTCTTGCTGCATTGAAGACCCATTAGAAGCCTTGGGCTGTTTTCTGCTCTTTGGTCGGGTTGTTGTCTCTTTGACACATTCCACATTTCCATTCTCTATTGTAAGGTTAGAATTCATTGCTTTCAGCTTTTTTCTTATGTATTGACAGGGATTAGCCTGCCACTTTTCAATCAATCAATGCCAAGACATTTTATTAATGTAATATGATTTTCAAAATCTGAATGTAAAGATATCAGAAGTACAGAACATCTTTTGCTAGTTAATTGATTAAGAGTTATATTCTAATTTGATATGCATGTACCCAGTTTTAAATGCAGTCTTTTACCAGTGGTTTTTACAAATGAATGTTGTCAGATGTATATAATGTATAAATACAAACCAAATACAGTATTTCCCCAGCTTTCTGTACACACTCCATTGGTTTGTCTGACTCTGATAAATTAGGATACACCTTTTCATACCATTCTATCTGTGTAAAACCAGGATACACTCCTAAAACAATTTAAGCTTTTACTATGATATCTAACGTATGGGAACAAGATTGTAGTTGCATAGCCCTCTTCAATGAGTTGTCTAACTTCAATGTGTTGCTTTTCATTATTATAGAAAACAAGTCAAGCTTAAGAAAATAACCTTTGTCTAAAATGCAGCAATAAAATTCCAGAAGATTTCAATTCATTTTTTAAAAGCTAATTTATGAAAAGAAATTCTAAGGTTAAAAGATGAAATATATGAAAACAAACAAAAATAATACAGTTTTTGTACAAAGTTTAATGAAATGCTGTCAAATAGTATACCTCCTGGTGGAGTGTGGGTTATTGGATACAAAAACCATCTTTTTTCTCCATAAATAACTCCATTCCAAGCATCAGCATGTTTGTGGAAACTAACACCACTACTAGAAGCTCCCAAGAAAAATATACTGTCATCTCTG
Organism: Mytilisepta virgata; assembly: GCA_028015205.1. Lineage (NCBI taxonomy): Eukaryota > Metazoa > Mollusca > Bivalvia > Mytilida > Mytilidae > Mytilisepta > Mytilisepta virgata. The sequence continues at coordinate 81,213,086 of CM051519.1, forward strand.
CCATCCTAAATTATATATTCAATAGTATTTATTAGTATATAACATCTACAATAGTCCAGCAGTAGCTGCACATAAATGCCAAACCACAGAATGAGATTTTTCTCATCTTGTGTTTCCCTTACCCTACAGCCTTCATTTTCTTTTCAGATGTCTGTATTCATGCCAAAATGCAGCAAGATTAACATAGCAATAATGAACATCAAATTTATTTTTGAGCTGAAATATTCTTATAAACATGGTAATAAATCTCATTAATCTCATATATTGTCTACAAAGAATAGCAATGATTATTGTTCACATTAATTTCCAAATTATATCTGAATTTATAGCATTGAGTATGGTGAAATACCGGGATTTCCGAGTGAAATCAAATTCCATAATTCACCCAGTGAAATCGAAAGTCATATTTCACTCTAGGAAGTGATGCAGCAATAGCTGTCGCCAACGATGTTGCTATACAATAGTCGACGCGTAATCATATAATAACATAATCCCTTGTATTTTCTCGTTAAAATTTCTGAATACATGGAATATTTCAATGTAATAAACAGAATGACTAATCTTGAAATTTGAATACCAAAGATCTGCAACTCATGACCAAAAAACACTCGTGGGCTATGTGCACTCGTGAATTAATGTGTTGTTCGGTAACTTGTTGTAGATTGTTAGGTATTCGCATTTCAAGATTAGTGATACTATAAGTATATAGAAAAACTTGTCTGTTGATCTATGGCTATAAGCATTTACATGAAAACATTGAAAAAAGGGTAAAAATATCAAAGAAGTTTGTGTCCATGGATACCATTACACTCTCAACAAATTTACAGGTTCAGCAAACCAAAGAATACCTCTACTTTTCCCATAATTTATATGTAACTCTTATGACTAGTCAGAGAATAAACAACAACAAAACAAATTTTGTGCATTATCATGGGGAGTAACTCAGATAAGACAAAGTGTGAACTACATCAATTCCAACCCCCTATTAAAAATTCAAGAATTTGGCTTTTTTCAACTGAATCAAGGGGCATAACTCATGAAAGAAAATATGAAATATGTAAAATTTGATTACTTCTCAAAACTGTATTAAAATTTTGTTGAAGTCTACTCAAAGTATTGATGGAAACCAATCTCAAGATGTAAAACAAACATACATAAGGAAAAGCATAAAAGCATTAATAAAATACAGTGTACTGGTGTGTGAATTACATAATGTCTTGTCTTAACAGTAATATCTTTAAAATTTTTATTAAGCATGCAAACTCATCAAATGATAGCCAACAATTCACTTCTAACTTATTGTCACAGAATTTACATTTTTAAGGGAAAATTACAAAAAATGCTTACATAAATAAGAAATTATTGGTATCATTTTTTTGTGCATGTTCCTTAAATACTTATTACAGTTTACTCTAGTATTAATATAATTCATTTTGTACAAAACCCATTTCATTACGTACCAAATATAATTTATTGATTTTTCAAAGTTTTTGTGTTCCTCTTCAATTGAATAAAAATAATCAGAACATCAAATCTAAAATTACTGCAAAGTAAACATTTCTTATAAACCATTTAAAGTTCGACAGAAAATCGATCCATTTTGATTTTCACTTTTATTTAATCAAATATTTATATTAATGTTAAAACATTTTATCTTTGTTTACACAGACAGTAATATTTACTTTTCATTTAAGATAGTTTGGAGTCTATAGAAATCCTACTGGCTAAACAGTTAAAACAGTCCTAAGAGTACAATGTATGCTATTTGTCAGTTAGAAATGTGCGGTAAATGCATAGATTAATATTATATCACAATAATCAAAACTCCCATTTTTCATATTTGCTATATAGTAATATTGTACTGCAAAAAAACTACATCAATAAAATGTTAACAAAAATTCACAATACTGATAATAAAAGGCAGATGATTTTTTTGAAATTTATAGTATTACAAATGATATTTATAATAAGACAACTTTTTTTTTGTCACAAAGAAAATAAAAATTACTGCAGAACCTTGTCTGCTCAAGGGATAACTAAAAACAGTTTCAATTACAATTAAATTCAAAGTCATAAAAGGTTTTGTGGTGAGACTTCAAAGGTTGTTCAGGATTTACATAGTTTTACTTGGTTTGTAATGAAGAAGTAATAACTATATGGGGACCAGATGGTCAAGCCAGGTCTTAGTATTTCACTATAACTCCTATTGATCTACAGTCCGTCACTAGTGAGCATGTAACTTTGCCGTGAGGTACAGTGTTCAACTCCGATTCTGAAAGTCAAGGATTACCAGAATTCCTGCCAAAGATAATGATTCTCTGTTGTGTCAAACTAATAAAAAAAAAAACCAAATCAATAATGTATGAAACTCTTTTTCTTTAAAGATTACCTTGATTTCAAAATATTTTGGCGGCTTCAAAGTCAACGGAAGACTTGAATCATTATAGAACATTCTATCAAATATATACCTGAAATATAAAAAATTATGTTTTTAAAACTTTTTATGTTTTATTTTCAAGTATTATATGAAGATGAAATGATTTAGGATAAAAAATGTTGGAAAAACCTGTTAAAAAGTATGTATAATAACTCTGAAAACCAAAAACTGACTTTTCACTATATTCTATTGTATTTAAGCATTTCCCTGTTCTGACAGTTTGTTTTGGGAGGTTCAAAAGAATGGTGTTACAATTTCTATTATGATGTTCGATGTATCTGAGAATTTAAATTCAACATACCTTTATTTGCAAAGTGAAAACAGCATGTCATATATAAAATAAAATATTAGTTAAACCTAATGTCATAAACTTCTTCTCATTGTAATATGTTGGTTGGAGATACTTAAGTCAAAATTTCTGTTCATCTAATTATTAATGTCCATTGTTAGAGTTTTCACATTATTAATAGTGTGTTCATCTTATATTTTAAATAAGGGATACTTACAAGGGTTCCCCTAGATCATCTTTGGATCGTATCAATTGATCTACAAATTTGGTAAAGGAACTTTCCAAATCACCATTACCTCCCCTTCTGACGATCTCCAGGGAATTTCCAGAATAAACCACCCAGTCACCATATTCTTGTTTCAAACTCTTCACTGACCACTTTTCTGGTTGAGTCCATCCTGCTGGCCCATTATCAAAAGTCACAATTAGAGGTTTTTTAAATCTAAATTCTTTTTCAAATTCTTTGTTTGTTAAATATTTTGCATTTATTCGTGTTATTGTACATTTTTCTGAATCAAATTTCTCCCGTACACTGCCTGTTGCTAAACGCCATCCTCCTTTTGTCTGAATTGAAAATATGTTATCTGAATTTGGTAAAATCTTTGGCAAAAGGTCCCCTTTATATGCGATAAATACGGAAATAAATAGTACTGAAGCTGCCCCTACCGAAAACTTTGTCGCTGATGATGTGACGAGTGTATTTGATGAACTCAACTTCTTACTGCCTTTATGTACATCTGTTTTGTTTTTTTGTTCAGCTGAACCATTTTTCACATTTTTGGTCTTTTTATTTTTCATAGTATCACAGCAAACAGATGACCTGAAAACAATATAAAAAGATGACAGAAGATGCTTAAAAGATTTAGCAGGGTCACACTCTGCAAATGCCTATTATGAGCTTTCAAGAATTTGCACTCATATTAAGTATGTACAAGTTTGTTAGTGAAAAAGGGCCATAACTCAGAAAAATTTAACAAAGAATTTTATAAATGAATGATCGCACTAGTCAAGGTTAATGCAGCATGAGTTGTATTATAGTTATACTTTTATGTAAAATTTTTGAAAACAATTAAAAAATTTCTCCAAATTTAAATGGAATCTAAAACTTAACTCCACTAACATTAAATTCCAGATATTGTATAATAGACTGCCTCCATAACTTTTAAATTTGTTATTTTTAGTAAAAATGTTAATGGAATTTTCACCAATCCATCGTGTCCTTCAAGTTTATTCTTAAGTAAAAACCTGTAATTCATCCATGTAGTGAATTTAAAAGTTTGTATATAAAACTGTTGTTAGACTAAAAATGGCATAAAATTTTTACATAGCTGCAGAATATTTCATATGTAAATTAATAAGTTTAACCTTTCATGCCAAATGTAGGTGATTTAGTGGTTGCTGAGGCCAATAATCTATAGAAATCATAAGTTAAGCAATATTTTTCTGGTAATGAAGGGTTAGAACTTTGGAAACAAAACCAGAAATCTACGATTACAGAGTTCGCCTCGTTCCCCCGCTAATTTTGGTCAGTCTCTTCATCATGCACCTGCACACAAAAATATATGACCCTAAATCAACTAGTAACTGAGTACTGGCTGTGGACGCGGACGTGGATGCCAGGGTGACTCCAATAGTCCCCCTCAACTTCGTTGAGGCGAACTAAAAATTTCAACTAACTGAAAACTGGCATTAAGAAATTTAAAAATGTCACATATTTCAGTGAATATGAACAGTTTTACTAAACCAAAATAAATTTTCAAAAATGCAGCACCAATACATTTCATGTGATGTGAAAGGTATGTTTGTTTACATGGTACAATTTTTTATCTGATTCTTTTTACCTGTGGTGTTTCAACAAAAATTAAACCATGTTAACATAAAAACTGGATTTTGTTTGGCTTATCATAATGTTGTTACAAAATTAGAAAAAAAAACACAACAGTTAAAACTTGGATGAGAATCTGAGGGAAATTGTACCTAAGGATATATAAAAAAATAAATAAATTAAAAATCAAACTCTACCAGTATACCTCAGTTTTAACTTAAAGTATTGTGAGCAAGCTCACAAAGTATACCATCAGCTTCCAAATTCTAGGCTGAAATTATGTTGATTAATGCAAAACTGTATAATAGTGCATTATCATTGAGTGAATTCTTATTGAAACCTATAGGAGGAGGAGTTTACAGACAGACAAACATATAAACCCTATATACCCTGTATGTTAGGATAGAAATAAATATTCCATCCAAAATTTCAACACATTTTGGTGGTGGTAATCTCTCTCATTAAGAATTAAAGAGATGCTTGGATGAAAGTAAAGAAGTAAACAATATCAATACTGAAATATATGTTGAGACTTTATACTTTCCTTTAAGAAAAGTTTTCCGGTATATATTAATTATGAATTTTGATGATGAACCATCACAATAACCTTTATTGACAATAAAGTCTAGAAGTACAAATTGATTGCTTTTGTAACAGCAATATAATCTGAAAATATTAAACCTTAAACCATAATTTTAAAGGCACATGATACATGTATTAAACTTTGTCAACCTGTTACCTTGGAGTTTGATTTTAAAGACTGTTTTGATAAAGATCTGTTGCTGCCATGATAGATAGCAGTATAGATATAACCTATAAGGGAGTTTTATTTATAGAGCAGAAAGAAGTGATTCCTGATTCTCAAAAAATTTTAAAGTTTTCATCAGTTTGCCTTTTTTAGTTTCTGGCTGTTGTTGCACATACAAACATTTACTCCTACAATCCAAATCTATTTGATTCCAGGAAACATTAAATTCTTGGATATTTTTTTACCATTTTTTTCAGTCTAACTTTTTTTGTTCAATTTTGGAGCTGGATTTTTTTTGTTTGTTTGTCTTTGTCCTTCTGATAAGAATCATAATGGCAGTTTTTATAGGGCCAACTAAATTAACAGTCATGAAATGATTTAAAGGTTTGCTATAGCTCAGAATTCGTAGAGGCTGATATTAATGTTATATCTGGAAAGGTGTTTGGTGAATGCAAAGTTCAAAGGAAATGACAAAGAACCATTTCTTAATTTTTTTCCAGTTAAACATAAAAAAAATTATCTTAAGTATGTCTAACTGAAATTTTTTTTTGCAAAAGGCCAGGTCCTACAAGAACCATTATGTCAAATTCATTTAAATGACAACTGGTCAGTTTAAAAGAAGATCTTAATTATGTCACATTTTAAACTATAAGCAATATCAACTTTTTTTGTCCATTAAGGAAAAAATTTCTCATAGACTGACCTGAATCTCTAACTATAATCCTCAAGAACCAAAATTATCAACACCTATATTTTTTAAACTTACAAAAGTTATATGGTAAATAAAATTAATTAACAAATTTACCTGAACACTGACTCGTTAACCTTTGTTTTAGACAAACATAAATTGTAGTATACTATCACCTGTCTAAATACTAGCAGGTAAAAAAGGTTGACATACATCACATGGCTAAACAAAGATTTTTTTCTGCATTATCTTGTCTGATTAACAGAAACAATTAGCTGTTTTGTCATTTATTGAGGAACATTAAGGCCAATGAAAAAATACATATGGTTATATTACTATGGGTAATTAATAAAGGGAAAAAATTGCAATTTCCAAACAAAAAATTACTTTTTGCTTCAAAGTGGCTGATAAAAATGTAATTTACTCTGATAAAACAGTTTTAATGTCATTTGTACTGAATTCTCTCTTGATGCACAGGAAGCCTGGCTCTCACTGTACAGGAAACCAACTCAAAGGTAAAGAGAATGCAGAATTGACACTCAAATAAAAAAGTTTCAAAAGCACTTTTTGGAAAAATATTTTTACTATAAGATTTCATAAACATATCATAGGTTAACCTTTTAGAATAAAATCAAATTCCTAAAAGATCTTCCCTCTTAAATTATTCAAAGATATCATTGGCATTGAGTATAGGATCATGCTATAAACCAGAGGCTCCCAGGAACCTGTAATCACTCACCTGAATTGACCAGAATGATGCAATTTGATATGCATTCCCATAGGGACCTATGTTAAACTAAGTAAAGTAGTAGTGGCCATATTGAATTTTTTATCAGCACCAAAAACAAACATCTTGTTAAGGACCATGATCTGATCATTCAGACATAGTATCATTTCCATTTGTCATACAGTTCCTGAGAAGCTCTTTGTATATCCTTTAGGGTCCAATGTTAAACTATGCCCAGCAGTGGCAGCCATCTTTGATTTTGCATCAGTACCAAAACATAAACTTTGTACCCTAATCTGATCATTCAGGCAAAATATCAATTCAGTCTGTCATACAGTGAACTGAGAAGAAGTTATTTGTATCTAATTCCCATAGGGTCCTATATTAACTATGTCCCTCGGTGGCAGCCATCTTTGATTTCCTATCAGCATCAAAATAACAAATTTGGTACAGGACCATCATACAATCATTCAGGCATATTATCAATTCAATCTGTCAAATGGTTTGAAGAAGAAGTCGTTTGTATGTATTTCCCATAAGGTCCTATGTTAACACTTTGTCCTATGGTGGCGGCCATCTTGGATTTCCCATCGACACCAAAATTACAAATTTGGTATTGGACCATCTAAGGAACATTTCTGCAAAGTAGAAGTTCATTTGGTCTTGTGGTTTCTGACAAGAATATTTTTTAAATTTCAGCCAATCAGAACACTATGTTCTGCAGTGGCATTCTTCTTGGATTTCCTATCAGCATCAAAATTACAAATATGGTACAGGACCATCATACAATCATTCAGGCATATTATCAATTCAATCTGTCAAACGGTTTCGAAGTAGAAGTCATTTGTACATATTTCCCATAAGGTCCTATGCTAACTATGTCCCACAGTGGCGGCCATCTTGCATTTCCAATCGACACCAAAATTAAAAATTTGGCAGAGGACCATCTAAGGAACATTCCTGCAAAGTAGAAGTTCATTTGGTATTGTGGTATCTGAGAAGAAGATTTTTTAAATTTCAGCCAATAAGAACACATTATTGGGCCTTGCAGCCATGATGAATATTCGATCGGAACCAAAATTACAAATTCTCTAAAGGACCTTCCCAGGAACATTTTGGTTCTATTTGGTTCAGTGGTTTTTCAGAAGACAATTGAAATGTGAAAAGTTAACGGACGGACGACGGATGCAAAGTGCTGGCAAAAGCTCACCCTTGCTTTTAGCCAGGTGAGCTAAAAATCAGATATGCCTATCTAGACTAACATCCAAATAGTTTACATTTTACACATTTCTTCCTGTTATGTATTGGACATAGTCCTGAGGGTATACTAAGCCCCACAGGGATATGTCCTATTTATTCTGAAAAGTGCAAATTATAGGTTTTAATATTTAATAAGGGGGTTTTCAGGAATTTCACCTTATGCGAAGACAAACAATACAACATGCAGGATATCTGGTTATATTTTATGGCATCATGATATAAATTTGATTATAGAGAACCTGATATAAGTTTCAGATAATAGTAAATTCTAGTGAATCAAATAAAACACGTCTCTGTGATGGCTCACATCAAAACTGGAAAGTGTCTTCCATTTTTTTATACTTTGGTGTATGTAAATGATAAAATTCAAATCTATGTATTAACAATTTACAAAATATTTGGTTAGGTTCATCGAAGTAAAGACATATCAATTCTTACCTTTTGATGAGAGAATTTCAACCAAAGCATAGATCCTTTCAAACTGTCCAGAAGAAACATCTCACTCAAAATGAAAAATATAAAGATGAGAATCTTTTTCTAACTAGCTTGGCCTTAGATCTTTAAAACATTAGCTTCTTCTATCATGCCTTCAAAGCCCAGTAAAACATTTGGTTTTAAAACATTACCAAAGATCCAAAGAAAACACTACCCTAACCCTTGAAGGTACATTGGAAATAGAAGTGATTAGGACAGTATTGTCTTTTGATGTAATATTTATATAAGTAATGAATGGTCTATATATATAATTAGTAGTACCACACATTACATCTGGACATTGTTGGTGAATCTTATTACTTTCAGCAAAATTAATCATTTTTCGGGTAAATTTTCAAATTTTGAATCCTTTTTTTTATTTTGTGAATTTGATTTAAGAATCAGAAAAATAAATTTTTGCCGAAAGAAGAAAGATTAGTAATAATTTGTGTATTTCACAAATCTGAATGCATGATGATAATCATACATGCAAAATCCATAAAGGATTCCGTAATTAGTAAAATATTCATCATATATGCCTATTATAAGAATTTGGGTGAGAAATTACAATTCCTATGAACATTTAATTATCACCTTAAAGACAAATCCTACTATTGTTTTTGAACGTTATTGTTTCGCAATTTGTCTATGACGACCATTGAATTAATTGTGATTTTTTCATAAAAGATAAGTGTGATGGAAATTTATACAATGAGAGAAAAAAGAAACTCATTACACATTTCACCACACTAGAAAAAACGGTAAAAAGCCTAGAGTTAAAAGCACATATCAAAAGTTTATATGGCATAACTTTCCTCAAAACCGAAGTTTTAAGAAGAATAACAACCTGCTTGTTGGTCGTTTTTTTCAAACAGATTTCAGTTGAAAAGTTTCTAACAACCCAGTAGAATCTATTTGTATAAAAAAATCCCAAAAACATGCAATTTTTTTTATTACCCATTTTCGTAAATATTTTTGACCATGTTTTTTAAATATTCTTAATCTGAAGAATAGGTAAGTCTCCATCTTTAAATTTAATAATTCATGTAAATAATTTTCATGTTTTTCTGCGATCTGGACCTACATGCTAAAATTCAATGTAGTCATTCAAGCATTAAATGTAGGTCATGGTGACTCAAATGCTGTGTATCTGTGTTGACCTCAATACAAGATGATTGCAGGTGTGAACATCGTTGATATATCATAGTTTTAGAGAATGTCTGAAATGCAAAAATTTATTCAAAGTCATTCTAGCAAAAAATGTAGGTCATAGTGACTAAAATTTTGCCTCTTAGTTTTCTACTATTTCAGATGACATTTGCTATGAAATAGCATTGATATATTATCATAGGTTTTTCAAACATTTCTATAGGACTACAGTTGTTTTTAAGAAATAACACAAAAACAAAAACTTAACAAAGTAGTTACCCAATTAGTGGAGAATCACATTATATAAAATAATTTTTTTTAGTGATATTACATCATGTATTCAATATTCTGTGTTTAAGAGGATTCCAGTGGTATAATATCATTGATAAGTTTCATTGGGTATTTGAGAAATTGACCATAAAACTTAAAAACCAAACAAAATATATTATTCTTCTAACAGACTTTTAATCTATTTAATAGTCAAATTGTTGTATCAATCCCAATATTAAGCATTAGACCATGAATGGTCTATTTAAGAATAATTAATGACAGCCCATGGATAACTGCAGATATTACCACAGGCAGACCAAAGGTTTTTATCAAGAGAAAAAGAAGAGGGGGGAGGTGGTTACAAAAACATAAGGTCTACTGATGGTAAAATTTGATCATACAAACACAAATGCTACAAACGTAAAGAATTATCCTTGTACCAAGCAACAGTACTGAACAAAATTATCCACAGTAAATAAACAAACAATATGTGGCAATATTTAATGATTATAATCTTCTTTAATTATAGAAAATCTTGATCACTGATCTGAAAATGATCCATTTATGTTTCAATACAATATTATTTGTGTAATCACATTATTATAAGAAGTTTATGTATTGTAAAAAGAACAACTGTTTGACACTCAAGATTTTTTTGTGGCATTTTCTATTGATCAACTTTAACCTTTTAACCTTGAAATGGTTTCCCAATGAACTAAACATAATTGCAACCTCAAATTGTTAAGACCAGCACAGCAGAATTGTAGTCTACACAGAACCCTAATCCCAACTCCCAAAACTGTTATTTCTCATTCTCTTTATTTAAAAAGAGCAAAATATTAAGATACCCCCCCCCCAAATCTTATTCTTGTAAGATGCAATCAGACATTGTCTTAAGACTTGCTATAGTACCAAAATTTACATTTCATTTAGTATTGATTTTTTGGGTTTTGTTCAACAATGATATCAACTATAAACTTTCACTAGAGAAATAAATGTACTTTGTCACTAAGTTGTTGGGGATATAGTTTAATCCATGTCCATCTTCCTTTTAATCCCAAATAGAAACATTTACCGGGTATATGAACTAAATTCATACTTGTACTTGACATTGTTACTGGTTTCTTTGTAATTTTTGGTTTTGATAAGCAAGCCTAACTTAAATAATAAATTTTCTTGTAGTTCTAAAAGATTTTTAAACTAAACTAAAGATTAGTGTCTGTAAGACATATATGCCCCGTGCTCCTGAAAACAGAACGACCATCTATTATTTATGAAGGGAAATCAATTTGAGAAACATTTTAGACATATGTAACTATATGAAATTTTCACATTTTATCTTGCTTATATTGATTGGTATCCTATGAAAAATAATAAATCACAATTATTGATGCTTAAGTTCAAGCGAGTCACTAAAGCTTGAAATTTAGGTCATGTAGGCTCATATGTTGTTGATCTGTGTTAACTGAAAAAAGACCATTGTATTTGTAAAATAAAATTGACATATCATCACAAGTTTTTGAGAAATGGACTAAAATGCAAAAATTTAACCAAAGTAACTCTAGCATAAATTGTAGGTCCCAAATATTGCTGACTTTTGTTGTATTATATAAGATGAATGATGTGGTGTACTATTGATATATCTCAACAGATTTCTGAGGAATGCCTAAATTTAAAAACTTAAGTCATAACGACACAATTGTTGCAGAAATCCCTTGTATAATATAAGAGGACTGCAGTGATAAAGTACCATTCATATAATACGATGGATTCCTAGGACATGTAATAATATGCAAAACTTTATAGTAGTCACTCATGAAAAAAATGTAGGTCAAAGTCACCCAAATGTTGTTGAACCATTTTCAGTGTTATAACAGCATTGTAGTGATATCATATTATTGAAGTATCTCAATGCGTTCTGAAAAATGGACCTATTAGCAAAAACTTTACCAAACCAGATGGATGTACATACAGACAGACAAAGGTAAATTTATATGCCCTGACCACATTCATAGACAGGGCATAAAATGGGAAACAGTGACAAATTGAAAAAAAAATATAGTTTGCATCCTTTTGCTACAAAAAATGTATTTTAAAAAACTGTCCATTTGAAATAAAAATGAAATATATCGTAAACTTTTCAACATTTCCATAAATTTATATTTGAAGAAATTTATATTTGTTTTTTTAGAAAAAAAATCAAAAACTTTTAAGTATTTTAAATACTTACTCAGCCTTAATATACAAGGAAGATAAAATAAGTGAGATAACTCATAACAGAGGAATAAAAAAAAACAGTCTGAAATTTTATTTAAAACACTGATGTCCTAAACAATTTTCAATTAAATCTTGTGGTACTTTCACACTGATATTATAATCCATTTTTTGGCAGTTTTTAAAAATCATATTCCTGTAAAATGTAATCTCATTTGAAATTTACATGTACCATGGAATTTCACAATTTTTTTCCTCGAAATGTCAAATATCAAAAAAAAATATTTGAAAAGCTTACCGATAAAATTTCCCCAATGAAACTGTTACAACAATCCAATTCAAGACATCAAAATTAACTGACAACTACGTATACTAACAATCAATTTTCAACAATTCATGTTTTGTATGCAAATGATAATTTTTAAATTTGTCTGGAAAAATTCACTTTTAAATTACCTAAATATTCATCTAAATATTTTGAAATGAACTTATACACAACTTAAAATCTTTTTTATCCAAAATCTAAATGCGTAACAAGTATAGAATTATTGAACATTATATGATATAGAGTTGAAATTGATTGAAAGTCAAATACCCATACAGATTTATCCCAATCGAAAATATTATGTGAATAGTACAAAACACACATTAAATTTAAAGAACGATGACTTAAAAATAGCTATTCAACTCTATTTATTATTTAGTGCATCTTTTATGCAAAATAAAAGAGTTAATTTGTTTGTTAACACATGACTATCCTGAAGAACTGAATTAACGTAAACTTTTGCACTTGAATTTCTTTGTTATGTCAACCTAATGATATTAAAATAGTACAATTTAGCATGTAATACTTAATTTATGTATTTAATTTTCCTTTTTTTTGGGGGGGGGGGGGGGGGGGGGGAGGGGGTGGGGAGGAGAAGCGACTTTCAGTACAACTGGCTATATCATTGGAGCAAGTTTTCATCGGGGAGGAACCACCCTATCTAATACTTCAAACCTTAGTTAAAGTAAGTCCAGTATGCACTTGTGAAATGTCACTGGGAAAACAAAATCTCACAAGATTCCTAAGTTCAAAGACTCATAACTCCTACAAAGTCAACTGGTGAAAAATTCTTGTGGATATGCACATCTACATAGTATGTCCTTATTAACTACAAAGTTTCATGAAATTCTGTTGTGTGGTTTCAGAGAAATTGCTCTCACAAGAATAGGACAGACGGGTCAAAAACATTATACTCTAATCGATATAATCCATCATATCTTGGTATAGATTAGTGAAATTAAACAGACAATGTCTAATACAGAATTACACTAGTAAAATTGAAGACAGGGTCTTATCCCAAAATAAAGTGGTAAACTTAACAGGTATTTAGGTTTCATAGAAGTGAACTAAAGTAATTGAAGGGCCTTATCAAGAAGTGTAACTGAGCAGACAGGGTCTGATACAGAAATAGACTTGAATTAAGTTCTGAAATCAAACACAGATATAATCCAATCAAGAAGTCCAGTTGTTAAGTTAACAGATAGGTTGTGGCATAAAAAAGATACCACTTTATGTATTAGATATGTCCCTGAGGGCATTAGCCCGACAGGGGTATATCATATTTATATCATCACTCTGAATAGTGCAGGTTTTGATAAATTTAAGGGGGGCTCTTTCTTGTGCAAAGATGATAAATTAACTGATAAATGCAGGATATCTGGTTACATTTTATGGCATCATGATATAACTGAACAAATCACATCTTCACATACAGAAAGACATCAGACTGATTAACTCCTGTTAGCAGGAACAATAAAATAAAACCCAGTGTTATTTCCAAATAGGAATATAAATCAAATCTGTTTATGTTTAAAAAGGTGAATCTTTTGGAAAGGAGGGGGGGGAGAGGGGTAATTCTCTCAAAAACTATAAAGAAGATAAATAACCATCTAAATTCTGTAACAAAATCTCATTAGTGAAATACAATATTAATAGGGAAATTATAAAGGTCATGTAATAGGATTTGAGGTCATCATAATTCATTTTTAAAATATTCATAGAAAGGAGTAAATAAATGTTAATAGGAGGAAATACTGTCTAAATACGTACATATATGTAATATATTTCAGAATTAAGCTTCATTATACATAATTATTAACAGTGGAATTTTAATTCGGTCCTTTTTTAGTTTCAATTTACACAGAAATGCAGGGACTGTTACTATAGTTAATAGGTAGCACCTTTTTTATAGAGATTTATTGTATCCCTTGTAGGGTTAAATTACAGGGTAACACCTGTTAATCACACATATTAACTAAAATACTGAGAAAAGAATACTAATTTTTGAATGCATAAATGCACAAATATAGCGTACTTGACATGTAGCATGGAACTGCACCGTAATCGATGTTTAGCTTATTAGGAAATGTCTCATACTTTAAAATTTGTGGCTTGGCATGAGACTTTATCTATTTTTTTAAAATCTAGGCCTATGGAAATGGCAAAATACTTGGAAAAAATTCTTTATCCACTCTTAGTCAAAACAAAAATCTTATTTTTGCATTGGAAAAAAAAAAAATTTTTTTTTGTATTGCAAGCTTGCAATCCCAATTCTCAAATTTTTTGGGGGAAAGAATTACATTTAAAATAACCTAACAATCATATTTCAAGAACTGGGGGCTTAATCACACATTAACATGCTACATTGCACGTACCATTTATCATGAAGTTTAATTGCTAACAAGGAATTTGGTGTTGAATTATTATTAGCAGCACTTAAAGTGTTATCTCCCCTTGTAAAATAAATCTTCAAAGTTTGAAAAAAATAAACAGTCACAAGATCAAAGAAACTTATTTACCAATTACAGAAATCAAACTTAAATTAACATTTCTACAATTTTTCTGTGGACCACCCATTTTCCAAATGGGGAAATATAAACTCAATTTGATACATTGCATCAGGTGCATTTGAACATGAAATAGATTTTTTATGGCAAAAACAGGTGTGAAATGTAATTAACTTAGGAAATATAACACATTGCACAAAAAAGAAACTATTCAAATCTCTTTAAGTATTTCAGAAATAATCAAAGGCCACATAAAGGACATATAATAATATAAAAGGACTCAAAATGAAGAAAATTCTAACCAACCCATAGTTTAATACTGAAATGGAAATTCATTACTTTTGTTTAACTCTTTAAATGTGCTTAAAATCAGATATTTTCGGTAAAATGTAACTTTCACAAAAATTTCAAACAACACCCATTTTCTGACTTGACCAACAGGCTTAACTGAGACTTCTGTAATAAATATTTTTAATAATTCATGTATATTGTAACCAATAAAGAAATTTTTATAAAACAACTGACTACAAAATTTAATTTCAAAGGGGGTAACTCGAGTAAAAATTTTAGGAAGAGAGATAGTGCAAAATTAATAATAGATTATACAAATTAATAATAGATTATATAAACTAAACATTTATTGCAATATTGTAACAAAATCTAAATTCCTGATTTTTTTCACACCAAAAATAAAGTATAATTTATGTAGTATGAGAAATAGAATCTTGGACCACACCCCCTCCCCTCACAACAACGACCAATAACAAAATGCAAGCAATTCAAAGACCTACCATTAGGACATGATGACCTGGAGACATACATCTTCAACTAGATAAAACACAATAACTAAACATATACCTTAACTACAAAAGAATTATGTAACTTGTATATCATATAACAAGATAGGAATTAAACTTTTTATATTACTTATACTCAATATCAAATAACAAATCATCAATTAAAAATTTTAAATTCTTTGGACTGACTCAAATATTGATATCATTTTATCAAAATCCATAAATAAATAGAACCAAGTTGGTTCTTAATCAAGATAATATAAATTGTTTTAACACATATTTTATGAATTGTATGTTACAAAAGGGCCATAACTCTGTGTAAAAGCAACATAATGCACTATTTTTTTAACTTCAAAGAAATGTTGCAAATAAAATAAATCATTCACATTTATTCCAATCCATAACATGATCTAACATTCTTATAATGTGGGAAAGTTGGCTTATGGAAAGAAGAAGTAATTTCATATACCTTCTGCATCACTCACCGTGTTGCCCTTATTACAACCCTTATATATATTCTTTACTATATCAATTAATAGAAAAACAATTGAATAAATTTTCTAGTTTTATATGAACTTTCGATTAATAATCCCTTCTTTTTGAAAAACTGACACTAATGACCAAATAAGATAGGAAATAACAACTTCAGCAGGGAAATTAAACCAGGGTGATGTGGTGTAGTGGTTAGCGCATCGGACTACGAAGCCAAAGGTCCATGGTTCGATTTCTATTGGGGATCAAATCTGCGATGCCCTATCGACACCATTTGCGAGGAATGTCTCGATAAAAGATGCTAGTCTGTCGGATGGGGACGAAAAATGGCTATCCTGTGTTAAGGAAGAGCAACATCCTTAGCACGTTAAAGAATCCTCTGTAGATTTCGAAAAAGAGTAGGCTAAAATGCTGCTACAGGGGCCGCTCTCGAACCAGCCAAGTGGAAAGGGATTAGAATAAGTTGGTATAACTTGTTTCCCAATCCACTATAAATAAATAAGTTTAAACTAATAAAAATAGGGAGAAAATAAATGTCAAAACAAATAACTCCTTGGCACAAAAAATAAAGTCTTCATAATTCACTGTGTAAAGGAAATAACTCCTTCCTCAATTTAATAATTTTGGATATAAACTTTTTTCATGAATGCCAGAGATTTTCAGACAATACGGTTAAAAGTAAGATTTGAATTGTAGTATGAGAAATTAATTCTGAATTTTTCAAAAACCTTGCAATAACGCAGAAAAAATTAATGCAATTCGTAAAAATATTGCAATGGAATATTAAGGAAAAATAATGTTAGTTGTTTGTCTTATATATCAATTTCCCCATTAACATTATACTATCTTTCAATCAACCACAAAAATCACATCAGAATCATTTACATCTTCAATACATAATTGTTAGATCCAATGAATTTCTATTCAAAATAGAACTAGAGGCTCTCAAGAGCCTGTATTGCTCACCTGGATTTAACTTTTCACTTTGAGCAGACCTAAAAATTTAAGTGCTGCAGTCAATTTGGCTGGTTTTTCTATAGGATTCTATGTTAAACTAATTTCAGCTGTGGCAGTCAACGAATACATTTCTGAAAGAGAGCCATCTAAGGACCATTTCTGCTTAGTCTTGTTCCAACTGGCTAAGGGGTTTCAGACAAGAAGATTTTTAAATGAATTTTCCTATAGGGTCCAATATTTAAAAAAGTTGGGTGTGGCAGCCATCTTGTTTGACAATCCGGGTGATCGGACACATTTCTGAAAGAGGACCTCATAAGGACCAATGCTGCCAAGTCTGGCTCCAATATGTCAATAGGTTTCAGACAAGAAGATTTTTCAATGAATTTTTCCATAGGGCCCTATGTTATTAAGTTCGGGTGTGGCAGCCATCTTGGTTGACAGTCTGGGACATTGCACAAAATTCTGAGAGAGGACCATCTAAGGACCATTGCTACCAAGTCTAATTCTAATTGGCTTAGTGGTTTCAGACGAAAAGATTTTTGAGTGAATTTCCCTTAGGGGCCTATGTTAAACTAAGTTCTGCTGTGGCGGCCATCTTGGTTCACAGTCCACGAAATCAGACACATTTCTAAACTAGAGGCTCTCAAGAGCCTGTGTCGCTCACCTGTATCTAATGTGATTTTGGAAATTATGTAAAATTATATAATGAATGAGACCAAGATTGGTTTAATTTGACACAGTATTTAAAATTAAAAACAGGTCCTCTTAGTGTAGTCTTACAATAGCTACTGAAGACATCTTATCATTATTATTTTTGAATATGAGGTCAAGTTGTGACCATTCAGAATTTTTTTTACAATTTTCTGATAGACTTCTAAACATCTTGGATGATGGATCGGCAACAAAGTAACAACACTTGGTCAGCACCTCATAAGGAACATTCATGCTATGTTTTGTTACATTCCATTCAGTGGTTCTCTGAAAGAAGTCATTTGTATGCATTTCCCATAGGGTCCAATGTTAAACTTAGTCCCCTGCTGGCAGCCATCTTGGATTATGGATCGGCTACAAAGTAACAACACTTGGTCAGCACCTCATAAGGAACATTCATGCCATGTTTGGTTTCATTCCATTCAACGGTTCTCTAAAAGAAGTCATTTGTATGCATTTCCCATAGGGTCCTATGTTAAACTAAGTCCCCCTCTGGCGGCCATCTTGGATGATGGATCGGCTACAAAGTAACAACTCTTGGTCAGCACCTCATAAGGAACATTCATGCCATGTTTGGTTTCATTCCATTCAACGGTTCTCTAAAAGAAGTCATTTGTATGCATTTCCCATAGGGTCCTATGTTAAACTAAGTCCCCCTCTGGCGGCCATCTTGGATGATGGATCGGCTACAAAGTAACAACACTTGGTCAGCACCTTATAAGGGTTCATTCATGCCAGATTTAGTTTCATTCCATTCAGTTGTTCTCTAAAAGAAGTCATTTGTATGCATTTCCCATAGGGTCCAATGTTAAACTTAGTCCCCCGCTGGCGGCCATCTTGAATGATGGATCGGCTACAAAGTAACAACACTTGGTCAGCACCTCATAAGGAACATTCATGCCATGTTTGGTTTCATTCCATTCAACGGTTCTCTAAAAGAAGTCATTTGTATGCATTTCCCATAGGGTCCTATGTTAAACTAAGTCCCCCTCTGGCGGCCATCTTGGATGATGGATCGGCTACAAAGTAACAACACTTGGTCAGCACCTCATAAGGAACATTCATGCCATGTTTGGTTTCATTCCATTCAACGGTTCTCTAAAAGAAGTCATTTGTATGCATTTCCCATAGGGTCCTATGTTAAACTAAGTTCCCCGCTGGCGGCCATCTTGGATGATGGATCGGCTACAAAGTAACAACACTTGGTCAGCACCTTATAAGGGTTCATTCATGCCAGATTTAGTTTCATTCCATTCAGTTGTTCTCTAAAAGAAGTCATTTGTATGCATTTCCCATAGGCTCCAATGTTAAACTTAGTCCCCCGCTGGCGGCCATCTTGAATGATGGATCAGCTACAAAGTAACAACACTTGGTCAGCACCTCATAAGGAACATTCATG
This sequence comes from Mytilisepta virgata, assembly GCA_028015205.1. Taxonomy (NCBI): domain Eukaryota; kingdom Metazoa; phylum Mollusca; class Bivalvia; order Mytilida; family Mytilidae; genus Mytilisepta; species Mytilisepta virgata. The sequence continues at coordinate 81,232,355 of CM051519.1, forward strand.
CCAGATTTAGTTTCATTCCATTCAGTGGTTCTCTAAAAGAAGTCATTTGTATGCATTTCCCATAGGGTCCTATGTTAAACTAAGTTCCCCGCTGGCGGCCATCTTGGATGATGGATCGGCTACAAAGTAACAACACTTGGTCAGCACCTCATAAGGAACATTCATGCCATGTTTGGTTTCATTCCATTCAACGGTTCTCTAAAAGAAGTCATTTGTATGCATTTCCCATAGGGTCCTATGTTAAACTAAGTCCCCCTCTGGCGGCCATCTTGGATGATGGATTGGCTACAAAGTAACAACACTTGGTCAGCACCTTATAAGGGTTCATTCATGCCAGATTTAGTTTCATTCCATTCAGTTGTTCTCTAAAAGAAGTCATTTGTATGCATTTCCCATAGGGTCCTATGTTAAACTTAGTCCCCCGCTGGCGGCCATCTTGAATGATGGATTGGCTACAAAGTAACAACACTTGGTCAGCACCTTATAAGGAACATTCATGCCAGATTTAGTTTCATTCCATTCAGTGGTTCTCTAAAAGAAGTCATTTGTATGCATTTCCCATAGGGTCCTATGTTAAACTTAGTCCCCCGCTGGCGGCCATCTTGAATGATGGATTGGCTACAAAGTAACAACACTTGGTCAGCACCTTATAAGGGTTCATTCATGCCAGATTTAGTTTCATTCCATTCAGTGGTTCTCTAAAAGAAGTCATTTGTATGCATTTCCCATAGGGTCCTATGTTAAACTTAGTCCCCCGCTGGCGGCCATCTTGAATGATGGATTGGCTACAAAGTAACAACACTTGGTCAGCACCTTATAAGGGTTCATTCATGCCAGATTTAGTTTCATTCCATTCAGTTGTTCTCTAAAAGAAGTCATTTGTATGCATTTCCCATAGGGTCCTATGTTAAACTAAGTCCCCCTCTGGCGGCCATCTTGGATGATGGATCGGCTACAAAGTAACAACACTTGGTCAGCACCTCATAAGGAACATTCATGCCATGTTTGGTTTCATTCCATTCAACGGTTCTCTAAAAGAAGTCATTTGTATGCATTTCCCATAGGGTCCTATGTTAAACTAAGTCCCCCTCTGGTGGCCATCTTGGATGATGGATCGGCTACAAAGTAACAACACTTGGTCAGCACCTCATAAGGAACATTCATGCCATGTTTGGTTTCATTCCATTCAACGGTTCTCTAAAAGAAGTCATTTGTATGCATTTCCCATAGGGTCCTATGTTAAACTAAGTCCCCCTCTGGCGGCCATCTTGGATGATGGATCGGCTACAAAGTAACAACACTTGGTCAGCACCTCATAAGGAACATTCATGCCATGTTTGGTTTCATTCCATTCAACGGTTCTCTAAAAGAAGTCATTTGTATGCATTTCCCATAGAGTCCTATGTTAAACTAAGTTCCCCGCTGGCGGCCATCTTGGATGATGGATCGGCTACAAAGTAACAACACTTGGTCAGCACCTTATAAGGAACATTCATGCCAGATTTAGTTTCATTCCATTCAGTTGTTCTCTAAAAGAAGTCATTTGTATGCATTTCCCATAGGATCCAATGTTAAACTTAGTCCCCCGCTGGCGGCCATCTTGAATGATGGATCGGCTACAAAGTAACAACACTTGGTCAGCACCTCATAAGGAACATTCATGCCAGATTTAGTTTCATTCCATTCAGTGGTTCTCTAAAAGAAGTCATTTGTATGCATTTCCCATAGGGTCCTATGTTAAACTAAGTTCCCCGCTGGCGGCCATCTTGGATGATGGATCGGCTACAAAGTAACAACACTTGGTCAGCACCTCATAAGGAACATTCATGCCATGTTTGGTTTCATTCCATTCAACGGTTCTCTAAAAGAAGTCATTTGTATGCATTTCCCATAGGGTCCTATGTTAAACTAAGTCCCCCTCTGGCGGCCATCTTGGATGATGGATTGGCTACAAAGTAACAACACTTGGTCAGCACCTTATAAGGGTTCATTCATGCCAGATTTAGTTTCATTCCATTCAGTTGTTCTCTAAAAGAAGTCATTTGTATGCATTTCCCATAGGGTCCTATGTTAAACTTAGTCCCCCGCTGGCGGCCATCTTGAATGATGGATTGGCTACAAAGTAACAACACTTGGTCAGCACCTTATAAGGAACATTCATGCCAGATTTAGTTTCATTCCATTCAGTGGTTCTCTAAAAGAAGTCATTTGTATGCATTTCCCATAGGGTCCTATGTTAAACTAAGTTCCCCGCTGGCGGCCATCTTGGATGATGGATCGGCTACAAAGTAACAACACTTGGTCAGCACCTCATAAGGAACATTCATGCCATGTTTGGTTTCATTCCATTCAGTGGTTCTCTAGAAGAAGTTCAAAATGTAAAATGTTAACGACGATGCCGGACGACGGACGATGGACGCCAAGTGATGAGAAAAGCTCACTTGACCCTTTGGGTCAGGTGAGCTAAAAAGGACCTCGTAAGGACCAATGCTGCAAAGTCCTGCTCCAATATGTCAACTGGTTTCAGACAAGAAGATTTTTTCCTATAGGGCCCTATGTTAAACTAAATTCGGTTGTGGTGGCCATCTTGGTTGACAGTCCGGGTCATTGGACATATTTCTGAAAGAGAACCTCCTAAGAACCATTAATGCCAACTTTGATTCCAACTGGCCTTGTAGCTTCATATAAGAAGATTTTTGAAATCCCCCCCCCCTTTTTTGGGGGCCACCCAAGACCATTGCACCAAAGTTTGGTCTCAATTGGCGCAGTGGTTTGAGAGGAAAAGATCTTTAAAGGAAAGTTTACGCTGGATGCCGTCTTTAAAGGGCAAAACTCCTATAAGAGGTCAATCAATGATTTTGGTCATGTTGACTTATTTGTAGATCTTACTTTGTTGAACATTTCTGATGTTTACAATTTGTCTTTATCTATAATAATATTCAAGAACCTCAAACTGCAAAATTTCCTTAAAATTAACAATTCAGGGGCAATAACCCAACAAAGGGTTGACCGATTCATCTGAAAATTTCATGACAGGTAGATCTTGACCTGATGAACATTTTTACCCTGTTAGTTTTGCTCTACTTTCTTTAGTTTTTGAGATATAAGACAAAAACCGCAGTTTACCCCTATGTTCTATTTTTAGCTATGTTGGCCATGTTGGTTGGCAGGCGGGGTCATCGGACATATTTTTTAAGCTAGATACCCTAATGATACTTGTGGCCAAGTTTGGTTCAATTTGACCCGGTAGTTTCAGAGGAGAAGATTTTTGTAAAAGTTAACGGACGACAGACAATGACGGACGACGGACGCCAAGTGATGAGAATAGCTCACATGACCCTTTGGGTCAGGTGAGCTAAAAATATTATATCAACTTCATTTTCTTTTTATTTCTGTAGACTTAATCCCTTCTCACTCCCCTCCCCCCTTTTACCAAAATAAAACATGTTGAAGATTTAATTAAAGTCTTCCTTTAAGTGATGATTTGTGATTATGGGGTCAAAACCATTTAAAACGATTACCCCTGGAAACATGATCTACCAAATGTAAATTGTGTGAATACTAAAGAGATTTCAAATGGGGGTTAATTTACTTTGTAAAATAAATATCCCATAAAATTCTAGAAGGGTGATGAATAAATAAGTAAATATATTCTGTTTATATGTAAACCGAATTAGTTATATTTGGACTTAATCTTATTGGTGTTTAATGGCAAAATCTTGACTTTTATGAAATCACACTTCAGAATTTCCGATGGCTTCAGTTTAGGCAAATTATTGGAATACTTTGTAACACAATCTAAATACCTGAATTTTTATCACTGGAATTTTTTTGACTAATATTTGAAGTAAATGTTAAACAAATTATAACAAAAAGTACCAAAATTTGTGCATCTGTATCACGGCCTTGTTTTCTCTCCTTTATGGTTTATATTTGTAAATAAATGCAAAGTCATGTTCACTTTTCCATAAAAATGTACTAATTTTGTAAATTTTAAATCTGTTTTATGATTGTAAATATAGATTAATACATCATTCATGACAACCAACATTGTTAAAGCTACATCTATTCATCTCTGAACAGAATATTGTCTGCAAATTGTATGACATTCAGGTCAAATTATGAAATTAGTGCTTGATTCTTTTTTAGGCGGTAGGAATGACCTCATATAAGGTAGTACTTGGAAAATTACTGTGAATATGGCGTAAATAACAAAGGGAAGTCATTATGTTACATTAGATATAAAAATGAGATGGTTAATACATTATATGTTTCGATTAAACTTAATAATAATATTTTTCTTTCCATCTTCACAAAATTCACTTTGAAAGCAAATGTTTGATGTTAATTGGAGTGATCTTTGATCTTGACTGCTTTCTGGTAACATCAAGATCCCTCTGATTTTTTGTGTGCAATATAATACGATGTACACAGATTTTTTTTTTCATGATTCAGACCTGTTTGATTCCATCAATCCTCCAAAGTTTCAAAACATTTCATAATATAGTTCGGAGGAGAAGAATTTTGAAAATTGGCCAATCAAAATCAAAGATGGCCTTTGGCTGCTATGTTTTTCATCCAAACATAACCAATGGTGGATTGTTTGTAGAGTTCCTTCCATACAGCATTCCTTAAAAAATTGGTTACAATCTGCCTGGTAGTTTCAGAGGAGAAGATCAAAATTTGAAAAAATTACGGAAGACGGACGACAGACGATGGAGGACTGACAACAGATGCAAAGTGAGGGCATAAGCTCACCTGGGCTATAGGCCAGGTGAGCTAATAAAGTTGACTCATATGTTACTGAAATGTGTTATACTATAGGAGTGAAATATTTTTGGAAAACATAGAAAAAAGAAAAATACCAAATTATCAATTTAACCAAACTACCGGTAATGCATAAAATGTAGGTCATATTTGACTCAGCTATAAAACAGTTTTTTCAAAGACTGAAAACATATAACAACACTGATATATCAAAATCTTTTTCTGAGAAAGAATCTTGAATGCAAAACATAATCAAAACCCATCAAGAATGAAATAAAGGCCACAATGACTCAAATGTTGCTGATTTGTGTGGTATATTATCATATAAAATGACTTCACTAAATGAGCACAAAATATTATCTCATTTTCCAGTGTCTATTACTCCTCTTTATATTCAAAGTTACATAGATCAGATTTTGTCTAGACCAAGGAAAAAAAATACCTGTTTTTCCACTGCTATGCTATATCTAGACTCAGTATAGGTGAACAATCCTAACATTTTTCTATTGAAATTATAACTGGTTTCTATAGTGAGATATCTTGACCTGAAAATTTCCAAAAAATGTTTAGGGTAGGCACAAAAATAGATTGCCTGGGTTAGCAGAAACATGTTTTTTTTTGCTTTCCTCTATCATCTTCAATGATTCCATCCATATAAGAATGTCCTTTTTTTTTAAATATCTTTTGCATCTAAAACTATCAACTTTTTAGAAACTTACCAAATCAGAAAAAAAACCCTTCCTCAATATTTAAAACTACCTTGGGCATTTCATCCCTTGTTTTCAAATATTACCATATTGTGTTGTAACCCTTACAATTCAGACATTAAAATCCATCTACAAACTATATACAATCTTAAAATTGTGTTCATGTCAAAGATTTCAAACACAATGTCTTCTAAAATTCTGTAAACAGAATTTTTTTAATCTGAAGAGTGTAAAATTTGTTAATTACAGGTGTAATATTCTGACTTACCTGTCATTTTAAAATTCACCTTTGAAGTTTAACGTGTTATAATCTTAGTTACATCAACATGTAAAAGGTATATCTCTATTGTTACTTTTAAAGACATCTATTCTGCCGTTGTTAAATGAGGCGTAGACAGACAGTGAATGTCAACAAATTTTCGATATAGACATCCTCGTAAAAACTTAACTTTATGGGCATAAATTATATTTTTATACACATGACTCCTATTATTCAAATCTGAACAGTTTATCTATAATTTATTTAAACCATAAGACATTTATTTCCAATTTCAATTTTAAGCTGGAAATTTATACTGTCATAAACAACTGTTGAATCATATTCTTGCATGTTAAATTCAACTTATTTTTCATATATATACTTTGTGACCATATGAAAACTATTCTGAATTTAGTGTAAAATAAACATAAAATGTTCAGGAAAAATTTGATAATGGGAGATAACTCTGTATAAATTTTTATATTAACATTCAATAGTATCCAAAGTTTTCAATTGATTTTAAATTTAAGTAAACAAACACATGTTAAAAGATCAATGGTAGAGATAAAAATTTGGTTTTCAGACCAAATGTATTTCCTGTTAGGAAATTAACAAGTGCATCAGCACTATTTTCAACTTTTTCATTAAAATCTTTTAAGAAGAAACTTTTTAAATGGAAAATAAGAAACATGAGTATTTCACAAAACTGTTGAAAAGTTATAAATGCAAACTTTCATTCTGGCCAAGTGGGTTGCTCCAATATATTACAACATGCCCAGAGTTTTTTTAGCTTTTATCATGAAATTGTGGTGTTGGGCTGTTGCCAACTGTTGAAGGTAATAAGTGTTATCAATCCCCAGGTTCAATCCGATGAAATGTCTCATTTTAGCATTCCCCAAACTTGATACAATTCTAGACCTAATGTATCTAAAACAAAAACATTGTCTTTAGTTATGGTCATGAAACTAATACTCAAAATTTGACTTTCATAAAATTAGGAAATATGATGTAGCTAAGGAATATCATCTCCCTTATGCAAGGTTCTGTCCTTAGGGAGCAACAATTTGATTTTTTTTTGGGGAGGGGGGGATTTTGGTAAAATAAAAGGCAAGAATCACTTTAGGTGAGAAAAAAAAAATGCAGGTCCTGTGTCAATCAAGAAGGATTTGGTTTAAATGAAAATAAAATTGTATGTGAAAAAAAATATACAGGATAAAAAATTTCTAGCACCCCCCATAAAAATCAAAGGTTGCTCCCTTATATGTTTTTTAGTTCTACGCTTTTAGGTCATTATAGAATTTGAATCAGTCTACGACATTTTGGTTTATTGCCAGTTTCCACATTTTGGGCTCTAGGTACTGTTAATGATAAATAAATTATTGAAATTTACATAAACAGTGCATCCAAACTTAGGTATGATAGAATGTTTATTTTTACAACCGAGTGGATATCTTATCTACTGAGTGGATACCTGATCTATCATGTGGATACCTGGATCTACTGGTTTACTCAGATCTTTGAGGGTATAATCAGCTAATTTGCTATCATTTTGATACAGGTCATAAAGCTGAAACTCCAGATTTCACTGTTATAAAATTATGGAGTTTTTTTAAAAAAATTATGGGTATCTACTTTATGCATAACTCTATTCTTAGATTGTTTTGGTTCTATCCTTTTTGTCATTTTGTAATTTCCTCTACAACATTTTAATTTGTGGTTTAGCATTTTTACAAGTTGGATTTGAGAACCATGGAAGTGACTTATATATTCTTGCAAGTGCAAATAAAATAAAAAGAATGTATATCAAAAATGCAATTTTATTCTTTGTTGGTTTATACAGTAAATTTACATATGATTTAGAAAAGACTGTCATAATGTAGATGAAAAACAAATATTGTGTAACATGTCAGTTCTTAAACCTTTTATTTTGTGGATACTTTGATATTTTCCTATACAAATACAATCTATATATATAATATTACCTGCTTGATGCAAGTCCAATTGAATTATGCCTTTCATGCAGAGATTGAGCAGAAAATGATGTTCTACTTCTTGGAGCAGTTACTGTTCCTGACAATCTAATATTTCCCTCCTGTTTCTGAAAACTTCTGTCCCCATTCTGAAAGTTTTGGGAGTGGTGTTTCCTTCGTCCTGTAGATTTACATCTAAGAAGAGGTGCAGAAGGCATATCATTAAAAATTTCAACTCGCAAATTTAAAATTTTTTTCCTATATGGGCAATAATATACCTTCTAAAAGCTTTTTTTCGTAAATATCACTGTCAAATCATTATTTGATGTATATTTCCTATTATTTTTTTTAACTTTGAAAGGGTTCCATCAATCTAATAGTCATTTTATCGATTAAAACTATATCACTTTATCTACATGACATATAGCCTTGTTTGAAAGGGTTTTCAGTCAGGTACAAAATGTGGTCAAATGTTATTGACAATACAATAACGATATCGCATATCAAATGTTTAAATAATCATCACTTTTTAAAAATACAGGTATCAATGTTAAATAATGACCAAAAAGGTTAAAGTTTTAAACAAGTGTCACATTTAATTATATATTTTACTGTGTTACATAAATTTAATATTCTACTTAGATTTGTTGAAATTAATGGCCTATGAAAAAGGCCAACAAGAGTTTTATTTCAATCTGTATGTTAACAAATTTTTTTGTACTTTTTTCAATTTACAAGATGAATGGTATCAATGTCATGTCATTCACTTTTCTTTTCCTTTCCTAGGTTTTGCAATATAAAAATGACTGCTTTAGAAATAAAAATGGGTGAGATTTTTTGAAATTTATATAAAATCAGAGGTAAATGTGGAGATCAAAGCATACTACCAAAATAGGGGATGACAATTCTGAATCTCATCCAAATGTTTGAGAACTGATAAGCCTGCATATATACACTCAACTATTGACATATAAAAGAGAAAAGGTTTAATATCAGTTATATAAGTATTCGTTTTACCAGCAAAAAAAATTTCAAACAATTTTAAGTTTTTCAAATGGAAACAAATTCCATTATTGTAGAATATTTTCAAAGGAGAGATTTAAGGAATTACACTAACCAAAAATAAGATGCAGACCTGTAGCTATTACGATCCTTTAAAAAAAAAAGAATAAGAGCAATGATTCCACAGCTAACCAAAAAATAAGTTCCAAAATTTTTATAAAGCATTGATCAATTTCCTGAGATTTAAATCTTTCTTAATTTCCAAAGTAGTTTATTGGGATCCGATCCCTGTTTTTTTCAAAATTTGATACATTGAAGCAATAACATATGTGGTCAACCAAAAATCACATGACAGTTTTATAGGAGTAAGCTGATCACATGTCAGTTTTATATGAGTAAGCTGATATGGATAAACTTCTGTCATTTGATATTTTTTATTGGATTTTAGACCACTTTAAGTAACATTCTGATTTTATTTCTGCTGAGAAATATCTGACAGCAAAAACAACCACTTGACCACTTGGCCAGCAATGCCCAGTTATTTATAAAAGATGACAAATTTGCATTATTTAACTAAGACACAGTTATCAACATTTATTGACTTACTAGGAGGTAAATGTACATGTTGTAATTATAAATAAATAGATATATTTATGTTATCTATGTATAATAATTATGTGGATATAATGTCACTGAACCACAAATATTTATAAACCACAGTGTGACAATACCCCACATGATGATACATGTATCCTTTTTTGGCAGCTTTTGCCAAATGCACAACTGAGATGTGAATTTTTTGTGTAGAGAAAAAAATAAATTCTGTGATGAACTATTGTTCATTATCAGTAAGGTGTACATAAATGATTCAAACTTTTTTTTAATGAAATTTAGAATGTAATGATCCTACAAAATCTATCTACTTACAATGATCATTTCTTTGCTGCATGTTCACAAAAAGACACTTTACATAGCCCTAAGTCCTGGTGCTTTTGTTTGACAAATTATAAACACATTATACCAGTGATTGCTATATTACTTATTTAATGAACTTCAACAACTTCTTATAGAAGTGTTTCTTATGTGTATATTTCAAGTCACAATCTGACAGGAGTTATCTCCCATTAACTTGACAGATAAATGGTTTTAAATTCCTGCTCAAATAAAATTCATGTTTTCAGTTTTTATAATGCTTTTAATAAAATCCAACTTAAGGTGCATGAAAAGAGAATAAAATGTTAATAAAATCAAAACAAGATGTTTTTAAAGTGCAGGAGAAGAGTTAGTATATATCATTTATTAAATATATAAATTTAGTTTTTATTAGGTCAATATTGGCTGCTGAACAAAACATTTTTATCAGAGATAATAAAATTTCTCCTAATGGAACAATAAAGAAAACATATATATATACAAAAAATTCTTTTCTTTGCTTTTTTTGGTGGGGGGGGGGGGGATGGATTAATGCATAAAAACTAACAATTTTATAGACGTTTATAGAAAAAATCTTTATATAATAATATAACAAAAAAATAAAAATTACATTTAATTTGAAAACATTATAACAATGTATAATTTTCAATTATTATTAATTATGTATCTTAAATTACAAGATTAACAAGAATACTGCTCACAATTATCTTTTCTAAACAATTGTAAGACAACTAAATACTATAAAAGTTTCAATTTAAAAGTAAATAATTACACTTCACTCTTGTAACTCAAAGCTTTAAATATCTCAAAGATTACACTTTGCTTTATATCTACTCCCAGTAAATTTTGGCTCTAAAATGATTTTTTGGCTACCTTAATTATCTCACCATGTATCCAATCTCACCATCCAATGTTTTTTTTTTTGTCAACTTAAATTGTCAGTTAAAATTTTATTTGTAGTTTAAAGTCAACACATATTCAACGTCACAGTGATTTCTAATAACTTTATGTAAATATGGTAGTTGGTGAGATTGGGTACTTGGAAATAAAGGGTACAGAGCAAGTAGAAATAAAACAGTGAAGTATAATATAAAGGTCTTGGTTTATCCTTACCTCAACCAGTGTCTCCCAAAATTCTACCAATACCATCATACAACTCCTACTATTGTCTGAAGCTAAACTACAGACAGATGTACAATAATTATTCAGGGTGTCATCTTCACTATAAAGAAGTACATTTTATTACTGAGGAATGACATTTGTGAGATTCTGTTTCAGCAAATCTGATGAAAACTGAAGTGGATCTCTTAGAGAAATCTATCTGAAAATGACAAGAGGAAACCAACATTGACTGACAAGTTGTTAATTTCCCTCATATTGCTATGGAAATCAATTATTACTTTTATAACTAGACTATGATTGCTGTATTCTTATTATGAGATTTTTATGCTTATATTTGATCATAAAGACTTAATTATGAGAATAATTTGCATGACTGCAATTTCTGAGTTATTTATGTTAATTTTATTCATTAACATGATTGTATCTGAAGTTTCCTCAAAGAACTTATTAACAAATTTATCAATCTGTTACACTTGGAATAAAGTTCTGAAATTAACGAAATCAATTATGAAAATGAAAATACATGGGGTCTGCTTTAAAGAAGCGTAGAGAGAACTTTTTTTCTACAACTTAAAATTTTTTCCACACTAAGAATCTTCTTATGAATTAAAATGTAAACCAAAATTTGCATTTCTAATTTTCATGCTTTATTGTACCAAATGTGCCTTTTCCTGTGAAGTGAAGTATTCTTTCTTTTTCACAACTTTACAGTTTCTGCAGTTAGAATCCATTTCCTGACCACTGTAAGGGAGCAACCTATAAGTAATATTAAACCCTGCTTTTATGTATCTTCTATAAGGGTGTAAATTTCAAAGATATTGTTTTTGGTGGTGGGGGGATAAGAACAGTATTTCACAGGATTCAAGACTTCTTGGAAGATTTTGGAGGTTGAACTGGAGTTCAAATGATTGCTGTTAGAGCTCAATGCTTAAATATTATCACATATGATACATTGATTATGACTGTGACATCCATCAGCTGGATTAGTTGAATTAAAATGGGTGTTTGGGGAGGATGGGGGGGGGGCTAATTTTCTTACATATATTTGGGGCTACTATTTGATGCAGGTATTTTGGTTTATCTCTATTGCCAAAGAGAGGGGGGCTATAATTTTTTCTGGTGACCAGCATGTGCATTAGTGATTTGTGGAGCTAAACATGCTTTGTGTATATTTCTGTTGTTTATACTTATAGGATAAAATCTTTGAAGAATCTGTAAGAGCATTCTCAATGTTCTTGGCACTCTTTGATAGCTTGGACTTTTATTTCATGAGTCAGCTATGTGTAGAATTATTCGGAGTTGCTTCCCTTGCACTGCTCGCACAACTCTCATAGAGTTCAAAAACACCATAATTCCTGGATCCTTCCTTTTTGTTTGCCTTCCCGCGCTCATCGGGTGTGTTTGATTTTTTTTATCTGTAATCACACAGTATATTTTTCTAATGGAATATTAAGTTTGTCAATATTTTAAAATACAAAACAATTACTTTACACGGAAGTTTGATGAAGAACCATTAAATACTCTTGAAATATTAAATTTTAAGGAACCTGTTTTGTTTTCAACAAACGGAAATCTGTAATAGCGGCAGTATACTGCCAAAGATGGCTAATTGTGAAAGAAATCAACGAAAAACATCACATTTAACTCATTTTTGGACCTTTGAATTAAAATTTTGATATAATGGATGGATTGTTGCTTAACGTCCAGTGGCAATTATTTCATGCTTATTCAGGACTATAACCAGTTTAATTGATCAAACAATTCAAATATTGATGGGGCGGGACAAACAGGGGATATAATTTTGGCTGCCACTGTAAAAAGGAGGATGGTTGGGTAGGGTCGGCTAATTTCGCCTTTTGTAGCGGCCGTCAGCCCAGTTCTTTTCGAAAACTACAGAAGGGATCTTTAGCGTGCAAGGAGTGAGGCATTCTCCAACACGTTGCCCAATATGGTCCGCAGTCCGGCTTTCCGTATTGTGACCTGACAACCCCCAACGACAGCGTATACTAATATATATATATATATATATATATATATATATATATATATCACACCAAAATGTCACATTGAAGACCACACCATCAAAGAGCTAACACAGGCTGATACTTAAACATAACTTTGTGTATTCAGAAATGAAAAGAGACAATTAAAGTCAAAGTCAAAGATTTTATTGATATAAAATCCAAACTGATATGGATTGTCATCAACACACAAACAAAGAACAAACATTAATCATTACAAGCAATTTATGTACATAAAAAAAGAGACCTGGGGAAAACGTCAGAAAGAAAAAACGAAGAGACAGAATCCACGAGGTACAACACCGGCATGTGTCCAAACTGCACAACCCAAGATGTTCGATCGAAACTACAGAATGGAATAAATACTGTAGACAAAAATACAGAACCAGCACAGGTAGACAAAGGATCCCCACTTGCATGTGTCCGTTAAGTATGAGGTTGTTATGACAGCAAATACTTGCTAGCCGAATATGGGACCACTGCTTTTGATAAGAAATTTTGCTACATATATACTGGACTACTTCATATCATAGTAAACCTTTGCTAGCCATATACTGGATCACAAATCTATTACAAATCATTTAAAGGGCCCAGAAAGGAAATTGTCTTGAAGCCTTTTCTTCACTGTCGAAGTATATTGAAATAATCGGAAAATTAAACTGTAACTATTTATTTACTATATATTTAATATTAATACATTTATATGGCATATTAACTTCAGAGTATTCTATGCCTGTTTCGTCGTTGTTGTGCGCTTTCGGCATACAATATTACAAAGAATAGAAAACTATATAGAACCATATAAGGAAAAAATCCATTGGCTATTATCATTATGGAGAATGTATATCCACACCAAATCATCGCCATTACTGAACGACTACGACATTCAAATATTCCAAGAAGTGTTTCTTGTATTTCATAGATCCAGTTCTTAAATACATCTACAAAACTAACAAATACGGGTCTGCCCGGCACGCGATTCCAGACTACCAGACGATCAAAGTTATCCAAGAGGTCTTCGTTGGACGATGTTCCCGATGAACTGTCTGAATGCTCCGAAAAGTCTTCGTTGTTTGATCTTCCGCCCAGAGATTCGTCACTTTCATCGAAATGTGGAAGAGACACAACATCGACACGACATGGAATTTTTCTTTCCTCCCCAATTGATATGTCCGGGTCATCACTCTCCCAGCCATCTGACTCTTCTGACACAGCTTCTTGATTTTCGGGATTACTTTGTATGCCAACTGATCGAACTTTTATGTAATAATCGCTCTGAAACTACAAAATAAATATATTGAAAACGACATGATAATCATTAAAAAACAAACAAAAACAGAAAATTAAAATGTAGCATGTCTACCAAATTCAAAGAAACCTAGATGGAGGCAAACAGAAATGAAAGCTATGCCTAACATGTGTTTCAACACTGCAGCACTTTCTAAATCATGTTTAAATATAAATTTTATTGAAACCACTTTCAATCTGTTTTTTTTTATCCACTATTTCGCCTGAGAAAATGCATTGGTCATGACAGTTTTGCAATAGATAACTTTACTGTGTGCCCCAATTCATGAAAAACAAAATTGTAAAACCTTTTTTGCAATAAATTCTTTGGTACCAGTTTTACTGCAAACGTACTATATAGAAATAGTTTCTGATCCATCATTGCACATATCTATAGACTAAACAAATTAATCAGTTCTTTTAATTTTCAGTATCCACTTTTCCTAAAGTGTTGGGCATATGCTAATTTTATGATGATTAATTTTGTGATTAAATAAGCCTTAACATTTGGATGTGGTTGTATTCTATCGAGGGTGATCCAGATCATGAATTACAGTAACTCGCCGATGACAAAGAAAAATAGTTACCTTTTTATCATGTTCGCGCCAGTTATCAATAAAATCTTGAATGGAATAATTAATATTGAGTCGTCTGTTAAGAACTGAGGATACTAAAGTTCTTTTACGACAGGTCGGGCAACAGAACTTCAACCTTTGGAACGGTAACTGTGGGAACTGATCACGTGTTAATATGGCTAAATTCCGCAGGCAACTGTAAAAGAAAAAATATCTTACCAAATGTGAATTTATGAAATATATTTCAAGAACGAAATATTCAGTAGGTTGTCATGCAGAAAATTGTTAAGTGAAACTATTAACACGGTCGTATCATAAGATCTACGGATTTGCAACATACGCCGTTTTCAGCACATTTGGCTATTTTCGCGGCGGGCAGTTTTTATTGGTGGAGGTAGCCGGAGTAGCCGATGAGAGCCACCGACCTTCGGTAAGAAAATTAGCAATCCTTGTCACCTCGCCACAGGTGAGATTCGAACTCACAACCTCAGTGTCGACAGGCCAGTGATCATTAGTAGTCATAACGAACTACCTAGACCACTCGGCCACGAAGCTCCCTTTGTATCTGCCCTTTGTTTATAAAAGAAGAATCAAAAGAAGTACATAAGTACATGTATAAGTTAATTGCAGGTTTGTGTATAAAAAGTTAAATGGTGTTAGATTTCGTACGAAAGATAGCGGTATCTCTTAAAATTTGTTTGTGTAAACGTGTTTTAAGTTTGAAATTTTTAACTTGAGCCAACCGTAAGAAGGTGGGCTGTATGGATTTCACGTTACCTTGTACAAAAGCTGTGACCGCATTGTAATGTATGTGGACGGCGATATATTCCCAGACATATGCTACACCTCAAAAGTTTGTTCCAGTTGGAGAAGGATTCCTGTGTACCTACAATTTCCATGTCACAGGGTGACCAGAAAAATACACATACAAAGACAAAATCTTCACGGCTGGTGCCATGGTGAAGCATAGTTCCATTCAGTGACGTTTTGTTGTATTTTTGGATTGTGACGCTGCCATTTTCGTTGTTTTCCATCTGTCGCTCCAATCTTTGAGTCGTTCCAAGAGGTTTTACTATTTTTATATAAAAACAACGTTTCGAGAAATGCCTACTCCGAAAAAGGTAACGTTTGAAGACGACTATCCAAGATGTATTCGGTCTCCTTCCACACGAAACACTCTTCCATTACTTCATAAGAGAGTGACCGGAATGATAGAAGAAGCCAGACAACTTCGGAACGAAACATCATCTCTGGTGGGGGATTATTTAGAATTAGAGAAACAATTTCGAGCCCTACGAGTACAGACAAAGGAGACGCTTAAAGAAGCAGAGAAACGTAATCAGTACTTAGACGAAGCGATATATTTGGGCAAGGTGATCAGCCATTTAGAAGGTGCAAACCGGAACATGCAGTTTGTTCCTTGTATTGTTAAAACGAAGTGATTTCAAGGAAGAAAAAGAGATGAACTGAAAATCCGAACTATGAGCAGTGACTATGGATTTGCCAAAAGCCTGAAGATTTCGGTTATTTTGCAAGATTTGAACTTGTTAAATGATTCGCTACGGGCTTGCTATTATCAGTTGTACTTACTTTCTTCATATCACTGCTTTCAGTTCGTAAGTTTGTTTGTGCTTTGATTCTGTTTGTTTTAAATTTTTGTTACAATTTGGTCGTCTCTGTTTACGAGGTATAATGGAATTATATGTTCATATATATGCTGTGTACATGTTATTACTTTTTACAAGTAATAACCTGTATGAAAAAATTGTACAAATTATTACTTACATAAGACAGCAGCATATATAGAATATTACCTGTACAACTGGAGCCTTGTACAGATTTTTATTCGGAAAAATAATAATAAATCTGGATTTTTTTCCAATTCCACTAGATGTTAAATCAATATATTCCAGTCCTGGAATATATTCAACACATTTTCACTCTGACTTCTTTGATGTAAATTAGTTTTGGACAATTGATTTTACTTGAAAAAAATTGTGTCTAGTTTTCGCGTTATTTAATTTTCTGCGAATGTCCTTGGCATTTTAGTGAACCTTTTTTACTCAACTTTAGACAAAAAAAATGAATCAGCTTCAATTCCATTTTAATTTTATTAATGAAAAATATGGTTGTTATGAGGAATTATTTTGTTCTTTTGTAATTATAAATAAATTTTAAATCACCATTGAAGATTTTTTTTTTCAATTGTACTGTACAAGTCATACTCAAAATTTTATCAATTTTGGAAAAATACAGGAATTCAACAAAATAAAAAACCATCAATGTAAACAAAACACGTCACTAAAGTAAAGAAATCTTCAATGAACTCTTGTATCTCTATATCATACTGTACTGTTGTTTATGAGAATCAAGTGAATTGAATTGAATCGGTGCACGGCCGATTGCTATGTCCAGTAACATAGTTACGCTAAATAGGAAATATAATCTTCATTTTTGAACTGAATTTTCATTTAGGATCTGCCAGTTTTGATGTCGACTTGAAATAATTGATTTAACCTTCAAACAACATACCCTTGTTGAGTAGATTTTGCGTCAATATTCAATATTAGTGTACTATAGAATAATATAGAAAATATTTGTATGAGCCGAATACAAATATTTTCTACAGTACATTGATATTGTTTTTATCCTGCAATATCAACACTAAAATGATTATTTCTTATAATTTAAAAAAAAAATGGATCCCTAATAACCGTTACCTTCACCTCGAAATTGAAAATGAAAATGGACCTGTTCCGCTGATGTTGTCCCTTCCTCATACATGATTTGACATGGGCAGCATGGCGGGTATCCTGTAGGAAGCAGAGACTGCCAATCGTCCGGAGCACCTGAGTCTACCCCCGTTTTTTTGGTGGGGTCCATGTTGTTCATATGTTTTTAGTTTTTATGTGTAGTGTTTGTATTGTCTTGTCTTCGTTGTTCTCCGAAGTTTGTCACTTGTTTTCGATTTTCCCCTCCTGCGAATATCCTTTTGGTATTTCTTGACTTTACATATGATAGACGAAAAACATTTGACCTATCAAATGATGCGTTACACCCAATTTTTAATTATTTAAATAGATAAGAAGTGCAAATTTAGTATAAAACATTCAAACAAAACAAGAATAATTTGTCCAAAGTTAATTTTTAAGGAACCTATAACGGAATTATCTTGTTGGTGGGCTTTGCTGTATTCGACACCTGTTATTTGTTTGATGTAACGCCGATTGCAGGATAAATAATAAAACTAAGTAAATGTTCATGTATTGTCATTAGCTGACCTAAACCGATTGTCTATTTCAGCTATTTTCATCAGCTCGTCTCCAACCGTTCCTAAGCTTCTACATTTTAATCTCAAATGAAACCATTTGACCAATGTAGAACAAAGATGGCAGGAATGGTCGATATGTGGTCTCCTTCAAATCACAAAACCTGATGACTGCCACAGTCGAACTTTACATAGGACCCTAATATGGAGTCTAAATAGATTTAAAATATATTTTTGTGTTGTTCTTTTTTTTACTTGATTTAAGCTCAATTTGAAATGATCGATCAACAGCATTTACATCATGCAGGAAATTGTGTTTCAATGAGATTGATAAATTGGGCACTGGACCAATCAGATGTCGTTTCAACCTGTCACTGGTTAACAGCAGATGGTTCTCTCTAATATTTTGCAAGCTTGATTGTTTCGAATTTCCACCTTTTTGTGCTTGAGCGCTTTGTTTACTTAAAAATTATCCAAATCAGCACTAGGCACCTGTTATGGATCTCGGGAGCTCAACTCACAGAGCTGCTTAGCGAGTCCCCAGGAGGGGAAACTATCTCGTTGGGGGGTTGTAAAGTCATAATACGGAAGGCCTGGCTATTTTCCTGTACGCTAAATACCACTTCTGTAGTAGGCTAAAGGCCGCTACAGAAAGCTAAATTATCGACCCCACCCTTTTACAGTGGCAGTAGAATTGGTTCCCCTTTTTGTCCCGTCCCACCCCTATCGAAATGTTTCATAAATTGTTGAACTGGTTATAGTGCTGAAGAATATTTACCACTGTACGTTAAGCTAACAACAAGCAATCAATCAATACTAATCGGTATCACGCACTGTGGTTTATTACTACAATAATATCCAGCAATTTTTACTTTCAGCATATCTGACACGGCCTTTCCTTATTAACACAAAAATACCAAATCGTACAGCAATATGGAATAAAATGGCTGATTTGTTTTCCTTTTTATTAGTTTGTGTATCAAATATCCAATTTTTCTGTGAAATTCAACGCGCCTCTACTGAAATATATTGTCCTCGTTGGTTCATTAACATAATTATAATGTCAAAATCTGTTCAGGATTTGGCATCAAGTGGTTTGTGTATGGAACAGAATGAACTGTCCAATTAGGTATACGTTAATTATGTATTGAAATATTTACAAACCGAAACAGTTTCATTTAATATTCTGAAATATTTACAGTGAATCAACTTCTTGGGACATGAATGATTTAATCTTGTTTGCACAGAAGCAAAGATATATTTGTCACCTTTATGAAAACTGTCATATGAAAAACTGTCTGCTACTTAAAAATGTGTAAATTTGAACTAAGGACAATGTCCCACTTCTTATGAAAATGGGATCCAGTATACTTCTTTCAAAAATAACTACATAGACAAAGATTGACATTTTTGTTATTTGATGTGATCGAATTTCTGCCTTCCAAACTTAAATATTTACTCTCACAATTCCCCCTACTAATTATAATTGGTAAACCTATTTGCATCTGTACTATGGAAGAGGCCAAATATACTTAAGGAGCAAACAAAAAAAAAAAAAAAAAAAAAACGCAATCCATTAGACAGACAAACCCGGGAAGACAAATGAACAACCACAAGCACAACAAATAAACACTGAAAACTAAAAAACAATCAGTGAACTCAGGTGCTCCGGAAGGGTAAGCAGTTCCTGTTCCGTATACGGCACCCATCGTGAAGTTAAAAAAACTATCCAGTGGTAGTCACAAATCGGTGGAGGTACATGAAATGTTACGACAGTGTGAACAGGTCGAACATCATCTTACATATTGGAACACTGTAACGGTCAATTATGTGATGACATCAGCTTATCCTTGATAAAACCCTAGTTAAGAAGCTTTTGTGACAGCAGTAATCCTCTTTGTCGAAAGTCATGGTAACTCATGCATGCCCTTGAATATAGGGTAAGCTGAGAAAAGCAAAACATTGCTCTTTTTAAAGGATTTGTACATTTATAAAATATTTAAAAACAGTGGATGGTTTGTAACGTAACAACAAAGATAAAAAAATCATGTAATAGACTTGATGTTAAAACATAATAACAATGATACAAACAAAACAAAACAAAAAAATCAAAATACTCTTAAAATGCATGGAAAATAAAAAAACGAAGAAAAACAGGTTTTGTCGTGCTGTGTTTGTGTTCTCACCCAAACCAATATCTTTTTTCTCCCCCTCTCTCTCTCTCTCTCTCTTGAAAATATGTTGGCATTATTTATAAGGTAAGAGGTACCTAAATCTGCTAAAGTACGGTTTTTATGAACTTTTACATGCGGATGGAATATTCGAAGCTGCATCTAAAAATCGAAAACATTTTATATTTCTCCATTAAGGTCTATTTAAAATCCTAATAATAAAGGTGTCTATACTTGAGAAATAATTCACGGTGACATCCTGATTTTACCAAGGCTAGGCCCTTTATGCCAAGTGCTCTGTCAAGACCGAAAGCGAGTGGTAAAATATCGGCATAAAGGGCAAAAATCATGATATTTTCAAGCCACAATTCAGAATTATTTATATTTCAATAGGACAGTTTATACGACATTTTGTAACGCCGAAACATAGCTAAGCATTCAGACCCGAAGACGCTATGATGTCGTTAAAGGTTGTTGGAAATCTTACTATCAACTAATCAACTAATACACGTTGCCAAACGTCTGTGACGTCGAAATCAAAATATCCATATTTTACCACGGATGTACATTTTTGAAGTATGTCATATTAGAATGTTGATTTCATATTTAAGCTGCAGCGAAAAATTAATAATTTCGCTTTAAATATTTATTTCTCAAAAAAAAAAAAAATCCCTACAATTTTCTATAAAAATGATGTGCTATTGTTGTCAACTTTTCTATTTTATTGACACTAAATAAATATAGGGTCGCCAGCTTCGTTTTTGCTGTAGAAATCATTCAACTATGTGCCCTTTCTGTAAAAACACTAAAAATATGTATAGTATAACTTATCGCTGAATTCAAATATGAAAAGAACACGTGATCGAACTACTCAGTAAATCACGAATGCGCGCACGTAGGGACGCAAAATGCTAATAACATTAAGACTTATGACTTACGTTAAACACAATTTGTACATGCGGCAAATTTAAGTATTATATATACCATGCTATTTACGAGTTAACATATTTAAACGACGAATCCGCAGGATGAGTTCGTTTAAATATGTTAATGAGTAAGGTGTAGTGTATATGTTTTGTAACATCATTTAAAAGTGGCCTGGTGATTTATTATCCAATAAAAAACCAGTTAGAGTGTCGTTCTAGCCCGCTGTTTAGCACGCGCACGAGAAAATCGATCCAGGCAATTTTTTAAATCATGGTTTAACATAAAAAAATATCAGATTAAATCACAGTCCAAGCTCCACCTATCTACATGAAGTTGCAAGAACAAAGTACGTCATGATTCTTAATTTTTAATGGAATAACATATCAATCTTTATATTAAACCATGGTTTTTCAGAAACCGAACTATTAAGGGACGAGATCAAAAGTTCAATGTTGGATAAAAAAAACTGAATTCAAATAGTTTGGGGGTGGGGGGTAAAAATCGCTGCAAGTTTTGTTATCCGACATCGATTTTCGGATATACCCATATTGGTCAATCGATTTTTCCCAAATTAAGTTAAGGGGGGGGGGGGGGGGTCAGTGAAAAAACTATGTGAATTAAGTTTTTTTTATCCAACATTGAACTGTTGATCTCGTCCCTAAGCAGATCATCACGTAAAAACTTCAAAGGGAAAATGCCGTATTATGTTACAATTATAAATTTAGTCAATTATATTTTCACTTACGTTAGAAATTTGTACTCGAATACCTAGAAATCTCTAATTATGCCTGCATCATTATAATAAGCGGTTTAACCATACAATCTTTGCGTTATAGTGCATACAATAAAAGGGGTGTGACTTAACATCGAGTTCGAGTTAGAGTTAAAGTTCGAGTTACAGTTCGAGTTACAATTCGAGTTAGAGTTCGAGTTAAAGTTCGAGTTAAAGTTCTAGTAAGAGTTCGAGTTCAAGTTAATCTTCGAGTTAATTCGAGATATTGATTTCTAATGTCATTTATCGAGTTGCATGTCGTGTTAAAATTCGAGTTACGGATTAAGTTTAGGGAGAGGAAGGAAAGAACTGCCTGTACATAGACTCATAAAAAATAGCTAAATTTGTTGACACCCCCATGAAGATATCTGTACCCTTTTCAGACCCACAAAAATACGCTATTATTTTTTTCATCTTTATGAACCTCGCACCCCCCCCCCCCCCCCCCTTGAAGTTAAACGTTGTTCCCTTACAGGCGAGGTTATATATGCTCCTTGTAGCCTCTAGTTTGTTTGAAATATTGTTTGTAGTATAGAGTACTTGTAGGCTTGATATGTCGTGTTCACATTTTTCTAAATTTGGGGCAAAAATAGTGTGTATATATGTTGAAGATCGTATGGTAGAGTCTGGTTGACTTGTTTTGCTTGTATTGATGGTCTACACCCGGAATAAAAGAAAGCTTAAATTGTCATTGAAATTTTATTAAAAAATTAAAAATTACAAATTATTAGCAGATGAAGCACTCTAAAGGCCCACGTAGCAGCATTTTATTATGTGAACTGTGACTAAAATGTCTGTTGAACAACACTTCCAATTCGTCACTGATTTCCGTATTATAAAAAAATTGTACCAGGAACAAGTGCCTTTATCGTAACTCGAAATTTAACTCGAACTCGTTATGTAACTGGATAAATGACATAAGAACTTAATATCTCGAGTTCACTCAAAACTTCAACTCGAACTCGAATTATAACTCGAACCCTAACTCGAACTTCAACTCGAACTCTAACTCGAACTTCAACTAGAACTATAACTTTAACTCGAACTCGAACTCGATGTTTAGTCACACCCCAATAAAAGGAAAATCCGACACGGGAGATATAAATGTAAAATTGTAAACCGTTGTTATTCGATCAGTTTGGGGTTTATTTCTGAGAGTACTTATACTTTAAACAAACATAAGTATAATAAATTTCTGTTTATTGCAAGAAAGACCAATCAAATATTGTCACAATCTGGCAACTAGTATAAATTTTAAAAAACTATTTAAGAGATCTTTTAAATTTGCCGTAGCTCTACAGAAGACAAATATGAATTTCATATTTATTTTGTGTCTGTTAGGTGGGATTATCCAATATGCTTATGGGTAAGTTTTACCATCAAAGTAAAAAAAAAATCTTTTTGAAATGAGTTATATATGAAAGAAATGTTCTGTCTGCCTAGTCTTGGTATTTTATGATACTTTTTCACAATTAATCTCCATTTGATGCTACGGAAACAAGCATCAAATCAGTGTCACCAGTCGTTTTGAAAAAAAGTGTGGAATTATCAAAGCGCAATGTGACGAACCCTTTCCAACGAAGTGCAAACCAAAAGTAACTTTCGGTTTTGACGGCAGTGGACCAATAATATTTAATTGAAAAATCCAAAAATAAATAAAACAGATTATTGTAGTCACAGGTTTATGGAGGGTTACATCTTTTGAATTACTTATAGTAAAAATTTCGCACAAATTTTAAACCAATGCAGTTCAAACTTTTAGGAAACACTCATGAATATATTTCAGTAACCCAGTGTCCCTATTCAAAATCCACTTTTTATTCGAGTGTCAGTGATTGAAGTAATCTTTCTGTCAACAGATGTGTTTTTTTTTTATTTCAGAGGTTGCCAAACCTGTTATAATAATGTAGCATACGAAACGATTTATTACAGTAGTTGTGGATGGTTTGGTTGGAGTAGATGCGAACGAAAAAGGTAATGTATCAATGATATTGTATTGTAAGATCAACAAATACGAGAAAAGCATATACTTAAATATTCCTAATATTTGTGGAATAAAATTTGAAAACATTCTTTGCTGGAATGGCACCTTTTCAAATTCGCGCCTTTTCGCAGGTCTTCTGCCCATAGTTCTGCTTTATCTTAAAATGGAATCCCACAAAAGTATTTGATTAACTCTAGTATATTGGCCTTCAGGAGTCACTGTTTTTAAAATTCACTGAACTTGATGTTTGTCGGCAACATCTAGTATATATAATCATGAACGTTGTTACTTGTATTGAGTTTTGTAGTAAACTGAGGTATACAAGTTATGCTACCCTTCCTTACTTTAATTTCAGGACGGCTTACAAACAACAGTCATATGCCTGCAAGTGTTCTGGTAAGTTACAATTGTTTTGTCTTCGTAAATCCATGCGATATGGTTTCATGGTTTCATAATTTCTCCAAGATTCTTGCCTATTAAAAGACTTCATCCATGTACCCCTGATCTAATATCAGTGACAAATAGATAGAGAAACCGTACTTTTCAAATTCCCGTACAGGGTTGTTGTCTCATCAACATTCAATCCTTGTCTCACTTCATTTCTATGTAATCTTTTCGGAATGAAAAGAACTAAATAATAGATATATAGAACACCTAGGACAATAAAAATATTTCAATACCCCAATGGATCAAATGAATTGAAACCGTCTTTTTCTTTAAGTGAACGGAGGGTGGAGTAGTTGGTCAAACACCATTGTTTGGAGAAACGATTGCTCTGCAGTGTGTGGAATCGGAACAGAAACGGGATATAAGACAAGAACCTGCACCAATCCAGCTCCTCAATATGGCGGAAGTATCTGTTCCGGATCAAGCAAACAGGAACAGAAAAGGTCGTGCAAACTAAAAGAATGCCCTAGTAAATATTTATTCGTTATACCATATATTTATTTTTTTCTTTGTTTTTCAATGTATCTTAATTCTAACTTTAAGACAGATTTAGATTTTTAGTACATGTTCTAGTTAATATTGCATAAGATATAATGTACTGATATGGAAGTTTTATTATTTTGATACAAAAATTACATCTCTGAACATACAGACGCAACAGATAATTGGCTTGGGTTTTCCAAGCATCAAAAATCATTTCTGCTGTAACTTTCGAATCCACAAGTTTGAAAAAAACATTGTTAAATTGTTCACTTCACGTATATTCTACTATGAAGATACATGCTGATGACTTTGAATAATCAAGTAAAATTACCAGTACATCATCAAATATTCAAATCCTACAGGAGCAAATGTAGAAGGTGTGTTAGGAATAATGTATATTTCAAACAGTTGAAAAGGGCTTAAGAATTAAATTCATCAGCTGCTTGCTTGGTCAAAATCCGAATATCATATATTAATTCGATAATACGTACCTAAACAAACAACTTTTTACATAGTCAACTTTATACTGTCAATGCCAAATAAATGAAGAGAACATTCAATAATAGTTCCTACATAGATACCAAATTAAATCGGTTCTTTTATTTTTTTCAAAGTTGATGGAGGCTGGACGTCATACTCTGACATCATATGGAACAATGATTGCTCAGCGACGTGCGGAAGTGGAACAGAAACCGGACAAAGAACAAGGACATGTACAAACCCGTCTCCAGCCTACGGAGGAAAATACTGCTCTGGATCAGAAAAACAAACTACGTATCGTAGCTGTTTGATAAAAGAGTGTCCAAGTTAGTATTGGTGATGATACTTATTTCTAGGAATTAATAGAGTAACATAGTAAAGATGGAAATGTCGCAAAATATACATTCAGTGTATTGATAGCTGAGTGGATGTTTCTGTTGGTTGAATCAGTCTCCGATGATATCACTAGCTCACTCACTAGCACGTCGGCATACAAATACAGACCATTTTCCCCCTTTAATCTGTAAAAAATCAATCTTAACAAATATGATATTTGATAATTTAAAGAGTGTTTTTTTTTAACGTGTCTACGTATCTTTTCAACAGTATATTTTAGATGTGTTTTTCACTTTCAGTTGATGGAGGTTGGAGTGAATTTTCAAAATTCACATGGCAGCCCTGTTCCGCTGCATGTGGACCTGGAACTCAGACCGGAACTAGATTAAGAACATGTACCAATCCAGATCCAGCACATGGTGGTAAGAACTGTGTTGGGGAATCGTCCGAAACGCAGAGCCGTGACTGCAAACTTAAAGAATGTCCAGGTAAGCCAAACAATAAGACATTTTTAAAACGTAGATGGTGAGAGATGTACGTTAAACTTCTATTGTTTTTTTTAAATATAGTATAAAACCTTTGAGAATTTAAGATTTGTAAAAAATAATTATTAATATTTTAAATTCAGTTGATGGAAAATGGAGTGATTATTCAGAGTATGTTTGGGGGACATGCTCTACAACGTGTGGGAAAGGAAAACAATCTGGTACCAGAACTAGAACATGTAACAACCCTGAACCAGAACATGGTGGTAAAGACTGTGTTGGAGAATCTTCTGAAACAACAACTCGTGATTGTAAAATTAGAGAGTGTCCAGGTAAGAATTCAACTTCTAGGCTTCTTGGAACACTGTTGCATATCAATCTATAATACAATGTTTCCAAATTCTACGTATAGCTGGCTGAACTGAAAAATATCACGACTTTTTAATATCTCAAATCGATTATTTTCAAAATAAGCACATATGATGTAACACTTTCGGAATGGTGCCAACAGGAATTTAGGTAGATAAGATATAAACCTAATAGGTTTCTGTTGTTTCTTGGTTATATAAAACTGTAGTGGCCTGATAGTAAACAGTCATTGAAATGTTAATACTTCGTGTTAAAATATTTGACACTTTTTAAAATTTAAATCAGTGTATTGGATTTCCTATCAGAAATTATTTTTGAAATTTTTAGTGGATGGTGGTTGGAGTGATTACTCTGAAGTGACGTGGAACGGAGACTGTTCTGCGACGTGTGATTTCGGAACAGAAACTGGAAACAAAACTAGATCTTGTACAAATCCAGCTCCAGCTTACGGTGGAAAACAATGTGTTGGAGAACTATCAGCAACAGAATCACGACAGTGTAAACTGAGAGAATGTCCGAGTACGTAACTTTCTTCCAACATTCAAAAAAGTATTTGAAATTGTTTTCTATGGAAGTACAGAGATACTAAGTACGTCAATCTTTTTCATTCTTTTCCAGTTGATGGTGGTTGGTCAGAATATGGACCATTCACAGAATGGAGCAATTGTTCCGTAACCTGTGGTGTGGGCATACAAACGCGTTCACGTGAACGATCATGTTCAAACCCAGAACCCGAATACGGAGGTAGGAATTGTGTTGGAGATACAACAGAAAGAGGTATTCAGGCATGTGATATGAAAAAATGTCCAGGTAAGATTTAGAAATCTACAATAACGTTAATTACTGTGTGTCTTTTTTCAAACTGCAAGTGCATTTTCGGGAATATCTCAAATGTGTCTCTAAAATGATAGTAAAAGTATTGTACTACCTTTTGTTTCCAACATTCGTAATGAATTATTGTAGTTTCCTCTACTGAAATGATATCTATATATTTAATGAGAGCGTATTTTTATATTTTTGTGTGCATTTCATCGTTTTTTGCATCATTTATGACGTCACCACAAAAAAATGTGACGTTGCAGAATATGTGCAAGTTCTGTTTCTAAGTGTTTGATCCATGTTATTTTTAAGACATACCTAATTGTTATTTTAAATGTACTTATCACATATTTTGATCTAATAAATACTTTTTTGCACAGCAGATATGACCAAATTGGACCTTATATATCAAGCCCCGAAGAAATCCGTATCAGCCCTCACGTAATGCGTCCCACTTCCGGTCGTCTGCAACGTCAATTTGAAAAATTCCATAAAGCTGCTAAAAGTTTTATTTCTCTGCCATTTTCCATATTATTTATGTAGTTGTGTATATATTTTAAATTCAAAACATGTGATAAATAGATTATGACATGACCTTTTCCATATCGGCCCTTGTATCATCCTTCGACCAGTATCGCACCTCGGGCAGAGCACTCGGTCCCATATTGGAGTCTCGGGATAATACCAGGGCCGATATAAAATAAAATAAAATTCAGGTTTGTCATTACACGAACATTGTATTAGGACTATCTGAGTTTTTTTCATTGAAAGACTTCCTTTCCTTTGTAGACGTCATTTGTGGAGAGCTTGGAGAAGGACACTTTTTGAAAGCACATTTACAACAATGTACAAAGTATTTGAACTGTTTGAATGGAGAAGTGACTGTCATGACATGTGCCGAAGGCACTGAATGGAATCAAGAACATCAGACATGCAGCTTTCCACAGGAAGGAAGTTCTTGTATATCAACAGACACTGAAGGTATTTCCTTTGTATTTTTTTTCATTGAAAAAATAGTGACTATGTATAATTGAAAACAAAAGCCATAATAAGAGTATTCATTAGACATTTCATATGCATCAAATCTTTACACTTGGTACACTAGAGTAATTTTCTCATTATTTGTCCGTGTTTAACAGTTCTTGGAATCATAATACATGTAGTTAACAGTTTAAACTGACAGATTAAATACAAACAGTGTTATACTCATGGTTTTGTTTAAATCAAAGGGAAATGTATCATTGACGTTATATATATATTTCGATTCTAGAATGACTAAAGTGGATATTTATTCTGTTTGATTTGGTAATTTTAAGTGTGTGTCAGAAGCTTTGCCGTAGTAAGTTTCAAAATAGATAATCGTGGGTTTGAAAGATGAAACAGTGAATTGCAGTTGGAAAATGTAAATCTCCATATGAGATAGGATACTGCCACATTCATATAGTAATATTTGTTTTCGAAAAAAAATCTCAACTTATTCCTAAGTCAGAGCCCAAATAAATCCAGAAAAAAAATATCCTAAGGTAGATTTAATTCAAGCCCATTAAAAACAAAGCTCAAAGGCACGGAACCTCCTCGGTGGTCTCGTGGTAGCGTGCTCGCCCCGATTGCGTGGGTTCTATGCCTGGCCGTGTCAAACCAAAGACATTAAAATTGGTATTCGCTGCTTGTTCCCCAAGCACGGGGCATCTGGGAGTAAGAGCAAAGACTGGTCAGCTCGGAGTCAGTATAATGTGTCCGAGTGAGGTGATATGTCTTCCTGCGGACATTTACCTCGTGAGCTAGCACATTAAAAATCCGACTTAGCGTGTTGGTCTAGTACAGAGCAGGGATCATATTCATTATCATATCTACATGTTCTCGTCCTGATATGCACCTGCTTGCCACTGGACGTTAAACAATAATTCATCATCCATCACCAAAAGCACGGTTCTCAGAATATTTGCTGTGAAATAGATATATTATATCTTAAAATAGAGAAAATGTCGTCTTACATTAAAAAATGAGATTAGGGACTAGTACATGTATATGCTTTGTATTATTATCTGATATATGAAAATATCTAAATAGAATTGAAATGAATTTTAGATGATTCTGTAACATGTACCTATCACGGACAGATTCTTCCACATCCAACCGACTGTCATAAGTTTTACCAATGTGTTGGGACATCACCAAGTGAAATGACATGCGCGAATGGTTTGGCATGGAACGATGGTATAGGAAATTGTGATTTTCCAGAAAATGTAGAATTGTGTAATGCAATTGGAGATCCTGGCGAAGATGATGTTGATGCTACGACTGAATCAAATTTGACAGGTAGTTTAAGGATGCTCGCTGGTCATGTTTAGGTCTTTTTGTCAGATTTTCGGAATCCTCGGGTTTTATGCATTTCATAAACATTAAATTTTTTGCCTATGAACCCCCACTTTTTCTTTTATAATTCAATCATAATATATACCTTAAAATGGTATTTGACAAAATTTTATGAAATCCTTTTTATTTTTTCATACATTTTTGAGAGACTGAATTTGCCAATGCAAAGACAATGAAAAATCCAGAGAAAACCTATTTCCTGCAAATTTTCAAGGCTTTATAGCTCTAAAATGAGCACATGAACATATATTTTTTTCTTGCTTATTTTTTTACTAATTCATATGTTCTCTCAAACTAAAACACCTATTTCAAATCCTATTTATTTCCTATTAGCCCAGTGATCATCCTTAACTGTAAATAAGAAAAATATTGTAATTTTTGTAAACTTTAATAAATACCTTATCAATATTAGAACCAAGCAATTAGAATTTGAAAGTAAAATACTATTTATCATAACCAGATTGATGTAAATCCATGTGATGTTTTGTATAGCTGATACTTTAGGAGACAGTGTCCTTGATGTCAAGACAATAGCCTTATATGGATTTATAAGTATACAGGGAGTGCTTCATTTTTAGCTCACCTGGACAAAGGCTATCTGAGCTTTTGTCATCAATTGGCGTCCGTCGTCCGTCCGTCGTCCGTCCGTCGTCCGTCTGTAAACTTTTCACATTTTAATCTTCTCCTCTGAAACCAATGGGCCAAATGGAATTAAATTTGGGAGGAAGCATCTATCTAAGGTCCTTTATAGAGATTGCTCATTTCGTCCCGATCGGACAACAAACATGGCCGCCATGGGAAATTTTTGTTTCTGATTGGCTGAGTTTTCAAAAATCTTCTCCTCTGAAACTGCTGGGCCAAATGGAACAAAACTTGACAGGAAGCATATATGGGAGGTTCTTTCTAAACTTTCTCCATTTCGTCCCGATCGGACTAAAAATATGGCTGCCATAGGGAGTTCTTGTTTCTGATTGGTTGATATAAAAAAAAATCTTCTCCTCTGAAATCGCGTTGCCAAATGGAACGAAACTTGACAGAAAGCATCTATGGGAGGTTCTTTACAAAGTTTCCTCATTTCGTCTCGATCGGACAACAAACATTGCCGCAACAGGCAATTCTTGTTCCTCATTGGTTGATTAAAAAAATGTCTTCTCTGGAACAGCTTGGCCAAATCTAAAGAAACTTGACAGGAAGCATCTTCCTTACCAAATTTTCATCCCGATCGGAGTACATATATGGTCACCATTGGCAATTCTTGTTTCTGATTGGCTAATATAAAAGAATCTTCTCCTCTGAAATCCCTTGCCCAAATGGAACGAAACCTGACACGAAGCATATATGGGAAGTCATTTATAAAGTATCCTCATTTTGTCGATCGGAATACAAATATGGCCGCCATGAGCAGTTCTTGTTTTTGATTGGCTGATATAAGAAAAAAATCTTCTCCTCTGAAGTCGCTTGGCCAAATTGAACGAAACTTGACAGAAAGCATCTAATTGGGAGGTTCTATACAAAGGTTCCTCATTTTGTCCTGATCAGGCAACACACGTGGCCGTCATGGGTAGTTCTTGTCTTTCATCGGTTGATAATCTTCTTCTTTGAAATCGCTTGGCCAAATGGAACGAAACTTGACAGAAAGCATCTAATTGGGAGGTTCTATACAAAGGTTCCTCATTTTGTCCTTATCAGGCAACAAACATGGCCGCCACGGGAAATTCTTGTTTCTGATTGGTTGATTAAAAAAAGATTTTTTTTTCTTAAGCTGCCTGAAATATAGCCAATCTTGACAGAAAGTGTCTATGACATATAACAAAATCTAGAGAACGGCAGAATCATGGCCGTCATGGGCAGTTCTTGTCTTTCATCGGTTGATAATCATCTTCTTTGAAATCTCTTGGCCAAAGGGAACGAGACTTGACAGAAAGCAGCGGTTGGAGGTTTTTTTACAAATTTTCCTCAGTTTGTCCAGATCAGGCAAAAAACATGACCGCCATGGGAAATTCTTGTTTCTGATTGGTTGATTAAAAAGAAAAAAAAATTCTCTTAAGCTGCTTGGCCAAATAAAGCCAAACTTGACAGAAAGTGTCTATGACATATAACAAAATCTACAGAACCGCAGAATTGCTTGAAACCAAACATGGTGTGAATGTTCCTCGTAAGGTGCTTACCAAGTGTTGTTACTCTGGTGCCGATCCCTAATTCAAAATGGCCTAAGCAGAGGACTTAGGTTAACATAAAAACCTATTGGAACTACATGCAAAAATCTTTTGGAGAACCGCCAAATTTTAGAATAGTCGGTATGCTGACCTGTAAGTAGAAGGACCTTGCTGAAGAAAAATTTGGATCCTTCAAGGCTTACCACACTTCATAATGATAGGGATAAGTTACTTCTTTCTTTGAGGTACATCAATAAAAATGGCTTTCATGCCAGGTGAGCGATACAGGCTCAGCCCTCTGAGCCTCTAGATTACAGTGCTTGGAGTAAAGAGTACGGAAAACAGAAATTATATAATCAAAGATTTCTCGAACTAACCGTATTGTCAAATTGACCAAAAAGGTTGTAATAATATTCGAGTAACGGAGTTAAGTGAGAGGTATATTCAATGAATAGATAAGAACCTTATAACATTCCAGTTCGTATAAAACAGCAAACAAAATATATATAAACTAAATATAGTCGATTTGGTATCATAATTCAATGAATCTCAATAGTAGGTAGATGTATACAAAATATTTTGCAAATCTAAATATAGTCGATTTGGTATCGTCCCACCTTAAATTAAAAGGATTGTTTTAAATTTGCAAACTTATACTTGTATAAACTATTTTGGTCAGTTTACGCTTAAACATAAACTTATCTCTCTAATTCATAACAACTGGTAATTGTCAAATGTTTACAATGTGCAGAGTGCTTTCAAAATTTGGTGAATATGATTGGATGAAATATTTCCCGTTTGATGTCTGTGTATTACCCCTTTTAGATTCATAAAATTGTGGTTGCGTATGAGTATTACAGCAAAATCCGCTTCAGTCTCTTTCATCAGCCAGTATTAGTTCGAAAACTAGAATTAGACAAACACAGCAAGGAAATAGTATTACAGCGAATCACATTCTTGGATTTAATAATGAAAAGGGGGCTTCGGTGGCCGAGTGGTCTAGGTAGTTCGTCATGACTACTACTGATCTCTAGCCCGTCAACGCTGGGGTTGTGAGTTCGAATCTCACCTGTGGCGGTGTGTGTTCGACTCCGATCTTAATTGACAAGGATTGCCAATTGTCCTACCGAAGGTCGGTGGTTCTCTCCGGGTACTCCGGCTTCCTCCACCAATAAAAACTGGCCGCCGCGAAATGGCCAAAATGTGCTGAAAACGACGTTAAACAACAACTTAACAAACAATAATAATGAAAATATTTAATAGTATCAATTGTTATGCATCCGAAAGATAAGCAGGCGTGATGAACTGCCTCAAAGTAGGTTATATCGTATAACCTATTCCAAAATTTAAAACAATTTCGGAATAAACAAATATCTGTTCGCTCTTTTGTACACTTATAAGTGATGCAGACATTAAAAATATCCCAGCAAACATCCTCCCTTTGGAAGCCCTTGAACCTTTTTGCGTTTTATATTAATTGTGTAGCTTATTATTTTAAACGGAGAACATATTTATACGACTCAAAAAATATGAAGGAGTAAGTTTTATAAGGGTATACAAAAAATATATTGAACACCTTATTTGGATGAATCATAATCCTTGAATTTTACCATATTTGATAGAGGAATTTGAATGTGGAGAAAACAATGGATACTTTGCTGACCCGGAAGATTGCACTAAGTATTACTGGTGTGTTACAGGACAGAAATACCACATGCCTTGTCCAGCAGGAAC
The DNA here is from genome assembly GCA_028015205.1 of Mytilisepta virgata. Classification (NCBI taxonomy): domain Eukaryota; kingdom Metazoa; phylum Mollusca; class Bivalvia; order Mytilida; family Mytilidae; genus Mytilisepta; species Mytilisepta virgata. The sequence goes on from CM051519.1 coordinate 81,265,805, forward strand.
ACATTTTGAGGGAGGAGCGTGTGTACATGGTAATTGTTAGAACGTAAGTTCCACTATATATATATATATATAGTTTACCCAGATTGATTGCCTAACATTACACAAATATTCAGGGAACGAACATCTTCAACTAAAGGAATTCTTTGATAAAAATTTTGATGCACAAGATGTGCACATTTCGTCGATTTACAACTCATAAGTGGTGCTCAAGGCCTAAAATGTTAAAAACAAAAACAATAACCCAAAAGGTGAAGAGCAAATTCAAAAATGCAGAAATGACCAAAAGGGTAAAGCCAACACTATTTAAGGACAACAGCTTCTCAATTTTTGTAACGGTAAAAGTTAAGTATTACTTTCGGGCTAGTGTCGAAATACTAGCAACTGAGGTGGAAATACCCTGGAAAACTCGAAGTCCACCAGCACGTTATCTACTCAGTATACCTATTTCGATGTGCACATTCTAAACATCAGAAATTCCAGCAACATAAAATCTGTCAAAAAAGTGAATTTCTGCATTGAAGCGAGCACCGTCAAAAGGCCACAAAACCGTCGCCAAGGTTTTGTACTATGACGTCACAGTAACAGTGATATCACTTTTAAATATACAGTCAATGCATTTTGGTTGCTCATATAGCAGATTTGCAGGGTAAAACCGACGCTAGTAGTATAAGCATTTTTTTGCCTAAAGCCTAAAACCGACACATATTTAGTATCATAATTCGTTTTTATATTTCTCAATGCAATAATCATTAAGTTTTTTAAAATAATCGAATTTTACATATTTTTTTGTTTTTGAACTCATTGCGTTTTTATTTTCCGTTACAGACAAAAGACAACTGATTAAACAGACAACTAAATCACCTGTAGTAACCATTATCTCATCCTAGATCTTATAACAATGTCGAAATCATATCTTGAATATAAAAAAAATAGAACGACTTTCCTGTCATTAAAGTTTCATTTGCATATGACTTTGTCTTTTGTTATCTCCAGACCTTTTTCTAAGTAAAACAATTAAAGTCGGGGAACCCAAATCGCCCAGACTAGACCTAAAATACCGCTGGAAAAATTGCTTCCGCGAGTAAGAAAATAAATTTGCACTTTTCGTAGTATTCTCAAACAGACCCAAATTTTGGGTATAAAATGTAAACGACAAATTAATCAGATGATTGCAAAATATGGGTAAGAAGTTAGGATGAAACGGATCTGTCACTATCAAAGTTTGTGTGGCGGACAGATTTCAACTCTTTAAAATCCAATGTATTACTAAATAATGTATTATCTTGGTGTGGAGACATTCACAGATATATGTTTTCAAATTTATAACTTTACTTCTTCTCTAATGACAGAAATATTAAGAATTTTCATGTCTTGTTTGAACGTGCTTACTTCCGCCATTTTTGTTATGACAAATCTTAAGTTCCATAACTTGCACATGCAGGTGCGATAAAATGTAATGACTTATAATTCAGTTTATTAGGACGCAGATTACTGACTGGGCGATTTGGGTTCCCTCCACGTCATTCCAGATATATGGTAACGACACGTCTATCTAGGTCTCTGCTATAAATAGTTACAAAGTTTACATGTATAAAATTTAGGCGTGGAGAACAACCGACTTGTTTATAGGCCAAATAATAATTATTGATGATTTCGTAATGCGAGTTCTTCTGCAGCAATTGAAAAACCATCTTCGGACTGGGCGATTTGGGTTCCCCGACGTTACATTTACATGTAACAGTAAAACATGCATCAAATGTACACTAGACAAACAAAGAAAGTAAGTCATATTTGGCATCAAAATTCAAAGGTTGATGGAATTATCCGTTGATTTTTATTAAATGTCATTTGTACTATGGAAATCGTCTTATGATACAAGACTACATATATATTATGATATTTTCTGCAAATAAATCATACTAATCGGGAGACACAGTATGAAGCTTGTTCAGTGAGGATGTTGCTGGTGCTATGACTGAATAAAAAATCTACAACTCGTGACCGAAAAACACTAATTCACTGATACCATACGCCCATTCGTGAATCAATGTGTTGTTCGGTGACGTGTTGTATATTTTTTAGATATTCGGATTTCAAGATTACTTATACTATAATTAATACACTGCTCGCGGTGAAATACCGGTATTTCGGTGTGGAAAAATATCCGATAATTCACTAGTAAACATAAAAGTCACATTTCACTCTAGGATGTGACGTAATATTAGCCGTCGCTAACAACGTTACTATACAAGTATATTCATGCGCTTTCTTGATTATTTAAAGTTTCAAATGAGACATTAAATGTGAAGAATGCTGTAAAAGAATAAATTTTAAGGATGATACTGACAATATTAGTTAAAATTTAATGAGAAATGGTTTAAAAATTGATGAAAATTGCGTTTTCAAAAATTCCGCGAAAATTTGCTACACGGACGTCACAGTAAAGATTGCAACGTCATATTTGTAAACAACGCAAGTTGGATTCTTCAAACGGAAAAAAATCGGACATTGCCAGGATTCTGTACGCTTCAGATTATGTTAAAATCTATTAAAACGTAAGTTTCCTTGTTTTTTCGATTTTTAAATGACTTTGTTGACTTTTTATTCAATTGCTCAGTTGCCAAAAATAGTACCAGATTCAAGATGAATGTCGACTGAAAAGGGCAAAGTTATTATAGGATTAAATACGATTTGTATGAGTTTATCGATGTGTAAACTCGGTCGACTCACTCACAAACTAAATAAAGGACATTACCACACGGTAGTGCCTGCTTGCAATTTAGAGTTACGCCCCCCTTTTAAAAAGCAAACGTGATGAGGCAGTTGTTAACCTTTTCTCTGCCACAGGGCCGATTGGGCCGATTTCAAAACTTTACCGTTGACTGCCAAGCATCGGCCGAAAACAACAAATGTTTTTTTTTTCTATATGACGTTCTCCATATTATGACGTCATAATACTCCCATTCGGCGTTTACGGAAGGAAAAAAATCATATCAGAGAATTAAGCCTGGTTCAGGCTTTCCCAACATAACCACCAGTAGATGATCCACAGTTTAACGGATACATAGGCACGGGAGCACGTGATTCCACATCATTTCAACAGAAAAGGGACAAATATTAAAGTTAGATACCAAAAAGCTTTTTCCTAAAGTCCGTTTATTGCTCCATTTATTAAAAAAAAAAATCCATAGTACTGAGGAAAGTGAACTTTACAACTGCATGATATGTATTTGTTTCTTTAACACGTATATAATTACATGTACTGTATTAATTGGTTTGTATTTCACTTTGTATTTATTTTATTAAAATTTTTTAATAATGCTGTAAATTCTTTAGGATATAATTTTGCATTCCAAATATTCATTATTAGGACAAACCAAATTTATTCTTAGTTCTTCGGATTTTTGAAAGGCAAAAAATCCATGGTGCGGGTGAGCGAAATTTTATTTTTAACTTTTTTTCTTGAGGACTAGTTTTTCTCGGGCGAAGATTAAATTTACGTGCGGCACATTTTTTTTAACTAAAATATTGCAAAAAATGGAACAAATCCCTATTTTTTACCAAATTTTAGTGGGCGAAGAATTTTTATTTTTTATTTCTTGAAAATGAAGAATTTGGGGCGAATTTTCAGCATGTTTGCAAAACGAAGCGGCAAAAAGTTTTATTTTTAAAATTCACGAAGTCCGAAACAAGAGCGGCGGAATCCAAAGAACTAAAAATAAATTTTGTGTGGCCTTATTATTATTGTTATTATTATTATTATTATTATGAAGTGTAATATCATACAGGACAGAAAATCGTTTAACTCCGAGCTAAATGATAAGGAACGTGAGATTGCAGTTAGCATACTTCGCAGTCGTATGCATTACTCATGATACGGTAACTTTTTGTCAAGTGAAAGTGGCAAAACATCAAGGTCAAGTCAAGGAACACAGTTAACAAGTTTTGCTAAGGTTATTGTAGTATTTAATCAAGGAGTAGGGAAAAATTCCCCTGTATTTGTTTCACCTTTTTAATCTGAAATATTTACCTACTTTTTATCGTAAACTATTGTTTGAAATGCATTTTTATGTTAACAAACAGTCATCTTATATGCTTAAACATTAATAAATTCAAATTTTCTACCCCGACAAGTCGTGTATAAAGGCCATTTAGGTAAACTTTTTGGAATATCGTCAAGAAGGAAATTCAGAACCAAAACCATTCTACTGTCATGTGAAAGGAGATACCTAAACTGACTTACAGCAAAACTTTCGTGTTGGTTCTGAGTGTCCTTCACGTTAAACAATTGTCTAGAAGAAGTTAATTTGGCAAATTTAATTTGTGTTAAAACTGTCCCCAAAAATATGTAGAAAATAGTTTGGTAACATATTTGGTAGATATAATTAGCAAATCTTTAAAGACCACATACCAGACAATGCCACAGAAACTGTGAAAGTCTTTATGTGACTTTTTGAAAATGGCCCTAGACGTGAAATAAATACAGGCCAAAATGGCCTCAACAAGTCAATCAGTTATCTTCAATTCACTGACGAAAACAACAACAAAGAGCAGAAAATCACAAGGATAAAAAAACCGGCTTATAGAATTATACACTGTTTGTTGGCGACAAAGGTCAATTTATAAGCGTTTCCAAAATAAGACTTTTTCTAAATAGTGTTAACATCTTACTCTTTAGCATCGACCCATGCTTTATAGTCATCACTTTTTTATTGTTATGGTGAGATAACACAACTAATTACTTTTGACACCTGTAGTCCAACATGTGTTAAAATCTCGGTAGGTCTAGAGGTAATTCTGTAATAGTTATCCCACAAGGACGCGGTGTGTCTGTATAAGATCCCGAGGGCCGGAGGCCCGAGGGATGATCTTATACAGACACACCAAGTCCGAGTGGGATAACTATTTTACATCCAAGCTCAAATAAATAAAAACAATAAACACTTTTTAAATACATCTTTTTGCAATAAATGCGTTGTTCACTCTATTTTTTTTTAATGGAACATTACGTTTTGATAGTTTATCCCTCAACATACCCCATTTCTTGTCCTTACGAGTTTGTAGTATGGGTGAACACATCTCACCATTCGATATTAGAAATTAAACGGATTTGTTTTACTCGTATACATCTCAAATGACATGGCGGACGGGTACGACACTGATGAAATACTCAGCCAGGCCTTAGATTTGGCCGAGGCAGCGGATGACGAATCTATTTTCATAACCCAGAACTCATTTAGATCCACAGAAGGTATTTGTAAATCAAATATTAATTATGGTACTTATCTATTAGGGTAACAAAAGCCGATTTTCAAGTTTAGCATTCATTTGTAGCAGTTTTTAATATAATAGGAGACCCAGGATATGACTGCAGCCAATACTTTTGCAATACATTCTTAATTCATTTGAATTCAAGTACTTTGTAAAGTCATTTTTTATTATTGATAATGGGCCTAAATGTTGTCCCTTTTCTGAAAAAAACCCCAAAATAGCGTAAAGGAGGTTCGGGGGGGGGGGGTCCTTGTATAACTTTTAATTGTTACTTTATTGCAAATTAAATCCACTGCTAAAAGGTCAATTTTTGGTTGGATAACGGTAATAAATTTTCTGTCTTCATTTTATTAAAATCAGGATAAATTTGTATTACATTCTGTAAAGAATTAACTCTTAATAACTTGTTAACATTACAAAGAAGTCAATCATGGCACTTAACTGTGCACGTGAATACATTTTACCTATTATTTTCTGGACAATAGCCTTTGTAAAAGTAGGGGTGATTTTGCAGGGGTGATCCGACTCAGATCACCCCTGCTAGAACAAAGGAGCTGGGATGTAATGTATGTTACCCTAATTCCGAGATATTAATACCCTAAATGACTTTACTTGAATAAACAAAACGTTTACACCATAATTCTAAGTCGTCATACCACTTCCGGTCTCAGATGAGATGCGTGCGCCGGTGTAACGAATCAGTGTGCGTTTTTCGATTCACGAAGACGGACGTGTTTTCGTCTTCAGGTGTAACGTACCTGTAGCCAGAGACATTTTGTCTTGGCGGTTTGATTATTTATGTAGCACACTTTTATAGATTTGAAATTAAATTAAATAATTGTTACGTGTAACAATTTTCACTAAGTTTGTTTTCTTAAATATTTTATTTATTCAGTGCTGGTGTCATTTACTGCGGTACTTGACAAACAAAATGGCGGACGCCATGTTGTACGAGAAAAATGGCACTGTTAAACCAGCGGAATCAGAGGATTCAGCAAAGAAAGCGACTAAAAAGTCGACTACCAAACAGTCTGAGAAAAAAGACAATGCTAAAAAGAGCTCAAGGAGTTCGGATAGGGCATCCTCTCCCCCCAAAACTAAAACTAGTAAAAGTCATGCGAGTGTGACGACAAGAGAAACAAATGTTGAAGTTGATCCTGCGGGCTCAACGTCTACTTCTGATGTAACTTTGGGAGACGTAATGTCAATTTTACAGTCCATTAAGAATGATCAGAAAAAGTCTGACAAGCGTTTAGACGCTTTATCTGCCAAAGTGGATGATTTATATGAAAATTACGACGAAGATGAGCTTTTATACGATGACAATGTAGAAGACATTGGTCAAAATGATAGTGATGAAAATAACAATTCTCAACCCCCTGCCAAAAAACAGAAGACTGCAGATGTGCAGTCAAAAGGCACCGAGCCTGCCACTGATAATCATGACAATGATGCCAGTAGTGGTATTGGTACTTCTAAATCAAATGTGGGTCACTTTAAAGAATTAGTAGAAAAATTTAAAGTGAAAGAGAAAGTAGATGCATCTGTTGATGCTGATTTGGCAGAGTTGGTGAATAGTTTCTTCCAGAATGGTTTACCAGACCACCAACTATCAGATTTGCTAAAAAACATTCATAGACCAGAAAATTGCACAATGTTAACCAAAACAAGGGTAAATCAACTCATATGGGATGTTTTGTCAGATTACACTAGAATTGAAGAGAATAAAATTCAGTACAGGCAGGGGCTTTTGATTAAAGCTTCAATTTTGATAACCAAACTGTTGAATAAACTTAGTGAGTGTAAAAAAGAGGAAAATGCTGATTTTCCCATTCAGGAACTTATGAATTTAGGCACAGATGCCCTTGGTTTACTAGGACATTGCAACAGGTCTACAAATTTAGCTCGTCGTGAATTACACCGACCAGATATGAGTTACGATTACTTTCATTTGTGTTCCTCAACAGTCCCATATACAGAATTTTTATATGGGGATGATATTTCAAAGAAAGTATCCGACATAGACTCAGTCAATAAGGTTGGTCGTAAAGTAAGTAGGGGGAGAGGATATGGATATAGAATTCCAAGAAGACGCTTGGGTCGTATGGGTTCACGTCGAGGTGCAGGTAGAGGAAGAGGTACCCTGAGAGGTTCCTTGAGAGGCCGTGAAAAAGATTCTGGTAGGAATGATTACAATGCACCAGGACCTTCAAGATATGACTTCCCAAAAAACTCGAGAAGGGGGTACAACAGAAGGCAGAATTATTAAAGGAGGTTGGTACGTGTACTGGTAATGAAAAATGTCTAGATTTTAAGGCAGGTAGACTGAAAATGTTTGAAAAAACATGGCGAGAATTAACATCAGATGAAAAAATTTTAGATATAGCTTTACATTGCCATATTGAATTTTATGATGATATACAACCTGTTAGATCTGAGCTTAATAGACCAATGTTGTTTAATAAACAAGAGAAGGAAATTCTAGATAAAGAAATTTCTAATTTATTAAATATGAAAGTAATTGAAGAAGTAGAAAGTTCATTTGATCAATATTTGTCCCCTATATTTACAGTACCTAAAAAAGACGGGGAATATAGGATGATTCTTAATTTGAAAGATTTAAATATGAACATTGTATATCATCATTTTAAAATGGATACCTTTGAGACCGCATTAAAACTTATTAAACCAAATTGTTTTATGGCATCAATTGATGTTCGTCATGCCTATTATTCTGTTCCTATTGCTGATGAGCATAGAAAATTTTTACGCTTTCAATGGCAGAATAAGGTTTTTCAGTATACCTGCCTACCAAATGGTATAATTTGTGCCCCCAGATATTTCACTAAATTATTAAAACCAGTATACAGCACTCTTAGAAAGATGGGACACATAAATCTTGGATATATAGATGATTCTCTGTTAATTGGAGACAGTGAGCAAGATTGTTGTGAAAATGTTTTTGATACAAAATGGCTGTTTGAAAAAGTTGGTTTTATTGTTCGTGAAAAGAAGTCTGTATTTCAGCCAGTACAAAAAATTAAAATGTTTGGGTTTTCTAATTGATTCAGTCAAAATGATAGTCACTTTGCCCCAAGAAAAAGTAGACAATATAATTTTGGAATGTACACATTTATATAAGAAAGCAGATGCTTCCATAAGAGAGGTTGCAAAAGTTGTAGGTATCTTAGTGTCAGTGTTTTCTGCAGTTGAACAAGGGCAGTTACATTATAGAAATCTTGAACTTGAAAAAATAAAAGGCTTGAAACACTCTCAAGGAGAATTTGATGCAAAAATTAAAATTACAGATTTAATGAAAAGTGATTTAAAATGGTGGATTGATAATATTAAACATCAATATAGAAAAATTGATTACGGTAATCCACAATTAATCATTACTACTGATGCTAGCACGCAAGGCTGGGGTGCTGTATATAAAAGTTCAAAAATAGGTGGCAGATGGGATGAGACAGAATGTTTACACCATATAAATTATTTAGAGCTCCTCGCTGTTTTTCATGCTCTTAGATCTTTTTGTAAGAATGTCAGAAATAAACACATTGGGTTAAGAATTGACAATACCTGTGCAATAGCATATGTTAATAATATGGGTGGCATTAAGTCTTTGGAATGTAATGATTTAGCATACAATATTTGGATATGGTGTATTGAGCGTGGAATCTGGCTTACTGCAAATTATGTTCATACATCTGAAAATATTGCAGATTTAGAGAGTAGAAAATTTAATGAAAATATTGAGTGGATGCTAAGCACAGATATTTTCAATTTATTGACAGAAAATTCGTAAGGGTTCCGCGGAACCCAGTGTCTCGCCTACTTTTGATGTTGTCTATATTTTCAGTGTGATAGGTGAATGCAAACTTAATAAAAATAATAAAGTTATTAAAATTTTTAAAAACTTTCACAACATAGTGAATGCAATGTTAAGTCCATTTATACGTAAAAAACTGAAAAACAGAAATAAATATTTTACAAAATTTTCTCCTGGATACAATCTTCATATCATAAACAAGCTTCTGTCCAAATTTGGTAAAATTCCTGGATAGTTTAAGAAAGTTATTAAAATTTTAAAAACTTTAACCACAGAGTGAATGTAATGTTTCCTGGCAGAAAAACTAAGTCCATTTATAAGTAAAATACGGAAAATTTTTTTTTTTTTTTTACTAAATTTACTTCTGGATACTATATTATGATCATAAACAAGCTTCTGTCCAAGTTTGGTACAAATCCAGGATAGTTTAAGAAAGTTATTAAAATTTTGAAAACTTTAACCACAGAATGAATGTAATGTTTCCTGGCAGAAAAACTAAGTCCATTTATAAGTAATATACAGAAAAACTGGAATTTTTATTTTACAAAATTTACTTCTGGATACTATCTTATGATCATAAACAAGCTTCTGTCCAAGTTTGGTACAAATCCAGGATATTTTAAGAAAGTTATTAAAATTTTAAAAACTTTAACCACAGAGTGAATGTAATGTTTCCTGGCAGAAAAACTAAGTCCATTTATAAGTAAAATACGGAAAAACTGGAATTTTTTTTTTACAAAATTTCCTTCTGGATACTATCTTATGATCATAAACAAGCCTCTGTCCAAGTTTGGTAGAAATCCAGGATAGTTTAAGAAAGTTATTAAAATTTCAAAAACTTTAACCACAGGGTGAATATTTGTGGACGCCGCCGCCGACGACGACGACGACGACGGAATGTAGGATCGCTATGTCTCGCTTTTTCGACAAAAGTCGAAGGCTCGACAAAAAATGGTACATTCCAGATATTGACCTTTTCGCTACAAGACTAAATAGCCAATTGCCAAAATATGCATCCTGGAAACCAGATCCAGGATGTGAAGTTATAGATGCTTTTTCAATATCTTGGTCAAATTTTTATTGTTATGCCTTTCCTCCTTTCAGCCTTCTTGGCAGAGTAGTACAGAAAGTCAGGATGGACAAGGCCTATTGTATGATCGTGGCACCAGTGTGGCCGACACAGAGTTGGTTCTCGGACCTCTTACAATTGCTCGTGGACGATCCAATACTTTTACCAATGATGAACAATTTACTAACTATAAAAAACACGGACAAAGTGCATCCGCTACAAAAGACATTGAGATTGATGGCATGTCTTGTATCCGGCGATCTTACCAGAGTCGAGACTTTTCTTCAAAAACAACCGATATCATTATGGCCTCGTGGAGAGTTGGAACAAAAAGACAGTATTCCACTTATATCACAAAATGGATCCGTTTTTGTCGTCAAAAGAAGATTGATTACTCTAAAAGTACTTTGAGTCAGAATTTAGATTTCTTAACAATGTTATATGACAGTGGTTTAAGCTTTTCCGCTATAAATTCTGCAAGATCAGCACTTTCAGCTTTTGGAATTATTCATGATGGAATCAGTGTTGGTTCGCACCCTGTAGTCATTAGATTTATGAAAGGCATATACAATTTGAGGCCTCCTATGCCAAAGTATGTTAAGACTTGGGATGTGTCGTTAGTTCTTAAACAACTTAGAGCTTTGTCTCCAGTAAAATTTTTGTCGTTGAAGAATTTGACATTGAAGCTTGCCATGTTGTTATGTTTAATTTTGGCTGGAAGAACTCAGTCTTTACATCTACTGTCTATAAAAGATATGATAAAGGACTCTCGTTTATATACTTTACATTATAGTGATTTATTAAAGCAAACGCATCCTGGAAGAAATAATCCAGTGGTTGAACTGAAGTCTTATCCGCCCGATCGTCGTTTATGCTGCATTACTGTTTTAAAAGAGTATTTAAAAAGAACAGAACATTTGCGGAAGAATAACAGTTGTTTGTTTATTAGTTACATTAAGCCGCATGGACCAGTTAGTAAAAGTACGTTGAGTCGTTGGTTGAAAACTTTAATGTGTAAATCAGGGATTGATGTTAACAAATATACCACTCATAGTATTCGGGCTGCGTCAGCATCTAAAGCAAAATTATCTGTTCCTATTGAAATTATTTTAAAGTCAGTAGGCTGGTCAAGTGCTAGAACTTTCGCTAGATTCTATGATAAAGAAATAGAAAATACATGTAAACATTATCAGTCAGCAGTTTTGAGTTGATAGATTCAAGATTATTTTACACATTTTGCTGTTTATGATCATACAATATGCTTTTCCTATAGTGCAGGGTATAGAACTAGTTGAATGACTTCTATTGACATGTGTAAATATGTTCTTGTTATTTTTTGATAACTGTTTAGAATTGAATTTTAAGTTAAATGATACAGCAAAGACAGTTGAAGGAACAATTAATTGCTGATAATCTTTGATAAGTGAATTTGCATATTTATGCTTATTTAGTAACTGAATTTTTGCTAGATTCTAGTGGGAAAAATATGATTGACTTTTCATATACATTATGTTTGTATATGTACATGAACTAATTGTGTTTGTTGTATTGAATATGAAAAAATATGTTTTTTTCATAATACAGGTGGTATTCTACGATTTATGTTTATTTTCGCCTTGTGTAGTGACACATTAGCTTTGAAGACTCATCTGAGACCGGAAGTGGTATGACGACTTAGAATCCCCGGTTTAACCGAGACTTACCTTGGTTAAAGTTGAAGGTTGAACAGGATTCTAAGGAGTCATAGTACCACTGAAGGGATCAGATGCCCACCCTACCCACCCATGCAGTTATTTTTGCATGAAGTCGTTTTGGAGGAATGTGCAGGATTTAGTGGACTGTGGTTGATAGATCTTGATCTGTTCTGTTGGTGTTGTTTGTGTACTCCACAAGGCTATCTTTGAAAACTGATTCGTTACACCGGCGCACGCATCGCATCTGATCCCTTCAGTGGTACTATGACTCCTTAGAATCCTGTTCAACCTTCAACTTTAACCAAGGTAAGTCTCGGTTAAACCGGGGATTTTTATTTAACTTCTCCCTCGTTCTGGTGATAAAAATTCAAACCGAGGAATTAACATTATTCAAAATAAAAAATATAACTCACTAATTACATGTATTACTAATTTTTGTCTCCAAAACGAAAATCCTTGTTCCTATATAAAAACACCTTTTTGGAAGTGGACACATTGGTCTTTGTTATTTTAGATCTTCTAAGAAGTTGTTTTTAAACAAATACAAACACAATCGTCACATTAAAAAAAATCCAATTAGAAATGACGTACGTATTTGAAAGAACAGCAGAAAGTTTTTTCCAACGGTCCTGTTCTTTTTTATTTTTATTACCCCCCCCCCCCCCCATACTATATATAAAATACTTTGTTTTTCGAATTATTTCCAACGCTCCAGTTTTCGCGGGAAATGGCAAATACATTTGTCAAGTTTTAACTTTTAAATAGAACCGACAACAGGATAAAACGGGTTCGTTACTTACAGTTATCTGTAAATTAAAAAATGGTAATATCGTGTTAAAAATTTTCCTTCCCTCTGCTCATTATAACGGACAGGAAGGTCCCTTTGAAATGAAGTTTTGAAAAGGATATTGTATGCCATTGAATCAATAAGGCATATTAGGCCAAATTACTCATGTGGCATCAATCGACATCTAATCTGAAACATAAAATCCGTACAACAATTATCGGAGAAAAAGCAGAAAGTGTGAGCTCACTACAACAATCACTGTGACGTAGCATATTTTTCCGTAGAACAATAACATCACCTGGCAGTCGGGTAACCGGAAGTCCCTTTTTGGCCAAAATGTGATCAGTCTCTGATCAGTGACCTTGCGCGTCGAACGGACTATTTCGTGCACTTTGCGACGTCGAAGCAGTGGCATACGGAAGTCGACACGTCATGTTCAGTGAGCTATATCATCGGTTCTATCCATCAGATTCTTCCTAAATTTTGACAATCCGTTCCAAGCATTCAATTTGACCATTCTCTGAAATTTTTGTACGATTTAGATATTTAATTTCACTTCAGGAACCATTTCTTGACCAATTTTCGAGTGCAAAAAAAATGACTGGAGCGGTTCGAATGGCGTGTAAATAAATTTGGTACAAAAAAATGTTTTCTCACGAATCACTATGATTTTTTGCACATCAAATCTGGGGAATATTTTCAACATTTTCTGATATATTTAGATGAGATTCTCGAAAAAACAAAAAAGTGTACCGAATTTAAAATTAGGTCCCCCCAAAAAAGCTTTTTTTGTTTGCTTTCTATCCATTCGTTCATTTTATTATTATTATTACAATTTTGCGATATACCAAAAAGACACGAATGAAAGTCCATTGTATAAAGAAACAAAATAATACTTTTATATTGCATCTTTAACAGGTTTTTTCTGTCTAAGTAATAGCAAGTCTCGGTCCAGGGTATGATCGTGATATGTGTTGACAGCTTCGGCGCGTTCCTATAACAAATCGCCCAGGCCGCACCTAAAATACTGCTGGAAAATTTGCTTCCGCGAGTAAGAAAATCAATTTGCACTTTTTATAATATTCGTAAACAGACGCAACTTTTGGGTATAAAATGGAAATGATAAATTAATCAGAGGATTGCAAAATAAGGGTAAGAAGTTAGGATGAAACGGATCTGTCACTATCAAAGTTTGTGCGACGGACCGATTTCAACTCATCAAAATCCACTGTATTGCTAACAAATGTGTTGTCTTGGTGTGGAAACATTCATATATCTGTGTTCTCAAATTATAACTGTACCTCTTCTCTAATGACAGGAATATTAAGAATTTTCATGTCTTGTTTGAATGTGTTTACTTCCGCCATTTTTGTTATGACAACATTTAAGTTCGATAACTTGCACATGCAGGTGCGATAAAGTGAAACGTCTTAAATTACGAGTAGTTCCCCTTACAACACAAAACATCGTCAGGGACATTTACTGTATTGCATGGTTTAATACAAACATGTACTTAAATAGTTCCAGATTTATTGTGTTAATAGTATGACCAGGGATCATATAATACTATCATATACAGTTCCTAATATGACACAAGTATAAAACTGTTTGCCATTAAAATGTTGATGCCCCAAAATAATAATTTTAATGATGCAAATTAACTTTCTCACTTCTTTGCAACTTCCTTTCTTCCAAATTACACTTCAAAGTTCTGTCCATCCAAGTTATATTACATTTTTATTAAGCATACTTCATCCACTGTATATTTACTCCAACTGGACAATATCAGTTCTTCATACATTTTACCAGTTGTTAATTCAAAGCCCAAAATAGTATCTGCACTGCATACTAGATTGTTAAAATTCAAAAATAGTTTGTCAGATGCATAACTAGTATGGGAAAGACTTTACTGTAATGCAACTTGTCCCGGGAGCTGTATCCAAGCAGTTCTGCTCTTCTTGAAAGTCTGTCACTGGACATTGAAAGATTCCAGTTGATCTGACCAGCTGAGGTAGGTGTTTTAATTTCAGAGAGATGTATTTTTTTTGGGGGGGGGGGGGGGGGGGGGAGGGGGTTCAGGGGATAGAAAGAAAATTTTTACCCCATGTCAGGTTTGGCCTAAATGCTTTAGTTTTTGAAATTTAGACAAAAACTGCAGTTTTACCCCTATGTTCTATTTTAGCCAAGGGTCATCGGACATATTTTTTAAACTTGATATCCTAATGATGCTTGTGGTCAAGTTTGGTTCAATTTGGCCCAGTAGTTTTGGAAGAGAAGATTTTTGTAAAAGTTAATGGACGACGAGGGGTGCCAGGTGATGAGAAAAGCTCAATTGACCCTTTGGGTCAGGTGAGCTAATAAACTTCGATCATACCTAGGGAGAAGTCACAGAGTGAAATCATGGATGAAAAATCAATTTCATAAAATCATAAATTTATTTTTTGTTATTTCAATAACTTAATTTATATGATATTTAGGATCACTATATTCATATAAAGATATTTAAAATGTCATCTTTCAGATAAGTTAATTTTTTTTGTAAAAAATAATTCAATGCCTTAATGTTTATTTTGTTTACACTGTAATTAATGGAATTTCTGTTTCTGAGTTACATTGTATATCCTAAATATTTATGCAAATAAACATATTTGAATTCTTAAATAATTCATATATATTTTGAAAACTAAAGAATTTCTGAATTTACTGCATATGGCTGCAAAGTGTTAACTTTCCAAGTATAAATTATGTAAATGAAAAATAAAATTTCCTTTGAAATATAAAAAAGGGATATAATATTTATAGCAGAACAGAGTTATAATGCAGCTCCATTGAGTTATTTCACTAAGTTCTAGTTGCAAATGGAAAGAACCTAATTCCTATACAAATATGAAACAATATTTTAATAATAAATTTATTAACTTGTTAACTATAATATTAAAAAACTTCAAAGCATTTGCTATTCTATTAGAATTATTTTGGTTTTTTTCTCTAAGTTATATATGTTTGCCTTCAAAAACTTTTGCATATTCAATATTCCATGAACATGTGTCTATATATAAAAATTTATGTAGTTTGGTACATGATTATTTCTTTGAGAGTTTGAATGGAATATATATAGATAGTAAACTACACCCATAAATTATAGAAAATAAGAATGGAAAAAATAATCCCAAAATATTTTGAATAGAAGGAAATGGAACTATTTTTTAAGAATTGAGAATGATTGTGTAATACTAAATAATGGATTGTTATTTGTTTAATGCCGTATGGGCAAAATTTAAGCCATATCACGACGTCAGAGAACAGGTTAGTAATATTAAATAAATATGGAGAAATGTGGGCCAACATGTTTAATGAATACAGAAAAAGTACACCAATCCACTCTCATTTACTATGCAGTATGTATAAAGTTCTGTATTAATGGTACATATATATATTACATAACCATATCAGAGCTTATCACAAAATTCTATACAAAAACTACTGTTTTTTTATTAAATCTCTTCTGATGGGACATTGTTTTTTTAGATAACTACAGGCATGGGATAAATATTTTTTTCTTAGACCATGGTCATGGGACATGTTTTTTATTTTTCTTGGTTAATGAGGTTGTACCGGTTCAATGCTAGTAATAAATATTGCCTGGTCCCTTAGTTAGCTCACTGGTTGCAAAGCTGGCTTGTCATTGAGAGGTTCCTGGTTCGATCCCCGGCAATAAAACTGGAATTTTGTAGTCTCATGCTCTAGCTCCCGTTATGTTATATCTAAGAATATTTGCTGAACTTTAAAATTAACAAACATGCGTTCCATGCGAGTATTTGAGAAACAAAAGTTTGGGGAATAACAACACTCTGAGGTATCATGATATCTTAAATATTCAACTGTTCAAATATTTTTGTTGATACAGAAATGTGTTTCTTGAATGCAATGAATGTGAATTTTTCCATGCGAGAAGAAAAATATTAAGAGTTTTCTGATAGATCTTTGTTTATCAGTTGAAAAATAGCTACATCATCATGCATCAGCTGGTCATAATCAAACAGCATGTCATGTGTGAATGGCATCAAAGCAACCCAGGAAGTTTTATTCGTCGAAGTCCTTACATTTCATTCCACCTTGTTCCATGTCAACTAACTTCGAAAGTCAATGCCTACGAGACGTATTGTTATTTTTGTTGCTCTTCGGTGTTCATTTGGAGTGGACAGTACGATAGAAGGGCGATTTTGTAAACAATAAGCTTAAGGGAGATAAATCAGTTTTTGTTTGAAACGGAAGGAAACTAATGTCAGTGACGGTGCATTATCCGGAATTTCGTGAAAAAATTACGAACTTTAAATTTGGTACAAAAAAATGTTGTTTCACGGATTTTCCTCAAAATAGCCTAGTTTTAAAGATGAAAATCTCAGAATCAATTTGAAACTAAGCACAATGAGAGTCGCGAAACTTTGTCGATTCGATTTTTCCATTGAAAAAAAACCAACACATTTCTTACACCGAAAATCGACAAGAAAAACGTTATTTTCATTACCTTTTTCGACAAAAGATCAATGTTTATAGGATTATATCGACGAGCCATTGAATTTTGAACAATTCAGACTACAATCTGTTGAGCAATACACAAAATGAGACGAGATATTGCAAAAAAACCGTCCTCCTGACAAAAATGAAAAATGGCCGCCATTTTTACTTCGTCGACAAATTCTATGATTAGATATTTTCCTACGCTGGGACTTCCGGTTACCCAACTGTGGCGATCTCTTGGCAGTCAAAGGTAGTGTTTCCAAAAATTCCTTGCAGCAGTTGTAATTAAATTCTAGACATTTCTAGATGAAATTTTGGTTTCAATGAAATAAAAACAATACTTGCTCAAATAGTATTGTTGTAATATTATATAACAAGATGCCTTTTTTATGTACTTAGTAGGTATGCATATTTCGAATAATAAATTCTTGTCAGTAATGCTTGAAGTAGAAAAAAGAATACATATGGGTAACTTCCATGAATGTACAATATACCAGTATAGCACCAAAAGTAATGACAGAAACATAAACACACATCCAGAGGTCATCATGAGGTCTTCAACATACATGTACATGTAACGAGCCCACACCCAGCAGATTTATATTTTTCAATGAAATAAACACAATAGTTGCTTATATAGAGGGCATTATCATGATAACTTGACTGCCATCGGGACAGATATTGCCTTCAACATTGATAATGCCCTCGCCTGCGGCTCGGGCATTATGAATGTTTCAGGCAATATCAGTCCCTTGGGCAGTCACTATATCATGATAATACCCTCTATATAAGCAACTATTGTATAAGTATTTTCTCATTTATGATTTTGAATTTGTCAATGTAATAAGCAGAATAACTAATCTTGAATACCAGAAACCTACAACTCGTCACCGAACAACACTTATTGTTTTGGTTTTTGATGGTTGTGGTTATTAATTCATCATTATATCTTTCACCGTATTTCCAACATTTTGATCCCGAGTATTGCTGATGACTTGTCAGTCAACGAAATTGCCATACAGTGCACCAAATTTATTTCGGTATTTTGTGATATATCTTATTACTAATATATAATTCCCCGGGAATAATTCACCCATCTGCTATGTGTATTCGTGAAATAGGTTTTCGAATAAGTAATGAATTTATCGTATCGTTCAACATTAAATCTAAATTTAAGCCTTTTCTACGTTTTTCAAGCTAACCGGAAGTGAATTTGATATACGAGTCAATGTTGAGTGAAACATCACACAGGTCTGTACTGCAAAATGGCAAATGCTGAAGGCATATCGATATAAGCGTAAGGAAATACATGTGTGTTAAAACTTCGGACATTTTGATGTCACGTTTGGTCACTCGAGGTTTGTTCTAGAGATTTGGACCTCAAAATTAATTTTTACCATAATAAATTTTGTGAAAGATTTATCATTTCCCTGTACCGCCCTGCCCCGAAAAAGTCGGCGCATCGGCTCAGACTAACGCAACAAGGTCACGTGTTTTACGTAAGGTTAAGAGAATAACAAGAATTATTGCAGTTAAAAATATTTAATAAATATTTGTAAATGAGTCGCATAGATCAATATACAATAAAAAAAAGTCTAAAATATCGTCGGTATAAATGTATAAAATCCATCTAAAGCATTGCAAGCGGGAAAAAATGGTTATTCATTGCCATATCTGTCGTTGTAGTTCTGACAGATAAAATGGCGGGGTCCACATCTGATAAGTCAGTCGAGTGAACATTTCTGCTAATGTGGTCTGCATTTTGTATTCTCTCCGGAAGAAAAAGGCGGGAAGCCCAAGTTGTTTGTTGGTTACTGATAGTGTTTGTGGTATCATTGGCACATGATGGCCTATAAAAAATCGTCATAGGATTTATACCTAACGGAGAAGGCGGATCTAATCCCTGTGAAATCGCATCTTGAGTATTTGACATTGGCGGATTCGATAAAGGTGTATTCGACTTTGCTTCATTCTGTCTCTTTAAAGTTTCTTCGACCATCTTTCTTCTGATTGATTTCGTTCTCAACTCGTCAATTTGTATTCGTGCATCATTAACGACAGACTTTCGCTTGTTCACTGCTTTAAATACTGCATCTAAATTCTTCTGTATCTCATCAATTCTATATCTAAAACAGGCGTCGGAATCTGTATTTGTAGCTGCATCAACCTGCAATAAACATTTTTTTAAATTTTTGTAGATTTTAAAGATGTGCTTTCATAAGTGAAAAAGCTTAATTTCATACTTTATATTTACTCTTCATAATTGAATCCAATCGCTGGTACTAAATTAATTGCTGAATATCCCACTATTTTGTACTTTATTTGCATTTTCTGCTTAAGACTTGGGTTTTTTTTCCTAAGTAATAAATATCACAACTTTTGTGGCATATGAATGAAATGTCTTAAGGGAATACGATACAGTAGCAGGGGGTGGGTGGTAATGACGTTGTCAAGAGATGCATCGTACTGTGACGTCGTAGGATCTATATAAAAAAAACAGGCTTATAATATACCTAAAATTTGAGATTTTTCTTAAATATCTCCGTAAAAAGTCAATTACTTCAAGATAAATATACTAAAATTGGAAGAAAAATTCAGTAGAGTTTTTTTTTCTCTACATGCATCTAAAGTTAACAAATAATCATCAATATTTCTTATTGGGCCAAAATTTGCATGTTTTCCTTATCAGTTTCTTGATCTTTGCTACCAGTTATTCATCAGAGAATAATAGGTTCTCACACGTGTTCAAAATGAAGACTAGCAAATCTTCAACTAAGCTTTAAAATTCACGCCTGTCCGAGTGGAGCGGAGCGACACGAGGGCTAAGACGCTGAATTTTAAAAACGAGTGGAAGATTTTCCAGTTCTTCATTTATGAACGAGTGTAAGTACCTATTTCTTCCGTAAAAACAGGGGTTTTAGGCCTCGAACACCTATGTATTTTCATTATGAACAACCGAAAATGTATAGTAACGTTACGTTTGATTGGTCAAGAGTCACAATAAACGAATGTATTAAGGATTCTCATTGGACGTCATACCGAGTGAAGACGATCGTATGTGAACTCGTCTTCACTTGGTCGTCTAAACTCGAAAACGGCCATTTACGGCATTTCTGTGTTTGGGAATAATTTACAAAAGACCTGGTGAGGTTAAATAAAGGTCTTTCACTGTAGATATCACATAAAGACAGCAAAAAAAAGTGAAGTTAATATTTTCAATTTCTCAAAAACTAATCCCCAGAAGTTTTTATAAAGCTGATATGTTATTGCTGTCAACTTTTCTGTTTCATTGATACTAAATGAATATAGGGCCACCAGCTTCGTGGAAATCATTCAACCTTATATCCTGTCTGTATAAACACCAAAGATGACGACGTTACGCATATTAAAAGAAATAGCAGCCATATATACAATATATAGTCATTGTCGGAAAATATAAAATTTATTTTGACGAGCTTTAGAAACATGAGAAAAGACTAGATTTAGCGAGCCTTTTTCTCCATGTTTCGCAGCGAGCCCAAATAAATTTTATATGTTCGACACTGATTTTGTATTGTCTCTTTCCTGAAATCCCCTTTAGAGCTTAAAATGCCTTAAAAGCCCCCCCCCCCCCCCCCCCCCCCCCTCTTAAAATTACGTTTGACATTCCGGTGCCGGGAAAACGCGGGAAACGTCACGACGTATTCTGGTACATTTACTACGCTCCTCGCGCTCTTCATGTAAACAAGTACCAGTATACTTTATTAGGTGATGGTTTGACAAATATTTACAATGCTGCACATATTTTTCTTGATACTGAGGAGTTATCTGTATATTTAAAATTATACTTATTGTTATATGCTGATGACAGTTATTTTAGCTGAATCTCATGTAGAATTGCAGTCGGCTCTAAATGCTATGTACTTATATTGCAAAACTTGGAAACTAGAAGTTAATGCTTCAAAAACTAAGATTGTAATTTTTCGAAAAAGAAATTGTAAAGATATTGTTAATCCTATATTTACTTTTAATGGTGAAGTTATAAACATTGAAGATGATTTTACATATTTGGGAATTGTATTCATGTCTAATGGATCTTTTTGTAAAAACAAATCTAAGCTAGTTAATCAAGGTAGAAAAGCTCTATATAGCATATTGAAGAAAAGTAGAAAGTTGAATCTGCCAATTGATTTACAAATAGAAGTTTTTGATACTATGGTAGTCCCAGTACTGTTGTATGGTTGTGAAGTTTGGGGCTCAGAAAATAATGATATTTTTGAATCCTTTTGTTTACAATTTTATAAAATGATACTTGGTTTGAAAAAAAGTACACCCAACTGTATATTATATGGTGAATTGGGTAGATATCCTATTGATATTGTGATCAAAAGCAGAATTATAGCTTTTTGGAAAAGAATTGTATGTAATAAACAAGATAAAATTTGTGCTATACTTTACAAATTGATGTATAACATGCATGTTAAACAGTTTTTCCATTCTAAATGGATTTCTTGTATTGAAAATACGCTTAATATGTGTGGTTTTTCTGAATATTGGATATCACAAAGTGTACCTAACAATTTAGCATTGTCTAGTATGGTTAAACAAAAATTATGTGATCAGTATAAGCAGACATGGTATGAAAGAGTTTTTAATAGTGCAAAATGTCTTAATTATAGAATATTTAAATGTTCACACAAGTTTGAAGAATATCTAGTTGATTTACCATATGATTTAAGAAAAGCTTTTTGTAATTATAGATGTCTAAATCATCGTTTACCTATAGAACAAGGTAGATTTTGGGGTGTAGATCGTGACGATCGAATATGTGATATTTGCAATTTGAATAATATTGGTGATGAATTTCATTATTTGTTCGAATGTACCTTTTTTGAGAATGAAAGAAAAGCATTACTACCTTTTGAGGTTCTGAAGAATCCAAACACTGTAAAATTTTATAATTTATTCAATAATGTCAATTATAATGATAAAATTAAGATAGCCAAATTTTGTAAAATCATATTGTCAGTTGTAAAATAAGCATTACTGATTTCGATTTGCCTTCCATACTTATTTCAGATGTCATACTTTATCTTATATTCATACACTTTAAAATTTATTGTCATGTATTGTACTTGACACTCCATGCATTATTCTATGTATATATGTTATATTGTTTGTATTCACATACCCCAGTTGGGGTCTTGAGAAATAAAAAGTTCAAAGTTCAAAGTTCAAAGTTGACCTAATACGACTAAAGTTTATTCTACCCCTGTTATTAGACCGGAAATTGCTTGATTTGAGGATAGAATCATATATTCGTTGGAGACTTTAATATAATAATTTCATTATTTGAGTAAATTTTATCCCGAGCGTTCGCGAGGGGTGAAATTTAAGCAAATAATGTTAACCATATTAAAATCTGACACGAATATATGGCCTCAATGAATTATTGTGATTCTAATATGGCAAAAACGGAAATTAGGTAAACGACGTGGTACTGCAAGGCCTTTCATATAACGGCCATTTTGATTTTGGAACTTCTGAACAAGAAATTAGAAACGTTAGAAAAATAAACACAATAAATTTAGAACAGTAAAACTTACTTTTCTGATATTTGATTTTACAGTACTCGGAAGTAAAAAAGTCAAAACAATTTCCCTGTTCTGACAGATCACGAATGGCGTTGTAATTTTCACTATGACGTCAGGCGCGTGATACCCACAATAAATCGAAAATTTTAATATACCTTTATTTGCAATGGAAGGCTGCAAACCATATTAGAATTGTAGGTATTCGGATTTCAAGATTAGTTATACTATAATTATGATACTATCTGTATTACCTTCTGAGCACTTTTGAGGTGGAGAACTGCTTCAACAACTGAAGACAAGACATAGTTCACATGTACTCCGTTTTTCATTCGCTGTATGTCGGCTATTGAGACTTTTAGACGACAATTCGGACAATTAATTGATATATCAACTCCGCATTTTGTAGTTGGTACATTGTTCACTTTATGTTTTCCAATTTCTTGGATACACCTAAAATAAGAATTCAGGAAAATAAAAATACTAATAAAAAAGGTCGTTATTATAAAATCCCTCGGCAAGATAGAATTTGTAAAATTTGCAAGACTATTGAAGATGAATCTCATTTCATTTTAAAATGTAAAACTAATAGTAAAATAAGGGAAACTTTGTTTAATAGTGTTAAGCTTGAAAATAGAGAATTTATAAACATGACAGATGATAAAAAACTGGTCTTTTCGCTTAACCCAACAAATAATAAACATATTAGAATGGTTGGCTTCTTTTTAAAGCAGTCATTAGAACTGAGGGCAGAAGTCTCATAATTCATTTGATATGTTGTAATGTCTGTTACTAATACTTATGCGTATAATATTGCATATGGTCTTCAAATTTGCTTTATATGTATTTGTATGTCTTTGTCACAAACTATATCTTCAGTATGTTTAATGACAAATAAAAGTTAATTTATTAATAAATAATGATAATAAATATATAAAAGGACATGTTGGTAGGATGAGTGTCTCGTAAAGGGTCGGATTTTCACGGTCTTGCAATTTCTGTATAGTTGTCTAGAACAGGGTCATAATTTCTCAGATATATAACTTTAAGCTTAAAACACAGATGTCTTAAAATTGTTAAAATTTTAAATATTTGTAAATTCTTCCCAAATTTTTATTGAATATCTTATCCGTAAGTAGAGTTCTTATAAATTTGCACATTTTGTCTTGGAAAGTACATGTTTTTTTTTGTTATTGCCAGTTGTAAACAGGGATTATTTTTTAAGTATTTTAGAATACTCTCATTGGATGAAAATTGTCATGTGATTCAAAAATAAATTGAATGTTTTTACAGAAATTGAAATTCGCGGGAAACAACCCTATTGTTCATCTCAAAATATTCCAATTACCCCCGCAAGGGAGACAACTGCGTAATTCGTTTGCATTAAAAGTCATGAGAGTCAAATTATGTCTTGCTCCTGTGGAAAAAATAAGAAAAAAATTACGGCCCTCATTTGAGGTAGACAAGCACTCGCGAAAACAACCTCTACGGGTTGCCAAATCTGAATGTCTACATCAAATGAGTGCCGTAATTGTATAATGTTTTTTTTCCCAATTTCTGTCATGAACAGGGTATGTTTTTTTTTAATTACCTGTCTTGAACATGATCAGTTTTTGCAAGGGCAATCGGCAGCAAATACGCAAATATTATTACACTAAAACAAACAAGAGATTGCTACGCAGTATCGAAATGTCCCTCGCCAATATGTATAGACTTGCGATACAATATGATCAACTACATATGATGGCAAACAATATTTCAAAGTTTGAAAGTTTTCTGTCAAACAGTTGCGTTCACAAGATGTCAATATTGCAATACCCCCCCCCCCCCCCCCCAAAAAAAAATGGTCAAAGTCCCATAACTTCCATAAAAATTGTCAAATCAAAAATGGCAAACAATATTTCAAAGATTGAAAGTGTTCTGTCAAACAATCTCATAGGAATTGCGTTCACAAGATGTCAATGTTGCAATATCCCCCAAAAATGGTCAAAGTCTCATAACCCCCATGAAAATTGTCAAATCAAAATGGCGATACAATACGATCAACTACATATAATATTAACAGCAATATTTTGAAGTTTGAAAGTTTTCTGTCAAACAGTCCCAGAGGACTTGCGTTCATAAGATGTCAATGTTGCAATACCCCCACAATATTGTCAAAGTCCCATAACTCCCGTAAATGGCAATATAATATGATCAACCACATATGATTGCAAACAATCCTTCAAAGACTGAAAGTTTTCTGTCAAACTGTTCAAAGCAGTTCCGTTCACAAAGTCATTGGGACGGACGGAATTACGGATGGATGGATGGATACTATTACTATATCCCCCGAAACGTTTACATTTGCGTTTGAAATTCCTACAGTCTTATTCAGACGAATCAAACTGTAAACTAGAATCAACTTCTGCCTGGAGGTTCCTCAATTTTTACAAGACAAAGCTTTATTGTCATCATTGGTGATACTAGTGTACAAAATACCTTTATTACCTGTCTATTGGTCACAGAATTCACAATGAAAATATAAGAATATGGGTAGTCATCAATGCAAATCAGCAAATAGACATGAAGTAGCCAATGAGAATACAAGGTCCTGGCTTGGAGCAGGCACACATTATAAATGTGGCAAACTAAACATATTATAGAATATCGGCAAAAGAATACCGAAGCGACAAAACAGTGCGAAAGCCCACAAATTTGAATTCCAAGGGAAAGACAAAGCCAGGAGAATGGAACACAACAAATATACGCCACAAGGATAAACGTATAACTGAAAGAATGAAAAACGTATAATAAACTAAACAAAACTAGAACAAGACAGCGCAGAAACTAAAGCACTAGCAATGTGAACTCCCATAAAAAATCACATAAAGCATTTTTACATATTTGTTAAAGCAATATGTTTAAAAAGATGCAGTTAACATTATAGCAATTAAATGATAAGAAGTTAGAATTTATATGGCTTTAAGCAGCTATGATTTGAAAACAAGAAAAATTACTCTAATATATAGCGCATAAAACTAGAGGCTCTCAAGAGCCTGTGGTTGCACTCCACAAATTAATAGAACCATTTTCTATGTGAAGTGAGCTAACAAATGTCATGGTCTTGTGCCATCTTCAGAGTAAATAAAACCCATATACATATATATATATTCTGAAAGGCCATTATGTTAGCATTGTTTCAATCATGATAAAATAAATAAAAAATATCCATGGAAACCTAGTTGGCATAGCAACATTTCAAAAATTGTCATAAAAAAAGCTTTAAAAATGTTAAATTTCACTCCACTTCGGTTTAAAATTGAGGTCTGATGCAGCGTTTCAATCCAATTGAGAATTAATTTTTCAGATTCTGCATAAAATTCCATTACATATGTGGGAAAAAAAGGTTTACTTTTCCGGCTCTTTTTTTCGCAATTTAACTTACCAGTGCAGGTGCCGATTATCACTGTCAAAGTTTTACACACCACATGTCAATTCACAAGTCCCAGTTTATGACCTCCCATTACTTGTCAGAAGCAAAATCAGTTAATGTTTTCGTATTTATTTAAACTAAAATCTATCCTCTTTCAGTCAATATTCCAATTTTGAGGTTAAGACATTTATTATTTATCTATCATGTAGTCAAACTTTACCAACTCTAATAATTAATAAAATTCTGGGGGTGCATTTTTCCGAAACTAAGATAATTAGTGGAGTGTAACCTGTATCGCTCACCTGGATTTAACTTTTCACCTTGAGAAGAACTAAAAATTTAAGTGTTGCCCTCAATTTGGCTGGTTTTTCCATAGGGTTCTATGTTAAACTAAGTTCAGCTATGGGAGTCATATTGGTTGAGAGTCCAGGTCAATGGACATATTTCTAAAAGAGAACCATCTAAGGACCATTTCTGCTAAGTCTTGTTCCAACTGGCTAAGTGGTTTCAGACAAGAAGATTTTTAAATGAATTTTCCTATAGGGTCCTATATTGAACTAAGTTCAGCCGTGGTGGCCATCTTGGTTGACAATCCGGGTGATCGGACACAATTCTGGAGGAGGACCATTTAAGGACCATTGCTGCCAAGTCTGGCTCCAATATCAGACAAGAAGATTTTTCAATGAATTTTCCCATAGGGCCCTATGTTGAACTAAGTTCGACTGTGGCGGCCTCTTGGCTGACAGTCTGGGTCATTCGAAAAAATTCTGAAAGAGGACCATCTAAGGACCATTGCTACCAAGTCTAGTTCTTATTGGCTTAGTGGTTTCAGACAAGCAGATTTTTGTGTGAATTCCCCATAGGGTCCTATGTTAAACTAAGTTCGGCTGTGGCGAACATCTTGGGTCGCAGTCCACGAAATTGGACATATTTCTGAAAGAAGACCTCCTAAGGACCATTGCTGCCAAGTCTGGTTCCAATTGGTCAAGTTGTTTCAGACAAGAAGATTTTTCAATGAATTTTCCGATAGGGGCCTACGTTAAAATAAGTTCAGTTGTAGCGGCCATCTTGGTTGACAGTCCGGGTCATCGGACACATTTCTGAAAGAGGACCATCTAAGGACCATTACTACCAACATTGGTTCCAATTGGCCTTGTAGTTTCATAGAGGAAGAATTTTTATTTACCCCTCCCCCGTTTTTTATATTTTTAGTAACAGCAGCCATGTCGGTTGGAAGTCGGGGATGCCGGACATAGTTTTGGAAGGGATCCACCTAAGGACCATTTCACCAAAATTTGGTCTCAATTGGCCCAGTGGTTTCAGAGAAGAAGATCTTGAAAGGAAAGTTTACGCTGGATGCCGTCTTTAAAGGGCAAAAACTCCTGAAGGGGTCAATCAATGATTTTGGTCATCTTGACTTATATGTAGATCTTACTTTGTTGAACATTTTTGCCGTGTACAGTTTGTTTTTATCTATAATGATATTCAAGATAACCTAAAACTGCTAAATTTCCTTAAAATTAACAATTC
The DNA here is from genome assembly GCA_028015205.1 of Mytilisepta virgata. NCBI lineage: Eukaryota > Metazoa > Mollusca > Bivalvia > Mytilida > Mytilidae > Mytilisepta > Mytilisepta virgata. The sequence continues at coordinate 81,293,494 of CM051519.1, forward strand.
AGGGGCAATAACCCAACAAAGGGTTGACTGATTCGTCTGAAAATTTCATGGCAGGTAGACCTTAAGAGCATACGATACAGTTTCGATCTACTATTGATTTTACTTTGAGACTTTGCATATTGGTAGTTTTTTCACCAATCTTTCTAAAATCTTTCTAAAAGTACAAAGAAAATTACACCTTCATATGCTACTTTTTGAGATATTTAAGGTTCAGTTTCCGGGATTTTTACTAAAATTGTGCAAATATCGTCTTTTCACCTATTTCGATAAAAATCAATTACTTTCTTGTTTTAAAAGATAAATACATCGGTTTTTTTGCATAAAGAAAACGAATATCTCTTCTCTTCCGATAAATAAAATTTAGACAATTTTGTGCTACAAGATCTTTTCATTTTTTCAAAATATGTGATATATTACCAAAAACTTTGAATTTAGGCACGATACATCAGTGTATTAAAAAAAATCTGCTATTGATAATTTAATCTAAAAATCACATTATGTTGTCCTTATAATTTGCTATCGAATGCAGTTTCGAAATAAAGGGGTCCATGATCTCATTTTTTAGATATTTTGAAAAAACTGTCGACTTTCTAGGCATTGGCACAACTCTTGATTTTAAGCGGGAAATGAAGTGCCATCATAACGCAAAACGGATACTAGCGTGGTCCCGATTCCCGCGTGTATGAATAATTTTTTAGATATTTTGAAAAAACTGTCGACTTTCTAGGCATTGGCACAACTCTTGATTTTAAGCGGGAAATGAAGTGCCATCATAACGCAAAACGGATACTAGCGTGGTCCCGATTCCCGCGTGTATGAATAAAAGGCTTGGAATCTCTTTGAAAAGAATTCCTGATCAAATTATGTTTTACAACAATTTTGCTTATTGCATCTTTTGTGTTAAATGTCCTGTCACCAATGGGACAAAATGCTGTGGAATGCGTTGCCTCTGTAAAAATAATTTTTGTAAAATTGTTTTTTCCATAATCTGGGGATACTGACAATTTTCGCCGATTATTGAACTTCTGTTTCTATCCAAAGCAATACATGTATTTAAACGTACATGACTAGCGTTTCTCGGCATATATATGTCTAATTAGTATTTGTACTCTCTTTTGAAAAAAAGCAAATCACCATAAGTTAGAAAGTCCGAGAAATTAATTCTGTAATTTCATTTTTATTAGATGATGTACAAAAATGTAAAGGTATCTACATGATACATGTAAGTTCTTCACAATATTCATGCACAATTTGAACTAAGGGATTTTACAACTACAGGAACTATAAATATAGATGTCAATGTATCGGAATCTTTATCTATTCCAAAAGGGAAATTTTTCCGCCACGAAACTCATTAAAACGCCATCCTTTAGTTTTGGTGGGGTTCCTGCTACTCGTTTCTGTGTGTACTTTTTAGTATTTTGTGTTATTTGTTGTTTGTCGTTTGACTGTCGTCTTTTTGGTGTTCCTGATCGTGTTTTTTATCCACTGATTTCCCTCTCCGTTTTATGACGTAACGTTATATTCCGCGAATAAGCGACATTGTGGGAAAAGGAAAATGTTCCGCGAAAAGTTCTAGTTGGACGTTAGCGACGCGATTATCTCCCCTGTAACTGTATCGTATACCCTTAATCTGATGAACATTTTTATCCCATGTCAGTTTTGCTCTAAATGCTTTAGTTTTTGAGATATAAGACAAAAACTGCAGTTTACCTCTTGGCGGGGTCATCGGACAAATTTTTTAAACTACATACCCTAATGATGCTTGTGGCCAAGTTTGGTTCCATTTGGCCCAGTAGTTTAAGAGGAAAAGATTTTTGTAAAAGTTAACGGACGACGACGGACGACTGACGCCAAGTGATGAGAATAGCTCACTTGTTCCTTTGGGGAAAAAGGAGAAAAATTTGTGGTTACGAAATACAAAACTATTCGAATAAAAACATAAAAATACACTATGTTTAACGATTTAGCTTATTGCAGCCAAATGAGAAGACAAGCAAATTCATTAAGGTACTCAAATTCTGAAAAATCCATTCCACAGACTGAGGTTTACAGACAGCAGTTATTACTCTTTCCAATCCTTAGAAGGTCAATATTTAAACAATAGCAGATTCATTGATTTTTGCTTAAAATCTAATGTTTAACGCGTTACCGCATACAGATGTGGCTTTGAACAGGTATGGGTTTTCTTTCAAACAATACAATACAATACTCTTTTATTGCCAAAAGAAAGGCGCCCTTATGGGCAGAGTTTAATTATACAAAGACAGACAATGACAATTTTTTCACATCAGTTTAACACATACAAATTTTAAATAGAATACTCTCACAAGGAAGACAACTTATCGGCTTTCGATAAAGATAACTGAATTTGCGTAATATGTTGTGATATAAATAAAGAAGTTGAGATGAATATCATTTCTTAATGGATCTTTTACGACAATGAGAGAGAAAAAATTGTCATCACCACAGAAAATGAATGTAAATATTTTACAAATATGTCATCAAAGGAACCGAATGAGTGTGAAAATGTGAATGTATCTGTATCGAAATTTATTAGTACTTGTTTTGAAATCAGGAAAAATGTTCATTCCAATAATTAATTAAATGAAATTTATGATATAATTTAAACATGTTTTGATGAATGTTTATATAAATTTTATTATTTTTTACTCTTCTTATTTGACGAGTCGATGTATTTTAATGTAACGATTAATTTAGTTTACTTATTGTAATATTTATGTATCATACTCGGAAACGAGACCTACTTTGGACAAGTAAGGTATTCATATTTGTATTCGTATCCTAGACATGAAAGAATTTTTACCAATTGTTATAAAAAGACGTAGATGATGAATATAATTTTTCCTCAGATTTACACTAAATTCATCTCTCACAAATAAGTTTTTCTCTTAACTTAGAGACAAATCAAAACTTTGAAAATTATCTCTAACTTGAACTTTTGTCGTTTGTTTGAGGCTCTAAATCAATCTACAGAGCTCAGTGCAAAATCGGGTAATGTTGAGATCTAGTAACTGTTGAGATCTAGTAATCTTGTATATTATAATGTTTGTGATTCGTTAATGTGCTTATTTTATTTTTCTATTTGTTTGACCCACAAGCGGTCTGTAAAATGCAAATATCAAGAAATACGTTTATGAAGTACACGGAACACATAGTTATGATCCGATGGCCATCAATTTTGTTAAAGTAGTAAAACTGACAAATAAAAATGTATGCCGTCTTTCCGTCGTTACCTGTTCTACATGATGCATTCTATAAATACAGACACTTAGTTACACTGTAAGTCCTACCACAAACTTACGTTAGACAAAAGGTATGACCGCACGGTAATACTGTAGGCAAATTGTAGTATTCCCAGCATATTCCACATTTCAGCAGACCTGTGACTTCTTGATTTAGAGTTATAGGAAACGAACTCATTCTACAAAACAGCGCGACAAAACAAAGCGCGAGAGAGATAAAAAAGATACTGTCCTACACCATGAAACGTCCGTTGTTATGAGTTCGTTGCTAAAAGCGTCATAGTTACAGAATCGTCACAATTCTCTATAGATTTGTACGAGTTATTGCCCTTTTGACTGCTTGCTTCTGAGCCATGAAATTGTCCGAAGCGGATCTCAAAAACTGTTCAAGCGAACTTGATGAAACTTGGCACAAAAATAGGTGGCCATGCCTAGTTGTGCTCTAAAGGTTTCGGAATTTTCAAAATGGCCGCAGTTTTTGAGACTTTTGTATTGTCATCCCAACACAGTATTACTTGTTCAAATTGTATTTTATTGTGCGACGAACCATAAAAGAATCATAAAAGGTTTTACAATTTTTTAACATTCAATCAAGTTTACCACATTTATCTATGTTAAAAAAAGCTTTGACCTGTATCTAATTATTTTTTAATTTTTTAATGTTTTCAAGAGGAGTTGCAGAGCGGTGTAAAATTTACCTTTGCAAAAGCTTATCGCTATACAGAGAGTGTAATGGTCTCATATTTCTTCGTGATAGCAACACTTAGTGATATACCTTGTTTTTGACACAACACATCACCTCGCCTACATGTATGTACATATATAATATGAATTTAGATATAGAAATTATGTTACTGATAAGATTCTGTTTATTGTGAATTGTTCAGCGTTAGTGTTTTGGAAAAATCACAATTTATTACTACTTTCCGCACATTGGTTGCGATAGAAAATAACATAATCATGTTTATTTAAAAGGTGGTCATATTTACATTCGAAAGTACGATTTTTTAAATGTAAAAACAATAATCAAAATATTTTTAAAAAAGTACAAAATACAAAAAAATGTCCAGTCAAAACAATTGTTTGGAAATTTAATAAATATATAAATTTAGATGTTACTCCATAATTCAATTTTGAATTTTGAGATTTGGAATTTTTTTATAAGAATTTTTGAATAAGTAACGTTAAGTAAACTTTCATATGAAACTAAACAAACACATCGTCGGAAACGCTATGCTACACTTACCAACGTGGGTCCTTCATTTAATTAATAATTCATGGTTTAGTAGCCCATATTAGAATCATTTTTTATCGTTCTCATGAATAATTCACGAGCCATTTTGATTGGTTTCAACACGGAAATACAGCCAATCAAGTGATAGTTAACGGACAAGCTTTGGGTCACGATAAACATTTTCGATAGATCATAGTATCAAAGTAGTTTTCAAGCAAAATAAACAAGTTTTAAATTGCTCTGTTTTACTTTCGGCAAAGTGACTGCATTACTGATCACGTGAAGAAATCAATTTATAAACTGAATTACGCACGGGGATTTTTTATGGGCACTGGCATGTTTTGTTTGTGTAACTATTTCTGTTTCAAAGAACGGAGAACGCCACTTGGTCTATTGTTACGATCTCCAAACTGGAGAACGCCCAAATTATTGTTAACAGTAATTTCATTGGTCAATCTATTTCATGAATATTTAAGAAAACGATAAAAAAAAATTATGAATATTGATCCACGTAAGAAAGCGCAACCAGCCGTTCCCACGATGCTATTCTATTTTCATACAGCTGCCGTCGGGCATATTTTTCTGAGCGCATTTAGCATGAAGAAAAAAAATATTACCTATAAAAATATGCATTTTCGGCGTATTACCTTCTGTCTACATCATAAATGTGATAAGACATCTTATAATAGTTTTGAAATGGTAGCAAATTTCTATATAAAACTCATAAATTTTTAAATATCTTGTGCATTAAGGTATCCGGACCATAATAGATAATGATCGAAAATTGTATCTCTTTTTGACCGTGAATGGCTGAACCAAACAATTTAAAGCTGGAATTTTGTATATAAATTTTTCTCAAGTTGAAACACACTTTGTTGCTTATATGCAGAGTCTGTAAAAATAAGTTAGTTATATTGGCATTTCCGAAGTTTGCCGATAATTACCGAAGTCATTTCAATTGCGTTGTATGGAACATCCGGGAACTTTCAAATAATCACGTGGTCTTTTATGGTGCGGATACCTTAATCGTCTAATTTTTGTTGTATTTATATCTTTTTACAAAAAATGTACTAAACTAAATACTCATAATACCTCCCTTTTGTTTTAGTTGGTGTAGCCTAATCTTTCTCATTTTTATTTATTTGCACTCCTATTGTCTAAGTGTCTAACCAATACTATCGTGATATATGGTTTCGTAATCAGTGTGCTCACAACTTTAAATAATCGCAGTGTTTGTCGTGTGCGTCAGTATATTGATAGTAACGCGTGGTTGTAACATTTAGTTTACAATTCAAACTTGACTTACAATATGTGTGATACTTTGAAGGCAGAATTTAAAATTGAAAAATTTAAATTTATTTGTTTTAAACCGGAATCCTTATACACATGCCAGGTATGTAGAACGAACGATTTTCAACTTATATTTTATTTTATATAGGCCCTACTAGACATTTCCTTCCGTTCGATGATGCAATCTCCTTACATACTACCATAGTACAGTTAACTTAAAATCCTACAGAAATATTTTGGAAATTTCAAAATTTCAAAAAATTTATATTTTGCACATGACTGAATATAAACATTATTATGAATTCCAGATGCTTCCGAAAATATTTTTCCTTTTCGGATCAAATTTTTACATACCATCTTTACGGCAAAATTCAAGAAAATACATATTGTAAATAACATATGCAATTCTTTTTTAAAGCCAGCTATAAAGTCCACTTTTTTCATGATTATATAGAATTAATTCGATTCTGGCAGCAAGTGTATATCAGTCTAAAAGTGTCTTTCACACTGTCCATTAGACCAAACGAAGCATTTTTGAATACTCGATAACAAGAGAACAATGGGGTTTGATATAATTGGCAGCCAAGCGTGTTACCGCCGAGTGTGCCTACCGGTAATGTATCCTGCAACAATCAGATGCATTTTATTTTGGAAATGCCCGCCTATTAGAATACAAATGCAGTGGAATTTTTTAAAACTAAAGTTATACCATGGGGCAAAGCTTCGGCCATACTTTTGTTGCCATTTGGATCTGAAATTTTACTTTTTTGGTCTTTGTGACATTTTTGGCCCTGCCTCAGCTGTAGCACCATTAAGGCAAAAGAAGCGAAATGGTAAATGTTTTAATTTATCTGGGCGTAATAGCCAGAACAATTTGCCTAACGCTATTAAGAGCATGTTTAATCTATTAATTTCCCTAAATTCAATTTTATTCAATAACTTCTTTTGATTAAGAGAAAAATATTAAATTTCCTAAATTCTTTCGTGAAATGTTTTGACTCTACATAGATTATGATCAAAAGTAAAGTATAATAAAATATAATAATGCAATGTATTTTCCAACTGTTTGATGCTTACATGTAAAAATGTTTGAATATGTATCGCCTGATTGAAGTACATCATTATTTGGCATCAGAAATGTTTTTGTATATATCATGGAGTTTGTTTGATCTGAATTTGAGCGGCGATCTACGCTTTATTCTAATGGGGAACGGTGACGCATTTTAGCCGCGAGTTGAAAAGGTTTAAATTTAGGAAAATAACTTGAGGCTCTCAGCAGCCTGTATCGCTCACCTGGATTTAATTTCCCATTTAATTTAATATTTGGTGTCCATGGACAAAATTATAAAAGAAATAACCCCTATGGTCAATGGTAAGCAAGTCCAGTTGTAGTGTCAACCATCTTGGATTTCCAATCATGCAGTTACAAAGTAACAATTCTTGGATAGTACTTTGCAATAATCATTCGTGACAATTTTCAATCCCAAGGGGACAATTCCATTCACAGAAAATGATCTAGGAAATTTACCGACCAGAAAAACCCATTTTGGGACTTGGCAGCCATGTTCGCTAGCAGAACGATAATTGATTGGGACGAATTATTCGGATCTTAATAAGTATCACTTCCACAAGGTTTGTTATCAATCTATTTAATTATTATTTACGAAGAATTTTAAAATCATTTACTATAACGCTGGTCGTCATCTTTGATTTCCAATCGGTACCAAAGAAACAATTCGTGGGAAGGAAATTGCTTTGATCATTCATAATAAATTTCAAATCCCTTTTTGATAACAGAATGGTAACAAAATTATTTGACTCCTCATATTTAAAAAGTATCACTTCCACCAAGTTCCATACCATTCCATTAAATTGTTCAGAGGAAGAATTCTCAATACGATTCTCATTGGGTCCAATGTTAAATAGGTCTAACACTGACTTTCAACTTGGATCGGCACCGAAGTAAAACCACTTAGGTAGTACCATGTTCATTCATTTATGCCCGAGATTTTTTTTCAAAATCAGCCAATCAGAAATTAGTAGACTCTGACAGCCATGTTTCATAATCAATCGGCACCAAAGTAAAAGTAACTACACTTGAAAATGAACATTTCTGCCAAGTCTGATTAAATTCAGTAGTTCCCAGGAGCCTGTATCGCTCACCTGGACTATGTCTATTTTGACTGGCAGCCTGGAACATTGCTGTAATGTTCAAACTGGCTCACTGATTTCAAACAAGAAGATCTTTAAGTGACTTCCCGATTAAGTCCTAGGTTAAAACTGTGTTCCACTCTGGGAGCCATTTTCAATGGCGGACAGGGTCATCAGATACAATTCTGAAAGGGTACCACTTAAGGGCCATTGATGTCAAGTTTTGTACCAATTGTCCAAGCGATTTCGGACATGTTGTTTCATAAAATTCCTCAAGGGGTTCTATGTTAAACTATGTTTGGCTCTGGCGGCGGTCATCTTGTAAGGTGTCATCAGATATAATTCGGAAAGAGGACCACCGAAGGACTATTGCTGCCAAGTTTTGTCCCAATTGGCCAAGTCGTTTTAGACAAGAAGATCTTTAAGTAAACTTCTCACAGGGTCCTATGTTAAACTATGTTCTGCTCTGGTGGCCATCTTGGATGACGGGCGATGTCATCGGATACAATTCTGACAGAGGACCAAGTAAGGACCATTACTGCCAGGTTTTGTTCCAATTAGCCAAGTCGTTTAAATTCAGACAAGAAGATCTTTAAGTAAATTTCCTATAGGGTTCTATGTTAAACTATGTTCGGCTCTGGTGGTCATCTTGGATGACGGGTGGGGTCATTGGATACAATTCTGAAACAGGACCAACTAAGGACCATTGCTACCACGTTTTGTTCCAAATGGCCAAGTCGTCTCTGACAGGATCTTTAAGTAAATTTCCCATAGGGTCCTATGTTAAATTATGTTCGGCTCTGGCGGCCATCGGGATCATCGGATACAATTCTGACAGAGGACCACCGAAGAGCCATTGCTGCCAAATTTTGTTCCAATTTGCACAGTGGTTTCAGGAAGATCTTTAAAGAAAAGTTTACGACGACGGACGACGGACTCCAAGTGATGGCAATAGCCCACATTGCCCTTTTGGCTAGCTCAGCTAAAAATATAATCCTTCTAATTACCTGAGTTGCAAAATCTTTCCTTCCCTTTCCACGATTTACCCACTATATTTCCTTTGAAAATGAGATGGTGTCCCTGTACGTTTCCTATCATAACAACCATTTTTAGATTCCACAAAGAAATTCTGATGAGCCAGATTCTTTAAAAATCTATCATTTTTATCCAGAAATGTAGCATGATTTTCATCGTTAAGGGCATACGATATAGTTCTGATAGTGATCGATTTTTCTTTGAGATTTTGTATAATGGTAGTTTTTTCACTGATCTTTCTAAAAATGCAAAGAAAATAAGACCTTCATGTGCCACTTTTTGAGATATTAAATGTTCAATTTTCGGGATTTTTACTACAATTTTGCAGATGTCGTCTTTTCACCTATTTCGAAGAATATCAATAACTTTCTTGTTTTGAAAGATAAATACATCGGATGTTTTGCATAAAGAAGGTTAGTATCTCTTCTCTTTCGATAAATAAAATTTAGGCGATTATGTGCTACAAGATTTTTTTTATTATTTCATGATATGTGATATATGACCAAAAACTTTGAAATTAGGCACGGTACATAAGTGCTGTTTGTTTCTGTGTGTACTTTTTAGCACATTGTGTTCTTTGTTGTTTGTCGTTTTATGACGTTATGTAATTTTCCGCGAAAAGGAGACGTTCGAATTAGCGACGTTGTGGGAAAAGGAGAAACAATTTAACGCGGTTCTGCGAAACGTTTTTTCGAGGAATTCAGCCTCGTGGTTCGTATTTGAAATCTATATTTCTGTTTTAAAATGAAACACGTGCATGTGCGCTCAAATATTGTGACATGTATTTAACACATACTGTCAAAATTGTGTAATTTTAATTGAAATTTTATGCTTTTTATTCAGGAACATGAATTTAATATGCAGAAGTTATCGTGATTTGTTATAGAAACTGACTATTTATATTCAAAAATATTATTTTATTCTTAAGTTGAAGTTTGTTTTCAAAAGGACAAGGGTTAACATGAATTTGCAAACATCATTTTCTTCAAACATCACGCAGTAACGGTAGCTAATATGTATGTTTTTGATGTTGGTTTAGAAAATAAGTATTTGATAAACTCTGATTTTTTTTACATAACTAATCAAAGAAAATGAAATAGATTGTTGTATCTCATCGTGTAACGCTTAAAATATACTTGCTATTTCAAGCAAATGGTGTTAAAAAATTAACAAATGGAGAAGAAGTTCATGACAATTAAAATAAACATCCCCATCATCAATGGAAACCATTTCTGTCTTCTGAATTATAAAGGAAACTTCACTATGTTTGAAGTTTGAAATAAAAATATTTCAAATGTAAGATAAGTATGAAATGATTCATAAAATACTAGCGAAAAATTCTTTGTTTACAGTCATGCAAAGGCTACATTTTTATTTATTGTTTATTTTTCAGTGGAAATGGCATCCGGCATTTTTCTTGACAATACGTATTGCGATGGCAGCGTATGCTTTAGGAGCACTTATTGCGGTTTGTGTGATGGCCAGAGGCGAGTACCATTTCATAATGGTTTATCTAACCATCTGGACCTTCATTTTTCTAACAATTCACTTATGCATGTCTGCCGCGATAGCCGTTCTTTACAAACCAAAGATTAAAAAGGCCAAATCAAAAATACATGGAATAGAAAATCCAGACTTTCAACCCGACGGGACCGGAAATGAAACATCGAAAAAGAAAAATTCCACTGACAAAATAGAAGACGTAAAAAGTATTCCGTGGTTCCTGAAAATTTCCTGGGTCTTGGCGAACATCGTCCAGGTGTTTTCAATTGTGGTAACAGTGGTTTATTTTGGGTTTTTATTTCCCGATGCAAGAAACAGAGGATACTTGTTGAATGACCTAAATATGCATGCTGTCAACACAATTTTTGTCGTCATCGATTTCAGCATAAGTGCCAGGCCAGTCCAAATTTTACATTTTGTCCATCCACTTATCTATGGATTGTTGTACGTTATTTTCAGTGTTATCTACTGGACACAGGACCATGTGAACAATGTCATATATTCTGTTTTAGACTGGAACAGTCCTGGATTTGCTGTGGGACTAGTGGTCATCCTGGCTGTTGTTATAATACCATTGTTTCAATTTGCATTTTTTAGTCTACAGCTGTTAAAGCTTAAAATTCATATAAAATTGTACGAAGAGTCATACTTTTAATTCATACTTCTTTCTATTTATTTATATGTTTTATTGCTATAAATCCAAATAAAAGAAAAAGCAATAAAAATACATACCAACTCGTAGTAAAGTATTAGAAGCATTCTGAAATTGAGTAATGTATGTGGAATGCAATGTCTCCCAACGCATATTAGAACATGTAGTTATTTAGAGCTCAATATTAAACTGTTCATAATGTAAAGTAGTCGTAATATATCATCTCAGGAAACTTGCTTTTCTGAGGAATTTTTATATACTATTCAACGGACAAGTTTTATCGTTTTGTGACACAATAAAATATGGGTGGTTTTGACCTTATTTCTAAACATGATTATATATAAGTAAATTTAAACTGAGATTCTGTGACACGGACGCAGACGACAGTTGACTTTTTATTGATAGATCTATGAAGATAAATGATACTATACATCAAAGGACAGGCGGAATCTGAGTAAAATCATGTGTTTTACATTGTTTAAAACTATTTAAGACCTAAGAATAAATTATCTTTTAGGCGGAGTTTTAAATAGAATTTACTCTATATAAGAATGAAAAGAAATATTTTTTTTAGAAACAGCAACCCGAAATCATGAAAAAGTCAAAATACGGACAATATGCAGTTTACATTGAGATGTAACAAGCAATTGGATTGGGCGGCCAACCCAACTTGACTTACTTTTAAAAAAAATTGTTAAACCGATAATAATTCTATGATCTTTTTGTTTTCTTCTTATCCTTTTTCACACACCACTTCATGAAAACATATATAATGCCTCAAACCAGGCTAAATTGTGTAACCTCTTAAAATCAGTTGAAACGTCCCTAAAATCACTTTAGTTAACTGTTGAAAGGGTTAAAAAAACTTTGCGTGATTAACATTCTTCTTCAGAAATAACCCATGCAATTCTAAACCAGTTAAAAAAAACCCAAAAGAACAACACAATTTTTTCTATCTTGAATGTGGCTATAAGGTCTTCAATTGCCTGTTTCACACATATAATTGGGGCTACAGTGGCAATGGGAGGACGGGTGTGGGGGTGGGGGGGGGGGGGGGGGGGGTGGTTGTGGTGGGGGCATCTATTATGTTGTGCGTAACAATTAATCAGTACTAGTTTTATTTATCCTTTTACGTCCTTTTGTGAATATGTTGGGTCTGCTTTAAAGCTTAATTAATCTGTTCTTACTAAACGACGCGCGCCTTTTTTGTTCGTTTGCCAAAAAAATTGAGTACATATCAATGCTTTGCATCAGCAAAAACACATTTTCAAATCTTAAATTAAAACTGAAGAATTCGTGATTTGGAAAACACAATTATGTACCATTTCAACTTTGCAGTGTCATTGATTCCTCCATCATAAATGATAAGAATCATATGCTATGTTCTTCCTTGATTTCAAATGTGTTTCTATTTATAATTTTACCCGAAGTCATTGAAAACTAATTAAATGTTAGAACTAACAACTTGTTAAAATAAATAATGACGTCTCTTTATTGAAATATTTATATTTCTTAAAAACATTCTGCAAATGCGCACGTAGATGCATTTTCTTTTAATTACACATGTGTCCTGTATTTGTCTATTCTGTTGCATTCAAATGAGTATGTCTTGCCATTGAATTTTGATTGGACTTGTCGCTTTGGTATTATTTTGCCGATGTTTAGGAGGTCCAGGAATCCAAGTAAACCATGAATTGGTATATTTCGGTCTCTATTCTGTGCATAGGGACTTGCTAAAGGTGATATCAAACAACCGATTTCTGATCAATGGAAACCACGGAAAAACCGTGGTTCCCATTGCTCAGAAATCGAATGATTGTCGAGCCCATGTGCACTGGGCTTCAATGAACTAGATATATAACGTTAATCGCAAATTAAAAAATATGTTAAACTTGGGTAAACACAGCACAATTCAGAGATTGATAAAAGATATAACATGTTAAAATTGCAAATGTTTTGGCCGATGAAAAAGCAGGAAGTGTACAGTACTGATTATAATTATGCCGGCATCATTCAATAGAAGCATATAAAATGTTTTTATTCAGAATTCGAAATAAAAATTGGAACAATAATTTCTCAAAATCAAAATTTATACAAGGCAAAGTCTAGTAAATGGGCCAGTTGCAAAATAATTTTTATTTAGGTATACTTTACTTAACAAACATACTTTATTGGTTAATTTCGGCTTCTAACATAGTTTATAATATTGCATTGTGATTGTTTTTTTATATTTTATTCTCCGGCATCGCCTTGAAAAGTACAACAGGAAAGTCCCAAACCCGGATATGCTAACGGTGCACACTCTGACATCGTGTGAGTTTCTGTATCCAGACATTCAACTTCCGCCAAAACACTTCCTTCTTGCGAACTAACTCCACCAACAATATAAATCTTTGATCCTTCAAACAGAATATATAAACAATATGTATAAATAGCAAAAAATTATGCAAAAAAAAAAAAAAAAAAAAATTGATCTACCAGCGGCTCGCTCTCTGGATACTTAATGGGGTCAAGTGACACAATATTCTGGGATAACGCCATATTCATTTCTCCTCTCCCACCATCTAGTTACTAATATTCATTTCTGGAAACTATGTTTGAAAAGCCTGCCAGTTTGACAAGAAAATTTTCAGTAGTCTGAGATTTATCTGACGTTCCCGACACCGTCAATTATAAAAAGATCGTTTGATGCCCCACTAATCGGAATAAATAATTTTTGATAAATTTAGAAATTTTTAATGGACACAACTGGGCTTGACAATCAATTACACTGAGACAGAGGATCATCTGAGATTTATATCTTCCAAATATTGTTGAAAACAAACCAGTCACAAAACGGTTTTTAATTAATCGTTTGCTTAATTTCCCATCATTACCATCTTTGCTACCACGTGTAAAATTCGTATATAATTCTAAAAAAACACCGTCCTCAATAACCTAGAGAGTAAGATAAAAAATTAATTATGACCGGAAATTTTTTTGAAACACTGTGGACGTAAAAATTACGATCATGTATCAAGACCAAAATGAAATGCGCAACGTAATCACCTTTATAAATTTACTGTATTTCTTCAATATCTATTTTTTACCACCTTTAAAAAGCATCTTAAGATGGTATTTATTCTAAATATTAGTAGTATGGATGAGCCATCATAAGAAAAAATTGTGATTGGTTCAAATGTAAAAGTTTAAATATTAGGTCTGCATGAATTCTGCAACTCCTTAGAAGATAGTTTATCCATTTGTTTTAGTTAGCACTAAGATTTTTTATATTATGACAAGAAGTAAGTATACTTTAAATACGGAAAAGAGTTTTCATGTTTTAGTCAATGTGATTTTTTTTTCAGTTTCATCTTAATATAAACTGCGCTTTGAATTAATTGTGGTCTCGGGCGATGTTTAGAAGTAGGAATTGAACTCCAAGTATAAAATCAAACGGCAATACAATCAACAAAATTTTCATGCTATTATATTCTTCATTCTAATATGGGCTGCTGAAAACGTCATTGAAACAAACCCGTGGTAAAAGTTACATTCTAATATGACCTGCTTCAAACGCTTTCAGTCTACATCCGCGGTAAAATATGGATATATTGGTTCCAACGTCACAGACGTCAGACAGCTTGTTTGGCAACGTACTACTAAAGTTTCCCACAAGCTTTTACGACGTCATAGTATAACTTGCGTTGTGTAATGCATCTTCATGTCTGAATACCTATGTTGCAGCGTTTCAAAATGTCGTAGAAACTGTCCCATTAGAATAGAAATAATTCACGGTGCCTTGAAAATATCCTGACTTTACTGTCACTCGTGGAAAAATATTTGACACAAGGGGCCTACCAGGATATTTTGAAGCCACCGTGAATTATTTCTCAAATAAATCACGACGCATGAAGTGACGACGTCACAATATGTTTCCAACGCAAAAAAGTCATATTTTGTTCCATGGCGTCGGTAATTGAAGACGTTTTTCGATGTTTTACAACGGCGTGGCCATATTTCTGTGAGTTTTACCGCTCGCTCCGCTGCTCTAAGCTCGGGATAAACATTCGACAGAAATATGGCGCATCCGTGGTAACACCATGAATTATTTCTTAATTTACCTATAGCAGTTGCACCAGCGTCGTGCCTCGGAACCATCATATCTGCAACTTTCTCCCAAATATCGTGTTCCTCATTATAACGGAAAACGCTAGACAAACTTGTCACAGCAGACGACATTTCAGCCATTTCTGATCCACCAATCAAATACAAAGAATCTCGGGCAACAACCAAATTGGAATGACAGCAAGGAGATGGTAATGGATGCTTCAGAGTCCAACTGAAATAAACAAAATCAATTATACCCAAATTTGACCGATTTTCACTCTCTTTTTAATTAATTACACCAAAGCCCATTTATAATATATATTGACTTATCTTGAAATCTCTTGAATGATATCTTAAACTTAAAATGTTCATTCGGTAAACTACATTTTTATTAATCGCTGCCATAAACAAGTGACATTTTGGGTTTTGTAAAGTTATCTTGTGATAATAACCTTATAAATTGTTGAAATGGTTCTTGATAAATGTTAGTATGCGAATCTTGAAGTAAATGCTTTTCACAACAATAGCATTAAGTACTGAACTAATAAATCACACAAGTATCTGCCATAAAACACTATTACACTGATGATGAATTTTTCCGATGGTGTAATTACCACAAAAGTATCTCGAAAGCTGTTGATTCTATTTTGAATATGTGCCATACTGAAAATTAATGAGATCTTCAGCTTATCAAACCAAGTCAAATACTTTTCAGACGTTCATAAGATGTGTCAGTCACATTGATTATGTTAACTTGAACTATTTTCTTTCTTTTTTTCGTAGATTTAAAAAAAAAGAAGATTTTCGGTAAATTCTTTTCTGGGAAAAATATCAAAACGCCAATTGGATCTGTAATGTGGTAAATCTTTTTTAAAGATTTTGAGAAAAAATACGTAGCTGAATTTCCTATGGAATAAAAAAAGCGAAAATTCACACAAAGAAAGACTCTGAATGTAATAGCGAGCGCAGCGAGCGCTATGGGAGCATATGGGTCGTTTAGAAATGTCTTTGTTTAACGGGGACAGCCATTATGCAATCCGAAGTGAATTTAGTTGTTAAAGTATTGTGCTACATACTAAGGCTAGAAAAAGTTCCGTTCGCCGGAAACGGAAATAAGTAAAGTAAGGGAAATAACTTGCTTCAAATTATAATTTTAGAATCAAAATCGAGATACCAGAAATTAGTTTCTGGAAAGGGCTACTCATGTGCTCGCATCATTGGGCACGCTAACAGCATATTATTTAGGATCGAAGAACTCTCCCTTTTCTTTCAGTAAATACTAAATGGTTGCCCCTTAAAAACCACCAGACACATTCGTAATAACATTTAGGATGTGCATTATAATCAAATTCTTTGAAGTCGTTGCTTATCATATACTCAATACTTCTTACTAAAATGCATTAAAAACAAGTGTTCTTCTTCCTGATATTTTTGACGCACACAACGATAAATGACTAATTGTTCACCAATATATACTCTCTCAAAAAAGAAACGCAACATCAGATTATCTTTTTGAAATATTATTTTTCCGGACAAATAACCAATAAATATCAAAATATATGTACACATGATCATAATTACACCTTCATAAAAAGTTTCCAGGTACAATCATTTAAATTCATCCACCCGTAAACGACTTTGGTCGCAATCTGGGACACCCTACGATTTACGCATTGCCAAAAACTGGGTCGACTTTCACGTGCAAATCATGGGTTATTTTTTAGCTCAGTCAGTCGGTATAAAAACCCGGTATTTCTTTTCATGAATGCATTCGTAAAATAAAATTCTGATGAGGTGACGCTATGCCAAGGTTAGACGCTGCTACCCGGAATATCGCTATCGGACGACTAGAGGCCGGAGAATCACAGAATGCTGTTGCTGTAACGTACAATGTTCATCGTAGCACAATTTCACGCCTTTGGGGACGCTACCTGCAGCTTGGTACTACGACAGATCGGCCACGTTCAGGGCGCCCGCGTGTTACAACCAGGGCGCAAGATCGTTACATCAGACTTTTCCATCTGCGGAATAGGACTATTGCTGCAACAGAAACAGCTGTAAACGTCCCTGGGTTGCGCCGTATATCAGCACAGACAGTACGCAATCGGTTACGTTCTCATGGATTGAGGGCAAGAAGACCTTACTTTGGAGCAACACTGAGACGCCAACACCGCCGAGCGAGGGTTAGATGGTGTACTACAGTTCGCGCATGGAATTTACAGAACTGGAGAAGAGTATGGTTCAGCGATGAGTCACGTTTTCAACTGGAAAAGCGAGATGGTCGCATACGTGTGTATAGGCGCCGAAACGAACGTTTTGCGCAAAACTGTGTTGTGGAGAGAGACAATTTTGGCGGAGGCAGTGTTATGATGTGGGCCGCTATTTCTTATGCCAGAAACACACAGCTGATACATATCCAAGGCAATCTGAACGCTGTTAGGTATAGAGACGAAATTTTACGACCTCATTTATTGCCCGTAATTGACATTCGGAGAGAAATTTTTCAGCACGACAATGCCCGACCACATACAGCACGTGTAACAGTAGACTTTTTAGAACAACAGAATGTCAATGTGATCCGTTGGCCGTCACGATCACCCGATCTTAATCCAATTGAACATTTGTGGGATGAAGTGGATCGGCGCGTGCGCCAACGACAACCACAACAATTACAGCAGGCACTTCAGTTTGAGTGGCAAAGGATACCGCGTGTTCGAACTCAGCGTTTAATTCAATCTATGCCAAGAAGAGTCGGGGCTGTGTTACAAGCAAATGGTGGACATACCAGATATTGACAATTTATGAGTGATTTATTGACAATATGTGACAAACTGTGATATTCCAAGGTAAAAGAACTCATGAACAAGAAGTGTGCCAATTTTTGCATTCCTGTGTAAATTATTTATATCATAAATTATGAAAATAATATATGAAGTAAATTTCCTATTTTCTGTATGTTGCGTTTCTTTTTTGAGAGAGTATATATCAAATGTAAAGATTAACCTAGAAAATGATGACCGTTTTATCAAAAAAAAAAAAAAAAAAAAAAAAAAAAACTTCATAGAGGTCTAAGCAAATATTTAAACATAGTAAATATTATGTAATTTTCAAAAGTGCTTCACATAGGCACGGATATAGGTGTTTATTTTTAAACTCGTTTATTCGGAAAGAATTTTTAACATTAAAACATTTATTAAAAACAAAGGTCTTTATATAAATAATTACAGTACTTGTTTGTGTCATTGAAAGTCGTAACTTTAATTGGAAGAAGCTAGTGACGTGGTTCTGAAAGGTGATGTTTTATAATCCAATAAAAGTCAAATCTTGTTCAGCACGTTGTTCCATGGCGACGATAAGGAGTAATATTTCATGACAATACGGAGAATATTCTAAACCTGCATTCAATGTGTTACTTGTAACAGATAAATGTAATGATAAGAATTGAATGCATCATTTTGGTAGTTTTGTAGGGTTGTAAAAGCCTTGACCGGGCGCACATTTTTTTTCATATACAGCGCTCTGTGCTTCGAATTAAACTACAAAAACGAAGCATTTAATTCTTAAACTAACAGTCTCTGACAGAAGTTACAAATTTATCCAATTATTTTTTAAGAAACCTAATTACTAAAAACCTTTCTTTTAAAAATGCATAAATAGCAATCTTGCAAAAATTTATTCTAAAAAGAAGCTTTTCAGGGGAGATAATTAGCGGATAATTTTACTAATGAAATGTAAAGGAATTTTTTTTATTGAAATAGCAAGACAAAATGAACGGTGACCCCAACTGTTCTTTTAAGAATATGAAAGCATGTCAGATAAGTGTTCTTTTCTCAATTTTACAAAGAATTCTCTGTGGCAGTTTTTTTTTATTGTACGAGAAATTTGGATTTTCCCTACATAATCTGTATAAAATTTACCAACATTAAGACTCAATTATCTCAAAATCAAGAATGGTGACCTATGTTTTTTAAATTGAAATATCAAAGTATATCCATCCAACATCCTCCCTGGAAAAAATTAAGAAAATCTATCTGCTAAAAATATCAGTATTGATCTACCTTAATAAAAATTTCTCTCCCAGCCAGACAAATATGTATATATTATCTGCATTTTGACAGCTAGATATCGTAAAATATCATCCCGTGAGCCAGAATATGAAGCTTGGGACGAGTGAGCGTAGCGAACGAGTCCCAAATCTTCATATTCTGTCGAACGGGGTGATATTTTACCATATCTAGCTGTCAAAATGCAGATAATATTTTTATCATCTTAATTACTTATCTGAAACGTAAATATTTGTAAACGTTCTGAATTCTCCCAAATTTTCGCGGGAAAAGTATGGATTCTTCATCGCAACGACAAGTTTTCCGTAACGTTGTTTACCATACCAATAAGTATATATTTCCTGAATGTTCGTGTAAAATATCTTATAAACGATATAAAAACCGACAATAAGGTGTATTTTCATGTTTAAAAAAAAACAAAATCAGTCTGGAAATCTTTGTTCATGATTTTCCGGGAAACTAAAGCACCCGCTTTCAAACTTGCAACCTCGTTGACGTCTTAGTCCGTCTCCATTCGCGAAACAACTTCTGACTAAAATATGCGCAAGGTAAAATAATCACTCAAATTTAACCAAGGAGACGACATATTTAAACAACATTTAGTCGTTTTTGTACTAATTCAGGCGAAAATATGGACATATAAAAATAAAGCGTACGTTTAAAAATTTGATTTAATCGCAAATAACGAAATGCAATGGAAAGAGCGGAAAGAAGTCCCAGCAGACATTATCAGCATCGAGGAAAGACACATTTTGTTGATGTCACTTTTAGAAATTTCTTCATCATTCATTTAAATAAAACGCCATAATTTAAAAAAGGAACACCAAATCTTGATATATTTATTAATATTTTCCAATTTTGAAAGCTATTTAATAAGTTCTAAGCTGCCAAACAAACGTTGGGAGAATTTGTTGATAAGTCCTGCTGACTGTTGATAACTCCTGCTCAACGCACGAGCTTGTTGATACGAATTTTTCGGAGCTGCTCAACAAGCTGATAGAATCACAGGGAAGAATGATAAAATCCCCTCTATAAATTTACTTAATTTCCTTCGTATTTATTTTCTGTCCCTTATACAACAGCATAGAGAATGGAAACGGGGAATGTGTCAAAGAGACAACAACCCGACCAAAGAGCAGAAAAAAAAAACCGAATGCTAACAATGGATCTTCAACGCAGCGAGAAAATCCCGCAACCGGAGGCGGGCTTCAACTGCCCCCTAAACAATAATGCATACTAGTTCAGCGAATGGATGCCACACTAAACTCCGAAAACATTGTTAACTGGTTTCGTTCTAAGTTTATAATGTTCAAAATTGATGTTTTAAAAATTTTGAATGAGCTGTTATTAGTACAGGTGGTGATTTGGTCAGATGGAAAAGGGTCAATATTTAGGTTGTCGTCTGCTGTCTTCAAGAAACGGGGAATGTGTCAAAGAGACAACAACCCGACCAAAAAGCAGAAAAAAAGTCGAATGCTAACAATGGATCTTCAACGCAGCGAGAACTTATTGCCAATATTTTAAGTTAGCACTGATGATTTTTTTTAATTTTGATATTATGATTGGAAGTAAGTATACTTTGCACTTGACAAGTTTTTTTCAAGTTTGAGCCGGTGCGATTATTTTTATTCAATTTTATTTTAAAATGAAAATGCACTATGAATAAATTGTGGTCTACGACCTGATATTTGGTGTAATTAAACAGATTTATCCTGCAACTAGCCCATTTAGCATTAGAAAAATAGAGGGTGTCGAATATTTTTTTTCGATATTCGTCCTGCAAGCGAATATTATCTCCTGGTACCTTTGTATTCGCTTGCAATGAAATTGTGTATGGTATGCTGGTTCACGGTTTTATCACGTCATGTTACCCCTAGATTATGCGCCAAAAATAGGCTTCTGAAAATAGGCAAGAAATATGCCATTTTCATGAAAAGATAACCATTTATAAATGCAGGATAAAAACAACATATCTACATTGTGGGAAAATTTATTTGTACTCGCCGTGAAACAGGTGTGAAATGCACGGTAAACCTAGCATTTGTACTTGTTTCTTAGGCTCGTAGAAATAAATTGTATAATATTTTATTTAATTCTAATTTGGCGCGCTGCTTTCCTTTTGCACAAAGAGATGTATTATATTGAGAAATAGTTCACAGTGGCTTGAAAATATCCGGATTTTACCACAGGTACGCCATTTATGCCAAATATTTTGCTACGAGCGATAGCGAGTGTAAAGATATCGATGAAAAAGGGCCAACCCGTGGTAAAATCGGGATAATTTCAAGCCATCGTGAATTATTTCCATTCTTATAGGACAGTTTCTACGACATTTTAAAACGCCGCAACATAGGTATTCAGACACAAATTATACTATGATGTCGTTGGAAACTTTACAACAAACAAGCAATCTGGCGTCTGTGACGTTGGAACCAATATATCCATATTTACCACGGATATAGACTGAATGCGTTTGAAGCAAGTCATATTAAAATGTCCTATTCATTATCAGTTGTACGCGCCTGACGTCATAATAAAAATTACAACGCCATTCATTTTGAATCTCACCAGAGGAACTGTCAGAACGGTGAAATACTACAATTATTTGGACTTTTTTGCTCCATATTACAATAAAATCAAAGGAAAAGTAAGTTTTATTGTAATACTATTTATTTATGTTTACTTTTCTACCGTTTTCGATTTCTGTTTCAGAAGTTCCTAAATCAAAATGGCCGTCACATGAAAGATCTCGCAGTACCATTTCGTTTAACTAATTTCCGATTTTGACATATAGAATCGAAATAATTCATGTGAGCCATATATTCGTATTAGATTTTAACATGGGTAGCATTATTCGCATGAATCTTTTAAAATTTTGCTCAAGTAATGTTCAGTGATAATGTTATCCATATCAAAATCTCCAACGAATAATGGCTGCCATGAATTATCATTTAATTTTCTGACAATGTACATATATTGTATATATATCTGCTATTTATTTTTCATTTTTGTCTCTTGACGGCTTCGATGGCCATGTTATCGCGGCTTGGTAGTCCATTATAACAAATACGAGCAGTGTTCGATTCCGATCTCAACTAAGATTTTTTCCTGCAATTCTCTTCTAGTTTGGCTTTATCCCCTATAAAAAATAACGTGTGTCCCACATGAAGCTCAAAGCCTTTCTTTGGGAATATCTCATTAATGGCTGTAAAATGTCAATAAAAACTTTAACTGTATCCTTTGCCAGTAACAAGTCATATTTTCAACAAGAGGGGACTTTCCGTTTTATGTGTTCACTATGATCTGACGTGACATCGTAAAAAAGTCTAATTTTTTCTTTCTTATAGTTTGAACAATAAGGAATTTCATATATGCCCGTTCCTTGTTTGAAATAAGTAAAAGTTTAGCAAAGCCACAACATTTTTCAAAAAAGGTAATCGCCACAATATAGTCATTAAATTTGAAGATAACTTTATTTGTTGAAATTTTCAGTACCAACTGAATCTGATATTGTCGTCATAGTGGAGATATTGAACAATTTTCCAACAGTAAAGACGTCATACTGAATATGACTGTCGATTACAAGGAATATGATCTTGACTGAAATCATTTTTACCGCATGTCAGACTCTCTTTGATATTGATTGTTTCGTTTTTCTATATAAATATCACCTGTTCGTTCTGGGATCATAACATTCGACAGTATCCAAGACAAATTTTTCATTCGGCATCTCATAAAAGCCACCAACAACATATAGTAATTCATGGAAACCAATTGTTGCCACGCCTATCTTAGCCTCTGTCATTCCCACTGTAAATCCCCAGGAATCTGTGTCCGGGTTATAATACTCGACTGTGTCTAGTGGCCTGAAAAACATTTACCACAAAAGTACAGACAAGAATAAAATACTAGAAGCTAACTTTCTGGGACCATGGGTCACAGCTCCAAGCGGTCACTTCTGAAAAAGGCCCGTTTCTACGTTATAGGAATCTCGGACTAATATCACTACAGGAACTATAAGAGGTCTGATCCATCGTATGAAAGTTTTAGTTTATTTGGCAGAGCAGATTAAGAGGATATTTTTCAATAAAAAGTACTGGCTGAGAAGCTTTGTTTGGGCTACCATTGGTACAAAATGTAGAGAGCCAATGTATGTTTTATATGATAGTTGAGATTAACTATTGCTGTTATGTTGGTTGGATTGATGCGACTTTGTTTTGCGGTATTGTTTACCTGCCCTGTGTATCCTGGCCTCCAACTGCATAAAGCACACCCTCTAATGCTGCAAGTCCGTGGTACATTCTAGCAGTTTTCAAAGCAGCAATACGAACCCAGTAGTTTCCTTCGGGACTATATCGGAAACATGTGTCAGTAGGATTAGCAAGGTTTTCAGGCTCTTCAGACAACAAAATTGAACCTCCTGTGTAAAATAGAAAAGTGATTGTAATAAACTAATATGATAATACCTATCTTGCTGAAAACAAACATGATAAGCGATAAAGAACTGTGATAAAATATTTTAAAATATATGTTTTAATACATTCCACGCACCCTATAAAATGGGTAATGCCGGCAAGTCGGAAAAACTTTGGATTTTTCTATCCATGCAAAATTGAAAAGATAACTTAAGTGTATAAGGATCTAAAGCACTTACTTTTTAAAAGACATCTTTGTTTTTTTATACGTATAGTTTTTTAAGTCTAGACATGTAGATGTAAACTCCAGCACTGAAACTGTAAAGTCTAGAACTTGAGATTTAAAGGCCAGCGTTGAAGACATAAAATTTAGCGCTCGCAATGTAAATTGTAGTGCTACAAATTCAGGGCTGTGTATATTCCAGCGCTGGAGATGTAAAGTCTAGCGTTGAAAATGTAAAGTTCAGCGTTGAAAATGTAAAGTCCAGCGCTGAAAATGTAATCCTAGCGTTAAAAATGTAAAGTTCAGCGTTGAAAATGTAAAGTCTAGCGCTGAAAATTTAAAGTCTAGCATTGAAAATGCAAAATCAATATCAGCAGTTGCCGAAAAGTAACATCATATTAAATCTGACTTAATACCAAAAGTATTATAACCATAGACCCAAAAAGACTAATAGACAGACCAATAAATTTGTTTTAGTGTTTACAATAAAGACAGTGTAAAGGGCCGCGTGAATTTTTGGTAGACGGGAATGTTCGGTATCAACGGTGGCCACAAAATGATATAAGCGAAAGCCAACTTGCACAAAAATTGTAGCATGGACCCTTAGCTCTTTTTCATTGTTAACTATAACCATCTACTACAAGAGTTAAGACCTGTGTAAAAGGACGTACTTGTGAATCATTAAGAAACTGTAAATGAATATGAGCCCAAAAGAACTGATATAAGGAATCCTAGATATCTTCATATTATGCCACTCGCCACAAAAGGCTTCATATTGTGACTAGCGGTTGATATTTTAAGATCTTAATCTGCAAAAAAAATCTCAGCTGATAATATATATATCTAGACTACATCTTTAACCACACACTTTACACTAGACTTTACATCTTTAACCATACACTTTACGGTAGAGTTTACATCTTTAACCATACACTTTACGCTAGAGTTTACATCTTCAGTGTTTTAATTTACATCTTATGCTGCACTCAGAACTGTTTATCCCAACGATACCTACATAAGGATTCGTAGTTTTCTCGAACAGTTTACGTTATATTTTTACTAAATTTTTGCAATATGCAGTTTACTAATCCGACAGCAACTAAGATGAATCTACAATGTTGGAATGTCCAAGTTAAAATTTTATTACATGTACATGTGTATTTTATTCTGTTACCATAAGATGTGAATTTTCCAATAGTCTTTACTTAACCAGAACTCACCAACAATGTAAAGATAGCCATCCATTGTAGTTGCTCCAAGATGGTGTCGGGGTTCCGGAAGTGTGGAAACTAAATGCCAATGGTTGGTCATTGGATTGTACTCTTCAACCAGTTTACTAGAATATGTGCTTTCTGCATTGAATGGATTAATTCCACCAACAACCATTATACTTGTTGGTCTAGGTGGCGGCGGCAGCGGTTGCGGTTGCGGTCCATAATATGACGATGAAACTGATAGTAGTGGAATTTGCTGCGTCCCACCTGTAATTGTACGGCTTGATTGATTCGTCCCACCTGCAATTGTACGGCTTGTTTGCTGGTATTTATTGTAGCGGTTAGGCTGCTGTGAAAAACTCTGTTTGGACTCCGGACTTGTTACTGTTGAAGAAGACTGATGGTACGATGACGACGGACCAGTTTGGCTTCTTTGACCTGGCACTGTAAGTCCACCATGTGTTGAATCCGCCCCCGCAGTGCTTCCTGTCGAATGACTCTAAAAGAATTGTTGATAGTTGATATCTAGTGTAATATATAAGATCTGAGAAACTCTTTGTGCTGTTCAAACCAAATTAAATTCAGTTTGTTTAGAGATATTGTCAACCGTTTCCATAGGTATCTACCCAAATTTTCTCGTTGGAAAGAGATACAATGTGTAAAACATAAGTATTCATACAAAAGTCTTAGACTGGTTTACAATACCTCAATCTATATTTTATGGTACGTTATCTACGTTTTTCAACTCCTGATAAGTTCCAATCTAATCATAATAAGTTCCCCGCACTTGCTCCTTATTTTCGTTCGGATGTTTATATCTCGCTCGCGCTTTGGAGATCCAACTACAGCCGCTTTAGGGGGGGGGGGGGGGGTGGCCGATGTAAGCAGTTAAAGGAAAAAACTGGATCGTCCATAAAAAATTCCACGTGTGAAATGCTGTTGATAAATTTTTATTGTGTAGTGATTTGTTTCACGTGATCAGTAATGCAGTCCCTTTACAAGTATGGCAGAACAAATTAAAACCTCTTTATTTTATTTGAAAACTATAGTCTTCTTCAATTGAAAATGTATCGAAAATACACTAGAAGTCCATACCGGAGATGGTGTATATCTAGACCCTGAGACCCACCAAAGCGTGTATGTTATCTATCACTTGGTTGGCTATATTTCCACCACAGAATCGTGTTGAAACTAATCAAAATGGTACATAAAGAGTAAAAATTAATGAATATGGCCCACGACTGGTATTAAGTTACGGTAAGTGTGGTTATCGATAAATAGCAAATATTACCGCTCAGGGGATGTCTTAGTCTTGCTTTTGGTTCATTGTTGAAGAACTCTCAAGGTAATCAATAAATAGCAACCATTACCGCATAGGACGTTTTTGTCTTGCTTTTGGTTCATTGTTGAATACCTCTCCAGTTTAAGAGCAATAAAAGTGTTGTTCAATTACTTTGTATTGTGTTCGTCTTAATACTATTCCTTATGGAGTATTTCACAAATGCATAAATTTGCATTGAAGACTAGAGACCATAAGATGTGGTTAAGTGGGTTGATTATTTTTAACTGA
This sequence comes from Mytilisepta virgata, assembly GCA_028015205.1. Taxonomy (NCBI): domain Eukaryota; kingdom Metazoa; phylum Mollusca; class Bivalvia; order Mytilida; family Mytilidae; genus Mytilisepta; species Mytilisepta virgata. The sequence continues at coordinate 81,320,200 of CM051519.1, forward strand.
ACTGATTCTGTAACAGTCAGTTTTTACGCCAGTTACTTTGTTCCGTTGGAACTTGTTAATCAATTATTTACTTCCAGTGTACTTTTCAACTAGTTATTTTGTTCTGGTGCTAGTTATAAAGTTCCGGAACAAATTAGCTAGTTATTTCAATACCGAACATCATAACTAGTTACTTTGTTCTGATAAAATAATTTTGCCTTGAAGTTCACATCAAAACGACTTTAAGATGAAGAACAATAATCAAAGTGTTGTTCCTTTCATGTATTTTTTCCTATGAGTGGATCTACCATACCACTTTTACATTACTACTGCGATGGAATAAAAATTAAGACCTAAAGATGCCGAATGTTAACAAGAGAATAATGTTTGTTCCTAAATGACCCGTATGACACGTTTTTATTACAGTGTTATTTCTTCCTTTAGTAATAACAGTTTTCTGATAGTTTTCATCATCAGCTTCAGAAAGATTTTACAATTCTCCCAGGGATAAACTTGCTCGTTTTCTAATTCTTTTTTCACTATCATTATCCCTGTCGAAATATATTTTTTATCGTTGAGTTGCAAAACAATTTTTTTTATATTCTAACTTGTTGTTATGTTGATCAACGTTATGTTGAATCGTTATGTTGATCAACGTTATGTTGAATCGTTATGTTGATCAACGTTATGTTATATTACTCATATTCGGAAATGATCTTCGAGTTACTTCGGTATTAACAGATTAATTTGAGACCACTCCCAATCAGCCATGAACTATTCAACACCTACCCAAGTGTTTCGGGTACCTGTTCAGATAGATTAATAGGTTCAAGGCTATACCCATCATCGGAGCGGCTCAAGCCCCTGATGTTTTATTATTAGGGATCAGCCATTTTTTGAAAGGGGGGGTTGGGGGAGGGGGGGTAGGATCAATTTTGGAATAAAAAGGCAGGATCAGGATTTTGGCAAAATAAAAAGGCAGGATCAGGATTTTGGCAAAATAAAAAGGCAGGATCACTGTAGGACATTTGCCAATCAGGACATTTTTCGGTGTAAATGAAAATAAAAATGTGGGTCGAAATAGCAGCCAAAAAAAATCCAGGACAAAATTTCCAGGAAAAAAAATAGGCAGGACCAAACTTTTGATCCCCCCTCCCCCCCCCCCCCCCTCATAAAAAACAAATGCTCCCTTAAGACGTATTATCTTTAATTATTTTACAACGTATGTTGAGAAACTGATACATAAAGAGTCGCGGCGTTTAAATATATAATTTGAAGTATAAATTATATATAGTATTGATAAGTTTAATTTGAATTACTAAAGTTAATATCGCCTTTGGTTTAAAATACTAATATGGTATCTACCATTCACTAATACTCAGAAACAAACTTTTTATAATCATGCTAAATATGTTCGTTTTGGCGTTCAAGATTGACTGAGTCTGTCGTAATTTATAGGTTTTTACATGTATCTCAAATGTGGCTGCTACCTAAATGGCTGCTGGCATTTCAAAATGTTATATTCTTATATAAATATTTTTTTTTTTAGACATTTCAAAAAAGTGGCTGCTAGCTTGCGCCTGGTTAAATACAGACCTAAAAATAAAAACAAAGCGCCACCGCTAGTATTTGCTTAACAGTTAGGAAGAAATGATTTCACAAATTATATATTCAAACGCCTCTCCTCCCCCGCTGATTGCATAAAAAAACACAAGTCTTGAAAATTACCTCACCTCGTCTAAAACGAAATGAAAACAGTATAGCTTTCTCAAACGTATCCAATATGTAAATTATAACACAAATTCTCAATTGAAAATCATTTTTGTGCACAATGAGATAAAGACTTAGCATAGACTATTGACCAACAATTTAAGTATGCGACTCTTTGTGTATCAGTTTCTCAACATACGTTGTAAAATAATTAAAGATAATACGTCTTAAGGGAGCAACCATTTGACTTTTAGAGGGGACTACTACTGGACCTTTTTTTCGGCTGCTATTGCGACCTACATTTTTATTTTCATTTAACCAGAAAATGTCCTTATTGACACATGTCCTGCATTTTTTTGACACATACATTGATCCAGCCTTTTTATTTTGCCAAAATCCTGGCCCTACCTTTTTATTCCAAAATTGATCCTAGCCCCCCCCCCTCCCCCTCCTCCCCACCCTAAAAAATGGTTGATCCCTAAAAATAAAACATCACGGGCTTGAGTCGTTTTGATGATGGGTGTAGCCTTGAACCTATTAATCTATCTGAACAGGTACCCGAAACACTTGGCTAGGTGTTGAATATAGTTTATGGCAGACTGGGAGTGGTCTCAAATTAATCTGTTAATACCGAAGTAACTCGAAGATCATTTCCGAATGAACAACATAACGTTGATCAACATAACGATTCAACATTACAACATAATAACTCAAGACAATGAAATAAAGTTGCTACTTGACATCACGTGATGAAAATGCAACATAACATTATACTAATTGGACGTAATGAAATATCAAATGAACATAACAAAAAGTTAGACTAACAAGACGAAATAATGATTGAACATAACAATATATTGATTTGACTTGATAAAATAATAATTAAACATGATAATAAGTTGATCTAACGTAATAAAATAATGATTTAACATAACAATATAATACATTGACCCAACAAAACGATCTTTTAACACCACAACAAATTGATTCGACTCAATGAAATAATAATTGCACATAACAAAATAGAAATTAACTCAATGAAATAATATTTGAACAGAACAACATAAGAATAAACAACACAATCAGACACTTTGACTTAATAAAACAACAAATGGACATAACAACATTATGGAAATGAACATAAGACAGCTGTGGCGTTCCGTAGTATTCCATCAAAACGCGTTGTTATTAGAGAAAATGATACAGTTTGGTTCGACTCGATACTGAGAAGAGCTGTTAGAATTGGAGATCGATTACGTATTCTTTACTTCAAAAACAATTCCGATAGTAATTACACAAAGTTTAATCGTCAGAGGAACAAAGTCAATAACATGAAAAAATTTGCAAAAGAAAGATTTTATTTAAGTATAAACGAATTTAAACTGATTTAAAGCATTCAAATAGTAAACTTTACTGGAAGACAATAAATCAGTTAATTCGTGGTGATAATACAAGTAATATTATTCCACTTTATAAATTTAAATCTAGTAATGAGATCATTTGATTGGTCTAGAGCAGTCCACGTGACATGTGACAAATCATCGTGTCACCCTCTCAATTTTTTTAACACTAAAGTTACAAATCAACAGCGGCACTTGTGTATGTTATTCAATAAATCGTTGAAATCGTGCGTATTTCCAACTGGTTGGAAGCTTGCTCGTGTTATCCATATTTTCAAAATGGGGATAAATCTTTATAATCTAACGATAGACCGGTAGTGTTGCTATATTGCTTAGTAAAATTTTTGAAAAAAAATGTGTACAAGTATATTTTTAATCATTTATTTTAAAACAAATTGCTTTATAGATTACAGTCCGGTTTTTAGTTCATCAACTTATAGAACTTTATTATGAGATATTACTGGCATTAAATTCCCATCAATTAATATGTATGTACATATTATCAGGTATTCTGCAAACGTATATCGTAAAATATCTGCCGCGAGACACAATGTGAAGCTTTTTCGGCGAGTGAGCGTAGCGAACGAGCCAAAAAGCTTTATATTGTGTCGAGCGGCTTATATTTTACAATATTTGTTTGAAGAAAACTTGATGATAAATTTATCGTATTGTTAACTAGCAATCTTAATGGAATTTCTTACTTTTCAATGGCCATCTGCCTATAACCGGATGTTTTCCTGATATATTCGGGTCAACGTTGGGTCAAACATTATGACGTCGCTGATATATTCGGGTCAGCTCATATTAGGGTCGGGTCAACTCTTTACGACGTCACAGTGCCAAAATACGGGAAATTGTGAAGGCCTCAGCAGGTCGATATAGGCATGGGGAAATACGATAATACTTTGTCCGATGTCAGTAAAGCATTTTACAGGGTTTGGATCAGAGGACTACTTTACAAAAATAAAAAGTACGAGATTAAAGGGGATTTATTAAAGTGGACCAAAAGCTATTTAGGAAATAGAACACAAAGTGTTACCCTTAAAGATTCCAGATCTGCAATTGGTAAATTACACGCGGGTGTCCCCCCCCCCAAGGATCTGTTTGAGGTTCATTATTATTGATTTTTGTAAATGATATTGCCGATGATTTATTTGGTTTATTTAGACTTTTTGCAGACGATACTTCAGTTGGTCACAGGGTGCATGACATCAAGACGTGAACCAATATGACTGATATTGATTTGAACTAGAGGTTGTCACAGGAGTCCAGCATGCTGGACTGTTTTAGCACGCTAAAACTGATGTCTCCCCTTCCATACCCATAGTTTTTTTTAACATTTTTTAGGGATCATCAAGGTGGCAAATTAAGAGCTATGGTACATAATACATGTAGTTACCTACAGATATGTGCTTCAGCTAGGAATGAATAAGGTAATATATAGTTTTGGGGAAGGGATCTGAACCATTTTTAAGATAAATTAAGGTTTCTGATTTTGTGGGGGTGGGGATGACCCCCAAGGCTAAGATGTATATTGCATACAACTGGTCTTGTAACTATGAGTAGTACAATATATGGTTTAGGGGTGGGGATTCCAACCATTTTTAAGATAAAATAAGGTTTCTGATTTTGAGGGGGTGGGGATGACCCCCAGGGCTAAGATGCATATTGCATTCAACTCGTCTTGTAACCATGAGTAGTACAATATATGGTTTAGGGGTGGGGATTTCAACCATTTTTAAGATAAATTAAGGTTTCTGGTCTTGAGGGGTAGGGGATGACCCCCGGGGCTCAGATGTATACTGCATTCAACTTGTCTTGTTATCATGAATAATAAAATATATGGTTTAAGGGTGGGGATTTCAACCCTTTCCAAGATAATGTAGGCTAGGGGGTAGGGGACTGACCCCCAGGGACCCAAATGTGGTACTCTGCACTCCGCCTTGACCTGATGCATATACCTTCCAAATATCATGAGGCTAGCTCAAGAAACAAAAAAGTTATGTTCCGGACAAAAAATTTGATTAGAAGAGGAAGAAGAACACTATTGGGTTGGGATCTCAATGGTTTTCAGAATATTTAGTATTTTATCATTTGAGGGGGTGGGGCATGACCCCCCTCAGACCCCCCTATGGTACCAAATGATTTGTCTTATCATAAGGAGTAATAATATATATGGTTATAGGGTGGGGATCACAATGGTTTTCAAAATATTAAGTATTTTATCATTTAAGGGGGTGGGACATGACCCCCCCCTCAGACCCCCTATGGTACCAAATGATTCGTCTTATCATAAGGAGTAATAATATATATGGTTATAGGGTGGGGATCTCAATGGTTTTCAGAATAATAAGTATTTTGTCATTTAAGGGGGTGGGGCATGACCCCCCTCAGACCCCCTATGGTACCAAATGATTCGTCTTATCATAAGGAATAATAATATATATGGTTATAGGGTGGGGATCTCAATGGTTTTCAGAATAATAAGTATTTTGTCATTTGAGGGGGTGGGGCATGACCCCCCCCCCTCAGACCCCCTATGGTACCAAATGATTCGTCTTATCATAAAGAGTAATAATATATATGGTTATTGGTTGGGGATCTCAATGGTTTTCAGAATATTTAGTATTTTATCATTTGAAGGGGTGGGGCATGACCCCCCTCAGACCCCCCTATGGTACCAAATGATTCGTCTTATCATAAGGAGTAATAATATATATGGTTATAGGGTGGGGATCTCAATGGTTTTCAGAATATTTAGTATTTTATCATTTGAGGGGGTGGGGCATGACCCCCCTCAGACCCCACTATGGTATCAAATGATTTGTCTTATCATAAGGAGTAATAATATATATGGTTATAGGGTGGTGATCTCAATGGTTTTCAGAATATTTAGTATTTTATCGTTTGAGGGGGTGGGGCATGACCCCCCTCAGACCCCCCTATGGTACCAAATGATTCGTCTTATCATAAGGAGTAATAATATATATGGTTATAGGGTGGGGATCTCAATGGTTTTCAGAATATTTAGTATTTTATCATTTGAGGGGGTGGGGCATGACCCCCCTCAGACCCCACTATGGTACCAAATGATTTTTCTTATCATAAGGAGTAATAATATATATGGTTATAGGGTGGGGATCTCAATGGTTTTCAGAATATTTAGTATTTTATCGTTTGAGGGGGTGGGGCATTTATCATTTGAGGGGGTGGGGCATGACCCCCCCTCAGACCCCCCTATGGTACCATATGATTATCATAAGGAGTAATAATATATATGGTTATAGGGTGGGGATCTCAATGGTTTTCAGAATATTTAGTATTTTATCGTTTGAGGGGGTGGGGCATTTATCATTTGAGGGGTGGGGCATGACCCCCCTCAGACCCCCCTATGGTACCAAATGATTCGTCTTATCATAAGGAGTAATAATATATATGGTTATAGGGTGGGGATCTCAATGGTTTTCAGAATATTTAGTATTTTATCATTTGAGGGGGTGGGGCATGACCCCCCTCAGACCCCCCTATGGTACCATATGATTCGTCTTATCATAAGGAGTAATAATATATATGGTTATAGGGTGGGGATCTCAATGGTTTTCAGAATATTTAGTATTTTATCGTTTGAGGAGGTGGGGCATGACCCCCCTCAGACCCCCCTATGGTACCAAATGATTTGTCTTATCATAAGGAGTAATAATATATATGGTTATAGGGTGGGGATCACAATGGTTTTCAAAATATTAAGTATTTTGTTATTTTAGCCTACATTTTACAGGCTAGGGGGTGGGGACTGACCCCCAGGGACCCAAATGTGGTACTCTGCACTCCGCCATGACCTGATGCATATACCTTCCAAATATCATGAGGCTAGCTCAAGAAACAAAAAAGTTATGTTCCGGACAAAAAATTTGATTAGAAGAGGAAGAAGAATAATAATCACTAAAACAATATGTCTCCCTTCGAGAAGGGGAGACATAATAATTAACCCGCAGAAAACCTATATTACGGTATTTTCTTCTAATAGAGATTTTGACCTTGGGTTTGTCTTTGAAAATATTCTTATTGATCCTGTAAGTGATCACAGAGTATCCTTGTGAAGTACTGGATAATTGTGGTCTAGTTAACTCGGATAGACTAGAACGTATCCGACTCGAGGCTGTTAGGACTGTTAAAGGACTCAGCTCCGACTGCATTTTTACTGAAGCTGGGTGCGAATCACTAAAGTCTAGACGCAAGCAGATAAAAACTGTTTTGTTCTATAAAATTGAGTGCCCGGATTATCTGTCTGATTTAATACCGCCATTAGTTTATGAAACTACCCCTTAAAATTTACGAAGCGGACAAAATTTCACAAAGCCACTAGCTTGACTTAACATCTATCAAAAATCTTTTTTTTCCCCATCTGTACTTAAACTTTGGAATGAATTAGATATGTCATTACGTGAATCAACTTCTACAAACAGTTTCAAATTCAAACTTAAATTGCTAATTCGAGTCCATGAAAAACCTCCCCTATATTTCTTGATTGGTGATATATATTTAAATGTTTTGCATGCGCGTTTAAGAAATAATTGTAGTTCCTTAAAATATGATCTGTATAGATAATATATTGTAGCAGATAAGGCATGTAGCTGTGGGGCACCGAATGAAAATGTTGAGCATTTTTTATTGCTCTGCCGAAATTATAATACTCAAAGAGATATATTAACCGAAAACATATCACGTTTAAATGTTCCAGTTACTCTTGATATGTTACTTTACGGAAATAATGAAGTCAGTTATGAAATAAATTGTTCTATATTTATTCATGTACAGCGCTTTGTTAAAGATACTAGACGATTCACTGTAAATTAATTATCTATGTGTATAATGTAACACATTCAGGGTTACCACATATATATATGTTTATTTTCTTTTTCCTTCACGTTATGAATTACTCAAAATTGACAGTGTTCATCTTACATACTTGACTCACTCTGTAATTTCATGTTAAAAATATATGGTTTTTTTTTTATATAAATCATATTTATCCTGCAATCAACCATTTTCTGTCTAACAAGAGGCTCACCAGAGCCTGTATCGCTCACCTTTAGTCTGGTTTTCATTGGACAATTAATCAACTATTTGACCAAGTTTGTTGCAATTGGTTCAATTGTCCAGGGAAAATTTGTTGAAGATTTATTTTTCATAAGGTTTAATGTTAAAATATGTTCCCTGATGGTGGTAGTCCTGGCAGGAAGTTGATAAAATTGACCAGGAATAAGGGTGAAACTTAAATAAATGTAACAGAACCCGACCTCAAATTACACAAACCAATAACTCCTAAATAGAATTTGGGAATCCCTTCAAATTTCAGGGTATGTAGATCTCAACATGGCAAACATTTTTCAATTTACATTTCACTTCTATCTAAAATAGTTTTGGAGATAAATGCAAAAATGTTAAAATTTTGAAAATTTGACAAAAAAAGGGCAATAACTCCTAAATGGGTTTTGAGATTTCCTTTAAAATTTCAGGGTATGTAGATCTTGTCATGCTGATCAATTTTACCTCATCAGATTTTTGATATCTGTAACGGTTTTTAAGTAATAAGCCAAAAACAACACATGCACCCCTATATTCTATTTTTAGCTACCACCACCATGTTTTATGTCAGATCAAAATAAACTGAGGATTGTTTGTAGAGGACATGTCATAGATCATTCCTATTAAGTTTCAAACCAATCGGCTCAGCGGTTTCAGAGGAGAATATTTTTGAATGAAAAAATTTTGAAAATTTGACAAAAAAATGGCAACAACTCCTAAATGGGTTTTGGGATTTCCTTTAAAATTTCAGGGTAGGTAGATCTCAACATGGGAAACATTTTTCAAATTTACATTTCACTTCTATCTCAAATAGTTTTGGAGATAAATGACGAAAAATATTAAGATTTTGAAAATTTGACGAAAAAAGGGCAATAACTCCTAAACGGGTAGTGGAATTTCCTTCAAAATTTCAGGGTAGGTAGATCTCGTCATGTTGATCAATTTTACCCTAGTCAGATTTTCGATATCTGTAACGGTTTTTAAGTTATAAGCCAAAAACAACACATCCACCCCTATATTCTATTTTTAGCTACGACAGCCATGTTTTACGTCAGATCAAAATAAATTGAGGATCGTTTGTAGAGGACATGTCATAGATCATTCCTATTAAGTTTCAAACAAATCGGCCCAGCGGTTTCAGAGAAGAAGATTTTTGAATGTTAAAATTTTGAAAATTTGACGAAAAAAGGGCAATAACTCCTAAATGGGTTTTGGAATTTCCTTCAAAATTTCAGGGTAGGTAGATCTCGTCATGCTGATCAATTTTACCCCATGTCAGATTTTCGATATCTGTAACGGTTTTTGAGTTATTAGCAAAAAACAGCAATTTACCCCTATGTTCTATTTTTAGCAACAGTGGCCATGTTTTTCATCGGATCAATATAAAATGAGGATCGTTTGTGGAGGACATGTCATAGATCATTTCTATTAAGTTTCAAACCAATCGGTTCAGCGGTTTCAGAGGAGATTTTTGAATGAAAAGTTCAACAACTCCTAAATGGGTTTTGGGATTTCCTTTAAAATTTCAGGGTAGGTAGATCTCAACATGGGAAACATTTTTCAAATTTACATTTCACTTCTATCTCAAATAGTTTTGGAGATAAGTTCCTTTGGCCAGGTGAGCTAATAAAAGGGGTAGAATAAACTTTAGTCGTATTAGGTCAATGACCTAATAAAGTCTACTGGTATTTGTTTACATGAAGAGCGCGAGGAGCGTAGTGAATGTACCAGATGACGTCGCATTTTCACGGCAATTGGATTTCAACTTCAACCGTTATTTTAAGGCATTTTACGCATTTAAAGGAGATTGCAGGATAAAGACAATATAAAGTCATTGTCGGAAAATAGAAAATTTATTTGGGCTCTCTGCGAAACGTGGGGAAAAGGCTCGCTAAAGCTCGCCTTTTCTCATGTTTCTAAAGCTCGCCCAAATAAGTTTTATATTTTCCGACAATGACTATGTATTGTATATGTATACTGACATATATACTGTAACATTTATGTATGTAACGAAGGCGGCATTACTAAGTTGTAGAACTTGTGCCTGGTCCTTTTGTCGTTACCAGGTAAAATGTTCCGGACAATTATGTCTACGTGTAGTTAAAATGTTCCGGAAATTAATGACAAGTTAAAATGATCCAGCTTATATAATTTTTAGCCAATGGAATGTTTTAACTAGCTAATATGTCCCAGAGGATCTTTTCAACTAGTTATTAAAAAGTCCACTGGATTTTTTTAGCTAGTTACTTCTTTCCGCCCGGAACTTTATATATTAGGAACAAATGAGCTCTTACAATTCCACAATCAAATCTGCAGAGATATTTCAGTTCGGTCGTAATCCAAGCTACAACTATTATAACGAGAGGCTATAAAGAGCCTGTATATCTCACCTGGATTTAACTTAACCTTGAGCAGGACTAAAAATTTAAGTGTTGCAGTCAATTTGGCTGGTTTTTCTATAGGGTTCTATGTTAAACTAAGTTCGGCTGTGGCAGCCATCTTGGTTGACAGTCCAGGTCAATGGACACATTTCTAAAAGAGAACTATCTAAGGACCATTACTATCAAGTCTTTGTTACAACTGGCTAAGCGGTTTCAGACAAGAAGATTTTTCAATGAATTTTTCCATAAGACCCTATGTCAAACTAAGTTCGGCTGTGGCGGCCATCTTTGTTGACAGTCCAGTCCGGGTCATCGGACAAAATTCTAAAAGGGGACCATATAAGGACCATTGGTACCAAGTTCAGTTCTAATGGGCTAAGTGGTTTCAGATGAGAAGATTTTTGAGTTAATTTCCCATGGGGACCTATGTTAAACTAAGTTCGGCTGTGTCGGCCATCTTGGTTCACAGTCCACGAAATCGGACACATTTCTGAAAGAAGACCTCCTAAGGACCACTGCTGCCAAGTCTGATTGATCTAGTGGTCTCAGAGAATATAACGAAAATGTTAAAATTCCCATAGGGTCCAATGTTAAACTATGTCCGATCATGGCAGTCATATTGGATGGCGCATGGGAAAACCGAACATATGTTTTAAAGGGGATCATTCAAAGACTATTCCACTAAATTTTGGTTTAAATTGGCTTAGCGGTTTCAGAGGAGTTGACGAAAATGTAAAATTCCAATAGGATATATGTTAAATTAAGTCCAGCCATGGCGACCGTGTTGGATGACGTTCGAGGAAACCAAACACATTTTTTAAAAAGGGGCCACCCAAGGACCATTCCACCAAAGTTTGATTGGCCTAATAGTCTCATAGAAGATAACGAAAATGTTAAAATTCCCATAGGGTCCACGGTTAAACTATGTCCGATCATGGCTGCCATATTGGATGGCGCCCCGGAAAACCGAACATATATTTTAAAGATTTTAAAGGGGAACATCCAAGGACCATTCAACTAAAGTTTGTTTTAAATTGGCTCAGCGGTTTCAGAGGAGTTGATGAAAGTGTGAAAAGGTTACGACTACGACGACAGACGCAAAGTGATGAGAATATATATAGCTCACCTGGCCTTTTAGGTCAGGTGAGCTAAAAAGTAATGTGGATAACACTTTACATGAATGATATTTCAAATATAACTTACGCGGGGGATATTAATGTCCCTGCAGGAATAGCTTGAGTTTTGTCCGACTACTTCTTGATCTAAAATATTCCGTGATAGCCTTGAATAAGCTTGGTATTGCTTTTGAACTCTGCTGTCATTTGGAATCAAAGATCCCTGCCGCAGCGCATGTATCCTGCAAAAAGATATACAGATAACTGCTCGTGTATTACTGATATTTAAAGGAGAAGGTATGCTTTCAGCTATTATTTGGCCCCATTTGACATGAAAAATTAAAAGTCAGGTTTCAGATTCAAATTTGTAACATTTTTATCATATAATGGTTGAACTTTAACAATCTATCAATCATTGTACAAAATTCCTTCCCGTGATGCAACAGCGACGTCATGGACGTCTGCTAAATCAAGGATTTGACGAAAATTGTGTGTTTTCACAGAAGCTTTTTGTCAAAACAACTATGAGCAACAGCCTTGCCCAACAAGATTTTTTTTAAAATATAATATTTGTCTAATATAAATACACATTTCAGCGAAATATCTTTATGGGCAAGGCTGTTGCTCATATCAAAATTTTAATTCAAAGGTCCAAAAATGACTGAAATTCGGTGTTTTCTTTTAATGATTTCTTCACATTTAGCCATTTTTGACAGGATATTGCCGCTATTATAGAAATTTATTGTTGAAAACAAAACATGTTCCTTAAGGATGTTTCTGACTTTTGATAAAGAATTTTAGCCGGCTCTTCTGGAGTGTTCATAGGAAATACATTGGAATTTTTTGCCAAGTAACCCCTATATTTATTTTCATTTTCTCAAAGGACTTCTTTCAAATGTTCAATTTGTAAAATATTTCAAAAATTTAGTTATTCCTTCCATACGTTACATCTTTCAATATTATTTTCCCAATGTATTTCTTATGAAAAATCAGTCAAAAATATTTTCCCGCCAAAAATTTGAACCTTTCTGTTGATGGATGGATGAATTATTGTTTAAATTCCAGTGGGTTTTTCAGTTGATAATATCTCAAAAACAAGTACACGAACATATACTTTTTTGTTTATAATTTTACAACATTTCACATTCAGTTGTAAAAAATATACAATTTAGGAAAACGTTGTTATTTTGAACCTCAGGAGCGAACATCCTTAAAATACAACATTTCGAGTACTTAATGATAGCTGAGAGAAGGTTTTTAATTACTTGTTGGTTTTGGATTTCAAGGGGCCAAATATCAGACCAAATCATACCATGTCCAGATTTTTTGAATTTAAGATTATACCAATCTTGCATTGAACTACCTTATCTTATTCACACCCACAAATCTGCTAAGATATTTTACGAAACAAACTTAATAGTCAACTGGACTCTTATTTTAAATTCAAGGATATTTTCAAAAAGAAGAATATAAATGATGTCAAGAGTTTTTATACTATAAAATACCTTACACAACTTAGAAATATTGCTCATAAATTGGCTTTGAGCAGGCCCGTTACAAAGAGAGTCTGTAAGTTATGTTCTTTAAATGCAGTTGAAGATGAAATTAATTTTCTTTCAGAATTTTCCATTTACAGTACTTGAAGATCGAAAAATCGTTTTCAGTTATGTTTTAAAAATTGAGATATAGAACAACAAATTTATCTGGATTCGAATACTTTATTTTTCCCAATCATCAATCCTTAGTAACTTGGCCTTAGAGGCCATGTTACACAATAGAATAGAGAATGAAAAAGGGGAATGTGTCAAAGAGACAACAACCCGACCAAAGAGCAGAAAACAGCTCAAGACTACCAATGGCTCTTCAACGCAGCGAGAAAATCCCGCACCCGAAGGCGGGCTTCAGCTGGCCCCTTAACAATAATGTATACTACTTCAGCAAAATGGACGGCACACTTAACGAAAATTGGGATGTTTTGAGGTGAACAATAGGGTAGTTTCCCGCGATTTTCAATTTTTGTAAAAACATTCAATTTATTTTTGAATCACATGGCAGTTTTCACCCAATGAGAGTATTTTAAAATATTTAAAAAATAATAACAGCTTTTTTGTTTGATCCTCTGTCTGAACTGTTGCCCTCAGCCTACGGCTTTGGGCAAATTTCAGTCCTTGGGTCAAACAAAACAGCTGAACATTGTCCTCGGACCCAGTCAATAACTTTACAAATTGCTATTGTTGTATTGTTGTATAAAATTTATTTACATGCCCTCCAAGCCCAAGTCACTAAGGGTCGATGATTGGAAAAATAAAGTATTTATGGAATGTTTCCTATTTTTTAACAGGTTATACAATAGAACCTGGTTTGGGTCAGTTTACGCATAATAAAGCGCGAAGCGGTTTATGAATGTCATAAACTGACCCTAACCAGGTTATTGAAGTATATTATAACCTGTTAAAAAATTGGAAACATTTCTTAGCCTTCCAAACAGAAGCACAATGATTCCTCGATTCAAGCATCAATAATGGCATGGGACTACTAGTATTTGAATTTACAAGTGGCAGATTACTCCGTTGGTGACGTCACAAGACCAAACAAGGTTATACAGAATAACCAATGTTGCTCTATGCTGTTCAGCCAATTAAAATGTAGTATTCAAATCAAATTAAATCATTCGTCTTTGTATTTAGATCTGAACTAATATTGATCTTAAACTTTAATCATGGAACAGAAAAATTTCGACACCGACCCTTTACAATTATAAAAGATAAACACGTTTTTCGCATTAATTTTTATTTGGTTATTTATAATATTTAAAATTTTGAAATCTAATGTTAGAAAGAGTGTCATAAGATACTTACTTGAATGCATTATACAACATCTCTTTACATTGTGGAATCTGGAACAAAGTTGTCTGTACTTCTACATACTTGACTAGGTCTTCTGGAGGTATTTCAGGTAATCGTACACACGCCATTAGCGGAGCTGCATATTGTAGTCTTTCCTGTCTGTTGTGGTCAATCCATGCAACAACAGCAAAAAATATTTCAAGCTCGCTCTGCACCTTAAACTTCAAAGTGTCCTTGTTCAATATTTTGACAACCAGATCGAATCTGCTGTTCAGAAAACTTTCTAATTTGCTGATGGCGGTGAAGTTATCAAATATCGATGCTTCCATTCTGTCTAAGATATCACTAAAGCCATGTTTTTCAGCTATCTGCATCAAATATATGACATTCCTGGAACTGAAATTCATTAAGAACTTCCTACACAGTGCCAAGGCTGCTGTGATTCCAAGTTGTTTGGCACACCCGATGATTGATTCGATGTTACTTTCCGTGATATGCAGCTCATGCGTGTAAATAAAGCTCAAAAGCGCTTCCGTTGCTTCAACTGTTGCATTAAGAAGATTGATTTCGGACAACGTCGCTGGTAATCTTTGTCTCTCACAATAACGGGATGTAAATTTTTCGCTGTACGCTGCCAGAGCAAGCTTATGTGCAAGGAACTCTTGTCCATCTACACGGATGACAATGTCACATAACTGTTGGTTTGTCCACAAATTATATAGAAATTCCGAAAGCTCCTTACCACATTCTGATAGATCTCTTGGCTCGACTGCATTTCCTGAATGATTTTCAAATCCATTAAAACTCTTTGAACGCCTTCGGATGACATCTTCAACAGATTTTGAATTTGTTCCTTTTATTGAATCTTTTTTCTCGACGTTCTGTTGTTTCAGTGTTCCTATTGAACAATTCAGTACTCCATTATCTTTCACGGGTTTTTCTTCTGGTGGCGAAAATAAGAAATCTCCCAAGCTTCGTCTTTCCCTCTTTACCCTTACTTTTGTTGGAGTCCGATACATTTTACCAACCGGACTAACAAACTCTTGCTTCCATTGCTTATGTTGTCGCATTTCCATGGCTTGGTTTATAACGTCACAGCATATATGAAAGGACGTCATAGATCATGGAACTGGATAGTAAAGTCGACGGTCAAAAAATTCAAGGGTGCAATTTGAACTACATAATACCTCTACATGTCAGTCCTGTACAATACATTTAGCTCTTGGTAGCTGACAAATTAGACAGTCTACTGATTTTGGGATTTACATTGTTAATGTATTATTGAGTTACCTTGCATTTTATGGTAAATAGTTTTTTCTCCGTGTTAACTTGACCTGAAGATAATTAGCAGCCACAAAAAACACTTTCATCATGTTCTTGAATTACTAGTAATCAACACTTCCCTTCATACCCATTGGGGTGCAATGGTTAAAGGAGCAACCATAGATTTATTACTTGGCAAGGAGGTGATCATGATCAATGAGCCTGGAATTACCAAATAGTTCTAGAACATTTGTAATTATATCTCCGAGTATCTAAGATGGTTCACATGTTGGCATTTTTTTTTAGTATGATTGATTTATTTACTTGTTCTTCTCTTTTCTAAGACAAATCTCTTTATCCTCAAAAGGCTAATGAATCATGTACCTTGCAGGTTTACAGATCATCTCTGAGAATATTTTTTTCAGAACTAAAAATAGCTTATAGATATTTGATAGGTGTGCTCAGCTGGTTACTGCCGTTGATTTATTATATCTAATTAAGTACCAATTTTGAGAGTTTTCTGAAGTGCTGTAAAACCATGAATTTACCCAATTTTATAGTAATATCAAATAAAATGTATTTCATCATATTGTATTACTATAAATTAAAAAATGACATTCAATATCCTCAAATTAATGAATTGTTTCTCACAAAAAATAAAAACTAATTGATAGTATACAGATAACATCTTTATGACTTAACATTTGGCTAAATTTTGTACATTTTACACAAATATACCCCTTGTGCTTCTAAATACTGTTCATGTGATAAACTGCACATTTATATGCAATTTGTCCTTCCAAAGTATGGGATACAGATCAAGTGACTTCCCCTATTTAACTAATATATTTTGTATATGTGAGGATCTGTAGAGGTCTAGGTTAAATGTTTTATATTTTGTTAATTCCAGTACATTTTCAAAGGATTTATTACCCATAATTAAAGAGTAGTATGACTAATGGTTTATGGCACTGCAGAGGATCGATGGGAAGTAAAATAGGATATTTTTTATTGCTTGAAAATACACATATTTTAAACTTCATATTAAAGTTTAATGGTCTGATAGTAAGTGCATTGTCAGAAGCCTTCAATTTCTCCATCTTCTTCATAAGACCAGTTTTTGGATGGCCCTTTTACCTTTTTAAGATTTTACTGGTTATTTAGTATAAAACAAATAATAGATGTACAAATTAAAAAAAAAAGAATATATGTGTCCAATGGACACTGTGCTCCACTTTCAAACAAACACCTAAATCATGATCATTCAACCGTGACATTGAGGTCACACCACCCCTTGACCTGAATTTTGAATATATTCCATCTTAAGGTATTTAGCCACAAATTTTCGGGTGTGACTAAACATCGAGTTCGAGTTCGAGTTAGAGTTAGAGTTAAAGTTCGAGTTAGAGTTCGAGTTACAGTTCGAGTTGCAGTTCGAGTTCGAGTTAAAGTTCGAGTTAGCGTTCGAGTTATAATTTGAGTTCAAGTTAATCTTCGAGTTAACTCGAGATATTGATTTCTAATTCATTTATCGAGTTGTATTTCGAGTTAAAATTCGAGTTACGGATTACGTTTAGGGGAAGGGAGGTACACCCCGATAAAGATACATCTAATTTGTTCATACCCAGAAAAATACTTTCATTTAACCCCATAAAAATACTTTCATTTTACCGCATAAAACAGGTTAAAAACGCTATTTTTTTTCGTCTTTTTGAACTTACTCCAAAAAATACCTGCAATTTTTGGAACTAAATAAAATACAGAAAAATCGCGAAATTTGTCCAGAAAAATAGTACTCACGTACGTGCGGAGAGTAACCCAAACACCTCCCCCCCCCCTCGGGATTAAGCCTTGGATTAAGTTATTGTGTGTTGATTTTTATTCTTCGTCGTTTATTCATTTGGACACAAGATATTGGTGGTGCACGACATTTGAGCCAATTCATACGACATTTGAGCCAAAAAAAATCCACTTCGACTTCGTTTCCTCACGCGTACTCCTTTTCTCTTTCTCCTTATGTTCTACCAACGAATGTGGAATTCTTAAGAGACATAAATCAACCTGCCCCCCCCATAATATCCGAAATACGTGTATTTATATTGTTCAACCCACCTTAAAGTACTGGTATGACGTCCTCCCTAAATCGAAATGTATGTACAACCTGTATAATTAAAAAGAGTTTTTTCAAACCTTCCTTAAAATATTCCGTACACTGAATTGTGAGATTTAAAGTTGTGACACAAAACTGCGATATAAAATAAAAGTTTCGTTATGAATGAGAAATGGTGTATGGAATAAATGTACATGAGACAAAATCCCAATTAATACATAGCAATGGAACAACGCTTTTATTGTTGTTCTTCATCTTAAGTCAGTATTAGTTTGAATTTTTTATATTAATAACAATTATTTTACTGTTAGGCATAATGGATGACAATTTCAAAGTTTTCGGCTTGTATATATGTATGAATTGATACTTGGTCTGGAAGCTTGATAATAATGAGTTGTAATGTGTACCATAATCTTTAACGGTTTGCTCCTACAGGGGCAGGGGTATTTGTGGCCCACTGTACCTATATTATTCATTGCAATGACAAACACACCAAAACTGTAGGGAATATACTGATCTGTCTGCCGTTCTGTCTATTTCCCTGTGCATTTTTGATTGGCTTCCTTGATGTTTTCTTCATATCGTCGATGTACCGTATAAGTAGACAAAACTTAACCACGGTGTACAACCGGCGCACCCGAAACCATACGTTTAAAATTGGATGGCTTGGTTTGTCATTTTGTGGAAAGCAAAAAGTTTAATTGTATGGCTTTTCATACTTGGCCAATCAATCAGTTGAAATGTAAACACTCGGTTTTACTGATTGTCTCGGAAGTGCCGATTGTATACCATAACTATACAATAAATCATAAAGGCCATGTGACCTTTCGCCATCACTTGGTGTCCGTCATCTGCCGTCGTAAACTTTTTTGATTAAAATAGAACATATGCGTCAGACAGTAGTTTTGAAAATTATCTCAGAAGAAATGCCTTTAAGAGAAAATCTGGCAAGGTAAAAACGATCTGGAGGACAAGATCTACTTTCATTTTTTGTAGAAATCGGATTACCCGTCTTGGAGTTAATGTCCCTGGATTGTAGAATTTTAGCTTTTTTGTTTTGTTTTTTTTTAATACAAAAATCTTTTCCTCTAAAACTACTGAGCCAATTGGAACCAAACTTGGTTATATTAGTTATGGGATGGTCCCCTTTAAACTTCTCATCTGTTCGTCCGTCATCCAAGATTGCCGTCACGGCCCGACATAATTAAACTTAGGACCCTATGGGAAATACAATTTGAAGATCTCCTTTGAAACCGTTGAGTTAATTGGAACTAAACTATGGTGGAATATATAGTCCCTGAGTGGTCCCCTTCTAAAATTGTGTCTGTTGTCCCCAACCAAGATAGTTGCCGGAGCTAATTATAAAGAAGGGGAAAAGAACATTTTAATATATTTTCCTCTGACACTACAAAGTCAATATCAACCAAACTTTACTTTAATGATCTTTAGATGGTCCCTTTTAGATTGTCCGGTGATTCTGATCTCCGCGACCATGATGGACACCTCGCCGGACTTAGTTTCACACTAGACCTTATGTGAATGCACCTTTAACACCTCCTCTAAATACACTGGGCAATTTGGTCTAAATCATCATTAGGGGTATTTCAAAATTGTGTCGATGGATGCCCGAACCAATAATACCTTTTACAGGTGAGCTTATATATGCTCCTTGCAATGCATGCCTCTAGTTTGTTTGAAATATTGTTTGTAGTATAGATTACTTGTAGGCTTGTTATGTCGTGTTCACATTTTTCTAAATCTGGGGCAAATCTAGTGTGTATATACCTCCATCCACATGTTGAAGATCGTATGAAAGAGTCTGGTTGATTTATTTTGCTACACCCAGAGCAAAAGAACGCTTATATTCTGATTGACATTTTATTAAAAAAAAAAATAATAAAATCTGAAATTATTAGCAGATGAAGCACTCTAAAGGCTCAATAGCAGGATTTTATCATGTGAACTGTGAATAACATGTCTAGATCTGTTGATCAATTCCAATTCGTCACTGATTTACGTATTAGAAAAAAGTTTGTACGAATATCGGCATCGCTATGTATACAAAAAAATGTACTAGGAACACGTGCCTTTATCTTAACTCGAACTTTAACTCGAACCGTAACTCTAACTCGAAATTTAACTCAATAAATGACATTAGAAATTAATATCTCGAGTTCACTCGAACTTCAACTCGAACTCGAATTATAACTCGAACTTCAACTCGAACTCTAACTTTAACTCGAACTCGATGTTTAGTCACACCCCAAATTTTCATGTTGATATAAAATCTATTTCTCATTAAAAAGGACAAATATACCTAAGGAGCAATCAAACAAACGTAATCCATTGGACAGACAAACCCGGAAAGACAAATGAACAACCACAAGCATAACAAATACACAGAAAACTAAACTAGAGGCTCTCAAGAGCCTGTATCGCTCACCTGGATTTAACTTTTCATCTTGAGCAGACCTAAAAATTTAAGTGTTGCAGTCAATTTGGCTGATTTTTCTATAGGATTCTATGTTAAACTAATTTCAGCTGTGGCAGTCATCTTGGTTGACAGTCCAGTTTCTAAAAGAGAACCATCTAAGGACCATTTCTGCTAAGTCTTGTTCCAACTGGCTAAGCAGTTTCAGACTAAAAGATATTAAACAAAGGTCGGTGTGGCAGCAATCTTGGTGAACGGAAATATTTCTGAAAGAGGACCTCCTAAGGACCAATGCTGCCAAGTCTGGCTCCAATATGTCAAGTGGTTTCAGACAAAAAGATTTTTCAATGAAATTTTCCATAGGGCCCTATGTTAAACTAAGTTCTGCTGTGGCGGCAATCTTGGTTCACAGTCCACGAAATCAGACACATTTCTAAAAAAGTGACCTCCTTAGGACCAATGCCACGAAGTCCAGCTCCAATATGTCAAGTGGTTTCAGACAAGAAGATTTTTCAATGAATTTTCCATAGGGCCCTATGTTAAACTAAGTTCGGTTGTGCGGCCATCTTGGTTGACAGTCCGGGTCATCGCACAAATTTCTGAAAGAGGACCATCTAAGGACCATTGCTACCAAGTCTAATTCTAATTGGCTTAGTTGTTTCAAACGAGAAGATTTTTGAGTGATTTTCCCATAGGGTCCTATGTTAAACTAAGTTCTGCTGTGGCGGCCATCTTGGTTCATAGTCCACGAAATCAGACACATTTCTGAAAAAAGACCTCCTAAGGACCAATGCCACCAAGTCTGGCTCCAATATGTCAAGTGGTTTCAGACAAAAAGATTTTCAATGAATTTTCCTATAGGGCCCTATGTTAAACTAAATTTGGTTGTGGCGGCCATCTTGGTTGACAGTCCGGGTCATTGGACACACCTCTGTAAGAGGACCATCTAAGGACCATTGCTGCCAAGTCTGGTTCCAATTGGTCAAGTGGTTTAAGACGAGAAGATTTTTCAATGAATTTTCCCATAGGGCCCTATGTCAAACTAAGTTCGGCTGTGGCGGCCATCTTGGTTAACAGTCCGGGTCATTGGACATATTTCTGAAAGAGAACCTCCTAAGAGCTATTACTGCCAACTTTGGTTGCAACAGGACTTGTAGTTTCATATAAGAAGATTTTTGAAAATCAACCCCCCTTTTTTTCTATTTTTAGTAACAGCAGCCATCTCGGTTGGAAGTCCGGCATGCCAGAAATAATTTTGGAAGGGGGCCACCCAAGGACCATTCCACCAAAGTTTGGTCTCATTTGGCCCAGTGGTTTGAGAGGAAAAGATCTTTAAAGGATAGTTTACGCTGGATGCCGTATTTAAAGGGCAAAAACTCCTATAAGGGGTCAATCAACGATTTTGGTCATGTTGACTTATTTGTAGATCTTATTTTTTTGAACATTTTTGCTGTTTACAATTTGTCTTTATCTATAATAATATTCAAGATAATAACCTAAAACTGCAAAATTTCCTTAAAATTAACAATTCAGGGGCAATAACCCAACAAAGGGTTGACCGATTCGTCTGAAAATTTCATGACAGGTAAATCTTGACCTGATGAACATTTTTACCCCATGTCAGTTTTGCTCTAGTTGCTTTAGTTTTTGAGATGCAAGACAAAAACTGCAGTTTACCCCTATGTTCTATTTTTAGCCATGTCGGCCATGTTGGTTGGCAGGCGGGGTCATCGGACACATTTTTTAAACTAGATACCCTAATGATGCTTGTGGCCAAGTTTGGTCCAATTTGGCCCAGCAGTTTCAGAGGAGAAGATTTTTCTAAAAGTTAACAGACGACGACGACGGACGACGACGGACGACGGACGCCAAGTGATGAGAAAAGCTCACTTGACCCTTTGGGTCAGGTGAGCTAAAAACAATGAACAACATGAACTCCTATAAAAACCAGGAGTGAACCCAGGCGCTCCGGAAGGGTAAGCAGTTCCTGCTCCGTATACGGCACCCGTCGTGAAGTTCAACAAAGTCAATCATGGGGAAGTCACAAATCGGTGGAGGCACATGAAAGGTTACGACAGTGGGAACAGGTCCAACATCATCTTAGATATTGGAACACGGTAATGGTCAATCGATTCGTGATGACGACCGTAAAATTTCCTAAGTGATGACATCAACTTATCCCTGATAAAACCCTGGTTAAGAAGCTTTTGTGACAGTAGTAATCCTCTTTGTCGAAAGTCAGTGTAACTCACGCATGCCCTTGAAAATCGGATAAGCTGAGAAACGTAGACGCCATATGCAGGCGATGCTGGTATATTGCTACTCAAGAAGGGAAAATTAACAATAGGAAAATTGAAGTCATCACGTTTGTCATAACGTTTTGTCTTCAAATGTCCCTCGTAGTCTATTTCAAGAAACAAATCCAAATATGACGCGGACTTTGGTGTATCTGTAGTATCCTTAATTTCAAGCTCACTGGGGAAGATAAGATGTAGAAGGTCTTTGAATTTTTCGTTATTTAACGACAACACATCATCTATATAACGAAAAGTGAAATTAAAGGATTGGGCTAGTTTCTTTTTGTTTTCATGTAGAAACCCTTGAATGAAGTCCACTTCATATGAGTACAGAAACAGATCTGCGAGGAGAGGAGCACAGCTGGTTCCCATTGGAATGCTGATTGTTTGTTGAAAAATTAGGCCGCCAAATTCAACGAATATGTTGTCTATGAGAAAATCTAACATGTTTGTAATTTCATCTTCAGAATACTTTTTGTCAGAATCAGAGTGGTTCTTCATGAAATAAGCCTTTTCTCTACCTAGAACAAGAAATTTATACCTGCGTGTCCCATTTTTCTTGAAAAAACATTGATGAACTAGTTTCTTTAAGCGATCTTTTAATTGAGAATGTGGTATGGTAGTGTAGAAGGTAGAGAAGTCGAATGTTTTTATGCTGTTGCATGTAGCCAAAGATTTTGATTTTAGATATTGAAGTAAATTTTTGGAGTTTTTAAGAATCCACATCTGATTGACGCCACTTGTGGAATATGATGTTTCATAGTAATTCTGAAGGCCCTCTTTAATACATGTCAATATGAATGTTAAAATCTTTGAAAGAGGTTTTGTAGAGCAATTAACTGACCCAGCAATGTACCTTTGTTTAAACCGATTCTTATGTAGTTTAGGAATCCAATAAAGAGCTGGAAGGTCCATTTCTTCACCCTTTGTAGAAATGCCAAAGGAATGAAGAATGGTCTTGTGGTTATCAAAGACTTCCAGCTTAGTGAGTGTGGTCGGTGTATAAGTTGGGTTACCCGCAGTGTTATCTATAAACTACCTTCAATCTAAACTCTAACTGAAACAGAACATATGTATGCATGTAAAGATGGACACACACACCAAAACACTAAATGCTTTGCTGCTATTGCAGACTGGGAATTAGATTTTATTTTCCAAATATTAATCAGATACTGTAAATTTAACAATTAGTATCAGGCCACTGGAAGTTTGTTAAAATCAAAAAAGATATTTATACAAAGATATAAAATCATTTATTCAAGTAGGTGTTATGCTGGCTTTTACTATTTTTATGTCCTCAACAGGCACATCATTGTCTCTTGTTTCTACTAGTCCGATTCTCTGTACAACTTGCATACCACTCGAAACACGTCCAAATATTGTGTGTTTACCATCCAACCACTGAGTTGGTGCTAATGTTATAAAGAATTGGCTGCCATTTGTATTTGGTCCACTGTTAGCCATGGATAATATACCTGCACCTAAAAAACATAATGAAATTACAATAAAATATATTCCATACATACAAAATATTCTTTCAAAAAACATTAAGGTAAACTTAGTACATGTAGTAACTGGTTTTTCATTCTTACTTTAGATACTTCTGATGAAATTTTCAGTGCAAAATTGATTTCTTGATGAAAAAGGTCATAGCTATACTAAATTGTACATTTTAAATAAAGATCAGGAATGTCCCATTGAAAATTCAATGTGGTTCAAATTCTGTTCTTAATGTTACTTGTAAAACTTTTAAGTGAAACAAGGCAATTATAAAAGAAAAGAAAGATATTATACCTGTATGTTTATATTCATTTGTAATTTCATCTGCAAATTCTTTACCATATATAGATGCACCACCTCTACCTAAAATTTAAGAAAGAAAATTTTGTTTTAGGTTATACACAAAACAATTTAAACAAACGTGATTCATAAAGGCTAGAAAATCATAATGGTAGAAATATTTCTTGGACATGTACTATAGATGGATCAAATATCATATTGCCAGAAAATGGTAATATCAAAAGACAGTCAAACCAGCTACTGAAAGTGTCATTCATTATGATGAAGATCATTGCAAAAAGTTAAAATTTTCTAGGCTATCCTACTTATTCCACCATCTGTTTAGACTCTGTCACATACCCCATTAATTTAGAAGGCTCAAATGTTTAAAATATAAAATATTTCATGTTCTTGATATCAACCTCAGACTTTTTTCTCAATCAATATCTTTGTTCCAGGTTGACACAGTAAAAAGTACTTCATTGCTGTATTACATAAATAATAAAGTAAATACCATGATCTTAATTTCAAAATATATATATTTGATATCAAATAGTACTAGTGTATCTGTATTATTTCAAAAATATACATAGCCTCATTAATATCATCTTAAAATATATGCAAAATATTTCTGCACACACAAGATTGTCTAAACCAATAGAGAAAAAGAAAATTATGTAACATCAACATATAAACATGTACCAGCATGTTTGCAAAAAGAAATTTAAAACAGGTAGTATTTAAACATTGTTATACTGCATGTCTGATATTATGTAATGCTGAATTTATTGGCAAGGTAGAATGGTCAGTCAATATCAGAATTGTGATTGATTTTTGCAAAAAAGAATAGATTACAAATGTATATACTATTAGTTAAACCTGGGTTACCAGTACATAATGACGAAAAACCAACTTTCAGTCAAACATCAGATGAGTGGTTATTTTTTGTTACGTAACTATAAATCCCTCAGTTAGAAAAAAATCTACAAACTTACCTGTGCCTGTCGGGTCACCTCCTTGTATCATAAAATCTCGAATAATTCGATGAAATTTTACACCATTATAATATCCTCTTCTTGACAACTCAGCAAAATTTCTGCAAGTGTTTGGTGCATGTTTCCAATACAACTCAAAAGTAATGGTTCCTGCTCTGTAAATACATATATAAGAAAATCTATGGTAAATCTGCATAAAAATCAGAGATAAAGAGCATACTTTGATATTCATTTTGATATATCATTGACAGTTTAGAATAGTTTCATTGTTTTATAATCAATAACTTTTTTGAAAAACTATTTTCTTTTGGTAGTTACAAAGTTTTTTAGATCACACTTCGAAACTCGTTCTTGTATATATTTAGTCATAAAATTTGCAATTCAAAATAAAGGGAACCTAGTTCATCACTTATGATTATATCTACATTACAGCTTAAAGTTCATATCCTACTGCTCATTAATCGTATGAAAAAAAGAATGTCCAATATCATGATGCATGGTAATATCCATATCATTCATGACTGGTAGAAGTACTGTATAAAATATGAAAAGGGTTCTTTTAGAGAAATGACTGTAATACTTAGGTGACCATATTATGAAGTTGACTATAAAAACAGGTTTGACTGTAGTTAGTATAGAGCCGTGTAGAATATTTTATCAGTAGGCAACTTAGTCCCATATACAAGTAATCGAATGTTTTGTGTGTTTTGTATATGTCTTATCAGTTTTGAACCTTAATTTTGACTGATTATATTTTCATAAAATATATTTAAATCTAGTTTCATACTAGTAGTATCTGAAACTTCACATCTGATTGATCTGTATATTTATTCAGTTTAAAAAATTAAATACACATATTATATTGATATAGTATGATAAACAATTCATTGTTTAAGTTTTTTATTTGTTACTAAGGCCTAAAAAAATATAGTTGTGTTTAGGGTAACCCGATCCTACCTAATTTTTAGTGCCTACCCTAAATTTTTTATAACCTTTCTTCAACAAGCACTGTTAAAGTCAAGGTGACTCCAGTAAACAACCTAACTAAAAAATTAATGTAAAAAAAAAAATTTCCCTACCTACCCTACCTAATTTTTTTCAGTGTGTTACCCTAAACACATGTATTTTTTTATTTGGCCTAACTACATGTATCATTTGTAATTTGTTATTACTAAATGTACATGATGTATGTACTGTACAGAAGTTGGCTATATTTATTTCATAACTTCATTTTTTCCCATTGATTTCTATGTAAATTCACATTTTTTCAAAAAAATTTTGTAAAGTGATTTCTCAATCTATTTTAATGAAATTTTTGCCACGATAAAGAAAAGAACTAGAAATTTGTTTTTGCTGATCTGAAATCCTTTAAAAACGTTACAGTGGTTTAATTACTTATAAAAATTATGACTCACATTTTCCCTAAATATTCAACCAAATTTATTATGCCAATTTTTTTTTATTTGCAATTAAATTGTTGTTACTTTGAAATGCTAAATTGCAAAACTATTTACAAATAAACAATTAATCTTCAAAAAATTTCTCAGTCTGTTGTTGAAAATTCCATAAAAATCAGATGATGAACAAAACCACAGTACTTTTTTGAAAAAATGTGAATTTGTGTAGAAAGCAATGGGAAAAAATTAAGTGATGAAACAATTATGGCCAACTACTGTGTATATATACTTGCAGGGTTGATATATGTTTATAATGATGAGAAGATTGATTGTGCAATAAAGTCATCAACACCCGAGATATTGCTCTACCACCAGAAAACTAGATGCAGAAAACCAGACTTGCATAACAGACACACAGTAAATCATCTTCCATTATAATTTTCACTGGTAAACATCTACGTCAATGCATAGTGTTATTTAACAAATGATAACATACGATGTTTCAAATGTAACATTAGATGGCTGCCAAGTTTTAGGAGGGATTCCAGAGGTTGAAGATAGCGTCATGTTTCTTTTTTTTAACCGGCCTTTATTACCTCCCCTTAGCTTAGTTAGAAATTTCTTATATTTGGGAGCATTGTTACGTTAGAAGATATTAGAATTAGTTTTACAAGATATAACTAAAAGAAAACAGATAGAATGTTTTATTTGTTTTTCTTAATTATCTGAATGATCAGTATTTGCAAAATATTAAGTTAAGAAAAGATGTTTGTCTTCGGTAAGGGCATGCAATACTTATTTTAGAGTTTTAAAAATAGTTTCGAATTAATATCCTAGCATTGTATTATTTACTGTTACTGTAGAAATTGTGAATCACTTCAAAATTATTAGGATGATATAATGTTTTTGCTTCATAATGCATTATTATACCAATATAATGGTTTCGAAACTAATGATATGTTAATACAAAGAAGAGCGGCTAGCGGCTGCTATCAGTATCACTAGGTATAATTTCTGTATTCAGAAAATTTTAAATGTGGATAAATATTTGATGGTGTTGAGGGATTGAAGAAATAGAAAAACTTTGGTTAGATAATTGCAGTCATGCTATGAAAGGTTTGATCAGAAATTGAAAATAAATATTCCCAAGAAATTAAAATCACTGAAAATTTTGTTGATGGATGAATTTTTGTTTCATGCCAATCATGATTTAACGTCCAGTGTCGGGCAGTGGTTACTATTACATAGTAAATTGCATATCAGGATGAGAACATTTTGAAATGATATGAATATAAAACCATGCTTTGTACTAGAACAACACGCTGAGCCATGTTTTTAACGTGCTAGCAACATCAGGAAGTCACATCACCTCACTGGACACATTATACTACTTCGATCCGACCATTCCTTTGCTTTTACTCCTAGATGCTTCATGCCTGGTGGAGAAGCAGCAAATACCAATTTTAATTTCTTTGGTTTGACCCAGTCAGATTAAACGCACGAACTTCTGCACTTCAGATCAGCCCCACGAGATCACCAAAATGGTTCTGAAGTTCTGAACATTGGAAAAAGAATACCTTTTCTATGAATCTCATTCACGACTGTATATGATGTTCTGTTCAAAATTAAACCTTTTTTCACTGAAAGAGGCCTAGTATACCCGAATTGACTACTTCCTGCCATTTGCTGAATTTCATATAAATTCCTGTAGTTTTTTGACATCTCAAAGAGAAATTCTCGCCTAACAATTAAAAAATAATTGTTCTACATCATCATTAGGTAATATACATATTATGGTATACTGTTGTCCTTCTGTCCGTCCGTCCGTCTGGCGTAAACATGTTGCGCAGTAACTTGAGTACGCATTAACTGTTTCTTCAAACTTCAGCACACTATTACAAATGGTTGTCTGAGGGTCTGGTTACTTTTTGAAAATTTTCACTGCTTGTTGTTCCAGATTATGGGACTTGGATTGTCCAAAAAAACCAATTTTTCACATGTTGCACACTAACTCTAGTATGCCTTGACTTATTTTCTTCAAACTTTTACCATATTATTACAAATGGTGGTTTGAGGGTCTGTATATTAATTTTTATTTCTATTTGAAAAAGATATATTTTCAGTGCACATTTTTGAACTGCATAACAAATTTGATCAAGTTTGGCACTTTGGTACTAGTATAAATGTCCAATTTATTGTATCCAGATTTTTTGTCTTCCAGTTCAATGTTATCTTTAAAATCATTCAAGAACTTGATATTAACATATTTATTGTATGTAATATAAAAAGCAATTTAGTGACCAAGTTAAAAAAGCATGGCTTGTCGTCAGCCCCACATCATCCTTTGAAATTTATTTTGATATATCATTGACAATTTAAAATAGTTTCATTGTTTTTTAATCAATAACTTTTTTGAAAAAATATTTTCTTTTGGTAGTTACAAAGATTTTTAGATCACACTTTTAAACTCGTTCTTGTTACCTGGTATATATTTAGTCATAAAATTTGCAATTCAAAATAAAGGGAACCCAGTTCATCACTTATGATTATATCTACATTACTGCTTAAGTTCATATCCTACTGCTCATTAATCGTATGAAAAAAATAATGTTCAATATTATGATGCCTGGTAATATCCATATCAGTCATGACTGGTAGAAGTACTGTACAAAATATGAAAAGGGTTCTTTTAGTGATTGGAAAAGGAAAAGTTTTATGGGCCATTGTAGTCTCTTCTATTGGAAACTATAAGTATTATGGGCCATTTTTTATTTTCATAGGAAACCACCTTCAAGCTGTGAATGCCACTCTGTTGTTTTTTTTCATTTCACATCTTTTTTTACATATATTAACTCTTGAGCCATGTGAGGTTAATGGGGAATGAAATAAAAATCCTAAAACAGACACTAGATGATATTGTACATTTAGAAGTTATGCATATAATATTTCACTCCTAAAAATAATACTTGAAAATTAGCAAAGATAAATCTACTAGTAGATGATTATTTACTTGAAATAAATACATGTAATGACTTGTTTTTTCTTGACAAAGGATCCAATTATCACTTGGTGCCAGATGAAATTAGCAAAGTGAAACTAAAACAAACTTACTTTCTTTTATTCAGTCATGCCTTTCAGAAAACAAAAATGATTAGAATATATGGAATTTTCAGTGTAAAAGGGAGATAACTTTTCTCCTGAGATATTCTTAAAGCATTACATCCATAGGTTGTACCAAATATGCATGCAGTAAATGAAAATCATCTTGAATAATAGTTTTACAAATATTAGCATAAATTTATAGTCATTTCACATATTTAATATTTGCAATTTTTCAAGCACAATTATTTTCTAATAGAATTTTCTTATTTCAGATCACATTTGAGATATACACTTGTAAGCTTTTCAGACAAAAAGGCCATGTGAGCTTTTGTCATCACTTGGGGTCGTCGTCCGTCCGTCCATGATTCACATTTTAATCTTCTCTTCTGGAACCGCTCGGCCAATTGGAACAAAACTAACTTGGCAGCAATGGTCTTTAGGTGGTCCTCATTCAGAATTGTATCCGATGACCCCGTGCTTCATCCAAGATGGCCGTCAGAGCCGAACTTAGTTTAACATTGGACCCAAGGGAAATTTACTTAAAGATCTTCTTGTCTGAAATAACTTGGCCAATTGGAACAAAACTTGGTAGCAATGGTCCTTAAGTGGACCTCTTTCAGAATTGTATCTGATGACCGAACCCATCATCCAAGATGGCTGCCAGAGCCGAATTTACATTTGTAGTTTAACATATGACCCTATCAGAAATTTACTTAAAGATCTTCTTGTCTGAAACAACTTGGCCAATTGGAACAAAATTAGGCAGCAATGGTCCTTAGGTGGTTCTCTTTCAGAAATATATCCGATGACTCGACCCGCCATCCAGGATAGCCGACAGAGTCGAACATAGTTTAAAATAGGACCCTATGAGAAATTTACTTAAAGATCTTCTTGTCTGAAACCACTTGGCCAATTGGAAGAATTGTCAGCAATGGTGCTTAGTTAGTCCTCTTTCAGAATTATACCCGTTGACCCTGTTCACCATCCAAGATGGCTGAACTTTGTTTTACATATGACCTAATGGGAAAGTTCACTGAATGATCTTGTTGAAACCAGTGAGACAATTGGAATTTGAAAGGAATGTTCCAGGCTGCCAGTCAAGATGGACATAGTCCAGGTGAGCGATACAGGCTCCTGGGAGCCTCTAGTTCTATTGAATGTATCCTTATAATGTTTTTATCACAATGGTCCCCCATAAGAAATACAGGTTGAGATTGATTTTGGGAAAACTGGTCCCTCCCATTTTTTTCCTGGTCGGTCATTAAGGGGTGTTTGATAATTTTGGTGTGACATTTTTAATATTCGTCCGATTTTTGGATTTTAATGTTCCTTGATGAAAATAGAAAACCTTTTACATAACATCTGTTTTTTCACTATCTCTTTTAAAATGTTTTCGAGATATAAAGAGCCGAAAAAGGGATACATCTTAATTTTTGAAACTTTTTTTTATTTCTTATCCGATTTTGATGAGTTTTTAAAAATTGTTTGTCATAAGAAATACAATAAAAGTTATTCAGCACATTTTTGGTATAACTTTTGTCTTTTTAGAGATAAAGGGAATTAAAGGGGCCAAAATAAGCCATTTTGCAGGACACCTAAATTATTTATTTTTTATGTGATTTTAATGGAGATTTTCCTTTAGTTCAACTTAATGAGTACTTTCAGTAGTATGTCTACATATTTTTTCTTTCCTGTACATTTATTGAGATGCAGGTAGTTAAAGGAGCCAAAAAATCAAGGTGGCTTGAATTCTAAGTATTTTTGATTTTTCATCTGGTTTTTGTAGTAGGTCCAATATTTCTGTTTATCAATAGTAAAACAAAATGCATTTTATAATAGTTGATAATAAAGTTCAATAAACTTTACCGACCAGAGTGAACATTTTTAATTTCATGTTGTAATAAATTTTCAATATATTGTAGAAACCACTATTTCCTAGATCAAAGATGGCCCTGAGTCTAGATGACAGATTATTAGGGGAGAAGGTTGACAATTACTGCAGTAGTGATGAAGGGGAACGTGATGATGAAGATGATGATTTTGAACAAAAACCTGGTGATCCCACACCACCATCAAACATAAAGGAGCCAGAAATAAAAGAAT
The DNA here is from genome assembly GCA_028015205.1 of Mytilisepta virgata. Classification (NCBI taxonomy): domain Eukaryota; kingdom Metazoa; phylum Mollusca; class Bivalvia; order Mytilida; family Mytilidae; genus Mytilisepta; species Mytilisepta virgata. The sequence continues at coordinate 81,352,196 of CM051519.1, forward strand.
ACAGTGGATATTCTACAAATGTATGCATAAGGCCAAATGAAAAAATGTGTGGTTCTGGTTACCTACCTACCCTAAATATTTTTTGGACATTTATCAATATGCACTATTAAAGTCTGTCTCTACCAAAGACTGATGTTAAAAAATTTGTAAAAAAAATCCCTACCTGCATATCGTATTTTTAATTATTTATTTCTAATTTGTGAAAAAAAAAAAAAATCCTGCCTACCTATTCTATTCTTTATCATGATATTTCAGGAACCACACTTATTTTTTTACTTGACCTATTAAATTATATCAACTTTTTGCTGCAGATATAAAAATTGAATTGTCATATTTATAGTCAACAGATTGCAAATATATAAATGTTTTCCAATTTAAATCATTAAAGCATGCTTTATAATGGATGATTCTGAAAATATTGACAGTGTTTCCAGAATTTAATTCTGTGGGAAAGGTAAAATTATTTTTTAAACTCACATTTACTACAGGTCTATTTCCATCACTAGGTATTAGTTCTTGTTTTCTATAAACAAAAACATTTAATTGTCTCTTCTGAAACCACTGGGTCAATTCGTATACAACTTTTGTGGAATATTCATTTGGTGGTCTCCTGTTAAAAATTTGTCTTAGAATCTGGACACCAAGAAGTTTGGCCACATTTAAAAATCTTCTTCTTTGAAAGTCTTTTGAATTTGCAGAATTCTACAAGTCAGTTAATGCAAATGCACTTGTGTTTAGTTATATACTTTTGATTTTGTGCTTGCTTTGTAACTTCACTCCATGTCCGTTTTTCCTCACATTCAATAACTTTACATGTAATTTCAAGAACATTTAAGTGAATATGAAAGCTATGCATGTCTGGCATAAACTGTAAGTCATTTTTTTTAAACAATGGAAAATACAGAACACAGAAAAGTGATGCATAAAATATTGATCATGATCTGTTCTGGAACCGCTGGGCCAATTGGAACAAAACTAACTTGGCAGCAATGGTCTTTAGGTGGTCCACATTCAGAATTGTATCCGATGACCCCGTGCTTCATCCAAGATGGCCGTCAGAGCCGAACTTAGTTTAACATGTATAGAAATGTTAGTGACAAAAATACACTGCAGTTGAATTTATATGAGATCAACTTTTGTCAATTGATGCAAATAAAAATACAAGTACGGGTATTCAGGGTTATTCACTAGATGTATTTGAAAAAAACTTAGATACATACCTAATATGAAAACATACATATGAAATGAGGAACTTTTCTTTTCTACAGACTGGTCCAAAAGGGGTTATAAATGATTGGAGGGAGTTCAAAAGAATGGAAACAGAGAAGAAAGCAGAACAAGAAAAAGAAAAACAAGCATTACTAAAGAAGCTAACAGTAACCTGTAGATCTAGTGTAAGTATGTATTTAGTCTCAATGTTTTTCTAAAAATTTGCAGACATTTAAATGTAAGTCCTACTATATTAAGCCAAATAGGTTATATGTATATATCATTTTGAAATAAATTTATGTATGGTTGGTAATTTGACCAATCGAATTGAGAATCCTTGGGTTTTATCTTTAGGCCAGGGAAAAATGATTGTTGGTTTCCCCTAACATGGGAAAATTTTCAAGGCCCGACAGGCATGTTTTTTGTTCTTGTTTTTTTTTGTGTATCAATTGTGTTGCTATAGAATATTTGTTCTATACGCAGTCTTTTTTTTTACTTGACAACTGGTATTAAACTTAGGTGACTTAAATAACATAAAGAACTGGTGTCCATGACCATGTACTCAATCTTTAACCATTATTTCTTTACTTTGTATCGTTTGATGCGTACATTTGGGTATGTGGACCACTAGAATACAGGCGATCTGTGCCGAGGTGTCCATTTTGGGGTATTTAAACAACAGGGGAGCAAAACGCTTTCAATCATTGTTATCATTCTGATCAGTTAAGCGCTTCTGCGATCTAGATATTAAGGCGGAAAAAAATTACCTTGACATTGATGTGCTTCTATACAACAAAACTGAAACCATATGAAAAAATGCTTGATTAAACATTGCTGGATTGGAACAAGACACGGCCGTTTTTTTTGTTTTTTGTTTTTTTCTTGTTTGGTCGAAACAAATAAATGACCCGGCTGTTTAAAATAGACCCGATCGGGTTAGGGGTGAAACCAACAATAATTTTTCCCTGTCCTTAGGCTTATGTCGTCAAAATCATGAAGGCTGAAATCTGATTGGCTGATTGGAAAGGTCATCAAAACAGAAAGTAAAATGGAGTGTTGTTAGATCTAGTGCAGTGATTGAAAGGAGCAATTAGTAGATCTAATTTTAATTAGATTGTTGTTTGCCAAGTTATTCTATGATTAGAAAATTGATTTGATTTTTTCCATTTGAAGATTTGTCTCACTGAGTTATTCCATTTGAAAATTTGTCTCACTTTTGTTTGCAAAATAAAATTGATAGAAGTTCCTTTTAATTGGTATTACTATTTGTTTAAGGATTCAGTTAATTTGTAGGATTGAAATTGCATATATAGGAATGGATTGATTGATTGTTGTTTAACACCATATGAACGGTATTGCAACCGTATCACCGCAATTTAGGAATAAAAGAGCTTTTTATTGAATATTTGTTTTCTACATTACACAAAATTTATCTTTTTGAAAGATCAGTAACTTTAGTTTGATTACATTTTAAAGAAAATGAAAAGAATGTTAGATATATTAAAAAATTACAATTTATTGTTCAATATTTACTCCTGAAATCATTTATTTTATTCATTTATTCTAATATCAGCTAGATGACGAAAAAGAAAAACAACAGGATGAACAATTCTTGGAACAGATTGAGAGAGAAATGGAAGAATTTGAAGAAGAATTCATGAAAAAATACAGAGAAAAAAGAATAGAAGAAATGAGAAAAGCTCTACAAAATGTGTTAGTAATCATCTTAAGGTTGAAATAATTATAGAAATGTTAGAAAATGTAATGATATGCTGTATTATAGTGCCAACTGGGAAAACATTCCATAAGAAAGTAAATGACAAGAGATTTGATTACTTTCTTTGACTGCCATTAAGTAAATATTCAGACTTATAGTGTTGCCTGTGTAGCATTGGCATCACATAGGTTTCCTATCTTCAAAATATGTTGTGTTTAATAAAAGTTAACTGAAGAATGAATTTGATGTATTCAGTATAATTAATCGTGGATTTTTTTTTATCTACATGTCTGTCAATTCATGTTTTGACATATGAGTTCCTTGCCCCTTTTTCATAAGAAACAGGTAAAATATATACATACTCTAAAATTATTAGGGCCCCACCATGGGACATGGCGGCCGCCCTATAGTAATCAGTCTTGTCCATCCGTCTGTCCGTCAGCATTTCCTTTGTCGTATGATAACTTAAGTTTGCCTTCACAGATTTTTATAATTTTTATACACAATATTGCACTTGACCAAAGGAAGTTCCCTTTCAGTTTTGAGGAAAATCGGACAACAATTTTTGGGAAAAACTTAGTTTTTATATGAAAAAATGCATATTTTGAGAATTTACCTTATGTCGTAAGATAACCTCAGATTGCCTTCACAAATTTTCATAAATTTTATACACAGTGTTGAACATGATCAGTGGAAGGTCCCTTTTGATTTTTAGGAAAATCGGAAAAAACTTGTTGGGGAAAAAGTTTGTTTTTATATGAAAAAATGCATATTTTGAGAATTAACACTATGTTGTATGATAACTTAAGATTGCCTTCACAGATTTTCATAAATTTTATACACAGTGTTGGACATGATCAAAGAAAGGTCCCTTATGAATTTAAGGAAATTTGGGAAACAGATTGGCTTCACAAATTTCATAATTTTATACAGTTTTGGACATGATCATTGGAAGGTCCCTTTTGATTTTTAGGAAAATTGGAAAAAACTTTTTGAGGAAAAAATTAGTTTTTATATGAAAAAATGCATATTTTGAGAATTAACACTATGTTGTATGATACTTAAGATTGCCTTCACAGATTTTCGTAAGTTTTATACACAGTGTTGGACATGATCAACGAAAGGTCCCTTTTGAATTTAAGGAAAATTGGGAAACACTTTGTTTTTATATGGAAAGAGGCACATTTTGAGAATTTAGTTTCATGCTTTTTGATAGATAAAATGAATGTATGAAATCACAACTACATTTTGAAGTGTTTTTGATTCCCATGAGTTAAATCACACAAGCCGGCGGGGCCCTTTCTGACATTGTCAGTATTCTAGTTTTTTTTATGTGAAATTTATATTGAAATCAATTTGATATATTTGCAGACCAAAGTTTGGTAAAGTAATAGCACTTAATTCCAGTGATTTTGTGGAAGAGATAGATCAAGAAAACTCACAAGTTGTAATTATTGTTCATGTTTATGAAGATGTAAGTTTTAGTATTATATTACATATATATACATCTCATGACAATATTATATCAAAACAACATCAGAAGTGTGGTTTTATTGAAAGCTGAACATAGAGTATCAGTTTTGAGGTAACTTAATACAACTTAACTGTAATAACCCTAATTATTCGACACTTTAAAAATTGTCAAAGTTACCATCATTATCAGATGGTGACGGTCAGTAATTTTAAATTCTTAGTAAAGTTTATTACTTTAAGTCCTTATCGAGTGTTTTTATTGTCTTTCTGAACAATCTATCATAATAAATTTGATTGAGACAAGATCAAGTTTTAAGTAAATTTTATTGATTTTTTCTACCTGGAAGTTTACTTTTGAAAAGAAATCCAAAACAAGTTCGAAATGGAATTGCATATTCGCGTTTCTCAGAATATTTAAATGAAGGAAAACAAATCCTCTTATCACTGTTTATTAGACATTTAAAAGTTATAGTTATAATATAATCTAACAAGACCACGAGACAACAAACATTGAACATGTGTTGTAAAAATCATTTGTGAGATGCTCCGAAACCAGATCATGTGTTGCATATTTGTCAACAACATGGCGGGTCATTTGAAGTTTGCTGCTGTCCTGTCTTCAACATTAAAGCAACTATTTGAAGGTATAAAAAGGATAAATTCATGAAAGCGAAATAAAATAACAATATTGCAAGTATGAACCATTATTTCGGTTGCTGGTTCTTAAAGTACATTGATAAGGTCGATCTTAAGGAGTTAAAAAAATGACAATGATGAGAACAAAAAGACAAAAACTCTAATTTTTTGAAGATTTCCAATTTTCATAAAAAATGGGTGTATTTTAGTGTCTAATAATTAGAGTAAGTACGGTACCCAATATTCAATTGTTCATATATTATGATTGAAGTTTTTAATAAAATTGATATCAGTCAGCTTTATGAAACAGATATTATCGTACTTCCCTTCGTCTACATCACCTGCTCAGCCACACTCTAATCCCCATATTAAGGCTTTGTGACATGTGAGGAGAAGTTATCATCGACGTCAGAATATGAGAGCAGGATATATTAGCGACGTCACAATGTGACAGCAGACGTTGTCAAGCTTACCTCTTGGAGGACAACAAAGTGTAAAAATTGTCTTACAGGGCTGACTAAAATGTACAGCATTAGTACGATAAACAGATTATCAGGTTTTCTGCATAGATATTGTTAAATATCAGCCGCTCGCCGCTATATGAATCTTTTAGGCTCGTTTGCTGCACTTACTTTCCAAAAAAGCTTCATATAGTGGCTCATGGCTGATATTTTACAATATCAATGTGCAGAAAACCCGATAATCTATACATATGATCTCATTGAGAGAACCTTCACAATAGGTCCGAAAAGGACTTAGTCTTAATGTAAAAACCAAAGTATCCCTATTCATTGTACAGATTCAGTGTTTATATTCCATTCTGACCGTTGATTAGTTTGTTAGTTTGTTTTCAAATAAATTGGTATCTAGGAATGATATCTTTGCAGTGCATACATTAAAGATAGTAATAGATGTCTGAAATGAATTGGGTTTATTATTGTGTCTCAGAATTGTAAAACATTAAGACTGTTAAATAATATTTGTACATGTTATTTGCATCTTGTTTGGATTTTAGTAAACATTTTAATTGTTTTCCAGAGAAACCAAGCTTGTAAAACAATGAATAAATGCTTAGTGAGTTTAGCTGAGGAATATCCAACTGTTAAGTTTTGTAAATTAAAGGCATCAGAAACCAAACTTAGTTTGAAATTTGTAAGTATGAATGAAACATTTTCCCTTTTTATCTGAGAAAATCGATTGGCTATTGGTGGTAAATTTTGATTAATGTGAGGTTACAGAACTTTGTGTTATAAACAGATCCATAAAATCTTTTATTTGTTGGATATGTATTTGTCTGGTTCAGAAAGGGGTCTTAGGACATCCAAAATTCCATTTTTAGCTCACCTGGCCAAATATATTCTCCCCTGAAACTACATTATGAAATGTTTTGAAACTTTTCAGGGTAGATGACAACAACATTGAACAAAACCCTCTACAAACAATCCAATTTTGGTTGAGGTTCATCCACTCAACCAATTGTTGCAGCTATTTAAAGTTTCCATTGAAACCACATGAGAAAGGACTTTTATATCATTTGCTCAGAAACTAATGGGCAGATTGTAACCAAAGTTGACAGGAATGATTATGGAAGAACCTCTACCAACTTTCAACCTTTGGTTCCTATTTGATGAACAACATGGCTGCGAGAGGCCATCTTTGATTTTTATTGGCCAATTTTCAAAAATCTCCTCTGAAACTACAATATGAAATGTTTTGAAACTTTGCAGGATTGATGACAAATATACCCTCTACAAACAGTCCACTTTTGGTTGAGATTCATCTGATCAGTCGACGGCTGTAGCTGTTCAAAGTTTCCATTAAATCCATATAGGAAAAGACTTTTTTGTCATTTGCTCAGGAACTAATGGGCAGACTGTAACCAAAGTTAGAAGGAATCTTATATTGAAGGACAGATGCAAATGATCCACCTTTTTAGGTCAAAGGTCAAATATCAAGTTACTTTGACATTTTGCATTTCTTTAAGATCCTTGTGGATACAAAAGAGCTTACAGTTTATAATGACCTAATAAAGCCATGTGAGCGATGCAGGCTCACATGAGCCTCTAGTTGTGAACAAAATGTATTGAAAATTCCAAAAATTTCAATGTGGTCATTTCCTCCAATTGTTGATTTTTCTTTATTGACTGTTTTTACACCAATTATTATGTCAATACAATAAAATTCAAAGGTTTTTTCAATTAACCAGGTTTTCCAACAAAAAAATCTGGTTAATTTGGTGAAGTACGGCAGCAGGCGGGCGGGCAACAGTTTCCGTGCAATAACTGATGAACCCTTCAATCAAAGCTTTTCAAATCATAATATGTTGCTCGGTGATAAAATGGAGATCAATTTCGATATCGACCATTTTCATTTTTACCGCTCAAGCAATGCTTTTCAAATTTTAATATGTTGTTCCCAATGATAAAATGGAGGTCAAGTTTGATATTGACCATTTTCACTTTTACTGCTACAGAGTTGCACTCCTTGATTAATTGGAAAATGGCACTTTTTGTAGTTTCCATGAAATAACAGATGAACTGATCAAGCATCATTTTTCAAATTATAATATGTTGTTCCTGATGATAAAGTGGAGGTCAAGTTCAATATTGATCATTTTCACTTTTACCTCATTGGAGTTAGTCCTTGATTAATTAGAAAATGGCAATTTTCGTTGTTTCCGTGCAATAAATAATGAACAGATCAAGGAATGCTTTTCAAATTATAATATGTTGTTCCCAGCAATAAAATGGAGGTCAAGTTCAATATTGATCATTTTCACCTTTATTTCTCCGGAGTTACGGTCTTTGTTTAATTGGAAAAAATGGCACTTTTTGTCGTTTCAGTGCCATATGGATGAACCAATCAAGCAATGCTTTTCAAATTATAATATGTTGTTTCTGATGATAAAATGAGGTCAAGTTTGATATTGACCATTTTCACTTTTACCGCTCCGGAGTTACGGTCCTTGATTAACTGGAAATTTGTACTTTTTGTCGTTTCTGTATATTTTAAACGTGATGTTCAACACATGTTTCTCTAAAAGCTCTTATCAGGTAAACAGGAGACCAAAAGTTTGGAAAGTCAAAAACAAACAAGGGAACAACAAACTACCTGAACAGTTTTAGACAAGATTTGCACCTTACAAATGCATATGTTTCAACAACAAATATTTGAGAAAACCCATTTTGACAGCTTTTTACTGTACAATTGTCAACAATTTTTCAAAGTTAAATCATCTTTCATAAAACTTCAGCCCAAGAGGTTGATTTAGTAAAAATATGAGATTTCAATAATGTTGCCATTGTCTGTAGGTGTACTTTGTTACAATGTAACAATCATGGAGCCTGCACGAACACTTGTGAGAAACATCAACATACTGATTACAGTTCTATCAGTATACCAAAATTTATATTTTTGAATTAAAGTAACACAACATATTAGTAAAATAAGTAGCTTTGTGTCTATTATTTACATAATTCAGATAAATTGCTTGTCTAATACTTTACATTAAATGATGTCTTAAAAATAAAAAAATCTCAAAAGTTTCAGTTCAAAGACATTTAATCCCAAAATTCTGTCTTGCGCTATGATGTTTAGAATAAAATCAGGCAATTGGTAATATATGATTTGTACAGCATATATTTTGTCAGGTATGACCACCGATACTTTATAAATGATAAGAGGATAAAATTTATAAGACTTGAATATTGACCCTTATATACACATATTTTAGTTGTAATATTTATTTCAGGCCAAAGATGGTGTTCCAGCATTACTGATATACAAAAGTGGTGATATGATAGGAAACTTTGTAAGAATTTCAGATGAACTTGGGGATGATTTCTTTCCATCAGATGTGGAGAGTTTTCTTGATGAGTAAGTAAATTTTGTATGCAAAAGTACTAAACTTGAAAGAAGCTATCTGACTTTATTTATAATATATTTTTGGATAGATTTCATATAGTGCAAATCACACTTATAGTTCATATAGTACATGATGGACAGGTGGTCTTGGAAATAGAGTACCTGTTTTGGGTAATATAATCTAAACTCAGATTTTGGAAACTTTACAGAGAGTTTCAGTGACTGTGCTGGGCTCCACCGATGTTGCAAAGTACGATTATTTTATTCAATCTGGCGACAGAATTTTGTTAAATCTAGCTCACACTAATTGCAAATAAAGCTAGATATTGGACTAATGTGAAAACATTTTAAAATGGTAACTATGCATGCTTTTATCACATTAAACTGGTGTTTAAAAGCGTTATATCATAAAATTTCCAATCAGTAAAAATTGTGATATCACTTCTGGTTTAACATCAACAAACACCTGTGGAACAATCGATGTTTTATTATGCTTGCCATCGAAATAAAGGTAATTTCAAATGAAAGATGAAAGTTAACTGTGATTAAAACTTTATTTCATCAGAAATACTTTTTAGGTTATGTTATTTCAAATAGTAATGAATAAAAGAACAATCATGTATGTTTCAAAAAGGGGGAGGGTGACTTGGTGAACAAATTTTGAAACTGGCGAAAAAAATGATGCTTTAGCGATTTTTTTGGCAACAAGTTTTTGAATGCCAGCGCAACCCCCTTGTTTATAGACTTATTGGAGATGTTCATAAAGGAGTATGATGCAAGTTCAAGATTTTTATGCCCCCACGGCTAGTCGAAGGTTTCCGTGCTCTAACTTTAGTTTGCCTCAATCAAATGTTATGAAACTTATACACAATGCTTATTACCACCAAACACAGATCAAGTTTGAATTTGGGTGGTGTCACATTCACTGTTCTGGTGTTATGTCCCTTTATAAATGGAAAAATTGCTGAATTTGCTGTTTCCACACTCTAACTTTACATTGCCTCAACCAAATGTTATGAAACTTATACACAATGCTTATTGCCACAGATCAAGTTAGAATTTGGGTAGTGTCACTTTTACCCTTCTCAAGCTATGTCCCTTTATAAATGGTAAAATTGACAAATGTGTCATTTCAGCACTCTAACTTTACTTTGCACCAACTAAATGTTATATATGAAACATATACACAATGCTTTTTACCGCCAAACACAGATCAAGTTTTTGGGTGGCATCACATTCGAAGTTCACGACTTATGTCCCTTCATAAATAGAAAATTGCTGAATTTGCCGTTTCCATACTCCTTCTTTACTTTGTCTCAACCAAATATTATGAATATTATACACAATGCTTATTACCATGAAACACAGGTCAAGTTCGAATTTGGGTGAAGCCACTTTTACCATTCTTGAGTTATGTCCCTTTATAAATTGAAAAATTGCCAAATTTGCTGTTTCCTCAGCAGGTTTGAATTTAATACATTGACTCTTGCATATTTATAAGCGGGGGCACCCGTATCCCATGGAAATATTCTTCTTTTATTTTTAAAAAAATTTCATGATGCATTTCAAGAATTTTTAAATTTTTAAAATATTTAATTAATTTTTGACACAAATTGTTGATGGATGGTACATATTTTGTTTTCACATGAATTATTTCTTATTTCAGACACAGTTTATTACCATGTAATGATATAATCAACAAATGTATTCAAGACAAAAATACTGGAGAGAAACGTTGTGTATTACCACAGGACAATGATTCAGATAGTGACAGTGACTTCGATATAGATTGATACATACATGTAGTAATTATTCATTGCTTGAATCTCTTATTCAAATCACTGCAATTTTTCCATGTGTCAAAAAAAAGTAGAGATGAAAATTGATATTTTGTATACATGTCAAAATTTTAGTTGATACAAATGATGTTTATGAGGTCTTCTACAAAGATTCCTCATTTCAATTTGATCCGGCAAAACAAATGGCTGCCATGGGCAATTTTTTTTTCAGATTGGCTGAAATTTGAAATATCATCTCCTCTGAAACTACAAGTGCAAGTGATTTGTAAGTTGATACAAATGATATTTGTGAGATCCTTTACAAACCTTCCTAATTTCGTCTTGATCGGAAAAAAACATGGCTGCCATGGGCAATTCTTTTTTCTGATTGGCTGAAATTTGAAAAATCATCTCCTCTGAAACTACAAGTGCAAATCATTTGTCACATGATACAATGGATGTTAATGAAGTCCTCTACAAAAATTCTTCATTTTATCTTGATTGGTCGAAAAAAATGGTTGCCATTAGTGGTTCTTGTTTCTGATTGGCTGTAATTTAAAAAATGTCCTCTGAAATTACAAGTGCAAATGATTTTTAACTTGATACAAATGATTTCTTTTTAGATCTTCTACCCTCCTTTTGACTTGATCTGGCAAAAATCATGGCTGCCATGGGCAATTCTTGTTACTGATTAACTGAAACTTTAAAAATCTTCAAAGGGCTAAATAGACAGGCTAGTCTTTAAATAAGATTTTTTGGGCTATTTGTAAACCAGGTGAGCAATACAGCTTTGGTTATTGTTACAAATTAATATAATTTTATAAAAACTACATCATAAAAATGGAGGGTGACTAGGTTTCTGCTGTGGTCAGCTTGGTAGCTATAAGTAAAATGAATGTGTAGATTTTTCTTCAAGTGTAATGAATTTTCACAGAGGCAACCTGAACTCTGAAAGGAGTAGACATACATGTATTCTATGGTCTATGTTGACCCTAAAATATTAAGCATATTAGACTTTATCACCAATTCTACTCAAACATATTTGTAAGAAAACCATTAACAAAACTCTTATTCTTTTCTTATATATACCAGTATTGCATTGCAGAGGGTGACATAGTGATAATGTAATTGTTTACATAAAAAGGAAAATATGGGCAAAGTTTAAGCATAATTTGGTATACCCGGTAGTTTTAATATACATGACATCTTTCACATGCCTCCATAGAATTTATTTTATGCATGTGTCACCTAAATATAACTTTTCATAACAAAAAAAATTGTTTGCAGGTATGGGAAAATGTTTATGAGGTGGAATTAGATTAAATAAATGCATGAATTTACCACTTTTGATAATCTTCAAAAAATTCCCAGACTTTTGAATCTTGCCGTAATGCCAAAATTATAAATCCACAGAAAAAAAACTGTTCAAAATTTAGAATACAGGTTCAGTCTGATTGCATGTACTTATGGTGTAGTCACAATTAAGTCTTTGTGGATGTAGTTCTTTTATGGAATTTAAGGTTTCCATGAGTGTCTGTTACAAAATTAAATGGGTTATAACCTTCATATACAAATGATACCACATCTGCATTACGGTCACAGTTTAATAGTCCTTTATATAGGAAGTTCCTTTCAAATTTTTAAGATTTTTTATGGAACTTAGTTCAATATAATCTTCATTAAATGATTGGTTGGAATAAATGTCATTTTTATGATATAAAACTCCAGGATATTCATTAATGTCCTCATGTTTTGTCGGTGTATCGTTATTGTAACCAGAAGTAAGATTTAAGATTTTTTGTGCAGATTCCAAGAAAAATATTTCATTAGTATTTCACAGCAATCAATTATAAACTAATATTTGTGTTATGTGTATTTTAGTATTTTTATTGTTGTTGTTTATATATTAACTTATTTGTATAGACTATAGTCTCATTTCTTTCCTTTGTTCCTCACTTTTATTCAAATAATATTCATTTTATATGTTAATTGAAAACAACTTGGTAATGTACAAGTACATTTATACTCATGTATATGACATTTCTATGGTTAGTGATTTGTTGTTTATAACTCACCCATTTCTCTCTCTAATTCATAACAATTGGTCTTGGTTAAGTTTTTTTCTGAGAAATTGAAAATTTGTTTACATATATATGCATGAGGCTTTAATTGAGTGTTTTGGGAATTTGGGAAATGTGATTTGATAAAATAGTTTCCATGTGAATTGTGTGTATTACCCATTTAGTTTAGTTTAAACTTATTTATTTATAGTGGATTGGGAAACAAGTTATACCAACTTATACTAATCCCTCTTCATTTAGCCACACACTTTTTTTCTGAACAAATATTGGCTATGAAAGAGGTTGAAAATTAGTTCAGATTTTGAAGCTATATTTGTATTTAATATACTATAATTGAATAGGCACACTAAGTAAATAATATCACATCAAATCACATTCCTGGAATTTTGAAATAAATATACTAATATGAAAATTTAACATTATCAACTGTTATGGATGAGAGTCATAAGCAGGCATGTATAAGGGTGAATTTTCTTAGAATGGAAAAATAGCTGTGTGATGAATAATTATGGGATTACTGTCATTGATAATCATAGTATTCATCATTTTTCTTCATTATATATAGTATTTTATTCTTCTATATAAAATTTGTAGGAAAGATTTGTAATAAATTTTGGAGTAAATGGAATCAACAAATTATATATTTGTTATATGAAACTTATTTTGTGCAATATTTTTTGTTCATTTAAAAGTTGCTTTTATAACTGAAATTTAATCTTGTGAAATTTTTAAGTATGATTCTCTTTTCTTGATATAAAATAATAAAAATATGATTTCTTTCTTCTAATTATCTCCCTTATTCTTCAGTCCGAGCACAGACTTAAAATAATTTTTATTCCTGACTTACAGGAAAGAAGTCAAAATCAGTTTGTTTCATGAGTTATCTTTCTTTGTATTTGACTAGAAGTCAAATTATATTATAATACATTAATTATTAGCACTGAACTAAAAAACTACAAATAAGTTACAAATATTGGGAAGTGTAATTAGCCCATATATTCATATTTAAGTGCCAGGCACTGGTATGAAAGTGAAAAAAATAATTTTGCTATAAGCCAGAAGGACATATATTCACCTTCAAATGCAGCAATATAATCATATCACCACGACAATGAGAAAAAACCAAGTGTAATTAAACAGATTTAGCTGAAGCTTAAGATGTATAGAAATCTAAATTAGATTGTTAATAATATGGTCATAGGTATGAGATTGCCCAGAAATCCCACATTCTCAAAGAAAACTGATTTTATCCTGTACAGTTATTGATTAAATGAAACATCTCTTTCTTTCCATACATGTCGGTGTGTTTAACTACAACTTATAAGTTTTTATAAGAACTGTTGCCAATTTGAAAAGTTTTCTCAAGATAGACAAAATGGAGAAATTTTTTAAATTTGATACATTTTGTCAAACCTGATAATATTCAAGTTGATAAAAATGCCTAATGGAGCAACAATTTGATTTTTAGGAGGGTAGGCAAGGAATTTGAAAAGGGAAGGCCCAAAAATTTGATGAAAAAAATGCACACTTAAAAATGTTGTGAAAAAAAAACAGGGTTGAACATAATCTAGGATTCAAGATCATTTGTTGCCCCACCCCCCTTGAAAATCACATGGTTACTCCCTAAAATTTTTAGTAAATTGGTGTTGAAAAATAATCATTTAAATTCCTTAATTTCCTTGTTAATATGAAAATGTATTATGGGGTATTTTCCAATGAGACAATATTCCATAAGACATCAAAGTGTCATCATGTGGCCTTCCATTAAGAGTAACATACCAATATACAAGACGTGGACCTGAAACAATTTAAGTAGACAACAGAACTGAATTTGGTAATACACTGCAGGCATTTCTTTTATGCAAATAACATCCCCATTCATTACTATACAACAATGTATGGGGCTGTTATTTCAGGCATTTGTTTTATAAAAATAACAGCCCCATACATTACTATACAACAATTTATGGTATGGGGCTGTTATTTCAGGCATTTATTTTATACAACAAATGCCTGTGCAATACACTAATGAAATGGGATGTATTTCGTCAAATCAAATCCATAAAATTTTGAAATTAGAATATTGTAAAAAATCAACCATAACCAATTGTTATGAATAAGATAAGTTGGTGTGATACTATTATTTCAGTCTTACGAAAAATAAAAAAGAAAAGAACAGGTTCTTATTTTGGGTTTTTGGGTGTGTTGTGTATTTTAAAATAATGTTCAATATCTGAATTTCTTAAAATTTCTAAAGGGCTCAGTGTTAACTCTATTACTTTGATTGTTTTATGGTTTTTGTAAGACCAACTAAAGTGTTGTATTTTGATTGAAAAAGAGCTAGTTTAACTAGATTTTTTTCAGATTAAAATGCAGGTCAAAGTCATCAGGGATAGTGGTCTGGTCTTTTTAATATGAATTAGACTATATGTTGACTCTTGGTAGCAAAGGGTCTTTATATTTACAGCCACTTATCTCTAATTCATAATTGATTCTGATTAAATTTTTATAATAATATTCTGAGTAATTTCAAAATTTGTGGAATGTGATTACAAGTAGATGAAATAGATCCCATCTGAAGTGTGTATATTACTCCATTTAGGTATAAACAAGAGATTGTAAATCAGTTCAGAGAAGATTTTAAAGTTATACTCGTATGTAATTAACTAAAATTAACAAACACACTAAGAAAATAACATTACATGGTATCACATTCCTGGATTTTTATGCCCATGAATGAGGCTAGGGCATAAAGATTTCCCCTTGTCCGTCCGTCCGTACGTACATCCCGATCTGCTTAAGTTTTGCATTTCTCAGAAACATACAGTAATATGTCAATGATATTTCACCACTACAGTCCTCTGGTATAGTACAATGCTGTTCAGCAACACTTGGGTCACTATGACCTACATTTCACGCTTCAGTGACTTTAGTTAAGTTTTGCATTTAAGTTCATTTCTTTGAAACTAAGCATAGTGTATCAGTGGATGTGCCTTTGGTAATACTGAGCAGTCATACAATAATTTGGTCATTATGATCTACATTTTATGCTTGAGCGACTGGTTAAGTTTTGCGTTTAGGTTCATTTCTTTGGAACTAAGCATAGTGTATCAATGAAACTTCATCAGTGGATGTGCCTTGGATAGTACTGAGCATTCATTCATGATGACCTATATTTTAGGCAGGGCATCCGTGTCTTACAGACACAGTTTCTAGTTTAATAATAAAACAATAATGTGAATAGTTGAAATTAACATTTGTTATGTATGTGAGAGATAGGCAGGCATGATATTCATCCAAGAAATCTTTAGGCTTATAAAACAGGAAGGTATAATCCTTTGAAATGCTACAACTAAAACTTGAGAACTAGTTTATTACCCATATTGCTTAACTTGACATAAAGAAATAAAATCCAACAGACAAATTTCAAAATTCGGATTTGATGCAGAGTGTATCCGTTAACGACCCCACAAAATTATATCGAAGTGCGCAAGTGCGTTGGCAGACGATACTATCATGGCGAACAAATTTTGAAACGGTTCATTTTCCAGCATCTTAATCGCCTTAAATTGAATCATATGCAAACATGCCGGTGCAGTTTAAGGTATATTGAAATATCCTACATATTTAGATTTTTCGATGCAATATAAACCGGTATCAATAGTTCAAATGTAGACCGATCCTGCAGTTAAAAAATAATCACGAAAATCTAGAAACGGTAAACAATAACATTCTCTTTGTGTGAAAGTCTTTTAAATTTTAAAACCAAATTAGTATACAGATTAGGGTTATCGAGCAATCAATATTCATCACCTTTCAACATCTAATACAGCCTATTTGTTGTTAACGTTTCACAGGTAATAAAAATGTGCAAAATGAAAATAAAAACATGTCCAGACAAATTCATTTCCAGCGGTAACTTGACCTGAATTTAATATCTACTGTAGTAATTGAATTAATTGTTCAAAATGCGGATGAAAAAATTTGTGAGTAAATTTATTATTTAGTTAAAACTTTAAATTGTTGATAATTAGTTGTGCAAATATTAAATATATATTTGTGTTGCTTGTGCATAAATTGTACTGTAGGTACATGTAAGTGATATTTAATTTGATCAGGAAATTTGATATTTGTGTAAAAGTTTTTTTTTTTCATTGATTATACTGATTGGGTTTGCAAATTGAACTTCAGCCATGTCAGCAATCAATAATCTCTTTGGGATACTGTGTCATGTCAGAAAAAATAGCTCCAGACACAGAATTCGAACCCTAAAGATCAGTTCAAGACTATTGGTCTACCAACCGTTACTCAATAAATTATTATCTAAAACTTATCTGTTGTACTGCTTTTTAAAAAATTTTGTTCCAGGGATCTTCTGAATATGTTACACAGTATAAATGGTTAGATTCTTTCAAAAGTAATAGATTTGTTCCTACCCAAGAACAAGCAGCACCAGTTGCTGGGTTATCATCAGCTGAACTGGGTACTGAGAGTGGGTACCTTAATATTCCAGATGCATGTACAAAACTGTATCAGTCTTTGTAGCCAGCTTAGATGAATGCTATCACATTGGTTTGGAATTTAAAAACAAAATACATCTATAAATTATTATCAGCTAACAAAAGAATGTGAAGTATACTTTTTAATGAATCCTTCAGGTCATTTAAAGTATTGTGGTTTTTGAATAGGATTTTAAACAAAATGAAGTATTGTTGCCAAAATTATAAAAATAATGTTGCTGTCAAACTGAATATACATTTGTACATATGATATAATTTATAGATGTAGTTTAGTATGTATATGACACTTGCATATGTTTTACTGCTAGATATTATTGTATATGATTAAAGCATGCCTCATTCATCCACATGTACATTACAGAAAGAAAGCGAATATCATTCTTCATACAAAGAACTATCACAACCAGATCAAGATTCTTTTGCTGCTGGTCAGAAATCAACAAATTTAGGTATAACTAGAAAACATATCGCTTTTCACCGACATATTTTAATTTAAAATATTTTATAAGCTGGGAGATTTTTATAGTCTTATGTAATTTCAATGTTCTTTTCAATTTGTGTTAATCAAAGATATCAAAATATTTTCAGTAGGCTAAACATACTGTGTCAATTCTTGAGATGAATGGCAGGCTGCTTTTTTACTTTGTGCCAACATAATGTATAGAAGCATGTGATTCTAGCATCTTGTGCTGTATAAGTTGTAGGATTTGCATAAAAGTTCAATTTTCTTTAGGCCAAATAAAAAAATATGTGTGTTTAGGGTTTCATGTTTTTACAAAAAAGGGTGAGCTAGGTAGACATTTTAATTTTTTTTTTATAAATTTTTTTTACCTTTTCCCTATTGGAGAAATTTTTTATGCTTGTAAAACAGTCAATAAAAACCATGACAAGCACAACAAAATAAGGGTTCGTAGGGAAACTTTACACATTTTATTTGGTGTTTGGTACATGTCAGAACTTGAATGAAAACTAGCACTAATTACAGACATCCAATGTTTTAAGAAATGACAGAACATTGAATTTACAGTAGAAATTTGGTGAAACAAAACCAACAGTGCAAAAATATGTTTGAGTTACATGGGCAAATTGAAATTCAAAAGATGAGTAACTTCTGCAAAAGGACTTAAAAGTAGAGTAGAATCTCGATAGCTCGAACTCAGGTCGCTCCAACAGCATGGATTTCTCAACCCTTTTTCGAAAGTCTGGTTGTTTTTTCCATTATGTCTATGTAAATTAACTCTCGTTTTTTAAAACACCGATTTCTCAAATTCTCGAACTAATTATCTGGTCCGTACAACAGTAATACAATGTAGTTTACTCTCAGTAACTTGAACATAATTTTTTAATTTTTGTATGTGACAAATAAGTGTGAAAAACCAGAAGTTAGATCATTCATGACAAGAAGGCGATTAATTGTCAGTTACAGGTCATTGATAATCCGCTTCATGTTTTTCAGTGATTTATTCTTAAATTATTATTTCCACATCAAGATTTGATGAGTGGATGTTGTTTTAATGATCGGATAGATAAAAAGGATGTAAATTAAATTTTAAATTTATTGCTGCTTCATATCCAAAATTGTTCCGGACTTTGATGGCTCGAACTAATTTTATAGACCCCTTCCGGCTCAAGAAATCAAGATTCTACTGTTGTTGAAGATACCTATGGTGTTTGGTTAACACAGTTCTAGATTTATGTTTGTTTTTTTTTCTTTTTCAACATCACACACAATAAAATTTACATCTTTAGAGAATAACTTTAATTAAAAAAAATTGAAGATTGCATGAGGAATTATTTTGTTTGATGCATGACTCATCAGAATTGTATTGACTGTTTCCTTTTGCCTGTACATTTTTTCGCACACCTGACCTTGAAAGTTGTATGGTTAAGCTTTTCAGTAAAGTGGTTTTTTTTGGCTGATTGTATGGGTAATGGATTACAGCTGAAGGTGCGAGAACTAATTTAACCTTGGTCATAAAACAATATGTCCAGTTATGTATGAAACCTGGTCTCATTCAGAAATGAATATTATTTAATTTTTTTATCTTCACAGAAATTAATTGAGGATAACTTAAAGCTTTGTGTATTCCATCTATCATACATTTATATTATGTTTAAATTTGATTTTATCATGACAAATTGAATGAATGAAAAACTATAACTTACAATTACAGTTCATATTAATGTAGATTAGCATAGAAATATGCAGATTTATCCAATTTTTACCTAACATACAAGTTCTAGTTCACTGAAGGAATGTATGAAAATCATTGTGTGATTGCTCGTATTGTTTAATAATTATCTCTTTGAATTTTGAAATTGAAAAAAAATAATTTGCAAATTTAGATTAAAAAAACTGGGATAAAATTTACAGATCTTGATACTTGAATGTTAGTTATTGAATTAGCAGGACTACAATTATTTGGATATTCAATTCATGGCACTATACTAATGTACCAATCAACTCTGTATGTTCAAACATGAAACCATGTTGAATTTAATGTGATATGTTCTTTCATACATCAGTTAACTTTAATCTTTTATATAAAAGGGAAAGATAGGTAGTAAGATGTATACATGTGATTTCAGGTGTTCCATTTGAGCCTCCAATACAAAGGAAGAAACGAACCAGTGGTCCCCATGCATCACTAAGTTCCAAATTTTATGAGAGTACTGGAAGATTTAGTGATGATTACCAGCTGCTAGGAGTTAATGATAAATTTGTACCCAATGTGAAATACCGGAGTAAAAGTCAGGGTAGAGCACCATCCCCACCCAAGCAACAAAAGCTTAGCAAGAAAATGGTATGTCATACACTGATTTGTTTACCAAGTTACTATCTGTAAAGTGAACTGGTATATAAACTATTTCACCTCCAAAAATTTATAGGTCTGCTGTGTCAAATCATTTCGGGTCTCGAGGCCAATACAGCAAACCTTGAATCTATACCAGTGCCAATACAGAAACAGCCAGTTAATAACACTATAATATCATCCCTTTCTTTTGATTTTGCCATAATTATAATAAATTGCTTTCAGATCAAACTATAATCAGATTTAGTGTAAAGGTATTATTTTTATCGTGTTACAGAATGAAGAAAACAAAGAAAATCTGAGAAAAACAGCACCAGCACCTTATGTTAATGTGGACAGATTTAAGGAACCACCAAGACGAGAAAAAGTGATAGGTGAACCTCTGAAACTGAGGGAGGTATCTACAAAGCAGGATAATCTCAGTGAAGAACCGTCCACACCCCTGACACCAAGAAAACCTAAAGAATACCATGGTCTTAGGAAAGAAGACCTTAAATCTAAAACAGTAGATGTTAATAGAGAGGTCGCAGTCTCCAAACAACTAAAAGATAAAAAGATTGATAATATGAACGAAATATCTCAGACAAACATAGACAAAGGTGTCATGTATTCTGCACCAGAGGCTCCAGTAAGTCATGATCATGTGATTTTTAATGGTATTTCTTTACACTGTAATACTAAAAGTATATATAAAGTTTATTTTGGAATGATGTGAATAATTAAATGCTAGATGAATTGCATTAAACGTATTGAAAATAGAAACAGTTGTGTTAGAAATTTTATCATATTGGTTGAAATATTATTGTTAGGTTCCATGATATGATTGTTAAGAATATGTTATTGTTATCATAATTTCTAGCTAGCCTCCATACCTCTAGTGAAAAATTCTGTAGAACACATGGTTATTTTTATTGGGTGCCTACATTTTATTTTCATCCCGAAATGCAATAAACACAAGAACACAAGACTCATTTAAGGAATGTTTTCAATATTTGAATAGGTTATACAATATAATCTGGTTTGGGTCAGTTTACGCATAATAAACTGCTAAGCGGTTTAAGAATGCCGTAAACTGACCCAAACCAGGTTATTGAAGTATAACCTGTTCAAATATTGGAAACATTCCTTAAAATTTAATCTCAAAACAGAAAGACAATGATTCCTCGATTCAAGATCAATAACAACATTGGACTATTTGAATTTACAAGTGGCAGATTAATCCGTCAGTGACATCACAAGACCAAACCAGGTTATACAGTATAACCAGTGTTGCTGCATGTCAATCAAAATTCAGTATTTAAATCAAATTAAATTATCAGGATATATGTTGGATAAATCAGCAATAAAAAAGTTCATAAATTGTGTAACTACATTCAGGCTTTAAAGGTCTTTACATAAATATTTAGGGGGCCTCGGTGGCCGAGTGGTCTAGGTACTTCGTCATGACTACTAATGATCACTAGCCTGTCAAAATTGGGATTGTCAGTTCGAATCTCACATGTGGCGGGGTGTGTTCGACTCCGATCTAAATTGACAAGGATTGCCAATTTTTCTACCGAAGGTCGGTTGTTCTCTCTGGGTACTCTGGCTTCCTCCACCAATAAAAAGTGGCCGCCACGAAATAGCCAAATGTGCTGAAAACAGCGTAAAACCCCAACTAAACAAACAAACAAACATAAATATTTGGAGTGAAAAATTGAAAAAATAATTTTGTACACATATGAAAAGTTATGAGTTAACTGTAAATTGATAAGAGTACTTAGGTAAAATCCTCCTTTTACTTTTTGCAGGCTGAATATGCTCTAAAATATAAAGCTGGAATTGCTCCATTCAGACCTAAAAGGAAGACATCAGAATACCAAAAAGCATTTGACTGGAAGGAAAGGGTACCATCATCCCCAATGTTGGCGGCTGAACAGGTGTGTAATGCTTTTTCACAATTTTAAAAAGTAAAATTTTAAGAACATATTAAAACTTGTGTATAAAGGACACCCAAGAGACAACAAATATGCTCAGGTGCTGTTTATACAATTTATTTTTTTATAAGTTTTGTTGCTAAAAGAACTTTATAGGCAATAATTTCCTATGCTATAGTTTACGCATTTGACAGTCATTGTTTATACATGCAGATGGTAGAAAGATTCATTTTATCAGAAAAAGGCAGTTCATAAAATTTTCTATTTTAGTGACTGGTTTCCTGAAAATAAATGCACACTACATTTTTTGACAGATCATGCTTGTGTTTTATGTCAGGTAATTTACAACAGCAATCCAGCTATGTCCCCATCAAAGAAAGATGTTGTAGCAAAGTCATCAGAATATAATGCTCAGTTTAAAGGCTGGAAAACTGTTCCATCATTGAAGGAACTGAAGGAAGAGGAGCTAAGGGAGAGAGAGACCAATCAGAGACAGAGTAGGAGTAAAAGAAAACAGAAACAAAAGGTTAGTGCTAAGATACATTTATATAAGAATGTGAAATAATTTACAAGCCATTTTATAATACAATAAAATTGTTTTGCAAATTTGCTGTTTACATAATGTCCAAGTTGAAAGATTTTAATGGATGTCACACGTTTTTATATTGCTTGTGTCATATATTTAACTGAAAACATCAAAGACAGTTTTTTGGTAAATAATTTTTATACAAAAATTTTTATATTTGTTGTAATTTAGTTTTTTCTTTTCTAGATACCAAGAAGTAAAAGTGCATGTAAGTATTATTATTTAATAAGAATTATGAGTGTCCATAGTTCTTCTGAGATTTATTGAAAGTTACTTATAATTATTATGGTTTTATAAACAATACATTGTGTCTTCTTTGGAGTTGTTGACAAATAAACACAGTCTTTTTTGTAAATTCCATAAATGTTAAAAAATGGAAAAACTAAGCAATGATATCAAAAAGAAAGTGTGAAATAAGAGTATGAAAACTATCGAAAATTGAACCATAAGTAATGGTGGAATATGTTTACATTTAAGTACAAATATAGGTAATCTGAGATAAACTTGAAATACTTAGACGCAACCTCTTAGACACAGCCTCTGCCAACAAAAGGTAATTTGAGTGGAAAGGATTTGGAGTATTAGTCATTGTGACAATATTAAATGTTAAACAAAATCAGAATTATTATGTAGTTTCCAAACTACACTATACGGTGCAGTGGTGTAGTGGTTAGTGCATCGGATGACGAAGCCTAAGGTCCCTGGTTCCATTCTTGTTCGGTAAAGTGTTATTTTCTATGATTACAATTTACAGCTTTTAGTCCAGATAGACTTCCTCCAGCAGGAACAGAGAAAATAATTTCTAGTGATGACAAAAGATTGACCAGGGGAGCAGAAATGAAAGAAGAAGTCCCAAAAGTACCAAAAGCACATGTTAGGTAAAAAAATATTATTGATGGTTTAAAAGAGGATATTATTTTCTTTCAATTGACCCTTTCCATATTGAATTTGTAGACTGAAGTTGAATAATTGGTATTAAATTAGCTAATTTATGAATCTTATATATATATATATATATATATATTGTAATAAAAATAAACTAGAATCAAATTTTAAATTTATGAAATTTACAGGAGAGTGAAAAGTGAATATGCATCAAACTATAAGGCTCCAAAGAAATTTAAAGTTGTACATGGAGCATGGAAAGGAGCAGATCCACCACAGTTGTTGCCTCAGGTAATTTACAGTTCAAGATTAAGTCTTATCACATTTTTATCTTGAACAAAATTTTGATGTTGGAATTTTTTTCTCTAAAAAATTATGTATTTGTAAAATTTAGATGACCTACTCAAGTTAAGATTTAATAGTATAAAAATAAGATGAAAACTATTGTAAAGTAGGTTATTATCTATCATTTGTCACTACTGCTCAATTGAACTTACCATATATATACATGTGTGTTGCACAAGTTTTTCTTAGTAATGAGTGTCTACCTCACCAAAAATAAAATCTGTGTATGATTATGTTTGATATGAAGGTATTCAACTGAAAGTATTATATTTACTTAGATGACTTACCTTCTTCTTTACCAGTCCTCTGGAACTTCAGGTTTGGCATGTTGGCAGTAATTAGTCCCCCACTGGCAATGCCGAAGGGGACTATAGGTTTGCACTCCGTCCGTCCGTCAGTTGTACCATCAGTCAGTTCGTCAGTCACAATATAGTTTAAGGTATCCGGACCATAATAGATCATGATCGAAAATTCTATCTCTTTTTGACCGTGAATAGCTGCACCAAACAATTTTAAGCTGGAATTTTGTATATATATTTTTCTCTAGCTGAAACACACTTTTTTGCTTATATGCGGAGTCTATAAAAATAAGTTAGTTATATTGGCATTTCCGAAGTTTGCCGACAATTATCGAGGTCATTTCAATTGCGTTGTATGGAACATCCGGGAATTTTTTAGTAATCACGTGGTCATTTATGGTCCGGATACCTTAATGGACATTTTTTTTGAAACCGTTTAACCAAATGATCTTATTTTTGGTATGTCACTTTATAATTTCAGATGAGTTACAGATCACATTTGAGTTTCACGCTGATCAGATAACTATTGTTAGAGTTACTGCCCTTGAAAATAGGAATTATTGCCAAAAGAATAGTATTCTGGACTTTTTTGACAAACCCTTTACCAATTGGTCTTATTTTTGGTTTGTGAGTTTATAATGATGAGTTACAGATCAAATTTGAGTTTCATGCTGATCTGATAATTATTGTGAGAGTTATTGCCCTTGGAAATAGGAATAATAGTTTTCTGGACTTTTTTTCGCAAACCCTCGTACCAAATTATCTTACTTTTGGCATGTGAGCTTATAATGATGAGCTACAGATCAAGTTTGACTTTTACACTGATCGGATAATTATTGTGAGAGTTTGTGTAGAGATTATTGTCAAATTATTAGTTTCCAATACATTTTTGCAAACCATTTTACCATTTGATCTTATTTTTAGTATGTAGGCTTATAATGATGAACTACAGATCAGTTTTGAATTTCAAGCTGATCGGGTAATTATTGTTTACTCCCTGAAAACAATTTTAGGATTTTTAGGAATTACTCTGTCCGTACGTCTGCATCCGATTCACATAGTCAAGGAGCTTCTCAGAGCTTCTCAGAGCACAAGCTGGTAGTGGATATTGTATTGCTCAGCAATACTCTCAGAATGCCTGTATTCAAATAAAAATAATTTTTATTTCAGCAATAAAGTAATACAGTCAAATTTTCTATATGGTCCCAAATGCAAACCTATGTATTTTGACTCCTTTTTAGTTGAATTTGCACGAGTTGAATTTTCTTCTATCACAAACTGAATTTTGAGTCCCAAATTATAAGAACAACAAAAATTTTATTCTTATGTCGAATAATCGTCATCAAAACATCACCTTGTGGATTTATTCTCTTCACAGGTAAGTTTTATTTCTGGTAATTGACCATCAGTGTTTATTGATTCATAAAGAATTCATACTGATTGTAAAAAGAAAATTACCGTGAGTAGATTAAATAATGTCAATTAACCTACAAAAGTTTTTAATCAACAAGTTAATTATCTTAATGATTATTTTTGTCATAACGGAACAGACTGTCAAATCTTTTTGATCTATTTTAATCAGTTTTTCTTCAAGTCTTTATTATTTTTATAAATAAAAAATAGTATCTGAACACGGATAGATAAACTGAAGTCGATAGTACTGTAAACTTTTATTTTCACTGGCACCTATACAGTTTTAGAATTATCGGAAATAGTTAATTACCTCCCCTTTGTAACTTCGAATATTTTCAACTCTGTTTTAGTCTAATTTCTTCTATCTCCATTTTTTTTTGGCTGTCTGAAGGACTTGGAGATAATGATAGTCGACTGTGGATTATTGAATCATGTAACAATATTTAATAGGAACATGTTTTATTCAGAAATACTTTTTATTTTAGGCTCAAACAGAGGAACCAACTCCTGTATTATCAAACTGGTTTGCTGAGGTTGTAGAGCTAAGGAAGAAGGCACAAGAGTACAAGAAAAGAGCTGAAGGAACTCATTTCTCTAGAGAACATTTAGTTCAGCTGATGGCCAAACAAGCTGACATGTGGGATATAGAAACTGAGAGATCTACTACGTTGTCAGCTTTGTCATTGGAAACTGGTAGTGCCAGAGATCAGAGACGAATTAACAAGTAAGTAGTCATCATGAGAAAATATACATTACACTATATTTATATCAATAGTTCACACAGATTGTAATTTAGGAAATTATATTCTAAAACATTTGCTATGGTACTTTATATGAACCAAAGCATCGTTGTCTGCATGTATTATATTTTAGTTCATATCAAGAAGTGGTGTATTATAAATCATCAATGAAAACTTTATGGTCTGTCTTTTGCTATGAAAATTTACAGACATTTTGATATACTTTATAAAGTTTGGTTTAAGTTTCTGATAATACTCCTAGGTAAGATTATTATATTACTATTTAACAAAAAATATATTATCTAGTGGAAGTATATCATCATCACGGTCATCGTAAGTACACATTTTGGTTTGAGGATTGCTGTGATACTAGCATAAAAAACAAAGACTGATTGCAAAAGTAAAACCCCAGGCCAAATAAAAAAAAATTTGTGTTTAAGGTTTCATGCTTATAAAAATAAGGGTAGGAGGGTTTTTTTTATCATTTTGCTAAATTTTTATCTTACCCTTTGATATGGGAGGAATATTTGGTTTTTAACAGTACTTTTACAAAAATAAAGGCACAAAAAATGTTAAAAAACACATGTATTTTTATTTGGTTTGTTATTTTTATTGGGAAATGGAGGGAGAAAAGAATATTTTTTAAAGTTGATTAAGACAAGGAATTATAAAAAGAAAAACAAGAAAAAAGAAAGAAATTTCAATAATTCTTTTATACATTTTATGAATATTTCCATTTCCGAAAGTGATATTTACAAAGAGAAAATCAATGACTTTTAGCTTTGTCATCATTATCATTATCAAGGTTAGCATTCATGCACACTCATCTCTATCATTCATAACAATTGGTTAGGCCAATTAAAGCTAATTGATAGATTATCACCCTGCCATCCCCTTGAAAATCGACCTGCTCTATATTTTTATACTTTTGTGGAATGTGATTTTTGTCTGATTGATTTGACACATACAATGACTTTGTGAGTAGCCAAATCATCTACAAGTCCCCTATTCCAGACCTACAGACAGCAAAATCTTTTATAACATACTTGCTCCCACATACCAATACTTGTTAGAAGAGATGGATGATAATTTATCAGTTAACTTGGATTGGCCTTATGGTTTTTACTACAAGCTGAGTAATTTAGATTTTTGGGAATGTGATTTGATGAAATAGTTCCCATGTGTAGTGCCTGTATTACACCATTTAGATACACACACTTAAGGATGCTCGCTGTTTTGGTCTTTTTGTCAGATTTTCGGAATCCTTGGGTTTTATCCATTTCTTAAACATTACATTTTTTGCCCATGATCCCCCCCCTTTTTCTTTTATAATTCAATCATATATACCTTAAAATGGTATTTGACAAAATTTTATGAATTACTCTTTTTTTTTCATACATTTTTGAGAGACTGAAGTTGCCAATGCAAAGACAATGAAAAATCCAGAGAAACCCTATTTTCTGCAAATTTTCAAGGCTTTATAGCTCTAAAATGAGCACATGAACCTATATTTTTTTCTTCTTTTTTTGTTTACTATTCATATGTTCTCTCAAACTAAAACACTTATTTCAAATCCTATTTATTTCCTATTACACCAGCGATCATCCTTAAGGTTACAAAGTCTGTTCTGAACAAATATTGGCTATGGAAGAGATTGAAAATTAGTTCAGGACAGATTTTACAGAGCTATATACTCATATATAATTAACTAGAATTGAACAATGCCATTAAAAAAATTTAATTACATCCAATTGCATTCCTGTTATATTGAAATAAAGGTTAATAGTTTGAAAATTACCAGTTGTTAAACTTGAGGTAGATAAGCAGGTGTGAAATTGAATAAAAGTTTAAAATTTGAATAACTGAGTAGATAAGGAGAGAATTCTATATTTTCAAAGCATTTTTTTAGGCAAAACTAAAAGATATTAAAGTAATCAAAATTTTAAAAAATTAAGTAAATTAATTTTGTTTATTAATGTTTCTTCGTTAACCTACAGGGTAAAGTTAATAAGAAAAAAATTAACAACTTTGTCAAATATCCTCAGAACTCTTATCAGGCATGTTATATTTTTTGGGGAGAGAGACTTAAAATTGTGAGATATTAAACGTCTTGGAGCTTGGGTAGTGCTTTCTGTTTTGTTGGATCCTGTTTTAATTTGATTTAAGGTTTGGCTGATGAGTTCAATTATCAGAAGAATGAATTAGGAAACCATTCTTTTAGGAGCTAGCAAGGGTAATTTGTAATGATTAGCATCTTCGTGATATTTACTATCAGTACATCTCAGTTTGTTGACCATTTTGAGGCCCTGTGCCCTAGGTAATGGTCCAGCGACTTTCAATTTATTAGCAATTTTCAATGTTAAGTTTTCTGCTTAAGTTAGTTTAATAGGAACTACATGTGATAGATCAATGATATTTTGTATAAAGTTGCATTACTATCGGTACATCTCAGATTGTCGACCCATTTTAAGGGCCTGATCCCTAGGTAATTATGGTCCAGTGACTTTAATTAGCAATTTTTCAATATTTAGTTTTCTGCTTATGTTAGTTTGATAGGAACTACATGTTATCGATCAATGATATTTTGTATAAAGTTTCATTACTATATGTACATCTCAGTTTGTTGACCATTTTGAGGCCCTGTTCTCAGGTAATGGTCCAGTGACTTTCAATTAATTAGCAATTATCAATGTTAAGTTTTCTGCTGAAGTTAGTTTGATAGGAACTACTTGTGATAGATCAATGACATTTTCAATAAAGTTGCATTACTATCAGTACATCATAGTTTGATGACCATTTTGAGGCCCTGCTGGTAGACAAGACATATCTCTGTGTCAACAGTTTATTATGTATTTCATTGGTTTTTTTTTTGTATGTCCAACATATTACTATATAACATATATTATAATACCAGACACTTCATTGGTTCAATTATCCATTCCACACTCACTTAAACGTTCATTTATCAATAAAATGCTTTCATATCATGCTGCACTAAGCCAGTCCTTTATTAGCGCACCTGGCCTATAGGCCTTTTGAGCTTATTTCATCACTTTGCCTCCATTGTCCGTAAAGTTTTCATATTTTGATCTTCTCCTCTGAAACTACTTTGCAAATTGAAATGAAACTTGGAAGGAATGATGTATGGATGGAGTTCTACAAACGAGCCACCATTGGTTTGAGTTTGATGAACTGCATGGCTGCCAGAGGCTATCTTTAATTTTTATTTGTCAATATTAAAAATCTTCTCCTCTCAAGCAATGCTTTTCAAATGATAAAATGTTGTTCCCGATGATATAATGGAGGTCAAGTTATTGACAATTTTTCAATTTTAACGCTCCGTAGTTACGGTCCTTGACTAATTGGAAAATGGCACTTTTTGTGCTTTCCGTGCAATAACAGATGAACTAATCAAAATTATATGTTGTTCCCATTGATAAAATGTAGGTCAAGTTCGATATTGATAATTTCACTCTTACCGCTGAAGAATTATGTTCCTTTATTTATTTGAAAATGGCACTTTTTGTCTTTTCCACGCAATAACAGATGAACCAATCAAGCAATGCTTATCAAATTATAATATGTTGTTCCCGATGGTAAAATGAAGGTCAAGTTCGATATTAACCATTTTCACTTTTACCCCTCCAGAGTAACGGTTCTTGATTAATTGGAAAATGGCACTTTTTGTTGTTTCCATGCAATAACAGATGAACCGATCAAGCAATGCTTTTCAAATTAAAATATGTTGTTTCCGATGATAAAATAGAGGTAAAATTCAATATTGACCATTTTATGGTCCGTGATGACTTGGAAAATGGCACTTAAACTTATGAACTGTTATGGATGTTCTCTACTCAGGTTCAAAATAACAAGCATTTCATAACACTGGTAAATATTGATAGTGGATTAATAAAGGAACTAAAAGATCGAAAAAAAATTACAGGTCAGTGTGCTTGTTTTCAAGATATAAGCCATTGAAAATTTGGTGGGAAAAATATGCTCTCTTGATTTTACATAACTTAATAATTGACAAGTTTTATTTCTCAAAAACCATTAAATAATAACAAGGATTTTATAAGATTTTTACAAATGGCTTATTATTCTGCACCCAAAAGATTTATGAAAAGAAAATGGGTGTTAGCAGGAAAAATAATTTTTGGCATTCAAATGGATAAAACCAGATGATTCTGAAGATCTAACAAAAATTAAAAAAACATGACCAGCGAACATCCTTAACCAATGTTTAATGAATTATTTGAATTCTACTGTTTAGGAGCTTTCATCTCCATCTATGATAGGAGTATCATTTTAACATACATCCATACCTTTTTGTTAAGCGGTATTGTTTTATTTGCACTAATACAAATGCATATGTTTCAACAACAAATATTTGAGACAACCCGGTTTGCTGTGATTAAGACATCTTTTCCTTTGTATATGTTAAGGCAAAGGACAAAATAGCTAATGCATGATTAGAAATTAATATGCAGGAGATAGTTAAAAAAAAGCTATCAAAATTTTCACTAGAACATAACAAAAGTTGGAGAAATTTTAAGCTGTGGTATTTATGTTACCAAGAAATGCAGTATACAGTTATAACTGCAGTTACAGTTTGGACCCTGATCATCAATGAAACATTTAATAATTTTTAATTTCTTTAGATGTTGCTTTCAGGTCATGAAAAAAGTAGTTTCAAGATTCTATCATGCAGACTTTTACAAATATTTTGTTCAGTATTTTTACTAGTATCATGAACTCTAACCAAAACAGAAAAAAAAGTCTAGTCTGTTGATGCACAAAATGTTTTGTCATGTATTTAGGGTACCTTGGGTAGTACTGAGTAGTCATACAATAATTGGGTCATTATGACCTACATTTTACACTAAGTGACTCTTGTTAAGTTTTGTGTTTATATGGATTTTAGGGTGGGGCATCCGTGTATTACAGACACAATTTCTAGTTTTATTTTTGGCACAGAAACACATTTTGACCAGGACTTTGTCTTCAATAATGGATCAGTTTCTCTATGATATATTCCATGTGTCATTAATAAATTGACCCTTGGAGAGACTCAAATTTTTAATCTATAAAAACAAACATGAAATGCTCTTATTTAGGAAACTTCTTTTCCTAGATTTGCAAATTTAAAGGAAATGAAAACAGTTTTCATGTTTACCTTATCAGATTTGTAAGTGGATTTTCCGACAGAAGAAAATCTGGCCTTAGTTTGGCAATATATTGCTAGGGGGAGAG
The DNA here is from genome assembly GCA_028015205.1 of Mytilisepta virgata. NCBI lineage: Eukaryota > Metazoa > Mollusca > Bivalvia > Mytilida > Mytilidae > Mytilisepta > Mytilisepta virgata. Next base: position 81,383,724 of record CM051519.1, read on the forward strand.
GGGATTAGCTCCATATGGTTGATGATGGAAAATCAGATTTGGTGTCATTTCTTCTTACTAGTTACTCTTCAAGTCATCATCATTGTTTGATACTTGGTGTTTGTATTATGCAGTTCTTACATTTTCTTTGAACAACGATATTCTAACTGATGCAGATTTGTTAATGCTGACTAAACTGTAATATGGAAACCAACTTTAAATACAAATGTAAGAGGCCTAGGTCTACGAGTAACCTATACATCTTGTACATAATTAAATTTGTCCTTATTCAAACAATCTATTCAGGTAGGATTTTTATATCTAAGTACAAATGTACTAACTTGTAGAGGACCCAACAGACACATAGAAAAAAATCAATATCTTCCCCTATGTATTTTAGTTTTTTTTTTCAGTAAATATTGATCATATTCCTGTACTTTTTGTATTAAGTATTTTAATTGCTATCATCATTAATATCTGAAGAGGATTTAACATGACCATTACAATAAAAATGATCTTTTGCCCAAGGTAAAATTTTGATCATTTTGTCATGTTGATCTATACAAACTAGATTTCCTTCATGATTAAATGTAATACCGCATAGTTCATTTATGTTGACAATGTCAAATTTTTCACTTGAAAATCCATTTACCTGGGTTGACGTAAATATTTGGATAGATTTAGTGGTGTTATCTGTTAAGAGTATGTTATTCTCCATATCCACTGCTAAACAATTTGTTCTGTTTGATTTGCTATTGTCAATGTTAGTTGGAATTGTTTTATGAATGTCCCTTTTTCTATTCAGTAATTTAATGCAGAATGTATCTTTCATTGAGTCAGTGAAGATAATATCTCCTGACTTGGAGACTGCAACATAATATGGAGTATTGATGTTAAGTCCATCATGAGATCCGAGTCCTCCAAAAGTTCTAATTAATTTTCCCTCAGAATTGTAACAGAGTATTCTCCCTTTTTCTCTGTCAGTTATGTAAATGTGGTCCAGATTATCAACACAAACACCATATGGTTCATATAATGGCTTTCCTTCTATAGAATTGCTAACTTTACCATTCCAGTTAGAAATTGTAACTTTACTACCCCATGGTTGGGTGTAGACAATTTTCTTAGATGACAGCCAGGCTACATCATGTGGCTTATATTTGTCTAAATTCAGAAGAAGATAAAATGAGGATTTTGGTATTGTACTGAAATGACTTAGATATGCTCCATGACTGCTGTATATGATAATAAAACAACTCTCAGAATCAGAAACAACATATTCCCCTGTGGATGAAACAGACACACAACAGGGAGCAAAAAGTTTTTCTCCAACTGGACCAAGAAGTTCAAAACTTCTAATGGAATCAATATCTCCTTCTTCCTCCAGGCTACTTTCTGACATGGTTTTAAATGAAATTTATTTTGAAGTTGATAGATTCAATACAGTTATAGTAATTACAAGTTGTATTGTGGTTAACAATTTCCGTCAAATTTCACCAACAAAATATTGTTTCCTGGTTAATATATCAGATTCTGATGTAATAACCACTAGATGTAGGCATGACATTGAAGGGTTTTTCATGTTATCTGGAAAAAAATAAAATAGATATATAAAAAAAAATAATAAAGAATAACAAATTTCCAAAAATAGAAATATTTATATTATATAATACTTTTATGAACTCTTTGAGAAAAAATAACAATAAAGGTTCATGTTTGTGGTTCAAATTATATGCTAAGATTTTTATTGTTCATATAAAATGGCTTCTAATAAATCCTGATATTTTCTTGATTAAACATTAGATTTTTTTAATTTATAATTAAAATTCTTTCAAATTACTAATTGACTGTAGAAAGCTAGTAAAATTTGTTAGAAAGTGATAATTATTTTAAGAATATTGATTTAATATCTTTTAGATACTGATGCATTAAATGAATAAAATAAATTGACTGGTCTCAGGAATATTGTTAGAAATTAATAATAAAAGCCTACCTGCCTGTATGTTGATAAAGCACTCAATATAGAATAACAATATGTTGTAACAAGCATGTAAACACTCCAGACTTACATGTAGATAAATAGATTTTTTTTGTTTCTTACATGATAAATATGGAGAAAAATTGTAATATTTCTCAACGTTACCTGTGTGAATCATAAGGCATCTTAAACTTGACCCTTAAAAGATAATCTGTTCTGTTATTACTGATGAAGTAATATGTTATTTTACAAGAATATATAATATGGTCTCTTATATATGTCTAAACTTATACATAATAGTTATATTTGACATTTTGATACAGGTTTTATTAAATAATTTTGAGCAATATGTCCATTTTAGTGTATTGACTGACAGATTCTCACATAATTTGTCAATTACATCTTGATGTCAATATCCTGTTTTGGAGTTGTTCCTTCTTGGATTAAATGAAAATGTCAATTTTTTTTATACTTTTATTAGAAAAGTCATTTAATTTGAATTCAAATTTTTAATATCTACGAAAGGAAAATGCCTTGCACCTGTTCAGTTTGAAAGATTGTACATTTTTTGAATTTTAATTTGACAATCAGTATATTTTTCCCATTTTAAATTATAACAAGGATTTTAATAGTACTACTTAAATCCTTGATTATAAGTCTTTTGTTTAAAAAGTAGGAAATATTTCATTAAAGTTCCTACCTGTTTTAAGATATATCCTAGTGATTCAATGGTCAGAGAAAATATGAAATAAATCTTCTAATTGCACAAGAGTATTTATAACAGTACTTACTATCAGATTATAAAATCAAGATGTATTTTCCTGATTTAATATTGACAAGGTTTTTATAGTTATGGTTGACAAGTTTTGTAGTGGAGGTTACTGTTAGTTCATGCTCTGTGGTAGAGATAGATAGGAAGAAGCTAATCAAAACAGATCAGAGATAGATAAGATTAACAATTGGACTAATTACTGAATAAACCTATACAGTCATCTTCACAGATTTAGAAATGGTCCTTTGTCTTTGAGGTAGCATTTTTGCATTTGTTTTGCCTGAGATTTATATGTTTACTATAACCCATGCCAGTATTTTTTTAGTTTAGACATGTTCATAAGAAAGGAAAATATTTGCTTTATGTTATTTTAAATATTTTATAATATTTTTGCTATATAATTATTTCAACAAAATGTTTATATAGATGAAGGATAGTTACATTTATAAGTTAGATGCACACCTGTAAATAAGAATTAACTTACCTCTGTTCTTGTCAGTTTTATATCCCACCAAGCTTAGCTTATGTTTAGGAATGTCAATTTCATATCATGACATACAGCCCATGAAATATACATTACATGTCTTTCCCTTTCCTATTATCTGTTTAATTACCAACAGAAATCAATTTTAGATGCAGTATGTTACCATGGAAACAAGACACATTGATCATTTACCTGTTTCATACCTGTTTGGTAATCAGAAACAGTCCTATTTTATTGGATTATCATGTTTGATTTTTACTTGATACTTATCTTACGACAATTTATTGGAAAATTAATTTCACTTTAATATGATGATGAAAACTACATAAATATGGTTACAGGTGTTTTTAGTTTACACCACAAATTTACCTTAACAAAGGATGAATCATTTATGTTATGTAACAATGCTGCATACCTGTATCAAGATAACTGATATTAAATTTTGTATACAGGTTAATGGGTTGGTTTTTTTTTCAGCTGTTTATGGTTTCTTCTGTGTGTTGCTTTGCTCTTATTGTTGGTGTTTTTGTAAGCTATGTTATTCATTGCACCTATGATCAGTTTGTTGGATAGTTTCTAGCTGTTATAAAATGTTTGAAATCAGACATAAAATTTGCTTGGGTACCAAACCATTTATTTTTTGTACGGTCATTGGGTTTTATGTTGATAGAGCAGGCACTATTCTTTTTCAACGGCAACTGAAATACTAGAATATTGTAAAAAAAATTAATTTAAGCCAGAACAGTTTCTTTTTTCAGTGCCAAACTTACAAAAATAAAATTTATTGACTGCCTCTCTCTTAATTCACTGATAGTGCTACCATCTAAAAATTCTCTTTATATTAAAGAAGGTATTTTGATATTTTCTAGAAAGAAAGCATTAGAATCAAAAGTACTGAATTATAACAATTCAGCAGCAGCAACCATTGCTTCAGAAGATGAGGACTACAAACACATGGAGGATGTAGAAGAAGCTGATGAACAGCTAGAGCCAATTAGAAAGAGGAAAGATTATAAACCAGTACAGAAACAGAAAACCAGACCCAGGAAAGCAGCATGGACAGAACAGAGAGAAGAAAGATTCAGGTAATGAATTTGGTGTGATATAAAACATGATTATATATAAAAGAATGGATTTAGTTTTATACTTTGTAATACAACACCAATGAGAACCTTTTATGTTATTTCTGTACACGAAGGGAAGTACCTCCTTCAGTTAAATTGTTAATGTTCTAGTTTTACTTCAGAATTGATATATTCAGTAAGAATTTTATGTGGTAAAATGTAACTGGATGCCTTGCATTATAAAGATGAAAGTTCTGAAAATATCCCATATTATTTAAAGTCATTTTGAATGGAACATAATGTAATATAATTTAATTTTGCACCATCAGGCAGACACCATCAGAGGAGTATCTAGAATATAAACATAATTATAAACTACAAGTGAAAAACAATCTTTATAAATGTTTAAGTAGGATATTTTAAATGAAATGCATAGACTATGCAACATTTTTTATTAGAAATAACTTTTAGCTAAAGTGATAACCAAAACTTAAGATTGTTATAACATCTTGTAACTGTACACTTGTACAAATTACAAGGAAATTGCTCATATTGACTCATTTTATTAAAAGAAAAACAACTAAAATTCTATATTTATGAAGCAGTTTTTATGATTTTCTATAAAGTAACTGATTTGCAATAAAGATTTATTATGATCTACAAGAACAATTTCATTATGTCCTGATTGAGGGTTGGCAATTTGTGCTGTTGTTTTATTTAGCCATTCTTTGTTGGGAGGCAGCTTAGATGTCCTTATCAAATCTCTTTCAGTAGTTATAGTCAAGACACTATATAAAATAAAAAGATGTATATGGTAATAATTATTAAATATGGAAATGTTTTTCTAACAGTGAAGGTAGTTACTCATCAAGAAGTACAGAGGCATTCTCAGAAGATGGCAGGATTCCTACACCATTGTTAGTGAAACAAGAGACCAAAGCAAAAAGACATCATTTAGATTTAACAACCCCAGCAGTGGGTGGAGCTCTCTTAACAGCACCTCCTCAGGTTCAAAGACCATTTAGAAAACCCCGTCCACAAACAGCACCTGTCAGCAAATCTTGGGCTGGTCCATTAAGAGGTACAATATACATTGGACAGATTTGAAATTTGAGTTATCTTTCCTACATCACTTGGTTATAGAAATAAAAGTTTTACATATACCTGTGTGATACAGTTATATACTAAGGGTAGGAACTAAAGAAAGTTGTACAAATGGGTACTGTAAAATTTGGAAATTATTGCAATGTTTTTATTATTACGAAAAATGCGACGGGGTTGTAATCGCAATAATTTAAACTCGCATTTTGTATTATGAATGAAGCGGGATTTTTCTCAATATCGCAAAAATTAAAATTGCATTTTGGTCTAAAATGATAAAATCGCAATAATAAATGCATGCAATAATTTCTGAATTTACAGTATTCTAGCAATATTTACATATTTATTTATTTTAGATCCCTTGAAGTAGCTTTCAGTTTGTTGTATGCTTTCTTTGTACATTTTATTTGAATCTAATATTGTTAATTTTTTTTTTTAGAAATAGATGAAGATGAGGACAGTGATGATACATTAATAGAAGAACCAATGAAGAAATCTGCCCCACCTAAACAAAATTTGTTTAAGGTATAACTTTTCTTTAACAATTTTGGCTCAGGCCATTAGTCTTATCTCAAATGGCTACGATACAAAGATATTTAATGGAAATTCTATATAGGAAATAGGAACACTTTCAAAATTATTGGCACTTTAAAGTAACAGAGTTTGTAATAAAATTGTTGAAAGCTGAAGTAGTCAGCCAAAACATTGAGCAGATTCAGAATCTAAAATGACCAAAAGGTAAAAAACCAGAACCATATCCGAGGGCTGGGCCATGCACCAGGGAGATGCTCCTTAGGTTTCACAAAATTTAACATTTCTATATCAGTAAAATTAAAGTATCAATTTCACACTAGTATAAAAATACAAATGTATCAGAAGTAGTAGACATTCCAGTTGTAAGCCTTTGTGACAAGTGTTTTCTACAATTGCAAACTCAGCTCATATTTTGATCTAAGGATGAGGATGATGACAGCAGTAACAACTAACATAATTTAAAATTAATTTTTGTCTATGAATATTGATCAATTTTGATAGGCTTTATACATCTTTTCAGAGGTATTGCTCTTTATATTTGTTGCAATGTGACTGTTACTTCACAGATTAAAAATTTCTCATTTATTTCAGACATATGATGTGAGTTCAGCAAAGCTAGTATGTGAGCCAACATTTGGAAAGCCCTCTCCAGATCCTTTTCCACTGAGGGATGATGAAGCCTCCACAGACAGACCTATGCTCACTACATTTGTTGATAGTCCTGTTAAAGCCCATCCAGTAGAAGATGGTCAGGTTAAAGCTCAGAAAACTAGTGAAGGTATATAAGGCACAAATGTCTTGCATAATGTGGGGTTTTTATGTGATTCCAATTTTTTTTTAAATCCACATCAGAAATTTGATATGTTTAAATTAGAGAAATAGTAGAAGCAGTGTTCTTAATATTTTTAAAAAGAAAAGCAGGGTAAAATTTGAGGCTATTGTCCTAGTGATGGAGATCAGTAATTCTATAATTAGCTACCATTATATCCTTATTCTATGGTAAAACTTGTGGACAAAATGATTGATTTTCAAAGAAAACTGGTATACAGTTACTGATTTTTAATGACCACTTTCCTGATGCACTTATTTTATTAAAATACAAGGTCTTAAAAGACTAAGTTTTTACAAGTCCAAAATCTTGCTTTCTAGTCTTGATGTCTGATGACTTTGAGATGTTTGTTTTTTGTGCATTAATACAATTTTGTATATATATACATGTGTTTGTTTTACTGTAGTTTTGGTTAAAAGACCAAGGAAACCAAAGAGAGAAGGAATCCCACCAACTATTAATGAAGGATTTGGTTATACTTATAGTAAAAATCCTCAAGAAAAACTCACATGGACTATAGATGGAGGTAACATTAGTTTTTTTTCAAAAGTCATTTTAAAGATGGTATGGGAAAATATGGGGGCTTAATTTCAGATTTTCAAGTTGTGTTTATCTGTAGAATAAATATTGCTGTTCATAAGTATGGTTTATTCATATTTTTGGCTTTGACAAAATTTTATTTTGCTTCATTTCAAAACTTACTTATTTGTGTCATTATTTGGATGATTCAATTTATGAAGTATTAAACCTTCCACCTGGCAGCAGTGTTTATACTTCTACATAAGGAAGTGTTGTTTTAACAAAGATTGGTTTTAATAATCTGCTTTAAAAATTTGGATTATTACCTTTAATTACTTAAACGCACCCATGGTGCCAGCAGAAGGGTCTTCAGACAACGGAGCTGTATTTAACAATACAAAATCAGGAAAAGATTGCTGTTGAAATATATTCGTTCAAATTTGTTTTGTTAGCTCACCTGGCCTAAAAGGCCATGTGAGCTTTTCTCATCACTTGGCGTCCGTCGTCGTCTGTCGTCTGTCGTCGTTAACAATTTTTCAAACATCTCCTCTGAAACTACTGAATGGATTTGGATAAAACTTAGCATGATTGTTCCTTAGGGTATCCTGCACAAAGTTTTTTGCTTCGATTTTTGATCCGTCGAAAAACATGGCCACTGTTACTAAAAATAGAACATAGGGGTCAAACAACAGTTTTTCGCAAGTATCTCAAAAATCATTAGGTTACGGCAAATTCTGCAGGTTGAAAGTGTTCAACATGATGAGAGCTACCTGTGTGCTGATTTTCGTGAAAATCTGTTAACTGATGTTAGAGTTATTGCCCTTTTTTGACATTTTTGGCTTTTTTTTTTGTTATTATTTCAAAAATCTTCTCCTCTGAAACTACTGAATGGATTTGGATAAAACTTAGCATGATTGTTTCTTAGGGTATCCTGCACAAAGTTTATGCTTTGATTTTTGATCCGTCGAAAAACATGGCCACTGTTACTAAAAATAGAACATAAGGGTCAAACAACAGTTTTTCGCAAATTTCCAAAAAAATCATTAGGTTTTGGCAAATTCTGGCAGGTTGAAAGTGTTCAGCATGATGAGAGCTACCTGTGTGCTGATTTTCGTGAAAATCTTTCAACTGATGTTAGAGTTATTGCCCTTATTTGACATTGTTGGCTTTTTTTTATGTTATTATTTCAAAAATCTTCTCCTCTGAAACTACTGAATGGATTTGGATAAAACTTAGCATGATTGTTCCTTAGGGTATCCTGCACAAAGTTTATGCTTCGATTTTTGAGCCGTCCAAAAACATGGCCACTGTTACTAAAAATAGAACATAGGGGTCAAACAACAGTTTTTCGCAAATATCTAAAAAATCATTAGGTTATGGCAAATTCTGGCAGGTTGAAAGTGTTCAGCATGATGAGAGCTACCTGTGTGCTTATTTTCGTGAAAATCTTTTAACTGATGTTAGAGTTATTGCCCTTTTTTGACATTTTTGGCTTTTTTTTATGTTATTATTTCAAAAATGTTCTCCTCTGAAACTACTGAATGGATTGGAATAAAACTTTGCATGATTGTTCCTTAGGGTATCCTGCACAAAGTTTGTGCTTCGATTTTTGATTCGTCGAAAAACATGGCCACTGATACTAAAAATAGAACAAAGGGGTCAAACAACAGTTTTTCGCAAATATCTCAAAAATCATTAGGTTACAGCAAATTCTGCAGGTGGAAAGTGTTCATTATGATGCGAGCTACCTGTGTGCTTATTTTCTGGAAATCTGTCAACTGATGTTAGAGTTATTGCCCTTTTTTGACATTTTTGGCTTTTTTTTTATGTTATTATTTCAAAAATCTTCTCTATAACTACTATTCAAAATCAAATGAAACTTGGTAAGATTGTTCCTTAGGGTATCCTGCAAAAGTTAATGCTTGGATTTTTTATTGGTCGAAAAACATGTCCGCCCTTACTAAAAATAGAACATAGGGGTCAAAATGCTGTTTTTTGCTATTTTTTCCTGAATTATAGAAAGAAAATGAAGATGAAAGCTACTTTCAAGGTAAACATGGTATCCCGAGTTGAATGGTGATGATGAAAGTTTGTTTCGGACGGCCATTTTTAAAATGGCTGCCATTTTCCCGCCATTTTTTACACTTGTTCGGATTTCAACAATATTTGGTTTTTAAAGTAAACATGGTATCCTTAGTGTATGGTGATGATGAGAATGTTGTATAACAATGATTAAACTTCATAATATGTGAGCTTTTAATTGCTGTCACTTGGTGTCCGTCATCATTGTTGTTAACAAATTTTCAAACATCTTCTCCTCTGAAACTATTAGGGGGATTTGGATGAAACTCTACAAAATGACAGATGAGTTAAGCATGGTTTATTGGATAAAAACCAACAGCTTAGTCAATATGATCAAAGATCAAGCATAATAGAAAATAAAAAGCCTTAACCCACAATTTTTACATAACTTCTTTCAAACATTTTTAAAACGAAGACAACATATAGACCAAAAGATCTATACTTTTATTTGAAGATGAATTAAAGCTTGTATTTTGTATTGTGAATCGTCAGATTGACCATGACTGTATCTTAATCAAGCGTAGGGAGAATTCATGCCCATTTCTTTCCAGAGGTTCTTGAAAGGCTTTTAAAGGTATTTTCAGCATTTTACATGACCTTTAATACTCAGTTTAATTTACAACAAACATTAATATATTAATTTAGTTTATAATGCATTGTTTGCCAGGTGAGCGATTCAGGCTCTTGAGAGCCTCTTGTTTTAATACACTGTCTAAAAATATTTACATACAAATCATTCAGAAAGTATTTCTAAACAGCAAGACATTTCTTAATAGGTTAAATATTGATATATGGTATACTATATTTTACTCTGTGTCCCACATCTGTAATTGATTTCTTCATGTAAAACTGAGATGTGTCTTAAAAGTCTACATGATATAAACATTTGGAAACCAAAATTTTTTTTTGAAATTCCAGTAAAACAAGTTAATGTACACTACAGTAGGCTTATAATCTTTTGCTTGACACCAAATACAATTTTAGATACAAACCATAAAGAAAAAAGTATAAGATAAATGGGCAAGGAAAAGCCTAAAGGAGATTTTTCTGTTGTCTATTTACACAAAGGTCATTCCTTATTTTTGAAAAGATATTGTTTATTCTTTGTTTTAATTCAACATTATTTTACAGGTATGCCAATCCCAAGGAGAGACCCGGATGATGATATTTTATCTTTGTCTGCTAGGTCAGTAGCTTCAAGCTGCTCTCTAGCTTCCGATACTCTAGAACGTGCCAGAAGGAGAACTGAAGAATTCTGGGGAAAAAATGGCATAGCTTCACGCTGAACTGTGAATAATTATATATCGAGTATTATATATTTATTTGTTGACATGTTAGGGATCTGTTATGTAGTGTTTGTTATTAGTTATTGTAGAGTGTTGTCTGTAGGTCTGTTTGCTAAGGTTAACTTAACTTCGGATAGAGTTTGGATGGGCATTTTGCAAAGACACTAGTGCAAATGTATTCAGTCTAGTAAAATTGATGCATTCTTTTTATGCATTAAAAACTTTATAAACAACAGATATATGTCAATTTAAACACCATTTTTTTTAACAAGAGTGTAATTAATTGGGTAACTTACAATAACTCATTATGTAAGCATTATGTTTTATTGAAATTGATAAGGGTAGCTTGTAAATCATGTGTATTCTGATGCTTAGAGTTTGTGTTGCTGTGAGAGTTGTACAGGGTTTAACTGAAACAGCAAATGGCCTCAAAACAAAAAGAGAAAACAGATAACAAAGCATATTAGGTTAATTTCCATCCAGACTCTGGCAGTATTCATTTGCTCAAGAGATTCTGTTTTAAAATGTATATGTGTATTAGGAGAAAGGTTTTCATACAATTGTGCTGTATGTATTAATTAATTAAATGAATTGTGCATAATTATCAGATTTCATTACAAATTGTGGTTCATAGGCAGCAGAAATAAATAGTTCTAACAATTAAATATTATGACATATTATAGACATCATGGAAAAGTGATTGCACTCTGGATGTGTCTAAAAATCAACTTTAAATGGAATTTTTAAAATCATTATATTATGTAATTAAAATCTATACATGTATTAAAAGCATGTCTGTGATAAGTTTTACATTGTATTTTCTTTTAACCAAACATTTGATTTATTGATATTGTAATATAAATATGGATACAAAATTTTAATAGATATATGTTAAATTGAACTATTCATAGAATGGACCTTATTTAAAGAGGGGGGTGACACAGGGGTGCTCATTTCCCAAATCTGTCTTTTTTGGGAAGTTTTTCCCACTCCCCACTTTTTTCCAATTCTTGCAAATCCCAGATTTGGGGTTTTCCACAATGCTCTGCTTGTTTTCCTTTAGAAGATCTTGGATTGATTCTTCCATGAATTTGATGGCATTTACCAAAAGTTTTAGTGTTAGTGGTTTGTTTTGTTTAGAGTTATTCTGAACTTGATCAAAGAAGGTCACGCTAGATCTGCCACTGGACTCTTATCGAAATTTGTTTATCTGGTCTTTTAATCGATCATAAAAAGTACAGATTAAACTCTCATACCTGTTATCATATAATCTGCGTCATTGACCACATTGTCTATAGCAATTATCCACTGGTCATTGTTTAAAGAGGCTTTGAAGTCTCTTAATTTTAGTGCTGAACAAGTTGAGTCTTTATGGGAATAATCAATCTCATATCTCGTCCTCCTAAGGCCCAACTCTTTTCTAACATTGTCTATGCCTTCACCTTGGAATATTCTATGTATGACCTCTTTCAGATTGATGTCAGTCTTCCTCAGCTTAACGTCAATCATTTGTCTGTGATTTTTTTGGTCCCTTTTTGAAAAAGAGCATATAAATGGGGACAATCATTCCCTCAAACCCATCAGTACAAGCCATTTTTAGTTGAAGGTCGTTGAAGGGTATTTTCAATACAGTGGAATGTAACGACCACATATATGTAAAAAGTATGTAGATCCATATGCACTATGGGGTATTCAACTCCATGTGGGGGCACCACCAGTCAGACAAATCATGCGTTTTCACCATTCACTTTTTTTTCTGTTTTGGTTTTTTTCCCCACATCCCAGATTATAGCAATATCTCACTTCCTTCTTTTTTTCCCTATCTTTTTCCAGATTTAACTTTTTTTTACCCCCTATATCCCACATTCCAAAAGTGTGTCATCCCCATCTTTAAAGAGATCTGACTTTTTTTATTAAATATTAACTGTTCCAATACTAATAAAACTGTAGTGTACAAATTTTGTTTTAAATTTAATATTTCTTATTTCAGATAATTTCAGTATCAAATTTTATGAAAATTATTATCTTATCTTTGTTAAAATACAAATTCAGTTTTTATTTTTATTGCCCTAGTGAGAACTATTGTGTTATTACAGTTTTATTTTTATTACACTAGTGAGAACCATTGTGTTATTACAGTTTTAAATGCTATAATGTATAATAAAAGAACAATATTTGAGAATGGTTTATTGTTTTAGCTAGAATGTATTCCCATACATTAAAGTTTGTATAATAGTGGGTTTTACACTGTTTTATAAGATACATCAGTATTTATACCTTTCACTGTTCGCACCAAGGAATATCTTCAACATGTATAGCTGTGTCCTTAGACGTTTTTTGGTTCTACTGTTTTTGATCAATTTGATATGAAGCTGCTCTATGTTTTGGTGTTTTGTTTCAGACCCCAATATGTTTGGTCTTGAGTACTGCTAGTAAGTAAAGTCAAGAAATACCAAAGGGATATTCGAAGGATAGAAAAATCATAACAACTGACAAACTCCAGAGAACAACGAAGACAAGACCAAAACAATACTTGCACTACAATTAAAAACTAAAAACATATGAACAACATGGACCCCACCAAAAAACCAGGAGTAGACTCTGCTTCGCCATGCTGCCCATGTCAAGATATAAATTGTTGAAATGTGTGCATATATTGCATCAAAATTGGGAACAATGAAAGCTCATTTCATACATCAGTTTTAAAGTTTTATGGGACATACTCAGTGTCTGTCACCAGGTGGTGTCTTTAAATTATCTTCGAAATTTTGTCAAGAGTTATGTTTTGCTGTTAATAGATTATGCATTTCCAATGACCAAAATTTCCAAACTGTAAAAAAAAATTGTGAAGTAAAAGATATACCTGTATGACCCAAGGATATATTCAACTGAACTGATACACCAAGTCTTTATCCTTAACAATTCATACTAAAACAAGAAAAGTAGAAGTGAGAATGTTATTTATTGATGAATTTTGCAAAAATTGTCACATTAAAGTTTATCCAGAACCTACAAGTGTGTATGGTGAGACACAGGTCATGGAGAACTGGTTCCAGACTAGTCCAGATGGGCAAGACAAGACAAAAGCATCTCCAGCAATATCACACTGGATGAATTTGGTGGAGTCTGGGTGCGAGTAAAATTGTTGGTTACTTCCTGACCTGCATGGATTTTTTACACCTGAAAAAGGAAAAAAATATGCTTGTCTTCACTAAGTACAAAATGTATGCATTGCACAAATTAAACTTTAAGTTTGAAATCGGACGAACGGCCTCAAATTTATATACGATGTGGTTTGTATCTTAGTAGGTCATTTTAACAAATGATCAATAGCCAATCAACAATGAAGTTTTTATGTTTGACTCCAATTTGATTTTACAAAGATTGCTATTTTGTTAATTCAGAGGTTACTTCCAGCAATTATTAATCGTGATTTTTCCGTATCATAAATTCTAGCTTGCATGATAGCCAAAATGTCATTGTAAGTGACATTAACCATCTCCCAAAAAGAAAAAAATTAAGAAAAGGGTAAGACAATCTTTGTGAACCATATAATTGTAATCTAATTACTACCCCTCCCCACCCCCTTTTTTGGTGATAGTACGAGGTGTTGTGTTAAGAGGAATGAGAACTTGAGAGATGCTTGATGCATATAAAAGGAAAACGTGTTCGTGACATTGTCAGTTCTGATATTGGTAAAGTGGGATCATGTGGCATTTTCATTTCAGATATTTACAATAATGGCACCAATACAACTATTATCAAATATTCATTTAAAATGATCAACAAATCTCAAATAAATGCCCACCGACATGCAATGTTATGAGATCCCGGTTATAAATATTTTATTCTTTTAAGTATATCAAGCTTATTATTCCCTTCTAACAAACACTACCATAAAAAAAAGCTTTATACCTCATACATGCATACCATATACATGTACATGTATTTGCTTATATGTATTCAATAGAAAGTATTTAGGAAAGAAAGAATATTAAGGAAATAATGTGTACCTCCAAGACCAGTATTAGGAGTAGGTGTGGTTCCAGTCGATCCACCCTGGAAAGCGTAGACACACGATAGTCTACCCTCATCCCAGACAAGATGTGACGGACAAGTTAAAACATTGGCGTTTCCGTTCAGGTCACATTCAATGAATTTAGTGTTGTCTCCAGTGACAGAAAAATAAATATTGCCTTTATTGATGTTAACGATTGTACAAGGGTTTGATGTTCCAACATTTGTTTGTTGTCCTGTTGTTGTCTAAAATCAAAATTTTTCAAATACAGAATTGTTATGCACAGTGGGTATAATCGTTTTGTAATTTTGGGACTTTTTTTTTTTTTTTAGAGATAACTCATTTCTATGGACTGATTGATATTCTAGGTAAAACTGGTAATGCAGAGAAATATTTTAAAAGATTTTTTTTTTTTGCTTTAATTATCCATTCGGTCATTTGGCATTTTTGTTTTCATTATTTTTTGTTTTTTACTTTCAATTTTTTTGGGGGCCATGGGTAGAATTGGTGATTCATAACGGTTTTTCATAAGAAATTTACTGAATCCGATATTTCATGATTTTCAAAGTCCTTATACCTGTCAAAGCTTCTTGCTTCGAAAGGCTGGTAGATTGAGAATTTTGCATTAGAAATCAGGGAAACCTATGATTTCATAGTAAATATTTTAATTCCTGACTGGATTGAGAAAAAGAAAATGTGTATATAAATGCACGCACCGATACAAACAAGCAATTGCCTTGTTGGATGATAACTTTAAAGGTTTTAAAATTATCTACATCTAACATTGATATCATAGAAAATTTTTGATACCAAAGTTTTATATTGAATGTTCATCCTAATAACTTCTTTGATCTGCCAACAAAAATTTCAACAGCGTTAAAAATGGTATCTACGGCCACTTTCTACTTTATGTAGAATTTTACCTGATTTGGAATACATGTTGTGGTTGCTTGGTTATAAATCTCATTGGCTGGACACTGAATTACAAACATCCTCCCAAAAACATCACATTGTAGAAATTTAGTTGGATCCCTAGGGTGTGGATAATATACCCGATTTGTAGGATTACTTTTACAAGGGTTTACTACATTGTTGAATTGATCTGAAAAGAAAAAAAAATACCTGTGTATATCAATCGAATAAGAAATATTTGTTCGTTCTATCAGAAATGTTTTTAAAAAAACATAAAGCGTGTAAAATTTGGGGAAATTCTTAGTGTCAAATACGTATGAAAAATACAGAGCAGCAATCATTTTAGAATTTATACAACCGCCAAATGGATTATTAATAATTTGAATGGAAACAATTTAGAATTAGTCCATATCTGCCTCTCATGCAATAAATATCTGTATACTAATAATTATACATACCCTGACAGTTTGGTAAGACCTGTCTTTTCTCTGAAATAAAAAGCAAAGTCGTTCTCTATAGTAAATTCTTTGATGCACAGGGTGTGCAAAATTCGTCGCAAAAGGCTTCTTAACACCTTTTCAAAATAAATGCAAATGGCATCACTGTTGAAAAAAGGTTAGAACGGCAATGAAAAATCTTATGATTAATCTAAGAGAAGTAAAGTCAAGAATCTAAGAGAGAAAAATCGTAACAACTGACAAACTCCGGAGAACAACGAAGACAAGACCAAAACAATACATCCACTACAATTAAAAACTAAAAACATATGAACAACATGGACCTCACCAAAAAAACCGGGGGTAGACTCAGGTGCTCCGGTATAGTAAGAAGTCTCTGCTTCCTGCAGGACACCCGCCATGCTGCCCATGTCAAATCCGGTATGAGGAAGGGATAATATCAATGGAACAAGTCCATTTTCATTTGAGAAACGGGTTTTTCATACCTGTCAACAAAGTCACGATGACGCCCATAAAACTTTAATAAGGATGAATTCATCTTAGGAGCAACGTACCCCTGTCTGAGCAACTTTTCTGTCAGGAGCCGGGCTCTGTCCAGGAAGTCAATGTATATGTCACAAGCTCTGGAATAACGTATGAGTTCTGAAATATATACTCCATACGCCGGCGCTCAAAAATGGGAAGTTGACGATTGGAAAGTCAAAGTCATCTCCTTTGTCGTAAAGTTTTGTATTCAATCTTCCTCTGGTGTCAATTTCGAGGTGAAGGTCAAGATAAGATGCAGACTTGGCAGTGTCTGTGGTATCCTTAATTTCGAGCTCATTGGGATAGATGAGATGTAAGAAATTCCCAAAACGTGAATTGTTGAGTGATAAAACATCATCTATGTAGCGGAAGCTGAAATTAAAGGTAAGGGCTAACTTGTTCTGTTTTTCCTTAAGAAGCCCGTCAAGGAAGTCTGCCTCATATGAGTAAAGGAACAAATCGGCCAGAGTGGTGCACAATTAGTACCCACAGGAATGCCAATTGTCTGTTGGAAAACACATCCACCAAATTGTACAAATGTGTTTTCGTTCAAAAATTTAATCATCAGGACAATTTTGTCCTCTGTATATTTTTTGTTAGATTCAGAGTGGTTTTTAACAAAGCATGATTTATCTCTACCAGTGACAAGGTATGTGTATCTGTTGTTGCCATTTATTATTTTGAAAGCATCGATGGATTAGATCTTTCAACTTCTCCTTCAGTTGTGAATGAGGAATGGTGGTATAGAGGGTAGAGAAATAAAATGTTTTTATGCTGTTACAGACTGAAATGGACCGAGATCGTAAAATACCTTTTAAGCCTTTGATTAGTTCTTATTCATTTTGATGGAATTATACTTTAAGTGAGGGGGGGGGGGCTCGGGGGTGTGTATTAATTCTATTAGATAGTCTTTAAAGTTGATTTTCCTCAATATTTTATATCGTTTTGTCTTAGCAGCTTAAAAATCTTTAATACAAAATAATCGTAGATAAAGAAAAAAGAAACTTCTTAAATTGAGTAAATTATTATTTTCCTACCTCTTTTCACGTCCTTGTCGACAGGTGAAGCGAATGCTACTCCAACAAATAGAATTACTACCAAGAGCTGCATTGTGTACTGTGTCTGGTCCAGATCCCCAAGTAAAGTTATTCGTATTGTATATTGATATATATACTGTGTACCATGGGTGTGCGTTCTTACGTCATCATGGGCTTTCCTCAATTTGTAGTCAAACACATTAGAAACATTACACAGTTTCTCTGTTACTACATAGACAAGTTTGTACTTTTTATTTACATAAAATCATAAACATTAGCCCATGATGTTTACATCCCATTTGCTTTAATTTGTTTGGTTTTTGACATTTGTACAGACTTTGCATAATACAGGAAGTTTTAAGGTTGGAAGTGAAGCACGACTGGAAATGTTTATCATGCAAAAGCGCAGAAAAATCAAACCATTTAAAACTAAAGACGGAGAAGTCCATTTTAAGTTTTTAGCCTTTACCCGTTTAAAATATGTCCTACAATGATTTTTAGTTTAACAATTCATATGCTGTCTTTGACGATGTATAAAAGCCAGGTTTGTTAAAAACACTGTTAAAGTTAAAAAAGAAGAAAAGAAATAACGGGTGGATGATAAGAAATACAATTATCAACTAGATATAATAATTGTTACGCAATAAACGCAGCGTAACGGATGTTCCCATTGCCACATGAGCTCTCAAAATAATAATAATTTTTTTTGGACCGGCGACCATATCAGTAAAAATGGCGGCCATTTTGGATTTTTCAATAGTGCCGGTCGGAATCCCTTGTGGTGACCTATTTTTCACCCAAGTTTGAAGTTTCTACGATTTTTCAACTTCAGATAGCTGTATTTTTGTGCCAAGTTTGGTTCAATTCCATTCGGCCGTTTCTGAGAACACTCGAGGACCGTTTTAGGTTACGCGAAAGAATAATAATAATAAGAAGAAAAAGAGTAAAAACAATATGTTCCACACTTCGTTGAGGGGGGGGGGGGGCATAATAAATAAAATGCAGTCAGTGATAGCTGAAAACATCCTTAACATGCAAGCTGTAAAAAAATACATTATTTCCCAAACTTTTGGCGTCATAAATTTGGTTAAATATATAGGGAAAATGTGACGTCTTAATTTTTAAAGTAATACTAGACATTGAACCCGCTCGAGCGCGGGAAAATAAGCTTTTTTTGTGGTGGCCATATTGACTACTAGTATAAAAATTTGTTGCGGCCGTGCCATTCATGGAACAGGAACTCAATATGGATGATGTGGCAGGCTTCCATAAACTTTCCTGTCAAGTAGGTGCTATCAACTGATAGTTTCATGTCTATATGTGCTGCATGTAGTATTCTTAGAAATGAATTTTAATGCAGACTTTAACCAAAGTCAATGCAGCGTGAAATGTAGGTCATCGTGACCCAATTGTCATGGCTGTTCGTTACTACCGAAGATGTATCCACTGATGCAGTAGACTGTATGCCACGTAGAATTACCAAAATGGACCTTAAGGTGCCATCAAAGTCAAAATCTATGACGAAAACACAACCACATAAATTGTCAATATTTTTATTGTTATAATTAATTCTGAACTGGAACTTGATGAAAAGCTTTCATTAAATACACATTTCATAATGCATTACCTTTTTCCTTCAGAATAAATATGAAAATGAAATTGTAGATGTAAACATTTCCTTAGTGACGGATGAATTTTTCAAAAGATGCCGTGAGTTAGTTAGAGCATATTTTTGGAAAATAATTGTTAGAATTGTTCCATTGTCATCATGGGCAGGGCAAGCGAGGCTTAATTTCACAAATATATCCAATAATCAGAAGGTGAAAGCATTTTTAGTGTGTGGCTGCTTGTGTTGTCCACGTTTATATTTATCAAAGATGTCCGAGATAAATTTCGTCATTGATGATAAAGATGACCATTTGTTAAAATATTTTTATCTAGGGCTTACAGTAGAGATATATTTAGACAGGTCACACGACAAATAATTTAAAAATAGATAATGGTTGGTTTTATCACTTTGTGCAAGGTAAACATCCGAGCAATCCAAAAAAAACAACTAAGTTAGGAATTCCTCTGAACTTTACTTTACTTCTTCATTATCTTCAAAGTTCATAACCTTTACAGTTAGGAGAAATTGCGTTATTGTAGAAAAACAATCCTGAATACATAAAGCGGAAACATCCCACTCGAAGGAGAATGTTTTTAATTTTTTTTTATTCTTCTTCCGTAATTTCAAACAGAAATACATTAAAAATATGTGCATACTTGTTTATTTAAATCAATGTGCTAAAATGATGCCTTCGAGAACCTTCTAAGGGATACGTTGGGAGAATTCATATCGGAAAAGTGCATACAAATTCCATTTGCACATAAACAAAACTGTAGTTTAAATTTATAAATGTAGATTGTCAAATCCGATAATAATCTTTATAATCTGAACTATACATCGTTTATTTTGAATCACGCGTTTTGCCGCCTATTCGGCTAATTCGTAAATTTAGTATTATAGATAACCACTGTAACTTTTTAAAAAGATTTCAGATCTGTAAAAACAAATAAAGAGTAAAATTTCTAGTTTTTTCTTTATCATGGTGAAAAATTCATTAAAAATATAAAAAATGTATGCAAAATGCGCATAAGTGATCATTTTTTAGAACTAGAAAGAGGCAGATTCAAAAATATAAAAAGAGAAAATAGAATCTGCCCAAATTGTCATTTAAATATATTAGAAGATGAAGCTCACTTCTTCTATAAATGTCCAAAATATACTTCCATTAGAGAAGAATTTGAAAAACAAAATATAAACATTTTTAAAATAGAAAATAATGAAAATGAATTTGAAAAACTTGCTACAATATTGCCTCTATCGGTTCACTTGCAATATGTTGCTCCATTTATTAAAAAGTCAATTATACTGAGAAAAGTGGAAAAATAATTGCATGGTTCACCACAGACAATATACTGTCAAATTCACATATAAAGTCATATAGGTTTCATATGTTTTGTTCTTATTATGAATGTTATATTGTACTTTATATGTTTGTACATATATATGCTTTCAACCCTTAGGGGTACAATTATGCATTTCTAAATAAAGTTTATTAAAATCTATATAGAGAAATCACTTCACATTTTTTTTTTGAAAAAAATGTAAAATTACATAGAAATCAATGGGAAAAAATGAAGTGACGAAATAATTATGGTCAATTACTGTGTACAACCTTTGATCTATAGTTTTAATTCTAGTCAGATCCATACAAAATGAGCGAAGATCGGAAAATTACATACATTACAGCTGCTAATTGCACCGGTAGTTGAATTAAAAAAATTCTTTCCATTTTCTCATCGTCTCACGACACAAAACTAACGAGCGAAAAGTTGTCTGCTCTTTCAATTGAAGGCATCGTTACCTTGACGACATAACGTTCAAATCCGTAAAATGTGCTCCAAGATTACATGTGAAACGTGTAACAAACCAACATGGTCCGGTAAGTAGCCTTAATGTGCTAAAAATTAATCACTCTAATCTAAGAAAGAAAAAGAACGAGACTTCAATGCGTAAATACCTTCATCAACGGAAATAGTCAGCGACGACGGATTAATACCGAACTACAAGATTTCGAATGCAATTCTAATTATTTGTTCTAATAAGCCACCAAAATTTTCTCTGAATGGTAGTAGTTTTGTGGTTCACAGTTTTTAAATGTTGATGATTCTCAGTTTACATAGGTTTATTTTGCCTGACTTGTCAATTTACTTCTATTTTTGTATATCTAAAAGTTCTTAAGTTCATTAAAATACGTACTGGATCGATGCCATTTGTGCTGGTATCTCAAGCTCAATTTTTCCATTGTAATGTAAAATACTTTAAATTTGACTGTTATAATTTTTTTTCAGGAATATCTCCCTCGTGCATAGTTCTGTCCTTGAATTGTTTTGGCAATACCCTTATGATCATTTTGCCTTTATAAATCTGATCTTAAAAATTTAAGCTTATTTTTTCAGCTTTCAACATTTTCGACCTTCAGTACAACCGATGATTTGTAACTGAACGAAATATTTATATATCTTTTGCATCAACATTAGTATCATAGATTATTCATTATGCTGGTAGATTCAAAGTTGACCGAGGGTGTGACCAGCTCAGTATCTAGTATTTGGATAGTATCGATAAAATGGTACTTTAACCCCTTGAGTGCCAGACAATTTAGGCTCTCCTTCCTTTGAGTGCCAAGGAGTGGCCAACAAATTCAAAATGTTTTGATTTGAACGTAATAAACGTTACCAATGACGAGACGTCACAGTAAGAACCATCGGCTATTGTTTCATTGCCTGAAAAAAGAAAAATCAAATTATAAAATGCCGTTCATTGAAATTGGACAATTTTACAACTTAATCTGTTAATAGGTAACGGATTGTAAAAAATAAACTTTTCTGGAAACTCTATTTAACTATCATGTTCCCGGCGTTTTACGTTTGGGCCAAACCACATATCATTTGGGCCAAGAAAAATATACGTTTGGGCCAAAAATTAGTGTTACATTTGGGCCAAAATTTAATCAATAATAAATAAATTAAAAGTAATTATAATTCATATTCCTCTTTCGTTAGCCAGACAATCTGCCCAATGCACACCATAGTGAGGTTTGGGTAAGTTTTTGAGTAGGATATAAAATAATTTAAAAAAAACACTGTTGGAAGCATTAATCTTCATTGTATCTAAAAAGAACTAAAATTATATGCATTTGACAGAAAAAATAAAATCCACAAGCAATTATGCAAAACTTGCCTATGCTAGTATAAGTAATTTTTCTTACAGTATTTTACCAGCAGACTGGGCTGCTTGAGCTTGCCCTTTTGTCTTAATCAAGTGTTGTCCCTTCTTTTATTGTATGTTCCAAACTAGTTTGTGGTCTACCTGACGGTCTTACACATTCACACTCTCTTAAATTGCGGATGAAGGGGTAAATCCTCGAAATATTCAATTGTTGTTATTTTTTGTTCTAAACTGGCGATATTTTATCCTTTTAGATAGATATTTAGGAAAATAGGATAGATATAGGGGATGTTTGATTTTTGGTGTATGTTTGATGTTTGAATTTGGGAGTTTTTGTTCACTGTGGATAATTTTTGTTATCTTTTCTTATATATTCTGATTTCCACCATTCCATTTTTAGCTCACCTTGCCAACTTCGGTAGCCACGATTTATTTCTTAATTGTAAGAATTTGTCAATATTTATTACCGGCTACCAATCGTGAAATTTCCTACTCTTACTCTTTTTCTCCTTTTGCAGTTTCAGTCAAAACTTGTTACCCCTGGAAGTCCCATCCACTTTCACTTCTTTTTGTTTCTTTAACCCCTTTTTATTAACATGTTATCTGACGTACTGCTTTTTCATTATCCAAAATCCTTTTTCCCATTAACAAATACCCTGAATTCCTGGACATCGTTCAGGTCGCGTAGATAAGTCTAATCCCGAAACTCCCGTAAAATGAAATGTGGCTGATACCGGTGTCCAGAATAAAGGTCCATAGGATATATTCTCTATTTCGGGACACGAAAAGGATTAAAATTTCAGCGGAATACAGTAAATACTAATAAAAATGATAATTCATTTCGCGAAAAAGTAAAAACCATCTCGGTATTTAGGAAAAAACATGGAGAACATAACAAAAATGTTCTGACAGCTATCATAGATCCAGGATTTTACTTTTTTACTCCGTAATTCAATTTTGGTATTTTGTGGTTTTTTGTATAAATTCTTGTTTTGCATTTGCGATGGTCAACACGCTTTTCTGTTAGTTATTTTCCCCCTATCTGTTCATTCTAGAAAGGCCTAAAACCATACCAGCCTTTCATTCATTTCAGATGACTTTCATGGCGGGAAACGTCAAAAGACGTTATTATGACGTTACTGTTTATGACGCTCTGTATTGGAAAGAGATTTGTTTTGGCCACTCTCTGGCACTGAAAGGGGTTTTGCTAGAGTGGCCAAAAGTGGCCATATGGCATAAAGTAGGTTAAATAATAATATTTGATACCAATTTTGATGCAAAAGATGTGCACATTTCGTCGATTTACGACTCATCAGTTGTGCTCAAGGTCTAGAATGTTGAGAGCCAAAACAACTATCCAAAACGTTGTATAGCAAACTCGAAAATGACAAAATGAAATTTAAGGGTTAAGGCCAATAAAAAGCTATGTATGAGGGAGATACTCCCTAGTTTGAACACATTTTACAGTTTTGTGAGAACTTACTATTCTTAGATTGTTTTGGCTTTCTCTTATTGGTCAATTTGGTATTTGAACCATTTCTTAAACACTTAATTTTTTCAGGATGTTAACATTGTAGGTCTTTAGTGCATCTGGTGAGTAGGAATTTGACGAAATATACATATCTTGTACATTCAGACTGGTTTCATAGAATATTTATTGATAACAATGTATATTAGTTTTGGATATTTTGTTGTGATCTATGAGATGAATTTCTCGTCTTATAGACTTAGAAGCGAAAATGTCCCATTTTATTGTAGAACTGAGTATTTCATTTATGTGCATCAGTGTTTACCGTAGAATATTTTGTATTACAAATTAACACAAAATCCCTAAATCTTAAAGGTTGTGGAAAACATATTGAAGAATGTTTGAAAGATGTCCCTCCGGAGGAAAGATGCCAATGTCAGAAAGAAAAGCCACTAGAAAAGCCACCAGAAGAGCCATCGGAAAAACCAACGGAAAAACCAACGGAAAATTAAAATTTATTATAGTGTTTAATTTCATACAAGGTAATCCATTACATTAGAAGAATAGACAGAGACTGAGTAAACCGTCAATGGTAGCTCAAGCATACGCCATAGCAAAACCGATGATAATTTCATAGTGAGAAATTCTGGCGAATATTAAAATATGTTTTTTGCTTTCTAGACAGATCTACTCAGTTAATAGTTTATAAAGTTACAATCGAGTCTCATAAAACCTCTAAGACTTACCATATAATCGTTGTTAGAAGACAACACAATTCCTCATTCTTTTATCGCCAAAATCAAAAATATTTTTACATGGAAATATACTTTATTTGCTATCTAAGCTGACTAGTCCCATTTTACTTAGGGATTGAATCTACATAAAATCAAGGGAACAACTATTGTCCTTAAGACGTTTCATATTTTTAAAAATTGTGTTTTGTTGTGACAGCTTACAAAGACTTGAATAACATTGTTTTTGTATGTAGGAATTGAATAAATGAATACGTTATTCCATAATACAAAATTGATGTGGGGTAAATGCCAATGAGACAAAAAACGATTATAGGTAGACCAAAAATCACAAAAGATGGCGGCATTCAGCCCGCAACAACGAGTACAACTCCACCCATATCTGAAGAGATGGAACTTACAGCACATAAGTCCTTTGTGAATAAACTATAAGTTAATTTACAATCCAGTCATTGTCGGAAAATATATATAATTTATTTGGGTAAGTTTTAGAAACATGAGAAAAGGTGAGCTTTAGCTTTTTCCCCATGATTCGCGGCAAGCCCAAATAAATATATTCCGACAATGATTTTGTATGATCTTTATCCTGCAATCATAAAACTGCACCCCTTTAGAAGATTAAAATGCCTTAAAATTACGTTTAAAGTTGAAATCCAGATGCCGTGAAAACGCGGGAAACGCCATGACATAGTACGCTACCCGCGTTCTCCCAGTAGACTTTATTTTATAGGTCCTAATTGACCTAATACGACTCAAGTTTATTCTACCACTGTAGACCGGAAATGGCTTAATTGCAGGATAAAAAAATTATCAATTAGTCAAAGTGGAGTAATTTTCATTGATTCCAGTATTGATGCACAGTATTTTTAAAAGCAAATTCAACACTCAAGCAGTCAGCAATGCGCTTAAATATGTAAAGTCCTGTAGGCGATAAGTACTATAAGGTTCTTCCTTGAATAAAAAAATTATGAAATCTAATTTTGAACTGCAGAAACTAAAAATGTGTAAATGGGCGACTATATTTCAATCTTTATAGACTCGGCAAAATTTTGATATTTTTCAGGTAGAAATCATATTGGTGAAGGATTTCTTACAAGAACATTGGGACGTGCAAGAAAGACAACAAATTTTCATGCACGTTGAACATTAGTAACATTTTTGTGCAAATACATATTATTTAAATAAAAAAATGCCACGGAGATTTGTGTCATTTGGACCTATTCATCACCAAAACTAGTAATACTGTGTTGGGATGCCAACACAAAGTCGCCCAAACCCCCAGTTGGACCCTGTTTCCATGGCAACCAGAATTCCATTATTTGATGACACCACTACAGATTGTGCCCAACTCTCTATGAAGTTTAGTCACATTTCAAATCTTTTTTAAGAATTTCACTTTTTTGGAGATTTTTGCACCTTTTCCACAGCAACCAGAATTCCATTACTAAATGGCACATCTACTCATAGTGCCAAACCTCCCTATGAAGTTTCATGACTTTAGGAATCTAGTCTTCGGGAAAGTTCAGGAAGAAAAAATAAGAAGAAGAAAAAAAAAAAAAAAATAATAAGAAGAAACGGGGTAAAAACAATAAGTCTCCCAAACTTTGCTTGGGCGACTTAATGAGCAACAATTCAAAAACTTAAAAAATAGACTTTTACACTTTTATGACATCTTTTACACCGATTTATGATACGGTATTACGCATTCAATTTGTATTTCAACAAGATATATCATATCGTGTTTTTCTTGCCATCATAGTTTATTTTATAATCACTTGATTATATATGATTAAACTTTTAAAAATTTAGTTTGAAGTATCAATATAATATAACATATTTAACGAATCATTATTTAAAGCACAAACTGCAGTGATCCATAAATATAACCGATTGTAAATTGTTCAACATTTGTGCTTGTCAATAGCTAAAGTGGGTTTGTATATTACAATACATTGTAAATGACATGCGCGTAACGGTTATTGTTTCACGTTTGCTTGTTTAAAAGCTAAGTTATTGCATTCCAGCAACACCGTCATTCAACTATCTTTGAAAACGACAAAAATCATATCAATTCCTGAAAATGTGTTTCCAGGTCACTTGTCAGACATGCAACAAGCCAACCTGGGCAGGTAAGTGTTTTGATACATAAAATTAATTTCTACATTACACTTAAAGTGAATTTCTTCATCTTATTTTTCTGTCATTTTATATTGTTTGGTGTAAAAATTTTAGTTATTATTTATTAAAAAGCCAACGAGGAAACATTTTAAAAACTTGCAGCTGCTTTTGAATGGATAAATAGTAAAACGAGTAACAGGACTTACTATTCTGTTAACGACCCAATCTACAGGCCTTTAGATGAAAAACAGAATAAAAGAGCACAAAACACAGACAGAATTGTTCCGAAGTCTTCAAACTGATTGTTGTTTATTTTTATTCCCTTTTCCCTTTTTTATGCAAATATGATTTCAAAGGAATATATATATATATGTGTGTGGGTGGGGAACCCGCACTTTTGGAGTTTACATTGTCAGACGTTTGTCAATATATTTTCCTTTTTAGCTCATCTGACCCGAAGGGTCATGTGAGCTATTGTCATCACTTGGCGTCCGTCGGCGTCCGTCCGTCGTAAACTTTTTAAAAAATCTTCTCTGAAACTGCTGGGCCAATATGAACCAAGCTTGGTCTGAATCATCACCAGGGTATCCAGTTTCAAAATTTTATCCGATGAGTCCAAGGACCAAACAACATGGCCGGTGTTACTATATATAGAACATAGGGGGTAAATTGCTGTTTTTGGTTAATAACTCAAAAACCAGTACAGATATCGAAAATCTGACATGGGTAAAAATGATCAACACGGCAAGATCTTCCTACCCTGCAATTTTGAAGTTAATTGGAATACCCATCTTGGAGTTATTGCCCTTTTTTGTGTTTCAAATTTTTTATACATTTTGTCTTATATTTTAAAAAGTATTAGAGATATAGGTTAAGTTTTATTGCAAAAATGTTCAGCTTGTCAAGATCAACATACCCTCTAATTTTGTTATAAATCAGAATACCCCTCTTGGAGTTATTGCCCTTTCTTTGTCAAATTTTCAACATTTTAATATATTTTGCCTTATATTTCATTAACTATAAGAGATAGAAATTAAGTTTGAATTGCAATTATGTTCAGCATATCAAGATCTACATATCCTATAATCTTGAAGTAAATATGATTACCCATCTTGGAGTTATTGCCCTTTTTTATCTAATTTTCCAAAAAATTAATATATTTCGTCTTATATTTCAAAAAGTTTTAGAGATAGAGGTTAAGTTTTAACTGTCAAAATGTTCAGCATGCCAAGATCTACATACCCTCTAATTTTGTAATAAATCTGCATACCCATCTTGGAGTTATTGTCCTTTCTTTGTTTGATATTATATCCCATTTCTCGATATATTCCTTTATCGTATTTCCCCATGCCTATATCGACCTGCTGAGGCCTTCACAATTTCCCGTATTTCGGCACTGTGACGTCGTAAAGAGTTGACCCGACCCTAATATGAGCTGACCCGAATATATCAGCGACGTCATAATGTTTGACCCAACGTTGACCCGGATATATCAAGAAAACATCCGGTTATAGGCAGATGGCCATTGAAAAGTAAGAAATTCCATTAAGATTGCTAGTTAACAATACGATAAATCTATCATCAAGTTTTCTTCAAACAAATATTGTAAAATATAAGCCGCTCGACACAATATGAAGCTTTTTAGCTCGTTCGCTACGCTCACTCGCCGAAAAAGCTTCACACTGTGTCTCGCCGCTGATATTTTACGATATACGTTTGCAGAAAACATGATAATACGTACTTATCGTATTTCACCATGCCTATATCGACCTGCTGAGGCCTTCACAATTTCCCGTATTTCGGCACTGTGACGTCGTAAAGAGTTGACCCGACCCTAATATGAGCTGACCCGAATATATCAGCGACGTCATAATGTTTGACCCAAAGTTGATCCGAATATATCAGGAAAACATCCGGTTATAGGCAGATGGCCATTGAAAAGTAAGAAATTCCATTAAGATTGCTAGTTAACAATACGATAAATTTATCATCAAGTTTTCTTCAAACAGATATTGTAAAATATAAGCCGCTCGACACAATATGAAGCTTTTTAGCTCGTTCGCTACGCTCACTCACCGAAAAGCTTCACATTGTGTCTCGCGGCTGATATTTTACGATATACGTTTGCAGAAAACCTGATAATATATACATATCAGAAATCCTATTTCATGGAGTCTCCTGTATTTTTAGCTCACCTGACCCAAAGGGTCAAGTGAGCTATTCTCATCACTTGGCGTCCGTCGTCATCCGTCGTCCGTCGTCCGTTAACTTTTACAAAAATCTTCTCCTCTGAAACTACTGGACCAAATTGAACCAAACTTGGCCACAAGCATCATTAGGGTATCTAGTTTAAAAAATGTGTCCGATGACCCCGCCTGCCAGCCAACATGGCTGACATGGCTAAAAATAGAACATAGGGGTAAACTGCAGTTTTTGTCTTATATCTCAAAAAAAGCAATTAGAGCAAAACTGGCAGGGGGTAAAAATGTTCATCAGGTCAAGATCTACCTGTCATGAAATTTTCAGACGAATCGGTCAACCTTTTGTTGGGTTATTGCCCCTGAATTGTTAATTTTAAGGACATTTTGCAGTTTTAGGTTATTATCTTGAATAGTATTATAGATAAAGACAAATTGTAAACAGCAAAAATGTTCGACAAAGTAAGATCTACAAATAAGTCAACATGACCAAAATCATTGATTGACCCCTTATAGGAGTTTTTGCCCTTTAAAGACGGCATCCAGCGTAAACTTTCCTTTCAAGATCTTTTCCTCTCAAACCTCTGGGCCAATTGAGACCAAATTTTGGTGGAATGGTCCTTGGGTGGCCCCCTTCCAAAATTATGTCTGGCATACCTGACTTCCAACCCTTTGTTGGGTTATTGCCCCTGAATTGTTAATTTTAAGGACATTTTGCAGTTTTAGGTTATTATCTTGAATAGTATTATAGATAAAGACAAATTGTAAACAGCAAAAATGTTCGACAAAGTAAGATCTACAAATAAGTCAACATGACCAAAATCATTGATTGACCCCTTATAGGAGTTTTTGCCCTTTAAAGACGGCATCCGGCGTAAACTTTCCTTTAAAGATCTTTTTCTCTCAAACCACTGGGCCAATTGACACCACACTTTGGTGGAATGGTCCTTGGGTGGCCCCCTTCCAAAATTATGTCTGGCATACCTGACTTCCAACCCTTTGTTGGGTTATTGCCCCTGAATTGTTAATTTTAAGGACATTTTGCAGTTTTAGGCTATTATCTTGAATAGTATTATAGATAAAGACAAATTGTAAACAGCAAAAATGTTCGACAAAGTAAGATCTACAAATAAGTCAACATGACCAAAATCATTGATTGACCCCTTATAGGAGTTTTTGCTCTTTAAAGACGGCATCCGGCGTAAACTTTCCTTTAAAGATCTTTTTCTCTCAAACCACTGGGCCAATTGACACCACACTTTGGTGGAATGGTCCTTGGGTGGCCCCCTTCCAAAATTATGTCTGGCATACCTGACTTCCAACCCTTTGTTGGGTTATTGCCCCTGAATTGTTAATTTTAAGGACATTTTGCAGTTTTAGGTTATTATCTTGAATAGTATTATAGATAAAGACAAATTGTAAACAGCAAAAATGTTCAACAAAGTAAGATCTACAAATAAGTCAACATGACCAAAATCATTGATTGACCCCTTATAGGAGTTTTTGCCCTTTAAAGACGGCATCCAGCGTAAACCTTCCTTTAAAGATCTTTTCCTCTCAAACCTCTGTGCCAATTGAGACCAAACTTTGGTGGAATGGTCCTTGGGTGGCCCCCTTCCAAACTTATGTCTGGCATACCTGACTTCTAACCCTTTGTTGGGTTATTGCCCCTGAATTGTTAATTTTAAGGACATTTTGCAGTTTTAGGTTATTATCTTGAATAGTATTATAGATAAAGACAAATTGTAAACAGCAAAAATGTTCGACAAAGTAAGATCTACAAATAAGTCAACATGACCAAAATCATTGATTGACCCCTTATAGGAGTTTTTGCCCTTTAAAGACGGCATCCGGCGTAAACCTTCCTTTAAAGATCTTTTTCTCTCAAACCACTGGGCCAATTGACACCAAACTTTGGTGGAATGGTCCTTGGGTGGCCCCCTTCCAAAATTATGTCTGGCATACCTGACTTCCGAACGACGTTGACCTGGACTGTCAACCAAGATGACTGCCACAGCTGAAATTAGTTTAACATAGAATCCTATAGAAAAACCAGCCAAATTGACTGCAACACTTAAATTTTTAGGTCTGCTCAAGGTGAAAAGTTAAATCCAGGTGAGCGATACAGGCTCTTGAGAGCCTCTAGTTTTTCAAGTGGATAAAAGTGTCAAAAAATTTCAAAAGTCTGGTTTATTTTATTACCTTCATTTTCTTTTTATAGGATGCGGAAAACACGTTGAAAAATGCTTAGCGGATGTCCCTCAAGAAGAGAGATGCAAATGTGGGCCTAAGGAAAAATCAGGAAAATAAAGTCGGTCATTCATTATGGAATTGTCGTGTTTGATAACCTGTATTCATTTAATGAACTTCGAAAAAAAGGTCAACACTCATATCATTACGAAAACAATTCATTACTTATATTACTGTCTAGAAGTAAACGAGGTATCAGATTGTCGAATTAGCTCATTTTAAAATCACAATAAATTGTATAGAATGTCGTTTGACAGGAAACATTACAAAATGCAAGTCAAGCTAAATTCAGTTTTATATCCGGAACATGCACTGAAATTGTTTTATGTTTTTTAGGGGAAGAATTATATGAAAAAACATATATTTTGATTTCAACACCAAATCTTGAAAAAAATTAAGAAATGAATTATACATCTATAGCAAAATTACAATTATGTGTCAAAAAGATTATGAGGCAGTCTTATCTGTTTTTCACTGCACTCACTGAAAATTGTGAAATACTGCTACAAGAGAAGTAAAACCTTAATTTCGTAATTTCACTCGACTAAGTGACCTAACATCATTTTGAAGTCGAATCTTAGGAATGTTTTGGAATACCCATCTTGGAGTTATTGCCCTTTTTTTGTGTTTCAAATTTTTTATACATTTTGTCTTATATTTTAAAAAGTATTAGAGATAGAGGTTAAGTTTTATTGCAAAAATGTTCAGCTTGTTCGGCTACAAATTGTACAAACACCGTTGTTTAGTGTTGATATTGTAAGAACACTGCAAATAAAACATAGCAATGGTTCTTTCGTTAAATTTGCTTGGGATGTGGGTTGCTATACTTGAAAATATACACCTGATAGTCCTATCTGTCAAATAATTTACACCTACGCAGCCTCTATAGTTCAAGTTGATGTTTGCATGCATTATTACAATAAAATTCTACGACAACAAGCTATTTTCAGCAAGAATTATTTATTTGATAGTTTA
The DNA here is from genome assembly GCA_028015205.1 of Mytilisepta virgata. Classification (NCBI taxonomy): domain Eukaryota; kingdom Metazoa; phylum Mollusca; class Bivalvia; order Mytilida; family Mytilidae; genus Mytilisepta; species Mytilisepta virgata. Next base: position 81,415,840 of record CM051519.1, read on the forward strand.
GAATTGGATGTTTGTGGAAGATGACAATGGAATTGTTATTTTCTATACAACACGAATAGATTGCAATGCAATCATAATACCCTTTATTCTTCTTCACAGAAATAGATCTTGGGCAAAATAAAATGTTTTATTTGACCATACAAATGTATATTTGTGGAAGACGAACAAGGGAATTGTTATTTAAAAGTATTTTAATTTTTCAGACATTAATTAATGTTTTTATTTACATGATGTTGATATTGTATAAATCGATCATCTGTCAGTTCTGATACCTTTTTATAAGAATGCAGCTAAGAGTGAAAACCAGAAGCCTCTCACCTGGCTCTTATTAGGCCATTTGAAAATGTAAGCTCTTTTGTATTCTAAGAAACGGAAAATATCAAACCGACCTTGATATTTGATCTTTGACCTAAAAAGGTGGATCATTTGTATCTGTCCTACCAACTTTGATCTTTCAGTCTGCCCATTTAGTTCCTGAGCAAATGACAAAAAAATCCTTTCCCATATGGTTTCAATGGAAACTTTGAACAGCCCATTGCTTGATCAGACGATTCTCAATCAAAAGTGGATAAATTGTAGAGGGCATTGTTGTCATCAATCCTGCAAAGTTTCAAAACATTTCATAATGTAGTTTCAGAGGAAACGATTTTTGAAAATTGGCCAGAAAAAATGAAAGATGGCCTCGGGCAGTCATGTTGTTCATCCAACAGGAAGAAAAGGTGGAACTTTGGTAGAGGTCCTTCCATACATGTATATCATTCCCTGCCAACTTTAGTTACAATCTGCCCATTAGTTCTTGAGCAAAAGACAAAAAAGTCTTTTCGCAAATGGTTTCAATGGAAACTTTGAACAGCCGCAGCCGTCGGTTGAGCAGATGAATCTCAACCAAAAGTGGTTCGTTTGTAGATGGTATTATTGTCATCAATCCTGCAGTTTCAAAACATTTCATGCTGAAGTGAAGATTTTTGAAAACCAAAATCAAAGATGGCCTCTGGCTGCCATTTGTTCTTCCAACCGGAACCAAAAGTGGATCATATGTAGAGGTCATTCCATAAACCTTTCCTACCTAGTTTGGGGAAAATCCCCAGTAGTTTCATAAGATCAAAATGTGAAAAGTTTACGGACGACGGACGCAAAGTGATGACATAAGCTCATGTGGCCTGTAGGTCTGGTGAGCTAAATGCAGTGCGTGGTCAGCGAAAGTTAAATTAAACAAACAAATATATATATTTATACTGCTTAGAAAATCCAAAAGGCACAAAACTAAGGATGTTTGATTTCAAATAAAATATGGTTAAAAAATATGATCAGTCAAAGCAAAAATTTAAAATACACACAATATATACTTGTTTCTTCTTTTTGAATGCCCGCATTGAGATTTTGTCTCATTGATGCATACTCCATATCCTTACATTTCCCAATTACTAGTAATTTCCATGCCTTGAACATAAAATTGCATTTTGACATACAAACGGTTTAAGTATTACAGATTTCGGGGCAGTTTCAGGGCTAGACATGGACGAAGATCCATATCTCTGCTGTGGCTCTAGGCACTCTTTTGAGACAGAATAAAATTATCTGTATTGGACGGTTTTGACCTTCATAGCACTGAAATGATGTCATGGATTTACCACGCGGAAAAGGGTAATACTAGGTCGAGTGGTATGCCTTCACTGCTGTAGAATCAACAGAGTCAACCCACGTGCTGAAGTTAAAACTTTATTGGTGGAGATCGACGTTTAGTAAAATATTTTATCCTGCAAATCAGTATTTCAGCAGATTAATAACAACCTGTCGAATTCATTAATGTGCTATATTCAACAAGCCTTAATCTTTACTGCGTCCAAATAAATTTAGTATGTCACTCAAGTGACTTTTTGCAGAATTTTTTTACGCACATATATATCTGAAACTCTGTAATCTTTATAACTCCGGATATATCTGGGGAATCTGTGGGTCCATAGTTAATACTCTGAAATATATTTACTCCAGAAATGTCAAAATGTTTGTTATCTCCGACTTGTCCCTGTCACAATACTCTATACAAATACTAAATGTCAAAATGTGTGTTATCTCCGACTTGTCCCTGTCACAATACGCTATACTAATACTAAATGTCAAAATGTGTGTTATCTCCGACTTGTCCCTGTCACAATACGCTATACTAATACTAAATGTCAAAATGTGTGTTATCTCCGACTTGTCCCTGTCACAATACGCTATACTAATACTAAATGTCAAAATGTGTGTTATCTCCGACTTGTCCCTGTCACAATACGCTATACTAATACTAAATGTCAAAATGTGTGTTATCTCCGACTTGTCCCTGTCACAATACGCTATACTAATACTAAATGTCAAAATGTGTGTTATCTCCGACTTGTCCCTGTCACAATACGCTATACTAATACTAAATGTCAAAATGTGTGTTATCTCCGACTTGTCCCTGTCACAATACGCTATACTAATACTAAATGTCAAAATGTTTGTTATCTCCGACTTGTCCCTGTCACAATACGCTATACTAATACTAAATGTCAAAATGTTTGTTATCTCCGACTTGTCCCTGTCACAATACGCTATACTAATACTAAATGTCAAAATGTTTGTTATCTCCGACTTGTCCCTGTCACAATACGCTATACTAATACTAAATGTCAAAATGTTTGTTATCTCCGACTTGTCCCTGTCACAATACGCTATACTAATACTAAATGTCAAAATGTTAGTTATCTCCGACTTGTCCCTGTCACAATACGCTATACTAATACTAAATGTCAAAATGTTTGTTATCTCCGACTTGTCCCTGTCACAATACGCTATACTAATACTAAATGTCAAAATGTTTGTTATCTCCGACTTGTCCCTGTCACAATACGCTATACTAATACTAAATGTCAAAATGTTTGTTATCTCCGACTTGTCCCTGTCACAATACGCTATACTAATACTAAATGTCAAAATGTTTGTTATCTCCGACTTGTCCCTGTCACAATACGCTATACTAATACTAAATGTCAAAATGTTTGTTATCTCCGACTTGTCCCTGTCACAATACGCTATACTAATACTAAATGTCAAAATGTTTGTTATCTCCGACTTGTCCCTGTCACAATACGCTATACTAATACTAAATGTCAAAATGTTTGTTATCTCCGACTTGTCCCTGTCACAATACGCTATACTAATACTAAATGTCAAAATGTTAGTTATCTCCGACTTGTCCCTGTCACAATACGCTATACTAATACTAAATGTCAAAATGTTTGTTATCTCCGACTTGTCCCTGTCACAATACTCTATACAAATACTAAATGTCAAAATGTTTGTTATCTCCGACTTGTCCCTGTCACAATACGCTATACTAATACTAAATGTCAAAAATGTTTGTTATCTCCGACTTGTCCCTGTCACAATACGCTATACTAATACTAAATGGTTTTATAGAAAACAATCATGAATCCATTGGACATATTTTTTTAAATTACTTGTATGGTCAGTGTTCATTAAGAAGATTTGAAGAAGATTATTATAAGTATGATAACACTCAATTTCCAATGAATGGAAAAATACAAAACAAACAAGATGTAAATTTTATTGAAAAATAGAATAAAAAGTTATCCATTAAAATCTACTAATAATAAACGGAAAAAACAAAAAGACAAGTTAAAAAAAAATATCACAGAACTTCTATAGAAATAGTCAATACTGAAATAATTGATTGTTACACAAAATAAAAACCAGATGAAAGCTTGAAATTGTTTGGTTATATATATAAAAATGAAATAACATTGGTTGGATATGAGGACAACGATTGTACCCAGCCTACGTATCGGGATAGACAACCATCTCCCATCCAACTGTGGCACATTTTAATTAATGCTGAAAATAATACTTTTACTTCTTCTAAAAGATATTTAAATATTATTTCTATGACAATTTCAACTTACTAGCAATCTTTAAAGTTTAAATACACATATCAGAACACTGAAATACCCTGCTAATATTTTGTCATTGAGGTTCATAAAGAGAAAGATCCAAGATAATATAATATCAATTATTGGACAAAGAGCTAATCATTAATTACACAAACTAATAAACAAACTAAAGTCTAAATATTTTTGCCGTTATATTTTTTCCTACCTCAAACATTGCACATATGATATAGAGTGTAAGAAAGCTAAACTAAAAAACAGTAAAAATTTGAGTTTGATAAAAACATCATTATGCATTGGTTTAGTTAGAGTGAATAATACTGTATATATTCAGATAGTCCGAATTTCCTCTGACCCAGCAACCCTTCTTTTTTATTTGGATACTGATATGATGGGTTTACCACATATCAATATCTAAATAAAAAATAAGGAGGGTCAGAGGAAATTCAGACTAATATTTAGAAAGTATTATAATTGCAACTCAATTATAATAAAATCCTAATCTCTTTACACATATTATAATGATTACATTTTATAGAAAATAAGAAAACATTTACAATAAAAAAAGAGATTTTATACTCTTATCAAATAACAAAACCGAATATAATAAACACAATTATACATGTAGTATTAAATATAACAGTATTTAAAAAATATTGCTTTTTGACCATGCTTTGCTTTTCATATCACATTACATGTGTAGCCATAAAAGGCTAATAAGCAGTTATTAAATAACAAACAAACAAGCAAAAAAAAACCAACAAAAATAGTGTGTTTCAGATTGTCAAAACATTCATTGTATATATTTTATATTTGGCATAATTAATATAATTCATATAATATAATGTGTTGACAATAATAAAAAATTAGCAAAGAGTAAAGTTGCCAAATTATACTAAGCAAATTATTTTACATAATTTACCCCCCCCCCAAAAAAAAAAAAATAAAAAAATAAAAAATAATAATAAATGCTTTAAAAAAATCACAATATAACCTGCATAAAATAATTGACACAATGACATTATTTATTTAGGGTTTTATGTACAATTGCTCAGGTATATTTCACAGTCAAAAAAAACATTTGGGGTATTTTATCTCAATAAAATAGTGAAATGAAATTGTTTAAATTCTCTTAAATATACTAGTAATTAAGACTACAGTATAGTACATCCCCAGCAGCACTGTTGTGGATAGTCTGGAGCGTGAACTTTCCTTTCTAGTCCATATACCCAAAATCTTGAACTAAAATCTTCCCAGGTGTAGTTAGCTTCCGTTACAGGAACTGCACGCAAACGGTGTCTCTAAATATAACAAAGCAAGCGTTTAGTTTACAGGTGAAGCTTCGTAGTTATTAGTTTATACAGAAAGATAAGTATATTCCGGTACAGATGGCCGGTAGGAGAAATCATTATTCCGAATGCTTGTTCTGAGCTTTCTAACAGTCCCGAAAATTTCAAATACTTTTCCATAAAAAATCCATATCCCCGCGAAATAAAGATCTGATCCTTACGTTCCCTTAAAAAATATCTGTCACCCCTCTATCCAAATGAGCAAAGGAAATAAGTATGTTTGGGAAGCATCCATTTGTCAAAAACGCAACTGTCTCTCTATTACTAACCTCTGTGCCATCCTTGCTACCACACTAGCGGCAAAAATGTGTCATCATATTTAGAAACCAAACAAGTTAAAGACAAAAAGGCAAAGATTTGACACAACGAGACAACAACTACATATACTGAGTAACTACGGGGAAAGCTCTGAGGAAGGTAGTTAGGGACAGATAACTTAGTTAAAATTTTCCTACTATTTTTTCCATTTCAACAAATGTCGTCCCAACGTGCATAGAGCGAAATACAATGTGTGATGTCTGGCATTGAATATTGTGATTCATTTAAAATTTTCACACGTGCATAATGAATTCTACACCACATTATTATTTGGGGTCTTATATTTTTACCACACCTTGAAAGCTAACTTGAGATTTTATCATATATGAACCCTAAGATTTTTTTTAACATTTTCAGTCAAACCAACCTTTGGTATTGCCTATATTACCCTAAAGACACTGATTCTTATACTTATCAATGCGAATTTAACCTTCATTCCTATTCTGTCATACAAAACTGAGATTATCATGAATAAATAATTTCGGGATTGTGTGTGCCAGAATGGCTGACTGATTACACTTTAATTATGTATTATCGTACAAGATATTAAAATTACCTGCTGTAACTGTCGTTCATTAGGAAATGCACTTCTGTGAGTGTTGACCAATCGGATTGAGTTATCATTAATTTCTCCAACAGGGTACGATGTGATTGGCCATACCTAAAAAAGTTTTTATTGCACACAAAATATAATAAAATGTGGGATATTATGTGTGATAAAATTAAAGACACATTAATTTCGATTCATTATGTAACTTTTCCGGGTTTTAGGTAGTGCAAATCCGGCTTATAGTATGGTGAAAGTCGGACTGATGTGCGAGCGGCTGGCCGGGAAATTATGGTACCTTGTGTAATCAACTCCGCAAACACTCTGAAACTTTTCAGAATGTTTACAGTCATATTGAAGATGTGCATGAAGGAGTATGATTTCATTTGGCGATTTTTTCAAGACTTTCCATGTTTTGCAATAGGTTACTGCTGTCACAAAAGCTTCTTAACCACGCTTTTATTAAGAATAAGTTGATGTCATCACTTAGGAAATGTTATGCGGTCGTCATCACGTTACAGTGTTTCAATATCTAAGATGATGTTGGATCTGTTCCCACTGTCGTAACATTTCATGTACCTCCACAGATTTGTTACTACCACCGGACTGAATTTGTTGAACTTCACGACGGGTGCCGTATACAGAGCTGGAACTGCTTACCCTTCCGGTGCATCTTAGTTCACTACTCGTTTTTATTATAGTAGTGCATTAGTAGATGAAGCACATTTCACAGAAACAGTAAATCTGAAGGCACCAAATACATTACCTGTAACATTACTTGCTCAAAGATGACTTCTCCTTGAACAGTTCTAACCAATTCATCTGGCAGATCTGTGCGTTCTATAATGTGATCAGCATTGTGGTTTGTACTGAAAAATTAAAGATTCGTATCAACCAAGCATACCACATTTCTGATTTTTATCTAGTTGCTTATCAATATGAACTTGTATTTCGATTTTATCAGGAAAGACAATCATGTGAGTGCACTCGTACTAAATGGAAAATTTTGATTCGTAGGAAATTACTACTTAAAGTTGTTGAAGAAACGAGAAAAATGGTAGGAGCCCATTTCTTTCTGCAAATTTTATATTGTTCAAAGTACTTCTTAAAAAGGTTGAAAATCCAAGAAAACATCGTGAAGTCTATTTCTTAGCGTATATTTCACCACTAGATCTAGTTTTTCAATCTATTCCAGTGATTTAGATCCGACTATTTATCCATAGTAGTGGGGTTAGACTTATATTATGGAAATAGATTGTACTGTCATATTTCGATCGAAACAAGCCAGGAGTTATATTTTTAATGTTCACAATATAATTGATTGCTGTAAAACTATTAAATATTTGGATGTTACCTCCTTTAAACATAGCTCTATATGAATATAGTCTAAAGAGGTATTTCCCCATCCCACATTTACTATCTACTGAAATCACTAGTATGCACATATTGTGAAACGAAACTGGTATCAAGATCAGAAAAAAGGTATTAAAGACGAAAGTACCTAAGAAAATGTTTGATATGTATTTTTATTGGCCTTCTACCACCCATACTTTAAAAAAGACACGAATCACTTACTATGTAACCGTCAGCTTTATATAACATTTCATCTGTCTATATCCATCACACGTATCACACGTGATACGACCATCTCCACCACAGGTATGACAACTGAGGTAACCAAAATAAAATATCATTTATAGCAAAACTCTGACATTTAAATAAATTCACTTACATATTATTGGATTCAATGAAACAAATTCTTTTCTCCAATATGAACTACAGATCAATGTTTGAAATTAATATTTTCCGTGGAGTTCATCATGTTAAAGATCGATTTAGGTATACAAATGTGCAAAATTCTGTTTTGAACAGTACAATAACTTTCTATAGCAGGTAAGCAGGTAAAAAACTATAAAGGTTTAGAATAAAAATACAGATTAATGCAACAATTGTAGATTAACACATGACTGAATCTATTTATCATACACTGGCTAAGTACGTATGTTCGAACGCACCTGGTCTGATATGACCATCAGTCTGACCACATGACTAACCGACTGATATAGTCATATCAGCCTGGCTATGTTCGAATAGCGCTTGAATGATTGCTTATTAGCCTGGGGTGTGAAAATATGGTTTTTTGGTCTTCCAAATGTTTCGGTTTTAATGCTGCTGATGAGAGGTAACTCCTTGAAATGCGTCGTATACAGCATAGTATAAATTTACTATATGTAATATTAGTAGTATCTTTGGATTGCTATTTTGTTCATATATCATATTTAGTACTAAGTATATGATAAGTTTGTATATAATAAAATGTATCACAAAATACCGAAATAAATTGATGCACTGTATGGCCATTTCGTTGACTGACAGGAATCCAAACTCAGCTAAGGGTTACCTCTTTATCAAAAGGAATACTCTTAGAAATGTCTAGAAATTTTTGTCAAATTTTGAACGGAGAATTTAAAGACAATACAATCTGTCAAAATATGAAAACTGTATATGTATATTTAACACTATTAATTATCTAGAAAATCCCTTAACTTACCGCTCTTTGCCATCACCTCCACAGCGGAAACATCTTTCATGGCGTTGATTTCCTTCGTGATCCGTTCGAAGTACATGTCCATCTCCCCCACAGTGGGTACACCTAACTTGACCCCACCCACCACATCGCCAACATCGGTGGTATCCTCTGGCATCACAGTCGTGACAAGGCTGTAATTAAATTCTTTAATTATTTGATAGGAATTAATACGGTAATATGTTTCACGTGTGGAACAAATCGTTGCATAGCTTCAATCCAAAAGTCATTGTCTTAACGGTTTATAGGGAAACCGAATCAATGAATCAGAAGAATTATTTATAAAACAGTGTCATTTTATAAAAGACAGATACTTTCAGTTATAAGTATATGAATTAACAGATATTTATTTAATTAAAATGGAGTTAAATATAAAAACGGAAGTGACATCAGGTGCATTAGCCTGACAATGCATGATCGATGTCCTAGTCTATGACTATAATCAACATTACTAAAAAAATAAGTTGATATCATAATATGCGAGTCAAAAAGTTTGGAGTTTTGGAAATGGAAATTACAGATTTTATCGCCAGAAATCGACCAAGATATATTTCTAGATATATACATCTATAATATGACTTTTATGAAAATCCGTCGAGAATCGTAAGGTTTAGAGCATCATAGTTTCAAGGCTTTTATTCATATATCTATTTTTCCATATTTTCCATATATTTAAATTTATCATGAAACACGTCTGCACCTTTTTTGTAAAAACACCAAAAATTGTGATGATTGGAGTGATTACAAGAAAACTAAATATTTATATATTTTAACATAAAATTACGGTAAATATATACATGTTTTTTAATCATTCAGTGTATATTAAGATATACATGTATGTAACGGAGACTTTTGTTTGATCCTTTTGTCATTAGGAGATATCATTCATATAAACCAATCAAATAAATTTTACGAAAATCCAATTATAATTGTAAGAGTGAGAATGCTTACCTAGTAATTATTCATATAATTTGTATTTTCCTACAACTATTTTCTACCGGAACTTACATCCAACATGTTTTAGATGTCATTGGTAAAACCTTCTTATAAATTAAACTAGTATATAAACACATTAAGAATTTTTTGGATGCGAGAGCTTTCAATTTGGACGGACGCCATTTCTTTGTCCTCAGCAACGCTTTGAACAGACTCAAACGATTTTTTTTAAAAATACTCTTGGCAGTTTCTGCGAATTTTCGCAGCAGTTTCATAACGAACTCCTTAAATGCGAAATATACATCTCGCACTATTAACTTAGAATATATTGGCCATAGAGAGAGACTTACCCTAACTGTAAACAGCGTACACTTCACTTAGAATATATTGGCTATGGAGAGGCTTACCCTAACTGTACCAGCGTACACTTCATTTAGAATATATAGGCTATGGAGAGGCTTACGGCCCTAACTGTAGCAGCATACACTTCACTTAGAATATATTGGCTATGGAGAGGCTTATCCTAACTGTAGCGGTGTACACTTCACTTAGAATATATTGGCCATATAGAGAGGCTTACCCTAACTGTAGCAGCGTACACTTCACTTAGAATATATTTGGTATAGAGAGGCTTACCCTAACTGTAGCAGCGTACACTTCACTTAGAATAAATTGGTCATATAGAGAGGCTTACCCTAACTGTAGCAGTGTGTGGCACTTCCATTTCCTTTACATGCGTCTCAAACATTCCATTTGGTTGGCATGGCATAGCCCATGGAGGAGGAGGAGGTCCATTTTCGGGTCCGTCTACTGGACCGCCCCTGTATGGTTCACTGACATATCCGGTATTTCGCCCTTCACAAAAGGTTTCCAGAGTGTACTGAAATTATGTAGGTACAAGATTTAATTAAAGTGACCGCACATTTTATCTATTGATACTTTTATTTAACATTCGTTCATTCAAGCATAATATTTACATACTGTTGTCAAATGTCGTTTCCAACCTTCATGACCTTGTGCATTTCATATAGAGACGTTTCAATAGGAAAGATATGAGGTTTTAACTCTTTGTTTTAAAAATGTGTGTAAGATATTCAGTATCAAAATAAAGCCATGAAGCGTCCGTCGGTAAAAGGAAAGTAAGTTCTGCTCAAGTTCACGGTTACTTCCCTGTAGATATCGAAAAAGAGTGGCTTAGATGCCCCTACACGGGCCGCTCTCGCATTGTTGAGTGTAGAGAATTTAGTAAATATTCATATACTAGTTTTCCAATCCACTATACAGGCTATATGAAATAAATCTAAATTGACTCAGTCAAAGTCAGCTTTCGATCCTCTGTTGAAGTCCTTACAGTTTTCAAAATGAAGAACAAAAATAAAAACACTGTAAATGACTTTTTGTACTATATTCAGTATTGCAAGCATTAGTTTCTCAATAACCATAAGTCTGTCATCTGATTCCCATTAATTGTACCTACATGCAATGCAGTCAATCCCTGAGCTTTGGCCACGACCATTTCTTCAGCAGGTTTTTTGCCGTAACAACATTGTTGGTTTACATGTTCGATCATCGCTTGTTTGCAAGAGGCTTCATCTAGATTAGCAATGCTGAAATACACGAACATTATCAATATAAGGATAGTCTTATCATTTTTATAGCTTGACTACCTGAAAACCCTTATCCTAAGTTTTGATAGGTAGAGCATCCAAAATATGCAAAACTGAAATAAACGGGTTACTCCTGAATAATTTAAGCTAATAAGTTAATCCTGAGTAAGATTTTTTTACATCAAATATGGATGGATGGATGGATTAATTATTGTTTAACGTCCAGTGGCAACCAGGTGCATATCAGGAGGAGAACATCTTGATATGATAATGAATATGATCCCTGCTTTGTACTTGACCGACACGCTAAGTCGGATTTAATGTGCTAGCTCACGAGGTAACTGTCCGCAGGAAGACATATCACCTCACTCGGACACATTATACTGACTCCGAGCCGACCAGTCTTTGCTCTTACTCCTAGATGCCCCGTGCTTGGCGGAGAAGCAGCAAATACCAACTTTAATGTCTTTGGTTTGACCCGGTCGGGGATCGAACCCGCGACCTTCCGCACTCGGGGCGAGCACGCTACCATGAGACCACCGAGGCGGTCCATTAAATTGACATGATAAGTAAATGTTCCTGCATGCTTTTAAAGAAAATCAATTCAGGTAAAAGTCATCCAAAACCTGTCAGATATTCACCACACCAAACAAATATTTCATACTATCAGGCCAAGAAATAATTGTAGTGCATTTATAAATACATGTAACTGTTTACATACTCAGTAAATTCCATCGGTGGTGGCTTTCCCTGGGGAGGTGGAGGTGGCGGTGGCGGCGGCATGGGTGCCACTGAAAAATATTTATAGTCAAATATGCAGTTTAGTACTATATCGGAAACTTAAAAAAAAAAAAACATTAAAAAATAATGATTAATGAAAAAAATCGATATATATCAATCAATGTGGTCATTGATCTTTTATATTATTTAAATTCACCAAGTTAATGTCTCAAAGTCAACGATAACTGAATTTAACATTTAATTTTAAAACTTACTTTGTCCAAAACCACCAACATTTCCGTAACCGTTAAACTGTGGCATTCCTTGCATCGGTGGTGGTCCTCTCTGGGGTGGTCCTTGGGCCATAGGTTGAGTTGGTGGCCCTGCACCCTGTCGAAAATCAGCTGGTGGAGGTCCCATACTGGGATTCCATCCTGTATAAACATTAATATCATTTCAGTAATCATTTTATGGGGAAAATTAACAGTATGAAGAGGGAAACAAAAATAACTCGGCATAAATATTTTATTTTTAATATGCCTGTAGTAGAAATAAACGAAAAGTGAAATGTTATGAAGCTGAAATTATATGGACCTCCTTTCGAAAAGGATAAGGTAATAGACAAAAAGTGTTATGTTTCCAATTGCCATACATACCGTTAGTTACATTTTTCAATCAACAAGGTTCAAATTATATTTATTCCCTCTATAAAATGTTTTTTTTTAAGTCTTTCCATTCTTACAGTTGCTCACGAAACATTAAAAACACATTGTTTTATTTGGCCTCATCAAAAAAAAAAAATGCAAACTGCGGTTGTAGTCTTTTATCTTCACTACATCTCTTATCTTTTGTTTTGGTCATTTTAAAATGTTCAATTAACACATATTATTACCCACAAAATTAATTAATAACCAGACTTGTGTTTCATAATAAAATTAAAGCAAACTTACGTTGAGGAGGGGGACCTCCATAACCGCCTGAAACAAAATAAAAATAAAAAATTACTATGACTGTATAATTAAAAGCAAAAAGCGTAGATTATCATTATTGTATCAGATTTTTTAATTGCTTTCTAGTGGAATATAAATTCCCACGATAGCTGAAACTTTAGTTTTTGATGACATCCTGGTTTGCATTAAGGACTAATGATCGGTTGTGAAACCATAATTATTCGAATTGAATTTTTCTGATTTAGCAATTTTAGGACTGAAAATTAAGGTGTTTAAATTTGAAATTCGCAGTTGAAACAGGAATGTGGGTTAATATACCGAAAGTCGATAAAATTTGTCATTTATGTACTGCTGCCGGATTGGGGGATGAATTTCACTGTCTATTTCTTTGTAGTAATCACCAAATTCAAAACTTACGACTGAAATTCATTCCTAAATATTGTATCGAAATTCATTCCTAAATAGTCTACTGAAATTCCAACTGATTACAAATTTAAAGGTTTAATGTCAGTTTGTCTATGTTGAATTGTATAAAAACCTTCCAATTTTTTTAAAACGTATCTTAAAGTTGGTGTAATATGCATGTATATTATTTCAACTCATCATGACATTTGCTTACAAATATATAAATCATTTGTCCTCTTGTACACAATGTATCTGAAGCTAATGAACTACAATTTGTCTTCTCCTGAAATTTTCCCGATTTCTTTATTCTGCTGTCAAAAGCCAAAAATCGGAAAATAATTTAATTTCATTATTTTCTATTGTTTCCATCTAGTAATTTGTCAATCGATGAATTTGATAAGGCCACACCAAATTAATCTTTAGTTCTTTGGATTGCACCTCTCCGATTTTCGGGCTTTGTAAATTTTAAGAAAAAAATTATTTGCCGCTTCAAGAAATTAAAAATAAAAATTGTAAAAAATTGGGATTTTTCCCCATTTTTTGCAATATTTTAGTTAAAAAAATGTGTGCCGCATGTAAAGTTTATCTTTGCCCGAAAAAAATAGTCCTCTTTAAATGAAACAAATAATTAAAATTAAAATTTCGCTCGCTCGCACGTATTTTTTTCATCCAAAAATCCAAAGAACTAAAATTCAATTTGGCGTGGCCTAAGATGCTACAAGCCGCATGAACATAGTTATGTAAAGCGTACGAGGTGTAACGAGTTGGCTCGGTGTGGCTAGATTGAAGATGTATCTTCCTTTGCCTTTGGGGTTGTTACTTCGGTACGCATGAACCTTTTCACCTTAGTATTTTGTATTTTATACGTTTTAGCCGTTCTAGACCCCTTTTAACAACTCACTATTTATATTCCTTGTATTTTATTGTTGTATGAGCTGTTTCACAACATACATACGTTATGTGTTCATTAAAGATTAAATTACCTCTCGGAGTAGGTTCATGGTTAAAGTAAGGTAACAACCATTTAATTTTTGGAAGGGGATGGCAAGGTGGAAATCTGATGAAAAGGCAGGATCCAAATTTTGGTAAAAAAAAGGCAGGCTCAGAAATGTGGAGAAAAAAAATGGAAAGCCTGGATATAGTCTTTAATCAAATATAGGTATTTATCAAAGATAAAACGTTGGGCGCTCTCGGGTGCTGAAAAAAACAGGTTCATGAATTCCAAGAATAAAAATCTAGCATTCCAAATCACTTCCTTTTAACCCCTAAACCTATAAAAATTAAATCACAATGTACTGTTTTTAGACATGTTCTGTTTGTTCGGTTGGTTACATTAGAGGTGATAAGTTTATTTTACCAATGTGACCCTTTAATCGGCTTATCTAAAATAATATCTTTTATCTATGTGATAAAAAAAATCTTAATTTTTATTGATTTTCTACATTACCATGCATATTTTCTAAAGGCATCAAACAAATAAGAGGTAATTCTTTTGTCGGCATTGACTGCAGATTTAATGGACAGTCTGGTTGAAAATGTTGTAATCATGATACTAAAGTCTTCATGTTCGCTTATCAAAGTGTAAAAGTTGTAAGTTTTGCGAAATGATGCCTCCTGCCAGAATGCATTAACACTATAACATTAAATGACAACTGCATAAATTGCTGGTACTTGCAACCTTGCATTTGAATACCTAATTTAGGGATTTTAAATGCTCCCCTCAGTTTTGCAAATTTTGAGAGTTCTTGTGTCTTGAATGTTCGGAAACTACCCCAAAAATTCCATAGATAAATAACTGTACACACATTTAATATGTATATATGGAATTTTTTCGAGAGCATTTATAATGAAAATAGGATCAAGGTTCGAGTTTTTATTTTTTCTTTCGGAAAAGACGTTTGTCGATAATTTATATAAATATTTAAATTTTATGCCTGTGATTTTTACCTTAATTGTAAAAATTTTAAAATTTCTTACCGGGTGCTGCCATGTTGAAAACACGATTCCTTTATACCCACGTGTCCATGACAGTACATAAACAAACTGGGTGGTTGCGTATGAAAACAAAGGTGTCGTGTGCAATTCTCACGTTAACGACCTAGTATTTAAACCCTATTTTTGTCAATATAGTGGACAAAAAATCAATACGGCCAATCAAAATGACTTTACTTCCTACAGACCTAAATTTTAAATTTTCAGAGGCACATGGGAATGCACCACCGGCAAGAGTTCCATTTGGCAACCCAATAAGATTTTAGGGGGGGGGGGGGGTCTAGGATCAAATTTGAAATAATAAGGCAGGACCAGGATCACTTTAGGTGTGAAAAAAATGCAGGACCTGTGTCAATCAGGATTTGTTTGGTTTAAATAAAAAAAAAAAGAAAAAGAAAAAAAAATCCAGGTCCAAAATGTCGACGAAAAAAATAGGCAGGATCAAACATTTGATCCTATGCCCCCCCCCCCCCAAATTCAAATGATTTATCCCTAAGTACATCTATACGTTTATTCCGTCTAAGATATACAAACTGGGGCTGCCATATGGAACTCTTTCCCGGTCCTCACATCAATAAACTTTATTTGCGTTATAAACCCAAGTGTGTTAGGCAAAACAGGTAATAGATACAGTAAAATGAGAACAAAAGAAGTGTCCTTTATATATACAATATATGTACAATTGTCAGAAAATATAAAGTTTATTTGTATGAGCCTTAGAAACGTTTCGAGGCGAGTACAAATAAACTTTATGTTTTCTGACAATGTATGTATATTGTTTTTATCCTGCAACACTAAAGTCTTATCTTTTTAAGCGAAAAGGCATGAAAATGAAACAATTATAGCTCATTTTAAGAAGGGCCAGTTTTTGGCGCGTAATCTAGGGGAAACACGACGTCATAATCAGTGTGTACCAGAACGCAATGCAAAATATCGTTGAATGTTAGGACAAGGGTACAAGGAGACTATATTGGGCTAATGACCAAATATCGAAAAACAATATTGGACAGGCTATATTGCATACTTGGCAACATATTTTTGGTAGAATCCCTGATAAAATCGGCCTGTCTTCAGGGCCCCAGTGGGTCCATGGCGAAGCCCCGACCGAAAACGATTTTAAGGTATTTGGAAACTACCTGTTTCCAGACTGCAAAGAGGTGAACATATGTTTATGAATATTACTTTATTTTGGTGTAAACTAATATCTTAATTCTTGATATTTTGACTTGGGCAGCAGTAATGAAAACACATGATGTAAATACATATGGGTATCCACTGTGATGAAGACATTGTGGAGACTTCTGAATTTGTTGTCTTCATTAAGAGAAGGGATTTTGTCTATCTTACATTATTGTATGTATAAGCAACTGGGAAATTTAGAAATCCCGGAGAATATTACAGTCCACCCGGTATCCCGGTAATGGGGTCAAATTTCCGGAAGTTCCGGGAGAAATCCCGGGATTGGCGTGCATGATATTGGTCAGCTAAAAGCGTAGCTGCAGGATAAAAGACGTTAGAGGATACTTTTGATGCACGAGTACACAGGTAAAGGCCCGAGTGCATCAAACGTATTCACTTGTCTTTCATCTTATTAAGGACACTTCTTTTGTTCTTTGTACTGTATACATGTGACTTGTACGACAATCTGCACAATTCAGAATTTCATGGCAAATATATGTGCACGCTGGCGAACATATTGGGTAGAAGAACGTGAATTTCTGGAAAGGTATTGTTTATTTAAATTATTTTACAAAAAAGGAATACTACTTTTTCCAACATTTTGATCTCGAGCACTACTGATGAGTTGTCAGTCAACGAAATGGCCATACAGTGCATCAGATTTATTCGGTATTTTGTGATACATTTTATTAGTACACTGGGTCTATGTCAAGGCTGGTGGACTGTAAGTCCCCGAGGGCATTATCAGCCCAGTAGCCAAGATTTTTGTCCTGGCATGATTCATTACTTGAATACCTTTAAATTCTTCGGTCAAAATTTGACAAACATTTACCAGAAATTTCTAAGGCTCTTCCTTTTTATGCAGAGGTAAACCCTTAGCTGAGTTTGTTTCCTGTTTGTTTTAATTGTTTTGGGATTTGACGGTTGTGCTTATTAATTCGTCATTATATCTTTAACCGGATTTCCAACAATTTGATCTCGAGCACTGTCAGTCAACGAAATGGCCATACATCAAATTTATTCGGTATTTTGTGATACATTTTATTAAAATTCATTCATCTGAATATAAATAGGTTGAAAAACTTTAAAACGTTTTTGGTTAACTCACCAAAATAACGGTTGTCTTTTCAAAGTCCCATATAAAGTTGTATTATTTAAAAAACAAAAAATAGGAAAAGGGTCAAAGCGATGAATAGAATTACTTAATTTCATATAAACAACACAATGGTATTTTTCTTCTTACTATGCATTCACGTGATTGTGTGGAGACTTACAAAAGGTTACAACGTAGAGCAAACTGCCGTAAAGCCATCGAGTTTACGCATAATTTACAAATCAGAAAATCACTCTTTTCTTTACATAATTTGCACAAAACTGAGCAGGCATTACTCCTTTATTCAATGTCCAAAAACTTGTAGCCAGACTAAAAAAAAAGTTTTGTTTGAAAAATAGCAGTCTAATCTTAGTTACAGGGAAACTTTTGGTGAACTATTTTGACTGTAAAAATAAAATCAACGACAAAGTCTTTTAGGGTTCTATGTCGTTGAGTTTATTTTTAGTAGGTAAAATAGTAATGCCTGCTAAATAGCTTTGCTGGGGGTACATATCTTACAACAAACATTTATACAACAAAATATTACAGAGTATGATTTATATACGACCGGTGATGAGGGAACAACCATTTGTTTTTATGCTTGGGGGTGGTGGCTAGGATGAAATGTTTGATCCTGCTTATTTTTTTTCTCCAAAATTGTAGTCTCGTTTTTTGGGGGGGCGCTATCGCGGCCTTAATTTTTTATTTTCATTTAAACCAAAAAATGTCCTGATCATTAGAAAGATCTTATGAGCTTTTGTCATCACTTAATGTCCGTCACCAAGGGTTGGTCTAGACCCTCTACTGGACTCGCCGTGAGACTTGTACTAATTTTAGAGCGTACTTTCGAATTCGTTTCAAGAAACTTATATACTGTACTTACGACAGTCTCTAGTTGTAATAAATAGACTAAATAAATAAACTTGTTTTAAAGTTTTTCTACTGTACTTACGATACATTCTACTGTGTTGCTAAATTTCCTCATGGCTACGTTTGCTATGTTTTTTATGAGGTATTGTGACGCTGCTTTCAGTTATTTTGGTTACTTCCATTGATATGAAATGGAATTTTTTCACGAAATTCACCAGGCATGGACATATTATTTTGTATATTTTGTACATATCTTATAACTGCGAATACTTTATATGTAATGAGGTCTTAAACGAATTTTAAGCAAACAAAAAATCCAAATCAATTGTGTTTTAATTTGGCTAAGACCCAAATAACGGAAGGTGTTATTTGATAGTGACAATGTGGATAAGGAAAAAAGTGTTACGGAAAGTCGTGTGGTGTGTTTTGCAAACCCATCATACAACCAACCGAGAGGGAAATTGCTGTTTAACATTGTACAAACCCTTTTGTTATTATGGGAGTTATAATTATATAACTTTTTGATTATAGCCGAACTTAAAATTGTTTAAATTCATTGTTCTTACTTTAAACCAACCTTGTCCTGGATTAGACCGAGGAAAGAAGAAGGGTTAATCTAATTGTTTCATTAATGACTATTAATTTACATGTTTTTCCAATTTATATCGTGTTCGATGGTGTATAAATTATTTAACTGTAATTTGATTCTTAAATAATCAATAGTATTTATTCTGTGATACCAATTTCATACACAAGATGTGCACATTTAGTCGATTAACAACTCATCAGTTTTGATAAGGGCCTAAAATGTTAAAAACCAAAATCCAGGTTCCAAAACGCTTCAGAGCAAACTCACATACCAAAATATTAGTACAAAACCATCTAAGGACAGAGATAAGCACGACTGAGATACTCCTTAATTTTCCAAAAATTTAACATTTTTAGAAAAGCAAAGTTAAGCTTTCAATTTCGCGCTAGCAGAGAAACGCTAGTAACTGAGTAAACGCTACTACCCTCATTGACTAGGAGTCCGCCAGCAGTGGTATCGACCGCAGTGGTGTAAATAAAACGTATCACAAAATACCCAAATAAATTTGATGCACTGTATGACCATTTCGTTGACTGACAACTCATCAGCAGTGCTCGAGATCAAAATATTGGAAAACCGGTTAAAGATAAATAAAGCACAACCATCAAAAATCAAAACAAAACAAACAGGTATCCAAACTCAGCTAAGGGTTACCTCTGCATCAAAAGGAAGAGCCTTAGACATTTCTGGTAATTTTTGTCTAATTTTGAACGGAACATTTAAAGGCAATTGAGTAATGAACCATGCCAGGACAAAAGCTCCAGCTACTGGGCTGATAAATATTCCGTGATAACAGTTTTGAAATGCTACTAGTGAAATTCGTGAATATAGCGGCGGCTCGGTCAATTGTCATGCAATTTGTATCATTTTTTGGAATATTGGCATGGTCACCCGGACCCAAAACCATTTTACAGTCACAAAGAATTGATAATTTACACATTTACTGCAAAATTGCATTCGGGTCTGAGTGTACAATTATGTTAAGAATCATCACATAAAGGACATTAAAAATCTTCAACATTTTTCGCCTGAAAACATTCCAGCAGCCAAACAATTTAGGTCAACGCCCGTATAAATCTGGATCGAGGACTATATCCCTTCTATTCCTGATTACATTATGTCACCCCTGATTTATTTTAAATTTTACATTTAAAGTTTTTTTATATGTTGTATGGGTTCTATTTCTCCTTCGCTTGCAATGAACCTTACATGTTTAGTGGTCTTACCTTTCAGAATTTGTTCAAAGTATTGATGAACGTTCTCAAGTTTTCATTATTTCCCAAGATTTTGGTTATAAAGATTTGCCCCTCAACGTTATTGTCTCCTTCCTTTTTAGGATATTTGGGTGTACCATAGAAATAAGAAATAAAAGTTAATGCTCGAAGGCGATGCTGGTTTGCAACACGAATAAATTAATTACAATTTTTTATTTAAAAAAAAGTTTACAAATTATTGTCTAACTGTAAAGAACAAGAGAACATTCTCGTTTGCACCGTTGCATATTTAAGACCAATCGTATAGTATATGGTTTTAAAGCCATTATTGTGCATTTTTGTCCTTCTAAGCCTAGATTTAAGAGGACAAGTTGATTTACTGTTTATGGTCAAACATTCAGATATACACATTTTAAAGCTTCACTGATAGTGTAGTTGTGATTTATACAAAAGAATATATTAATATAGTATCATTTATCATTGTTGATGTTTTTGAAACCATAGAAAGGTGAATGTTACGGAGCCACACTACTTCAAATAAATAAGTAGAAATTTAATACCTTACAATTAAATAAATATAATGTAAAAGAATATCTTATAGTTACTTTTTTCAAACCATTAAAAACCTTTCTAAATATAGTATTTTAGATATATAATACTATATGTTATTATTTTTCATTTTAAATGTTAAAACGCATGCACATAGGATTTCTCAATTTCAATTTTATATAAACAGTATAAAACAATATCGAAACGGAAAATTATTAGTCAATTGGTCTTACAAAATCATACTTTATTTAACCAATGATAGGTTGATAACCTTCATTTGATTTTTATGGGGATTTATGATTTTGTTCTAGGAATATCTTCTTTCTCAAATTTTGAAGCCTGCCAAGAGATTAGAAATTATCTTTGATCCTGGAAATTCTTTGACAAGTTCTTTCAAAATATACATGTACTATCAGATTCCAGGTGATTTCAATCCTGCCTTTTCACCCAAATTTTTTGAGTCTGCCTTTTCATTTGTGAGATTTTGGAGTCTTCGTATCCCCCCCCCCCCCCCCCCCCCATTTCCCTTAAACAAAATCGAATTCTAGATTTCGGATTTTATTGGTAACACCAGACACAAATACAATTGTGTAACATGAGATGAGGTACAATAACATATTTGACAGAAAACAATGACAGGATAAGTACAATATAAAAATTAGTTACAGTGCTATGTAAATAATAATATAATCATGGCATCTTACTATACTGTAATAAAGATTGTTTCTAGTTTAAAGAACAAATGCAATCTTTCTAATGTAAACAGACACATTTTTGTAAAATGTTACGTTACAAATATACAGTAGACCTTCCATTTTAAACATGGCTGGTTGGCCAAGTTCTATAATGATATTGTTTATATTTGTTCCTCAATCGGATAATAACATCATTTTTACAAATAAATAGTATGTGATATTCATTGCCAATATATTTTCTACAAAAATTACATATACTATCTTCTCGTGGCACACATTATACCATCTAGCGGTTTCTATACATGTAGGTAACTTTAGATTTGAAGTACAATTTAGTAATCCAAATGCGAGATGACTCGGGTAATCGGACTAAATAATTTTCAAGCCCAAAATATTTTTTGAAAAATAAATAGAATTGTCCACGAGATGCAGATATTCTATCACTATTCCATCTTTGAATTTAAAAATAACAATCCAAAGATACTAATATTCAGTGGCGGATTTAGCGGGGGGGCACAGGGGGCACGTGCCCCCCCAGTTGAGGTCACCAAAAAAATATTTATACGTAAAATTACTAGATACAAAGCTTCACATCGTCCAACATGGTCATAATTACGAAAGGCAAATTTTAAGAAAGTGACCATAACACGTTATCTATTGTAATGGTTGATTGCCACCTAGTTGTGAAAATTAACATCTATGTAACTTTTTACAAGTCTGATAATAAAGATAAGAGTTAATGAGATGGAAATGTATCACAGTGAAGAAAGTAAAATTAATTTTCCACCAGTGCCCCTTGAAGATTTGCAAGTGTTTAATTGAACATGCACCCTTCTTATACATTGACTTACTTATTGATTCATTGTTAAATGACGTGAATTGTTTTAAATACAAACAAAAGATTATAAAAAAGATGTCTATCCGTTTTTTTTTTAAATTAATATATTTGAAATTCATTGGTAAGTAAAAATATCTGGACTTTTTTAATTTAAGTGTGTTGTTAGTATAAATGGGCATTTACAATATCTGATAAATCTTTACTACCATGATTTGTTTAAACTGTTCCGACATATGAGAGGTACCTCAACATTTTTTTTATAATATTTATATCAGTGAGACTTCTGAAATATAAATTTAAAACCTTTAATTTAATAAATTGTCATTTATTTTATTTAAAACTTGAAGATATTAATAACTGTCAAAAATTTCTTCTCTCAATTGATTGTTTTTTAGCACCTCGGTGGCCGTGTAAAAGAACAAAAGTTTGAGATCCATTTTGAAATTTGATACATGTAACGTCAGAGAATCCAAACTACACTGGCTACCGAAAATGCAGCCACTTCAATCATTATACTTTGAACTTTAAAACTGCCATCTTTCAGTGATTTTGCATGACATTTTTGACGAAACAAAATTATTAATTATTGAAAGTCTAATTACTTAATTTGGGTCCCCTTTTCAATTCGCTCATGGTACGTTTTTTAATCAGGGATAAGTTGATGTCATCACTTAGGAAATGTTACGGTCTTCATCACGAATATAGAAGACGATGTTGGACCTGTTCCCACTGTGATAACATTTCACGCACCTCCACCGATTTGTGACTACCACCGGATGGCGGATTGACTTTGTTGAACTTCATGACGGGTGTCGTATACAGAGCAGGAAACTGTTTACCCTTCCAAAGCACATAAGTTCACTTCTGGTTTTTATAGGAGTTTATGTTGTTCATTGTTTTCTAGTTTTCAGTGTTTATTTGTTGTGCTTGTGGTTGTTCATTTTCCTTCCCGGGCTTGTCGGTCTAGCTATGATGTATTGCGTTTTTTTGGTTTGCTCCTCAGGTGTATTTATCTTCTTTCTTACAATCACTAATCATGCACAGAGACCACGCAGGACCAGATCCTGATATTTAGTTCTACAACCTGACAACAGCAGTAAAAATATAATAACTGCTTTCAATTTTTCGGCAGATACATAAGTTTCGGTGACGTTAACCAAAAAGAAGATATGAAGCTGTACCCCCCCTTCAACAATAAAGGTCGTAAAATCTGAATTATCCCCCCCCCCCCAAAAAAGGGCAGATAATTATTCAAAATTGTGCCCCCCCACTCGTCGCCATTCTGGATCCGCCCCTGAATATTAGATATAGGAAATTTATACTATGCTGTTTACGACGCATTTCAAGGAGTTACCTCTCATTAGGAGCATTAAAACCGAAACATTTGGAAGACCAAAAACCAAACTTATATTAAACAAGAAGTACTCAACTAAAATTACCGAAATAGGAAGCCAAATTTCAGCTAAGGAGATTTTTTATGATATATATAAAACTCAAGATCATAGACATCAGAAACCAAGCCCAGATGAACTAAGACTGATTTTATCCTATGGTGTAATCAAATGCATTCAGTTTCATTAAATAAAAATAATAAAAAAGACTATTTACCTGCCTTGATAAGTCCTCCCAACATCAAGTCAGTGTAATTCGAATCATATTTATATAAAATGATACAACCATTACAATTGCAACACAACAAGAATTTTTTTTTTAATTGATGACCAAGCAAATTAAATAATATCTATTATTACATATTATGACTGATACATTGGTGTCTTCCTTGAAATCAATATTATATTAAATCTACAATATTATGTAAGGACAGAAAATAAAATAATTAAAAGATAAAACACCACATTAATAATAAAAAATATCTGGGTTGCTCTGTCTATAAAGAATTCTTAATTTCTTTTTAACACAAGAACACCTACAAAAAAGAAAATAAAATAACAAACTGTATTATATGTCTCTGGCATCAATTAACTTATAACGGCCCCTTTGACCCTTTTATTTTGGAAAGGGTGAAAATACAAATTAAATTATGCAGTAACTTTTGTTGGGGTTTTCGTGAGGAATCATTAAAAAAAAATTCATCAAATCCGTTGAGGAGTTAAAAAGTTTCAAAAATTAGCGCGTCACCTTATATCTCAAAAACGACAACAGCAATAAACAAAAACGGTCGAAAGTGATTTTTTTCTTTTCCAGTAAGGAACATAATATACAAGTCCCATAAAAATCAGACAAAAAATAAAAAAGTTAGACCAATACAGTTTACCATAAAATATTGGAGAATTTTTTATGACATATAAAAATTTATTATCTTCCGGGAATAGTAAATTATCCCCGCGAACAATACAAATTGTGCATTCACTAGGTCTTGTCATGGTCGTAATAATTATCCCGGGGTATGGAGTTACATGGATTATGAGATTTGAGCATTGCGTATTAAAACGTGTTAAAGGAATTAAAATTTTTACGGATTTTGAAATAATTAAAAATTATTGATTTGAGGGGCGAGGATGACCCCCTCCCCCTTTTTGATGGGGGTGTTAGGTTTTTATTAATTTATTTGTCTTGTCATGGGGAAAAGAAAATATATGATTTATGGGCAGGGATTTCAATGCTTTACGAGATAATCTGATAATTAGGAGATAACTACATTGTATTTTATTATTTTTGAGTTTACTGGAGACGCGTTAGAGAAGTATATTTCCGACCATCAAATCATCAGTTGATGCCGTCAAATAATTAAGGGCATACGATACAGTTACAGGGGAGATAATCGCATCGCTAACGTTCAACAAGAACTTTTCGCGGAACATTTTCCTTTTCCCGCAACGTCGCTAATTCGGACGTCTCCTTTTCGCGGAAAATAACGTTACGTCATAAAACGGTTCACGCAGAGAGGGAAATAAGTGCAGTTGGGTAACCGGAAGTCCCAGCGTAGGAAAATATCTAATCATAGAATTTGTCGACGAAGTAAAAATGGCGGCCATTTTTCATTTTTTTTAGGAGGACGGTTTTTTTGCAATATCTCTTCTCATTTTGTGTATTACTCAAAAGATTGTCGTCTGAATTGTTCAAAATTCAATGGCTCATCGATATAATCCTGTAAATATTGATCTTTTGTCGAAAAAGGTAATGAAAATAACGTTTTTCTTGTCGATTTTCGGTGTAAGAAATGTGTTGGTTTTTTTTCAGTGGAAAAATCGAATCGACAAAGTTTCGCGACTCTCATTGTGCATAGTTTCAAATTGATTCTGAGATTTTCATCTTTAAAACTAGCCTATTTTGAGGAAAATCCGTGAAACAACATTTTTTTGTACCAAATTTAAAGTTCGTAATTTTTTCACGAAATTCCGGATAATGCACCGTCACTGACATTAGTTTCCTTCCGTTTCAAACTGACTTATCTCCCTTAAGCTTATTGTTTACAAAATCGCCCTTCTGTCGTACTGTCCACTCCAAATGAACACCCAAGAGCAACAAAAACAACACAATACGTCTCGCAGGCATTGACTTTCGAAGTTGACATGGAACAAGGTGGAATGAAATGTAAGGACTTCGACGAATAAAACTTCCTGGGTTGCTTTGATGCCATTCACACATGACATGCTGTTTGATTATGACCAGCTGATGCATGATGATGTAGCTATTTTTCAACTGATAAACAAAGATCTATCAGAAAACTCTTAATATTTTACTTCTTGCATGGAAGAATTCACATTCATTGCATTCAAGAAACACATTTCTGTATCAACAAAAATATTTGAACAGTTGAATATTTAATTTTAAAATATCATGATACCTCAGAGTCTTGTTATTCTCCCCAAACTTTTGTATCTCAAATACTCGCATCGAACGCATGTTTGTTAATTTTAAAGTTCAGCAAATTTTCTTAGATATAACGTAACGGGAGCTAGAGCATGAGACTACAAAATTCCAGTTTCATTCCCAGGGATCGAACCAGGAATTAACCTCTCAATGACAAGCCAGCTTTGCAACCAGTGAGCTAATTAAGGGACCAGGCAATATTTATTACTAGCATGGAACCGGTACAACCTCATTTACCAAGAAAAATAAAAAACATGTCCCATGACCATGGTCTAAGAAAAAATTTTTTATCCCATGCCTGTAGTTATCTAAAAAAGACAATGTCCCATCAGAAGAGATTTAAAAAAAAACAGTAGTTTTTGTATAGAATTGTGTGATAAGCTCTGATATGGTTATGTAATATATATGTACCATTAATACAGAACTTTACACATACTGCATAGTAAATGAGAGTGGATTGTGTATACTTTTTCTGTATTCATTAAACATGTTGGCCCACATTTCTCCATATTTATTTAATATTACTAACCTGTTCCCTGACGTCTTGATATGGCTTAAATTTTGCCCATACGGCATTACAAATAACAATCCATTATTTAGTATTATACAATCATTCTCAATTCTTAAAAAATAGTTCCATTTCCTTCTATTCAAAATATTTTGGGATTATTTTTTCCATTCTTATTTTCTATAATTTATGGGTGTAGTTTACTATCTATATATATTCCATTCAGACTCTCGAAGAAATAATCATGTACCAAACTACATAAATTTTTATATATAGACACATATTCATGGAATATTGATGCAAAAGTTTTGAAGGCCAAACATATATAACTTAGAGAAAAAACCAAAATAATTCTAATAGAATAGCAAATGCTTTGAAATCTTTAAATATTATAGTTAACAAGTTAATAAATTTATTATTAAAATATTGTTTCATATTTGTATAGGAATTAGGTTCTTTCCATTTGGAACTAGAATTTAGTTAAATAACTCTATGGAGCTGCATTATAACTCTATTCTGCTATAAATATTATATCCCTTTGTCATATTTCAAAGGAAATTTTATTTCTCATTTACATAATGTATACTTGGAAATTTAATCTAACACTTTGCAGCAATATGCAGTAAATCCAGAAATTCTTTTAGTTTTCAAAATATATATGATTTATTTGCATTTTAAAAAAAAGGTAATTGTCATAGTTTATTTGCATAAATTTTTAGGATATACAATGTAACTCAGAAACACAAATTCCATTAATTACAGTGTACATGTAAACAAATTAAACATTAAGGCATTGAATTATTTTTTACAAAAAAAATTAACTTATCTGAAAGATGACATTTTAAATATCTTTATATGAATATAGTGATCCTAAATATCAAATAAATTAAGTTATTGAAATAAAAAAAATAAATTTATGATTTTATGAAATTGATTTTTCATCCATGATTTCACTCTGTGACTTTTCCCTAGGTACGATCGAAGTCACTTAGTCCACCCTACCCAAAGGGTCAATTGAGCATTTCTCATCACCTGGCACCCGTCGTCGTCCATTAACTTTTACAAAAATCTTCTCTTCCAAAACTACTTGGCCAAATTGAACCAAACTTGACCACAAGCATCATTAGGATATCAAGTTTAAAAAATATGTCTGATGACCCTGCCTGCCAACCAACATGGCCGGCTTGGCTAAAATAGAACATAAGGGTAAAACAGCAGTTTTTGTCTAAATTTCAAAAACTAAAGCATTTAGAGCAAACCTGACATGGGGTAAAAATTTTCTTTCTATCCCCTCAACCCCCCCCCCCCCCCCCCCCCCAAAAAAAAAATACATCTCTCTGAAATTAAAACAGCTACCTCAGCTGGTCAGATCAACTGGAATCTTTCAATGTCCAGTGACAGACTTTCAAGAAGAGCAGAACTGCTTGGATACAGCTCCAGGGACAAGTTGCATTACAGTAAAGTCTTTCCCATACTAGTTATGCATCTGACATACTATTTTTGAATTTTAACAATCTAGTTTGCAGTGCAGATACTATTTTGGGCTTTGAATTAACAACTGATACAATCATAAAAATGTATGAAGAACTGATATTGTCCAGTTGGAGTAAATACACAGTGGATGAAGTATGCTTAATAAAAATGTAATATAACTTGGATTGACAGAACCTTTGAAGTGTAATTTGGAAGAAAGGAAGTTGCAAAGAAGTGAGAAAGTTAATTTGCATCATTAAAATTATTATTTTGGGGCATCAACATTTTAATGGCAAACAGTTTTATACTTGTCTGTAATATCAGGAACTGTATATGATAATATTATATGATCCCTGGTCATACTATTAACACAATAAATCTGGAACTATTTAAGTACATGTTTGTATTAAACCATGCAATACAGTAAATATCCCTGACGATGTTTTGTGTTGTAAGGGGAACTACTCGTAATGTAAGACGTTTCATTTTATCGCACCTGCATGTGCAAGTTATCGAACTTAAATGTCATAACAAAAATGGCGGAAGTAAACACATTCAAACAAGACATGAAAATTCTTAATATTTCTGTCCTTTATAGAGAAGAGGTAAAGTTATAATTTGAGAACACAGATATATGAATGTTTCCACACCAAGACAACACATTTGTTAGCAATGCAGTTGATTTTAATGAGTTGAAATCGGTCCGTCGCACAAACTTTGTAGTGACTCACTGACTGATCCGTTTCATCCTAAATTCTTACCCTTATTTTGCAATCCTCTGATTAATTTATCATTTCCATGTTATACCCAAAAGTTGCGTCTGTTTACGAATATTACGAAAAGTGCAAATTGATTTTCTTACTCGCGGAAGCAAATTTTCCAGCAGTATTTTAGGTGCGGCCTGGGCGATTTGTGTACCACAACGTTATATGAACGCGCCGAAGCTGTCAACACATGTCACGATCATACCCTGGACCGAGACTTGCTATTACTTAGAAAAAAACCTGTTAAAGATACAATATAAAAGTGTTATTTTGTTTGTTTATACACTGAATTTTCATTTGTGTTTTTTTTTGTATATCGAAAAATAGTAACAATAATAATAAAATGAACGAATGAATAGAAAGCCAAAAAAAAAGCTTTTTTGGGGGACCTAATTTTAAATTTGGTACACTTTTTTGTTTTTCCGAGAATCTCCTCTTGTTATATCAGAAAATGTTGAAAATATTCCCCAGATTTGATGTGCAAAAAATTATAATGATTCGTGAGAAAACATTTTT
Organism: Mytilisepta virgata; assembly: GCA_028015205.1. Lineage (NCBI taxonomy): Eukaryota > Metazoa > Mollusca > Bivalvia > Mytilida > Mytilidae > Mytilisepta > Mytilisepta virgata. Next base: position 81,445,308 of record CM051519.1, read on the forward strand.
TTGTACCAAATTTATTTACACGCCTTTGGAACCGCTGCAGTCATTTTTTTTTTGCACTCGTAAATTGGTCAAGAAATGGTTCCTGAAGAGAAATTAAATATCTAAATCGTACAAAAATTTCAGAGAATGGTCAATTGAATGTTTGGAACTGGCCGTCAAAATTTAGAAACAATCCGATGGAGAGAACCGAGGATATAGCTCACTGAACATGACGTGTCGACTTCCGTATGGCACAGCTTCGACGTCGCAAAGTGCACGAAATAGTCCGTTCGACGCGCAACGTCACTGATCAGAGACTGATCACATTTTGGCCAAAAAGGGACTTCCGGTTACCCGACTGGTGGACAAAAAAAAACACGATCAGGAACACCAAAAAGGCGACAGTCAAACGACAAACAACACAAAATACTAAAAAATACACACAGAAACGAGTAGCAGGAACCCCAGCAAAACTAAAGGATGGCTTTTAATGGGTTTCATGGCGGAAAGTTTTCCCTTTTGGAATAGATAGATTCCGATACATCTATAATACTAAATTTACGAATTAGCCGAATAGGCGCCAAAACGCGTGGTTCAAGATAAACGATGTATGGTTCAGATTATAAAGGTTATTATCGGATTTGACAATCTGCATTTATAAATTTCAACTGCAGTTTTGTTTATGTGCAAATGGAATTTGTATGCACTTTTCGTATACGAATTCTCCCAACATATCCCTTAGAAGGTTCTCGAATGCATCATTTTAACACATTGATTTAAATAAACAAGTATGCACATATTTTAAATGTATTTCTGTTTGAAATTACGGAAGAAGAATAAAACTAATTAAAAACATTCTCCTTCGAATGGGATGTTTCCGCTTCATGTATTCAGGATTGTTTTTCTACAATAACGCAATTTCTCCTAACTGTAAAGGCTATGAACTTTCAAGATTATATGAAGAAGTAAGGTAAAGTTCAGAGAAATTCCTAACTTAGTTGTTTTTTTGGATTGCACGGATGTTTACATTGCACAAAGTGATTAAACCAACAATTATCTATTTATTTGTCATGTTACCTGTCTAAATATATCTCTACCATACAATTCCCTGTAAGCCCTAGATAAAACTATTTTTAACAAATGGTCATCTTTATCATTAATGACGAAATTTATCTCGGACATCTTTGATAAATATAAACGTGGACGGCACACGCATCCACACACTAAAAATGCTTTCATCGTCTGATTATTGGATATATTTGTGAAATTAAGCATCGCATGCCCTGCCCATGATGACAATGGAACAATTGGAACAATTATTTTCCAAACATATGCTCTACCTAACTCATGGCATCTTTTGAAAAATTCATCCGTCACTAAGGAAATGGTTACATCTGCAATTTCATTTTCATATTTATTCTGAAGGAAAAATGTAATGCATTATGAAATGTGTATTTAATGAAAGCTTTTCATCAAGTTCCAGTTTAGAATTGATTGTAACAATAAAAATATTGACAATTTATGTGGTTGTGTTTTCGTCATAGATTTTGACTTTGATGGAACCTTAAGGTCCATTTTGGTAATTCTACGTGGCATACAGTCTACTTCATCAGTGGATACATCTTCGGTAGTAACGAACAGCCATATGACAATTGGGTCACGTTGACCTACATTTCACGCTTCATTGACTTTGGTTAAAGTTTGCATTAACATCCATTTCTGGAATACTACAGCATATATAGACATGAAACTATCAGTTGATACCACCTACTTGACAGGAAAGTTTATGGAAAGCCTGCTACAACATCCATATTGAGTCATTGTTCCATGAATGACATGGCCGCAACAACTTTTTATAGTCAACATGGCCACCACAAAAAAAAATGCTTATTTTCCCGCGCTCGCGCGGGTTCAATGTCTTGTTGACATCTATATTTATAGTTCATGTAGTTGTAAAATCTCTTAGTTCAAATGGTGCATGAATATAACTTCCATGTATCAAGAAGATACCTTTACATTTTTGTACATCATTTAATAAAATGAAATTACAGAATTAATTTCTCGGACTTCCTAATGTATGGTGATTTGCTTTTTTCAAAAGAGAGTAAAAATTCTTAATTGGACATATATATGCTGAGAAACTCTAGTCATATACGTTTAAATACATGTATTGCTTTGGATAGAAACAGAAGTTCAATAATCGGCGAAAACTGTCAGTATCTCCAGATATATATGGAAAAAACAATTTTATAAAAATTATTTTTTACAGAGGCAACGCAATCCACAGCATTATTTCCCATTGGTGACAGGACATTTAACACAAAAGATGAAATAAGCAAAATTGTTGTAAAACATATAATTTGATCAGAAATTCTTTTCAAAGAGAGTGATTCCAAGCCTTTTATTCATACACATGGGAATTGGGACCACACGAGTATCCGTTTTGCGTTATGGTGGCACGTCATTTCCCACGTAAAATCAACACTTGTACAATACCTAAAAATTCGACAGTTTTTTTTAAAATATCTAAAAAATGAGATCATGGACCCCTTAATTTCGAAACTGCATTCGATAGAAAATTATAAGGACAACATTATGTGATTTTTAGATTAAATTATCAATAGCAGATTTTTTTTAATATACTGATATATCGTGCCAAAATTCAAAGTTTTTGGTAATACATCACATATTTTGAAAAAATGAAAATATCTTGTAGCACAAAATCGTCTAAATTTTATTTATGGGAAGAGAAGAGATATTAGTTTTCTTTATGCTAAAAACCCGATGTATTTATCTTTTAAAACAAGAAAGTACATGATTTTTATCGAAATAGGTGAAAAGACGATATTTGCACAATCTTAGTAAAAATCCCGGAAATTGAACCTTAAATATCTCAAAAAGTAGCATATGAAGGTGTAATTTTCTTTGTATTTTTAGAAAGATCGGTGAAAAAACTACCAATATGCAAAATCTAAAAGAAAAATCAATAGTAGATCGAAACTGTATCGTATGCCCTTAAATACAATACTGTGTATCTCCATTGTAATGCAGATGTCAAAATATCGCTTTAAAACGGAAATTTTCAAGAAATAATTTCATGGCATCAATAGTGCGTCTTACCATGGGGAATAAGAAAATATCTGGTTTAGGTGTGGGGATTTTAACGGTTTATGAGATAATTGAACATTATTGATTTTATGGGAGTGGTGATAACCCCCTGAGGAAGCGGGGTATGTGTCATTTGGTGCGTCTTACCATGGGGAATAAGAAAATGTATGGTTTAGGGATGGGGATTTTAACGGTTTATGAGATAATTGAATATTATTGATTTGATGGGAGTGGTGATAACCCCCTGGGGAAGCGAGGTATGTGTCATTTTGTGCGTCTCACCATGGAGATTAAGAAAATATATGGTTTAGGTATGGGAATTTTAACGGTTTTTGAGATAATTTGACATTATTGATTTATGGGGGCGAGGATCACCCTACTGAAAGAAAGAGGTACATGTCATTTATTGCGTCTTGTTACGTAGAATAATAAACTGTATGATTTAAAGCTATGGATTTTAATTGCATATGGAATTTTTCAAAATTATCGACTATTGGGGTGAGTGGGGATGACCCCCCCCCCCCATCTAGAGGAACGAGGTATATGTCATTTAATAGGTGTTGTCACGGTGTATAATAAAATATATGATATGAGATGATTATTGGTCATTCTCGTAGAGTTGATCAATGAAAAAAAAAAAAAATTCCCCATAGGGTCCTATAGTAAACCCCTACCCTCTATGAACTGCTTATTATACATCTCAGTGAACCCATCAAAAAATGAATAGTATTAGGCACATCTAGAAACATTGATCTTTCTCCATGGAAAATCTCAGATCCATATCTCTGACAGTTATTGAGAACTGAAACGAACAAAATCGGAGAGGAAGAAAACAAAATGTTCGATAAAAATCGCAAATCAAAATCTATAAGTCTCCCACTTCGTTTGGGAGACTTAATTATTCATTTATTGATTTCAAGTTAAAAGTGGTACTTAAAACTGGCTACTTCACAATTTAACAATTTGTGTTTTCAATTTTCATCTTTTATATTCAAGAAATAATTGAAGTCTTCCTTCCATTGAATAAAATTCAAATTTAATGTTGTAAATTTATTCCTGCATCAATAAGGAACATATTTCATAATATATTACAAAATAAAAGTAGTCATTGAAGTAAAGGGAAAAAATAAGTGTTCTTTATAAATAACAATACAAAATGAAATACACTGACATAAAACATTTTCATTTTACTTTATAATTCATTTTTTTCAATTTATTTAAGCTATTTAAAAGTTGATGGATAGTACTTTATTTTATTAACCAATGACTTAAAATACTGTAGAAATGGATCATTAAGGGAATAAGGTACAATAAGGTTCCTATACTGATTTTTTGGCGAAAATTTACCAGATGATCAAAGTTTATGTATAACTTTCAAATATGGAAAGAAAAACATACCTCCATGACTTATTTTTGTTATATATTTGACACTGATTTTGGTATATTTGAGCCATGCACATTTTTACTCAGTCTAATAATTAGCTTATTACCATTAAACATTCCCCTTTCTGGTGGTATTTTTTAATGTCTTTTCTAAAAAACAAAATGGATTCAAAAAGTTGTTAAAAAATAAATAATGCATACATTTTTATTTTGAAAATGCATAATTGATAGGACTGCCAGGTAAGTGGCAGATCTACAGGCTCTTTGTTGATTATAAAAGATAAAAAAAATTAAAATGTTGCCAAACAGCTCGTATACGAAACATGCAAGCGGTGAAATGTTGTTGAGTTTTCGAACCTGCTAAAGGTAAAAAAACCAAACATAAAAAGGAAAATCAAAATCAAAAGATTTCTAAAGCTCATCTATTGATATTCGGTAAAAGTTTTCACAAAACTGGAAACTTTTTGTTTTCCAGATACCGTTACGGTCAAGAAATTGCTGAAATTGCAAAGGTTGATAAAAAATATAAATTTAGAAATATTAGAATTTCCAATAATATATCTGCCCAATATCATCATATTAATCATATAAAACTTCCCGTTGTCATTTGGTCAAATAAGTTGAAAAAACCAGCAGATAAGATAAAAACAAAAATCAGGAAATAATTAAACAATAGAGTCTTTGTTAGATATATTGATTGCGTTGTGTTATTTCATTTGTTACCTGACCTGGCCTAAAATACCACGTGAGCTATTGCCATCACTTGGCGTCCGTCGTCCGTCGTCGTCCGGCTTAAACTTTTCCGTTGAAGATCTTCTCCTCTGAAACCAATGGGCCAATTGGGACCAAACTTTGGTGGAATGGTTCTTGGGTGGCCCTTTCCAAAATTGTCACGGTCCGGCATTCCCGGCTTCGAACCGACATGGCTGCTGATGAGACTAAAAATAGAAAGGGGGTGGGGTGAATTTAAATTTTTTTTATTTAACTACATGGCCAATTGAAACCAGACTTCGTAGCAATGGTCTTTAGATGGTCTTCTATCAGAACTGTGTTCGAAGATCCAGACGTTCAACCAAGTTGGCCGCCACAGCCCAACTTAGTTTAACATAGGACCCTATTGGAAATTCATTTATATAAATCTTCTTGTCTGAAACAACTGAGCCAATTGGAACAATACTTGGCAGCAATGGTCCTTAGATGGTCATTTGCTGTAAGTAAGTTTCTGCCGGGTTTGGTTCCAATTTCATTTTGTCAATCAAACAAAAAAAAACCACCGACAATCTTAATTAAAACAAGTACTATCTTTAAAAACATATATGCATATATGAATAACATCACAAAACCAAAACTCTATGGTGGACGTAATGGCCAAATATTTATGTTGATAAAATGAGGACGTTTTTCGCAATTGGTATTTTGAAATATTTTCTATATTCAACAGGAACGATTTACCGAAGAAATCGGTTGAACCGTTATAGCAGGATATAAGGGTGCCATGTTGTAGTGGTTAGCGAATCGGACTACGAGACCAAAGGTCCCTGGTTCGATTCCCGTTCGGAATGAAAATTTCAGAGGTCAAATTTGCGAGACCTATCGACAACATTTGCGAGAATGCTCTCGGTAAAAGATGTTATTCCGTCGGATGGGGACGAAAACTAGCTGTCCCGTGTTGAAGGAGAACAACACCGTTTGCACTTTAAAGACTCCCCTGTAGTTGTCGAAAAAGAGTAGGCTAAAATGCCGCTTCAGGGGACATTCTCGCACCTGCAAAATGGAGAGGGGTTAGTTTAAGTTGGTATAACTTGTTTCTCAATCCACTATAAATAAATAATTATATCTTCGAATTGTATGCGAAATTTTGTTCTTTACACTTCTATGACTCGCAAGAATGAATCTCGCAGAAGATATCTTATATCTCAAAAACTCATTTCACAACCCACCCGCCTCTTGATAACTGAAATGTACTAAAAAAAGATATTTCCAAAATCCTCTATCAACGCTTTCAAATAAAATTTTGAATTATAAAAATAATTCAAACTTAGCAAAATTTTCGGATCACTGAGATCCTTCATCAGTTCTGTCGGGTTTCGAATTTTTATTTTGCATTGTATCGTTAATTTATTATTTATTATCGGTCCAACATCTAGTAAGTTCGAACGTTGGTTATTATTTTAGACGTATGTATGTATATATATATATATATATATATATATGAAATAATCCATGATACCAGTTTTGATGCACAAGATGTGCACATTTCGTAGATTTACGACTCATTTGTTGTGCTCAATACATAATATGATAAAGCCAATGCAATTACCCAGAACACCTTATAGCAAATTAATATGCCATATTGACCAAAAACAAATCTTACTAAAAACACGAAAAGGCTCTTTGAAGCTATATGTTATTCGTGTATTATATTGAATATAATTGATGGGAATCATAATATATGGCTTTAATGCATACTCATAAAACTCATAAAACAATATATAAATAGTGTTAACAAACATTTATATTGTTGTTCTTCATCTTAAAAGTTGCTATAATGTCTACAATGCTGATTGCATACCTTATTACAAGACAAACTCTGGTGTAGACATTAGCAGTGCTCCATTGCAGTTCACTTGATATCTACCGACAGTTCAGAGAATGTTGATAAATCAGAAAGTAAATCTACTGTTAAAAGGCTCCTATAAACAAGGCCTAAAAAAATATAGTTGTGTTTAGGGTATCCCGACCCTACCTAATTTTTAGTGCCTACCCTAATTTTTTTTATAACCTTTCTTCAACAAGCACTGTTAAAGTCAAGGTGACTCCAGTATACAACCTAACTAAAAAAATTAATGTAAAAAAAAATCTTCCCTACCTACCCTACCTAACTTTTTTCAGTGTGTTACCCTAAACACAAGTATTTTTTTTATTTGGCCCCATCAGTGTTTGTTCGAAAAACAAAGATGACACATAAGAAAAACAAACCTACAACTGGCCCTTCAAGACAATTACATGAACACGTAAGATAATGGGTGAATTTAAAATGAGTAGCCATAACTATAGCATATTACACTGCGGTGAAAGGGCATATGTGAATCATGTTATTCAACAAATTATCTCAGGAAAGGTCCACAATAACACAATAATCAACAAAAAACAACCACTCTCTTAAAAAAGGCATGACGTGAACATAATATAAATACAAAGACAAAGTCAGAATAGTCTGATTGGCTACAGACACAAAAAGTGGTCGGTTTAAACCGGTTTTATGGTTATCCAAACCTCCCATTTTTACACAGATATCGGATCTACATTTAAAGCTTCTCTCATTCTTTGCCAAAATACAATATTGCCATATTCATCATTCGGGTACTCTATATATGTGTTTGAATCAATGTATTCCATCATAATTAGAGGTAGATCCCGTGGTGGTATACTTGTGAGAAATACTAAATAAACCATGTCTCCGCTTTCCCTTGTATACATACCCTCCATTCTTGCCATATTAAACTCAAACATACACCAGCTGGATTTTAGAAAATGTTGAGATAAAATAACCACTGTTCTACGACTATTGTGAATTGCACTAGTAATATTTGCTGCGATTTCATTACCTGCTATAAAATCGCGCCGATGCAAGCACAGTTTTAGATTCCCATTTTTCTCTAAATTATCAATAACATCATTATGAACGAATTTAGAGTCCTCTTCGGCGTATGAAATAAATGCATCGTAGAGGTACTCAATGTCCGATTCCTGCATAACAGGAACGTATCCTCTAAATCGATTCTTCGTCATGTAGTACAAATAACGAAGTTTCCATCGGTAACGATAGAAAATTCCAAATAACACTACGGAAACGAACAAACTAATCACACTTGTAACCACTATAACAATCGATGGATAAGAGGAACATGCTTTATTCAGATTGCTGTAAACATTTTTGATGTCGGACATTTGTTCTATATTTCCTTTATCGTATTTACACTTATATTCATCCCGGTTGACTAAACGAATGCTTGTACTTGACATCCAGTTTAGAAATTTTAAGGATTTACATGTACATATAAACGGATTTTTACTTAAATCTAATGTCATGACATGATCTTTGGCCAAGGTTTCTAACTGAGAAATCGCAGACTCTCCTAAATACTGAATTCTATTTTCAGAGAGATCAAGGTAAGACAGGTTCTTCATATGAGTTATTTCGAAGTCAATATCTTCCAGAAAGTTCTCGTATAAATCAATTTTTTCGAGTTTTTCTTGAAATCCTAAGAAAGACAGTGACAGTTCTGAAATTCTGTTTTGAGATAAATCAATAACACTTAATTTCCTAAGAGGTTTCAAAATTAGCCCGTGTGTGTCATATGGAAGGCTAAACCCCAGCAAATTTTTTTGTATATACAACTCTTCTAAGTTTGGAGTTCCATTGAAAAATTCTGTCGATATATTTACAGCGTAATTGTTTGACATATTGAGAAATTTCAGTTTGTTAAAATTTACGGTAGGTCCGTTCCACTTGCTGAGCAGATTTCTACTTACATCAAAATATTCCAAATTGTTTTCTAGTATACGGAACTCTGGAATGTCATATTGTAGTTGACTACTACGAACGTGTAATTCCCTGAGATTTTTTGGAAAGGGAATTGGAAAATGCACACCAAGGCTTCGTCGATGACGACTATGTAGTAGTTTGGAGGACTTTGGTATGACACTATCTATAAAATGACTTATAAATTGGAATGAAACGTTCAAAAATGTGATATTCAGATTCTTTGTTTCCAACATATATATTCCATATGAAAGCATATTGTCAGCCATTGATAGCACATCTAGCGTTTTTGGCATTATAGATGACACACCCGTCTGAACCTCCTGAATCCTATTGCTGTCAGCATGGAGCTCTTTCAGTTTAGTATTCTTCAAATACTTAACTGTTTCATATTCAAATCTTGTGTTCATCTCAAACGTTTTGTGTACTTTGTTCAATTTAAAAATTTCTATAGAAGTAAACTGTAGATCATGTGTGATATTTGCTATCCCAGAAAATCTAAGTTCCAGGTTGTAAGAAACATCAAGGTAAGTCAAATTTTTTAAATGGGTGAATGTATTTTTCCAAATTTTTTTAACTTTACAGTTTGAAATATCAATGTAATGGAGATTTGGTACAGACAGGAAATAATCTGATTTCATACGTCCAATGGAACAAGCTTCACTTGACAACTCCAGGACTTTAAGGGCAGTAAGTGTATCAAATCCTGCATGGAAATCATCATCAGAAAGTCCATCAAATTTTAGCATTTCAAGCTTCGTCAGTGAAGAAATATTTGGATAATATTGCCCTGTGGTAAAAGGTCCCACGTTGTTTTTGAGATTTAGATTTCTTAACTGCAGTACACTTTGAAAGCATGTTAATGGAATGTTCTCCAACTTGTATACGAGATTATTGTGTTCAAGATTTAAACTTTCTAAATTATCCAGTCCAGTGAAAGAATCATTAAATAGCACGGATATTCTATTATTTGATAAATCCAATTCTATTAAGTTTGTTGCCTTAAGAAAAATTTTGCTTGGAATCTCTGTTATATTATTATACTGTCCATAGAGTTTTTCTATCAGAGGTGCTTGGTTGTCCATATATGGTATGGCCTGAAGGTTTTTGTAAGAACAAATTACAGTTATGCTGTATGTAAATCGAGCTGTTCTAGTGCAATTACAGCTTTGTTCAAATGGACACTCTGAACCGCACGAAAGGTACAAAAACAGGGAAAATAAAAAGTATCTCGCAAATCCCATTGCAGGTGGTTTTGGCATTGATCCGAACTCTGAAAAAAAGAAAGAAAATATTAATACACATAAGAAAAAAAATCTTTCATGTAGCTGTTTTAATCCTTATATATATTTAATTAGGTGGTCCATATGATTTATATATTCATGATATTTGTGCGTTGAATGAAATATTTATTTACACAAAGTGTGCGTACATTGCTATGAATGAGGAATATACTATTTAAAGACAAATCCCTCTATTCACTTCTGACATTAGGAATTTGTTTAAAATCGGCCCTAAGGTATATCAAAATGAGGTTTTGAAAAAATTAGGTCACCAGACTCGTTTTCAGATTATTCCATTTTGAACTTTTCTCGTTTTAAGAGAATAACGTGTCATTTTCAAAAGATGCCATTCTTTTGAAACGCGACATAAATTTTAAACTTTGCTAACAGAATTTCCAGAATTTCTATTATTTCAAGATTTTGTTTTTGATTGAATAATTGTGTTTGCTCTAATTAGGAAAATAGTATATTATTTAATTTCCCGCCAATAGAATAGTCCTATTTTTTGTACAAAATGATATATAGAAAATTCTGACGTTAAGAATATTCTTAAAGTTGACATGGAAGAAGAAAATGGGACTCTTTAACGAATACGCTTAGGTTATATAATAGGTCTCCGGTCTTTTAAGAAAGAAAAACTACTTTTTATTCCTTTTTCAATGAATGTTATGAAGATTAGAGTTATCTTCTCTTGGAAAAACGTTGAATGGCGTTACGTCATAATTTGGTTTCCCATTCATAAATTCACGGCTCAGAAAGTTTATTGAGTAAAACATGTAAAATACAATAAAGAGCGCAAATAAACGTAAAACGGATATATATGCTAAATTTTAAATGAAGATATAGTTCGTGTACTTGTTGGGTTTGATATTGATCCAGATGCTAGATACATGTTTATGTCAGTCCTAAAAGAATTACTCGTGTTGAGTTTTTTTAAATGATTTTGGTGGTATCAATGTACCACTTTTATTTCTTTTTTATTTTGTAATGAAAAGTTATAAAATGCTATTGATTCTAAAACCAAGAAATTGTAAGAGAGTTGTATGGAGTATAACGTATGCCAGAACGTATGACATTAAAAACTAATTTTTCGCCCAGATAACGGTAACGATAAAAAAAAATTAACATTAGCTTAAGATTGCCAAGAAAAAACTATATATTAGTCAAGATGAAACATAAAATGATTATAATAGTTATAAAAATATAGTAAATGGAAGTCGGCAGAAACGTTAATTTGGTTCATCATCTCTAATTATATTTTATGATCTGCGATATATGAAAATAATTGAGGTGTACATGTAGTTCAGATCGGGTAGTTTTTTATATCTATTTTATTTTGAAAGTTTAACAAAGGAAATCGCGACGGCATAATACCGTTGCGCTGATATATGCGCAAAACAATAGAGGGATTTGTCTTTAATTTCCTGAAACAAAAATATTAAATTTTTTAGTGTATATTTCACGATAGTAACTGGTTATACCCTCGGGGACTTCAATCCACAATCTTAGAAATCTATCGGATCACAGTAAGATTAGATATTATTATACTTCATGCCAGAAACTACTGCGATATTTGGTACATTGATAATTCGCATATAAATTCCAACCTATCCGGCAAATACGGCATATGAACTACAGTAATATGTCCACGTGCGACTTTATATGTCGCGTGCGTTTTTGTGTACATTTATCCGGCAAATACGGCATATGAACTATAGTAATATGTCCAAGTGCGGCTTTATATGTCACCTAGGTTTTTTGTGTACATTTACGGTTACAAGAATAGAGCATCGTCAGCGATGCGCTTATTTACATGAGAAAAGTGAATTAATTTCAAGTTAGATGAATTCTTAGCATGAATTATAATAATCACAATATTAGGTTCTTGTGACGGTTATATGCGATGCGCTTATTTACAAGAGAAAAGTGAATTAATTTTAAGTTAGATGAATTCTTAGCATGAAGTACATGTATAATAATCACAATATTAGGTTCTTGCGTGTCGGGTAATATGTCACTCAGACCTGGCAAATATTTCGCATATAACCGTCACAAGACTAATATTATGTAAATATTACATGATAAAGGATTCCGAGATTCCTCTGATGTCAAACAGTCTATTTTCAAATTCGTCGGGGCCTTTGTGACGTCAGTGCGCATTCCATATATATAGCTATGAAATTTGCAGATTCTGTCCATAATCGGCACTTGTCAGGGTTTAACAAGTAGTCTAAAAAGGCCGATTTTACGCCACCCAAGGGCAAAACCTGCATAGGACCCCCAACCCCGAGGCTAAGATGCAATCCGACAGCGTCCCTTTCTTAGCGTATAATAAATCATGACTTGTGCACAATGGTTTCGTCGACACAGATGACTTCATCAACGAAGACGCCTTCCAGGAGAAGGTGCAGGACCAGAATCAGGAAGCCATCAAAAACGGGATGATCTATAAGATCTTGGAGGTGGTGGAAGTCGAAGGTAAGTTTGGCAAAAGCAGAATCCTCACCCTGAAGGACCGTCAAGGAGAGACTAGTAGAATATGGGCTCGCCCCACGCTCAATAAGGAGAAAGATCCTTTGCAAGGAGCCTTCGTACGAAGCACTGGGTTCAAGCTCAGCAAAAAGTCCAAGCAGGAGTATCTCTCGTACGATCTGGTGAGGAAGTAAAAAAAAAATCTCGGGGTAGGGGCTCAAAAAATTTCCCAATCCAAATAACTGGATTGGGAAATTTTTTTGGTCACTAGACGTCTTGAGCGAAGCGAAGCGTAGTGATAAGGCTTGTTTACGGCGCATGCGCATTATGCTTTGCTAGATCTTCACTGAAAGGGGTTGAGGGTTGACGCAACTGATCCTTCTCGTCGTAGTTCTTTCGGCAGACGGCTGGGGTTGGGGCATCGTCATCGATCTGGGAATGATAAGATCTCGCCAATCGCAAGGTATCGCGATGCTTTTTCACCTTCTTGATGATCCGCTTGGAGGTTAGCGAGAGCACCAGCGCGAGGATGGCACTCAGGCAGGCGAGAGAACCCAAAGGGAGAGAGGCTGGGGCACCTACACCGGTCAAAGCAAATCCCTTAGTGCCGCTGGTCAACAGCAGGCTGCCGATGGAGCACGCACCTAGTCCGACGGAGACGACCTTATCAAGCCCCTTGTAGATTCGTAGCATGCGGGCGTATTTGCAGATCTCGGCTCGCAGGAAATCCTCGATTTGAGCATCCACTTCATCGGTCATTTATTTATGGGCCTAGACAAGCATGCCTAGGAGGGGGACGTCTTTGAATGGGCTATTGGGGCCTAGGATCAATTCGGAGCCTTCGTAGAATTGCTTTCCATGCTTTAGGTAGAGGCCGTCGCCATAGGTAGGTGGGAGATTCACGGGGCGGAGGGAAAGACCCTTACCGTGAGGTTTGACGCAACACACGCGCCCACCCTTCTTGAGGTAGAGTCCAGACCCCAAGGCTTTATTGACGGCCAAACCTCCTGAACCGCTCGAGGCACCCACTCCCAAAGCCGGAAGAACGGTCTTGGCCACCATAGGAAGGGCTCTCATCGCCAGCCCGGCTAGCATGGGGAGGAATCCACCTTTCTGCATATTCCTCTTCAGTTGGGTGACGCTCATCTCCAAGACCATGCCGCCTTCCCCGGTCCGCTTGAGCTTGTTGATCTTCTGGATCTGCCGATTCGTGAGCAGCAATTTAACGTCGCCCGATAGATTCTCGTGCGATAGGCGTATGCTCAGTGCACGGCTTGCGCTTAGCTGCGAGTCTGAGCTTATCTCTCTGACTGGAGCTCAGATTCAAACCATACTCGTAATACGTCAATTATCTATAGCTCGCGAAGATGGAAGTGCATGGTCAAGTGCTCGCCGCAGAGATCGATGGGCACGCCGTCCTGATGCGTGATGTGCGTCACGATGGAGTGGATGGTGGTCACGGTTACCGGAAGATAGATCAGATTGTTAGGGCTCTGGATGATCTTCATGCCCGGGGAGACGTTTGGGAAGAAGCTATAGATGATAGGCTGCTGGACGCCGTCAATGTAGCTCCCGCTGATGATGTCACTATTCACCAGGATGCTATTGACGTTGATGATATTGACGATGCTCTGTCTCTCGTTGTATCCCAGCGTGGCGGCGTCGTAGGTGTAGGTCTGCCTATTGAATCCCAAGACGCTGCTGATGCTGTTAGGGACCTCGAAATTTACTTGATAGTGCTCCTGCAGGAGGAGGACGGCTCTCAGCGTCGCACGGATGGCTCCGATGGTGATCTTGGCGCCGTGATTGTTATCAGGAGCTTCGAGATATCCAAGATGCCAGCTCACAGGTAGACGGGCTTATCGAACTTCAGCTTGGTCTTCTTCATATGGACGGCTGCCAGGTTCTCGGTGAAGACGACCCGACGATCGAAGTTGGGCTTGGCCACGAGCTTCAGGGCCTGCTTCTCGGTGGTGACCAGCCTGACATCGACGCGCTTCCGGATATTCTCCATGGTCTTGCCGAAGACGAGCTATTCATCAGCTTGAAAAATTCCTTCTCGGAGTCGGTCTTGGCCGCGGCTCGAAGATTGGTGTTCAGCTCGATATACGGCTTGAGACATGGGGATTGCCTGAATCCTATAATGCGGTGGACTTTGACGAGCTTCATGCCCATGGATAGGTAGAACTTGAAATTCCTGTAGTGAAGGGCATATTTGACGCGCTTGCTCAGATGAGGCATAAGCTTACGCACCCGGTTGATCTTCACAAGCTCTTGGGGATACTCCAGGTCGCATTCCACCATGGCACCGTACTCGTGGTCATCGGGATACTCCAAGACCTTCTCGATCTCCTCCGGCTCCATCCACTCGAAATCTCCCGTGGGAAGGGGCTGTGCCATCGCCCAACCATAGAGGTTATTGGCATCGAGGTAGGTGAGGTACTTGGTGGGTTGGGAGCTATCGTAGTCGGCTATGTAGGGATTGTTGGCCTTGCCGTGGCGGTGGCCCCTCTGGTTGCCCTCTCGAACATCATCAGCATGTCCGGATCGAAGAGCAGCTCCAATCTGACCCCGGTGGTTTTGAGGGCGGCGTCGTAGTGAAGTAGTGGGCGGGGTCGAGCACATAGTTTCCCATGCAGATATCCCTGAAGTCTTCGAAGATATCCTCCAGGTTGGCCACGTTGATTCGAGGTAGAGATTGTGGTCTTGCACTCGAAGCCCCCCAGTGAGCGTGCTAAAGAAGGCCTCCTTGGGTGGGAGCTGGGTCTCCTCCAGCTTGGTCGGCCCATCGGTGTAATCGTAGGGATAGACCCCCTTCCTGATCATCAGCTCGCACCTGTCGCCGAAGCATTCCCGGACCGCCTTGAATTTATCGGGTGAGATTATCGGTGAGATTCTTCGCCAGGGTTTCTAGGGAGCTCAGCATGAATCTGCACGAGTCGATGAATCTCATTTCCAAGCCACCATCCACCTGCTTCGAGAAGCTGATATATTTCTCGTCCGTGTTCGGGATGCAGATGATCTTCCCTCCCTCGAATTCCTTCACGAAGAGATGGGCATCATACCCACTCAGGTTGTGAAGCACGATGGGCACGTGCTTCGGAAGCTGAAAATCTAGATTGCACTGGTTGTGCGCCGCGCCCCGATACTTACCGTTGAGGTGGTCCCGGACCTTATCCCCATTCAATGAGTCGCCGCAGATGTGGCAGTGCGTGCTTGCTTTGAAGCTCTCCTCGTCCTCGTCGCTCATCACCATCGGCTTCTTCTCCTTGCATAGCTTGCTGATCGCCTGCACTTCCTTCTCCACGCATTGGACGAACTGCTTGGCCGCATCCTTCCCGCAGTAGACGACTGACTCCTTGTAGTCGCCGTGTGCATACTTCACGCAATAGCAGAAACCTGACGGTCGGTGCTGCTGATACGTCTTCGTGTAGGACTTGGTCGGGTCGGACTGGCAGGTATCGATCTTCTCCGTGAAGCACTCGAAGTCTGCATAGATCACGAATGGGACTCTCATCAGCTTCTTGTGATTATGGAAGGCTATGGTGGATCCTTCTTCCGGCATCTCGATCCTTCTGACTGCAATATTCCGTATGCTCGTCCAGAATATCCTGCCTGGAGAAGTGGCACAGGCATCTGCGGCAGAAGAATAGCGCGTGACCGTGCTCCGAGATTTGGGAGCTCAAGAGTCGCGAGAGGCTCTTGATCCAGCAGTAATGCTTCTTGCCTTCACAGGTCAGGAAGAGCAGATCTACGTGGGTAGAGCCCGTGCTCTTGGATATTCTGAGGGGATATATCTGGAGAACCTTTTCCTCATCCTCACCCTTCTTCACGCCGTCGAAGCCGAAGACGTTGACGTTGATGGTAGGATTCTGCCTCTTGAATTTATCGATCGCCTTCAGCGAGACCGGGATGCCATCGAACTTTAGCTCAGCCTTCCATTTCTTGTATTGGTTCAGGCGGTAGGCGTGATTCACATCTACCTCATCCTGATGCAGGGCTGAGAGAATCGCCCACTGGAAGCAGCGATTGTCCTCATTTCTCACATTGACAATCGCCTTTTTTTTCACGAAAGCCGATGGGGTGGGTATGTAGGAGCCACCCTTTAGCGGTTTGAATTGGTCCAGATGGATTTCTAGCTTATCGACGCGGTCGAATGTCCATCCGCTCCCTTCGCGCATGAAGCTAGCCATACTTTCCTTGACCTTCTCCATCATGATCTTGATCTCCTGGTCGAGGTCTGCAGATTCCGTGAGCATTGTCGTGCGTGATCTGAAGGGACAGGTGATGTACCTATCTGATCCGTTCTCACCAGCCTCACTAGGAGCACCAAGTGCACCTTCAAACCTTTCTTTTGGGCGAGAGCATCTGAGATGACGGTGGAAATCGTGCTTCGACTTACCTTGAGAAACGTGGATACGTCATGTAGCTTCAAAGGTTCGATGGTGATGCCAAATACGCCATTCAGCGCTTCCCGCTTATGGGTGACCTTGATCTCATCCTCCACCGAGGCGTTTCTGATGTTCTCTTCCACCTGCTGGAGCAGATCGCCTCTCATGAGCCGGGAGTAATTGGTGATCCCACGGCTCTTGGCGAGTGCTTGGAGCTCCTTTCTGCTGAAGACCTCCTCGCGGGTAAATTTCCGATTGGTTTTCTCCTCGATGAGCTCCACCAAGGCCTCCTTATTTTTCCTACTGTATCCCCTCAGACCCTCATCCATGGCTATTTGACGGAGTGCCTACATGGTCTCTTTTACCACCATCTTGCCTACGATTTGGATGTTCTCTTCCTCCTCCGGCTGACGCAATTGCTTCTTATGTCTCCAGCAGAGACCGTCCATTCCCGGTTTGCTCTTGCAGAACTGCCCCTTCTTCCTCTTCAGTGGGACACCGCAGGTGGGTCTCTCCCCTTCTTCTGGCTGGTCTTCCAATTTCAGCTTCGCCGCAGTTTTGACACATCTGGGTGGTCGGATCCATCTGTGTCATATTTGGGTTGTTGCAGCACTGCTACTGCTGCTGCCTTTGGGGGGTTGGGGTATCGCCCAGCTCCTGCTGCTGCCTTTGGGGGCTGGGGTATCGTCCGGCTCCTGTTGGTTTTCGGCGAAACATTCAGAATAGCGATCCATGTCTACACTACTCGATGCCATCCCTTTATTATATTTTTCAATTTGTGACGCCATATCACCCCTATCACCTTCACCTTCTAAGGTGACGTGCATATTTTGCATCATTGCCGTCGTGATTTATTATACGCTAAGAAGGGATGTTGTCGGATTGCATCTTAGCCTCGGGGTTGGGGGTCCTATGCAGGTTTTGCCCTTGGGTGGTGTAGAATCGGCCTTTTTAGACTACTTTAATGCCTAAACACTTATCTTTCAAAATTCGGTTACCATTAGTAATGTCTTCTAATCTGACATAAGAAATTTGAAATTAATAACAACTGATTTTTATAGATGAGGAATATGTTTTGTCTTGTACCATTTAAATGACAATCACAAGTTGACGAAAATAATGGTCGGAAATAATTATTCAAGGGAAGACACTATTTTATTATTTGAATATTTACGGAAAATAAACAAAGAAGGTTTTCTTCGAACATGTGGAATAAAATTAATTGTAATTTCTAAATATATTGACAAATGTTGTTTATAAATGGACTGCTCGCTGACGCCCAACGACAAAAACCATTAAAAGACAGGCCGTTCGACATCAAAGGAATCTCGGACTACAATGTACAGTTGAGATCAGTTCTAACCTCTCAACGATCCTGTCAGCGAGGACGGTTCTAGAACCATTATAGAACGGTTCTAGGGTAGAACCAACCCTGTCATAAATGGTTATAAGGTAGAACTGTCAGAAATGGTTTTAGGGTAGAACTGTCATAAATGGTTCTAGGGTAGAACCGTCCAGAATGGTTCTAGGGTAGAACCATTCACCATTCAGAATGGTTCTAGGATAGAATTGTCATGAATGGCCGCCCATAACTCTGTAATGATTATGGCACGTACTCCTCGTCTTCGCTTTTTCCAAACTTTTAAAAACATTTTTTTTAAATATGTACATGTAGTAACATTTCACATCGGTTATAATTTCAATATATGAAATTATGACAATAATTAAAAATATCAATTTTATGACCAATTTATACAAAACAGCAAAAGTACATACATGTACATGTAATAAAGAGCTTTGGTGGAAGTTTTGTTCTCTGTAACATGTTGTGTGTTTCAGGTAATTATAACTAATTTACGTTTTGACGTGTATATTGTATCTTCACTGTCCGAATGTTTATTGTTCCAACCTTTAAGGTACACAGATACACGTGTATGCATACAGGTAAACCGTTTTGCTGACAAAATCAGCGGGGTTTCAAATTTTTATAAAGTTACATTATAAAATAATTTGAATAAAGATGTGTGTAAAAGGTGGTCCCAAATTTCAATGCAGAGATTTCAAACGTGTCAGATAAGTAACATTTTAATTTATTTCAAATTAATAATTTATCTTTTTTACCATTTTTATATGTTAAACATTTGATATATTATATTATTATATATTGATATTTATTTCGTTATGACAAGGAAGATGATGATTGGGATCATGAATACCGCCATTTTGAAATAAGAGGTGCATTTCACCAATTTATCGAAAAATTACATAGACATAACGTACATATATGGACATTTTACACAATAATTTCAATGGAAAAAGGACGGTATACGTACTAGATCTAGATTTAAAGTGTTCTCTTGTCGAAACATTTGTAGAGGAATGTTTTATGCACGATCAAATAACACCGACTAGTTTTTAAATCTTTTAGTTTTAGTAAAAACTTTATTGTGAGTGATTTTTTTTCTTATTTTTACTCTGTAATATATTTCGGTATGATAAAAGTTGATTTTAAAATTATTACTACAAATTAATTATTTTATTTCCTATAATTTTGATGTTCAAAATTCATAAACTCTTGCCAGGGTAATAAATAGTTCTATGTTAGAACCATTCAGAATGGTTCTAGGGTAGAACTGTCCAGAATGGTTCTAGGGGAGAACTATCATGAATGGTTAAAGGGTACGTCCAGAATAGTTCTAGGGTAGAACTGTCATAAATTGTTCTAAACCAGGACACACCCTGTCATAAACGGTTCTAGAGGCGTCAGGATGACAGTTCTAGAACATTTCTTCCGACAGTTTAGGACAGTTCTAATGAAAGGTTAGAACTGAGCTCAAGTGTAGCTCGATAAATTGCTCATTTGATGGTATTTTTTTGTCATAATCCGGATTATTTACACATTAAAATCACCTTTTGTCTTTAACACAGTAAAAATATATATATATATATATATAAACATACATATTTATCAATTTTATATTCGCCACGTATTTATTTCTCAGAACAGGACAAACTGCTTCAAACGTGTGTCTGCGTTCGATGTCAGTTTTTTGGAATTTATAATATTCTTTTTGTAACATGGATTTCCGAAGGTCCAGTCACATGAGGTGATTAAGGAAGTATGTGATGAAGCCAACCGAATCGCTATTGTTTAAAAATCAGTGTGTGTATATGTATACATAATATAGGAGGAAATTTTGTGAAACGTTTTCATTTTTGATTCTTTAAGTTTCAATAAATGTAATTTGTTTTATTTCCTGTTTGACTTCCTGTTAGTCCAATTTGGAAATGCCGGAATACACCTGCATAACAGAATTGTTGCTTTTCAAACAAGCAAGTGAGTGATCTTCGAACAAGGACATTTTTTAGCGGCATCAATGAGCTTGAGGGGGGGGGAGCTATGAGGGCCCAAGACAGGGTCCTGTCCTCCAGCACCTGTGTTCCCGGTGATTTAATTTCTGCATGGGAATTCCCGTCATTTTTCTGCAGTTATTGGAACAATAAAGTAGAGAAGTCCCGAAATGACGTCCATGTAAACAAACTGTATAGCAACGACATTTTCTTGCGGTTTTGTGTCGAAAATCATAGGAGAAATAGATTCTTCTTCAATTTACTCGTGAGTTATAGAATATCTCTACCCCCAGTAGTTAAATTTAGATTTCAACACTCTCGCTAAAGGCTCGCGTGTTGAAAATAAAAAAAATAACTATCTCCCGTGGAGAAATTCCATATAACACACTCGTACCTGAAGGAGAATCTATATTTACCACAGTAATAAGTCTTTTTTTTAAATTTTAGCGTTTATTTTTTTCTTTAATTCACTCTTGGAGCCTATTATAAAAATCAAATGGTTGTTCCCTAAACGACTCTTCGGACACCCGTGTCAAAAATTAATCGAAAGTTATAATAAATCCACAATAAATACATTATTTCATCGAAAAATATTGTCAAAAAAATATATATTATGAGACATCATATAGTTTAAACATATTTTATTGCTGTAAAAACATCAAATGGATCAAACACTTATGAAGTCTTCTCTTTATACGTTAACACTTGTAATAAAATTAAAAGTGCATTACATACTAATACACACACATATATGAATATATCAATATAATCTGCTATGCAAGACAACATTTAAAAATGGGTCAAAGAATCAAATACTTAAGAACGACATAGGAGTGGAAATTTGTAAATGTTATTGTAATTGATGAAATGAAGACCATAAGAATATGTAATGTTACAGCAACTGGGAATTCTGCAAAAGCCTTCCTAATGTATCCATAATAGGAGGTGCATATGTCCAATATACATACAAACATTCTACCTAGTTTGAAGACTCTGGATAGAAAGCTGTAGGAGTAGTTGATTACACAAAATATCTACCCTCCTTAAAGAATGTTGCTGAAAATTGACTAAGTTTCACTATCCGGAAATTCGGCAAAAATGTTCCAAATGTGTCCATAATAAGAGGTGCACATGTCCATTATATATACAAACACTCTATTAAGTTTGAAGGTTCTGGATGGAAAACTGTAGGAGGAGTTAATTACACAAAATAGGTACCTACTTTCCCCGTCCGCCCGATATTCACCATACTATAAACCGTATTTCACTCCGTGCAACCCGGCCAAAAATGAATGGAGGGGGAAAAGAGAGGTAAAGGCAGAGAGAGAGTTGAGTGTTGAATCAGATGTCAATTAGACGAACAGGAATCTATTTGATTTATTATATATTTGTAAACATTTTAAAAACATTTTTCATTTTGTTCTGTCGAAAGGTGATTACTGATCAGTATCTATATTGGTGACGAGCTTAGATTTTTAATCTATACTGCTGTGTTATTTATTATATTACACTTAAAAAGAAGTGAAGTGCATTTCAATCTCAGCACCACATGTACAGGACGGACTAGCCACAATGTTTTTTAAGATCGTAGTTGAGAAAAGAGGAAAATCATCTTATTTGGGTTAAAATAACATTTGATTCTCTTGGTTCATATGCGAAATAAGAGGGTACAGGATTTGTGTTATCGGCGCCTTTTAGTTTTCTCTTAAATTCTGATAAAGAATCAACAATTCTAATATTAGTAAGCAGAGCCATTTTATATTTCCTTTATATATTTACTTTCCTCTGTTTTGTCTCGTTTCCAATTTTTCCCGGCCAATGTCTGGATAAACAATTTCAGATTTTGGGAATACCGGAAAACCAGTTGTAATACGTGCTGCTTCAAGTTGCAAACCTTCCAATTTTGATGCGTGTTTGTTGTCATATTCCCTATATTTCATATGACTTAGACTTAAAGCTAAATAAATTTATGTAATCGTTGATAAAACTTTTTTAGTTGAACAGAGTGGCATTGGTTTTTCCCCTGCAAAATGAGGACAGTTATTTCCATCCTTTTAGGATTAATTACCTGCTTGAAATTTTTTTAATAAAAAAGGAGTAGAGTCACTTTCACCTGTATTTGTTTCACTGATAATCATTATTTATTTACTTATTTTTTATGTGAACAAACAGACATTTTGTGTGTTGTCCTTAATAACTTCAAGTTTTACACTCGCAAAAGTCGTGTACAGAGGCGATTTGGGTCAATTGCAAAGCATTTTGTATCTCTTTTTGGAATACTACAAAAGCGATATTCAAGTATGTAGAATGTTTTTAGCAACTACGTTATAAGCAAATCGTAAGAAACCACATACAAGGCTTAACTATGTTCGGCTCTGGCAGCCATCATGGATGGTGGTTGAGGTTACCGGAAAAACCTCTGAAAGAGGATCACTTAAGGGTCATTACTGTCAAGTTTCGTTTCAATTAGCACAGTGGATTCGGACAAGAATATCTTTAAGTACATTCCCTATAAGGTCCTATGTTCGGCTCTTGTCGACAACTGGGATGACGGGTGGGATCATTGTACTTAATTCTGAAAGAAGACTACATAAGGACCATTGCTGCCAACTTTTATTCCAATTGGCCCAGTGCTTTCAGAGGAGAAGATCTTTAAAGGAAAGTTTACGAAAGACGATGATGGACGCCAAGTTATGGCAAATGCTCGCATGACCTTTTAGGCCAGGTGAACTAAAAACTGTTGGACCAGAAAATAATTATAATAAAGAGAAGATCCATATTTTAACAACATATATACAGTGTCAGACCATTTATTTTTTTAGAATCCAATGTAAATAATTTGCATAAGATGCATAATCAGGAAAATGTTTGGTCAGACATAAGGTATTTAACCTGAGGCTCCCAGGAGCCTGTGTCACTCACATAGTATTTCCATTTGTACATTCTAATGGAACTTGAGATTAACATCCATGCCATGTTTGGGTTCAATCGATTCATTAATTTTCAAGGAGAAACCGTTTGTATGTAATTCCCATATGGTCCTATGTTAAACTAAGTCTTCCGCTGACGCCCATCATGGATAACAGATCGGCACCAAAGTAACGACTCCTTTTCAGAACGTCATAAAGAACATTCCTGCCATGTTTGGTTTCAATCCATTCAGCGGTTCCCTAGAAGAATATTTTTGCATGTACTTCCCATAGGGTCGGTCCTATGTTAAACTAAGACCCCTGTTGGGAGCCATGTTGGATGACAGATCGGTACCAAAGTAACAACACTTGGTCAGCACCTTCATGGGAACATAACTATGAAGTTAAGTTTCAATCAGTGAAGCCGTCCTTCAGGAGAAGTTTTTTTTTTAAATTCAGCCAATCAGAAATTAGAAAACGCTCTGGCGGCCTTGTTTTTCGACAAATTGAAACCAAAAGTTATAACACTTAGAAAGAACCTTGTAGGGAATATTTCTGCTTAATTTGGTTTCATTCTGTTCAGTGTTCTCAAGAAGATCATGTTGTGAAAAGTTAACGACAACGCCGAACGACAACGGACGACGGACGACGGACGACGGACGCCAAGTGATGGCAAAAGCTCACATGACCCTTTGGTAAGTTGATAGATCTTGGGTAGCATTCTAAAACATAAGCAACACAGTCGTAAGTTTTTAGGCCTTGGATAGTACTCTACAACCCCCAAAACGAAGTTGTAACAACACATTGGTAAGTTGGTTGACCTTTTCTAATGGAAAAATCAATCTAACGTTGCGATATTGTCTTACCAAACCCATCGCGTAGAGATATTAAGTATGGTAGGATCAAAATATTCATAATCTTTCTGGAGGTACATTTGTAATATCGAATTATCTGTTTGTATAATCTGTGATTAACTTGTCCTTTTCAAGGTTAAGTTTACATTTAATGATTAATCTTAATTGAGCACGATCAGAAAAATTCATGATTTGTAAAGTAAAGACCTGAGGACAGAAGGCTCTCACTCAAAACACCATAATCAACAGTATTGAGACCATTCACATTTAAACAAGTAAAATTACCCAGTGAATCACCCACATATCTGCCAGATATATAGAATAGTATATAGGGTGCATGACGAACTCAACGGTTTTCAATATATTTCAACGTCTTTATTTTGTCTCGTTATATATATAACCAGGGAGTATTATATCATTAAATTCATCCCGTTACGACTAACATGAATAAATATGGGTTATCTGTACAAGTTTTATTGCAATCCGTTTTTAGTACCGGTGCAATATGCTCCTAGTCGCATTATTCAACCAACGTGGGTCTTCAAAGATCATATACCTGTAAAGTTAATCAGAAACAAAAAAACTCTATTTTTACTATTATTGAACTTGGCTTTGGCCTAATAAACACAAAATTGATAGACTTCTTCCCCTCCACTAGCAAAAAACTTCATTCAAGTTTTGTTTCCATATAACAATTAATTGTGAAGTCATTATCTAGAAACAATTTATTCTGGACATAAAAAAAATATAAGTGATCTTGACCTTTCCCCTGACGACCCCACAATCAATAGGCTTCTTCTCCTCCATTAGGAACATACTTCCCCCAACTGTACCCCCAAAAATTTAGGGAAGCTTGAACATCTTGTATGCAGCTGTATTAATCATTAACATTATAATGGTTAATAAAATAACATAAATTCTGATCTTTACTTGCGCGCTGTTGAAGAAATATTATTTCCGAAATTCAACTTTTTTTTTTTAATTGAATAATAGAATATTTATCAATAAAGCACGACTTTATTCGGTTGATGTGAATAATTGTACTTTTGGTATAAGAACAAAAGAAGCAATGTCTGTTGAAACATACCTTTCCGTCAATTTTACATTGCCATTTATTCCTTCTCAGAGTTGAGCGAAATGCGGTTGTGTCTTCGATTTGGTGATTTATAATCTCCGAATAACATGGCCTGATTGAGGAAGTCCTTGAGGAAGCCAACCAGATATCTTGTGTATCGAAGTCAGATAAATAAGCGGAAATTTATTTTATCAATTATTTAAAAATCGACCTTTCGGAAACCTTTTATTTTTTAAGCTGTATTTTTACTGTAGCAATGAATTCTTTGATACAAATTTTGATGCACGAAATGTGCACATTTATTCGATTTACGACTCATCAGGTGTGCTCAAGCCTAAAATGTTGAAAACCAAAAGAATAATCCGAAACATTAGAAGTGCTAATTCAAAACTGTCAAAATGACCGAAAGAGTACGGCCAAAAACCATATAAGGACAGAAATATGCACGAGGGAGATTCTCCTGAGTTTTTTTTTCAAAAACGTTTTTGTAACTGTAAATTTAAAATATCAATTTTGGGTAAGCATATGATGTCCACCAGCAGCGGTAAGGACTCAGTGGTAATGATGACGTCTTCGATCCCAATTTCGTCGATTTACGGCTCATCAGTTGTGCTCAAGCTTAAACTTTTTTGTGTATTTTTAGACTTCGCCACGAATCTGCATGGGGCATATAGATTTAACCTTATCCGTCCGTATGTGCTGATTCGGTTAAGTTTACGTTCATTTAAGTAACACTAGGTGGAGCTGTTTTGGGGAAATTAACACTCACATCTCGTCTCCGCACTCTGACTTAAGTTTGCTTTGACCAATTGCCATGAAACTTGGCCTATCAATCCACCCATCTGCCTGTTCTATCTATTGTACTTTAGGAAAAAAGACTACAGGAAAATAAATTGGTAAGACTTCTGATTTCCTATTTTGTTTACATATATACCATGTAATTGCACATATCATCTTCAACCCAACTAAAAACAATTGATCTTGGGAACACAGATACTCCCCCTTCAAATTTTTTGATGAAAAAGAGATAAAACATACGAATGGTAAATGTAAAATCCGCCACAACAGAACTTGACCTGAATTTTATTGTCCATGGAATAGTATTTCTAAAGATTTGGTTTAGCTGAACTTAAGTTATAATACAGGAACCTAAAAATATCCTATTTTCAAATTAGTGTTCAAGAAAGAAAAAGAAAAATTTTGTGAGAAACAACAGATAGATCATTGAAATATTAATATCAACTGACATTCAAATAGAATTACAATGGGTTCATCTATTGTCATGGTTACTAAAGAAGTTGATGGTTTTGAGAGTTCTTAATTTTATGTGAAGCATTTATTAAAATGAAAATTATCAATAAATTTTATATGAAATTGTCATTTGCCCCTTAACATAATTATCCTTTATATATTCATTTAGTTCAGTTAGCAGCCAAGACATTTAAATGTATTTAATATTGTTAATTCTTAATTTTTTTACAATTAAATACTTATTTTTATGCCCTGCCACAAATTTTGATGGGGCATATAGATTTACCGTTGTCCGTCCGTCCAGATTTGGTTAAGTTTGCATTATTACAATTAATCTTCATCTACTAATATTTATTTTAATGGCAGACATTTAATAATCATATATGGAATATATTACTGTTCATGCTTTTTCATGTAAATTTTATAACTATATGTCCATTTCCTTTAGAGTATTTAATTTTGTGATCAACACAACAATGGCACAGGGATATGCAGCGTGGCTGCCGTGTTTCATTTCATATAATACCAAAACGTAATATTGAAAGATAATAAGCTAGTACAAGATCGTATATACAGAATAAAACTTTTGACCATAAAATAATGATGGGAAATAGAAATTATACAAAATTGATGCCATGAAGCAATTTGGCGTAATCAGCTTTAATCCTGTTTTAAAAGTTTCCATTTTAAAATGTCTATAGACAATAGCTTGATTTAATTCTTTTAAATTTAGAATAAGTCTATTTTCACCACCTTTTTCGGAACAATAAAAGTGAGTGAAATATACATTTATGTAGAAAATTCAACTTCTTCAATTACATTAATTTGCAATAAATTAAAATTTTTTTTAGAAATGTTTATGTCTTCTTGTTTACTAAAATAATACTTTCTATTAAATTTTGATGTAATTAAATTTGAATTCTCATAAAATTCTATGTGACATTGCAATGCTATATCAAGCACTTGTTCATGACTTGTTATTTGTCTCCATATGTGTTCATATTTTGCCAGAATACCTGCCTTAAAGTTGCTATTTATAGCAGATTCTACACCCACCTCTTATATCTGGTTTTGTTGAACCCCCTCCTGGAGTTTTTTACTAGTCATATCTGCTAGGCCCCTCCTGTTCATAGTGGGATGATGTTCCCGGATTTTCTTACCCATCATTGTCATCAATGTGCTGCCTAATAGAGGATCTAGCCCTTGCACCTCCTCTACCAAGACCTCTTCCACGAAGGTGTCTCCTGATGCCTCTACCTCTGATACCTCTTGTCGGGAAATCTCTCCCCCGTAATTTTCTACCAATTTTATTAACTGAATTTATATATATCTGTTACTGCATGGGTCACAGTGTCAGCATACAAATAATCTGTGTAAGGCACTTTAGTAGAGCACAGATGATAATACTCATAATTTAAATCAGGACGATGCATATCTCTGCGATACAAATTAGTTGTTCTATGAAATTGGCCTAATAAACGAAGCGCATTGGTTGCCATATCAAAAACTGCTTGAGGAAAATCAGAACTTTCCTCTTTTTGTTTTTATTATAAATATTCATCTTATTGAGCATTTTAGTTATCAAAATAGCTGCTTTCACCACTAACTCCTGGCGAGATATAATCTGACAACAAATCTGGCGGTATTATTATTGATATAAAGTAGGACCTTTCAATACATCCTCAGGGCCTGAAGATGGAGACACAACCCTTCCCGCGTGTGTTTACCAATGCCTTTAGACGTACTCGGGGTTGCGAAACGGGGGGTCAGGGGGGGAGGGTTGTCACTCTTGGCCGATTTTTTACCAGTCTAACCCGTGTCCTTAATGTCACCTTTTTTATCATAACTTCTCGTTTTCTTAGACTTCTTTGTCGAATCCTCGGATTGTGAGTGAACTGGAACTTATGAATTTATAATGATATGCAAATGAGTTGACTTCCTATCAATAAGCCAATCAAAAAAGTTTATGAATTCTGGGGACTGACGATTTCTTCGTTAATAAAATCAGTTACATCCCTTTACCACACTTCCAACTTACAAGATCGCCTAAGCCGCAATTTCATTGGTCGAACAGGACACACCTACGAGGTCACTCACATATGACCTCAAAGCGGGTTTCGTTAGATCTCCCACGCGACATATCAGAAAACGGGAGCGATGAGAGATCGGTTTTTAATTAGATTGCCAAGGGCGCTATTCAAATTCCGAAACCTTTGGCACAATCTACATTGGTAGGGCAATTACTGAGCCAACTTACAGTTCTGTATTGCAAAAACCTGAGAGGAGTTGCATGACAAAGGAATAATGTACTCTTAAGCTGCCTGTGTAGCCCGGCCCCTAGGGGAGCTACTCAAATTCCGAAACATTTGGATCAATCTACATTTAAAGGGCAATTACTGAGCAACTTTCAGTTCCGTATTCCAAATAACCTGAGAGGAGCTGCATGACAAAGAAATAATGTACCCTTAGGCTCCCTTGTATCCCGCCCCCAGGGGCGCTATTCAAATTTCGAAACCCTTGGCACAGTGCAATCAATGACCCAAGTTTCATCTTTCTACATCCAGTGGTTACTGAGATTATCCTGGACATTACTAACAAACGTACAATGTACGTACGTTCGTACGCCAAACAGCAAAACAATATCTTCGCGCTTCGATGAACATCATATAAATACAAACTGGGAAAAGACAAAAAATAGTAGTGGGCGTAAAAGACTTTTATGGATTCCCAACCCCCCTTTTACACAGATACTTGATCAACATTTAAAGCTTCTCGCATTCTTTGCCAAAATATAAAATTGCCATATTCATCATTCGGATACTCTATATATGTGTTTGAATTAATGTATTCCATCATAATTAGAGGTAGATCCCGTGGTGGTATACTGGTGAGAAATACTAAATAAAGTATGTCTCCGTTTTCCCTTGTATATATACCTTCCATTCTTGCCATATTAAACTCAAACATACACCAGTTAGATTCTAGAAAATGTTGAGATAAAATGACCACTGTTCTACGACTATTGTGAATTGCACTAGTAATATTTGCTGCGATTTCATTACCTGCTATAAAATCGCGCCGATGCAAACACAGTTTTAGATTCCCATTTTTCTCTAAATTATCAACAACATCGTTATGAACGAATTTAGAGTCCTCTTCGGCGTATGAAATAAATGCATCGTAGAGGTACTCAATGTCCGATTCTTGCATAACAGGAACGTATCCTCTAAATCGATTCTTCATCATGTAGTACAAATAACGAAGTTTCCATCGGTAACGATAGAAAAGTCCGAATAACGCTATGGCAACGAACAAAACAATCCCACTCGTTATCCCTATAAGAATCCCTGGATAAGAGGAACATGCTTTATTCAGATTGTTGTAAACGTTTTTGATGTCGGACATTTGTTCTATATTTCCTTTATCGTATTTACACTTATATTCATCCCCGTTGACTAAACGAATGCTTGTACTTGACATCCAGTTTAGAAATTTTAAGGATTTACATGTACATATAAACGGATTTTTACTTAAATCTAATGTCATAACATGATCTTTGGCCAAGCTTTCTAACTGAGATATCGCAGACTCTCCTAAATACTGAATTCTATTTTCAGAGAGATCAAGGTAAGACAAATTCTTCATATGAGTTATTTCGAAGTCAATTTCTTCCAGAAAGTTCTCGTGTAAATCAATTTTTTCGAGTTTTTCTTGAAATCCAAAGAAAGGAAATGACAGTTCTGAAATTCTGTTTTGAGATAAATCAATAACACTTAATTTCCAAAGAGGTTTCAAAATTAGCCCGTGTGTGTCATATGGAAGGCTAAACCCCAGCAAATTATTTTGTATATACAATTCTTCTAAGTTTGGAGTTCCATTGAAAAATTTTGTCGATATATTTACACCGTAATTGTTTGACATGTTGAGAAATTTCAGTTTGTTAAAATTTACGGTAGGTCCGTTCCACTTGCTGAGCAGATTTCTACTTACATCAAGATATTCCAAATTGTTTTCTAGTATACGGATCTCTGGAATGTCATATTGTAGTTGACTACGACGAAAGTGTAATTCCCTGAGATTTTTTGGAAAGGGAATTGGAAAATGCACACCAAGGCTTCGCCGATGACGACTATTTATTAGTTTGGAGGACTTTGGTATGACACTTTCTACAAAATGACTTGTATATTGGAATGAAACGTTCAAAAATGTGATATTCAGATTCTTTGATTCCAAGATATATATTCCATATGAAAGCATATTGTCAGCCATTGATAGCACATCTAGCGTTTTTGGCATTATAGATGACACACCCGTCTGAACCTCTTGAATCCTATTGCTGTCAGCATAGAGCTCTTTCAGTTTAGTATTCTTCAAATACTTAACTGTTTCATATTCAATTCTTGTGTTCATCTCAAAGGTTTTGTGTACTTTGTTCAATTTAAAAATTTCTATAGAAGTAAACTGTAGATCATATGTGATATTTGCTATCCCAGAAAATCTAAGTTCCAGGTTGTAAGAAACATCAAGGTAAGTCAAATTTTTTAAATGGGTGAATGTATTTTTCCAAATCTTTTTAACTTTACAGTTTGAAATATCAATGTACTGGAGATTTGGTACAGAAAGGAAATAATCTGATTTCATACGTCCAATGGAACAAGCTTCACTTGACAACTCCAGGACTTTAAGGGCAGTAAGTGTATCAAATCGTGCGTGGAAATCATCATCAGAAAGTCCATCAAATTTCAGCATTTCAAGCTTCGTCAGTAGAGAAATATTTGGATAATATTGCCCTGAGGTATAAGGTCCCACGTTGTTTTTGAGATTTAGATTCCTTAACTGCAGTACACTTTGAAAGCATGTTAATGGAATGTTCTCCAACTTGTATACGAGATTATTGTGTTCAAGATTCAAATTTTCTAAATTATCCAGTCCAGTGAAAGAATCATTAAATAGCACGGATATTCTATTATTTGATAAATCCAATTCTATTAAGTTTGTTGCCTTAAGAAAAATTTTGCTTGGAATCTCTGTTATATTATTATACTGTCCATAGAGTTTTTCTATCAGAGGTGCTTGGTTGTCCATATATGGTATGGCCTGAAGGTTTTTGTAAGAACAAATTACAGTTATGCTGTATGTAAATCGAGCTGTTCTAGTGCAATTACAGCTTTGTTCAAATGGACACTCTGAACCACACGAAAGGTACAAAAACAGGGAAAATAAAAAGTATCTCGCAAATCCCATTGCAGGTGGTTTTGGTATTGATCCTAACTATGAAAAAAGAAAGAATATATTAATAAATATAAGAAAAAAAATCTTGTAGCTGTTTTAATCCTTATATACATTTAATTAGGTGGTTTATATAATTTATATATTCATGATATTTGTGCGTTGCATGAAATATTTATTACATAAAGTATGCGTGCATTGCTTTGAATGAGGAAGATACTATTTAAAGACAAATCCCTCTATTCACTTCTGACGTTAGGAATTTGTTTAAAATCGGCCTTAAGGTATTTCAAGTATACTGATCAAAATGAGGTTTTAAAA
The DNA here is from genome assembly GCA_028015205.1 of Mytilisepta virgata. Classification (NCBI taxonomy): domain Eukaryota; kingdom Metazoa; phylum Mollusca; class Bivalvia; order Mytilida; family Mytilidae; genus Mytilisepta; species Mytilisepta virgata. The sequence goes on from CM051519.1 coordinate 81,477,460, forward strand.
ATTTAGGTCACCGGACTCGTTTTCATGTTATTCCATTTTGAACTTTTATCGTTTTAACAAATAACAAGAATAACGTCATTTTCAAAGGATTGCCATTCTTTTGAAACGCGACATAAAGTTTACATCTTGGTACCAGAATTTCTAGAATTTCTATTATTTCAAGATTTTGTTTTTGATTGAATAATTTTCTTGGCTCTAATTAGGAATATAGTATATTATTTAATTTCCCGCCAATAAAATAGTCGTATCCTTTTTTGTACAAAATGATACATAGAAAATTCTGACGTTACGAATTTTCTTAAAGTTTGCATGGAAGAAGAAAATGGCACTCTTAACGATTAAGCTTTAACAAATATAGGTCACCGGCCTTTTAACAAAGAAAAACTACTTTGTTATTCGTTTTTCAATGATTGTTATGAAGATTAGAGTTATCTTCTCTTGGAAAAACATTGAATGACGTTACGTCATAATTTGGTTTCCCATTCATAAATTCACGGCTCAGAAAGTTTATTGGGTAAAACGTGTAAAATACAATAAAGAGCGCAAATAAACTTAAAAGGGATATATGTTCTAAATTCTAAATGAAAATATAGTAAGTGTACTTGTTGGGTTTGATATTGATCCATATACTAGATACATGTTTATTTCAGTCCTAAAAGAATAACTTATGTTTAATTTTTAAAATGATTTCGGGTGTATCAATGCACCACTTTTATTTCTTTTTTCTTTTATAATGAAAAGTAATAAAATGCTATTGATACACCAAGAAATTGTAATAGAGTTGTGTGGAGTATAACGTATGCCAGAACGTATGACATTAAAAACAAATTTTTTGCCCAGATAACGGTAACGAAAAAAAATTAACATTAGCTTAAGATTGCCAAGAAAAAAACTATTAGTCAAGATGAAACATAAAATGATTATAATAGTTATGAAAATATAGTAAATGGAAGTTTACTTCAGATCGGGTAGTTTTTTTTTTATCTATTTTATTTTGAAAGTTTAACAAAGCCATACATGAAATAGGGCGCATTTCTCTCTTAAAATTCGTTTTACGTTTTAAGTTAACTTTTGTGAACCTTCCAATGATTCGAATCGTCTTTCTCAGAAGTTCTCGGAAATCGCGACGTCCATTATATGCCGCTATAGGAATCTCGGACTACAGTGTACAGTTCTAACCTCCCAACTATTCTGTCAGAGAGGACGGTTCTAGAACCATTATAGAACCGTTCTAGGGTAGAACCAATCCTGTCATAAATGGTTCTAGTGTAGAACTGTGATAAATGGTCCTAGGGTAAAACCGTCTAGTATGGTTCTAGGGTAGAACTCTGTATTGATTATGGCACGTACTCCTCGTCTTCGCTTTTTCCAAACTTTTCAAACCATTTTTTTTTTTTGAAATATGTGGTTACATTTCACATCGGTTATAATTTCATCAATATATGAAATTATGACAATAATTAATAATATCAATTTTATGACCAATTTATACAAAACAGCAAAAGCACATACATATACATGTAATAAAGAGCTTTGGTGCAAGTTTTTTTCAATTTTTTTAACCCAAAAGGAAACGATCTTTTTGGGTAAAAATTAATGTGATTTTTATCTGAAGTAAATTTACAGGTAAATAAATTTGCTCTCCGCAACATGTTGTGTGTTTCAATTAATTATAACGCATTAATGTTTTGACATGTATATTGCATCTTGACCGTCCGAATGTTTATTGTTCCAACCTTTAAGGGGAAATATCAGTTTGCGCCAGTTTGACGTCCTTTTGCGCCACAACTTAATTGCGCCAGTATATCAATTGCGCCAACATATTTTTTGAGAGGGTAAGATCATTTGCGCCAATAAATAATGAATCCTATTGCGCCACTTATATTAATGTTTTAGGAAAATGAATTTAATTTTTGTAAATGTTGAATTATTGACTCCCCTCCTCCTTTATCCGGGCTTGGGACCGGCAGTTTATTTTCACTGGCGGAGTTACAGTCATTTTTACTTTATTTTTTAACAAGTGAGAAATCAATTTAAAAGGGTAAATGTAAAACTTCAACAGTTTCTAACTTTCTAACATTTGTTTCATGGGTATGGTCCAAAGATCCACTGAGTACCGTGACACATTGCTCATCAGTATAGACAGTTGCTGGACACGTTTTTTTAGTACATCTCCATCTTATTTCCCCACTCCTTTTCACAAAGGCTTGTCGGAATTTGTGATCCTCTATTGAAATTACAGGTTTTCCTTTATTAGATTCTAACTTCTGTATTGTGACATCCATGGTCAATGATAAACTGAGAAGACTGATTTTATGAAATATCATTGAGCACTTTTTGTTTTTCAAAGATTTACGTAAAAGTTATCTTACCATGTGACATTACTTTTAATCTTTTCATTAATAAGTATCCTATACTTTCAACTTCTTTTATTCAGTAATAATTAATTTAGTTAGGGAGATCTTTCACAAAAACTATTTACCACTGAATGTTTATTCCCTGCAATAACATTGATCTTTTGGTGAACGTAAAAATCAGTACTGGTCAACTGGCGCAAATAAGTTCCGAAAACTGGCGCAATTAAAACCACCAAAATACAAATATGTGGCGCAATTGATACCTCCAAAAATATGCAATTGGCGCAAAAGGTCTCTTCCCCCTTTAAGGTACACAGATATATGCGTATGCATACAGGTAAACCGTTTTGCTGACAAAATCAGCGGGGTTTCAAATTTTTATAACGTTACATTTTAAAATAATTAATGCAGCATTTGAATAAAGAGGTGTGTAAAAGGTGGTCCCAAATTTCAATGCAGACATTTCAAACGTGTCAGCTAAGTAGCATTTTCATTTATTTCAAATTAATAATTTATCTTTTTTTACCATTTTATATGTTAAACATTTGATATATTATATAATTATATAATTGATATTTATTTCGTTATGACAAGGAAGATGATGATTGGGATGAGTACCGCCATTTTGAAATAAGAGGTGCATTTCACCAATTTATCGAAAAATTACATAGACATAACGTACAAATATGGACATTTTACACAATAATTTCAATTGAGAAGGGACGCTCACGTACTAAATCTAGATATAAAGTGTTCTCTTGTCGAAACATATGTAGAGGAATGTTTTATGCTCTAGCAAATAACACCGACTAGTGTATAAATCTTTTAGTTTTAGTAAAAACTTTATTGTGAGTGAATTTTTGTCTTATTTTTACTCTATAATATATTTCGGTCTGATAAAAGATAATTTTAAAATTATGACAACAAATTAATTATTTTATTTCTTATAATTTTAATGTTCAAAATTCATAAACTATTGTCAGGGTAATAAATAGTTCTTTCACCTGTATTTGTTTCACTGATAATCATTATTTATTTACTTACTTTTTATCGTAAACGATTGTATGCTGTGAATTTTTATGTGAACAAACAGAAATTTTGTGTGTTGTCCTTAATAACTTCAAGTTTTACACTCGCAAGAATCGTGTTATAAGTGAAAGTGTCACTTTAATTGATCATATCTATACGACAAGGTCCGAGGACATAATACATGTACATGTTCCAACATACGGTCCAGGAGACCATTATCCTGTGAGCTGTATTGTAAAAAGTGTGAATTTTAACATTGATTCTTGTTCTAAAAAAAACCACAGTCATTAAGTATAGAAATTTCAAGAAATTCAATGAAAGTTCATTTATGGATGATCTTAAAAATAAAACTTCCATGAAATTTTATTTATTTTGGATCCAGACGAGGCATAATGGTATAACAAATGTCTTAAAACTCTAGACAAACATGCTCTCATATGTTTAAAACGTGTAAAACGGAATGTACAGCTAAAGTGGCATAAAAAGGAATTTGTTGATTTAAGAAGACAAAGAGATTTTTATCATAAAATAAGAGATTTTGATAATTTGAGAACAATCAGAAACAAGTTAACATCTGTAATGCGAAATAACAAAGCTAGTCACTTTGATTGCCATAATCCAGATTATTTATACATTAAAATCACCCTTTTTCTTTAACACAGTAACAAAATATAGACGATAAAAATACCTATTTATCAGCTTTATATTCACCACGTATTTAGTTCTCAGAACAGGACAAACTGATCCAAACGTGTCTCTGCGTTCGATGTAAGTTTTTAGAATTTATAATATCCTTTTTGCAACCTGGATATCCAAAGGTCCAGTCACATGAGGTGATTAAGGAAGTATGTGATGAAGCCAACCGAATCGCTTAGTATCAAAATCAGTGTTTGTGTGTATATAATACATATATATATTTGATATAATATAGGAGGAAATTTTGTGAAAAGTTTTAATTTTTGATTCTTTAAGTTTCAATAAATGTAATTTGTTTTATTTCCTGTTTGACTTCCTGTTAGTCCAATTTCCCGGAAATGCCGGAATACACCTGCATAACAGAATTGTTGCTTTTCAAACAAGCAAGTGAGTGATCTTCGAACAAGGACATTTTTAGTGGCATCAATGAGCTTGAGGGGTGGGGGGCTATGAGAGCCCAAGACAGGGTACTCTCCTCCAGCACCTGTGTTCCCTGTCTTGGGACCCTCATACGCCTTTCATTAGCATAAATAGCTGTTTCCTAATTTTTACCATTTATTTGTATAATAAGGATACTAATATACCATATATTTACACATAATACACATGTTTACTATCAATGTGTCGTTCGACTATATATATAAGCGAAGCGGTAGTGGAATGTCACATTGATAGTAAACATGTGTATTATGTGTAAATATATGGTATATTAGTAACCTTATGATACAAATAAAGGGTAAAAATTAGGAAACAGACACTTATACTAATGAGGGGGGAGGGGCTATGAGAGGCCCAAGACAGGGTCCTATCCTCCAGAACCTGTGTTTCCGGTGATTAAATTTCTGAATGGGAATTCCCGCAGTTTCTGGAGTTATTGGAACGATAAAGTAGAGAAGTCCCGAAATGACGTCCATGTAAAAAAACTACATAGGATCGACATTTTCTTGCGGTTTTGTGTCGAAAATCAACCTTCGAAAATCACCTTCAATAGTTAAATTTGAGATTTCAACACGCTCACTAAAGGTTCGCGTGTTGAAAACCAAAGATTAAACTATCTCCGGTGGAGAAATTCCATAACACACTCGTACCTGAAGGAGAATCTATATTTACCACATTTGTAAGTCTTAAAATAAATAGCGTTTATTTTTTTCTTTAATTCATTCCTGGAGCCTATTAAAAAAACAAATGTTTGCTCCCTAAATGACTCTTCGAACACCTGTGTCAAAAATTAATCAAAAGTTATAATAAATCCACAATAAATACATTATTTCATCGAAAAATATTGCCACAAAAATATATATTATGAGACGTCATATAGTTGAAACATATTTTATTGCTGTAAAAACATCAAATGGATCAAACACTTATGAAGTCTTCTCTTTATACGTTAACATTTGTAATAAAATTAAAAGTGCATTACATACTAATACACACACACATATATGAATATATCAATATAATCTGCAATGCAAGACAACATTTAAAAATGGGTCAAAGAATCAAATACTTAACAACGACTAAGGAGTGGAAATTTGTAAATGTTATTGTAATTGATGAAATGAAGACCATAAGAATATGTAATGTTACAGCAACTGGGAATTCTGCAAAAGTGTTCCTAATGTATCCATAATAGGAGGCGCATGTGTCTATATATTCATCTTATTGAACATTTTAGTTATCAAAATAGCTGCTTTCACCACTAAACCCTGGCGAGATTCCTCACGAATATAATCTGACAACAAATTCCAAATGAGTTTGTTTACTCTGACTAGTCTTTGTCAACATTTGACAATTCTCAGGAGGATGGACAGATTTGAGTACTTCAGATAATTATTCATCTGGCATTCCGTCTCGAAAAAATGAGTTAACTAAGTCTGCCAACTCAGTATCAAGCCCTTCGTCCACCTTTTCTTTTATCTTGGACTTTTCGACAAAGTTCTTAAAAACAGAATTCCCTGTTTTTTACGTTTGTCAGCTGGGGGTTCAGAACTTTGGTAAACGTCATTACTATTATTATTAGTATGAACATTACTTGCCGCAGCATTGTCATGATCATCACTACTGCTTGCAGCACTGGCGGTATTATTATTGTTATCTAGAGCACTAGCTGTTTTATCAACATGAGGGTCTTCATCGTATAATAAATCGTCTTCATCATAATCTGCCTCATAGTCATACAAATCATCCACGTTTGAGGAAAAATCATCCAATCTTTTATTGGATTTATCTTGGTCAGATTTAATAGTTTGTAAATATGACATAACGTCAGATAAAGTAGGACCTTTCAATACATCCTCAGGACCTGAAGATGGAGACACAACCCTTCCCGCGTATGTTTACCAATGCCTTTAGACGTACTCGGAGTTGCGAAAGGGGGGGGGGGAGGTTTTGTCACTCTTGGCCAATTTTTTACCAGTCTAACTTAATATCACCCTTTTTATCACAACTTCTCGTTTTCTTAGACTTCTTTGTCGAATCCTCGGATTTTGAAGTCTGTTGAATGCAAAGTACCAATTCGGTTTCTATGTTAATCTACATACGGGAGTACCAAGATATGAAAGAAAATTTCATAAAAATAAAAATTAATTTCTTGAAAAATAACAGCACCTCAGTTAAGTGGAAATGTATCCGATTAATTTAATCCAACGAAAATGGTACGTTCCCATGGCTTTTCATGCCGAAAAATGAGGCTCAAAAAGGGGGAATAAATTTTTGCTAAAATTCGGGGGTAACCACTTAAATCATTGAAATTACCCACATTTTTAAAAGCTAGTTTGAAATTGTTGTATCTTATATGTTTCGAAGGAAGAACCACTGCCGTTTAAAATTATTTATTATTTAATTTAATATTGACCAATGGGCAGCGAGTCTAACATTCATTTCACCGCTAAATGTTCTCTTCACAAGATGTCTGCGCCCAGTATTTTATGAATTGGTACATTCTATCCTGTTTGTTACTCGACAGCATGGCGTCGGTGATATTGAAGTAAAGTCGATACTTCATACTACAGCAAAACAATTTTTTTTTATTATAAATGAATGTTTGTTAAAACATAACAAACTAATTAATGAATTAAGTATCAATTAATTCAATTTACGAAAGTAAAGTTACTACCTGGTCGAAAAACACGTCCGACCTGGTTCAGGAATTCAACACAACTGATAAGTTACACAGGCTCAGCGCGCATCTCATCTGAACCGAAAGTGGTACGACGAATTAGAATTTATTGATCAATATTAATGAGTTTGTCAGTATGTTTTTTTTTAAATATGAAACACAATAACTATATACATTTATTGCATTGTAGTGGGGGAAATATGAAGATTTATTTCCATCAGAAATATCATATGGGATATTGAGATGTGAATAAATCTCCATATTTCCACCACTACAATGCTATAAATGTTTTATTATATCGAGAGAAAAAAACACAGATATTTTGATTGCAATGTGTACATCTCATGATTATTTACCAATATATTTAGAGACAGTTTTCTACTTTGGAACATTTTTTAGATTCCTGATAGAATATGAATTATATGTAATGAATAAAACTTACTCTTTTGAATGTTTAATTTGTAACAAAAACAAAACAAATAAAGTAACAATTTCACACATTTTATCACAGTTTATAAGAATTAAGAACAAGAATCATATTTTGTTTCCAATCACTTCCACCCATTTGACAGTCATTTAGCCATATTAATGTTAATTATAACATTACATTGATCGGTAAAATATGAACGAAAATTCAGAAATCCACAGGTTTAAATGTCCATCTAGTTTTGAGTCTAGACTCATCTGCCTCTGACGCTTCTGTTTATAAGAACGATAAAATCTGGCGGGAAAAGTAGCGAGGCATCCGATAGGGTGTATATGAACATTTGTTTGGGAAAATTACCAAAGTTGGAACCGCATCTTAAAACAATTCTGAAACCTTTAGCACAATCTACATTAGTGGTACAATTACTGAGCCAACTTTCAGTTCCGTAATAAATACTAATAACATGAGAGGAGTTGCGTGACAAAGGAATAATGTATCCTAAGACCCCCAGGGGCACTATTCGAATTCTTAAACATTTGTCACAATCTATATTATTGCAGGGCAATTACTGAGTCAACTTTCAGTTCCATATTCCAAATAACGTGAAAGGAGTTGCATGACAAAGGAATAATGTACCTTTAGGCTCCCTTGTAGCCCGCCCCCCCCCAGGGGCACTATTCAAATTTCGAATCCCTTGGCATAGTGCAATCAATGACCTAAGTTTCATCTTTCTACATCCAGTGGTTACTGAGATTATCCTGGACATTATTAACAAACGTACAATGTACGTACGTACGTACGCCAAACAGCAAAACAATATCTTCGCGCTTCGATGAACATCATATAAATACAAACTGGGAAAAGACAAAAAATAGTTGTGGGCGTAAAAGACTTTTATGGATTCCCAACCCCCCTTTTACACAGATACTTGATCAACATTTAAAGCTTCTCGCATTCTTTGCCAAAACACAATATTCCCGTATTCATCATTCGGATACTCTATATATGTGTTTGAATTAATGTATTCCATCATAATTAGAGGTAGATCCCGTGGTGATATACTGGTGAGAAATACTAAATAAAGTATGTCTCCGTTTTCCCTTGTATATATACCTTCCATTCTTGCCATATTAAACTCAAACATACACCAGTTAGATTCTAGAAAATGTTGAGATAAAATGACCACTGTTCTACGACTATTGTGAATTGCACTAGTAATATTTGCGGCGATTTCATTACCTGCTATAAAATCGCGCCGATGCAAGCACAGTTTTAGATTCCCATTTTTCTCTAAATTATCAACAACATCGTTATGAACGAATTTAGAGTCCTCTTCGGCGTATGAAATAAAAGCATCGTAGAGATAATCAATGTCCGATTCCTGCATAACAGGAACGTATGCTCTAAATCGATTCTTCATCATGTAGTACAAATAACGAAGTTTCCATCGGTAACGATAGAAAAGTCCGAATAACGCTATGGCAACGAACAAAACAATCCCACTCGTTATCCCTATAAGAATCCCTGGATAAGAGGAACATGCTTTATTCAGATTGTTGTAAACGTTTTTGATGTCGGACATTTGTTCTATATTTCCTTTATCGTATTTACACTTATATTCATCCCGGTTGACTAAACGAATGCTTGTACTTGACATCCAGTTTAGAAATTTTAAGGATTTACATGTACATATAAACGGATTTTTACTTAAATCTAATGTCATAACATGATCTTTGGCCAAGCTTTCTAACTGAGATATCGCAGACTCTCCTAAATACTGAATTCTATTTTCAGAGAGATCAAGGTAAGACAGGTTCTTCATATGAGTTATTTCAAAGTCAATTTCTTCCAGGAAGTTCTCGTGTAAATCAATTTTTTCGAGTTTTTCTTGAAATCCAAAGAAAGGGAATGACAGTTCTGAAATTCTGTTTTGAGATAAATCAATAACACTTAATTTCCTAAGAGGTTTCAAAATTAGCCCGTGTGTGTCATATGGAAGGCTAAACCCAAGCAAATTATTTTGTATATACAATTCTTCTAAGTTTGGAGTTCCATTGAAAAATTTTGTCGATATATTTACACCGTAATTGTTTGACATGTTGAGAAATTTCAGTTTGTTAAAATTTACGGTAGGTCCATTCCACTTGCTGAGCAGATTTCTACTTACATCGAGATATTCCAAATTGTTTTCTAGCATACGGATCTCTGGAATGTCATATTGTAGTTGACTACGACGAAAGTGTAATTCCCTGAGATTTTTTGGAAAGGGAATTGGAAAATGCACACCAAGGCTTCGCCGATGACGACTATTTAGTAGTTTGGAGGACTTTGGTATAACACTCTCTATAAAATGACTTGTATATTGGAATGAAACGTTAAAAAATGTGATATTCAGATTTTTTGATTCCAAGATATATATTCCATATGAAAGCATATTGTCAGCCATTGATAGCACATCTAGCGTTTTTGGCATTATAGATGACACACCCGTCTGAACCTCTTGAATCCTATTGCTGTCAGCATGGAGCTCTTTCAGTTTAGTATTCTTCAAATACTTAACTGTTTCATATTCAATTCTTGTGTTCATCTCAAAGGTTTTGTGTACTTTGTTCAATTTAAAAATTTCTATAGAAGTAAACTGTAGATCATATGTGATATTTGCTATCCCAGAAAATCTAAGTTCCAGGTTGTAAGAAACATCAAGGTAAGTCAAATTTTTTAAATGTGTGAATGTATTTTTCCAAATGTTTTTAACTTTACAGTTTGAAATATCAATGTACTGGAGATTTGGTACAGAAAGGAAATAATCTGATTTCATACGTCCAATGGAACAAGCTTCACTTGACAACTCCAGAACTTTAAGGGCAGTAAGTGTATCAAATCGTGCGAGGAAATCATCATCAGAAAGTCCATCAAATTTCAGCATTTCAATCTTCGTCAGTGGAGAAATATTTGGATAATATTGCCCTGAGGTATAAGGTCCCACGTTGTTTTTGAGATTTAGATTCCTTAACTGCAGTACACTTTGAAAGCATGTTAATGGAATGTTCTCCAACTTGTATACGAGATTATTGTGTTCAAGATTCAAACTTTCTAAATTATCCAGTCCAGTGAAAGAATCATTAAATAGCACGGATATTCTATTATTTGATAAATCCAATTCTATTAAGTTTGTTGCCTTAAGAAAAATTTTGCTTGGAATCTCTGTTATATTATTATACTGTCCATAGAGTTTTTCTATCAGAGGTGCTTGGTTGTCCATATATGGTATGGCTTGAAGCTTTTTGTAAGAACAAATTACAGTTATGCTGTATGTAAATCGAGCTGTTCTAGTGCAATTACAGCTTTGTTCAAATGGACACTCTGAACCACACGAAAGGCACAAAAACAGGGAAAATAAAAAGTATCTCGCAAATCCCATTGCAGGTGGTTTTGGTATTGATCCTAACTATGAAAAAAAGAAAGAAAATATTAATACATATAAGAAAAAAAATCTTTCATGTAGCTGTTTTAATCCTTATATACATTTAATTAGGTGGTTTATATAATTTATATATTCATGATATTTGTGCGTTGCATGAAATATTTATAAAGTATGCGTGCATTGCTTTGAATGAGGAAGATACTATTTAAAGACAAATCCCTCTATTCACTTCTGACGTTAGGAATTTGTTTAAAATCGGCCCTAAGGTATTTCAAAATGAGGTTTTAAAAATTTAGGTCACCGGACTCGTTTTCATGTTATTCCATTTTGAACTTTTCTCGTTTTAACAAATAACGAGAATAACGTGTCATTTTCAAAGGAGTGCCATTCTTTTGAAACGCGACATAAATTTTACATCTTGGTACCAGAATTTCTAGAATTTCTATTATTTCAAGATTTTGTTTTTGATTGAATAATTTTCTTTGCTCTAATTAGGAATATAGTATATTATTTAATGTCCCGCCAATAAAATAGTCGTATCCTTTTTTGTACAAAACTCGAAGTACAAAATGATACATAGAAAATTCTGACTTTACGAATTTTCTTAAAGTTTGCATGGAAGAAGAAAATGGCACTCTTAACGATTAAGCTTTTAACAAATATAGGTCACCGGCCTTTTAACAAAGAAAAACTACTTGTTATTTATTTTTCAATGATTGTTATGAAGATTAGAGTTATCTTCTCTTGGAAAAACGTTGAATGACGTTACGTCATAATTTGGTTTCCCATTCATAAATTCACGGCTCAGAAAGTTTATTGGGTAAAACATGTAAAATTTAATAAAGAGCGCAAATAAACGTAAAAGGGATGTATGTTATAAATTCTAAATGAAAATATAGTAAGTGTACTTGTTGGGTTTGATATTGATCCATATACTAGATACATGTTTATTTCAGTCCTAAAAGAATTACTTATGTTGAGTTTTAAAAATGATTTCGGGTGTATCAATGTACCACTTTTATTTCTTTTTTCTTTTATAATGAAAAGTAATAAAATGCTATTGATACACCAAGAAATTGTAATAGAGTTGTATGGAGTATAACGTATGCCAGAACGTATGACGTTAAAAACTAATGTTTTGCCCAGATAACGGTAACGAAAAAAAAAATTAACATTAGCTTAAGATTGCCAAAAAAAAACTATTAGTCAAGATAAAACATAAAATGATTATAATAGTTATAAAAATATAATAAATGGAAGTCGGCAGAAACGTTTAGTTCATCATCTCTAATTATATTTTATGATCTGCGATATATGAAAATAATTGAGGTGTACATGTAGTTCAGATCGGGTATTTTTTTTTTATCTATTTTATTTTGAAAGTTTAACAAAGCCATACATGAAATAGGGCGCATTTCTCTCTGAAAATTCGTTTTACGTTAACTTTTGTGAACCTTCCAATGATTCGAATCGTCTTTCTCAGAAGTTCTCGGAAATCGCGACGATTATAGAATGGTTCTAGGGTAGAACCAATCCTGTCATAAATGGTTCTAGTGTAGAACTGTCATAAATGGTCCTAGGGTAAAACCGTCATAAATGGTTCTAGGGTAGAACTATGTATTGATTATGGCACGTACTCCTCGTCTTCGCTTTTTCCAAACTTTTAAAACCATTTTTTTGTTGAAATATGTGGTAACATTTCACATCGGTTATAGTTTCATCAATATATGAAATTATGACAATAATTAATAATATCAATTTTATGACCAATTTATACAAAACAGCAAAAGTACATACATATACATGTAATAAAGAGCTTTGGTGCAAGTTTTTTTCAATTTTTTGAACCCAAAAGGAAACGACCTTTTTGGGTTAAAATTACTGTGATTTTTATCTGAAGTAAATTTACAGGTAAATAAATTTGCTCTCCGCAACATGTTGTGTGTTTGAATTAATTATAACGCATTAACGTTTTGACATGTATATTGCATCTTGACCGTCCGAATGTTTATTGTTCCAACCTTTAAGGTACACAGATATATGTGTATGCATACAGGTAAACCGTTTTGCTGACAAAATCAGCGGGGTTTCAAATTTTTGTAACGTTACATTTTAAAATAATTAATGCAGCATTTGAATAAAGAGGTGTGTATAAGGTGGTCCCAAATTTCAATGCAGAGATTTCAAACGTGTCAGATAAGTAACATTTTCATTTATTTCAAATTAATAATTTATCTTTTTTACCATTTTTATATGTTAAACATTTGATATATTATATAATTATATAATTGATATTTATTTCGTTATGACAAGGAAAATGATGATTGGGATGAGTACCGCCATTTTGAAATAAGAGGTGCATTTATCGAAAAATTACATAGACATAACGTACATATATGGACATTTTACACAATTATTTCAATTGAGAAGGGACGGTCACATACTAAATCTAGATATAAAGTGTTCTCTTGTCGAAACATATGTAGAGGAATGTTTTATGCACTAGCAAATAACACCGACTAGTGTATAATTTTTTTAGTTTTAGTAAAAACTTTATTGTGAGTGAATTTTTGTCTTTTTTTTACTCTGTAATATATTTCGGTCTAATAAAAATTAATTTTAAAATTATGACAACAAATTAATTATTTTATTTCTTATAATTTTGATGTTCAAAATTCATAAACTATTGACAGGGTAATAAATAGTTCTTTCACCTGTATTTGTTTCATTGATAATCATTATTTATTTACTTACTTTTTTATCGTAAACGATTGTATGCTGTGAATTTTATGTGAACAAACAGAAATTTTGGTTGTTGTCCTTAATAACTTCAAGTTTTACACTCGCAAGAGTCGTGTACAGAGGCGATTTGGGTCAATTACAAAGCATTTTGTATCTATTTTGGGAATACTACAAAAGCTATATTCAAGTATGTAGCTATTTTATTTAGTACGGCGAATTGAACTTGAATCTGAAGATGTTGAATCTGTATGGTTTGAAATATTCCCGAAACATAAAAAATCCTTGTTAAATTGCTTTGTGTATAGACCTCCAAATAGCACTGTATCTTGGTATCACAAAACTAATGCATTCTCAAAAAATAACTACATAATTATTACATGCGACTTAACTATAGATTTCTTAAAACCGTTACCAAATCACTGGAGTAATATAATGTTAACGTATTGCTTAGATCAACTGATTTATAGTCCCACACGAGTTATATGTGAAAATGTCACTTTAATTGATCATATCTATACGACAAGGTCCGAGGACATAATACATGTACATGTTCCAACATACTGTCCATTTGACCATTATCCTGTGAGCTGTATTGTAAAAAGTTTGAATTTTAACATTGATTCTTGTTCTAATAAGCACACTGTCATTAAGTATAGAAATTTCAAGAAATTCAATGAAAGTTCATTTATGGATGAACTTAAAAACAAAACTTCCATGAAATTTTATTTATTTTGGATCCAGACGAGGCATTTGAATTATGGTATAACAAATTGCTTAAAACTCTAGACAAACATGCTCTCATATGTTTAAAACGTGTAAAACGTAATGTACAGCCAAAGTGGCATAAAAGGAATTTGTTGATTTCAGAAGACAAAGAGATTTTTATCATAAAATAAGAGATTTTGATAATTTTAGAACAATCAGAAACAAGTTAACATCTGTCATTGTCTGTAATGCGAAATAACAAAGCTAGTCACTTTGATTGCCACAATCCGGATTATTTATACATTAAAATCACCCTTTTTCTTTAATACAGTAAAAAATATAGACTATAAAAATACCTATTTATCAGCTTTATATTCACCACGTATTTAGTTCTCAGAACAGGACAAACTGATCCAAACGTGTCTTTGCGTTAGATGTAAGTTTTTAGAATTGATAATATTCTTTTTGCAACATGGATATCCGAAGGTCCAGTCACATGAGGTGATTAAGGAAGTATGTGATGAAGCCAACCGAATCGCTATTGTATCAAAATCAGTGTGTATATATCTATATATATATATATATATATATGATATAATATAGGAGGAAATTTTGTGAAAAGTTTTAATTTTTGATTCTTTAAGTTTCAATAAATGTAATTTGTTTTATTTCCTGTTTGACTTCCTGTTAGTCCAATTTCCCGGAAATGCCGAAAACACCTGCATAACAGAATTGTTGCTTTTCAAACAAGCAAGAGAGTGATCTTCGAACAAGGACATTTTTTAGCGGCATCAATGAGCTTGCTTTTTTCTGCGCTTAAGCATTACCAATTTTTTCCGAAAAAATATGCTACTGCTTGATTCCAGGTAATATTCAGTCTACCTTTTTCTCCTATTCTTGGCGTGTTTAATCCATGGGATAAAAATACATAATATTTTTAACCACTTCCCGGTCACAGGTGCTTGAGGACAGGATCGACCCTGTCTAAGGACCATCATACGCCCCTCATTAGCATAAATAGCTGTTTCCTAATTTTTACCATTTATTTGTATCATAAGGATACTAATATACCATATATTTACACATAATACACATGTTTACTATCAATTTGTCATTCGATCATATATATAACGAAGCGGTAGTCGAATGTCACATTGATAGTAAACATGTGTATTATGTGTAAATATATGGTATATTAGTATCCTTATGATACAAATAAATGGTAAAAAATAGGAAACAGATATTTATGCTAATGAGGGGGGGGGGGGGCTATGAGAGGCCCAAGACAGGGTTCTGTCCTCCAGCATCTGTGTTTCCGGTGATTAAATTTCTGCATGGGAATTCCCGCAGTTTCTGGAGTTATTGGAACAATAAAGTAGAGAAGTCCCGAAATGACGTCCATGTAAACAAACTACATAGGAACGACATTTTCTTGCGGTTTAGTGTTGAAAATTTACCTTCGAAAATCACCTTCAATAGTTAAATTTTAGATTTCAACACGCTCGCTAAAGGCTCGCGTGTTGAAAATCAAAGATTAAACTATCTCCGGTGGAGAAATTCCATAACGCACTCGTACATGAAGGAGAATCTATATTTACCACATTTGTAAGTCTTTAAAAAAAAATAGCGTTTATTTTTTTCTTTAATTCATTCCTGGAGCCTATTATAAAAATCAAATGGTTGTTCCCTAAATGACCCTTCGGACTCCTGTGTCAAAAATTAATCAAAAGTTATAATAAATCCACAATAAATACATTATTTCATCGAAAAATATTGCCACAAAAATACATTTTAAGAGGCGTCATATAGTTTAAACATATTTTATTGCTGTAAAAACATCAAATGGATCAAACACTTATGAAATCTTCTCTTTGTACGTTAACATTTGTAATAAAATTAAAGGTGCATTACATACTAACACACACACATATATGAATATATCAATATAATCTGCTATGCAAGACAACATTTAAAAATGGGTCAAAGAATCAAATACTTAACAACGATTAAGGAGTGGAAATTTGTAAATGTTATTGTAATTGATGAAATGAAGACTATAAGAATATGTAATGTTACAGCAACTGGGAATTCTGCAAAAGTCTTCCTAATGTATCCATAATAGGAGGTGCATGTGTCCAATATACATACAAACTTTCTACCAAGTTTGAAGACTGGATAGAAAGCTGTAGGAGTAGTTGATTACACAAAATATCTACCCTCCTTAAAGAATGTTGCTGAAAATTGACTAAGTTTAACAATCCGGAAATTCGGCAAAAATGTTCCAAATGTATCCATAATAGGAGGTGCACATGTCCATTATATATAAAACACTCTACCAAGTTTGAAGGCTCTGGATTAAAAACTGTAGGAGTTGATACCACAAAATAGGTACTATAGTTTTCCCGCTCGCCCGAAATTCACCATACTACATGTATAAACCGGATTTCACTCCGTGTAACCCGGCCAAAAATGAATGGAGAAGGAAAAGAGAGGTAAAGGCAGAGAGAGAGAGAGAGAGAGAGAGAGAGAGTTGAGTGTTGAATCAGATGTCAAATAGACGAGCAGGAATCTATTTGATTTTATTATATATTCTTCAACATTTTAAAGAATTTTTTTCATTTTGTTCTCTCGAAGGGTCATTACTGATCAGTATTTATACTGGTGACCAGCTTATATTATTAATCAATACTGCTGTGTTGTTTATTATATTACACTTAAATCAAAGTACTGAAGTACTGAACATCAGAGGACCTCAAGTTATGTTGGATTATTGATAAATGCTAGGTGTTTATATAGTACCTGCCAGACAGATGTTCACCTTACAGTATAGTACACATAATATAATTTGCTATCATATCTGAGATACTGTCTTATAGTAAGAAACTTATCTTTGTGAATTATCCATGAAATGTTGACGTGGTCAAATGAGAACTGCTAGATTGGCATTATGACCGTATAGTTGCACACTTGCAAAAATCTTTAGCTTATTACTTATGACAGAGAATCAACATAGCAAATATTTTTTTGACTAGTCACTGAATTATGAGAAAGAGGTCAAGACAATCATATTAAAACAGATAAATTGTAATATTTGGGTGAAAGATACCACATGAACAGTAAACTCATATATTGATAATATTATGTCTAAAACTGAAAAAGACAAATAAGAGTACACTAGAAACAACATAGAAAACTAAAGCCTGAGCAACTTAACCCCACCAATAGTTGGGGTGATCTCAAGTGCTCTGGATGGGTAGTAGCAATGAGATGATTTTGCACCATACATATAGATCACAACTACAATATGAATGCGTCGGTCCTTAGAGGCCTGTAAAACAGGGCTTGTAATTCTTTGGTGTATATCTTTTGATTTTCTGTTTGTACATTGATGTGGCCATTAGTTTTCTGATTTATATTGTTTAATATTTGTCATTTCATGGCTATTTCTAACTGATTTTAGTATAGTTTTTTTTCTGATTGTAAAGATGTTGTATGGTTAGCTTTATTTCTTTTTCATCATTTTGTTTCTGTGTATGATTACCAATCATACCTCCCTTTTCGTTTCTTTTTTTTTAATAATGACAACAGTTTGGTTTCAATTTTCATTTATATATGTAGCAATATAAAACAGTATATATATATATAATCTCATATTACATCATTAACATTGGTCATTGTTGGAATGTATTCATCTTTAATAAAAATGTACTTATTCAAAGGACACAGTTCATTTATAGCCCAAAACGGTCTAAAATATAAATCTTACAATTAAACTCCAAATAGTTCACAATTTGGTTCGTAAATTGGTCGATTTCAAATGTATTAACGCTCAGTAAATCAGTTCTTTCATAATAGTACATTACATTCTCCAAATTAGGCCCATTTTGTCCAAATATAATAATTTGGTGCAATTTTCAGACATGAAAGCTTTAGGAAAATTTGGCCACTATCTACAATCCAAAATGTTTTGTAACCAAAAGACTCAAAATTTGATAAAGAATTCATCAAAATAAAAACTTTTCGGAACTGTATGGCAGCCATGGTTAATTATGCCAAAACATATAAATTTCAGACAAAATTGACCAAAAATACAAATAATGTATAATTATGGGGTCATAGCTTCAAGATATTTAATAGTAGGTGCCAAAATAGTAAATAGAATCACCATTCAATTTTGCGTTTGATTATTTTTTTTTGTGGGAATGAGCACTTTAAAATAAATAGTGTTTTGTTTAACATTTGTCTGCGGCAAATAAGAGTTCGAAATATTATTAAGATAGTAAAAATATTTCCACATATAAATGGAAATATAACTATAATGATAAGAGGGACACAATCCAAATTTTAAATTTATGTTTTTTTTTTTTTTTTTTTTTTTGGTGATAATAAACATTGTTTATATATTTAACAACATTCAGTTGAGCCATATTAATATTATAAAACGGAAATCACTTTCATGATGAACAGAGATTTACATACAGACAGACAACGGTAACATTGACTGCCCCCATCGGCTTAGCAAAAAGGGCATTAACATTGTAATGACTAGTATAGATGCATTGGGAATGAGAACAGCATTATTCATGCATTGACAATCTTGTCTACATATATATATCCAAACAGTAGTTCATAGCATACAGTTTTAGTTCAAAAATCTATATATATATATATTCATCCGCAACAACAATTTTTCGGTACGTCATTGATATTAAAGATTGTTTGATTAATATACTAATATTTCTAACGACAAAACATTTTCATATTATTAATTTGGATTTAAAAAAAAAAATCTGAGTATTCATTGAAAACATGAATTTAAAAGAAGAGATAAGGAATTTTATTTTGCACTATATAATGTCCGCGGGTCTATAATTTTTATAGGTCGGTTATCATTCCAAAACTAATTTAAATATATGCATATATGCAAATAAGCGGGAAATTTAGGCGATAGCAATACACCCGCATTTCAATCTCAGAATTACATGTACAGGACGGACTAGCCACAATGTTTTTAAAGATCGTAGTTGAGAAAAGAGGAAAAAAATCTTATTTGGGTTAAAATAACATTTGATTTTCTTGGTTCATATGCGAAGTAAGAGGGTACTGGTTTTGTGTTATCGGCGCTTCTTAGTTTTCTCTTAAATTCTGATAAAGAATCGACATTTCTAATATTAGTAAGCAGAACCATTTTATATTATAGAACATTTGTAACTTTCTTCTGTTTTGTCTCGTTTCCATTTTTTCCCGGCCAATGTCTGGATAAACAATTTCAGATTTTGGGAATAACGGAAAACCAGTTGTAGTACGTGCTGCTTCAAGTTGCAAACTTTCCAATTTTGCGTGTTTGTTGTCATATTCCCTATATTTCATATGACTAAAAGCTAGATAAATTTCATTTCATTTTCTGCGGCACAGAGTGGCATTGGTTTTTCCCCCGCAAAATGAGGACAATTATTTCCATCCTTTTAGGATTAATTGCCTGCTTGATTTTTTTAAATAATGAAAAGGAGTAGAGTCACTTTCACCTGTATTTGTTTCACTGATAATCATAATTTATTTACTTACTTTTTTCGTAAACGATTGTATGCTGTGAATTTTTATGTGAACAAACAGAAATTTTGTGTGTTGTCCTTAATAACTTCAAGTTTTACAGTCGCAAGAGTCGTGTACAGAGGAGATTTGGGTCAATTGCAAAGCATTTTGTATCTCTTTTTGGAATACTACAAAAGCGATATTCATGTATATAGCTAGTTTATTTAGTACGGTGATTTGAACTTGAATCCGAAGATGTTGAATCTGTATGGTTTGAAATATTCCCGAAACATAAAAAATCCTTGTTAATTTGCTTTGTGTATAGACCTCCAAATAGCACTGTATCTTGGTATCACAAAACTAATGCATTCTCAAAAAATAACTACATAATTATTACAGGCGACTTAAAAATAGATTTCTTAAAACCGTTACCAAATCACTGGAGTAATATAATGTTAACGTATTCCTTAGATCAACTGATTTATAGTCCCACACGAGTTATAAGTGAAAGTGTCACTTTAATTGATTATATCTATACGACAAGGTCCGAGGACATAATACATGTACATGTTCCAACATACTGTCCATGTGACCATTATCCTGTGAGCTGTATTGTAAAAAGTGTGAATTTTAACATTGATTCTTGTTCTAATAAACACACTGTCATTAAGTATAGGAATTTCAAGAAATTCAATGAAAGTTCATTCATGGGAAGGGGGGGGGGTCATTCATGGATGATCTTAAAAAACAAAACTTCCATGAAATTTTATTTATTTTGGATCCAGACGAGGCACTTGAATTATGGTATAACAAATCGCTTAAAACTCTAGACAAACATGCTCCCATACGTTTAAAACGTGTAAAACGTAATGTACAGCCAAAGTGGCATAAAAAGGAATTTGTTGATTGAAGAAGACAAAGAGATTTTTATCATAAAATAAGAGATTTTGATAATTTTAGAACAACCAGAATCAAAGTTAACACCTGTAATGCGAAATAGCAAAGCTAGTTACTTTGATGAAGCTATAAAATCTGGAAAAAATGTTAATGAATTATGGAAACATTTAAAAGATATAAATGCAACTTCAAAAAGTAAAATAACAAGTTTATTAGTAGGGGATGAAGAAATAAATGACATGACAGAAATTTGTGAAAGATTTAACTCATTTTACTTCCATTTCTAAAACTATTATCTCTAATTCGATACTTTATGTATCCACTGAAAAATAAAATCAATGGATCAATTCAAAGCTAGGTAAAGAAGAAGATTTTTCTTATATATTAGCCTTTCTACTTAAAAAAATGAAACTTTATTAATAAGTACATGAACACATTTTTCCTATTGTTTCCAGGGTAAATATTCATAATTATTCTAAAAAACTTAAATCATCCTTACTAAAATGGTGAAAAATGGTTACAAAATATTGCCAAGTTCTTTGTAACTGTGATCAAAGTTTGAAGTTGCTAAAAAGACTCACTGGACTGAAATTTCCTTAGGCTCCTCTATCATGTCTATACTGTTACCGTATTAAAGTCAGATGTTGTTCTGGAGTTATGTCGCCTTGTCCGTAAAAAAATCAAATGTGCACGAAAAATCACAAAATTAACAATTTTTGGGTAAATTAAAAATCGTGTAGACTTCGATGTGCTCAATATATCTTGTTAAAATTTGAAACATACTTTGTTAAGATAAGTATCTTTTCATGGTCAACTGCTAATCATACGGGGCGCCGAATGGGACTTGAACTTTTTGTAATCAAAATCAATTTTGTGGAAACAAAATTCAATTCTGTCATAACAAAATCATTTTTGTCTTACAAAACTATGTGATACAGACTTGTTTTATGAGAACTTCAATTTTGTAATGACAAAATTCATTTTTGTAGACAAAATTCATTTTTGTCATAACAAAATTCAATTTTGTCAAATAGGTATGCAAATATAAACTTATTTGCATACAAAATTGACTTTTGTTACCTGATATGGAAATTAAAACACAAAAGTCAATTTTGTGAGACAAATTTCATTTTTGTAGACAAAATTCATTTTTGTCATGACAAAATTCAATTTTGTCAAATAGGTATGCAAATATGAACTTATTTGCATACAAAATTGACTTTTGTTCCTGATATCGAAATTAAAACACAAAAGTCAATTTTGTGAGACAAAATTGAATTTTGTGTAGACAAAATTGAGTTTGGTTAGACAGAAATGAAAAATTTAACACAAAAATTGACTTTTGTGACAGAAGTCAGTTTTGTGTCACAAAAGTCAATTTTGTATGCAAATTTGGATCTGCAACTGATTTCTCTCATCACGATTTTGTAAAAAGGCCTCTCATTGGATATAGTAAACGGGGGTCTCGCAGGCTCAAGGACATATCATATGGGTGATGCCCTATTCTGCAAAAGTAAGTAATACCTAATAAAGTATATATGTCAAATGTCAACAAACCCATGTTACTTATGGGATACACGTGATTGACGTCACAATTGAACTTCCGACGGCAGTGGTTTTTCAAAAGAAGATCGAAAAAAAATGTTGGTGCTTTTTGAAAAAGAAAATTAAAAAAATAATAATAAATAAACATGATCCCTCCTACATAAAGAAGCCTCTGGTCCCCCTTCTCCAATTTCAGATTTTTTTTACCCCCAACTTATCCCCCTTCCTTTTCCAGAGATAAATAATCGTACATACATGTTGTATTTCAATGTTTTAGAAGATATACTGTCTAAATAAACAAAAAACTAATGTTTTTAGGTTTACTATTTTCCTGACTGAAATAGAGATTACTTTGTTTTATTATATTTTAATATGCTTTGGTGTAATTTCCATTTGTATGTCAAACTATATTTTAATTTTCAAAATTACGATGCTTGAAGCGAGTTTTTGTTTTGTCCTTGAAATCCCGACAAATAGAAAACATGTGCTATTTCGCGAAATATGTCTATTTTAACCACGCGCATTGTTATCGAGAACTGATTACTATCGAGAACGGATGACTACACGATACTCTAAATCGTCTTTTGAAAAACAACTGACGTCGGAAGTTCAATTGTGACGTCAATCACGTGTATCCCATATTAAAGTAACATGGGTTTGTTGACATTAAAGCCAAAGAGGGACATCATATTAGAATAAACGATATTCTACAAAATGTCCTATATTTACCATATATACAGTATATATGGTAAATATAGGACATTTTGTAGAAGTATAATACTTTATTAGGTATTTATACTTACTTTTGCAGAATAGCGCATCACCCATATGATGTGTCCTTGTACCTGAGAGACCCGCGGTTACTATATCCAATGGGAGGCATTCTTACAAAATCGTGATGAGGGAATTCATTTGCATACAAAATTGACTTTTGTGTTAAATTTTCACTTCTGTTTAACAAAACTCAATTTTGTCTACACAAAAATAAACACAAAATTGAATTTTGTGACAAAAATGACTTCTGTGACACAAAATTGAATTTTGTGACACAAAATTGACTTTTGTGTTAAATTTTCACTTCTGTTTAACAAAACTCAATTTTGTCTACACAAAAATAAACACAAAATTGAATTTTGTGACAAAATCTCAGTTTTGTATGCAAATTAGTTCACAGAATCCAAACTAAACTAATTTGCATACAAAATTGACTTTTGTCGCCCAATTTTCAAATTACGTAACAAAAGTAAAGTCTGTGATACAAAAATAAATTTTGTTATGACAAAAGTAACTTTTGTCCACTGGAAGATAATTTTGTATGACAAAATTTAAATTTGTAGTATGCTACAAATTTTGTTAAACTTAACTCATTTTTGTTGAACAAAACCCACTTTTGTCCGTACAAAATTGAATTTCGAGTACAAAACCACAAGAGTCCCATTCGGCGCCCCGTAAATCAATGCTAAACATATAGCTTCAACTCCTATTTTGTGTTTTAATTTAATGAAGTTTACCCTTCACTAAATGACAAACGTCAAGTAAAAAGCCTATATATATGTATTTTACCAGAGGAGGGTTTAACACAATTGTTAACAGTCAATATACACAAATCAAGTGGATTAGACGGTCTCAGTCCAAACATAGTAAAGATGTCAGCTCTAGTTACATATCAATCTCTCACACATATAATCAATCTTAGTTTATATACAGGTATATTTCCCGCAAAAATGAAAGAAGATCGGATTAATCCTTTGTATAAAAACGGAAATAATGCAGATATGAATAATTATTTCAATACTTCCAGTTACATCTAAATTATTTGAAAAAATTATTTATTCTCAAATATATGAATATCTAACAAAACATAATTTGATACATCGAAATCAATCGGGGTTTTAGATCAAAACATTCATGTTGAACAGCATTTATTAAAATTATAGATGAAATTCTTATGGAAATGGACAAAGGCAGTTATACTGGTATCATTTGATTTAGTCAATCATAATATCTTACTTTCGAAATTAATAGAATATAAATTTGATGAGCTGTCTATGAAATGGTTTAACTCTTATCTATCAGAAAGACCACAAAAAGTTGTCAAGAATAATTTTCAATCAAAGGTAATATTCTTGGCCTTTACTTTTTCATTTATATATAAATGACTTACCATTATATTTACAATACACTAGTCCTGATTTATATGCAGATGATACTACTATTCACTGTTCATCTTCTAATATATGTTACATCAATATAGCAAATGGAATTTTGATATACAAGATGTGCAATAATGGTGTAATGAAAATGATATGATGATAAATGTAACAACATCCAAATCAATGCTTGTATCATCCAGTAAAAGGATTAGAAACAATACTATCAATGTTTTCTTTAATACAATACATTGCTGGATAATGTTAAATGTGAAAAATTATTAGGTGTTATGATTGACAATTGTTTATCTTGGGCTGAACATATTAACAAACTAGTTTCAAAAAGTTCTTCTCGGCTTGGGTTGATGTGCAGATTAAAATCTTATCTTCCATCAGAAGGTTTAATTTTGTACTATAATGGTTATATCTCCATTGTTTGATTATTGTTGTACAATATGGGGCCAAGCCAGTTTAGCAAATTTAGAAAAGTTGTATACATTACAAAAATGGGCTGCAAGAATTATACTTAATGCAAAAAGAGACATACCTACCAATATACTATTAAAAAAACTTGGATGGCTAACTATTTTTAAAAGAACTGATTATCACAAAGGTGTTTTAATGTTTAAATGCGTCAATAATCTTGCTCCAGAATATTTATCTGATGTCTTTAATACTGCTTATAATGCTTCAACTTATTCTTTACGATCAACAAAAAGAAGAAACTTGTTTGTACCTCGTCCAAATACAAATTTTATGAAGAAAAGTTTTTACTATTCTGGAATCATTTTATGGAATGCTTTACCAACAGACCTAAAATTTAATAAATATATAGAAACCTTCTAAAGAAATTATACGGATTACTTACAGCTCCGTGAAGCTTTCTAGATTTGTTAAATTATAGTCACAGTATTGGAAGGCGAGATATTCTATTGTTTCAATGTTTATACTAAATGTAACAATTTTATTGATTATATTTATGTATATAGATGGTCTTCATGGTGTGGATCTTTGTAGAAATTGGATCAATGTTAGATTAATTCATTGTGTGTGTTTTATTAATTTATATTTTAATTGAGGGCCTCAGGGAAGATTAGTATTTTAAAACTAACTGTGTTACCCTCTTTAAATAAAGACATTACTTACTTACTTACTGTAGAATTGTTTTTAGCATTTCGTAAGAGACCACATACAAGGCTAATTCGCCCAGAGATTTCGAAATACATTAGCAGAATCTTTGAAAATGGCCCAATAAAAGAAATAAATACCCTCATCCCATCCCATCATTAAGTAAGTGTAGAAAGAATACCCAAGGAAAAACACAAAAGACGCAAATGAAATGGAAAGACAGATCAGGGAAAACAAATAAACATAAATGCTTTCATGGATTCAACATCTATTTTTAACGTTTCTTTGGGCCATTTCAAATTTAAACCTTTTTGTCTTTCTTAATTCATTTTTTTTACATTTCGTTTAATTCAACTTTTATATTTTATACGTTTTAGTTGTTCTCTTCGCTTTCAACGGCTCACAAATTCTATACATATATATACCTTGTACAGTTCGAGATTTCTTTGACGTTTGTCGTATCAGTTTTGGTCATGTACATTCGGCAGACGTTAAAATTTCATTCTGGTATGACTAATCTTGCGTTTAAGCGTATTCTTGGATACTTCAGATGAGAAAGCATGAAATTTGTGTTTGCGCGTTTTTTTCCTTTGAAAATAAACAAAACGACTTCTTCGATTTAACATACAACACTAGCAATTGTTACTTGTGTCCAAGCAATTGTGTTTTTAAGCTTCATTTAAAACTTGCTTGTAATCTGTGGTGTTCTTTTTAAATATCTGTCAATTATGGTCCATGAGTCATTATATGAAGACAGAAATCTAGAGATTATATTGTTCATACTGAAATTAATCTATGTATATACATAAATTCATTATTTTGGATAGATTCTACCATTGTCTTTAGCATTTTTTCTTCTTCTCAATTATTATTGTGTGTGAATATATCATTAAAACAATCATTGCGAAACCTGCCCTACAAATGCACGAGAAAAACATTTATCATCAACAAGGAACTATATCATGAGTACAGGAACTAGAAGCTCCCAGGAGCCTGTATCGCACACCTGGACTTTGTCCATCTTAAATTGCAGCCTGGAACGACGCCAAGTGATGGCAAAAGCTCACACAACCCTTTGGTAAGTTGGTAGATCTTGGGTAGCATTATGAAACATAAGCAACACAGTCGTAAGTTTTTAGGCCTTGGATAGTACTCTACAACCCCCAAAACGAAGTGGTAAGTTGGTATACTAGTACCTTGCATAGTATTCTAAAACCCAAACAACACATTGGTAAGTTGGTTGAACTTGGATTTTATTCTACAACCCAAACAACACATTGGTAAGTTTGTACACCTTGGATAGTACTCTACAATCCAAACAATACATTTGTAAAGTGGTAGACCTTGAATAATATTCTACAACCTAAACACCACATTGTTCGGTTGCTAGATCTTGGATAATATTCTACCGCCCCAAAAACATAGTGGTAAGTTGGTAGACCTTGGATATTATTCTACAAACCAAAGATCACAGTGGTAAGTTGGTACATGTAGATATGGATAGTATTCTACAATCCAAACAAATCATTGATAAGCTGGTAGATCTTGGATAGTACACAATAGCCTGTATTTTATTGGTAGATCTTTGATAGCGCCTAATAATCCACATATATTGATATTTGTAAATATTGGAGGGTACTGATAAATCCACTGTTGGTAAGTTGGTACATTTCGGATTGACTTTGGCTTACTTAATGTGTACATGTCATGCTCACTAATTAAGACGTTATCATTCATCTGGCCCTACTGATTTCTAATGGAAAAATCAATCTAACGTTGCGATATTGTCTTACCAAACCCATCTCGTACAGATATTAAGATGTGAGGATCAAAATATTCATAATCGTTCTGGAGGTACATTTGTAATATCGAATCATATTTATCTGTTTGTATAATTTCTGATTAACTATCCAGGTATGAAAAACTAATTTTTGAAGAGGGAATTCTTGCACTAAAAGGACATTGGGTCCCTTTAGCGCTTATTTTACAACTTTCCAAAGTTCAAGAGGCAGATTATAATGTCCGTTATTTAGTACTTGACGAAGTCATCGTTGGATTAATCAAATGATTCTATAATTTTATCTGGGTTTATCTGTAAATAAAATATTTATCACTAAACATGTGAATGAATGTTTGTAAACACGTATAAAAACCGTGAGCAATTTATTTTCTTCCTTTCAATTAAAGCAAGTACATTTTGTACATTCCATGGCCAGCTTTGCTTGTGATTTGTTTTTTTATTAGCCTTCAGAAATCAATCCAAACCGAAGCTTTGTGCCCTCAACGTGAGACTTACGGGGGGGGGGGGGGGGGCTGTCTTCCTTGTGTTAAATTTGGCAAACAAAACCGCAAAACCGCTCTACACTATTTTTTTATTTTTGTAAGATGCAAATTTTCACACATAGGTAAAATTGTATACAATTGCCTAAGTTTATAAATCAGTCCAAACTATTGCTCTTATCTGTTGGGGTGACCTTTGGTATATTGCCAGAGGCCGTTCAATGGGGTCTTCAGGTAGTCCCTAATGAAATAGATATTATTTTATCAACTTACCATTTTTGTAGATATATGCTGTAAAACCAGCTATCTCAAAACCGAACCATGTTTAGTCAACCTATTGTATATTTATCTTCTTTTTGATTGGATTTTATGGAAGTTATCAAAGAAGTTAATAAATTTCTTACATGACGTACACAAAAATAATGCTGCCATTGTTTTACTGTTATCTGCATGAATGGGTCTTAGAAAGTAGCAGAAACACTGCGTTTAACTTTACCGGTCACATGATGCACGCTATTAAGGAAAAGCCTTATTTCACACGAAATAGACACAAATGTATGATTATACCGCAATGTCTATTTTTTCCATAAGAAAGTAGTTATGAAATGTCTACCAAGCAATGACTTTGTAGAACTGTTTTTAAAGCAGAATACAAATCTGGACTCTCGACCAGATTTTTTTTATATCTATATTCATGCATGCTGAATTCTGGTAAAAGTTTTTCCGTGTAAGGCCCAATTTCACCGCGTCTAATGCTGATTTATAGAAACTAATTATAATTATATTAACCGGACTTAAAAACCTTTAATACCACGCCGATTATACTTTTTTGGTAGAATTTAGAAATAGTGGCGTGAAATTAAAACTTATCAAATTCTCAGAATATGTTAAACTAAATATCATGAGATAACATGAAAGGTCAACAGCGACCTACCAATCAATCAACGCCACCCAACAGACAGAACAGACAGATTCATGGACAAAAAAATTACATAAAAGAGGACAAAACACGAACATAACAGAGAGTCAGGATAGTCGGACTTTGTACAGACACTGAACAGTGGTGGTGTCAAACCGGTTTTATTGGTACCCATGCAAACCTCCCCCTTTTCTATCCAAAAATTGGTCGGACAGTACACGGTACATAATTTTGGATAGCAGAGGCAGAGTGTGCTCGTTTTAACTGTAGAACTAGCTAAGGCTCGAATAGCTGCTGGCCGGATACTGTCGCTCTGTTAAACGAAAAAGTAAGAAATAACAATCCCACAAAGGGTTTAATGCGATCTCGTCACAGAGTTCAATATATAAATTGGCAATATTCGTAAGCGTCTAGTCTTCAAGTCATGGGAAGAAAATAATTTTTACACAATTACACAGAATTTCATCTTTGTAGCCCTTACTGCGAAAAAATCTTAAGTAACCTCCAAGTTTCTGTGGGTTATTGGCGAGACGTTTGCATTCATTCAAGATATAACAATAGAAACTAGGATTTTCTAAAAGCCGGGTATTTAGCTAAAAGATTTTTATAGCTATTATAAAAGACTATCACACTCTTTCATAGCTCTATCATTATTTAATATTTCGTTTCATTTTGGCATTTAATAATGCTCTACAACATTTTGTGTTATATTTTTACCTTTTAGCAAGAAATCATTATTATGCAAGAGTTGATTGAATGAGGTATCAATGCACAACATATTCACAAAGGTAGGATTACATAAAATTGACAATAGTTTAATGAGAAAGTTTTGAATTGTCACAAGACAACATCACATGATTTGATAATACCTTCAATTTCTAAAAATAATTTGAATAATCAGCGATTTAAACGAAATTATTTGTTAATGAAATATCAAAAAGATAAATCTGTTTGTTTTGATAATACATGTATGTACTGTATACATCGTTCATTTAGTTAATATGTAATAACGCTATTCCGCACATGCTCCGCCCATAACGCTAATGATTAACTTAATGAACATTTTAAAACAGAAAGTACAAAGTCCGTATTATCTGTATATAAGTTTCATTTCTGGAGATTCACATCAGGCTCAAGCGTAACTGAAGGAGAATGATGTATCACGAGCTACTTGTTCTGATTGCAGCCGTTGTATGTGCGGTAGCAGGACAAAACGCTCCAGAGGAATGTTTACAAAAACTCTCTGATACCAAACAAATATTTGGGGTTCTGCCGGGTGTAGGTTGGGACAATTTGAGAAACACCGAACAATATCGTGTAATTGACGTTTCTTATAGTCGATGCCAGACAACACCAGACCGAAAATTTTTAGTTCCGGATGGTTTCACTGTTGAACCTGTTTTATCTAGTGAAATAGATATGTTCGCTGAAACATTTGACAAATATCGATCATATTCCAGCTGTACGGCAGGCTCAATTAACAAAGAATTCAGCGATTGCGAATCTGGTCCTTTCGGCATCGAGAAAAAATATGTCAGCGGCTCCTTTTCTGCAGATGGGAACTTTGCATGTCAAAAACAACTGGAATTAAATGCAACAATCATACGTGTGAGTGCCAGATTTGGACGTTATAAAGCTTTACTAAAACCAGATGCTCGTCTAAATCCTGCTTTCCGTAAACGATTACAGAAAATTGCGGCGCTAATAGATTCGAATCAAGAGCCAATGGCAAAATTTGAGTCAGAAATGTTGGTAAAGGATTTTGGAACGGATGTTGTATCTAGTGTAACTGTAGGAGGACTGCTTGTTAAAGAGGACTATATATCTAGGAAAAGTACTTCTGAAAGTGAAAGTTCCAGTTCCAATGTACAGATGAGGTATCAGGCAGGGTGTTCTTTTAATGCTTGTTTTTTCGGTAAAAGTTCATCAAGCGGAAGCATGGGACTTAACGTCTCCACTGCACAAAGTTCAGCTTCTGACTATGTAAGCCGAGTACAATATTCAAGGCTTGCTGCATACGGAGGTCCAATATATAAACGTTCGAATTTCAACATCAATGATTGGGAAAATGGCCTGGAATCTAATATGGCCGCATTAGACAGAACTGGAGTTCCATTATCTTCATTTATCAATCCTTTCGTTCTTCCGGAAGTTACTACTGAAACTGTATATAAAATGGAAACTATGGCAGCTTCGGCTTTAGACAGTTACTATAAACATAACACCATATACGGATGTACTGATCCTAAAGCTACCAATTTTAACAGTGAGGCTAATGTTGATGACGGATCATGTGGAATAGGAGCCAAAACATTCATGTTTGGAGGAGTTTATCAAACATGTCAAGAAACCGATGGACAATTTTGTAACAAACTACAGTTTGTTAATCCCAGGACCAACGATTACTCCTGTGCTACAGGTTTCACATCTGTACTTCTGTGGAAGGCAAGTAAATCATACAGCTCACTGTGCAGAACCTTCCCATCGCTGAAATGCCTAAAATATAATAAACAATATGAAGAGGTGCAATATTCCGTATATTGGTGTGCACCACAGGTTCCACAGAGCTCGAGTTCTACACCATCTCCAGGATATTTGTTCGGTGGTATGTGGAACCCGGCTTATCAAACAAATCCGGCAACTAAAGGAGACTATTGTCCTCAAGGGTTTTCAGAGATGAGACTAGGAATAGACTTAAAGTTATGCATGGCAGAAGACGTGGAAAATGAAAGAACTCTTGCACTTCAGTTTGGTGGTTTTTACAGTTCAATATCCGGTAATCCTCTAGCTGATAATAAAGGTGTAAGCCTGGATCGTTGTTCTTCAGACTTCACAAAATACTTTGCCGGGGTTGATGAAGAAGTCGACATTTATTACTGCAGTGTAATGAAACCCTTCAAGCAACCTACCGTAAGAGAACCAGTGAGACCGCCTTTTATGAAGCGCCCATTTACCAATGAAAATGACTTAACACAAGCGACATTGAAAATGTCCGACATGCAAGCTGCTAGTTTAAAATTGGCCGCTTTAGAGAACGTTGTCGCTAACCTTACAGCTTTAGACAGGGCTGATATGAATAAAGAGTCTGCAGCAGTAAAATCACTGGAGAAGACACTTGGGTTAAAATCTCCCGGCGACGACGGATCTGGCAAATCGGTCAGTACAATAACAATTGTGGCACTAACGGCGACTACTACAATGATGGTCATGATAGTACTAGTATTGTTAATCGTTCGTTTCCGTAGGAAGAAACAGAGTTTACAGGAATATACACCACTGCATCAGTGACCAATCCACGAATATAACCGGCTATATGACTGAAACGTTTTGGTCAGAAAATATACTGATTTTTATGTTGCTTCTCAAACATTCGGGTTTATAGACGAAAAATTAAAAAAATGAAGTAATTTAAGTTGATATTCAAAGAAAAATCAAGATAAACAAGACAATCAATCTTTGAAAAGACATCAGAAAAAAAATGATTTCAATGATTTAGTTAAGTTACTAATTTGTTCAAAGGGCGCATTTATTTCCTGTCGGGAAGAACCTTCGAGATTATTTGATAATTGTTAAAGCTTTTGTTATCAATGTATTAAAACCATTGTTATGTTTTCAATTCATTTTTAAAAAGAATATTATACATGTTATAATATTTGGTGAAATGTGTTGACGCCTTTTATATTTAATAGGAAAATGTAAATATATATGGGGGCTGCGTCAATGACACAACATTCAATAGAACTGAGTAGACGAGAAGATTATTTGCATCTAGGGGGCGTCTAGGGGAGCAACAATTAGCCGAAAGACAAGCACTAAATAGCCCTGAAAACAAAAATTAAAAAAAACATCAGCAAACGTAAAAACAAAAAACAACACAGTTTTCAATAAAACATACAACAGTGGGACCCATTTCACAAATATTCTTTGGAGAGTGGTAATTGTGATCTGATATCTGGTCTTCTTTGTCTTTGTTCTATTGACGTCTTGGAACCAGTCACGATAGACCATACATAGTCGTATGAATGTTTAAGAAACAGAGACATGGCTTAAAGTCAGACAGAATGAAGCAGGGTTAAACAAGTACACAATGTATATATAAGTGCTTAAAACCCTACGCTGTCAATTACTGATCAAAGGCAGGCAAAATCGTCCCAATAAGTACTTTCGGTCCTAGAAAAAAAAAACGACAGACAGTCAACTTACACCTACGAAAACGCTCTTTGTTGAGTGACCACTAGCTCAAGCCCCTAGCTGGATGATAAAATGTATATTGGTTCTCTAAATCCTACACCGTCAATTACTAGTTAAAGGCGCAGGCAAAACCGTCCCAATAAGTACTTTATTCAATACCTTCGGTTCTGGAACACAAGAATAAAAACCACAGACAGAAGGAAAGAATATTAAAGACAGCGCTCTTTGCTGAGTGGCCACTAGCTCAAACCACTAGCTGGATGATAAGTGCTCTAAATCCTACGCCGTCAATTACTAGTCAAAGACAGGCAAAATAGTCCCAATAAGTACTTTATTCAATACCTTCGATTCTAGAACAAAATAATAACAAGACTAAAACCCGGTCTGGACCTGCGTCGCAGAATGCAATTCAGATCCAAAAATTGCTTACATGCTACAACTCAACATTATGAAGCTGCAGAAATGTAAAATTATTACCTTCTGTAGAAGCAAACAGATCCAAAAATTGCTTACACGCGACAACTCAACATTATCAAGCTGCAGACAAAATATAAAATCATTCCCTTTTGTAGAAGCCAAGTAAACTTTCACGAAAATTTTTTTAGTGTTTTGAGTATTGTTGAATTTTTAACTATCGGGAACCAGAAATCGGCTGCACGACAAATTCAAAATTTGCTTACACCCTACAAACTGCAGTCAAAATATAAAATTATTCCCTTCTGTAGAAGCCAAAAAAACTTTGAAGAAAGTTTCCTACCCCAGGTCTTTAAGACGGAGTCAAGCGGTTACTAGACCTGCTTTCGCCGTTGGCGACACAAGTAAAAACCACAGACAAGAAGGAAATAATATTAAATTTGGAACGCTCTTTGAGGCCATTACGTCAAAGCACTAATCGTATGATAAAAGGCTGGCTTCTTCTAGACAAAAGTATCATCTTTCATATGGTACTTTCGTATCATAACTTCATAGAAAATATAAGCAGCTGAAATAATAAGGTTTATTGCTCCATTACAAATTCATCTATGAAATCCCTCCTCACCTGAAATATTTGGTCGATTATAAATACAATTCATGTATTATCTTTTTATATTTTCGTAGTTTCTGTGTATGATTCGCAATGTTTCCCTGGTGATACAGATGGCAAATGTCCAAATAATTGTATTAAAAAAAAACACACACACAGGACAGAGGTGAGAATGGTTGAATACTGTTAGGTTTAAAATAAATCTTAATTATGGTACTGAAGTTTATTGCCAGTGTAAAATATTAGCAACTTTATGGGGAAAGTCATTATCTCTACCGTTAAGCATAATAAGATGCTTGGTCAAGCGTCAACTTTATGGGAAAAATAATTTTCTCTACCTTTAGGCACTAAGGCTCTCATTCAAAGTTACATCATGAGCGAATTTTGCCCTTTTCCGACTTTTATTGGATTCATGTAATATTTGTCTTTTTTCGAACAAATCTTCGCACTTCATAAGTGACTATTTCAAATAAAATACTTTGATGGTTCAAAATATTTTTGTGTTGAATAATTTGTGTTTGTTGTGTTCATCTTTTGTTTATTATTAAATCTATTTATATACAAAGGTTTTAACAAAGCGGAGTTTATCATTATTTACCCGGACTCGGACTGATTAATTTAAGTATATCCATATTAGCCCGAAATTGATACTTTAAATATACTGTTACAAAAATGTCAACTTGTGAAAACTAATCCGTCTCATGAACAAATCTCGTTGGATGGTTTTGGCTTTATCCCTTTCGGTCATGATCATTTTGGCACTTCAAAGTTTTGGATTATTTTTTTAGTTATCAACATTTTATAGCTTTAATCACAACTGATAAGTCAAGTAAATCGACGAAATGTGGAGATCTTGTGCACCAAAAGTGGTATCAAAGAATATTTTTACTACTAAAGGCTGCGTGCTTAAATAGAAGCAGCTCATAACATATATTTTAAAGACTTTTGTTTGCCCCAACACTAGGAGGTTCTAACTATATACGTAAAAATAACATGATAGCATGCATGGCCACGATATCCGGCTCAAAGTCCAAGAATTGTCGAGATCAAGCATCAGTCTAACCCAATAAATTTTCTTAACAGACTTAACTTATATTTTGACAAAAAGGTCAGATAGATAGGTAGGTGGATCGGAAAAGAAAACCTTTAGATTTTTCTTTTTTGAAATTTTTTTTTTTTTTTTAGATTTTAAAAAAATCATTGCTTTTGTCGGACAGTCTTTAGTATAAGCTAAATATGAAAATATTTTTAAGAACAAGTCTTTTTAGATCATATTTTTTTTATATATTATTGCCATGTGTGTTAAATAATCAATATTGCACATTGATTGCAGAATATGATGATGAGTCATAAATAAATTGCGTATTTCTAATGTTAACTTAGTCCTAGTTCGTTATCTGATCTAAAGTTTGCCCAAGATTACTGACGTCAGCGTTTACCCAATTTGAAACTGATATCTATGTCCCAAAATCATAACTAATAATAAATAATTAAGTACAAATGTATTAAGATCAAACCAACACAATGCGATAAAGAATATACATGTATTTATGTCCTAGATAATGTGAACTTTGATGTCACTGATCAGTGTTCATTTCTCAGTTTCCTGCTTAATGAAATCAAATTTTTGATCAGGTATAAATTTTTAAAAAACAAGCATTTCTTGCGTTCAATACTCGTCTATGTGATTTCGTTATATTGAAATCTTATCAAATAATGTATATTTTCAAAAAACTCCGGAGCTCTAATTTAAAAAATATTTGACCCACCTCCCCCTTTTCCAAGAAAAAAAAAGAAATATTAAAGTAAAAAAATCAAATGTTATGCATTGCAATAACAATAATTACGGACAAGAAATAATTAAGAGAAATGGATAAAAGAAAATATAAGGAAATGATTAAAATTTTAAGAAGAGGACAAATGTATACCTAAAAACCGCAATCCATTAGACAGACAAACCCGGGAAGACAAAAGAACAACCACAAGCACAACAAATAAACACTGAAAACTAAAAAACAATGAACAACACGAACTTCTATGAAAACCAGGAGTGAACTCAGGTGCTCCGGAAGGATAAGCATTCAAGTCCTGCTCGACACCTGTCGTGATGTTGAACATAGTCAATCCGGTGGTAGAGTGTAGTCACAACTCGGTGGAGGTACATGGAATGTTACGACAGTGGGAAAAGGTCCAACATCATCTTAGATATTGGAACATTGTAACGGTAAATCAATTCGAGATGACGTAAAATTTCCTAAGTGATGACATCCAACTTGTCCTTGATAAAACCCAGGTTAACTGGTTTCACAGTTCACTGTATAACCAATTATCATAAATAGGAAATTTATATAAAACAAGTTCATTAATAGTTATCTTTCTATTTTATTGTTGTAAACGAAGACAATATGCTATAACTTTATGTTCTCAATTTGTTTCTAAATCTAAATGACTTTTCTATTGTTTGAACTACAAAACAAGAGAGCTGTGTGAGTGACAGCAAACCGGGTTTTCCTTCTATTTTATTTTTACTGATAACTTTTCTCCAACAAAGACGTCAAGGGTCAAGGTCAGATATCAACATCTTTAGTACACGACACATCATCTTGAGGTACACTACCCACACATCAAAGATCTAAGATCTAGGTTTAAAGACAAAAAGTTACAGGCTGGACATGATTAGCAGTTTACTGACCTTGAGGTCAAAGTTCAAGGTCAACATCCTTAATATGCGACACATCATCTTGAGGAAACCAAAGTACACAACAAATATCCAACGCCTAGGTCTTAAGGCAAAAAAGTTACAAATGACCAATTTATTGATCTTGAGGTCAAGGGTCAAGGTCAATATCCTTGGAATGTGAAACATCTTCTCGAGGTAAGCTACCTACACACCAAAGATCCAAGGCCTAGGTCTTTAGACAAAAAAGTTACAAAAATGACCTATTTATTGACCTTGAGGTCAATATTCTTGGTACGCGACACATCATGTTGAGATGTTAACCTACCTACACATCAAAAATATAAGGCCTAGGTTTTTTAGACAAAAAAATTACAGGCTGGACACGAAGATGATCTAAAATGACCTTTTTATTCACCCCAAGGTCAAGGGTCAAGGTCATAGGTCAACATTTTTAAAACATGACATATCGTCTTGAGGTGAGATATCTACATACCATAGATCTAAGGTCTAGGTCTTAAGACAAGAAAGTTAGAAGCCGGACACGATTGGCCGCCGCCCAAAAATGACCTATTTATTGACTTTGAGGTCAACGGTCAAAGTCTATATTCTTGGTACGCGACACATCATCTTGAGATAACCTACCTACACACCAAAAATCCAAGGCCTAGGTCTTTAGACAAAAAGTTACAGGCTGGACACGAAGATGATCTAAAATGACCTATTGATTCACCCCAAGGTCAAGGGTAAAGGTCATAGGTCAACATTTTTGAAATATGACACATCGTCTAGAGGTGAAATATCCACATACCACAGATCTAAGGTCTAGGTGTTAAGACAAGAAAGTTATAGGCTGGACACGATTGGTAGCATTCACCAATTCAATAACATTTTGAACCTGCTCCTTTTCACAAAATTTTGGAGTCTGTCTTCTTTCAAATTCTTTCTTACATTTACTCCTAAAAATAAAATTGTTGTTCCCTAAGCTTAAAATAGCCGCCTACCCCTACTTGTAGTCCATGAATAGTAGTTACAATTCAACAATATTAGATTACCATTAACACATTTTAAAAATATAGTTTTCAATGGTGTTGGATTTAAATGAAATATTTTTCATAATCGTTGTAGTCTTTTGATTTACATTGATGAGGGAATACTTTCTGAAAGCGACTGAAAGTCACATTAATAAATATATCCAAAAATCTTTAATTATTTTTTCCATTCTTATTAAATGTTTACAGTAAAATGTGTTTATTTACATAATTGTTTATCAGTTTTTATACCTTTATCATGAGAACATTAGGTTATTAAAATATTTGTCACGTTGGTTTTGTTGACATTCAGTTTAGGTCGTGTCTGGTGCTACTAACTACCGGTACTTCCTGGACAAATAAATGAGCTGGAAGTCCCTCTCTGCATCAAAAATATATCTGGAATGGACATATGACCTTGACTTAAGGTTTACTGATATTTATTGTTGGGGATTTGAAAAATCAAATCCAGGAACCAAGCTTTGGTGAAGAAAAAGGGAGGCTTCAATATAATTTGAACCCCAAGCCCATTTAAAAAATGAATGCTCTGAAGAAAAAAAAAATCCCTTGACACTGCCCCTATAAAATGAAGATGTTTTATGACTAAAGCATAAAATATAATTGTCCTCTTAGTTGTAATTTTTATTGTACATGTAATTGGTTTTTTAAGTACAAGTAGTAAATGGATAAAAAACAGAAAGACGTAGCATAAAATTCACAATAACTTGACGTGTCTTATAGTTGCTTATGTCTGATTTATTATGTGTATTTTGGTGGTACCCTTGAAGCAGTGTCCTAATAATATATACATGTACATGTACCTTATAAACAATTCTTCACATATACATGCATGTATGATCAAGGAAAATTACAAATTGCATGCACTTGAATTCAGTACAACCTCAATACAGTACATGTTTTATTCAATCTGTTAATTTCGCAAAATAATTCTATCAGGGCAATAGTTCTAATATTTGGCCCATGGTAATGGCCTCTGGGATTAGAGAAAAATAACAATTAAATATATTATAGTAAGTTTAATAGACATGATAGAGTACAAATAAAATAAAAAAATCTTTAAGGTAACCAGTACTGTCTGCTGAGCAGGACTAATACCCCCACCCCCCTTCTAAATCCCCACGCAAGTTCTCTGTATACAAACTACTGTATGTCCTATATACTTTGGCAACTGATTTCTTGATGAATTGGAGGCTCTCAGAAACCATAAAAGCACCTAAGAAACAAAATTCTGGATTCTCAGACAAAAATCTGAGAGAGGGCAATCAATAACCATGGCTGTCAAGTCTGGTTCCAATTTGACAAGTGCTTTCAGACAAGAAGATTTTTTTTAAATGAATTTCTCATAATTGGTCCTTTGTTAAACTTAGTTTGGCTGCAGTGGCCATCTATGTTGATAGTTTGGTTTTAACTGGCTGAGTGGTTTCAGACAAGACCATCTTTAAATGAATTTTCCTTTAAGATCTTATTTTAAACTAACTTTGGCTGCAGCAGCCATATTTATTGACAGTCCATGTCATTGGACACAATTCTACAACAGAACCATCTAAGGACCATGGCTGCCAAGTCTTGTTC
Organism: Mytilisepta virgata; assembly: GCA_028015205.1. NCBI lineage: Eukaryota > Metazoa > Mollusca > Bivalvia > Mytilida > Mytilidae > Mytilisepta > Mytilisepta virgata. Next base: position 81,516,925 of record CM051519.1, read on the forward strand.
AAAATGGTCATGTAGTTTCAGACAAGAAGATTTTTAAATAAAGTCCTATGATAAACTAAGTTCAGCTGTGGCCATCTTGGTTGAAATTTCAGGTCATCGGACACAATTCCGAAAGAGGGCCATTGCTGCCAAGCCTGATTCAAATTGACTTAGTGGTTTCAGAACACAAGATCACTTGATAAATTTTGCCATAGGACCCTATGTTCAATTAAGTTTGGCTGTGTCGGCAATCTTCGATGACATTCCGTGTCATTGGACATAATCCTGAAAAAGGACATCGAAGGATCATTCCTGACACGTCTAGTTCAAACTGGTCATGTGGTTTCAAACAAGAAGATTTTTCAATGAATTTTCCCTTAGGGTCCAATGTTAAACTAGGTTTGGCTGTGGTGGCCATCTTTGTTGACAGTTTGGGTCATGGGACATAATTTTGAAACAGGACCACTATATACCATTTCTGCTAACTTTTGGTTCCAACTGGATCAGTAGTTTCAGGCAAGAAGATTTTCTAACGAATTTTCCCATAGGGTCCTATGTTAAACAACTTATGTAAAATATATGCAGAAATTTTCAAGTCCAAAGGGCCATAACTCAGAGGAAAACTTAAATGGGAACATTCCTATTAATATCCAGTTAGCACATCAAGGTCAATTAATCTGTCAAGTTCGATGAGGATTGGGCAAAGTTAGTCTCAACATACTGAGTGAATTCCTATATACATGTACCCCAAAACTTCGATCGCAAGGAGTATAATAATGATTGATTGATTGATTGTTGCTTAACGTCCAGTGGCAAATATTTCATGCTTCTTCAGGATGAGAACCAGTTCACTTTATCAAACAATTCAATTAGGGGTGGGATGGACACAAAGGGGAACCAATTTTGACTGCCACTGTAAAAGGAGGATGGTTGGGTAGGGTCGGATAATTTAGCCTTCTGTAGCGGCCATCAGCCCTCTTTTTCGAAATCTACAGAAGGGGTCTTTAGCGTGCAGGGAGTGTGGCATTCTCCAAACACGTTACCCACTATGGTCCGTGGTCAGGCTTTCCGTATTATGACCTGACAACCCCCCAACGAGAGGGTCTCTCCTATCCACCACCTGGGGACGCGCTAAAACATCAAAATAAAGTCACACGTCTTGAAATGAATCTATTCAAACTTTGCTTCTGTTTTGTGGTCTCAGGAAAATATTTCCAAATTTCCAATGGCTTTATTTAACCATACATGTGTACTAAAGAAACTTCAAACTGAATTACTTTCTACAAGTCATAACTCAGAGAACGAGAGACTCACCGGAGCCTGTATCGCTCAACTGATATTTCCATTTGTTCATTGCTAAAGGACCTTGAGATTAATACCCATGTCATGTTTGGTTTCAATACATTCAGTAATTTTCAAGACGAAGTCATTTGTATGTTATTCTCAATGGATCCTATAATATACAGTGAGTAAGTCCCCTGCTATGACAGATCGGCTTCAAAGTAACAACACTTGGTAAGCACTTCATAAGGAATATGCTATGTTTGGTTTCAATCCATTCAGTGGTTTTTAGTAGATTTTTGTATGTATTTCTCTTAGTGTCTTATGTTAAACTAATTCCCCTGCTTGCAGCCATGTTGGATGATGGATCGGTGCCAAAGTAACAATACTTTGTCAGCAACTTGTAAGGAACATTTGTGCCATGTTTAATTTCAATCCATTCAGTGATTCTCTAGAAGGAATTCAAAATGTGGAATATTGACAGATGAACTGAAGACGTACAATGGACGAAAAGTGATGGCAATAGCTTACATGACCCTTTGGGTCAGGTGAGCTAAAAATTTGAAAGATATAAAATTCAAACTTTTACATATCTAAATTTCATTGAATCAAGTCAAGATTAAATGAATTATAACAGTTACACAGAACTGAAAATACTGGTAGTAACTCAGCAACAAGGTATATATTTTTTTTATTAACATAAATAAGTTAATTGCACTTTTCAAACAGTTTAACAATTTACAGTGAAGATACTGTTATTTCAACACTGCTCCCTGTTACAATAAATTGAAGGGCCCAGCATAACTCAACAATACATATATATAGTTATTAAATGTATAAGTATCTAGTTATCAAATATATATCAAATATTATTAACCAACTACGTATAATTAAAATGCATGTGTATTACAAATTTCCTAACAGGTCCATTACGACAAAACAGGGCATTATTACAGGACCAATTATGAAAAAACAGGGCCATTATGAACTTATCCCATTTGTTACAGTTTCTATGGTACAATGAAGTTCTGCCACATGTATACACTTCTATTTGATACTTCACCGGACGTACATGTAGTTAAAAAATAAATTCTATTTCTCTTTTATCCCACACCCTTCATTACATAACTAGTAGCAACGAGCAAGTATGATGTGGAATAACTCTTACAGCACAAACATTTTATAACAAGTTATAACTGATGAAAGTTTGTAATAGGCAAAAAAAAAATACCTCTACAACATTGTTACACAAAATTTCCATTTCATGTTGGTTAATAAAAGTATTAAGATATGGGTGTTTTTATAATGGCCCTGTAATGCCTTCCTTGGGTCATTACAACAGACCTTGGACACATTAAAGGGCCATTATGAAACTGCGGGTACTAAAAAATTCTAGACGGACAGATAGACAAACAGACAGACAGGCTAATTCCTATATACCCCCCAAAACTTTGTTAGCAGGGGTATAATGATACTAATATAAACATATATTTGAGTTGCTGTGTATCTAATAAAAAGCAAGAGGTGGATGTAAGAAAATCTGAACTACGTACATGTATATTCATCAACATATATACTTTTCAAACAACAAATATTTCAAAGAATTACAGGTACATGTACTGTGAGCAAGCTCATAAAATGATAGAACCTACTGCAAAATAATATGAATTTAAGTAAAATTATGACCCCTTTCAGATATTTGCCAGGAATTACCTGCTTCATACAGATCTTTTAATTTGTGTGAAGTTTCAGTGAAGTCAATTAAGTATTAATACTTATGCATGATTAGAACTTACAAAATTCATGGACATGGGGGCAGATCTTTACTTACTGACAGCGTACCTCATGTAGGTGCAACAAATTTAAGTTCAATCTCTGGTTAATGGTTCCTAACAATATGTCCAAATTTCACATTATTCAATGTAAACATATTTTTGTAAGTAAATCTAAATTTTGGATGGAAAGAAATGACAGAATGATGAAAATACCATTAACAATTCTTTTGATTATCAAAAAATCTCTTTTGGACAACAAAAGTACAATTTTTTGCTTTTCTTTGGTTTTTCAGACGCTGCTGGCATTTCTTTCTTAAATTCCTCAATTTCTTTGTGTGCTAACAAATCTGCTATTGTATTTGAATGTCTACTTAAATGACATGCTAAAAAATCTATTTTATACTTATAAATTGTATCCAAAAGAAGGTCAATAAAATTTCTATATCTTTCTTTTTGTTTTTTTTCTGCTGACAAATACAGTGCTCTGTTTATTAGGTTTACTGCAGTCAGACTATCAGAGTAACACAATACACGGTTATTTATAAACTTGTGTTTCCAGGTATAACATACTGCAACCAATGCATAAATTTCACTAAATGTGGAATCTAACATAGCCCTTCTACCAGGCAGACAAATATATTTACACTTAAAATTTTCTGGCCATTCTTCATATATCCAATTTACTTTGTTTCCATTCTTCATTTGTAAATAAGCACCGTATCCTTGACATGAAGCATCTACATGAATCACAAACTCTGGTTCGTAATTGTCCACTAAAGGTATGAATCTCTTTATCACATCTAAACCTTTTATATTTTCAATTTTATGTAACTGCAAATAAAAAAAAAATAAAAAACCAGAACTCAAAATAAGTGTAGTTCTTTTCCCTATAAACAGTAAGATGTAATAAAGCATTTCTGCCAGATTTACTTCAAAATGTATAAATCTGCATTAAAAAATGAGTTAAAAACGCAATAGGCCTGGTTGCATTCAATGTGTATAAAAAGATTATATGTACATGTAATATCAAACTCATACCAAAGGTAGGTTTATGATGACCAGTAACAAAGTAAAGGTCACATGGTTCTTAGCATTGTGTATGAGTTTCAAAAAATTTGGGTGAGCCAAACTTAAATTAGAGTGTGGAAATGAAAAAATTTGAAATTTTCCAAGTTATAAAGTTCAAGGTAAGTAGATCTTGACCTCATAAACATTTTTACTTCTTGTCAGTTTCGCTCTAACTGCTTTAGTTTTTGAGATATGAGCCAAAAAGTGCATTTTTTACCTATGTTCTATTTTTAGCCATGGCAGCCATGTTTCTCGATGGACAAGAAAATAAAACATAAATTTATACTAGATACCCTAAAGATCTTTCAGCCTAAATTTGGATGAAATTGATTCTACAGCTTCAGAGGAGAAGATTTTTGAAAGTTTACAAAGATGACAAAATAAATGTGAAAAATTGTCTTTCAAGGGTCAAAACTCCTATAATGGGTCAATTAATGATTTTGTTCATGTTGACTTATTTGTAGATCTTACTTTGTTGAACATTTTTGCTGTTTACAGTTTGTCTTTATAATAATATTGAAGATAATAACCTAAAACTGGAAAATTTCCTTAAATTAACAATTCAGGGGCAATAACCCAACATAGGGTTGATCTGAAAATTTCATTGCAGGTAGATCTTGACCTGATGATCATTTTCACCCGGTCAGTTTTGCTCTAAATGCTTTAGTTTTGAGATCCAAGCTAAAAACTGCAGTTTACCCCTATGCTCTATTTTTCCATGTTTCTAGACCAACAAGAAAATAAAACACAAATTTTATTTAAGATTAATTATATATTTTAGGACCATGGTTTCTTCAGAGAAGATCTTTGAAAAATTTTCCGACAGACGACAGAAGCCAAGGTGAGCTAAAAATGGATTAGATGTTAGAATCTGAAGAAAAGAGTTTTCCTGAATTTCTTAAATCAGCTCTTACCAATAATTTGATTAGAGAACTGTTATACTTTTACCTTTGCTAGAACATTATTCGCTGCTTTAAGCTCCTTATATTGACCCAATGCCGACTTACAAGAAAAGGGTTTTCTATGGTGAATCCTGTTGATTCTAATGAAATTTGTATGTTATATGTCTTTTCAATGGCTACATTTGGCATCAATTCTACACCTGACATGTCAATTTGTTTTGTGCATTTATGAAATCATGTGTTGTTCATTAACTCTTTGTAGATTTTAAACGTTTGAATTTTTTTACTGCCTCAGTGGTCTCATGCTTGCCTTGAGTGGAGATGATCAAGGGTTCGATCCCCAGCCGGGCAAACCAAAAACATTAAAATTGGCATTTGCTGCTTCTCTGTCAAGCACGCGGCATCTAGGAGTAAGAGCAAAGACTGGTTGGCTCGAAATCAGTATAATGTGTCCGAGTTGGGTGATATGTCTTCCTATGGACAGTTGCCTTGTGAGCTAGCACGTTAAAAATCGGCTCAGTATGTCGGTCTAGTACAAAACAGGGATCATATTAATACCATATCAACATGTTCTTGTCCTGATATGCACCTAATGGTTGCAACTGGACATTAAACAATAATTCATCCATCCATCCATGTATTTGAATTTTAAGATTAATTAATCCACAAAAATATTTTACCTTCATATTTATTGCTGCTTGTAGTGCTGCTTCGTACCGACTACTGTAATATGAGACGGCTTTTGCTCTGACACAGAAATGGTAAGGCCAAGTCATATTAATACTTGTTTCCCAGCTGTGACAGCCCTCATCAGTTATGCGGGTTGTACATATTGAAAAGTTCTTGCTTTTCTTTGGAGCAATTGTTTGTTGACAAATTTTTTCTAACAAACCCTGCAATACCTCTGGCGTAAAAAGTTTCAAACATTTGTCTTGAATATATATTAGGCCCAAATACTGAAATGCAATAAATACATAAAATATAAAAGTGTATACTTACAGTCTCATAAACACTAAAGGGACCAACAGATCAAGTTATTATGACATCACTTTTATTATATTTGCTTAATACATGTATATATCCATATATAAAATTGGAAAATTTATCAATTCCATCCAGATTTAGTACTTTTCAGTGTTTTTTGTACCATGTTATTTTCTACAGCTTATAAGCTTTACTTCTGTAAAATGGTCCTAGACAGTTGTATTTAAGTACTTTATATTAATTATTAAATTGAGGCTCTGCTCACCTGGATTTACTTTGCCCACCTTCAGCAGAACGGAAAATTTAACTGGTTGGTGTAAGTTATAACCAGTAACTGATGCAGCTAAGTTTGGCTTCATTTTGCATTATGGTGTCAAACAAGAAGTTTTTTAACGTGAAATTTCCCATTGAGACCTATGATGAACTTAGGTTGGCCATCTTGGTTGGCAGTCTGGGTCATCATAGATACTTTTGATGAGGAATTCTACCATAGTTTGTTCCCCATTTGCCCAGTGGTTTCATATGAAGACCTTTAAAAAATTTCGTATGGGGTCATATTAAAGACTAGCATGGCTATGGCAACTATCTTTCCTGGCAATTGGGTCAATGGACATAATTTTGGAACAGACCCACCAAAGAACCATTGCTGTCAAGTTTCAATTTGAGTTTAGGAAAAGAAGTTCTGTAATTGAATTTTGCTATATTAAACTAGGATAAGCCATCTTGGTTGGCAAGCCAGGTCATCAGACATACTTTTGAAAGAGAATCACTTAAGGCCCATTCTACTATAGTCTGGTCTTAATTGGTGCAGTGGTTTCAGAAAAGAAGATGTACATTCAAAGAATTTTCTTATATTAAAACTATATAAGTTTGGTTTTGGCAGCCATCTTGGTTGACAATCCGGTCATTGAAAGCTTTTCTGAAACATGACCATCTAAGGACCATTGCTACAAAAACTGGTTTCAATTGGACAAGTGGTTTCAAACACGAAAATTTCTAGTTGAATTTTCAATAGGGTCTTATGTTTTAAACTAAGTTTGGCTGTGGTGGCTATCTTGGTTGACAGTCAAAGTCACCATAAAAAATTCTGAAAGAGGCCAATCTAAGGATCATTGCTGCCAAGTCTTGTTCCAATTGGCCTAGTGGTTTCAGACAAGAACATTTTTACATATATTTTCCCACATGGCCCTATGTTAAACTAAATTCGGCTGTGGTGGCCACTGGCACCAAAGTAACAACACTTGTTTAGGACTCTATAGAAACATATCCGAAAAGTTTCGGTTCAATCGGATCTATCTTTCTTGAGAAGTTTTTAAAAGTTCAGCCAATCAGAAACTATAACTGTCTGTTTTGAAGCCTACACAAAGTTGAAATCATCATATTTTGCAAATTTCCCGCCCAAACAGAAAATCCTTATAATACACATATCTCCATAATGTGATTTAACACTCCATAAAGTTTCATGAGAATCATGCAAGTAATGGAGGAGGAGTTGCAGACAACACATGGAACAAACTTTTGTTAAACAAGAGGCTCACCTTACCCTGTATTGCTTGCCTGGCTTCTATTAGCCCATTGGAAAATGTAAGGTCTGTTGTATCCACATGGCTGTTAAAACAAGACTTTTGAAACATTGGGTCCTGTGTTAACTATGACCTGCAGTGGTAGCCATCTTGGATTTCCTATTGGCTTCAAAATTATAAATTTGGTACAGGACCATCATACAGTCATATCATCAATTCAATCAGTCAAACAGTTTCAAAGAAGTTGGTTGTATGTATTTCCCACAAGTCCTATGGTGGTGACCATCTTGGATTTCCAATCGGCACCAAAATTACAAATTTGGTAGAGGTCCAACAAAGGACCATTCCTCTAGAAGTTCATTTGGTCTTATGGTTTCTGACAAGAAGATTTTTGAAACATTGGGTACTGTGTTAACTATGTCTTGCAGTGGTAGCCATCTTAGATTTCTGATCAGCATCAAAATTATAAATTGATACAGGACCATCATACAATCATAATAGGCATATTATTAATTCGGTTACGAAGAGAAACTTGTTTGTATGTATTTTCCATAAGGTTCTATGTTAACTGTGTCACATGGTGGTGGCCATCTTGGATTTCCAATCGGCACCAAAATTACAAATTTGGTAGAGGACCATCTGAGGAACATACCTGCAAAGTAGAAATTCATTTGGTCTTTTTGTTTCTGACAAGAACAATTTTTAAATTTCAGCCAATCAGAACACATTATTGGGCCTGGCAGCCATGTTGAATATTCGATCAGAACCAAAATTATAAATTCTGTGAAGGACCTTCCAAGAAACACTGTTTCCAAGTTTGGTTCCATTTGGTTCAGTGGTTTTTTAGAAGAAGATTGAAAGTGAAAAGTTAATGGATGATGGACAGACGCAAAGTGATGGCAAAAGCTCACCCTGGCTTTTAGCCAGATGAGTTAAAAATGCCAAACAGCCATATCTTTTACATTTCTTTTTCAAAACAGAAATTCCTGACAATATGCAATATCTCCATTGAGTGATCTAACACTCCAGAAAGTTTCATAAGAATCCTGCAAGAAATGTAGGAGGAGTTGCGGACAGCATTATTTCAGGCAGACAGAAAACGATATACCCCCCCCCCCCCAAACTTTGTTTACTGGGGGTATAATTAGACCAGGTGGCCATGTTTCTCGACCAATCTGCACTAAAGTTACAACACCTCGGAAGGACCTAACAAGGTAGATCTCTGTCAAATTTGGTCAACTTCTGTTCAGTGGTTCTCAAGAAGTAGATTAAAATGTGTAAGGTTAACAGACAGAAGGAAGATGGTGGCCAAGTGATGGTATTAATTAATACATAACAACTGCCTATTGTTGATAACATATTTGTGACATCTACTCCCATTCTTCCTGATCAAAAAACATCAACATCAATTTGACAAAAAGTAATTTTTGGTCAAAAATATATAATGTTCTAGGCAAAAAATTACTTTTAAATTGAAATTTGAAAAATACTGATAAATTTGGCATAACAAATTTACCTGTTTTATTTAGTCTAAGCATGCTCTGTTTTCCTATGGCTCAAACCATAATGGCAAAAAGCCTTTTAGTCATAACAACCCTAGACTACCATTACAGATGAATAAAATTCATAGGGTGGGATAATTATAATTGTGCTCAGGACTACAAAGAGGTTATTTAACATATCTAATATACATGTATTGGGTAAACTTGATGTTTGGATGAATCATGTCTCCATGTTTCTCACTGTCATACATGTATTTTGAAAAGTTTAAATATCATTTATGCAGACAATTGTTTTTGTTTAACTGACATTTTAGAAAAAACATTCATTTTTTTTTTTTTTTCACAATGGGAAATAAGATGTTTCAGTGTTACCGAAAGGCCTAACAAGGACTATCATGATGAAATAAAAAGGCCTAACAAGGCAAAAATGTTAAAATTTTGAAAATTTGACAAAAAAAGGGCAATAACTCCTAAATGGGTTTTGGGATTTCCTTTAAAATTTCAGGGTATGTAGACCTCAACATGGCAAACATTTTTCAAATTTAAATTTCACTTCTATCTCAAATAGTTTTGGGGATAAATGACGAAAAATGTTAAATTTTAAAAATTTGAGGAAAAAGGGCAATAACTCCTAAATGGGTTTTGGGATTTCCTTCAAAATTTCAGGGTAGGTAGATCTTGTCATGCTGATCAATTTTACCCCATGTCAGATTTTTGAGGATCGTTTGTGGAGGACATGTCATATATCATTCCTATGACGCCTCGATCCAATCTGCCCAGCTATTTCAGAGAAGATTTTTGAAAAAGTTAACGACGGACGACAACGGACGACGACGGACGCCAAGTGATGGCAAAAGCTCACATGGCCTTTTAGGCCAGGTGAGCCAAAAATAAAAAGGCCTAAAAAGGACTATCATAATGAAATAAAAAGGCCTAAAAAGGACTATCATAATGAAATAAAAAAGGCCTATCAAGGCCTATCATAATGAAATAAACAGGCCTAAAAAGGACTATCATAATGAAATAAAAAGGCCTAAAAAGGACTATCATAATGAAATAAAAAGGCCTAAAAAGGACTATCATAATGAAATAAAAAGGCCTAACAAGGACTATCATAATGAAATAAAAAAGGCCTAACAAGGCCTATCATAATGAAATAAAAAGGCCTAACAAGGACTATCATAATGAAATAAAAAGGCCTAAAAAGGACTATCATAATGAAATAAAAAGGCCTAAAAAGGACTATCATAATGAAATAAAAAGGCCTAAAAAGGACTATCATAATGAAATAAAAAAGGCCTAAAAAGGACTATCATAATGAAATAAAAAGGCCTAAAAAGGACTATCATAATGAAATAAAAAAGGCCTAACAAGGCCTATCATAATGAAATAAAAAAGGCCTAACAAGGCCTATCATAATGAAATAAAAAAGGCCTAAAAAGGACTATCATAATGAAATAAAAAAGGCCTAACAAGGCCTATCATAATGAAATAAAAAGGCCTAACAAGGACTATCATAATGAAATAAAAAAGGCCTAACAAGGCCTATCATAATGAAATAAAAAAGGCCTAACAAGGCCTATCATAATGAAATAAAAAAGGCCTAACAAGGACTATCATAATGAAATAAAAAAGGCCTAACAAGGACTATCATAATGAAATAAAAAAGGCCTAACAAGGACTATCATAATGAAATAAACAGGCCTAAAAAGGACTATCATAATGAAATAAAAAAGGCCTAACAAGGCCTATCATAATGAAATAAAAAAGGCCTAACAAGGCCTATCATAATGAAATAAAAAAGGCCTAACAAGGACTATCATAATGAAATAAAAAAGGCCTAACAAGGACTATCATAATGAAATAAAAAAGGCCTAACAAGGACTATCATAATGAAATAAAAAGGCCTAACAAGGACTATCATAATGAAATAAACAGGCCTAATAAGGACTATCATTATGAAAAATATCAATCATTGTTCTGTTCTTTTGTTTTGTAAAGCTGTTAATTTTTCATTTAATTTAAACTACATGTCTTTGTTATAAACTTATTAGTATATTACGCATATTGATACCTGGAATAATACAATGTAATATAAACTGATTTTCATGTTCTGTGGGAGGTAACTCTAGTACAATATTCCAATGATGTAAACATTTATAAAGACCAAAAGTGATATTCGACTTGATTGTCCTTAGTCAAAATCCATACATGTATAAACTGACAAAATCTTTGATTTTGAATTTGAATATTAGGGACTGTCCTAATATGAGCACAGTCTCACTTTCCAGAAACTTTTCAGCGTATGCATCTAAAATCCAATGCTTCATTGTTACTATTAAATGATTTGTGTATGCTTATTGTCTTTAAAACTCAGTCTGCAGAACAGATTTTTCATATTCTGAGTATCATAGTGAAAGTAGATCACTAAAACATTTATAAATATTTTGTTAGGATGTGAAAATTACAAAAATTCTTAAATCTGGCATATTCCATAAAAAGTACTGTCATCTAGTCTGACATATTATATTACCTGATATAGTTTACAAGCTTCTAGGTAAGCATTTTCAGCAGCTTTATCTGGGTCACTATGTATACCACTAATACTTAAACAATTTGGGAATTTGAGATGAAGCTTTACTTTCCAAAGTCTTCCATTAAACTTAGAGATAAAATGAACTGAGGGAGCATATTCTTTATTTGATTCCATTAATGGCTTGTGCAGTTCTGTCACCAGTTTAACTGGATCTGGAAATAGGGTTTTGTATCCCTGGGCTGAAGAAAATTAAATAATGACCAACTTTATTGTCATGAAACATAGTAAACAGTTTGTGACAATAAAAAATACATATAGAATACAAGATTATTTACTACAACATATTAAGGAGTTATGAGACTTCTGCCCTCAGTTCTAATGACTGTTTTAAATAGAAACCAAACATTCTAACATGGTTAGAATTCGTTGGATTAAGCAGTAGGACCAGTTTTAGTTCATCCTACATATTTTGAAATTGGTCATCTTCCAAACTTAGATTATTAAATAAAGAATCTCTGATTTTTTTTATTTATTTTGCATTTTAAGATAAAATGGTATTCATCCTCTTAGACTTTGCAAACTTTGGAGGAATTTTATAGTATCTCCCTCTATATTTCCAGGTTATGATCACTAATACGAAACTTAGTGAAGATATTTTCTTTCGTTGTCTGACAATTAGAAATACTATCCCCAAGATCATTTTCTGGGACTATATTTTTTACATAAGTATACCAAGAGTATGTTCCTTGGGAATCTAATAATTTTGAGAGTTCACAGGCTTTGTTTAATAAAGGGTTTAAATCTTTTATGTGTAGTTGAGCTAGATATAAACTTGACTGAATGTAAATAAAATTTTCTATAGGAGACATGCATTTTTAGAAATAGAGCATAACATGATATATAATAGCAAGTAAGAAATGAAATTATGTGTTGAACTTAACTGATTTTGTTCAATGATGTCTTCAAGAGAAACAAAACTTTTCGCCTATAATTTTCAATATAAAAGTACTTGCGGTATTTCTTTTTCACTTTTTTCCGAAATTTATCTTTTTTATTCCTTAAAATAGTTGTTTTAATGTGGAAGACGAAAACATTAACAAACTTCAAACAACCTGCCATGTTTATTGTTGTTGACTTGTGCAACACGTGATCTGGATGGTTTTGAGCATCTCACAAATCATTTTTACAACACATGTTCAACGTTTGTTGACTGAATCGTCTTGTTAGAATATCTATAACATTTGAATGTCTAATAAGAGGATTTGTTTTCTAAAAATTTTTTCATTTCATTTAAATATTTAAAATTTATTCACCTGAGAAAGGCAAATACCCAAGTCCATTGTGAACTTGTTTAGAATTTGGAAAGTAAACTTCCAGGTAGGATAAATTCAACAAAATTTACTTAAAATCATTATTATTTCAATTATTTTTTAATAAAATATATGATTCAGAGATACTTGATAAGGACTTAAAGTAATCAATTTACTGAAAAGATTAAAATTACCAGCTGTCAACAATGGTATTTATACATGATATCCTTCAATGAATTAGTACACATAATCCTGTGCATGCTGCTTTGTTTCAAATTTAGTTTTTTGGACTAAGTCTTTTGTCAAATTGGGAGTACTTTGCCCTTGTCCTTGAAAATTACTGTTGTGAAGCCAATAGTCCAAAACTGATAGCATGATAAGCTTTGCTTATCAAAACTCCTAGTGCTCTACCCGACTATTAAAAAATTTGGATAATATTCACAAAACGAATGACCCTAATCCCTTTTTGGATTCTGTGTCCAGAGCTTTTTTCCTAATCCCTTTTGGCATTCTGTTCCAAAATCAAAACTAGAGGCTCTCAAGAGCCTGTATCGCTCACCCAGATTTAACGTTTCACCTTGAGCAGACCTAAAAATTTAAGTGTTGCAGTCAATTTGGCTGGTTTTTCTATAGGATTCTATGTTAAACTAATTTCAGCTGTGGCAGTCATCTTGGTTGACAGTCCAGGTCATCGGATAAATTTCTAAAAGAGAACCATCTAAGGACCATTTCTGCTAAGTCTTGTTCCAACTGGCTAAGCGGTTTCAGACAAGAAGATTTTTAAATGAATTTTTCCTATAGGGTCCAATATTTAACAAAGGTCGGTGTGGCAGCCATCTTGGTTGACAATCCAGGTGATCGGAAACATTTCTGAAAGAGGACCTCCTAAGGACCAATGCTGCCAAGTCTGGCTCCAATATGTCAAGTGGTTTCAGACAAGAAGATTTTTCAATGAATTTTTCCATAGGGCCCTATGTTAAACTAAGTTCGGGTGTGCCGGCCATCTTGGTTGACAGTCTGGGTCATCGCACAAAATTCTGAAAGAGGACCATCTAAGGACCATTGCTACCAAGTCTAATTCTAATTGGCTTAGTGGTTTCAGACGAGAAGATTTTTGAATGAATTTCCCATAGGGTCCTATGTTAAACTAAGTTCTGCTGTGACGGCCATCTTGGTTCACAGTCTAAGAAATCAGAAACATTTCTGAAAAAGGACCTCCTAAGGACCAATGCTGCCAAGTCCTGCTCCAATATGTCAAGTGGTTTCAGACAAGAAGATTTTTCAATGAATTTTCCTATAGGGCCCTATGTTAAACTAAGTTCGGTTGTGCCGACCATCTTGGTTGACAATCCGGGTCATCGCACACATCTCTGTAAGATGACCATTGCTGCCAAGTCTGGTTCTAATCGGTCAAGTGGTTTAAGACAAGAAGATTTTTCAATGAATTTTCCCATATGGCAATGTGAAACTAAGTTCGGCTGTGGCGGCCATCTTGGTTAACAGTGCGCGTCATTGGACATATTTCTGAAAGAGAACCTCCTAAGAACCATCACTGCCAACTTTGGTTCCATCTGGCTTTGTAGTTTCATATAAGAAGATTTTTTAAATTCACCCCCCCACCCTTTTTTCTATTTTTAGTAACAGCAGCCATGTCGGTTGTAAGTCCGGGATGCCAGAAATAATTTTGGAAGGGGGCCACCCAAGGACCATTCCACCAAAGTTTGGTCTAAATTGGCCTAGTGGTTTGAGAGGAAAAGATCTTCAAAGGAAAATTTACGCTGGATGCCGTCTTTAAAGGGCAAAAACTCCTATATTCGGTAAATCAATGATTTTGGTCATGTTGACTTATTTGTAGATCTTACTTTGCTGAACATTTTTGATATTTACAATTTGTCTTTATCTATAATAATATTCAAGATAATAACCTAAAACTGCAAAATTTCCTTAAAATTAACAATTCAGGGGCAATAACCCAACAAAAGGTTGACCGATCCGTCTGAAAATTTCATGACAGATAGATCTTGACCTGATGAACATTTTTACCCCATTTGTCAGTTTTGCTCTAATTGCTTTAGTTTTTGAGATATAAGACAAAAACTGCAGTTTACCCCTATTATTTATTTTTAGCCTTGTCGGCCATGTTGGTTGGCAGGCGGGGTCATCGGACACATTTTTTAAACTAGATACCCTAATGATGCTTGTGGCCAAGTTTGGTTCAATTTGGCCCAGTAGTTTCAGAGGAGAAGATTTTTGTAAAAGTTAACGGACGACGAACGACGACGACCGACGCCAAGTGATGAGAATAGCTCACTTGACCCTTTGGGTCAGGTGAGCTAAAAATAGCTCCTGATACAGAATCTCAAAGGGATAACTATTTTCCCGACTTGGCCACCATCACACTAGGGTGAAGACTGTTTATTGCAGGTTTTGATAAATATACTGCCCTCATGTCAAGGTTGGGTGCTCCCACTATTATTTCTTTTAACCATTGAGTGCCCTCAAAATGCGAAATTTACCGGTACATCAAATCAACGAAAACCTCGTGAAAACACCGAAAACCTCAGGTAAAGACCGAATACCTGATATTATATAACCTAAACCTCATAAAATGTTGTGAAAACCACATCTATTCGATCGGTATGTCAATTTTACATCTAGAAAACATAATTTTATTAATATTGTATAAGAAATGTGACTTTTATGAATGATTTTCTTAGATATAGTGCATTCTATATTAAATCAAAATTAATCGATTAATGCCTGAAGGTAAATTAAAATTAATTATTGTGTATATTATAAACCAATATTTGTACTCTATGGTATTAATCAACTTTAATTGCCAATTAAACATGAAAGAAAAACAAAGAAAGTTGAAGCGTATAACTGTGGTTATAGCCCAATTAGCATAAATGTTTAGAAAAAGATGAAAGGTGGTTACTTTTTATAATTTGAAAACTCAAAAATTGTGTTTTTATAAAAAGGATATGAGATTTATGTTTTCTTAAATTTACTGAATTTTTATTGGATAAAATATTTTGTTTTTCTTAGATGAAACTGGGACTATTATACTAACTAGTATAATAGTCCCAGGATGAAAATCATTTAAATAAATTTTAATTGGATCATTTATTTTCGTTGTCTTAGATGAAAACGATAAATAAGATTAATTTTTTTTTCAACCAATTATCATTTTCATGATGGCTTCTATCCATGTATTCAATGTGATGAGGAGTGTGTTAATGAAATATGCATATACAGTGCTGTTAAAATTGGCATTGTAGATTGTTATTCATCACTAAATATCAATTTGGTGTGACTAGTTTTTTTTTTTAAAGAAATAATTTTTTTGCGGACTATTACATATATGCCCGTGCCTTGTGCAGGATATCTTAGTAGTTTTAACTTTATCTTTTCAAAATAAAACTTGTGCAGGATATCTTAGTAGTTTTAACTATATGTTTATATTAAAAAATAAATAACTTTTTCATGGACTATTACATATATGCCCGTGCCTTGTGCAGTATATCTTAGTAGTTTTAACTATATTTTTATATTTAAAAATAAATAACTTTTTCGCGCACTACGATAGAAATGCCCGTGCCTTGTGCAGGATATCTTAGTAGTTTTAACAATTACATTTGAAATAAATCTTATAAATAAAATAAATATAATAAAATAATAAATCATTGTTTTTCATACATTGTAGATAAAAACCATTATCCAATTGAAATAAAACATAGTTTACAATTAATAAATATATTAAAAAAAACTTTAACAGCCAAAATAAAGGTCTGGAATAGGGGGATTCTACCCTCACATCGTTCATGGCCTTGACGTGGCGTGAGGGCTCTTCCATTATTTACATTATTAGTGTAATGATAATTGTAAAAATGGTTGTCAAACAGGAACGAAATCGGTAATAAACTTAATTTATTCAAGGTGTACACATAGTTTATTGCACTTTAACTTAGGGCATTTAATCGATCTGTCTGTCCGCCATATGTTGTTGTTGTTGTTGTTGTTCTGTATCTTCCTCCACTGTCTGGAGAACTGTAGTGTTGAAAGTGGTTACGCAACACTTCATAAAATATATATATGCACAGTCCCACTTTTATTACAATACTAAAGAGAAGTCTATGTATACACTAAGAGCGGGTTGGTCCCTACTGTGTTTCTATCACTCAATCATGGAAGTATGATAAATATCAAATGAGATTTTACACATTATTAAACAGGTTACTTGTAGTGATATTCCAGAGCTGTACTGCGTGCTATATGTAGGGCATAGCCATAGTCCTCGACTTATACACTCAAGTCTGTTGTAATATTGAGGTAGTACAAACGGGCTAGACAAACAGTCTAATATTATCTGTGTAAGCTGTAGTGGATCAGATGTTATCTGTTGATATAGTTCTGGTAACATTTCCTGCATAACAATGTTCAGGGCATCCATAAATGGTTGTCTGACTGTAGTGAGATGCTGACATAGGACAAGAAAGTGAGTTCTGTTCTCTGGTCCTAGTCATATTGAATGACAGGTAATATGAAATGCACTATGTCTGAGAAAATCATTTCTTACACAATATTAATAAAATTATGTTTTATAGATGTAAAATTGACATACTGATCGAATGGATGTGGTTTTCATAACTTTTATAAGGTTTAGGTAATATTATACCAGATTTTCCGTGTTTTCCAAGGTTTTCGGTGATTCGAGGTACCCGAAATTTACCATGCCTTCCAAATATCTGGGGAAAGCACTAAGGGATTAGACTAACCCAAGTGGCAGTCACCTACCAGTGCTGTCATCTGGAAAGTAATGCCTTTCAAGCCATTTTGCAGTGAAGTCTTCACTGTCGTTTGACTGGCTACCCTTCTGACATCCATCTGTTGATGAACAGCAAAGTCGTGGCATTCCGTTTTTGGAACAGTTTGTTTGACGGAAAAATTTAAGTAATGTGTCAGCCTTAAATGAACTGATCGTTCTGTTACTTAATGTATGAAATACCAAACCGCCAATTAATGTCATATTTATTTAGTTATGCAGATCCATGGCTCCATTTCCATTTCGATGCCGTCTGCATGGAGACGATTCTTTTGGGGGATAATAAAGGCTGGGGATGGAAACATATATTAATAATGCAGTATGCATAGATTTGTAACTTCCTCCTTCATTAGGGTCAAATCGTACATTTTCTAACTCGTACCCTATTTTTGCCAACTCGTACTGTCATATCATTCAACTAGTAATATACAATCGTTGTAAACACAACTGCTTAGAATGCCAGACAACTCGCCCCACACCATGTGTATTTCATAGTTAATTTTATCTTTACCTGGCACCGAACTGTTAGTATCTAAAATAGCATCTTTGAATTCGGGGACTACTTTTCAAGAAACGAAACGAAACAACACACAGAAACAGAACTAAACCGTTTCGTTTCTTATTTTAGTCATTTATGAAAAATCATATTAACCAACTCGCCCCAAATTATGAAAATAAGAGCGACAAACTCGCCCCAACTGATAAAAATAATAATTTCATACTCGCTACATATGAATATCACAGTTACCAAATCGCCCCAACTAATGACAACAACGATTTGGTATTCTCTCCAATTGTGAATGACATAGCAGGGATCATATAATACTAACTTCATATACAGTTCCTGGACATAGTTACAAACTCGCCCCAACTCTAAAATAAGTGCAAACTTGCATCTATTTAACTGAAACAGAAGTTCAAATCAAGTGTGTTAGCTTTCAAAACTGTCGTGTACAATGTAACTGTAATTCATTATACATTAACACCAGGTTTTTTAAATTCCCCATTGTATTCATTTGACAAGTCTTGGTAAGTCTTTATGTCAAAAACTAGGCGATTTACAACGAAGTCCTGCAGACTTCAGGGGCGGATCCAGAGGGTCGACGAGTGGGGGGGGGGGGGGCACAATTTTGAATAATTATCTGCCCTTGTTTTTTTTTGTTTTTTTTTTGGGGGGGGGGGGATAATGACGATTTTACGACTTTTATTGTTGGGGGGGGGGGGGGGTACAGCATCATATCTTCTTTTGGTTAACGTGACAGAAGCTTATGAAATTATATTTTTACTGCTGTTGTCAGGTTGTAGAACAAAATATCAGGATATTTAGTTTGAACTCTGGTCCTCCATGGTCTCTGTGTATGATTAGTGATTGTAAGAAAGGTGATAAATACACCTAAGGAGTAAACAAAACAAAAAATTCAATTCATCATAGCTAGACCGACAAACCCGGGGAGGAAAATGAACAACCACAAGCACAACAAATAAACATTGAAAACTCAATGAAAAACACAAACTCCTATAAAAACCAGAAGTAAACTCAGGTGCTCCGGAAGGGTAAGCAGTTCCTGCTCCGTACACGACACCCGTCGTGAAGTTCAACAAAGTCAATCCGCCATCCGGTGGTAGTCACAAATCGATGGAGGTGCGTGAAATGTTACTACAGTGGGAACAGGTCCAACATCATCTTCGATATTCGCGATGAAGACCGTAACATTTCCAAAGTGATGACAGCAACTTATCCCTGATTAAAAAACGTACCATGAGCGAATTGAAAAGGGGGCCCAAATTAAGTAATTAGTTAGACTTTCAATAATTAATAATTTTGTTCCGTCAAAAATGTCATGCAAAATCACTGAAAGATGGCAGTTTTAAAGTTAAAAGTGGCTGCATTTTCGGTAGACAGTGCAGTTTGGATTCTCTGACGTTACATGTATCAAATTTCAAAATGGATCTCAAACTTTTGCTCTTTTACTCGGCCACCAAGGTGCTAAAAAACAACCAACAGAGAGAAGAAAATTTTTGACAGTTATTAATATCTTCAAGTTTTAAATAAAATAAATGAAAATTTATTAAATTAAAGGTTTTAAATTTATATTTCAGAAGTCTCTATGATGTAAAAATTATTAAAAAAAAATGTTGATGTACCTCTCATATGTCGGAACAGTTTAAACACATTATGGTCAATGATGGTAGTAAAGATTTTTTAGATATTGTAAATGCCCATTTGTACTAACAACACACTTAAATTAAAAAATAAATAGTCCAGATATTTTTAATAACCAATTAATGGATTTCAAATATATTAATTTAAAAAAATAGATAGACATCTTTTAATAATCTTTTGTTTGTATTTAAAACAATACATGCCAGCTAACAATTAATCAATAAGTAATTAAGACATTGTATAAGAAGGGTACACTTGCAAATCTTCCAAGGGGAACTGGTGGAAATTAATTTTACTTTCTGCACTGTGATACATTTCCATCTCATTAACTCTTATCTTTATTATCAGATTTGTAAAAAGTTACACACATGTTGATTTTCACAACTAGGTGTCAATCAACCATTACAATAGATAACATGTTATGGTCACTTTCTTAAAATTTGCCTTTGGTAATTATGACCATATTCAACGATGTGAAGCTGTGTATCTAGTAATTTTACGTATAATTTTTTTTGTGTGACCTCAACTGGGGGGGGGGGGGGGCACGTGCCCCCTGTGCCCCCCCCGCTAAATCCGCCACTGGACTTGGAATTTAAGCTCAATATAATGTTCAGGTTGTGAAAAACCCATAGTTTCCTATAAATTACACAGTAATTATTTATTGATTGGAACTGGTTCCTACTTCAAAGGTGACGTTTAAGTTAAACAACAAGTCAATTATTGAAGCCTCCAGGTATCAAGGACTTCAAATGTGACGAGCTACGCTTGTACAAGCATCAACTTTCTTTAGAATAAACTACTTTACACTTATGAAAACGAAGCCAAATGAAATAGTATATCAGCTTGTAGTTTATAACTCAATGATATTTAGATACGGGACGTGCGGCAAATTCGGGTCACGATATTACAAAACCGGCGAAGATTTTGGGTCAGGATTTTTTGACAATCTAGAGAATTCCGGTCAGGATTTTAGAAATGTCGGCAGATTTTTATAAAGCACTGAGGAGAATTCAGGTTGACTTTTCACGATAATAGGACATTCAAATTAAAAGATTAAAAGGTCGACTGAAAGCATGTTAACGTCCTGTACTATTACCAACTAACTGCCTTTTATTATTTTTGGATAATTTCGGGTATGTAATTTTAGTTTTCCTAGATATTTTCGGGTCAGAAATTCGATATAACGCGGATAATTTCGGGTAGGGATTTCAAGTTCACCGGCGCAACCCCGTCGTAAAATTGTCAAGTAACCCCCCCCCCCCCCCCCCCAGCTTGGAGAAGGGTAGCTAACTGCTAGTCACATCCGTACAAATTAAATGGACCGCCCCCAGACTGCTAAATTCATGAAGTCAGATATGGCACTTCAAACATTTTCCAACTCGTATTTAAATGGAGCAAAAATAAAATAAATATATAAATGAATAAATAATTTTCAATAATAATATTAAAATAAACATCCAGCTTTCTGTTTGTTTCGTCTTAGATTCTTTTGGACTCAATCGTATTTTGAAAAAGTGATCTGGGACCCATCAAATTGAAATCCTGAAAAACAAATACACTACATGATAAACTGTGAAATGTAAACGACAAAAGCCAGAGACGATGGTATATTACTACTAAGAAAGGGGAAATTCACAATTGGAATATCAAAATCATCATAAAGGTTTGATTTCACTTGTACTCTGCATGTCGTCTATTTAAAAGTATAAATTGTCAATAAGAAATTCCGGCATATTAACAACATCATAATCCTCAGAGTACTTTTTGTTAGAATCGGTGTGGCTTCTGACGAAACAAGTCCTTCTTTACCTGATTTAGTCGATCGTTATCAGGTGAGTGTATCACAAACGATCGACATATTCCCTGCATGTGTGATTCCATGCAGTTCTCTTACCGATTTTGACATTTACCGATGTAGACCTATTAACGGCTTTGATCACTGGGAAATACGATGGGCGTCGCATGCGAAACAGGATATGGACCCTTCTGGAAAACCTGATATCACTCCAGGTTTACTTGAGGATAATCTACGAATCAAGATTTGTGTCATCATTGGATTTTAGATTTGTTCAATTACTTGACCTCTTTCTCTCTCTTCCGTAATAAGATGCTGAGGACAGAGAAGTTTCTTCACCAGGATATATTTTATAAATTCCATGATTACATGTACTCTATATTTGCCACAGTTTCAGTTATCGAGTTTCTCCATATGTACCTCCTACCGGTGTTTGTAAAATTTATTCTTATGCTTTTTTTTACTTTTTTTTTGACGTTGTGTCCGTTGTTTGAAAATTGTGTAGATTCAAAAGACACTGTTGGATTATTCAATTAGCCTTGTTCAAACAATGTACATGTATAAAATTTAACTTATTTAACAAATAGTATTACGATAATTACAATGATTAATTATAGTTTGTGTGGCACAAATGTATAGTGATGAAACGATATCTTGTTTATTTGCTTTGCCGCTGTCAGAGATGCATAAAGGTGGAGTAACGGTTGGGTACTAGAAAACTGGTTAGGGTTTATCAAAAATGAAAAATTAGTTATTTGCTTTGCCACTGTCAGAGATGCATAAAGGTGGAAACACGGTTGAATACTCTATTACCTTGATTAAATGGTAAATCAAGCTGAGCTTCTGAAATACTTGTGCTCAGTTGATAAAACAATTGGAAGCCCAGACGGTTTTGGATATACTTTCCAGAATAATATTTCCTTTCTGAGACCGGGTTAAAAATTCAGGAGAGTAATTTATGTTCTCCTCTCACTGATATTCTGGCTGTGCATAGTATTTGAAGTTGTTAAATCACAGGATAAAAAATTGGTAGTGGTAATGGTGGTAGTGGTTGAACCATACAGTTTTCCAGTTAAACAACTCTCCCTGTTAAGTATTTTGCAATATTCATATCATAATTTTTTTTATTAAGTCATCAATTATTGTAATTCATGATAAGCCAGCTCTCTCTCTCTCTCTCTCTCTCTCTCTCTCTCTCTCTCTTTCACACACAAACACACACACACGTCCACTTTATTTCTGGAAGAATGCCCATCTCTTCTTTTGCAACTGGTTGCCTTTGTATCATCCAAATACAACATCTGACGATTCTTTTGTAATATTTTGTTTGACAATTACTCCTACAAGGATAAAAAATTTTTTAATGTTAAAGGTCTGATAAAAACCTTTGTAAATAGTGCAACGGGACTCTTTACGTTGCTTGTCACAAGTTTGAATGCTTCTTTTGAACATGATTGATGTAGCAATGAGATGATGAGATATTTCGACTTCACAGCGTTAGTAATTCACTGTAATTAAAACCGTAATCAAATAAGGCAGTACAAAGTCGTTCATGAATGAAAACAGAAACAAAAACAAGATTTTATAAATGTATAATATGCATTTCCGAACCGACAATACTTTTTAAATTATATTTAATAAAATTTTATATCTCAGACTTAATTAACTCGAAAAATCACAATATGAACAAGCAATCGATTAGTCTTTGTGAATATATTTGCTCCTTATAACTCGAAATACCAGTCATCTCCAACTATTTTTTTTAGTGTGAATTGGTGTTCACCTAAAAGTAATCAACCATATCACTGCTAAATCCTAAAGGACAATAGGTTCTGAAACGAGCTCAAAGTGACGGCTGGAAAATATTTTACGTTTTTAAAATTCACCTTTCCCGAGTGGAGCGCAGCAGAACGAGGGAAAAGATGCCGAATTTTAAAAACGAGTTCTAGATTTTCCAGTTCTTCACGTTTGAACGAATAAAAGTACCTATTTCTTCCATAATTACTTGATTTTTTTCAGTTTCCTGCACGTAGGTAAATTCATTGAGCACCGTCGGCGAAGTTAAATAACGTTAAATAACGTTAGGCCTGATTGATCAAAAGGTATGTATACATTTGTGAACGGCGCGAGAGGTACACGAAACACTTTGTTCACGTACCCTAGAGGTACACGTAACACTTTGTTCACGTTCCTAGAGGTGCGCGTAACAGTTCGTTCACGTACCCTAGAGGTACACGTAACACTTTGTTTACTTTCCTAGAGGTGTGCGTAACAGTTTGTTCACGTACCTGGTGTTACGTGTACCTCTAGGATACGCGAACAAAGTGTTACGTGTACCTCTAGGGTACGTGAATGACCTGTTACGCGCAACTCTAGCGTACGTCTAACAAAATGAATTATGACCCGAATGGCCTTTCATAGAAGCAAAGCATTTACTGTCAGCTTCCATAGTCTTAATGTGTTCCACCAGATTACTTGACCTGAAATAAAATGTAGCTTTTTAGAAAGTAACAGTTTTCCTTTTATTTTATGTGTACTTCAAAGATAGGATGGCTATGATTTTGATGAGGTAGAACTCAACAATCTTCTTGTTAACAGATAAATCGTTACTTAAGATTATAGCAACAGCATTGCTATTCATTTTCTTTGATGAAATCTTTCATATTCAAAAACAAGAAACTGTCTGAATCACAGTAAACAGGATTTTTCTTCATAAATTTATGGAGCCGCCCGACCACCCACCCGACCACCCACCCGACGTACATCGCCAAACTAATAACCAGATTTTTTTCCGTAGGAAAATCCAGTTAAAAGGAATTTTATCGTTCTAGCCCAGAGACTATAAATTTGAAACAGCTTCATCTTCATGAATATGGACGGATACAAGTGGCACACCATGTGCACGTATATTTTTCCGGACATTTCACAAATTGTTTTAACTTTTTATCGATCTAACCAATTTGGCTATAATTACATGTACTTACGTCTGAATGGGTAGAAGGCTACCAGCAGGTGATGTAATCTTTCTGAGCCTGTTCCTGAGCATCTGACCTACAGATGGTTTTGGAATATTAACTGGTGTCTTCTGACAACTAACTACGTTTAACACTGTGTCTGCTAACAAGTAAAACAATGCATTCATCTTGGGCAGTGCTACAAAAAGAAAATGGTTAAAACAAAGAGGTGATAAACGGGCATAAACATCTCATGAACATGACTTTATATTAGATAATGTCTTT
The DNA here is from genome assembly GCA_028015205.1 of Mytilisepta virgata. NCBI lineage: Eukaryota > Metazoa > Mollusca > Bivalvia > Mytilida > Mytilidae > Mytilisepta > Mytilisepta virgata. The sequence continues at coordinate 81,541,808 of CM051519.1, forward strand.
TTTTTCCAGCCAGCAGTATCCGCATAAAGACAAAATGTATACATCACCCGCATATGAAACAAAGTTTTCCTAATTTAAAAAAAAATTACTAAGCAATTATTGTTTATTTCCTAATGCCATATAGTGATGTCTGTTCCTAATGCCATATAGTGATGTCTGTTCCTAATGCCATATAGTGATGTATGTTCCTAATGTCATATAGTGATGTCTGTTCCTAATACCATATAGTGATGTCTGTTCCTAATGCCATATAGTGATGTCTATTCCTAATGCCATATAGTGATGTCTGTTCCTAATGCCATATAGTGATGTCTGTTCCTAATGCCATTTAGTGATGTCTGTTCCTAATGCCATTTAGTGATGTCTGTTCCTAATGCCATATAGTGATGTCTGTTCCTAATGTCATATAGTGATGTCTGTTCCTAATACCATATAGTGATGTCTGTTCCTAATGCCATATAGTGATGTCTGTTCCTAGTGCCATATAGTGATGTCTGTTCCTAATGCCATATAGTGATGTCTGTTCCTAATGCCATATAGTGATGTCTGTTCCTAATGCCATATAGTGATGTCTGTTCCTAATGTCATATAGTGATGTCTGTTCCTAATACCATATAGTAATGTCTGTTCCTAATGCCATATAGTGATGTCTGTTCCTAATGCCATATAGTGATGTCTGTTCCTAATGCCATAGTGATGTCTGTTCCTAATGCCATATAGTGATGTCTGTTCCTAATGCCATATAGTGATGTCTGTTCCTAATGCCATATAGTGATGTCTGTTCCTAATGCCATATAGTGATGTCTGTTCCTAATGTCATATAGTGATGTCTGTTCCTAATACCATATAGTGATGTCTGTTCCTAATGCCATATAGTGATGTCTGTTCCTAGTGCCATATAGTGATGTCTGTTCCTAATGCCATATAGTGATGTCTGTTCCTAATACCATATAGTAATGTCTGTTCCTAATGCCATAGTGATGTCTGTTCCTAATGCCATATAGTGATGTCTGTTCCTAGTGCCATATAGTGATGTCTGTTCCTAATGCCATATAGTGATGTCTGTTCCTAATGCCATATTGTGATGTCTGTTCCTAATGGCATATAGTGATGTCTGTTCCTAATACCATATAGTGATGTCTGTTCCTAATGCCATATAGTGATGTCTGTTCCTAATACCATATAGTGATGTATGTTCCTAATGCCATATAGTGATGTCTGTTCCTAATGCCATATATTGATGTCTGTTCCTAATGCCATATAGTGATGTCTGTTCCTAATGCCATAGTGATGTCTGTTCCTAATGCCATATAGTGTTGTCTGTTCATAATGTCATATAGTGATGTCTGTTGCAAAGACAGAATTGTGGTGGTTCGAGACGTGGCTAAATTCTTGTCGTTCGGTGCTTCATGTTTTATAAAGAAGGCAAAACAAAACGAAGAAACAAACACAACAAAACTAGAACGCTACTGTCGAAATCGAAAGGGTTCACCTCACCCCAGCAGTTAGTTGTGACACCTACCGAAATTCAAAAATCTAAAACCTTATTGCTCATTTACATATGTTATGCATTCATTCTACGAAGAACTTACTTTGTAAATCACTTAATCCTATGAATAATGGAAAAAGTCTAGGTCACAAGCTAAAATTCATTTTTTTTTTTAAGTTCACCTCTGTTGGTCAAAATGTTTTAAAACCAAAAGTCTAAAACGGTGTTGAACATCTAAATATGGTGTATGACAATACTGTAAACAAACAGTATGATACACTGAGAATGAAAGAGGGTTTATATACAAGCTTAAATTGACAATTTAAGAAATTTAACCCAAGTGGGCCCCAAGTTTTAAAAATCAATATTCTAAAACCTTATCGCGCATCTAAAGGTGGTATGCAACTATTCTATATATGAATTCAATACCTGCATGTAAAAGTGAAGGAGGTTTAGGTGCGACGGACGGCGGGCGGAGACTACTGCAATATCCCGAAATGCGGGAATAAAAAATAAAACAGATTAAAAAAAATTACAGTATTGTATGAATTTTAGGAGACACAAGATCTTCCCCGTCTAAACGCACCTTTTTCTTTGTTTTTTTTTCTTCTTCGAAGATTGGTATCTGTAGTTACCATATTCAAGTTCAAACTATTTATTCCCATGTCCGTTAAAACAGTAAACAATTAGTATACATCACCAACCAGTAATTGGCATGTAATCGGTGAGACTTTTCATGATATGTCTTATCATCTGTCTAGGAAACTCAGTAGTAGAGGGGTTGAAATGTTCTTCTAACTCTTCACACCATGTTGCAAATGTATCAATCCTGAAACAAAAGAAGTAGGGTCACTTTCCCGTGTAATTGATTCACTCATAACCATTGATTTTCTATTCTTAAATATTTAGATACTTTTTATCGTAAACGATTGTATGCAATGCATTGTTATGTTAGCAAACAAATATTATACTAAATCATTAATAAATTCAAGTTTTCTATGGACAAGGGTCGTTTATATAAACGATTTGGGTCAATTTGAATCACTTTTTGGAATATTGTAAAGAAGGAAATACAGACTCAAAACCATTCTTATTTCATATGAAAGGAGATACATAATCTCACTTACAGCCAAAAATTGTTTTGGTTCTGAGTTTCCTTCACGTTGAAAAACTGTCTTATAGACGTTAATATAGCTACTGTCTACCAAGGCGATATTGAGGTACGTAGAATTTTTTTAGTAACTTAGTTAGTTATTGTTAGCAAATCCTTATACCAACCTCTGCCTCCAAAGATTTTGAAAGGGTTTAGCCGACTTTTTTTAAATGGCCTTAAAAGTGAAATAAATGGAGGGGAAATGGCCGTAAGTCTTTGACGTTACAGTATTTCAAAAATAGAAATTTTTACTCCTTGTTTTAGGCCACACAATGACTCATCTGATGTTTTACCGTATTCAGTCTTATGGGATATTACCTCACTAACGGTTATCCTACATCCTTACTGTTAAACACGGGTCTGGAGATCAGTAAATGTTCAGAATTTGACAACATGACACACTGAATGGTAACGATGGTGTTATTTCCCCTGTAATTTCGAAGAAAGGTCGGGGATAAAGTGATTGTCTCCGTCCGTCCGTCTTTCTTGTGACATCAACACCTCCTTCACTTTTCGTTTTTTTTTTTTCAATGTATGCATTTTATTTCTATACAGCTTTGTCATGCACCATATCATATGTAGATGCGCAAGAAGGTTTTTAGAATTTCAATTTTCTAAAATTGGTGTCCACAGGGGTCGAATTTCGAAAATTGTGAATTTTTTTCATTCTTCAATTTTGGGATTCTCTTTCTGAACAGTATTGTCATCAACCATATGTAGATGTGCAACAAGGTTTTATAATTTTTATTTTCAAAACCTGGGGCCCGCATTGATGAATCTAAAAAATGATGAATTTAACTGTGTGGTTGTAAATATGCTACTGTCATGAAGGTGATGCGTTATTATACTTACACGTATATGACCATAAAATGATTTTGCTTCTGACAAGTAATGGGAGGTAATAAACTGGGACTTGTGAATTGACATGTGGTGTGTAAAACTTTGACAGTGATAATCGGCACCTGCACTGGTAAGTTAAATTGCGAAAAAAAAGAGCCGGAAAAGTAAACCTTTTTTTCCCCCACATATCTAATGCAATTTTATGCAGAATATGAATAATTAAGTCTCAACTGGATTGAAACGCTGCATCAGACCTCAATTTTAAGACTAAGTGGAGTGAAGTTTTACATTTTAAAAGCTTTTTTATGAAAAATTTTGAAATGTTGCTATGCCAACCAGGTTTCCATGGATATTTTTTATTTATTTTATCGTGATTGAAACAATGCTAACATAATGGCCTTTCAGAATATATATGGGTATTATTTACTCTGAAGATGGCACAAGACCATGACATTTGTTAGCTCACTTCACATAGAAAATGGTACTATTAATTTATGGAGTCTAACCATAATACTTAAAACTTACGTCTGATGAGAAACCGACATAATCTGGTAAATATCAGGCATGTAAATAAAATCCATTCTGTATTACTTCAAAATTAGTCCAACTTTTCTCTGTGAGTTCAGAACATCCAATTCCGTCGTCGTGAAGGAAAGTCTCTGTTAGCGGTAAGAACAACGTCATAGTATTGACGTTCACTCGTTAGTCGACAGGGCGGCATACTCTCTAAACCAGTATGTTCAACTTTTGTGAAGAAACGTACAAAAAATGCACGTCGTTTAGACTGCTTTTTGTAGTACTCGCAGTTATTTTTATCAAAAAAGCATCGTACATAGTATTTCGATTTACCTATATACCCTCATAAACCATATTGAGATAACAACCTCAGATTAACCGAACATTGCTCAATGTATACGTATGTTAGTATAATTTTTTCTTTCAACGATTCCAAAAATCTTAACCAGAAAAGCTACAAAGTCCATGGCTGACCATGTCATGAAGCACAAAAAAATCGGTTGTGCATGCATAAAAGTGAGAATATTCAGCAAGGAGACTTAAAGCTGACGCACTGAGGCACTGATCAGCGCGTTCAACTTTGCAATATAAAATTAGAGAAATGTGATCAGGTTTAGAATTTCAACGGCTGAACCAGTTGAATAACCATCACCTGCGGTCCGTATTTTTATTGTCTGATCAGTTGCTGATTGCTGCGTCAATGCAGTATGTCGGAGGAGTATATAGAATTAAAAACAATAATCGAAAGATGTTGTGAATAAATGCCTGTTCGATTACAATGAGCGTGAGCAATCATGTTTATGCATATATGAGTATTATTTTTTTTCGGATCTTTTCTTTTTATTATCTGTGGTCTTTCTCCAATTTATATTTAGAGTTCACTTTCGTCAATACAATGTTGACTGTGTATTCTAAGGATTTGGTTCAGGGATCGGAATGCGCTTCTCATACTTCAAGACAGACCATATTCACATTAAAATTATTTACAGGGTTTGTTTTTCTTGGATAGTTGAAGTTATGGGATGCCATACGTGTAACGCTGAAAATACATGATAGATTTTATAATAAGGAAGACCAGAAAAAAACCCGTTCATCTTTTATTAAAAGAAAGTGTTTGTTGTAACACCAACTGGAGTTTAGAAGATCTTGCTTCAAGTACGAGCTACTTCAAGTTCCTTGTAGCAGTTCAATTCAAAATTATAGTTTTAGTTTTGTTTTTTAATATATGACCATCCAACCAATATTTGCGCAACATGACGAATATGAATAGTTCCAGCTTTCATCCTCAGGAATTGAAACTGCATATAAACACAAAAAGGCAATAAAAAGGCCTTAATTTACTTTAGGGATCCCAGTCCGTTATAGGGGATATCCTATACTAAAACTAACCCTAAACAAACCCTTGCCCTAAAGGAGCGGAACCCCTAAAGCAAATTTAGGCCAATAAAACTACGTTTAGCAGTAACCCTATTTTAAAGTCTATAAGAAATGTAATGTTTGGGTCGACCTGTACGATATATTCTTTGATTAATGAAATCAGTTCATTTGAAATATAAGTACGGCTACTGTCATGAAGGTGATGCGTTATTTCCATATACCATGTGGAAGCTATTTCAGATCAATGCTTCATCGTGCAAACACCTGTATCATAGGTTTTCTGTTGTGTTTTGTTTGGTTATATCGATATTATCGTTAAATATATTAGATTTTTTGGTAATTCTTAGGCTTTCAACCTTCACTGGCGAGAGGTAAGTTATCAAACGTGGCATTTAGTGGATTCAACTTTCATTATTTATATCATAAATTGTTTAAAGATCTGCCATTTTCGTATAGTGAATATAAGATACATGTAGTATGGTCATTTTACAAAAAAAAACAAAAATAAATTAAACGGTTTAATATCGTTTTCAGTGTTTTTTCATCTTTGTTATCGTTTAGCTTTAACAAATAAAGCTGATTCCAGTGGTCTGTTATCTTTCGTATATAAACAATTGTGTCGTTTTCTGTTGCTGCCAAGACGTGGGGTTAAATTTTGCGGGGTTCTTACTTCGCACTGGGCTTGTCGGTAAGTTTTCAAAGCATCTAGACTGTTCATCATGTCTTTAAATTTCTGGTCCATGGCTGATGACATTTCGGTGATTTTACTTTCCAGCCTTTGACGATCTGCACTTGCTTTTAGGAGTTCGTCCTTAAGTGTTTCCATTTGTTTGTTTAAATGCGTAATCTGACCAGATTTTTCCTCGTTTTCAATTTTCAAATCTTCACATTCTCTCTGTAAGCGAAAGATTTCCTCACTTCTCTCATATAAAGCCATTTCGACAATTTTATTCATTTGTTCTTTGTTTTGTAATTCTGTCTCAATGTCTTGCATTCTCAACTGTAACTCTTCGTATGATTTGATCTGTTCGTTCTTTTCTTCATTTTCTTTTTTGTAGTTACCAATCTGCAGTTTTAATTCTTGGATCTTCTTATGCTTTTCATTCAACAATTCTCTAACCTTTGATTGTTGGGTTTTTAACCGATCATTTTCTAACTTTAATTGCTCCAGAGTTTTCTCTTTAATGTATTGCTCACTTTTAGCCTTTTCTTCTTCGCTGTCAATTTCCTGTCAGAAATAAACAACCAAGCATTATACCCTTATGGACTTTATATGACGTATGTTGTTACATGTATGCCAGTAAAACAAATATAACTAAGACAACAAATATTTGATTTTTTAGTGATAGGACAAGGAATGACTTTGCGTCCTCGACATTTTGGAACATATACGATTTTTGATTTTTAAAGTGAGAGGACAAGGAATTGACTATGGTCCTCGACATTTTGGAGCACCTAAGATTCTTGATTTTTAGGCTGAGATGACAAGGAATTGACCCTGTGTCCTCGCAATTTAGAACACCTACGATTCTGGATTTTTTTTCAAATGGCATTTTTACTCCTTCTAAAAATCTATTGGTTATTTTCTAAACGCTGCTTTCAGATATGGAAACCACTCTTCTGCCCTTTTAACAAAATCAAAACTAAAAAGCTCGATTCGTATAAGAAAGGAGGTTAAAACTAAATTTAGCTCTTCAGCCATCAAAAACTCAAGATATTGCAGATTTGGAAATGCAAAAACTAAAACAAAGGAGTGAGGATGGCCAAAATACCATTTATATTAACAACAAAACAATGATAATAAAATAAGAAGCAAATACTACATGTACTACCACATTAAAAAAAACATAATATATGCATTCTGTACAATTATGGACTCGTAAAATGGTCAGTATGGTGTTATTTTAACAAAAATGAATGAATGAATAAATAAATAAATAAAGAAAGAAAGAAAAAGAAAAAGAAAATCAAAAATAATATTAACCGACACGAGGCACTGGTCAATTAAGATTTTAAGGTCAATATCAACACCATATTGACCGCCTCACAACTCCGTTGTTGTTTTATACTTAAGATGGTCAATATTGCTTTCAGTGGATCAATATGTGTTGTTTTAAAATTTTCTAAATGAACGAAATTCACACAGTTGGGTGACATACAAATAAGGTTCATTTACCCACTAATTCTTGTAATGCATATATCCTACCCTTCTTTATTTCAGTGCGAAAAAAAACTGGACCAAGTTTACTCACCAACTTTTCAATGGTAAACGTCTTTTCTTTATTGATACCTAGAAAAATAAAGGTAGCCGTTTGAATTAGACCGAACAAGTATCATAAACTAATGTAGTAGTATACCTAGGTCTCCTAGTAACATTTTTCAAATTCAAATTACAACAACAAGAAACAGATTAACAAATACACAATATTGAACATTATAAACACAAAGAACAAGCAAAAAGTGACTAGCCCGCTGACCTCAGTTTCAAAGTCTGTTTTAAATATTTATCAATTCGGGTAAAAATCCAAGTCGAATTCAACAAAACCAGAGAAGCGGACAATGAACTCCAAAATAAACAAATTTAGTTCCTTCCACGGGTAATCGGGCACTGGAGGTATTTTCATCCTTTCTGTATGATGAAAAAAAATTACAGCAAGATGACACTATACGATCTTTTTCAAACCTCCCCAATACGAATATTTACCTTTAGTTTTTCGGTTCAATATAGCGGGATTGGATCTAAATCATTAAAATTATTCCACAGCCACATTTAGTCAAGATATAATTTTTTATCATGCAGTTACATCTAGCCCTGATATAACTCTTTATCATAGAGAAAAGGGAAAACTAGACGGAGTATCCGTGGTTGCGTCGAAAAAAAAGCATGCACCGCCTACTTCGTATGCTTCACCCTGCAGATGTCTAATGCAGATAAAATTTACATTAAACTTGAATGTTTGGTTATATTCAGAACAATCTCCTTAACAAAAAGTAATCAGAACCTGGGTTTTTGTTCAGTTTATCTGAAAAAATAGTGCGTATCAATTCTTAATTTTCCTATCGGGAAAAAACCTTTCGAAAAAAATGTAAATTAATAAATACATAGATGACTAATTGGTAGAAAATATCCAACGGACGTTAAAAAAGTCCTATTTAGTTATTTCGAAATGCATACATTCTAAGTTGTACATGTTACATTGTACATCTATATTAAAACCTTTACATGTGAATTCATGCAATATTATTACGTTTTACGATCTGATCCACAAATATTTGTGAGTATTCATGTGAGTAATGCGATTGTTAAATTAAGCAAAACCATTTTGTTGATATGCTATTAGCTCTGTTACAAAATCTCCACAAAATTCTCCTAAATATTCGTAAATAAATAAACATAATTGAAATAGAAACTGAACACTTTTCGCTTTAAAATTACCTTTTGGAAAATTTACACTCAAAATTTTGTCCACAACATGGTTATTTCCAGTGCATTTTAGTACTCTTAAGAATGATGAGTGTGCCTGCTTTCGGATGATAGTTTCAATAATAGAATGTATCTGGGTCTCCAATAACTGACTGGTAAGTATTTGAGCCCTCTCTTCCATCCCTATGACGTCCTCTTCAATCAGACGGTCTAAAATTTTCTCCACCTGTGAGGTATTCTCTTTGATAAATGTAAGGCATCTTGTTAACCGTCTGGTATCTTCTGACATCATGCATGCATCGAACTTTAGACTCTGTGAGCTAGCCGCACAGTTGAAGAATTTTATAGCTCGAAACTATGTCGGTTTACCGTTTAAGGATTTAAAATCCGTTGCATGATACACTTTGACATCTGTACTTCATAAGGGCATCTTCAGATTAAATCAAGTAAATTATTAAAATATTTTTTTGGCTGATACTGAAATATTGAATACATGTACACGATAATGATCGTTTGATAAGATATAGATTATGAAATATGATACAAATTTGATATAAGTATGTATCTTACACGCGACCGTTTCTACTTACTGCATTATAATGAAATTTAATGTCCTCAACAGGTATTGGCATCTAACCAACTTGAAACATTAAGGTAAATACTTAAAAGGAATTTTGAAACTCTTTTTTTTTCCAAATCTCTTTAAAATATTTCCTAAAACTTTTAGGCAAAAGTTCCATTTAGCATTCCAGTAAGTGTATATGCTTATTCCACCAAAAACATATTTACATCTCGGGATGTCCTCCCAACTGTTACTGCATTTATTGATTTTTAGGGTGGTGCAACGAATCGATCTTTATTTAAAAGGTTTTTCGGCCTGTATACCCATTTTTTGCTTAATTATTTCAAAATATACCATATTTAATTCCAGGTGATATTCAATTTTGTATTGTTTCCCCCCCGCCCCCCTCCTAAAAATTGAATGGTTATTCCCTGATTACAATGTAATACATGTAACTGTACACTTACCAATGATTTGGTGATTACATTTTTCTCAGAGAGTATATTTCCCATTTTATTGTTCTTTTGTAAGAAGTACGTGGTCGTCTTTGGATAATTGCATAATTTAGCAGAAATCAAAACCAAGTTGATTTTTTAGTAGATAAATGAATATTATTGTTATTATTATTTCATCGATTTTTTGTATAGTAACAATTCATTTCATTTCATTACTATTTTGCATTATCTGATATCCAACATTGCAAGTCAAAGGAAAATGCGTTAAAAGAAATAGTAATGGTCAAGCGATAATTTGTCTGAAAAATCTCATGCATGTCATTCAAGCGTACAACTGTGTCCTAGGCAAGCTGACAGGTCTCAGACTGGTATGTACCAAACAAAAACTATCTATAGACCAAAAATGGTGGGTTTATATAATACATTTATAATATTTGTGGAGAAATTGACTTATTTGTAAAAATGGGACAAGAGTCACTCAAGTCTAAAATTGAGGTCAATTTGGATATAGGTATTATACAGCTACAGAAAAATGGACTTCATGAAAATGTGACTCAAGTCTGAAATTCAAGTCAACGTCTCAGACAGCCATATGTATGTACCCACCAAGCACTACCTATAGACCAAATATGGTTGGTCTATGTATTGCAATTGCAGAGAATGGATAGTATCCCAAAATGTGAAACAAGTCAGTCAAGCATGAAATAGAGGTCAAAGGTAAGATGTCAGATGTTAAAGTGATATATATACCCACTAAGAACTTTTATCAACCAAATACTGTGGGTCTAGTTACAAATGTAGTACAGTTGCTGAGAAAATAGACTAAATCATGAAAATCTATATTAAGTCACTGAAGCATGAAATTCATGTCAAGTTCAACTGACAGGTGTTAGACTGGCATGTATCCACTAAGAACTATCTACAGACCAAATATGATGGACCTAAGTAATACAGTTTCTGACAAATGGACTTAATATCAAAAATATAACACAAGTCACTCAAGCATGAAATTCAGGTCAAGGTGAAGAGACCCACTAAGAAGTGTGGATTGATTAGATATGGTTAGCTTAGGTATTACAGTTGCTAAGAAATGGACTTAATCGCGAAAATGTGACACATGTCACTCACCCATGAAATTGAGGTCAAGGTCAAAAGGCAGGTGTCATAAGAACTATATATTGACCAAATAAGGTGGGTCTAGGTATTAAAGTTGCTGAGAAATGATCTTAATCTCAAAAATTTGACAAAAGTCACTCAAGCATGCAATTGAGGTCAAAGACCAGAGACATGTGCCAGACTTGCATATACCCACTAAGAACTATCTATAGAACACGGTGGGTCTAGGTATTACAGTTGCTGACAAATGGACTTAATCAAGACACTTTGATGGAAGTCGCTCATCCATGAAATTGAGGTAAAGGTCCAGAAACAAGTGTCAGACTGGCATGTACCCACCAAGAACTATCAATAGACCAAATACAGTGGGTCTAGGTATTACATTTGCTGAAAAATGGACATTATCAAGAAACTTGGATGAAAGTCACTCTACCATGAAATTGAGGTCAAGGTCCAGAGACAAGTATTAGACTGGCATGTACCCACCAAGAACTATCAATAGACCAAATACGGTGGGTCTAGGTATTACATTTGCTGAAAAATGGATATAATCAAGAAAATGTGACGCAGGTCACTCCACCATGAAATTGACGTTAAGGTCCAGAGACAAGTATTAGATTGGCATGTACCCACCAAGAACTATCAATAGACCAAATACAGTGGTTCTAGGTATTACATTTGCTGAAAAATGGACATAATCAAGAAACTTGGATGAAAGTCACTCAACCATGAAATTGAGGTCAAGGTCAAAAGGCAAGTTTCAGACTGACATGTACCCACCAAGAACTATCTATTGACAAAGATGGTGGGTCTAGGTATTATAGTTGATTAGAAATGGACTTAACCACGAAAATGTGACAAAGTCACTCAAGCATGAAATAGAGGTCAAGGCTCCAAGCCAGGTCAAACTGGCATGTACCCACTAAGAACTATCTAAAGACCAAATATGGTTTCCCTTTGTATTACAGTTGGTGAGAAATGGATTTAACTACGAAACTTGGACGCAGGTTTTACATTTATGTTTATGAAGGTAGTGAAACATGAAAATGAAGTCAGTGTCACAAGACAAGTTTACTGCGGCAAACAATATTCTATAAGCTATCCGTGGACCATTAATCATAATTGTAGTTTTTATATGTGCAAACTTATTAAGTTCTAAAAAAGTCGCCACCGGAATGTAATACCTATATCTCGCCTTCGCGACTTTTCAATACAGTATGATTTCCAACAAGGTGGCCGCTTGCTAGAAATGCAAAATTATACTGGACGGTACATATTTAGATAGCAGAGTCAGAAAGTGCTCGTTTTAACTGTAAAACTAGCTAAGGTACCACAGCAGGAGGTCGGATACTGTCGCCCTACTAACGAAAGAGTCTGAAATAACGCTCCCATAAAGAGTTTAATGCTATATCGTCACAGAGTTCAATAGAAATCGGAAGTATTCGTGAGAGGCTAGTATTATTTAAAGTCTTCAAGTTATTGGGAGACATTCAAGGAGTTTTTCATGAAAGACAATATAAAAATAAGTCGGCAATACGAGGAGCACAGTTTGTACCCATAAGAATCCCAATGACCGGTCGATACACAGTACTGCCAAAACGAAAAAAAAGGTTGTCCACCAAGAAGTGTAGGGCCTTGATCATGTCATCACTTGTCCAATAACTTTACTTTGCATACTTTTTATGACTGAAAAATGCTTTAAAACCAGCATGAATTCTAAACCTTCAATACTTAATCAATGTTAATTGTCATTTGCTTTATGAAATTTACATTAATAATTGGAAAAACGGATAGCATTATCTCATGGGAATGGTTTTCTTCTTTTTTTGTGTTGCGACGTGGGAATGAATTTTTCAACGTTTTTTTAATTACCCTTATGAACTTTATCAAACCTTGAGATCATGTCGCAGATAGGGATAAGACTCGTTCAATAACTTGAAAACGTAATGCTAATACGAATGTTTGGTGCTATTCTTTACCTTGAAGGTGACTTATAAATGCATTGTGATATCCCTGTCACCTAGTGCTCCGGAATGGTAAGCATGTCCTGCTCCGTTAATTGCACCCGTCATATTGCAAGTGAGGAAAATCTATCAGACTGTCAGGTTCAGTAAATAGTCAATTTCACGTGAAACCTAACTGAAGGTATCCATTCTCATTTGAAACTTCGTATCGGTTAATCAAGTCGTGATTACGACCGTAAAATGTTTATGATTATTAAGTACACCATCTACATTTGTATATACGGGAAATTGAAATTGAACGACTGAATGGGGTAGTGCCTTCCCTTTCTTCTGTTGTAGACTTTTTATAAACTAGGCTTTGTACAAAAATAAGAACAGATCGGCTATAATCGGCGCATAATTTGACTACATAGAAACCAACAAATATTTTGTAGATAGAAATTCGAGCATGTTAACAACATTCAGCTTTAGAGTATCTTTTGTTAGAATCAGTATGGTGTTTGACAAAACAACCCTTTGTCTTACTTAAAATCAGATAGTCTTATCTTTATATACCTTTTTTCGCCCAGAAACTTTGGCGAATCAGATTTTAGTTTATCATGTGAAAAGGAAATGCACAGCGTAGAGAAATCAAAAGTTTTAATACTGTTGCAATAAGTAGGGCTACTAGAAAAAACTTGATCCTGCAAATGTGATACGTTTAATTGAACAAACAGAATGTTTGAAAAGTATATTTATTTATTTTTTTAATGAAGGAATACAAAAATTATATCGACCTTGTCTTTACTACTTGGATCACTATATACTTAAAGTGCATAGTACCGTTTGGCAAAGTACATATTTTGTAAATTAGATCAACATAGATCAAACACTGAAGTTAGTTGTACTATGATGATGAAAAGATATTCTACAAATTTTCAAATGCAAAGAAAATTTGTTTATTTGATTTTGCAGAGTTGTTAATTAGCTTATGACGTTCCTCTGTGTTAGACATTCCAAATGATTGTTTACTGCAATCTGAGGGTGTGAAATGTACTTTTAGAATCGTATAGTCTTACAAGTTACATATTTTGTCTGAAGATGAACTCAGCCTATACTAAAAGATCATTTTAACCAACATAACAAAACATTCCGATTATTGTAGAAGCAGAAACGAAAAACAAATTGAAAAAAAAAAACAAATACTTCAGGTATGTTTTAATCGAGCACTCACACAAAAGTCATATTTTATTTTATTAGATCACTCCATTACCGAAGGAGAGAATCGGATACGGAAACGGCTTGAATTATTCGAGTTACAAAATAGGTAAAAAAAACAAGGATTCCAAACTCTTATATCTTCCCATTTCAGTGATGACGTAATTTTCCCTAATTTGCCCTAAATGTTCTTCAGACATGTCACAGCACGAGTTTACTTACTAAATCTACAGCCAAATATGTTTTCTCCTTTATAGCTCATCTGGCCTAAAAGGCTATGTGTGTGCTATTGCCATTACTTGGCGCCCGTCTTCGTAAACTTTCCTTTAAAGATCTTCTCTGAAACCACTTGGCCAATTGGAACAAAAAACTTGGAAGCAATGGTCCTTATGTAGTCCTCTTTCAGAATTGTATCCGATGACCCCACCCGTCATCCAAGATGGCCGTCAGAACCGTAAATAGTTTAACATGGGAAATTTACTTAAAGACCTTCTTGTCTGAAACCACTAGGCCAATTAAAATAAAACTTGGCAGCAATTGTCCTAAGTTGGTCCTCTTTCAGAATTATATCCGATGACCCAGCCCGTCATCCAATATGCCCGCAAGAACCGGACATACTTTAAGATTAGACCCAATTGAAAATTTACTTGAAGATCTTCTTGTCTGAAACCACTTGACCAATTGGAACAAAACTTGACAGCAATGGTCCTTAAGTAGCTCTCTTTCATAATTGTTTCAGATGATCCCGCCCACAGTCCAAAATGGCCGCTACAGCTGAACATTTTAAAACATAGTACCCTATGGGAAATTTACTTAAAGATCTTGTCTAAAACCACTGGGCCATTTGAAACAAAACTTAGCAGCAATGGTCCTAATTAGTTGGTCCTCTTTCAGAATTATATCCGATGACCGCACCCGTGATCCAAGATGGCCACCAAAACCGAATATAGGTTAACATTGGACCTAATGGGAAAATCACTGAAAGATCTTCTTGTTTGAAACCAGTGGGTCAGTTGGCTTGACAGTAATGTTCCGGGCTGGCAGTCAAGATGGACATAGTCCAGGTGAGCTAAATTATACAACGAATGACAATAACAAGACATTAATTCATGAGATCGCGTAGGACATTAGTGGGTTATAAATGTTATTCGGTCACGTGTTTTTGGTATTCGAATTTCAAAATTTTATAGCCATTCTGTTTAATTACATTGTCAAAATGGAAAAAATTAGGTATGTTCCTATGTGACGTTGGTAAACAGCTTCCTAGCTGCCCGTCTATTAGTAAACGTCATCCTAAAACATCATGTCGATAAAAATTTAAAAGTATTTAACGTCCGAAATAATTTAGTCGTCTTTATGAATAGTATGGTGTCAGTGTAAAAATGAAATGTAAAATACGTATACTATTTGATGTTGTTAAATTGGATTTATGTACGAAATTATACATAAAATTTACTATATACAACGGGATGATTTCATATGTAGCTTGAACCTAATCGGTGTTTTAAGTGGGATATTTTAGTTTATCTAAAATAAATGATTTATATTGATATATATTTAATATCTGAACTTTAAAATAATTCAACACTTCACACGAAAAAGTTCTGCTCTCAAGCAATATAAAATCGGTAAACGATAAGATATTGTTTAATCTACCAATTAACGGACTCTCTAAGGGGCAATAAGAAACATAGCAACAAAAAAAACATTGAAGAGGGAAGAATTTACTTGACTGACAGAAAATTGTAGACAAATGGAGTTACGTGACAGAAAACATTCACTTTAAATAGATATACGATTTATTAATAGGAAGGACCGTTGTTGATCGATGTTGTCGTTTGGGTTTTCGTTAGAATCTAATATATTGTTTACCTGTTCTAAATATATAATATTTTCATTTCATAATTCATCGAATATCTGTGATGGTAATTATTCATCAGTAACTTTTATATTAATAATCATTACTTATATTTATTATTTTCGCAACAACTGGTTGCATTGTAATCTTCTCCCACAAACGTTACAAAGCAAAGTAACATATTCTATATTATGTCCCCGGATAATGTCCTATTTTAAGACCTCTAATAGTGTAATAAGATATATAAATTAACCTTAACATTTTTATTCTGAAGAAAACAGGTTATTATGGCGGACTTTAAATTATACTATTTTCCACTACGGGGACGAGCTGAGCTCACTCGTCTAATGTTCGTAGCTGCTGGAGTGAAGTTTGAAGACGTTCGAATTCCAAGATCAGAATGGCCGGAGAAAAAGAAAAGTAAGTTTTTTACTGTGGTTTGTATTGAATATCCCGAAGAATACTTCCCTTACGAAACAACCGATCTGCAAATAAAATTTCGATATGAACGGAATTGAACTTCAGTACTACATGTATGCCAGTAATATATTTTCAAAATAATTTCAAAAGGTTAAAGATTATTATAAATGGGAAATATCATGAGAGGAAAAGATAGCCCGACAATAATAATACTGATCGTTAATTTCGTTATCTTCGCATTGAAAATTGAAAATTGTATTTTCTCACTAAAACATCAGCAAATGGAAGGTAAGTAAGATACAATTTCGTATTAGATATATCCCTAAGGACATTAGCCTGATGCTTAATATATGTCATAATAACAGTCCACCTGCATACTGACAGTTTTCAATAAGGTGTGTCTCTCTTTTCATCTCTTTCACGAAGTATGCATATCTGGTTAAATGTTGTGATTATGTATATATAATAATATCTTATTTTACAGTGTTATGTACAATACGGAAAAATATTGTACGAGTTGGTATTGTATTGAAAAGCGTACGGACGAGTACAATTTTTTCCGTATTGTACCGAACACTGTAAGATAACATATTTATTATACAGTTCAACATATTTCAAGAAAACATTAAAGTGAAAAGTTGTAATTATATTATCAAACAAATAACATTATTGAAGTAACTGTTTGAGTTGCTGTAAATTAAGAATAAAGGTTAATATATCAATGAATGTATGTTCAAAAGATATGGAATAGTTCAATGAAGAGTTTCATTAATAATTTATTTAACGTACACCCATCCATTCGTATTAAAATCATGATTTGCCCGAGCATTGTCTCAGAGTGTATATCTCAATCTGTTGAACATTTTACGAAAGGGATGTTTATAATTAATTTTTCAGAAATGAAATCTGTATAAAGTGAGGATTTCATACATATATACATGTACAATCTAATTAAAAACCGATCTCTCATCGCTCCCGTTTTCTGATATGTCGCGTGGGAGATCTAACGAAACTCGCTTTCAGGTCACATGTGAGTGACCTCGTAGGTGTGTCCTGTTCGACCAATGAAATTGCGGCTTCGGCGATTTGGAAGTTGATCGTGTGGTAAAGGGATGTAACTCATGTAAATCGTCAGTCCCCTGAATTCATTCGGATCTTCTTTAACGATTAGATCTAAAGGAAAACTTTTTTGATTGGCTTATTGATAGGAAGTCAACTCATTTGCCTATCATTATAAATTCACAAGTTTCAGTTCACTCACATGTGACCTCAAAGCGGGTTTCGTTAGACCTCCCACGCGACATATCAGAAAACGGGAGCGATGAGAGATCGGTGTTAATTAGATTGATACATGTATAGTTGAAAAATCAAGAGTCCAAAGCCAGTTTATTGTGAGCATGTGTGTTTTGTTTTCAAAAGTATGTTTTGAACGTCATGACGTCATTTGTGGCCTACTACCTTAGCTGAATGATAAATAGGTACCTAAAACCAAGATGGCGTCTGCGGCCCAATATGGAAAAAATACAGCATTTTCTGTATGTTTCCGGTTTATACAGTATCTATGTAAAAGATGGCGTCGTATTGTACAATACGGAAAAATACAGCTTTTTGTTCCTTTCCGGATGTAGAATACGAAAAAGATATTGTACGGTCACGTGTTATGAATAAGGTTTTCTCATTGGATTATAAATATGGTTGTATAATAAATATACATATTTCGATTTCTTCTTTTTTTTAGTCACGATAATCAAACACACATGTCTAAATGTTAATATATGTTTTATAGCATTTCCAAATGGAAAATTGCCAATGTTAGAGGTAAAAGGACAGTATCTTACCCAAAGTTTAGCCATTGCTAGATATGTTGCAAAAACATGTGGTAAGTTTGAAAAAAAAAATTTAAAAAAGTCGTTTCCTTACAATAAGAGTCAGATTTGTGTTTACCACAACCATGGATTTTTTTTTTTTTTTTTTTTGGTTATATAATTTTTAGTAAATTTTCCCTGTCTTACCGTTCTCATGAATTTGTTAGTTTTTGATCTCGAGTTTACGCAATTCGTTTTATGCATGTTTTGCTGATATTTATTGATTAATTGATAGACGAATAAACCTTTGACCTTATTTTGACAAGATTGTTTTAATGAAAACGAATAATATGTAAAGGATGGTCATATATTCCAATCAAAATATTATATATCAATGTAACAGGAGTGTAGAAAAATATAATTGCGTGTTTTTAAATTGGCAGGTCTAGCTGGAAAGGGTGACTGGAACCAGGCTATAGTAGATCAAATTGTTTACACAGCCAACGATCTTTTAGAAGAATATTTTCAGTATGTTATAGAAAAAGATCCGAACAAAAAGGTTCGTACAGATTGAAATAGAAGTTTACATTATACTTCATTTTACAAACATTCCTGTTGAATTGTTATTTTTAACCTCAGTTTAGGCAAATAAATATTACCCCGTTGATACAAAATATAGAAAAATATAGATCTAACCTAAATATAGAATGACACAAACATGTTTAATTGCATCAGGTGGTTTTTGCAACATAAATCATGCTTCTTCCTAAATATCCTCCCTAGTCAGGGTTTTGTATCCACGTTCGTTCCTACAAACCCCTGAAATCCCACATTCATATTTTACGGGTCGGAAGTGAACGATTTTCATTGGTTACTTCTAAAGGCCAAAAGAGAATCCATTTGCTTCGTATGTATAATTTTATAGGTCACACACCAGGCGGCGATATTTTCAACCCGCAAAATATGAATGTTTGATGTCAGGGATACAACACCCTGACTTGGGAGGATGCTTCCTAAAGGGAGAAAGAAACAAAATATGAAAAACTCGCAAAATTCCAATATTCATTTATAAATCATATTTCAAGGAAGAGAAACTGAGCAAATTGTTAACAGAATACGTGCCAAATAAGTTGGCAACATTTGAAGACTGGTTAAAACAGAACGATGGTGGAGACGGTTTCTTTGTTGGGTCAGCTGTAAGTACAGGATTCTCTATTCTATTGGATAACAAATAATACATTACATTTGAAAACTATTTAACTATATAAATGTATATCAAATAAATCATGGCGTCACTTCTATGTGATCCTGTCAATTTTATATGGACCAGTCAAAAGATAAAACTATTTACATGATTTATATCCTTTGCATTCGGGTGTGAAAGTAATTATTGGAAAATGTCACCTGAGTGACGTTCTTAATTAACATATATAGCACATGATGTTTACCATCCACGCTGTCGTCAAGATTTTGCTATCCAACTATAGCTAGGAGTCGCATTTTGCAGCTATTTCTTTCTCGATAATAAATACAGAGAACTGTGAAATATTACTTGAAAACTTTACAATGTGTAATGAGATGCTCCTGATAGACCAAAGTTGATATGACAAATTCTGTGATACCAGTTTTGATTTACAGGAAGTGCACATTTCGTCAATTTTAGACTAAACAATTGTATCAAGGACTTAAATGACGAAAACCAAAAATAATCCGTAACGGTGAAGATCAAAATTTCAAAAAATGTGAAAATGACTAGAAGGTAAAGCCATAATCATATAAGTACAGAACTATGCACGAGGCAGATATTCCGTAGTTTTCACAAAGGGTAACATTTTTGTAACAGTAAATTAAAGCCAATATCGACATACAACTGAGCTGGTAATAGCCTCGGGGAATAATAATAATAGTAATATACATAGAAGGCTAAACTCCTTAGTTGCAGTCATCCTTATTAAAGATTTATGGACGTCATCATGACTTGGTTGACATGTATGAAAAAAAACATTTCCCAAATAAAAATGGACCTGTTGTCCCTTTCTCAAACCGGATTTGACATGGGCAGCATGGCGGGTGTCCTGCAGGAAACAGAGACTGCTTAATATTCCAGAGCACCTGAGTCTACCCCGGGTTTTTGATGGGGTCCATGTTGTTCATGTTTTTAGTTTTTAAGTGTAGTGTATTTTTTTTTGGTCTTGTCTTCGTTCTTCTTCGGAGTTTGGCCGTTGTTTTCGATTTCCCCTCCGTCGAATATCCCTTTGGTATCTCTTGACTTTACTAAATAGCAACCAAAAGAGAATTTACGGCAACACAGCACAAACATATTCTAGCAAAGTGAACCCCATAAAAACCCGGCAGTGACATCAGGAACTAAAGAATAATAAAAAATGATAAGGAAGTCATGTTCGGTAATGCAACTTGATAAAATTGTTTATAATATAGTCAGGAGAAAATAATGAGTTTATTTAGTAAGTACTAATTACACTGTGTACAACTGGTAACACTGGAAAGACGATATAAATATAATTTCGCATTGTTTCTACTTTCAAAAAGAATAAATTGTAGTAAATGGGATGAATCCCTATGGGCTACCAGACAAAGGACAAAGTGGTAGTCGGATTCCTATGTACTATTTAACAAAGGACAAACTGTAGTGAATCGGATTCCTATGGGCTATTAAACAAAGGACAAACTGTAGTGATGGGCTATTTAACAAATGACATGTTTAATATGTAAAAGAAATCGCCCATTTCATCAAACATCTAAGCAAAATTTTAAATCTCTGAAATAATTTACTGTGGATGTTTGAGAAAGCGACTGGCTTTCTCGTAAATTTTAAAAATGACTTGTGTACTTGTACTTCCTCTTGATCTGAATGTACTACGCCTGTAATTATAACCGAAGTTTTGGGGGGTATATAGGTGTATGACTGTCTGTCTGTCCGTCTGTCCGCAATAACATTATTCGCAGCTACTCCTATATTTCTTGCAGGATTCTCATGACATTTTGAAGTGTTAGATCACTCTATAGAGATGTTCACATTGTCAGGAATTTCTGTTTGGACAAGAAATGTAAAAGATACGGCTGTTTGGACTCTAACATTTTTTAACAAAACTTCGTTCCATGTGTTTTCCACAACTTCTCCTACATTACTTGCATGATTCTCAAGAAACTTTCTGAAGTGTTAGATCACATTATTGAGATGTGCATATCTCAGGATTTTCTGTTCGGGCGAGTACTTTGAAAAATATGATGATTTGAACTTTGTGTAGGCTTCAAAACAGACATGTATTAGTCCCTTTCAGGAAAGTTCTAGTTTAACCTTGTTAAACGTACCTTTCATTTAGAAATTAAGTAATTGTACACGGCGCAATTAAAAAACTTGCTATATATTTGTGTTTTTTAGGTGACAATGGCTGACATTGCTGTTTTTGAAGATCTGACCAGTGTATTACAAAAAGATACAAACTTGTTAGACAAATATCCTAAATTATCAGCACACAGACAGCGAGTTGCTGGATACCCCAGGATAAAAGAATATCTTTCTAAACGAGAATGTACAGAAGTATAGTGCACCAAGGCATTATGTTTTTTAGCCACTGAGGTCCATTTTTAATTTTTTTTGTAGTTTTATGCAGAAGCTTAAAATAAGTTGAAAACTGTCCATATAAATTTCTTTATTTTCTGCGGGTTTTCACTTCTGCTATAAACTAGTTTCTTTCTCTTTAAACACAGGTAAAACATTGATAGTGCTTTTGTGAGGAATAGATTTTCTATCATGGTTGTGGGAAAAAGACTTAATATTAGCTAGAAGAACATTTAACTTGTTACATAAAACGTTTTCATTTTTATATGCATTTGAATCTTTTGTTATATTTATTATTTAATGGTCCGTATAGAGTATGAATATTATATCTTAATGGTCCGTATACAGTATGAATATTAAATCTTAATGGTCCGTATATAGTATGAATATTATATCTTAATGGTCCGTATACAGTATGAATATTATATTTTAATGGTCGAAATTCTATAAATATGAATGATATTTTTTTAATATGTAATACCCTATCTGATTGTTAGTTGCAATGGAATTTTTTTTCTGTGGCTTTAAATGATCTGTAGGAATGGAAGTGAAAGTTCCTATTTTAATTAGGGGAGTCGAAATTTTGACGGCCCTCGTTTTCCATCCTTAACTAATGCTATATATCATATCTACTGCAAATCAATAAGTTGTTGGTGTTTTTCTTTTTTTATCTTTAATTCCGGACTAGTTTTGGGTATTAGTATGATAGGGTTTATTTGACAGCAACGATTACCTCTGTATACTGATTTCTTTCATTTGATTTAAACAAGTTGTAAAATCCTTCATAATATACGTGCAATATAATGACATGGGTTGGTGTTTCATTTTCGACCATCCATATCCATGCAACTTTTCATTATACATAATAATAATTGAAGTAACAGCAATTCTTCTACTTTACTTTCATTATGTTTATATCAGATAAATATTACATATATATACATTGTATATCTTTTTTATCATATACTTATAGAAAATAAAGGTAAAATTTTAGCCTACGATACAATTGGAAATCGTACATATTTCTGCCCAGATCTTATAAGTATTGGCTTAGCGGGCTGATATGAGTAGAGTCAAGAAATACCAAAGGGATATTCGAAGGATGGGAAAATCAAAACAACTGACAAACTCCGGAGAACAACGAAGACAAGATCAAAACAATACATGCACTACGATTAAAAACTAAAAACATATGAACAACATGGTCTCCACCAAAAAACCGGGGGCAGACTCAGGTGCTTCGGAAGAGTTTGACTTTATTATGAAACTGTTTCCTGTTTATATCAATTGCCTTCGTTTTATATCACACCCCTGATTCATAATCGCGTTATAAATCAGTCGTTTCCGTAATCGATTCTAAACTTTCTACCACATAGAAACATGGTAGACGATAGCAGGACGAAATTGTGGATTATATTAATTCGCTCAAAAATGTTAATACAAACAGAAAAACATTGAGTTACAAAACATTTTGACAAATGGATGAGGGACAATGACGATTTGCAGCGCTTCGAGGATATTTGGTAATACAACAATGAAACTGAAATCACTGAGATAAGAATTTTCATGGAGACCTATAAAACATCAATGTTGAAGTATATGATGAAAATATCATAACAAGTCATTATTCATATCAGACCCATTATCAGACCATGGCAGAAAAATCATCTTGACCTATACACCTATTGACAGTACATGGCCAATCCGGAAAATTATTCTGAAATTACTTTTTCATAACGTGACAAACCAGTTGAGACGAACTAGTTCCCTGTTGTAACATGGTATTGTGAAAGAAACTTTTACAAGGAGGCATATTTAAATGATAGCAACGACTTCAAATAATGTTTTTATATTATTAGTAGCTAGGCGTCAACATGGTGGTTCAAAACTGTCGTCAACCTAAAGCATTTTCCTTTGAAAGTTATCCTTCCCTCGACTCTTATTGTGACTTTTAATTCTAACTCCACTTGACCCCAAGTGGAAGTTGTTTAATATCCGGCAAATCCGGATTGGACATTACTGTAGGTGTATAGGCTTATACACTTTTATTTTGTTTTGAGTCCTTCGGGTGCGTTTACAGCACAACAATTACAATGACGACTTCAGTCTTAGAAGGTATACTTTTCGAAAATACAATGTGTAAAATATTAACTTCATCTGTAATCATAAAAAACAGCTATGTGATATTTTGCTATTTACAGTAATATTCACATTTCTTACTGGGAAAGCAATGGTCTATTGTTGAAATATAAGTCAAACCTATAGAACATGCTATATCAACCCTCGACTAATATCACAATGGGCCCCGGGTGATATTGGGTACTCGTGTTGAGTACGGCTACCTCTGTTAATACTCTTCGGAATCCGCTTCTGAGTTGTTTCATTAACAATTACCAAAGATCTCTATTATTAACTGTGACATTTGATGCATGTTTTGTTCATGTATTTAAGTACGCAAAATCCCCCCGACGTCTGTCGTTTTAGATTTTGGCAGTCAACCTTTTGTTGTTGTTCTATACAGATCTAAAGTTTTGAAAAGGTGTCATTTGAATTAATATGACATAGATGTTATCAGTGCACTATTAAAAAATCGTAAAAGAGATCAGAAATCTTCAAAAGAAAAACTCTAATATTCGACATATTTTACTTTTCTAAATACAGGAATGTCTCTCACTGTCTTATTTTATATTAGTGCAGCAACTTAATCTTCAGCTTTGAAGCTCGTATCCGTGCGTTTTTAAATGTCTCTGAAAATCGGTTATAACTTCAGAACTAGCAGACTGCATTTCTAAGCACATTCATAATACATTTAAAGTGGGTTGGCAGTTTCACGGGAAAGTATACTTCGAAGGACCTTTATGATACCGAGAGAAAGAAAATGTTTGGACACAGGTCAAAGTTGATATTTGACACAAAGGCAACATTGGGTTATTCTTCTAAAGTCTGTCCGAAAAATTATTTTGACTTCTTATGTCTCAGCCGTAAAATGAAAAAAATTATTTTAAATGCGCATCAAATTTACCATATTTAGCTTGCATTCTGGTAAATTACCGGTAATATGAAGAAAAATTGTGGCAACGATTGGTGGATAATATATATAAGATACTAGTATTTTCAACCTGTAAATGATTTCGGAACATCATAGTCAGGCAGGTCATCCGAATTATCAGTAAATGTTTTTGGTACATCATAGTCAGGTGTTTCGTCAGTATCATCACTGTTATTCGGCTGTGTTACATGTTTTACCTTAGGTTTCGGTGGTCGGTCGTATTTTTCAATTGGATCACAGTCACTCTGAATTTCTCTTTTAGTCTTTCTTGACCTCCGTTGATCGATTTTTTCGTTAGATTCTGTTGTTTCAGTTCTCTCAGATATTTGTAACTTTGTTGGAGGAACAATATTTTTATCTTTAAGATTCTCATAATCTTCTGTGTCAGACTCTTCTTCGGATGCTTTTTTCAGATGAGCTGCATTTTCATAATCATGATTCTCAATAGCAAGATATCCATGAGCTTGAGATATTCTAACATTGATATCTTGCTCTCTGGTCTTCTGGTTTTCTCTCACATCTTGTGTATATACGGGATTTTCAAATGACCGTCTGGTTTCTTGGTTTGTTACATGGACGACTTCTTCAATCTCTGTTGTAGTAGTTTTCTTTTCAGGACAACATCTAAAAAATAATCGGATATGAAATGATGTCTGTAAGGTTGATTTGAATCACTGATAGTGATGTAGAGATAGTGTACGTGATCTCCATACAACCCTATCCACAGAATACAAAAAGGTATGCCGGGAGCCGGGGCCAGGAGTAGGATCACTATAGTGGATATGAAATTACAAGGTAATTTGTCAATGAAAGAACATCATACAGATTGAAGAAAGGTACTGAATGATTACATTTAGAGGTCTTCGTATGGTGTAACGGCATTCAAAAAAATTAATAATTTCTACTTTGATAATAAATACTTGCTGTTTACATAAAAAGAGTAACCTCTTCGTTCAGAGTCGTCCAAAGTTGGTTTTGTTTTCACCCTTTTGGCATTTTAATCTACTCGTCAACATTTGGGGTGGTTGTTTTTGACTGGAGCACATCTCACGGGTCGTAATTCAATTAAACATACATATATTGTGAACAAAAAAAAGGCATCATAGAATATTTGTATACAAAGTATATGATTATATTATAATTAAAACTTACTTTCTGAATATTATCTGGAATATTGAAGAGATAACCAAGACGGTAATTGCCAAAGCAAACAATGCGGCACCGACAAATATTCCGGCCGGAAGTTGTGTAAAGAAGGTCTCATAATCTGTAAATTCACCCACTCTTCCTACAAATATACACAAAAAATTTCGACATCACTGTTAATGAATTAATAAATTAATTGCTACCAATTTTGTCCGACAAGGCTTTCGTTTAAAAGAAGATCTCATGAAAATAGGTTAATCTCGGATCCTGCATATATAAAGTATACATGTAATTTCAAAACAAATTTGTCAACAGAACCTTATTTGGATATGACACATTAAGCTAACGGCACTAACAGATGTATATAAAAAAAAAATAAATAAAACTCAGAATTTGAAAATAATGAACATATTTACAGAGGCGGTAAATATG
Organism: Mytilisepta virgata; assembly: GCA_028015205.1. Classification (NCBI taxonomy): domain Eukaryota; kingdom Metazoa; phylum Mollusca; class Bivalvia; order Mytilida; family Mytilidae; genus Mytilisepta; species Mytilisepta virgata. The sequence goes on from CM051519.1 coordinate 81,568,194, forward strand.
TATAAGAATTTACATACAGTTTATCAAAAATAAATGTTATTATCTCGCTTGAAGCACATGTATTGACTATATAAACATGTAAGTATGTTATTTTGTTTTGACTAGATTCCATAAGATACACTGTATCGATGCACTTCACACACACATACATACACACACACAAAGATGAATCAAAGATATTTTTTTAAAAATATGTACGCGTACATTTTGACAAGACAAAGACCCTAGAAGTTTCAAAAGACCATCGCATTAGCGGGATCACGAGAAAAGTTGAATACAAGGTAAAAAAATATTAATTATTATTGGGAGCTAGTTGATCATGATAAATTATTTCTTACAGTGTTAATAAACTTTTTAAAGTGCATTGACTGCATACGCATAGATTGTCAACAGGGTTGCATTATCTTTTTAAAAATCTTTTATTTTGGATTTTTAGTTCAACTTTGCGATAATGTGACTATTTGTTCGATGTAGATGACAAATTCTTAAGCTATTGGATGTTTGTCTTGATAGGAAGGTCAAATTAAAACATAACCCTTTCCGTTATATTTGAATTCTAGTTCTATCCGGAATGTGTCATTCTAATCACTGCTGAAAATTCGTATTTGAAATATTCCAATTGTATTTTTTGAAATATGAACGTCTCTGTATACTCTTTAGCTCACCTGGCTCAAAGGGCCAAGTGAGCTATAGCCATCACTTGGCGTCCGGCGTCCGTCGTCCGTCGTCGTAAACTTTCCTTTAAAGATCTCATCCGAAATCACTGGGCCACCAGAGCCGAACAAAGTTTAACATAGGACTTTGTTGTGAATTTACTTGAAGATATTCTTGTCTGAAATTACCGGGCCAATTGGAACAAAGGTTGGCAGCAATGGTCCTTAGGTGGTCCTCTTTCAGAATTGTATCCGATGACCCTGCCCAAAATCCAAGATTGCCGTCAGAGCCGAACATAGTTTAACATAGGGCTCTATGGGAAATTTACTTAAAAATCTTCCTGTCTGAAACCACCAGGCCAATTAGAACAAAACCTTGCAGCAATGGTCCTTAGGTTGTCTTCTTTCAGGATAATATCCAATGACCCGCCTGCCGTCCAAAATGGCCGCCAGAACCAAACATATTTTAACACAGAACCTTATGGGAAGATTCAATGAACGATTTTCTTGTTTGAAACGACTGGAACTTGACAGCAATATTTCGGACTGCCAGTCAAGATGGACATAGTCAAACAATTTATTCTGCAAATGATTTCCAGGTGAGCGATGCAGGCTTCTGGGAGGCTCTTGTTATACTTCACGATAATGTACAAAGTCATTAAATTTTTAATTTCACATTTTTGACAGAGCAAACAAATGTAGAGGTCTGTCGTAAAGTACGTATTTAAAGGGAAGTACAACATCACTATAGACAAGCAGTCACGTGTTAACTAGGAAGATGGTTTGATTTACCGGATATACTGTATCAAAAAAATTAGTGTTTGATTATTTATAAATGTTTTTAAAGATTAGATTTTTTTTCATTTTAGCATTTTCCCGTTTTGGTTAAAACCCATTAAGATTATTTATGGACTACTTAAAGTAAGGAAAATAAGCGTAACATACATTATCTACGAAAAGTTAAAAAAAAAATGCAAATTAACACTATCATGACTATTCTAAGAGATATATTTTTTATATTGTAGTTCTATGTCTGTACTAAGAAAATAACTAATTATTTTTTATGTGAGGGGGTAAGGGAAGAATTAAAAAAAAATTAAAGTGGAAACTTTTACAAGACAACTAAGGGATTTTTTTTTATTGTCATTATTGTTGGCGTTTACTAAGTTGTGATATCAACTTGTCAGATGATCACACTTGAAACATGTACATGTATCATGACCATGAATTGATTCGTTTATTCACATATCAATATTAAACCCGTTGAATAGAGATACACACTATGCCAGCTTTTATGTTATACTATAAACAATGTTATTAGGGCCAATTCACATCCTATACAATAATTTAGTTGTATAGGATAAAAACATATTTTTCCTTGTGCTTTACCATGATTCGATCATGTCGTGTTTTTGTTTTCATGACGCTCGTGTTGCGGCCATTTTGATATTTCTTGAATCGAAATTGCAGAACGAAAATCATATCCCTTTTAGACGTTTTCGTCTTGCATTTTCGCGTTTCCGTTTATGAAATATCAAACACGAAAACGCGAAAAAGTAGCATCTTTTCACCTCAACGTTTTAAAATTGGGCAAAGACAAGGCCTATGTTTAAAGTAATCAAATATTTTGGACTTCGTTTTCAGTTTTTTCAGTGATGAATCACTTTTAACAAGTGCAGTATAATGATGACAAAATATTTTACAGAAATCCTGTTCAATTTCCTGTCAATAAGTTAAAATGTAACGAAAATAATAATAATAAAAGTTAACTAGTAAAAGTAGAGGATAAGTACTGGAAACTGAAAGAGAGAGACTGCTGACTCTTCTGGAGCACCTGAGTCTACTCCCTGTTCTTTTGGTGGGGTCCATGTTGTTCATATTTTTATATTTTTAAGTGTAGTATTTGAAATGTTTTGGTCTTGTCTTCGTTGTTCTCCGGAGTTTGTCATTTGTTTTAGATTTTTCCCTCCTTCGAATACCCCTTTGGTATTTCTTGACTTTACTTTCTCCCTTCACTTTCAAATACAGCAGATTGAAAAATGAGAAACCGCCAGTCGCCTTTCTTTAACGACTTGGCATCTTTCTGGGATAGAAAGAACATCTACTCAATGCTGACAGATTTGTGCTTTTTGCTGAATATTGAAAATACAAATAAAAATAATGCAAACACCTTGCAAGATATTCTTTGAATTGAATAGAATATGCTGTACCTTCATTTCTCATAAAATGAAGAAAAAATTAAGTAATTCTATTTGCTCAAAAGTCGATATTTGTAGCCCAAAATGAAATACAAAACTCACAAATTGTCAAAATTCGAGGTAGTGGTCTTGGTGTTTTTTTTAATATTTTAATCAAGAAGACATTTACATTGTTTTATCGTATTCTTATTATATTGTGATTATTTTGGAAACATCTGATCTCAAACTTTCAATTCTGAACTTTTAAGAAAGGAAACCCTGATATGTCACTTCGAAAGTGTGAATTACTTAACTAAATGCTGCTTAAATTAATATAATTAAGGGCTGTTGGTCAAGTATTAAAAAATTCCGAAAATTTAACAAAAAGAAATTGTGGGTTTCTTGACTTGTTAAATGAAGGGATACCGTGCAGCGGACTATTATATAGCTGAATATTTCAAGCTGTTTAATTTTTTAAAAATTTTGTATGGGTTTTTATGCATTCTGGCGTAAAGTGCGCATTTATGAGTTTACTTTGATCTTGGTCCTTTCGTGATCAGAATCTTTGGAAGCGAAAGATAACATAGAACAATAATACTAAAATAAGATAGTAAAAACCCAGATAAGGTAAGCTTTACCTGAAGGTGTTATATAGTAAAAACCCAGATAAGGTAAGCTTTACCTGAAGGTGATATAATTCTATCAAATCAATTTCAAACTAACGAGTGGATAAAGAAACTCGCAGAGACTACAAGTGCTGTTTGATTCGAAAAATCGAATCATATAATTCTCACACGACGCTAAATACAATTCAACACGAAATCAGCTAATTTGCCAGCAGCGTATTAGATTTTTAAAAAATAACATGTCTCTGTATGCAGCGGGCATCAATAGACAACAGACAATACTTAACGAAATCATTACTATTATCCTTGTCATGATTTTTGGTACTTTCAAAACTGTGACATGACAAACACATGAAAAAAGCACTAACAATTTAATGTTTAAAAAAACTTTATTAACAAGACGATTTAACGGTATGAAGTCTGAAACCTGATCTGACTAATAGTTTGAAAATCGATGTAATCTTTATAAGGATGAAGACAGAAGTACACTGTATATGTGTTCTGCATCTAAATATAAATTCTGCACTACAGTTTTGTGACATATGAATATTGCCTCACAAATCGGCCGTTTACATGTCTATTGGCGAACTGGATATCAGGATCAAGGTTTATAAGTACCCTGACAATTATAATTATAGCTGTGTTAAGTTCCACCATCTGAAGGAAAACCTGAGGCCAGTACTCATATATTTGCACTATATGCTTACCCAGTCGACAGATGTGGTCCGACTCAGTTTGGTGGCGATTTTTTTCTACGAACATGAGTGTCTATTTTCTTAGTTTAAACATATTTTATTTCATCAAAAACAAAATGCATTCACTTATACAGTACTCTCCACAATGGACTGTTGAACCGTACAATATTGTAAATGAGCAATATACATGTACAGTTATATACAATAGAACTCATCAAAAGTATGAGATGAACTAACAGGAAAATGACGATGAGAATGGTGATGATTGAGCGTGAGGATTCATACTTAACGTTCATATCATACAATAACAAAATCCAAATTATCCTGTAATCATGTCATAAACGTTGTATTCGCCAACCCGGTCGTCAGACGTGTCTGACATGATTATTTATTGATTTGTTACAGAAATTACCAGTATTTAGCAAAAATTCAAATAATAGAAATACTAAGGGTTCATTCCTTGTATTACACATGGTAGATCTCCTTAGCTGAAATTTGGCTTCCTATTTCGGTATTTTTTTGTCATGAGTACTTCTTAAAAATAAGTTTGGTTTTTGGTCTTCCAAATGTTTAGGTTTTAATGCTGCTGATGAGAGGTAACTCCTTGAAATGGTCGTATACAGCATAGTATAAATTTACTATATTTAATATTAGTATCTTCGGATTGTTATTTTAAAAGGTTTGTTCACTTTGTTGGTCCAAAAGATCAGCACTACTTGGGTATCTCGGATCTTTGAATACATAGTGCAATTCAAAACGAAATGACGAGTATTTTCAATTTTTGTTTACGGACTTTTCTTATTCTTTTTTATTTGATTTTCATTCAGTAAACATTTATGATATGTACAGTTCCTTATTACTAGCGATGGCATTTTTAAAAATGAAACTAATTCTTAAATTTTTAAGTTTTTAAAAAAAATCGATTAAAATAATTAAATTTTGTAAAACATGGTACATAACAGAGAAATTGGTAGACACTTACCCATTATAAAACTTCTATCTTCAACATCTTATGTTGTAATGAACAACACACATCCGGATTACTAATATAAATATAACATAAACGGAAACTTTTAAAATCGGTGTCAATATGATACATAATAAAAATAAAATAAAATACCCTTTATATCTATATGTATTTCTGTATAAATGGACTAGGGGAAATATGTTGCATTATTTTATTTTAAAATGGGAAACATAAAACAAATAGAACGAAACGCGAACGTTTTCAGATGAAGAATGTGTGTAACAAAATGTACCATAGCTCATCTTTGTGAACTGACTTATTTAATACAGTTTAAGATTACCTGCATTGTATAGTTAATCGTTCGACAAAATGATGCAAAACATAGCAATGTATATCCCTATGATTATTTGGGAGATCTTGGAAATATAATCTGAAGAGAGATATATAATCTGACAAGAGGAAAGTGAGAACAAAGAACAGGAACAAATGCCACAAACATATAACTACAAGAAACATATAACAAGCGAAAGACACAAGAAACAGGCAACAACTATGTTACCTTCAACCAAAAATCTTGAGTGATCAAGAACGATAACTGTGTCTTGGTCCGTCATATATTAAAAGTGGAATAATTTGAAGAGTCTATTCTGGAAAGCGTAAATTCCATAATGTCCATAAGATGCAGGACGGATATAGGATGAAAATACATGAGAAATTAACTTATACAAGATTGGAACATAATACAACAAGCTAACGAAAAGCGGTTAAGGTCTCAAGTAGAAAACATTTCACAATGAGCGCACGATATCTCAGCTTTATCAAGGGCGACTACCCAGGCTCGAACAATAAGAAAGATACGTCTGTAGATTTTAAGATTGTTTTGAACCAGTAGCAATACTCAAGACTTGTTACAGTGGTTCTTGCACATGCGACGGACTTATGCTGTAAAGAAATAAAAAGTTTCCAAAAATTTTGTTTTATATCTGTAATCCAGTTTACCAGGATTAAGAAACTAAAAACGTCACTTATAAATTCACATAATATGTATACTCATTTACATATACATAAAATCATCGATTAATAAAAAAAATAGGAGTTATTTCCGGGAATTGTTACAATGTTGTATTTTTTTTTCATTTTTGTCGTGACAATCATTATTTGAAAAAGTCTATGGTGACAGCTTTATATGCAGTGGAACAAAATTTCATAATCGTTTTTACTTCGGAAATAGAATTCTCTTACGACCCCATAAATGATAAGAGTAATGGGATTCCAGAAATAATTGTCTTATTGAAACTGTCAGAAGTACATTGTATTAAAATATGACAGGCAATCATTGCTGACAACATTTTATGCGATATACATGCTGGAAAATCTAATCATCTAAATCAGAAACAGATTTTCCTGACTTGGTCGAGGGATTTTATTAAAACTGCAAGTTGCCTCTGCTATATCCTTAAACATCCAAACCATTTGGACACATCTTTTACAAGACCTAATTAAATTATATATAAAATTATCCCTCCCCAAAAATCTCTTTTATCTTAAAAAAGTTTCACAGTTTTCAAAATTTGAGGCCCACAACAGTGTCAATGTGATTTTTTTCTTAAATATAGTATTGAGAGATAAAGAAATCGATTTATTAGTACTATAACTGTACTAGAGTATATCAATAATTCTGAATTGAAATTGAATATCGGCAATAGAATACCAGATACACGGGGAAGTCAACGTGAAATAGTTAAACAGCGATAGAATACCAGCTAGACGGGAAAGTCAACGTGAAATAGTTAAATAACGAAAGAATATTAGATAGACGGGAAAGTCAACGTGAAATAGTTAAACAGCGATCGAATAAAAGATAGACGGGAAAGTCAAGTGAAATAGGTAAACGGCGATAGAATAAAAGATAGGTGGGAAAGTCAACGTGAAATAGTTAAACACCGATAGAATACCAAAAAGACGGGAAAGTCAACGTGCAATAGGTAAACAGCGATAGAATACCAGATAGACGGGAAAGTCAACGTGAAATAGTTAAACAGCGATAGAATACCAGATAGACGGTAACATCAACGTGAAATAGTTAAATACATGGGAAAGTCAACCTAAAATAGTTAAACAGCGATAGAATACCAGGCCGACGGGAAAGTCAACGTGCAATAGGTAAACAGCGATAGAATACCAGATAGACGGGAAAGTCAACGTGAAATAGTTAAACAGCGATAGAATACCAGATAGACGGTAACATCAACGTGAAATAGTTAAATAGCGATAGAATACCAGATAGACGGGAAAGTCAACGTGAAATAGTTAAACAGCGATAGAATACCAGATAGACGGGAAAGTCAGCGTGAAATAGGTAAACATCGATAGAATAGAAGATGAGTGGGAAAGTCATTGTGAAATTGTTAACAGCGATAGAATACCAGATAGACGGGAACGTCAACGTGAAATAGTTAAACAGCGATAAAATACCAGCTAGACGGGAAAGTCAACTTGAAATAGGTAAACACCGGTAGACTAGAAGATACATGGGAAAGTCAACGTAAAATAGTTAAACAGCGATAGAATACCAGACCGACGGGAAAGTCAACGTGCAATAGGTAAACAGCGATAGAATACCAGATAGACGGGAAAGTCAACGTGAAATAGTTAAACAACGAAAGAATACTATATAGACGGGAAAGTTAACGTGAAATAGTTAAAAAGCGATAGAATACCAGACCGACGGGAAAGTCAACGTGCAATAGGTAAACAGCGATAGAATACCAGATAGACGGGAAAGTCAACGTGAAATAGGTAAACATCGATAGAATACCAGATAGACGGGAAAGTCAACGTGAAATAGTTAAACAGCGATAGAATACCAGATAGACGGTAACATCAACGTGAAATAATTAAATAGCGATAGAATACCAGATAGACGGGAAAGTCAACGTGAAATAGTTAAACAGCGATAGAATACCAGATAGACGGGAAAGTCAGCGTGAAATAGGTAAACATCGATAGAATAGAAGATGCGTGGGAAAGTCATTGTGAAATAGTTAACAGCGATAGAATACCAGATAGACGGGAACGTCAACGTGAAATAGTTAAACAGCGATAAAATACCAGCTAGACGGGAAAGTCAACTTGAAATAGGAAAACACCGGTAGACTAGAAGATACATGGGAAAGTCAACGTAAAATAGTTAAACAGCGATAGAATACCAGACCGACGGGAAAGTCAACGTGCAATAGGTAAACAGCGATCGAATAAAAGATAGACGGGAAAGTCAAGTGAAATAGGTAAACGGCGATAGAATAAAAGATAGGTGGGAAAGTCAACGTGAAATAGTTAAACACCGATAGAATACCAAAAAGACGGGAAAGTCAACTTGAAATAGTTAAACAACGATAGAATACCAGATAGACGGTAACATCAACGTGAAATAGTTAAATAGCGATAGAATACCAGATAGACGGGAAAGTCAACGTGAAATAGTTAAACAACGATAGAATACCAGATAGACGGGAAAGTCAACGTGAAATAGTTAAACAGCGATAGAATACCAGATAGACGGTAACATCAACGTGAAATAGTTAAATAGCGATAGAATATCAGATAGACGGGAAAGTCAACGTGAAATAGTTAAACAGCGATAGAATACCAGATAGACGGGAAAGTCAACGTGAAATAGTTAAACAGCGATAGAATACCAGATAGACGGGAAAGTCAACGTGAAATAGTTAAACAACGAAAGAATACTATATAGACGGGAAAGTTAACGTGAAATAGTTAAAAAGCGATAGAATACCAGATAGACGGGAAAGTCACCGTGAAATAGTTAAACAACGATATAATACCAAATAGACGGGAAGGTCAACGTCAAATAGGTAAACAACAATGAATGAAATGGCAAAATAATTGAAATTTGAAAGCAGCCGGGCCTGAACTTTGTTCTTATTCTAGTTGTGCTATATATTAGTTTGTAGTATTGTGAATTGATTTGTTACAAATAACGCCCTATTTCATTTAAATCAAAAATGGACAATTAGCTAAATATACTTTTTTAAATGCTAATGGACCGCGTAATTCCCATAAAGGTATCGCCCACGTCATTGCAGTTTATCGAGTTTAATAAATACATAGCAGAAGAAAGTTATCCGTGGCAAATATTTCTAGGGACCTTATATTCAAACAGAGGGACAATAAGATGGACAGTATAAAATGAGTAAAATGTTATCAACTTTATTTGTAACGTCAAATATTCTGTGTAATGTATTGCCCACTTACAGCTAGTGTACTGGAAAAAAAAACCCTTCTTTTTGCTATGTTTTTTTTTCATTACCTGTCCGATAAGTAAATGTCCTGTAATTGACCGTTCTATTTGCCCAACTAAAATCGTTTTTAATTATACCTATAATACTGAACCGGGAAAAAATCTGTGTGAATGACCTAAGGGTGGTGAGAAAATGTATGACCAGTGTAAAACATTAATCTACCTAATTATTGTCCAAGAATTAATAGCCCTGTCCCCTAGATGCTGTCATTTGGTGGTTTTCATGACAAATGTTAAAATATTTATTAAGAGAGCGGTTAAAATATACTCTCTCAAAAAAGAAACGCAACATCAGATTATCTTTTTGAAATATTATTTTTCCGGACAAATAACCAATAAATATCAAAATATATGTACACATGATCATAATTACACCTTCATAAAAAGTTTCCAGGTACAATCATTTAAATTCATCCACCCGTAAACGACTTTGGTCGCAATCTGGGACACCCTACGATTTACGCATTGCCAAAAACTGGGTCGACTTTCACGTGCAAATCATGGGTTATTTTTTAGCTCAGTCAGTCGGTATAAAAACCCGGTATTTCTTTTCATGAATGCATTCGTAAAATAAAATTCTGATGAGGTGACGCTATGCCAAGGTTAGACGCTGCTACCCGGAATATCGCTATCGGACGACTAGAGGCCGGAGAATCACAGAATGCTGTTGCTGTAACGTACAATGTTCATCGTAGCACAATTTCACGCCTTTGGGGACGCTACCTGCAGCTTGGTACTACGACAGATCGGCCACGTTCAGGGCGCCCGCGTGTTACAACCAGGGCGCAAGATCGTTACATCAGACTTTTCCATCTGCGCAATAGGACTATTGCTGCAACAGAAACAGCTGTAAACGTCCCTGGGTTGCGCCGTATATCAGCACAGACAGTACGCAATCGGTTACGTTCTCATGGATTGAGGGCAAGAAGACCTTACTTTGGAGCAACACTGAGACGCCAACACCGCCGAGCGAGGGTTAGATGGTGTACTACAGTTCGTGCATGGAATTTACAGAACTGGAGAAGAGTATGGTTCAGCGATGAGTCACGTTTTCAACTGGAAAAGCGAGATGGTCGCATACGTGTGTATAGGCGCCGAAACGAACGTTTTGCGCAAAACTGTGTTGTGGAGAGAGACAATTTTGGCGGAGGCAGTGTTATGATGTGGGCCGCTATTTCTTATGCCAGAAACACACAGCTGATACATATCCAAGGCAATCTGAACGCTGTTAGGTATAGAGACGAAATTTTACGACCTCATTTATTGCCCGTAATTGACATTCGGAGAGAAATTTTTCAGCACGACAATGCCCGACCACATACAGCACGTGTAACAGTAGACTTTTTAGAACAACAGAATGTCAATGTGATCCGTTGGCCGTCACGATCACCCGATCTTAATCCAATTGAACATTTGTGGGATGAAGTGGATCGGCGCGTGCGCCAACGACAACCACCACCGCAAAATCTGCAACAATTACAGCAGGCACTTCAGTTTGAGTGGCAAAGGATACCGCGTGTTCGAACTCAGCGTTTAATTCAATCTATGCCAAGAAGAGTCGGGGCTGTTACAAGCAAATGGTGGACATACCAGATATTGACAATTTATGAGTGATTTATTGACAATATGTGACAAACTGTGATATTCCAAGGTAAAAGAACTCATGAACAAGAAGTGTGCCAATTTTTGCATTCCTGTGTAAATTATTTATATCATAAATTATGAAAATAATATATGAAGTAAATTTCCTATTTTCTGTATGTTGCGTTTCTTTTTTGAGAGAGTATATTACAGGATTGTTATTAAAAGTTATTTAATTTACGTTTTCATAATAATCAGATAAGAAAATGGGAGAAAATTTGAAGGACCCTCTTAAGCATATAATTATTAGTATTTCATAACGAAATTAATTGTTCCAATATTTTATTTGATATTTGATACATAATCCAATGAAAAATAATTAAACGGCTTCTTACTACTATCTACTGAACAAAGTCTATTAGGTTATTTTGTTTCAGACTTAGACTAATGGACTGAACGTAAATTCCTTACTTTAAGAGAATCATCCCCTCAGTGAACGTTTCTTCGGCAATAACAAGATTATCTAAATTTTAGATTGCTCAGTGTTAAAAGTTTGGTTAAGTCACTCAGATAAAGTTTACCTAATACCTCTATATTTTGACTACCCTATTAAATCTTATTGGTTTTCATTGCTCATAATATTCGATGAATTGTTTTGGCTTTCAAAGTTTTTTCGTCACGGTCGCACCAGAAACGCATGCTAAAATTAATTGCCTGAAGTTTTTGCACTTATGAACTAATGTGTGATATATTTAGGCTACACATGATGACATTATATTAGTTAATTTTATTGCGTAGTAAAAAAATGCATAAAAAAGTACTTATTATAATAAGGTTTATCCCTATCCGATATATATCACATTGTCAAAACGATGTACGGCATACATATCTTAAAATTCATGCATTAATTGTGTTCCTGAACGCATTGTTGTAAATTTATTTATTTTGTTTAAAACGGAAATTTTCTGTTTTGACAATAGAGTAACAAATACGAAAATAAGTTCTTATTAACATGCAACTTCATGTACATGTACATAATACTAATCATAAACAATGATATCAGAGTCCTCAACACAAACATTGACCAGAATCTCACCAACACTGAACAGAATCTCACCAATATTGATCAGAATCTCACCAACACTGATCAGAATCTCACCAACACTGATCAGAATCTCACCAACATTGATCGGAATCTCATCAACACTGAACAGAATCTCACCAACATTGATCAGAATCTCCCCAACATTGACCAGAATCTCACCAACACTTATCAAAATCTCACCAACACTGAGCACAATCTCACCAACATTGATCAGAATCTCACCATCACTGAACGGAATCTCACCAAAACTGATCAGAATCTCACCAAAAACTGAACAAAATCTCACCAACATTGATCAGAATCTCACCAACACTGATCAGAATCTCACCACACTGAACACAATCTCACCAACATTGATTAGAATCTCACCAACACTGAACAGAATCTCACCAACACTGATCAGAATCTCTACAGTATAATGGAATGCCAACATTTATAAAATATATATTCTTGGAATGCCAACAAAATATACTAGTCATCAAAAGAAACGATACAGGGTAATGCATTTTTCATATATTCATAATTTCAAATAGCTGTACTAAGCAGAAAAAAGACCCACATGTCTGATTTTCATAGAAGATTGTTTTCTCATCAAAAGCATGGATTTTGTGCAAAACATTTGAAATGAAAAATTCCAGTTTTTGAGATTTCAAAAATCATATTTTCCAACCAAAAATTAAAAAATCAGTATTTTTACCCCGTTATGTGAATCATAATGTCTGTGTGACAAAAAATTTGAGTTTTTCAACCACTGGGTTTTCATTTTACAAAATGTGTGTCGATTTTCTTCTCGATTTTCCGCAAATTTAATTTAACCCTCTTTTGGAAAATTTCCATTTTCCACCATTTCAAGTTTAATCAAATATCAAAGTGAGACGAATTGGATCAAGAAATGACGTAGCAAACCACTGTTGTCCTAATACTTTTTTTTAATAAGTTTTTTTTTAAGGAATTACCATCTCCTAATAAACGCACTGTTTAAATTTTGATTAAAAATGTTTAGGATAAAAATGAAATGAAATAAAAATAAACAAACAAATAAATACTATTGCATGTATTTTAAAATTAAAGATCAACTTATTTAAGTTGGTCATTTATGCCAGATTATGTGTAAAAAATTAAATATACAAAATATAAATAAATATATGCATGTCCACTTATCTCTCTTATACATAACAATTGTACATTGTCAAATCTTTACAATATGCAGTGTAATTTCAAATTTTCAGTAATGTGATTCGATGAACTATTTCCGGTTTGATATGTGTGGATCACCCCATAGATAAACTCAATTGTGAAAAATCTGTTCCGAAAAAATATTACATATGAAATGACGGAGTCCTTTCAGTGACACTAATCAAAACCCCCTCGCTGATACCGACCAGATATCTCACACAGACAATGATTGGAATCCTGGCAGCAACACTAATCATAGCCATCTCGATGGTTTCGATCAGAACCCTCTCAGTGAGGTGAATCTTTCTACTAGCATCAGTTTTTTTTTCAAAATTAGAGTATGTACATATGTTAATTTCAAACAAAAATATACAGTTGATAAGGGAGCGACCATTTGACTTTTATGGGGGTGGGGGGCGGACGAGGTAGCTAGGATGAAATGTTTACTCCTGCCTATTTTTTTTTTTTTTAGGCCGAAATTTTTTTCAAGCCTATAGTCTAAAGTTTTTTTTTTTCATTTTGCCAAAATTCTGGTCCTTCCTTTTAATTTCAAATTTCATCCTAGCCCCCCCCCCCCCCCCCCCCATAAAAAAAATCTAATTGTTGCTTTCTAACGTAGAAACAAATAATTTTTAGCATGGAAAAATCATATCTCGTAATTATATTGGTAATAAACTATCGCTGACAAGTGCACTTACACAATAAAGAATCCCCACTCAATACGTTGTATCGTAAAAATCGCAAGTTCCGTAAAAAATGCAAGCAGGCATGTGCAAATATTGAAAGCACTTCCTGTGTAAAAATTGGAAGTTTCACTTTCACAAACCGTTTCCGTTATATTAACAATTGATAGGAAAATATACTTTTAACCAACATTTGAGCAAATAACTCAAGATTAATTCCCGAATGTTTAATAACTTGAGGACAAAATTTTGAAAAATTGTGGTTTTATATGTAATTTATAGGAAAATTTCTAAGCGGGAACTCATTTATGTGTACTGACTGTATATATGTAACTTAAAGAATTGTAGATTATCAGGGCTTTTATAAACACGAACAAAATACTGTTGATAGCTGTGTCTTATAGTGGTCAAAATAGAATTTAATATGTTAATTTATTGTACAGTAGTTGTTTACTTGGCCAAAATAAGGCAAGTACAGCTATTATTTCATACATAAATTGATTAATGGTAATTAAATTATCAGACACAGAAATAAAAATATATCAAGTGATATCAACAATAGGATAAACTTAAAAAAACATTTTTTCCTTTCCCCATCTCTGCCTGTACCCAAGAAAGGATCATCAGGAACCGACTGTATATGAAGTATTATGTGACAAGTATCCAGTTGAATGTAGTACATGTGGCTTGAGGTGGGCAACCCTCACATTTTCCCTGGTTTTGACGTAGCGTGAGGGCTTAAATCATGTTTAATGATATACTATATTGATTGTATGTCTTATAGAAGTGATGACTTACAGGGCCTTTTACTGTATGTTGCAGAGCAATTCAGTATTGCATTTTCATTGTGGCTTTGAGCAAGTTATTATTTTTCTTCTTGTAGATTTATTAACGACTTTTCATTGAATGTTATAAATCTAGACCTATTTTAATTCTACCATATTCCATACACCTGTTAATTTACGGCTTCGCTTATCTTTAATTTTGCAGATCCCTCGGACAGCGCCAACAGTCCCCCCCCCCCCCCAAAAAAAAAAAAAAAACAAAAAAAAACAAAACAAAATCCCAAAAAAGCTTGGAATTGGACCTGTTTATCACAAATTTGTAGGCTTCTGACTTCAAATGTTATATCGAAAACGGATTGTGGCAGCTTTGAAAAAAAAACCAACAAAACAACGCCGCGATCCTGAGCGCCGATGTTTTTTGTTTTTCAAAGCTACCACAAGCATATTTATAATTTATTTCATTCTTTCATAAGTTAAGTAAGTACTAATTCATTCAATTATTGTGTAAATGGTTTGTAGTCCTTTGTATATATGTTAAAATTAACAGAATAGTTTGTTTCTAACTAGCTTGTGAATTTTACGACGACTTGCGAAATTTACAGTAAACAGCGTAAAATTTGAAAGACAAACCGGAAACTGGAAACGGAACTTCCATTTTTTACGGACTTGTAAATTTTACGCTACAACGTATTAAGTTCAATGAATTAGGAATAAACGACAATTGATTAAAAAGTCGAATTTGCAAACCATTAAATATCTGGTAGAGAGCAAGGTTCGATAACATCTTCTTTCACAATTAATATTTCTTAAGGTCCTAAGACAATCGTTCAAAACATTTGTGCTAATATGTATCGGGATGGACAGACGGATTGATAGGAGTGGTTACTAGAAGACACACATTTTCTGAATGCACGTTGTTAACTTAAAGAAATCTGAAATTGGAAATACAATCATATACATAGACCAGAAATATCTTTACCCCATTTTATATTGTATGAAACCTCACGATTTTACTAATTTGATTTTAGAAATGTAGATCTATGGTTCATATTTGTCTTATACGATCCGCTAATAGTGACAAAACTAGACGTTTAAGTCTTCTTTACGTGGGTTGAAACCAAGAAAAAATTACAATCACAGAAATTTGCCAGCTGTAAGTGGAAACTGTAAATCAATAATTTATATAATGTATGTTTACATAAAATTTTATCAGCCTTGACTTTAGATAATGCATTTTTAATGAGTATCAAAATTGAAATTATTCCGTCCTGTATAACTTAAAATAACTTACAAATATGTTAAATATATGTCTTTATCACATATATAGTGATATTAATTTCGCTGTGCAAAGGCTATGTTCACCTTCCATTGGTCTTCATTTGAATTTCTTTCTCTTTCTGACAAGCAGTTTGCATTGTGTGTCATGGACATAAATTACATAGATGTGTTTTGAGAAAGTGAGCTTAATCTCTTATTTCTAAATAGAAATGCAAAATCGTTGTTATACAGGTTGAATGTACTGTTTATAGATATGTCCTTTGTTTATACTGCCACTGACCGGATATTGTCGTTATACATGTTAATATCTATGTTTGTAAACATATTTTGACAAATGGATATGCACTTAATATCTAAATAGACTACATTACTTATATAAAAGATTAGAATAAAGTTGTATCTCTTGATTCCATTTAGTTCGCCTATCATTTTTGCAATTTATTTTGTATACTGCATGCATGTAACAGGTGTGAAAGATTTGTTTTTCATACCAATGATGACAATTTACATTGCTTTATACATGACAGTAGTTCTAGTTGTTTAACTTTAAATTTTCAAGAAAAAAATATTAGATGGTAATTTTTTTCATGTTGAAGTACAGTATCATATAAAGGAACACAATGCCCTGTAAAACGTGCGTGAAAGACCAATATACACACTTATTTTTACCCTTCCTCGGATACGAATATTTTCTGATGTATTCATGTGTTTTTATATACCAATTACTATATTTTGTACTATTTTTATATTGTATTTATTTTTTATAGGTTCATAGCTATGACAAATGTACACAGAATATAAAGTCATGTATATCCTGGAATCTGTACAGTCTACAATGTATCTTTCAAATTAATGCAAATATTATGGTTACCGGTAAAGGCCATTTCACGTTTTAGCGTTTTCGACCTTCATATTCTATAGGGCGCGAAGCGAAACCATTTCGCGTTTTCGATTTCGCATTTTCGCGTTTTCGACTTCGCGTTTTCGCCCTATAGAATATGAAGGGCGAAAAAAGCGAAATGGCCTTAACCGACCACCATAAAATATGGTTGCTTTGGCAAGTTAAATAATGATGCCCTTAAAGCGAACTTACCTTTCACTGATCATTTTACATGTAAACATGTGTTGACCGTTCTATATGTAAACAGGAATTATATATAGCAGTACATATTATTACTACAAACAAATAAACAAGACATATTACAAGTCTCCAGTTTTAGATTTTTAAATGTAAAAAATATTCTAAAACATGGATCTGAACATAACATTACGATCACTCAACGAATTCAACTTTTCACTTTTGAACTTTAGGTACATTGTAACTGAACACATCTCCTTCACAAGTCAAGCAACGTGCATTCGGCTTTCTGAATTGTGGCATTGGAACCCCTAGCAAATTTAATTGGTAAAATCGCATGAATTAAACCAACACCTTTATAAACGTAAACACGAATGTTTAAACTAGTGGCGACAAAGGAGCTACTTTTTTATTTTACAAAACCCAAATACAACGATATATGGTTGAATGTTGCCATCCCTTTGTGATTTTCGGTATCTATATTGGTTACTTTTTCTCAAAAGCATTTACCCCACATCCCTTTGTACTACCATTTTCGTTGCAAATAACGTAAGATACATTAATTCTTATTAATAATATTGTCATTCGAATTAATGTGAAAAGGTTCTTTTCGATACAAAAAGATAGATGACTGACTCAAAAAGATGGAAGGAAATGTCATTTTGATAAAAATCCGGAGACAAGGCGTATTCAGACAGCAATAGCACAGGAATCAAATACTTTAAAAATACAACAAAAAGAATAAAATAAAATAGATAAAATTAAAATAAGTCATCACAAAAATAACACAATCTCGGTGTAAATCGTACAGATTAACATCAGATGCTCCGGAAGAGTAGGCGTGTCCTGCTCTATTTCACATGCTAAATAGGTAATATTCGTCAACTTAAATGAAGTAAAATCTAACAAAGGATAGAATATCATACTTGTGATCTAGAAACATCGTACCAGTTAATGTAATCGTGATGTCGACAATGAAATGTTTGTATCGATGATATCAACAAAGATCACCATATTATCTTCGTCATGCTGGGAAAATCGCCCGTTCATGCACAACATTAACCAGTAAGCCGTGAAAAGTAGACATCCTTCGGTTTTGAAATGCGGTTAAATTTACGAAACAAATTTAACTCCAGTTGGAAAAACTGACCCTAAACTTAAGAGGATGTCCCTACATATGTTCACTCAGAGGGTCTTTGCATCAGAAATAAACACATTTATTCTAAAACCAGTTTTTGGCATGATACATGTTATGTTTTTCTCGTATAATTTATGATGGCATGATACTAAACCCCTAATGGGAGGGATTGTGGCTGATTTTCTATATGATATAGACATACTCGTTCAATCAGTTTAATGGAGGTCTGCAGCTGGCATGTCAGTAACTGCTAGTAGTCCTTTGTTAATATATATTGATCATTGTCATTTTGCTTAGTTTCTTCTGTTACCTTTTTTAACATCGAACTCAGACATCTTTTGAACAGACTTTTACTGTGTGTATTGCTGTGTGTTTGTTTATTCCACATTGGCTATAGGTATGGGGGGGGGGGGGTTGAGATTTTACAAAACATGTTTAATTCCCAAGACCTCTAGCCTTTGTTGGTCTTGTGTGTTTTTTAAATTTTGGTTCATTTTTATGTTTCGGAGTTTAGTGTGCCTGTGCCATCCATTTTGCTGAACTAATATACATTATTGTTTAGCGGTCAGCTGAAGCCCGCCTCCGGGTGCGGGATTTTCTTGCAGCGTGGAAGACCCATTGGTAGCATTGAGCTGTTTTCTGCTCTTTGATCGGGTTGTTGTCTCTTTGACACATTCCTCGTTTCCATTCTCTATTCTATACTTCACTGTTAAGTCACTGAAGTCTTGTCTGAGTTATTTGCAACGCACTTCTCAGAGTTCATTTACTTTCAGATAAACTATTTTATCGTAGTCATGATCAGCCATTGTTTTTATCATTTCCGATATTCTGTGGTTATCATCACGATTAAATTTAATGGTATTTTGTCTATTCTGTTGGTGTTACCGCCATATTGGATGCAGCATATTTCTACCATTCTCATCAGATCTTTCCTTTTCCAGTGTTTTATGCTCAAAACCTTTTTCTTTTCCGACTTTGCGACAGTTTAGGGGCGAGATCAAAAGTTCAATGTAGGATAAAAAACTTAATTCACATAGTTTTTTTCACCCCCCCCCCACCCCCCCCCCCCCCCCTTTAACTTAATTTGGGAAAAATTGATTGACCAATGTGGGCATATGCTTTGAGAGTATACCTTTTGTATCATGGATCCTCAACAATGTATGTTGTTCTGTATATTGACTTGGACATCACTTGAATCCATATTTTTTAATCCGAAAATCGATGCCGGATAACAAAACTTGCAGCGATTTTTACCCCCCCCCCCCCCCCACACACACACACCCTCAAACTATTTGAATTAAGTTTTTTAATCCTACATTGAACTTTTGATCTCGTCCCTTACTTAACCGATGTTTTTGTAATATTCTTTTCCCCTGTATCTCTTATATGCATTAATTCACTATAGAATATTGTTCTATATTTACATGGATGTAACGAGTGTTTATCTGTTCTGTTTTTGCCGTCAGCATTTTACTGCTTTTATTTCCATACTGATGTAACCATTGTATATGTTTTAAATTTGTTAAATAATGAATTTAGGGTTCTTGCTTTGTTTTAACACTCAATGACTTTTAATAGGGGTGTAAAATTATTCCACGTGAATTGCCAACCAAATTAAATAGTTATAATGCTATGATTAATGGTGACAAAATGGTTCTCCTACGCCGTGAACTTAACTGTTGTTTATATGTCTATTTTTAAAAACAGTCATTAGAACTGAGGACAGGGGACTAGACTTTTAATACTGACCCGTAAATACATAGTTAATTTTTGTTTTTGTTTATTTTTCACAAACTGTTTTGTTTTTTATAGTTTATATGATAAAAAAAAATATTGAATATAAACGATATGCGTGAAAAAAATCATGGCTATTATATCACATGCAATGAGACACCTGTTTTCTCAAGCTCCATAATCCTTTTACTTATCCATGATAAAAACAGTAATTTACTGGACAAGTCAAAGTAAACCTAAAAGAACTTACCTGTAGGTTTTATAATGATATGTATCTGAGTATGTAACGTAGAAATTTTATTTTTCAGTTCTTTTGTGATGACTCGTTAAAAGTTAAGTATTCTTGCTAAAATATTACACACGCTGTGAAGAACTGTTAACATGAAACTACAACATAAAATAAAGTTTAAAACCCTTTAGTTTATCGGGATTTATTAAATTAAATTAAAAAACAATAATAAAACAAATAATTGTTATATCGAATTTTACGTGGTCATTTTGCAGGCACCTGGTACTTTAGGATTGAAAATTTACACTAGTGATGGAAATTGCAGTAACGTGGGACAATATCTTGTAATTCAGTATTGTTAATAACTAAAGAATAAATTTATGTTATGGGAGATTCATTGACCCATCGAACATATACATATCATTCATCACGAATGGACACTTCATAAATAATGACATGTTAATATATGTACTTTCAAAATGTTTCTCCTACGATGTTTTTTATGGAAAATCGCTCACAGAGTATGGGGAAATTTTTTTTAAAATGGGTATATCTCGCATGAAAGGACATCTGTTTTTATATTTTTATATTATATGGCGATAAAATTTAAAAATACTGATCAATTTTACGGTTACGGCCTGAAGTAACATATATTTATGTGGAATATCCTAAACATCAAAATGAGAATATGTCTTCTCTGTCTTTTATAATATGTTACTTCACTGGAAATTATTTTTCTTATTTCTATGTGGATATAAATTTTTTGAAATAGATATCATTACGAGTGATTTCACGAGCATTTATTGTGTGGTGATATCAGAACTTATCAAGCGGGCCAAGAAATGCGCACAGAATTAGAGGAACAGTAATCAGAAACATAGCATATCGTTCAACATAGATAGATATCTATTCTAGCTGCTATGATATTGAACGCAACCCTGCTGTCGCTGATAACGTCTCCTCATACGTCACAAAGCCTCAGTACGGAGATTAGAGAGCCACTGAACAGGGTGATATAGACGCACGGAAGTACCATAAAACATTACCGTAGAGATAACATGTTACATTTAATTCAGAAACATACAATACTTAGGAAAATTATTAACCAGGCAACCTAAAAGAAACCCATATACGAGCTCAAAGGCCAGGTTGTTTTGAAAATTCCTGTGCCATGAGGAATAATGTACATATTTTATTAAACAAAGATACAAAATAGAAATTTCCTAACCTGATTTTGTTGTTTTCTAAATCTGAATGTTTGATCTGAACAATACAGAGTACGAACCAGTCAAAAGTTTGTACAGCTAAATTATACTTCGAGGAAGAAACTTATAAAAGAAAAGAAATTGAATAGTTTTCACTTTTTATTATGTTACTTTTCCGGGGGAGTTGACTTACAGGTATTAGTCAACTCTTTTCATAATAATTTGAACTATTACGAATACATTCATGCTTCCTCCCACAGAATAAATTTCTTATAGCATCCCTAAAATGTCGATTTCTATACCCAATTATGATTGCTGTCACTGAGGAGTTGACTGATACTGGCACATATAGTAACTGGGTAAATACCCACCGAAACCCTTCGTTTAAATCTGGATCAGTTTCTAATCCGTAAACGACAAGTAGAGGGATCCAACATACTGCGGATATACCTGACAACAGAAAAACGGTAACAAAGGTTTTGCCTTTGCGCCTTGCACGTTTTCTCTTGTGCAAATGTCGAACGTTTTTGAGAAGTGTATTTATCTTTGCAGCCTGAGACAACGCTGTCTTAAAAACAACAACATTGATTAAAATAATAGTTGTTAATATTACAATTCCAATAACCTGTTCGGCGATGCTGAACTCGAAAGGGAAAACGTCAGCAACACACAAATGATAGCGATCCCAGTTGTTTTCGAAATGGAATGGTAACGCAACATACACAAGCCCAATGAAATACGCTAGAATGCTGCTTACGAAGACATGTCGCACTCGTATCCGGTCATGAACTTCCGGATGCAAAATACAAAGGTATCGTTCTAAAGCCAAACACAAAAGTACTAGCAGAGAAGTAAGTATTCCTCCAAAAATAAAAATGAAAAGACTCAAACATACAAATTTCATATGAAACACGTCTCCTGGGTTGAGAGTATATGTAGAATAAAACGAAATCCCAAGTGTTATAATTAAGTTGGTAAAGGCTAAGTTAATAACCAACATATCATGCTTAGTCCGCAGGCATTTGTATCTTGTGAACACAACAATAATTATAAAGTTTAATATGAAGGAACAAACAACCGAAGTTGTGAGAAAAGTAGTTATAACACTTTCATATATTTCCAACACTGACTGAAAACTATCCGTTTTTGTATCATTATCCATGGAAGTTCTGTTTAAAAAGTCTTCATTTTGGTAATCCATTTCGAGAAATTACCAATGACGAGGTAGTCAGATTCTAAGTTTAAGTGCTCAGTATCTTAATAAGAAGCACTATTGTCATAAATGAATGCAAATATGAAACATCGATTTCTTAAACAAAGTTTCTGTTGCACAGTGCTATGTCATAATACATCTAGTTTGTATCTAATCGATTTTAGATTAAAATAAATCTGCTAAAGCCTGCAACAACTTTGACATTACTGAGCATACTGTGATATGGTCAACACGAAAAAAATCGCAATGGTATTCAAAGAAATTATTTGTAATCATATATATATATGACGGAGTCATTACACCATATAATATTCTGTCAATCAAAACAATAAACCTCGGAAAAAAATATCGGTAATTAATTCAATTAGAGACCAGATTGTCATATCCTTTCTCCATGGTAAACAAAAACATACAAGTGTACTAAGGATATAGTAATTGTCAATGATTAAACATTATGATTTCCGACTTCTGATGACTATGCGGGGCAAAATGAGCCAATATATTTAACGCATTTTAGTTGTTTCGCTTCAGAAAATAAAATCACTTCCTACAAATCAGGTCATCACAAAAAGAAGTGGTAGTTTTTTATTTCTGTATTCTTTGAATGTATGTCCATTAAAAATAAAACTTATTCACAGAAGGCGCAATATGTTTTTGTCTGTTCTATTGTCACATTATATTATAACTATACGCTAACACGAAATCCTGTAAATTAATTGTGCAGCACTTTTGATAATGTCTCTAGTACACTGTACTTCTTTCCAGTAATTATTTTTTCCTTATCAGTACTTTTAGATACTCGTTTAATGAACAATTACTGATCAATTATTCGAATTGTTCCCAAATCGTCTTATCACTTCAGACGGAAATTATTTCAACGACCTTTGATCAGAGAAATCTAGAATAATCCATAAACATCAAAGCCAAATAAGTGACTCTCCTTCATAGCTTAAAATATCCAGATACAGTTCGAAATGTATAGATTAGTTGATAATTTTTCCAATGATTCAAAATTAATCTAACGTATTGGTTAAACTATAGTTAAAAAAAAGTTTTATAAGAAGAAGATAATTTCTCATTTCAGCGTTTCTAAATCACCTAGCATCCTTTTAGTTCTATATGTTACACCCTTGTTAGATAACAGATATACTAAATGTCATCTTTGGTTGACAATGTGATATTTTATCTAACCGATTAATTAAAAACACCAACTTTAGTGATAAAATGGGTCTGTGTTATTTTGTACCCAAGTTCATCCGAAATCAGAAGCTACTATACAAAAGTGATCCATATATATTACGACAGTCCTACGCTTCACCTGTTAACCGATTTTTACGATGTTCACCAGTCCCGTCCTACAATAAATCCAAAATTTATTTTGAATGTGTAGTTTCCAGAATTCTTTAATTTTCTATCTTTCAGCAGTGTAATTCTAGTTTTTTTTCGAAACCAGCAATTAATTTGGATTTTGCTTTAAGAAAACATGGTTGTTTATGTACATATATATCGGCATAAGATTACCGAAACGACACGACACAAATGTAGCTGTAACAAACTATAGCCCTCCTCTGTGATCTGGACAAACTGACTGAAAAAAAAACGCAATTTCAAGTTTATAAAATCTTCAGAACATAATATCACACAGGTTTCATTTGAATAATGTGATAAACAAGATGTGTCATCTTATATGACAAGTTTATCGCTTTTTTTTATTTATATCCAAGTATTGGTTAAAATAAATAACAAAGTTCTATGGCTTTTTCATGTTAAGACAAGCAAAAGAAATCATCTGAGTTGAATTAAAATTTTGAAATTATCTTTCTTTCATTAGGTGGTAATTAAATTGGTGAGAATACTGTGATATGGTCAATACGACAAAATCTCAATGGTAATCAAATAAATCATTTGTTACTCGTATATATGATGACGTCATTAAACCATATCATATTCTGTCAATGAAAACAATGAACCTCGGAAAAAAATATTACATTTTTGTCGGCATGCATATTTCTAAATTAAACCTCATCAGTTACGCTCGCAACCAGAACCTTCGAAAGCCAAAATATTCATAAAAAACATTGTGAGCAAATGATTGAGGTTAGAGGGGTTGTCCTATGATACTGAATATATAATAGTTCTCGGTAGTCATTTTGAGTGACAGTAAAAAGTACAGTGCCTTAGAAAAACTTCATACTGTAGTAAAGTAATTGAAAACTATCACAGAACTTATGGCTTCAAATTTTTATGAAATGTTATGAAAACTTCTGATTGTTTTTTCTGTGATTTTTCAAAAACATATAATATTACTAAAAAGTCTTTTAAATTTTAATCATGATCAGTACAATAAAAATATTTTTGATCCCATCATAGAACAAAACATTGATTAAGATGCTTCTTTTTCCTAGCGTAATTATTGTTCATTTCAATAATATCTGGGGGCCTCCGTGGCCGAGTGGTCTAGGTAATTCGTCATGACTACTTATGATCACTAGCCTGTCAACACTGAGGTTGTGAGTGTGGCGGGGTGTGTTCGACTCCGATCTAAAATTGACAAGGATTGCCAATTTTGTTACCGAAGGTCGGTGGTTCTCTCCGGGTACTCCGGCTTCCTCCACCAATAAAAACTGGCCGCCGCGAAATAGCCAAATGTGCTGAAAACGGCATAAAACCCCAACTAAACAAACAAAAAATCAATAATATCTAGAAAATGTCTAATGGCGCAATACATATTTCATAGTATTACAAAATAGTGTTTATCTATAACAAAAGTTGTTCATGTAATTCCGTCACAATATTTTCAGAAATGTTTAATTTTACTCGAAATGACAAAATAAAAAAAATATATTAAATTTTGAATACGAAATTGGTTGCAAGTATAAACAAAAAATATATATCATCTTAATTTCCAATACAATATTATTGATTATAGTTCCTAATGTAAACAAAGAAAGGGCTGCAAGTCATTTTTCTGACTCATAAAATTATACCAATTTGAAATTAACTTCCAAAATGCAAGCAAAAAACTTTCTACCTTGACTTGCGGCAAAAATTTACCCCACTTGTATGCATATATGCGCATTATTTCGTAACACTGTGACTTTATTGATATTCCTAATGTTAGATATCCAAGATTATTTGCTAATATTCGGTATTCAGTAAAAATTATTTTTAAATTTCCATTATAAAATTGTTATATTTTTAGAAACTAAGGAACTATTAGTATTAGTTATTTCGGATTTAAATCTAATCCACAATATTTCAGGTTATTTTATCAACTTTCAATATTTTTGGACACATTTAAAAGCACTAGTTATGTACCATGAAATGTTAGAAAATTTCTGTGGTCTTGTACTGATAAATTTGTTAACATCATTCATGTTGAGAGAATTTATTTTCTTCCAATTTGAGTATCATATATTATGATATAGTAAATACATTTTTAAAAATCAAGCAATATAGCTACCATTCTAAAAATCACAGAAAAAATACTGTTCAATACTAATAGACTATAAATGATGAAGCAGATTATGTAGTCTCTTTTTGAGCACATGTTTTCCACTATTTTTTTAAAGAAAGATTTCTTGTAGTCCATAATTTTCAATATGCTATAGTAAACACCCAATTTGAAATTTCGACCAAAACTATATATCTGATGCCAAGTGAAGGTGTAGTCATCCGTTCATTATAGTTAAGGCATGAGTAAACATAGCCGTAAATTCAAGATAATCGCAGAATTAGAAAACAACTGCCCATTGATGCCCATGTGTAAGTGTAAATACTGCGGTTGTGGATCTGCACCATTCTAGTTTTATCACCAGTATTCGCAAATAGAAAAAATATAAAACTTCAATAGCTGTCCTTCATTTTGAAAGTCGATACTAAAACCTTAATTTTTTCTAGTTGAAGGCTCACTGCGACATAAAGGATGAAGAAATACAACAAAAAAGGCAGTGCTACTTTCCGTGTAATTTTTTGATGTATATGAGGGCTCTGTGTTAAATATTTATCTACCATATTCTTTCTTTCTCAATATCTGATAAGCTTTACTTACGTGGTGTTTCTGGTGCCTGTATAAACTGGTTTTAACAGACTGTCCTTAATTTGTTTCAGAGTGCAGAGTAATGGGGATACTTTCTAAAACCACATGGTACACGTGTTTACCGTAATTCTTGGGACTGTCACATTCACTAAAATAAAAGATAAAACAAAATGTCAGACCGTTATATTAAGTTATATTTCATTTCGGTTATTTATTTGTGCACCATACCTGTTAGTGTCATGTACTCTACCTGTGAGAACTAATTTCATATGTAAGATTCCTGTCCATTTTTCATGCACTTCGTACGAAACGTTATAATAGGTTACAATGCTGGATAAATTTTTTACACGAAATCCACACATGCATTTGCTCCTATAGCGCTTGCTAATATTTAATAATTCTTATATGATTTGCATATTTGGGAATACGTTCATATGATTGGTCGAAAAGGCTGCCGGTAGCGGTTTGTGAAGTTATTTATTTTTTTAAAGTTGCTGAAAAAACTACTTTTCATAACCAATCTAAACAAGTAGCATAAATACCTCCCCAAAGCTGGAATTTTACTGTCGGGTCAAGTTAATAAGAAAAACGCGGGAGCTTTATACGTTGATTTACTCAAAAATCAGTTAGAAAGATCTCCGATTACAAAGATGAGATCAAGTGCTCATAAATTTGCTATAGAAACGGGCAGATACCTATGGAGCGGTATATTTATTTATGCCTAAGCATAAATCAAATTAAGGCTAGGCATAAATATGTATGCCTAAGCATAAACCGATATATGCCTAGGCATAAATACTTATGGTTAGCCTTAAATCGATTTATGCTTAGGCAATTGTATAATTGTTACTGCCATTTTAAGCGTACATTGTATTTCATTAATTTTTATTATAATATGTTCACCAGTTTCATAACTTATTTTTTTTTATGTTAATACACATAGATTATAACATGGCATTTTTCATATCACACCTAGGTCAAGATATCAGCCCGAGAGCCGCCAGACTCGAGGGATGATTTTGACCATGGGCGGATAATGGGTCTGATATAAATAATGACATGTTACGATATTTTTATTATATACTTCAAAATTGGTGTTTTATAGGTCTCCATGACAATTCTTATCTCAATTATTTCATGTTCATTGCCGTATTGCCATAGCCATATTATATATATGTGTTTGTGCAAATAAATATATTGTATTGTGTATTGTAAACAAGATGGCGGCTATAATATACACAGACTCGGATCGAAGTTGAAAATATTATTTTCACTTCGCTTTCATCATAAAAGCGGCAATCTTTGAAATGGCGGCCACCTTGGATTTTTCAGTATGACGGGCACAATTTAAGATGGTGCCCTATTTATGTGCCAAATTTAGTTTCAATCGATTTAGCCGTTTAAGAGAACATCCCCGCACATACTGACTACTGAAGAAAGAAGAATAACAATAACTAGTATTAGTTGTTATGCAAAGCATGACAGACGCCCCCCCCCACCCCCGCCATGTCCTGCCATTGCCACACTAGCCCCAAATATAAATTTTTACGCACGGAGGAATTTTTGGGGATTTTTAATAATTTAATAATTTTTTTCCGATACCATTTTCGATGATGAGGAACATACGGTACAATTGGAGCTTTCCAGAATTGTTTTCTAGTTTTTAAGAATTTTTTAAAACATTTAAGGCGGCAATTTGAAAAATGGCAGCCATCTTGGATATTTTAGTATGACGAGGCACAAGTTCAGATGATACCCTATTTTACTGCCAAGTTTAGTTTCAATCGATTGAGCCGTTTCCGAGAACATTCGCGCTCAAAGTGGCTATTGAAGAAAGAATAAAAATAACTAGTAGATATTGTTGTGCACAGCATAACTTATGTTTCCCCGTCTTTCCATTGCCACTATAAATTTTTACGCAAGGAGGAATTTTTGAATTTTTTAAATGATTTTTTCAATGATTTTTTTTTAAACTTAGTAAGCGGTCATTTTGAAAATGACGGCCATCTTTGATTTTTGAAAATGGTCGTCTTTACCATTTTTGATGGTGCTGAACATTTCTACGCTAAAATTGGAGCTGTCCAAAGTTTTTTAGATTTTTTAAGAATTTTGTTAAACTTTGAAGGCGACCATTTTGAAAATGGTGGCCATCTTGGATTTTTAATATTATAAAAAGTACAAAAACAATTTTTTTTTCAGAATTACTGCTTTAAGAACTAGAAACATTTGCTACATACTATAATTTTGTCCTGTTTTCTCAGCTTGTGTGTAGCTGAGTCTCTGTATAGGGAAGAAGGCTCTAATGTCCTTCTAGAATTACCAGCTCGTATGGTTAATAATTTACATAAATTATATATTCTGATATATGCAATTTTTTTATGATGTCATTTCTGGGTCATAAACGTCTTGGCCTTTACTTATTTCTTTGACAAAGGAAAGTGTAATTACAAGTTAAAAATATACTTTTAATTAACCATAATTAATCCTTATGCAGTTTGTCATAGTATTTGTTTTAAAGAGATTGCTGCGGTATCTTCTGCTATGAACCCAAAAATGAAATGAAACATTAAACTATAACACAAGAATGTTCCCACTCGGACATGAAATATTCAAAAGAACAACCGTATGTTTAACATTATTTATATATTCTTTTTACATTGTAAAAAGAATTAATTTCGAAAATAAACACAAAAATATCCCCCCCCCCCAAAAAAAAAGAAAGAAAAAAAACAACAACAACAACAAAGAAAATCTATTAAATGCGGTATATAAAAATTAGTATTTAGTTTCAGGCAAAATGTTTTAACTCACCTGATGTAATTTGTAAGAATATGTTAAAATGTATTGTTACTTTGTTGTTTACCATTAGGAAGATACATACGACAGTTTTAGAATATAATATATCTATACATATACACTGATACAAATGGTGACATTTGATGTACAAGTTACGATTTTTTCTGTCCATTCACCTGGCAACTCCGATTACAGGCACACTACGATAACAAAGGAAGATATCATCACTAATCATATTTCTGTTCCAACTTATTTCGGTATTGCTGTAAGTGTTGACAATAATACCTCTCTTCCATTTACTGGATATCCAAACTTCACAAGTGTCAATACAAACAATGGTACACAGCTGGCTTGTCCAACTGCAGTAATAAACCCGTTTCAAATTTCCTTACTTACAACGACTAAATGCAGACTCGAGAACTGCTGTGATAAGGCCTACTCATGATCAGAATCACTTCTATACATATGTATTGACCTTTTTCATAGATAACCTTGAAGTTTAGATATTTAGTGTATTTAAATGGACAAGATGTGCATATATCATTGAATTACGACTAGTCAGACTTGGTTAAAAAAAAAAAGTTGAAAAATAAAAACAATAACCCTTAATACCGATGTAAATATGAAAATGCCAAAAGAACCAAAATACCTAGAGCCTGAAACCATAAAAAAACAGAGCATATGCACGTGGGAGATACTCCTTGCTTTCCGAAAGTTGGATGTTTTACAGCGATAATTTTAAAGTATCAATCGAAATACTACCAGATTTGCTATTGATGGCCTCGGAGGACTTCAGTTTACCAGCAGATGCTGGTTGATCCTGAGTTAGACTCGGGATAAAAGAGTAATATCTATATGATGCCAAATTTAACAAACGGGTAAATCTAAAAACCATCTAAGGACACCATTAGGGATGTATGTCGGTGATTAGACAATTTTCAAATCCTAAAGTTTCATTTATTATTATCTATAACTTGTAAAAACTTGCACTAATATTATCTGTTGTAAAAAGTAGTTGGTTTCCACCCAAAAGATATACCAATCTGAACTCTTTCTGTTTAAAATGGATTTATCAGTTTATATCTCCATATACCATCAACATAACTTTTTGGATTACCTATATCTTATTTTCCTCGTTTTCTAACGAGAATGCTGTTGATGAAAAACTGATAGGACTGTTTATCATATACTTGTGTAAAATATTACTTAAATTTTGCTTTTCAATAACATTTAAAAATACTGAAAGGCTATGAAAGGATTATAAAGTTTATTAACCAGATTCCTACGAATTTCCTCGGCAGGCTGATAAACGAACCTTTATTGACTGCTTCCGGAATGTTATCGCGGCTCTTGGGCTGATATCATGACCTAGGGCCGATAAAGGGTATGATATGAAAAATGCCATGTAATAATCTATGCATATTGTACATATACGTTAATATCTGTTTGCATGGCATGATAAAATTACGGTCACCTTAACTAACACATATCGTAATATTCGATTTACATGTTTTGGAATGTACACACTTCATGACTTGTCCAATACTTCCTTTATTGTCACATCATAAAAGGTACTAATATGTATTCCCTCTGCTTTGGTTGAATAAATCAATGAGTGTTTCAGTAAATCATAGAATATAACTTTTAGAAAAATGTTACCACAAAAATTATCGTCATTTGCCCCACAGAAAAAAAAACAAAACAAATAAGGCAAATATTTAGTAAATCCCAGAAACCAAGGAATTGCTGAACTGCGCGTTTGAAAAAAAACACATACATAGAAATATATACACACACACAATTTTCAATATTTTAAATCATTGGTATGAAATAAATTTATCATTAAGAAATGCTAGTTATTGTTTACAGATCTTGTTTATTGTGTATATGAATGCGTTCCAATGTTGCATATTAGTAAAGTTTAGAATGATACCGTTTATTTGTTACATTGTATTTAAAGCAGTTATTCTGAAACTAAGCAAATGATTTACTTGTAAAACAAAGCCGAGCAACAAGATAAAAAAAATCAATTCTTTTTTTTTATTTATATTTGTATTATCTTGGGAAAGGTAAAAGAAT
Organism: Mytilisepta virgata; assembly: GCA_028015205.1. NCBI lineage: Eukaryota > Metazoa > Mollusca > Bivalvia > Mytilida > Mytilidae > Mytilisepta > Mytilisepta virgata. Next base: position 81,599,752 of record CM051519.1, read on the forward strand.
ATTTAAAGTGTCAAAAACAAAACTTCAAAAAGGAACACATTTAAGTTCATTTAAAAACTTCTTATAAATTTTAATTTTCTTTTTCATATATTTGAGACGTTTACTTACCTGTGGGGTCTTTTGGACTAACCTGTATTATTTCCGATCACTTCACTTTGAAAAAAGCTTTTCCTTTGTGAGGAAATAGTCTTTATTGATATAGTCCTTGGGATGGTTATCAAATTCTTATTCAGTTATTCATAAAACCATTGAAACATCATTTAATGTCAAAGTTTCATTTTTTTTTAATCCATATTATGATTTTACCTAGAATATCTGGAATCATGTTTCCATGCTGCATTTCACGAGCGTGCAATTATTTCCAAACATCTATTGGAATATAAATCGATTCAATGACAGAAACATATTTCCAGGTGGTATAATATACGCAAATAATTAACCTTTATATTTAATTTATGTTGGGATAGGTAAATATTTATCATGTTTATTAGTATCTCAAGTTAATGCTATTTCTGAAACATTATCACTGTGACCTTAGCATTGTTAAATAGGTAATATGCATTAGCACACGATTTGATGTAAAATTTTAATGAAATCAAATTTCAGATTTATATTTACAAACAAATTACTGTTGAGATCAGTTCTAACCTCTCAAATATTCTGTCAGAGAGGACGGTTCTTGAACCATTCTAGAACGTTTCTAGAGTAGAACCAACCCTTTCAAAAATGGTTCTAAGGTAGAACTGTCATAAATGGTACTAGGGTAGAACTGTCATAATTGGTTCTAGGGTAGAATCATTCAGAATGGTTCTATGATAGAACTGTCATAAATGGTTCTAGGGTAGAACCGTCCATTTTCATTTCCGATAACTCTGAATTGATTATGGCACGTACTCCTCTTCGTCGCTTTTCCCAAACTTTTAAAAACTTCTTTTTTTTTTATTTATGTAGTAACATTTCACATCGATTATAATTTCAATATATGAACTTATGACAATAATTAATAATATTAAATTCATGACCAATTTATACAAAACATCAAAAGTACATACATGTAATAAAGAGCTATGGTGCAAGTTTTTTTTTCATTTTTTAACCCACAAGAAAAACGATTTATTGTTTTTGTTAAAATTTGTGTGATTTTTATCTGAAGTAAATTTACAGGTAAAGAAATCAGTTCTTCGTAATATGTTGTGTGTTTCAGGTAATTATAACTAATTAACGTTTTGACATGTATATTGTACTGTCCTGGTGTCTATTGTTCCAACCTTTAAGGTACACAGATACATGTGTAAGTATACAGGTAAACCGTTTTGCTGACAATATCAGCGGAGTTTCAAATTTTTATAACGTTACATTTTAGAATAATTAATACAGAATTTGAATAAAGAGGTGTGTATAAGTGGTTCCAAATTTCAATGCAGATATTTCAAATGTGTCAGATAAGTAACATTTTAATTTATTTTAAAATTAATAAAATGACATTTTTATATGGTAAACATTTGATATATTATATAATTAATTCTCTTTGCTCGTATGAACGTTATTTATTTCGTTATGACAAGGTAGAAGATGATTGGGATGAGTACCAGTCTCTTAAAACACCGCAGAGGATCTTCTTTGTGAACTTTTTTGTGCTTCTTTGTGTTCAATCAATTGAATAATAAATAAGATTTGGTAAAAAAAAAAAACAAACATAACTGTTATTTTATTGTTGTGTTATTAGTTATTCAATATAATAGATAGTAATAAATAATTACCGGTCGGAACCGGTACGGCAATGAATATTCGTGTCGTATCGAAATAACATAAATCGAACTTCAATGCTTGCATATTCAAATCAGAGAACGAAATACTGTATACAAAGTTCCTTCATAATAAAAACGTCAGTGCCGGCATAGTGAAATCCAGCAACGGGAGTGCCATGAGTGAAAAGGCTTGCAAAAAAGCCTGGACAACGGCATCGTCCAAAAACGCAGGCCATATTCAAGTCTAAACCATACGTGGTTTTCAAAAGGGGAAGAAGTATCAAAGATGTATTAACAGATAGTTGACAAGTAGATGAAGAAATGTCGGCAATTAACAAATCAATCAATGCCACACAATGATGATAGTATGTCTGCACAGCTGGACGATAGATATATTGAAGGCATTAATTATCTAATGTGACCATATTATGCATAAAAAATGATAATGGCCGAACTTAGACAAACAATGAACAACATTTTGTTATTATAAGATATAATAAGGGTTGAATATATACCGAAATAATACTGGAAGGTGGAAAAGATAGTCAGAAAGAAAGGAAATATAGAGTCGGATATCCGTGACAAACTATTCTTTGGCGTTGGGATGACCTGGACTTAGGGTTACCCTTTAGAAACTATGCCTTAAAAATAAAACAATATACAAATTCAGAAATTCAGTGGTAGACATTACCCAATCAACGTTAAGATGAAATGATTGACAACATATAGTCTTATAATACAGACAGTACAATAATTTGACTTCGTTGCAGACAAAAATAGTCGCAATTTAATAAAAGCATGCTAAATCTACTTCAAATATTCACAACTGAATAGATTTATAATAATAAGTGACATATAATTATACACTTAAACCAAGGGATATGATCTCCCTAATTGTCAAAATATTAACATATACATAATAGAGATTATGAAGATACATGACTTTCCATGCATGAAAATGCAAATATATTTTAAATATGGGATGGCATCTGATGAGGGTTGCCCTGGGGAAACTCCTAAAACAACCCGAAACATTGAAAAATGCAAACCCATAGTACAAAACGCAATGTAAGGTCAAAGATACGATCCATACCATTAATGGGTGGATTTATGATCATTTATAAAAGAAAATAAATTATAGGTCCTTTGTGCTCATAAAACATATCCTTGTAGTTCTTAGTGCTCTTTCGTGCTTCTTTTTGCACAAAGAAGTTCCTTTGCGGTGTTTTAAGAGACCTGATGAGTACCGCCATTTTGAAATAAGAGGTGCATTTCAATTTATCGAAAAATTACATAGACATAACGTACATATATGAACAATTTCAATAGAGAAGGGACGGGACTAAATCTTAATTTAAAGTGTTCATGTAGAGGAATGTTTTATATACCAGCAAATAACACCGACTAGTTTTTAAATCATTTAGTTTCAGTAAAAACTTTACTCTGAGTGAGTGTTTTTATTTTTTTTTTACTCTATAATATATTTCGGTATGATAAAAGTTGATTTTGAAATTATGACAACAAATTAATTATTTTATTTCTTACAATTTTGGTGTTAAAAATTCATAAACTATTGCCAGGGCCATAAATGGTTCTACGTTAGAACCATTCAGAATGATTCTAGAGTAGAACCGTTCAGAATGGTTCTAGGGTAGAACCGGTACCGTCCTGAATGGTTCTTGTATAGAACCGTTCAGAATGGTTCTAGGGTAGGACCGCCCGGAATGGTTCTAGGGTAGAACTGCCATAAATGGTTCTAGGATAGAACCGTCTAGAATTGTTCTGGGGTAGAACTGTCTTAAATGGTTCTAGGTCAGGACACACCCTGTTATAAACGGTTCTAAAGGATGACAGTTCTAGAACTGTTCTAGAACCGTTTTTCTGAAAGTTTAGGACAGTTCTAAAGATCGGTGAGAACTGTGCTCAACTGTAGCTTTTGAAATATCATGTTTATTTGAGATATTAAAAATCCATGCAAAACGGACAAATATAAATAAATCCTCTTTAAAAAATATTGTATTTACAACGACAGATCCTCTCAGTCCCAATTTATATTTAAAAAAAATATACTCTTTACTTTCCGTACATGATAAACATTCTGTAATGTAAGAGTTTTGATATACTACTTCGGCAAGTAGGTGTCGAATTTAAAGTATAAAAGTCTCAACAATGACGGAAATTCCCTTGGTTTGAAAAGGTACTTATATTTTTGGTTAAAGAGTGGCAGTGCTTGTAGTGACTAAAACTTAGTGAGACGAAAAAAGCACGCATACTTTATTGAATTTAAATTGTACTTTACCAAAAAAATTGCCATGAAATCAAACTGAAAAAATAACTTTAATCCAAAATGATGTAAATTAAAGGGAAAAGAATTAAAAAACTAGAGGCTCTCAGGAGCCTGTATCGCTCACCTGGATTTAACTTTTCACCTTTACCAGGACTAAAAATTTAAGTGTTGCAGTCAATTTGGCTGGTTTTTCTAAACAAAATTTAGCTGTGGCAGTCATCTTGGTTGACAATCCAGGTCAATGGACACATTTCTAAAAGAGAACCATCTAAGGACCATTTCTGCTAAGTCTTGTTCCAACTGACTAAGTGGTTTCAGACAAGAAGATTTTTAAATGAATTTTCCTATAGGGTCCTATATTTAACTAAATTCGGCCGTGGCGGCCATCTTGGTTGACAATCCGGGTGATCGCAACACATATCTGAAATCCATTTAAGGACCAGTGCTGTTAAGGTTAGTTCCAATTGGCTCAGTAGTTTCAGACGAGAAGATTTTTGAATGAATTTCCCATAGGGTCCTATGTTAAACTAAGTTCGGCTGTGGTGGACATCTTGGTTCAGAGTCCACGAAATCGGACACATTTCTAAAAAAGTACCTCTTAAGGACCATTGCTGCCAAGTCTGGCTCCAATATGTCGAGTGGTCTCAGACAATAAATTTCCCATAGAGCTCTATGTTAAACTAAGTTTGGCTGTGGCGGTCATCTTGGTTGACAGTCCGGGTCATCGGACAAAATTCTGAAAGAGGACCATCTGAGGACCATTGCTACCAAGTCTAGTTCTAATTGGCTCAGTGGTTACAGACAAGCAGATTTTTGAGTCAATTTCACATGTTAAACTAAGTTCGGCTGAGGCGGCCATCTTGGTTCACAGTCCATGAAATCGGACACATATCTGAAAGAGGACATCCTAAGGACCATTGCTGCCTAGTCTGGTTCCAATTGGTCAAGTTGTTTCAGATAAGAAGATTTTTCAATTAATTTTCTCACAGGGCCCTATGTTGAACAACAGCTTGTATTCTTGTTTTTTGTAATTTTTTTATTAGAAATTGTTTATAACAAAATCATTGTAATCATTGAAACCATTGTATCTAAATTTATTTTAATTATTCTGCTCCTTTGGGGGCGTCTTGATTGGTAATAAAATATTTGTTTTGTTTGTTTGTTGACTTATTTGTAGATCTTACTTTTTTGAACATTTTTGCTGTTCACAGTTTGTCTTTATCTATAATAATATTCAAGATAATGACCTAAAACTACAATATCGGCCATGCTGGGTGGCAGGCGGATTCACCGGACATATTTTTTAAACTAGATACCCTAATGATGCAAGTGGCCAAGTTTTGTTCCATTTAGCCAGTAGTTTCAGAGTAGAAGATTTTTGAAAAAGTTAACGGACGACTGACGACGGACGACAGACCACGGACGACGGACGCAAAGTGATGAGAATAGCTTTGGGTCAGGTGAGCTAATAAATACAAAGACATCATAAAAATAATAAAACCTAAACTATTTGCAACACAAACGAGTGGTATACAGTTTTTGCTCCTAATAAGGCAACTTTCGTGCTTTCAATAGCCAATAATTTCAATGATTTTCAACTATACATCAGATTGAACTTATTATATCATCAAAACGGAATTGACTGTGCTGGCTCTGAAATTCCATTCAAACAAGTCGTTCGTAATGAATGTCCCCGTCCATCAGTACAAATGGTAATTATGGTTAAATTACACGTTGCATTTCCAAATGTGAAGACTTATATACAACAATCGTTGTAAATAGACACGCGTGGGATTATTGTACTTGAACAACTGATTCATAGTAATACTGTATAACATACTAAAAAAACAATTGAACTTTTATTCCTATTTCTTATACGCCCGTCTTTAAAGACGGGACGTATTATAGTATACCGTTGTCCGTCCGTCCGTCGGTCCGTCGTTCCGCCCGTCGTCCACACTTCGCACAATAACTCAAATACTCTTTCACCAAAATTCCTGAAACTTTGGTGAATTGTTTATATCTATTAAGGTAAGCTGCCTTTTGATTTTTATAAATGTCCGATTTTAAGTTTCCGAGTTATGGGACTTTATTCATAAAAAGGGGGAATTTTCCAGTTTGGACTCTAACTCAGAAATGCTTTGAGCAATTTTCATGACACTTAAGTGAATTGTTTGTATTTATTGACGCAAGTTCCCTTTTGTTTTTAATAAATTTCCGGTTTTAGGTTTCGGAGTTATGGGACTTTATTCCAAAAAAAAGGGGGATTTTCCAGTTTTCGGACACTAACTCTTAATTGCTTTGAGCAATTTTCAAGAAAGTTTGGTGTATTGTTTATATCTATTGACATAAGTTCCCTTTCGATTTTAAAAAAATTCTGAATTTACGTTTTGGAGTTATGAGACTTTATTCATTAAAAAATGCGGGGATTTTCCAATTTAACTTGAAAACGCTTTGAGTAATTTACATGAAACTTTGATGACTTGTTTATATCTATTGACGTAAGCTTCCTTTTGTTTTTTGTTTTGTTTTGTTTTTTTATATATATATATATAAATTTCCGATATGATATTTCGGAGTTATGAAACTTTATTTGTTGAAAAATCATCGAAAATTGTCAATTTTTCACACTTTGGACGGCTATGGAATTTTATTCGTAATAATTTCGGAATTATGGAACTTTGTTCATTAAAAAAAGGGAAATTTTCACATGTCACTCTGTATCTTAGGAAGGCATTGTCAGATTTATTTCAAACCAGTTGTTCATGTTGTTTGTTGTGATGGCCTAAAGGTCTTTATACTATTTTATGGAATCTCGATTTTCTGTTCCAGAGTGGGATGTGACTTGTTTATTAAAAAAGTAACACAATCAAAGGGTCTATATGTTAATTGGTGAAATTTAATTTTCTGGATGCCGGGCGTATCATGCGCTCATGGCGCAGCTGTTTATTTTCTTGTTTCTTGAAAGTAATATGCTCACAACAACATTTAGTTCAATATTAAATAACCGAAATCCATTTTAGACTAATTTATGTTGACTGTTATCAAAATAATGGTTAGAGTTACAGCACAGCTCCAGCTGAACAATTTCTAGTTTGCACTGAACATATGCATAACTTTTTTTGTATTTATGAAACATATTAAGTGTTCCTTTAAAAAAAAAACACAAACATACGATTTTAATGAATGTATTTATTTCCTTCTTTAAAATGCACGATATCCATTATAAAGTATCACAAATAATTCTTATATCTTAAATCGGTCATGTATAAATATTAAAAAAATATATAGATATAAAGTTCTGCATTTTGTTGTCAGTGTATCATCTCCTGTCTGGTTATTAAGTACAACATCTACCATACATATTTGTTTAGTTTATGTGAAAAACGCAGAATAAAGAGCCAGTGTTTCCTACATGCTATTTAGGTTAGATCAAATGTGGATTCATGCTATACTATTGGGTTTAACTCATGACTATTTTATTAATTTTGAAAAAAAACCTTTTAATTTTATTTTGCTTATACATGTATTTCAAAATGCAACTCATTAAGATATTTAGTTGATAATATAAAATGCTCAAATCTGCCAGACATTTTTAGAATACAAGGAATATATATACAATACATAGCCATTGTCGGAAAATATAAAATTTATTTGGGCTCGCTAGGCGAGGTTTAGAAACATGAGAAAAGGCGAGCTTTAGTCATTGACCTAATAGGTCTAAAATTTATTCTACCCCTGTTATTAGACCGGAAATGGCTTGATTGCATGATAGAAATTGAAATTGTAAAAAGCTGTTAAAAGGGCATAGAACGACTAAAACATATAAAACACAAAAGCCGAACAAATCCAAGTGCAAAACAATACAAAACAAAAAAGTTTAAAATTCAAAATTGCCCAAAGTTTCAGCCAATATGGCCTTGTTCACGAGCAGAAAGAAACAAAAAAGATTTTGATTCTTTGAAAACCACAGAAAGACTGAATCCGTACATAAAAAGTAAATAATAAAAAATTGAAATGTACGTTTATGATGGTAGGCCAATGGTTATTTGGGTCGTTCTATGCCTTTTTAACAGCTCACCAAGCTCCTATTATATTCCTTGTATTTTATCGTCGTATATGAGTTGTTTCGCAACATTCAAACTTTATTAAATACGCCTTTTAAAAATGCAACCGTTGTTACAGTAAATTAGCGTAATTAGAAATTATAAGTATCTGAATTATTTGTGAAAACAGATTTCTATTTATCCTTAGTAGAGTATTATTATGATCAGAGAATATGTGTAAAATTTTGATTTATTTTCAGGGATCACATGTAATTACTTAAATTTTAGGGACTTCATGTAACCCCTAAAATGACCAGAAATTACGTGTTATCCATGATTTATCAGTGATTATGTGTAATTACGCTTATTTACTGTAACATGTACATGTATACACATGTATAATTATTATATAACTTTCAAAGTGGCAAACCAAGGAGAACATTGTCGAGTTATACCGCTTTTGCCACAGAACTAAAAGATTTACCAGGATTAAATATTACTAGGTACCAACGCATTACAATGACCTCCACATTAACATTAACAGTAAAATTTCTAACTGAATGTGAAATGCATATTTTTTCCAGTCTTGTCATGTATAAGAAAATAGTTTTCATCCTGATGAAAACTTTTTAAATCTAGACACGAATTAATTAAACATATTTTAATGCCGACTATAAACTTTTGTTAATTCCAAATATGTACTCATAATGTCTTCATCTCCATATGAAAATTAATGCTTAAATATCAAAGTTAGCCTACAATTATAAATATAGTCAACAAAAAAGCAAAATATTTGTTACTTAAATTAAAGCGATTTTTCTTCTTTGTTATGACAAGTATTCTGACAGGGTATTTTTAATAACTTGGTCAACGTATTTAGTTGTCATCCAAGTATTATTGTAAACAAGCTAATTTTAATAGAATTGTTTTTATTCTCTTTAAATTTGGAATCTTTATGAAATCTGCATATTTATTCTGTATCTATTCTTGGCAAATGAGTATACCCTACAACCTGTTTCATTAATATTTTAGCAATACCAAACTAGATTTAGGCAGTCTGAAACTACTGCAATAAACGCCCTCTCCATATGTTTCTTCCACCGGTGTGTCAAATACAATCATATGTTTAAATATCATTATGGGCCACAAGTTCTAAAAACAAAATTTCTATTTAACAATATTTGGCATCTACATATAGTTTAGGAAAATACTGTGTAGAAATAAAATGCATAAACAAAAAAATGAAAGTATAATTTTGAAATTCGACCCATATTGGCTCCAAGTTTGATAATTATAATTCCTAAATTTTATTAAGTATCTAAACATAATGTCTGACAATATTGTAAAGAATTAAAATGCATGAAGTGAAAAATGAAAGACTTACATTAAAAGTGTGACGCACGAAGAGACAGAAAGACGGGGCGATAACAAATCCTATTAAACTTTCTTCGAAAGTCGATAATAATCGGCCTTGTTTATTGAACTTTTATACCGATCTGTATTTACAAAATGTATGCGTAAATGTTCATTTTAACTGCTTACCTGAAATTCGTCTATATCATATTTATCCTCACTTTTTATCCTTAATACATTGTCAATACACTCTTCTCAATGAAAATTGTGTTGAAATTGTTTCCAAATTATTACAATTAACATGGTAATACCAAACTAGATTTTCACGTCTGGAAGGGGTTAATATAATCACATTTTTTTTCTGAAATTTTTTAAAGTATATAATTATCTACGTCATTGGAACTGTAAATGTTTATCTATATGCACAACCCAGTGTACATAAACATCACTCTCTAATTATCTGATATCACCAAAACAACTTGCCAATTGTTCTCTTTTTTTGTTAACCGACTGAATGTTAATTTCTATTAGAAACTATGCGACAGAACGATGAAAAGAAAGTTGCTTTACACAATAATATACATGCATCTTGTTCTTGAACAAGAAATTCTGTTTCCACCATGCAAGGAATGATAGTCAATGTCCGAAAAACACATAGCGAATATATATGTATGATAAATGATAATTGTATCTATGTTAAATGCTGGTTTCTGTTGTTGTCAGAAGTATTCCACACTGTGTTTATAGACATTTTATCATAAGTGTTATGCAGTTGAGAGGCATGTTCGACTCCGGACAAGGTTAACAATTTTTCTACCGAAGATCAGTGATTGTCAAGGATATATCAGTTTTCTCTACAAATACAGACTGACCGCCAGTAAAATGAAAGTGGCGTAAAACAAAATTATCAAACACATACTATTTCATAATATTAATTTCTTATTTTTGTGCAGTTCAGTCGAGTTTAATAATTTATAACAATAATTCATATCAACAGTACACGTATGACTTTCCATTTGTTCTGAGTATTGGTGTACCTCCCAGCTTTGCTAATTTGTCGGACATTGATTGCAACATTTTCACTTGGAGTTCCATGTTTAGTTATGAAACTTTATTCCATATCAGCCATAAAACATATAAGCCCTCGACAGAAGTCTAAGGTGGGGGGGGGGGGGGGGTCTAGGTAGTTCTTCATGACTACTAATGATTACTAGCCTGTCCCCACTGAGGATGTGCGTTCACGCGGGATGATATGGAAAACAACATGTTTTAATCTACCAATAATAGAAAAGGCAAACAAAAAGTGCTTTTAATAATGACCTTCATCTTTAAAGTTGGTTGATGGTCTTCAGTAATGTACAAGGATCAACATGGTTTTTAATTTTGTCTTAATGCATATGTGCATTGTGGTCTACATGTATTGATTGATTGATTGATTGTTTTTTAACGCCGTGCTGGCGATGGCGATATTGCAGCCAATAGCCAATGTAAATATATAGTTTAAACATTCGACTGTTTTGTAACAGTATAAGTTTTCAGTAATAGCATTCATTGCTGTCTTTACTCGTTCTTTTTGGATAATTCGAGGATGAAAAATATTAAATTTTCATTTTCAACGGACGAAAACAGTTGCTACACAATTATCGCACACAAACATTTCGAAGGGACTTTTTATAGATAACCTCTTCCCTGTTTTTTTTCCTACTGTAAAATATTCACTGAAGATTGGCACTTCCCTCATTTCATTGCTTGTCACAAGAATATTGTTTATCAATTCGTTATATTTTTGCATTTCCCTTATTGATGTACAACAATAAAGGTGACAATGTAGTAAACTTACAATACTGTGTTTTTTGCTTATGAAATCCACTACTTAATACACCGTGGTACCATTGAGGATCCGAAAAAGAAGTACGGTACTGAACATATGAAAAAATATTAATTCCCGTCTGATTTAGCTTAACGGTACGTTACTTATTTTACGTTACTAAGGCATTCGTGTCTGGTTAGTTCTCTGTTTTCAATAATGTAGTGGGCAGTTCGTTTGTCTGCTTCCGTGCTGATTTACAGAAATGCTTCTTACAAGTACAAAATTAATAACAGAAAATAAAATACCTAATGAACACTGGTGATTTGCAGTTAAGCCTGTCTATTTCTGAAACATTATCACTGTGACCTTCGCAATATTAGATAGGGAATATGCGTTGGCACACGATTCGATGTCAATTTGTAATAAATTTTTCAGATTTATGTTTTCAAACAAATTAGTGTTTGAGTTATTAAAAAGCCATCATGCGAAATGGAGAAATAGATATAATTACTCCTAAAATAAATATAATAAGCACGATTTCCTTTTAAAAAAAAAGTTTAAAAACATCCGTATCGGCTCTTGTTTAATTTAGGGTTTATACGTCTGGGCTAATATTGAAAACAGTTAACATTTTAAATCTAAAAATGATAGAAAGGGCAAACTGTGCTTCATCTTTTTGGTCGCTGCATGACCTTCAACGGTGGGTCAAAAGTTAAAATCCAGCCGAAACGAACAAAGTGGCTCTTAGGGCTGACTGAATGTAAAATGTAATACACTATATAGTTTAAATATTCGACTGTCTTTTTTAACAATATACAAATGTAAACATTCAATAACAACAATGTGGTCTTTACACGGCTTTACACATTCTTTTTAGATTCTTCCAAGATGTTCAAAATATGAAAACTGCTGTTTTACAATGATTCGAACACCGGTGATACAATTCGATATTGAAGTGTTATAGATAACTTCTTCCTTGATTTTTTCTATTTAATCCCTATTATAAACTATGGACGATCAGGTAGGAAGCAAAACATTTGTCTTGTTTCATTGCTTTTCACATGGCTATTGTTTATCAATTTCTTGTATATTTTCCATTTTTCTGATTGAGTATCCAGCGTTATGCAGGTCATAGCCAATTTTAGCATCCGGTTCAGCAATGGAACGATCACCTTTAAGTTTCCACCTTATATGAATGATTGTTATCTTTTTTTATTTTTTATATACTGATTTGTGTTTTTACCGAAATAAATAAAGGACTGATTGTTCCTCCAAATTCCAAATGGACCTGGCGTCCTTTCGGCCTGGGTTGTATTGGTAGACTGGATAGGCCTGGTTATCCACTACTTAATACACCTGCTACCATTGAGGATAAAGTTAAACATATAAAATAAAAAATATCACATCTCTTATTATCCGTGTGATTATGCTTAACTGGATATGTATTTCACACACTAAGGCATTCATATTTTGTTAGTGTTCAGTTTTCAATACTGTAGTAGGCAATTCGTTTTTCTGTGCTGATTTGCAGAAAATATTGACCTTTATGTAGGAAGCAAATCATTAGTGTTCATTTCCTGTTTAATTTCTGTTATTAGTTCTTTACTTAGAAAACTACTAACAGAAATTAAAAAACAAATGAACACTGATGATTTGCAGCTAAGCCTGTCTTTTAAACTACGAATTTTTGACGATTTAATGAGGTTTTTTGACATTAAAATGATTGGAGTCTGTAATTATGATGTTTATTAACAGTCGCAAAAAGAATTGATAATGTTACATAATTACAGCATTACACAATAGTATATACTTTTAATTAGTATGTTAAATACTTTGCACTAAGTCACACAGATGTACATCTGCAATAATTAATACAAAATTTCATGGTAAATAATAGTAACATTTAAAAAAGATTTTGTTTACTGTGCATGAATTAATTATTTTTAGAAATTAAACTGGTATAACATCTGCAATAGCATTTAATTCAGACTTGCAATTTTATTTTGCCACACCATCCACATTGTAGTTCAATCAATCAATCATTGTAGTTCTAGTAAGAAAAACGCCATTTATTTTTTTTGTCATCAACATGTGGTATTGGGATGATGATATTGGAACTAAATTCAATTCTGTTCAAGATTGTATTTTTGTTGTTATGGTTACAAGTATTTTTTCCACTTTATTAGGACTTTTGACAAAGAAGAAACAATTTCGTCATATGGTTAAGTTTGTTCTACCTTGATTTCCTGAGAACCGCCTCGGTGGTCTCGTGGTAGCGTGTTCGCCTCGAGTGCCGCGGGAAGGTCGCAGGTTCGATCCCAAACCGGGTAAAACCAAAGACATTAAAATTGGTATTTGCTGCTTCTCCGCCAAACACGTCTCATTTCGTCCTGATATGCACCTTGTTACCACTAGACGTTAAACAATAATTCATCCATCCATTGTTTGGAGCACATTTCTAATATTAAATCAATGGCTGTCTGTACTTAACGTATCGCATTTACTATAAACATACTAATAAATTGAAAAATTTTACACGTCCACTTACCTTTCTATTTCATAACATTTACCTATTTTCAATATTTTACAATACTAGTATTTGGGGTAATTTCAAAATTTGCGGAATGTAGTCCCGGTTGATGTGTGTGTATTACCCCGTTTAGGTACGAACAAATACGGTTGACAAAATCTGTACTGAACTAATATTTGACTTTTTAAATAAAACATTATAATGAGAATATTTAATATTATACAATTACTAGCTGACTTTGTAATAGGTCGCTATCAGGATTTTTCAACCCGAGAAATGTAATATTTACCGAGCCTTTAGGCGAGGTGAATATACATTTTCAAGGTTTGTTTTATTACATAAATCGGAAAACTGTGCTTTCACTTTCTATTTTAAGAACAAATCGGTCACTATTACATTCCGCTTGACCTGTTACATACCCAGTAATTGTTTATTACCCGACTTTCACTTTCTATTTTAATCCTATAACCGTGCAAGCGGAATTCTTGCGGAATACCGTGCAAGCGGTATCTTTGGATTTTTATTTTGAAACTCCTGCGACGATGCCTCTGCATGGTGGATCCTAGGTCCCCGAGGGTATTCGCCAACCCAGTCGTCAGACTTGTCTGACATGATTATTCATTGATTTGTTAGAGAAATTACCAGTATTTAGCAAAATTCAAAAATAATAGAAATACTAAGGGTTCATTCCTTGTATTGCACATGGTAGATCTCCTTAGCTGAAATTTGGCTTCCTATTTCAGTATTTTTGGTTATGAGTACTTCTTGTTTAAAATAAGTTTGGTTTTGGTCTTCCAAATGTTTCGGTTTTAACGCTGCTGATGAGAGGTTACTCCTTGAAATACGTCGTATAAAGCATAGTATAAATTTACTATATCTAATATAAGAATCTTTGGATTGTTATCTTGCACTAAGTTTAAATACTTCTCAGTTACTATCACGAGTACCCAAGACCTTTTAGACATTTCTCATCCAATCAGAAAATAGAAAAAAATATTCATGTAATAATATCAATTGTTATGCATGGGAGAGATAACTGTGGGAGATTTGGTGTTAAAATGTCCATCATATTCCCTTGCTAATTGGTTAAGAATAACCAGTTTCCCTGTAATCAATTAGTGTGATGTTTTAAAATGTCCATCATATTCCCTTGCTAATTGGTTAAGAATAACCAGTTTCCCTGTAATCAATTAGTGTGATGTTTTAAAATATCCATCATAGTCCCTTGCTAATTGGTTAAGAATAACCAGTTTCCATGTAATCAATTAGTGTGATGTTGACTTGAGACTTATGACCATCTTGAACGGGAAAATATTTGTATAGACATAACCCTTGTTTTATCAAATAAACTACAAAAAAAGACAGGTCATTGTATTTTTTATGTATCTACAGATTAAACAAAATTTTTTTATATTGTACGTTGTACTGTATAATAACCTATTAGAATTTCAATTTGAACGACGCTTCCTGAAATAAAAATTTTAATCGCTTTGAAATAATTCCTTCAATTTCGAAATTTATGTAAGATTTTACATTAAAAATTACTTTTTTGTTATTCTCAATATTTTGCATCGTTTTCAAGGTCAATACTTCGCAATATCAAAACATACTTGTAGCTCCTCAATTATTGTAATTATTTATACAGATGACCTACAGTGACTTACCTGCTCAAGCGACAAAGGTTATATAGAAATAAACACCCTGATGAATGTATATATAATTTAGTAAGTCGAGTAAGTCCAAAGGTCAATGTTCTAATACAAACACCAGAAACTTATGTCTGAGGATATAATTTATCATTATTGTGCTGTGTACCTAAATGAAACAGTTTATCGTACATGTATACTTAAAAAATTGATTTTTAAAATACACATGTCCTCCACTATACTATTAATTTAAAAATTCATTTATTTTGGAAATTCTTTAAAGATGTCATTTTTGGTGACTGTATAGCAGCGTGCATTCAGTAAAGTTCAAAGATTTGGTCACGAGATTCCTCGATAAACGACCCTTTTCATATTAGGCCGGAGCCGTTGTAAATCATAGCTCACTCCATATAAAAAAAAAATTTCGAAAGAGGTTTTTCGCTCATCTATATCAACCAGTTATTATCAAATATCTTCTTAAGATCAAGGCGAAGTAATTGAACGCCGTCTAGTGTTCATTTGTTTACCGTTTCAAGAGCATTCGCTCCTTGTCATTGTATTACGTCCGCCACTGATTGTTTGACGTCGTAGTCGTTATGACGTTGACTCCGGAGGGGCAATGGCGTCGCCCCAAGGTAGAAATGATGGTGTGTTCAGACGTACAGTTATCGAACGTTTTCGAACCGTTTCAGAACGCATTGTGCGTTCTCTTCATTTTAGATAAAACTCATTCGAAAAGCATTATTCAGTCGTGTAAACGCATATTTCGACTAATTAGTTTCAGAATCACAAGTACGTGTTGTTATTTGCCACATTTGTCCACAATTAGGTCACAGATACACTGTTATAACTTTACTAAACAACTAAACTCCTTAGACGTTCAAGAACTAAGTAAATAACCCGAATGCATACTTGTGCGAGAGAGCAAAAAGTAAAAAAAAATCTTTCGAACTAGTTTTTTTTTCAAGCGAAGATCGAACTTAAGAGCGACCCAGTTTTTAACTGAAGTATTGTAAAAAATGGAAGAAAATCAAATTTTTACAAAATTTTAGGAGCAGACGAAAATATTTTCTTTTAATTTGTTGAAAAATGAAGAATAAGAGGATAATTTTGAGCATTTATTTCTAGATGAAGCGGCAAAAAAATGTAGCGGCGAAATCCAAAGACCTATAAATCAATTTTGTCTTGGCCTAATTCGTTAGGAATTGAACGGCGAATATTTCATTCAAAAAAGACATTATCAGCTCCCACTGTTTGAAAACATTTTCCAGGCATCAGTTATCCTTACGGATCTTTACACCCCTGCTTATATCTCGCATGCAAGAATTTTTTGGTTAAACGCTTTAATTTTGTGATAATGACAATACCCTCTAAATTTAACGCACTTTGAAATAAAAAATGGTGATTTCAATTTACGTGGAGTTAGTTCACAAAATGTAGGTTTTAAACGTAAGAAACTTTTGAATGCTTAATATTTTACGGGACTATAAGGATACAGTGGCAATACAAATCATCCATCGACAACATGAAATTCAACAATTGATAAAATCTGCAACTCCTTAAAGAAAGTTAAAAAAATATATAACTAAATTATATATAAATATACTAAATAAATAAATGATTTGGAAAATACGTTGAAGGTATAAAAAGACATGAGATTTCCGAATGCAGTTAGGTTCTATCCGGGCAATCTGGTTCAAAACCTTGGTTCCATCCAGGTCTTTTGGTTCTGAACCTTGGTTCTATCCGGGTTCTTTGGTTCAAAACCATGGTAACTGGTTCAACATCCGGGTTGTTTGGTTATAGGAACCCAACTTCTTGGTTCTATCCGGGTTCTTTTCTAGTATTCCCGTTGAACTTTGAGAAGATATCCGCAAGTATCCGAATAAAGAAATAAAGTATGTCAAAGACGCTTATCTTGTTTTACATCATTTATACATTTCAGCATCGCCGGAAAATGGAGCTGTAAGGTAAATACCTTCTCATTTTTATTATTTAATATGGGAAACTGGACAAAAATATAACATCGTAAATATTTATATCAACCAAAATATACAGTATATCTAACATCCGTTTTTTGAATCGGAGTCGTTCCGTTTTCATTTATTTTTCACTACTTATCCCTCATTTCATAAACATACAAATAAATAAATGGATTTTAGAAACTTAAAATGTGGGCCTCTATATAGAAGGTATGATACATAATTCATAGTTCATAACGACCCTAAGTTGAAAAGCAAGAACCTATAGTTTCGATTTTTATTATTTTTGTACTATAAGAAGCTCTTCTTGAAAAAAAAAATCTGCTCACACATTGAAATTCTCCCAACATGTCAATGATGTCATAGCTATATATAGGCAGCTACAAGCCTGCACGTGAAAGATCTAGCGATATTCCGAATATTTTGTTTGCAATCTTGGCTCCCTCGTTGGCAACGCTTGCTACCGAATCTAATAACATTAAGGAAAATGGTGATGTTCGAATAGACACGAATGTTCTACTATCGGCTAAATGTGCCCCAACCTCTGGTTTTGAAAAGCTATCACTTTTCACAATTTTACTTTATTCATTTTTTTAAAACTTGAAAAAACGACATTCAAAATGTCAACCATTCTAATTAGTTAATAAATACAGCTGTGATTTAAAGAATCGGCATTTCAAAGATGTGGGTCAACACAGTGTGGATCAATTACGTCGCGTCAATGAAACTGTGTGTATGTACGTTTATATTTCTATTTATAGATCGTATGCCACAAGAAACTGCAGTAAAAAATGTAAAAAATGGAATATTTTTCATTACAAAATATTTTTTAATATGAATGCAGTTCAAGCAGTATTCATGGACAAAAATCCCTTTTTTCAAGTACTTTTTTGTTGATCTTAACTAAATGAATTTCTGTGCTAAAGAAAGCTAGACGGATCGAGGCACGGGACTGTGGAAAACTTAACAAATTAAAAGTTTCGTTTTGAATTGTTTTTATTCTTATTTTCGTCTATTTTAGAAATCCAGGAAAAAATATTCTATTTCAACCGAATCTTAAAAAATTTAATTGAATTCAATTTTCACTTTAATTTCCCTTTTTTAAATGTAGTTTGGTTGGCAGGATTCCAAATTCATACTTCTTTATCTTATGCCGCTGAATACATTTCTATTTAATGTTGAAAACTTCTCGGAAAACTTACATCCACGTTAAATCTATAATATATAACTTTATACCGGACAAACACTGTTTAGGTCTGACGAGACATTTACTGGTATTTACCATGAAAAAAAAGACAGTGTAATCCTATCACCTGAAAATTTATGTATAAAATTAAATATTTCAATTAGCCTACGTTTATGGCATCTCCAATGTCGTCGTCCGTCGTAGACACACCCGTCGACGGAACTGGTGGTGGGAGTTTTATTGTTGAAATATTGTTTTTCAAATTTTATGTATAAAAATTCCGAATTGTATGTTATATACATGTACTGTAAAAAAATCCTTGAAATGCAATTTCAACTAAGAATGGCAGACCTACGCATTATTATTATATAAGAATGGAGAAATAAATACAGTCAGGGACACTACGTCGTCTTTCTTTTTTAAAGATAGTGCTTGTTTATATTGTCCCGGTGAACCTTTGAATATGCGTCTGTAGCAATACATTTTAAAAATTAACTTGAATCACAGGGTATTTTTTCTTAATTAACTTACGCTAGACATTGTAATATTATTTATAAATTACAGTCCAGAATAGCAACTAGTTAACATCTTTCATGGAAAAGATTTATTAAATGATTTTTTTTATAGAAAAAAAACAATAAATTACGTCGTATATTTATATAAACGGTCAAACTTGTTAATATACTAAATAAATAAATGATTTTGGAAATACATTAAAGGGATAAAAATCATGAAATTTCAGTATGCAATTTGGTTCCATCCGGGTTCTCTGGTAAATAATAAATAAATAAATAAAAATAAATAAATAAATTAATAAATAAATTATATTATATATAATTATATATAAATATACTAAATAAATAAATGATTTGGAAAATGCGTTGAAGGTATAAAAAGACATGAGATTTCCGAATGCAATTAGGTTCTATCCGGGCACTCTGGTTCAAAACCTTGGTTCCATCCGGGTTTTTTTGGTTCTGAACCTTAGTTCTATCCGGGTTCTTTGGTTCGAAACCATGGTAACTGGTTCAACATCCGGGTTGTTTGGTTATAGGAACCCAACTTCTTGGTTCTAACCGGGTTCTTTTCTAATATTCCCGTTGAACTTTGAGAAGATATCCGCAAGTATCCGAATAAAGAATAAAGTAGGCCAAAAACGCTTATCTTGTTTTATATCATTTATACATTTCAGCATTGCCGGAAAATGAAGCTGTAAGGTAAATACCTTCTCATTTTCATTATTTAAAATGGGAAAGTGGACAAAAATATAACATCGTATATATTTATTTTAACCCAAATATACAGTATATCTAATATCCGTTTTTAGAATCTGAGTTGTTCCGTTTTCATTTATTTTTCACTACTCATCCCTCATTTCATAAATATACAAATAATTAAATTGATTTTAGAACTTAAAATGTGGGCCTCTATATAGAAGGTATGATACATAATTCATAGTTCATAATGACCCTAAGTCGATTGTTTCCATTTTTATTATGTTTGTACTACAAGAAGCCTACTCACGCATTGAAATTCTCCCAACATTTCAATGATGTCATAGCTATATATAGGCAGCTACCTCGGATTTATAATAATTTCCTCAGGAATTAAAACAAAAAGCATGATTTTTCGACGTAGTCGTATACGCTCGCTTTTGACCTATTTAACTACAGAGAAGCTTTCCCATGACAACAGACCGCATCTGATAACATTGCAGCCATGTGATTTGATAACATTGAGGAAAATGGTGATGTTCGAAAAGACGCGAATGTTCTACCATCGGCCAAATGTGCCCGAACCTCTGCTTTTGAAAAGCTATCACTTTTCACAATTTTACTTTATTCATTTTTTTAAAACTTGAAAAAACGACATTCAAAAGGTCAGCCATTCTAATTAGTTGATAAATACAGCTGTGATTTAAAGAATCGGCATTTCAAAGATGTGGATCAATTACTTCCGCGTCAATGAATTGAGATAAAACTGTTTTTTTGTATGTACATTTATATTTCTATTTATAGATCGTATGCCACAAGAAAATGCAGTAAAAAGTGTAAAAAATGGATTATTTTTAATTACAAAATATTTTTTAATATGAATGCAGTTCAAGCAGTATTCATGGACAAAACCCCTTTTTTTCAAGTACTTTGTTGTTGATCTGAACTAAATGAATGTCTGGGCTACAAATAGCTAGAGGATCGAGGCACGGGACTGTGCGAAACTTAACAAATTAAAAGTTTCGTTTTGAATTGTTTTTATTCTTATTTTCGTATATTTTAGAAATTCAGGAAAAAATGTTCTATTTTAACCGAATCTTAACAAATTTAATTTTAATTCAATTTTCACTTCAGTTTCCCTTTTTGAGCTCACCTGTCCTAAAAGGACATTTGAGCTTTTAGCATCACTTGGCGTCCGTCGTCGGTCCGTCTGTAAACTTTTACATTTTCATCTTCTCCTCTGAAACCCCTGGACCTATTGAACTGAAACTGGCCTGAAGCTTGGAAGGTCCTTTACAAAGTTTGCATAAATCATCCCGGTCGGTGAAACAAAATGGCTGCCATTAGCATTTTCATGTTCTGATTGGTCCAGATCTAAAACTTCTCCTCTGAAACCGTAAAGGCAAATTAACTGATTTTTGTTATGGAGCATCTATGGAAGGTCCTTTACAAAGTTTGCATAAATCATCCTGGTCCGTGAAACAAAATGGCCGCCATGATTATTTACATGTTCTGATTGGTCGAAATTTAAAACTTCTTCACCTCTGAAACCGTGAAGCCAAATTAACTGATTTTTGGTATGGAGCATCTATGGAAGGTCTTTTACAAAATCACCCCGGTCCGTGAAACAAAATGGCCAGGTGAGCGATACAGGCTGAGCCCACTGAGACTCTTATTTAAATGTAGTTTGGTTGGCAGGATTTCAACAAAATGCACATTTTTAAATTCCAAATTCATACTTCTTTATCTTATGCCGCTGAATACATTTCTATTTGATGTTGAAATCTTCTCGGAAAACGTACATCCAGTTAAATCTATAATACATAACTTTATACCGGACAAACACTGTTTAGGTGTGACGAGACATTTACTGGCATTTACCATGAAAAAAAAACAGTTTAATCCTATCACCTGAAAATTTATGTTTAAAATTAAATATTTCAATTAGCCTACGTTTATGGCATCTCCAATGTCGTCGTCCGTCGTAGACACACCCGTCGGCGGAACTGGTGGTGGGAGTTTTATTGTTGAAATATTGTTTTTCAAATTTTATGTATAAAAATTCCGCATTGTGTGATATATACATGTACAGTAAAAAATCCTTGAAATGCGATTTCAACTAAGAATGGCCAACCTACACATTATTATATGATAAGAATAGGGAAATAAATAGTCAGGGACACTACGTCGTCTATCTTTTTTAAAGATAGTAATTGTTTATATTTTCCCGGTGAACCTTTGAATGTGCGTCTGTAGCAATACATTTTAAACATTGGCTAGAATCACATGGTGTTTTTTTTCTTAATTAACTTACGCTAGACGTTGTAATATTATTTATAAATTACAGTCCAGAATAGCAACTAGTTAACATCTTTCATGGAAAATATAAAATTTATTAAATGATTTTTTTTTTATAGAAAAATACAATAATTCACGTCGTATATTTATATAAACGGTCAAACTTGTAAATAAATAGAAATAAAAAAATAATAAAAACATTAAAATTAAAAAATGTATATCAGATGAAAGGAAAAGATTTGCTGTTTGTCCTGTAATTATTATCTGCAATACATAAACGTTATCGAACGCCGGATGTCATGACGTTGCCCGAAAAATCACCAAAATGAGTACCTTGATGTTATCTTCAGCAGAAGATACCCCGAAATCGAGCAAGGGGACCCCCAAATACTTTTATATCATCAGAAAGCTTGTGGATGAGGCAATATAATATAAGTTTTTCACGAAACTGTAGGATTAACATCGATGGTTTTTATAGACTTTTCTAGCAAAATTTTCGAAAATTTGACGTTTTCCTATATATCCTATGTTAAAAATTAATTTCAGAAGGCATTTTCAAAGGGTTATAGCAAAAAAATACGCATGGGTACCCCCTTTTTATTTCATACTCCAATGTATTTCGATTAGCTTTACATACTGACAAAAAATTAGAAAACTGTAAAATATTTTCAAGTAAAGCGTATTAGATTTCAGGAAGAAAGTAAATGTGTTTGTCGTAAAACAGTGGGAAGTGCTAATTCTAAACGGAATCGGCAAATTTACATGCGTTATACATTGTATGTATGGTGTGCGCTCTGACGTCAAATTTTGTTAGGGTCGTTGGACGTCAGAGGAATTTTTGACCACGGGTGAACCTGCTGACAGTGCTTGAACGCATGGAAACGGTTTCTGTCTTAAACGGATAACCTGGAAGGTAAAAAATACATACCAAACAATTAACACAATCCAATCGAAATTAGCCACATAAAAAAAATAACACGAAAGAGCACAAAACAGAAACATAGAGATAGGGCTTGGTACAGACACTGAGAAATGGTGCAGTTAAATCGGTTTTATGGGTACCTAAGGGAGGAGATCAAAAGTTCAATGTAGGGTAAAAAACTTAATTCACATAGTTTTTTCACTGACCCCCCCCCCCCCCTTAACTTAATTTGGAAAAAATTGATTGACCAATATGTGCATATGCTTAGAGAGTATACTTTTTGCATCATAGGTCCTGTTTTTCTTCAACAATGTATATGATGATGGTATTTTTGCTTTAAAAGTCCAAACATATGTTAAGGCTGAACTTGAATCTGTATTTTTCAATTCGAAATCGATGTCGGATAACAAAACTTGCAGCAATTTTTACCCCCCCCCCCCCCCCCCACCCCCAAACTATTTGAATTAAGTTTTTTTTATCCTACACTGAACTTTTGATCTCGTCCCTAAACCTCTCTTATTTATCTTGACACTTATTTGTATCAAACACACAGTATGATTACCAACAAGTTACCTCTAGCTGGAAATGTTAAATTTGGTTGGGCGGTATACACTGTCAATTTAGAAAGCAAGGGTCAAAATGTGCTCATTTGTATCATTAGTTTCAATTAGATCACCAGAGCCTTTTTAGTTGTTCGTGCTGACTTTATTATCGAATTATTTCTTTGTTGTACATTTCACTTGTGTTTAATGTGTGAAAAAATGTAAAACACAATACATCAAAGTAAATACAAATACAAAATCATTCTTTGAATAAGTTTGAGTTTTATTACATTCTGAAAAAACATTGCACTGAACAATTGATAACATTTTTAAAAGTTAGTTTTTAGACCTAATTTACAAGTTTCATTATATTCAATAATATCCATTATTGCGTGTAATAGGTATTTAACCTGTATTGAAACTGAACTTCTTACCTCTAAAATTCTTTTGATTATTTTGATAATTTTGGTATAAAGCAATTAATTTCACATCAGCTGCTAATTTGCACGTTTTAATAACGAGAATTCCTCATTTCCTGCGTTGTTTATTTCCGCAACAATTATGATTAGGGTTGATATCACTGTTATGTCATTTTGCCAAAGGTTATTCAACAGTAGAAGCAATGTCCAAATACACGAATGGTTCTCGTCCTGAAGAAGCATGAAATATTTGCCAGTGGACGTTAAGCAACAATCAATCACTCAATCAATCAAAAACACGAATGTCTTGTATCATATTTCGTATTTCTTCATCCAAAAAAATGGAGAAGACGTTGTAAGTTGGCTTGACTTTTGCTATATTTGAGCAAATAAATTTGACTTGTGTCCTATCCATTTTGCTATATTTGAGCAAATAAAATAATTATTGAACTAAACTAATAGATTTCAAGCAAGCAAAGAGCGAGGACTAAATTAAATTGTTTTCTTGAGGACACCTTGTTGATGCTGTCTGATATCATTAGGAAGTTTCAGATGCCGCTATTATTATTTTTTTACTCTTGCCACAAATATTTATTCATTCGTATTGTACATAAACATATACCGTTTATTATAAATAACATGTTGTTGGTGAAAAGATGTATTTTCGAGATCGCTAGAAGGTCAAATGTCATTGAAATTAGACCAAATCATCTGAAACTTTCAGAGTTTTTAACAAAAAGTTATAAGATAAGTCACCGATAACAAAAATAATTGGCATGATTGGTGGAATTTAAGGTTTTTATTCTGCCATTGAAATCGGACCAATTTATCTGAAACTCTGAGTTTTTGGCAAAAACATTTAACTATTTAAAAATATGGTCGGGTATTACAAGTTTTAACAAAATATTTCATTTTTTGAAGAACTTTTTTCCATTTTAGACGTTTTGGTAGTTTTGCAAGGTTACTGTCATCACCAGAGCGTTACATATCATGCATTGAAAAACTTGATTCTCAGTCACATTCTTAAAAATTATTGTTCGCATAACACCACCACGTAGTTTTAATCTATACTATAAAGGCAATACTGAGGAAACATAATGCAAACGTACATATTATATATTAATTATGGAAAAAAAATTGATGTGAAAAAGATAGACAGTATGTTCTAAATATTTATTACATTACTTTCGAATATAACTCTGATTATTATTTCTGTTTAGATAATATGTATAACATATTTTTCCATTGACTGTTTACAGTTCAAATACCACAACATAAAGATGCCAAAAGACTTTAGTAGAGGAATCACCTGTTAGATCACCTGGCTATTTAAATTGAAAGATTTTGCAGTATTTTCTCATGCCAGATGTCGAAGCATATTTTTTTATTTAACAGATACATTAAGATCAAATATATAAAACATACAATATCGTGTTCAATATGTTTCACATTTTTGTTCCTAGTAACCCATGCTTTAGACTGGAAGTTAAAATGAACGAAGAGGCAAGTAATAAGAAAAACACAAATAAATTCAAACATGTATTACTTCCATTCGTTTATGATATTGAGAGATTTCTATAAACACTCCAAAATACAAATTTAAATGCATAGTATGTGAAATTATTCCCCTTCAGCAATTTCGACAGAAGTTATATTTCCTTAAATGTAAAGATTCATCAAAATCCACCCAGCTGTTAAAGACGGTTGTGTTTACAAAGTATATGGTACATGTATATTCGAATTGTAAGTCAAATTATCCCCCTTTAAACAATAACATCAGTGTTTGGAAGTAAGTGATTTACTCACTATGATGGGGACACTGACATTTTATAAACTACAGGTATGGGACTTTTTTTTCTGGTATCTAGACCATGGGATTTGCTGTTTTTTTTTTCTCCCCATAAAATTTTTTGTACCGGTCCTTTCCCTGCCCAATCTCTAAGATATATCCGCGGTAATTGGAATCCCAAAATTCCATGATACCAGTCGAGGGCATGTGTATGCATTTTCAGCAAATAATTTCAAAATTGAATTATGTTAATTTGAAGGCATATTTTGACAAATTAAGTGTCATACGTAGTCCTAAAGACCAAAAATGTTTAAGGCCGAAGTAACCCCACCCAGTGTTTGTTTCACTAGAACCAAAACTACATTATACCAAAGCATTTGAAATGTCTTGTAACTCACTTTAAATCGTTTTCCTAGAACTGCCATCAGAATTTATTTACTTACTAAAAAACAAATCTATTCAGCGCACCAGTTCTACCTCAAGGTTTTGTGTACTCTTGCTTCCGTGATCAATCTTGTTAATGACGAAGAAAGTAATTACGATTTATAGTAATGATATAATAAAAATGCTTTTTAGAATACAACTTCTAGATTACATAACATATCTAACTTCATAAATTATTCTTGAACAAAATCTCATTATAGGACGAACGTGATTAGTTACAGAATTTTTCTTTTCGGGTATTATTATTCTATGCAAGATATGTATTTTTAGCTCACCTGGCCAAAGGCCATGTGAGATTTTGTCATCACTTGGCGTCCGTCGTCCGTCCGTCTTCCGTTGTCCGTCCGTTAACTTTTCACATTTTAATCTTCTCCTCTGAAACCACTGGTCGAAATGGAATTAAATGTGACAGAAAACAACTATATAAGGTCCTTTATAAAGTTTGCTCATTTCGTCCCCATCGGACAACAGACATGGCCACCATGGGCAATTGTTATTTTTTGATTGGCTGAGTTTTAAAAATATTCTTGTCTGAAATTTCTTGGCCAAATGGAACGAAACTTGACAGGAACCATCTATGGGAGGTCCCCATTTCGTCCCGATCAGGCAACAAACATGGCAGACATGGGCACTTCTTGTATTTCATTGGTTGATTGAAAAAATTTTTTCTCTGGAACTGCTTGGCCAAATAGAACGAAACTTGACAGGATGCTCATTTCGTTCCGATCGGACTACAAATATAGCCGCCATGGACAGTTCTTTTTTCTGATTGGCTGATATAAAACAATTTTCTCTTCTGAAGCCGCTGGTCCAAATGGAAACATGGAAGAAACAGGAACCATCTATGGGAGGTTCTTCATTTCGTCCCGATCGGGAAGCAAACATGGCCGTCATGGGCAATTCTTGTAGTTTTATTGGTTGATGAAAAAATTTCTCTGGAACTGCTTGGCCAAAACTGTCGGCCAAACTTGACAGGAAGCATCTATGAAACCTCTTTTATGAAATTATTTTTTTTCATCCTGATTGGACAAGCATGGCTGCCATGGGTAATTCTCGTTTCAAATTGGCTGATATAAAGTTCTTTTCTGAAACCACTTGGCCAAATTGAACGAAAGTTGACAGGAAGCATCAGTGGGAGATGGTGACAAACATGGCCACCATGGGCAATTCTTATTTCTGAATGGTTGATTTAAAAGATTTTTTTTCTCTGAAACTGCTAGGCCAAATAGAGCCAAACTTGACAT
This sequence comes from Mytilisepta virgata, assembly GCA_028015205.1. NCBI lineage: Eukaryota > Metazoa > Mollusca > Bivalvia > Mytilida > Mytilidae > Mytilisepta > Mytilisepta virgata. The sequence continues at coordinate 81,627,212 of CM051519.1, forward strand.
AAAGTGTCTATGGCTTCTAACAAAAATCTGCAGAACCGCAGAATTGCTTGAAACCAAACATGTCCTGAACGTTCCTCACATAAGGTGTCAATTCTCATTCAAGATGACCACAAGCAGAGGATTTAGGTCAACATAAGATCCTATGGGAAATACATGCAAACATCTTCTGGAGAACCACTGAATTTAAGAATATGCCGACCTGTAAGTAGAAGGACCTTGATGCAGAAAATGTTGGTCCCTACAAGGCTTTCCACACTTCATTCCAGGTGAGAGATACAGCCTCAGCCCTCTGAGCCTCTATTTTTCGTTTTACGAAATCGTAATTCTATTAATTAAGTTTAAATAAAAGAAAATCATGACAGTCTTCAGAGAATACAAAAAAAAAATTGAAAACATGCAAAAAACTGAGTATCAAAAAAATATTTACTAAATAAAAAATGAACGAAAATTACACGATTAAATGATAGACCCGTATATTCGAAGTCTCATTTTATTTATACTCCATCAAAGTAAAAACGATGTTATATGCGTAACTTGACGTCATATATGCATTCAACGAATGATAAACGCTTATTTGCTTTTGTGTAGATAAACGAAAATGAAATATTAACTTCGACGGAACGAGAAGACCCAAATGTCCAATAAATAGTTTCTTAATTATAAACAAATGATAAAAAGTTCTGTGAGCTGTCAAAGTAGCAAGATGTTTATTGATCTAATGTTACGGATAGTTTATTAACTACAAAAATATATGAGGTACGGCAAACACCAAAGAAAAATGATATTTAAAAATTCTGTTACAAAATATTCTCATTAAACATTATAATAATACCAATGACTTTTAATTTTCTGGAGAAAAAGAACACAGCGGCGAGCTCGAATTGAGGTACTATAAAATTATGAAAGCACATAGAATTATAGCGAACGACGTATATTTGATGCGCATTGAGTCTGAGAATCCAATACCTATCACGGATAAGTTTTCGATTCGGATAGTTAACATTATTCAATACACATATTCACAAACAATACTAAAGAATTTCACAGGACATTGGTACACTTGAACAGAAATATGTCGAGTTTTAATTAACTACGATTTTAACATTAGCATCAAATCACATAGACCCTATGTGGAGCAGGTCAGTTTGAACGTGCTTTTCAGCCACAGTCATATTTTTTCTCAAAACTTTGCCAAATTATGAAGTTTCAATTTAAAGCATAAAGGCAATATTGAAAAATATGATATCAGCATACATATTACATATCAATTATGGAAAATTTTGATGTGGAAAAAGAGAATGGACAGACATAGTCAAAATATTTATCACATTCCTAACGAATGTAACTTGGGGCCTGATCATAACATTATTTCCATCTGTAACTCTAACACTATTTCTGTTTAGAGAATATGTATATAATACTTTCCATTGAATGTTTACAGTTCTAACAAAAAGAAGTAAACGAAACACCTGTTAGCTCAACTGGCTGTTTGAAATGAAAAAAGATTGCAGCATCTTCTCACCCCGGAAGTTAATGAAGAGGCATTTTTTATGAAAGAGGACGAATAGACCTAAGGAGCAAATCAATTATAAAGACAAACCCGAGAAGACAAATGAACAAGCACAACAAATAAACATTGAAAACTAAAAAAAACAGTGAACAATACGAACTCCTATAAAACCCAGGGATGAACTCCGGTGCCCGTAAGGGCAAGCTGTTTCTGCCCCGTATACGACATCCGTCGTGAAGTTCAACAAAGTTAATCCGGTGGTAGTAAATGAAATATTACGACAGATATTGGACCACTGTAACGGTCAATCAATTTGTGATGACGAGCGTAAAATTTCCTAAGTTAAGAAAACCATATAAAACTTCCATAACGTCATATCATTTAAATATTTCGAAAACACTCCATGCTACAAATACTAATGCACTACAAACGATGTTTCATCAGCAGTGCTCATGACCAAATATGGGAGACTGAAGTAAAACCAAAAATGTTACAGGGCAGATTCAAATTTAATCAAAGTACTTTGTACAGTTTACTCTGAATTCCCTATTATTTTACTTCATGAAATTTGGATGCTGAATAAATTTGAGCCTCATCTGTATGTGCTGGTTTGCAAGCAGAGCCTCATGTACATGTACCTCCGAGTTACCCCTTAAATAACTCAAACGCATGCCTCCTGCCTCTTTCTAGACAGAAAATCAATTGATACCGTTATATCATCCTTATGGAAATCAAATATTTTCTTCGCCTTGGGGGTTTAAAAAATCAAATGAATTAAAATAGACACGTTATTACTGCAGATCTGAACAACTGAACCCGTGTATATGTCAGATCTTTAAAAGATGTCTTTTTTCAATAAATTCACTTGCAGACTGAGTTTGTCATTAGGCTTATGTTCTGGGGCTCTAAAATCAAGGAAAGTTTCCCTCATACATACTAATACTAATACAACCATCAGGAATGGTTGAAATTCTGAAAATTTGTGGATTTCTGTCTACTCAGTCTTTGTGATTACTGAAAATAAGTTAATTTCTGCTATAAATGTAATCGTTCAATTTGTTACTCAGTAATTCTGTGACACATATAGTAAAAGCCCAAGAAAACTAATTTATAGGTATACGTAAAAATACATTTTTCACCAGATTTATAAGTTCATTGTTATTCTAGCAAAAATCCTCTATATTAGTATGCAACTATAATTTTAATTGATTTTTATCGTAAAAAGAGAAAAATTAAATATAACTCAAATAAAATTGAAAATCTTATGTTTTCATTTCAATATTACATGTAATATTCAGTAATTTTACATTCGGTCAATGATGTTTAGCTGCAGTTTATCACCTAAAGGGGCACTTCGGTAAATAGCTGCAGCAATTTCGACAGAGTAGTACAAAATAATTCCTATGAGTTTCGGCGTCGATCTGTCACAACTAATGCCACAATCTAAAGCATAAACAAGTGAATTTATTCTGGAAAAGAATCAATACCCTACGAATTTCACTTTACGACATGTCAATAACCCTTAAAAGTTTCGAGAACTGGACATATTAATGCGCCTGTAATTTTTGGTATTCAGTTTGAAGTGATGGGGCAAATTTTCAACGGGAAATTTGAAACGAGAAAAATTCTTATTTGGTAAGCAATGTACTATTCAAGTACAATTTTCTAAGACAGCTTTTATTTGAAAAACATGTAAACATATTGCCCGACTTGGGAAAATTCATTCTATATTTTTCTCTAATTTTTTAAAATGACGAATTTAACATTGAAGTAAACGCGGGTTCGATTTAGTGGTGTGCCTTCCAAACATCTTTCTGTAAAACTAAAATGACCAGTCTACGATAAGAAAGACAACTCGACTCTGTACCGGAACTCAGATCACGCGTCACAATATAGACCCTGGTTCTGTTTATATTTATAAATTATTTGTTCAATTTCAAGACATATAATTATATATTACAGATAAAGGAAAGCATATTCATTCAAATGATATTTAATCGAAGTTTTGTAAATACGATTAAGTTTTTGGTTTTCATATCAAATTTGCCTCAAAGAAATCTTATGACCTCTATACTTCGGAATTTATCAATTCCTCGTAAAAATGACCACAAAATGAAAAAGCCAAATACTGCTTATTGTCTAAAATTTCTAATAGATTTTTAACGATAGATTTAAATCAAGTATAAGTTTCACGACACTATCGAAATGTTAGCAACTGAACTAGAGATACCATTTGGAACTTCTCTATCATATATATCCACTCTGTGGTAACAATAAATATTCAGTGATAGCAGTTTCTATGCAATATATATCCATAGTCTGCAAAATATATTACGAAATGTATTATGCTACTAAAGAGGCGTTTTATACCAAAATTTGTATCATCAGTAGTGTTAAAAGCCAAAAATGTTTTAAGATGAACCTAAAACCCCAAAAAATCTTTTAAATGTCTTGTCTTTATGCTATAATTTCTCACACTAATGTCGTTTTACTTGTTATAGATAAGCACGATAATCAGAATTATTTCAATTTCTAGTTCTACCTCAAGGTTTTGTGTACTCTTGCTTTGGTGATCAATCTTTATAATTCACAAGAAAATAATTACGTTTAATAGTAATGATGTAGTGAAAAGGCTCTTTTAGAATACAACTTTTAGATTACTTAACATAAGTTACTTCATAAAAATTCTTTGACATAGACAGGGAAACGATTAGTTACAGAATTGTTTTTTCTGAGGTAATATTCTATCTACGTTCTCTTATATAATTTCGTTTTATGAAACGCGAATTGTATTGATAAATTTTCATGACAAATAAAAAATTTTATGGAAAAATGTACCAAATTCTTGGGATTTACCTGCCATGAAATTTTGTGTTCACTGCCAATCTAGGATATGGTCTACAGTATATAGCTATATTACAGAAGTCCTTTGAACTTTATTTAGTCAAGTAGTTAATAACATCAGTAGTATAGAGTGATCAGTTTTAGTCCCCCAAAAAACCTAAGGCCCTAAGGCCAAAGATGGCGGCTAATCGGATTAAGTTGTTGGAAAAGATTAAGTTGTCGGATTAACATGTAAAAACACATGGAATCAATAACAGAAAAAAAAACTCTCTAGGGACTAAGTTGTTAAAAAGGGATTACGTTCAACACAAAGGAAAGCAAGGAATGTCGAAACAAGCGGGTTGATCATCATTAATGTCATTTTGTTCTCTTTTTTTTATTATTTCGGATATCAAAAGAAAATGCACAATCCAAGTAACCCGGGGCCAGTTGCTCAACGTCACAACAACAAAGCGAAGGCCGGGTTGAGGTAGAATAACACATGCGTGATAACATATTTTGAGTTGAAATTAATAACTCTCTTTTCCCGCCTTTTTTCCATGTGGGGATAATTTGGACAGTCTAGGGAGATAACTCTTTTCCTAAACCTTTATGTTCGGCTCTTAAACTCATGTGTCTATGAAAACTTCCTTTGGCGGATATTAACAAATTGTTTGTTTAATTCTGAGGGGAAAGGCTTCATATTTGAAGGATTACGCTATGGGAGACTTGAAATTATCATGTTTTAAAAACATTTTGGCCGAAAAGTTATGAAAGCAGGTGAGATAAAACTTATTTCCTCATTAAATTCATCCTCCAAAGTTCTATATGCGGACAATTTATGTATGATCTCGCCTTGTATCTGTATCTGTAGTTTGAATTTGCATTTTTAACTAATTTTTGTTAATTCATATAGCAGTTATACTACGGTTACGCTTCAGTTTTTTAAACTGAATTGGCCGAAAGTTTTCAATGCTGACAATGTTTATTTGCACACGAAAGGAAAGCTAATATTGTGTAGTATGTACCTATATGCGGACAAATTGCTTATGAGTTATAAGAATTTGAATATTTGCATTTTTATTTTTTGGGGCAAGTTTAATGCTTTGTAATGAATGTCGTCAGAGAAATCCAAAATGGCCGCTATGCAAATTACCAAAGTACCCGCAATTTTGCCATATGAAGTCTTTCAAATACTCTTCCAACACGAACCCGTATATTCCATCGTCGGAATCGTCGTCTTTTTTCTGGCGTTTGGCAATAGGTCACCCCCTCTGCGATACATACCCGTTTGATGTGGTCTCTCAGTCCGGCATAATGAACATAGACGAGTCCGCAATCTCGGCAAGCTACGAGATCCTCTCTGTCGTGCTCTGAGCCGTCCGATATGCCGGTGAATTCTTCCGATTTGTGGTCTGCTTCCATGTCTTCGTCTCGGTCCCCGTTAACGATTCCTCTCCCCGTTTGTAAACCATCGGTTCGTAGTCTAGCCGATTCCGGGGTGTCAGGTTTCAGGTCCACCAATAGGTATCCGTAGGTATCTGTGAGATGGCTTTATGCATGTTTTATTGTATTTTTCAAATTGAGGGATATTGACACAAGTTTCCCGAGTTTTCACTTTAAAATAAGTGTTTTATCTATGGTTGTTCCGTTCCTGGCCGGCGTAGTCGTCTGTGAGGGAGTTTTCATACTAATTTTTATTGTGTTTCATCAGAGACATTAAATAGTAATTTATTTATAACACTTTTCTAGATACAAGCATACAAGTCATTGTTGGTTACATAGATTATGCTGTTTCATTATGTTATTTATGCATTCTGGTACATGTATATACATTTTTTGTGTAATAAAATCCGGTGTCCTTGAGGCTTGTTGGGCCTAATTTAAGATTGTCTTGTGTTTTATTTAGAGTATAACTAGTTTAGTGAATACTAGCTAGAATATCTATACCAATGTAAAATAAATACCTTGATACTAATATAAAAGTTACTAAGTGAAGTACGAAGCTAAACGTATACAAAGAGACCCCCCCCCCCCCGAAAAAAAAATGGATGGGTCCCAAACAAATTCCATGCAAGACAGCACAAAAAATCTTTTCAATACGCTTAAAGGCCCGCGCCATAATGACTATTTTCTTATCACAATTGAAAAGCACTAAATATGTTACACACTGAATGATAATGAATCCAAACTAACCTCACTATGGAGCTGAAGAGATACAGAACCTAACTTTACTGTGGGGATCTTCTTATATTTGTCTTACAGCTGTAACTTTTCAGACTATTTTATACATTATATGTTGACAGTATATAAAATCATGACATCTAAAACGAATACAAAAGAATATGAAAACATGCAAACAGATTAAGGATATTTCTTATTAAAATATCGGGACCATAATTGACCATGTGAATATTCTAAATGTCCCCGATCTCCCATAAAAAACTGACAATGACAGAGACCTCGGTAATTTTCGGCAATCTTCGGACATTATATACAATAGAATAGAGAATGGAGACAACACGACCAAAGAGCGGAAAACAGCTCAAAGCTACCAATGGGTCTTCAATGCAGCAAGAAAATCCCGCTTCCGGAGGCGGGATTCAGCTGGCCCCTAAACAATAATGTATATTAGTACAGCAAAATAGACGGCACACTAAACTTCTAAACATAAAAATGTACCAAAATTTAAAAAACACACAAGACTAACAAAGGCTAGAGGTTCCTGACTTGGGACAGGCGCAAAAATGCAGCGGGGTTAAACATGTTTTGTGAGATCGCAACCTCCCCCTATACCTCTAACTTATTTCCACGGGCGCTGAACAAGATCTCATCTTGAGAAAGATATACTCTATTCAATTCATGCTTTAGACTTTTGGTTCATTTCATTTTCAATCGAAAGGAATTGGAATTTACGGTCATTATGTATCATGGTATGGTCCGGAAATCTAAAAAAAAGATCGAAAATTGCATGATTATAATGATGCACCCGTATATTTGAAGGCTCATTTATTTAAATTTCATAAATTCACCATTATTCAATAACTTGCATATTTTCTATTGCATCTGCTTGCATATATTATCACAATTTAACTGCGCATATTCGTTGTGTCTTTTTTTTAAATGAATAATTAAGGTATAAAATAATTAAATCCAAATTTACATATTTCAATGACAAGAACAATTCATTTTGTCTCTTGTTTATTTCCGCTATGATTGTGAATGAGAATAACGTTTTAATCAAATATGAATCTCACAAGGCAGAACAATACCGAATCATACAAATGCTTGCAATTTAACGTACTAATAAATGCTCATTTCCTTTGGTACTGTGTACATTAACAAAAATTAAATATACGCTTCCGTGGACATAAGAGAACTATGCCAAGTTTTAATCAACCACGACTTTAACAGTGCCATTAGATCATAGGGACATTATTTGGACCAGGTCAGCTTAAACTACTGGATTTCTAAAATACACGTAAAGTGTTTCCTACAAAACAAACTATCCGCCAATTTGAATGGAGAAAAACAATGTGGAAAAACAAAAACAGAGATTTTTGTAATATTTATTATATACTACATGGTACAAAATGTAGTTGGACAAAAGAGTGAATATTTATTTAAAATTTTACTCTTGTTTTCTTAACATAATAGCAACAGTTCTAAAGGTGGTAATCATTAGTCAATTCCTGTATTGATAGTCTTTGCATAAAATATTTCATTAAACTTTTGCATATCAAATACCACAACACGCCGAAAGACTTTGGAAAAGGAAACATCTGTAAGATCGTCTGATTGTGCAAAAAAAAATATACAGGACAAAAAGAATTATTCTTAAAGTCTTCTTTAATATTTTCTGAACATTCATTTTCGTTTTACTAAGACATTTGAGATGAAAGTTGAGAATAATGAAGAAAAAGGTCAGACAAAAGCCACAATTTAAGTTAAATTGCTTGATAGATTTGTTTATAAACCAACAAAATACTAGATAAATTAACCTCATTTTCTTCATGACGTCATATGTACTATCTGGTACGGCAGAGGCATGTTAATTATCTCGCTTAAGTTTTAATAAATACAAAACCTTCGAATTTGTGATATTCATTTATTCTTCAAAAAAAACACTTAATACGTAATGACTATACCAGAATCTGATTCAAACTTACATTGGGTTTGATCAGAAATAAATTATCTTAACGTTAAGGATTATCTACATCTTGTGTACCGCAGTAACTTTAAATTAAAGAGGCAACCAACACGTCCACTTCTGCTCAATGCCTAGATTTATATTTAGACGACAAAGGGCGATTGAAATCAAAATTCTATGACAAATGTGGTGATTTAAACATTGTAATTGTGACCCCCCCCCCCCCCTTTCTTAGCACCACACCAACGTATCAAGCTTATGGGGTTTAAATTGATCCTTTCCCGTCGTGTATATGATTTGTATTTTTATTGGCAGAACGAAGTTACTGTCACGTGAAGTACTTGGACTAGATTATATTCACAATGTTGATATCATCACTTCATTGAGACTAGATGAGACTAGATATCTTCAGTTAGATCTCGGTCTTTACTGGAATGGACATTTCACTTGACTTACACTAGATTATATTCACACTGCTGATATCATCACTTCATTGAGACTAGATATCTTCAGTTAGATCTCGGTCTTTACTGGAATGGACATTTCACTTGACTTACACTAGATTATATTCACACTGCTGATATCATCACTTCATTGAGACTAGATATCTTCAGTTAGATCTCGGTTTTTACAGGAATGGACATTTCACATGACTTACACTAGATTATATTCACACTGCTGATATCATCACTTCATTGAGACTAGATATCTTCAGTTAGATAACGGTTTTTACTGGAATGGACATTTCACCTGACTTACACTAGATTATATTCACACTGCTGATATCATCACTTCATTGAGACTAGATATCTTCAGTTAGATCTCGGTTTTTACTGGAATGGATATTTCACTTCACTAGATTATATTCACACTGCTGATATCATCACTTCATTGAGACTAGATATCTTCAGTTAGATCTCGGTTTTTACTGGAATGGACATTTCACTTCACTAGATTATATTCACACTGCTGATATCATCACTTCATTGAGACTAGATATCTTCAGTTAGATCTCTTTTACTGGAATGGACATTTCACCTGACTTACACTAGATTATATTCACACTGCTGATATCAACCATTTTAGCATTGAGACTAGATGAGACTAGATAACTTCAATTAGATCTCGGTGTTTACTGGAATGGACATTTCACCTGACTATCATTTTCAGTGCTACGTGTGCCGTTAGTTGAGCATGACAATCTTACCCTTCTGGAGCATCAAATGTCACTTGTGGTTTTTGTAGGATTTCTCATTGCTAGTGATTTATTTGTTGTGCTAATTCTGTTTAGTTTGTTGTATGTTTTTATTACTAAAACTATTTTCCTTGTCTTTTGATTGTTGTCTTACGAACTTTCCTAATAGTCTTGTCGCTTCGGTATTCTTTTGTCGATATTTACATAATGGATTCTATAATCATGAAAAGAATGTTATTTTATCACAAAAAGGATATGTTTCTGTAGCAAACATCCTCTACATTGACTATAATTAAAGCTGATTAGCAAACGGATATTAAAAACATTCCTGCTTGTACGAGAGAAAGTAAAATGCCATGTCTCTCATCGACGGAAAAATGTATATGCCTTATTTGCGTGAAACTAAATTTGGGTTTAAGGGAATACGATACAATAAAGTTCCTCCAATGAATTTTTGCTGAAAATTTTCCAGATGGTCAATTTTTATGTATACTTTTCAAATACTTAAAGAAAAACAAACTTTCATGACTTAGTTTTTAAGATAATTAACACTGAATTTGGTATATTTGAGCCCAAAACCCTAAATTTTTCATTTTTCAAGACTGTCACAAAAAAGTGTCTAACTTTTTAACGAAACAAGATAGTTTTACTAGGTCTTTTGCAAAATATTCCCAACTACATAGACATTTCTTATGACAAAAAATTGATGAAAAAGATTGATAAACTAATTAGGAAATTATGCAAATTTAGGTCAAATAAGGAATATTGATAATAATTTGGTAACTTTAGATGCATGTAGAAAAAAGTCCTCCATTGATTTTTTCTTTAAATTTTAGTATACTTAACTTGAAGTAATGAACTTCTGTTTGCAAAAGAAAAAAGTTGGGGTCCATGTGCTCATTGCAGAGATATTCGATAAAAACCCCATATGGTATAAAGGTTTTTCTTGATGGATACTATGACGTCACAATGTGTATCCCTTGTTGACGTCATTATCTCCCCCTGCTACTGTATCGTATTCCCTTAAGGTGACAGGTACGTAAATGGATAATCTCACGGAATTTTATGAAATTTTGCATGCAACTAGAGCATGAGGAACTGCACCAGAACATCGAAATAATGATATATATAACTTTTACACTTTCTGAGATATAGCAAATTAAATATCCGGAAAATAGTAGTACAAATGTATAGAATACACGTAATTTATATCGTTAAAAAGGTCAGCAATTTTGACTACAAATTAACATTTCTCGAAATCCTGTCCTACGAATTTTCTTTAAAAATGATATGTTTATGCTACTGGAATTTCCGTTTTATTGCTATAAAATTTATAGGGGGTCACCGGATTCGTTTTCTGAGTATGAATAGTTTGTACAGCGTGGAAAAAGCGCTGAAAAGGCAAAAATAATCTAAATCTTATTTTTCGACGTTTTAGGTATTGCAGAGACACTTGGATGATTTATACTGCCAAAACGAAGTCGGTGACCCCCTATTGCTTTCATATCAATAAAACGGAAATTTTAGTGGCAATAACATATCAATTTTAAAGAAAATTCGTAGGACACGTTTTTGAGAAAAGGCAATTTAAAGTAAAATTTTTCAATATTTTTGGCGATATTTACGTGCATCCTATACATTTGTACTTCTTTCTACAGAATATTCAATTTGCTATATATCCAAAAGTATAAAAGTTACTTATATATTTTTTCGATATTCATATGCAGTTCCTCATGCTCTAATTGCATGCAAAATTTCATACAAATCCGTGAGATAGCCCATTTACGTATCTGTTACCTTAAGCTTATCATGTACATTAATAAAACATATTGAACTTGTCTAAATCTTTTGATTGAAGGAAATCGTGCAGTTAAACATCTACATCTACAAGTTTGTCATACCAAAGATTTCATAACAGATTCAACGAGACAAATATTAATAAATCTATTCTTATGTCATTATGTCTTTGATCAGCATTTTGCACTTGCAACTGCAACTTAGTAAATTATAAAATAACGTGCTTAATTTCTAATTGTCATGTTTCGGTTTCAAACAAAAGATGTTGATATTGCACTTATCATTGCATAAAATGATTTTATATGGAAAACGCATGAGAGGACAATATTTTACTAGATTAATCATACTAATAAATCGTCGGACGACCTTCCTAATTGATGTTCAGTTGGCGATGCGAGAGACACTTAATGTTCCCAGAAACAAAGGTTTTACTTTTCCGAATAGATCATGATTGCGTGTTTTTATATTGTTGAAATTGAACTGATCTTCTACTTTTACTGAAACCGTGTTCTCTTTTTTAGTTTGCCAGTGTTTAAATTATAGATAATTGGCATAATCTTAAGGTATCCTCTGTCTAAGTTTTCGTAATCATAAAATCTATATAACTGGTCTCTTGTATTTCAAAAAAGCTATTATATGTATGGTTGAAAACTTTATTGTGCATGACAATATTTTTGTTTTTTTTTCAACAATAAATCCAAAATATTTGTTGTTCTATAAGATTACAAGATTATCAAAGTTACAAGGGGAAATACATATGATAATATCAAAATCAAACACTAGGTGAAAAACCGAGGTACAATGTATAGAAGACATTTAGAAAACGAAAAATAATTAGAACAACAGGAAAAT